>CM076995.1:131637767-134632767 GCA_039090855.1 Macrothele yani | reverse complement strand
ACTTTCAACTTCTACAACTTTATCCTTCAGTTTCTTGTTTATTATAAATCCAACACCACTAGTTCTGCCAGTATCTGTCCCACGATAGTAGAAGAGATGTCCACTTTTCAGTTCGATGAGATCTTCTCCTTTTCTCCTTACCTCACTTAGCCCCAAGATGTCCCACTTGATCCTTTGTAGTTCCTCTTCCAATTCAAGAAGCCTTGAATCAGAAGATAGGGAGCGTCCATTGTAAGTAGCCAAGGTCAGCATCAGATGGCAGCCTAGTCCGGTCCTCCGGGGATTCTTAGCACCCTCTGCCTTCATGTCGCACTGGCCGCTGCCTTGGCCAGGTACATTCCAGCTGCCGGAGACTGAGGGCCAAGATTTAAGTTGTGGAATCATTTTGGAGGGGTTTGGCCATAACTCACCACGCTGGCCATGCGGGTTGGTGAGTGTGGGATAGAATTTCCTCTAATCCCGATGGTATAGTTATACCGCTATTGGCGGTCGTCAGAGCCTCTTTAGTGAGAACAGGATGCACCACGAGAAGGCGGGGTTGACATTTGTCAAGGAGAGGCTGTGATGTTAAGCATCACCTGACCTTACATGCCATATATATATATATATATATATCATCATCATCATCAATGTCAACCATTATCAATCCACTGCTGGACGAAGGTCTCCCCAAGTTTCCTCCACAACGGTCTGTCTTGTGCCAGTCTCCTCCATGTCACCCCTGCATACTTTCGAATTTCATCCACCCATCTCCCATGTGGTCTTCTTCTGGGTCTTTTCTTGTCCCGTGTAATCCAATCTAAAATTTCGGCTGTGCATCGATGATCTGTCCTTCTGGCAGTATGTCCAGCCCATTGCCATTTCAGGGATTTAACTCTGATCATGATGTCTTCCACTCTTGTCATTTTTCGGATCCACGAGTTCCTCTTCTTATCTCTCCTGGTTACACCAAGTATGCACCTCTCCATGCTACTTTGAGTTGTCTGCAGCCTTTGTATGTCTCTTTTAGTTAAGGTCCACGTCTCTGCACCATACGTAAGCACTGGAAGGATGCATTGATCAAACACTTTTCTTTTAAGACATAATGGCATATTGCTCTTGAAAATTATGCTGTTTCTTCCAAAAGCTCTCCAGGCAAGCTTTGTAAGCCGATTAATTTCTTCATCAATGTGACGCTCACTTGATATCTGCTGTCCAAGACAAACTTACGTGTCTGTTATCTCCAGCTTTTCTCCATCAATCGATAAATATTCATTTCTTGTAAAAGCATTGAACATCACTTTTGTCTTCTGAAAGTTCATTTTTAATCCCACTTCTTTACTCTTGTCAGCAAGTTCCTGGATCATACTCTGCAGCTCTGATGGGATAGTTGCAAAAATGACTACGTCATCAGCAAAACGAAGGTGGGTTAGATAATCTTCATTAATCTTTATCCCCTTCTTTTCCCAGCTCAGCGACTGAAAAACACCCTCCAATGTGGCATTAAAGTGCTTCGGAGATATGGGGTTACCTTGTCTCACTCCCTTTCCAATTTTTACGTGTGTTGTATTTTCAAACAGCCGAATCTTTGCACTTGCATTTTCATAGATGTTATTAATAATATTAATGTATGCATCTTCAATACCGCAGGTTTTCAGAGCCATTGTAACTGCTGATGGTTTCACCAAATCAAAGGCTTTTTCATAATCGATAAAAGCCATGCACAAGGGAAGTTCATATTCCCTCGCTCTTTCAATTAGTTCTCTCAGCACGTGGATATGATCTATTGTACTGTAGCCACTCCTGAATCCAGCTTGTTCTCTCGGTTGAGCCATGTCCAGTGTTACCTTCAAGCGGTGGGAAAGAACTTTAGGGAAGATTTTATAAACTACTGTTAGGATGCTGATAGGTCTGTAGTTTCCGAGATCCTCATGGTCACTTTTCTTATGTAGCAGGATCCTTGTAGCGGTGTTCCAATCCTCAGGAAACTTTCCATCATTAAGGCATCGAGTGAAAATTTGGGCGAGTACTGTTTCGATTTCTCCACTTGCTTCTTGTATGATGTCTACAGTAATTCAATCTTCTCCTGGAGCTTTTCCCTGCTTCATGTTCTTGATTGCATCTGCAACTTCTGCTGGAAGGACTCGAGGAACTCTGGTACTGTTATCTTTCATGATGTCTGGAGTGCATGTATCATCCCTTTCATATAATTTGGAGTAGAAATCTTTCACTCTTGTCAAAATTTCGCCTCTATTTCTTGTTACAGAACCATCTTCTTTTCTCAGTGCCATAATCTGTTTTCTTCATTTACTGAGATGTCCCTTTGCTATCTTTAGGCTTTGGTTGTTTTCAATTGCTTTCCTCACTAGTTCACAGTTGAATTTTCTTACGTCTTCAGTGATACTTTTTCTTACTGTCTTGCATAGCTCTATATATTCCACTTTGGAAGTCACATCTTCTTTAGTTGTCCTCATCTCTCTTCTTTTTTGCATCAACATTTTGGTTTTTCCTGATAATTTGTTCATATGCAACTTGTTCTTAGACCCAGCTAATTTTGTTGCTGTTTCCATAAGAGCTTTGGTTACTTTTCCGTTAACTTCAGAGATGTCCACTTCTTCCGATGTTAGGCCTTCTAAAGCAGATAACATGTTCTTCAGTTCTAACTTGAAGGTATTATGGTGTTTTTTAAGGTTGGTTATGTCAATAGATTTTGTTTGTCTTATGAGCTTGCCACGTTCAAGTTTAGTGTTGAGGTGCATCTTACATCTCACCAATCTATGGTCACTACCTGTGTTGAACTTGTTTAGCACACTGCAGTCTTCTATGACGAATTTTTTGTTACACATAATAAAATCTATTTCACTTGTCGTCCCAATTGGATGTCTCCATGTCCATTTCCTGTGTGGCTTTTTCTTGAAGAAGGAGTTCAAGATGAAAAACCCTTCTGCCTCTGCAAACTCAACGAGAGTATTGCCACGCTGGTTTCTGTTGCCGTGACCGAATTTACCTACTGAAGTTTCATTCTGTTGCCGTGACCGAATTTACCTACTGAAGTTTCATTCTGCTGCCGTTGCCCTATTTTTGCATTGAAACCTCCCATAATTATTTTCAAGTGCTGCTTACCTTTATTATTTAGATGACAAATTTCCTCATAGAATTCTTCAATTTCTTCTTCAGGATGACTTGTGGTGGGTGCATAAGTTTGAATATTCTGAGCCTGGTATCTTTTCGAGAGTTGGATAACAAGTCGTGCAGCTCTGTCAGAGGAACTTTCAACTTCTACAACTTTATCCTTCAGTTTCTTGTTTATTATAAATCCAACACCACTAGTTCTGCCAGTATCTGTCCCACGATAGTAGAAGAGATGTCCACTTTTCAGTTCGATGAGATCTTCTCCTTTTCTCCTTACCTCACTTAGCCCCAAGATGTCCCACTTGATCCTTTGTAGTTCCTCTTCCAATTCAAGAAGCCTTGAATCAGAAGATAGGGAGCGTCCATTGTAAGTAGCCAAGGTCAGCATCAGATGGCAGCCTAGTCCGGTCCTCCGGGGATTCTTAGCACCCTCTGCCTTCATGTCGCACTGGCCGCTGCCTTGGCCAGGTACATTCCAGCTGCCGGAGACTGAGGGCCAAGATTTAAGTTGTGGAATCATTTTGGAGGGGTTTGGCCATAACTCACCACGCTGGCCATGCGGGTTGGTGAGTGTGGGATAGAATTTCCTCTAATCCCGATGGTATAGTTATACCGCTATTGGCGGTCGTCAGAGCCTCTTTAGTGAGAACAGGATGCACCACGAGAAGGCGGGGTTGACATTTGTCAAGGAGAGGCTGTGATGTTAAGCATCACCTGACCTTACATGCCATATATATATATATATATATATCATCATCATCATCAATGTCAACCATTATCAATCCACTGCTGGACGAAGGTCTCCCCAAGTTTCCTCCACAACGGTCTGTCTTGTGCCAGTCTCCTCCATGTCACCCCTGCATACTTTCGAATTTCATCCACCCATCTCCCATGTGGTCTTCTTCTGGGTCTTTTCTTGTCCCGTGTAATCCAATCTAAAATTTCGGCTGTGCATCGATGATCTGTCCTTCTGGCAGTATGTCCAGCCCATTGCCATTTCAGGGATTTAACTCTGATCATGATGTCTTCCACTCTTGTCATTTTTCGGATCCACGAGTTCCTCTTCTTATCTCTCCTGGTTACACCAAGTATGCACCTCTCCATGCTACTTTGAGTTGTCTGCAGCCTTTGTATGTCTCTTTTAGTTAAGGTCCACGTCTCTGCACCATACGTAAGCACTGGAAGGATGCATTGATCAAACACTTTTCTTTTAAGACATAATGGCATATTGCTCTTGAAAATTATGCTGTTTCTTCCAAAAGCTCTCCAGGCAAGCTTTGTAAGCCGATTAATTTCTTCATCAATGTGACGCTCACTTGATATCTGCTGTCCAAGATAAACTTACGTGTCTGTTATCTCCAGCTTTTCTCCATCAATCGATAAATATTCATTTCTTGTAAAAGCATTGAACATCACTTTTGTCTTCTGAAAGTTCATTTTTAATCCCACTTCTTTACTCTTGTCAGCAAGTTCCTGGATCATACTCTGCAGCTCTGATGGGATAGTTGCAAAAATGACTACGTCATCAGCAAAACGAAGGTAGGTTAGATAATCTTCATTAATCTTTATCCCCTTCTTTTCCCAGCTCAGCGACTGAAAAACACCCTCCAATGTGGCATTAAAGAGCTTCGGAGATATGGGGTTACCTTGTCTCACTCCCTTTCCAATTTTTACGTGTGTTGTATTTTCAAACAGCCTAATCTTTGCACTTGCATTTTCATAGATGTTATTAATAATATTAATGTATGCATCTTCAATACCGCAGGTTTTCAGAGCCATTGTAACTGCTGATGGTTTCACCAAATCAAAGGCTTTTTCATAATCGATAAAAGCCATGCACAAGGGAAGTTCATATTCCCTCGCTCTTTCAATTAGTTCTCTCAGCACGTGGATATGATCTATTGTGCTGTAGCCACTCCTGAATCCAGCTTGTTCTCTCGGTTGAGCCATGTCCAGTGTTATGTTCAAGCGGTGTGAAAGAACTTTAGGGAAGATTTTATAAACTACTGTTAGGATGCTGATAGGTCTGTAGTTTCCGATATCCTCAATGTCACCTTTCTTATGTAGCAGGATCCTTGTAGCGGTGTTCCAATCCTCAGGAAACTTTCCTTCATTAAGGCATCGAGTGAAAATTTGGGCGAGTACTGTTTCGATTTCTCCACTTGCTTCTTGTATGATGTCTACAGTAATTCCATCTTCTCCTGGAGCTTTTCCCTGCTTCATGTTCTTGATTGCATGTGCAACTTCTGCTGGAAGGACTGGAGGAACTCCGGTACTGGTATCTTTCATGATGTCTGGAGTGCATATGTCATCCCTTTCATATAATTTGGAGTAGAAATCTTTCACTCTTGTCAAAATTTCGCCTGTGTTTCTTGTTACAGAACCATCTTCTTTTCTCAGTGCCATAATCTGTTTTCTTCCCTTACTGAGATGTCCCTTTGCTATCTTTAGGCTTTGGTTGTTTTCAATTGCTTTCCTCACTAGTTCACAGTTGAATTTTCTTACGTCTTCAGTGATACTTTTTCGTACTGTCTTGCATAGCTCGATATATTCCACTTTGGAAGTCACATCTTTTTTAGTTGTCCTCATCTCTCTTCTTTTTTGCATCAACATTTTCGTTTTTCCTGATAATTTATTTACATGCAACTTGTTCTTAGACCCAGCTAATTTTGTTACTGTTTCCATAAGAGCTTTGGTTACTTTTCTGCTAACTTCAGAGATGTCCACTTCTTCCGATGTTAGGCCTTCTAAAGCAGAGAACCTGTTCTTCAGTTCTAACTTGAAGGTATTATGGTGTTTTTTAAGGTTGTTTATGTCAATAGATTTTGTTTGTCTTATGAGCTTGCCACGTTCAAGTTTCGTGTTGAGGTGCATCTTACATCTCACCAATCTATGGTCACTACCTGTGTTGAACTTGTTTAGCACACTGCAGTCTTCTATGACGAATTTTTTGTTACACATAATAAAATCTATTTCACTTGTCGTCCCAATTGGATGTCTCCATGTCCATTTCCTGTGTGGCTTTTTCTTGAAGAAGGAGTTCAAGATGAAAAACCCTTCTGCCTCTGCAAACTCAACGAGAGTATTTCCACGCTGGTTTCTGTTGCCATGACCGAATTTACCTACTGAAGTTTCATTCTGTTGCCGTTGCCCTATTTTTGCATTGAAATCTCCCATAATTATTTTCAAGTGCTGCTTACCTTTATTATTTAGATGACGAATTTCCTCATAAAATTCTTCAATTTCTTCTTCAGGATGACTTGTGGTGGGTGCATAAGTTTGAATAATCTGAGCCTGGTATCTTTTCGAGAGTTGGATAACAAGTCGTGCAGCTCTGTCAGAGGAACTTTCAACTTCTACAACTTTATCCTTCAGTTTCTTGTTTATTATAAATCCAACACCACTAGTTCTGCCAGTATCTGTCCCACGATAGTAGAAGAGATGTCCACTTTTCAGTTCGATGAGATCTTCTCCTTTTCTCCTTACCTCACTTAGCCCCACGATGTCCCACTTGATCCTTTGTAGTTCCTCTTCCAATTCAAAAAGCCTTGAATCAGAAGATAGGGAGCGTCCATTGTAAGTAGCCAAGGTCAGCATCAGATGGCAGCCTAGTCCGGTCCTCCGGGGATTCTTAGCACCCTCTGCCTTCATGTCGCACTGGCCGCTGCCTTGGCCAGGTACATTCCAGCTGCCGGAGACTGAGGGCCAAGATTTAAGTTGTGGAATCATTTTGGAGGGGTTTGGCCATAACTCACCACGCTGGCCAAGCGGGTTGGTGAGTGTGACATAGAATTTCCTCTAATCCCGATGGTATAGTTATACCGCTATGGGCGGTCGTCAGAGCCCCTTTAGTGGGAACAGGATGCACCACGAGAAGGCGGGGTTGATTTTTGTCAAGGAGAGGCTGTGATGTTACGCATCACCTGACCTTACATATATATAACATCATCATCATCATCAATGTCAACCATTATCAATCCACTGCTGGACGAAGGTCTCCCCAAGTTTCCTCCACAACGGTCTAACTTGTGCCAGTCTCCTCCATGTCACCCCTGCATACTTTCGAATTTCATCCACCCATCTTCCATGTGGTCTTCTTCTGGGTCTTTTCCTGTCCCTTGGAATCCAATCTAAAATTTCGGCTGTTAATCGATGGTCCGTTCTTCTGGCAGTATGTCCAGCTCATTGCCATTTCAGGGATTTAACTCTGATCATGATGTCTTCCACTCTCGTCATTTTTCGGATCCATGAGTTCTTCTTCTTATCTCTCCTGGTTACACCAAGTATGCACCTCTCCATGCTACTTTGAGTTGTCTGCAGCCTTTGTATGTCTCTTTTAGTTAAGGTCCACGTCTCTGCACCATACGTAAGTACTGGAAGGATGCATTGATCAAACACTTTTCTTTTAAGACATAATGGCATATTGCTCTTGAAAATTATGCTGTTTCTTCCAAAAGCTCTATAGGCAAGTTTTGTACGCCGATTAATTTCTTCATCAATGTGACGCTCACTTGATATCTGCTGTCCAAGATAAACATACGTATCTGTTATCTCCAGTTTTTCTCCATCAATCGATAAATATTCATTTCTTGTAAAAGCATTGAACATCACTTTTGTCTTCTGAAAGTTCATTTTTAATCCCACTTCTTTACTCTTGTCAGCAAGTTCCTGGATCATACTCTGCAGCTCTGATGGGGTAGTTGCAAAAACGACTACGTCATCAGCAAAACGAAGGTGGGTTAGATAATCTCCATTAATCTTTATCCCTTTGTTTTCCCAGTTCAGTGATTGAAAGACATTTTCCAATGTGGCATTAAAGAGCTTCGGAGATATGGTGTCACCTTGTCTCACTCCCTTTCCAATTTTTATGTGTGTTGTATTTTCAAACAGCCGAATCTTTGCACTTGCATTTTCATAGATGTTATTAATAATATTAATGTATGCATCTTCAATACCGCAGGATTTCAGAGCCGTGGTAACTGCTGATGGTTTCACCGAATCAAAGGCTTTTTCATAATCGATAAAAGCCATGCACAATGGAAGTTCATATTCCCTCGCTCTTTCAATTAGTTCTCTCAGTACGTGGATATGATCTATTATGCTGTAGCCACTCCTGAATCCAGCTTGTTTTCTCGGTTGAGCCATGTCCAGTGTCACCTTTAAGCGGTGTGAAAGAACTTTAGTGAAGATTTTATAAACCACTGATAGGAGGCTGATAGGTCTGTAGTTCCTGAGATCGTCAATGTCACCTTTTGTACGTAGCAAGATCATTGTAGCGTTGTTCCAATCCTCAGGACTCTTCCCTTCATTAAGGCATGGAGTGAAAATTTGGCCGAGTACTGTTTCGATTTCTCCACTTGCTTCTTGTTTGATATCTACAGTAATTCCATCTTCTCCTGGAGCTTTTCCCTGCTTCATGTTCTTGATTGCATGTGCAACTTCTGCTGAGAGGACTGGAAGAACTCTGGTACTGGTACCTTTCATGATGTCTGGAGTGCATGTATTATCCCTTTCATATAATTTGGAGTAGAAATCTTTCACTCTTGTCAAATTTCGCCTCTATTTCTTGTTACAGAACCATCTTCTCTTCTCAGTGCCATAATCTGTTTTCTTCCCTTACTGAGATGTCCCTTTGCTATTTTTAGGCTTTGGTTGTTTTCAATTGCTTTCCTTACTAGTTCACAGTTGAATTTCCTTACATCTTCAGTGATACTTTTTCGTACTGTCTTGCATAGCTCTTTATATTCCACTTTGGAAGTCACATCTTCTTTAGCTGTCCTCATCTCTCTTCTTTTTTACATCAACATTTTGGTTTTTCCTGATAATTTGTTCACATGCAACTTTTTCTTAGACCCAGCTAATTTTGTTGCTTTTTCCATAAGAGCTTTGGTTACTTTTCTGTTAACTTCTGAAATATCCACTTCTTCCGATGTTAGGCTTTCTAAAGCAGAGAATCTGTTCTTCAGTTCCTACTTGAAGGCATTATGGTGTTTTTTAAGGTTGGTTATGTCAATACATTTTGTTTGTCTTATGAGCTTGTTACGTTCGAGTTTAGTGTTGAGGTGCATCTTACATCTCACCAATCTATGGTCACTACTTGTGTTGAACTTGTTTAGCACACTGCAGTCTTCTATGACGAATTTTTTGTTACATATAATAAAATCAATTTCACTTGTCGTCCCATTTGGATGTCTCCATGTCCATTTCCTGTGTGGCTTTTTCTTGAAAAAGGAATTCAAGATGTAAAACCTTTCTGCCTCTGCAAACTCTACGAGAGTATTTGCACGTTGGTTTCTGTTGCTGTGACCGAATTTGCCTACTGAAGTTTCATTCTGTTGCCGTTGCCCTATTTTTGCGTTGAAATCTCCCATAATTATCTTTAAGTGCTGCTTACCTTTATTATTTAGATGACGAATTTCCTCATAAAATTCTTCAATTTCTTTTTCAGGATGACTTGTGGTGGGTGCATAAGTTTGAATAATCTGAGCCTGGTATCTTTTCGAGACTTGGATAACGAGTCGTGCAGCTCTGTCAGAGGAACTTTCTACTTCTACCACTTTATCCTTCAGTTTCTTGTTTATTATAAATCCAACACCACTAGTTCGGCCAGTATCAGTTCCACGATAGTAGAAGAGATGTCCACTTTTCAGTTCAATGAGATCTTCTCCATTTCTCCTTACCTCACTTAGCCCGACGATATCCCACTTGATCCTTTGTAGTTCCTCTTCCAATTCAAGAAGCCTTGAATCAGAAGATAGGGAGCGTCCATTATACGTAGCCAAGGTCAGCATCAAATGGCAGCCTAGTCCGGTCCTCCGGGGATTCTTAGCACCCTCTGCCTTCATGTCGCACTGGCAGCTGCCTTGGCCAGGTACATTCCAGCTTCCGGAGACTGAGGGCCAAGATTTAGGTTGTGGAGTCATTTTGGAGAGGTTTGGCCATAACTCACCGCGCTGGCCAAGCGGGTTGGGGAGTGTGGGATAGCATTTCTTCTAATCCCGATGGTATAGTTATACCGCTATTGGCGGTCGTCAGAGCCCCTTTAGTGGGAACAGGATGTACCACGAGAAGGCGGGGTTGACATTTGTCAAGGAGAGGCTGTGATGTTACGCATCACCTGACCTTACATCCCATATATATATATTAATATGCCCTAAATTCGACATGCCTGATGATTGGTCTTTGGATCGCCAGCGCACTTCTTTTTTCAGGACTGCACCACTGGAACCAGCTACCCTGTGGCGCATTGCCCTTGCCTCTGACCTTTCGTCCGAGTGGGACCGGGTGGCAGGGGTGTTTGTCTTTTGCAGGGGCGCGACTAGGATAGGGTTTAAAGGGTTAAAACTTCCTCCAGTGTCAAGAGTAATTTTTTCCTTTTGGATTCGCATTAACAGTGCTAGTTTGCTATCTCCTATATTTCTTTCTCAGTTTTATCCAATTTTCCTTTCCACTGAGCGCTCCTGAGGCAAAATTGTAAACGTTTCCCGTTTCGATATTCTAAGGCTTCTATCTGTAACCTGACTAGAGCATAGATGACACAATGGCTCCACTTTTTTCTACTGCCCGAATATCCGGATAAGGCAAAAGAAAAGTGGGATAAACTTGTCCTTTTGAAACAATCTAACTAGGGTTGAAATTGGACAAACCCCTAACTCTAGGTGTTCTAGTCCGCCTAGAGTATGATCTCTTTCCCCTAGATGTTCTAGTCCCCCTAGAATATGATCTATTACCCGTAGCTGTTCTAGTCCGCTAGATTATGATTCCCAACCCCTTAACGCCGCCCAGGTGGCACAGTGGTCTAAGCGATGGCTTCTGATCATTAGTCCGAAAGAAGTCCGGGTTCAAATCCCTGTGAGGCATGGATGTTGTGTTTGTCCTAAGGCACTGGCTCTAGCCCTTCCCTGGAACCAGTGGCCCTAAATTAGGGGCGGGTGACTGCTTGTAGCCCATTGACTTGCTCACGGTGGTCGTTAAACTTCCAATCAAAAAAAAATCCCTTAACTGATCTAAATGATCTAACCCACTAGGTTCTAACACCTTTGGGTAGGGAATGATGAACATAATTAGGAATTTTCTGTTACCGGCAGAGTGGCACTAAAATTCGTCTGGCAAAGTGGATGACTGTAGTCAATTGCTTCCAAGGCCATAAGCAGAATTCCCCTTTTCTGGAAGTAATTTGGCATTCATCGAAACATTTCATCAGTATTAGGAGAATTCGAATTCGTGTAGAAATAGTTCAAAGTAATCGAGGTAGTTGCCTTCAATGCACGATCTTAAAAAACAAGAGTCACTCACAATACAAATTTAAATTCTTTGGCTG
Organism: Macrothele yani; assembly: GCA_039090855.1. Classification (NCBI taxonomy): domain Eukaryota; kingdom Metazoa; phylum Arthropoda; class Arachnida; order Araneae; family Macrothelidae; genus Macrothele; species Macrothele yani. The sequence goes on along the minus strand of CM076995.1, from coordinate 134,621,336 downwards.
AATTTAAAGATTTTATTGTATATAAGAACTTTCGGGTTTCCCTAGAACCCATCATCAGATACAGGAGAAGGAATAAATTTAAATAAAGTGTTACGTGAACATAATATAGATATCAGATATGAATATGACATAATGTCACGTGGCATCAAATTGTCAAACGACGTGGCATGTATCATGAAATAAAGAAAATAAAGGAAATAGAATGCAGGTATACATATAATACTGCATTGTAAAAATAAAGGAAGGTTAGTAGGTATAAATTGTGTTGTTCTCATCAGGAGCCACAACAAAGAGCACTACAGCAGAAATGGAGATTAAGTGATTTTGTCCTCAGTTTGCCTCGTATTCGGTACTGTAAATAGTTTCCAGATTGTAGGTACAGATACTGGAACATTGTCATTACAGCATAAATGTCTCTGAGTAGAAATTACAAGGCTCTCAGTGAACAGCAATGTGGAGACAGCACTAGGTGTTACGATGATGGAAGCATCATTCCAAATTGGGTAGTGCATATCTGATATCTATATTATGTTCACGTAACACTTTATTTAAATTTATTCCTTCTCCTGTATCTGATGATGGGTTCTAGGGAAACCCGAAAGTTCTTATATACAATAAAATCTTTAAATTCAGCCAACGAATTTAAATTTGTATTGTGAGTGACTCTTGTTTTTTAAGATCGTGCATTGAAGGCAACTACCTCGATTACTTTGGATTTCATCAGTAATTCAGCCTAATAAAAATAAAACGCAGTTGCTATTGGTCATTCAGTTTAATAAAAATAAAACGCAGTTGCCATTGGTCATTCAGTCTAATAAAAATAAAACAAAGTTGCCATTGGTCATTCAGTCTAATAAAAATAAAACACAGTTGCCATTGGTCATTCAGTCAGGAGTTACCCCAGACAAAAGAGACACATTTTTTAAATTGGGAGCTTAACAACCATCGTGAGCTAGTAGCTACTCATTCTGCTATATAAGCAGTCGCTCGTCCCTTATTTGGGAGCACTGGTTCCAGGGAAGGACGAGAGCTAGTGCGAACACGCTACCCATGCCTCATCCAGGATTCGAACCCGGACCAGGCCTGCAGGCTGCAGCCAGCCATAGAAGTTCGGAGGGGCGGCTGATGATTGAGGTTGAGTAAGGAATATAAAGGAGGTTCGGCAAATAAAATAAAAGTGGCCGGGCACTGGACTGAAGTGTGAGTCGCTAGGACGGGCCAAAGAAAATGATGTCGGGATGCCCACCCCTGTCTACGGCCTTAACTCGGACCCGGCCGCCCAGGTGGCGGCCGGGTCCGAGTTAAGGCCGTAGACAGGGGGTTTATAAAACTAAAAGGTTTACTTCCATACAGTCTACATACGGAATCCGCTGCTCGTTCTAAGGGAGGGAGAGAGCCAGTGTCTTACGGCACTGGCTCTCTCCCTCCCTGGAACCAGTGACCCTAAATTAGGGACGGGCGACTGCTTATAGCCCATTGAGCAGCTCACGGTGGTCGTTAAACCTCCAAAAAAAAAAAAAAAAAAAAAAAACTCGCACCCGAACGGTCAGAGGCCAGCGCTGAGATCACTGCACTACTTGGGCGGCAGCAAAAATTTTCATTGAATTCTTAGCGAATCCGTCAGAAATACAGACTCCCATCTCTGCAATACGGAGCGTTGCTAGACTCATGACCATAATCTCCAAATAAGTTTTTGAACAAATTAAAAAAAATAAAATTTAAAACTTTTTTTTTTTTTTGATCGGAGGTTTAACGATTACCGTGAGCAACTCGGTGGGCTGAGGTTAGAATAATAGTTCTGGAGATGCCCTGAGTCTCTTAACCGTGAAGCCGCCAGGTGTGGGAATTTGACGCTGTTTACATAACACCTATGCAATTTCAATATATGTATTTTGCAATTGCGTGGATTCTGGTTGCAGAAACTATGTTAATATTTAACCGAAATGAATTATACTTCCTAGACGAGTAAAGTTTTCAACTTTAACGTTATATTTTGGTTTGAATTCGCACTAACGTTCGTGTATTTCAATTTAAAATAAAAATGGGAAGAGGCTTCAAAATAATTAAGAATTTTATAAATTCCGCATTTTCTCACACATCGGAAGCAAGTTATGATACGAAATTCGAAACATTTGCGACGAAAAAAGGCGATTCAACCGACACACAATGCATTGCAATAGCATTGGAAACCATCAGCTTTCCAACACTTTGACGGCCGTCGCTCGCTGTCATAAGCATCACGCAAAGTGATACTGCTCCATTAACAAGGGCATCTCCAGATATCTTATTCTAACCTCCTTGGCTATAAGCAGTCACCCGTTCCTAATTTAAGGCCTGTGGTTACATTTAATCGTTATATGCTACCGAAGGACGCCTAAGAAACCTCCTCTTGTTTAAGAACACACACCGTAGTTCTTTTCTTTTTTTCTTTTTTTCACTTTTTATCCATGCATTCTGTTCAAGAGTTGACGACACTGTATACACTTTGTGGATGGGGATATCTATTGGGTGCTCACAGATATAAAATAAAATTTTAAAACTTTCTTTACGCTGAATTAGCTGTCAAATGGCCATGCAGGTATTTGCTCTGCGGTTTCCCCCTCTCTCTCTCCCACTCTCTCTTGCTCGTAATTGCTCTTAATTTAGAATGCTCTGTCTGAATGACACCCCAATAGCCCAGACCACCAGCAGCCATGCAGATATAACACATCAGATCCACTATTCACTCTGCCCTCTGCTTAAATTGGGGGGTTTATAAAACTAAAAGGTTTACTTCCATACAGTCTACATACGGAATCCGCTGCTCGTTCTAAAGAAGGCCACAAATGAAAATTGTCCTAAACGTAAGGTAGCCCACTGCAGCATTGCTGAATACTCACCGCAGAATACAACTGGAGGCCACCTCCATCCGCTGGAGAAAAGTAAGCATTTAAATAATATTAATGCTACGCTAAATTATTGTAACTGGGTTGCAAGGAAAATTTATTTAATTAAGGAATTTAAATTTAAAACGCAGCTACATTAAAAGTAACAATTATCAATTTTAAAATTCTGCATTTTTGTTTTCTTCATTACGGAACAGGGAGGTCAGAAGGGTTCGAGGTATTGAAAAACGTTAAGCCTTGTTTAACCCCATCCCCATTGTTCTTAGTCTAGTGACTCCTCTGATTGTTGTGTAACATTCAGCTATGAATTTAAGTGAACCTTCAATGTCTCTGGGTTGCAAGGGAAATTTTCGAAATGAATTAAGTCAACCTGCTTTGAAGCTGAAAAATTAATGCAGTACTTGTAAATGACAAACTTCGAGTTCAGGCAGAAACATGCTACAAAAGCCAAAACAGTGATTGTATCCCTCACTCCATGTTTTTTTTTTTTTTTCTAGAAAAACAATAAAAAAGGTAAGAAATATTTATTTGGATGCCCTGCGTCTGAGCTTCGTGGGCATCAGGTCGAATCTCAGTACAGAGATGGCTCTGATCAGAGGCCTCGCTAGACCTATAACATTGAGAGTTTTTTTTTTTTTTTTTTTTTTTTGTTCCCAACCTCGTGCACACCTCATTCCCCTCTTTTGCAATAAAAATTTGCAGAATTTTAAAATTGATTGTGAGGATCTCAGCGGACGAGAAGCATCTATAAATATTTAAATATGATTTGTGTATGCATTATTCAAATTTGCCTTACCCTTACGGGGATGAATATTACTGTGTGTGTGTGTGTGTGTTCAAGCAACGGCAGTGTAAGATATATTGTATAAGAACGGACAATTTATTCTTATAAAACGCTACTGGCCATTTTGTAAAACTTTTCCTAAAAGACGCCATGTTTTTCGAACTTTTTTAGAGAGTCTTTGCTAAATACAATGGTGATGTTCTGTAGGCCTTCTTACATGCTTGAACGATCGGCCGTTTGTCAGAGGCCGGTTGAGTGAGTACTGTGCTATTGATTGCGAATCAAATCGACTGCTGTTCCAAAAGACTCTGCTAGCAGAGCGAGGGGAGTGAATCGCTCCCCTCAGAAAATTTTTTAAATCGGATCCCTAATATACAATAAGGGTTCGAGGCAGTGGGTTTGGACTTAGTTAAAACTGCCCTTGTGAGGGCAAAGTCCAAGCCACGGTCATAGCAAAGTGCGCAACTCTGACATACGAGCGGGTACGTCGTCGTCGTGCCGATCCCCCTGATCTACGGATCAGGCCAAATCCCGCACTCAACCGGGGTCAGGTGCAGGTTACAGCGGAACGAACCCCAGGGTACCGCTGAGCACCTGACTTTCGAACGTTCTAAGTCTGACCGACCAGGGACACAGGTTCCAGGGCTTACACTCGGTTAGCAACCCGAGTAGAGAGATGGCAGAGGACGCGGGGGCTTCAACCCCCGGTCCAAGTGAGCCCGTTGAGGCAGACTGCGACTTAGAAATTCCGTCGGAATTCGCAAGCGCAGTCAACTCCTTCTTCCAAGAGTTGGAGAGGATTCTAGAGAATCCTTCAAACAAGGTTCTGGTTAACACCAGAACCAAGATAAGGAAAGTAGCGAACTCGCTACAAGCAGCTTGCACCAAGCAAGTGATAGAGATGAGTCTCATCCAAGGGAGACTCCAGGAAAGAAGTGAGCACGCAAGCGCGGCTCCAAAGACATATGCCGAAGCGGCTCGAGCGAAGCCCGGCAAGGGGAATACGGCCCCTAAGCAAAAAACGGGTAAGAAGGAGGTAGCCAAGAAGGTGGCACCCAAGAGGGTCGAGAAGAGGCACGTGCTTCTCGTTTACCCCGCAACAGACAAGGGTTCTCCCTCGTCAGAAGACGTAAAGGCGGTTCTGCAAACACAGATTTGCCCCGCCAAACTCCAGATTGGGGTTAAGGGAGTTAGAAAGGTGAATGGGGGAGGAGTAATGGTGGAATGCTCCTCCGCCAAAGAAATAGAGAAACTGGATTCAGAGCTAAAGAGCAATGCAGTGACGAAGGAGAACCTTCGGTCCAGATTGCCAGCTAAGAGGAATCCAAGGTTTATCGTCTACGGGATAGACGGAAACCTGTCGAGGGAAGAGGTCGAGCAATGTCTCGCGGAACAGAACCCAGAGTTGGAGGAGAGCAGCCTCCAGCTCAAGTTCTCGTTGAAGGTGAAGGGTGGGAAACGCCACTGGGTAGCAGAGGCGGACCCACTGACCTTCAAAAAAGTAATGAAGCGAGGCAAGCTCGGAGTGGGATGGACCGTCCACTCAGTAAGGGAATATCTGAGGGAGGTCCGTTGCTACAGGTGTAACGGGTTCGGGCACTTTAGGTCAAGGTGCACCGAAGAGCAGGATAGATGTGCCCGGTGTGGGGAAACCGGGCACAAGCGCCAGGAGTGCAGCAATAGCCCGGTCTGCACTAACTGCTTGGCAAATAACAAGAGATTCAGGCGTCGAGTGGATGTAGGCCACTCGAGCCTAGACAAGGAATGCCCAAGCCTTGTCAGAGAACTGGCTCTGCTAAAAGAACGCACTCATTATGGATAATAAACCAAAGAGAGGCGTTAAGGTGCTTCAAATCAATCTGCACCACGCACGGGCAGCAACAACACAGACCCTGGTGACAGCCACTGAGCAAAAAGCTCATATTCTGCTATTGCAGGAACCATTCGAACAGGGGGAAGAGTGGTGGGCTTCCCTAACTCCTACCGGATCTACCACCCTAGGGTGGCAAAGCCCAGGGTGGCCACGGTCGTGAAAGACCCGTCCCTAGCGGTTCTCGAGATAAAATGCTCCGAGAACGTGGTCGCCCTCGGCGTGGAATGTGGTGATGCAAAATTTTTAATGGTGAACGTATACAGTTCTCCGGCAGGCAATTTGAGAGAAACGCTGAATGAGCTAATGGCTCTATTAGGGGAATTCCCCAGTCATGAGATAATAATAGCAGGCGACTTCAACGCGAAGAGTCCTCTCTGGGGCAATCAGAACGAGGACGAACGCGGCCAGCTACTAGTGGACTTTGCCAACGCGGCAGACCTGAGTTTCTTGAACGATCCAGAGAGCACCCCGACCTTCCAAGGGGCGAGGGGTTCCTCTTGGATCGACGTGACTCTCGTCAGAGTCTCAAAGCGCAGCCTTGTCCAGGATTGGCAAGTACTGGACGACGAGAGCTGCAGTGACCACCTAGCGCTATCTTTCGTTTTGGGATCGGAAAAGCCCATCCGACCCAAGCGCAAAGATTCTTAATGAAGAATCTAGACTGGTGGGCTTTTAAAGCCAAGTTAACTACCTTGTTGGGAGGTAGGAGGGAAGAAGAGGCCGCAGAAGTGTCGGACCTCAACTCCCTCTTTGAAGAACTAACCAGTCAAATAACAACGCTATGCGAGAGTAGTAGGGGAAATAAAAGGGGAGCCAAGGACCCCACCCCTGGTGGTCGGAGAAACTAAAAGCTCTAAGGGCGAGAGCTAGGCGGAGTAGGAAAGCTCTGCAAAGAGCAAAAGCTACTCCGCAAGACAGGGAGTGCATAGAAGTGCATAAAAAGGCTCGTTCAGCATACAGGAGAGAACTGAATCTCTCGAAAATCTCCTACTGGAGAAAACTGTGTGAGTTTCAAACTCCGGCTGACCCTTTCGGGATCCCCTATAAGATCTCGAGGGGATCCATAACCGAACCGCTAAAACTAGCAGCGGTAGAAAGGGCAGACGGTAGCCTATCAAAGACTCTTGATAGTACCGTAGAAAGTCTCTTGGATTACCACTTCCAAGGAGACGAGGGAGAAGGGGACTCCCTCAACAAAAAGAAATAAGGGAAGAAAGTCGGATCCCGCCGGACACTGGTGAGGACCCCCTTCACGAGAGACGAAGTGGAGAATGCCCTCTCCAGTCTAAATACGGGCAAAGCACCAGGCAAGGATGGGTTCGACCTCAGCATAGTCAGAGAAATCTACTATGCAAATCCCGGGTATTTTGTGGCGCTCCTAAACGAATGCCTCGGGAGGGGAATCTTCCCAGACTTGTGGAAAACAGCGGTGCTAGTTCTTTTCAACAAGACCGGAAAGAACAAAAATGACCCCGCAGCCTATAGGCCCATCTGCCTCCTCTCGGCGTGGAGCAAGGTGCTGGACAAGCTCATAACGAACAGAGCGCTTGGCTTCCTCATGGAGCAGGGAAAGCTAAACAGGAACCAATTTGGTTTCCTTCCGGGGCGTTGCGCAACGCAGGCAATTCGCAGCCTCCGAGAGAGGGCAGAGAGGAACAAAGCGGAGGGGCTCCATACCTGCTTCATCTCACTAGACGTGAGGGGGCATTCAACAGTGTCTGGTGGCCAATGGTTTTAACCAGACTTAAAGAACTTGGCTGTCCAAGGAACCTGTTCAAACTGATCAGCAGCTACCTGTCTGATAGAAGAGTCGAGTTCGAAGCGGGGAATGGGCAATCCTCGCGTTCGTACCATAGAGGGTGTCCGCAAGGATCCAACTCCGGGCCGCTCTGGTGGAATATAGTTGCTGATTCAGCACTGAACCTAGACCTGGGGCCCGCAGTGGAGATTCAAGCCTATGCGGACGATTTCGTTCTCGTGGTCTCCGCCTCAGGGAGACACGTGATCGAAAGAGAAGCACATAGGGCCTTGGATGTGCTAGAAAATTGGAGCAGAGAAAGCAAACTGTGCTTCGCTCCTGAGAAGACCACTCTGCTAGCAATAGCTAAGAGAGGAGTAATGAAAACACCACCCCAGTGCAGATTCCAAGGGTGCACTATCAAGGCGGTGCGTGAAATGAAATACTTGGGTGTGGTCCTGGATCAGAGTCTATCAGGGCTGCCACACCTGAGGCACCTTAGAACAAGGTGCACGATGATTCTCAATAGATTGAATGGCATGAGGTTAACGGGCAAAACCAAGAAGGCCATCTATCAGAGAGGAATTGAAAGAATTCTGACGTATGCAAGTGGGGCATGGTGGAACCCCACAGTCAGAATGAAGAAGGGGATAAACCAAATCCAAAGGTTGGCCCTACTGGGGATAACCGGTTGTTTTCGCACAACGTCAACCCTAGCACTCCAAGTGCTGGCGGGGTGCGAGCCGGCAGACCTAGTAGTGGAAAGGGAGGCAGCAATGCACTGCCTAAGGTCAGGCGAGGACGCCTACCTTCTCGGTGCGCCGCATCGAGCCTCCGACATGGAGATGGAAAGTGTGGACTGGCAGATCCACCCTGCCGAGGAAATTTGCCCACCGTGGGATAAGGAGAAACCCACGGGAGTTGGGCATGAGCTGTTCACGGACGGCTCAAAGTTGAAGGGACAAGTGGGGGCAGGCTTCTGTGCGTTCTCGGACGGGAACGAAGCCACTGCAAGAAGCGTGAAATTGTCGCAGAATGCTTCGGTCTTTCAGGCTGAACTTCTGGCGATAGAGATGGCACTCACCTGGGCACTCCCCAGGCGTAGTGACGAAAGAATAAAACTCTACTCGGACAGTGAGGCAGCACTGCAGGCTCTGAGTAGATTCAGGGAAGAAACCCCATCGTCCAGAGGATCAAAACCCTCTTGAGGGCAGAGGGAGATGGGGCAGTTAGTTTCCACTGGGTACGAAGCCATGTCGGAACCCTAGGAAACGAAAGGGCAGATCAGCTGGCGAAGGCAGCCACGCTGAAAGAGACGGTCGACGTGCAATGCAGAACGCCGCGAAGGTGCATTCGCGCAGCACTAGCACGTCGGACCATGACCGAATGGCAGGTCAGATGGGACACGGGAGAGACAGGGCGGAAGACACACAGAGTGTTTCCGAAAGTCTCGACCAAACGAGCACAGACAAATAAGTTCCTGAATCAAGTACTCAGTGGCCATGGCATCAGCCCTGAATACCTAGGCAGATTTGCCATCAGGAACTGCACTTGTCCCTGTGGAAAGAGAACGGCAAGCATAGAACACTGCGTACTTGAATGCAGTGGCTTCGCCGAATGGAGAAACACACTGATCCCAGGTGTGCAAAGAACGCGAAGATTGGATCTGCTCATCCAATCTTCCGTTAACAGGAGGGGGATAATAGCCTTGGTTGAAAGGCTAACCCTCCAGCAACATACCATCTTCCCCAATCAAACGGGGACCGAAACGCAGGAGGTGAACGTGCACACCGAAAGCGAATCGGAAGATGAATGAGGGTAGAAGTCTGTGGGAAAGCAGACGAAGAAACCACCAATGTAAATATTCTGTAAATAAATTTTGCTATCTCTTGATGTTGTAAGTCCTAAGCATGAGGACAGTGTATACATGTGTGTAGGTGTTTGAAAAAGAAAATAAAGGGAAATTATTCCCCAAAAAAAGTTCGAGGGCAAGGAATCTTCCAGTCAGCGAAAAAGTAAAGAAACGACCTATCCCGCCAGACAGAGCGGGAACCCAGACAAGGTATTCTAGGTCGCCTGCCAGCACGTCACCACGGGCTGGTCTCTGGGCCATTGGGGTGGCCAGGGTCCGAACCGCGTCTCAAGGCAGGATAATTGTCGCAACATTTCAAAATAACATCCAAGGTGCTCAACAAGTCCCCGTGGAGCCAAGACAGATTGGCGGAACGGGACAATGAAATCAGTATATATTACATGCTTGAAGGCGGAACCAAAGTGACATTCGTTACGAGGTTTCAAGAATGCGACCTCCAAATGGTTCAGGTGTTCGCGAGGAGAGGGAAGAAGACAGATATTCGAGGCTACAAAGAGAGAGAAAGAGATGTCACGGGGAGATATATAGTAATGTTGTTTTCGTTGTATGGGATATAACACGTACAACGAAAACAACAAGCTATTAAAATAAGGGCCTGCTTCATTCATCTTGAGGGATAAACGAGCCAAAAATATTGGGCCTGCCAGGAGGAATTCCTGGAACACAGAGCCCGCTGCATCACATTGATAGTTGTCACTTTTGATTGAATTGCTTTTTAAATTAAAAATAATTAATTTAGTTTCACTTACAATCATGTAACCTCGACATCTTCAGTTTTAGTATAGTAATTTTAGCGCAGCATTAATATCATTTAAATGTTCACCTTCTTCCCATTATTGGTTAGTTTTTGAGAATAATAATTATATGGTCTTTGCTACGGAGAGGAGCACTGAGCAGGGTTGAAGTGGGATCTCCCGTGGAGGAAAAGAAAAAAACCGAGTCCGTGTTCCTGGAGGCCACGGCTCGCCTTTCTTCCGTGCTAGGATTATTTTTATACGTCACCTTTGTTAGGAGGAGCCACAGATTCTGTATGCAAACAGTATGGAAGCCAAACTTTTAGTTTTATAACCCCCGTATTCAAACAAGGGACTGAGTAAATAATTGCTTTCTGAGTGCTGGCTGAGTGATCTGGTTTAATTGAGTGGCGACGCCACAGGGTTCCAAGCTTCGGAGACACAATAATAGGGAGAGCAACAGATTCTGTATGCAAACAGTATGGAAGCCCAACCCTTAGTTTTATAATCCCCGTATTCAAACAAGGGACTGAGTGAATAATTGATTTCTGAGTGCTGGCTGAGTGATCTGTGTTAATTGAGTGGCGGCGCCACAGGGTTCCAAGCTTCGGAGACACAATAATAGGGAGAGCAACAGATTCTGTATGCAAACAGTATGGAAGCCAAACCCTTTGTTTTATAATCCCCGTATTCAAACAAGGGACTGAGTGAATAATTGATTTCTGAGTGCTGGCTGAGTGATCTGTGTTAATTGAGTGGCGGCGCCACAGGGTTCCAAGCTTCGGAGACACAATAATAGGGAGAGCAACAGATTCTGTATGCAAACAGTATGGAAGCCAAACCCTTTGTTTTATAATCCCCGTATTCAAACAAGGGACTGGGTGAACAATTGATTTCTGAGTGCTGGCTGAGTGATCTGGCTTAATTGAGTGGCGGCGCCACAGGGTTCCAAGCTTCGGAGACACAATAAATTAAAAGCAATTAACAGTAATAAAGGAAGACATACTTCAGAACAAGAAAACTAGCACAATAACATCAAATTGGGCGTACCAGGCCCAAAATTTCTTTCTGTAGGTTCACCAGGCACTTACAGTGTTGCCAACTCTTAACAAGTTAGTAAAATCATGCAATGCATTGATTATAATACGCTTTCCAACATACCAGATCATCATTAATCAAGTTTTCACTCAAGGTATGAGGATAATGGCAGTGGAATAAATCTCGGTTCTGTGCCCTGACCTTTGATCCCATTTTGATGATATTCAACAGAACCGGTTCAGTATACCTCCGAAATAATATGATAAAGTTTGGTCGTAATCGAAGCATTTTTACGTAAGTTATGACGCATAAGGGCAATGGAATAGATCCCGCTCCTGACCTTTGCCCGATTTCGTCCATTTTCGATAGGGTTCGTCCCCAGGTGGTCCCCGACCACATACTAAAATTTCATCGGAATCGAACCATTTTTCCTTGAGTTATCGTACTGACAGACGGACGGAAAAACTGGAGCATATACGATTCTTCAAATTACGGTTGCCGCCCCGGTGGCGCAGTAGTCTAAGCGACGGCCTCTGATCATTCGTCCGAAAGGGGTCCGTTCGAATCCCGTTTGTCTTACGGCACTGGCTTTCTCTCTTCCCTGGAGCCAGTGGCCCTAAATTAGGGACGGGCGAATGCTTATACCCCATTGAGTTGCTCACGGAGGTCGTTAAACCTCCAACAAAAAAAAAAAAAAAAAGACAGCGAATTTTTAATGCTTTTTTTTTCTTTCGATTGAAGGTTTAACGATTGCAACTCAACAAGCTACAGGCAGTTCCACGTCCCTAATTCAGTCACTAGGATTCGAACCAGGACCCACTTGGACGAATTATCAGAAGCAATCGTTTTAACCACTGTGCCACCGGGGCGTGCAATCCCGACAGCTCCACCAGCACGCACATACATACACGGGCAGTGATGTATTCAGGCATCTTTTCAGGGTGCTTAGCCCCCGGAAAATCCATGACCTCCACCCCCATAAGTTTCTGATCGATCTCCCTTTATATATTTAGTCAAACTGTTTTCGTTTATAGCTGAATATTTGGAGAAATTAATTAAAAAAAAAACTTAATGAGGGAAAATATAATAATAATAAATAAAATCTCCCACATCGACTTCAATCTTAAATTTCTATCATCCTTCAAAAAAAAACATTAAACTGTCCTCGCTGAAGTGGCAATTTTTCAAGAACTGACAACACGGACTACTTCCGCAATAAAAACCTAGTTCCACAAAGTAGAGATGTTTGCACTGCAATGCATGTCTTCTGGATGTCGACTTTCCATGTGTACTTCAGTGTAGCTAACATGACAGTGCTTCCAATAAAACAAAATATCTGCTACCTAATTTTTAACAATAGCAAATATTAGAAATTGTTCCAATAAAAATGCTTTTGTTTTTTTTATCTGGCAGAAGGTGGTTTATACTCTGTGACAAGAACAACAACTAAAAAAAAAAAAAAAAAAATTCGAAACAAGCTTGCAGTAAGGCGTAGACATTTTTACCAATCCTAATGGTTTTGGGGGGATTTTCTCCAGCACAGTGTTATCTTACTAACATCCTCAGTATTAAGGTATACCATTTTTACATTTTTAATCACTTATATGTGTAGATTACTTGGAATTTGCATTTGCGATACACACTATCTACCAACAATTAATTGGACACCTGTGATAGCAAAGGAAAACGAAGTTTATTCACCTTCAGTAGTTGGTGGAGCCTCCACAAGCGGCGATTACAGCTGCGACCCTCCGGATCATACTCTCAACCAGGCGTTGTACGACGGCTAGCGGTATTTTCTTCCACTCGGCTTGGAGAAGACAGGTCAGTTCCTCCACCGATTTCGGACGGTGGGGGCACCCCTTAAGTCGATGCTCCAACTCGTCCCAAAGGTACTCGATATTGTTAAGGTCCGGGCTCTGCGCAGGCCAGTCAGTCCATTCGATTAACCCCACTGTCACCATACCAAGCCATGGTGGACCTCGCAACATGACAGGTGGCATTGTCATCCTGAAAGAAACATGGGTCCACCCCGTAAAACTGCCACAACGTAGGAAGCGCATGGTCATCCGAAATGGTGCAGTAGGTCTCGGCGTTGAGTCTACCAGAAATTGCGACCAAGGGTCCCGTGCCATAATAGGAGAAACACCCCCATAGCATAATTCCACCGCCGCCGAACTTCACAGTTGGCACAATACATTCCGGCAGGAGGCGTTCTCCAGGCAGATGCCAAACCTAGACCCTGCCATCTGAACGGTAGAGGGTGAACCTTGATTCGCCGCTCCAGTGAACCTGTTTCCACTGTTCAACGGTCCACTGTCTACGTTCTTTGCACAACGTTAGTCGAGCAGTGCTATTGGATTTGGTGATCAAAGGCTTGTGGGCGGCAGCACGTCCATGATAACCGAACAAATGGGCTTCCTTATGGATGGTATTCATCGAAAGAACACTCCCGGATGCCTGTTGAAACTCCTCGCGGATGTGGCCCATCGATTTGGTGCGGTTCTTCCGAATTTCTCTGGCCAGCACCCGTCGGTCTCTAACTCCCAGTTTTGTGAGTCTGCCGGGTCGGGGCACGTTCCGACAGTCACCTCTCATCTTCCAATTGCCAATCACGTAGGCCACTGTCGATTTTGGGTACTTCAACTCGCTGGATATGTCACGTATGGATCGGCCATTTCTGTGATACCCGACGATTACACCTTTCTCGAATCAGAGAGCTCCGAACTGCGTGGCATCTTGCATGCGACTGGTTGCGTTGTTGTTTCCCACACGATATTTAACGGCGGCGACCGTGACGTGTATCAGGACCGCAGATATCGTCGATTGCAGGGGTGTATAATTACTTGTTGGTAGATAGTGTACTAGCATAAGAAAATTTTTATACTCTATTTAAAATTTTTATATATATTATAAATAACAAAATTATGATTATATGTATATAATCAGTCAACAAGTTTCAGTCCCCTCAAAATTTGTAATTGTCCTCCCGGGAAAAACTCTCTGAATGCAACACTGTACACGGGTCAGACTAATTACGCCCCTAGTGTAAAATACAAGAGTTGGTAGAATGTCGCCTTCAACTTTTTGCTTGCTCTGAATGAGTTGTCTTAAATTGCTTTTCAATATTTTTGCATTTTTGCTTACGGAAATAGTACTGTACTTGAACAATTTATTTAAAAGGAAATAACGTTTTTGTGTATCTGAATCAAATTTTAATGTCGTGCCATGCAGACACGATATCCCCCCCGCCCCTCTTTTAATTTCCTTCCTTCCAGCCAGCGACTTTCCCTTGCACACTCCTCTCCTAAAAAGCAGTCGTCAGCCACTTTCTGCACTTTCACTATCCCGGGACATTCTTAAGAGCGCTAGTGCAGCTTCAGACTTCACTTTACGTCTTGGAATCCTGTATTTTGTAGAGAACACAAACAGAGCAATTAGTAGCGACCCCCTCAGAGAATTCCAATTCCCCCTCCTCATTACCCCCCTCCCGGGCATACAAACATGAAAAATAGGTTTAAACTAAGGAACTGGAGAACAGTGGAGAACAATTGAATTTTTATGGCCCTTCGGATGCCATTTTGACAACCTTTATAAGGAGACGTAAACAACACACTTCCTAGGAGGAAATACGTAGAGCTACATGAAATAAAACACAAGACTTATTATTTGGCAAAGTGCAGATTACATTTTAAAGTCAAATGTATTGAAAAATGACACATTTTGAACTGGATGGGCAACACAAATCTCAGGGAGCCACCCAAAGCCCACCCTCGCATCCCCTTGACGGCGTCTCCGGTGGGCTTCAGCCAGGGCCGTATTAAGGGGGTCTAGCGGAGCTATAGCCTATGGACCCACCATTACCAGGGGCCCAGGAGGCATGCCGCCACACCGCAAATAATACATAGCTGTCTAGTAACGTGTAGCACCACCTTTCGCCTTGATGACGGCGGTGATTCGTCTCGGCATGTACTCGACAAGACACCGGAAGCGTTGGAAAGCCATACGGATCCACAACCCCTGAACAAGCTCCCACAGTTCACGAAGATTTGATGGAGACAGAGCCTCGGGCATCTCTCTCGATGGAATCCCAGATGTGCTCAATGGGATTGAGGTCAGGTGACCTAGCTGGCAAGGGAAGCGAGGTCACGTCGGTGGAGTGTTCATCCAACCATTCGGATACAATTCGGGAGCGATGGCACGGTGCATTGTGTTGTTGCAGGATGAGGTCCCCAGTGGGATGTTTAAAACGCACAAACGGGAGCAAATGGTCGTCCAGGATATCCCGGTAACGTTGACCTGTGAGGGACGATGTCACACGTACCAGGGGTCTCATTTCAGTCCACGTTAACAGTCCCCAGACGAGAATGCCACCCCCACCAGCTTGAAGAGTACCCTGCTGGCAAGAAGGATCCATCGCTTCATGTGGTTTGCGCCGTACTCGTATCCTGCCATCCTCATGTACCAACGTGAATCTCGATTCATCAGTCCAGGCAACATTTTTCCACATGTCTAGGGGCCAGTGGTGATGTTCCCGCACCCATGCTAATCTTTGCACCCTGTGATGTGCGGTCAGCAGCGGTACCCTCGTGGGACGATGGCTTCTGTACCCCATAGTGAGGAGATGGTTCTGGATGGTGTGGCTGCTTACACGTTTTCGTGCACCAGCGTTAAATTGCCGAGTGATTTTTTGCACTGTGGCCAGTCTATCCGCTGTTACAATGCGAGCTAGCCAACGATGACCCCGCTCATCCACACGCTGTTGTACACGGCAGTTGGCCCTTGCAGGGATGGTTTTACCGGATTCGATGTACTCACGGTGCACCCGTGAGACAGTGTCTCGTGAAAGACCCAGTGCCTGCACGACTTCCGAGATGGAGTGACCCATTCGTCGGGCCCCGACAATTTGCCCACAATCAAATGCGCTTAGATCCTTCGTCTTACCCATACTGCGTCCGACTCTTACTGATTCCCGTCGCATCACTCCTTATATTGTCGGATCGCTGCATACGTCATGTCGTTTCCGTTTACAGGGCCGCCCACAGCGTCGCATTTGCATAACGCCAGCTGTCTCTAATTGAATTGCTCTTCAGTGTATATTAACATATAGAGAAAAGTAAAAGGATTTTAGTTTTGTCTCGTATGATTTCCACTCTATCACAAACAGAGGCTAGAAGACGAACATATTTCAAGGCAGTGACTTACTAAGGGTAAAAGTTCCATGTTGTTGTGTGCACCAGGGCCGGTGAGATAGTTTCAGTTTCCTCGCTACCATGCACCCACATTTCACTGACTGCATTTGGAACCATTAATGGGCGAAATCCACTATGCCTTCACATTGCATGACAAAAAAGATGCACGAAGAAAAGTATACAATGCTAAATTATTAAAAATTCCAAGACAAAATTTGGGAATCTTAAGCTTTTAACTCGTGTTCTTGTGAGAACAGTCGAAAATGCATTAATTTTTTTGTTAAAACTCTGAAGATAACTTATTAGTTTGAAGAATGCTGCAGCACTACGTATTAATTATCACAAGCATGATTGTCCATCATAAGTTGTTTGGGGGCCCACTGAGATGTCTTAGAGCCTTTGTAGCCCACTTACATGTCTTAGCCTGGGGCCCCAGATTTTGTGACGATGACACATGTTTTTCATGATGCGAGTGACGCGTGGCTATGACCAACACGTCACTCGCATCATGAAAAACATGTGTCATCGTCACAAAATCGATTTTGGCCTCAGATCATCAAATACTTACTCAATCATTCGCAACGACCACGATCAAATCAAACAGGGATTCCGTCATGGAGTATATAACATACCTCTTTACAGTACAGAGCCTGATGACCCACCTCTCACTTACATAGCATCTACTCAGAGGACGTTGGACATCAGAATGTAGGAACACCTTTATGACATTAAGACTCGAAACCAAAAAACTGCTTTATCACGCCTTACCAACAAGGGTTCATATTTCCCAGCTTGGCAGGAGGCTTCCATCGTTACAACACCACGGAACAAAACCTCGTTACTTTTTGCAGAGAGCTTGTTAATTTTCATCAAGGGCAATCAATGCTGCAACGACCATATACCTATGTACATCCCCAATTCCTGGAAAAAAAAAATTCTTGCGAAGGGACTCAAATAATGCCCAATGTAACAACACCTTGAATGCCTTAACACCAGATGACACAATCATCCATTCAGCGATTCGGAATTTCCCGTGAACAATCCCAGACATGCGCAGTGAATGCACAGTTTGATTCATGACACTTACCCTTTCTGTTATTTAAGGGTCGGGATCACTAATTTGAGAGCACATCTGAGGATGATCCCAAGAGGGATTGAAAGATCTCATGTTTGTTTTAACCTGTTCTTTCTTATCACCTTCACCACATTTGGTGTGTACAGGAGCATCAGTTCTTTTAACTTTTAGTTATTCTAATCGTGCATAAGACGGCAACCTTATTTTTATGACCCACTGAGATGCCTTAGCCTTGGTAGCCCACTTACATGTCTTAGCCTTGGTAGCCCACTTACATGTCTTAGCCTTGGTAGCCCATTTACATGTTTTAGCCTTGGTAGCCCACTTACATGTCTTAGCCTTGGTAGCCCACTTACATGTCTTAGCCTTGGTAGCCCACTTACATGTCTTAGCCTAGGGGCCCACTAAGGCCTTAATCCGGCCCTGGCTTCAGCCCACTCAACTTTTCTTTAAGAACATCCTTTATCCCCCCCACATCTCCAAATATTTAAGCAGTTGGAACTGCTTAAATATTTGGCAAGTGCAACCATCTATGATTCAAAAGGAACTTGGATAAATGTATGTGAATTTCTCGAAGTCACTGAAATGTTATATAAAATGAATTCTTGTTAAATTTAGTGTTTGTACTTATGGAAAATGGAGGGAGTCCTCTGATGGAATTTCTAAGAGAGAAGTAGAAGCACAAACACAGTGTTTTTGTAATTGTAGTTTAAAACGATGAGAGAGAGAGAGAGAGAGAAAGAAATAGATATTTCTTGTCGGGTTACAAACTAAAATTCATATACAGCATTATGAAAGCAAAAATACAAAAAAAAAACACGTAAGCTGAAATTGCAAAAAAAATAGTAGCTTGCCATAGGGATTCGTATCCATGGTTCCCATACTATGTACATTGAATAAATAGTACGTACAATATTTAACTGAAAACTTTTTTACTATGGATAACATTATCAGCTGCACATGATCGGAATTTTTTGCCAAAATTTCTGCCAAACACTTTAAACTCTGAGCTCCCTACCATCATGCTTGCCCCCACCCCTAGTAGCCCACCCAGTTCTGAGATGCTGGCGTCGCCACTGTCCCCATTGTTTTTAGTCTAGTGACTCCCCTAATTGTAATATAACATTAAGTTATGTTACTTTCAAAATAAATTTTAGTCAACATGCATTGAAGCTGATAAATACTAGTAGAAGACAAATTTCAAGTTCGGGATGGTACATGCTCATAAATCCTAGAACAGTGAACTAATGTTTTAAAGAGCAGATGTATATCAAATAACTCTGAAATGAAAAACAATAATGATATCAAATGTTGTATAGGAAATACTAAGAGGGATCTCAAAACAAGACTTCGGGAACACCAAAAGAATTGGAATGAAAAAAAAAACATCAACAAGAAACTCAATGATTCAGTATACTGCCTTGAAATGGATTTCGAACCAATTTAGGAAGACGGAAGAAACAAATCTCCTTTTTGAACACAAGAAAATGTACAAAATCCTTATTACAGAATCAATCTGTATAGAAAGAATCTCTGACGAGAACTGTAAAAACTATACTCCCACTAACCTTTCACAAACATGGTGCTACCGAATAAAAGAAAGAAAAGAAAAACGTTACGATCACAAGAATAAAAGAAAAGCACTGAGCAATTAGTTAGAATTTAGCAACAGCCTGAACATCAAAAATCAAGAAATTCTTTAGGGCCTGGTGACAAATCACGATACTATGATAATAAAAAACGACTAATACTCAGACCCACAATTCACAATAAAATTTGACAGTCAAAACAACCGATAGGAATACAACACGAGATAAACTGCGTCACGTGGATCTCTATGATCGATATTCACCATAACAAAAGTGGTTTCACATTAAATCCTGCTTATGATGGCTGGTCCGATAGTAAACTGGAAATATGTCATATGGGTCATATTGAGTTCAACAGTTTTACAATAGAGCATTGCGACGGGGAAGGACGAAGTATTAAGATGATAAAAACACGCTAATCGTGTTTTGGGTTATAGACCTGTTTCTGGTCCTGTATCTGTGGAAAGGAAGCAACTGAAGAGAGAGTCATATTGGACAACCAACCCTGAATCTGATGTGAAGATAAGATGAATGTTTTCTTTTTTAAATTTTTGTACTTAACGGTAGTTATTGTTAAATAGGCTCTAATATGGACTCGTCAAGCTTTTGATGCCTAAACAATACGTGAAGGACAGATTGGCATCATGAAAAGATATTACTATTTCTAACTTCGGCGTAGCTGGGGGGGGCACACAGAGAGGCGCGCGTTCCCCGACTTTGGTAAATTTAAATACGAACGCAAGCCTAGGATGAGGCAGCAAATGTGAATTTGAGTTTTAATGAAGTCTCTACAAATTTCAAACAAGCAGGACCAAGAGCTTTATACAAAAATACTGTTATGCTCACCTTTCAGATTTAGCTATGATTCGTTTTTTTGTCAGGAAGTAAAACCACGGCAAAATGCTATAAATGTAGAGAACTCATTATGTAACATTATTCATGTATAAGCAAAAAGAAAGATCTGCAATATTCAAAAGATTTTTTCTTTTTAAAAAGAGGATTTTATTTTCAGAAAACTTAGAATCATGTCAAAGATACTGTTCGTCATCGTTCATCATAAGCAAGAACGTTCTTACGCACTTAAAATATCCAATTTTGTGACATTTACGAGAAACTGAGTCTAAGAATGACTTCCATACCCAAAGGAAAACATCAGTCAACACTTTTTAACCAAAGGAAAACATGAGTTTACACTTTTTCTCCAAAGCAAAACATTAGTTTACATTTATTCGCGCCCCCTCTCCCATTTTGTCACGTTAAGCCTATTATTTTCAACATATTTATATTACACGTAACTGATTGTACAATCTACAAATATTTTCAAGATTCGCACAAGACATAATATTATTTAGAAATTTATTTTTCTAACTTAAGCGAAAAAATTATTTCCAGATTATTGGGGGGGCTCCAGAAGTGATTGGAGGAGTTTTAGCTCTCTCTGAAATGGTCTAGCCCTGGTGGGCATCGTTGTATGTTTGCCTCAGCTCAGAGTTGCTCACGGCTATCGTTAAACATCGAAACAAAGAAAGATGTCAAGCCATATATGAGATCTTTCACCATTGATTTGGCCATTCTACCTCTTTCTTCCTTCAGACCATGCATTGTTCATCACTGAGTTGATCCCTTTCAACTGAAGTAGATGCGCTCGTAGGCAGGTAATGTATTCCACAATTTGGCTGAAATTGAATATAAACATGACTTGGCTCCTGAAACCATTGGATAGATTAAGCCCCTTGCCCTTTTTGTCACAGCTTATATTCTTAGTTTTGTAGGTGTCACAGTTTAAAAACCGAATGCCTTGAAAATTACTTCACTAAACGTTCATCCAAGAGTTCATTACCTAACACTCTCTTAGACTCAAAAATCCACACACCTCAAAGCTAGATTTTGCATCGTAATGAAACTTAGTACTTGCATTGAGGAGGAAGAGACAAAGAAGTGATTACATTGTCGCAATAACAGGAGTAGGAGTGTTTATTTCAGAAGAGTCGTAACATAACTTTTACACATTATTAGCATCTCGTACAGAAGATGTTTACACATTTTTAGAACGTTTTTGATAAGAAATTACAGAAAATGAAAAAAGTGCAAAGAATTGAAACTGGCAACAGCGTGTTAGATGAATAGAAGAAAAACATTTGTTGCAGTTAAATAGCGTCTGCTAAGAAAATGGAGCCCGTAAACAACCTGTGAATAGGTTATGTTTTTGCTCTGTATGAAAAGAGATATTCTTGTTCTGTAATTGAAAAACATAGCAAAAACAATGGATTAGCATTTCTAAATGTAAAATAAGCAATATTATTAATAATAGAAGGAAAAATCGTCAAGCATTGCTTTTAACAGGAAAAAGAACACAAAATGAATATCCAAAGAAGGTACGTATTTTACGACTATTTCAAAAATAAGGTCTTTGCTCTCAATTAAGGCTGTCTTTGAGGTTCATCTTCTGCGATAGATGGCGCAAAAAATCACTCCCTGGGCGTCGCCTTTACTTCTTGAGGAACTGTCCCAGAAGTCGGCGTCAGCGAATCACTGCAGACCTCACCATATTCAGAATGGAAGCGGTCTCTCGTTGGCTCCACAATGAAAAGACAAAATATGCGCTGTTACGTTTTAACCAATGACGTTATTTGTGGGTGAAGCTTAGAAGTTAGGCGGAGTTTCTATAGCTCAAATTCAGGGGTTCTCTGCTAATGCACACATTGGGCCGCGGGTGGCCTAGTGGGCAACGTTCGTGACTACCACGGAAAGGACCTCAGGTTCGATCCCAGGCAGGTACGAACGCTCGACCTGCTAAATATCCGCCGTGCGTCGGATGGGCACGTTAAGCCGTCGGACACCGGCTACTGGCCCCCGGTAATAAATAAGGGCATCTTCCTCCCCCTTTCTACTTCGCTTCTGTGTCACTTACCTATCGGGCACTCTAGCCCAAGTCTCCTAGCTTACTATTTCTAAGGGTTGGTTGGGATCAGACACTCCCTTCCTAAAATCCTCTACATATGATCATTTAATGTACACATTTTCTCTTCAAAAAATGAACTTACAGTAGGATTTAAGACGATTTATGGGAGACAAGATCAGTTTTGGCCCCATTAATTATTTCTTTTTGGCCCAGATAATTAAAAAAATCAGACAGAAATGAGAAATTTCGTTCCTTCCAGACAGAAACACTGCTAAGCTAACTTATCGCGCCATCTAGCGCCCAAATTGGAATACTTTCGAGTCAGATAAATTAAATTTTTAAAAATATTCTAACATTTTTTTCGGAATAATAACTGTGGCACATATTAGATATACGGCGTTTTTATTTGTGCTGAAAATTCCAAACACTACAAAGTAATAGTCTTCGAGAAAATGTGTACAAAAGAATTTACAATGCAGATATAGGATAGAATTTCTTTTACACTCATTCAAAGACAGCCTTAGAAGAAAATCCACTGACCCAAAGAGCTGGGTTGTTAAGAATCTCTGTATCAACTGTAAACAAAGTAATGAACAAAGGTTTGAATCTGAAAAAAAAAAAAATATGTTCACAGCCTTTTGCCTAAGCACGAGACTGAGGGCAGAACACGGACTTCTTTATGAAAATCTCTTACCAGAGACAGATGGGAAATTTATCGTGATCATTGATGAAGCATGGATCTACCTAAACGACTGTAACAAAAAAAGGCCGATTTACATCCTATAAAAGAGCAGAAAAAGACTTACAAACTTGGTTCCAAGAATCCAAAGAAAGTTTCAATAAAAGATGCATGATTATTGCTGGTTTCTCATACAATGGGAAGTTAAAGTTAAGAAAAAGTTGAAAAGAACGTTAAAATCAATTCTACATATACCAAAACAACGTTTTAACTCCTATATTTAACAAGAAAGACGAATTTTCGGGCGTAATAAGCACGTCTTTTGAATCCGTTCTGACGCAAATTAAATTGATCAAAGCTGTTCAAAGTCAATGCAACCGGTATGGAAAACAATAGTATGTGACGAAAGAAAGAAGTTTTTCAATCGCGTTTTTAATCCCTCAGATATTGCTGTAAACGGAATCGTGAGCTTACGCCCTCTGGTTGCAGACTTGTGCGTTAAGAAAAACATGAATTTATATGAGAAACATTTCGCACCGGAAACGCTCTCCAATACCGAAAGAATTTTTTCAAATCGGACTCTTAGAAACAGAGATATCGACAAAAATAACAAGTGACTTTCCGTCCCCTTGTGGAAAAACCATGCATTATTTTAGGAAGAAAGTATTCTCAAACGGTATTTCCATATGAGCGCTATCGGTCCAAGAAAAAAAAAAAAAAATAAAATTTGTGGAGTTTTCAGGAGCCCAGATTTTGCTACAAATACATCAGAAACAGAAATTAACACTTATGATCCCTGGTGGCCAAACCATTCTTTACCAAACATTAGAAATTATGTGAAAAATATTTTCCATCAGGTCTTGTATGCGATACAGGAAGAATTTTTCAAATTGGAGTTTTAGAAGCGGAAATAACGCAGAAAACGCAATTTACCTTTGTGCCCCCTAGCGGAAAGTCTATGATTTGCTTGAAAATTTTGAATTTATAGGGAAAACATTTCGCATCAGAAACACTATGCAACAAAGAAGAAATTTTTCAAATCGGACTCCTAGAAGTAGAGATATTGACAAAAATAAGATATATATCTACCCCCTGGCGTAGAAACCATGCATTATTTTAAGAAGAAAATGTCCCTAAAAGGTTTGTCGACATGAGTACTATCGGTCTACAATGTCTTTTTTTTCAATCGAGAATTTAGAAGCTCATATGTTGTTGCAAATACATCAGAGGCGGAAATTAAGATTTACGCCCCATGATGGCCAAACCATTTTTTTACAAATATTAGAAATTATGTGCAAACGATTTCCCATCAGAAGCTGTATCCGGTGCAGAAAGAATTTTTCAAAACGGAGATTTAGAAGCAGAGATGCAGAGATATAGAGGGAGGGGGAGCAATTTACATTTACGCCCCCTAGCAAAAAATCTATGAATTACTTGAAAATTTTGAAATCATATGAAAAACATGCCACACTGAAAACACTATCCAATAAAGAAGGAATTTTTCAAATCGGACTCCTAGAAGTAGAGATATTGACGAAAATAAGAAATACATCTACGCCCTCTGGCGGAGAAACTGTGGAATATTTTAATAAGAAAATACTCTGAAAAGGTTTATCGATGTGAGTGGCATCAGTACAAGAAATAATTTTTTCAATTGATATTTTAGAAGCTCAGATTTTATGGCAAATACATCTGAAGCAAAAATGAACACTTACGCCCCCTGGTGGCCAAAGTATTCTCTACCAAAAATTTGAAATTATATGCAAAAGATTTTCTGTCAGGAGGTGTATCCGCTGAAGAAAATACTTTTCAAATCGGAGTTTTAGAAGAAGAGTTATCGGAGGAAATGAAATTTACTTTTACGCCCCCTAGCGGAAAATCTAAGCGTAATTTGAAAAAGTAACTATCTCTAAAATACTCTTCGATATAAATGGAATCGGAAGATAAAATAATTTTTTCAATCGGATGTTTAGAAGGCAAATATGTGGAACAAAACGTATTTTTGAATTCGACATCATCTGCGTTTACGCCCTATAGCGGCGAAATTGTGCATCGTAAAAAAAAAAACGAAATAAGGAATCATCATTCGCATATTTCAAGCTTCCCAATGCAAAAGAATTTTTCAAATCGGACTAATAGTTGCAGAGATATCGTGGGTACAGACGGACGGGCGGAAGGACAAACCGGTAGCATAAGCACAATCTTTTTTACAAAAGACGTGCTAAAAACAGAGGGGTAACGGAGTCTATACCTTTTGGTGTTATTCCTCCAAAGTCCCCTGATGTTTCACTAATGGGCTATTGTGCCTTTGGACCAGAGATGTAGAAGAGCCATAGCGAAGCTTGGGGGGACGCCAAGGCACCTTTTCTGTATAGGCTCAGCGGCGCTAAGGCACTTTTCGTGTTTAGTAGAGAAGAAAAGCAGGGCAAAGAAATTCTTTCAGATGATCATGTAAAAAGAACACTGATTTATACACAGTCGAGTCACATTATCGTGACCACCTCTTACTTTTGACGTCAACAGCGTGTAGCCAATGAAAGAAGGCACGTGTCGTGAGCTGGCTTGGAGGGTATATAAGGTGTGCTGTGGGCATTCTGAAAACATATCACTCGTTGCTGTCATGGATAAAAGGACCAATTTATTAAATTTGCAAAAAGGGATGATTAACGGCTTTCGGGTCAAGGGTTGCAGTATTTCTGAAACAGCGCAGTTTGTGAACTGTTCGCGTGTTGCTGTGGTTAAAGTGTATCGTTATTGGAGAAATGGCACCATTGCGAATAAGCGACGTGAAAACTGCCGAGCACCACGTACTGCTGATGTGAGAGGTGAATGTCGGCTTCGAAGATGCATGAAGGCCATCGACACGCTACAGTGGAGCAACTCACTGGCCGAATGAACCAGGGGCTACCGGAAGTGTGTCTAAAACGACAGTTCAGCAAACCCTACTGCATATGGGGCTCCGATGCAGACGGATGGTCACTGCACCTATGCCAATGAAGGTGCATCGGCAGAAAAGGCTTACATTTGTACGGCAGTATCGGAATTCGACCTCCGCTGATTGGCAAAGGATTGCCTTCTCCGATGAGTCACGTTTTCTGCTTCATCGAACGAATGCACGTTGGCGCATAAAGCGAGAAACATCGGAGAACAAACACTCTTCAACCATTGCTGGAAGAAAACAAGTGGTTCGGGCAGCGTTATGGTCTGGGACATGTTTTCGTGGCATTCCCTGGGTCCACTCATATCTGTGGAAGGCACTATGGAACAAATCCGGTATAAATTCATCCTTGCAGACCACGTACACCCATGCATGCTGATTGTCTTCCCTGTGGCAGATGGGATCTTCCAGCACGACAATGCGACGTGTCACATAGCTAGAAATGTCCGAGAGTGGTGGAAAGAGCACGATGAAGACTTCAAAGTACTTCCCTGGCACCCTAATTCCCCAGACTTAAGCCCAATTGAGCATTTGTGAAACAACCTCGATCGTGTTGTTCGCTCTATGAATCATCCACCACGCACCCTCCAGCAGCTGTGCAATGCACTGCAGTCAGCATGGCTTCACATGCTTGTGAAGACCTTTCAGCACCTTATTGAGTCACTCTCAGCCCGTCTAGCTGCTGTCCGCACTGCACATGGCAGTTACGAGCTTGTGGTTACAATAATGTGACTCGACCGTGTATAAAAGCATACTGGTTCCTTAACAGAACGTTCGTATTGCAAGGACGATACTAAACTGTCGAATCACGCAGTAAGGTATGATTATCCATGTAAACAGAGCTACAGGTAGCCGCTAAGGTGACGTAGACTACTCACCGTTCGTTTGGGTGGGCCTGGATTCGAGTCCTAGTGGAGGTATAGGTAGTGTGGTTGTCTTACAACACTGATTTTTCCTTCCCTGAAGCCAGTGACTCTAAATTAGTGACGAAAGACTGCTTGTATCCTTAAAGTTCCTCATGGAGGTCATTAAACACCCACACCGTCCCCCCAAAAAAGCGTGGCAAGTATTTATGGTTGTAAAGGGCATATTTCAGCTAAACTCCCCATCACTGGCTCCAAAAAAAGCAATCTCCTGAGTCTGAGTGCGAATTAACAGGGGAGAAGGGGGGGGGTCACAGGCTCGTAAAATTGAGTCCCTGGCTGATGACAGCAATATTTTTCCCTGCTGGGGAAAATTGTTTCTCCCCTCTCTTGCCTCTAGGCACTGAAATGACATTTTACTATTGTCATGCATGTTGCTCACGATCAAATTTTCTGTCAAATGTATTGAGCAACTAATCTGTCGATTTCTATTCGAAGCGCGTTGTGTGCTAGTTAGCATCAAGTGACCCTGCAGGTATTAACATACCGTGCGCATCAAGCGGCATGCGCGGGAACTGCGTGCTGTATTTCAAATATATTTCTTTAACATGAGTGTTGGCAACAGTGCATCATCCAGTAAACGCATGGATAACAACGGTTATGAAGCAACGTGTTCGTTATTACATTCCACATAGTTATTAGTTTCGTTTGTTGATATTGAGGTTAGTAGGCCTGTAGAAGTAACTATACTTATAAAATTAAACGTCAAATGGTTTTATCTGAATTGTTTATAAAACAGAAAAAGACTAAGGCGTCATTGAGTGACAGTTTGTCTGCTGGACCTTCATCAACAACAACAATCCAACATAATTCCAATACGCCTAATTCGTGTTCACTTTCATTCGAGAAATTAAGTACCAGTGGTGATTTAAAAGAATCTGTGTTTATCTGTTCAGAAGAAACTGATTCACTGCACGATGGTGATGTAGATATTGTGGACGCGTGTAGTTTTTCTATTAACTTAATTGGTGGCTGTATCATGTTGCAGCAACTTGAAAAGTGAAAGAGTAACAGGCCTTGGCTTTCGTACAAAGCCTCTGGTGAGACAATTTGTTCCTTCTGCTGTGACGTGCAAACACATGGTGCCTTAAAAGACACCAAATTACGTATTGAAACAGCATTCATCAAAGGGATGAAAGCTAAAAATGCAAGCACATGGTGCCTTAAAAGACACCAAATTACGTATTGAAACAGCATTCATCAAAGGGATGAAAGCTAAAAATAATAAAAAACTGAACGACAAAATCAGTGATCATGGGAAAAACAAGTTTCACCTAAAATGTGCTGAAATATTGGAAGAAAGAAAAAATGAAAGACTGCCAGCAGCATTGACAACAGAATTTCGACTGTGGGAAGAAAAAAATGATAAAAACATTGAGGTAACCGCGCGTAATTTCCTTACAGCTTACCTAATTAGTAAAAGAGCTGAGCTATTCAAACTTTACAAAGATTTATGTACATTGCAGTTTCTAAATGGTACTAAA
Source organism: Macrothele yani (assembly GCA_039090855.1). NCBI lineage: Eukaryota > Metazoa > Arthropoda > Arachnida > Araneae > Macrothelidae > Macrothele > Macrothele yani. The sequence continues at coordinate 134,593,629 of CM076995.1, read as the reverse complement.
GTTGGAAAAATGCTTCATTCTGACCACAGTTGTGCCAACATGATTAATTTTATAAGCAATAAAATGTCAAAGTCATTAGCACAATATTGAATTGAATCAGGCTGCGTATTTAGTATACTTATTGATGAACGCACTGCTATTTCAAATAAATTAAGTTTGATTTTGTACTTTCGATGTATGTTTGATGATGAGCCATGCAATTAAGGATGCTGAACAGATTCATCTCAAAGCAGCAAATGCTGAATATTCATGAACTGGGAAGTATCAGGGTCAAGATATAAAAGAACCATCCAATAAAAACAAAGAGACTTTCGGCAGCTTTAGAAAACAGTTCTTACAAGGCCTAATTGATAATTTGAATGCAAGATTCTCAAATGCTAAGAACTTTTTTAAAGACTGTGAAGTATTAAACCAAACATATTGGCCTAAAAGCTGCAATGAACTTGTTATGTTTGGTGATGACAGAATTCAGTCACTTTGCAATTCAGTAAAAATCCATGATAAAAATCAAAGATTCTATTGTTTCAAAAACCATTAAGAAATTCCGTATGTTTAAAGGAAGTAAAAATCCAGGAATATTTAGGTAATTCATTAAAGAAGCTGTTTAACTGAATTAAAGTAGTGCCAGAGTCTTCGGCAGAGTGTGAAAGAGGGTTCAGTATAATAAACAATACCATGACCAAGCTAAGGAACAAAATGAACATTCAAACACTATCATCTCTAATATTTATATCAATAAACAGACCTGCTTTAGAAGATTTTCCAGCAAAACGGTTTGCAGCTGATTGGATAAAAGAGGGCCATCACTCTACTACAGGCATGCCGAGCCGCGAATGGTTGAGTGGTTAGCAGTTCAGACTACCAATGCAGGGTCCCTAGGTTCGATCCTGGGCTGATCTTGCGGAGGTGGTGTGATTTGCTAACAGTCATTGAATATTCGCCGTACATCGGACGAGCACGTTAAGTGGCCGCCTCCAGGCTGGACCCACTGGTTAAATGGGTAGCCTTTCATATCCCCCCTGAAATTCTCTCACTCCACCTATGTGCAACGTCGTACTTGTACGGTGGCGCTATCTACTGTACTCTAATCTCACTACAAACTGTTCTGTCAAAGTCACTAGACTTGCTCTCATTCCTTCCGTTTCTGTGTCCTCGCCAAAAGGCGAACTCGCTGTAGGTGGCTGGGACCTAAAATCTACTCTCTGTGGACGGAAGTCCTACAAGAAAATTACTCATTGCTTGCTTGCATTACTACAGACATGCCTTATCAACAGGAAATATCAAGGACATCATCTCCTTCGAGCAAACTATTTGTTTATGGTAAATGTTTTTTGCTTTGTTTTGTTATTTTGTTTCTCTTTGATGTATTTTTCATAATTACATAAATACGTTTCTTTTAAAAAAGCTAATTTATTCGTCTAATTTGCACGACCAGATTTTTTAGAATGAAACTGGGGACAGAACGACGCGCTGTCCTCATTTTCAAAGCAAATCTGAGGGCAGTTTCTGATCAAAATGAGAACATTATTGTGGACAGAACCTGGCAGTTTCAAGATTGAAAAATCGCCCTAGTATTGGAAATGAATTTGTCGTCTTTATGATTTGATGTACCCGTACAGAATGGAACATAGCTTGCCTGATCTGACAAACTTCATCTTCTGCAAAGCGAGCGGGAACACTCTCAATTATTGCTTGCGTTTCAGTTAGACCACATGAAAACCGGGGATCATGAATGTTTTTCATGACTTTTGATATGCAGTCCATCGATCGCAAACTAAATATATGCTTTACAGTGTGAAACGCAAACGCATCTTTTTTTTTTTTTTGGATTTTTAACGACCATCGTGAGCAACTCAATGGGCTATAAGAAGTCGCCCGTCCCTAATTTAAGGTCACTAGTTCCAGGGAAGGGAGAGAGCCAGTGCCGTAAGACAAACACAACATCCATGCCTCACCGGGATTCGAACCCGGACCCCGTGCGGACGAATGATCAGAGGCCATTGCTTAGGCCACTGCGCCACCGGGGCGGCAAACGCACCTTCAGCAGCTACTAATTCAGCTTCCTTTTTACGTATGCCAGAAAAACGACGAAAACATTTTATATAACTGTGTTAGAGGCAGAAGACTGCACGGCCTTTTTATGCTTTACTGTTTGAATGTGTGCTGCTATATGCGAGTTTCCACCAGTTGCTATGGAAAATGTAGCATAGCACAAAACACATCACTACCACTATAATTATTTGTTTGTTTTTTTTAAATCAAGGGGAAGTCCCTGGACAAAGCATCATTAAATTTACATTTCCGTTTGCCCGACATTATTAACTTCTGAAAATTGCAGCTCTTTTTTTTTTTTTTTTTTTTTTTGATTAGAGGTTTAACGACCACCGTGAGCAACTGAATGGGCTATAAGTAGTCGCTCGTCCCTAAAAAGAAAAGAGCCAGTGCCGTAAGACAAACACAAAATCCATGGAAAGAGCCAGTGCCGTAAGACAAACACAAAATCCATGCCTCACCGGGTTCGAACCCGGACCCCTTCCGGATGAATGATCAGAGGCCATCGCTTAGACCACCGCGCCAACGGGCCGGCAAATTACAACTTGCACTCAGCCAGACACTTTTGTAAACCAACAAAATCTTTGGCAGCTTGGTAGTAAGTAAATACGATTACATATCTTAACAAAAATATATCATCTGCCGCCCCGGTGGCGCAGTGGTCTAAGCGGTGACTCTTGACCATTCGTCCGGGAGGGGTCCGGGTTCGAATTCCGGTGAGGCATGGATGTTGTGTTTGTCTAAAGGCATTGGCTCTATCCCTTCCCTGGAACCAGTGACCCTAACTAAGGGACGGGCGACTGCTTATAGCCTATTGAGTAGCTCACGGTGGTCGTTAAACCTCCAATAATATATATCATCATCATCATCATTGTCAACCATTATCAATCCACTGCTGGACGAAGGTCTCCCCAAGTTTCCTCCACAACGGTCTGTCTTGTGCCAGTCTCCTCCATGTCACTCCCGCATACTTTCGAATTTCATCCACCCATCTTCAATGTAGTCTTCTTCTGGGTCTTTTCCTGTCCCTTGGAATCCAATTTAAAATTTCGGCTGTCCATCGATGATCTTTCCTTCTGGCAGTATGTCCAGCCCATCGCCATTTCAGGGGTTTAACTCTGATCATGATGTCTTCCACTCTTGTCATTTTTCGGATCCACGTGTTCCTCTTCTTATCTCTCCTGGTTACACCAAGCATGCACCTCTCCATGCTACTTTGAGTTGTCTGCAGCCTTTGTATGTCTCTTTTAGCTAAGGTCCACGTCTCTGCACCATACGTAAGCACTGGAAGGATGCATTGATCAAACACTTTTCTTTTAAGACATAATGGCATATTGCTCTTGAAAATTATGCTGTTTCTTCCAAAAGCCCTCCAGGCAAGTTTTGTACGCCGATTAATTTCTTCACCAATGTGACCCTCACTTCATATCTGCTGTCCAAGATAAACGTACGTGTCTGTTATCTCCAGCTTTTTTCCATCAATCGATAAATCTTCATTTCTTGTAAAAGCATTGTACATCACTTTTGTCTTCTGAAAGTTCATTTTTAATCCCACTTCTTTACTCTTGTCAGCAAGTTCCTGGATCATACTCTGTAGCTCTGATGGGGTAGTTGCAAAAATGAATATGTCATCAGCAAAACGAAGGTGGGTTAGATAATCTCCATTAATCTTTATCCCTTTGTTTTCTCAGTTCAGTGATTGAAAGACATTTTCCAATGTGGCATTAAAGAGCTTCGGAGATATGGTGTCACCTTGTCTCACTCCTTTTCCAATTTTTATGTGTGTTGTATTTTCAAACAGCTGAATCTTTGCACTTGCATTTTCATAGATGTTATTAATAATATTAATGCATGCATCTTCAATACCACATGATTTCAGAGCCATTGCAACTGCTGATGGTTTCACCGAATCAAAGGCTTTTTCATAATCGATAAAAGCCATGCACAATGGAAGCTCATATTCCCTCGCTCTTTCAATTAGTTCTCTCAGTACGTGGATATGATCTATTGTGCTGTAGCCACTCCTGAATCCAGCTTGTTCTCTCGGTTGAGCCATGTCCAGTGTCACCTTCAAGCGGTGTGAAAGAACTTTAGTGAAGATTTTATAAACCACTGATAGGAGGCTGATAGGTCTGTAGTTTCCGAGATCCTCAATGTCACCTTTTTTATGTAGCAAGATCATTGTAGCGTTGTTCCAATCCTCAAGAATTTTCCCTTCATTAAGTCATCGAGTGAAAATTTGGGCGAGTACTGTTTCGATTTCTCCACTTGCTTCTTGTATGATGTCGACAGTAATTCCATCTTCTCCTGGAGCTTTTCCCCGCTTCATGTTCTTGATTGCATGTGCAACTTCTGCTGGAAGGACTGGAAGAACTCTGGTATTGGTACCTTTCATGATGTCTGGAGTACATGTATCATCCCTTTCATATAATTTGGAGTAGAAATCTTTCACTCTTGTCAAAATTTCGCCTCTATTTCTTGTTACAGAACCATCTTCTTTTCTCAGTGCCATAATCTGTTTTTTCCCCTTACTGAGATGTCCCTTTGCTATCTTTAGGCTTTGGTTGTTTTCAATTGCTTTCCTTACTAGTTCACAGTTGAATTTCCTTACGTCTTCAGTGATACTTTTTCGTACTGTCTTGCATAGCTCTATGTATTCCACTTTGGAAGTCACATCTTCTTTAGTTGTCCTCATCTCTCTTCTTTTTTGCATCAACATTTTGGTTTTTCCTGATAATTTGTTCACATGCAATTTGTTCTTAGACCCAGCTAATTTTGTTGCTGTTTCCATAAGAGCTTTGGTTACTTTTCTGTTAACTTTAGAAATATCCACTTCTTCCGATGTTAGGCTTTCTAAAGCAGAGAATCTGTTCTTCAGTTCCAATTTGAAGGTATTATGGTGTTTTTTAAGGTTGGTTATGTCAATACATTTTGTTTGTCTTATGAGTTTGCTACGTTCGAGTTTAGTGTTGAGGTGCATCTTACATCTCACCAATCTATGGTCACTGCCTGTGTTGAACTTGTTTAGCACACTGCAGTCTTCTATGACGAATTTTTTGTTACACATAATAAAATCAATTTCACTTGTCGTCCCATTTGGATGTCTCCATGTCCATTTCCTGTGTGGCTTTTTCTTGAAAAAGGAGTTCAAGATGAAAAACCCTTCTGCCTCTGCAAACTCTACGAGAGTATTTCCACGCTAGTTTCTGTTGCCGTGACCGAATTTACCTACTGAAGTTTCATTCTGTTGCCGTTGCCCTATTTTTGCATTGAAATCTCCCATAATTATCTTCAAGTGCTGCTTACCTTTATTATTTAGATCACGAATTTCCTCATAAAATTCTTCAATTTCTTCTTCAGGATGACTTGTGGTTGGTGCATAAGTTTGAATAATCTGAGCCTGGTATCTTCTCGAGAGTTGGATAACGAGTCGTGCAGCTCTGTCAGAGGAACTTTCAACTTCTACAACTTTATCCTTCAGTTTCTTGTTTATTATAAATCCAACACCACTAGTTCTGCCAGTATCTGTCCCACGATAGTAGAAGAGATGTCCACTTTTCAGTTCAATGAGATCTTCTCCTTTTCTCCTTACCTCACTTAGCCCGACGATGTCCCACTTGATACTTTGTAGTTCCTCTTCCAATTCAAGAAGCCTTGAATCAGAAGATAGGGAGCGTCCGTTGTACGTAGCCAAGGTCAGCATCAGATGGCAGCCTAGTCTGGTCCTCCGGGGATTCTTAGCACCCTCTGCCTTCATGTCGCACTGGCCGCTGCCTTGGCCAGGTACATTCCAGCTGCCGGAGACTGAGGGACAAGATTTAAGTTGTGCAGTCATTTTGGAGGGGTTTGGCCATAACTCACCACGCTGGCCAAGCGGGTTGGTGAGTGTGGGATAGCATTTCCTCTAATCCCGATGGTATAGTTATACCGCTATTGGCGGTCGTCAGAGCCCCTTTAGTGGGAATAGGATGTACCACGAGAAGGCGGGGTTGACGTTTGTCAAGGAGAGGCTGTGATGTTACGCATCACCTGACCTTACATCCCATATATATATATATATATATATATATATATGGGATGTAATATATATATATATAACGAGAAGGCGGGTTTGACATTTGTCAGCCTCTCCTTGACAAATGTCAAACCCGCCTTCTCGTGGTGCATCCTGTTCTCACTAAAGGGGCTCTGACGACCGCCAATAGCGGTATAACTATACCATCGGGATTAGAGGAAATTCTATCCCACACTCACCAACCCGCTTGGCCAGCGTGGTGAGTTATGGCCAAACACCTCCAAAATGATTCCACAACTTAAATCTTGGCCCTCAGTCTCCGGCAGCTGGAATGTACCTGGCCAAGGCAGCGGCCAGTGCGACATAAAAGCAGAGGGTGCTAAGAATCCCCGGAGTACAGGACTAGGCTGCCATCTGATGCTGACCTTGGCTACATACAACGGACGCTCCCTATCTTCTGATTCAAGGCTTCTTGAATTGGAAGAGGAACTACAAAGGATCAAGTGGGACATCGTGGGGCTAAGTGAGGTAAGGAGAAAAGGAGAAGATCTCATCGAACTGAAAAGTGGACATCTCTTCTACTATCGTGGGACAGATACTGGCAGAACTAGTGGTGTTGGATTTATAATAAACAAGAAACTGAAGGATAAAGTTGTAGAAGTTGAAAGTTCCTCTGACAGAGCTGCACGGCTTGTTATCCAACTCTCGAAAAGATACCAGGCTCAGATTATTCAAACTTATGCACCCACCACAAGTCATCCTGAAGAAGAAATTGAAGAATTTTATGAGGAAATTTGTCATCTAAATAATAAAGGTAAGCAGCACTTGAAAATAATTATGGGAGATTTCAATGCAAAAATAGGGCAACGGCAACAGAATGAAACTTCAGTAGGTAAATTCGGTCACGGCAACAGAAACCAGCGTGGAAATACTCTCGTTGAGTTTGCAGAGGCAGAAGGGTTTTTCATCTTGAACTCCTTCAAGAAAAAGCCACACAGGAAATGGACATGGAGACATCCAAATGGGACGACAAGTGAAATTGATTTTATTATGTGAAACAAAAAATTCGTCATAGAAGACTGCAGTGTGTTGAACAAGTTCAACACAGGTAGTGACCATTGATTGGTGAGATGTAAGATGCACCTCAACGCTAAACTCGAACGTGGCAAGCTCATAAGAGACAAAATGTATTGACATAACCAACCTTAAAAAACACCATAATACCTTCAAGTTGGAACTGAAGAACAGATTCTCTGCTTTAGAAGGCCTAACATCGGAAGAAGTGGACATCTCTGAAGTTAACAGAAAAGTAACCAAAGCTCTTATGGAAACAGCAACAAAATTAGCTGGGTCTAAGAACAAGTTGCATGTAAACAAATTATCAGGAAAAACGAAAATGTTGATGCAAAAAAGAAGAGAGATGAGGATAACTAAAGAAGATGTGACTTCCAAAGTGGAATATTTAGAGCTATGCAAGACAGTAAGAAAAAGTATCACTGAAGACGTAAGAAAATTCAACTGTGAACTAGTGAGGAAAGCAATTGAAAACAACCAAAGCCTAAAGATAGCAAAGGGACATCTCAGTAAGGGAAGAAAACAGATTATGGCACTGAAAAAAGAAGATGGTTCTGTAACAAGAAATAGAGGCGAAAATTTGACAAGAGTGAAAGATTTCTACTCCAAATTATATGAAAGGGATGATAAATGCACTCCAAACATCATGAAAGATACCAGTACCAGAGTTCCTCCAGTCCTTCCAGCAGAAGTTGCACATGCAATCAAGAACATGAAGCGGGAAAAGCTCCAGGAGAAGATGGAATTACTGTAGACATCATACAAGAAGCAAGTGGAGAAATCGAATCAGTACTCGCCCAAATTTTCACTCGATGCCTTAATGAAGGAAAGATTCCTGAGGATTGGAACACCGCTACAATGATCCTGCTACATAAGAAAGGTGACATTGAGGATCTCGGAAACTACAGACCTATCAGCCTCCTATCAGTAGTTTATAAAATCTTCACTAAAGTTCTTTCACACCGCTTGAAGGTAACACTGGACATGGCTCAACCGAGAGAACAAGCTGAATTCATTAGTGGCTACAACACAATAGATCATATCCACGTACTGCGAGAACTAATTGAAAGAGCGAGGGAATATGAACTTCCATTGTGCATGGCTTTTATCGATTATGAAAAAGCCTTTGATTCGGTGAAACCATCAGCAGTTACAATGATTCTGAAAACCTGCGGTATTGAAGATGCATACATTAATATTATTAATAACATCTATGAAAATGCAAGTGCAAAGATTCGGCTGTTTGAAAATACAACACACGTAAAAATTGGAAAGGGAGTGAGACAAGGTGACACCATATCTCCGAAGCTCTCTAATGCCACATTGGAGGGTGTTTTTCAGTCGCTGAGCTGGGAAAACAAGGGGATAAAGATTAATGGAGATTATCTAATCCGCCTTCGTTTTGCTGATGACGTAGTCATTTTTGCAACTACCCCATCAGAGCTGCAGAGTATGATCCAGGAACTTGCTGACAAGAGTAAAGAAGTGGGATTAAAAATGAACTTTCAGAAGACAAAAGTGATGTTCAATGCTTTTACAAGAAATGAAGATTTATCGATTGATGGAGAAAAGCTGGAGATAACAGACACGTACGTTTATCTTGGACAGCAGATATCAAGTGAGGGTCACATTGATGAAGAAATTAATCTGCGTATAAAACTTGCCTGGAGAGTTTTTGGAAGAAACAGCATAATTTTCAAGAGCAATATGCCATTATGTCTTAAAAGAAAAGTGTTTGATCAATGCATCCTTCCAGTGCTTACGTATGGTGCAGAGACGTGGACCTTAACTAAAAGAGACATACAAAGGCTGCAGACAACTCAAAGAAGCATGGAGAGGTGCATGCTTGGTGTAACCAGGAGAGATAAGAAGAGGAACTCGTGGATCCGAAAAATGACAAGAGTGGAAGACATCATGATCAGAGTTAAATCCCTGAAATGGCAATGGGCTGGACATACTGCCAGAAGGACAGATCATCGATGGACAGCCGAAATTTTAGATTGGATTCCAAGGGACAGGGAAAGACCCAGAAGAAGACCACAAGGGAGATGGGTGGATGAAATTCGAAAGTATGCAGGGGTGACATGGAGGAGACTGGCACAAGACAGACCGTTGTGGAGTAAACTTGGGGAGACCTTCGTCCAGCAGTGGATTGATAATGGTTGACAATGATGATGTATATATATATATCAACTTAGAACAGGAAAACGTAAAGTTCAAAGGGCAGGCAAAAACGAAACGGAGCAAAGTCAAACATGAGAGTCACACACGGTTACGGTAAACTGCAAGTCATGGAGCTGCTGCTGTTGATGATATCATGTGACTTCTCCAGGTAAATACCGATAAAAATTCAAATTTTAATTAAAAATTGAATCAATTTGAAAAATGTTTGGCAATTCTTAAAAACAGGACAAAAATACGAAACTCACGACATCTGACGCCCTCATTTAGTGTTTACAAAAACTGAGGACGAATCATTGAAAAGCACTGAAACTGAGGACTGTCCTCAGAAAATGAGGATGTTTGGTCTAGAGACGAGCTCGGGCGGGCTCAGAATTCATTAACTACCGAAAAACCATGGCCCGGGCTCAGACGGGCTCAGAATTGATTAACTATAAAAAAAACCTGGGCCCGGGCTGGAATTACACGTCTTGAATTTCATTAATGTAATTAATTCAACACGTGTAATTCCGAGCCCGGTTGAATTACACGTGTTGAATTTCATTGTGGATTTGTTATCATGGTGGAAGGATTTTCAATTTCCTAAGCTAGCTGCCATTGCAAGACAAATTTTGTTAAGCAAGACTTGCATTATGCATTGTCCAAAGCTATACCCCAAGCAAGGATTATTTTAAGGAGATCTGGTATCGAAAAACTGAGAAAAAATCACATTCCCATTTTTTGTATTTTATTAAAAATCAGGAATCTTATCTTTAAAATGATGTATTATTTTCCAAAATTGTGCAGTTAGAAGTATTGTTATTTATTTTTTTTTAAATTTCCTCACTCGCGCGATTTTTGGGGTGACGTTGGTTTTCAGTGCGCAGCAGGTCGAGTTTTAGAGAAAAGATCAAGTTGAAGCGCTGAGGCATTAGATACAATTCTCTCTCTCTTTTTTCAGGATGAACTTGATCTGGAAACTGCACACACACATATGATAATATTGTGATTATAATACTATTAAGCGCAAAGCTTTGTTAATGGTACAAAATGCAGAATAATCTGGTCTGGAATGCTTTTACGTTCTTTCTTTTTTTTAATTTTGGAAATTTCCCTACATGCTTTTCTGTATTCTACTACATCACTCACTCTAAACTATATCTTTACCAATTAGCATATATTAAATTATATTGCAAAGATTAGTTTTCTAGAGTCAAAATTGCAAGCACTTGCAACTGTCTGTACGGCGTTGTACGTTTTATAATGCAATTTATTCAAAATAAATGTAAATTTAGAAATCAAAAAGAAATAACGAATGGAATTATTTGTTTCTAAACGATTTTCTTTTCTTCAGCTTTTGCCAAAATTACTGATTCCCCTGATACGGTCGAAGGGCACGTTGATTATTTATTTATTTTTAAATCCACATTTTAGAACATTTGGCTTTATGCGTAGTATTTCTGAAAGTATATTAATATTGTAAAGTGGATTAACTGAATTAAACTTTTTAAACTAATCCTTGCTTGGGCCATATCTTTGGCCAGTGTATAATGCATAAATACAAGCCTTGATAAGCAAAATTTTCCAACAATCCAGGCCCCAGCGAGCCCGAGCTCAGCAAACACATGTAATCAAAGAAAGCGGGCCGGGCCGGGGTCGGGCTCCTAAAATTGAGCTCGAACGCATCTCTAGTCTGGTCACCTTAAATTTGCAGTATTTTGCGCGGCCTTTCATTAGCGTAACTTGAGGAAATGTTATTCACTTTTGAAATGTCAGCGCGCGGAGCATGTTGGTATAGGAAACATTGGCTAAACGTTTTCCTTCCACGACAAAAAGCTTGATTCGCACTCTTCCCTGAGTCCATTCTGTGATTCCTTACGAGTAATGCAAAAAGACGCTCTAGGGGTCCGAGTGGTTAGAGGCACAGGATTCTAGCCAATCTCTTGAGATGGGAGCGAGCTCCGGGAGAGGCATGCCCCACGGCGCTGGCCATTACCGGAAACAATGGCTCCAAATGAGGGTTCGGCGACCATGGCCCTATAGATGACCGCGGTGGTCATTATACCCGGAAAGAAACAAAAATCAAAGCAACAGATATCCGCCACTCCCACCCATAACCTCAACAAAAGCGGCATCTAAGTTACATGTATTCAGTGTGATTGACACATATTGTCACACTGCATATTTAGAACCGTATAGAGTTACAGGACAGTATCAAAAGAGAAACTTAACATTCGTTGCCATCTGACTCCCACGTAACTTTTATCTTTTACTTAAAATTGCTCCAATTAAGCAATTTTAATAAAAGTTGAAGAAAATAATTAGTAATAAATCTAGACGACGTTGACGGGAAAAGCTTGCGGGAAGATTATATTTTTTCCTACGCCAATAAATACGGATTGTATTATATTTGTTTTGTTATTGCTTTGGTGTTCCCACAATTTACTCATAATGAAGCTTTACTAAAATATTAACTGATGAAAACAACAAACTAAATTCTAAATTGCTTTTGCAAATTTTAAGGTCTTCTTTCTAGATTTGTTTCATCTAATCCGTTCACCCCAAACCCCCTTTTTTTCTTAGAACTACATCACTGTTTCGGACTGCTAAAAAGAGCGCTTTCTAAACGCAGACCTAAAACAATGATTAGACTATGGAAAGCATGTGGAAGAAGAGTAGAATAAAATACCGCTAAGAATTTTAAGAAATTCCCTGTTAATACACACAATGACGTGGATTAGGAACATCAAACAGAAGTCATCGCTCGTTCAACGTTTATAAGTGAGTCACAGAAAAATTCTCATTGGCCGCCACTGGGAATCGAATCCTTCTGTTTGATATTCTTAATCCACGTCGGTTGTGTGTATTAATTATTCATTCTCCACCTTGTTATTTGTTCAGTAGCTGCTTACCATCTTTGGTGAATCCCCAGCATTGTGCGGGGCTCCAAGAAGCAACGTACCAAGTGGTTTGGCAGTTAGTCGCATGTGAGTCAGGAGGATTTGAGGCAGCTGTGGTGCAGTGGTAGCATGTCCGGCGCGTAACTGGAAGACCCTGAGTTCGATTCCCGGTGGGGGCCGATGAGAATTTTTCCGTGTTTCAAAAGAAAGTTCGGCTCGGCTTGAGGTGTGAGTGGTATGTTTGTCAGATGGTGCAGGATCTGTCCCTTCCCTGGAACCAGTGTCCCAAAACGAGGGACGGGCAACTGCTTTATAGTCTTGCAAGTTATTCGTGTGAACTCCTCTGTCTTGACACAAGTAAAAATAAAGTTATAGGCGGTGGATACTCCGTAGAAATAAGCGAATGCCGCCCCGGTGGCGCAGGCTTCTGACCATTCGTCCGAGATAGGTCCGGGTTCGAATCCCGGTGAGGTATGGATGTTGTGTTTGGCTTATGGTACTAGCTCTCTCCCTTCCTTGGAACCAGTGGCCCTAAATTAGGGATGGGCGACTGCTTATAAACCACTGAGTTACTCACGGTGGTCGTTAAACCCATATTACATATCACTAAGCTGTTCTCTGAGGTTCAGAGGTTAGCTCCAAAAAGAAATACAAACTACCAGATAATTTTTACTTACTGTTGCCGTATCAAACTCTTCCATTTACAGCGCTTCACATACAACTCGGGCTTCACTGACATCCATTACACGCCGTACACAAGATCTTCTATACTTCATATACTCATCATTTTTTTCTCATGCAGACACTCCTGATCTGATCCTTCCTTGGCCTTCCCTTTCTGCCACTTGGGCTAAAAAGGATTTTCTTGGTAAGCATCTCATCACTCATTCTTTCAACATGGCCAAACCACCGAAGCATATTAGTCTTCACCTTGCTAACAACATTTTACTTCACATCACACAACTGCAACACATCTTCATTCCTCTCACAATCAGAACGTGTCTTGCCACCCCCACCCCACCCCCCGTAAGTAACGCATTTCTCCAGCACACAAGCGACTCCCCAAAACAAAAATAAGAAAGAAAGAAAAAGAAAAAAAGAGAAAAATTAAGTATTCATGAGGGCCGAATGATAAGCGTTTACAGAAGTGAAAGGCATTCCTCTTAAACTGCTCGCCACCGACAATTGGCTCCAGTAAATGTAATTCCCTGAGCTCACTTTCAAATTCCTTTTGGGTAACACAAAAGAAATCTCCTAAATCCATCTCGTAATTTTAGTGAAAACTGCGTACTAGTCATAATATTGATGGGACTATGTTACTTGCATCCGCTCAGTGTAACTGATAGAGGAATCGTATAGAACGAGAGAGCTGCGTTAAAATAAAAAAATATATATATATTTCAGCGTATAACTTTCATGTAACATTCCTGCGCTCATTTAAAATTGATCAAATTCAGCAATTTTAATATAAATTGATAAAATTAGTAAGTAATGAAAATTTACTAAAGATGCTAAATAAAAAAAGCAAGCAAGGTTTTGTAGGGCTTTTGAAAAAGTTTAGTGAATTATTTTCGGGTTGTGTTTTACCAATCCGTTCACCGCTAAGGCACTTTTTCATTTAGAACTACATCACTGCGTGGAATGTTACGGACTGGCGACGTATAGTGTTCAGCGAAGGATCCCGCTTCTGTATGGGAGCGGACAACCACCGTGTTAGAGTGTGGAGGACCACAGGTGAGCGCTACAATCCCAACCCCGCTATACAGCGACACACGTCCCGAACTGCCGGCGTGATGGTCTGGGGAGCCATCGCGCATGACAGCCGGACTTCCCTCGCAGTGATCCAAGGGACGTTAAAAGCCCAGCGCTACGCACATGAAATCCTACGGCCCCATGTCCTGGCGGGGTGGCCCGGAGCCATTTTACAACAAGATAACGCTCGTCCGCACACGGCTCGCGTTTCCCAGGATTGTCTACGTCATGCTTCGACGCTTCCGTGGTCTTCCAGATCTCCTGATCTCTTGCCCATCGAGCACGTGTAGGACAAGATGGGACGCCAGTTTTCTCCATGTCCCAGTGTTCGGGATTTATAGCGTCGGTTGCAAGGAGTGTGAGACAATCTGTCCCAGTATAACATACGGCGTCTCTTTGACTCCATGCCGGACCGCATCACCGCATGTATTCGAGCACGAGGCGGTCCGACGCGGTACTAACGCTGACCGGAATGTGTACCGTGTGTCCGCGGGAAATCGTCGTGGTGCTGTGATATTGTAATCACTTCTGTCCTTCGTATGTACCATCTCACTACTAAAATCTCATTTCAATCCGACGCCTCCTTCTTGGTGCGCGAAGTTTTATAACAACGCGTGTAAGTGAATTACGAATATAACCTAGTTAAAAGCAATGGAAACTAGAGTAAAATCTCTGAGCAAACATTGAATTGAATTTAAAAGTGAAAACGTATAACCAAGGTTCCGCTCGGGACCATAGCAAGCTTTTCTTATCTGGGTGGCAAGACTTGAAATTACGCCCCTTCGAGTTCTACTCAAACAACACGTGGTTTTTACTTTCTCTCACACCGCCGTTATAGGAATGTATTATGATCGTTCCAAAATCGCACTTCATATTTTTGACGTAATTTTATTAAAAATGTAAAAACTAGGTAAATACCGAAAACAGGTTGTAAATACCAAGTAAAGCGCATTCGTTATGGGAACGCCGACACAACACAAGAAATAAATGCAGAACAAAAAAAAAAAAAACCACACTGCAAACCCTCGGCACACATTTGGAACACGTTGGGAACGCTTTTTTTATAAATGCGTTCCAAATGTGTTTCGGTTGTGTTCTGCTGACGACAAATGTGTTCCCAATGCGCTCCAAATATGTTCCTCATGTGTTCTTCTCCTGTACAATGTGCTCTAGTGTTAATTTTTAGAACATATTATTTTCCAGATCACATTCGGAACACTTTGCGCGTGAGAATGGAACATTTTATGCGTGAGAATGGAACACATTCTGGAACACATTTAGAAAGCATTGGGAACACATTACGAATGTGTTCTAAATGTTTTCCGAACTGTTATGTCTCATATTTGCTTTCGTTTTGAGCAATTTTTCATCTCTTGGGCGTTCCCATATCAGAAATTTTTGTTCTGGTTGAAACACAATGAAATCATAGCTTAATATAATTTAACAAATCGGCAAATGAGATGGTTGAACAAACGCACCATTACGTGGGCTACAGCACTCGTATTTGCCACTATACGGAGTTTTAATGGGGAGGTGGGCGTACCCCCTCCCCAAATAATATATTTTTAAATCATATACTTTACGGTTTTTTTTTTCCGTTTGTTTTTCTTATACGATTACATTAACCCATTATTTACACACTTTCAAGTCTCGGAATGTACTGTATACGAACAGCACATTCCGCGATACTGAGTTCTATTTGTACAGTGAGGAAAGACACAAAGCTCATGATCTGAATTTTACGAATTTTTACTTTAGTAATTTTTTTCTCTCAATTGCGCGAATCGATTATTCCATTTCAGCAGCGCTGCCTCTCACTCGCATTTGCCATGATATGAAGATTTATACAAAGTGCTCAAAAAGTTATAATCCAAGTTTTATGATTTGTTTTTCAAAACAAAGAAAGGTATAATACTAAGATATAGCTATATATTACTTGCTTTGCAGCAAAGCGATTCACACGGGATGCTGGGGGACCCCTGAAAGCCTCTTGCCCAATGCCCCAAACTGTCTAAGTCGGTCCCCGATTAAGAAAGCTAAGCATGAGATAATAATATGGCTTTTGCATAGACTACTATGCTGCTAGAATAAGTTTTGCGTTCCTCCTAATCCAGGCAGCACACACGCAGGCTTGCAATTTAACGTAGGCCCAAGCAGGGATCGACCTAGGCTATAGTCAGGGCCCTGTGGACATCCTGTGTATACCCTCCTCCGCTCGATTAAAGTTTTCAATCAATCGTTTAAAAGAATATTTGCTGATGATCTATATTATTATCAAGATAGTTCTGACCGCCCCCCCCCCCAAAAAAAAATTTGAGGTCCTGTGCACTTGCGGAAATCAGGCTATGGGCCCAACACTGAGCTACCGTCTCTACTTTTCTATTCCTAAATTCGTTGGCACAGTGTTTCCGTTGTATGTTGACGTAGGTAGAACAGCCTACACTTTTCTAACAACCACGGTGTGGATTCACTAATCCGATTAGCAGCAAAGGAACAAAGTTCCAACCTTTACCACCTGAGGCAACATGCAAGCAGCTTTTGTGGAGCAACATGTGAGCAACACGAAGGCTTTGGTTCCACTGTTGTCCAAACAGCACGTGCTACAACTGGATATTTCCACAATTTCAAGTAAGTAGAATGAATCTTATGGCTCGAGTTTTTTTCATACTTTTACTATACATAAAATAATTTCAAAATATCTGTTTGAAAACTGACGGCATAATTTTGTAGATACTGGATCTTTTTTTTTTTTATTGAAGGGTTAACGACTACCCTGAGCAACTCGATGGGCTATAAGCAGTTGCCCGTCTCTAATTTAGGGTCACTGGCTCCATGGAAGAGATCCAGTGCCGTAAGACAAACACATCATGCCTCACCGGGATTCGAACCCGGATCCCTTCACGGACGAATAGTCAAAAGCCAGCGCTTAGACCATGCGTCACAGGAGCAGCAGATACTGGTTCAAGTTGTATATTTATTGTGCTTTATTTCTGCGGTACGAAACTGAATTTTAGAAGATAAACACATCGTGCATAAAATAATAATGATTTAAAAAGCCGCTCCCCGCCACTCAAAAAAAACAAAAAAACAAAAAAAAACCCGTTGCATTACATTCAGAGTTCAGACCAACGAGGTTCAGACACAGAATGACGGTAAACTAAACAAGCTACTCCGTAAAGCGAGTTCTTCGTCACTTCCGCTATTCTTGAGAAACAGGAAGTTCCGCCATTGATGGCTCACATGGCTGGCGTGTTGATGTGTGTTCGTGAGATTTGAAATATCACCCAGGTCTTATGGATATGTCATTTGTCAGGTAATTTAAATTGTTTCGCTCACACTGTCGTTTATACGCTGTTAAATGTGTAGATTAGCGTCCTTTTTAGATAGCAGTGTTCAGGCTTTTTATTCAAAATTTTCAACCACTCTGTAATAATTTCCCTCACTTCTTTTGCATCACTCCTATTAGTAAGAAAAATATATTTTTAACCTGATCTACGAGAATTTATCGAAAAGCAGATTAATTCATTTCAGAAAGGTTGTGTTGCAGTAATAATTAATATTGCTAAATATTCATGATATCAAGAAAACTAGTTCATATTGTAAGTTATGTGCCCTTCAAAATCCAAAATAGCATATCATGTCTTGCAGTGACTGTAGATAGTCTATTTCAAATTACACTGACTGTCCTCTGTAATATGCTTTGAAACTGATTTTTCAGAAAGACTACAGCATGTTCTTTAATAACAATAAGATATTTTTAACCATCCCGATGGTGTTTACATGCTCATCACAAGACACCTGGAAAATTTCCAGTCTCACCCTACCAGATAAGCTTTTTCTTATCTGGTAGGGTGAGACTGGAAACTATGTCCCTTTGACTTCCATTCAAATAATACATGGTTTTTATTTTCTTACACGCTATGGTTATATAGGAAGATATTATGATCATTCAAGAATTACACATCAGGTTTTTGATATAATTTTATTAAAAATGTAAAAACTGAGTAAATACTCAAGGACCACAGGTTGTAAATACCAAATGAAGTGTAAACGTTGTGTGAATGCCAACAAAACACCCCACAGAAATGCATAGCAAAAAACAAACCAGTGCAGAACAAATGAGTACCGGATAGTGACAATGCCACCCTGGTAGTGCAGTGGTCTAAGCTATAGCCTCTGATCATTCGTCCGGAAGGGGTCTGGGTTTGAATCCCGGTGAGTCATGGATGTTGTGTCTGTCCTATGGCACTGGCTCTCTCCCTTCCTTGGAGCCAGTGACCCTAAATTAGGGACAGGCGACTGCTTATAGCCCATTGAGTTGCTCATGGTGGCCGTTTAAACCTTCAATCTAAAAAAAAAAAGAAGAACGTAACAATAGGAAAAAGCTTTAGGCGTAGGGCTTGGGGAAAATTCTGTTAAAGGTTAAACACTGGGATAGACTTCTTGCAACAGAGCACAAATTATAAATTAGGTCTTCATCCCAACTACATGTTTGAAAAGGTCATGGGGGTCAGGCATATCAGCATTTGATTTATGGGCTTCCACTGTTTTAGAAAATTCCTTTCCTGCATATATGAGGTATTCATACCTCATAGTGTATGTTACTCTTTACTGCATGGAATGCTGTATGAGACTAAGTCAAGTCTTTAAAAAGAAAATTCTGAAGGGTATACCTATCTTTTTTAGTTAGAATGTATATTTTTTACATTTCCCAGAGCATGAATTTATGCCCCTGGAATGACCATTCTCCTTGCTCTTCCTGTAGCTATGGCTCTGCAAGTTGGTGGAGAAGGTATTCTTAATAAATACCATAGGCACAATACACCACAGAAGCAGAATATAGAAGCAAAATTTCTTTAAGCAGTGTATGAAGAACTTCCACACAAAAGATTGCTTTTGAATTTCAAACACTATGATAAATATTTAAACTTATGCAAATTTATTAAAAGCAACAGTGCTTTTAATAAATTAAAAGCAATAATAATGGACTATCTAGTTACATATCTTCCAGCTGGAAATTTTATTTTTGTCTTATAAAAACATGTTTTTAAGAAGAAAAAGAAAAGCTTCCTTTCTACCATTTTGTTCCTACTGCAGTCAAGTCAATTTGCTGACACCGCCTCGGTGGCGCAGTGGTCTAAGCGATGGCCTCTGTCGTCCGGCCGCCCCGGTGGCGCAGTGGTCTAAGGCGGTGGCCTCTGATCATTCGTCCGTAAAGTACGGGTTCGAATCCCGGTCAGGCATGGGTGTTGTGTTTGTCTTACAGCACTGGCTCTCTCCCTTCCCTGGAACCAGTGACCCTAAATTAGGGACGGGCGACTGCTTATAGCCCATTGAGTTGCTCACGGTAGTCGTTAAACCTCCAATCAAAAAAAAAAAAAAAAATCATTCGTCCGAAAGGGGTCCGGGTTCGAAACCCAGTAAGGCATGGATGTTGTGTTTGTCTTACGGCACTGGCTCTCCCTTCCCTGAAAACAGTGACCCTAAATTAGGGAAGGGCGACTGCTTATAGCCCATTGAGTTGCTCACGGTGGTCGTTAAACTTCCAATGAAAAAAAAATACAATTTGGTGACTTTTAGTTCATGTAAAAGATCGAATCATTGCAAGAAGAAAAACAGAACTTATTCATCACCATTTCAATCTTTCAGTGTCTATCCTATGCCATTTTCATCTTTTTGATGTTTTTCAAGAGAACAAAAAAAAAAAAATAGTGTTATAACTTGTTCCTCAGCAAAAAAAAAAAACAAAAAAAAAACCACAAGTTTAGTCAAAGAAAAAATTAAATTTAAGAAAGGCATTACTACTTACATGTATCAGTTAGAGGGAGTGATATATTAATTGTTCACTTGTCTATTTACTTCATATGAACATGTTTATGGATGATCAAAATCAAAAGTGCTCGGTTATAAAATTAGATGACATTGAGCGCTGTTTTGGTCATTCAAGTCATACTGTATGTAGAGATAGCTGTTAAAATTATAATTCATTGAGTATGAAAGTAGCACTGCAATTTGGATGTCTAAGGAAAAGCAGCGATGGTCTTGTAAACTTAAAACATTTATACCCCTTTATTTCTTATACTATATGTAATATTTACTTTGCATCAGCTCATGGGGTAAAAATATTTTTCAATAACAGTTTTAGGAAGTTAAGAAAAATATGAGGGAAAGATAATGCAGTATACTTAAATTTGTATTTCTGCAACTTCATGTATTAATGTTCATGCTTGGTGAGCTTATATACAGGGTGTCCGAGAATTATTGGACACATTACAAAATTATATAAAACAAAACATTAAACAGATACAAAGAAACTGACTGTACTAACTTATGTACAGTGTAACCACACAAGTTAATAAATTTCAATGTGAGATCCCTTGGTTGCTCGTAGTACGTCCAAGCGATACTCAATTTCATGCCATGTATTGGCAAGCATCTGAGGAATTATGGAATTAATAGCAGCTGTGATAGGCTGCTTCAGTTCCTGCAAATCAGTACAAGGCGTTTGATAGACGCGGTCCTTCGCATAACCCCACATGAAATAATCCAATGGAGTTAGATCTGGAGAGGCCACGGAATTGGACCACCATACCCAATCCATCCGTTGGGGAAATGCTTATTTAGGCACTTACGTACAAACGCTGACCAATGCGGTGGCACGCCGTCTTGTTGGAAAACAACGTCATATATTTTGATCTGGGATATAGCAAAATTTTCTAGCATATCCAGGTAAATGTCACTATTTATGGTTTTTTGCCGAAGAAGAAAGGGCCAATCACTTTTCTTTTTGATAGGGCGCACCACACATTAACTTTTGGAGAATCACGTTCCAGTTCAATAGCAGCATGAGGCAGTTCACTGCCCCATATCCTACAGTTGTGACGATTCATAATATCTGATACATGAAATGTGAATTCATCACTAAAAATTACAGTACTGAGAAAGTTTTCTTCGTTTTCCACTCGATGCAGCATATCCACAGTGAAAACGTATCGCAGAGTGTGATCATTTACATGCATCTTTTGCACTATTTGAATTTTATAATCATGAAACTTTAATTTCTTGTGCAAGATATCGTGAACTGTCAATTTCGGAATGCACAGTTCTCTGCTTGCTTTATTAACGGATTTCCTGGGGCTTCGTCGGAAACTTTCATTAACTTGGTCAACTGCCTCACCGCTGACGCTAGGCCTGCCGGCTCCTCCACGATGTTCCACATTGCCAGTTTCTTTAAACTGTTTCATCCACTGCTTAATTGAATTCATTGGTGGAGGATTACAACCATGCTCTAAACGGTACCGTCTTTTAACTTTAACGACAGACTTTAATTCCGCAAGCCATAACATACACATCGCCTTCTGCTGTATGGATGACATAACTACTGATTGCGCACTTCTCACAGATTCCTCATTAGGCCCCACCTAGCGCCATCTATCGGATTCTGGGAATAATAATTCTGCAAAACAAAAATATAGAAACTGTGTTAGTAATACGTGACATAGAAAAACAGACAGCGCTCATAGGTTTTTTTTTTTGTTTTTTTTTGTACATAATTTTGTAATGTGTCCAATAATTCTCGGACACCCTGTATAACACCGTATTTTCTGTTTACGATAATAGCTGATTTTTGTCGAAATTGAGAACTTGTTAATTGCAATTTGATTTTGAAATGTGTTCATTCATGAATATTCTTTCTGCATTATTTATGCAATACTTTATGAGTTGAATCAAATGCCGTACCTTTCCAATAGCCATGTATTTTCCACCAACTTCCACAATTGCAGAGGGCATTGCTAGCTCAATTGATTTCCTTCATTTTTTTTAGAAGTGACAGCATTACATTTGCCCATCTACCTCCCTCCAATGCATTTGGTTTCATCCCATGGTTATTTTTTTGTTATGTTCAGGAAGTAAACATCTGTACCTGTGCATGAGACAACTGTCTGACATGAGACGATTCTGCCTGTGTTTCAGCATTTCGTTTTGGTTACTTCGACAGTATCCAAAATTTAAATCAGGGTAAGTTTGTCAGTAATAATTTTGCAAGATTACTTTATTTGCTTTGGCTTTTTAGTTTTTTTTTTCATTTGTGTGTCAGAAAACATAAAACAAGTTGCATGCTTCTCTTTCCCATCTGCTGTTTGATACACTATATGTGTAATGATGGCAGCAAGTTGCTTGTGCTGTCTGCAAACATTTTACTGTTCTCAATTCTTGATATTTTGGCATACTGTTGTCTTGCATCAAAGGACTGGCTGTAGGGGTTTAGTTTTCTTTGGGGAGAGTTATTTAAGGCTAAATTTTTTTGTCTTGAGTCTAAAATATAATTTTGAAGAAACTTATAAATAATTCATCTGACAATTTTAGGATGGTAATTAGTAAATAAAAAGACACATTAAGGATTTATATCTTTAGGTATGTTTTGCACTGTTCATTCTTTCAAAAGGCATGAATCCTTAATATTGCTTGTTTTAACGTATAATTGGAAGAGAAACAACTATATGCATCAAACTATTTAGCAGTGGCTACTATGCATTTATGATGTAAAACACTGTAGGGCTATTTTATCCATTAATAAGTGACAAGAAACAGTATGCTGAAACAACTAGCCAAATACAGATGGCAAATTAACTTGATTATCCACTTATATATATTTTTTATTTGTTGAACGCAACTGATCAGATCAACTTAGAGCTGGATTCAAAATGTAGTTTTCAACACCTGTTCAGTTAATATCATCAGTTGCAATGCAATTTGTATTGAAAACAGAATCAAAACCCCTTTTCATGCATATTTCTTTACTTTCAGTGTGACTAGTTTAACCAATATACACACTTGAGTTCATGCAGAAGAAGTGAAAATTCACATAATTCGAAAATTTTATATTCTTAGATTTCAATTCCTTAAAAAAATTGTGTGTGCTCAGTAAAAAAAGCAAACATAAAATTAATTTCAGTAAATTTTAGGTTATGGTGTGAACGGACTTCAATGATGCTGCATGCTTTGGAAAGGCCTCCTGTTTTAATATTACCTCGGTGAGAGAGATTTTTGCAAATTTAATGGTAATACATCTTTTGGACACAAAACATACAACTAAAAATATTTTCTGTGGTCAATGAAATTGCATTACTTTCATGCAGTCAATGATAGGAAATGTGAATATTTTTCTGTGCTGTCTTTAGCACAAAAGTGTACAGTATGCAAAATTTTGAATGAAAACAGGTTTTTCTGTGGTATTTTATGATATTAACACTGATTTTTGCTGACACAATTTATTTGAAGTATCTGCAAAATCAGCCAGTAATTTAGAACGTATCTGCAAAATCTGCTAATAATTTGAAAACTATCTGCGTACGTCTACATTCTGCTACTCTAACCATAACACACAGCTTTGTTAAGTACAGTGTATTAACAGATAGTGTAACTTTTAGATCATCCTGCACAGACACACACATACACACTTTGCAAGTGGATGTGGTCAGAATATTTTGATATGTGAAATATAAATAGAATGAAAATACCAACATTTACCACAATAAAAGGTTTATTATGCATTGACTATAGTTTCGCAGAGCGTTTGGCTCGACATCATCAGGATGAATGGAGCATAAACATTCAAATCATTGTGGAAGATTTTTCCAACAGACGGAAGGCCTTGCAATGGGCAGACCACTGTCGCCTATTTCATGCAAAGTCTATATGTGTCACTTTGAGGACAAACTCTTTCAGCTTGTCACATTTGATCTGTAGATTCGATATGTAGATTATACTTTTATTCTCTGGAATAGCATGAACTCGGAAATACCTAAATTAGTTGAACTTATCAATTAAATTGATCCTCATACAGTACATATGTGAGACTGAAAATAATGGCTGCTAGCCATTCTTCGACATCCTTGTGCCATGCTCTGAAGGATACTTTAGTACAACAGCTTATCGAAAACCATTTGCTGTTTCCTTACTCCCACATGCAAAACCAAATCACCTATGGAAACAAAAAAATCTCCGCCTTCTACAAATACGTATATCGGGCAATACACATATGCCCCACTTGCTCACGGTAGTCGTTAAACCTCCAATAAAAAAAAAAATAAAAAAAAAATAAATAAAAAAACAACAACATATGCTCCACTGAGGATTCCTTGCAGAAAGAGCTTGATTTTCTTACAAATTGCAGTACACAGAGGATATAGCCTTTCCGTTATAGATAAAGCTGTCCAAAAATTTAGGAAACTGAAACCAGTCTGCTCGCTCATGCCAATAGACCTCGCAATACGAGAGAATTCGGTGGTTATCCCTTTTGCTCCTCAGATTTGCTTTGGAATTTCAAAAATTCTCAAAAGTTTAAATTTCAAAGTGGTTTTTAAACCCATAAACAAGATAAATTTTTACAGATCAAAAGACTACGTCGAAGACATAAATTCCTGGGGAATTTATCAGATACCTTGTGAATGTGGACTTTCATGTATAGGACAGACCCGCAGGGCTTAAGTTTCTGTGTGACGGAACACAAGGCTTGCGTACAGAACTGTGAACTGAAGAAGTCATCTGTAGCCCAACATTGTCACAAAATAACCATAAATTTTTGTTTGGAAACGCTACGCTCATTGATAAATCTGATTCGACTGTCAAGCTTAATGTATTGGAAGCTTTCCACATATACCGGAACTCTTCACGGCTTGTCACCAACATGACATCAACTCCATTTCTTTCAAGCGAGTGGAATCAACACACGAAAAACCGTGACTGACCAGAACTTTGATAATGTCACAATGATTTGAATGTTATGCTCCATTCGTCCTGATGATGCCGAGCCTAACGCTCTGCGAAACTATAGTCGATGCATAATAACCCTTTGATTGTGGAAAACATTGGTATTTTCATTCTATCTCACCACCACAAGTTCTGTAGTCACAAATTATATATATGTGAAATATAAATCTCTTCTGTTAAAAATGTTCATACCAAATTGTGATCTTAGTTTTTCATAATGAAAATGAAAAGCCTAATGCAGAGTATATTAATGTAAATAAATTCTATAACAAATTGAAATAGATTTAAACTAATGAAAGCTTCAAGAAGAATGGGATGAAGTAAGTGAAACTTTATTCCATTTATACATTGTTGCTAATGTAAGAAGGTTCACAGCTACAGTATATTTTGGTAAAGTAAAAATAAACGATCTTTCTGTGAAAAGAAATTAGGTTTCTAGGTGAAAGTGCACTAATATAAATGGTTACTAGATGTGGATGTTTTTTGTGTTCATTTATTGTTTTTATGTACTTCATCATTCTAAAATTAGATTTTGAATAGATTCAATAAAACCACACACACATCCAGCATTTTTTCAGATTCTGAAATGTCTTGCACTTACTTTTTCTGTGGAAAGGGGTGTTCTGTCAGAACTAAATAACGATAAAAAAAAAGTTGATAATCAGAAAAGTTTGTTAATGCCCTTTTTCTATTCTTTTCTGTCCAGCAGCCCAGATGAAAAGAAATATTTATCAATCAAAATATCAAACCCTTTGAGCTTTTACCCAGGAATTTTTCCTCAGCAAAGTTATCTAAAGTTAGATTCGTAATACTTTGAAAATTCTTTTTGCTGACTATCACAACAAACATTTTCTCTTCAGCTGTTTTTGTAGTAGTGTCTATACGAAAAATAATAATTGAGGTCTCAGAGATCCTAAACAAAAATATATTTAAATTGATTAACAGAACATGGCTTCAATTAATTACTTCACTGTGTGTACAAGGGAAGCTTTAATTCGTAACCATTTCTATGATATTTAACACTATGTGTGCATCAAATTGCAACAATCTCTGATGCCTGATTGCCTGTGAATACATAAGTCATTTCTTTGTATTGTACAAATGAAGGCATAAAATAGAATAGTGGTGAAATATTGTACATTAAGATTCTCTGAAAGCTTTTGGTAAACTTAGCCCCCAGAAAGAACATGTATGAAGTGCAAATATTATTTTTCTCCCTATACTTGTTAAACTGCAGGTTTAAAAGCATACCAGTTTGCTTCCATAATAGAAAGCTTGATTTGTATTGTTTATTTTTCATTAATGCCATTTAAAAAAGGCATCAGTGAAATTATTTCCTTCATAGAAAACATACACAGTTGTATCAGATTAATATGACCACCTACCTGATAATGGGAATAACCACCCTTGGCCTGGATGACAGCTCGGCGAGACGGAGTAGTATGGACACAATGAGGCCCTGGAACATTGCCTGAGGCACACGGGCCCATCGGGACTGCAGCAGAGCACGAGGGTCCTGGAAATGGCATGGTTTGTGGGTCAGCACGTCAAACCTGTCAATCCAAATAGTTCCACAAGTGCTCTATGGGATTGAGGTCGGGCGATTTCACTGGCCAAGGGAGAACAGAGACACCACTGTCATGTTCCTGGAACCAGTCGTGCACCCTTAGCGACATGACAGGGCACATTGTCCTGTTGGTAGACACCATCACCACCAGGGAAAACATCTAACATGAAGGGATGCATGTGGTCAGCGAGGATGGACAGGTAGCCATTGGTGTTCAGGGACCCATCCAGTAGTACCAGCGGTCCCAGGTCATACCAGGAAAATATATCCCAGACATGCAAACTGCCATTGCCAGCCTGTACTTGGCCAACAAGCGTGTCCGGGTGTTAGTTCTCATGTGTCCGATGTTCTATCGCCACTGCCCGTCACTTCTGTGGAGTAGAAACGTCGATTTATCTGAGAAGGCAACCTTTTCCCACTCGTCCAATGACAGTAATCCCATGTGAACTGCAGACCTTGTTGTCGATGGACCTAGGTTATCATGGGTGCCTTGACGGAGCGTTGACTCCAGAGACCCATGTGTGAGAGGATTGGCTGTACTGTTATTGGGGACACGTACCTGGGTGCCATAGTGTGCATTTGCGTGGTCAATTGCTGCACTGGTGCGCATCAATTGCCCTTTACCAGTCAACGGAGGCGACGTTCTCCATAGGGGTCAATGGCTTTGGGCTCCACAGTTATGACGTTGGGAGATATTCGGTGTGCCAGCGATCCATCCTTAGTACACCCTTACTACAGCACCTTGCAAACAGCCCGCAAATTCTGCTGTTTCTGAGATGCTTTCACCTTTGGTGTGGTAGCCAATTATCATTCCCTTTGAACATCTGTCAAATCACTGCCTCTGTCCATTGTGTTTACTTAACACACTATGGCTCATCTGTCCTGATCGGCCGCTTATATCTCTATGTGGTTGTCCTTGTCACATGCACTCTGTGACACGCCTGGGTGGGTACACTGGTTTGTGATGAATTGTCCAAGCTGGGCCCAAGTTCAGCTCCTGGATACGGCACAGGTGATGTGTTTTACTATCTTACAGCATTGACTGTCTTTCCTAAAACCACTTACCAGTGGTCCTTAATTAAAGATGGAAAACTGTTTATAGCCCTCAGAGTTCCTTAAGTGGTCATTAAGAACCTTAAAACAAGCTCGGAACAAAAGTATTAATTTTTTTCTGGTGTATTGTATGTACAGCAGGGCCGTAGCTAGATCTCCACCGGATGATACATTGGGATGGGATGGGAAGGGGGGGGGAGGTCATTGTTCAAATGGCAAAGTACATTCATTCATGAATACAAATACAAGTTTTGCTATGTGTTTTTATTCCTTTTATGAATATTTCACGACCCAATGATTTCTCCAGCCGAAAAGTAGGGGGGGGGATTAGAATATGAAAAGAGGAGAAGGATGAAAGAAACTTTGGAAGGGAAAAAATAAATTGCATTTTCAGAATTCGTTCAATGGTGGCTAAGTGTCAGGGTCATTATCACTGGAGGAAACATAACTTCCAATAGCATGAGAAAACGATTTTTTAGTTTACTATTCTGGTTTTTTTTTCATGAATACATGCAATGGCATCAAGGAGTTGATGCCAAATTTTGGCCCTTTCTTCTTCATCATTAATCATGCATTCTCCTTTGCTGGTGCTCAGACGTAACCTCTTCTTAACAGGATGAACAGTCAAACATCCCTACCCCTACTCAAAAAGCCGTAGATTCCTGCCGATAAACACTTCTCCCACACATGCATCGAAAAACTCGTACTGAAAAACAATCGACAGTAAGAAGTTAAAAGCTTTCTCTCTCTCGTACAAAAAAAAAAAAAACCTCTTTAGTACTGTTCTACATCACCTAGAAGAATGTTTAGCTAAAACATTCCCATGACAACACTTCTTTGTAGGAGTATGAAATTAACCAACTGGAACTTTTTTAACAGCAGTCTAACATATGTCATAGTCAACTACCTAATGATGATGAAATGTTTTATTCATATGGCGAACTATGCTTTTGCCCTCCCCCTTTTTTACGTTCTTTTACATTTCATGTTTCTCAAATAATAATAATAACATTAATAATAATGCTCTAAACAATGTAGGCTAGACTAAAATCATGCTGTAAGAACATTACAAGTGTAGCTTTTTGCCATCTTTACATGATATTTCAGAAATGATTAAAACATTTAAATTCTAAAATTTAATGATAGTTAAAATCACGAGTTCTTTCAAAACACTGCGTTTCACCATCAGGTAAAATGACATACAAGCACAACAGGGAACACTGTTTTATAGACATCAGCCATGGGGTTCAAGAAATGCATGCCCACAGCTACAATCAAAATCTAATCTCATTAATCGCAAGGCGTTTTGAAGGATCTGATGATTTTAACTATAATTAAATTTTGGAATTTAAATATTGTTTTAATCATTTCTGAAATATCGTGTAAAGACGGTTAAAGCTAAACTTTTAATAATACTTTTTCTGACCCTTAGCAGCAGCAAGTTTGGTGCCCATATGGCAGAGAATCATTGGCACAGCTGTTCCTACAGATTCATTTCCAGAAGGAATTTTTTTCAGTTATCCATTGTTCATGGTGTATCAGTGCAATTTTGCTTTTTTTAAATTACATGAATATACAAAGCAAAATATTTGTGCTTATAATGAAATGCAAAAGGAATTTCCATAAACCACTGAAAATAAAATTGCAGATAATTAACGATAGCATCAACTTTCCAGGGGAACTTTGCTTGCCTTGTGGGAGAGGGGGCTGAGCTTCCTCTGGCTCCCTGCTAGCTATAGCCCTGATGTACAGTCAACTCAAATCTTTTTTATATTTACTGTTGATACTATATACTTAACGTAAAATTTATTTAAATGAAATTACTCTTTTCAGATACTATAACTATTGTTTATAGCCCTATGAGTTGCTTGTGGTGGCTAAAACCACCACAAAAGAGGAAGGTTTGATTTGACAGCTGTTACATTCTAAATTAACTGGTCATAGTCCAAATACCTAGAAAGATATCAATTGATGGTGCAAAACTAGTTTGTCTGCTAGTGGTAAAGGAAGCATATTTCCAATAAATATTGCAATGAAAAGAAATAAGAGAGTTGAGATTAATCTGATTTTCAATTTTTTTTTATATTGGTGCTGTTTGTTTTGTGCCCCTCCAATCTGAATACCTTTGGATGAATGACAGGGAAAAGGTGATGTGGAATAATTGCATGCCGACGTTTTTGTACTGGTCATGTTGGGTTTTAAAATACTGTGCCATTCATTTTTAAAGCTTGTATAGATATTGGCTGGTTAAAAAATACCTCTCAAATATTTTTTGCAAATTATTTAAGACACTTTTTTTCTGTGCAAGAAATGGGTTATTTATGTTAGAATAATTCTTGATGTTCACATATCACGCATAAGTTATGTAAAAATTACAAGTGGTGGGACCTTTCGGTAGTAACTTCTACCTTCATCAGCCATGGAATGAAACATGTGGTATAAGCATTAGTTGTTGCCAGATTTCAAAATAGCTTTACAAATGATAAGTATGTTAAAAGGTGCATCTGTATTGCAGGTGTTAGGAGTACAGAAGATTTCAATGCTTTTGCGGTACCAGAGGGCTTTTCGATTGCTGAACGGAGCGATACATTTAACATTTTGCCAATCGGGAATCGCGGACGTATCGCTGATAGTTAAAATTGAAAGGGCGGGGGGGTAGAAGGGTTGCTTTTCTTAGCATCAGCGATATGTTTCACCAATCACAGGTTGATGCTTTGTTAAGTAAGCTATCAATATAGTGGGTAACACCTGTGGAAGTGTTGACAGGGATAGAGTAGATACCTTGTAACTCTAGGGGTTTATTGGGATCTCTGTCATTAAGGATAAGGTTAAGAAGATGTGGAGGTGGTTTAACAGCAATCCTGTAGCTAAAAGATTTGAAATCAGAGCAAACTTTGTGAGTGAAGGCCAGGCTAAAGGGCAAAGTGCCAACAAACTGAGTGGTGGAAAGTTCAGGCAGTAAAGTAGTAGATCTATTCTGTGATTCAAATTTTTAATTAGCCTATGTGCTAAGAGAGGTGGAAAGCCATGTAATTTGCCAATGTTGATGATCTGATATTTGTTTTGAAGAGCTGAAGGGCTGTTACAAATAATGTTAGCTCTGTGGATGTATGCCTTTAATACAGCAATTTGTATTTTGCAAAGGTGCAGGAATGGTAAGAGATTATATTATGGGTGGCAGAAGGTTTCCTGTAAACAGAGGGACCAAGTGAGAAGTCTGGGTTGATGTTAACATCCAGAAAACTAATGTCGATCTGTTCTTGATACGAGAATTTTATATGAAGGAATTTGGAAGTTATAGAGGATATAAGTTCAAACAGAGAGTGTTTCTGAAAATATTCTAATGTTTCATGTGTTACGTGTTTCACTGCCAATTATTCTCACTAGGGTTATTTATGTTAAACCAACAAAGCATTTTCAACTTGACTACCTTGGATTTTCATGAAACTTTGCAGTTTTGTTAGCAGAAACAAGGCGTGATTGTGTGTTAAGTTTTCAGCACCATAATTTTTTAATTAACAAACTGATGAAGTAAAAAAAAAATTAGAAAATCTGCCAAATTCTTACATTGGAGAAATATAAATCAAGTTAACTTTACCGCAGAGTAAGAAAATTGGTCTCTCTTAAGTGCCTTTTTTCAGGCTTCAAAATGATACTTTAGTGCACAATTTTTTTATTTTAAATTCAGTGTCATGCAATATTAAATTTGATGAGTATCTCAAAAACTGGAATTTTGATTTTTTTTATTTGTGTAAATACCCTAGAATGATAATTTGCCATAAACTGTGAGTTAGCTACTGAAAAATATTACAATTTATAGGGAATCAACAAATTACATGATGGGGTCAACATGTGACAAATATGTTTAGGAGAAAACTAGGTAATCTTAGGAAAATGTAAAATCTGCTCAGTCAGTATCATGAAAGGAATATTTTAGCAGTTTCATTTGAAATCACAGTATGCATTGTAAAGTGTTGATTGTTAACATAATAAAGGCTTGAAACTTTGCACTGATCAGTGAATAATTTAAATCATGTTAAAAGCATTTAATTCCTAGAACCATGGTAATATTACAATGTAACTAAAGAACAATATTTGTATTATAAGTAAAGCAGGGATTAGAGTTGTCCTGAAATTCTTGATTTTTCTTTTTCGTGCCCTGAAAAATCCTTAGATTTTACCATTTTGTTCTGAAATTTTGAAGATATAATAATTCACTCTTAAAATTTGACCTGTCTTTTTTTTTTTTTTTTTTGTAGGCAGCTACAAATAGCAATAGTGAAAAAAAGAACTTGCCCTAGATTAGAATGTTATAACTACCACTTGCAACACTTCCCACTTCCTCTCCTCCACAAGCAATAACAAGGAACAATAGTTCCTGCCAATAAAAGTGTCAGCATTTCTAATAATGGGCCAAAGTCTAGATATTAGTTTCCTCAAAACATGATGCTCCAAGCTATAATGGCAGTGTTTCTCTAAATAGCAACCTAAAATTTGTTTATGTGTAATTCGATAAGTTTTCATTGGATTTGAGTAAAAATTGAAGGTTAGTTACAGAATCTATAAAACTCAGAAGATGCAAATATCTGTAAATATTGGTTCGAGATTCCAGATATTAAAGATTCAGCTGGTGGGTCCTTATTACATCATCATATACATATCACTAAGCTGTTCTCTGGGATTCAGAGGTTAGCTCCACAAAGAAAAAAACAGATAATTTTTAACTGATTGCTGTTGCTGTATCAAACTTCTCCAAGCAGGTCTAACACTATTGCCTGCTAGCATTAAGCTGGAAAGGAGCTTTTCATAAAACAATTGCATTGTTACAAAGGAAAGAATTTATTTTGGATTCATGCATTCACTCCGTATGTCTGTAACGATGCAATCTGACTGCATAAAAACTCCATTAATTCCATTCCAATTCCTAAACAGCTCTTGAATTATGTGAAGCAGTCCCATGCTATATATATATGCTTCATACTTAGAACAGCTAAAGGATAAAGAAAAGTGAGAAAAAGAAATGGAAGGCAGATAAAATAGCTGATTTATGGAATGCAGAAAGGTTCTTAGTGATCTAGCAAAATGCGTATATCACGTTACCGGAATTGCCTTTTTTACTGTGATTATAACTAAGAATATTTCTATAGATACTAGAGAAACAACCTGGCATACAGTACATTTTAACATAATGCTTTATATGATATCCGAATAAGTTACAAGTGCAAAGCCTGTTAGTGTATATCCATAAAAATCATTGTATACAATTGTGGCAATGGAAAAAGTGGTGAAATGTAATTACATTAGCACATACTACTTCTCAGTACCACCTCATACAATCTATAACTTTTGTGTTTGTAAAAAGAACACATATTTTAGGGGAGGAGAAATAACACAAATGAATAGCAGTGTTGGATTTCACATAAAATATGTGTTTCTGTAAATATACTTAAGAGGAAACCAGACTATGGGAGAAGATCAGTTCTCTATTAAACAAGTGATTTGCTCTTAAACCTGCAAATGCAAATTGTGATTTATTTTTTTCTAAGCATGTTTGTCCTAAATTTTATTTTTTAAAAAATGTCAAATTTAATTTTGCTATCCATAATTTCAAATATCTTAAGTCATTGTTCAGAGTGGCATATACAGCTTATTTGTTTGTCTTTTTTAATTTCAGGATGCTGTGGAATTCATAGAAAAAGTGCAGAGTGTGGAAGAGTATGTTTTACCCTATGCGATAGTACAAATAGAGTGGAAACAAACAACAGATGCTGCTGTTCTGTTCCAGGGGAATTTTATCGCTATTGCCCAGACGCTGTCGCTGTTAACTGTGCTGCTAACATTTTACTACACATTTGAACTGAACTACCTCAAAAAAAAAAATATATATATATATATATATATATATAGGTCAAAAATCAAAAAGGCTATCAGCTCATTATCATAAAACTGACGGAACAAAAAAAAAACCCCCATATATGTTGTTTGGGAAACTAAATAAAGTCCTTATTAAAAATAAAAATATTGTCAATAAATTATTTTGCTGTATAGTGGACTGTTTGTGTTACATTTATATGAACATTTATTTTCATTCCTATTAAAGCAATATGTTATTACTTTATGGTGAAAATTCCATTGGTAAACATAGTTCAAAATTTACCCACAAACATTAAAAACATATTTCATCACTCAGCACTATTAATTTCAAAAGAATAAATTTAGCTTGAGCAATTAACTGTCTTAGATGAACGTTACCCATCCTTAAGAGAAGTTTTCAAAATTATCATCAGTTTCCAGAAGCAAATATCTTAAATAAATTTCTAATCCACAATACACACTTGGAATTCAGAGTTTGCTGACATGGTACACCTGTATTTCACAGCAATCCATTTTGTCAATGAGTTGCCCAGAATGTGTTCAAAATACGTTTTGAATGTCCCCAATATGTTGGTAATGGGCTCCTAACATATTTTGCATGTATTCCCATTCAATTATGAATGTGCTCCTGATATGTTCTCAATGTGTTCTAAAATTTTACACCCGATGTGTTCTAAATTGAACACATTAAGAACACATAAAATGTGTTCTTAATCTAGCACAGAACGTGTTCTGCATTTTGCTGCTATTGTGTTCTGATTGAAACACAATGGGAACACATTTCAGAAGGCATTTAAAAATGTGTTCTAATAGTAACACATTAGGAACGCATTTCATTAATGTGTTCTCAGCAAGAGCACATTGAGAACACATTAATGTGTTCCTAAACTGGAACAAAATGTGTTCTAAAACTTACTCCCAATGTGTTCTAAATAAGAACATATTGGGAACACATTAATGTGTTCTCAAAATATGTTCTTAAAATGTGTTCCAAATATGTTCTAAATAAGAACACATTAAAGTGTTCTTAATCTGGCACACATTGCGTTCTAAAATAAGGTCCTAATGTGTTCTTAATGTGTTCCAAGGATTTGCAGTGCACGCAGAACGAATGAGTATCGGGTAGTGAGCGTAACAATAGGAAAAGCTTCAGTGATATGACTTGGAAAAATTCCGTTCAATGTTAAAAACTCAGAGAACTTTCTGCGCAGAGCAGAAAGTTAGCTCTTCATCCCAACGCAGTAGCGGCTCGTGGCTGAGATAGTGCGGAGCTCACTACATTTCTATACTCGCCTACGTATGTGAGAGTCTGTGTGGTGTTGTGTATGTGTCATGGCTCGTGTAGGCTAGTTTGGCGACAATAAAATAAGAAATCGATTCATGCTCTGAATATGCAAATGAAAAGTTGCTGGTAAAGTTAACCTTAATTGAAAATACGAAGGAGTTTCAGTACTATAGTGAGTTAAAAAAATAATACAACAATACAAAATGAAAATTTGCTAGGATAAACAGTTTAATATCGGCACCCACCTGGAATCAATATTGCGTCTGATTCCCACCAGCTACAGAAGCACTGCCACTTCCATGCCTAGTAGATGCAACTGCAACCGTTACTTCTGCTGTTGTTGTGGCTGCGTGTATCTGTATAAGAAATCCATCCTTCGTTCTTTTTTCTCCACAAATCTGTCAATTACGCGTTCGTTAAAATTCTCAAGCTGGTTGATGAAATTTTTTCAGATGGACAGTATTGCTAGTACCGTCAGTCTGTCTTCCTCCATTGTACTCCTCATAAATGTTTTAATCCCTTTTAAACAAGAAAAACAGCTTTCTGCTTCTGACGTTGTCATCGGAATTGTAATTATGATTTTCAGGAGTTTTACGACCTCTCCGAAGCACTCTTTTAAGTTATTATCTAGCAAAAATCCCAACAGGTCAGTTGCTTTCTTTACATTCTGAAAATAATCTCTTCCGTAGATGGTCTGCAGTTCTGTTTTTAATTTGTTCTTGTTAAGAAATGGATACGACTCCACTACGCATTCCAAAGTTTGCTCCGGGAATGTCTTCCTGAAACTGGTGAACTATGATGATCAAATAAATTTGAAGCTGACAAATGTCCAGAAAAAAACTCGAATCTTTCTTCAGCTTGATTTACAATTAAATCGCAGACTTCTTTTGCAGAAGCATTTCGCAAAACTTTCGTTTCTTCAGATCTTCTCTTCACACTAACTTCTTCCACAGTAATGTTGTCAACGTCCTCTCTGACCTTAACAATTTCATTAACAAAGGCCGATATTACAATTTTCACTGATAGGGGGCTTATGGTTTGTTTCTGTAAAGTATTGTACAAGATATCAACATGAGGCATTACCCTGTAGAAAAATTGAATCCAGAAGTTGAATGCAGGTTGAAACATTTTCAGTTGGAGTCCTTGAGCTTGATTTATCGTTGTCGTTTGTTTACTAGTTCCTAGAATTTTCTGAAGACAATTAAAGAGTCTTTATTTTCGTAAATTGTTACAATTGTCCTTGAACGGAAATTCCATCTTGTATTAGAACCTGACGGTAGTCTTCTTCCAACTATTTCATCAAGAACTTGGGTCCACTGAGATGAATAGGCGAAAAAGTTAGGGATCTCAGAAACGTTTATTTTTACTTACTGCTTGATCCATTATTAAGTTAAGTTGTTGAGCGTAACGGTGAACAACGTATGCATGCGGTTGGTTGGTTGGTTTGTTAGTTTTTATGGCGCAAGGGCCATGTCTGGCCAAAGAGCGCCAAACACAAGACAAGACAAGACACAGGGCAGCCAAACAGTATTAAAAATATGGTAAAAAACTTAAAACCTGGCTGATTAAGTAAAAGTGAAAAATGAGAGTGATGGAAGGGCTAAAAGACAATGAAACAAACAGCATTAAAAACATGATACAATGTTTAAAATTCGGTTGATTCATTAAAACTGAAAAATGAGGATGATGGAAGAGCTAAAATCTAAATGCGTTTAAAAAAGTCAATCTCTTGTAAAAACGAAAACACAGCGACAGTATCGCAGTGGTCATCCAGGACCCGCTGCAGAGTAGCGGCGTCCTCGGTCAACAAATGAGAATGAAAATAATGGAAACGTACACCACGAAAACGAACACAGCTACACAAAAGATGAATGACAGTGAGTCGGCAATTGCACGTCTCACACATCGGCGCAGTGTCGCCACACAGCAAAAAGCGGTGAGTGAAACGACAATGCCCAATGCGGAGACGCGCAAGCACCACTTCCTCCCTGCGGTTCCGACGAGACGAGGAGTTCCAGATTTCGAGAATAGGTTTTATACGATGCAGTTTATTTTCCACCTGTTGGTCCCACAGACCCTGCCACGTTAGTTTGATATGATCACGAACAAGAAATCGAAAATCGCGATGAAAGAGTGGCAAGGGTGTGACGACCAAAGAGGAAGTAGATCTAGCTGCCGCATCAGCACACTCGTTACCCGAGATTCCAACATGCCCAGGAATCCAGAAGAATTGAATCTGGACTCCGGCCTCGAGTAAAATACGAAGAAACCCTCGTACGTTCAAAAGAAAAGGATGATTACAATAGTCCAGCGATGACAAAGACTGCAGGACACTTAAGGAATCCGTATAGACCACAGCCCTATGATGAGAACTCGACTGAACATGAAGAAGTGCAAGATACACAGCATGCATCTCCGCCGAAAACACCGTGACCTCAGCTGGGATCCGCGCTACTGACACGTCATCAACACAGACAGCTGCGGATCCAACGACTCCATGCATCTTGGAGCCATCAGTGAAAATGGGAGTGTATTCAGTTTTGAGGGCACGGTGCTCAGCGAAGAGCTGCTGGTACACTGACGCAGGGGTTGAGGATTTGTCGAAAGACGTAAAGGTGGTATCAACCAAGACACCAAGTGGGTGCCATGGAGGATCCCCAAAGCCCCTGGTCGCTGCAACAAGCGACAAGTCGAGCCCTGCATCACGAGCTACGGCCGCCATACGAAGACCGAAGGTTGGAACGCACGAGGGCCGGTTCTCAAATAAACGAGCATGATGAGGATGGAAAACTGCACCGTACAAAGGATGGGCTGGAAGAGACCGAAGTTTTAAGTAAAAGTGGACAGACAGCTGCAGACGGCGTAATTCAAGCGATGGTTCGTTCGCATCAGCGTAAAGGCTGGCAATCGGAGATGTTCGAAATGCTCCCGTACAAAGACGCAGCGCCTGATGATGAACAGCGTCCAAAAGCCGGGGAACGGAAGGACGATCCGAGCCATACACGATACAGCCATAATCCAGTTTCGACCCAATTAAGGAGTGGTAAATGCGAAACAAAGAGATCCTGTCTGCGCCCCACGAAACTCTCGAAAGGATTTTTAGAATAGAAAGAGCACGCAGACAGGAAATCTTGAGCCGCCGAACGTGCACACGGAACGTAAGCGCACGGTCGACGGTCAGTCCAAGGAACTTCGTCTCCGGCAAAACTGGAATGGCTGCACGGTCCAAATACAGCTCGGGGTCAGGATGGAGGCCACGCCTCCGGCAGAAATGAACACACGCTGTCTTGTCGGGAGAAAGAACGAAACCATTGCTATTCGCCGCTTTAAAAATCTGATTAATAGTAGACTGCAACTGCCTTTCAATGAAACGCATGCTCGATGACGAGCAGAAGATGTGCAAGTCATCGACATACACAGTAGCCGAAACCGCAGGAGGAAGATTTGTGAGGAGACAATTAATGCGAAGGATGAACAATGTGACAGATAAAATGCAACCTTGAGGAACACCTTGTTCTTGATGGAATGTTGCAGATAGCGTCGTACCCAGGCGCACCTGGAACACCCGACTGCGAAGAAAATTTACAATAAAGGTCGGAAGATTTCCTCGCAATCCGCATGCGTGGAGGTCACGGATAATCCCGTGTCGCCACGCACGATCATAGGCTTTCTCGATGTCAAAGAATACAGAAACCAGGTGCTGCCTACGCACGAACGCCTCGCGCACAGATGTCTCAAGGTGCAGGAGGTGATCGTGAGGTGATCGATGACGCCGAAAACCGCTTTGTGATGGTGAAAGTAATTGATGATGTTCTAAAAAATGAATTAATCGTGAGTTAACCATGCGTTCGAGAACTTTACACAGACAGCTAGTGAGAGCAATTGGGCGATAACTAGAGGGAGACTTAGGATCCTTGCCAGGCTTCGGAAAAGGCAGAACAAAAGCCTTTCGCCAAGACTCCGGGAAACTGTGTTCTAACCAGATGCGGTTGTATAAGATTAAAAGGTTCTCGAGAGACGACTGGGAGAGATGACGGAGCATGTCGTAGTGGATGTCATCGGGACCGACAGAAGTAACCCCGGACCGATGCAGAGCCACCCGAAGTTCACACATACTGAAGGGGAGTTATAACCAGTGTCGGTATACGGCGCAAAAGAGATTCTCTGGCGTTCCGCGGAGGATTGAATCCTATGAAAGGAGGCCGGATACGCCAGATCACTCGAAACGGAGGCAAACGCCTCCCCCAAACAATCTGCAATCTCCCCGACTTCAGCATATGTGCAGCCGTTACTCTCGAGAATGGCAATCTGGTGTGAACTGTAGGTACCTCGGATCTTACGAATCCTTTCCCACACAGTTTTCGAATTGGCACGTGAGGTAAGAGATGATACATACTGGATCCAAGACTCCCTCTTGCTACGTCGACGCACCAACCGAGCATAGGATTTAGCACGTTTAAAAGCAACGAGATTAGCCTCGGTTGGATAACGCCGAAAAGTAGACCAGGCCTTGTGTTGAGCTCTCCTAGCCGCTGCGCATTTAGGGTTCCACCAAGGTTTCGGAATTCTGGGGAGCTTCGTAGATGTTTTACGAATTGAAAGATCAGCTGCCTGAAGAATACAGGTTGTGACTTTAAGTACAGCTGCGTCGATTGACTCTTGGGTCACCATTTCAGAAGATATAACCGCGGACGATGTGATCTGGCACAATCCATCCTCCATCGAGGTGGGCGGGAGGCAGAATATGGCACGTTTGCATGGTGCCAGAGGACGATTGGGAAGTGGTCGCTCCCGTGGAGATCCTTACACACCGTCCACGACCAGTCAGCAATGATCGATGGTGAACCCAAGGTCAAATCGATCGCACTGAAGGATCTTGTCGGCTCATGGAAGTAAGTGTCAGCACCGGTGTTTAAAAGGCACACAGAGGCCGAGCACAGAAGAGACTCTATGCGACGACCTCTAGCGCTGGCGCTGACACTACCCCACAAAGGATGATGAGCATTAAAGTCACCCAAAAGAAGGAAGGGTGAAGGCAGCTGATCAATCAAGCTCTCCAGAACAGAGACGCTAACATCCTCATCCGGTGGTAGATAAACACTGCAAGCAGTAAGAGGCACAGGCATAGAAATA
Organism: Macrothele yani; assembly: GCA_039090855.1. Taxonomy (NCBI): domain Eukaryota; kingdom Metazoa; phylum Arthropoda; class Arachnida; order Araneae; family Macrothelidae; genus Macrothele; species Macrothele yani. The sequence goes on along the minus strand of CM076995.1, from coordinate 134,553,991 downwards.
CAAACCGCCACGGCCTGCACAGTTGTGGAAACCGCGACGGAAGATACCGGAACCCTGTGAGGGACGAGAATAGCGACACCCCCACAGGCTATATTTCCAGACGAGTGGTCTGTCCGAAATGCACTGTAGCCTCGAACTGAAAGCAGGTCCGATGGTTTAAGCTTTGTCTCCTGAAGACAAAGGCACACCGGAGAGTACAAATAAAGCAGATGTTTCACGTCATCAAAACTGGTGCGAAAACCTCGGCAGTTCCACTGAATTATTGAACCCATGGGTAAAAATGAAATGAAAAAGGAAATGGTTAAACTTGGTCAGCCTCCATTTCCTCTGGTGAACGTTCCCCCAGATTTGGGGGTGTGTGACCAGGGGCCAAGATTGGTGAATGCTTTGTCCCAAGTGTCTTAGCGGGATTTGCTCGCCGTTGATTGTTTGGCTGAGACTTTGAAGGAGAAGAAATGCTCTTCTTATCCTTGACCTTGGTGTTGGTGTTGGTGTTGGTGTTAGTGTTGGCGTTTTTGCCAGAAGAAGTGGCCTGAGTTCCCTTGCTGGTGTTGGAGTGAGTCTGCTTCGGTGAAGTGGCGGATGCCGCTTTCAGATCCCTAGCTCGCGACTGGAGTGCCTCCAGTCCGGCTGCGATGATTTCCTCCATATTGAATGGACATTTAGGGGGATCTGACCGTCGGTCTGAATGGCTACCGTAGATTTGGCAACCACCACTGAAGCGTATGATCGCCGATCAGATGCAACAGGAACCACTCTTCTTCTGGCCTCAGGATAGGAAATATTTTCCACCGTTTTGAGCCTTTGGATTTCCTTCTCCTCCTTCCACTTGGGACAATCTTTGGCTGATGCTGGGTGTGAACCCTTGCAGTTCACACAAAACTCAGCCTCGGCCACACATTCTGAGAGGAGATGCTCTGTGGCACCACAGCGTCCACACCTAGGAGTACTCCTACATGACTGCTGAGAGTGGCCGTACGACTGGCACCTAAAACATTTCAACGGGTTGGGAATGTACGGGCGTACCTCGAGGTGGAGATACCCTGCCTTGATGGATGTAGGCAGGGAAGGGCAGTTGAAAGTCAAGATAATGTTCCAGGATGGGACAAACTGCCCATTCCTCCTAAAAGAAATGCGTCGCACACCCGTAACATGTTGGCTCCTCAGTTCTTTGAGAAGTTCATCCTCAGAGCAATCAATAAGATCCCGAGGGGAGACAACACCTCGAGATGAATTTAGGTAACCGTGTGGTGTTATTTTGACAGGCGTCTCGAGCAGCATGCTGGTGTTGATAAGTGTGGAACTGTAGGCCACTGTAGACATCTCAACAAGAAGATCTCCAGACTGGAGCTTCTTGACGCTCTTAGGAGAGCTTGCAATTGATTGCAGTGCTTTGTGGATCCAAAATGGACTTTTGGCACTCAAAGGCTTTGAAGGGTCCAATGAGTGCACAAAAAGAATCTAGCATTGGAAACATCTGCGACAAATTTTTTGGCGGAAGGACCTGAACCTTCCTCCATACCTCTTTTAGTTTTGGCTTCATGGGAAATTTCATTGAGAGCCATGAAAAAATTTAAAGGATTCATCCGCCAACTTCCCCACCCACAATCGAGCCCAACAAGGGAGAACCGGAGGTCCGCAAGCCCAAGTGGACGCAGGACACGTCTCTAGGGATAGCAAGCGGATATAGCAAGTTGATAGGGCAGACATGCGCTCGGCGAGCACCCAGACTTTCCCATGCCTGGGGAACACCCTTTTGGCATGCCCACCCTATCCCCAGACTCACCCTGTCGTACGAGACGACAAGCCGTTAGAGGTCTGGGCTCCACTCGGCCACAGACCTCATTGACTAGGAGTGGGTTAGTTCCCAGCCGCCCGTTTAGGGTGAAGCAGGGGGCAAAGAGGAGTGTTGGCAACTGGCGACAACAACACCCAGGCCTCCAGAAACCTCAGCCTCCTGCATCCCCTTTTCCACCTTACGGGTCACCACACACGGCAAATGTGCAGGTAGGTCTAGCTAACCAGCTCGGAAAAACAAAGAAAGGAACATGAAATGGAGAAGACAGGAAAGAAAACGAGAAACTAAAATCCTGAGCTGGCGCATAATCACAACCTCAGCAACCTACAACTGAGGCGGGTTCATGTAAAGTGAAAAAACATAAAAAATGTGAAAATCATCACATATAGTACATGTTGGCTCGGGCCGTGGGGACGCCATCCCCCAGCAGCTGGATGAACAGCTGCCCCTTCGGTTATGTAATCGTCAAAGCCGAAAAGGCAAGAGAAACCGTCACAAGGTTAGCTCGGGCCGTGGGGGCGCCGCTCCCCAAATAACTGGAAAACCAGTTATCCCCGTGCGGGGGGTATGCATGCGGATAAACGTCCCTTAGGATAGTTTGTACTCCCAAATGTCGACCACTCATAACTCTGGATCCATCGTAGCTTTGTGAAATTACGTTTCTCCTTGCTTCCCAACAACTTCCTGTAGAACATTCTTAATGCAAGTACCCACAGCGGAGGCATCATGATTGCGAAAATTTAAGAAAATCCAAAATCTCTCAACCGGTTTTCCGTTAGGTAGCACATATCTTAAGACAACTACACTGCTGGCCACCCAAAATGCAACATCAAGAAGGACACGAGTAAGCAACGCCATATTTACTGGACACATAACAACAGATACAAAGATGAAACGATTGAGCTTCGTGTGGCACCCATGGCTGGCAATAACGGCCGCTACACGCCGCGGCATCAAACGAAAGAGGCTTTGGATGTGGGCTTGGGGTATGTCGGTCCAGGCTGCTTCCACACGTTGCCACAGTTCATCAGGCATAGCCGCGGGTGGTGCGTGCCGGGCCACTCGGTTGCCGATCAGCGACCAGACGTGTTCGATGGGCGACATATCGGGAGAACAGGCGGGCCACGGCAGCAGTGACACCTGGTGGGCCGTGAAGAATTATTGCACGATGCGTGCTACGTGCGGGCGTGCATTGTCCGAAACGTGGCCGCTGGCAGGTCCTGCAGGTAATGGAGGACTACAGGCTCCAAAACGTCGGATATGGTGCGGTGGCTGTTGAGTGTACCGGCGATGCGTACCAGAGTGGTGCGGGTGTCATATCCAATTGCGCCCCAAACCATAACGCCAGGCGACGGACCGGTATGGCGATGCATAATGCAGGCGTCATACAGTCTCTCGGCGCGGTGCCGCCACACGCGGATCCCATCGCGGTGTTGCAGGCAGAAGCGGGATTCGTCGGAGAAGACAATGTTGTGCCATTCCGTAAGCCAGGTGCGGCGTTCAACGGCCCATTGCCGCCGCACTCGCCGGTGGTGTAACGTCAATGGTAATCGGAGCAATGGGCGCCGTGCGACAAGTCCCAACTCCTGCAGACCACGTCGAACGGTACGTGCTGATACAGGTTGTTGCGCAACACACCCTAATTCCTGCGCTAACGTTCGTGATGTGGCGGTGCGAGCTGTCAATGCCCGCCGCACAACATGCCGGTCCTCTCGTTCGGTGGTGTGCTGCGGCAATCGCTCACGTCAATCCGTCCGTCCCTCCTGCACCCACCGAATCCATATTCGCCTCACTGTGGCTGGATGTCGTCCCACATGGGCGCCGATGTCTCGGTACAATAAACCGCTATCGCGATAAACCACTATTATTCGTCATCTGTCGAACTCCGAAACGTGCTGGAATGACTGCCGTATTCTGCGACGAGGCATCAGGAAGCATCCCACGCGCAGGTCCGGCAGCCCAACATACTTCCACTACTTACACCCCGCCTTCTGTGCACCCTTCTTATAGTGCTTCTCCGTGGCGTGCCGGGCGCACATGATTTGCATATGCCCTGCAATGCTAATCGTTTGCATGCCCTCTCGCGGGTGACGCATGCTGCGAATTTCAAGCCAATCGGGTGCTTCCTTCTTGGTGTTGCATTTTGGGCGGCCAGCAATGTAATAATTGAAACTTAGAGGAAACATCAGTGGCCTCATCAGCAATAACAGAAACGTAATCGGCAGCTTATATCTCCTCCGAAATCTTTCTCCTACATACACACAACATGCAATCTAACAAATCGTTCTGTATATCTTTGGATGTACCCCTAAAAACAGTGGCCGTACTGAAATGCTCCTTCAGAACATTGTCAAAAACTGATGCAAAGTCAATTAAACCCCTGAATATACCTGCATTGCTCGATTCAGTTGTCTCATAGTGTCCTCTAAGAGCTAACTCGAACTATTCACAAAATTTAATGCAGTCAATAACCTTTGAGAGAACATAGCGGTTTTTCCTTACTTGATCATTATGACGTTCTATATATTCTCCTGAAAGCCTCACTAAGTTGCTCTCTAACTTCTGTTTTGCCCAAGGCAAGCCTTCATGTGAGCACCGGATACCTCATGTCTCTTTATTTTTTGGGATAAATGTCCCAAATCCGTCACACCTGTTTTTTTTTGTTTTTTTTTTTGATTGGAGGTTTAACGACCACCGTGAGCAACTCAATGGGCTATAAGCAGTCGCCCGTCCCTAATTTAGGGTCACTGGTTCCAGGGAAGGGAGAGAGCCAGTGCCGTAAGACAAACACAACATCCATGCCTCACCGGGATTCGAACCCGGACCCCGTTCGGACGAATGATCAGAGGCCATCGCTTAGACCACTGCGCCACTGGGGCGGCACACCTGTTTTTGTCCAGGTGGTGTCTCTCCCTTTAGCAAACAGCAAACACGGAAAGCAATAAAATCGATTTTTATTATCACAACCACAAATCCAGTTGTTTCTATCGTACAGCACTGTATTAAACGAACGGCAATATTCTTTCCCTCTCGCACTTTGCTTCTGCATAATATTTAAAGCAGGGACTGGCCTGCCTAATTCTTTAATCCCGCATTTCTCTTCGAGTGGCAGTGTAGAGAATTCTGTTTCCAAAAGGAACTTCACGCTGTTCATTTTAGAGCATAAGCACATTTAAATTCACTCTCACCTCACACACAATACCCCCGGAGCAACAAACAAACGATTAACTGATTTACACGTAACGCGCAGCTGATTTACACCCACTGAAATCTAAATAAACAGTAAAATTATGCCACTTCTAAACTTACATTTTTACAATTCCTGACGAATTGTAAATATTTCAATTCCGTACACTACAAATCTCACACCAAAATCTATAGCTCTTCTGTTAACCACTGTCGCATGAATTCTAACAGAAGAATCACTACCACCCTTGACCCCGTTCGAAAGGCGACGTCACCAAATCACCTGACTTCGTCCATGAGAAATAGCTTCTCATCGCCAAACCAAGCGCGCTCATCAGCTGGATACGCCACTCTTATCGCTGCAAGGTAATGCAGCGACTTCTCACAATGCTAAAGCTATTCCCCGTTCCCAACGCGACAGCCGCAAGAGCAGCATGGTATTTGGAAGGCTAGTTGGGATCATTTCTGCATTTGAACCCGGCTGAGATTCCGATGTAAAAAGGACCTGCAGAGGCCGAAAATGAATTAATACTGGGCATAACAGTGAGTCAGCTGAGACTGGGGATTAAGATAAACATAAAAATATGTCTGAAGTGATATTAAAAGTAATAATTTTGCTAAAATGAAATTCACTTAGGGGGTTCACTGAACCATTGAACTATATAGCACGCGCAGCCACTGTCCCAACGACATGTTAGGAAAGGTAATAGAGGTTAGGCATATCAGCATATTACTTTCTATGCTTTCATTCACTGTTCTGGAAAATTCCCTTCGTGGATGTGCGATGTTCACGCCTCATAGTGCATGTTACTTTGTACCCTGGTAAACAGCATGGAATACTGTATGAGACTAACTAAAGCATTTAAAAGGAAAATACTGAACGTGTAATTTTCTTTTTTTATTAATAGCTACAATTTCTATTTTTTACATCCCCCAAAGCATGAATTTACGCCCCTGGAATGGCCATTATATACACTATATTGACAAAAGTCACCGGACACTACTTCAAAAGCAAATGAACAGATCCGCTGCGTTGTTAAGATGCGCAGTACAGCTGCAAACGGTATAAAAACAAGCCTACAGCTGACCGAGATCATATCGCACTGTGGGGGTGAGTGAAAATGTCGCGGCGGGAGAGAACTGACTTTGAGAAAGGAAAGATTGTTGGGTGTCATATTAGTGGGTTGTCCATAAGAGAAACCGAGAGGCATTTAAACATACCCAAGTCAACTGTTTTGTGTGTACTGAATAAGTGGAAGACACATGGCGTGCCTGAAACAGCGAAACGTACCGGCAGACCAGAGAAAATCAGTGATAGGGGACGTCGAAGCCTCAGGAGAGTCGTTACAGCTAATCGACGGAGTACTGCACAAGACCTCAGTGTACAGGTGAGTAAAAAGGCTGTAACCTCGGTATGTACACGTACCATTCACAGAGAACTTCATTCCACGGGTTACCGTGGTCGTACGGCTGCTCATAAGCCTTTCATCTACACTCGGAATGTTACTCGTCGTTTAGCATGGTGTAAAGAACATTTATCGTGGACCGTAGATCAATGGAAACGCCATTTACCACAGTGTACTGTTTCTACGGTCAAGTTTGGAGCTGGAAATGTACTCGTGTGGGGTGTTTTTCGTGGTATGGTCCCGGTCCATTGGTTATCGTGGGCAAACCTATTGACCAGCACGTCTACCTCGATATTCTGGACAATTATGCCCTACCAACTCTGTGGCAATACTATGGAACCGAGCCTTGTTGGTACCAGCAGATAATGCACCGAGCCATAAAGCAAGGAGTGTAACGGCGTGGTTTGACAATAATTCCGTATCGTGTGTGGACTGGCCAGCACAGAGCCCTGATCATAATCCCATAGAGCAACTATGGGATGAATTAGAGCGCCGCATAAAAAGTTTGGAACCAAGGCCTTGTACTAAGCAGCAGTTAGCTGCAGCATTATGTACTGAATGGAAGCGCATACCTATCGCTGTGTTCCAAAACCTTGTCGAAAGCATGTCTCCAAGGGTCAGTGCATGCATTAAGGCCAAAGGTGGACCGACACCGTAACTAATGTATGTCAATAAATGCTATGTTGTGTTTCTCTTCTAGGTGTCCGGTGACCTTTGTCAATATAGTATATGTGTGTGTGTGTGTGTGTGTTATAATCATCCATTCTCAATCCAATGCTGGATGAAGGTCTTCCCCAAGTCTCTTCCACAACTCTCTGACTTGAGTAATTCTCTCCCATGTAACACAAGTATGCTTTCACCCACAAATCTCCCATAAGGTCTTCTTCAGGGTCTTTTCCTGTCCTATTGTATCCAATCTAGTATTGGAGTTGTTCAATGGAGATAACTGCTACCAACATATCCAGCGCATTACCAGAGCGTCCTTAACATTAGCAAACGCTAATGTTATCAACTCTCTCAATTTTCCTGATCTATGCGTTGCTTTTCCTATCTTTCTTGGTTACACCAAGCATTCATCTCCTTCATGCTTATTTGAGTTAAACAGCCTCCGAGTATCTTTCTTAGTTGAAATTCACATCTCTAATCCATAAGTAAGAACTGAAATGGTGCATAATGACAACTCTTCAAAATAGTACTATATCTCTTTTAGTTTTATAGAGATATGTGAATACTAAAGTGAAGTGTGGAAGAAAAAGCCTATGTTTTAGGCTTCTTTTTGCAATATTGGCACTTATGAACCACACAATTGCATACATGAGACTGATGTAGAAGAAGAAGAAGAAAAAAAAAAAGCTAACGTTTATACCAGGTATGGGCGAGAAAGAGTGAATATAACGTGAGCAAGACAGAATTGCTTATTGTAATTCATTTTTATGCAAACAAACTGGAACATACCACTGTATTCATAACATAAAATTACTAAATTAAAAAAAAATGTTTTAAAAGATATTGCTTGAAACACATTTTGTTGTTGTTGTTGTTGTTGTACTTGCTAGGACATCAGCTCAAGTTTCCTCTTTTTTTCCCCGCTTGCTTTTCGCTCAGCAAGGTTCACTGCCATATACTTAATTGTCTTTAGTTGATTCGATAGCATCCATTGCTTAATTTTTCTTTCTGCTGATATCTTTCTTTCCCATTTCTTTCTTGTCTTGCTTATTTCTCTCTCTCTTTTTTTGTCTTCAGATGACAATAATTTCATCATCATGTTGAAAGAACTTTCAACCTGAGAACTATTAACGCATGATATCAAAGCTTTCACTAATTTAAATAAATAGTGTAACTTTGAGAATGTGAATACTTTTGAACACCACGCATCAGTTCTTACAGATTTTCTAGTTTCAACACTTCCGTTTTCAGAAATTTCCCCTCCCTTATCAAGCTTAAATCCAAAACATTTATAAGGGAAAATAACATTTAATAACAACACAGAAGAGTGGGAACATGGCAGGAGAAAAAAAAAAAAAAAAAAAAACGATTATGGGAGTAATCTTCGTTTCGGCCGACTTCCGTTTTTGGAAATCCCCCTCCCCCATTTTCAAGCTCATATTTGTGGACTAAAATGAAATTTAACAACAATATGCAAGAGAACAATCGAAAGCAAAAGAATTACGATTACTGGAGAAATGTTCACTACGTTTACTTTCCGTTTTCGAAAGATGGAATTCGGCCCACCAACGGAAAATGACATCCCCCCCCTTCAAAAATTATGTTCATTTGTGCATCCACCTCGTAACTGGCCCAAACGATAACGGAAAAGGCAGGAATTCCTAGAATCCGCAGAATAATCTGTCTGAAGATCACACAGAAATTTACGCGCCGCCTACGTTTCGTCTCTGGAAATTGTTGCCTAAAGTTTTAGGCTGAAATACAAACATTTATGTAGTAAAGTAGCATTTCACAACAATATTGGACAGAGGAAACTTCGCGAGAAAAAAATTACGACTACGAGAAAAATCTTCAGTCCATTTAACTTTCGTTTTCAAGACGAAATACGACGCGACCCCCTCCCCCATAATTCCCCCAAAAATTTCTCTTCAGTTTCGTATCGATCTCGAAAATCACCCAAATGATGACAAAAAAGGTGGAATTCAATTCCACGAATTCGCAGAAGAATCTCATGTATGAAATTGCCGCCTATTTTTTTAGAAATCGTCAAAATGAGATTAAAGTTTAAAAATGTTATAAAGATAGTACGTGATTTAGGACCTCGTCACAAGGAGCCCTTGAGTTCCCGACTCCTCCCTGCCTCATGTTAGTTCTGAGGACTCCTCTCTGCCTCATGTTGGTTCTGCCCTCTGCCAGGGAGAATTTAACTGATTTTGCAGAACTTTTCCTTCTTCCCCTAATTTTTGGTCTATGCTTTTAGAAATCTTAGCTGTGTGCTACTTTTGTATTTCCTCACTACTAATACGCAGGGACGTCAAAAATGTTAGTTGCAGTCGCATGTATAAAAAAAAAAATGAACGTTTTGGGAAATGTTTATAGTTACGTAGGAAATACAATAGAAGAGCTATTTTTCGGTATAATCGCTTCGTTTATATAAGCATTTATTGTAGCGTGGCATGAGTTTGTCTATCTCATTTTGAAAAACTTGTCGTCCAACTTGCGATAACCATTCTCGCGTCGCATTTTTGACGCCTTTTTTTTTCATTGATTGGAGGTTTAACGACCACCGTGAGCAACTCAACGGGCTATATAAACAGTCGCCCGTCCCTAATTTAGAGCCACTGGTTCCAGGGAAGAGGGAAAACCAGTGCCGTAAGACAAACACAACATCCATACCTCACCGGGTTTCGAACCCGGACCCCTTTCGAACGAATGATCAGAAGCCAAAGCTTAGACCACTGCGCCACCGCGGCTTTGACGTCTTCATCGGAATGATATCGCCGCTTAGCAAGGTCATTTTTTATGGGGCCGAACACACGTAAATCACAAGGCGAAAGGTCTGGATCGTAGGGAGGGTGTTCCCACACCTCCAGTTGAGTTTGTCGAGGAGGGCCTTTGTGACGCGTGCCGAACGTGGTGTCGCGTTGTCATTCAGAAGGGCAATGCCTCTTGACAGTTTCCCTGGCCGTCGATCTTTAATCTCCTTTCGCAGCCTCTTAACGGTTTCACAATATGATGCTGCATTAGTCGTGGTGCCCTTCGTTATGCATTCATAATACACAACACCTTGATTGTCGAAGAAAAGGGTGAGCATAACCTTTCCGGAGGAAGGAACAATTAGGTACTTTTTCGGAGGCGGAGAATGCGAATATTTCCATTCGCATAAAATCTGCTTTGTTTCTGGTGAGAAGTGCTGGACCCAAGTCTCGTCTCCGGTCACGATGTGGTCCAAAAATTAATTTCCTTCTCTATGATAATGATCCCAAGAAGCAAGAGCTGCCTTAAAACGTTGCGCCTTGTGTTGTTCTGTGAGTAAGCAAGACACCCGCTGAGCCCAAACTTTTCGAAAATCAAGACGCTTAGTGATGACGTGGTGCACACTTCCATGCGAAATATTCAATTCATTCGCGATCTCGTCCAGTGTGATTCGCCAGTTTGCATGAATCAATTCGTTAAAGAGGTCCACGTTTTCATTCGTCATCGAAGTTGACGGCCCTCCCTTCCGGTACGTTTTCATTCGTCATCGAAGTTGACGGCCCTCCCTTCCGGTAATTGTCTTCGATATCCGGGCGTCCTTTCTCGAACAACGAACACCATTTTGCGATCGCCTACAGCGAAAATGATTTATCACTGTACATTTCAATTAATTGTCGTTGAATTCCAGCGATGTTCAACTTTTTGGCCCACAAAAAGCGGATCACTGCGCGGATTTCAATATCGGACGCTACTTCCAACGGACACATCTTTCATGAGTAATAACAGACGAACAGTTCCCGCCACGTCGACAAAGTTAGCAAGGCGGTTTCGAGGAGGCGGTAAAGTGGAAGGCACCCCACATTGCATTCAAATATCGTTTACATAAAAGAAATTGTGGGCGCACGCAACTAACTTTTTGACTGCCCCTCGTACTAATGCAGAAATATTCTTCGTTTACCATAAGGCAACAAGAAAACCTCCCTTTAAGTACCCAAACATAGTTCAACACTCTTTCCACTTTTTCGATCTTAATGGACGTTTTGTTTTTTTTATATTGGAAGTTTAACGACCACCGTGAGCAACTCAATGGGCTATAAGCAGACGACCGTCCCTGGCACTGGCTCCAGGGAAGGGAGAGAGCCAGTGCTGTAAGACAAACACAACATCCATGCCTCACGGTATTCGAACCCGGACCCCTTTCGGACGAATGATCAGAGGCCATCGCTTAGACCACTGCGCCACCAGGGCCTTAATAGACGTTAAATTTATACTTTACTTTGCAAAATGAATCCCATAAGCTTCTTTAACAGTTGAACAAGTTCACTACATAGAATGTGAGCAGAGGCGTCTTTAGATATTTTGAGGCCCTAGGCGCTAAACGTTTTAGCCCCCCCCCCCTTCTCCGCTCTTCCTTCTTATTGCCTCAAAAATGTTTAACCATCAGATTATGAAACAAGTAAAGGCCAAGAACACAGTTTTTTTTCAATTTATAAAAGGCCATTCTCTCTTCCTATATTTAGAACATTTTGTAAGAAACAGTACTAATGTAATCACCGTGTCTGTCCGTGCAAATCAAACGTTTTTGTTTTTTAGAGATATTTCAAAAATAATTTTATGCGTTTAATAGGAAATCAAAGGATATTAAGTTTGACACTTTAAATATCCCATATACTCGTACTTCATTAATTCACCGCTAAGGGTCAAAGTCGAAAATTCTAAGAATTAAAGATATGTTGTGAAAAAACTATTCAACTGAAAAAAAAAAAAAAAAAAACATTTTTGAGCCTCTCAGGTTAAGCTCAACTGTTCCTTCTCAAATATCACGGTGTATCAAATATTTAAAGTTTCCAATTAGTTCAGTTAGTTTCCTGCAAGAGGCGCTGTAGGCCAAAAGATTTGGTTTCACAGATTTATCAAAAAAAATTGCGAATCATAAGACATAAAAAGTCATTACATTTTGCCCATTTTAAATTTCACTACTAGTTCATAAATTTCCTGGGTAAAGGGTATTAGAGCTGAGGAAGATCTTGATTACCCTTACTCCAAAGGGAAAAGGCAATAAACAGCAAAATCTCCCATCATCAGGGCAGTTTTCTCAAGCAAGCACTCCTCATTGCAACTCAGGGAGAAAGGCTCCAACACAGATGTTTTACCTTGGCTGGAAGCAGCATGAAAGTAATTTATAGCAGAGAAGGCCAGTTAAATATTCGTCACCGTCCGTACTGCAAGTACAGAAGGCCGCCATAAGTCACCGTCCGTACTGCAAGTGACGTCATATCCAGGCACGACGCAGCCGCAGTAAAGAAGCTGCTTTGAAACCAATGGAACAAAATCTTCTAGGCGTATAGACAGATAAAATGAGTAATTCAATAATCTCTATCAATTATACACAAGCTTACTGTTCCATCAACGGTATAATTTAGTTCTTTTTTGCCGTATGTGACGTCACGGCAACGATTAGCTGTGACCTATGGCGGCAGAGTCAGTGGTGTCTCCATCTAATATAAACTCGATGATTCGCTTTAAACAATGAAAAGTGTGGGAAGCGTGAATCCTTCCTTCGCCTACCCTAAAGGGAGGCTAAATTATTTTAACCATTCCTTTCAAAAAAAGTACATCGATAAGAACTCGAAAATGTGCAGTGTCAGCAACAAGAAGCAAAAATGTATCTTGCTAATATGAGAAAGTAAAATATCAATACAAATAAAGTGGTCGCTTTAAGGATTGATTTGTTTCGGTTCGTGAAAACCAAAACAAAACTGGCAATCCAGTTAGTTACACGTTTTCGGGGCCCCTCAAGCTCAGGCGCGTGCTTATTTGAAAATCCGTCCCTGAATGTGAATAAGACGCTCTTCCCTCTAAAAATAAATTTGGGAATCCTGCAGAGAGATCAGGTGCATTTCTTTAAGAGTTCTTTTACTAGCTTCATATCTTCCGAGTTCTTTCGCTATACAAAAAAATGCAGAAGATATGAAGAATTATTGAAAGCTCTTCACGTTAAAACAGAATTTAATTATTTTAATCTGAGTAAAGTGTACGAGTGTTTTAATTTGCAAGCTGTGCTTAGTCACTAGAAAATGCTTGCTCCATTCTTTCAAATCTCGGGGATTCACATAGAGTGCTCCTCCCCTTTCGATCTAAAAATTCCTTAAAAGTACTGTATCGTTCCGTAAATCTGTCAATAGTGTTCTGAATAGTATGCAATTGATTACTGACATGCTTTAAACCAGCGGTTCTCAAAAGTGTGTTCCAGAGCTCCACGACGCTTTCCATGAAAAATTCCTTGTGGCACCGGCATGTTCGACAAACAAAATACGCTAAAAAAAACCACGTAGTTCCTCAATTTCCTTATACCATGAATGTACATGAAGCTTCCTTCAAAGCATGTACCAACGACATATGCACCGATAAGCTATTACATTATCACCACCTGCCTAATAAGCTGTAAGACCCCCTTTATCCCGCAAAACAGCGACCACTCGGTGAGGCAACGATTCGATGAGGTGACGATAGGTATCCTGGGGTATCTGGTACCATAATGTCAACAGCAAGTCCTCCAGTTCTCGTACATTTCGAGGTGGTGGTGATTTAGAGCGAACCCGATTTTCCAAGTCGAACCACAAATGTTCGATTGGGTTCATGCCAGGTGAATTTGGAGGCTAGGGCATTAACAGAAACTCGCCAGTATGTTCCTCGAACCACTCCTTGGCGATTTTGGCAGTGTGGCATTGCGCGTTATCCTGTTGGTAATGGCCATCACGGTACACAGTTTTCATGAATGGGTAAACTTAGCCCGCAACAATGTTCAGATACCTGACAGCTGTAAGGGATTGTGCCATCGGGGCCTAAAGGGATCCCAAGACAACACCGCCGCAGCAGGCCTGTTTCCGCCTAACAGGGCATCAAAGTGCCATAGACTCCGTTGGTACTTATCCGCGCTCGGCCGTCTACGTGATGCACCAGGAATCTTGATTCGTTAGACCAGGTCACTTTCTTCCAATCATCCACGGTTCAATCTCGATTATCTTCAGCCCATTTCATACGTTGTTGGAGATGACGTGCAGTGAGTTGACCCGGCTGAGTCTTCGGCTACCCAGGCCCATGCGCAGAAGGCTGTGATGAACTGGGACACATTGCCCTGATCACCACTGTTGTAGTTGCGGGCGATTTGTCGCACTGTGGTCCTACGGTCGCTGTGAACAATGCTCAAGTTTCCGCTCCCATCTGGCATCAATGACGTGCGGACGACGGCCGGTCCTCGAGTTGTGTATATACTGCTCTGTGAACTTCAGCTGCGCCACCGTTCGGTCTCCAGGCGCGCTCGTTTCTCTAGGCTGGGGTGGTCATAATGTAATGTCTCATCGGTGCAATGGCCCTATACGTAGTGCGACCAAAAAGTTGCGAGACTAGGTACGTAGCGCGCCAACAGATGGCAGTACGCGGATGCGCGAGCATCGATCGAGGGCAGTGATCATCATGAGTCATTGTGCCGAGTGGCGTCGTTCTGTGAACATCGAGAGCTGTGTTACACGATATTTGGTGACCACGTGCAGAACACAGCTGCGATTTCGGTATGGACTGCTAACTAGAGCAGAGAGCGAACATCAAATTCTGCATCAAACCGGGAACGGAGACGCATGAAATGTTGCGGGAGGCTTATGGCAATGAAGCAATGAGTCGTGCGAGGTGTTTTAAGTGGCACTCGCACTTCAAGAGCCGCAGAACGGCACTGGAAGGCGACCGTCCACGAGCGAAACCCCCAGAAATGTAGACAAAATTAGGGAACTGGTGCATGAGAATCGTCGGGGAACCATTCAAGACATTGCTACCATCGTCAATGTGTCATGCGGAGCAGTGCAAATTCTGACGTCGCTTTTGAACATGCACCGCATTGTTGCAAAGTCTGTGCCAAAGATTACAAACCCTGAACAGGCGCTCCGTGTCGAACTCTGTCAAGATCTTCGTCAGCAGGTGGTGAATGAACCAATGTTCCTGTCGCGGGTTATCACTGGGGACGAGACTTGGGTCTACGGTTACGACCCGGAGACCAAACAACAGTCGTCGCAGTGGAAGAGCCGGGCATCTCCACGACCGAAGGACTGACAGGTCCGGATCGCAACCAAAATCACGTTCATAGTGTTCTTTGTCATTCGTGGGGTTGTGCACCATGAATTTGTCCCCCAGGGCCAGACCGTCACTGCCCTTTCTTACTACGTTCTGCGGCGTCTTAGGGAGGACATTCGCTGCAAACGACCTGAAATGTGGCGCAGGGGAGATTTCCTGCTTCATCACGACAATGCAGCAGATCACAGAGCGTTGGCAACACGCCAGTTTTGCAGCCGCAACAGCATGACTACCCTTCCTCACCAGCCTTACTTGCCGGATTTGGCCCCTGAAACTTCTTTCTGTTCCCGAAGATGAAGCTCAAGGGTCGCCGTTTTGAAACTGTGGACAAGATCCAGCGTGAATCGCAGACGGTGTTTAACACGATTCGCAAACAGGATTTCCAGCGAGCTTTCCAACAGTGGCAAAAACGACAGCGGTTTATCGCAGCCCAAGGAGACTACTTTGAGGGAGATCATTGTTAGACTTAAGTAACGTAAGTACTTTGTTGTATATCGGCCTAGTCTCGGAACTTTTCGGACCTCGTATTGGAAGTCGCGCGTAGTTGCTCTTTATCGTTTCGAAACAGGCAAGCAAAACAAAGAACAATCTATCGTCATCGCCGTTGAAAGTGTGAGGTAGCCTCCCAAATCTTTCTCTCACGCCTGCGTGCTGTCAGGCCCAATGATCGAAATAGCATTATTGCTGCGATAGGACTTGCCTTAAACGGAAACTATTTTCTCAAAAGAACGATACCGCCCCTGAAACAGTGAACCGGCCTCTCCCTGGTGCTGTTCTTTGTAGCTTGATTCCTGGAATTTGCAATACAACACAGGAGTGCACCAAATGACCACGACATTCGCTCAAGCTTTATTCTGTACATTTCTTTAGTTCATTTCAGTTCAGTCAACTCCAGGGAATCAACGCGTCAGAAATCCGCACGTTTGTGGGGGTGTTTAATATTTGCGATGGATCGATGGCTCAAGACTGGAACGTGAAATTGGAGAAATGAAATTCTTAAATCCTTATTACCCGTATAAACACAGTTTTACACTGAATATGAACACGGTAAAAGAAAAAAAAAAGGTTTTTAAGTAAAATCTTGTTAAATCAAAATTAAGAAAATAATCGCAAAGGAGTATGAGCTTAACTTACCTCCTTCTTGCTCTATTAAGTTTTGTGGGTTTAACAAACACTGTGAGCAACTCAATGGGCTATAAGCAGTCACCCGTCCCTAACTCCAGGAAAGGGAGAGAGCCAGTGCCGTACGACAAACACAACATTCGTGCGTCAACGGGATTCAAACCCAGACCCATCTCAAACGAATGATCAGAAGCCACCGGAGCGACCTTGATCTATTCATTTTCCCACATTTACAGCACGTTACTTCCTCCGACTGTTTATTGTATGTCATCGGGGAGGGCTGCAGGCTTTCATACAGTAGTAGCAAATCATAATCCAAATTGATCAAGTATATATTTACTACTTAATGTATGAAAGCCTGTTCCTCTCCGGTGACACACAAAAAAAAAAAAAAAAAAAAAAAAACGAGCGGGCAGTTGGAGGAAGTAACGTGCTACTATAAATGTGAGAAAATGAATGGATCAAGCAGAAGGTGAGCTAGGCTCATATTCTTACGAAATTATGTTTATCTTATTGAAGTTATACAGAACTATTAACGGATGTTCACATCACCACCAAAGCTTTCAAGTGCTTCAGCAAATGTGTTGTGGACAGTATGCAAATTGCATTCGCCTGTAGTTCTGAGTGTGGATTTAACTACTTTTAAATTTTCGTGACTTTTTTTTTTGATTGGAGGTTTAACGACCACCGTGAGCAACTCAATGGGCTATAAGCAGTAGCCCGTCCCTAATTTAGGGTCACTGGTTCCAGGGAAGGGAGAGAGCCAGTGCCGTAAGACAAACACAACATCCATGCCCGACCGGGATTCGAACCCGGACCCCTTACGGACGAATGATCAGAGGCCAGCGCCTTAGACCACTGCGCCACTGGGGCGGCTTCGTGACATTGCAACCACTATTAAAAATAGAAAGTTTTCCCAGTGACAGTTTAGTCGACGGCATCGGAGTTACATCCCAATAAATCTTGTTGATTGGATTTTTTTCTTTGGTTAGAGGTTTAACGACCACCGTGAGCAACTCAATCGGCTATAAGCAGTCACCCGTCCCTAATTTAGGGTTGCCGCAGTGGTCTAAGCGATGGCCTCTGATTATTCGTCCGAACGGGGTCCGGGTTCGAATCCCGGTGAGGCATGGATGTTGTGTTTGTCTTACGGTACTGGCTCTCTCCCTTCCCTGGAACCAGTACCGTAAGACAAACACAACATCCATGCCTCACCGGCATTCAAACCCGGACCCCTTTCGGATGAATGATCGGATACCATCGCTTAGACAACTGCGCCTGATTAGAGGTTTAACAACCGTGAGCAACTCAGTGGGCTATAAGCAGTCGCTTTTCCCTAATTTAGGTCTACTGGTTACAGCGAAGGGAGAGAGCCAGTGCCGAAAAACAAACACAACAACCATGCCTCACCGAAATTCGAACCCCGACGAATGATTTTTTTTTAATGGAGTTTTAACGACCACCGTGAGCAACTCAATGGGCTATAAGCAGTCGCCCGTCCCTAAATTTGGGTCACTGGTTCCAGGGAAGGGAAAGAGCCAGTGCCGTAAGACAAACACAACATCCATGCCTGACCGGGATTCGAACCCGGACCCCTTACGGACGAATGATCAGAGGCCATCGCTTAGACCACTGCGCCTACGAATGATCAGAAGCCATCGCATAGACCACTGCGCCAACGGGGGCGGCCGAATAAACCTTGAGCTGTGAAATGTGCTGAGGCATCAAACCATGTGTTAAAAATTGTTTTTCGTGTTGAACGTAAAACTTAACGACTATATCAAATCACTGCACCTTTTCAGGAGTGGACGTTTCATACTTGAACTGGTTGCTCTTAATTACTAACCTACAGCCTGTCCTAAGACGGTTGTTTTTTAAGCTTTAAATAAATATAAATATATAGGGAATGTGTCCCGTTCTAAGACGCTGAAAATTTTAATTGAAGCAGATTGAAAACAAGTCAAATAGACGCCGTCTTTTTTTGTAAGGAAATATGGTAAAAACTTATACGTATAGTAAGAATTCATTCACGTTAGACCTGAAAATAATACCCTACTTACTTCCGTTTTTCAAAAGACCTCGCGATAAATATTCTGCGCTAAATATTTGTTGTTGTTCAACAATTTTTCTTGTAGTCCTGTTGTTTTCGTGTAAACTTACCTTAATAACTTTTGCTTTGATTTTCTGCGTTAAATTACTTTTTCTCCGCCACACATGTTATTCCGCTCACGGCTTGTTTTAGACTATCCTATCCGAAGTTTAGTTTGAAGCTTCATACCGAAGCTTTTTCTGAAAAATAATGTGACAGCTGGTATTACAAATCGGAACTGTGTAAATTCTCGACAATGTGCTATTGGGGCGACATCTGCTTTTAGATGCAATCTTGCTCACTTCGACATAGCAAGATTTGTTTTTATTGTAGGTTAAAGAGTTTAGATAGACCGATATTTTGCAAAATGTATAATATAATCAGCACTGAACTCGGAAAATTATTTAAATTAGAAAGTAAAAAATAATTAAAGCGTACAAATGAATATTCGAATTGTGCTAAATTAAGCGCAACTTGCCGCGATATTAAGATTTTAATTCAAATTTTGTAGATCGGATAAATAGAACTCAAGTCTTTGATAATCCAATGTTTTAAATTAGCACGCGATCACCTTGGCATCTCAATGTGACCGCGTGCAAACTCAAATTGGCCGCCCCAGTGGTCTAAGCGATGGCTTCTGATCATTCGTCCGAAAGGAGTCAGGGTACGAATCCCTGTGAGGCATGGATGTTGTCTTACGGCACTGGCTCTCTCCTTTCCCTGGAACCAGTGATTCTAAATTCGGGACGAGCGACCGCTTATAGCCCATTGAGTAGCTTACGGTGGTCGTTAAACCTACAATAAAAACTCAACTGAATTTGCCGTGTTAAGAATTCAATTCGAATTTTGTAGATCGGAAAAACAGAACTCGAGTAATTAATAATCCGTTTTTAAATTAGCACGTGATCACCTTGACATCTGAAAGTGATCTCGTGTTATTATATAACAGGCAATCATTTTGACATCGCGAGAGCACACACGAATTGATCTATAAGTGATGACGCAACCATGCAGCCGTTGGTGTGACATGAGGCGTTTCAGAGAGACGGATCCGGGTGTTTATATTACGATTTTTTTTTTTAAGAATTCAGTTTTAGGCCATCTACAATTCTACTGATGAATACTTATGGTAGAAGAATTAACTCTCTAATGCCATTAATTATTTATGTTCAGTTGTATGGTTCATTGTTTCAGTTATTTTGTAGTATACAAAGATTTTGACTGGAAAAAATTTAAAATTTTCGAAAAAAAAAAAAGAAAAGTTGGGTCTTTGTATAGGCCAACCCAATTTGCAGTTTCCAGTACCCGTATTAAAGAAAACATTAGAAATATATGAATAAAATTCCCTCATAAATACACGGGAAATTCACTAGATTACTTATAGCAATTTAACTGAATTGCTTGTAGTTTGCCGGTTAGCATGCAACATCTCTCAGGAAAATGTAATTTTAAAGTTTTCTCAGAGATGTTAAACTACACAGCAATTCGGTAATGCAATCTGATTGCTATGAATAACAAAAAACAACAGTGTTGTGAGCTTTTGACTACACTCAATACAGCAATAAACTACACTAAAGAGCAATTAATTGCATTCGAGACAGCTGGCGTTATGCAAATATGGCGCTGTGGGCGGCCCTGTAAACGGAAACGACTTGACGTGTGCAGCGATCCGACAATATAAGGAGTGATGCGACGAGAATCAGTAAGAGTCGGACGCAGTATGGGTAAGACGAAGGATCTAAGCGCATTTGATCGTGGGCAAATTATCGGGGCTCGACGAATGGGTCACTCCATCTCGGAAGTCGTGCAGGCACTGGGATTTTCACGAGCCACTGTGTCACGGTTGCACCGTGAGTACATCGAATCTGGTAAAACCATCCCTGAAAGGGCCAACTGCCGTGGACAACAGCGTGTGGATGAGCGGGGTCATCGTCGGCTAACTCGCATTGTAACAGCGGATAGACGGGCTACAGTGCAAGAAATCACTCGGCAAATTAACGCTGGTGCACAAAAACGTGTAAGCAGCCACACCATCCAGAGTCATCTCCTCGCTATGGGGTACAGAAGCCATCGTCCCACGAGGCTACCGCTGCAGACCGCACACCACAGGGTGCAAAGATTAGCATTGGCGCGGGAACATCGCCACTGGACCCTAGACATGTAGAAAAATGTTGCCTGGATTGATGAGTCGAGATTCACGTTGGTACATGCGGATGGCAGGATACGAGTACGGCGCAAACCAGATGAAGCGATGGATCCTTCTTGCCAGTAGGGTACTCTTCAAGCTGGTGGGGGTGGCATTCTCGTCTGGGGACTGTTTACGTGGACTGAAATGGGACCCCTGGTACGGGTGACATCGTCCCTCACAGGTCAACGTTACCGGGATATCCTGGACGACCATTTGCTCACGTTTGTGCGTCTTCAACATCCCACTGGGGGCCTCATCTTGCAACAAGACAATGCACAGTGCCATCGCCCCCGAATGGTTGGATGAACACTCCTCCAACGTGGCCTCGCTTCCTTGGCCAGCTAGGTCACCTGACCTCAATCCCATCGAGCACATCAGGGATGCCATCGATAGAGATGTTCGAGGTTCTGTTTGCTTGTTTGTTTGTTTGGAGGTTTAACGACCACCGTGAGCAACTCAATGGGCTATAAGCAGTCGCCCGTCCCTAATTTTGGGTCACTGGTTCCAGGGAAGGGAGAGAGCCATTGCCATAAGACAAACACAACATCCATGCCTCACCGGGATTCGAACCCGGACCCCGTTCGGACGAATGATCAGAGGCCATCGCTTAGACCACTGCGCCACCGGGGCGGCCTTCGAGGTTCTGACCCCCTTCATCAAATCTTCGTGAATTGTGGGTGCTTGTTCAGGGGTCGTGGATCCGTATGGCTTCCCAACGCTTCCGGTGTCTTGTCGAGTCCATGCCGAGACGAATCGCCGACGTCATCAGGGCGAAAGGTGGTGCTACACGTTACTAGACAGGTATCTCAAATTCAATTGCTCTTCAGTGTATAGAGATGGTATGCTAAGATCACACACGAGACAGACCAAGAAGCAAAAAAAGCTGAAGTTTTCAATCGGGAGAAAAATCAGAACATGCGATAAGAAAGTAAAAATATAACGCAGCACAAGCAAGATGGAATTGTTCACTGCAATTTATTTAAGTAGGTAAATATCCAACTGTAACACTTTCAGTAATTTTATACTGAATCCAAAACAAAAAAAAAATGCTTTTAAAAGACGTTGTTTCCGAGGTTTTTTTTCTCTTGTTAGATTGTTATACTTGCTAGAACATCAGCTCAAGTTTCCTCTTGAGCGATGGCTTCTGATCATTCGTCCGAAAGGGGTCTAGGTTCGAATCCCGGTCAGGCATGGATGTTGTGTTTGTCTTACAGCACTGGCTCTCTCCCTTCCCTGGAACCAGTGACCCTAAATTAGGGACGGGCTACTGCTTATAGCCCAGTTGCTCATTGTGGCCGTTAAACCTACAATAAACAAAAAAAGTTTCCTCTTGCGAGCAAGCCTTTCGTTCTTAGAAAGTTCCGCATCCATATTTGTCTTTTGTTGACTCTACAGTTGCAGAGCATCCATCCATTGCTTAATATTTCTTTCTGCTGATATCATTTCCTTCCCATTTCTTGATGGTCACTTTTCTTTATTCCCTCCGATTATCATAGATTTATCCATAACGCTGAAAGAACTTTCAGCCTGAGGGCCATAAATGCACAATATCAAAACTTTCACTATTTTGAGAATATGAATACTTTGAACACCATGCATCAGTTCATAAGAATTTTCTAACTTCACCATTTCTGTTCCCTGAAAAATTCCCCTTCCTTATTAAGCTTAAATGCAATCATTTATGAGGGGAAAGTAATATTTGACAACACTAGATAGTGAGAAAATAGTGGGGAGGGGTAACGATTATGAAAAAAATCTTCGCTTCACCCGACTTCCATTTTCGGAGACTTTTCCTCAATTTTTAAAATGCAGACTTTTATGGAATAAAAAGTTATTTAACAACAATACTGGGCAGACGGAACACCGCGAAAGAGGGGAAAAAAAAAATTACGAATACGGGAGAAATCTTTACTCTGTCTAATTTCCGTTTTCGAAAGATGGAATTTAGTCCTCAAACGGAAAACGAATCCCCCCACCACCATTAAAACCCGTTCAGTTGCATATTGATCTCGAGAAAGCACCAAGTGATAACGGAAACGGCGGAATTCCTCCAATCCACGGAAGAATCTCATGCCTAAGGACTACAGGGAAAGCTTCACGTTGTCTTACGTTTTCGGAAATCGTTGCCCACAGTTTCATGCTGAAATACAAACATTTATGCAATAGTGATTTTTTTTTTTGATTGGAGGTTTAACGACCACCGTGAGCAACTCAATGGGCTATAAGCAGTCGCCCGTCCCTAATTTAGGGTCACTGGTTCCAGGGAAGGGAGAGAGCCAGTGCCGTAAGACAAGCACAACACACATGCCTCACCGGGATTCGAACCCGGACCCCTTTCGGACGAATGATCAGAGGCCATCGCTGAGACCACTGCGCCACCGGGGCGGCATAAAATGATATTTAACAATACTGGACAGTGGCAACATCGGGAGAAAAAAAAAGAAATTACGATTGCGAGAAAACTCGTCACTCCGTTTAAACTTTCGTTTTTAAAAATTTTGGAAGACGAAATGCCGTTTCCAGATGTAAACCCCTATTACCTCCCCCTTTTCTCGATTTTTTAATCTATCTCGAAAATGACCCAAATGAAGACAGAAAAAAAGGAAGTGAAATTCCGCCAATCCGCAGAAAAATCTCATGTTTGTAAGATAAGCTATGGAGTGCGAACTTAACAGATATTGTTTATTTGATATCACACTCTAAAGAAGGGATTGAAAAACAAATCCTAGAGAGATCATGGAAAAAGTTGCTTTCAGAAGACGAATGTACACAACGAGCTGAATGAGTGAAAACCTGCTACCTTTGTTACAACGAACTAGACTATGAGGAAGTGGATGATATACTGGAATGGATGAAGAAGCAATAACGAACTGACAGCCAAAAGCAAAATAGCTCAGGTGAATTAGAATGACAACGAAGATGGCAGTGTGCTGACAGGACTAGGACCACATAAAATAGACAGAATGAGTCAGCAAAGAGGTCAAGACTTTTGAGGCAGTACTGGCTTATGTTGAACAACAAGAGGATGCACCTGCTAGTGATGTCATGTTATTGAGACACTGGCACAACCTTGCCACAAGAAGCAAAGCTGAGAAGTATACTTCAATCACTTATTTCTTTTCAACAACTTTTGCATTTTGCAATACTGTATATACTAATGTTGTATTTAATTAATTAAAGAAACATTGTTCCGTTTACTTGATTGAAAATCAACCAAAAGTTCAGGACTCGATTATGTAAGTTGCCCTGTAGAATAATTATTAATAAACCTGATTTCATATTTAAACTGTTCAATTTAATTCATGGTTTATTTCCTCTCCACACCTGTTTCTGCATTATCTGATATTTTCAGCAATCCCACCATCTGTTAGTCCTATTTAGGTGGAATAATCAGGACTCTCTACTGTATTAATAAAATAAATTATTAAAAGATGGCAAAATCAAGTTCAACATACGATTTCTTAATTTTTCTTCATTTCTCCAGCGTAGAAATGCCTTTATCACCTGCCATCCATGCAGTCGATTCCTAAGGAAACTTGAAGTTTTATCGTACTAAATTGAAATTCAAATCCTTGTTGACCAATTTCCATCACCATTACCGGTTTTTCATATGAATGCTTGATAACAGAATAGAGAAAGTTTGTTTTCAACTCGTATGTAGGTAGTTCAAAAAGTAACAAGACTAATATCATAGTGCCAAAACAAACCCACACAGAAAAATGCAGCTGCCTGTGTTTGAACATCTGCAAGGTCAGTCACATGATGATGCATCATTACAGCACTCTGCTAGTTCATTCTTGTAGTAGACGGTGTAGAGTTCAGACGTGTTTCTGTAACCTAGTAAGATTTAAAACTGGAGCTAAGAGCAGCTATTAAATTTTGTGTGAGTTTGAATAGAACCGCCACAAATGAACAAAATGATTAAAACAGCCATTGGGGAAGATGTTTTGTCCCATGTAATTTGTTGAGTGGCACGAGAAATTTGTGAATGGTGAAGAGTGTCTGGAAGATGTGCCATGCTCCAGTAGGTCTTCGACATTGACTACAGAGGTTAATGTCAATACCATGGAGACATTCCTGAGCGAATACCACCGAATTACCATTAAGGATGTCGCTAATGTGATGCAGATGTCTGCTGGTTTTGCTGATGATACTATGAGAAACTGGTTGGGATACAGAAAAGTCGCTGCAAAGGGGATTCTGCACTTGCTCCAAGGTTCGTACTCCTTCAAGCAAAATAAATTCAAGCATTTTTCAAAAACTTTTTAAACCCGAATTATCATATGTGTGTAATGTCGGCCGGTTAGTAGGTAGGTATTTTAGTAAGTTCAGACCATTAATCTTAGCTGGGGTGGGCACATCTTCAATGACCTGGCATTACTCCTTGCCCACAGTTAGTTTATTTTATTAACTTTCAATTGCCCCTCCATTTCGGTATTTTTCGAAAACCATTTTATCTTGCGGAATATTTTGAAAGGGTACACTATTCATTTGCTGGTATAGCACTTATTGTTTGCTTTAACCTTTTATTTTTGATGCACGACTTTGATGCTTTGATACAGTCAGGAGACGAATGGTTCCACGCATGAAGCACAAGAATTCCTGGAATTTCCACTCTCCTGCAAGAATGCATCCCTAACCCCTTTAAACAGACATCCATCACAATTTGTCAATACATCATTCCACTTATTTTACTCAAATGGCTGATGCTTTACTCTGTAGTGACATCATAGCCAAGACACCAGCTGTCCACACACTCCCCTGGGTTGAACGCAAGTTCTGTGCTATTTGATCAGCCTGGTGTTTTTATTGGAACTACACAGAAATCTCCTATACAACTTTTTAGCACAAACAATTATTTAACACATGCTCTTTCACAACATTACTTAACAAAACAATTTTTTTTTCAAGTACTATTTACAGAGCCTTAAACTTTTTCAAGTACTTTCAAGGACTTGAAAATGAAATTTTTTTATTCAATGACTTTTCAAAGAGCGTACGAACTATGTGCTCATGGATGAGCACGAGGCAAATCGTGTTATCACTTGTCACCAATGGAAGTGTTGTCTGCGACATGAGCCACATTTTTTGGATCGAGTTGTCCTTAAAACAACACACAAATCATTTATTCAATGACAACAGTGTGTGACAGGTACCATTTCCCAAGAACGCTATTCATTTTGTGCATTTCACACAATATTACTATAATTACTCCGAAGGTGGTATATTATACACTATCATGTGTAGTTTGAACTTAATGTATACATTGTTCCCAAACCATCGTACACAAATGGAGAAACTAATTTCCCTGAAGAAATCATTCTCCTCAAATACATGGAAGGCAATATGAATGTAGTCATTGGTCGTAACGGAAGGCAATACAATGTAGTTTGGTCATGTAGTCATAATGTGCCAATGACTACATTATTCCCAAACCTTTAGAAAAGAGTAATAAGGAGTGAAAACTGATGATTTACTTTCATCCTTTAGTACATCTCATTATCAAATTTTAATGAAAGGTTTTTACCAAATTCAAATACAATCTCTTGAGTAATCAATTTAGTACTGTTATGCTTACACATCATTGTTTGATGAAAGTAGCCATGAAATGAATGACATCTTAGAAAAACTTGTGTTAGAAAATGAACAATAATCAACTTCAAACACAAAGCGTATCCTAAACAAAGGCTGAAGCGACTAATCACCTCATTCAGCCATCCGGATGGTGTAGTGGTCTAAGCACTGGTTTCTGACTGTTCATCCAAGTGGGCACAGGTTTGAGTCAAGGATGAGGCATGGGGTGGTGTGTTTGTGTTATGGAGCTGGTTCTCTTGCTTCCTTGGAACTCATGGTCCTAAATTAGAAAACAGACTGCTTATAACACATTGAGTTGCTCACCATGGTTGTAAAACCTCTAAAAAAAAAAAAAATAAATAAATAAAAAGCACTCGTACACGCCCAAATCCTTAGCTTTCTTTCTTCTACTGGAGTAAACCACACACAAGAAGAAGTTAAGTAAATATTTGTTTATCAAAGTAAGACCAAGGTCAATATTTTTTTTTTTTTTTCTAAACAGCCATTTAGTCTTGATTTCAGAAGAAAATTCCTCTTATTTAGTTGACTCATTAACTAAAATTTTAAGACGTTAAATGTTTTAATAAACAGGTTAGCTCAACTTTGCAAACATAAATTTGCCACTTATTGTGCATGATTTGTTCTAGAGAAACAAACACTGGAAGAGTTGGTAAACTTACCTTAAGGGTGAGCTGATGAGGTACTGTTGGATGACGTGATTTGTTGCTCAGCTATGTTTACTTAGGGGAAATTACTAAATGTTGATGAATCTCTGAAAATCTACACTAGACGACAGATGTGAAATCACATTACAACATGTTTCCATGTTTTTACAGAGTTTCATTCACTCTGCTAGGCCACTTGACATATAACCAAACTTAAATGTCTGTCTGAAATACTTCTTTAGTTGCCAATGCCATATGAAAATGTGCTTGTTAGCCAATGACATTAGACATTGGAAAGATTTGTACAATTCTGTACTACATCATTCTAATATGGCACTGGAAACACATTCTGATATGTTTAGCAAAGAACATTCACAGATGTGTTTCTTGGTAAGCAGTGTTCACAAATGCTTTCTTGGAAGTTTAAACAGTGCTACTGAGTGTAACATCCATGTTTTTCTTGGTAAAGCATTACTTTAGTGCTTACAGAAATTGACTAGACAGCTATTGTACCCAACTTTGCTCATATTAAGTAGCAAGGCAAATACTTTAGGAATACTACACAATATGCATCCTAACTCGGAAAAAAATATCTAGGTACATATTCTGTAAAAAGAATCAATAGCATTTCTATTAAATCCTTTGAATTCCAATTCTCCAACTCATGTGATGTCAAAAAATATGTGTTTATACTTATAAAAATGTTTTTTTTTCTTCAGAATATAAATATATAGCAGAATATACTGATATCAGTTTTGAACAAAAATTAAGCAGTTAAGAAAAAAAAACAGATATTTTTAGTGGCATGTGCAGTATACAAAAGAAAAACAGAAGGTAGTCTCACAGATTCATATTGTAATGGTAGTTTTTAGAAAAACATTTTCATGAGAAAATCTGGAGAAAACTGAACTTCAGAAAATCTGTTTAAATTATCTAAATATAGTATAACTTATTTATTAAATTCATAATATTGTTCCTAGAGTGAAGAAAAATTCTCCAACAGATGAATTGTTCATTAAAATATGAAATAAACTGAGAATCAGTTAATTTACATGCATATTTGGATTCATATATGCACCAACTAAATTGTTTCACATTTGTAATTATATTTCTAAAGGTATAATCAATAAGATGAACTGATATTGTCTTATAATTTATTATATAGATGTACTTTTTACTGCTTCCTATGCCACCATCCTTCAAAAAAATTTTTGATTACGTCATCCAGCAATCAAAATCAAACATGCATATCTAGCTTTATGTTGGAGTATGTTACTGTTACACCACCAGGACAAATCCAAGAAAGTGAAGCTAAGTGGATATAACTTAGGAATCCAAACATGTGTGAATAATTGAGTCTTCTGGGGATTTGCTTCCCACTGGTTTCCAGATATTCTCTCTCTTTGTTTGAATTTTTTGTAAGTTTGATAAATACCCAATAATAAATTTATGTCTTTACACAGCTTTTGTTAAGTTCAACTTTTCTTCAGAAGTTCTCTCACAAAAATGTTATTTCGAAAATTTTCAAAAATTTCAGCCACCAACAAATTACACCTTCCCATAGGTATAACATGAAGGTATTTCCATTAATTCATTTGCTAACTGTACTTAATGAGCATTTTATTGTGGTTGAAATGAAACACACACAACAGAAGAACTGTTTATATTTCTTTTTAAGTTAGTTTAATTCATTTGCAAAGTGATTTACAAAGGTTTAAGATAAAACTCCTGGAGTTTTATGTTTGACTGCAAAATGTGAAGATGTGTAGTAATCAAAAGATATACTGTCAAGCAGTTTAAGTTATCTCTAATCAGCCAACTATTATGATCAGTGAGTTACAGTACTACATTATGAAAACCTGAGAATAATTGCCTAGAGATGCAAGGTGAATGCTAAAAAACAGGCTTTCTGTGGCTAAAAGCAGCACAGAAATTTGCTGGATCAAAAACATTATCAGCACACCCATTTCTTTCATAATCTTCCCAGATTCCCTGCATATGGTGTGTGTGCCGTGTGCAAGTACGTGGCTAAGGCAACGTTGAACATTATACACAACCCTTAGAACAAATGAAATTCATAAAGAATTCTCTCTTTATAATTATTCTACATATACATGAATATATATAAAAGGGACTATGTCCCTGGATGGACTGATATAAACAAAAACTCTGAATATATATGATTTCTTTAGTAAATCTCTGTACAGAAATATACAAGATAACTAAACATGAATTAACATGCATACAAGTAAATGGGATTTCTACATGATTAAAAAGCAATTCATTCAAAGGACTGCAAACAACAAAGAAAAAAATTGAAAAAAAAAAAAAAGATTCATCAAACTTGATAAAATGACTAAATACTGTATTACGCTACTGCTTCTATACCTAATTGTAGTAGGATTTACCACTCCACCCCCACCTTTGGTGCAAAATAGATAATGCTGTTACAGGTACAAAGGACCAGGTTTTAACAAGAAATACATATTGTACTCAGTATTAACTAAAAATGGCTGCGGGTTCAACTTAGGAATTAATAACACAGCAAAGTGCTATGTTATAATGAAAGGAGGCTGACAGAACAACACTTCACAGATGAATAGTATAATTTACATTCTTGTAACTGCAAAATATTTATTTGGTGAGGGCTATTTCTTGAAAGACTGAATCAAACAGAGGTCAACTCACAGTGGTAATACATATGAGAAATATACAGAAGCTTTAAGCTTTGGTAAAATGGATTTTAATACCTCTTTTGAACAGCTTGAAAAAGTTCTAACCATAACTAGTATGTGATTACTATTAGTGCAGGCGTCTTCATACAGAAAACATTCTCCTGGGCAATAAACATTGCTAGGAAAAAAATATTTCACCACTGGAATTCAGTCAACTATGCATGGAAAACAACTCACAAAAAAATACATATCATACAGGCAAACACAAACAATATGCTTCCATACATGCAGATCAAAATACAAAAGAATGTTTTGTTTCACTAATAAATATATGACAAGATAACTTATGAAGAAAAGATGGTAATTTGAAGATCGTGAAATATTTTGTGCAAAAAAAAAAAAAAAAGAGAGAGAGAGAGAGAGAGAGAAAGAAAACAGTAATGAAAAAGGCTTTCTCCATTCATCCATCATTCACACTTAAAAATGCAAACTTAAAGATCTTTAAAAACAATACATACTTACATTTAAAGTCAGCCTGACAGCAGAGATTATAATATTCATTTGCAATCTAACCAGTTATTTTACAATTTTTACATAAATTACATTCAAATTTAAAATTTATGAGTCATAACAATTTACAATCAGAATGTTTAGCAAGATTTATGTATATTATAATCCAAATATTGACTAATGACAAATAATAGTCACAGTTCCTCAATAATAACAACATGTATTTGACTTAGACAACAAAGTTTAATCAAAACCAATATCCTTTTAACCAAAGGCTACAAGTAATTAAGAGATGTTATTCTACGGTTCTTCAAAACACAGCTTTTAAAAAGCCTGACTCCCCCCTCCCATTCATTCTTATTTGTTCTAAAAAAGAGATACCAGAAAAAATATTTACCTCTTTCCTCAACTACAAGTTGTTTAATTAGAAGGCCAAAGTACATAATTTGTTCACTACTTCTGAATATTACAAGCTGTAGAATGAGATAAGACTATTTTGGTCAATATTTAAAAGTTCCTAACTCTGCAACTTGCTAATTATTTAAGTGGTTTCTAGTTGTTTGTTTAACTACTATGCCAATACAGTGAAGCTTTAAATATTTTTAAATTAAAATATGTTCTTCCTCTTTCTAAACCTATGTGGACTTCAATCAGAATGTCTCGAATTTAGTGATTCCAATGAGGTTTTACAAGATTTCAAGACCTGCACAGCTGTAAAGGATGGACTACATGACGCCCATGATAAATTTTTCTATAGAACTCATCTGCACAACTTGCAGTATAGAAAACCCATAGCTATGACAACAGAGTTTAACTTAAATGCCTCAAACTGAGATTTCAAGATTAAACATTTTCAAATGACATTGGTATTTGTTCTTATACGTAAAAGTAAAAAAAAAAAAAATTAAGAATGTGCAAAACACAAAATATCTTTGAAACAAATTCAACATTATTGCAGGTATTGCTTTTTATCAGTTTCTCTAGACTGCACGAGTTATCTGTAACAGTCAACTTAAAACATCTTTCTTGTCACTAGTGATTCTTATTCAGTACTTATCCTTTATTCAATACTGATTCACACAAGAATATAGATCCAGATTTAAATATGAATGATATTTCAAATTCTCATGAAACACAGTGACAGAGAACTAACAATGCAACAGAAAAAACTAAATTGAAAATTTAGTCAAACAGTTACCAATGGAGGTGATGCAGAAACCCCGTGTCGTATGTTTCACTTTGGGCATTTGATGTCACTGATGATGAGCTAGCTTTCTAGGAGAAGTGGTCTAAAAGTCAAGGTCGTGCAACTTCCTGTTTTTATGATTTCTTGAAAAAATCATTGGACACCACTGATTTTGCCCTTATTAATTTCAGTCACTTTCTGGAATTTGAAAACTTTTAGCATTTTTTCATTATTAAATATGGAAAAATAATGAAATCAGTTTTCACAAAATAAACAAAATGTATGGAAATATGAAAGTGGTTTTGGAAAAGGAAACACAAAAATGAAAAATAAATCAATGACAACATATTTGAAAATTGAGTGGTTGCCTACACAACTTTGCTTTTAGTTTTTGCTTTGGTGTTTAACAACTGCCATGAGCAACTGTTGAGGCTACAAGCAGTTGCTCATACCTGATTTGGAGCCACTGGTTAAAGGGCAAGGAGAGAGACAGCAATGTAGGACATGGAGACACCATTTATTTAGGTGGTGGGGAGAGAAAGGGAGAGCAAGAGATTTTCAGAACGAAGAGCACATAAACTCAAAGTGACACAACGGAAGGAAGCACTAGAAATAAAGTATATCAACTAAAAAGTAGTAAAATGCTAAAGTGTTCAGAAGGTAATACAATGTCTGTCATTTCCTTTGAGCTCCATGAAATTACTTGGCACAAATACACTTTGGTGCCACTACTCCCAATCCAATTCCAGAACTTGTACAGAACAATGGAATCTTCAATATTAACAGAAATTTAGGATTTCACTATTTTGTTTGTGATGTGGAGTTCTGCATTGCAGCTTTAAAATTTCCAATCTCAGATTTCATTTCTGATAGCCACTTAAAAGAAAGAATTTATACTTTATGGAACACAAAGGAATACCAAACTCAAACTTGATATGGATGACTACTTTGTGAACTAAATGTATTCCACACATTAGGAAGAGCAGTGCATTTAAAAACAGATGAACCAAGTTTTGCTGATTTACAATCAATTGCATACCAGATTCCTACTACCATGGAGATCAGAGGACAGTCATATGGCAGGATGAACAAAAACTGTGCTTTACTACTTCGAAGTATACTGTATGCAAGATATATTTCAACATCCTTTTTCACAGACTCTTGCTAATTTAGCAATGGGGTATAAATTCTTTTTCAACCTCTGACTTTGTACACATTGGAGAAGTTGCATCTTCTTTTCTTTCTTTTTTGAAAAATAATAATAATAGTTGTAAACTGACTGTTTATTAGTCCTCACTTTGTAAAGGACAAAATACAGTAGTTCCATGACTGTGGCCATGGTGAATGAAGATATTTCAGTGCTATAGGTTCCTAGGTTCTAGTGGTGGATTGAAGCTGAGGAGAAATGATTTGTGGCAGTGAATAAGAAAATATAGTTTTTGTGATACGATTCAGTGACTGTGAATCACAGGGATACAGGAGCAAAATTAAAGTCACCAAGTACTGGAACCTGAGCTACCATTTCTTAGGGAGAAAAAGAACAATTTGTAAGCTGTGAATTTGATTATTTTCCCAGGATAACACAATTGAGTTTTCCAAGCTGTCTGGCCACAGGAATAATGGTAGATGATAGCACCCCCCCCCCCACACACACACACACACAAGAGAGAGAGAGAGAGAGAGAGAGAGAAGGCATTGAAGCCAAATTAGCTTCATCAAAAGATGATGCTTTGAATGAAACTGTTGCAGAAGCCTATGTAATGCTAATCATCTTGCTCCACTCCAAGATATGACAAACTTAACAATATACCAGCAAACATTTCCATTACACATGTTACAAGAAAGGAAACTGAAGACTTCCACTACATGCCAATTTACCATGTTGCTGCTACTTGAGGAGATTTTCTGGGATAATCTCATTCCATCTGTCAATCAGCAAGCAGTTTGTGCTCTGAGAAAGTTCAGAATTTTTTTCCTTTTTCCTATAAAACATGCAACTCACATTCTAGACTGAAGTGGCCCTTCCTGAGCTTGAAAAGGGTGATATCAATATATCAATGAAAATAAAAAACATCTTAAAATTTTCACACGTATGTAAAATCTCAAAGGTATTTAAACTTATTCAGTTATTGATGCTTCATTGACTTTCTTACATTTATTAATGCCTGCTACCACAAACTTTTCAGCCTATAACTTTTCTGTTATGCAGGGCTGGCTGGACCATCAGGGA
This sequence comes from Macrothele yani, assembly GCA_039090855.1. Lineage (NCBI taxonomy): Eukaryota > Metazoa > Arthropoda > Arachnida > Araneae > Macrothelidae > Macrothele > Macrothele yani. The sequence goes on along the minus strand of CM076995.1, from coordinate 134,520,596 downwards.
GGACGTCTCGGGCCCTGCACTTTCATGGGGTCCCACATTTCGGAAAATAAAAACAAAATAATTTTAGACAATTTTTTTTAAGTTTGTGACACGAGGCCCTTAAGATATTTTTCATAATGTCCTTTTCTTTTTTTTTTTTTTTAGTTTCCAATTCCCTCACTTTCAAATTGGTATGTGCACTCTGTCGCACGGACAAAGATTTCCAGATTTCACATTATTATTATTATTATAATAACCACATTAATCTTTTCTGCATTCATGAAATGGCAAATTAAATTTTACCATTGTGTGGCTCCCTGCTTTTATATATTCAACAATTTGTGTGTAAACCACACACTTAAATTTAAAAAAATAAAAATAACAATATCAGAGTTATTTAGGGCTAAATATATAGGAGTCCAATTTTTCAGCAAATTTAAAAACAGTACTGGAAATTAAAAAATAAATAAATCATTTTTATGTACAAGAGTGTAAAAAAGTTAAAAAAGTCCTTAATTTGTCAGTTACTCTACCTTGAATAAAAAAGAAAAGAAAAAGACACTCACTAAAACATGCATCAGGGGAAAAAAACATTTATATGAATTTATTTTAGTAGAATTCTTATTATTCACTACACAAAAACAATCAATATGCAGATTAGTTGAGGTTATCTTTTTATCATTTTCTGAGGGAGTTTTTTACAAGAATTGCAATTTGACCAGAATCCCCTCTCTCCCCCAAAAGAAAATTGCAGATTTTAACATATCTGACTCTCTGAAATTTCAATCCATATTACGATCTTTTTCTTAAGCTTAAAAACAAACACTTCTTTGAGATAATAATTTTTTCTTTATGATAATTTGTGTGTGTGTTCTTTACAGACGACATTTTTCACATAATGACTTCATTAAACTACGAGATTTATTTTGGCCCGGGCCCAGTAAAAATTCTAACCGGCCCTGCTATTATGAAGTACATAATGTTAAATCCCTTACTTTTTCTGTTTTGAAAAATACTCTTAAAATATTCACACAATCATTTCTAAAAATGAAATACAAATGCTACTTGGATGTGCTTTGCTGCTGTAGTGTATCAATTTGTTCATTTCCAGCAATTTGTATTTCAGTTTGATTGAAGATTAAAAAATATTCAGAATTATTTATCAAAACAGGCACGTAATGAACTTTACACAAGTGTATTCTAACACACAGGAGCACTGTCATGCTAACAAATAAAATGAACAGTGCAATTTAGCTATTTGGCTGTGGTAATGTGAGGAATTGTAGAACAATACAGCACCATTGTGGTATCATACAAATGTTTTTATATACATCTAAGGTAACATACTGGCTCATAATCCCATTTAAAAACATAATAGCAAAAAAAAATGATTTTGTTTTTTTGTTTTTGATGAATAATTACATTTTTGAGAATCACATTTTTTTTTTTTTTTTCTCATTCACTTAAAGCAAAAGAAACAAAAATCACACACTCCTTACGTAATACAAAATAAACAAGTACAAATTCAGATACTGCAAATATTAAATTTCAATACAGTGGAACCTGTTACATGTTTTTCACTTTTATATGTAATTCTGCATTACAGTAGAACGCCCATATTCCGAACTAACTGGGACTGGGGTGGTTCGCAGTATAGATTTGTTCGGATTATCGAACATCTATTCTATAGGGTCAAAAATTATAAAAACGTTAATAACCAGTACTTAAAGGGTTTCAGAAATAAAACTACAAAGTACATAACAATAAAATGAAGAGTTGTTTACTTTAATTACCCAAGAAGAAAAAACCCCATTTCAGTACATAGAGTGCTCCACTTTTCCCCCTTCTTAAGTCAATTTAAAATCTCTATTTCAGTCTGTATATTTAAAGTTGTATGTTTCCTTTTAAGAGATGTTGATGCTACCATAGTTTACTCGCACACTGTTAAAAGTACAGTATAAAAACACCGAAAACCCACAAATACACACAGAAGCAGAATGCTGTACAGAAACACACTTAGAACAGGCAACGGAGCAACGTTCGCTGTGGCAGACAAAGCCCGACTGAGCGCTGGAGAGAGAAATACTGTAAGGCAGGGCTTGTAGTCAGACAGTGAGCCCCCCTCCCCCCTCCTCTTTGTGAAAGTAGCAACATAACCGGTTATTTCACTTGTTCCCACTGTGCAATGCATGGCGCAGCAGCGGTGATTCTTCTTACTTGCTGCAGTGTAACTGTCTCTGTATGTTGCAAGTGTCTACATACACCAAAGTAATCATTTGGCACGTTCGGATTATTGGAAGTTCAAATTATTGGGGTTTGGATTATGGAGGTTCTACTGTAGTACTGATATTTTACTCTATTTTCTATCTTTTTTTTTTTAACTCAGTTATACATAATTCATTTACATGCTTTCCCTGATTATACTTTAAATTTGACTTACAGATTATCAAAAATACATGGATCTTTGATTCTTTTATTCGTAACCTAGTATGTTACAACTTCGAAAGAACTAAGACACTGTCGTTATTGGTTTCGCATATCATGACTCACACACACATGTGCGCTATTTAAAAATTGATTAATCTGTGGGGCATAACTTTGTGATGCACTCGAATAGAATTGTAAATGTCTCATTATTATTTAACATTCTGGTTTCAAATGGCTGCACTCGGCATCCACAGCAATAAAATGCTGTTAATTCACGAGTACCAAACTGAAGCAATGGTCTCATATTCTTAGTTGTGAAGATTTCACTTAATCTAGTCAGGAATTTTATAGACAGATAAAGTTGTCAAAAGAAAAGTTTGATTTTCATAGGCTTTATGATTTTTGCGATGCAATAAAATAATTATAATTTATAATCCTTTTCTTTTCTTTTTTTTTTTTTGTTCATTTGACTTAAAATAAATCATTACTGCGGAACATCTATGTTCCTATAAAACAAATTTTACAATAGTGTTTAACATTTTGAAATTTCGTTTACACATTTTTTACATTTATACGTTTTTTAAGGCCATCCCATGGAAAAATATATAACCGAGGTTTCACTGTATTTTAGAAATTTCCATGCACAATAAAAATACATCTCTTTCAAAATTCTGAAACATGTTTAGTTTTGGGAGGCGGGAAATAAAAAAAAAGTAACGTGTAAGAACCTTCCAAAATACATTACAAGAAATTGTTGGCCACATGAAAATGAATCAAGCTATAAAATAATAGCATCAGAAATCTAGAATATCTACTAGAAAAGCACAGAAAAGTTTCAGTCAGCTCTACAGTTTAAAAACTTATATATAAATGTAACATTCAGCATAACTGCCAATCTATTTACATTTCACCTGATGGTATGGGAACCATATTTTTACAACAGAATACAAGATCCATGACTATACAGGAAAACATGACTTTCAATACTGAAAAATGAATTTCAAATAATCTGTGCGGTTGTAGTTTGATAAATTACTTAACATTACAGTAAACTTTTATCAACATTACAAAAATTAAAAATTTCACTAAAAAATGCAAACAAAAAGTTGCACAGACACCAGTGCAACAGTTGGTTTGAATTTCAAAATCAAGACAAGAAACCTAAAACCTAGCATTTAGTTCAAATTAGTTGCAACTGAGAATTCATTTCAAACAAGGTAAAACTGAGTAGTCAGTTCAAACTAGATATAAATAATTAGTCAGCTATTATTAAATCTGAATTTACCAATTTAAACTAATTTAATATCATAAGTAGCATGTGCTAAGTTAAGGGAGGAAAAAAAACTGCTTACACATTCTTTGAGAGAAGTGAAAGTAAGTTAAAAGAAAAAAAAAATAGCAATGATCTCTGAAAATATTAACACAAGCAGTGAATACTACAATCAGAATAAAAAGGATCAGGATCAGTATATGCAACCTCCTGCATTCCAGGTAGAATAAATGATCACTGAAGTTTTTAGTGTCATCATTACAGCATAGTTAATTTTTCTGTGGCAACAGAATCATATAAGATCTATTAGTTCATGTATATGTACCTTTTCAGTTTGTTGATGTTTTGATACCACTTCTTACAGTTAAACCTAATGTATTTCCTCAGCAAACTACAGTAACTAAAGTACAGTAATAAAATTCCTGAGCAGAAAATCTGTTTGAAGGATCACCAAATACATATTAGGTGGAAAATCAATTTCCTAGTTAAAAAGCATATTATTTTACAGCTATGGAAAAACAGAAAATTATTCTTTTAATCAAAATTTAAAGTGTATGTGAAATTTTTGTTAACAGCAATACCAAATTGGTAAGTAAACCTATTTGAAGGAAAAATCTAATGAATGGAAACTTTGCAATCAATAATCAATCACCATTTCTCAAATATCAGAATAACTTGAAAGCAAAAATGAAAATTATTCCATTTCAATGTACATTTATCATAAATCATGAAGCACAAAATATGCTAGTTAGGTATGCCAAAATATCTTCTGCACTATTAAACGTACAGAAAACTAAGAAAATAGACTATTGTAGGACAGTAAAACTTTAGTTTTTCATATGGAATAACAGTAGCAGAAATCACCACCATGACAATACAGAACTAGATGCACAAATGCATGTGAAGCTTTATGTCATAATTAATTACAATGGTTTTTTCCTTACTCTCTACATTATAAATAAGCAGACAAGGGGGCACATACTAGGAAATATAAAGTATTTGCAAAGTAGCATAACATTAACAGTGTAATATCTGTTATTTACAGTTCATTATACTAAACTGTAAATCAATATGTTGTTAACCATACTATGTTTAGACTCTTTAGCTCCCAGTTGTTAGCCACAGATTCTCAACTCATGGTACCCTAACCAGCCTCTACTTATGCTACACAATGGACTAAATAGTCTATTAGAGACCTGCACCAAAGCCTCAAGCAAAGGTGGTAGACTTTTATAATGAGGAGTTGCTACCCTGAGACCAACAGCATAATGTCCCTTGATAACCACTATACTAACACCCTAAATGTGGCTCCTGCATTCCTATTAAGAGACCAACATTCTGTGACTTCTAAGTTGCTATCATGAAACCAACAGCCTCGTGTAACTTCTGAGTTGCTATCCTAATACCAACAGCCTAATGCGACTTTTTAGTTGTTAACCCAAGACCAACAAACACCCTGTGACTTCTGAGTTGCTATCCTGATTACCAACAACCTAATGACTTTTAAGTCGCTACTCTGAGACTAACAGCCTAACGTGACTTCTCGGTTGCTACCAATGGTGCTTAACCCCCCCCCCCCTACTGTTTTTTTTTTAATTGTGAAGTTTATTTTCAGTTGTTAACTTTTTTCTAAATTTTAGGTACACGTTATTGCCAACATAATACCAAATAATTATGAGGATTAGGGTTTTAACACTTTACATTTTGAATGCTTTATTTGTACATACACTCCATTCTTCTTTCCTTTTGTGTGAACTGGAGTATAACTTTTTCATGAAAGTTTCTTCCGAGTACTTTTTCACATTTAAAAAGAATATTTTTCTTTATTGACAAATAAGCCAAGTTTCTCCAGTGTACATGTCCTTGTGTGGTTCTAAGAAATGTCTTGATTCTTTTCAATGCAGAAAAACTTCTTTCGGAAGTTGCAGTTGTTGACAGAAACTTTAATATTAGGTATGTTAATTTGTACACCTCACTAAACACAATGTCCAATTTATTCAATTTCATGTAACAAGTAATGTCTCTTACTGCCTCCAGTTTATTTCTGAGTCGAACCATGGGCAGTGAAATTTAATATTTTCAGGGGAGTGGGGGGGTCCAACTTCTAGAGCAAAAACAATTTTAAAAAAAGTAGGAGAAAAAGCAACCCGTGCTGGTTATTGCTTTAAGGAAATTTAAAGAATTCTTTAATGATTTTTAGAGAGAAAAATGAGCACTGAGTTAACTTTTCAACTTGTTTGTTCGAAATCAAATTTCAAAATTGTACTTAAAAGCAATTTCCAGAAAACTGCAGATCGTGGTGGAGATCTGCAGGAAATCGTAAAAAAAAAAAAAAAAAAAACAATAAAATTATAAGTGAACCAGATATTTTTAGGATGATTTGTAGGTCGACATCCAGTGAGGGGGCCATGAAATTCCACAGGGGCCTGGACCCCCGTGTCCCCTACCTTCCGCCACCTGTGAGTCTAAATGTATCAAAAATCGAAGCATAAGGTCCTTTAAGTTACAGCAGATATTCACGAAAGCTTTCACAAAATTTATCAAAACAGTTCGAATCTAACAAAGCAATGAATTTAAGATATAATATCACTGATTTCAATTCATAGACATTTCACACAACAGAAACAACTCTCACGAAACACATGCTGTTACAGGCGGAAGCATACAAGTGACTAACAGCAGTCCTATAGTCTAAAGTCTTCTCTTTTCTGAGCGAACCCTTGCCCAAAGCAATGGCCCATTCACCCTTCAACAGCTCTTTATGTTGTCATGGAAACACTAGCCCATGATCATATTGAAAGTCTTGAAGTCACACAGTGAAAACTGCTAGAGTTGGTTGCGCCATGATCCGCTGGTCTTTGTTCGCCAGACTGATTTTCTTTGTTAAAAAAAGTGAATCCACACACATTTTTTTTTTAGCAAAAGCATTGATATATATTAATACCATTGATAATTGACTTTTTATTTGTGCATTCTCTGGGCTTTGCAGCTAGCCTCAAATATGATTCTTACCCTGGGGCCAACTGCCTAATGTGACTTCCTAGCCACATTGTGTGTTTAGTGGCAGCAGGACATAATGCAGGGACTGCTCTGTCCTTGGGCATTAACTGCTAGGCAACTTGCTGTGTTACACTGAAGAAAACAACATGATTTTTTTACATTAACAGAACTCCATGCTTGTTGTTTAGGGCTATATTATGAAAGATTCAGTTTGAATATCAGAAGTTGCAGCCCTTCCTAATTTACACTTTCATACCGCAAAGGGCCAGATTGCTGAAGATCATTTAGAAAGTTACACAAAGTGTACACTTAGCAGCATAGTTAATTTTTGCCATGGAGATACAAGAGTTTGTATCAAAGTATAGTTCATCAGTTCTGCCAAAATGCTCATACAACCATGTATTCTACAGTGGAAGACAATTCCAGCAGTACCTGCATTGTAGCTCATGGAACTGAATTATGTCAAACAGCAGAAAACTGAGTACTATTACATTTAGTTATAATTACTGGAAAATATATATATAACATATTAAGTACTACACGTCACTGCAAACATCACTAAGCAACAAAAGAATAACTTTAATGAAGCTGCACAACCTGATGATCAGAGTTGGAATCAGTTCTAAGATGACATGCAATCCCATCCAAAAATTCTTTTTCACACTGAACAACACATAGCAGTTAATTTGGGAAAGTGATGGTGCCTAGGACGCAAACAACAAATTATCAATTCCTTCACTTAAATAATCTCTGAAAGCTTGAGGTTTATTTGAATTTCCCCAAAAGTTTAGCCAAAAATTTAACATAAAACTTTGACCAGGTCTTAAAAAAAAAAAAAAAAACTTTTTATCCTTACCAAATACACTACACCACCAATGTATTATAACACAAAACTTATATATGAATCTAAAATTTTCCTTTAATGGCATAACCACAAATACTTAATATTTGTCAAGCTTTCACACTCCACTGAGAGGCTTCATCTGGACTTACTTTTCAGAGCATAGAACAGTAGTAGACAATGTTCAAATGAATCAAGAATGAAAAATAAGCTTAGATGAAGCCTCACAATAAAGTGCAAAAGCTCGGTGAACATTAAGTTTTGTGCTTACGTCATTAAGGGAAAAATTTCAACTCATGTCAGTCTTGTCTTATAATTTTCCCAATACATTAAAAAAAATATACATTTCTCAAACAGAGAGTTATTTATGCCACATAACACAGCTGCAGGCTTTCAATCAAAGGCAATTGAAAACTCATTACGATGAACATACATCAGCAATTAAAAGACACCGAATGAAGCTGGATAAGACAGACTTACTACAGAAAATTGGCACGACATAGTTTCCAATTCACTTTAAATTATTAGGCATCACAAAAATATCAAATGAAATTAAAGACTTGAATGGAGAAAAAGCAATCACACTGCTTACTGCCACAAAAAATAAAAAAATAAAAAAAAATAAAAAAAATGGCTGTGTGTGGTTAATTATTATCACTACAGTGACAACAGAGTGTTGTAGTGATCATACACGAGACCAACCAAGAAAAAGAAAAGCTGAACTTTTTATCCAGGTGAAAAATCAGAATGAGCAAGATGGAATTGTTTACTGTAATTTATTTGAGAAAATATTAAACTAAAGCACATCACTGCATTCACAATATAAAATTACTGAACTCAAAACTTTTAAAATGGTTTTAAAAGACATTGCTTTAAACAGCTTTTTTTTTTTTTTTGTACTTCCTAGAACATCAGAGCATACCAAGTCTCTTCTTACTTTCTGCTCAGCAAGTTCCATGACCATATTTGTCTTTTGTGGACTCTGTCTTCATTCATTGCTTAATTTATTTTTCTGTTGATACCATTCCTTTCCATTTCTTCACTATCACTTTTCTTTCTTTTTTTTATTCCCTCATATGACACTAATTTTATTCATCATGCTGAAAGAACTTTCAGCCTGAGGACAATGAATGCCTGATATCAAAGAGTGTTCACTATTTTAACTTTGAGTACATACTTTTGAACACCATGTATCAATTCTTACAAATTTTCAAAATTTGTCACTTCCATTTTCAGAAATTTTTCCTCCCTTATCAAGCTTCAATGCCAATATTCATTGGGAAAAGTAACATTTAACAACAGCACTGGATAGTAGGGAGATCCCAGGGAAGGGGAGAGCAAATACAAATATGGGAGAAATCTTCAACCCATCTAACTTCCATTTTTTTTTTTTAAATTGATGAATCCAGTTTTCAAACAAAAAATGCCCACACTTTCCCAAAATAAAAAAAAAAAAAAAAAAAAAATTATGCTCAGCTGTTCACTAATCTTGAGAATGACCCAAATGATAACGGAAACGGTGGAATTCCTCAGGGAAATCTTCACACCATCTTAACTTCCATAATTTTTGGAAATTGTTACCCACAGTTTCGCAATGAAATACAAACATTTATGTAATGAAATGACATTTAACAACAACACTAGATAGAGGCAATGTTGAGAGAGAGATTGCAACTACAGGAGAGAGAGAGAGAGAGAGAGAGAGAGAGAGAGAGAGAGAGAGAGAGAGAGAGAGAGAGAGAGAGAGAGAGAGAGAGAGAGAGAGAGAGAGAGAGAGAGAGAGAGAGATTGCAACTACAGGAAAATCTTTGCTGTGTTTAACTTCTGTTTTCAAAAGTTTTGGAAGATGAAATATCATCCCCAGAAGAATAATGACCCCTCCCTTGACCCACTAATCCCATACACATTTCTCTTCAGTTTTGCATCATCTCAATTTCAAGAAGGACCGAAATGATGACCCCCCCCCCCCAAAAAAAAAAAAAAAACAGATTTCCACAAATCCATGGAAGAATCTCGTGCAATAAAAATCCAAAGAAGTACATAGCTCATTTTTTTTGAAAATTCATTCATATATCATTTGTGACTGCGAAATTACAGTGATAATGCAGGAACTTTTTGCTTTAACTTAAGAGAGGTTTTGACACTAAATTTTTGTGCCAACATGCTAGGATACCTTTAAGAAAAAAGCAATGTTAAGTCTCATGTGAGGATGGTCTTTTTTCTTCTCTCTTTTTTTAGCAGTTACCACCAATATCAATCCTACAGCGTCTTTACCAAGTCTTTCCTCCTACACTGCAAGCAGAGAAGGTTGGAATGCAGAAGTGGGTGAAATCAGAACCAGGTAAATCAGACACTACAGGTGTGGTGGCCCAATTGAAAATTTTAGGCAATACCTAAGTGGCACTAGCCTATCTGTGGAAAAAAAAAACTATAAAAAAAAAAAATTTAAAATCTATAATCTGTAAAATGTGTTGTTCTATAAAACTGTAAAACAAGTAGAATTTACAAAAAATTATGGGTAAACCACAAACTTGGCAGGTACAAGTTACCTATTAAAAATAAAATGGCCCAACATAGAGAGGAAGAAAAAAAGAGAACACACACACACACACTCTCTCTCTCTCTCTCTCTCTCTCTCTCACACACACACACACACACACACACACACACACACACACACACACACACACATCATTATCATACCTTAAAAAATCAATGCACATTTGCCACCAACTTTCTTCAGTACTTTTCTATCCACTGAAAGATTTTCTGCTTCTAACTTATTGTTTCACTCTGATAACAACTGCAAATTTTACACCTATGCCTTTAGTTCAACTTGTTCTAGGCATACCCCTTTGACAAGCAGCCTGACATAATAAAATATACCATCTTATTAGATAACTTTTCATCTGCCACGAGACATACATGCTCTGACCATCTCAATACGCTGTCTGGCACAGGTGTAGCATAACAAAGAAACTGAGAGGGCACAAACAAGTGTAAACTGATGCTTTTCTTTAACCCTTTAACAACCATGACCCCAAAATCTTGTATCACTCTAAATAGCATAACACCAGAAACTGTCTGTTGGTTCACTTCTTTGTGTAATAACAACAATAGTGACTGAGGAAGACTACAGCTGATTCCTCATATGGCATGCAAAAAAGGATAGGAAATCTGACTCACTCTGGGTAGGCGTTTCGAGCAGCTATAGTTGCTTGTATGTACGGGTGGTTTGGGCGTAATGGTCGTTAAAGGGTTCAAGGAGGGGGGTATGAAAAAATGTAAACTGATGTTTTACTTTTAGGGGGAAACAATTCTTGGAAACAGTTCCTCTGTAAATGTCACAAAATTTGACCTTTTAAGTGCACAACAACTTTTTTTGTTATGCATTACTCTTCAACCACTGCTAATAATGATCGACGGTGCAGCATATTTTTGACAACATGCTAAGTTTTCTGAAAATCAAGTCTTTCCTTTTATTGCAAATTCTTTTAAATATCACAAACCTTTTTGCTGTTACATGAATAAGGTTATAGAATGAGTTCTCCACATTGACGGCACTTTGCTGTGGTTTTACGTCCTTGCAGAAACAAATCACAGCCACATCTAACAGGAGTGTAAAGTAGTGTGTGCGTGTGTTTATAAAGCTCTTGGCTTTTCCTCTTTGAGCTTTGTAGCAACTCCATTAAGCCTTCCACTCATATCTGCATTTCACTCATTCACTGTTTCTATCAAAGTATAGTTTGTATGTTCTGCTCAAAACACTCATATACCTAACAAGTGGCAGCACATCAAGTATGTTTTTGTGTTTGGAAAAGCAGGTTGACATAGTGATATACGTAGGGTATATTGGTGGATGGCAAGGTTTTGGTGGTATATCAAGAAATGTTTTACATAGAGTATGTTTGTTCAGACCCAGGAGATGGCATTATGCAAGGATGGAGATAAATTGAGGGGCAGTAATGTGTGTGTATGTGCATATGAAATGAAATTTGCACTTTTCAGTTACATGTACAGTGAAAGCTCTGAATAACGGTCACCGCTCAGACCAGAAAGAAGTGACCGTTGTTGGGAGGTGCCATTGTTTGGAGCAGAGGTCAAGCCTAAATTAATACTATTTGTCAGTTGCTTTTATATGTATAAAAACAAAGTAAGTATATGAAACTGAAGCATACAGAAAACGGTTTTAGTGTTTTTTTCTAAATGCTGAATAAAATAATAAGCATATTATATTAGAATTGCTGTGATATATATATATATATATATATATATATATATATATATATATACACACCCAAAAGCAGAGTTAAGGACAAAATTTAAAACCAAATTTTTTAACACACATTCTGAAGATCATGACACGCAATGCAGCAGTGATGAATATTCAGAAATTACAAACTACAAAGCAGAGTCTGGAACAAAAAGTTATTTAATGAGGTAAAAAACTACAAATTAAACCTCAAAACCCAACAGGTAAGGGTAAAAATAATAATAAAATAATAGCAAAACCAGAATGCAGAAAGTGTCGAGAATGCCGAGCCTTGGCTTTATCAAGGACCAGCAAAACTCTGCATTTTCTCACTTCCACAAAGACCTAGTGGGAAATGGGTTTCTGCAAAGCCATAGATGCAAGTATAAGTCCCACAATAATTTTTAATGAACATCACCGCCCTCAATGGTGTGGGAAAAATAATTTAGCTAAAGTTTTTGCATACATCACTTTCCTGGTATATCAGTGGCATCGCGTGCCCATTTAGATTGAGTGTGCGCTGTTATAGGAAAAAACATGCAAAAATTATATTACGTATACCGAGCTGCAAAATTCACGCATTGATTTTGAACATACGAAAGCATTTCTTTTATTTAGCTGTCGTCTAATAACTTATGGTAAAGATCTTTACATACACTCCATTGTAAGATAAGTCAGAATTTTCTGTGCAAATACTAGAGTGATGAATGAATTTTCGGTATTTTTTTATGATTTTTAAATACAGCACAAGGCTTAACCTTCTTTAGCGCGCTTTAAACAAGCTGCAAAAGCTCTGGTAGAAAATGGGACACTCAGTACATTGTCAACCAAAATGGATGTCAAAATTCAAATTGTACATTTAAATCTGTGCTCATAAACACACCAATTCACACAATGATGAAAAGACAGAAAAACAGTAACTTGTAGCAGAAGGTTGAATTGTGTTCATGACTCCACGCTATTCCAAATGGAAACAAGTATGACCAGTGGGGCTTTTTTAAGTGCGCGCAACCTGGGAATTTAAATTTGTGTCGAAACCACAAGGAAATAAAAACATGACCTGTAGTGCCATCTGGAGAACTTTGAATTACAGTTGCTTTAACCCTTTAACGACCATGACCCAAAAATCATGTATCACTCTAAATCCCATAACGCCCGAAACTGTCTGTTGCTTCACTTCTTTGTTTAATAACAAAAATAGTGACTAATGGTGACTTCTGCTGATCCCTCATAAGTTCAGAAAATTCGAAGAACAAGAAGGGTAGAAAATCTGAATCCCTCTACACAGGCGTTTCGGGGGCTGTGGCCGTTTGTACCTACGGGCGTTTTGGGCGTTATGGTCGTTAAAGGGTTAATGACTTGGGGTGTCTGCTGGTAAAATAGTACTCTTGCAGCTGCGAGTATTACTTACTACGTTTTGTTTACTGCATGAAGCAACAAGCCTTCTCCTCTTTACGAAAATATTGCACAAGGGAATTAAGTTTAGTCACATACGCAAAATCTTAGGACCTACTTTGGTGAGTTTTATTAGAAATACATAAAAAAAAAAAAAATCCCAATATAACAGCAACTTGTATCACAACATTCAATTGCGCTGCTCTGTAGGACTGAAGCGGTGCTCATGTTGGCTAAAACACCACAAGAGTTCCGCTGTTACGCTTGAAACCACAGGGAAATAAGGTGACCTGAAGCACCATCTGAGACCATAACCTCTTATAATTTCGTATACAAATCACCGTCATTCTGTGCAAAAGTTTGAATGTCATTAAAATTTTGTAAAATTTCTTTGTAGGTTTTCTTTCTAGAGTTGACAGTTTCAGTCTCTATTTCATTAACTTCGCTTTGATCCCTGAAACCTTTGCACTAATCATTTCTTCTTCAGTAAATCACTGATTTGCATCCTACCGCAACCATAACATTCTACTAAGCGGAGAACATTTATTCCTTTTTCCCTCTCTTTTCTGCTAATGTCAAAAACTTCCTCTTTTGTTTTTCACTCATTTTCATGAAAGTGCAAGAACTTGTGAGTTTAAACTGCAGAAAAATGTGCTTTTTGTGAATGTTGAAAAGTCGTCCTGAATACTGCAGATCTTCCATTTTGTGTATGTGAAACAAGCTTTCTGTGAAATGAGGAGAAAAGACACACGTCCATGGGAAAATAACTTCTATATGTCAAACAATTCATCAATCAGTTGGGTTGAGCATATCCTGAAAGTCAATACAGAATTACAGACAGATATGCTCTGCGCTTATATTGATGAAGGGATCAGAATGCAAATGCAATCGTTTGCCTACAAAAAAAAAAAAAAAAAAATACTGAACTTAGTTCAAGAAAGACATTGTCCCGATTCAGTACAGTACAACAACTGATCGTTTACAGCTGATTTTTTTTTAAGCAGGGAAAGGAATAACGAGCATGACTTGCAGTTTAAATGCACAATCGTTTCTCGTTATCTTCCCTTACTGGTCACTAAAATTGGATGGCCCTAGCAAAGCTCTTGCAAGCAATCAATCATGTTGAACTCTAACAGAAAAACATCATGAGCAGTGAAATGTAACTGCAGAGTTTGCTGGCCGCATGCAGAAAGCAGGAACAGGACCCACAGGGACAAAACTAATCGACACCGTCACCAACGGGCAACATTTAAGGCACCATCTCACCCTACCTAACTGGGGGATGGGGAAATATGGAGCACATACACAGGATATGGAGACTGCCTTAGGTAATTACCACTGCATGACAAATTAAACTTAACTCCTTTATTTGTGCTTAAGCATTCCACTATAACTCCCGTAGTGCGCATGTAGCAACATCAATTGCTCACCTCTTATTCCTCCAGCCAAAGTACCAGAGGAACTGAGTAAAATCCTTACAGGCAAAGTGTCCATTAGACTTCCTTCAAGGGTGTCCATTGACCATTGTTTGGAGGTTATCGCTACTGTTAATCCTACTGCAGCTGTTCGGGACCGAACAAAAGTTGTCGTTGTTTGAAGGTCGCTGTTGTTCACAGGTGTCCATTAATGGAGGTTTTACTGTAGGTAAAATATATAACAGGTTTCAATTACTTGCATGTGTTTACTGAGAAGATAGGATATTTTGAAAAGACAACTGAATAAGCAAAACAAGAGAAGTCTATCAGCTGTATAGAAAATCTATCATTAATATGAATGAGGTTCACCAAAAATTGAAATTGGTTTTATACAACATAATGTTTAGACTAACTGTACTTTATAGCAGTTAAAGCTGAGCTATTTAAGACATCAAAATCAGCTGCCAGTAAAGTGGTAAGAATACCAGTGGGAAAAAATATGTTTATTCATTGGCAGAACAGAAATAAAGTTATTAGAACTGTGCTGGGTACTTTCTGAATGCTATGAGGAGGGGGTGGGGTACCTCCTGAGGTGGTCTGGGTAAGTGTGTATAATATATTCCATGGAAGATAAAGGATTACTTTGACCAATGTAGCATTTTGTAGTACAAGCCTAGATATCTAGAAAAGTGATTTAAAAATGCAAAATTACTCCTCGGTGTTTGAAATCATTAGAGGCAAAAAATCTTGCAATGGACAGAAAGAGATGGAAAAGGCCTGTTGCAAACCAGCATTAAAAACTTGAACTTCATACCAGTACCATTGAACCCCTTTATTTACTTTAATCTAATTCAGAAAAACCATAGTTTAAAAGGATCAATCATTAGCAGCATAAAGGACTTATATGTTGAAGCCCAACTGTTCCAGGGGTCCAGATAAAATAATATAAAAACTCCTACTTTTCAACATTTATTCACTGGATAATTTGTATGCACAATATTCTACATGTAATTAGGCACTGACTGACGTAAAGGAACATTCCACTGCTAATACAAGATGCATAAAATTTTTAAAATAGGAGAATCTCCTTCTGTTAGAACCACAGGTGGTTCTGTCATGACAGAAGCTGGCAGTAAAGGATTTTAGAAGATGATAACTCCAGCTGAGGTTTCTATTTTGAAGAAACTGCTGATAGTTGATTGTGAGGTTGCTTCCCTTCTCTCATTAAAAAGGCATGTCAAGTATGATATGAATTCCTAACAAGAGGCACAACAGCTAACTCCACACTCACAGAGCATTCAAAACTATATTTACAAAACGAAAGAGTCACAGATTGGCTGTCTGCTGCTAGGACTAGTTGATCACAGTTGGTGCTATTGTTAGGAAATTGGTGACCAATCCATCATTGGTAAATGGATCAACAAAATCTTACAGAGAACCAATTATTAAATGAGGTTTCATCATGTTCAAGTGTGAGACGATGATGGCACATAGAGAAATTTACTTTTAAACTAGACTATAGCCCATCCTAGGATTGTTTTTTTTTTCAAGCTTTAAATAAATATTAATGTATTGGGGATGTTTCCTGTCGTAAAACGATGAAATTTTTAATTGAAGCAAATTGAAAACAAATCAAATAGGCGCCGGCTTTTTTGTAAGGAAATATAGTAAAAATTTATATAGCAAGAATTCATTCATGTTAGAACTGAAAATTATATGCTATTTATTTCCGTTTTTCAAAAGACCTCGCAATAAATAAACATTTAGTGCAAAATATTTGTTGTTTAACAATTTTCCTTGTAGTCCAGTTTTTTCGAGTAAACTTACACTTTGATAACTTTTGCTTTGATTTTTTGCATTAAATTACTTTTTCTCTGGCACACGTTATTCCGTTAACGGCTTGTTTTGGACTGTCCTAATTGGAAGTTAGTTTGAAACTTCATACTGAAGCCTTTTCTACAAAATAATGTGACATCTGGCATTACAAATCAGAACTATCTAAATTATTAACAACGTGCTGTTGGGGCAACATCTGTTTTTAGATGCAATTTTAATCACTTCAACATCGCAAGATTTCAGTTTTTATTGTAGGTTAGAGCATTTAGATAGATCGATATTTTGCAAAATGTTTAATATAAACAGCACTAAACTCGGAAAGTTAAATTAAAAAAAGTAAAAAATAATTAAAGCATACAAATTAATATTCGAATTGTACTAAAATAAATATACAGACACAACTTGCCGTAATATTAAGAATTCAATTCGAATTTTGTAGATCGGATAAATGGTACTTCAGTCATTGATAATCCAGTGTTTTTAAATTAGCACACGATCACCTTGACATCACAATGTGATCGCGTGCAAACTCAACTTGCTGTGATATTAAGAACTCAATTTGGATTTTGAAGATCGGAGAAATAGAACGAGTCATTAATAATCCAATGTTTTTAAACTAGCATGCGATCACCTTGACACCTGAAAGTGATCTTGTGCTATTACATAGCAGGCAATCATTTTGACATCGCGAGGGCACACACGAATTGATCGATAAGTGACGACGCAACAATGCAGATGTTGGTGTGATGTCAAGTGTTCCAGAGAGACAGATCTGAGTGTTTATATTATTAATACATATTAGCATGACAATTAGAATATCCTGAATTGCCTAGTTTACTGTTCATCATGTAACATCGTTTCAGAAACCTTGAGCATTACTTCAACTTGGAGGGAGAATCAAACCCACAACTACCGATTTTTGTTCAAGCACTTCCTCTCCACGGCAATGTAATTTTCAAGTTTTCTGAAATGATGTTGCATGTTGAACACTAAACTAGGTAATTCAGGATATTCCGATTGCTGTGTTAATAATCCAGTAATAGTTCCAGGTATTTGTAAAGAATAACATTTTTTCCATAATTTCCATTTAAAATACCTACTTAAAATTTTAAGATTTTTGCCATGTAGGTTTGTTTGTGTGAGGATGTAAAAAAAAAAAAAAGCTTTCTGTCATGAAAGATACCATTTGCAGATTTATTTTTTTACTTTTTTTGATGAGGCAGGACCTCAGTCCATGCCTGATATTAAGGCAACTGGCATCAACAGCAACCTACACTTCAATCAACTATTCTGAACACCAATAATGGACTTAATCCTAAGCTACCTGTAAGGCTAATATTTTACCCTATGTGATTTTTAGATATTCACTATCTGATATAACTCATTTATTTTTGTAGACAAAGATATATGTTGAGTACATAATCAGTGATGGATTAGCCATTATAAATAATACAAAGGTCTCAGTTTTATTGATTGAACAATGGTATATTTTATAATTACCATCCTATAAAATAATCTATCATAGAAAAAAAAAAAAAAAGGTGCAGTATAAATGCTATACCCAATCTATCCTAGACATGTCCCAGGAGTCTGAAATAGATTGGGCACGGCATTACACACACACACACACACACACACACATATCACTAAGCTGTCCTCTGAGATTCACTTACTGTTACCATATCAAACTTCTCCATTTACAGCGATCTTGACACACAACTCGGGCTTCACTAACATCCATCACACGACATACACAAGACCTTCTATACTTCATACTCATAATGTTTTTCTCGTGCAGACACTCCTGAATCTGATCCTCCCATGACTTCCTTGGCCTTCCTCTGCCACTTGGGCTAAAAAAAATTCTTAGTAAGCACTCATCACTCATTCTTACAACATGGCCAAACCACCGAAGCATATTAGTCTCACCTTTGCTAACAACATTTGCTTCATATTATACAATTGCAACACATCTTCATTCCTCACACAATCAGAACGTGTCTTGCCACAAACCCCCATAAGTAAAACATTTCTCCAGCACACAAACGACTCCTATATTTCTTCTGTAGTACCCAGGTTTCACTGCCATACATCAGAGTATGAACAATTACACTTTCATGCGGGACTCTCTTGAGAACCTATAATTCCTGTGAAAACCTCCCAAAGCAGCTATGACTTCAGCATTTGAAACACTTAGTTGTTGACACTCATGTGATGAGAGGTGTGGATGTTGGCTCTGATCATTACTTGGTAGTATCACGAGTGAAATTGAATGTTGGTTGGAGAAAAGGAATAGGAAGAGGCCTAGGATGGAAAGAATAAAGGTTGAAAGGCTCCCTGAAGATCATCAGCATTACTCTAACTTAGAGAACAATTGAAGTCATGTGAGAGGGATGTAGAAAAGAAGTGGGAATGTTTTAAGAACTGTTGTCACTGCATATTAAAAGCGAGTCAAAATTTCTTGCAAGTCCAACTTTATTGATGCTGAGGAAATTCCTCTCCTTCCTCTCATTTACTTCTCCACACAGACTTACCAAAAGATATAAATGAATGACAGGGGTGTCAGAAAATGTGTGCAAATGCTTATAGCATCATTAGTTACTGTGTGAGATTTTACAGTATACAAGTTAGCATAGCTCCTACACACCTCTTGACACTAAATAGAGATTCATTTCCCATTCAAGGAGCTAATGAATTACAGTGTCACAAAAGAAAAAAAAAATCCAATGTTCTACCTGAGTACAATGCTGGATGTTGCATATACTTTTTCTAATATATATATATATATATGGGGTGATATATAGAGGGAAAAAATTAAAATGAATACAAGCTTCTTAACTGATTTAACAAAAGCTACCACATCTTTGATGTTATCCATAAACAATCATGTAACAAGTGTTATCAAACTGCAAACACCACAACAAAGTTAAAACATTCATGTGAATACAGTTAAAAAATAGTCTGTACCATAAATCAGTAGTGTAGAGCAATAATAAATTGCATGAAAAACTATTATTTTTATGTGGTCATATATATATATATATATATATATATATACATATATATATATTAATTTACATGCATGTGATTTATCAACAATGAAAGTGGTTTCTCTATAAGCTATTGGTGTCCTCTACATAAAAACAAGTAAATCTGCAGTGAAATCTAAAACCTGATTAACAAATGGCAACATGACTATGACTTGGGACTGGAAACAACTGTTAATGCAAAACAATCACAAACTTCATACTACTCTTAACGTTATATATATATATATATAATCTTTAATACTCCTATCTGTATATACTAGATATGTGCATGTGATAAAAACAATCTACATAATTACTCTAGCACAAAAGTTAAAATGGTTAAGAAACTACTACCTTCAATATTGCAATAACAGAAGTTATTTCTTTGTACTTATGTAAACCGCAAAAACCACTTTTAGTTACAGTCATCATGACCCACGATTATACCGTAGACAGTGTAACAAAATGATCACTCGCTTGTGTAGGACGATGTTACAGTATAATCTTTCTCTGATGTATTTCCAACAAACCAGTGCAACATTCTCTGTAAATCTGATTAAGATTATTACTACATATATAATAAAACTGTACAGATTTATATATATATACTACAGCTGGAATTTGGAAACCTTTCTTTAACAATGTATCGCAAGAGTCTAAAAGGCATGAATGACTCCCAAGATCATATATATATATATATATATATATATATGTGTGTGTGTGTGTAAATATATATATATAACAGTGGTCAATTTCGTTATTTACACAAGTATGTTATTACGTATTCGCATGAGTTTTACTATGTGCATTCAGATTGCCCCTGTTAGCAAATCCTTTTCCACATGCTTCACATTTGAAAGGCTTTTCACCGGTATGAACACTCATGTGCCGTTTAACTGTCGATTTCTGTGAAAACCTTTTGCCGCACACTTCGCAGGCAAAAGGTTTTTCACCAGTATGAGTGCGCATGTGTATTTTAATCCTTTCCTTGTCGGCGAAACGCTTCCCGCAAACGTCGCAGGGAAACGGCCGCTCACCGGTATGGGATCGCATGTGGCGAGTGAGGGAGGTCTTCTGAGAGAAGTGGTGACCGCACAAGTTGCACGTGAAAGGTTTCTCCCCAGAGTGGCTCCTGAGATGCAACTGGTACACGTTCTTTGAAGCCAAATGTTTCCCACAGAGTGTGCACTGGAACGGTTTGGCTGGATCGCCAGACAACAGGGGCTGTGGCACTGTCTGAGAGGATGAAGCCTGAGGCTGGGTAGGATGAAGGCCGCAAGGGCTCCCATTTTTACACATCGGACAGTCCCACTTTTTATCGGTCGTTTTTTCTTCTTTAACGTTTGCATTCACTGAAACTGCTGAAGCGGAGGTAGAGGGTTCAGGCGAAGCATTTCCAGCGAACGCAATAGTTGAAGCTTGGGAAGGCACTGGGCTTGTTAGACTCGTAGATGCTGCAGCCATTGATGAACTAGTAACAACTGAGAGTTCAGCAGGACTCACAGAAGGAAGTTGCAAGGAGGCCACGCTTGGTAAAGCAGAGCCAGCACTCAAGATTGCAGAGGCATTGAATTCAGAGGCACTAGCTTTTGCTGCATTCAATCCTGGTTCCTGTTTAACAGATACCACAGGAATTTGTGAGCTAGAGTGATTAGCACCTAATAACGTTGTAGCTAAAGTTGCAGCACTTAATTCTCTTTTAACTAAAGGAGATAACCCAGAAACCACAGTGAACGGTGGAAGAGAACCAGACCCGCTAGGAACTCCTGGCTCTTGTTTCACAACAGTTGATAAACCAACTGATTTAAAAAGACCACTATACACACTAGAATTTGCAGATATGCTATTGGATGAGGAAATACAGTCTCTTATGGACGATTTGATAGTGGGAGCTGCTGCTGCACTTCTTAAAGTTGAAGACAAAATACTACTTGAAATACTTGGCAATATGATTGGAGATCCAGATGAAATTAAAGGAGGAACTAATCCAGACTGCAAACTAGACAGAAGAGATGCTGATGTGGCTGTAGTTACAGATGGTAGGGACTGTATTGTCAATGGTATCGCAGCTGATGACAGACTTGATTGCAAGGATGCTAAGGTACTACTAGAAAGGTTGGAAAATAAAGACGGCAATGCAACAGAGGCGAGGTTTGGCAAATCCTTATCATTCTGTAATGAAGAAGTTAAAATAGGGGATTTGTCTCTAATGTCTAGGGATGCTTCAGTAAAATTTAAACTAGATTTTTCACCTGAAATATTGACTAACATAGAATTCTGAGAGGCAATAGAAGTTGCAACAGCCAAATCTGAAATATCTGATTTCATGTCAAAGCTCTCCTGTTCAGGCGATGCAGTAATCAAATTGGACTCCCTGCGTTCAGAGGAGGCATCCCTTTTAACAGACATAACGGAAGTGATAACACCGCCAGGTATGTGCTGCATAATGGGAGTTAATTTAGCTGGTGGGTTTTGTGCTTTTAAAAGCTGCTGAATAACACTGGCAGTAACTGCTGATGGGCTCACGGTTACCAAAGGCTCACCTCCACTGTCATCCAAAATTACTCTGTTCTGAAGTTTGGGAGATTCTTTTGTACCCACAGAATCTCCTTCTTCCACCTGAACAGCAGAAAGTACAGGAGAGTTCACACCTGTCACCATCTCACTTCCTACATTCGATTCAACTGGTGATTCACTTTTAATTACTTGCGGTTGTTGAATAATGCTTTTCTCAATGATGGAAGATCGAGATTGTAAAACTTCTGGGCTGGGAGTTTTAGCTGAGGATTCAAAGTCTGCAACATTTCTTACATTACTCTGAAGAATGCTCTGTACAGAAGAATACATACTATTCGAGTTCCTCACAACCCTTATGTTATGGGGGATTATTATCTCAGCAGAAACACCACTATTTTCTAGTCTATGATTTCTTTGAAGAGACTGAAACTGTTCATTGGTTAACCTAGGTGAATTTTCTATAACTTTTATATCAGCATTACTAAGCTTTAAAACAGAATCAATATTTGAAGTTGACATTATAACGTTAGTTTCTATGGCAGAGACAGGGAGGAGGGCAGATGGCTGAGAAGTTTGACTTATTTCTTCCTGGAAGCTGTCTGTTTCTATCTCTGCTCTACAGAAGGTAGCAGGAACTATTTCATGAGCTAGAGTTTCATCACTGTTGCCCAAGGTATATGTTGTACTGACAGGTGTTTCTGACCTAAGATGCTCGTTGATTGCTTCAACCTTCTGCTGCATATCTTCTATCCTCAGAGGAGAATGTAAGTTGAGGGAAACCTGAGTTGGTGATGAACTCATGTTGATCATATGCCGCATGGGAATAGGTTCAACATATGGAGGAAGGGGACTGCCTTCCGTATAACGCAACGTAACATTGTCTTCTGACTGCATCTGAGATTCAGCCATTTCAGATGAATTCTGCTTGCTAACCATAACTGGTCCCATAGATGACATCACAGAGGAGGTTGGTTTTATACATCCACTATCAACTGCAGTGGCGATGTGATCACTAGAAGATGATGAACACACTAATGACGATGAGAGAGGCACTTCTACAGACTCCATGGGTATATCTGCGCAAGTGTCGTGCCTGGATGATACTTCAAGAGGACTAGCTAAACTTACTGGAGCAAGGTTATCGCAAGGGCTAGATGACATTCTCTGAATGGAATTAATCGACATTCCATCAAAAGAACTAGAATTATTTAGAAATTGTGGAATATCCATAATCATATTTATGCTTGTGGGACGACAAAATGGAACAAACCTGCTTTTTGCATAGGATGCCGATGAGCGTATAATAGTGTGCACTGGAGGTAGCCCTATGCCCAAGGTGGTGCACGAACCTGAAGGTAACTCCAAAGATGAAGTGCTGCTCGTTGATGATGGAGAAAGACACACACTGTCGGCTCTCATACCACCAGGGAGGACGATATCCATCTGGGAAGTACTTCCAACAGATAATTCAGATGCTTGTGAATGATCAAGGTGGTAATCAGCCATCGAACAGCTAACAGTTCGACTTTCTAAGCCTTGCTGGTCGTGAAGCAGACTCTGCATTTCCATTGACTCTGGCTCCTGGGAACTTGAAACTGATTGCTGCTCTAAGGATGAGATCAAATTATGTGGGATGCTAGTTTTGCTAAGGTTACTGTCGTGTTGAGGTGAATTTTTAGGGTTGTGTAGTGCAGATGTAGATGCATTTAGAAGCTCAGACTCGTGAAGAAAATTCCGAGCTGCAATATTATCCATCACATTTATGTGGTCTTCGCTGTTATCGGATTCGTGAGATACTGATATATGTTCAGGAGTTGTGATGGAGTGTACAGATAAACTCGATGTTAAGGGGCCATCAACAATCATTCTTTCTTCTTCACAAACACCTAAAGACCCAGATGTGGAGTCTGGATCTTGAGTTATTTCTGAATGAATAAATGCAGAGGGATTGCTTGGCTCCTGTGAAATAACATCACTGTGAGATATTGCACTTGGCATCTGGGATGCATGTGTAACAGAAGCAGAAACAGGTGAAGGAATTGGGTCTCTGTTGCAAAGTGTTATATTACAAAGATCTGATGAGGAATCTTGAATGTGAAGAGTTGTTCCACTATCCCAAGAAGTTGCCATGTTGTCTGTAGCACTGGAGCCCACTACAGGCACTGAGACCATAGTGGGCTCCTGCTCTTCACTAGAGGGCACTTCAGTTGCTGTTAAGCATTCACTCATTTTTTGTCATTGGACTGCAGTCTTTGGATAGTCTTTTCAAAATAAATATTTTCATTAAACTGTAAAAGAAACAAAAAAAACAGTTCAATGAGAAACAGGTGTTCACAACACTAAAATGCTCAAGTCATACAATAATACATGAGATATTGTAAATCAGTTCTTATAATTTCATATACATTAAATAAGTAGTGTTTTGTTGTTGGTCTTTCAACAGACATCTTTTTTTATATTAGAAATACACTCACGGACAATAAAATTTACGCACCTAGAAGAAAACATGCCACAACCACGAAACTTATAGCTAGAGTGCATGCTGGTATGCAAATGATCCATGTTTTGTGCGAGTGCACATGACTGCACACCCTGTGGTGGCGCGGCAAGCATGAACTGGTAGCCTTATAAACCGGCGTGTAGTCAATGCCCCATGAAAGCGAAAAGCACCGGCCGACGCAAGCAAGAGTACAGAAGGACAAGAGTGCCGGGGCCGGATCATCATGCTGAAAACCGCAAGGTGGTCAGCATGCCGTACAGCCTGCCACGTGGATTGTTCTGACCATACCATCTGACTGTGTTGGGAGCAGTGCACACGTGAGACGGCACGACCACATGGCGGAGCTGCTCTGGACGGACCAGGAGGGCCACCGGTAGAGAGGATCGATGGATCGTGCGCCAGGCATGAATGGATCTCACGGGGACCCGGTCCACAATACAGGCAGATGTGGCGGCTCCTGTGTGCCCACGAACCCTTTCCCAACACCTCGCAGAAGCAAATCTGCGATCCCAGCTCCCCTTACGCTTGCTGCCATTAACACCGGAACATTGCCGGCTCTGTGTATGGTGGTGCCAGGCCAGTGCAACACCACAAACTGGCGACGTGTGGTGTTTAGCAATGAGTGCCGCTTTGTTTTGGGGACAGATGATCCTCGTGTCTGGGTATGGAGGTCCCCGGGGTCAACGGCACAATCCCAACCTCGCTATTGAGCGTCACCCCTCCACCACTGCAGGCATTATGGTCTGGGGAGCCATTGCCTACGATAGCTGATCGGCTCTAGTAGTGGTACGTGGATCATTGACGGGCCAGCGGTATGTGGATAAGATCCTATGGCCCCATGTGCTCCGATTCCTGGCCAGGATTCCAGATGCGCTATACCAGCTAGATAATGCCCGCCCACACACGGCTCAAGTTGCCCAGGACTGCCTATGTCATGTCCAGACACTTCCATGGCCTGCCCACTCCCCAGACATGTCCCCTATGGAGCATGTGTGGGACCAGTTAAAGTGCCGGCTGCTGCCGTACCGCACTATCCGAGATTTGGAGCGTACCATCCAACACGTGTGGGCCAGTCTGCTGCAGGACAACATCAAGCATCTGTTCGCCTCCATGCAGGACCGTATTGCCGCATGAGGTGGTGTGGTGCGGTGCGCTATTGAAGATGACCAGACTGCATGCCACAGATCTTTCTGCAATTGTCCCACAGCTCTGTTTTTGCCATCATGTGTATCATTTATCTGTATCATTACGTCCATAACATTTCAGTTCAATCCGATGCTTAATTCTTGGTGCGCAAATCTCATTGTCCGTAAGTGTAGCTGGACTTCTGAATTAGAACACTTTAAAGTCATTCCAGATCTCAAGTGTATCGTTCCACTTCATTTACATAGAACCTGATAACACTCAACGTGAAAGAAAGTAGTTTATGACACAAAACAGAATTTTGATTACTATTAGGGGTACGTAAAAGCCTCCGCCACCCCTACTAGCGGGCGCTGTAAGAGTTTAACCGGCCAGCGACTCGTGCTCTCAGTTTGTACATGAAGCCAAGCATGGTGGTCGATAATGTTCATTTGTGGCACTGTTTGTTATACATGTTTAATTTAAGGAAAAGTGTGAGTGAAGCATACGGTTCAATATGTCAGGCGTATGGCGAAACCGTTATGGGTGAGCTGACATGTCGAGAATGGTTTGCCAGGTTTAAGAAAGGTGATTTAAGCTTGGAAGACAAGCAATGTGCAGGTAGACCGCAGGAGCTCGCAGGCGAGAAGCTGGAATCGCTGTTGGTTGCAAGAGGATGTCACATAATCAACCATGCAACTGGTGAAATGTTTGAAAGTGGCTCAATTGATGTTATTATGGCATCTACAGGCCTTGGGGAAGATGCAGAAGATTGGTTTAAGTGGGTTCCGCTTACTTTAATGGAGAGTAAAATTGGTCAAAATCGGGTATCTGCATGTCGTTGCTGAAGAGGTTTCAAGGGAAGAATTTCTTGTGGAAGGTTGTCACTGGGGATGAAAAATGGGTCTATTGTGACAACCCCGTACGCAAGCAATCCTGGGTCGACACAGGCCAGCCGTCGACATCCACTGCAAAACAGGATATCGAAGGGAAAAGGTGCTGTTGTGTGTGTGGTGGGATATGCATGGAGTGCTGTACTTTGAACTGTTGAAACTGGGCGAAACAATCACTGCACAACAACATAGCGATCAGTTGATGAAACTGAACACTGCAATCGACCAAAAATATCCATGGACAGGTAAAGGCCGCCGCCCAGTCATCCTGTTACATGTTAATGCCAGACCACATGTCGGTGCCACCACGGAATCAACCCTTCGACAGTTACACTGGGAGGTTTTACTGCACCCGGCTTACTCCCTGGACATCACACCCTCATACTTTCATCTGTTTCGCTCAATGCAACATTCCCTAGCCCAAAAGCAGTTCACCACAGTTCTAGAGGTGGAAAATTTTGTCACTGTGTTCTTCAGGTCAAAACCAGAGTCCTATCACAGGGGCATTCATTTGTTGCCTGAAAAATGGGAAAAGGTCATTGATGCTAACGGCCAATATTTCATTAAATAAATGTGTACTGGTTTCCTGATTGTTCCTGTCTCCTTTCTCCTTAAAATGGCAGAAACTTTTGCATACCCCTAATATTTTCATTGAAATAAATCTTATCATGATTGAAATAATTATAAGCTTTTTTTTTATTAAAGAAAATAATAATACATTTATTTCACATAACAGATTCATACATCATATTCCGTGAAGAATCATAATGCAACACATTTTTTTATGTGGTGTAATAGCACAAAATTAATGTTCCTAACATAGGCGTAACAGAGGGGGCTTGGGTCTGGACCCTCCTTGAGGGTGATCGAATACAAATTTAAAGCAATTTGTATATATATTTCACCATTGTCAACCATTATAAATTCACTGCTGAATGAAGGTCTCCCCAAGTTTCTTCCACAACTCTCTGTCTTGAGCCACTCTCCTCCACGATACTCCAGCATGCTTTAGAATTTCATACATCCATCTCCCGTGAGATTTTCTTCTGGGACTTTTTCTGTCCCTTGGAATCCAGCTTAAAATTTCACTTGTCCATCTGTGGTCTGTTCTTCTGGCAACATGTCCAGTCCATTGCCATTTCAGGAATTTTACTCTCACCATGATGTCTTCCACTCTTGTCATTTTCCTTATCCACGAGTTCCTCTTTTTATCTTTCCTGGTTACACCAAGTATGCATCTCTCCATGCTTCTTTCAGTTGACTGCAGCCTTTGTATGTCATTTTTAGTTAAAGTCCATGTCTGTGCTCCATACGTAAGAACTAGAAGGATGCATTGATTAAACACTTTTCCTTTTAAGACAAAGGCATATTGCTCTTGAAAATAGTACTGTTTCTTCCAAAAGCTCTCCAGCCAAGTTTTATACGTCGATTAATTTGCTTATCAATATGACCCTCGCTTGACATCTGCTGTCCAAGGTAAATGTAGGTCTCGGTTATCTCCAGCTTTTCCCTATCAATTCATAAATCTTCCTTTCTTGTAAAAGCATTGTACATCACTTTTGTTTTCTAAAAGTTCATTTTTAGTCCCACTTCTTTACTTTTGTCAGTGATTTCCTGGATCATGTCATGCACCTCTGAAGGGGTAGTTGCAAAAATGACTATGTCATCAGCAAAACGAAGGTGTGTTAAATATATATATATATATATATATATATATGTCATTTTTCGGATCCACGAGTTCCTCTTCTTATCTCTCCAGGTTACACCAAGCATGCACCTCTCCATGCTTCTTGGAGTTGTCTGCAGCCTTTGTATGTTATCTCTTTTAGTTAAGATCCAAGTCTCTGCACCATACGTAAGCACTGGAAGGATGCATTGATCAAACACTTTTCTTTTAAGACATAATGGCATATTGCTCTTGAAAATTATGCTGTCTCTTCCAAAAGCTCTCCAGGCAAGTTTTGTACGCCGATTAATTTCTTCAGCAATGTGACCCTCACTTGATATCTGCTGTCCAAGATAAACGTACCTGTCTGTTATCTCCAGATTTTCTCCATCAATCGATAAATCTTCATTTCTTGTAAAAGCATTGAACATCACTTTTGTCTTCTGAAAGTTCATTTTTAATCCCACTTCTTTACCCTTGTCAGCAAGTTCTTGGATCATACTCTGCAGCTCTGATGGGGTAGTTGCAAAAATGACTACGTCATCAGCAAAACGAAGGTGGGTTAGATAATCTCCATTAATCTTTATCCCTTTGTTTTCCCAGTTCATTGACTGAAAGACATTTTCTAATGTGGCATTAAAGAGCTTCGGAGATATGGTGTCACCTTGTCTCACTCCTTTTCCAATTTTTATGTGTGTTGTATTTTCAAACAGCCGAATCTTTGCACTTGCATTTTCATAGATGTTATTAATAATATTAATGTACGCATCTTCAATACCGCAGGATTTCAGAGCCATTGTAACTGCTGATGGTTTCACCGAATCAAACGCCTTTTCATAATCGATAAAAGCCATGCACAATGGAAGTTCATATGACCTCGCTCTTTCATTTAGTTCTCTCAGTACGTGGATATGATCTATTGTGCTGTAGCCACTCCTGAATCCAGCTTGTTCTCTCGGTTGAGCCATGTCCAGGGTCACCTTCAAGCGGTGTGAAAGAACTTTAGTGAAGATTTTATAAACCACTGATAGGAGGCTGATAGGACTGTAGTTCCTGAGATCCTCAATGTCACCTTTTTTATGTAGCAAGATCATTGTAGCGTTGTTCCAATCCTCAGGAATCTTCCCTTCATTAAGGCATCGAGTGAAAATTTGGGCGAGTACTGTTTCGATTTCTCCACTTGCTTCTTGTATGATGTCTACAGTAATTCCATCTTCTCCTGGAGCTTTTCCCTACTTCATGTTCTTGATTGCATGTGCAACTTCTGCTGGGAGGACTGGGAGAACTCTAGTGCTGGTACCTTTCGTGATGTCTGGAGCACATGTATCATCCCTTTCATATAATTTGGAGTAGAAATCTTTCACTCTTGTCAAAATTCCGCCTCTATTTCTTGTTACAGAACCACCTTCTTTTCTCAGTGCCATAATCTGTTTTCTTCCCTTACTGAGATGTCCCTTTGCTATCTTTAGGCTTTGGTTGTTTTCAATTGCTTTCCTTACTAGTTCACAGTTGAATTTCCTTACGTCTTCAGTGATACTTTTTCGTACTGTCTTGCATAGCTCTATATATTCCACTTTGGAAGTCACATCTCCTTTAGTTGTCCTCATCTCTCTTCTTTTTTGCATCAACATTTTGGTTTTCCCTGATAATTTGTTCACATGTAACTTGTTCTTAGACCCAGCTAATTTTGTTGCTGTTTCCATAAGAGCTTTGGTTACTTTTCTGTTAACTTCAGAAATATCCACTTCTTTCGATGTTAGGCCTTCTAAAGCAGAGAATCTATTCTTCAGTTCCAACTTGAAGGCATTATGGTGTTTTTTAAGGTTGGTTATGTCAATACAATTTGTTTGTCTTATGAGCCTTCACAGCTTTCATCATTCTCTTTTCTAACTTTTACCAAGCCTGTCTGCTCTTAATCATTTCACCCCGTTTTTAAAAATCTTTAACTAATAGTTAACTGATAGTTCTGTGTCTGGCGCTCTTTGGCCAAACCTGGCCCTTGCGCCACTAAAATCAATTAACTAATTAACTAACTTGTCTTATGAGCTTGCCACGTTCGAGTTTAGTGTTGAGGTGCATCTTACATCTCACTAATCTATGGTCACTACCTGTGTTGAACTTGTTTAGCACACTGCAGTCTTCTATGACGAATTTTTTGTTACACATAATAAAATCAATTTCACTTGTCGTCCCATTTGGATGTCTCCATGTCCATTTCCTGAGTGGCTTTTTCTTGAAAAAGGAGTTCAAGATGAAAAACCCTTCTGCCTCTGCAAATTCTACGAGAGTATTTCCACGCTGGTTTCTGTTGCTGTGACCGAATTTACCTACTGGAGTTTCATTCTGTTGCCGTTGCCCTATTTTTGCATTGAAATCTCCCATAATTATCTTTAAGTGCTGCTTACCTTTATTATTTAGATGACGAATTTCCTCATAAAATTTTTCAATTTCTTCTTCAGGATGACTTGTGGTGGGTGCATAAATTTGAATAATCTGAGCCTGGTATCTTCTCGAGAGTTGGATAATGAGTCGTGCTGTTCTGTCAGAGGAACTTTCAACTTCTACAACTTTATCTTTCAGTTTCTTGTTTATTATAAATCCAACACCGCTAGTTCTGCCAGTATCAGTCCCACGATAGTAGAAGAGATGTCCACTTTTCAGTTCAATGAGATCTTCTCCTTTTCTCCTTACCTCACTCAGCCCGACGATGTCCCACTTGATCCTTTGTAGTTCCTCTTCCAATTCAAGAAGCCTTGAATCAGAAGATAGGGAGTGTCCATTATACATAGCCAAGGTCAGCATCAGATGGCAGCCTAGTCAGGTCCTCTGGGGATTCTTAGCACCCTCTGCCTTCATGTTGCACTGGCCGCTGCCTTGGCCAGGTACATTCCAGCTGCCGGAGACTGAGGGCCAAGATTTAAGTTGTGGAGTCATTTTGGAGGGGTTTGGCCATAACTCACCACGCTGGCCAAGCGGGTTCGTGAGTGTGGGATAGCATTTCCTCTAATCCCAATGGTATAGTTATACCGCTATTGGCGGTCGTCAGAGCCCCTTTAGTGGGAACAGGATGTACCACGAGAAGGCGGGGTTGACATTTGTCAAGGAGAGGCTGTGATGTTACGCATCAATTGACCTTACATCCCTATCTATCTATCTATCTATCTATCTATCTATCTATCTATATATATATATATATATACTATCGAATTTCATCCACCCATCTTTCATGTGGTCTTCTGGGTTTTTTCCTGTTTCTTGGAATCCAGTTTAAAATTTCGGCTGTCTATCGACGGTCTGTCCTCACAATATGTCCAGCCCATTGCCATTTCAGGCATTTTACTCTGATCATGATGTCTTCCACTCTTGTCATTTTTCTGATCCACGAGTTCCTCTTCTTTTCTCTACTGGTTACACCAAGCATGCACCTCTTCATGCTTCTTTCAGTTTTCTGCAGTCTTTGTATGTCTCTTTTAGTTAAGGTCCACGTCTCTGCACCATACGTAAGTACTGGAAGGATGCATTGATCAAACACTTTTCTTTCAAGACATAATGGCATACTGCTCTTGAAAATTATACTGTTTCTTCCAAAAGCTCTCCAGACAAGTTTTTATTCTTATATATATATGTTTTGTCCAAGATAAACATAGGTATTGGTTATCTCCAGCTTTTCCCCATCAATCGATAAATCTTCATTTCTTGTAAAAGCAATGTACATCACTTTTGTCTTCTGAAAGTTCATTTTAATCCCACTTCTTTTTTATTGTCAGCAAGTTCCTGGATCATACTCTGCAGCTCTGATGGGGTAGTTGCAGAAATGAATACATCATCAGCAAAAAAAAGGTGAGTTAGATAATCTCCATTAATCTTTATCCCTTCATTTTCCCAGTTCAGTGATTGAAAGACATTTTGCAAAGTGGCATTAAAGAGTTTGGGAGATATGGTGTCACCTTGTCTCACTCCATTTCCAATTTTTATGGGTGCTGTATTCTCAAATAGCTGAATCTTTGCACTTGCATTTTCATAGATGTTATTAATAATATTAATGTATGCATCTTCAATACAGGATTTCAAAGCCATTGTAACTGCTGATGGTTTCACCGAATCAAACGCCTTTTCATAATTGATAAAAGCCATGCATAATGGAAGTTCATATTACCTCGCTCTTTCAGTTAGTTCTCTCAGTACATGGATATGATCTATAGTGCTGTAGCCACTCCTGAATCCTGCTTGTTCTCTCAGTTGAGCCATGTCCAGTGTCACCTTCAGGCGGTGTGAAAGAACTTTAGTGAAAATTTTATAAACCACTGATAGGAAGCTGAGAAGTTTGTAGTTCCTGAAATTTGCAGTTCACTTTTTTATGTAGCAGGATCATTGTAGCATTTTTCCAATCCTGAGGAATCTTCTCTTCACTAAAGCACAGAGTGAAAACTTGGGCGAGTACTGTTTCAATTTCTCCACTTGCTTCTTGTATGGTCTACGGTAATTCCATCTTCTCCTGGAGCTTTTCCCCGTTCCATGTTCTTGATTGCATGTGCAACTTCTGCTGGGAGAACTGGAAGAACTCTGGTACCTTTCGTAATGTCTGGAGTACATGTATCATCCCTTTCATATAGCGAATGACATCATGACATTGTATTTCCGTATGTGTTGGACAAAATTAGCACTGTTCAGAAGTAAGTCCTTCAGCCCTGTATTTATCTGCAGTTCTGGAAGTGAAATACAGCTGTTATGACAACAGGAAATAAACTATTAGTTTCCTCATAAGTGAAATGCAAAGCGTGGCAGTGCACACATTCAATATTCATCGCACCCAAGCTGGGCTCATTTATAACAGTCTCTTTCAATAAAGCTTTTTGCCACGTGCATTACTGTAATCCTTATGTGTGTTTTGAGAATTCCTTCGTTCAAGTAAATTATTGGGTTGACGGAAAAGTCATGATATATTTTGGCACCCGATGGCGGTTGGGCGGTTTTGGAAGTACTAGAGGCATGCACAGCTCTGTTATCGCTATGGCATTCGACAGGTGCCAGTTCTAGCTGCAGTCTAAAAGGAATAGTGAGCGATTTGGTTGATTTGCAGAGATTTGACATCAAGTTGAAGATGGAAGACCAAACTGTGCATTTTCGCCATATTTTACTGTTTTACTTCTGTAAAGGGAAGAACGCGCGTCAAGCTTGTGAAAAGTTGCATAAAGTGTACGGTGATAATGCTCTACAAGAACGTCAGTGCCAGCGGTGGTTCATAAAATTCCGTGCTGGTGATTTTGACCTCAACGATGCTCTTCGGTCCGGGAGGCCCACTGAGGTTGAAGACGACCAAATCAAGACATTGATCGAGTCAAACCCACGTTACATGACACGAGAGATTGCAGACATATTGCACATCCATCATTCAAGCGTTCAGGATCACCTGAAGAAACTGGGAAACGTAAGCAAGCGCGATGTGTGGGTTTCTCATGAACTCAAAGAAGCTCAATTGATGGCGCGTATAAACATCTGCGATATGCTCATTAAACGTGAGGAAAACAATCCTTTTTTGAAGCGACTGATAACTGATGATGAAAAGTGGATTGTGTACAACAATGTGTTGCACAAACGGTCTTGGTCTCGACGTGCTGCTTCCCCTCAAACGACATCCAAAGCAGACATTCATCGGCGGAAGGTTCTGGTCCCAGTGTGTTGGGATTTTAAAAGTGTCGTGTTTTTCGAGCTCCTAGCACGGAACCAAACAATCAATTCGATTGTGTACTGTCGGCAAGTGGACAGTTTGAACGAATCCATCATCCAGAAACGTCCAGAGCTCGTTGATCGTAAAGGTGTTGTGTTCCATCACGACAACGCAAGACCACACACAAGTTTGATCACCCGCCAAAAATTATTGAAGCTTGGGTGGGATGTGTTGCCACACCCAGCATACTCGCCTGACCTTGCGACGTCAGACTTCCACTTGCTTCGCTATCTTCAACAGTTTTTGCATGGTATAACATTCAATTCAGATGAGGCTGTAAATCAGCTCCTTGTATAATTTTTCGCCACAAAAGACAGGTCCTTCTATGAACGAGGCATTCTGCAGCTCACTGAAAGATGGCAAACGGTTATCGTACAAAACAGGCATTATATAATTGATTGATCTTTGTTCTTTCTATCAATAAATGAACTTTGCAAAACATGGCTAAAATAAGTCGTGACTTTTCCGACAACCAAATACAAAAAACACGCCCTTGTTTAGGTGGCCTCCCTTGTACGCTACTCATAACAGAATCCTGTTTTCATCCTCACTGTAACACAGTTTACAGTTCAATAGCAGTGGAAGCATGTGCAGCTTTGATAACAGCCAATCAGCTCTTTGCTTGCTGGCGCCCCCTTGTATGTTACTCATAACAGAACCCTGTTTCCGTCCTCACTATAACACAGTTTACAGTTCAATAGCAGTGGAAGCACGTGATAATAGCTAATCAGCTCCTTGCTTACTGGTGCCATTTCCCAAGGTTCTATGACTAACCACATGCCCCACGTTGCGATGACAAAGTCAGACTGATTGTTATTACAGATACAGCAATCAGCTGATTAAATGTAGAAGAAAATTTTTATTCTCCTCCCCCCCCCCCCCAATTTTTGGGATCAAAATCTCTAAAGTGAACTATTTCCCAAGTTTGTATGAGGTACCTATGTCTCGCAACTTTGTGGGACATAAAAGAATTACTCAGTTGAGTCACATTATTGTGACCACCTCCTACTTTTGACATCAATAGCACATAGCCAATGAAGGAAGACACATGTCGTGAGCTGACTTGGAGGATATAAGGTGTGCCGTAGGCATTCTAAAAACATATCATTCATTGAAGTCATGGATAAAAGGAGCGATTTATCAGATTTGCAAAAAGTAATGATTATCGACTTTCGGGTCAAGGGTGGCAGTATTTTTTTAAACAGTGCAGTTTGTGAACTGTTCGCATGCTGCTGTGGTTAAAGTGTATCATGATTGGAGAAATGGCACCACTGCGAATAAGCGACGTGGAAACTGCAGAGAGAGGTTAACGTTGGCTTCGGAGGTGCGTGAAGGCCAATAGACATACTACAGTAGAGCAACTCACTGGCTGAATGAACCAGGGGGCTACCAGAAGTGTGTTTAAAATGACAGTTCATCGAATCCTGCTGCGTATGGGGCTCCGATGCAGATGGGTGGTCACCGTACTTATGCTAATGAAGGTGCATCGGCAGAAAAGGCTTACATTTGCACAGCAGTATCAGAATTGGATCTCTGCAGATCGGCAAAGGATTGCCTTCTCCGATGAGTCACATTTTCTGCTTCATCAAATGGATGGACGGTGGTGTATAAGGTAAGAAACATCAGAGAACAAACACTCTTCAACCATTGTTGGAAGAACACAAGCTGGTGAGGGCAACATTATGGTTTGGGGAATGTTCTTGTGGCATTCTCCGGTTCCACTCAAACCTGTGGAAGGCACTATGGACCGAATTCGTTATGAATCTATCCTTGCAGACCACGTACACCCATACATGCTGATTGTCTTCCCTGGGGCACATGGAATCTTCCAGCACAACAATGCGAACTGACGCACAGCTAGAAATGTCCTAGAGTGGTTGGAAGAGTACGATGAAGACTTCAAAGTACTTCCCTGACCCCCTAATTCCCCGGACTTAAACCCAACTGAGCATCTGTGGGACCACCTCAATAGTGTTGTTTGCTCTATGGATCCTCCACCACGTACCCTCCGCAGCTGTCAGATGCACTGCAGTCAGCATGGCTCCACATACTTGTGAACACCTTCCAGCACCTTATTGAGTCACTCCTAACCCGTCAAGCTCCTGTCCGTGCTGCACACATCAGTTACTCAGGATATTAGCTGGTGGTCACAATAATGTGACTCGACCATGTATATAGAAGATATACATATTACAAAAAGTTTTTTCTCAGCAGTGTTTTTCTCATTTTTTGACTTTTAAAGATTTTGGGCTTATTCTCATTTGCAGTATATTTTCCGAGAGGCTTT
Source organism: Macrothele yani (assembly GCA_039090855.1). Classification (NCBI taxonomy): domain Eukaryota; kingdom Metazoa; phylum Arthropoda; class Arachnida; order Araneae; family Macrothelidae; genus Macrothele; species Macrothele yani. The sequence continues at coordinate 134,484,439 of CM076995.1, read as the reverse complement.
CACTGATAAAAAACAAATCCCCCCTCCCCCCAGGAAATCTTTGGCTATGCCACATTCATTTTTCTCACTCAGTAGAATGAAGTGCTTCAATGAAGATTTCAAATGGAACTCATTTTTTGATTCCATCAGGCTATTGGCCAATAGTTCTTCCAATTTGGAAGTATGGCTTATCAGATTATTTTGCTTGAGATTTCTTCAGTTGGATTCGGATTCTATACTTTGAGTACAGGCCCCACTGTTAGGATCTATAAAAGTTTTTGTGTGATTGACTGTTAAATGAGTGAAGCACTTTGACTTCCTGAACAAAAGTTGGAAATAGCTTTGCATAAAACACACACTAGTTATGGATAAAAATAAATAAATAGAAAATAAAAGTCTGTCGTGTTATTATTCGATATATTTCCTTTATAAAATATATTTACATATGAAAATAGTAATTAAGGGGTTCTATTATAGCAAAATTTTAAAACAAATCCAAATAAAATTTATCGTGAACTACTTTCTTTCATGTTGAGTGTGATTAGGTTCTATGTAAACAAAGCAAAATGATACATTTGAAACTGGGAACTTGAAAACATTCTGATTCAGAAGTCCAGCATTATAAGCGGACTTTACACATTCAATAATACCGTCATTCCTGCACTACATTACGGTGACGTCATTACCCCATCATTACTTTCACATCTCGCATGCTCCTGATTAAGCATCATTACTTTGCTTCAGTACCAGTCGAGTTGTCATGGAGAGTACACTGATATTGTCTGCATTCGAAAATGAATAAGCAAAGAAAAGCGTGTTTAGCTGCAATTTTAGCTTTAGGAATGAAACGCCATTTTAAGATGAGTATTAGATAAAGGAATGGCTAAAACAACATGATAATTATTCATATGTTGTTTTATTGAAGAAAATAAGTGTAACCGTAGTGGACGATTAAAATAACTATTTCTGCATGAATGAGCAGACATTTGAATAAATTACTACGAATGACTGAACCATTTTAAAATAGGAAAGTCACTGTTATGTGAGTTCGATCTGAGTGTATTTATTTTCTTTTTCACCTCAGTACAATTGGCACCTGGTTTCATTTCACCATAAATGTTTACCTGCTTATCTACAGCTACATTTCTTTATGTTTTGCTCATGTACAATGGGTATGAAGATTTCTACAGTTCTGGAAGAGCTTCATAAATTTCAATGAGGTTGTGAAGAACTTCATCTTTTCTTGAATCATCTTCCTCTTCAATGACCTCACTTGCGTTGACTTCACACTCAGGGTGCTCACTGCCAACAGTAACAAAAGCTTCCATCACTGCTCTGCAAATTTGAACTGAATAATGCTGAAGTAATGATCTGCATGCCCTCACACAATCAGTATTAATGACAGTATCCCCTCCAAATGCAAATACTGATGCTCTGGTATCAGAATACTCAGATCTGTGTCATTACTGCATCAATTACTTGTAGTCCAAATGCAAATACTGATGCTCTGGTATCAGAATACTCAGATCTGTGTCATTACTGCATCAATTACTTGTAGTCACCCTATCTCTAGGACCTTACATGTTCAATAATACTGTTATTGCTTGAAAATAATGACAGTATTATTGAATGTTTAAGGTCTGCTTTAGAAACTATAGCTTATGAATAAACTACCTACTGCCTTTTCCCTAAAACAAAACTAACCTAATTTTTAAAACTTCAAATTATGAACAGGAATTAAAAACACTCACTGACACACTTTACTCAGATTAAAATAATTAAATTCTCTTTTAGTTTGAAGAGCTTTCAAATATTCTTCATATGTTCTGAGTTCTTTTGCATTTTCAGGTGTTTCTGGACTTTAGATCTTTAATAAGGTCTGTTCTTAAATGATCAGAAATTGTATCAAAGGCTTCATTTACACAGAAAGTATTTAAATTTTGTAGCCAGGTTCTTCATACATAATGGCCAGTTCTTAAATTAAAACCTTCTCATTACGAATTTTGTCAGTCTATTCTTTTTGAATTAAGTAGTTGATAACTGCATTTATAAGTTTTGTGGGTTCATTAATAGAAGAGTTTTTCTGGATGTAGAAACTTTTTTTATATTAGTTTCTTATTTTATGTGATTCATAGTTCAATATTAGGCCACAAAGGCTCACATTTGCATAATTGTATGTGATTTTCCAATAAACAAACACAAAAGAACTCAGAAGATGTGAGAAGGACTTGAAAAGCTCTTCAACTTAAAACAGAATTCAAATTATAACCCAACAGCCCTGACATCTATTTCAACAAAGGTAATGGATAAAACACTTATATATTTTCTGTTTAACACCAAAGTATTTTAATAACCACTAGTCTACATTTTTTTTATACTGATCAATATGACAGTTTTGTCAGTAATACCTACATCTGGGCAATGGCTAAATAGTTTGGTTGCATGTGCATTTGTAGCATTTGCTCCCCCTTCCGCAAGATTTTTCATAAAATTTAGAATGGAAATCTAGAACTTTATAGATACTGATCCCTGTTGATATAATTAGATCACCATCTTCCTATCTAAACAGACCACACATGGCATGATATGGTATTCCAAAATACATCAGAATATGCACAAGTCATTTCACCCATCTATTCTTCTCTCTTGCAAATTAAACTTTCTCTTCATTTTAATTAACCTCAAAATTCAGTCTTGTTGGAAAACAGTGCTTACTCATAATCTTATTGCCTGAACCATTCACATGACTAATATAAAATTTAGTAGAAATTATGATGTAATGTTACACTAACCTTGAACTCTTATTTGAGATAATTTATTTCTTGTGAACATAGTCCTTTGCTGTGCATAATTTACCCTATTATCATGACAAACAATCTTGTGGAAAGTAAGAGTTCTTCTTGCACTCTTGGTATTTTCTTCAGAGCAGATTTTGATCCAAATAAAATCCCAGACCTGCCAATACCAGAATTTCTGCCTATATCCCCCCTCCCCCCCTCCCCGGATTTTCAATTACTTCCATGAGCGGCTATACGGAGTATGCCTACTCCTAATTTATCACCACTGTTTCTATAGGAGAGAGTAAACTATTGTCAGGAGGAAGAACATTAAATCTTGGCTCCAGGATTTATGCTCTGGCCCAGAAGTATGCAAAGCAAGAACACTGCACCACACCTGACCTCTGGGTAACACATCCCAAGTTGAGGTGATGCACCTAAATTAAACTGAAACCTTACTGACACTGTACAAAACAGTGCAGTCCAGCTGACTGACATACACTTCCCAATTCTCCCCAAACTGATATACTGTGACAACTATGTAGACATTCTACATGAACAACAATGGACTCCACCCTACTAAACCAGTGTCTACAGAATTTCCTTGGCAGCCAAATCTCACTTTCTAACTCAGATCATACACTGGGCCCATGGGCAGATTTACAGGAAACCCAATGCAGTCCAAGCGTGGGGCCCCACGATGCTGGAGGGCCTCAAAAATAACGATTTTTAATTTATTTATTTTTATTTTGGTTCTAAAAAAGGAGAAAGGTCATAGAGCGATGGATAAATCCGCTGTTCTGGATTTGAGGGCATAATTCCGCCTAAACTCAAAGTGTGCCATCTGCAAGTATGAATTTACTAGCTTAAATGCAAGATTGTGAAATATCAGTTTGAAAGTAACATTTATTAATGCTGCATTACAACTGAGCTTAGAAATTGGGGTGTTATTTCTAGCCAACCTTCTTAGAATGTAATGAACATTTAGCTCTTTAGTTCGATTATATGACTCCCCATCTTTCACTTAAAATTCCTTTTTCCCTCATTAAGTTTAGTTCAAAGGGCAATCACAAGACTAAAATTTTCATTACATTCAAATGTTCATTACTGTAACTTACGAGTAAAAATGGCATTGGAAATGCTGATGTTACAAGTCACGGGAATAGATTTCATCCATGTTTAGACTCTTTAGAGGAAATGTCAGTGGGGTGGAATTTGATGATATGTGACAGGAGATCCCACACTGCATGTAGCATAAATGGCAATTAAAGTAGTGCCATAAACTAACTTTATGTGACATATTAAAGTACTGTGGTTCAGTGGCCATCTTTATAAAAGTTCCGACTTTTCTCCTTAACAATAGGCTTTCCACTTTTAACTTCAGTCCTTTCCTCCCCATTACGGTATCGCAAAAGCCCTCATTATTAAATTTCAGCTTGATAGCTGCAATAGTTTTTGGGTTATGGTGACAACAAACCACACAAAACACACACGCATGCATGTAGACACCATCATGAAAATAGTCAAATCATGTGTGGTGGACCCCAAAATGTGTGGCCCTGTTGAAATCTGGAAGTCAGTTGTTTTCTTTGATTACAATACTTTTTTATGCATTAGTGGGAGAGAGAGACAGATAAAAAGTCTGGGGGTGGGGGAGTATTTGGCAACAAAAAAAAAGTTATATTTTAAGGATAAACAAATGCAACCAATGATCCTACTTACATATGCAAAGCAGCCCATTGTTCTGATTCTTACATTTCTGGCAAGTAGAATTTGCTCACTTATCATCTTGCTAGAGAGAGGATCGACGTCTCATCTTATTCTTATTAACATTTGAAACACCGGAAGAAACAACAAACAGAGAAAGCCAATTTCCCAGTTCTTGTCTTGTAATGGCAACAGCAGCTTTTTGTTACCTATGTCCTAGTCATTCATAATAAGCAGAAGCATAATAAATATCCTGCTCTTCCTTGGATTCGTCCACCCTAGTGAATGCAGCAGGTACTGACACTAGACTTTGTTTCTGCCCCAAGAAAACAACTAACAGAGGACGTCAATTGGATCTGCGAAGGTAATTTTTGTAAAAGAGCAATTCACATGAAACAGTGTTCAATGGGGGACTGAAACTAACTTCATGGGAAAGTAGGAAGGATAAGCAGTAAGACTAAAATAAGGAAAAAGAAGCTAAACCCTAAACAATAAAACATACAAAAAAAAATGTTGCTAATGTATGTGAATATTTGTACTCTTGAAGCCTCCTTGTTCCCTTCTTACTTAAAACAGATTGGTAATGCACTGTTACTCTGCTATATCACCAATCTATCGGAATCTTATTTTGGAAACATTCTTTGTTCTATGGGGTGCAGTTTCAAATTAGATGTTTTAAAAACAAATACTGGATATAATTCCACTGAAATGATACATTATTTTCTGCATATATTGTAAATGTCTAAAGGTTTTTTTTTTGTTTTTTTTTTTTTACGGACCAGTGCTTTGCAAATTCTAGCGGTCCTCTGGGCCAGTAAAAGATTTATTTCTAATACTCCAGATACTTTTCTGTCAATGTTGTAAGTCAGATTTCAATTTGTAACCTGCCCCTTGAAAATCCTGGCTGTGTTTCGGAGGTTACTGTTACAAACGCAATTTGAAGATGGGCCCCTTAGGGGTTCTCAGCACTGACGGTCATCAACAAAGAAAGCTGCCAACGAAGCCCGGGATCCATGCCAGGAGACTTCGCTGCTTCTACCGGTAGATTTCAAAGTTGCTTGTATTAGGACATCACCGGAAATTCTACTTAATACCGAATTCCCCTCCAGATTCACACAATCAAGCCTCAGGTAAAGATAAAAATGTTTCACCAATAAATTCCATGTACATAACACTCATAACACTCCACATATTTGTCATGTCTTTATATTTATTATCTGTCTTTATTATACTCACTTCTTATTTCCGAAGTAATACAAATGCTTTTCGACACTGTCTTGATCACTTGTTAACATGTGGAGTCGAATAAAATTTTCTATCATATTAATTCACATTTTGACTTTTTATGTACATGCCTCCGAATTAGCTTTTTTTTTTTTTTTTTTTAATTCAGTAAAACACTTAAAAAGAAAAGAAAAGAAAAGAAAAGGCTTACATTATAAATTACAGGCCTGGGCAATTGAGTCATTAGTTCCTTTAAATGCATTTCCACCATAAAATCTAAAACTAATCACCAAATAATGCCTTCAGTCAAAAATGAACATTCTACTGCACAGACATGATCCACTTGTAGAATAGCAAACCTGTAAATGAATTTAAAAAAAAAAAAAATCAGACTATAGTTACTGTTAAGGCAGAATGGAAGCAACAAGTAAATATAAACAAAAATTTATACTATTCTCCAAAACTTCAGCCGTATATACAAAGGGCATCCTGAAAGTAATACCTCGTTCCTCATAAGATTTTTATTTGCAGCAGCAAAATGTGAATCTTGGATATATTGTTAATATGTCCAAGTATTTCCATCTTTGAACCCACTGGTAAAATCCATTTTGCAAAAATTCCTGAGGATGTTGTTTCACCCACAAGTTCACAGCCAGTTTAACGCCTGTCACATTGTTCAAACGTTTCCCACGAAGGGTGTTTTTCAAAGGGGAAAACAGGAAAAAGTCTGAAGGAGCCAAATCGGGACTGTAGAGGGCTTGGCTTGGGGCATCACCGTCCACCCCATTTTGGCAATAGCCTGTGAAATATTCATTGAGGTGTGGAGACGAGTGTTATCATAATGTTAAACACAACACTATGAAGTGGAATGCCACATCTTTTCCTTCTGATAGCTTCCTTTAGCTTTTTCACTGTCTGCACATAGTGAGCACTGTTTATTGTTGCACCCCACTCAAGGAAATCAATCAAACTGACACCACATTTGTCACAGAAAATTGTCGCCATCACTTTCCTTGCGGAACGAGTTGTTTTCACCTTTTTCTGTCGAGGTAAAGATGTCTTTAGCAATGAGGCTATTGGCGCACGTTTTGTTTCTGGGTCATGAGAGAATACCCAGGTTTCATCCCCCGTCACGACATTAGATAAAAACACCTGACCCTTCCTCTCATAACAGTCCAAGAGGTTCCGGCGCATGTCCACCCTTTGCTCACATTGTTCACGAGTTAGGTTTCTTGGGATCCACTTTGAACAGATTTTTCTGTAGCCCAGATCCCTAATTAATGTTTCCATAGCACTATGACCACAATGAATTGCATCACACAACACCTGGATGGTGGCACGACGATCAGCTGTGATGAGGTTTTTCACTCGTTGCCTGTTGGCATCTGTCACTGCAGTTGCGGGTCTTGCACTCCGTTGTTTGTCCGACACTGAACTTTCTCCCTCTCGAAACCTCTTCATCCATCTTCGGACATTACTGATGTCCATTGTGGCAGCTCCATATACTGCCAGGAGTCTTCTGTGGATTTCTGGAGCATCACATCCCTCTTTTTCCAGGAATTCAATTACAGCTGTCATTCATGATCTTTATTTCGGATTCTGGAAAAAAAATTTGTTCCCAGATTGCTAATACATCATAGTACATGTCAGTGCAGTTTCATTAAAATCACTTCAAAATTTCAAAAGTTATTAAGGAGGAGGAATTACCTTCAGGATGCTCCTTGTATATATTACTAAATTCGAAATAGTTCACCAAACTAAACTAGTTCATACTTAAGATAGATTTTAAATCAAAGATTATACTTATTGAAATGCTAGTGAAGAAACTATTATGGAGCTATGGTTTCACCCGCTATGGCTCTCGTCAGCCATCAGATTGCGTATGTTGCTTTGTTCTTAAGAGATAAATGTCTTCGTGCTGAGAATAGCTAAAGGTCGAGTGTAATTTGCTGTCTGAAGCACGATAGTTAAAATCTTTAATGAATTAAATATTTACAAGTTAAAAATACAAACACCAGATCTTTCTTGTTCAAGGGCGACTCTTGCATTATCAGGTGAAGACTACATTTGAACATAGTATGAAGTTATAAAGTGTCAGTGTCTTGACGTCATGATGTACAATGATGTTCATTAGTCGATGACGATTGGTCCATCCTATCTAACTTCTGATGCTACGTAGTTCCGTCTTTGAAAGGTGGTATTACATTAAGTTAACCGATTGTGTAGTGGGGGTTTTAAATCTTGAATTTTTTCTTTAATATAAACTGTATTAAACAGTTGTTTCCAAACTTATGGTAAAGTAGTGGAAATGACATCGTTACAGCACCGTCCACAATAGTGATGGGTGAACAATGCTTCTGCAAACAATGTAGATCTTTTTTCTTTGGTGCATAGAAGAATATATGCGTCATTCCATGAGGGGGTATGGGTTCCTTCCTGAACTTTGCGGGCCAAAGCAGTGTTAGAGGCACCTGTTCGGGTTGAATATCGGTGTTCGGCTGTACAAATTCCTAGGCTCCGAAGGGTCGAGCCTATATACCAGCTATTGTTGAACTCTGAGCTCAGACTCTTTAATGGTATGCAATACACACCGTATTTTTCATTCTCAGGCTTGACGTCCCGATCTCTGTGCATCAGCTGGAAAAGATTACTGGAGGACTCGCTAAATGAAATGCAGTGATTCTTGCAGATGTTGTGCAAAATGGGCGAGATTTGCGGCTGGTATTCAATAGTACCAACGTACTTAATAGTCTTATGATTGCTGGTTAAGGTTGTGCAGACCTTTTTCTTGTGTTGAGCAATCAGAGCATTCACAAAGTTCCTATTGTACCCATTCTGGGTCGCGATTTGCATTATTTTTTCTGGTTCGGTTCTCCACAATCTGGCATACAAGTGTGAAAATGCTTGGCTTATAAGAAATCTGAAAGTCGCAGCTTTATATTTGTGTGGATGATAAGAGTTATATGGGATGATCAAAGTAGAGCTGGTTGGCGGCTTACGATACACAGAAAACTGAATTCAGTGGGTGATCATGTTCCGTCAGAAGCTCAAGTCAAGGTAAGGGAGAAATCCTTCATTCTTCAATTCGATGGTAAATTGTATGGTGGGGTATACCGACGACAAACTGAGACCGAGAACATTATTCGAAACCTCCCAGAAGACGATCAAGAAATAGCCCGTCATAAAGTGGCTACTGCCATTAGAAGGACACACACCAAACAGCCCTTACCTACAAACTCTGTGTATCATGATGAAAGGCTACAACACCAAGCAATCCGTAATAACCCAGACCTTATGATAACCTCAGCTGATAATAAGGCTAAACAGATAGTAATATTAAATCATTCGAATTACGTTGAAAAAATGCTACATCAGATTCCGACTATCCAACATACTATTGTGAATTCTGACCCTACCCCAGCCACCATTAGGGCACTTGGAAAACTGAAAAAGAATAACTTCTTGCCTCCTTCCATTTCTACTAATATGGCACCTTCAAGTGGGGCAAGTGTTCCTGCTCTATTTGGTAAAGTGAAAACTCACAAACAGAATTACCCACTTCGCCCTTTGATGTCTGATCAATTGAACCCAACATGCCCCTTAGAAAAGGCTTTATCATTGTTGTTGGTGCCACTTACCTCAAACTCTGAATTTTCTATCCTAAATTCACTTGAAGCAGTTTGTCGGCTAAAGTACCTTGGACAACCTACAGTGCCCATGATCCTTGCATCTCTCGACATTACCTCCCTTTACCCCAGCGTGCCAGTGGAAGAAGTGCATAACCTTACTGACCACCTACTGATCACCCAGGGTCACCTATCTCAGGTTGAGGTACAAAGTGTTCTAGATGCCTTGGTGCTAGTTGCTAAATGTTCTTTCTTTCGTTTTGAAGACACTATTTATAGACAAGACGGTGGCACAGCTATGGGATCACCACTATTTGCTTTGATGGCTGAAATTGTTATGCAATCAATAGAAAATAATGTCTTAACCAATTGTACCCCATGCCCCATTACTACACTGGTGTGCAAAAATTACGGACAAAGAGAAGAAATTAGCATAACAGCGGAACGAGCAGGCAGAATGGACCGAAAGACCTCTCAGGAGATAGACTAGGGTCCGGTACGGTAGGGCATGCGCATATATGCAGCATAATGTAGTGTCGGAAGGGTATAAAGCACACGTTCAGTGTACGCTCAGCAATTTGATGAAAGCTATTGCACAGTGTACATCAGGTTGAACGACGTCGAGCTGCTGCCACCGTGTGATATGACCAACAGACAATCCAGTAGACGACATCTGGATGACTTTACCCGAGGTCGCATCATTGGGAAGTTGGAAGAAGGTTGAAGTGTGACTAGTGAGGCCGAGGAGTTCGGGATCGCTCACAGCATCGTTTCACGAGCTTGGAGAGCATTTCAAACAATAGGAACAGCTGTCCGAGAGTTTAGCAGTGGTCGTCCACGAGCAACCACGGCGGCGGACGACCGGTATATTGTCCTACAGGTGAAAAGAGACAGACGGCAGACAGCAGGAGAAATCGCAAGGCACACGCAACAGACAACTGGATGTCCATTATCATGTTTTACCGTGGCCAGGAGGCTGCACAAAGGTGGTCTATTTGCACGACGACCAGTACGGTGTATGCCATTAACGCCTGCTCATCGGAGACGGCGGTTTCTGTGGTGCCAGGAACACATGAACTGGACACACATCAGCAATGGGGTAGAGTTCTCTTTACGGATGAGAGCCGATTTAGACTGACGAGCTATTCTGGACGTATACACATCTGGAGAGAGCAGGAAACATACAATCACACCTCCAACATCATCGAAAGTGACCGGTTTGGAGGTGGCAGAGTTCTCGTTTGGGGCGGTATCATGCTTGGTAGCCGTACTGACCTCCACATCTTCCAAGGAGGTTCAGTCACTGGTGTCCGCTATTGTACTGAGGTTCTCCTGCCTCACGTGCGTCTGTTCAGTGATGCTGTGGGTCCTGAGTTCCTCTTCATGGACAACAACGCTACACCTCATCGTACAGTGGCTGTCGCAGAGCTGTTGGAGAGTGAAGATATTCAACGCATGGATTGGCCCGCAAGGTCCCCGGACCTAAATCCAATGGAACACGTGTGGGATCTTCTCTGGAGACGCTTGGCAGCACGTCACCAGCCGCAAGCAATGATTCCACAGCTGCAATTGGCGCTACAAGAGGAATGGGCCGCGATGCCTCAACTCCTTGACAACCTCGTCCTCAGCATGGACAGACGTTGTAAATCCTGCAACGCAGTCAGGAGTGATCATATCCTCTACTTAAGACTGGATTTTTCTTGGCAGCCGCCTGTCACAAGGACGTTTCTGTCTTCTGTCCAGTTGTGCTCGAAGCTACCTTTTCAATAAAGTGCCTTTGTATCCTTTGGATTCCTTGTTTGGATGGTTTTTCTCACTTGTCCCATATTCTTACATCTTGGGGATCTTATGGTATGATTTGAGTAGATGTGGAGCACTTCTGCACGACGTTACATTCGATAAACCGTCTCGTCCTTAATTTTTTGCACGCCAGTGTATATATGAGGTATATCGACGATATATTAGTACTTTGGCCGCATTCCCTTGACAATCTTGAAGAATTCAGATTAAGTTTGTTGTTGGTATACCCCACCATAAAATTTATCATGGAATTGGAGAATGAAGGATTTCCCCCTACCTTGACTTGAGCATCAGACGGAACATGATCACCCACTCAATTCAGTTTCCTGTGTATCGTAAGCCGCCAAGCAGCTCTACTGTGATCATCCCATATAACTCTTATCATCCACACAAATATAAAGCTGCTATTTTCAGATTTCTTATAAGCCAAGCATTTTCACACTTGTTGAATGCCAGATTGCGGAGAACCGAACTAGAAAAAATAATGCAAATCACGACCCAGAATGAGTACAATAGGAACTTTGTGAATGCTCTGATTGCTCAACACAAGAAAAAGGTCTGCACAACCTTAACTAGCAATCATAAGACTATTAAGTATGTTGGTACTATTGAATACCAGCCGCAAATCTCGCACATTTTGCACAACATCTGCAAGAAACACAGCATTTCATTTGGCGAGTCCTCCAGTAATCTTTTCCAGCTGATGCGCAGAGATCGGAAGTCAAGCCTGAGAATGAAATCAAAAATATGGTGTGTATTGCATACTATTAAAGAGTCTGAGCTCAGAGTTCAACGATAGCTGGTATATAGACTCGACTCTTCAGAGCCTAGGAATTTGTACAGCCGAACACCGATATTTAACCAGAACAGGTGCCTAGCTAACACTGCTTTGACCTGCAAAGTCCAGGAAGGAACCCATACCACCAGATGGAATGATGCTAATATTCTTCTATGCACCAAAGAAAAAAATATCTACATTGTTTGCGGAAGCATTGTTCTATCCATTACTATCGTGGACGGTGCTGTAACGATGACATTCCCACTACTTTGCCATATGTTTGGAAACAACTGTTTAATACAGTTTATATTAAAGAAAAATTCAAGATTTAAAACCCCAACTACACAATCAGTTAACTTAATGTAATACCACCTTTTAAAGACGGAACTACGTAGCATCAGAAGTTAAGATAGGAGGGACCAGTCATCATCAACTACTGAACATCATTGTACATCATGACGTCAAGACACTGACACTTTATAACTTCGCACTAAGTATGTTCAAATGTAGTCTTCACCTGATGATGCAAGGGTCACCCTTGTGAAAGATCTTGTGTTTGTATTTTTAACTTGTAAATATTTTATTCATTAGAGATTTTAACTATCGTGCTTGAGACAGCAAATCACATTCGACCTTTAGCTTTGTTCTTGATCGTCTATGGAATCCTTTGCGACAGGGTTGTGGCCCTATACTGCCATGTCTCGGCTGGAATCTGTTGAATTTTCAGAAGACTTTAATTATTCGTTAATATTTTGTAAAAACGATGTGAGAAAATTATCCCATATTTTGCTAATTTTGAGGGATGGGTCCTTGTTGCAAGCTTGAAAATTGGTTGAAATTTCGATAGATTCCCGGATAAGAGTTTGTTTCCAACTTGTGTGATGTTAAATTACTTTTGCTTCCTCCCAAACAGGTGTAAATCCTTCATTAATAACTGTTTTAACTATTGGGTTGTCTGAATAGTCATGACGTATTTTGGCACCTGATGGTGGTTGGGCGGTTTTGGAAGAACTAGAGGCATACGCAGCTCTGTTATCGCTATGGCATTCGACAGGTGCCAGTTCTAGCTGCAGTCTAAAAGGAATAGTGAGCTATTTGGTTGATTTGCAAAGATTTGACATCAAGTTGAAGATGGAAGACCAAACTGTGCATTTTCGCCATATTTTACTGTTTTACTTTCGTAAAGGGAAGAACGCGCATCTAGCTTGTAAAAAGTTGCATAAAGTGTACGGTGATAATGCTCTACAAGAACGTCAGTGCCAGCGGTGGTTCGCAAAATTCCGTGCTGGTGATTTTGACCTCAACGATACTTTTCAGTCCAGGAGGCCAACTGAGGTTGATGATGACCAAATCAAGTCATGGATCGAGTCAAACCCACGTTACACAACACGAGAGATTGCAGACACATTGCATATCCATCATTCAAGCATTCACGACCACCTGAAGAAGCTGGGATATGTAAGCAAGCGCAATGTGTGGGTTACTCATGAACTCAAAGAAGCTCAATTGACGGTGCGTATAAACATCTGCGATATGCTCATTAAATGTGAGGAAAACGATCCTTTTTTGAAGCAACTGATAACTGGTGACGAAAAGTGGATTGTGTACAACAATGTGCTGTGCAAACAGTCTTAGTCCTGACGTGCTGCTTCGACTCAAACAACATTCAAAGCAGACATTCATCAGCGGAAGGTTCTGGTCTCAGTGTGGTGGGATTTTAAAGGTGTCGTATTTTTCGAGCTCCTACCATGAAACCAAACAATCAATTCGAATGTGTACTGACGGCAATTGGACAGTTTGAATTAATCCATCATCCAAAAATGTCCAGAACTCGTTCATCGTACAGGTGTTGTGTTCCATCACGACAACGCAAGACCACACACAAGTTTGATCACCCGCCAAAAATTATTGGAGCTTGGGTGGGATGTGTTGCCACACCCAGCATACTCGCCTGAACTTGCGCCATCAGACTTCCACTTTTTTCACTCTCTTCAACAGTCCTTGCATGGTATAACGTTCAATTCAGATGAGGCTGTACATCAGCACCTTGTACAGTTTTTCGCCACAAAAGACAGGTCCTTCTACGAACGAGGCATTCTGCAGCTCACTAAAAGATGGCAAAAGGTTATCGAACAAAATAGGCATTATATAATTCATTGATCTTTGTTCTTTCTATCAATAAATGACCTTTGCAAAACATGGCTAACATACATCATGACTTTTCCAACAACCCAATAGATCTGTAGTTTTTTGAGAATATTTAACATTTTGTTTATGCTCTTTAATGTGGGTTGATAAAGCTCTTTTGGTCATTCTTAATTCCTATGTATTTTTTCTTAGTGCAACCACCTGGTGAGTAAAGAGGTATAAAGTAAAACTCCATTTTTGTTCTCAGATTTTGATGGGTCTTTATTTTTTTTTTTTTGTTGGAGGTTTAATGACCACCGTGAGCAACTAAATGGGTTATAAGCAGTTGTCTGTCCCTAATTTAGGGTCACTGGTTCCAGGGAAGACAGAAAACCAGTGCTGTAAGACAAACAAAACATCCATGCCTCACTGGGATTCGAACCCGGACTACTTCCCGACGAATGATGAGAGGCTATCGCTTAGACCACTGCGCCACCGGGGTGGCTGGGTCTTTATTGCTCCTCAGTTGTGCTGCAATTGAAAGACCTTGTCTGATGCCTATTTTGATATTTTCTTTTTTTGAGCTTTTTTCTAATCCAGTTGATAATACTTGGTATGTACTGAATAGAACCTGTATATTTATATTTATTTTCACTGGCATTTTAATAAGTATAATTTTTGATTTAAAATCTACCTAAGTATAATGAAATGCCATTAGCAATTTTTGCTTTGATTTATTATATAAACAAGTTCACTTTGACTAATTTCACCTTTTCATAAAGAAGTGTTGCTCATGATTTATACACTTTTTCAATCACAAAATTCTAGGACTTTTGGATATTTTTCTAGGACATACAATCCAAACACTCTTACTTAAAATATAGTGAAACCATAAGTCCGTTCAACCTGTAACCTACAACAAACAACTTCCTGCATGCTTGGGCAAACAGAATGCAGAATGTTAAAAATGATATCTGCTGCAGCTAATCAGAAACTCAGAATAGCAGATAAATACTGAAATACCAAAACTGTCACTAAAAATGTGACCTGGTTTAATATCTACTAAACTTTTATATACACTACACTACACTGATTTTGAGAAAAATTATTTTTCTACATTGGCTTTAGTTCAATTATTGAAGCAAATTACAGAATAAAAAAACCCCATAAAACTCAAAAAAATGCATAGGTATGTGGCATTACTCTTGATATGCTTTCATGTACCACACAATCAATACATAAAATATTATTTATATTTAATTATTTTGAAATAATGCTTACATTGGAGATTTAAGGGTAAGGAAAGGTGAAATATTTAGAACTTTTTCAAAGGACCAAAGGGATTGTTATTTCTTAAACACATAATCAGGTTATTCTCCAAAAACTTGACATTTTCAAAGCAAAAATCTGTGAATTTCAAAACTGTGAAAAAAATCACACTTACTCTATATGAATTCCACTTAGTAGTTCTAATTCTGACTATTATATAGCTCTAATTATTGTACTATTCTCTTTTACGTGCGATATTTCAAAGTAACTTGTACAGAAAACTAGCGGATAATGCTTACCTTGGCATTCCTTTCTAGCGACGGGGACATTTCACGCACGTGTTTTCCGGTCTTTGTTGAGGTTATTGTCCTAAAGTCCGTTGTATGCGATGACTGGCTTTACTTCTCACACTTTTCGCTGGGTATACTCGTTGGATCTTTGCTTTAGGATTCAAACTTCAATTTTTACCGTTCTTTATACTCGAAATTTTCGCCCATACTCTGGGCATCTTCAGGAGCGTGGCGACTTTACCACCGATGTTCGTGGTTAACTTCGCGCTAATGGAGTCCGATCCTCCTTGTTGCCATTCGTCGGAAAAACTTTCCTGGATATATTTCGTTATCAAGCCCGGCTGGCGCCATCTATGTTTCGTTAAGAACACTTTTTTTCCGTATTTTTTTTTTTTTAATTTTTTTAATTTTCTTCTCCTATCCTGGTTTTCTTGTCTTTTTTTGCCTGTTTTTCTTTTGTTGTTGTTTTTCTTGTCTTATTAGTTCTTTCCACAGGCCCGATAATGTGCTAGGGTCGTTCTGGTTACATACCCTTGCTTTATTTTTGTAGATTAATATTGCTTCTTCCCTCCTCATTTGCCTTTCCGATTTTTTATTCTTTTTTAGCATTTTAATTTCATCGAACTTTGGGAATGTCCGGTTTTCCAAGCAGAATTGCACTAAAGTAGTTTTGGCTTCTTTTTTTTGCCAGTTAGATATGTGTTGTTTAAGTCTTTTTTTTAATCTGTTTTTCGTACTTCCAATGTACGATATTGGGGGTATGTGTGCTATTGGAATTTCGTAGGTTCCTGATTCTTCTAGCATTTTTTCCTCTGTTTTTTTGTTGACAGTCATACTTTTCACGGTGTGCACTGAGCTTCCTAGTTGTAAGTCATATTTAGCACAGTGCCTATTGATTTCTTTACTCACTCCTTCCAGGTATGGGAAAGCTCCAATGTATTTCAATTTTTTATTTCTCATCTTCCTTTGGTTGTGCACTTCTTGGCCTTCTTTACTCTGAGTCATATGCTTTTTACTCTAATGTATCCATTTATTAATTAGCTTGCTCGGGTACCCATACTCTTGTGATATTTTCGAGATAAACTCTAGCTCTTGATTTTTTAGCCTGTTGTTAGATGTGTGAGTGTACGCTCGCCGTATCAAGTTTACTATGCTGTTTTTTTTATGTATCACTGGATGGTGCGACGAGTATGGTATCAGTACAGGTATGTAAGTTGCTTTTCTGAACACAGAGTATTCAAAACTATTTTTGTTTTTCTTTAGTTGAATGTCCAGGATAGATAATTGAATATACAACTATCTATCCCCAATATTCATGAGGAATCAATATACATTAAAGAATAGCTATGAGTTTATAGAAAAAATTAAATTAATTAATCAAGACCTAGAGCAAATAACTATGGCCTCCATGGATGTTAAGGCGTTATACCCAAACACTCCTGTCGAGCTAGCCATCGAATTGATTATGCAACAACTAAGCATCAACAAAGAACTAAACTTGTCACAATTGAAAGAGCTAAAGAATACCTTATATTTCATCAAGGAAAACAACATCTTCCATTTTGAAGGAAATATATATAAACAAACACAAGGTGGCCCTATGGGATCCCCATTATCGGCATTATACGCAGAAGTGATTATGGCATACCTTGAAAAAGAAATTATTCAAAATTTACCTGAAAAACCAATACTTTATGCTCGATATGTAGACGACATTATTATAATGTCTAAACTTAACAAAGCCGAGCTACACGATCTAGCACAGCAGTTTAGCAAAATCTGTAACACCATAGAGCTAACTATTGAGTTTGAAGAGGATAATTGCCTATCCTTCCTGGACATTCAACTAAAGAAAAACAAAAATAGTTTTGAATACTCTGTGTTCAGAAAAGCAACTTACATACCTGTACTGATACCATACTCGTCGCACCATCCAGTGATACATAAAAAACAGCATAGTAAACTTGATACGGCGAGCGTACACACACACATCTAACAACAGGCTAAAAAATCAAGAGCTAGAGTTTATCTCGAAAATATCACAAGAGTATGGGTACCCGAGCAAGCTAATTAATAAATGGATACATGAGAGTAAAAAGCATATGACTCAGAGTAAAGAAGGCCAAGAAGTGCACAACCAAAGGAAGATGAGAAATAAAAAATTGAAATACATTGGAGCTTTCCCATACCTGGAAGGAGTGAGTAAAGAAATCAATAGGCACTGTGCTAAATATGACTTACAACTAGGAAGCTCAGTGCACACCGTGAAAAGTATGACTGTCAACAAAAAACAGAGGAAAAAATGCTAGAAGAATCAGGAACCTACGAAATTCCAATAGCACACATACCCCCAATATCGTACATTGGAAGTACGAAAAACAGATTAAAAAAAGACTTAAACAACACATATCTAACTGGCAAAAAAAAGAAGCCAAAACTACTTTAGTGCAATTCTGCTTGGAAAACCAGACATTCCCAAAGTTCGATGAAATTAAAATGCTAAAAAAGAATAAAAAATTGGAAAGGCAAATGAGGAGGGAAGAAGCAATATTAATCTACAAAAATAAAGCAAGGGTATGTAACCAGAACGACCCTAGCACATTATCGAGCCTGTGGAAAGAACTAATAAGACAAGAAAAACAACAACAAAAGAAAAACAGGCAAAAAAAGACAAGAAAACCAGGATAGGAGAAGAAAATTAAAAAAATTAAAAAAAAAAAAAATACGGAAAAAAAAAAGTGTTCTTAACGAAACATAGATGGCGCCAGCCGGGCTTGATAACGAAATATATCCAGGAAAGTTTTTCCGACGAATGGCAACAAGGAGGATCGGACTCCATTAGCGCGAAGTTAACCACGAACATCGGTGGTAAAGTCGCCACGCTCCTGAAGATGCCCAGAGTATGGGCGAAAATTTCGAGTATAAAGAACGGTAAAAATTGAAGTTTGAATCCTAAAGCAAAGATCCAACGAGTATACCCAGCGAAAAGTGTGAGAAGTAAAGCCAGTCATCGCATACAACGGACTTTAGGACAATAACCTCAACAAAGACCGGAAAACACGTGCGTGAAATGTCCCCGTCGCTAGAAAGGAATGCCAAGGTAAGCATTATCCGCTAGTTTTCTGTACAAGTTACTCTATATGAGATCATAAACAAGGGAAAAATAAGGGGAACTCACTTTCATGTTACAAAGTCATTTAAACTAGGCATTTGAATTTTAGCCACCAGGAGAGTGACACAACAAGTATTTTTATGGCTTAGTAAAAACTTAACCCAAAATACACACACACACTCAAGGTGAATTACAAAATATGATATGCACCATTCAATAATACAACAGACAAACACCTTGTATGCAATTTATACACAACTTGAACAACATAACTTCATTAACAATTCGACCATAAATCAAAACTGAATCATAAATACAAAAGGCTGTTATAACAAAAAGCCATGTACAGTGCGGCCATGAAGTGAGGCATTGGTATAGCCTAAAAACTGTCCAGGAAGTACCAATTTGCAACTCTGTGGCTGCTTCCAATAGGTACTGGAGGGTTACTTTTTCTTACGACATCTTCGATGGGGTAGTCGTGGATATCTTCAGTTCTCGGCCAACACCAGGATGTTCTTTTAGAGTTGATTGGCTCCACGGCATTGACGACAAGTTTCCTTGGTCCAATGTCAATTACTTCTCCAGGGAATATCAGATTTTCATAGTGAAAGATGATCCAATCTCCTATGTTCTAAGTCTGCATTAGCTGGGCTTGAGCCTGAAGATGAGTTGAGCCTAAAGCAAAGTTTCCACAATGCTCACAGTTTTTGTCAGCCTTGCATTCTTCACAACTTAGGGACCTGTAGCCCATCTTTATATCAGTGTCTCCAAATGCAACTGTGACCTGGTGAACCTTAATTGTTCCTTCCACAGTTTCTAGATCACCGGCAGATGACAAAAATGAATCGACACTCAATATGGCCTCCTCCTCAACAACCCACAATTTGATGTTGGGACAGTATTCTTTCCAAATCACCTTAAGAATACTGATGTTGTTAACATCATAACCCAAGGAAATCAAGTTGTTTGCTATGCATTTCAGGCAGCCACCTACCTCATCAGGGGCACCTTTTCGATGACCGGCTTCTGTGAAGTTCCAAGTTGCCTTTTTGATCCTGAGAAATTTCTCTTGTAGGTATTTTTCAAGAAGGTAAAAGTTCTTTTTGTTTTGATACTGAGTGGATGGTGAATCAGATAAGAAATGGAGATCTGTAATTCTTGGTGTGCCCAAATTGCAGATGGGTCATGATGGGTGCTTTTTGACAATGTACAGAAAGAAGCTGGTTTTATTGGAGTGCTGTCTTCAGTCTTGTGGTATGCTACACCTGTATGAAGGGTAACTTCATTTCTTGAAGCACCAAAATGCATTGACTGTACTTCTTTAGCAGACTTAAGTGCATAATTTTCACTTAAGTCAATATGAATTAATGCCTCACAACTCATATTTTCCTTCAGCTTTCTTATGTACTGGTACTGATGTGCAATGTTAGTAATGTGGATCATGAACTTCGTAATAGACATTTCCAACTCATCAATGGCTTTTCCAATAGTACTTATTGTATCCTTTTTGATAACCTGAACAGTTTTCTCTTGGCATCTGATTTTGCATTTTTCTTTATGCAACATCCACTTCTGGTATGTGAAAGTATCATCTGAATTGAAGTCATTGTAAGGTATCATCTTTTTAGTGCAGTCATTGCATCTTCTCAACAAGCATCCTTCTCAATTTTCTCACAGCACAATGTTTCAGCCACATCTTCTGGGTTCTTTGAGTTAATCACTTTACTCTGGTTGAGTTTATCGACTAGCATTTCCAAGTTGTGATGTACTCTACACAAACACGTATCTCTGCTCTTAAGAGTTGGTTTAACAATCGAGAATGGACGTAATTTACAAAAAAATGAATAACTTATAGAAACATCAGGGTTCTTTGCACTAAACCGTTTATGTAGCTCATGCATTGTAGCGTTGAAGTATCGTTTTTGCTTTTTTATTTTATTTCTGGTAATAAAGTTGTTTTTTTCCAGGCCTGAGAGTGGTATTTTCATCATCATGAAAGAAATGGTAAAGTTTTCCTCTGATCTTGTGCCTCTTTTTATTCTTGTTATGGGCAACTGCAGTAGGAATTCGAATAAACGGCAATGCTCTCTTCACCCTATACTTCTTTATTAACTTTCCACTCAGAGACTCCTTTAGGATTCATTTGGTCTTGTAAGATTTGATGGATTTGAATGTGTCAGCTATTTGTGACTTAATGACTTATCCCATGACAAATTTTCGTCTTACATCTTTATCAACAGTTCTGCCCTGGAGAAAATGTTTAACTTTAGCGCAAGGTGTCATTTGTACTTCCTTACCCCTTCCTTCATTTTTATTCTGTTTCATTTCTTTCTTAAGCCTCTCATACCGTTTTTGATATTTTTCAGCTCTTTTCTCACTTGCATTAAGATCCATCTTCAACTTTTTCAATTCTCTATATTTCTGTGCATCATTGCACCGCCTCCCTCTCATCACAGTTTGTTGATGTGACATATGAAGATGTATCACTGAACTTAGCTGTGCCCGGTGTTATGCTACTTGAAGCACGAGTAACAATTTGGATTTGAGGACTTTTGTTGGTGAGATTTGTGTTGGAATCCAGAGTAACTTGCCTCTTTCCTGGTGATTTTGAGATTTCTGGTGTAACAGGTTCTTCATTTACTGTTTGATCAACTTCTTGACTTGGATCATCAGGGTTACTTACAGAGGGTGTGTTAACCTCCACAAACTGGTTTGCTTGCTGTTGAATTTTGCTTTTTATTGTTTCCTTTGACGATTTCTCCACTTTTGTCTTGTAGCCCTTTGGTCCCTTGCTGATTGTTGTACAATTAATTTAACTGTTCCCTTGCTTTTCCTTGATTCATATTTTGTTTTCCATTTTGCCTTCTCCCTTTCTAATTTTTGTGGATCATTTTTCAATCTCTCAAATCTCTTCCTTTCAGCTTCTTTTTCATTAGCCTCTCCTCTCTAGACTGTTGTCTTCTTTTTTCTTCCTACCATTTTTAATGCTGACTCTGAAAGAAATAATTTAAACCTGTGTGACACTTTATGGCTTAATTATTTTTAATTTAATTAAATCAAATTGAATAACTGGGCATGTTCCAAGCCACATGAACTGTTCAATAATCACTGCAAAAAAAAAAGTATATTTTAGTCTAGAAGTTGGTTTGGTTAGATAAATTCTATAGGTTTAGTCTTTTTTTATGTTAACTCTTAGTATGAGGTTTTGGTCTGTTTTAAATATACTCTGCAGTATAATTTTAAAATAGTTTACAAACAGATTAAAGTATGGGGCATTTTTTTCTATGTTACCTTAAAACATAATTTTGATTTCAGTTTAAAATATAGAAACAATTAAAAAAGCTATAGGCCTACCTAAATGACATTTTGCATAGCCTTCTTTTGAGCAGCTAGTCTATAAACGTAGGCTACAGTACTTAATGGTTGCTCAATGGTTACCCAGCTGAGTGGTATACAATATATTTTTATGAATATTATAGAATGGGTAGGTGGAACTGGCCAAATAAAAATTGTGAAATTCAGGACTTTGGGCATGGTGTAAAAGCCACATTACACTGTGATACTGCACGACTGTAGGCTTATAAATCAAATGTATACTGCATGAAAATGAACACCATGAATTAATTGAAATATGAATTTTCATGTATCATAAGGTAAGTAGGTTGAATAGACTAAGTAGCACAGACAGGTGGAGTTGTCAGCCTTGAAAATTCCTTTTAATTTACTGATTTTGACACTTTTGTGTGAAAAATGTCACCTTCCTGGCTGTTAAGTCACACTCCTGGCAAAGAAAATGCCAGAAGTGTGATGTTATTGCCAGGAGTGTGATGTTATTGCCAGGAATGTTATGTTATTGCCAGGAGTGTGACATTTGGATGTGTGAGGCATCATATCTAGGCCTGGAGCTAAAGTTGAGATTATAAATTTGTCAGGTGATGACATCACTTAAGGGCATACAATCACAGTTGTTTTATAATATTTGAGGTATTATGTGTTACAGATATGTTAGCCAGGAGAATAACAGCAAATTTGTTACAATACTTCAATTTAAAACTTTATTTGAGGAAAGCACCAGGAGAAGTTGCTCTTCCACAGAAATCTACAGCTCAAACAAAATGGCTGAAAGAAACAGTGTTGCCAAAAAAAATTTACAAAATCCCTTTCTTTCACTGCAGAAATTTAAAAAATTCCCCAAGCCATGAGAATGACATGAAAATTCTGGACTCACTTTGAAGTTATGTAGCAAGGTCATGTCAAATGATTAAATAAATTGTTTTAAAAAATGTTGTTTTATACCTCCAAGTATATACAATTAATAATAATGGAGTTTGTATAATGTTAATAATATTTTTTTTAATATTGTATAGTATGTTTTAGAAAAGGATCCGGACAGACCAGGAGAATGACTCAGTCTTTATTATAGCGAATGGCATACAGTAAAAAAACAAATTTCTCCATAGGGTTTTTAGAGGCAGAGATAGGCTGCAAACGGAAGTACACAAACACCTAGTGGCAAAATTGTGAACCACGAACCTCCTCAAATACAGACCTAAAAGTGTTCCATAAGGTAAATGGTATCTGGTGTTAAAAGAATTTTTTAAATCAGACATTTAGAAGTACAGATATTGAGAAAAATATATTAAATATTTACATCCCCTAGTGGCAAAATTGTGCATTATTTTAGGAAGAAAATACACATAAGGAGTTTTCCTAGTTAGTAGTATTTGATCGAAAGAGAATATTTTTCAAACGGGTTTTTAGTCCTGCAGATATTGCTGTAAACGAAAATGTGAACTTACGCCCTCTAGTGGCGCACTTGTGCATTAAGAAATATTTGAAATTATATGAGAAACATTTCGCACTGAAAATGTTCTCCAACAAAGAAAGAATTTTTTCAAATCGGACTCCTAGAAACAGAAATATGGACAAAAATAAGATGTACATGTACGCCCCTGGTGGGAAAATTATGCACTATTTTAAGCAGGAGGTCTTCTCAAAAAGTTTTTCGAGGGGAGCGGTATCGGTCCACAGAGGAATTTTTTCAATCGAGTTCCCTGCTCAGATTTTGTTTCAAATACATCAGAAGCAAAAATAAACACTTACACCCTCTGGTGGCCAACCCATTTACCAAAAATGAGAAATTATATGCAAAACATTTCCTCTCAAGAGCTGTATCCGACGCAGGAAGAATTTTTCAAATCGGACTTTTAGAAGCGGAGATATTGGGAAAATCACGATTTATCTTTACGCCCCCAAGCAGAAAATTTATGCATTATTTGAAAAGGGGACTGTAACTAAAATGTTGTTTTGTTTTCAAAAACTGTTGCTTCCCTTTTTTAAACTAAAACAAATATTTATGCAATAAAATATATTTCACAACAATATCAGACAATCCTTTCTTCGAGCATCGAGAGAACATTACGAGAAAAAAAAATAACAATTACGGGAGAAATTTTCACTCCGCCTAACTGTTTTCGGAAATTTTGAAAGGCGGAAAACTCGCATCTACGATAAGGAGTCTGCAAAATGATTTAATAGGGTTCTGGGATATCGTTTTTGTCTGCAGGACCAAAATAAAACAGCGATGTTCATCGGCCGTCGTCGTGATTCTGCTATGGGGATAAGTACAAAATAAATCTGCGATGTACATCGGCCGTAGCCGTGATTCTGCTACGAGGATGACAACAAAAATCTGCGGTGTATGCCGGCCATCACCACGATTTTGTTACGAGGATGAGCACAAAATATATTTCTGATGTACGTCACCCGTCATAACGATTCTGCTACAGGGACGCATAAAAAAATCTGCAATGTACGTCGCCAGTTGCCACGAATCTGCTGCAGATGGACGAGTACAAAATATATGTGCGATGTATGTCACCATGATTCTGCTACGGTTTATGAGTACAAAATAAATCTATGATGTTACGTTGCCTGTCACCACGCTTCTGCTATGAGGATGAAAACAAAATAAATCTATGATGTGCGTCGCTCATCGCAAGAAATACGATTACGGAAGATATCTTCACTCCATTTAACTTCTGTTTTCGAAAATTTAGAAAGGCAGAAAACTCTGTTTTTGTCTGCAGGACCAAAATAAATCTGCAACGTACGTCGCCCGTCGCCGCGATTCTGCTACGGGGGTCAGAGGTATGACTGAGAGCTACATGCATACCTTAAAAAAGTTAAAGCAAGGAATAAACTTTGTGCATGGGAGAAAAAGCCAATGATTCTGCAACACAACAATGCCAAACCCCATGCTAGTGCTTTCCTTCAGAGGCCACTTCACTGTACTGCTTTGAAATTTTAATTATTTTAGTGAGGCTTCCACTGTACTGCTTCGAAATTTTGATGTTTTTGTACCTTACAGGTGTGACAAAACCCAGTATTTTTCAAAATTAAAAAATTACAAGATGTTTTTGAAAATTTAAATTACTTTAGAAAACAATCTTGAAATTCCTTACTCAAAAATGAATATTGTTACAATTCACTTGAAAATGTGGTTTACAATGACACCTACACCCAGACTGGTAATGTTATGCAAGGCTAAAAGACACACACACACAATTATGTCTTAACCTTTTTTAATCATCTGGAAAGAATTAACTCTGGGTTTGCAAAATGGGCTGAAATCAACTTGAATAAACATATTTGCTAGCTAAGAAGTGGGCTGAAAACAGCTGAAACACGTGAATCTGTGCTTCAGAAAGTGCTGCTTTTCCTTTAATTCCAAGTAGTCACTTAAGACGTGATTGAGACAAATCCTTTCTGACTAATTACATGCTAAAAGGGCTACAACAGAGGAAAAGTAAGACAGGTTTGAGTTGACTGTTTCTACCCAGTAGCATGATGTCAATGTCAGGGAGACTAGCACTTTCCCATCATGCCTTGGATCATAAAGCAGAGAATAAATGACAAGAAAGGGGCACAGGATTTTGGGCACCATTTGGTTATGGTACATTGGCCACTTAAAGGATTAAAAGAAAAGTGTTTTAATCAATGCATCCTTCAAGTTCTTACTTGTGAATCAGAGACATGGACCTTAACTAAACAAAATCCAGATGCTGCTAACTACTGAAAGCAGCATGCAGAGGTGCATGTTTGGCATAACTAGGAAGGACAGGAAGAGGAACTCGTGGATCGGGAAGATGACAAGAGTTGACATCATCATAATCAAGGTAAAATCCCTGAAAAAACAGCTTATAACGTATTTTTTCCTACAAATCATTGTCAAAAGTAATGGATGTCACAGAATCTTCATGTTAAATTAAGGCAACATTTTTAAGAAAGACTCAATCGAATTATGCTTAACGCATTTTCATTTTTTATTTGGGGGATTTAATAACAACTGTAAGCAGCTCAATCGACTATAAGCTGCGCCCAATGGATCCAACTGTAAGCAGCTCAATGGACTATAAGCTGCCCCCAATGGATAATGGGCTGGACATATTGCTAGAAGAACTGATCACTGTTGGACAACTAAAATACTAAACTGGACTCCAAGGGACAAGAGAAGACCCAGAAAAAGACCATGTGGCAGGTGAAATTTGGAAGCATGTTGCAGTAACATAGAGAAGACTGGCACAAGACATAAAACTGTGGAAGAAACTTGGGAAGACCATCCAGCAGTGGATTAATAATGGTTGCTGCTGCTGATGATATGCCTACAACTTGATTTAATTGTGGACAACTTTAATAGTTTCATTAATTCTGAAAGGTAAACACCGTTTGAACACACAGAAATTCCTAAATGATTTCGCCAACACTTTCATTTAGTGCTAAATATTTTTATTACCACTTTCCTTTCTGATAATGTGACTCTTCAGAAAAGCTTCTCAAATCCTTGAATAGGTGATACAAATGAAACAATGGATCCAGAAAAACATATATTACACACAGAAAAAGAAGTTATTTCAACTCTTAGGACCAGAAGATCTGTAGGTTTTAGATAAAGTGCACCTACAATTACTTAAGCATGGTGGAACATTGTATCCTTGGTTACAATGAAGCATTGTAACCATCATTTGAGATCTGTATACCAATAATGTTCAGACATGTTAGCACAGACTACTTAAAAAATAATCCCAGCTTCCAGCATACTCCATTAGCTACTGTATTTGGATTGTCAGATAAGTTCATTTGATTTTTTTAATTATTGGAATCCTTATTTTTCATTAAAAAGTTTTCACAAATCAGTCAATAATATATTCTCCGTCATTGTTCACGACCTCTTGCCAATGTTCCACTAGGTTGTCAATGCCTCGAAGAAGTCATCGAGCCCCTATTTCAGCTCGACGTCGTCGTTAAACAATATGCCTCACAGACTGTTGGAGAGCAACAGGAAAAGGTGATAATCTAGATCAGGAGAATATGGTGGATGTGGTAGAACTTCCCAACCAAGATCTTGAATAGCAGTTTTGGTCAGATTAGCGATGTAGGGGCGAGTGTTGTTGTTTTGAATAAACACCCTGTGCCACTGATTGGGTCATTTCAGCTGAATTGCCTCGTTGAGCCGGTACATTTGCTGAACATAACGTTGTACATTGATCGTGGTGTTCTTTTCAAGCAATTCGTAGTGGATTACACCTTCCCAATCCCACCAAACGCAGATCATGGTCTTACATTACTGCAGTTCGGCCTTGGCTTGAGGTGTTGCTTGCTTGTGAAGACTCTGCCATTCTTTCCTCTGCTTCATATTGACATAGAGACACCATTTTTCATCGCTGGTGACTATGCGGTAAAGAAATCTCTGTGTCCACAAGTAGCCTGGTGTCGAGTGAGCAAACTGGCAGCGATAGTGGAGCGCTGGAGTTTGTCTCTTGCTTTCAGAGAATGTGGCACCCATGCACCAAGTTTTTGGACCTTACCCACTGAGTCAAGCTGATGGGGTATCATGAGAGCATCCCATCTGCTGGGCCAATTCCCTAGTTGATTGATGCGGATCCTCGTGGATGAGCTCATTCAATCCATCCTCATTGAACTGAACAGGTCTGCTGCAATGCGGAGAGTCTGAGGTCCAATTTCCTCTTCTTGAAGCATGAATACCATTTATGTGTAGTTCTGTCATTAACAGCGCCTTTTCCACACACAGCACAAATGTTTCGAGCAGCTATGGAACCTTAATTGAAAGCGAAGAGAAGCAGGTGTTGAAAATGCTCATTTGTGTCTACTTGGCACTCCATCTTCATATGGTTAAAAAGAGTTAAACCAAATACAATATTGAAACCAATGAAAAAAGTTGTACAGGAAGAATAGAGATGAGATAAAAAAAAAAAAACATGTAACACTATGGTCAAAATATTGTTCGTGTTCCTCCAAATAACATTGGAAAAAAACGAACGAACTATCTGACAACCCAATACATGGATGATTTGCCTCTAACATACTGCTTCCTTGATCACGAATGGCTGATTTCATGCATTTAATTCAACTTGTTCTAACTCTGTCCTTGGTCTATAACCACAGAAGGTAGCATCTGTACCAGTAATCTTTTCACCTCCCATGTGAGAACACATCAAAACATTCTCATTAAATTTTCTTTTACTGAAGAAATACCCAACCATTTCTTCTTCTATATTATTAATCCTTTTCTGAAACTTTCCTCTTACCACTTTCATGTCAACTACTACTAACTTCCTGAAGGGTTGACTTTCAGCTCTTGCTAGAAGAGAAGAAAAAAAAAAAAAAAAGAAAGAAAGAGGTTCAAAATATCGCAATTTTTGCAGCTAGTTCTGGTCTATCTCTTTCTCAGTCAAAACATTGAATAAGAAAAATACTGCTGATGTGAGACCTCCTCTGCTTGTCTAATTTTTATTGATCACTCCTGTCTCATCAATGGTTACACCAAATAATTGAAATCTAGCACTTTGCCTTATACTGTACAATTAATGCAGGGCTGGAAAATTAAAAAAAGTTGCCTGGCGTCCAACTTTTTTTTTACTTCAAATTTCGTAATTTGCAGTCATTACTTTGATTTCATAGATGCAAAATGTAACTTCAACAAATTGTAATTTAATAAAATCAAACTCTGAATTTTTCTGCTTTGATCACATTTATAAATTCTGTCAGCTTTTATCCTGAACCATGTGTTTCAAGCACAGAAACACGATTAAATCCTCTGAGTCACGTGACTATCCTGTCGGATTGCGGAAGACATTGAAGATCACACTGTTTGGTTTAAGCTGCCAGCCAGGGAGCACAAAACCAGAGAGATGCGGCGACGCACGTTGCAGATTCTCGGAAAGGTTTGCAGACTGTTTTTCTATTTTCTTAACATCAATTCTTTTTAAGATTTCTTTAAATTTTAAAACAAAGGAAAGGAAATTTTCACGCATTTTTAATGTTGACTCGCGTTTAAGATGCAAAGCTATAATCGATAGATCACGCAGACAACTATAAATCGATAGATGCCCGCCACCCCCTCATTTTATTTTAGCTTTCATTCTTCCATATTTTTCAAACAGATAATTTCAACTTGATGAGATATAATTGCCTTTCTTGAGCTTTGAATCTCGGAAGCAATATTTTTATGCACTTTTGACGCACCACGCATGTTTGATGTGCGTGGTGGTTAAAAGGGCATAAAAACATTTCGGAAGCTAATGGTCGCCACACCTTTTTTTTTTTTTTTTTTTTTTGCATGGGGGCCTAAATTTTAATCTAACTGAAAGAGTTAAATTAAGGTGATATCTTTTTTTTTTTTTTTTTTTACGAGAGTCGTACCGTATTTTTAAAGCGTTTTCTCTGCTTCCGTAAGTTGGCGTCACAACTCCCCCCCCTTTGCTTCCAGATAGCTTCACTTCAGTATTCAGTTAGATTGATAAGGTGTATTTTTTTTTTTAAACCATATTTTTACAAACATTTTTATCGTCCGTCTTCTGTTTTTTACGGTTGCATTACGAGGCATCCCGAAAGTTGATCGCAGTTCTTGCGTTTTTTGGCTTCAGATAGCTTCATTTCAGTTAGATTGTTGCTGGGTTTTTTTTTTTTATTTATTTATTTACAAAATCCATATGTGATAGGCGTTTGCAACATTCCCTTTCGTTTCTGCAGCATGCGGCTTTCGGACGTTGACAATCGCATTTTATTTTAATATATATAAGCGTTCGAATTTACGCTACAGCGCCAACAATTCTCAGCGCAATGCGTGGTTTATCAGTCAGCATCTGACTATACGAATGCGTATTGATGGTCTCAGCAACTGAGATGTCGTATATTACGCTACAGCGCCTGAAATTGAAATTTTAGCGTAAATTTGAAATTGAAATTTTAGCGTAAATTCGAACGCACTCGACTAGTTATCGAGAGTTCTGGGGTTCGATCCCAGCAGTGCCGGAATACAATTTTTCAGTCGCTATGCGTTGTTTAAAAAATAACGTGGAAAGAGTGATTACATCGTCCATTTACATTATCTCCACGTATTTGATATATATTAAACATTTCTATCGCCCTTTGAATTTATCAGCTACAATTAAAATAGCTGTTGCGTTAAATGCCACCAGATGACGACATCTCAGTTGCTGAGACCATCAATACGCATTCGTATAGTCAGATGCTGACTGATAAACCACGCATTGCGCTGAGAATTGTTGGCGCTGTAGCGTAAATTCGAACGCACTCGACTAGTTATAGAGAGTTCTGGGGTTCGATCCCAGCAGTGCCGGAATACAATTTTTCAGTCGCTATGCGTTGTTTAAAAAATAACGTGGAAAGAGTGATTACATCGTCCATTTGCATTTTATTTTATTTTATTTTACTTTATTTTATTTATCTTTTTAACTTCTAGATGGATTTATCTCAGATTTTTTTTTTCTCTAAAACCACATATTTGCGCATTTTTAATGCCCCCTGCTTCGTTTCCAAAGCTGTATTATGCGGTACTCCGGAAGCTGACGGTCGCAATTTTTTTAGCTATTATTTTCTTCCAAATAGTTTCATCTCAGGTTGATGAGGTTAAACGTTTTTTTTTTTTTTTTTTTTCTTTCCACATTCTTTATGTTTGGATTTTATCAAAACTATAGAACCCTGAGATTTACAGACCAAATTTGAATTTCATTTAGCAGTAAGTAGTTTGGGTAATAGGCAGTGCTCAGTACACTTATATTATTACTCTTTGTTCTGACATCACCATGCATTACGTTTGCGCACGATACTTTGAAATTTGCTTTCGTTTCACCTGGCTCCTAGATCTGGAGCTTATTTTTCCAGCCTTGAATTAATGAATAACATAAGCACTTGTAATAATTTACAAAAAAAGGGGGAATAAGTACTGTGGTATTCAGAGGTGATTGTGAGGTGACACAAGAAACCCTGAAACTCTCAGCTCAGTACCAATATACATATTATGTATATATGTATACAAATACACCTTAGTGCTTGTGCAGTTAAACTTCACATCTTTTCTTGTACCCAATTTCCTTTCACTGTGCAAAATCTTTCAGGTATTGAATCTTTGAAATCAAATTTCGTACTTCATATTATATGCTAATTGACAGTGGATTCCATTCAATTTCTTAAGTAGCTCATTGGATTAACCGAATCTAATATAATCAAATTATTTGATGTAGATGCAACTTTCAAAATAATGAAAAAAAGAGCCTTCCCTTTCAGTAGGCTGTTATCTTGAGAGCTTGTTTGACAACAAAAGAAACACTCAAGGTGTCACAAATCGTCTACATTCATCATCCGCACGGACATGCAGTATTTTTAATCAAACATTGTAATTCCCAAAGAAAATGGAACTTGAACTTTTAGTTATCATTTCGTAGCATTTTCAGAAATAAAATGTCCGAAGCATCTCAAATTCTTCTAAAACTTAAAAAACCAGGATTTACGGGTTTGGAATGTGACAAAACCAAGGAATTCCGGGCTACACCCGGATTACAAACAGGTCTGGGTATTTTTTTTAATTAGCACCTCTCATAAACTTTTACACTAATACATGGTGCAAAAACTCAGAACTATGGTAGAATGTCAGCCAGGTGAAAGCAAATGTGCTTTTTTATGAGTGGCACATGCTACATGTTTTCAAGTGACTTTAATGAGAAAAGTTCCAGAAGTTTTAGAAGATTTATTGGGTTAGTTCGAATGAAATGTCCGGCAAAGGACCAGCACGCGTGGACGGCGAGAACGAAAAAGTTGGACACCTTACCTAGGCAAAATAATCCCCCTCGGTATAAACACATAGTTGCCGTCTGTCCGGCAAGGCCATGGATCCCGGAACGAGAAAAGTCTTGTGGCTGGGATCCGAAGAAGTCATCAACTGCACGCTGAACCTCGTCTGCCATGAACTGATCCAGGCGACAAAACAGATGATGGTCTGTCAGAAACAAGTCCGGGGAATAGGCAAGATGAGGTAATGCTTCATAGCCCCAGGCACTTAGTGTCAGCATCATTTATTGTGCGACATGAGGGTGGGCTTTGTTGTGGAGCAGAAGAACACCATGTCTGTTGACCAAAGCCGGTTGTTTCTGCAGCAATTTCTGGTGCATCTAGTGCAATTCAGCAAAATTACGTTCTGCAGTGAGGGTTTGGCGTCTTGCCAAGAAACTCTGATGAATTATCCCGGCTGTGGACCACCATAGACAAGAAGCATCATCTTCTTGGTGTGTAGGGGGTGGCTTAGGATGCCGTTCAGCAGGCGGTGCCTTGCTTAACTATTGTGCAGATTGCTTCTGATTATCATCGTAAAGGACCCACTTCTCGTCGCAGGTGACGATTCGATGCAGTAGAGGTTCCTGTTTATTTCTGGCAAAGGAGCAACGTGCAGACTTCCAAACGCCCAGTCTTGTTGGCAGTTGTCAACTCGTGCGCCAATCACGTGTCCGGCATCTTGACCTTACCCAGAGCAGCCAGACACCGAACAACTATCGTGTGGTGGACACCTACCTCTGCCGCTATCTCACGACACGTGTTTTGGGGGGTCCGCTTCAACCACACGCAACAGAACATCGTCAGAAACGGCAAGATGTCGGTGACCACGTGCTTCGTTTTGCAGGTCCGTATCTCCGCTTCGAAACTTCACAAACCGTCGCCGAATTAGTTCGTTCGTTGGCTGTATTCTCCCCAAACGCTTTGTTAACATTTCGAGCGGCAATTCCTGCAGAATGGCCCAGTTTAAATTCATACAGGAAGATAAATCTCTCTAATCTGGCGTCTGCATGTTTCCTTTGCAAGCCACGTTACCTCCAAACAAACCACGCCCGAACCTTGTTCTTCACACACGTGGTAGTTATTTGTAGCAACTCTGTGACGTCATACCCGCAACACCTGTGGGCGGTTCCATTCCGCTGTGGTGGGAGTCTGTCTCCACTGCTTGCTCACGCCAGACATTTCATTCACACGAACCCAATATGTATGATATCTGCAGACTTCAAAAAGGATTTTGAAAGAGCTCTCAGGAACAAGTCATTCACAACACTATGTGTTCTGAAACTCCATACAAAATACTTCTTTATCTCAAAGACTATACAGTCTTGTGATATTAAGGTAACACAACGTAGTTTGTCACAATTATTTATTTTTTCTAGCCTTTGGTTTCGCTGGGTATTTATTGACCTAGCTTCATCAGAACAAATGGCACGTAAATATTCAAATCGTATACGACATCATAAATGGTGTTTACAGTCATGTGTTTTGGTTAGATGCTTCCACACGCTTGATAGAAGTGGTGTGGATGCCATGTCATTAACAAGTTGCGAAGACTTCTGATATATATGGAAAGCTTCCAAAATATCAAGTTTGGTGGTTGAATCTGGCCTTTTTCAATTAGTTTTACTTCTTACAAAATAGTCAGAACTGATGCATGATATACTGGCGGTTGGTTTAAGAATGACTATCGGAATATAAGAAAACAAATAATCTGTATTCTTGTTTTCAATTTATGTTGATAAACTAGTTAAAGTATAACCTTATGTACAATGTCAATGTGGGCTAAACATCCCTTGTGTGCAGATGATTTTAATGTTAATGGCTTGCAGGATATTTCTGCATTTCAGCAACAAAAATTTTTTCTTACCCTTTTTCACATTGTTTCATGGAATTTCAACTCACCTTTGTGCCTGGTATGTTTTTAAATAACCAGAAATAATCCAAAGTATTAGTTTTCAAATTTAAATTGTAGTAAAAAATATTACTCGCCCTAAGTCCTGATGAAGCACCATAACAATAAGCTATGTCTAACATCAACATGGAATGCTGGCTGATCACTGCTAACACATAATGTGACAGAGTTTGTCAGAACAAATATTATTTACACAGTCAGGGTGTGCACGATTTAAATCACTTGATTTAAATCATTGATTTAAATCAAATTATTTTTTTTAAATCACTGATCAATCAAATATTATTTTTATGATTTAATCAAATTATCTTTTTTTTTACTTTTTATATCACCATTTAAAACTTGAAACAAAACTGGATTTAAACATTAGTTTTCACATGATCAGTCAAAGTGGCTAAAGTGAAAAAATAAGTTTTGAATCCTTGTGGAAGAACTCTCATGCTGGTGAACAAAACTCAAAACATGCTACATGTTAACAGGGTACAGAGGGCATGTGTATCTTATTCTAGAGTCTAGAAGTAGGGATTAGCCATGTATAGCTCTTTCAATAGGGATTAGAGAATGGTCTCTTCAGCTTCAGGGCAAAAGGGGGTAACTGCAATGCAAGTGGTAGGGGTAGAAGAAGAAGCAACAGTCCCTTTAGTTTGGGAACAGGTTTTTATCTTCTGCTCAATGACCTGTCAGATCACAAGGTTGTTGTTGTTCTAGACTAGTACAAGGGTCTGTTGCTGTTCATTGTCTTTCTTTGTTCCTTTATACAGTGTACACTAATGGCGTATATTCGAGGCTAGCTAAGCTAGCTGCGAAGCCCAGAGAATGCACAAATAAAAGTAAATTATCAATGGTATTAAGATATGTTGATGCTTTCGCTGTGAAAAAAAAATACATGCGGATTCGCTTCTTTGATTCAGTTTGCCGAGAGAATAAAAACGGCATAACGCAACCAGCTCTCCTAAAGTCTTCGTTGTTTTGATTTGAAGGCCTTCCATACGATCGCTTGCTAGCATTTCCATGACAACATGAATGAGCAGGTGGAGGGGAAAAGGCCATTGCTTCGGGCAACTGTTCGCTCAGAAAAGAGAAGACTTGAGACTACCTCAGTCACTCGCATGCTCCCGCCCATAAGAGCCCGTGTTTTGCGACAGTTGTTTCAGTTTGCGTGAAGGGTCGATGAATTAAAATCAGTGATATTATAACTTAAAATCGTGGCTTTGTTGGACTCTAACTATTTTGATAAATTTTGTAAAAGCTTCCCTGAACATCTACTGTCAGAACTTACAAAAACTATATGCTTCAAATTTTGATACAGCTCGACTAAAAAATGAACTGAAGGTGTTTTATTCCCTTGATGAATACAAAAACAAATCAGTAAAAGACATTACTTTTTTCAATTTACTTCCGATATTGGAGGTTATAATTTTAACGTGCATTAATGCATTTGCATTTTTGAACTTCACTTTTAGTTGGTAAAGTTCGATGAACACTTACCGCACGTGGGGCTTGTCTTTCAATTCTTATTTCCGTTATGTGGATGCGGCATGGGGGTTTTCATTTGGTCACGGGTCCACTTCTTTTTTTCCCCGTTGGTATTTATTTGGCCTCGTCACTAAATGAGTTTTTCCTTTGCTGCATCCTCATTTACTTTCATAATTTTTTATAACCCTAGTACTTTCGGTAATACTCCATTACCGTCATCGAGGGGACGTTTTGCTCTGACTAGCACGGACCATGTCAGCTGGGCATTTCGGTGGTTCTCACGGGCTGCTTCTGTCATCGGCTATCGCTTCTTCTTGGGCGTTGTGGCGAAATTTAATTAAAATTGAGCAAAAAAATGAAAAAGTTCGAAAAATGAGATCAATGACCAACAAGAGATGGCGCCACAACGCCCAAGAAGAAGCGATAGCCGATGACAGAAGCAGCCCGCGAGAACCACCGAAATGCCCAGCTGACACGGTCCGTGCTAGTCGGAGCAAAACGTCCCCTCGATGACGGTAATGGAGTATTACCAAAAGTACTAGGGTTATAAAAAATTATGAAAGTAAATGAGGATGCAGCAAAGGAAAAAAACTCATTTAGTGACGAGGCCAAATAAATACCAACGGAAAAAAAAAGAAGTGGACCCGTGACCAAATGAAAAACCCCCATGCCGCATCCACATAACGGAAATAAGAATTGAAAGCCAAGCCCCACGTGCGGTAAGTGTTCATCGAACTTTACCAACTAAAAGTGAAGTTCAAAAATGCAAAGACATTACTTGTTACATAAAGTTGAATAAATTGGACATAGTGTTTAGTGAGGTGTACAAATTAGCAGACCTAATATTAAACTTTCCATTAACAACTGCAACTTCCAAAAGAAGTTTTCCTGCATTAAAAAGAATCAGGATATATCTTAAAGCCGCACAAGGACATGTACATTCGAGCAACTTTGTTGTTTTGCCAATAGAGAAAAACATTCTTTTTAAATATGAAAAAGTACTTGGAAGAAACTTTTTATGAAAATGTAATACTCAAGTTCACACAAAGGAAAGAAGAATGGAGTTCATGTACAAATAAAGTATTCAGAAGAATGAAGCTCATGCACAAATAAGTGTTGAAATCCTAATCTTCATAATTATTTGATATCATGTTAGCAATAGCACGTAGCTAAAATAAAAAAAAAAAAAGTTACTTCTATTACTTAACAATTAAAAATTAAATTTTGCAATTTAAAAAAAAATGTTCAGTACTGTGGGGAGAGGGGGTGAGATACCCCAGGTCTCGGACCCAAGATACGTCACTGGAGTACACTATTTGTATTTCCCACTTAATAACAGCCAGTGCCTTGTATGTTCTCAGATACTTTACAAACATATCTGCTGGGAGAAAGAAAGATCCAATTTGGTGCTATTTTACTGAGAAGATTGAGCTTGGAAAGAAAGGATGTACGGCACACACTGGACTGGTGGAGGCCATTAGCTTTGCTAAAGGACTGTATTTCTGGAAAAGGACTAAAAGCTATTAAAGCCCTTCACACATGCAAAGCTACATCTTCTGGAGTAGAGAGAATGTTCTCTACTTTTGGACTCTTGCACCGTAAACTCGGGAATCAGCTGGGGGTAGAAAAGGCTGCTAAACTTGTGTTTTTATTTAGATTTTTGAATGGAAAAAGTTCTTAAAAGTTAACTGGTTACCTATAGCTACACTGTCTCATATTTGCAGTAGAAATAGTACTGAAACTGGAAAAATGCATGAATAAATTTAAATTATTTTTATTAATTTCCAGTTAATTAAATTTTTGCAATTACTTGCTTATGTTTTAATGCTTATTTTTGTTGCTAATGGATAGGATTAAGCCTAAAAATCAATTTAATTAAAAAAAATCAGATTTCTTTGATTTTTTTAAAAAAGTCATGATTTTTATACACCTGTTACAGACCCATAAAAGAAAACTGGCTAATTATTATCAATGTAAACATGGAACATATGGTGACAATCTTACTGTGGAGCACAAAAAAAGCTTGTACCAAGACTGTATGAATAACAGGTTAAATATTGTTTTTGTGCTATGAAATAAGAACAAAACATCGATAATCCTCCTAAAAAAGTTTGACATGAAGAGAAAAAAAAACTGACTATGGAAAGTGTGCCCCTAACCTGCAGATTCTGCTATAATCTTCTTCAGCAACACAACCAGCCACTTGTGAAAATTCAAGAATAAGGATAAACTTTGAAAAATCAAAATCATTGGTAATAAAAGAGGTTACAGCAATTTCTAGACTCTTAAACTTTAGTGTACATGTTTTATAGGATTA
Source organism: Macrothele yani (assembly GCA_039090855.1). NCBI lineage: Eukaryota > Metazoa > Arthropoda > Arachnida > Araneae > Macrothelidae > Macrothele > Macrothele yani. The sequence goes on along the minus strand of CM076995.1, from coordinate 134,446,896 downwards.
ATATCATCAACCAGGGGCGTATGTAAATTTTTTTTTTCAGGATAGTTGAGGGAGGGAGGGCGTTGACGAAAAATGGAAGTTTTTGAAATTCACCATGAAACAAAATAAAAGTTAACAAAAAATAGAAGAAAAATTAAACCATTTTTTTCCAATGTAAGTCGTATTTTAACCAAAAAAAAAAAAAAAAAAAAAAAAATGCAACACTTTTCCTTGTCCTCCCTGAACGACAAGGGTGTGTTTAACCTCCAAATATGCCCTTGTCATCAACCATTATCAAACTCTGTCCTGAGCCATTCTTTTCCCTATCACTACAGCATGTTTTTGAATTTCATGCAGCCATCTCCAATGGGGTCTTCTGAAAACTCAGAAGACCAGTCCCTCAATATGATATCTACTCTTTTTTTTTTTTTTTTTTAGGTTTAACGACCACCGTGAGCAACTCAATGGGCTATAAGCAGTCGCCCGTCCCTAATTTAGGGTCACTGGTTCCAGGGAAGGGAGAGAGCCAGTGCCGTAAGACAAACACAACATCCATGCCTCACCAGGATTCGAACCCGGACCCCATTCGGACGAATGATCAGAGGCCATCGCTTAGACCACTGCGCCACCGGGGCGGCGATATCTACTCTAATAAGACCAGTTCCTCAGTATGGTTGGTATCTATTCTTAACAGTTCATTTGCCTAATAGCAGTCAATTTTTCTAGCAATTTGCCAAAAGGGTCCAATATCAAGAATACTTAGTCAAAATTTGTGGAATTGTACAAGATACCTTCTTTTTCTTTTTAATCCCACTACTAATGATTTCTGCCGGCTTGAAGACAATTTAATATGCAAGCGGGAAATTAAAGTTGGATTATTTGAATGAAATTCTCTTGAAGTCCCCTTATTCTGATATTAATTGCATGTATGTGATTTCTGATCATGAGAAGATGATCAATATCAATTAAGAGTACACCAAACTATGCAAGTTCAAAACACTTATACATATTAAGGGCAGAATAAATCCATTTATTTAGTGGTGTAATACAGTATATACAAGTCACCAAGCTTTCACTCTCCACTGGGAAGCATTTCCAAGGCAGTACTTAGACATAAAATAACTGCAGAACCTAACCTTGTCTCTCCTGATTCAAACTGCCCTAAAAGGTACAAAGTCACTGCATTTTGAGCTTAGTTCCATTGAATGTATGCAAACCAGGTAGCTTAAATATGAAGGAAATTGAGAACATCTATAGTAAAGGTATAAAAGCTTATATATATATATAGTATACAGAATACCGTATCTCCCAAACTCTTCAATGCCACCTTGCAAAATGTCTTTCAATCACTGAACTAGGAAAACTATGGGATAAAAATTAATGGAGGTTATTTAACTCGCCTTCATTTTGCTGATGATATAGTCATTTTTGGAAATATCCCTGGAAAGCATGATCCACAAATCCACAAACTTAGTGACAAGAGTAAAGTAGGATTAAAAATTAACTTTCAGAAAACAAAATTGATGAACAATGCTTTTACAAAAAATAAAGATTTGTCCATTGATGGGGGAAAGCTGGAGATAACCAATATCTACATTTACCTTGAGCAACAGATATCAAGCAAGAATCGTATTGATGAAGAAATTAATCGCTGTATAAAAGTTGGAGAGCTTTTGGAAGAAACAGTACGATTTTCAAGAGCGACATGCCATTATGTCACAAAAGAAAAGTGTTTAGTTAATGGATCCTTCCAGTTCTTAAGTACAGAGCAGAGACATGGACTTTTAAAAAAGTTATAAAAAGGCTGCAGGCAACTGAACAAAGCACATAGATATGCATGCTTGGTGTAACCACGAAAGATAAGACGAGGAACTCGTGGATCAGGAAAATGACAAGAGTAGAGCACATCATGATTAAGATAAAATCCCTGAGATGGCAATAGGCTAGACATACTGCTAGAAGAATTGATCACTGATGTACAACTGAAATACCCTGGACTGGATTCCAAGGCAAAGACCCAGAAGATGACCACGTGGGAGATGGTTGGATGAAATTTGAAAGCTTTCTGGAGTGATATGGAGACTGGCTCAAGACAGACCATTGTGGAAGAAACTTGGGGAGACTTCGATCATCCAGCTACAGATTGATAATGGTTTGCAATGATGATCAGAGTTGTATAAAAATAAAATGTATCTGCATACAGGACCACTGAAACAGAAAACTTGTTGAAAACCCATGAAGTGTGAACCACAATAACAATAGAATGAGATAATTTACAGAAAAATGAACAAAACAAATAATTATTAGAACATTAATACAGATTCCAATGAGGACAAAATAAGTGTGCATTACAAATGGATCTTTATTGCAAAATATTAGATTATAAACTTTATGAAAACAAGACTAATTAAAGAGAGGTTTTATATCCAGAAAAACAGTTCCATTAGTGAACCTTCAAAAATTATAAATAGTATTTCCAATAAGTTAATTCAAAAATATTAGACTTACAAAATGCATAACGAAATGATTTTAATTACCAGCAACTGCAAGAGGAACCTGATAATAAAACTTAAATTGTTTATGTGTAAATGAAATTTTTGACTCAGTTCCTATAACACAGAGAACAGGCCTTGACAAAATGTAGAGACCAGAAATATTTGTAAAAAACAAAAGAATTCAGAAGATGTGAAAAATAATTGAATGTTCTGCAAGTTAATATAGAATCAAGTATATTAATCTGAGTAAAGCTTGAGTAAGGGTTTTAATTTCTGTAAATAACATGTTTACTTATTTTTAATCTACAAGCAAAAACTATCTGCAAAACCGAAAGAATTTGGAAACTATCCACGTACAGCAGCCAAGTATGTCTACATTCTGCTAATCTGATGATGATACACAGAATACACAGAAATATGAAGAATGGCATAATGCCTGGTGTAACAAAATCAACTATGACAGGATCCATTGCAAATATTCCAAGCTTTATTTATTGGTTAAAGAGTCTTATGTAAATATAACCTCACTATAGCTGTAAAATTGGCTGTTTTATCACATATAATACCTAACCGCAAGGAGAGATAATGCAAGAAAGAAAAAGCAGGTGTGTATAATATGCTGTTAGTATACTCTGACAACACAGAAAAATTATATATCAGAATGACACAGCAATCCTTAGCCATTAGATATAGGGAACACGTGGAAAGTGTCAACCATAACATACAGAATGTAGCACTTGCCAGGGAAGTCATGCACTTATCATCAGCAGAGTTGTATAAAAATAAAATGTATCTGTGTTCACAACCACTGAAACAAAAAACTTGCTGCAAAGCCACAAAGCATGAACCACTATAAAAATAGAATGAGATAAGTTAAAGAAAAATTAATAAAACATGTTCCTCATTTTCAACAAATAATTATTAGAACATTACAGATTTCAATTAGGTCAAAATAAGTACATTACAAATTGAATGTGCAGTAATGTGTTTGAAATGGACCTTTATCACAAAATATTAGACTATAAACCTTATAGAAACAAGACTAATTAAAGAAAATTTTTATATCCAGAAAAACAGTTCCATCAATGAACCTTCAAAAATTACAAAGAGAATTTTCAACAACTTAATTCAAAAATAGTAGACTTACAAAATACATAAGGAAAAGATTTTAATTTAATAACTGGCAACTGCAAGAGGAAGCTGGCAACAAAATTTTAATTCTTTCTGTGTAAACAAAACTTTTGATACAGTTCCTATACACTGAAAATAGACCTTAAATCTAGAGGCCAGAAACATCTGTAAAAACAAAAGAAATCAGATGTGAAAAATAATTTAAAGTTCTTTAAGTTAAAATAGAGTTGAGTATATTAAACTGAGTAAAGCCTAGAGTAAATGTTTTAATTGCTGTAAATAAAAAAAAAATTAATCTACAAGCAAAAGACAGGGTTGGCATGTTTTTGCCACAGTGGAAAAAACCACGGTAAAAACCGTCCTGGCAAAAATGTGTTTGCCAATTTTTGCCACCTACGTTAAAAAAAAAAAAAAAAAAAAAAATACATTTTCAATAATTGTTGTTACGTTTGGTTTGTAAATACTAAATAGTTTGAAAAATGCTTATCTAAACAAATATTCAAGAATTTTTTTTTTTTTACTGCTAAACTGAGGATGCCCTACAGATCTGTCTGGATTCATTGAAACTGGTAATTGATGGCTGTTTTGATGGATGGAGCAACATTCACAACGAGCCTATAACAGCTACGTGTGTTCAAGTTGGAAAATCTTCATGTGTTGTGGATGTTAAAAATTCGGGGAAAACCAAAAAGACTGCTGAATTTTTAGTTGAAAAGGTCAATGGAATCATTGCTAAAGTGTAAAATGTGTACCAGTGTAAAATAAAAAGTATTGTTACAGATAATGCCAAAAATATGGAAAAGATGAGAACAGGAATAGCACAAAAAAGTGCACTGGTTGGATACAGCTGTTCAGCTTATCATTTAAACCCTTTAGGGAAGATATAAACTCCTTCAAATGTGTTGAAGCATGTTGTTGAAATCCAGAAATATTTTCAAAACCATCATGCTTCAAGAGCTTGGCTTAAAGGGTGTGTTGATTCTGTAAGACCTCAGTTACCATGCAACAATCGGTGGAATAGTCAGGTTAGTTGTCTGGAATCATTTGTATGCAACCACAAGTGCCTACACAATGATTTCTAATGATCACAATGACATAATGGACCAAAACATAGTATACAAGACATAATGGACCACACAATATACAAGATTTTAATCTTTATCGTCAAGTCAAAGATCTGCTTCTGCAATTGAAACCTGTAGCAGATGCTTTAAATATTTTACAACGTGATTCTGCTACAATAGCTGATGCTTGTAGCTTATGGTGTTCCCTGCTAAGAAATGATGTCTTACATCCACACTATGCTATAATTGAGAAAAGGTTTAAGAAAGCTATTCAACGGTACCACTTGGTTTCATACTTACTACATCCAAAATATAGAGGCGAATATCTCAGCAATGAGCAGAAAGAAATTGCATGAGAATGGCTGGAAGATATAAATTCTGAGTTTCTGCCTTATGCTTTAAAATTTGATTTAAAAGATAGGCCATTCCATCCAATGTACTTTTCAGAAAATGTGATAATTTCACTGACTGCTAAAAAATGGTGGAACAGTGTATCAGGTGCCTGTGACATATCAAAGGACTTTTGTGATTTTGTAGCTTACCTTCAAGTTTGCCCTGCGAGTTCAGCTGTAATTGAAAGGACTTTCAAACTTTGCGTTTACTCATTCAAATATTCGAAACAGACTCAGTGTGGAAACAGCAACAAAACTCTTGTTTTGTTTTGGCATTCTTCAAAAACAAAAACAAGTATAGCATTTTTGTACATCTTCAGTGAGGTAAAAATTATTAAAACAGGTAACATGAATTCCTTCTCTTTTATTTCACAAGTTTTCATCTGTTTTTTTATTTAAAGACTTTTTTTCCAATTTTGCCGTTTTTTTCCATTTTTGCCTGGTTTTTACCAGTTTTTGCCATGCTGTTCTGGCAAAAATACCTTTTTGCCAGCAAAATGACCAACCCTGGCAAAAACTATCTGCTAAATCTGCTAATAATTTGGAAATTATCCGTGTATAGCGTTCACACATACGTCTACATTCTGCTACTCAGCTGCTCCTATATGGAATAACAGTAGAAGAGTTGCTCTTTACACAAACCTCAAAGATGGAGCTATCAAAGAAACAGTTAAAATCTTCTCCGACAAGCTAGTGTGCAATGATGCTGTCTCTACAAAACTTCCAATGGTCTGGCATGCATTATTAAGAGATGGGAACATGTCCCAACAGAGTGTATAATCAGGTGATAAATAGCACATAAATACTGCTCATGTGCATTTTATGTCTAACCAGTTCCTTGGAAAAGCCTCCCAGTGGAGAGTGAAAGCTTGACACCTCGTATATATATTGTCTTACGACACTGAATAAATGGATTTATACTACCCTATTACCATTCTGAACATAGAAGGTGGTTATCTATAGTGTCTTACGAATTCACAATAGTAATCAATCATTCTTTCATTAATATTAACACTGCGTGAAATGTTTTTTAAAGGGCTAATAGTTCTACTGGCGGAACTTCTGTAGTAATATGCTTTTAGTTCTGAATTTGTTACCTAGTGCTCTACTTTGTATGTGTCTCTAGTCTCTTAACTGCTAACAGTAACAGCCAAAGAAAATTACATAAGATAGTACAACTATACTAGTTATCCGGATTTATTGGCGTAGATAAAATCAATGTTTCCACGCTTTCGAAACGTTCTATTATCCAGTTTGCTGACTACCTTCCTTGAAAAAGCCATCTGGTTGATGTGCAAAAGCTTGGAAACCTTGACTTTATCTACACCAATAAATTTGGATAACTAGTATAGTTGTACTATCTTATATATAGTTGGTGTACAGTTCCTTGCGTTATCAAAGAAAATTAATTCTGAATAAATTTTGTGTGGAGCATTTTCTTTTTTTTTTTTTAGAAGAATGATCAGGGGTGATTGTGAGGTGAAACAAAAATACAAGGAAACTATATCGCATAATAAATATAGTTTCCCTTCTAGTGCTTGTAGAAGTTCAACTTTACATCTTTTCTTGTACTAAATTTTCTTTCATGTGCTAGAAATTCAGATTTTAAACCATAACTATAATAAAAAAAAAAGAGGAAATAGATAAATTACTCACACGAGATAAATAAAAAAAATACAAGCAAGCAGGAGTTTAAGTTCACAAGAAAAATTATGTCAGAAGGGTTTGTTTGAATCTTTAAAGAGAATCAGAAGTAAATATGATATAAGATTAACACCTAGTTTAGACAACGAACTTAAAAATTTTTGCCCTAGCTTGATTCAAAAAGAAGAAAACTTGTTAAAATTGCAAGGAGTAATTATATAAAGTAACTTGCAGCTGTGGAAAATACCACATAGATGAAACAGGTTGCAGGCTGCGCATCACGAAGCACAAGGCAACAATAAAAAATTGTTCAAACAAGACAGGATTAGACAGACATGTTAGAGAAACCGGACACTGCATGGACTGGGACTCTTTGACTGTCATTGGACATCAATCCAACTTCCTGAAGCGTAAATTGAAAGAGGGACTTGAAATTGGAAAATACCAGAACTTCATCCTTAACGACTGTAAGGGATTTTCACTGCCTAAAATCTGGCAACATATCTTGCAGAATCACCGTAACCATCAAGGTTAACCGTAACCGAAGAAAGTGACGGAGATTGAACGAATGACAGCCTGATGAAGGAGAGAAGTTCTCTCCGAAAATTTGCAGAAATTTGAGACTTAACCTAAATAAATCCCATAAAAAAAGTTAACTAGTTTGAATATACAAGGTGTTTAGACTTTAGAGGGGTTGGAATATAGCAACATTCGAATAGGAAATCATGTTCTCCGAAGTATTCCTGAGTCAGTATAAGCCTTAGAATGTTAGGAACTATTGGGTTGTCGGGAAAGTCATGACATATTTTAGCCACGTTTTGCAAAGGTCATGTATTGATAGAAAGAACAAAGATAAATCAATGATATAATGCCCGTTTTGTTCGATAACCTTTTGCCATCTTTCAGTGAGCTGCAGAATGCCTCGCTCATAGAAAGAACTGTCTTTCGTGGAGAAAAACTGTACAAGGTGCTGATTTACAGCCTCATCTGAATTGAACGCTATACCACGCAAGGACAGTTGAAGAGAGCGAAACAAGTGGAAGTCTGACGGCGCAAGTTCAGGTGAGTATGCTGGGTGTGGCAACACATCCCACCCAAGCTCCAATAATTTTTGGCGGGTGATCAAACTTGTGTGCTGTCTCGCGTTGTTGTGATGGAACACAACACCTTTACGATGAACGAGCTCTGGACATTTCTGGATGATGGATTCGTTCAAACTGTCCAATTGCTGATGGTACACATTCGAATTGATTGTTTGGCTCCATGGTAGGAGCTCGAAAAACATGACACCTTTAAAATCCCAACACACTGAGACAAGAACCTTCCGCTGATGAATGTCTGCTTTGGATGTCGTTTGAGGCGAAGCAGCACGTCAGGACCAAGACCGTTTGCGCAGCACATTGTTGTACACAATCCACTTTTCGTCACCAGTTATCGGTCGCTTCAAAAAAGGATCGTTTTCCTCACGTTTAATGAGTATATCACAGATGTTTATACGCGCTGTCAATTGAGCTTCTTTGAGTTCATGAGAAACAGACACATTCAGCTTACTTACGTACCCCAGCTTCTTCAGGTGGTCATGAACGCTGGAATGATGGATGTGCAATGTGTCTCCAATCTTTCGTGTTGTGTAACGTGGGTTTGACTCGATCAATGCATTGATTTGGTCGTCATCAACCTCGGTGGGCCTTCCGGACCGAGGAGCATCATTGAGGTCAAAATCACCAGCACAGAATTTTGCGACCACCACTGGCACTGACGTTCTTGTAGAGCATTATCACTGTGCACTTTACGCAACTTTTCACATGCTTGATGCGGGTTCTTCCCTTTAGGGAAGTAAAACAGTAAAGTATGGCAAAAACGCACAGTTTGGTCTTCCATCTTCAACTTGATGTCAAATCTCTGCAAATCAACCGAATCGCTCACTATTCCTTTTAGACTGCAGCTAGAACTGGCACCTGTCGAATGCCATAGCGATAACAGAGCTGTGCATGCCTCTAGTACTTCCAAAACCGCCCAACCGCCATCGGGTGCCAAAATACGTCATGACTTTTCCGACAACCCAATACATAGCAGACAATGTAGTTAGTTCCTTACATAGCTACTACATTGGATTGTGTTTCGCTCAAAATTTGGATGTTACGGCAATTGAAGAAGCCATCTCTGGTAAATGATGCCTCCTCCATGAACAAAACTCTGCTAACAAAATAGGGCTCATTCTGACAATGTTTCAATATCCATTTGCAAAACTCCACCCATTGTGGGAAATCCACCACAGACAATCCATGCACTTTCTGTGGATGATAGTGGTTGTAGCTGGTCATCATGCAAGTCTCACCTCACAGTGTTTCATGAAAGTTTTGGTCGTCTGGTCACCCAGGGCGACCAAAAAAATTGCCTGGGCCACCATGGAAAACATCACTAAAAAGCATGTATCTCAATTTTCGTCATATAATCTGTGGATTATCTGCTGAAAAAGTTAAAAATTTAGATTATGTGGATTCTACTTTCTGGATCTCGTGTGCGCTGGCTTTATGTTTAGTTTGTCCTTCGCCATTTTGACGTAACATCTTAGCTGCTGCTATTTTCCTTCACTGCTACGTATGATGTCTTTGGAAAGGCAACATTTCAGTTACACTGCTGAATTTAAACTTCAAGTGAGGGGCACAGCTGAGGATAGCCGCCCCGGTGACGCAGTGGTCTAAGTGATGGCTTCTGACCATTCGTCCGGGTTTGAATCCCGGTGTGGCAAGGATATGGGGTTTGTCTTACGGCACTGGCTCTCTCCCTTCCCTGGAACCAGTGACCCTAACTCAGGGATGGGCGACCATTGAGTTGATCACAGTGGTCATTAAACCTCCAATAAAAAAAAAAAAAAGACAGCTGAGGATATGATCGTGTCATTATATGATAGTTTTCGAAAGGTCAGAATACTAGTGGGCAGTGATACACGAAAAACGAAAAGCTGCAGTCTAAGAAGTAAACAAACCCATCGGTAAACTCTGCAGGAGAATTCACAGAAGTTCACCCCTCTTTTTATACTGGCCTGTGTGTAAGCCAACTCCCCTACTTTGAAAGCAGGATTTCTTCCAAAAACTTTCAACTTACACGCGAGTACATACAGTATTTCTATGAATTGTTCTGTATCAGTAATGCAATATTCTAGAACTGCATCGGTGTAATTAAATTTTGTGCTCAATGACATCCATAGAGCACAATGTTTAATCACTAGAAAGCTTTATTTGTGCCTGGAGATAAAAGATATAGTTAAAAAGTTACCTTCAAAAATTAATTTCTTTATTTAATAAAATCGTTTTTTCTTTACTTCATTGCACTCGAGGGGGGGGGGTATTTATGTTGGTGGAAGTTCTGCTTCCAGATAAACATTTGTGATGTGCGGATTATATAGCAATATTTTTTTTTTCTGAATGTCACGGTCTGCGGATTATACGCCAGTATAGATTAAACAAAGGTAAAAATAATTGTGCAAATTTGAGGTTCTGCAGATAATACAACAAAAATTACAGTAATTCAAGAATTTGCGAGCCCCAGAAAAAAAAAACCAAATGAGTGAGTACCATTTTTTCCCCCAGAGAAAAATAAGCTAAAGGTTGAGGAGGAAGCATTACTTTTTGGACAGAATTATACATGACTTTGGTATCCCCTCCCCATGACCAATGAAAAAATGTATCTGGCCACCAGATTTTAGAATATTTATTTACCCCTGCTCTTCAACAGCGACTGTTCGAATCTGTCATGAACGACCTACACGATGCACTGCACGCAGGGAACCTGTTTTCCCAAGTTGCTGGAGAATTCAGAGTTGAAGATACATTCTTCTCATAATACGTGGTAAATAAGTCATGATAATTAACACAGCAATCAGACATCGCCGAACTGACTGTAATTACTGTTTCACACGTGAATTAAATCACATGAGAAAACCCCATTTATCATTTTTGCTACAACATTTTTGAGCCACCTAAAGAATACCCCATTTTATCATTTTTGCTACAACAGTTTTTGAGCCACCTTAAAGTTTGGTATACATGTACTATGTTTATAACGTAAAAGCAGTTTAAAAGATAAGTAAATATAAGTATATGTAAATGCAATACAAAGGTAAACTTGTACTAACCTTTATTAAAAAAATATCCATCAAAACCTAAGAAACAAAATAATCAAGTATTGTTTGTCTATTACATTCTTGTGAAATTTTGTTTTTTAAATGAATTTCTAGACAGCCACCTGAAGCTTTGAATTCTTTGAATCCTAATTCATTTGCGGTTTCTTTTTAATTCTGTGAATCCTAATTCATTTGCGATTTCTTTTAAATTCTGTGAATCCTAATTCATTTGTGATTTCTTTTGATTTCTGTGAATCCTAATTCATTTGTGATTTCTTTTGAATTCTGTGAATCCTAATTCATTTGCAATTTCTTTTGAATTCTGTGAATCCTAATTTCATTTGTGATTTCTAAGGACTTTTGACAAATTAAAGTCCATGATAAAGGAATGCTGTTGGCTCTAGAGCAACAAAACTAATCACATGTAAGAGTGTCTCCAGCTAAACCATCAGTTCTAGGGAAAGCTCTCTTAATTTTCCAGTTGCCATTACAATCTTGCCAAGACTTCAAGATTTCACTTACTTGCATTTTCCCAATGCCCAGTTTATCTTTTAAAACGCACACACTTAATCTTTCCCCTTCACTCAGCACCACTATTTCAACTTTTTCTATTAAAGTCAAACGCTTACGTTTGTGCAACATTTTAAATCGCTCGCTTGATGAGAAAAACCTATACGATTATTGCAGACAAATGTAATTTCTAGTAATCTGGACTTGAAATTGATCCCTGTACACTGACCTTGACCTTACCAAACAACAAAAGGCGAGTCCCTCCCACCCACACCTGAATTGTGTTTGCATGTGTTTCAATCTGATTACTGTTCTAGAATTAGCTGGCCTTGGGTGCTGGTCCCCGTTTCTGAGGTGCTCACCCTATTGGGAGCACCTGAAGAGCTAGAAGGCAGTTTCTCATGCTCAGATGTACATATGCAAAGAGAGGGTCGGACTGTCTGGTGAGCACGAACGCTAAACCTTTTTCCAGCGATATTTCCGCCACTTACCAGGGGTACATATAGCATTTTAAAATTTACTAGACCTTGGGAACAAAACAGTTAAAATAGAGAATGAGGAAGGGTAAAATAACAAAAAGGAAAAAAATTGCGAGTTTGGGCGAATCACATCCCTAGGAATTCCTAGAAACGAAAGCAGATTGTCCGTTATATTGTACTTTAAGTGTGTCCGCGTCCATTATTTAGAATGTCCACTATTAAGAAGTGAATGCTCTATAAGAAGCCATGCATTTCTGCAGGGGAATTCAAAATTGTCTATTATAGAGAGATGTCTGCTATTAAGAAGTGTCCGTTAATGGAAATTTTACTGTACCTGGATTTTCAGGTTTAGAATGAAACAAAATCTGGAATTCCAGACTACACCCAGATTACAAACATGTCTGGATGATTAAAGGATACTAATAATAAATTTTTAAAACAAAGCAACTGAACAATAATAAGACATTTTTTTTTTATGAATCAATTGTTTTTACATAGAGCTAATTTTTGGGCACACATACTTCTACATCAGAAAAATTTTGCTGACTAAATGTTGAACTGCTTATTTCACTGTCAGTGCAGACTGAAACTCCCAGTTCTATCTGTGGACTTTTAATGAAAATCATAAAATCTACAGAATTGAAGCAGAGAACTATCATCTTGAAATGAGAAAAACATCCATATTTCACATATTAATTTGTTCCGTACTTCATGTTTTCAATGTATTCCATATTACAAACACATAAAATATTAGTTTCCCCAACATGCACTTTGTTACAGCTTTTCTTTTATGGTAGAACTATTTTCTTATCCCCTTTTAATGCTAGGAGTGATGAGGTGGACCCCAACATAAACAAAGCTCAATGCTACACAAGTTTGGGACTACTTGAAAGCACAGACCCTACGGTACTGATTTTTTGCACTTTCAGAACCCTAGATCACTTTTCACAATGGTTTCAGCTTAACACAAAATAATCATGCAGAGCTATGTATTAAAAAAAAAAGGACAGAATCATATGCTTTTAGCATTACTCTCAGCAAAGTCCTCAATTGATTGAAGTCTATAAAAAGTTTGCAATACATATCTTAATGCAGAAATATTACTGTGAAGTGTTTTAACCTAATAAATGGAGTATTTCCCTATTATAAACATGAATGGAAAACTGGTATTCTTCTGAGGACTACTAAAATCACCTCTGCATAAGCAAAGCATACTAATAAAATCCAATAAAAAATGTCATTGAGCTTTATTCCTTATGAAGGAACCATTCTAAATATTGTACAGAAAGATATTCCACACAACAACTTTTATATCATTCCTTACTGACATTAGTATATGGTGCCCATTTCTGAGGTGATCAAAGCTATAAAAAAGGTACAAAATTTTGAATCATGATGTGAATAGAAATTGGGTCCTAAAAATGAAATAAATTTCATGTACTCTGAAATGAGATTTTATTTTGCATACACAGGCTATGTGCATGTTAACATATAAAATCTTGACTAACACTACTTTTAAAATCCCTCTTAGTTTTATTTTGAGATGAGAATATGCCAAAAAAATATACAATGCTCATCTATCCTGAATTATAAATGGCGTAACACAGATAAAAACTTAAACCCACAGTTCACAATTAAGAACAAGAACTGAAATTACAAGTTCTGCATGCACTAGTTTTATCTTTTGGTTTTTTTAACTCATTTCAGTAGTGGGTTACTTGCTACTTACTAACACATGTTCTCTGAACTTTGATAAGTTTCTCTCTTTTTTAGTGGTTTTATGTAAGCACTGAATCATGTGTGCCCAGATGGTTCAAGAGTGAAAAAAGATCCAGAGTGAATGAACAAAATCCACAATACACATATGGTTGAAAAGACATAAAGAACCAGAATGAATGAACACAAAATCTATAATGAACTCAGAAACATGCTGTTAACCTCATTACTCAACTTCCTTGAAGACTTGCACTGCCATATAGATAGAAACATCGACTGTCTATAATGCTATAGGCAGCAATCCTTTTCCTCTCTGTGTCACACTTCACTGTAGTATACACTGTAAGTTTTATTATTTTACATCAATCAAATTTATTGATACTGATTCTCCTCTCACAGCCTCAAAATGATCACTTAAAATAGAAAAACCTCTTCTACATACCATATTGGCCAGTTTTCTGTTATCCAGATCAAATTTCTGCAATTTTTTTGTATTTTCCTTCAGTGTGCTTACTCCTTTTGGTGACTATTTAATAATTTACTTCATTTCATATGAATGTCAGGGTTTCTTCCATCCTTCTCACTGTGAAATCACGAACGGTTAACATTTCTTCTTTCCCGTTTTCAACACTTAAGGTTTGGTAATCACTTTTCCGCGAATCTTAGATGCTGTTGATCACCCGAGACAGCGGTAAAAACTCTGCCTACATACTAAACAGCATGCACAGATAGTATATTTACTGAGGATTTAGCTCCACGACACGTCGGGTTCGGTTATCCTTAACGTGAAATGGTCTCCCGCAAGCGCATGCTACACAATTCACACATGAAAGCAATTTCTCTGTGTCAGAACCTCTTGTTAAAATAATTAAATTTAACCCTCTGAATGCCACACGCAAACAACAAATGCTCTAAATCCCTTAAATGAATCAAAAAGGAAACTATACAAGGTATAAACCATCCTATAGTCAATAGTTGCTTGGACGACCAACAAAAATTACCGCTTCTCAAGAGCGGCGAGTGGATCTTTAAAAAAAAGGCAACAGATGCTGAGGGTGTTGTTTAAAAAACGTACGGAAATAAGACCCACCTTTACAAAATTTGCAGGTAACAATCGCAAAACGAAATCCATTTGGTGTAATTACGGAATCAAAATAGCGCTGGATGTCGTAAAAGTATGGGAAAAGCACTAGTTACGTGGAAGTAAATAATATTTGGATGTATTTTCAACGGAAAACATACGGATATCCTAAAGATATAAAAGTTTCCCTTCGATCACTGATGTTAATTACCGACATTTTTATGTATTTCATTGATTAATGCCACACTCACCATAAATACATAAAACTTAAGTGACATACATCCACACTCTATAGAAACTTGTACGGAGCCATAAGCAATGGCACCCGGATGTCGCTTTCATTAATGTAGCGTCCTCTATTTCTTCCTTAAAACTTTTTGCATCACAGAATTGTGAAACATAAATTATATTTAACCCATATTTGGTTAGCAGAATAAGGAAACATTATTTTTTATTGATGTTTTCAACTCAGGGAAAGTATTTATCTTTATAGCTGTGCTCCGAGTCATGTTCATTGAAAGCATTCATTCAGCAGCAGCCCAAAATATGGAAAACGAAAGTTAGGCAAAACGTCAAAGAAAATTTATTCAGTCTGACAATCTGCAAATATTTTCTTAGTAGTTTCATAAATCATACATGCGCTTATTTTCACTTTTGAAATCGACGATTTAGATAGTCTATGATTTATTCTATTGCACGTGGATTTTATGTAGTCGATTTCTAGGGTTCGTTTGTAGTTATCACCCTTTTAAAAGCCATATTTTAATTCACATTGTCTTATACATTTCGTTAGTTTCTATATACAGAAGTTTCTTCTGTTTTCAGAAAATATACATAATAAGAAAATAAACTGCCTCTGCCCTTGAAGTCATATATAATATGTTTCAATAGGTCTCAGTGTCACATCCAGATAATCAGCCTGCCTGAGAAACCTTCATGACGTCACAAACTGTGGCCATGATATTTTATGGTATTGGTTGACTCTGGTATTCTAAGATAGAGTCAACAGAAGTTGACCAATATCATAAGACATCTAGTCATCGAGATGTTACATCGCAAAGCTTTCGCAAGTGGCTTTCCCATAGACCTACTATGGCCGCCCGGTGGCGCAGTGGTCTAAGCGATGGCCTCTGATCATTCGTGCGAACGGGGTCTGGGTTCGAATACCGGTGAGGCATGGATGTTGTGTTTGTCTTACGGCACTGGCTCTCTCCCTTCCCTGGAACCAGTGGCCATAAATTAGGGACGGCGACTGCTTACAGCCTATTGAGTTGCTCACGGTGGTCGTTAAACCTCCAACCGCCGCCCCGGTGGCACAGTGGTCTAAGGCGCTGGCATCTAATCCTTCGTCTGTAAGGGGTCCGAGTTTGAATCCCGGTCAGGCATGGATGTTGTGTTTGTCTTACGGCACTGGCTCTCTCCCTTCCCTGGAACCAGTGACAATAAATTAGGGACGGGCGACTGCTTATAGCCCATTGAGTTGCTCACGGCGGTCGTTAAACCTTCAATCAAAAAAAAAAAAAAAAAAAAAAAAACTCCAACCAAAAAAAAAAAAAAAAAAAAAAATGTCACAAACTTGAAGCACTTTGAGCAGACGACGCGGAACTGATGGCCACGCCCAGTGAGCCGTTACTAGTACTTTTTTACCATTGTGGGAATAAGGAATAGACCGTTTTTCATCAAAAAACTTATACTCTTTTTAAAATGAGATCGTGCTGTGCCATTGCATGGGTCAACTCATCAACTAAAGCACCTGCTGGTGTAACTTCCATAGGAAATTGTGCATAGGATATTTATTTTTTTCTAAATTTAAACTTTTTTTGCAAAGCATTGTAGTTTGATTAAGAACTGACGGTTCTGAAACTGACCAAATTTTAAGCAAATACGAATTTAGATTACTCTTCCCTCGAGAATTGTCCACAGTAATGTTCTCATTTACTAATAATTGATATACCTTACACATTTGCGTTATTTTTATACTTAATCATACAAATGTATGGGGATCTCAATCTGTGCTAACGGCGGCGGAGAGTGCGTCGCGGCAAAACGGCTGAATTTTCTCAGACATGCGTACATATAATACGATGAACGCATGTTTCACATAAAGCGATAATTTCGTGAATTTACTTTTTATGCTGTTTATGTTAATAAATTCCAGCAGCGTACCCATGATTTGTTTACAGGTGTGGCTCAAATTATTGAAGATGCACATTTTTCTTTTCTTTTTTTTTTTTTTGCTTGGAGGTTTAGCGACCACCGTCAGCAACTTAATGGACTATAAGCAGTAGCCCGTCCCCAATTTAGGGTCACTGGTTCCAGGAAAGGGAGAGAGCCAGTGCCGTAAGACAAACACAACATCCATGCCTCACGGGATTCGAACCCTTTTGGACGAATGATCAGAGCCATCGCTTAGACCACTGCGCCACCGGGGCGGCGAAGATGCAAATTAAAAGATTCTGAAGAAAACATCTCCCAAAGTAATTGGGCAGCGATAAAAATATCTCCGCCATATTAAAGTGAAAATATGTATTCAGAAATATAAATAAATACATTTAAAATTCCCATTATTGGTAAAATATATATTCAAAAACACATAAAATTATATTTAAAAATAAGCAGCTAATACAAAGGACGAAGGATCAAGTGATACCTCATGGGAGGTCCGGGCCCCTGGGTCACTCCCATTGAATTCCAGTAAACGTTTAAACGAAATTTTCAATATGAAAATTTTAAAATGCAAAAAAATTTCATTCGACTTTTTATTTTTCATATTAAGCGCTGTAGCTCATACCTTCTTAAGAGTTCGATTTTACAAAGGTAGGACACATAAACTGATATGTAAAAAATATTCTCAAGGATAATTTATGCGTATCTGATGATCTGAGAAAATTGTCCACGCACATACACACCGAAAAATCATGTTAAGTACTTGTATCAAGATGAACTCGTAAAAATAACGTGCTGTTGTTTATAATAGGTTCGTTAGGTTTGCGAGTAAATAAAAACTTTAAAGAGCCCGGAGAATTGAGTTTCTAACAATATTAATTGATTCAGATTGATACAGAGATTTCTGTAGAACACGATAAGTAGAAAATGTTAGGTAAGCTATTTATTACTTTGGTAACGAAAGCACATACTCTTCTGCAGTTGTTAGAAAACTAAAATAAGTTCGAAAAACATCAATAAAAATGTATCATAGCCAGTTTAAAACGTTTATGATATGTTACCTAATGATCGCTAGTTTTTTTTACTGATTCACGTACTGAAATTATAGATCAAAAAATGCAGCCACACCATCATTACTCAATGTGATATAATGATCTCAGTCGGCCGCCCCGGTGGCGCAGTGGTCTAAGGCGCTGGCCTCTGATCATTCGTCCGCAAGGGGTCCGGGTTCGAATCCCAGTCAGGCATAGATGCTGTGTTTGTCTTACGGTACTGGCTCTCTCCCTTCCCTGGAACCAGTGACCCTAAATTAGGGACGGGCGACTGCTTAGAGCCCATTGAGTTGCTCGCGGTTGTCGTTAAACCTCCAATCAAAAAAAATCTCAGTCGTTTCACTGCGTCTCACCAACATGGCGGCGGAGGCTGTGACGTCAGAATCGTGACGTTTCGCTGGCTTAATTTCTTAGACACGATTCTGACGTCACAGCCTTCGCCGCCATGTTGCGTTGGTGAGACGCACTGAGAAGACTGAGATCATTACCAAGTGGCAGCAGCTAGCGACATTTTGATCGCAGAGCTTCTTTTTTTTTTTTTTTTTTTTTTTTGATTGGAGGTTTAACGACCACCGTGAGCAACTCAAATGGGCTATAAGCAGTCGCCCGTCCCTAATTTAGGGTCACTGGTTCCAGGGAAGGGAGAGAGCCAGTGCCGTGAGACAAACACAACATCCATGCCTCACCGGGATTCGAACCCGGACCCCTTTCGGACGAATGATCAGAGGCCATCGCTTAGACCACTGCGCCACCGGGGCGGCGATCGCAGAGCTTGTACGGTAAAAACGGCGTGTGTCGTATGTGAGAAACGTTAATTAAGCTCTTTTACCTGCGCGAAAGAAGAAATGTTATGTTGTTTTATTACTGCGTATTAATTTTTTTCAATGGGGCATAAATTAGACATTGTGCCTTTTAACTTACGATTAAAGAAAACATTATCGTAATTTGGGGGGATATAAAATAACTCAAGGGAAACGTCGCTTGTCCTACGTGTCAAATATATTTCGGCTTCAGTTTCTTGCAAGCTGCGTGATCTAGTTGCACGAAATTCGTATTTCACACTCTAAGTAATGTCAAAAATCATTTTAATGTGGCCATTTGTTTATTCTTAAGAGAAATTGCCGAGAGCAGAACTTTTAATTTCGGAAGTTTTCCTGCAGTATTATGACTTCGTGATAGTTATTCAACGGGAGAAAAAATAAGTAAAATTATATATGATAGAAAGAAATGCCCCCTTCATATAATTTAGAGTTTAGACAATTACAAATCTCGAGGATGAAAAGTATGGGAAAAGAAATACGAGTTAACAAACCATGTGTAGGTTTAACCAGAAACCTTCCCTTTAGAGCCATACACAGTCTGGTGAATGACACAAGGGATCTAGTAAAACCTAAGTCCCTCAATTTAATATTTAGAGATCAATTAAGTAAAAAAGGTTCCTAGCTTACTATCGTGCACTTAAAATACTAAGACGCCTCTATTATTTTAAGGGAAAGATTACGAAAGGAAGTGAGAAGCCTAGATTGAAACTTTTTTTTTATTGTAGGTTTAACGACCATCGTGAGCAACTCATGGGCTATAAGCAGTCGCCCGTCCCTAATTTAGGGTCACTGGTTCCAGAGAAGGGAGAGAGCCAGTGCCGTAAGACAAACACAACATCCATGCCTCACCGGGATTCGAACCCGGACCCCTTACGGACGAATGATCAGAGGCCATCGCTTAGACCACTGCGCCACCGGGCGGCTAGATTGAAACTGCAAGTCACGGTAAATGAGACAAAGCTCTAGTAAAAACTAAGTCCCTCAACTTAATATTTAGAGATAAAGTAAGTGCAAAAGGTTACTAGCTAACTATCCTGCACTTAAAATACTAAAACACCTCTATTATTTCCAGAGAAAAATTAGAAAAGAAGGTGAGAAGCCTAAATTGAAACTGCAAGTCACAGCAATAGCACTTAAATCCGGAAGAAAATATGAATATGTTTCCTTTTTTTTTTTTTTCTCATGCTTTTTTTTCTTGGGGACAATTTGGTCGTCCCACTTCTCTTTTCTATTTCCAGACAGAGGATACCGGTATAGTGAGATCGCAAAGGTGTGTGATACCTCTTGCTAAATGGAAATCGTCATATTTTGGCTTGGCTTAGCTTCGTTTCCAGTTAACATGTTTTAGAGCATTTACCCACTTTCCTCAAAGTAGCACAATAATTATGAGGAAACCTACGAAATGAAAGTGTCTGCTGGCCAGTTGTTTGTTTATTGGTACATCCCTACGCTACCCAAGGTATAACCGTTTTAAAAATCTGTTTAGCTCATTAAATTTGGCTATATTATTTTCTGAAATACTTTCCAATATATACACACTAGTTATAAAAACCAAAAATTAAATCTTACTGGTTATATATTAAAAAAATGGATGTAATTGATATAAACACACGAACGCCTATAGTATAAAACGAGATGTGACAGATTCTTTCCGTACAACGGCGTTGTAACAACGCTGAACTTCAAATGTCGCCCGGTTAATTTACGGTTTTCCAATCTATGTATCTTAAAGGTCTTCGATCATTACATCACATTGAGTATAGTGATGATGTGGCTGCCTTTCTCGATCTACATATCTAAATTTCAGTATGTGGATCAGTAAAAAAAAGCGGAGTGTGTAAATTGCGAACAGAAATTGGACCGGTCTCAAACCCGATATGTAAATTGCGAACTAAAAGTCAAGACCCCTAAGTGTAAATTGCAAACTAAGTGCCAAGACTCCTATGTGTAAATTGCGAACCAACTTTTCTAGACCCGATGTGTAAATTGCAAACCGACTTTTCTGCGCCCATTCTGACGATATCAAAAAATAAACCAAAGACGAAAACAACAAAACTAGTTTGTCATCCTTGCACAGGGGCCATGTTAATTTTTTTTCTGTGATGTTCCATATTTAGTATATGCACATTTTTTGTACTTAATTTATTGTATTCACGCAAATATATATTTATTTTGCAGTAAGTGTAGGCGTCTACGATTGGGAACCTCAACGAACAGTAGGGGGCGCTGCGCAAACGTAAACAAACTTCTCTAGTACGGGTAACGTCGCACGTGTTTCCATAAAGTCGAATGTTAGAATGGCTGGTTTGTCGCTTTCAATCCTTGAAATAATGAAATTTGTGGACGCTTCCAAAAATTCAAGATGCATTAAAGAAGGGGAAGTGATTGTTAATGTAGGCCATATAATTTCTTGTGGAATTAAGAAGGAAGATGGAAGAGAAATTCTCATAGTTTCGCACTGCATTCAGTCCACGGCAATAACGTCGTCGCCTCACTCCATCAACGCTATTTTAGATACAAGTAACAGTGAAATTTCTATAAAGTCATTTGAGTGCTCTTGTAAAGCGGGCAGAAGTGGAACGTGTAAGCACTGTGTAGCAGTAATGCTTTACTGTAACAGGTAATTTTTATTTTTACATTTTCAGGCAAGTGATATAGTAATACCGACAGGGGTGTTCTAATCCGGATTACTATTAAAAGCTGACATTTCGTTTCACAGGACCCATTTTCAATACTGTCAACAATAACATTTGTAATTTTTGAACATTCTGTTCCTAAAAGTGTTTGTGAATTGGTAATTGTTGATCATCATTGGGTTCTGCGTTTTTGAACCGATGACTGTTGACAGAACATTGCAAATCTTGTTCCATAATGAAGTTTAAATTTATATGGATAGCAGCAATTATTTGTTTTCCAGATTATGTAGAAATGCGGATTTTTTTAATTACTACTGTACAATAAAAACATGCTGCCTTGTTTATTATTCATTCAAAGACGTTACTAGGTTAGTAGCATTTCACTGGAAGGATTTCAAACGCAAGGCGCAAATGTTTATACTAACTTGTGAAAAACATAGCCGATACCTTGGGAACGACATTGCGGGACACAACAATATGATTTGTTCTTCTTCACGGAATTCTCCAATATAGAACTCTCTAATTCCAGAATGAATGCAAAAATACACCAAACTACGACAACTGAACGTAATGAGCAATCTACCAACAGCCAAGCATTGAGCCAAAAACGTTACCCGTACTACAGTAATTTTTCCTTTTGCCGCTAAAGGGAGAGCGGACCGCTGAGATTGCCAATTAACAAATCTTTTCCTTTTTCAGAGATCGAGCGCGTCACTTCAGTCGTAAAACTTGTCAAACAACAAAAGATATATATATATATCTTTTTTTTTTTTATTGGAGGTTTAACGACCACCGTGAGCAACTCAATGGGCTATAAGCAGTCGCCCGTCCCTAATTTAGGGTCACTGGTTCCAGGGAAGGGAGAGAGCCAGTGCCGTAAGACAAACACAACATCCATGCCTCACCGGGATTCGAACCCGGACCCCATATGGACGAATGATCAGAGGCCAACGCCTTAAACCACTGCGCCACCGGGGCGGCAAAAAAAGATATATCTGTGGAACAACAAAAGCAATCAAAACAGACTAGCTAGCTTAGGTAATTCCAGCAGATGTTCTGAGAAGTTGGTTCGGAATTTACATATAGAGGTCATGGGCCTTGGTTCGCAAGTTACATATAGAGTTTTAATGACGGTCTGATTTTGGTTTTCAATTTACACATTTTGGTTTTCAATTTACACATTTTAGTTCGCAATTTACATACCACAAAAAAAAAACAGCGATTATTAGGTAACACATGATAAACGTTTTAGGCTGGCTACGATACATTTTTATTGATGTTTTTCGAACTTTGTTTTAGTTTTTTAACAACTGCAGAAGAGTATGGCCGCCCCGGTGGCGCAGTGGTCTAAGGCGCTGGCCTCTGATCATTCGTCCGTAAGGGGTCCGGGTTCGAATCCCGGTCGGGCATGGATGTTGTGTTTGTCTTGCGGCGCTGGCTCTCTCCCTTCCCTGGAACCAGTGACCCTAAATTAGGGACGGGCTACTGCTTATAGCCCATTGAGTTGCTCACGGTGGTCGTTAAACCTCCAATCAAAAAAAAAAAAAAAAAAAAAAAAAAGAGTATGAGCCTTCGTCACCGAGGCTACAAATAGCTAACATACCATTTTCTACTTATCGTGCTTTACAGAAATCTCTGTATCAAAGTGAATCAATTAATATTGTTAGAAACTCAATTCTATGGCCTCTTTAAAGTTCCTGTTTACTTGCAAACCTAACGAGCCGCCCCGGTGGCGCAGTGGTCTAAGGCGTTGGCCTCTGATCATTCGTCGGAAGGGGTCCGGGTTCGAATCCCGGTGAGGCATGGATGTTGTGTTTGTCTTACGGCACTGGCTCTCTCCCTTCCCTGGACCCAGTGACTCTAAATTAGGGACGGGCGACTGCTTATAGCCCATTGAGTTGCTCACGGTGGTCGTTAAATCTCAAAAAAAAAAAAACTAACGAACCGACTATAAATAACAGCACATTATTTTTACGCAAGTATTTAACATTATAGTTAAAGTGATTTGTGTGTGTGTGTGTGTGTGTGTGTATGCGGACAATTTCTTCAGATCATCAGATACCCATAAATTACCCTTGATAATATTTTTTACGTATCAGTTTATGAGCCCTAACCTAGTAAAATCGAACTCTTAAGAAGGTATGAGGTACAGCGCTTAATATGAAAAATAAAAAGTTGAATGAAATTTTTTTGCATTTTAAAATTATCATATTGAAAATTTCGTTTAAACGTTTACTGGAATTCAATTTACCAACAATGAGAATTTTAAATATTTTTGTATATGTTTCTGAATATACATTTTCACATTAATATGGCAGAGATATTTTTATCGCTTCCCAATTGCTTTAGGAGATGTTTCCTACAGAGTGTTTTAATTTGTATCTTCAATAATTTGGGCAACCCCCGTAAAAAAATCCTGGGTACGCTGCTGAAACTTATTAGCATAAAGAGCACTAAAAATAATATCACGAAGTTTTCGCTTTACAAGAAACGTGCATTCATCGTATGATATGCACGCATGTCTGAAAAAGCTGCGCCGAGAAAATTCAACCGTTTTGCCGCGACTCACTCTCCCCCGCCGTCAGCACAGATTGAGATCCCTATACATTAGTATTATTAAATATAAAAATAACACAAACGTGTGAGGTATATCAATTATTAGTAAATGAGAACACTACTGTGGACAATTTCTCTAGGGGAAGGTTTTTCCCTAAAGTAAAGCAAATTTTTACTTTAGGGAAATATTAATATTCTGTGCACAATTACCTATGAAAGGTTACACCAGAAGGTACTTTAGTTGATGAGTTGATAAATCCAAAGGCACAGCACAATCCCATTTCAAAAGAAGTATCATTTTTTTGATGAAAAACGGTCTTTTCCTTATTCCCGCAATGGTAAAAAAGTACTAGTAACGTCTCACTGGCCGCCCCGGTGGCGCAGTGGTCTAAGCGATGGCCTCTGATCATTCGCCCGAACGGAGTCCGGGTTCGAATCCCGGTGAGGCATGGATGTTGTGTTTGTCTTACGGCACTGGCTCTCTCCCTTACCTGGAACCAGTGACCCTAAATTAAGGACGCGCGAGTGCTTATAGCCCATTGAGTTGCTCACGGTGGTCGTTAAACCTGCAACCAAAACAAAAACAAAAAAGAAAACGTCTCACTGGGCGCGGCCATCAGCTCCGCGTCGTCTGCTCAAAGTGCTTCAAGTTTGTGACGTCACCCTTACTCCATCTATTCTAACACAAGTTCTAATCTCCTTGCTTCTGACCATTCGTCCGAGATGGGTTCTGTAGGTTGTATGTAAGTGTAGTGCAAGCTGTGATCAGCAACGGTTCGTACGGTCGGTCGGTGAAATGGGTGACCTGACATACTTCCGCAGAGGACACATCGTGGGACTGATAGGTCCGGTTTCAAATCCTACTGAGGCATGGATGTTGCGTATGTCTTACGGCACTGGTGCTCTCCCTTTCTTGGAACTAGTGGTCCTAAATTAGGGTCTGGCGACTACTTATAGCCCATTGAGTTGCTCAAGGTGGTCTTTGAACCCCATTTAAAAAAAAAACAAAAAAAAAACAGTTCCGCTCAAACCAGCTGGACTTCCGCAGACTGGCCTGCCAAGTAGTTCCGGAAGTCGTATCTTGCACCGCTATGTATCCGTACGCCGGACGCTTTACTTTACTCATCACAGTGGAACTCTGCCTCGGGAAAACTGCCGTTAAGAGACACGGAAACCAGAAAGCACTGAAGCAGGCACGTATCCAAGGAAGGGGAGGCCAGGGGTCTGCCTCTCGAAAAATTATCCAACAACTACAAAAAATGTGGAATTTTTTTCATAATTTTTCAAAAATTTATTTTTACAAATAAGCCCTTAGGGGAAGTGATAAACCAATTTGTTATTTTAAAGACCCCCACAGGCACACAGTTTTGATTGTCACGCAAAGGATTGGGGTGATGTTTGCGCTCCCCATAATGTTCCTACCCCGAATTTTTTTTTTTTTTTTTTTTGAGGTTTAACGACCACCGTGAGCAACACAGTGGGCTATAAGCAGTCGCCCGTCCCTAATTTAGGGTCACTGGTTCCAGGGAAGGGAGAGAGCCAGTGCCGTAAGACAAACACAACATCCATGCCTGACCGGGATTCGAACCCGGACCCCTTTCGGACGAATGATCAGAGGCCAGCGCCTTAGACCACTGCGCCACCGGGGCGGCCTACCCTACCCCGAAATATCACCCCAATCCTATCTTCACGCATATGAAGCTAAAGTCGAGCCCTTGGCACAGTGGTCTAAACACTGGCTTATGAACATTCGTCCGAGAAGGGTCCGGGTTCGAATTCCGGTGAGGCATGGATGTTATATTTATCTTACGGCACTGATTCTCTCCCTTATCTGGAACCAATGAACCTAAATTAGGGACGGACGACTGCTTATGGCCCATTGAGTTGCTCACGGTGGTCGTTAAATCTTCAAAAATAAAAAGTCACGCCCACAGACTAGGTTCACGCTCCTTCTGTGATTAGTCTGAATCTGAATGACTGTTATTTATTTATTTTTTGAGGTTTAACGACCACCGTGAGCAACTCAATGGGCTATAAGCAGTCGCCCGTCCCTAATTTAGGGTCACTGGTTCCAGGGAAGGGAGAGAGCCAGTGCCGTAAGAGAAACACAACATCCATGCCTCACCGGGATTCGAACCCGGACCCCTTCGGACGAATGATCAGAGGCCAACGCCTTAGACCACTGCGCCACCGGGGTGGCCTGAATGACTGTAAGGGAGCGCATGGTCGTCTTTGGGAAAGGATTAGATAATGTCTTCCTGTCCAGAAAATTCTGTTGTTCTTCGAGTTATTGTCATTAGATGGCGTCGTGTTCTGTTCTGTATAATGTTTTCATAAGCTTTGCTCTTCTGTGATAAATGTTTTGCTTTAGAAACGGTAATTAAATAATCTTATTGTGCAAGTAAGCACCAATGAAGAATTTTCAAATTACATATAGTAGACAGCATGTATTTTTACCATACCGCACGTGTCTTTTGGTGCAGTTTAGAAACATAAATGCCTTTTTTGCTCATTCAAAAAGTTCAAAACGTGTGCAAATTTGTCTGAATAAGCTGTGTGAAGAAAATAGGCAGGCGTTTAACTTTAAGCCCCTTCAGTCCAAACCCATGTGTGTGTGGAGGAAGATTTCATATTCATGTCTTCCATATTGTATATTTACATCAGTGATTGACAATTATTGTGTTTTTAAATGGGTAAGTTTATTTATTGTTATTTTTTACAATTTATTAAATAGATGTTTCTTATCGATATTCGTGCTCATTGTGTATTAGTAAAAATATGGATATTTCTTCAGGAGATATTTTTCAAAGAAAACAAATGCTTCAAATCCTATGCAAAAAGCGTGATTTCTGCACTTTATTTCCGCATCAATTTTAACGAACATCTGATATACGGAAGCAATTGTGGTGCTCAGAAGCATTATGCAAGGCAAAAAATCACGAAAAAACTAGACAGAAAGAATCGAAGAGCTTTACAAAATTTATCGAAAGCAATTAAATTTATTGTCATTTTTAAATAAATTATGTGAATATGCAAACTAGTGCAGTAATCAGCGTATTATCGTATAACTAGTCTACTGTTATTGTAGCCTAATTTTTACAGAAACGACCGATCATATTATGTACATGTTTCAAATGGCTATCTCATTCAATTTTTTCCATTCCAGTACTTTCGCAGAACAGTTACTTCAAAAATTTACCTTCTGAATTCTATACATAAAAATATTCAGTTCAAATTAATTTACAAATAACATCGCTCCTGGAAGTAGCGGTATAGCGTCTAAAAGGGGAAGTGTGCCGTGCGAACTCAAAAACTGCGTTCGAAATATGTCCCACGCCGCATCGCGGCGCTGCAGACGGCGTCTGTGTCAAAGATTGTGTGTACTGTTATAGCGTGTAGCGGTAAACTACGACCGTTGAGCAAGAAACTAGCTCATTGCAGCATCTAACGATTTGAATTCTAACAGAAAATTTTGAAGTGTCAGAGTTAAAGAGGGAACGGTGATTGGTAAACCTGCCAAAGCAGGAACTGTCAAGACATCGCCTGCAAGATCACAGTGACCATTCACAGAAGGACCTTGAACCTAGTCTGTGGGCTAAATTCGAATTAAATATTTAGCTCGCTGAGCCACGAATTTAGCCTCAGCGAGCAAGCGAACGCGCAGTGAGCGAGCCTACACTTACCATATGATCATACTGCCTCTAAAATTGCAGTTTATGACAAGATGAGACGAAAGAAGGAAAAAAAAAACGTTTTAACTGGGTGAAACTTCAAAACGAACAGCAAAAATTCAGACTACTGTCAGTTGTCTTTTGTTAACTCTGCAGCTGCACAGCATCATTTGCTTGATTTTTCTTTTTCTGATATCTTTCCTTCCCTATTTCTTCATTGTCACTTTTATTTTTTTATGCCCTCTGATAACAATAATTTCAGTTATTTCATCCATCATCCTGAAAGAACTTTCAGCCTGAGGACCATGAATGCATGATATCAAAGTTTAACTATTTCAAATGAATGGTGTAACTTTGAGAATATTAATACTTTAGAACATCATGCATCAATCTTTACAAATTTTCCAACTTCCTCACTTTCATTTTTAGGAATTTCCCCTTTCTTATCAACGCAGGAAAGTGGGAACACGGCGCAGGAGGAGCGGTTACGGGAGAAATCTTTGTTCCATCCAACTTCCGGTTTTAAAAATGTTATCCCCCATTTTCAAACCGAAATGCAAATATTTATGCAGTAAAATTTTATTTAAGAATAATACTAAACTAGAGAAAACATGGCGAGAAAAAAAAAACGATTACGGAAAAAATCTGAACTCCGTCGACTTTCCGCTTTCGAAAGTTTCGTAAAGATGGAATTCCGTCCTCCAACGAACAACTCCCACCACGTCACCACCAACACCCCAAAAATTTCTGTTCAATAGTGCATCTAATCCATGAGTGACCAAAATAATAACGAAAAAGGTGAAATGGGAATATCGTGCCTCATACGGGAAAATTTTTGCGACATCTAAGTTCCGTTTTCGCAAATTGTTGCGTAGTTTCAAGCTGAAATGCAAGCATTTATGCAACAAAAAATATATTTAACAAAACTACCAGGCACAAAGACAACATCGGGAGAAACAAATTACTATTACGGAAATTTTTTCTACTCCGTTTAACTAGTTTTCCAAAGTTTGGAAACAAGAAATTGTCCCCAGGCAGAAAACGACCTCCCCCTCTAAATTTTCTACAGTTTTGCATCGATCTTGAGAACGATTCAAATGACAAAAAAAAAAAAAACCGAAATTCCGTGAATCAAAAAATAATAGCAAAATAAAAAAAATTAACAAAATGAATTTTCGTAGAATTCGTATAGTTTCGACAGTGAGTTCCGTAGTTAGACATCTAAATCCGTAGAAACTACGGACATTCCGTAGTAGTTGAAAGGTATACGTATACACTGAAAAGCAATTGAATTAGAGATACCTGTCTAGTAACGTGTAGCACCACCTTTCGCCCTGATGACGGCGGCGATTTGTCTCGGCATGGACTCGACAAGACACCTGAAGCGTTGGGAAGCCATACGGATCCACGACCCCTAAACAAGCTCCCACAGTTCACGAAGATTTATGGAGGGGGTCAGAGCATCGAACATCTTTCTCGATGGCATGCCAGATGTGCTCGATGGGATTAAGGTCAGGTGACCTAGCTGCCCAAGGAAGTGAGGTCACGTCGGTGGAGTGTTCATCCAACCATTCGGATATAATTCGGGAGCGATGATACGGTGCATTGTCTTGTTGCAAACGGGAGCAAATGGTTGTCAAGGATATCCCGGTAACGTTGACCTGTGAGGGACGATGTCCCACGTACCAGGGGTCCCATTTCAGTCCACGTAAACAGTCCCCAGACGAAAATGCCACCACCACCAGCTTGAAGAGTACCCTGCTGGCAAGAAGGATACATCGCTTCATGTGACTTGCGCCGTACTCGTATCCTGCCATCCTCATGTACCAACATGAATCTCGACTCAGCAGTCCAGGTAACATTTTTCCACATGTCTAGGGTCCAGTGGCGATGTTCCCGCGCCCATACTAATCTTTGCACCCTGTGATGTGCGGTCAGCAGCGGTACCCTCGTGGGACGATGGCTTCTGTACTCCATATTGAGAGGATTGTGTGGCTTCTTACAAGTTTTTGTACACCAGCGTTAAATTTCCGAGTGATTTCTTGCACTGTGGCCCGTCTACCCGCTGTTACAATGCGAGCTAGCCGACGATGACCCCGCTCATCCACACGCTGTTCTCCACGGCAGTTGGCCCTTACAGGGATGGTTTTACCGGATTCGATGTACTCAAGGTGCACCCGTGACACAGTGGCTCGTGAAAATTCCACTGCCAGCACAATTTCCGAAATGGAGTGACCCATTCGTCGGGCCCCGACAATTTGCCCACGATCAAATGCGCTTAGATCCTTCGTCTTACCCATACTGCATCCGACTCTTACTGATTCCCGTCGCATCACTCCTTATATTGTGGGATCGCTGCATACGTCATGTCGTTTCCGTTTACAGGACAGCCCACAGCGCCACATTTGCATAACACCAGCTGTCTCTAATTCAATTGCTCTTCAGTGTATGTGTCTATGTGTATACATATAGTTTCATTCGAAACAACTATTTTCAATGGTCTCAAAGTCGCTTCCACAATCCTCTGCCTTGACAAATTTTCTTCCATGTCACTCCATGCTTTTAAATTTCATCCACCCATCTCCCATATGGTCTTCTCGGTTTTTTTCTTGTCCCTTTAGCATCCAGTCCAGTATTTCAGTTGTCTAGTGGTAGTGGTAGTGGTGGTCAGTTCTAACAATACGTCCATTCCATTACCACTCGAGGGTCTTCACTTTGATCATCACGTCATCAACATTTGTCATTTCCCTAAGCTATTCCTCTTCCCATCTTTCCTGGTTATAAAAAGCATGGATCTCTTCAGGATTCTTATCTCAAGAAGCATGGAGAGATCCAAATCTCTCAAGCACCCTAACCAAGCTTCAGGGAAAAGCATCTTTACCGTTTAAACGGTAAAGTTAACACCAAACCGTTAGCAACTCGTTACCGTTTAAACGGTAAAGGTAACACACTCATGAAACCTAAACTTTCCCACACTCTCAGGTACCCGCAGAATCCGAGATGCTTTTCCCTGAAGATTGGTTTGGGTGCTTGAGAGATTTAGTAATTTAATTTCATTTACTTTTTTTAAGTTTTAAAGTTTTAAAGGATTTATTTGAAGCAGTTTTTTCAAAAAAATAGCTAAGTATATGTACGTCTCTGAATTCGGATTCTATTCAGCTAAATTTGTCCGAATTATAAATATATATATATATATATATATACTGAAGAGCAAAACTGAAAACTAAGGAAAAACTTTAGAATTTAAAACGAAAGTTGCAAAATAACCTGAAGATCAAAACGCGCAACGCAGCAGTTATGAAAATTCAGAATTCACATTCTATTAAGAAGAGACCTAAGCCAAAAAAAATATATATATTTTTGACTCATACCAAGTACAACATAGAAAAGGTTATGTATCTACCGGTGTGAGTAAAAGGAGAAAAGATAAAAAAATAAAATAAAACAACTGAATGTAGAAAGTGTCGAGAATACTGAGCCTTGGTTTTATCAAGGACCAGCAAAAACTCTGCATTTTCTCACTTCCACAAGGACCTAGTTGGAAATGGGTTTCTGCAAGGCCATAGATGCAAGTAACAAGCCCACCAAAAATTGTTTTAAAAAATATATATATGTCATGACCTCCGCAGAGTTGTATGACCTAGCGCTAGTTAACAATTTCGCTTGCATCCATAACCTTCATGGCCCGACCCATGCTCTTCATCTGTTACTATTAAACAGAGAGAAGAAGATTAAAGAGAACTCAAGCTGTGAGAGTGACATAATAATTAGAAATAATTTTCAGCTATAACGAAATGCCAAGTTCGCCTGAGAGAGAATTTAAACCTGAAAAGCAATGCAAAAGAAATCCAAATTTTTTCATTGCTATTAAAAAAGGAAATATTAATTTTTTAAAACTCAGATTTTTGAAAGAAAACTTGATTCTAAAACCCCTACTCTACAACTTCTGACAACACAAAAACGAGAATAAATTAAAGACAATAATTAACTAAAGAAAAGCTTTGTGAAAGTTATATGACATAAACAATTAGTTGCAATATGTACAAAGTATTTCAGCAGTGCTTTAAGTGCATAATTAAGTAGTTATTAAGAACTTAACTACTTTGAAAATACAGCGCAAAGTAAAGGAACTATGCTTAGCCAGCTGCTGGGCCTAAGTTTCCTAAAAGACGCGCAAAGTTACCAAGAAAAGAAAGAGTTAAAACCCGCAAAAATGTTAACAGACAAGCCAGTGCCTAAAAGCTAAAAAGCAAAAAACAACAGAGAAAAAAAGTACAAGAAGTACAAACATTGAACTTATAAAACCTAAAACCTAAAGACAAGGAAGAGAGCTTATCTCTTATGCAACTAAACTTTCTCCACACAAGAGGAAACATGGCTGACCTCTTCCCCAAACGTCCTAACACTTCTGCCACTCCCTAGTCGCTGGGGGGGGGGGGGGGGGCAGTGTGGGTGGGGCTGATGGCCTCCTCATACTGAAAAAACCAACTCGCGGAGATTTTAACCAGAGAAAAAATATATATATACTTAAGACTGTGGACCTGTATGATCAGAAAGAGCAGAATTAACTCTCCAGAATACATGAGAAATATTATAAAATACACAAGTGGTGTATTTAATAATCTTTGCATGTTTTAAATCACCTTAGTGAGCTTCTATAGATTATTCAGAATCTTATTAATTTTAATGTTAGTTTTACTATTTTTAGTATAGTATTCTAGTGATGAATAACTAGTTTTCTTTTTTATTTGTTTTTATTTTCTTTTATAAACATATTTTTAAGCTTTTTTTGTGATTTTGTCTATATTATTTAATTTTTTGTTTTAATAGGACCTTCATATCCATAGCACTAAGGTTCCTTTTAGTAGTTAATAGGCATCCTCTAGCCAACTTCCTTACGGCTTTGATTGGTCAGAATCATATTATTAACTGTGTAGAAAATTAAAGCAGATCTGCCAACCTTACTCTATTATTCAGAATAATTTTTCTTAAAGTTCTTTTGATGAAAGAAGAAGGAATTTCGTTCTCTAGAAAACTATCTAATAGTATATTGATGTGGTAATTGAAGTCCAAATTGTTGCTGCAAATTCTTGAAATTCTTAGGACCTGAGAAATTAGTACATTCTCAATTACTTTGGTTGATATGTTATTATTCCAGTGTAAATATTTAATTACTTTGAAAGGAAAATTAACTCTTTTATCAAAGAGGCTAATAGATGGGTTACCTCTGTTGAGCTTAATGCTTAAGTCTAGGAACTCAAGTTCCTGATTACTGTGGTTGGTTTTAAATAAGTTAAGAGAGCTAGGATAGATATTATCAAAATCACTCTCTATAACTTCTGAATTATTGATACACAGCAGATCATCAATATATCTAAATGTGTAAAGGTAGTTATCTGAGCAGGTGGGGTGATTTTTAATGAATTTATATTCCTTAAAGAACAGGAATAGATTAGCAATATTCGTGGAGGTTGATGTTCCCATGGGAATACCGTTCACTTGCTTATAGAGAGTATTATTATATAAGATATGGTTATTTTTTATGCAGCAATTGAGATAAGAGTTCCAAGCTCCTACATTAACAAATTGGTTAAGTTTAAATTCTGCATACAGCTCTTTAAAGGTAGTGATTATATCTGATAGAGGCAGATTAGTATATAGGTTCTCAAAATCATAACTATTAATATCTAAGGGACATACTTTGAGTATAGTAGAAATTACTTCTGCATTATTATTAATTATCCAAAAATCTCTGTACATCAAATTAGTACAGTTTCTAATGTGTTTCAAAATATTCTTTAAGACATCTTCAAAAGCAAGATCTATTTTCTTTTTATGACTCCTTACTCCACTAGCTATGAACCTGAACTTCACAGGATCTTTATGAAACTTAACCGTTGCAAAAAGAAATGGAAATTCAGGCCCATATCTTCTAGTTTGTGGAATTTTAAGTTTCTTGAAGAATGCCTTAAACCGATTTTCTAACTGCTTGGTAGAATAACTTACGGGCTCGTACGTTACTCTATTATTGAGTTCCATAGTTAACAATTCAAAATAGAACTTCTTACAGATAATTGCAAAATTATTGCTAGCTTTATCCGTAGTGGTAAAAATAAATAGGTCTTGTAGTTTGGAGAGTGACCTTTTAGCATCTCCAGAGAAAAAGAGATTTCTATCGAAACAAAAGTCCAGACCTGCCAACTCACAAGTGAAGCTATTGATTACGTTATATTTCCATTCTGCGAAGGCCTCAATAGGCTGATTGTATGTTAAACTGGTTTTTACAATGTACCTATTAACATCTTGAGTGAAGCTCTTAAGAATCCTTTCTTTGGAAATTGTGAAGGAAGGTCTAAATTTAGAACCATACTCTAATAAATTCCTAAGCTTTTCATTTTCAACAAAACTCAAGTTTCCGGTGATAATATGGTTGTAATTCTTATCATAGTGAACTGTTTCTTTATGTTCATCACAAGAACATGTAGTAATTACAGGAATGTAACTCGAAGAATTAAGTTTGTAGTTTTTAACTATTGACCCTAAGGTCTTAACATATTTAAAACTTACAATAGACTGGTGCCTGTGGATGGGAAAAAAATTGCATTATTGTAGAACAGCTTCCTTACATTGAGATGATCTTAGGCTTTATTTAGAAACCTGATGGTTACAAAATTACTGGAAAATTCTTTAAGAGAAATTTTATCTTTAAGAATATGTTTAAGAATGTCTAGAACCAAAGCAAAAACATGCTTATCAACATGGTCAGCAGTTTCTTTCCAGAATTTGAAAAAACTTTTAAGGACAGAGTGCTTGAAGGACTTAAGTATTTTGTAAGTATTTTTAACAAAATTAGTGCCAGTTTTAAAGCTTTCCAGAGTTATTAGCAAGTTAGCAAAATCAACTTTGCTTGATGTGCGAAATAACCTCTGTCCTCTATTACCTCTAGTGCAGCTCTTGTTATTAACAAGAAAGAAGAGTTCACGTATAGAAAATTTATGCTGATTATGCTTATTGTCAGATAGAGTGGAATTAAGACCATAGGGATAAAGAGACTGATGCTGCAAAATTTCAAGGGATTCAGTTTCTAGCCGAGCATAGAGGTCGGGGATAATATGCAGTACCTCTATTTTCACTTTGTCAAAACCATGAGTATGGAAATGCTCTAATTCAAAGGTAGAGTACTGGTTAGCATTTGTGGAGGGGTTCACTCCTGAATTAGAGAACTTGTTAACTAGAGACCTGTGACCATTTATCCTAAGATGAAGAGGATTTTTACTTTGGCCAATATAGCTAAGGTTGCAAACAGTACAGGTGAGCTTATAGATGGTATTGTAGGCTTTGCAAAACTTGTTGGAGCAATTATCCGCAACAGAAGAATACAGGTTAGGATCTGCAGATTTACATGTCAAACAACGTTTGTCATTTCATAACTTTAGATTACCTTTGCCAGCGAGTTCATACACTATGGGAAAGGGTGCTAGCCTAACCGAGCGGGAGGACTTAAAATATCTGAGCTGACCTCCAATCCTTTCATCGTCCTTAGAACTCCACTTGGGCCAAAACATACAAATTCTGAGCAAACCAACTAGGAAAAACTTTTTAGAAATAAGCAGTCCAAGAAAATACCAAACTCGAGTATAAACTACACTCCAAAAGGCTGCATCCAAAGCATACTAAAATTAAAAATTAGAAATAAAAATAAGAGTGAATTGTAAATAAATAGAAAATGAAAAAAACAAATAAAAAAATAGTAATAAAAAATAATAAAACATTTCAACTAGAATTTGCGCATGAGCTGCTAAATAGTAAATTGAAATTAGTTACTGAAGAGCAAAACTGAAAACTAAGGAAAAACTTTAGAATTTAAAACGAAAGTTGCAAAATAACCTGAAGATCAAAACGCGCAACGCAGCAGTTATGGAAATTCAGAATTCACATTCTATTAAGAAGAGACCTAAGCAAAAAAAAAAATATATATTTTTGACTCATACCAAGTACAACACATATATATAGTGGTAGTGGTGGTCATTTCTAACAATACGTAATGCGTACCATCGGTGAGCGGCTGTTCACGCTGATAGTACCCCACACCATGATTCCCCGTTGCCGAGACGTGTGTGCTCCACAAAGGCGTAGGAATCCACCCGTTGGCCACGTCGCCTCCAAACTATCACACAGCGATTATCTGTGGAGAGACAGAACCGCGATTCGTCGCTGAACTGTCCATTCGGAACCCCACGCAGTTCTGGAGCGACACCACGCAAAGTGGTCACAACGATGGCTTCCTGTTGAGGGTAGCCTTCGAAACGGACGTTTGGACAGCAAACCAGACGCAGCCAATCGGCGCGACACTGTCCGCGTCGATATCGGAGCATCCAAGCCTTCCCGTACACTCGGCAAAATGTCGCCCGTTATGGCCTGTGGGTCCCCTACGGCATGACGTCGATCGGTGCGCTTGGACTTCCGTCTCCGTGCTCCTCTCCTCCTACTAAGAAACGTTGCGTTTCTTCCGCAATACGACACAAGGACCAACCGGTGGTACGAAATCCTACGCTGATACCTCTCGTGAACTCATCCGTTTGACGAAATCACGTACGACGGGGTCTTAACGGCATTGGCACCCTTGTTCGTTCTACAGACACGGTTAAAGCAGAACTACTCACTTCTCGCGGCCGTGACATCTCGACTGATGGCCTCAAGGCCTGGTTGTCCGCTTACATCTCTCGCGCCGTTCGTGCGATTGGCTTGCAATTGCAATCATTTGCATAACTTGTACGTGTGTACCCACTCTGCAATTTGCATGGCTCTGTGTTTATTCGTGATGTGTCATTTTCAGTATCAGGCAGTGCATTTAGTGCCTATATCATCATCATCATCATTGTCAACCATTATCAATCCACTGCTGGACGAAGGTCTCCCCAAGTTTCCTCCACAACGGTCTGTCTTGTGCCAGTCTCCTCCATGTCACCCCTGCATACTTTCGAATTTCATTCACCCATCTCCTATGTGGTCTTCTTCTGGGTCTTTTCCTGTCCCCCTTGGAATCCAATCTAAAATTTCGGCTGTCCATCGATGATCTGTCCTTCTGGCAGTATGTCCAGCCCATTGCCAAATTTTTCAATATATATATATATATATATATATATATATAGGCACTGGGATGCAAGGTCAGGTGATGCGTAACATCACAGCCTCTCCTTGACAAATGTCAACCCCGCCTTCTCGTGGTGCATCCTGTTCCCACTAAAGGGGCTCTGACGACCGCCCATAGCGGTATAACTATACCATCGGGATCAGAGGAAATTCTATCCCACACTCACCAACCCGCTTGGCCAGCGTGGTGAGTTATGGCCAAACCCCTCCAAAATGATTCCACAACTTAAATCTTGGCCCTCAGTCTCCGGCAGCTGGAATGTACCTGGCCAAGGCAGCGGCCAGTGCGACATGAAGGCAGAGGGTGCTAAGAATCCCCGGAGGACCGGACTAGGCTGCCATCTGATGCTGACCTTGGCTACTTACAATGGACGCTCCCTATCTTCTGATTCAAGGCTTCTTGAATTGGAAGAGGAACTACAAAGGATCAAGTGGGACATCGTGGGGCTAAGTGAGGTAAGGAGAAAAGGAGAAGATCTCATCGAACTGAAAAGTGGACATCTCTTCTACTATCGTGGGACAGATACTGGCAGAACTAGTGGTGTTGGATTTATAATAAACAAGAAACTGAAGGATAAAGTTGTAGAAGTTGAAAGTTCCTCTGACAGAGCTGCACGACTTGTTATCCAACTCTCGAAAAGATACCAGGCTCAGATTATTCAAACTTATGCACCCACCACAAGTCATCCTGAAGAAGAAATTGAAGAATTTTATGAGGAAATTTGTCATCTAAATAATAAAGGTAAGCAGCACTTGAAAATAATTATGGGAGATTTCAATGCAAAAATAGGGCAACGGCAACAGAAAGAAACTTCAGTAGGTAAATTCGGTCATGGCAACAGAAACCAGCGTGGAAATACTCTCGTTGAGTTTGCAGAGGCAGAAGGGTTTTTCATCTTGAACTCCTTCTTCAAGAAAAAGCCACACAGGAAATGGACATGGAGACATCCAAATGGGACGACAAGTGAAATTGATTTTATTATGTGTAACAAAAAATTCGTCATAGAAGACTGCAGTGTGCTAAACAAGTTCAACACAGGTAGTGACCATAGATTGGTGAGATGTAAGATGCACCTCAACACTAAACTTGAACGTGGCAAGCTCATAAGACAAACAAAATCTATTGACATAACCAACCTTAAAAAACACCATAATACCTTCAAGTTAGAACTGAAGAACAGGTTCTCTGCTTTAGAAGGCCTAACATCGGAAGAAGTGGACATCTCTGAAGTTAACAGAAAAGTAACCAAAGCTCTTATGGAAACAGCAACAAAATTAGCTGGGTCTAAGAACAAGTTGCATGTGAACAAATTATCAGGAAAAACCAAAATGTTGATGCAAAAAAGAAGAGAGATGAGGACAACTAAAGAAGATGTGACTTCCAAAGTGGAATATATAGAGCTATGCAAGACAGTAAGAAAAAGTATCACTGAAGACGTAAGGAAATTCAACTGTGAACTAGTGAGGAAAGCAATTGAAAACAACCAAAGCCTAAAGATAGCAAAGGGACATCTCAGTAAGGGAAGAAAACAGATTATGGCACTGAGAAAAGAAGATGGTTCTGTAACAAGAAATAGAGGCGAAATTTTGACAAGAGTGAAAGATTTCTACTCCAAATTATATGAAAGGGATGATATATGCACTCCAGACATCATGAAAGATACCAGTACCAGAGTTCCTCCAGTCCTTCCAGCAGAAGTTGCACATGCAATCAAGAACATGAAGCGAGGAAAAGCTCCAGGAGAAGATGGAATTACTGTAGACATCATAAAAGAAGCAAGTGGAGAAATCGAAACAGTACTCGCCCAAATTTTTACTCGATGCCTTAACGAAGGAAAGATTCCTGAGGATTGGAACACCGCTACAATGATCCTGCTACATAAGAAAGGTGACATTGAGGATCTCGGAAACTACAGACCTATCAGCCTCCTATCAGTACTTTATAAAATCTTCACTAAAGTTCTTTCACACCGCTTGAAGGTAGCACTAGACATGGCTCAACCGAGAGAACAAGCTGGATTCAGGAGTGGCTACAGCACAATAGATCATATCCACGTGCTGAGAGAACTAATTGAAAGAGCGAGGGAATATGAACTTCCATTGTGCATGGCTTTTATCGATTATGAAAAAGCCTTTGATTCGGTGAAACCATCAGCAGTTACAATGGCTCTGAAAACCTGCGGTATTGAAGATGCATACATTAATATTATTAATAACATCTATGAAAATGCAAGTGCAAAGATTAGGCTGTTTGAAAATACAACACACGTAAAAATTGGAAAGGGAGTGAGACAAGGTGACACCATATCTCCGAAGCTCTTTAATGCCACATTGGAGGGTGTTTTTCAGTCGCTGAGCTGGGAAAACAAGGGGATAAAGATTAATGGAGATTATCTAACCCACCTTCGTTTTGCTGATGACGTAGTCATTTTTGCAACTACCCCATCAGAGCTGCAGAGTATGATCCAGGAACTTGCTGACAAGAGTAAAGAAGTGGGATTAAAAATGAACTTTCAGAAGACAAAAGTGATGTTCAATGCTTTTACAAGAAACGAAGATTTATCGATTGATGGAGAAAAGCTGGAGATAACAGACACGTACGTTTATCTTGGACAGCAGATATCAAGTGAGGGTCACATTGATGAAGAAATTAATCGGCGTACAAAACTTGCCTGGAGAGCTTTTGGAAGAAACAGCATAATTTTCAAGAGCAATATGCCATTATGTCTTAAAAGAAAAGTGTTTGATCAATGCATCCTTCCAGTGCTTACGTATGGTGCAGAGACGTGGACCTTAACTAAAAGAGACATACAAAGGCTGCAGACAACTCAAAGTAGCATGGAGAGGTGCATGCTTGGTGTAACCAGGAGAGATAAGAAGAGGAACTCGTGGATCCGAAAAATGACAAGAGTGGAAGACATCATGATCAGAGTTAAATCCCTGAAATATATATATATATATATATATATTGAAAAATTTGGTTATAAATTTTAGGTTGTAAATTTTGTCCTTAACTCTACTTATGGGTATATACACTGGCGGAAAGTGTAAAAAGAACACCAAGAAGGAGACGTCTGATACCAACGAAATTTTTACAGCATAATAACGGAATACATCAGAGGATAACGTGATCAAAACATTATGGCAAAATACAGCTGTATTTGCTGGTAAACTGAAAAATAACATTTCCATGTAACATGGTTAGTACGAGGTTGAACCGCCATGAACTGCGTCCCACTGGGCAATTCTGGCATGGAGTCTGTCGTACAGATGTTGGATGCAAGTTTGGGGTATTGAGTTCCAAGCATCCTCAACCTGGACGCGTAAATCGGGGGTGGAGACCGGATAAATCGTTGTCCCATAAAATCCCACACGTGCTCAATGAGAGACAAATCCGGTGAACGTGCAGGCCATGGAAGTTGTCTCACACCCTGAAGTGCATGTTGCGTTGCACGTGCCGTGTGTGGCCGCTCGTTATCTTGCTGGAAAACACCACGATGGACCGACCTTATATACAAATGGCACAACAACGGGCTGAATGATGTTGTTGATGTAGGAGGTGCTGTTTAACGTACCCGGTACAAACACTAGTTGTGTACGGGAGTGATAGCTGATCGCTCCCCACACCAGGAGACCAGGTGTAGGCCCTGTGTGACGCTTTTTTTATTGTAGGTTTAACGACCACCGTGAGCAACTCATTGGGCTATAAGCAGTCGCCCGTCCCTAATTTAGGGTCACTGGTTCCAGGGAAGGGAAAGAACCAGTGCCGTAAGACAAACACAACATCCATGCCTCACCGGGATTCGAACCCGGACCCCGTTCGGACGAACGATCAGAGGCCATCGCTTAGACCACTGCGCCACCGGGGCGGCTGTGTGACGCTGGCGGATGCAAGAGGGGTGGAGACGCTCCCCTGTGCCTCTGCGAACACGCATACGACCATCGAAGGCTCCCAAGCAGAATCTGCTTTCATCGCTGAACACGACAAATCGCCATTGCGTTCTCCAGTGCAGACGTTGGCGACACCATTGCAGCCGTTCCTGACGGTGGGCTGGAGTCAGAGGTGCACATGACAGAGGCACAAGTGCACGTAGTCCTGCATCCAGTAGACGCTTGCGGATTGTTCGCACAGTCACCTCAGATGCAACGGCAGCTCGGATTTGCGTCGCAGTGGATGTTCTGCTCGACAACGCCGCTCTTCTTATGCGTCGATCTGTCAGCCTGTGACTCCCGGTTCCACGTCTTCTCGTGTGGGAATGTTCCTCAGACCATCTACGCCATCATCGAACCACCACCGATACTTTCCGTCCAATTCGCTCTGCAATACGACAATACGACCACCCGGCCTCGCGGAGTCCGACCAGACGACCTCGCTCAAAGTCCGTGTCCGTACGCCGACGACTGGTTACATTCACTTGCCGTACTCCTTAAATACCACCGACGATAATTTGCATATTATGCCGTGCTGTGGCATAAGCGCTCACCGGTTGGTCCCGAAATGAACATCATACCTACGTAAACTCGACCCCATTAACATATGTAAATTTCATGATCGTCCACCAATTCCTTCTTGTTCTTTTTTTACTTTCCGTCAGTGTATATATGTATGTATATATATATGTACACGCGGGATGCAAGGTTAGGTGATGCGTAAATTAACAAATGGCAAAAAAGTACGAGTTTGTGTGTGAACGCATACAAACTCATACTCTTTTGCCATTTATGAATTTAACAAAGCCGCCCCGGTGGCGCAGGGGTCTAAGGCGCTGGCCTCTGATCATTCGTCCGTAAGGGGTCCGGGTTCGAATCCCGGTCAGGCATGGATGTTGTGTTTGTCTTATGGCACTGGCTCTCTCCCTTCCCTGGAACCAGTGACCCTAAATTAGGGATGGGCGACTGCTTATAGCCCATTGAGTTGCTCACGGTGGTCGTTAAACCTCCTATAAAAAAAAAAAAAAATTAACAACTGTGCGTTTGATTATGTGAACAATTTTCTTCACATTTCCTTATCTAAAGCAACCCCAAAGTTTTGAGTGCATTCAGGCCAATGTCCACATTTCAACCTACGCATTAATTTTAAGTGTTAGATATAAATTACACTGGCTGCCAGATTAATAATTTTTTTTGTGCGTTCCAACACAAGATAAATTGCGTGTCTAGAATTATTTATTATGAAGAGTTCACGTAAAAAGCACTTTAATGCTAATACTTGGAAGCACAACAGGAACTCACAGTATAAAACAACAACAAAAGAAAAAAGCCATGCGGACTTGGTTGGGCAAATTCCAAATTTAATAAATAAGCTGTTACTAGTATTTTGAAATTCTCTTTCTTAAGCTGTAAATTGAAAACTGTACACAATAAATTGTGTGAAGTATTGTTCAAGCATCACACTGCAAAAATTCCTTTTTACAGAAACTTATTTTAAAACTATCTATCCGCGGCACACCACCAAAAGGCAATTTGAAATCGGTCTCCTGTTCTACCGTGAGCCTGATAGTTAGAAAGACCAAAGATAATACGTTGGCGAAATGATTTAATTCATCTTGGGTGTCAGGCCACATCACCAACATGTCGTCAACGTATCTAATGTATTTCCTTTTTAGATTTCAGTCAAATTTCCCTTTTTAGATTTCTGTGTACACAGAAACCCTTATTCCAACTCCTTGAGTTTTTTCTGTTTACCAAAAACCTACAGCCATAAGTTCAATTATACCATTTTAATTCCTTACACCCCTTTCAGTACAAAACCTCAACTATTAATTTCCTTTTTCGAGGTGCATTTACACATACCACCCCAAAGTCCTTTGACCAGGAGATCAGATATATCTACAATTTGGCCAGTTGCTTTGGTTATCCCACCCATTTAGTCAAACGCATTTTTGCACGTGTCAGGGCGAGCTGTACCACCACCCTTCCAAGAAATGACACAAGGGACAACTGGAAATTTGTAGGCTCAATTGAATAAATACCATACATCTGTAATGTATTACCTCGCTTGTGTTTTAAACATAATCTTAGAATTGGTGTTAGTACTAAATGTATGTCAACGTACGTTAGAAAAAGACCGATGCGAAACCGACATGCTGCAAAAATGGGGAGTGTACAATATTCCTATGCTAGATCCACGATCAGGTAAAACCATCAGTAACTACGTAGGATCTACATAAAGACAAGTGGGCTTGCGATTACAGGAGCATAAATACAGTTTAAAGGCAAACCTACACATCACAGCCCTGGCTAGGAATGTTATTTCTGGTGATATGTACCCATACTGGGAAAATACCAAACTACTGGCAACCCCAGCCTCTACCCACTCACTACTATTCTTGGAGAGTGTATACATCACAGCCTTTGGAGACCAATGCTGCAATGATTACAATGTATACATCACAGCCTTTGGAGACCAATGCTGCAATGATTACAATGTATACATCACAGCCTTTGGAGACCAATGCTGCAATGATTACAATGTATACATCACAGCCTTTGGAGACCAATGCTGCAATGATTACACCCCTGTTGAGTTATCTGGAGATTGGGAACACCTTATTCATGTATTAAGAGACGGATTGTTGTATCGAGCAGTATGACATGTTTTAATTCTAATGTAATCTCGTACTCATAAATCATCCTCATCATAATTTGCATACAAATTTCACAACAGCCACGTCATGTCACGTGACCAAGTATTAGGGTACCCTTGGTGCACATGTGTATATACATATGATATTGAGATGAGTTTGTTTCAGTACATCTGAAGATGAAGTGAGTGTCACTTCGAAAGTACTAATGTATGTTTTAGCCTGTATATAGTATTTCATCTTTTAAAATAAATCTTGCTAAGACTGTATTCCATTGCAGCCTATTTAGTTCTGTTGCACGAAGTCTTCTAGCTTGTATATTTAATACTCCTATTACACATTCTGTACTTTCAAGCATTGCTGTTTCTTTTATTATTATTGGAGGTTTAACGACCACCGTGAGCAACTCATTGGGATATAAGCAGTCGTGTGTTCCTAATTTAGGGCTACTAGTTCCTGGGCAGGGTGAGGGCCAGCACCATAAGACAAAAACAACATCCATGCTTCACCGGGATTCAAACCGGACCCTTCATGGACGATTGCTGTTTTTCAAAGCAGTTTGTCAACTTAGTCGATTTTAGAGCATTAGTGCTGAGTAAAATATTCACTAATCTTCGCTTTTTTCAAATTTTTAGTTGCCTCATCTATTTCATCGCTGCAAAAAACAATAACAATGTCTCAGTTCTTTCAAAGTTGCAACATAAGCTACCGGGGAGTTATATAAAAGAATCAAAGAACTGAATATTTTTGATAATCTGAAATTTAAAATTTAATGTATAATCGCAAAAGCGTATAAATGAATGTATAACCGAAATGAGAAAGCGGTAGAAACTACAATATTTCAGGATTAGCGCAGGATTATGTAAAATTTTTTTTTAAAAGTTTAACGACCACCGTGAGCAACTCAACGGGCTATAAGCAGTCGCCCATCTCTAATTTAGGGCTACTGGTTCCATGGAGGGAAGAGAGCCAGTGCTGTAAGACAAACACAACATCCATGCCTCACAGGGATTCGAACTAGGACCCTTCTCGGACAGCGCTTAGACCACTGGGTCACTAAGGCGGCGTATACAAATTGAAAACGTGTAACTAGAAAATGTATCTTGTCTTATTTTTAAACACTGTATCTTGTCATTTTATTTGGAGATATTATGTGATCAGTGTCCTTTCTGTTCCACAGTTAAAAACTGGGCTGCCAAATTTAAGACAGGACATTTCAGCAATGAGGATAAAGGTCATTTAGGAAGACCTATTGACGTCACCATTCCACAAAATGAGGATGCTGTCCACATGATTTTGGTTGGCAGAATCATTTCTGAGAAAAAGACAGCTGAGATTCTGAGCATGTTTCGTGAACGTGCTGGATTCATCATGCACGAGGTGCTGGGCATGAAGAAACTATTGGGCAAATAGGTACTGAAACAACTGACCGTAGGCTACGGTTGAACAGAAGAACGATAGATTGCACA
Source organism: Macrothele yani (assembly GCA_039090855.1). Classification (NCBI taxonomy): domain Eukaryota; kingdom Metazoa; phylum Arthropoda; class Arachnida; order Araneae; family Macrothelidae; genus Macrothele; species Macrothele yani. The sequence continues at coordinate 134,402,171 of CM076995.1, read as the reverse complement.
ACTAAGGTAATGTCAACATTTTCACCCAGATGTGGATAGCACATTTTCAGCAGAAGTTTCGAAATCAGAAGTCTGCAGCAAAGGTGGTGGAGTCTGTGTTCTGGGGCAAGAATGGGGTGGTGCTAGTAGTATTTGTTGTGTACAAAAGTTCTACCCATTTTTCTTGATGCAAATTCCAAGTAAAACATTTAAGTAATAAGTGCAATAACAGATGGATGGCATGTGTGATGGCCAAAACGCTTCGAGGAGTAGGCTATAAAGTAGCACCAAGTATGCAGGTGCATCTCATTCGTAAACAAGTCACATAAGGGCTAACATGTCAAGCAATAAGGATCACATTAGGCATTGTTTACTTTATCAGTTTGACAAAGGCAACTGAAACCTGCCACATTTGTGAGGTGTACGACGAAGATGCTGTAGACGAAAGCACATGTCGCCGTTGGTTCTGGAAATTCTGTGGTGACAAAAGCAGCAGAGATCAACCACGTTCTGGAGGCCCATGAGAGGTTTCCAAAGAGGATCTCAACCAAGCGATATTAAATGACAAACGTGTAACAGTTGAAGAATTATCGGAAAGGTTTTCTATACACAGAACTGTTGGAAATATGAGGAAAGATATGACCCGATTCACAGCAGTCGTATGGTTAAAGTGCACCCAATAGAAGAGGAGAAAGAATTATTTGAAATTCTCGTTGCATCGAGCTCGTGGTCCATCGCGTGAACTCATGCACGCTAAGCTAAGACAGAAATAATAATATTATGTTTTGATGTTCATCAGTTGCTGCCATGTTTTGCAAGATATAAGAAGCGATCTCGTTAGCTCTGTATATAGCGATACTACTACGTTATTTTTATTAAATATTGTGTCCTTTTATTGGATTCAAGATGCAGTTATTTAAGGTGAGTATCGTTCCTGCATATATTAGTTATTCTTTACCAAAGTCATGAGTCTGCCATTGGAACGGAGCGCTATTTGCTTCCGAAAGGATTCAACGATACAGTGTAGATAGATAAACATTCTATTTTTAATATCGCATATAATTATCAAACATTCCAACAAGAACAACGGCAGAAGGGATGCATGCATTTGGGTTTATCACAAACTTCAGTCAGTGGGTACTACTGCAATACCTATCCACAAGAAACTGATCGGACAGAATGACTACTTGTCTTTGCATGCACGTCACAGAAATGAACATTTCTCGGAACGATTAGTTACGGGTGGTGTAAAGTGGGCCCTTTACAGAAATGTAAAGTGTCAAAGGACTGTATGCTAAGTTGGAGAGCCTGCTCCATGGACTTCAAGAGGACTGAATCTGAGAATGATATTGTTAAGGGTATGGTGGGATGTCAAGGGGCTAATTCACTGGGAGCAGCTAAGACCTAACCAAATGATAAATGCTGACCTGTTCTACGAACAGTTGAAAAGGCTGAAAGAAAAACTGCAATCTAAAAATCCAACATTGGTTAATCACAAAGAGGTTTTCTTGCATCATGACAACACAAGACCCTTTACAGCTTTAGCCACTCAGAGAAAAGTGTTACCTCAGCCCCCGTATTCTCCAGACCTTGCACCTGTGGACTACAACCGTTTTCGATCTCTGCAGAACAACTTTGCTGAAAAAAACCTTCAATGAAGTTGAAGATGTCAAAACTGCATTACACGAATTATTTTACTCCAAAACAGAGGAGTTCTACAGACAGGAAATTCAATTACTGACAGAAAGATGAAAACGGGTCATGGATAATAATGGCAGTTATGTAAAAGAAAGAAGATATCTATTAAAAAATTGTTTTTATACTATACTAAAAAAAAACCTGGGTAGAACCTTTGTACACACCCAATACTTCGAAAAGGGTGCCACCATTCGAGCCTCCCTCCTTGACAAATTGAAGCAGGAACTGAAATCAACATGCAGGAAGAAATTGTCAAAAGGGTTCTGTTTTTAAAGAACATTGCTTCGACCCACAAAGTTTCATGAAATTCACTGAGACATCCTGCTTACTTACCTGATTTGGCACCGTCTGATTATCATTTGTTCTCCACATTGAGGAAACATTTGAAGGGAACAAAATTCCAGTCCATTTCAGGACACCACATCAGCTGTTGACACTTGGTTTCTGGCACAATTATCCTATCATATATTTTATTTGGGAGGCTCAAAAGTAACTAACATCAGTGTCAGAAGTGTGTTGACCTCAAAGGCAAATATGTAGAATAATTTCACCTGATTTCCTTTCTTTTTATGAGAAGCAGACTTCTGAGCACCTCCTTATACATCACCATCATCATCATCATCATTGTCAACCATTATCAATCCACTGCTGGACGAAGGTCTCCCCAAGTTTCCTCCACAACGGTCTGTCTTGTGCCAGTCTCCTCCATGTCGCTCCCACATATTTTCGAATTTCATCCACCCATACACACACTTATTTTGGATGTATGTCCCCCCCACGCTCTGGTGCTGCTGTTTCACTTGCACTTTATTACAGAGGTAAAATGCTTAATGAATGGTAATAGGTTGAATTAACATACCCCAGTTTTCCCCATAAGTTCCAATAATTTTTAACTCTATTATGCTTTTTTAGAAATGGAAATTTCATAGTTGGGTCTGAACATAGCTAATCTATGTTCAGACTGAGTGAATGACAATTAAAAAATTAACATGAAACTGAGATGCTGTAAGACAATTCTGCTTCTCACACACAATAACAATTCAATGAAACTATTATAGTAAGTTTCAATAAAAACAAAATATTGAAACAATTTTCTTATGGTTTTTTAACTGCAAAGTTTTCAAAAGATTAGCTGTTGCCACTTTCGATGCACATGATGCTTAGCACAAAGAACTGTTCCTGTGACATTAAGCCCAACAACTTCATTTTTATATCCCATAAATATGAAAATGATTGTTCTCCTGAGCAGAGTTCAACCAAATATAATTATAATATTGTTACTTCATTACAGAACACAAAGTGAATTTTAAGTTGCTAATGATTTGATAAAAGATCTGATGATTTAAGCATCCTATTTGTCCCTAGCACAAGCATGGCTGTTCCTTTCTATGCACAGCAGGCAGGGTCAATATCAACATTCTTGGCTTAAGAATCTTACATTTTCATTCAGCTGCTCTAAAATCAAAAATTTATTACCAACATTTTATATAGTACAGTTGCCAACCTTGAAGGGTCAAAAATAGGGAGATTTTCTGGGAACCTTTTATGTTAAAACAGTGTTAGAAATTATTGAGATGCTTTTATGCATGATTTAGAGAAACTGTACAATGTTAGATATTGTAATATATAAAATTCATGTAATGTAAAACACTCACTGTTACGATAAAGTAAATCCCAGTTTTCATGAAGAAACTCGGTGCTATTTCAGCAAAAGAGATGTGAACCATTTTGCTTTTTCACGAAATTTTTGTTTGTGATTGATATCAAAACAGTCCTAGTCCTGATGACACAATATTGTTAAAAAATATATTCTAGCATGACATCAGTCACAGATGATCAGAACAGAGTTCTGACATTTTAACTTTGTGTTTTTAACACTCTTTTACACTCTGCATTTGAGTGGGGAAGAACAAAAATTAATAACATTGGTCTTGACAGCTTTTCACATCTAGCAAGCATTTTTGCTTCTACCTTAAAGCAAAGTTAAGGTGGGTAGACATCCTAAAATCTTTTTTTTGTTCAATTTTTGAATTAACAATTGAAAATTTGAAAAAAGATATTTTAGCAGTTAGTGATATTTGTCCCCCCCCCCCACAAAAAAAAGTTAGGAAATGTGCAGTTAATTATATTTTATTAATTAATAATTAATTTAATGCTATTTTTAAACACTATTAAACTTCAGAAATTTTAAAATTCAGAATCATTTTTTTCAACAAACCATGTTACTATGCAATGACCTATAGCCATATTTCTTATGTAATTCTTGTAATTGATATAATTTTTTTATGAAAACTTAATGAAAATATTGAAAGATGTTCAAGTTCCAATTTTGATGTCATATCTCAAAATGTACTTCTTCCAAAATAAACCTTTTAGTTTACTGAACAGACATAATAGAGATGAAATAACCCCCACTCACAATAAAAAAAATTGAGATTAAACCATCAGTTATACAGCTGTTACTGTACTTTAAAATGTGACGATTTTCTAATTTCAGAAAATAGCAACATAAACCTAATTTTCATTGAAACAATGGATAATATATGTGAATGAATTTAAAAACCACCACATTTGTAAGTCTCCCCATCATTTATCTGGCGCATGTCTATTTATACCTTTCTTTTAGGCCACAAAATTTTTCTAGCCTTTTTTGCTACATGTGTTGCAGCAACGATGGCTTAGGATAAGTACTGAATATCAAGGGACCCTTGGAACCTTGGATGTATAATGATGTGTGAAACCAAATGTTGTGAACACTTCTTGGAGTCCTTCGTAATTCTCACTAAAGACAATAGCTGCCGCACAAACATCAAAACACAGTGTCGACAGGCCAATGAAATAAATCTTAAATGAATCACATAAAGCCATTAAAACAATCATTAGCAGTTTAGGTTTTTCATTGGACACACAGCTAAAAGTTTTTCACTGCACTCTTCCATACATGCACATCTTTCCCTTCATTTAGTACATCATTGAAAGACCCTTCCCATCTTTGAAATGGATCGTTTGGTATAACTAGGCATTTTTTATATTTGCACCAGCTCATCTTTGAAGCACCATTCACATTGCACCTTTTCTTTTGATGATGCACAATAAAAAAAAAAAAAAAAAGCAGATATGGTGTTTTGCTTCATGTTTCCTAAATTATTCCCATTTTTCCTAATTGCAATACTATAATCGTTTCAAATTTTGTCAGTCATAGCTTCTGTCACACTGTGTTTTTCACACAAGCCTTCATTTTTCTTATGGTTGTGATGACTTGTCCGAACTGTTTTCTGTATTTGAAACTCAGTTATGGTTAGAAATGTCACGTTCTTACTTTGCAGACAAAAGAGTAATTAATAACAAGTTAGTAAAATCATGCAATGCATTGATTATGATACACTTTCCAACATACAGGAAATCATTACTCAAGTTATGAGGATAATGGCTGTAGAATAAATCTCGCTCCTATGACCTGACCTTTGACCCCATTTTGACGATGTTAAACAGAACCGGTAAAGTATAATTCCAGAACAACATGATAAAGTTTTGTCTCAATCAAAGCATTTTTACTTAAGTTATAACGCACAAGAGTGATGGAATGGATCCCGATCCTATCTCCTGACCTTTGATCCAATTTCGCACATTTTAAACAGGGTTCGTCCCCAGGTGGTCCCCTACCACATACTAAAATTTCATCAAAATTGAACCATATTTACGCAAGTTATGACGCATAAGGGCAATGGAATGCATCCTTCTTTTATGTCCTGACCTTTGAACCCACTTCACCCATTTTCAATAGGGCCCGTCCCCAGGTGGTCCCCCACCACATACTAAAATTTCACTGAAATCGAACCATATTTACGCACGTTATGACGCATAAGGGCAATGGAATGGATCCCGCTCCTATGTCGTGACCTTTGACCCCATTAACCCCATTTTCAATAGGGTTCGTCCCCAGGTGGTCCCCTACCACATACTAAAATTTCATCGAAATCGAACCATTTTTACGCGAGTTATCGTGCGGACAGGCAGATGGACAAAGCTGGAGCATATACGCTTCTTCAACCTACGGTTGGTTGGAAAGTGTAATAAATGAAAGAAATAAAAATTAAAAGTAAAATCCTAACTGAATGTTAAAATTGCACAACTTCTCGTAAAAATGGAAGACCACTTCCGGTGAAAATATTGAAACAACAGAACTTTCAAAAATCCTACCTTAGGATCTACTTGGTCTTTTTGCTTAAATTTAACATTTTTGGAAAGTAGATACGTGAAAGTTTTTTTTTTTTTTTAAAGGACTTTTTCAGGGTCTTAAATATCAAAATTGGTACCTATTCTGTCAGAGATTTAGGCACCATTGCGATGATCTATTCAATTGGTTTCATGGAAGAGTGAATGATACTGACGATTTTGAAACTAAATTTCACTTATGTTTTTCAATTCTTAAGTAACTTCTTGATATATTAAGAAACAAAAAGAGGAAGCATCTTTCCTTTTGCTTGGAAAGAAATTAAAGTTCAAAATTAGAACTCTTTATTACCTGCAAACTCATTTTCTCTGCAAACTGACTAGGAGTATGATTTTTGAGCTTCAATTTCACTTTAAAGAAAAAAATATTTGCTCTGTTCCCTTGATATAGCAAGAAGGGACTAATAATAATAATAAAGAAAAAAAAACAGGCATTTTCAGCAAAATCAAATTTAAAAAATCTGTGTTGCTGTCAATCTCAATGCCATGAAAACAATTCCACAGGTCATGGAAATGGCACAGATTCCATCACATATAGATTAAGTACCGATTTTGAAATTAAATTTTACTTTAGAAAAGGAGGGAGGTAAAAATGCTTCGAGTGTCGGTTGAATTTGAAGCAACTGTTAGGAATAGGAAAACAGGCATTTCATCGCGAAAAATATCATCACAAATATGGTCACTCTCTTGCACTTCGAGCTTCACTCACTCCCAAAAATCAGGTGTATGCAACAGCGCCTACAAGTCTGCTGGATCTATGTCATCGTGTTACAGATGCTTGCAATAGTGAGACATCTTCCATGCTGAGGAATGTGCATGCAGAGTTACTTTCACAAATACAAATGTGTATCGTGGGCAATGGCGAACTCTTCGAACATACTCGACATTAACTTTTTATCACTGTGCGCCAGTTTGCCTTTTTTTGTTTTGTCTGACGTCATCAAACTGTACTGACATAAGTACGTATTTATGCAATAAGTTGTGTGTATTTGCTCATAACTATGCCTGTTCCCTTCAAACGTTCACACAAAAGGTCACACATTGATTTCGAACATTTTAGGGTATTCAGGCGACAATTTATCTTATCCGCGTGAAACAAATGTCGTTTTGTACTAATTAATTGATGCTTTACAACTTTGTAATTGGAAATTTTGCTCTATCTCTTTTCGTTTTGCAATGGCTAACTTCTGCATTTCGCCACTAGGAGCGCTGCTATCGGTTTGCATTCGATCGGGCATAGTCGTTTTACTACACTGACGGAAAAAAAAAATCCCAACACCACGAAAAAATAGTTCTAGAGGAATGAAATGGCGGCAATACATTTGTATAGGTAACATATTTAATCGATTAAGGTTTTAAGATCACAGCTTAATGTAAGCGCGAGAAGAGCCATTTTAAATGTGAAATGCTGGTACATTAATAACCGATGTAACCGCCAGAATGTTGAATGCAAGCACGCAAACGCTCATGCATTGTGTCGTACAGGTGCTGGATGTCAGTTTGTCGGATGGAGTTCCATGCCTGTTGCACTTGGTCGGTCAATACAGGGACGGTTAATGCTGGTTGGGGGTGACGCTGGAGTTGTCGTCCAATGATGTCCCATACGTGCTCGATTGGTGAAAGATCTGGTGATCTAGCAGGCCACGGCAACATGTCGACACTCTGTAGAGCATGCTGGGTTACAACAGCGGTATGCGGGCGAGCGTTATCCTGTTGGAAAACACCCCCTGGAATGCTGTTCATGAATGGCAGCACAACAGGTTGAATCACCAGACTGACGTACAACTGTGCCTTCAGGGTGCGTGGGATAACCACGAGAGTGCTCCTGCTGTCATAGGAAATTGCTCCGCAGACCATAACTCCAGGTGTAGGTCCAGTGTGTCTCGGCCGCAGACAGGTTGGTTGCAAGCGCTCACCTGGCCTCCTTCTAACCAACACACGGCCATCACTGGCATCCAGGCAGAACCGGCTTTCATCAGAAAACACAACAGATCTCCACTCCGTCCTCCAATGAGCTCTAGCTTGACACCACTGACGTCGCAAACGGCAGTGGTTTGGAGTAAGTGGAATGCACACTACAGGGCGTCTGCCTTGGAGCTGTCCTTCAAGTAACCAATTTGTAACAGTTCGTTGTGTCACTGTGTTGGCAACTGCAGCTCGAATTGCTGCCGCAGATGCAGTACGATGCGCCACGGCCATACGCCGTACACGGCGGTCTTCCCTCTCAGTAGTGCCACATGGCCGGCCGGAACCCGGTCTTCTTGAGGCAGTACCTTCCCTTGACCACCGCTGTCAACAATCATGCACAGTGGCTACATTCCTGCCAAGTTGTTCTGCAATATTGCGGAAAGAAAATCCACCTTCTCGTAGCTTTATTACATGACTTCGTTCAAACTCCGTGAGCTGTTGATAATGGCTTCTTCGTCTTCTTAAAGGCATTCCTGACTAACGTCAACACACTACGTGGAATCTCAACGATAACTAACGCTCACGAACGTTACAGCGCTTATTTACAGCAAACCTGCTTTGCATGTTCCGAGGCGCTACTAGCGCCACACGTATGCGCCTAGCGCGAAATTTGCATAGACGTCATCTTACAGATGTACTCTCACCGCCTACCAACTGTCGTTTATCTAACACAACCCCTTCTTGGTGTTGGGATTTTTTTTTCCCGTCTGTGTATACAGTTATCTCACTTGCATAACTGTACCTCTCTCCGTTCGCAAGTTATTTCAGGCTAAAGGGACTTTCCTATGCACCCTGTATATTCCACTTTAGAAGTTACATTTATATTTGTCTTCATCTCTCTTCTCTTTTGCATCAGCATTTTCGTTTTTCCTGATATTTTTTTCACATGCAACTTGTGCTTAACACCATCTGCTTTTCTTTCTGTGTCCATGAGAGCCTTGGTGAGTTTTCTGCTAACTTCAGGAACATCCACTTCTTCCAATGTTAGGCCTTCTAAAGCAGAGAATCTGTTCCTCAGCTCTAATTTGAAGGCATTATGATGCTTTTCAAGGTTGGTCATGTCTGTACATTAATACATTTTATTTATTTTATGAACTTGCCACGTTCGAATTTGAATTTAGTGTTGAGGGGCATGTGACATCTCACCATTCTATGGTCACTCCCTGTCTTGAACTTGTTTACACAGCACACTGCAGTCTTCAATGACAAATTTCTTGTTACATATACTAAAATATAAGTATGCTTGAGTAGAAAACTTCATATAACTTCAGTTTCATAGCTGATCAAACATATATGTGCATCACAATAATAAAGAAAGCTTGAACTAACCATCTGGGAAGCAGACAGTTTTTTTGTGAAAACATGACTTATAAATTCCGAATTCATCATAAAAGAGCTCCTAAACTTTTTTCATAACAAATTTCAAAGTATCAATGCATTTTTACAAATAAAAGTTTATTATACAAGTATGAATAGAATAATTTATAACAAACTTGCAAGAAATTCTTTGTTTCATAACTTAACATGGTAAAGTTTTACCTCACAAATTTCAGAAAATTAAAATACAAATATAAATTGTTCCCTGCTCTTTAAAACATTACAAACTTTTAAAGGGAAAACAAGCTCTTTGGGAATAGTAAAAAAAACTATTGCTATCAAATGCAAGTTTTTTTGGGCCCATTAGACAAAACAATGTAACTGTAAAATTTTCGAACACTTAGGGTTATGTGTCAGGCTATGGCATGTAAAGTGAACTATGAAATAAAATGTTTCAGCTAGTCCTCCTTTTCTGAATCTTGTTCCCTTGTTTCTGTCTCACTTAGCCACGGCTTCAATAGCTTCCAGGTCTCGTTCCACAATAAATTCTGTAGCTGCAAATTTCTGGAATAATTGCTGGGTTTTGTAATTTTGCAATCTTCAATGTATTTGCCACCAAGTCTTTCCAATTTAGCTGAGAGTGAAGCATACACTACAACTTCTGCACCTTTGACAGGAGCCTGTGAAAGACAATTAAAACCTGAGAAGCAGTTTAATGCTCATTCAAAATAGATTACAAAATGCAGATATTAAATTTACTTCGAAACATGGCCCAGAATTTACATTTCCAATTAATCGTGGCATAAAACAAGACAATTATTTTATGTAGAGAATACAATTCCTATAATGGTAGGTTGGTTTCTGTATCACTTTCTTTTTAACTCAAGCAGAAACCATGGCAAAATGTAATGATACATTATGCTATAAAGTATTACTTCTGATACTGAGCACAGAGATCTAATGTACATGCTTCACCTGAAATATTAATCAGAATGACCACTCAAGAAAATAAATGTGTTAAAAACCAATACTTTTTAATAAAATGCAGGAGGCATGGTAAAACTCTGCATATACAAATGTATTTATTTACTTACAAATTAATTAACTCATACAGAATAGGATGACGATAAAGTAAACAAAATGTACTTCTATCTGCCTATGTGGTTAGTTTGCGATTTCCATTTCCTTTTGTTACAAATAAAGCTGTGGCTCCCCATGTTAGTGAAATGGAGAGAACAGGATTCAGAATCAATAAATAGTATGCTGTTCTTTAGATACCAGCGAATCATATCATGTAATTCACATATGAATGAAAGATGGGGTAAATACTTCTGTGAGTTATTAGATCAGGGAAGCAAAGGTGATTCTGAGGCAGAAGCAGATAATGTCGCAGTGAAGGATGGAAGCACAAGGAGGGGGGGATCTCAAAAGAGGTGTGTAAAGCTCTAAAATCTCTTCAGAATGGTAAGGCTCTGGGAGACCACTCCTAGCATAACTGCTGAGATGTTAAATAGGGTGGTGACTTTAATTGACTGATTAACTGAAAGTTGCCAGTTGCACAGGGAGTCAGGAGTGGTCCTTCAGGAATGGAGGGACACTATCATTGTTCCCTTGTATATGGGAAAAGGTGATCAGACTGAATGCAAGAACTATCGTGGTATTAGCTTGGTGAGCGTGCCAGGGAAAGTGTTTGATAACATAATTATTGAAAAAGTGCGAGGTCTTACATCAGAGAAAGTGTGGGATGTTCAGAGTGGTTTTATGCCTGGCAAAGGCTGCACTAACCGAATTTTTGCATTACGCATGATGATTGAAAAGTATCTGGCTGTTGGTAAGAAAGTTTTCGCTGCCTTCATAGATTTAGAGAAAGCTTATGACCGAGTAAATAGGACACTTTTGTGGAAGGTGTTGAATGAAAATATGGTGTTACTGGGAATCTACTTAACAGTGTAAAAGCCATGTATGCCGGCAGTAGAGCCTGTGTACGAGTAAATGGTGCTTTATCAAAATGGTTTTCATTGGTTGAAGAGTTAGGCAAGGTTGTATAATGTCACCATGGCTGTTTAATATATTTATGGATGCATTCATGCGTGATGCCAAAATAGATAATACTGGTTTATGTCTTGGTGATATCCGTGTGTGCAGATTGTTGTATGCTGATGACACTGTCCTGTTGGCAGAGAGCATAAGTGAGTTGCAGAGTACGTTGTTCCGGATGTACGAAGTCTGCATGAAATTCAAACTGAGTACAAATAAGGGAAAAAAACCCCAAAGTTATGGTTTTTGAGAGAGGAACAGGTAGCACTGAATGTAATGTAACTGTAAATGACACAATGATTGACCAGGTGAGTGAGTTTGTGTATTTAGGAAAAATGTTTGACAGAAAGAGTGAGTTTGTGTATTTAGGAAGCATGTTTGACAGAGAGAGTGAGTTTGTGTATTTAGGAAGCATGTTTGACAGAGAGAACAAATTGGATGGTGAAATTAGTAGGCGAGTGAATTCTTCATTGAAAGTCATGGCTGCTCTGGGAGGTTTCCACAGGAATGATGGGTTCTCAAGAGTCCCACATGGCTGTGTATGAGAGTGTATTTGTTCCTACTCTGATGTATGGCAGTGAAACCTGGGTACTGCAGAAGAAACATAGGACTCGTTTGTGGGCTGGAGAAATGCATTACTTACGGGGGTGGGGGTGGGGGTAGCAAGACACGTTCCGATTGTGTGAGGAATGAAGATGTGTTGCAGTTGTGTGATGTGAAGCAAAATGTTGTTAGCAAGGTGGAAACTAATATGCTTCAGTGGTTTGGCCATGTTGAAAGAATGAGTGATGAGGTTCTTACTAAGAAAACTTTTTTCAGTCCAACTGGCAGGAAAGAAAGGTAGAGAAAGGCCAAGGAAATCATGGGAGGACAAGATTCAGGAGTGTCTGCGTGAAAAAAAGATTAAGAGAATGAAGTACATAAGGTCTTGTGTACATGGTGTGATGGACATTAGTGAAGCTCGAACTGTGTGCCAAGATCCCTGTTAATGGAAAAGTTTGATATGGCAACAGTAAGTAAATCCTCAGCAAAACATTTATCTGGTGGATTTTCTTTCTTTGTGAAGCTAACCTCTGAATCTTAGAGAACAGCTTAGCGTGTTGTTGTTGTCATTATGTTTGATAAAGAGATTATATAGTGAAATTATTTGGTGAGTGAAATCATTTTCAGTTACCTTAGGGGGATTTCACAGGACTACAGCTATTGGGTTCTCAAAAAATTCCTGAATTGGCTGTGTATGAAAGTGAAAGTGTAATTTTTCTTACTCTGATGTACAGCAATGAAACATGAGTACTGCAGAAGAGGCACAGGAGCCATCTGAGTGCTAGAGAGATGCATTATTTACAGGGAGCTTGTGGCAAGACAGATTCTGAACATAAGAGATCCGGATGATGATGTATTGGAGACATGCAATGTGAAGTAAAATGTTAGCAAGGTGGAGACAAGTATTCTGAGGTGGTTTGTTTTCCCATGCTGAAAGAACTAAAATAATTTGTTCAGCCTAAGTAGCAGGAAAGAAAGGTAGAGGAAGACCAAGGAAATCATGGGTCGGCCAGATTCAGGAATGTCTGCATGAGAAAAAGATAATGAGTATGAAGTACAAAAGATCTTTTGTGAGACATGTGATGGACATAAGTGAAATTTGAGTTGTGTACCAAGATAGCTGTAAATGGAGACATTTCATACATTAACAGTAAATAACATCTAGCATTGTCAATTTTTGGACTTTAATCTTGCAGATGAGCTTCCTTCGAAGAGCTAACTCCTGCCTAGTAGATTTAAACAAAGTTTGTGACCGAGTAAACAGGATATTTTTTGTGGAAGGTTTTGACTAATTACTATATAACTGGGAATCGGCTTAGCATGCTCACTGCCACTGTGCTATTTCAATGGCAAGCATGCGATGCCAGTAAGAAACCCAGACATATCTCCCAAGAGGTCACAAGACCATGGATGAACTTCTAAGCAGTTGGATCAGCCTAGCCACGTGTTCGCGTCTCATAGCTTTGCATGATTCTACTATTCTAAAATACGAGAAAATTTATCCCTAATTGATAATTGTAATTATAACCATCAACTACAGGGATATAAACACATTTACAGCATATCCTGTAGACGGTAATTAATAAACTAAAATTCTTCAGTCGCAAAAAGATTGAAAAATTTGATTGGTTCAATACCTGTCATATTAATTATCAGTCCTAGTATGCTAGTGAAAAGAATTATTCTCATGATGTCGGGAACATTTTACCAATGTGTAGCTAAAATCTGTTGAGGTGGACTACGAGAGACAACGTCGTATTATTCATCTTCACTGCTGGTCATACAATGGCTACTACAAGAATATGTTTCTGCATATGATGACAAATTATTAGGATCGTCTAATTCCATGGCAGGATGTGCCCGCTGAGGAACTTTTGGTTGAGAGGGACCAGAGATAGCCTGTCTGAATATATTGAAGTCAATATGGGTTTTCTTGAAATCCCTTTAGTGTACTCAATAGACCGCCCTCTTACGTACGAACTCTAAGCAGCAAATGCTTTTTATTGCCACTTAAGCATTTATTTATTGATAGTTTCCTCCACCTCTTACGTATGAACTCTAAGCAGCAAATGCTTTTTATTGCCACTTAAGCATTTATTTATTGATAGTTTCCTCCACCTCTTACGTATGAACTCTAAGCAGCAAATGCTTTTTATTGCCACTTAAGCATTTATTTATTGATAGTTTCCTCCACCGCTTACGTACAAACTCTAAGCAGCAAATGCTTTTTATTGCTACTGAGGCATTTATTTATTGATAGTTTCCTCCACCACTTACGTACAAACTCTAAGCAGCAAATTGTTTTTATTGCCACTCAGGTATTTATTTATTGATAGTTTCCTCCACCTCTTATGTATGAACTCTAAGCAGCAAATGCTTTTTATTACCACTGAAGCATTTATTTATTGATAGTTTCCTTCACCTCTTACATATGAACTCTAAGCAGCAAATGCTTTTTATTACCACTGAAGCATTTATTTATTGATAGTTTCCTCCACCTCTTACGTATGAACTCTAAGCAGCAAATGCTTTTTATTGCCACTTAAGCATTTATTTATTGATAGTTTCCTCCACCTCTTACGTATGAACTCTAAGCAGCAAATGCTTTTTATTGCCACTTAAGCATTTATTTATTGATAGTTTCCTCCACCGCTTACGTACAAATTCTAAGCAGCAAATGCTTTTTATTGCCACTGAGGCATTTATTTATTGATAGTTTCCTCCACCACTTACGTACAAACTCTAAGCAGCAAATTGTTTTTATTGCCACTCAGGCATTTATTTATTGATAGTTTCCTCCACCTCTTATGTATGAACTCTAAGCAGCAAATGCTTTTTATTACCACTGAAGCATTTATTTATTGATAGTTTCCTTCACCTCTTACATATGAACTCTAAGCAGCAAATGCTTTTTATTACCACTGAAGCATTTATTTATTGATAGTTTCCTCCACCTCTTACATATGAACTCTAAGCAGCAAATGCTTTTTATTGCCACTTAAGCATTTATTTATTGATAGTTTCCTCCACCTCTTACGTATGAACTCTAAGCAGCAAATGCTTTTTATTACCACTGAAGCATTTATTTATTGATAGTTTCCTCCACCTCTTACATATGAACTCTAAGCAGCAAATGCTTTTTATTGCCACTAAAGCATTTATTTATTGATGGTTTCCTCCACCTCTCACATATGAACTCTAAGCAGCAAATGCTTTTTATTGCCACTCAGGCATTTATTTATTGATAGTTTCCTCCACCTCTTACGTATGAACTCTAAGCAGCAAATGCTTTTTATTGCCACTTAAGCATTTATTTATTGATAGTTTCCTCCACCTCTTACGTATGAACTCTAAGCAGCAAATGCTTTTTATTGCCACTCAGGCATTTATTTATAGATAGTTTCCCTTCACCACAAAACCAGTGATGCTCAAAGGAAAATAAACATTGCAGTGAAAAGAGAACACTGTGTAAGTCTATGGGGAGTCAACTTACTTTCCCTTCCCTAAACCATGTGGAAAAAAATCTGCTATCCCAAAACCGTCGTCATTTTTAAACAGTTGGATACTCATTTTCAGTGCCAGTAACAAAACACATACCTATCTTCAAGTGCCAAAAGTTTTAGGAAGGGAAATAACCATGATCACGACGTCGTTCAGCGTTGTCGGCACCTGGGGTAAGTATTGTATGATGCCATTCGGCGTTACATGACAGTGAAAGTGTTAAAAGTGTGAAAGCTATGTATGCCGACAAGTAGAGTGTATGTACGAATGAATTATGTTTTATCGAAATGGTTTTTGGGTGGTGCTTTAGCTTATGATACAGCAAAAGCACCAACAGAAAAAAGCTTTACAGATTGATTAAAGAATCTTGTACATAAATATAACATCACTGTAATTCTGTAAAATTACGAAGCCCCCTTTATCACATACAATATCTAACTGTAAGGAGAGATAATGCGAGGAAGAAAATGCCAATGTGTATGCTATACTGTTAGTTTACCATGATAACACAGAAAAGTTATATATTGGAATGAGAAAGCCATCCTCAGCCACTAGAAAATTATATATCAGAATAACAAAGCGATTCTTAGCCACTATTAGAGAACACATAAGAAGTGTCAACTAGGGCATGCAGAATAAGGTATTTGCCAAGGCAACCATGCACTGCTCAGCCTCTCCTACATGAAATAGCATTAGAAAAGTTGCCCTTTACATGAAATTTAAAGAGACTGCCATCAGGGAAAAAATTAAATCATCTCCAACAAGCTAGCATACAATGACGCTGTCTCTATGAAGTGTATAATTGCATGATTAAAAAAATATATATGCTGACTAGATGTCTTCTGCTTGTGATGTCTCTCGCTATTTTCAAAAATTCATCTGTTTCTTACACATTCTAATTTTCTGCATTTAAAGCCTAACCACTGCCTTGAGAAAGACTGGCAACATATGCAGTCATTTGCAAAAGTTTAAGACCCCCTGTTGGTATTAAGAGATTTCTACCAATTGCCTCAGCTACTGTCTGTATTACTCAACTTCCAGTCGGTGTTGCATCATCCTACAGCACAGCTGTTGATAGAGTTGGGGGAAGCGTGTTAGCATCTGTTTATTTCGGGTTTTCATGCTACAAGGTTTTTTGTATGTATTTTCTATTTAGTGAAAAATGGGCAAAAAAGTGTCACTATGCGTTACTCAGAGGGCACAAATAGTGACTTTATACACTGCCGGACAATTGCTAAGGACGGATGACAATAGCAACCATAAAATGGAAGGCAGGAAAATGTGGAAATGAGCATAAGTGCGGGATACAGTAAGACGTGCTGTGCGTACGCAAATTTTGGATTGTCGAACTTGTTCGTGGCGTCATAGCGCTGATAAGAGATATAAAGGATTTGATGCGTATTGACTGTTGTTGTTCAAACGCAAAGTTGAAAGGGAAAGAATCAATTGACGAACTTGCAATTTTCAGTATGTCTTCCTGACATCACCTAGATGATTTTATGTGTGGCCGTATTATTGGCAAGATTGAAGAAGGGCGAAAAATAACAGATGTTGCCAGGGAGTTCGACGTCAGCCACAGTGTTGTTTCAAGGCTTTGGAAATCATTTCAAACAAATAGAGAGTGTAGCAAACGTCACGGGGGAGGTCGTGTTCGCAGTACGACACCTGCAGAAGATCGGTACATAGTGCTATCAACAAAAAGACACCGGCGCAGCACAGCTAGTGAGGTAGCAAATCAGTTTATGGCTACTACTGGCAAGCGGATCTCCCGAAAAACTGTCGCCAGACGTTTGCATGAAGGAGGACTATACGCCCGCCGTCCTGTTGTGTGCATCCCATTGTCCAGACGTCACCGTACCGCCCGTTTGCAATGGTGCCATCAACATCGCAATTGGACTGATAACGACTGGTCTGCTGTCCTCTTCTCAGATGAGAGTAGATACAGTCTATCATCTGATTGTCGACAACAACTGATCTGGCGTGATAGTGGTACTGCATATTGTCCAGCAAACATACAGGAAAGGGACCGATATCCGACATGTAGTGTCATGGTATGGGCTGGCATCATGATCAATGGCCGTACGTCCCTCTATGTGCTTCCAACTGGGACTACGACTGGCCAACGATACATTAATGATGTTCTGCTACCTCATGTTCGCATGTTCCGTGGTGCTGTCGGTGATAGATTCATTTTCATGGACGACAACGCAACATGTCATCGAACAGTCGCTGTCCAGGAGTGTCTTGAGAGCGAGGATATTCAACGCCTCATATGGCCAGCACGTTCTCCAGATCTGAATCCCATTGAAAATGTGTGGAATGCTTTGGGGAGGAGTCTTTCTGGTCGCCAATGCCCTCCAATAAACAAGGACACCCTCATCCGTGCACTGTCAGAGGAATGGGATAAATTACCCTAACAGCTGCTTGATAATGTTGTGCAAAGCATGACACGACGTGTGGAATCTTGCATCGCCCTCCATGGTGGCCATATCCCGTATTGTCATCGTACGCCGGAACGGCTGCGGACGGTAATTGCATTTTTCACGTTTACGTATTCTGCACAAAATGGCCTGTTTGTCCCTTGAACACGTTCCAAAGCCTTCTGGATTTCAGAGTACAATAAATTGTCTTTCTTGTAATGTCCTGGCATTCTGACATTATTTTACTTCACTTGGCATCCAACTACACTTACTTTTTTATGCGCTATATAGCCGTTTATGATCCGTCCTTAGCAATTGTCAGCAGTGTTCATGAAGGATACTCTGAACGCGACATAAGAAGAAAAGTGAATGTGAGCAAGATTGCTATTCATAATACGATCATGAAATATCGAGATACAGGTGAGTTTGGCAACCAAAAAGAAGTAGACGTCCAAGGAAAACTACCCCTCATAATGATAATACCATAAAACGAATAGTTATGCGTTCTCTGAGGATTTCATGCACGAAAATCCAGACCTTTCTACATTCAAAAGGGTCTGATATTAGTATCAGCACTGTTTCCTGACATTTTAGCAAAGATTTTGGATTAAAGTCTTATAAAAACCTGTACACAAACCTAGACTAACCTCTGTCATGAAAAAGAAGAGACTCCAGTTTGTGAAGTGTCATCAATCATGGACTGCTGAAAATTGGAGCCAAGTTCTTTTTTCTGATGAATCAACTGTGCGTCAATTTGAATCACATCCTCGACAACCAAAAGGTTTCATGAAAAAAATACACTGTTAGCACAGTGAGACATCCGCCTACTCAGATGATATGGGGTACTATGTCAGCATCCAGTACTGCTTCATTATCCTTTTTGCCGACAGGCACTACCATTACTGGTCTTTTTTTATGTGGAAATGTTATGTGAGAAGCTGTTAACTCATATGCACGGATACACAATCTTTATGGATGACGGTGCTCCATGCCACAGATCAAAGACAGTAAAGGACTACCTGCAGAGGAAAAACATAACTGTGCTTGACTGGCTGACTGGCCCGGTAATAGTCCTAACCTTAACACCATCGAAAATTTTTGAACCATTTTAAAAGACAAGGTAGCCGAAAAACAGCCATCAAATACCCAAGCTTTGATTGACGTGATAAAACATGTGTGGTGCAAAGACATTTCAAGTGACTACTGCAAATCCTTCATTGAGAGTATGCCACATCATATTCTGTCCGTTACAAAAAACAAAGGTGGGCACACAAAGTACTGATTTCGGTCTTTTTGTGTTCTAACTATACAGTTGAAACACAAAATATAGTTAGAACACAAAAAGACTAAAATCAGTACTATACATATACAGTATATAGTTAAAACACAAAAAGACCAAAATCAGTACTTTGTGTGGCCACTACACTACACTACACACACACACACACACACACACACACACACACACACACACACACACACACACACACATCATCGTCAACCATTATCAATCCACTGCTGGACGAAGGTCTCCCCAAGTTTCTTCCACAACGGATATATATGTATAAATTTGTGAACCATTTTTAAAGGCAAATTTATATACATACCTGCCAACCCCAAGAAAGAGAAATCCAGTACTTTTAAGAAAAATGCCCAGTAGATTTATGCAATTAATATTCTTTGTCCAACAAATACATACATATACAGCATTTATCATAAGTTTGGAAAAGTAGGTACTTTCAAACAATGCCAGAATAAATTTCACATGCAAATACTTATTTACAATAATTTTTTACACGAGTAGCAGATTTTCTTTATGTAAGAAGCTTTCATTAAACTCTTGTTCGTAACATCTACCTTTCAAGTTGGATTTCATGATGATCATGTTCTGCAAGCTTTCATCTGAAAGTGATGAGTGAAATTCAGTTCTGATTTTTTTTTTATCTGGCTAACATCCTTTTGCACTCAGCATTGCTGTGAGGTATTGAAAGAATGAACAGCATCACACGTGCAATTCCATTAAACGGGTTCTTCCCTAACTGATTTTTATGCTCGCTTATCAATACCCATTGGACATCAGCACGTTTCCCATTTTGTATGTTAGCACTTAATTTTGTGACTTGCAACTCACAAAACTGTGACTGCAAGTCATCAAGACTACAAACACTAGCTCGCAAAATAATGGGAAATTTTTCGCAGAAATATTTTACACCAGCAAATGAAGCACCTTCGATGAATTTGTAGTCACACACTTTTGCATGCTTTAGAGTCTCGTTTTTCAGACGAAACTTTTTATGCATGTAATCACACACTTCAGTATAATAATTTCTAATGCTTACAAAAAAATAGCTTTTTATCTTTATCTTTCAAACTTTTAATGAAAATATTTGTTTCATCTCCAATCAGAAGATCACAATCGTCTTTCTGGTTCTGAATGTTGTTGTAAATGACATTCATGCAGACTTCTTCCTGATTCATTACACATGGCTTCACAAACCTGGACAGCATCTGTTTGAGAAAGCCTAATAATATGTGTCTAAGTTTATGGATAAGAGGGGTTGTGGACTGCAGAAGAGTGTTCACTTTGAGAAAATATGGGATAATATAAGCCAGAAAAAGACAATAAGCCTTATTTACGTCAGTAGTGAGCAAATAAAACAGTCTCTCTTTGCAGGAAAAAGTATAGCAGATACTCACATTTTGAGATACTCCCAATTTTTTAGACTGATCTTGAGAATTGCAGTTTAATCCTGCTTCCTCGGCACTTCTTTTCCTTGACGCATGTGCTTTTTTATCTCCTACAGTCTTGGGATCTGCCCTGGGTTTACATGATTTTTTCATTGATAATTTCATCTTTAAAAAAACTTGTAAGAGAATTCCACAGTGTTAACAATCTGACAATGCACTTACCTAGAGAAAGCCATCTTGTACAAGTATGTTTTACCACCTTTTTTGTTTCACTATTGTGTAGCTCCTGAAAACCTTTAAGTTTTTCTTTCCTTTTTGAACTTCTTTGCAAATAATAAAAAATATCTACTAACAGTTCATCCACATTTAAAGGCAGCCATGAAGAACCCTTTTCTGCTGCTAAATTCAAAAGATGACAAGGACACCCTACGATGACAAGATGTTTTTGTCAATCTTGCAAAACAGAAGCAACACCATTTTTCTTCCCAACCATCACAGGAGCGTTATCAGTCACTAATCCAATGCAATTATCCACAGGAACATCACATTTTTTCAAATTCTTTAGAAGGATATTACCTATATTTCTTCCAGTAGTGTCCCCATTTAGACAGGAACTGCTAAAACATTATTCTCAACTACACGTTTTTCATTGCTGTAATATGTCACAACAATAGGGTAAAGCTTTGCATTAGAATCGTTACTACCATCCGTCGCGATGCAGAAAGGTTTAGATTTCAGAGTGGCCACTAATCTCAAAGTTCCTTCAGCTGCGAATTCTCCGACAATGGCAGAAGTCTTCGTCCGAGCACATCCGTAGCTCTTTGCCACTTCATGATTTTGAAATTTTTTTTGCAGAAGCGGATCCATGTGATCAGTGCAGCTCAGCGGAATATTGTGCTCAATCAAAAATGAAGTAATAAGGCATTCCGCACGAATTACTTTCAAGTTATTTTCACTTCCACTTGATTGAAAGAAACTTTCAATTTTAGTATTTTTAGCATGTCTTGCAACGTTTTCTTGATGCTTCTTACTTCTCACATGGTTAGCAATGTCATTTTTCCTTCCATGAGCTATCCTAAAATCTACTCCGCCATCTGTGCAGAAAGCACGTTTTTCGCTTTCACGCGACTTTACTATGCAGGGACATTCTGCACTATATGAGCTTTTAAAGCTCTGAAGGTATTTTTGTTTTTTAGAAGCAGACATAACACACACCAACATGAAAAAAACAGCAAAGATCAAATGAATACACACGTGCCCAATTACTATATTAAACAAGAAACTGCACATGACCAAGGTGGCTCTTCTCTCTCTCTCTCACTCTCTCGAAACAATGCATTAGCAGAACCAAAAGTGCACTGTGACACCAAATCAGCTACGAAAGGACGCCATTAAAACAAGAACCAAAACGTTCACTTTCCCACTTTTCTGTACAAGCAAGAAATGCATATTCATACATTCTATTTGGATTCAGGGAATGAAATGTGAAAAAAAAAAAAATTCTGAACATGTGCTTTAAAAACAGTGAAAAAACATTAAAGAACTATATTCTGTAGCATAGCACTGAAATATGTAACTCTTTCCTCATGAGAACATACCCGGTTGCTGTTGTAGTCTTTCGCCTGTGAATTGGCCGCTGCATTGAGCCTTCATTTCGATGGAGCAAAGCTACGCATTGTCGCAGCAGAGTTGTGTTACGCGTGCCGCAGCTTCTCTTCACAGCGTTGTACTTGGAGGTAAATATTACGGTAAAAATCTTTAAAATGCATTTTAAATATAAAACTTTTTAACAATTTGCCAAGAAATTTCATACTTTAAAATCTGTACGCCGTGCTTCTTCAACATAGTAATTTAGGATGCTAAACTACACATTTACAAATGTTTCCCCGGAAACCCCCCCAAATTTAGGGAATTCTAAAAAAATGCCGGAAAGCTGGGAGATTTTCATTTAAAATCGGGAGAAAGCATTGAAAACCGGCAGTCTCCTGGAAAATCCAGTAGACTTGGCAGGTATGTGTGTGTATATATATATATATATAGTTAGAACACAAAAAGACCGAAATCAGTACTTTGTGCAGCCACCTTTGTTTTTTGTAACAGACTGCTGAAAAATTATTGAAGGTGGTACTATATTCAGGAAGCAACATAAATGGTTCAAAGATTGTAAAAACTAATGGTCAGATTCAAGTTTAAATCACTGTGAGACAAGTAAAAGCATTAAAATGAGTTCCTTACAACAGAAGTGCACAAGAACACAAGCGTTCAAGGTGAACTGAAAGCCAATTCAAAAAAAAAAAAAAAAAAAAAAGTGCAAACGAAACAAGTATTCATGGTGAACTGAAGGTCTTCGACGAAAGTCAAGTGCAAATACCCTGACATGTTTTGATCCACGTGGTCATGGTCAAAGGTAGCTGTTAATGGTATTACAACTAGTACGCTACTGCTCTGCTGACTGCCAACCACATCAGCCCCATGTGTGCTGTCGCTGATGTCGTGACGTATAGGTTCAGTGGCGCCATCTGGTGTTGGGTATTTTGGCATACTTTTTACAAATTGTCTTCTCATAGTTCTACTCTGTTACTTCCTTTCATTCTCT
Source organism: Macrothele yani (assembly GCA_039090855.1). NCBI lineage: Eukaryota > Metazoa > Arthropoda > Arachnida > Araneae > Macrothelidae > Macrothele > Macrothele yani. The sequence continues at coordinate 134,379,191 of CM076995.1, read as the reverse complement.
TGTTGAATCATATATCTCTAAGCATATGAAAGTTCAATCGGTGCATTTAAGTTACAGTTAATATCCTTAGTCTTTTCAATCATAATTGCCTCAGCCATAAGAATTTTTTTATGTGCTGAGTGTGATGCTGTTAATTTGGTATTTTACCAGTCAGGTTCAGCATTGTTATTCAAGCAATATTGCATTAGAGATGTCTTGGCTTCTTTGTCCAATTACGCAGGTGTTCATGCAATCTGATCCAAATATTTCTTTTAGTACTACCAATATAAATTTTATTACGCTTAATATCCGTGTTGTTAGTTACAATTGGAATTTGATACACACTGGCTTTTTGCAATAGCAATGTATGCTTATTATTGTGCTGTAGCAGTTGGGTGTTACCACTTTCTATATTTGCAATTTTTAAGTTATGGCATCACTTCTTTAATATTCTCGTGATAGTTTTGCAGTAGGGAAACTTGCCACAGTAGGTAGGTGCATCAATTTAACTCCCATATATGTTTTAGTTCTGTCCATTTTATAATGCCGATAGTTTATTAACAATATTTTTGTTATATCCAGGGTCGTTAGGTACTTTTATGATCTAATTTCTTTCCTTATTTTCCACCGCAGCCGTGAAGAAGTGTGAAATAGCTCTTTGTACGTAGCAGCACAGAGTGGGGAAAGTATCTTTGTCTCAATATCCTGTAATATAGTCTCTGTGAGAAGTCCAGATAATGGAGAACCCATTGGAGCACCATATACTTGTTTATATATAGTGATTATATATCAAAAATAGTAATTATAGAGAAGTATCTGGTGCCGCAATAGGTTCACCATTATCTGAACTTCTCGCAGAGACTATAATACAGGATATTAAGACAAAGATACTTATAAACTGCACTCCTGAAGATAAAGTTCCAGACCTATACTTAAGATATGTGGATGATATTTTGGTTTTCTGGTGATTCTCGGAAATTGTTTTGCAGAATTTTGCTGCTAAGTTTAGTCAATTAAACCGAACTATCCAGCTCGCAATTGAAGTTGAAATTAACAAGCAGCTCCCATTTTTGGACATTAATATCATAAAAACTGGATCCAGTTTTGAATACGAAGTTTACAGGAAACCTTTTGTTCCGACTATTATCCCCATCCAATCATACAATCCCTGGAAATACAAGAACTCCGCTCTACTCTACTATGTACAAAGAGCTATTTCATACTCCTCTACTGCTGCAGAGGAACATAAGGAAATAAATTAGGCCATAAAAGTAGCTAACAACCATGGATATAACAAAATACTGTTAATAAACTCTATCGGCAGTATAAAATGGACAGAACTAAAACATCTATGGGAGATAAAGTTGGCGCACGTATCCCCTGCTGCAAGCTTCTCGACTGCAAAGCTATCAAAGAAATATTAAAGAAGGAATGCCATAGAGCAAACTTAAAAATTGCAGATAAAGTAAGCTATAACACCAAACTGCTACAGCGTAATAATAAGCATACATCGTAATTGAAGAAAGCAGGTGTAAATCAAATACCAATTATAACTAACATGGATATTAAGTGTAATAAAATTTATGTTGGTAGTACTAAAAGCATGAACACCAGCATAATTTGACAAAGAAAAAAGCCAAGACATCTCTAATGCAATATTGCTTGAATAACAATGCTGAACCCGACTGGTATAACACCAAATTAATAGCATCACACTCAACACATAAACAAATTCTTATGGCAGAGGCAGTTATGATTGAAAAGACTAAGGCTATTAACTGTAACTTAAATGCACTGATCAAGCCTTTAAATGCTTGGAGATATATGATTCAACAAGAGAATGAAAGGAAGGAACAAAGTAGAACTATGAGAAGACAATTTGTAAAAAGTATGCCAAAATACCAAACACCAGACGGTGCCACTGAACCGTCTGGTGTTGGGTATTTTGGCGTCACGACATCAGCACACACGGGGCTGATGTGGTTGGCAGTCAGCAGAGCAGTAGAATACGAGCTGTAATACTATCAACAGCTACCTTTGACAATGACCATGACCATGTCGATCAAAATGAGTCAGGGCATTAGCACTTGAGTTTCGTCAACAACCTTCAGTTCACCTTGAATACTTGTTTCATTTGCACTTCATTTTTTGGATTGGCCTTCAGTTCACCTTCAATGCTTGTGTTCCTGTGCACTTCTGTTTTAAGGAATTCGTTTTAATGCTTTTACTCGTCTCACGGTTTGAGTGGTTTTAACTATTCCTTTTTATTCAACATTTGTTCACTTTTAACTTGAATCTGACCATTAGTTTTTACAATCCATTTATATTGCTTCATGAATACAGTACACCCTTTAATAACAACTCTCATAGGAGTTTGATAATTACTGTGATATGAACCCCATTGTTTCTTACAGGATACCATAATAGCAACTACATCTATTACAGCAAGTCTAAAATGGTAAGACTTTTTACTTGTATTCTCTTTGATGATTTTTATGGGTCAATCGACGAGAGTTGAAGCTTGTAGTTTTTTTGATCAAATATTAACGTGTGAACCAGAAGTAACTTAGACATTTTATCGGATATCTATTATTCCACGTAGCGATATTCACCGTATATCTGTTATGTTATTTTGAACTATTTATAAGTGGATTTATACTATGCTACAAGCATTTCACTTCCTTACTAATTCACAATCTAATATTTTTTTCTTCTTCTGTCAAATATGTTTCTTAAATACACAAACTCATTCAAATGGTCTGTGTTCCTTCAGACTGTTCTTAACATTCTGTATTAACAGTCCTAAACTAAAAAAACCATGACTTCAGTTTCTCTTATTTGCACTGTTTGTATTTCATATTTCATTCATTCTGGACAACATAACATTCAATTCACTTGCTCTTACATAACAGGACAGTGCCATCAGCATACAGTAACCAGCACACACAAAAATTCCTCAAACATAAACCAATGCTGTATATTTTGCTGTCAAGCCTGCATTGCACCCATCGATAAAAATATTAATCATGGAGACATTACACAACCTTGTCTAACCCCTGCACCGATAAAAAAACAACTCTCAACAAAACACCATTTACATGCACACATGCTCTACTGTCAGCATACTTTCACACATCCTAGGAAATTTCTAGGTATTCTACAATGTTTTGACAAAAGATAATAAAATGGCACATATCTATGCTTTGATTCAAAGATTTATGTTCAACAGCAAAATATGTTGTGCAGCGAGTCTTCATAAGCTTAAAGAATAATTTTTCAAGCATACTTTCCAGAAATATTAAGTCACCTCGTGTCATATTATTTCAGTGTTTTCCATATTTGTGATCTATCATTCGTGATTTTTCTGCGTTGCGGAACACAAAACATGAGTTATGAGGAAAGCAGATCTGGTTCCTCACACTAAAAAGTCTTAAAAGAAAGAAAAGAGACATACACCATTGAACAAATGCAGAAGACAAGAAAAGTGATTTCAAGAGAAATGAAAAAAACCCCAGCAGAACGGATGGCTACCCAGCAACTCACTCACTCTGAATATGACACGACAGCAATCCACTGTTGAGTGTATAAAACCACAGCTTCTCATGCTAAAGCCTAGACCAAGTACTAGAGAAAGAAAAATCCCAAATGAAATTCTTCAAGTCCAGTATTTCCTTTTGATTTTTTTTTTTTTTAAATGTGCTCATTCTGGTTTTTTCACTTTTGTGCGTACAGCAACCTTAAATTATAGAAATTCAGCTCAGCTCACTGTTTGATGCACAACAATCATTACACTATTTGAGGTTCTGAATGCAGTAAGTGCCATGTTTCTGCAATTTGTCACTCCACTCTTTTTTAATAGCTTTAAGATATGACAACCTGAATTTAAAACAGATTATGAAAGTTGAGCACTTACCTTTAAAAATACTGGACCTAAGTATGGAGCCCACCACATATGCTTATAAAGTGGAGAGTAGATAACACCTGGGTGTACACAAACAGTGGTAATAGGGCAACCGCCAGCTTTCAGAAATCGATCTAAAGACTGTGTAAACATAATCTGTGACAACTTGGACTGCATGTAGCTTTGATGAGGACAGTACACTTTCCTGAAAGAAACAGGCAACAATTCTAAATATAAGCACATACTATAACAGTTAAATCCTTAATTTACACTCCTTTAGTTGGAACATCAAGTAAAAAAAAAAAAAAAAAAAAAACTCACTTTGAAGAACTAGCTCTAAAAAAAAATGATAGAATGATACATAGCACAGTAACCCCTTGGCAACCATGAGAGTCCCACTCGTCAGAAACCTCATGCTGGCATATTCACAGTTGGGTAAACTGGGTTGAAGTCACAACTTCAACTCAGTTGCAATAGTTAATATACTGTAATAATTAAATCCTTAATTTATGTTCACATATTGCAGTAATCAAATATTTATTTTATGTTCATATATTGTAGTGTTCTCCCTAGTCTTTTTACCGGGCAGCCTGCCCAGTTAATTTTCTCTGCCGCCCAGGTAAATTTCCTGTAATGAATGTTTTCACAACACACATAATAGTAAGAAAACTTACTCCCACATACACCATAAATATCGGTGAAAACGACTGAAATCTGTGTTGAACATGATTTATCAGTAAGTATTTAATAAGTACAGTCGTGTTAAGCAAAACATCCTTTCCTTTTTTTCGATTGAGGAAGGGGTCGTTTAAAGTACCACTCAGCTAAAATTTCTTGCCACCCAGCTGTAAAACTACTCTAGGGAGAACACTATATTATAATAGTTAAATCCTCAATTTACTCTTCTTTGGTTGGAATATCAAGTAAAAAATCCATTTGAAGAACTAAACAAAGCTTGAAGAAGAAGAAAAAAGGGGCAAAAATGACACATAGCACAGTAACCCTTTGACAACAATGAGGGTTCTGTTCATGAGAAACCACATGCTGGAAAATTCACAATTGGGTAAACTGGGTTGAAGTCACAACTCGACTTATTACAATCTCTCAGACATTTTGTTTACCTATTATCAAGCAAAACAACATCAGAGAAAAGAAAAGTGTAACATGTTTGGATAAAAACAAAAACAAAAAACTCTGCCAATATCTCTTAAACGAGTTTCTGTAAACATTCAGGGTTTTGTGCACAGAGGTATTTCATGCAGTGGTGCACACAACCAAATGTGCGCATGAAGTCATCACAACGCCTTTTTGTAATTACAGCATAAGACACAGGTGAACAAAGCCACTTAGATTTCATTTGTTAAATCACACATTTACACTTGATATACAAATTTATTGGGTTGGAAAGAAAGTAAAATCCACAAATGCAAGGCAACAGAAAAGTGCTGATTACTGTATATACTAGTACAAATCAGTCCAAAATGTAGTCGCCATCGTTTGCCATGACCTGTTCCTATTGTCTAGGCAGCTATTGGATACCATCCCTGTACAACAGTGGCAGCTTGTATGCAAAGAAGTGAGTAAGTGCGAGTTCAACATCATCCCGGTTGGTGAACTACTGTCCGTACAGGAAATGCTGCAATGACCGGAAAAGGTAGCAATTGCTTGACGCAAAGTCTGGAGAATAGCAGTTGCTTGGTGCAAAGTCTGGAGAATAGGCTGGGTATGGCAGCAGCTTCCAGCCCAGGTCCTCGATTTTGTGACAGGTCACCTGTGCTGTGTGAGGTCTTGTTCCATCCTGCTATACGAAGGTGCCCTTGTGGTTCAGTAGTGCTGGCTGTTTCGACATGAGTGATGTCTGCAGATTGTCGAGCTGATGGCAGTAAACATTGGTGGTGATCATGGTGCTGTCCAGCAGCAGCTCAAAAAACACGACAACCCGCATATCCCACCAAAAAGACAGCAAGGCCTTACGTGGGTGTAAACCACCTTTGGGGGTCGGCATAGGCTTCTGTTTTTGGTCCAACCACTGTTTCTGGGCACCGACATTGTCATACGGGACCTATTTCCTGTGATCTGTCACAATACGGCCCAAGAATGATTCAACTTGGTCATGTGCAAGCAGGCAAATGCATGCACTCAAGTGATTTGCTTTCTGCTCAACTGCGAGTTGACGGGACACCCAAACTTCCCTCTTGTGCACCTATTCAAGTTCATGCAGGTGAGTTATAATGCTTATGTAGGAAGTCCCCAGTTGTTCGGCCAACTCTTGCATGGTCACATGTTGGTCGGTCTCTACTAAGGTCTTGAGCATGTCCATATCCACTGTCGCAGGCTTCCACTTTGGGACAGTCCGACAGGTCAAAATTTCCCTCTTGAAACCGTTCGAACCAATGACAGTATTGACAATGTGATATGGCATTCGGTTACAGACTGGTAATGTTCCTTACAGCACTTTTAAGGGTGTTACCATAAGGAAACTCATACTGCATGCAATGATAGATGTTCTCCTTGTCCACCTTCCATGTTAGCACTTACACTCTTTGCCTTCCGACTGTTAACTGCCACTGACTTAAGCCACCTACCTGCTGATGTCATGCCGGTGTGCTGTGCAATCTCAGTGGCCAATGCGTGCCATGGCCTCTACTTCAGGTACTTCATCATCAAACATTATTTTCTTGCCAACCCATAATTATTACAATTTGCAGCACACTGCATGCTCCATAACTGTTCCCAGTGCTGGTTTATTTCTTGTTAATTCCCATGTCTGCAGGTGCACAAAACTAAATGTAAAGGGTCTTTCCGCAGGAGCTGCAGCTAATGACACAATCTTGTTGGTCGAGAGCAAAAGTGAGTTGCAGAGTATAATGTCCCAGACATATGAAGTTTATATGAAATTCAAAGGTTAGCTCTACCAGATAATGTTTAATTGATTATTTACTTACAGTTGCTGTATCAAACTTCTCCATTTACAGCGATCTTGACACACAACTCGGGCTTTGTTGAAATTCATCATGTGACGTACACAAGACCTTCTATACTTCATACTCTTAATCTTTTTCTCATGAAGACATGCCTGAATCTGATTCTCCCATGACTTCCTTGGCCTTCCTCTGTCTTTCCTTCCAGCCATTTGGGCTAAAAAAAATTCTTAGTAAGCATCTCATTACTCATTCTTCCAACATGGCCAAACCACCTAAGAATATTAGTCTCCACCTTGCCAACAACATTTTGCTTCACATTACACAAATGCAACACATCTTCATTCCTCACATGATCCAAGTGTGTCTTGCCACAAACTCTTTATAAGTAATGCATTTCTCCAGCACACAAACGACTCCTATGTTTCTTTTGCAGTACCCTGGTTTCACTGACATACATCAGAGTAGGAACAATTACACTCTCGTACACAGCCATGCAGTGACTCTTTTCATAACTCATCATTCCTGTGAAAATCGCCCAACGGAGCTATGACTTTCAATGAAGAATTCACTCGCCTACTAATTTTACCATCCAATTGGTTCTCTGTCAAACATGCTTCCTCAATACAACTCTTTCACCTGGTGAATTACCATGCAATTTAGACTTCTATTACATTCAGTGCTACCAGTTGCTCGCTCAAAAACTATAACTTTGGGTTTTCCCTTATTTACACTCAGTTTGAATTTCATGCAAACTTCATACATCTGGTACAACATACTCTGCAACTCACTTTTGCTTTCTGCCAACAGGACTGTGTCATCAACAAAGCAATCTGCACACACAGATATTATCAAGACAGAAAGCAGTATTGTCCATCATGGCATCACACATCCATAAATATATTAAACAGGCAGGGTGACATTACACAAACTTGTCTGACTCCTACACCAATAGAAAACTATTTTGATAAAACACTATTCACTCGTACACAAGTTCTACTGCCAGCATACATGGCTTTTACACTATTAAGTAGATTCCCAGTAACACCATACTTATTCAATACCTTCCACGGAAGTGTCTTATTTACTCGGTCGTAAGCTTTCTCTAAATCTATGAAGGCAGCAAAAGCTTTCTTACCAACAGCCAGATGCTTTTCAATTACCATGCTTAATGCAAAAATTTGGTGAGTGCAGCCTTTAACCAGGCATAAAATCTCTAAACATCCAACACTTTCTCTGATGTAAGACCTCATACTTTTTCAATAATTACCTTACCAAACACTTTCCCTGGCACACTCAGTAGGCTAATACCATGATAGTTTTTGCAGTCAGTCTGATCACCTTTTCCTTTATACAAGGGAACAATGGTAGCATCCTTCCAATCCCAAGGGACTATTCCTAACTCCCCAGCACAACTGGCAAATTTCAGTTAACCAGTCAATTACAGAGTCACCACCATATTTCAACATCTCAGCAGTTATGCCATCAACTCCTGGAGCCTTATAATTCTAAAGAGATTTTAGAGCTTTACACACCTCTTCTCTTGAGATCCCTCCTGTGCTTCCATCTTCACTGTCTGTGACATCAGACAGTGCTTTTGCATCAGAATCATCTTTACTTCCCTGACTTAATAACTCACAGAAGTATTCATCTCATCTTTCACTTAACTCATTATTGGGCTCCCATATCATTTCCCCAACCCTATTCTTCACACAACTTACAACTTTGTTTCCTCTATTTTCCCTGAGTCTCATGTGCTTCCAGAAAGTCTTCCTATCTTTCCTAAAAGCCAATTCATGCCTTTCCACCTTCTCCTTCCTATCTTCTCCCTTACCCTGGCAAACCAGCTTAGCGGCTTTACACTTCTTACAGTGATATTCATTCACAGAAACTCTACCTTGCAACATCCCCAAATAGGCTTCCTCTTTAATCTCACTATTCCACCAAGCATCACCTCCATTGTTACCCACTATTGTGGTGCCACAGACCTCTTCAGCAGCAGTGACAACACAGTTCTTAAAACATTCCCACTTTTATACATCCCTCACACATGACTTCAGCTCCTTCAGTCGTTTTCTGAGTAAGTTAGAGTAATGCCGATGATCTTCGGGGAGCCTTTTAATTTTTCTTTCCATAATTTCCCCAAATAGCTAGTGAAAATCTATGTTTTCGGTCCAAACATACCTTAGCTTGTAATGTCAAACTAAGAAAATTCAAAAACGAAAAACTATTAGAAAGTACCAATCACTCACCCTAAAGATCATGGTAACCTCCATCGACAACACACTTCCAACCCGTCAATCATTGTAATGTTTCTGGGCTTCCAAGGTTTACAGACATCTTGCTTTCGTTTCTTACTTCCGGGTGTGAAACATCGTATTTTTTTAGCCTTATGAGATGTTACAATAAAGCTTGTCAATTCCATAAAAAACCACACATACTACTCATTCATACAATTCAATTAAAAACTATGTACATAATTTACATAACCTTACATTCCGAGGTGGTTAAACCCTTGTCAACTGTAAGTACCAAACTGCTCCTTCTGTTTCACAACCCCTGCCACTCCCACTGCAAGTGTCACACCCATTCAGCCCTTCACACACAATCCAATGGGTGCGACACTTGCAGTGGGAGTGGCAGGGGTTGTGAAACAGAAGGAGCAGTTTGGTACTTACAGTTGACAAGGGTTTAACCACCTCGGAATGTAAGGTTATGTAAATTATGTACATAGTTTTTAATTGAATTGTATGAATGAGTAGTATGTGTGGTTTTTTATGGAATTGACAAGCTTTATAGTAACATCTCATAAGGCTAAAAAAAAAAAAAATACGATGTTTCACACCCGGAAGTAAGAATCGTAAGCAAGATGTCTGTAAACCTTGGAAGCCCAGAAACATTACGATGATTGACGTGTTGGAAGTGTGTTATCGATGGAGGTTACCATGATCTTTAGGGTGAGTGATTGGTACTTTCTAATAGTTTTTCATTTATGAATTGCATGTAAACTATGCACACTTTACAGGAGGTTAATACCTTAAAAGTGCAAATATAATAATTAAGAAAATTCATTTACCATCACTCCTATATAATTCACAATCTGCTAATATGGTCAACACCCGACTAACCATAATCCGATATGAAACTGAAGCTGCAATTAGGTGTGTGCAATTAAATACAGAAACATTCTTTATTTTCCTAAATATGTATTGGTATTAGCCGTACTATTTAAAACAAGCATGTGAATTTACTGTTTATATGATTTTTGATTATTGCAACTGCACTTGGACTAAAAAACAATAATAAACTGTATTTTGGATGTAATTATACCTGTGCTTGTCATAAACAATATTCATAGTACAATTAAAATTTGACAAAAATTTGCCCATGCGAAATTGTTCAGTGTAACAGCAAACAACTTTCATGAACCAGTTCCTTGTTTTACATAAAGGGAAACAAGTAATAAAATATATTCACTCCAACTTCTAATCAATTATTATAATGAAAAAAAAAATAATGGCTTAAAAAACAAAAGCATAAAACTGAAGAGGCACTGAAAGAAATTTTACTTACTCACTGTGAAGATCATCGAAGTTAAGTTTTGCTAAATAATGAAGACAAGATGCAACATTTATTATTCTTGCATGGCATTTTGCTTTTCCTGACTGTCGAAGACAAGGCAATAGAAGTTTAGTCAAGAGACAATGAGCCAGGTAGTTAATTGCCATGTGAGATTCGAATTTATCTTCGGTCACCTGGTATGGTGCAAACATGATTCCCGCTAGTAGAAAATATAATATAACAGCTGTTCAGATAATGGCATTTTTTTTTGGTTAATGGAGATAATTACTTATAAGGAATAATGAAAATTACATGAATATGTAGTGAAAAAAACTTATTTTTCACTAAGGATACAATTATCTCTTTAAATAACTGACAAAAACAGTGACAGAACTGATAAGTTTTTTTGTTTTTTTAAAGAATTCAAATGGAAATTTAAATCAGCATAGTTTCTGAATATGGTTACTTTTAAAAATCATGGGCATTTAAAATGAGTGTTTATTGATGAAGTTATTAATATACATCCTTTAACAATAAACATCATATTAAGGTTACAAGAAACCAAGATATTCCAGAAAATGTGCAACTTTTGACTATATTACATTAATAAGGCAATAGAGTTACCGAACTAAGCCATTGTACTTATTTTCCTCTCAACTGGGAATAACAAACACTTGCTTAGCATGTATTATTCTACTGACTTCCTCCAGGCTGCCTTCACCACTAAACCATAATTTAATTTCAATTTACTTCCGATATTGGAGGTTATATTTTTTTTAACGTGCATTAATGCATTTGCATTTTTGAACTTCACTTTTAGTTGGTAAAGTTCGATGAACACTTACCGCACGTGGGGCTTGGCTTTTAATTCATATTTCCGTTATGTGGATGCGGCATGGGGGTTTTTCATTTGGCCACGGGTCCACTTCTTTTTTTTTTCCCCGTTGGAATTTATTTTGCCTCATCACCAAATGAGTTTTTTTTCCTTTGCTGCATCCTCATTTACTTCAATACTTATTCATAACCCTAGTACTTTCGGTAATACTCCATTACCGTCTTCGAGGACGGAGCAAAACGTCTTAAGAATTAAAATTTTATATAAACATAAATATAAACAATTAGCACCCTTGTGACCTCACTTCAGTAGCCAATGACAGGCTGACTTCATAGCAAGGACCCAATTATATCTGTAGTAACTGTGTCATGCACTCTGCTTGCCTTCCATCTTGCTGAGAGTTTGGCACCACTTTCGATAAACAATTAGTCTGGCTCATGGATTTTGATGCGCAGAAAAAAGTACCGAGTTAAACCTTACAAGCATGGACACGTATGAGTAGAAAGCTACAATTACAGTAAACGTGGTCACCTTCCATTAAGAAACATTAACATTGTTAGTGCAGTCGCTTACTGAAGAGTAGACTAAACATTTTTCGTTTGATTGAAAGTGGATTCCTTTGAGTACCTCCATTCGGTAATGCAACAGATTTTTAATGAGCGGTTTCACTATTGTACCATAATACTATTAGGACCAAAGTCTAAAAAATAATTTCATGTTTCACAAGTGCTTTTCTATAAAATTTTTAGGATATATGCAAAAACATGCACTAATTGTGAAAATATGGTTTCATTCCTCAAAATGACTAAATATACAAAATAAGCATTTTCATGAAAGAAATACGGGATTACGTCATTTTGAAGATGACAATCCGATTTTTGGCGTAAATGTGACAAAGATGATAAGTCAGATAATATCCCATTTTTCTTTGACCGACCCCCACAAACACGGGCTTTAGCCGTAATTAATGAAACTTACTCTCTCAAAAACATGTCAGTGTATGCCATTCTATGTGAGCAAAAGTTATTTTGATTATCATCAGTTTGTACTGTTCAATTGACAAATCAGCCTAAAACATAATAATATGTTATCTACACAGTTCTACAGAAAACTAGGTGTTTCATCAACTGGAAGATCACATGGCTGCTTACCATTAGAAATCAAGCAACTGTACACAAAACTCTGATGACAGATCATTAACATGCTTATTATCACATCATCAATAAAAGCAACAAGGGACTGGCTAGATTACTGTTTGTCAACATTTGCAAAAAGATATTCGACTGATATGAATAATAAATAACACATGAAAACAAATCTTTTTTTCTTTAAAGGTAAAAACGCAAACAATACAATGCTATCAAAGCCATCTAATTGTCCATTTCTTTTATGTAAAAAAATTGAAAAATCCTGATGTTTCAACCAATAGATCATAAGTTTTCACTCGTATTACCTCTTCAACGAGCAATTACTGATGAAAAGCACCAACATGGCTCACTCAAGTGCCCATCACTTCCTCATTTACAACGGGTGTCATCTACATACAAATTCACTCAGATTTGCATGTATATATTTCTGAATCTCAAAGAACTGAGATTTAGAAACTTCTACAAATCAAGCTGTTCTTTGAGATTCAGTTCCTCAAAGCATGTTAAAGATAGTCTGCAAAATCAACGTTACTGATGATCTTAGTTTTGCTTGCTGTTGATACACCTAAAAAATTCATCACACATATCACACAAGACCTTTTGTACTTCAAACTCAATTTTTTCTCATGCAGACATTCCTGAATCTGGTCCTCCCACGATTTTTTTTTTTTTGGCCATCTTCTACCTTTTTTTCCCCTGACACTTGGGCTATATGAATAAATTATCTTAATAAGCATTTCACCATTCATTCTTTCAACATGGGAAAAACAAATCACCTCAGAATACTTGTTTCCACCTTACTAACAACATTTTGCTTCACATTACACATCTACAACACAACTTTGATTCCTCACATGATCAGAACATGTGTTGCCATAAATCTCCAGTAAGTGACATCTCTAGTACACAAATGACTCCAGTGTCTCTTCTGCAGTACTTAGGTTTCAGCACCATACATCACAGTAGGAATAATTATGCTCTTCAGGACTTTTTTTGATAAACCATTAGCCCTGTGAAATCCTCCTAAAGCAGCTATGACTTTTAAAGCTGAATTCACTTGCCTAAATTTCCCATTCTAATCTGTTTTCTTTCTCACACATGATTCCCAAATACACAAACTCATTCACCTACCTTTACATCTGCACCATTTAGACTCTTCTTTCATTCAGTTCCTTGCTCAAAAGCCATAACTTTGTTTTCCTCCTTATTTATACTAAGTTGTAGTTTCATCCAAACTTTGTTCATCCTGGCCAACACACTCTGCAACTCAGTTTAACTCTCAGCCAACAGAACTGTATCATCAGCAACCTGTATACATGGGAATTTCCAAGACATAAACCAGTACTGTCCACTTTGGTATCATGCATGCATTGACCCATAAATATATTAAATAGTCATGGTGACATTGCATACTGATACCTAATTCTTTCCAATTGAAAACTGATTCAATAAACAAACAAACAAACAAACAAACAAACATACATACACTCCCTCTCTCTCTCCTGCCTGGATACAATAGGTTTACAAATTAAACATGTTATATAGAAATGAATATGCTGCCATCTATTGGTGGTGTCTGTTTCAATGTTTCTATAGAAATTAACTAAAAATTAGTTAAAATTCTAGAAACTTGAATATAAAAAAAAATAATTCTGCAAGATACATTCAGGTGGTTTTGTGAGTTAATGCCTAATTTCCAACCTCTATATCCACTGTTTATATCTGTGGGCAACCAACAGAAACAAAGACGGCCCATTTTATTATTACCAGCTCTTCCATACAATAATCATAACTAGCAACAGCTTTTTTTCCCATTCTATACACACTTTAATGAAGACAGATACTGAACAGCAATAATGAAGTACAATTTCCAATTATTGCATGCAGGAAGCAAATTTGTCCAACAGCCTTTTCCTAAAATAAGACAGCTCATGTTTCACATTTTCTCTGAAGTTAAACACATCTCTCCACTTCTTTCTTTCTTTAATGGCAAAAACCATTTTCTTTCACTCAGCTCAATGCTACTTTTTCACTTCATCCTAGGATTCCAATTCTTTTTCAAGCCTTTTTAAACATCTCCCTGATGCCTACATAATTTTCAGTCTGGCATTATTTTAAATTTGTCTAAGCATTTTATGATCTATAAACTAAATCCATGTGACCAAGTCATCATCTCAACTGCATGACAATTAATAATGGGAATCTATATAGATGATAAATTTAATTCATATCTTCATCTCAATCCTTTCATTATTGCCTATTAAGGGTAAAAATAAAGAATCCTGCTCCTACACTAAGATTTTCTGAACCAGGGGTAGAAAACCTACCAAAGTTTTTATGTTCCAGCTTCTTTCTTCCAGGAGCCAGCACCCTTTTTCAAGAGACCTGAAGAGAAAACCACAATCGATCTAAACAAAACTAAACGTACGGGATTGCAACCAACAACCAAAAGTAATGTATTACTTCTTAGATGATGTTTAATAATTTGATACAATATGTCACATCTATAACTAGGGAAAATATTATGCACTTGTATTCATAGTTGCATTTCAAACTAGGTTTTTCATTTCAGAAATTTCAGCTTTGTCTTATAGTGCACAACACTCAATAATACCACTAATTAATAAAATGCACTGATAAGCACTCCACACAAAATGTATGCCACAGCAACATCTGATTCTTACTCTGCATGCATACTTTTATCTTTCTTGTGTTGCACAGCTTAGCTTTAAAGCCTGAATCACAACGGCTAATATTGTGCAAAATGCACAACTCTGATGGTGATAAAATCAACAAGAAAGATGACACCAAATTTTCGGGTGTAATAAGCACGTCTTTTGAATCAGTTCTGATGCAAATTAAATTTATCAAAGCTATTCAAAGTCAATGGAACCGATACGGAAAACAATAGTATCTGACGGAAGAAAGAAGTTTTTCAATTGGGTTTTTAATCCCTCAGATATTGCTGCAAACAGAATCGTGAGCTTACGCCCACTGGTTGCAGATTTGTGCATTAAGAAAAACACGAATTTATATGAGAAACATTTCGCACCAGAAACGCTCTCCAACACAGAAAGAATTTTTCAAATCGGACTCTTGAAAACAGCGATATCGACAAAAATAAGATGTGACTTTACGTCCCCTGGTGGGAAAACCATGTATTATTTTAGGAAGAAAGTATTCTCAGAAAGTTTTTCAATATGAGCGGTATCGGTCCAAGAAGAAAAAATTTAGTAGAGTTTTCAGGAGCCCAGAATTTGCTACAAATACATCAGAAGCAGAAATTAACACTTATGCCCCCTGGTGGCCAAACCATTCTTTACCAAACATTAGAAATTATGTGAAAAATATTTTCTATCAGGTCTTGTATGCGATACAAGAAGAATTTTTTAAATCAGAGTTTTAGAAGCAGAAATAACGCAGAAAACGCAATTTACCTTTGTGCCCCCCTAGCAGAAAGTCTATGATTTACTTGAAAATTTTGAATTTATAGAAAACACATTTCGCATCAGAAACACTATCCAACAAAGAAGGAATTTTTCAAATCGCACTCCTAGAAGTAGAGATATTGACAAAAATAAGATATAAATCTACGTCCTCTGGCGTAGAAACCATGCATTATTTCAAGAAGAAAATGTTCCTAAAAGGTTTGTCGACATGCGTAGTATCAGTCAACAAATGACTTTTTTTTTCAATCGAGATTTTGGAAGCTCATATTTTGCTGCAAATACATCAGAAGCAGAAATTAAGAGTTACGCCACCTGGTGGCCAAACCATTTTTACAAAAATTAGAAATTATATGCAAAGGATTTCCCATCAGGAGCTGTATCCGGCGCAGAAAGAATTTTTCAAATAGGAGATTTAGAAGCAGAGATGTAGGGGAAAGCAATTTACCTTTACGCCCCCTACCAGAAAGTCTATGAATAACTTGAAAATTTTGAAATTATATGAAAAACATGTCACACTAGAAACACTATCCAACAACGAAGAAATTCTTCAAATCAGACTTCTAGAAGTAGAGATATTGACAAAAATAAGATATACATCTATGTCCCCTGGTGGAGAAACTGTGGAATATTTTATGAAAATATTCCAAAAAGGTTTATCGATGTGAGTGGCATCAGTCCACGATAGCATATTTTCAATCGATATTTTAGAAGCTCAGATTTTATGGCAAATACATCAGAAGCAGAAATGAACACTTACACCCCCTGGTGGCTAAAGTATTCTTTCCCAAAAATTTTAAATTATGTGCAAAAGATTTTCCATCAGGAGATGTATCATCTGAAGAAATTTTTTTTTCAAATCGGAGTTTTAGAAGAAGAGTTATTGGGGGAAAATGTAATTTACTTTTTAAAGCCCCCTAGCGAAAAATCTATGCATAATTTGAAAAAGTAACTATATCTAAAATACTCTTCGACATAAATGGAATCAAAAGATAAAATAATTTTTTCAATTGGATGTTTAGAAGCAAATATGTGGAATAAAACATATTCTTGAATTCGACATCTGCGTTTACGCCCTCTAGCGGCGAAATTATACATCGTAAAAAAAAAAAAAAACCGAAATGAAGGATCATTTGCATATTTCAAGCTTCCCAATGCAAAAAGAATTTTTCAAATCGGACTAATAGTTGCAGAGATATCGTGGGTACAGATGGACGGACAAACCGGTAACACAAGCACAACCTTTTTTTACAAACAAAAGACGTGCTAAAAATAGATACTAGCATCTTCACCATTCTGATTTTCAAGGTAAGTAATCTATAAAAAAATATGTAAACAGAACAAATCTGTACACTGTACTTGTTGCTTTATTATTAAAATAGAAGTTTCATAATGGAAATACAAATTTTAAAAACTAAAATTTTCATAGTAGAATTTGAAAACTAAGGTCATAAGCATAGCCAAGGGGGTGGTCCTTGGGTCCGGACCCCTGCCCCCTTGAGGAGAGATTTAGTATGATTTTATTATTTTTTATTATTATTATTTTTTTATTACTATTTTTTTACTTGAGGTTTTTTTCATTTTCTAATTTTTCTTTTTAGTATGTTTTGGATTCAGTTGTTTTATTTTATTTTTTTCTTTTCTCCTTTTACTCACACAGGTAGATACATAACCTTTTCTATGTTGTACTAGGTGTGAGTCAAAATTATATATGTATTTTTTTGCTTAGGTATCTTTATAGTATTTAAAATGATACAAATGTATATATGGGGATTTCACCAATGAACCAAACCCATGTAACACCCCCCTTCCCCTTAAGAAATTTCTGGCTACGCCACTGACTCAGGTGCCAGGTGAAAATTTTCAGGTGCGATGGATTTGTCTACTCCTGTTCTGAGCATGAACTATCACTATCATACTCCAAGTTTCTGCCACACACATCACAAACAGCCTGATGAACATACCTTACTGAAGAATATTCAGCATAAAACTTTTTGGCACACCCTAAAACACATCTTCTTGCACATGTAGTGTGAGCCAAATTAAAACCTTACTTTTAACTTCCACAAAGACAATTTAGACAGTACATAGAACTACTTTTATTTTGAAAAAAAACATCTAGTACCTAGAAAATATGTTTGCACCGCATAAATCGGTGGAGACAAAGTGTAAAAAAAAAAGGAGAAAGGGCACGAATTTTTAGGACTTGCACACAGGAGTTGCCCAAATTAAGCTTAGAAACTGAAAAACTCTACCACTACCCCATTCTACTGCAATCAGGGTTCATACACATCTGAGGGGGCGGGGGGGGGGGGAAATCACGGCATTCCCATTTTTTATTTTTGTGAAAAAATTAAAGTAAAACAATCAACACCCTTGATCATAAAGCCCAGAAAAGAAATTTGTATAATAACTTGCCATATAATATTGTTTCTTTTTTCAGTACTTTTATACTCAGGGCTTGTTGAACAAGGTATGTGGAACATGTTCGATTAAAAGAATGGAACATTTAGCAAAATATCTGCCCTTAAAATGTTTCCAGCTTTTGTTTTCATTTTTACTTTGTTTTTAATTATTGGTTTGATAATATGGCAAATGACAATACAACTGTATTGACCAAAGGAAGAAAAAGTATTTGCAAGGATTATTACTCCTTACAAATAAATCACAAGTTTAATAATTTATGACATAATTAATAGTCATAGTACATACTAATGCTTGAATATGAATTCTGTTTGGGTGGGTGACCCTGAATAACAATGATATATGGAGAACAAAAATATACAAATGTAAACTTACCCAAAACCTCCTTGGTAGTTATTCCAATAAAGAAACTGAAGAACTACTTCCAGTTTTTGAAAACTGAAATCTGATACTTCAATAAAAGAACAAGTAGACCAGGACAGTATAAACATTTGACTGACATTTTTCAAACTCAAAGTAACATATGTTCTGAAGTTGAAATTATCTTGCCAGTCATTATGGTGAAACATGACAGGGTATAAATATGTGTTGAGCATATTACAATATCCTGAATTGTTAAACCATATGAGACTTTCAATCTGTTCTATTTATAAGAAAAGTTGAATCCTGGATTTAGAGTTGTTCAAGAAAAATAAATATAATTTCTGACCTACATTGTGAAAACTTTTAGAAAAAAGTTTGCCAAAGAAAACACTGTTGTCAAGAAACACCAAGAGTGCCAAGAAAACATTGCGAGGAACATAATTTTAATCTTACAGGATATAAATCTTCAAGCAAATATTTTTTTTGTACACCGCATCCTACTGAACCATGATACTTGTGCCTGGGTCACTAGAATGTAATTATTATAACCACTGGTTCAAAATGAATATAGTCAAGTTACTTTTCTACAGCAAGACTTCAAAAACTTTGCTATCAATTACTCATTCTTTCTTTAAAAACAAGGTGAATTGGTTAAAAAAAATCAGAGAATCATGGGACATCAATAAATGCATATATACATACTGAGTGTATTTCATCTTCTATCTTCTTAGCAAAATCGATTTTTGCACTAAATTGTTCGTCCGTTCCTTTTAGGAGAGCTTTCTTTACTTCAGCAGTTTTGTGAAAACTGTTAGATTTCATGATTAACATAAAATCCTGTTTTTTTTCAGCTTCTAAAGCAAGTTCATCTGCTGACTTCAGCAGTGAGACTTCCTTTTCAATCCGCTTTTTCTTATTCTTAATTTCATCAATTTCATCTTGTGCTGCTTTTTGCTTAGCTGCTAATGCTGATGTTTGTTTATCCAAATGTGCCATATATTTTTGCCTGGCATTGTTGACACTAAGTAGAAGATGCTTTGAAAGCTTGACATTTTCAACACCTCCAACATTTGATAGATGATCATAAATCAGCCTTTGAGCAATGATAGAATTTTCACACATATTTCCAACAATTAGCTGCTACGAGGAAACATACACTGATCATGACATTTATACTGCACTGCAAGTATTTCACATTATGAAATGAGCAACCTCACTGCAAAATAATGACAAACACCACAAAAACAAAAGTTCCACGTAGTGCACTTGAAATGTACTTTGATATTCATTTTATGAAAAACAAGATTTTCTTCTGTGGTTGCAGTATAACATCATGACTTATCTAAAAAGATTAATTCTGTAGGATTATTTTAATTAAATATAATTATGAAGTTCAAAAGCATTATGGCAACTCTGTTTACACTTTATGACACTTACCATTATACAAAGTCAAACTCGTTAAATATTCATAAGAACTTTCTTTTCTTTCGAACAACATTATGTTATTGCTCAAACATTACTGTTATACACGTTGTAAGTGATGATGTTATTTGGTACTGAATGCTTTCATATAATTATTGTATAATAGAATAATATAGTACAAATATCTAAATAATTAACTCATGATAATCTTTTAGGTTGTCATTTTTATTTGTGCTCTTGGTGCTCTTGGTTTATGCTTTCAGAATTTTTTTTTTTTTTTTTTTTTTTTTAATCTATATCCAACTACCTGACTTATCCGATCCGGTGCGTAAACTGTATCCTTTGTTGATTTAGACAAGCTACGTTCAAAAATTATTGATTTATCATTCACTTGTATTTGATCCACAGTTCAAGTATTTCGTTGAACGTTCATGTCGAAACATTTGATTTCTTCTATTATAATTAATTTTATTTTTATTTTTAATAAAGTCCGATTGCCCTTGTCATTCAAATGCCAGATTGAATGACAAGGGCAATCGGACTTTATTAAAAATAAAAATAAAATGAATTATAATAGAAGAAATCAAATGTTTCGACATGAACGTTCAACGAAATACTTGAACTGTGGATCAAATACAAATGAATGATAAATCAAAAATTTCTGAACGTAGCTTGTCTAAATCAACAAAGGATACAGTTTACGCACCGGATCGGATAAGTCAGGTAGTTGGACATAGATAAAAAAAAAAAAAAAAAAGAAAAAAAAAAGAATTCTGAAAGCATAAACCAAGAGCACGAATAAAATGACAACCTAAAACATAATCATGAGTTAATTATTTAGATATTTGTACTATATTATTCTATTATACAATAATTATATGAAAGCATCCAGTACCAAATAAAATCATCACTTACAACGTGTATAACAGAAATGTTTGAGCAATAACATAATGTTGTTCGAAAGAAAAGAAAATTCAATATCACGTAATAAATATGGTTAAAGATATTACGGCAACCATCATATGATTATTCATAAGAACTTTTTCACATTGTGATGAATGTTACCACAAAATACATTATAAACAAGAATTACCATCACCAAAACAAAGTGCATATGCATTTTATTTTATGCTGCTGGTTTGGCAAAATTTTAGATTATGCTGTCCTTGTAATCAGAGGAATATTAACAGTATATACTTATAATAAGTTTACTTGACAGCATTTCTTTCATTTTTTGTAATTTTTTTATGTCTTTCATATTACCACTCTGTTATGAACTTACACATATAATTGGGGGAGGGGCAAAATACACATATCACTTTTTGAGAAATCCAAGATCAAATTTAAAATTGAATGGCATGGAATTAATAATTTCAAAACTATGTAATGTATCATTTTAAAGCCAGTGAGTGCAAAGAAGTTCAAGAAAAACTAAATTTTATCACTCAGATAAAAAAAACTTGAGTTATACATTTACAACAGTGACATTTATTAAATTTCTCAATTTCATGACTTCATGTCTCTGAAACTTATAAAGTCATAGGGTTAAAATTTGTATTTTTTTACATATACTAATAAAACTGAAGTCTCATTAAAATCCAAGAGGGTTGCTTGAAAATGATACATTTTAGAGTTGGTTTGATGTAGAAACAACTCATACTTGCAATTTTTAACCTTACCTAATTTCATAAATACCTGGTTTTTAAACTTACTTACCTCTGTTGACATCAGATTACATAAAATAAGTTATTAAAAAGAAAAAAAGGAAGCCCAAACATGATAAGACAGTTTATTTTTTTCAATTTTGGAATTTACAAATTTCCCATCATCATCACTTTTGTTTCAATTAAATTTTTCAAAATGTAGTGTACATAAGTTAGATAATCTGACTTTTCACAATACTGAAATTAACAAGAACAGCTTTTTCCATTATCATGTAATCATCTTAAAATCACACCTACACCAGCCTGTCCTCTCACATTATCCAACACTTCATACCACACACTCACAGTACCATTCACTTCTTCTATCCCAATTCCTTCCTTTTAATTTCACTCACACACAACACATCCAATTTATTCTTTAATTCATTTCTTCAATCACCTCATTTATCTTTCCATTTATACCTCTCATATTCCATACACCAATGTTACACTCACTCAGCTGAGATATTTTTCTCATGCCATTTAGAAGGTCCAGGTCTATTCCGTGGTGGACAATCCTTCTGAAGTGTGGTAGGTCCAACATATCCCACACTTGAGTTGTTTTTTAGGTTTCTTTCAGTCTTTGTAATCAGGGAAGTACATTAGTGCAGGGGGATTAGCCCACAGCTGACGGTTCCAGTTGGCCATTCAACCTAAGGATTCTGAAACATAACCCAGTGAGTTGGGGTCTTTTTATCAACAATGTCAAACAGAACTAGGTGGTGCTGTTCTGTGTGCCATTGTTGCCCGTGGAGCAACCTGAGGAAGCAAACTCATCTCTCACTAAGATCGCCCACTGAAGAACAAACTTGATTCTCTATAGCTGCATAAGTGAAAGAATTATTTGGATTCATTTGAAAGTGAAACTTCAGAGAATAGTAATTGTTTTAGCGTATGCTCCTTGTGACTTTGAACCTTCTGATAGGAAGGAAGATTTCTGGAATGAGCTGAAAGCTGTTTTAAGCCCGTTTGGTGCTAAAGAAAAAGTTATAATAGTAGGGGAATTCAGCGCTAGAGTAGGTGTGCAGAATGGGATTTCTGATAACGTTTTGGGTAAGTTTAATGATCCTGGTGTGAATGATAATGGTGAATGATTAATTGAACTCTGCATCAAAAATGGATTGTGGGTATCTAATACATTTTTCAACCACAAGTATATCCACACATACACTTGGGAAAATCATACTCTCCGATTAAAGAGTGTAAGAGATTTTATTGTTTATGATCAGCATCTGAAACACTTAATTGTTGATACCCCATGTGATGAGAGGTGCAGATGTTGGCTTCTGATCAACATTCAGTTTCACCTGTGTTAGTGTCACAGGTGAAACTGAATGTCGGTTGGAGAAGGAGGCATAAGAAGATGCCCAAGGTGAAAAAAGAACAAAGGTTGAAAGGCTGTCTGAAGAACATCAGCGTTACTCTGATTTACTCAGTGAACATCTGAATGAGTTGAAGGCGTGTGAGAGAGAAGTAGAAAAGAAGTGGACACCTTTTAAGAACTGTATTGTCACTGCTGCTGAAGAGGTCAGTGGTACTACAACAGTGAGTAGCTTTAAAGGTGATGCTTGGTGGAACAGTGAGGTTAAAGAAGCAGTAAAGAGAAAGAAGAAAGTCTACTTGGGGATGTTGCAAGGTAGAGTCTCAGAGGATAAATAACGCTGTAAGAAGCATGAGGCAGCAAAGCTGGTTTGCCAGAGTAAGGCAAAAGATAGGAAGAAAAAGGAGGAAAGGTATGATTTGGCTTTTTGGAAAGATAGAAATACATTCTGGAAGTATTACAAGGTTTCTTACCTCTTTTAACATTTCACTACACGTTTCATTCTTTCTGCCATCATGCTTGGTTTAGGCTTCCGGTGCGGTGTTCTATTTTTGGTCTTCAGGTTCCTTGTAATACTTATATTTGTATGCATGTAAATTTAAGAACTGTGGCTTCAGCTATAGATGTTTTTAACCTGAATTTAAACATGCTGGAAGTACATAAGGCATAGGAAAAATAGGGGATGAGTTCCATTTTAACTCAGGTAGGGTCGTACCATCGCGGTCTCAGATTTCTCTAAAAAATTAAGGGGTGTTCCTTGACTAAAATAAGGAGATCCATATTTTTTCTTTCGGCAAGAAAATTTTTTCCCTTCGAGATAAGAGGGTTTTAAATCTTGCACCGTCAAACAAGCTCTCTACAAAATGGTTATTTTTCCTAACTTCAGCGAGTCATTAAAGCAGAATTAAAAAAGATATCTTGTTCTGGTAGTTTTACTACATTGTGTGTATAACATATAATAATATATGATGCTAATATTTTTTACACATCGTGTGATTGAAATTTTTTAAAATCGCAAACTTTGCGATTTTTTTTTTAACAGGTTTGGATGAAGCTTTTTCTATACTTGTTTTTTTGTTAAAGACATACAAATGTGCACTTTATTTGCAATTTTTTATATGGCTGTGAAACTGCTAGTTTTCGCATTTTGGCAGTGTTAAAAACAGCCGATTTTGAAAAATCTCTAACTTTGCCAACGATTTTCTCAAAAACCCCATTTTTTAAAATTCTGAAAATTAAATCACTGTTTTATTGTCAACAGGAGAATATGTGTGTAAATTTTCATGTACCTAAAGATGTCTGTTTCTGAGTTAGACACATTTTAATTTGGTTTGAAAGCCTACAATTTCATGTGTTCTAAAGGCACCATTTGGGAAAAATATCAAGCACAAAGTATTCCCTTTCTCGAATGAGAGCGTTGGATCAGCTGGCACTGGTTGGATTCATCCACCGCACCCTTCCCCGAGCGATAACATGCCTAAAAAACGGTCTGGGGATCTATATATATTAAATAGAATGTTTGTTTGTTTGTATGTCCACTATACAAATCTACAGTTTTCAATTTAGAACCATCAAATGGTACTCTAAATTAGATCGTAGACAGTTTTTGAAAGGGGTCGGGGCCGGGGAAAAGGGGACCTACACAAAATTTCTGTAAAATCTACAGTTTTCAATTTAGAACCACCAAATTTGGTATACTATCTCATGGTACCCTAACTTAGACCATAGATAGTTTTTGGAAGGGGTCGGTCAGAGCCCAGGGTCAAGGGGCCTCCACACAAAATTTTTGTAAAATCTACAGTTTTCAATTTAGAACCACCAAATTTTGATCGATTCGATTGGAGGTTTAACGACCACCATGAACAACTCAATGGGCTATAAGCAGTCGCCCGTCCCTAATTTAGGGTCAATGGTTCCAGGGAAGGGAGAGAGCCAGTATCGCAAGACCCACACAGCATCCATGCCTCACCGGGATTCGAACCCGGACCCCTTCCTGACGAATACGAATGGTCATAAGCCATTGCTTAGACCGCTGCGCCACTGGGGCGGCCCACCAAATTTGGTATATACTATATCATGGTACCCTAACGTAGACGGTAGATGGCTTTTGGAAGGGGTCAGAGCCCGGCAGGGAGGTAAACACCCCTTTCCTCCCCCGTCCAAAGAGGACAAAACTCTCCTGAGAGAATCTTTTACTAATACAAAAAATTGAGAAGTTAATTTTAGCAACTATAACATAACAGCGACAGCTCCTCTGACAGTAGCCTACAGTGAGCAGCTCCCAGAAAAATTCAAGGGTGTTTAGCCTTAGAAAATTACTTACAGTATATGTGCCCACATTTTTTTTCTTGAAGTTATTTCACAACAATAGTTTTCTACTCTTTTCTCTTTTATAGAATCTTATGTGATGTTTAAGTATATACGTAAACAAACAACTGTTTTTCACAACTCAACTTTGTTAGATCAGCAAGAATTTTATTTATTTATTTATTTATTTATTTATTTATTTATTTGTTTGTTATTATCCCCCCCAACCGTTTTTTAAACATGTTATCGCCCGGGGAAGGGTGAGGTGGACGAAACCAATCAGTGCCAGCTGATCCAATGCTCTTATTTGGGGAAGGGAATACTTTGTGCCTGAGATTTTCCCAAAATGGCACCTTTAGAACACAGGAAATCGTAGGCTTTCGAACCAAATTCAAACGTGTCCAACTCGGAAACAGACATCTTTAGGTACATGAAAATTTACACAGATATTCTCCTGTTGACAATAAAACAGTGATTTAATTTTCAGAATTTTAAAAAATGGGGTTTTTGAGAAAATTGTTGGCAAAGTTAGAGATTTTTCAAAATCGGCTACTTTTAACACTGTCGAAACGCGAAAACTAGCAGTTTTACAGCCATATGAAAAATTGCAAATAAAGTGCACATTTGTATGTCTTTAACGAAAAATGAGTATAGAAAAAACTCCATCCAAACCTGTTAAAAAAATCGCAAAGTTTGCAATTTAAAAAAATTCCAAACACACGATCTGTAAAAAATATTAGCATCATATTTTATTATATTGGGTATATAAATAAGTTTTGAGGGATTTCCGTTCGGTGTCGTACTTATTACTGCTCGCATGTATTTTAAGGTGGCAACATTGCGACATCGCAGTACGAGACGGCAGCTGTCAGAGTCAGTATACGACGTTCGATTGAGGTGCGAAGACGTATTTGTTTTACTCGATGGAAAATGGCAACTTTCGTCCTGACAAAACAGCATTTGTGGGAAGTGTTAGTGCATTACTTTATTGTCAAGAAAAGTGCTGCCGACAGCTATTGCTTAATGTCAGAAATTTATGGTGAACATTCCCCATCCATAAAAACATGTGAGTATTGGTTTAGATGATTAAAAAAGAAAACTATTTCGATGTCAGTGATAAAGAACGTTCTGGACCACCCAAAAAAATTGCTGATGCCGAATTGGAAGCTTTACATGTTAGTCAATCATGCATTTCACAATGTTTAGCTGCCATGGGAATGGTGCAAAAAGGGAATTGGGTTCCACATGCTTTGCGGGAAAGAGACCTTGAACGTTGAAAAACCATTTGCGAATTGCTGCTTCAAAGGCAAAAAAGAAAGTTTTTTTTTGCATCATATTATTACTGCCGATGAGAAATGGATATGGTACGATAACCCTAAACGGCAAAAAGCATGGGTGAAGCCAGGTGAACCAGGTCCTTCAACGCCAAAATGCAATATCCATGGTTGAAAGGTAATGCTGTGTATCTGGTGGGATCAGAAGGGTGTGATCCACTATGAACTGCTGAAACCGTCAGAAACTATTACTGGTGGTCGGTATCGAACCCAATCAATGCATTTAAAACAAGCTCTCACGCAAAAACGGCCGGAATGGTAGAATAGACACAACAAAGTCATCTTACAGCATGACAACGCAAGACCACATGTTTCTCAACCTGTGAAAAAGTACTTAGAAGGATCCGACTGGGAAGTTCTACCCCACCCGCCATATTCGCCAGATATTGCGCCATCGGATTACCATTTGTTCCAGTCGATGCAATCAGCACTTTCTGGAGAACGGTTTAGTTCCTATGAAGACATCAAAAATTGGCTGGACAACTGGATCTATTACAAGGAACCAGAATTCATTCTTCGGGGCATACGTTCACTGCTCGAAAGATGGGGTAAAGTTGTAGCTTCAGAGGGAGCATACTTCGATTAATATTAAAATATTGTTTCTGTTCTTCAACAACGTGTTTTGTACATCTCAAATCCCTCAAAACTTATTTATATACCCAATACACACAATGTAGTAAAACTACCAGAACAAGATATCTTTTTTAATTCCGCTTCAATGATGACTCGCTGAAGTTAGGAAAAATAACCATTTTGTAGAGAGCTTGTTTGACGGTGCAAGATTTGAAACCCTCTATCTTGAAGGGAAAATTGTTTTCTTGCCGAGAGAAAAAACATGGGTCTCCTTATTTTAGTCAAGGAACACCCCTTAATTTTTTTTTTTTCAGAAAAATCTGAGACGATGATGGTATGACCTTGCCTGAGTTGAAATAGAACCCATCAGGGGAAATAAAATTCTAAGTTGTGTAAAGCATAGTGTCAGCTAAATGACATGGGAGCCCAATGAGCTAAGTGAAAGATGGGGTGAGTACTTCTGTTATTTATTAGGTCATGAAAGCAAAGGTGATTTTGAGACAGATGCAGATGATGGCACAGTGAAGGATGAAAGCACAGGAGGGATCTCAAGAGAAGAAGTGTGCACAGCTCTAAAATCTCTTCAGAATGGTAAGGCTTCGGAAGTAGATGGCATATTTGCCGAGATGCTATAATACGATGGTAACTCTGTGATTGATTGCTTGCTTAACTGAAATTAGCCAGTTATGTTGGACGCTAAGAACGGTCCCTCAGGATTGGAGGGATGCTCTCATACTGAATGCAAGAACTTTTATGGTATCAGTTTGCTGAGTGTGCCAGGGAAAATATTTAGAAAGACTTATTTGATAGGGTATGGGGTCTTACATCAGAGAAAGTGTGGGATGTGCAGAGTGGCTTTATGTCTGGCATGGGCTGCACTAATCAAACTTTTTTGCCTTATGCATGATGATTGAAAAGCATCTGTCTGTTGATAAAGTGTTTGTGGCCTTCATAGATTTAGAGAAAACTTACGACAAAGTAAATAGGACACTTCTGTGGAAGATACTGAATAAACATGGTATATCTGGGAATCAACGTAATAGTGTGAAAGCCGTGTACACTGGCAGTAGAGCTTGTGTACGAGTGAATGGTGTTTTATTGAAATGGTTTTCTATTGGCGCAGGAGTCAGGCAAGGCTGTGTAATGTCACCCTGGCTGTTTAATATATTTATGGATGCATACATGCATGATGCCAAAATGGATAATACTGGTTTGTGTCTTGGTAATATGCATGTGTGCAGATTACTCTATGCTGATGATACAGTCCTGTTGGCAGAGAGCAAAAGTGAGTTGCAGAGTATGTTGTTCCGGATGTACAAAGTTTGCATGAAATTCAAACCGAGTATAAATAAGGGGAAAACCAAAGTTATTGTTTTTGAGCGAGGAACTGTTCATACTGAATGCAAAATAAGCCTTAATGGCACAGAGATTGATTGGCCAGGTGAATGAGTTTGTATATTTAGGAAGTATGTTTGACAGAGAGAACAAATTAGATGGCAAAATTAATAGGAGACTGAATTCCTCATGAAAGTCATAGCTGTCTTAGGAGGATTTCACAGGAATGATGGGTTCTCAAGGAAGTCCTGAATCGCTGTGTATGAATGTGTAATTGTTCCTATTCTGATGTACAGCAGTGAAACCTGGGTATTGCAGAAAAGACATAGGAGTAGTTTGTGTGCTGGGGAGATGTGTTACTTATGGGGGGTTTGTGGTAAGACACGCACTGATCATGTGGGGAATGAAGATGTGCTGCAGATGTGTAATGTGAGGCAAAATGTTGTTAGTAAGGTGGAGACGTGGTTTGGCCATGTTGAAAGAATGAGTGATGAGATACTGACTAAGAGAATTTTTTCAGCCCAAGTGGCAGGAAAGAAAGGTAGAGGAAGGCCAAGGAAATCATGGAAAGACCAGATTCAGAAATGTCTACTTGAGGAAAAGATTATGAGTATGAAGTACAAAAGGTCTTGTGTGCATTGTGTGATGGATGTTAATGAAGCTCAGGAGGTGTGCAGAGATCGTTGCAAATGGAGACATTTGATACACTAACAGTAAGTAGATTTTAGTTCTATCAGTTAAATGTGTACTTGGCACATGGTCATGGGTGCAAGTTTTGAGATGTGGCCAAGACTGAAAATATTTTGAATATCCCCCCTCACCATGCACACTCAGACATAAACACAATATACATTAAATATTATATGTGGTTAAAATTCATTATTAAATCAAAAAGAGCATAAAACGACCGAACATTAATGCATATACATGTAAACAAAATTTTATTATTAGGTAGGAACTACCAGTTGAAATTTAACAAATCTCCAAAATTCCTTATCTTGCAAAAGAAAAAAAAAAGATCTTGCATAATATTCAAATCCAATCTACCTATTTGCTGCTTATATAGCATTTTAAGCCCATAATAGAAATATGTTAACCAAATTATTGAAATTGTAATAAATAATACATAACATACCATGGAAGATGTTTCAAATATTCTTTAGTAAATTCTGTTGAATCAAATAAGTGTTGCACACTTTTAAAAGAGTCATTTAAATTGTAAAATTACATAAGGATAAAAAAATTATAATCAAGATTATGCATGTCCAACTGTAGTTGTGTACACAGAGAGCTCGTTTCATCAATTCACTTCACCATGATCACAGTTTTATAGTAACCATCACAAATTTTCATAGGTGAATTATTTCTTTGAACAGGAGCGACTCCAGGCAATGTTTATGTATGCTGCTGTGATCGTACACACTTTTGATGATCAGCATCCTTACTGTGTCTGAACAGCACTTTTTTACCATTGCTTCCATAGTTTAACTTTCTGCTGCAGAAAACACAAAAGCTAAATCCTGGTTCCTTAATTTTCCGGCACCAAGAACCAAATTTGACGTCATGGGCAGAGATCATGCTAGGATTTTTCAAAAGAGTAAAAATACTCCTTCACAATTTTTGAAGGAGTATTTTTCTTTTCAAAGGAGTAATTTTAGAGAACGAACAATTATCGCATTAAATTTTTAGCTAAATAATATTTTATATTAAAACAACTAATTATATCTATATATAAGTATGTAAACATGAATTAGCATGTAATTTATTTTCTTTTATATAAAATAAGTCATAATTTATCAAAATCTTACCTACTTGTCTTGTTTTATCCATGGGGCTGCAAAAAATTTTGTTTTGCCTTCGAAAGACCGTACCAAAACTTGTGTGTGTGTGTTGCTTCACAGATTCAGATTCTACACACTCAAACTTCAAAAAGAGTTCTATTGTGGAGGAAGGAAATCTACAGTCTATCTCAATCACAAAAGATAAAATAAACCTTCATTGGACATTGTGATGTGCAAGTTTAGTATTGCAAAGGTCAACTAATTTATTATTTTTGAACATGTTTTCCTTCAGCTCTGAAAAAAATATATCTTGAATACTATGTATGAGATGTTTACAGTTAACATAATTGAGAGTTGGTTGATTCAGCCATTCTTCTGATATGAGGAATGTCCAGTTTCTCCCTTTGCAACTATTTATAGAGGGAAAAATTATGATTACGAAAAAATCTTCGCTTCGTCCGACTTCCGTTTTCGGAAATTTTCCCTCCGTTTTCAAGCTGAAACACAATCGGTTATCAAACAAAGTTATATTTTACAAAAAAAAAAATGAGCAGAGGAAATATTGCGATTACAGAATAAATCCGCAGTTCGTCTAACTTCCGTTTTTCGAAAGTTTTGAAAGACGAAATTCAGTCACCAGCCGGACCCCCCACCACCACGCACGCACACACACCACCCCCCAAAAATTATCTTTAGTTTTGATGACAACAAAGAGTTACTCTTCGAATCCGCGAAAGAAACTCGTGCCTAAAGTTTACAAGGAAATTTTTGCTCCGTCGAACTTCCGTTATCGGAAACTACTGTCTACACTTACAAGCTGAAATGCAAACATTTATGCAATAAATTGATATTTAATAACAATACTGGACAGAGGAAACTTTGCGAGAAAAAGAAATTACGTTCGCGGGAAAACATTTCACTCCGTTTAGCTTTCGTTAGTTCTGAAAAACGGAATACCGTTCCCCAGGCGGAAAACGAGCCCCGCCTGATTTTATATTTATATATATATTTTCTTAAAATTTCGTAAGCCAGGAGAATCCCGCCCTGAAATGGCAATTAAACGAACTTCAAAACACGTCGCTTTTCACTTCCTCCACGCCAATGTTTAACGGCACCACGATGCACCGCTACACTAGCGCCCCAATCCCGACGCGGCTGAAATGCGCATGCCCATCGGTTGAGCTGCTCTTTCCACACTGCCTGAAGGCTCTTCCGAATGATTGCCAAAAGCCGATCCCTAGCTGAACAGCTCGGCAATGGGAACCAAATCATGATTTTTTCATAAACTGTGACATGAAAGTTAAGATATCATTTCTTGATAAAAAAAAGTCATTTTTATGCCATAATCGCGGTGTAATCACCGATTATAAAAGGAAATTTCATATGGTAAAACAATGCGTAAAAATACGTATTTCTAAATTTTAAAGCATATTCGGCGTTTTTAAGGCGTGAAATACGCGTGTAGAGGCGTTATCGCGATATCTGGTCATGGGAATCAGTCTCATCTAACCATTCCCATCGCCACTTATTTTTAACACTGCTATCGTTCAAAGCCGATATATTTTTTGAATCTATGAATTCGATAGCTGACTGCATGTTGAAAAAAAGGAATCACAAATTTACCAATACTGGGTTAATTTCGCATACGTAAATTAATATAGAAATGCGTACGCATACACGCGTAAATTAGTGCAAGATCGACTGGTACTACTCACTCCAAAGATTAGCTGTGACCTACGGCGGCAGAGCCAGTGGTTGATGGGTGAACCGGTTATGGTGCGTGACGTACCCGTAGCTGGGGCACTAGGGGTTATGACGTAGGCGAGGATCGGCGTAGAACCTCCAAGGTAGCTGCTCCACGAATCATCTTCAACCAGAATGTCCCTCTTACCCAGAATGCATCAGGCGCCGCTGCTACTCCGAGTTTACGATAAACAAGGTACTACGGTACGAGCGTGGTTGCCGATGGCGTACTTACTTTCAGGAGTAGAGCGTATGGATAGAAAGGGAAAAAAGAAAAATATATTTGGAAATTTTATTTTTACTGATATTTTCTTCCGTCCCGCTTCAGTCTTCGGATATTTTCAAAAGACGGAATTCCGTCCTCTGGACGGAAAACTTGCACCCATGCACATGGTCTTTCTTTGAGGAGCTAACCTCTGAATCTCAGAAAACAGGTCAATTATATGTATGCATGTATGAGTAATCAAGACTCTATACTTTATGAAATATACAGTATAATGTACACATCAGCACTTGAACTGCATTTGCTACTTCAAACTTATTAATTTTGTGGGGAAACTCTACTTTTGTAAAGAAAAAGATAAGCTTATTCCTTTTTACCTCTGCCCCCCACCCTCTATTCAATGGATATAACTACCCTGCATCATTACAAATGGAATTTTGTACAAATATCTGTGGTACAATATACACGATGAATCAATTCTTAAAACATGCCTAATTCAAAAGAATAAAAAAATAAAAATGAAAGCATAAAACTTTATGCAGTTAAAACAGAAGAAGTATTGCAAACTAACAGTATAGGAGACACAACTACAGCTCATTACTTTACGAATTTTTCTGATCACAGTTATTGAATTTCCTTGAGCATAATATCAAGGATTGATACTACACATCACTGTACTGAATGATACATTACACAAATACTGATCAAAAAGAAATGAGCATATTAAAGAACAAATAAAATGAAAGATCATTAAGAAGAACATTTGCACACATACCATTGTTTATTAAAATGTGAAGAGGCATGCCAGTTTGTATAAACCTAGATGCAAATTGCTTGACTGATCCCATATTTGCTAAATCAAGGTACCATATCTCAACTAAATAAAATAAAAAAATGGCATAAATGTATAAAAAAATACGAAAAATCTGCTATGACTTCAAATATTTAAAGTTTTAGTTACATCTGTATATTTCTTTTATGACAATTTGAAATTTAAGAGCACTTCTTAATAACAGTGCATGACTATATCTTAATATTGATTCATTACACATGCATCATGAATACATAATTACAGTCAGAAACCATGCAGAGATAGTAAAATATTAAAGTAAAAAAATAATGTCACTTGACCAGAAGTGGATAAAATTTCACACAAAAAAAATCAATTTATAGGAAGTTCTTCGCATTCAGACATTTACCCATTTCAATAGGTTACACAATAAAATGACGAATAGTGATTGAAACAAAGAATAAATGTTAAAACATTAAAAAATAAGAAAATTAAATAAAACCATAATACACTAAATAAATACTATGCTTGTGATGATATGAAGTTAAGCTTTTACATTCACAAACCCCCACTCACACAAAAAGAAGTCCAAGCTTTTCTTGAAACCAAAAAAAATGTACAACACATGAACGAATGACAGTTCTGAATACTGGTACATCCAAAATGGGGCAGATTCTGAGAGCAATGGGATACATTCTAATTCTAAGCAAATAAATGAATACATAAATAAAATAAAAACAAAAAACACATATTTAATAGACTTCTGCATCATTACCAATGATTTTAAGCAAATCAATAATGTCACATTGATCACATGTTGTTTGAGGTCAGTGACATAAAATTTGTTTATCCAAAACAGAGCAAAAAGTACAAATGTCACAAGTACTTTCCACGAACCTTTAAGTACATACATCAGAGGGCATTTCAGAACAATTTCAATTACCTTCACATAAATAGCATAGTAAACATTCCATATAACAAAATTATTCCTACACAGGTTCTGATATAAGCACAGCACAGTTGTGTTCACTCTGTATAACGAAATTCCAACTTTTTATTAAGGTGGAACTACTTATGTTGATATACATGCAGAAAAGGCAAGATGAGTTAAGCTCAAGATCAAAGCCTTTTTGTGAAGATTGTCTACCATTAATTATCATCATCATCATTGTCAACCATTATCAATCCACTGCTGGACGATGGTCTCTCCAAGTTTCCTCCACAACGCTCTGTCTTGTGCCAGTCTCCTCCATGTCACTCCCGCATACTTTCGAATTTCATCCACCCATCTCCAATGTGGTCTTCTTCTGGGTCTTTTCCTGTCCCTTGGAATCCAATCTAAAATTTTGGCTGTCCATCGATGGTCTGTCCTTCTGGCAGTATGCCCAGCCCATTGCCATTTCAGGGATTTAACTCTGATCATGATGTCTTCCACTCGTCATTTTTCGGATCCACGAGTTCCTCTTCTTTTCTCTCCTGGTTACACCAAGCATGCACCTCTCCATGCTTCTTTGAGTTGTCTGCAGCCTTTGTATGTCTCTTTTAGTTAAGGCCCACGTCTCTGCACCATACGTAAGCACTGGAAGGATGCATTGATCAAACACTTTTCTTTTAAGACATAATGGCATATTGCTCTTGAAAATTATGCTGTTTCTTCCAAAAGCTCTCCAGGCAAGTTTTGTACACAGATTAATTTCTTCATCAATGTGACCCTCACTTGATATCTGCTGTCCAAGATAAACGTATGTGTCTGTTATCTCCAGCTTTTCTCCATCAATCAATAAATCTTCATTTCGTGTAAAAGTATTGAACATCACTTTTGTCTTCTGAAAGTTCATTTTTAATCCCACTTCTTTACTCTTGTCAGCAAGTTCCTGGATCATACTCTGCAGCTCTGATGGGGTAGTTGCAAAAATGACTAAGTCATCAGCAAAACGAAGGTGGGTTAGATAATCTCCATTAATCTTTATCCCTTTGTTTTTCGAGTTCAGTGATTGAAAGACATTTTCCAATGATGCATTAAAGAGCTTCGGAGATATGGTGTCACCTAGTCTCACTCCCTTTCCAATTTTTATGTGTGTTGTATTTTAAAACAGCCACATCTTTGCACTTGCATTTTCATAGATGTTATTAATAATATTAATGTATGCATCTTCAATACTGCAGGATTTCAGAGCCATTGTAAGTGCTGATGGTTTCACCGAATCAAAGGCTTTTTCATAATCGATAAAAGCCATGCACAATGGAAGTTCATATTCCCTCGCTCTTTCAATTAGTTCTCTCAGTACGTGGATATGATCTATTGGGCTGTAGCCACTTGTGAATCCAGCTTGTTCTCTCGGTTGAGCCATGTCCAGTGTTACCTTCAAACGGTGTGAAAGAACTTTAGTGAAGATTTTATAAACCACTGATAGGAGGCTGATAGGTCTGTAGTTCCTGAGATCCTCAATGTCACCTTTTTTATGCTGCAGGATCATTATAGCATTGTTCCAATCCTCAGGAATCTTCCCTTCATTAAGGCATCGAGTGAAAATTTGGGCGAGTACTGTTTCGATTTCTCCACTTGCTTCTTGTATGATGTCTACAGTAATTCCATCTTCTCTTGAAGCTTTTCCATGCTTCATGTTCTTGATTGCATGTGCAACTTCTGCTGGGAGGACTGGAAGTACTCTGGTACTGGTACCTTCCATGATGTCTGGAGTACATGCATCATCCCTTTTATATAACTTGGAGTAGAAATCTTTCACTCTTGTCAAAATTTTGCCTCTATTTCTTGTTACAGAACCGTCTTCTTTTCTCAGTGCCATAATCTGTTTTCTTCCCTTACTGAGATGTCCCTTTGCCATCTTTAGGCTTTGGTTGTTTTTAATTGCTTTCCTCACTAGTTCACAGTTGAATTTCCTTACGTCTTCAGTGATACTTTTTCGTACTGTCTTGCATAGCTCTATGTATTCCACTTTGGAAGTCACATCTTCTTTAGTTGTCCTCATCTCTCTTCTTTTTTGCATCAACATTTTGGTTTTTCCTGATAATTTGTTCACATGTAACTTGTTCTTAGACCCAGCTAATTTTGTTGCTGTTTCCATAAGAGCTTTGGTTACTTTTCAGTTAACTTCAGAAATATCCACTTCTTCCAATGTTAGGCCTTCTAAAGCAGAGAATCTGTTCTTCAGTTCCAACTTGAAGGTATTGTGATGTTTTTTAAGGTTGGTTATGTCAATACATTTTGTTTGTCTTATATGAGCTTGCCACATTCGAGTTCAGTGTTGAGCTGCATCTTACATCTCACCAATCTATGGTCACTACCTGTGTTGAACTTGTTTAGCACACTGCAGTCTTCTATGACAAATTTTTTGTTACACATAATAAAATCAATTTCACTTGTCGTCCCATTTGGATGTCTCCATGTCCATTTCCTGTGCGGCTTTTTTTTTTGAAAAAGGAGTTCAAGATGAAAAACCCTTCTGCCTCTGCAAACTCAACGAGAGTATTTCCACGCTGGTTTCTGTTGCCGTGACCGAATTTACCTACTGAAGTTTCATTCTGTTGCCGTTGCCCTATTTTTGCATTGAAATCTCCCATAATTATCTTCAAGTGCTGCTTACCTTTATTAAATTATTTAGATGACGAATTTCCTCATAAAATTCTTCAATTTCTTCTTCAGGATGACTTGTGGTGGGTGCATAAGTTTGAATAATCTGAGCCTGGTATCTTCTCGAGAGTTGGATAACGAGTCGTGCAGCTCTGTCAGAGGAACTTTCAACTTCTACAACTTTATCCTTCAGTTTCTTGTTTATTATAAATCCAACACCACTAGTTCTGCCAGTATCTGTCCCACGATAGTAGAAGAGATGTCCACTTTTCAGTTCAATGAAATCTTTTCCTTTTCTCCTTACCTCACTTAGCCCGACGATGTCCCACTTGATCCTTTGTAGTTCCTCTTCCAATTCAAGAAGCCTTGAATCAGAAGATAGGGAGCGTCCATTATACGAAGCCAAGGTCAGCATCAGATAGCAGCATAGTCAGGTCCTCCGGGGATTCTTAGCACCCTTTGCCTTCATGTCGCACTGGCCGCTGCCCTGGCCAGGTACATTCCAGCTGCCGGAGACTGAGGGCCAAGATTTAAGTTGTGGAGTCATTTTGGAGGGGTTTGGCCATAACTCACCACGCTGGCCAAGCGGGTTGGTGAATGTGGGATAGCATTTCCTCTAATCCCGATGGTATAGTTATACTGCTATTGGCAGTCGTCAGAGCCCCTTTAGTGGGAACAGGATGCACCACGAGAAAGCGGGGTTGACATTTGTCAAGGAGAGGTTGTGATGTTATGCATCACCTGACCTTACATCCCCTACCATGTATAACATAAGGAAATACTTGGTCATCATAAAAAAAAATGCATTTTGAACATATGTAAAAACAAAATATGGGCTACAAAAAGTTTAACTGGCAATGATATAGTCAAACATATAGAAATGGGGAACAAAGCATCACAGAAGTGTTTATTTAAACTAAATGCACAGATCAAGGGCTTTCCTTCGCACGTTCATACGGACTTCAAAAATAATTTCTTTTAAAATGAAAAGAATAAAAAAATGTCTGATTTTCACATAACAGATTCATTTAAGTTTTCTGATACTTCTTTCCATGCATTGTCTTTCATAAGTGTCCTACATATGTAGTAGTGTTTGTGACTGTTATATAAAGTGGAATTTGTTTGCACAGTTAATTAATGTTTTATCAACAGGAATTTCCAAACTGAACTTAAAATTCATAACTATTTTCTTGACTTCCCCAACTTTTAGACATCTCTCTCTCTCTCTCTCTCACACACACACACACACACACACACACACACAGAATTTTTTTCTTCATGACTGCTTCGGATACATTATACAATAAAACCTTGAAAATCCAGCATCCAGAAAACCAGCAACTTCAGAAATCTGGCACTTTTCTGATTTCGTTTTCGTGAGAACATCTGATGTTTCACCAATAACCATGGAAATCTCCCGATGTATCATCTCAACAACACGCCGAGAGATCATCTGATCTCAGCGTGCAAATTGCCGATAGCTGCCTATGTGAAACATCGGGAGGTTTCTCAAATTCGTCATCTCATTGGGCCGTGCTGAAGTGACACTGACCAATGAGGCGACGAATCAACGTGTACGTTTCAAATGCGTATCGAATGTGTGATGACGATCTGTGCTTGGTGGTGGCAGGATGTGGATTCGATTGTGTAATGACATCTACACCAACCTTCACGATGCATTGCGGTAATCTGCTTCGTGACTTATCATAGTTTCATCAGTCAAAAAATAGAAACATTGATGTAAAATTCACATTAGGTTTGCGCGATGTATCGATACATTGCCCAGCCCTAGCGATTGCTCTGGCTTTTTTCAAATTTTTGCATAACTATTCACAAAATTCAATTTTCTTTCGACAGTGTTTTATAATAAATAGTACAAAAAGGTAATCGCCAATATTTTCGCCAAAACATTTTTTTTTTTTTTTTTTTTGCAAATTGCGAAGAATGCAATCAGCACTGTGACCCCTGCATATTTATAAGGTGTAGATGAGCAGATTTTCATTGAAGTGACCTGTTATGTGTAAGTACGTGCATTATGTGCTGTGTGTAAGTGAAACCAAAAAGAAGGAAATTTGTATAGAAGAAGTGAATGGAACAGTGAATGTGTGGTCTGGAGTATTGGATAATGTGAGAGAGGCTGGTGTAGGTGTGATTTTAAGTGAAAAGATGAAGAACAACTTGATTCACTATAGTTGCATAAGTGAGAGAATTCTTTGGATTCGTTTGAAAGTGAAATTTCAGAGAATAGTAATGGTTGTAGTGTATGCTCTTTGTGACTCTGAACCCTCTGATAGGAAGGAAGATTTTTGGAATAAGCTAAAAGCTGTTTTGAGCCAGTTTGGTGCTAAAGAAAAAGTTATAATAGCAGGAGATTTCAATGCTAGAGTAGGCGTGCAGAATGCAATTTCTGACAATGTTCTGTGTAAGCATAATGATCCTTGTGTGAATGATAATGGTGAAAGATTAATTGAACTCAGCACTGAGAATGGTTTATGTGTATCTAATACGTTTTTCAACCACAAGTACATCCACACATATACTTGGAAAAATCGTACTCTTGGTCAAAAGAGTGCGATAGATTTTGTTGTCTACGATCAGCGTCTGAAACACTTAGTTGTTGACACTCGTGTGATGAGAGGTGCAGATGTTGGTTCTGATCATTACTTGGTAGTGTCACGAGTGAAACTGAATGTTGGTTGGAGGAAAAGGAATAGGAAGAGGCCCAGGATGGAAAGAATAAAGCTTGAAAGGCTCCCTGAAAAACAGCAGCGTTATTCTGACATACTCAGAGAATGACTGAAGGAACTGAAGTCTTGTGAGAGGGTTGGGATGTAGAAAAGAAGTGGGAATGTTTTAAGAACCGTGTGGTCACTGCTGCTGAAGAGGTCTGTGACACCACAATAGTGGGTAACAATGGAGGTGATGCTTACTGGAATAGTGAGATTAAAGAGGCAGTAAAGAGAAAGAAGGAAGCCTATTTGGGGATGTTGCAAGGTAGAGTTTCTGTGAATGAATATCGCTGTAAGAAGCGTGCAGCCGCTAAGCTAGCTGGTTCACCAGAGTAAGGCAAAAGATAGGAAGGAGAAGGTGGAAAGCCAAGAATTGGCTTTTTGGAAAGATAGGAAGTCTTTCTAGAAGTACACGAGACTCGGGAAAAATAGGGGAAACAAAGTGTTAAGTTGGGTGAAGAATAGGGTTGGGGAAATGATATGAGAGCCCAATTTTTTAAGTGAAAGATGATGTGAATACTTCTGTGAGTTATTAGATCAGCAAAGCAAAGATGATTCTGAGACAGATGCAGATGATGGCACAGTGAAGGATGAAAGCACAGGAGGGATCTCAAGAGAAGAAGTGTGTAAAGCTATAAAATCTCTTCAGAATGGTAAGGCTCCGGGAGTTGATGGCATAATTGCCGAGATATTGAAATATGCTGGTAATTCTGTAATTGATTGGTTAACTGAAATTTGCCAGTTGTGCTGGGAGTTAGGAAAGGTCCCTTGGGATTGAAAGGATCCTATCATTGTTCCGTTGTATAAGGGAAAAGGTGACCAGACTGACTGCAAGAACTATCATGGCATTAGCTTAGTAAGTGTGCCAGGGAAAGTGCTTGGTAAGGTCGTTATTGAAAAAGTATGGGGTCTTACATCAGAGAAAGTGTGAGATGTTCAGAGTGGTTTTATGCCTGGTAAAGGCTGCACTAACCAAATTTTTGCATTATGCATAATGATTGAAAAGTATCTGGCTGTTGGTAAGAAAGTTTTTGCTGCCTTCATAGATTTAGAGAAAGCTTATGACTGAGTAAATAGGACACTTTTGTGGAAGGTGTTGAATGAATATGGTGTTACTGGGAATCTACTTAGTAGTGTAAAAGCCATGTATGCTGGCAGTAGAGCCTGTGTACAAGTGAATGGTGTTTTATCAAAATGGTTTTCCATAGGTGCAGAAGTAAGGCAAGGTCGTGCGATGTCACCATGGCTGTTTAATATATTTATGGATGCGTGCATGCGTGATGCCGAAATAGATAATGCTGGTTTTTATGTCTTGGTGATATCCGTGTGTGCAGATTGCTGTATGCTGATGACACTGTCCTGTTGGCAGAGAGCAAAAGTAAGTTGCAGAGTATGTTGTCCAGGATGTACAAAGTTTGCATGAAATTCAAACTGAATATAAATTAGGGGAAAACCAAAGTTATGGTTTTTGAGAGAGGAACTGGTAGCACTGAATGTAATGTAAGTGTAAATGGCACAGTGATTGACCAGGTGAGTGAGTTTGTGTATTTAGGAAGCATGTTTGACAGAGAGAACAAATTGGATGGTGAAATCAGTAGGTGAGTGAATTCTTCATTGAAAGTCATGGCTGCTCTGGGAGGTTTTCACAGGAATGATGGGTTCTCAAGAGAGTCATGCATGGCTGTGTATGAGAGTATAATGATCCTACTCTAATGCATGACAGTGCAACCCTGGGTACTGCAGAAGAAACGTAGGAGTTGTTTGTGTGCTCGAGAAATGCATTACTTATGTGGGGTTTGTGGCAAGACACGTTCTGATTGTGTGAGGAATGAAGATGTGTTGCAGTTGTGTGATTTGAAGCAAAATGTTGTTAGCAAGGCGGAGACTAATATGCTTCGGTGGTTTGGCCATGTTGAAAGAATGAGTGATGAGAGCTCACTAAGAAGATTTTTTTAGCCCAAATGGCAGGAAGGAAAGTCAGGGGAAGGCCAATGAAGTCATGGGAGGATCAGATTCAGGAGTGTCTGCATGAGAAACAAATTATGAGTATGAAGATATATATATATATATATATATATATATATATAGAGAGAGAGAGAGAGAGAGAGAGAGAGAGACTCTCCTTCAAACTAATTTTGTAAAGCATTTAAAAGACAAGGCATTGAAAAACAGTGAATAGGGATTCCTTTTTTAAAACTTACCTGGTGTATCTGACTCCATAAAATATAAGCAGAGAAGAATTTAATTAATCTGGTGATCCTCTTTACATAAATTTGTCCGTCATTCAGGTTAGAATAAACTGATTTTCTATAGATATGCCTTGAGTTTGACCTCATGAGCTACCTACAGACTATAGAAAGAACTCAACAAATTTGGAATTCAACTTCATGAATTTGTCAGTTATTTTTCTAACATTCACAGAAAGTTCAGATTTTCACAGTTCTTCCTCACATTATGTAGATCATTATAGCTGTACCCATATGAACAATTTCTGCATTTAGTTTAAGAGTAAATAAACATGAGATCAGGGGACAGGTTTATGAAAAATTTCTCACCTTGTGAATCCGGATAAAGTCCTTTGAGTTCACTCAAGCAGTTCATTTTTCTTCATCAGACATATGGGAACCTGGCAGAAATGGTGAAATAAAGTTTTTAGGTAAAAGAAAAAACTCATTTTTCTACACAGACACTTAAAAAAAAACATACATACTAAAGCCCTCACACTTTTTTTTTTTTTTTTTGATTGGAGGTTTAACGACCACCGTGAGCAACTCAATGGGCTATAAGCAGTCGCCCGTCCCTAATTTAGGGTCACTGGTTCCAGGGAAGGGAGAGAGCCAGTGCCGTAAGACAAACACAACATTCATGCCTGACCGGGATTCGAACCCGGACCCCTTACGGACGAATGTTCAGAGGCCAGCGCCTTAGACCACTGCACCACCGGGGCGGTCCCTCACACCTTAAAATACACAATAACATTATTATGATAGAAAATTGAAGTTATCAGCTACCTAATTTTTCTATTAAGAAAAACTGAGCTTTTACTTACAATTTTCTTTCCACACATTTTTAGCACACTGAATTATAAACTAACATCATAGTTACCAGCTTTTGTGGCACACAGATGGGTAGCATTAATTGTCTGTCATCCATGGAGCAACTTTGCAGAAAACTTGACAACTGCATATTCCCAGTGCAGGAATACAGCCTCCTGCGCTCCCAATTTCCGTTCAGGTCTGCCGATTGTGACACAACCCAGATCGTGACAACTTTCCACACAATTCGAGGATCATTTCTTTAATGAATTTATATAATTACATATACAGTCAAACTTCCATATGACGAAGTTGCAAGATCTGCCAAAAATATTTGCTAAATAGAAACTGCACTTATCTTTTATTTTGATACTCAGAAAGAAAGCTGAAATTCCACCATATGTTAATTAAAAAGAAAAAAAAATCAATTTTCACTCACGTGCTTGCCAGGCCAGCATAGATATAAAACAAAAAGGTTTTAATTTGTTTACGCCAAGAAGTAGTCGGTAATTTTCCGCTGAATATTATTTGGGTTAAACAAAACAGCACGTTCAAAAGTCTCAGTTCTTTGCAATGAGTGGAACACATCATCTGGTACATCAGCTTGAACCCACATCAAATGGTTTGAAATGCCTTTATCATTTCATCTTTTGAAGGATGTATAGGACACTCACTTTCATTTTCCTCATCCTCTTCATCTTCTATGATTCCACGACTTCGTCATCATACGCTTTCAAGAATAACTTCCTCACTTGATTGGTCCGCTATAGGTGTTTCTTCATCAACTGAAAGAAAATCTTCAAGAACATGTTCATCTCCAATATTTCCATGCTGCCTTAGTTGTTGCCAGTGTTTCTTTAATTCCTCCAATGGCAAATCATCTTCCGGATCAGCATCCCGATCTGATACGAAAGCAGCGTTATGAAATCCAGCTTTGGAAAAGCAGTTACGGATGGTAGTCTCTGTTACGCCGTACTGCCATTGCTTTAGCCAATTCAGAAATGCATAATCGCAGATCCACAACTTTATCA
Source organism: Macrothele yani (assembly GCA_039090855.1). NCBI lineage: Eukaryota > Metazoa > Arthropoda > Arachnida > Araneae > Macrothelidae > Macrothele > Macrothele yani. The sequence goes on along the minus strand of CM076995.1, from coordinate 134,335,694 downwards.
GCTAGTTTAATTATTTTCAATGGCCACAATAATTTTATTCAATATTCTTTTCCGGTAATGAAATTTTAGGTTTTTGATGGCACCCTGACCCATTGGCTGCAATTTTGAGGTCATATTCGGTGGAAAGAAGAGAAGTTTTATATTTTTCAGCTTTGAAATTACTGCCTGTGGGTGGGCAGGATAGTTGTCGATAACCAGAGCTATTTTACGATGTTGCTTAGCCATGTGCTTGTCAAATTTTAGAACCCATTCTTGAAAAATTTGTCCAGTCGTCCACAATTTTTTTGTTGTGATTATACTGAACTTCTAAAGATTGCAATCCTTTGAAACATCTTGGATTTTTGCTTTTGCCTATTACTACTAGCTTCAGTTTTTTTCTCCCACCATGTTTGCTGTGATCATCACTGTTATCCTTTCTTTACTATGCTTTCCCCCAAAACATTTATCCTTTGTGCATGTTAAGGTTTTGTTTGGAAGTCACTTAAAAAATAAAGCAGTTGCATCCACATTAAAAATATCCTTAGGAACACCGTCCTCCAGTAGCTGTTTGAGAACTGTTTCTTCCCACACTGCGCACAATCTTCGTCACCGATGGCTGCGCTTTCCCCCGATATAACCTTTTGGACGATTCCATGCCTGTTCTTGAATTTATCAAGCCATCTGGTACTTGCCTGAAATTCTGTATACCCGAGAGATTTCGCATACTCAAGCGCTTTTTCTTGAATTAATGGTCCCGAGATGGGCATGCTCTTTCCACGAACCATTTGAAGCCATTTATACACAGCTTCATCAACTTTATCATACACACCCACTTTTGTCTTTTGTCTGCTGGAGCTAGCAGTATCTTCACTTTGTTTCAAAATTACCTCGCAATTTTTCAAAATTGTCGACAAACTGTTTGCCGGGATACCAAATTTTGAAGCAGCAACTTTTTTTTAAAAAACCTTTGTCAACTTCTTCTTACACTCTTACTTTCTCACTGATACTCAAACATTTTCTCTTAGACTCTTCCTGAACTGGTAGACTACAACACAGAATCAAATTTGCCTTTTAGTGTGCAAGTTTGACACAGTTGGGTGGTGCACTGGTGATGAGCCTGAGTTTATACTTGGAAGTTCAATAGAAAATTAATCCAGTAAATCAGAAGGTAAAGCTGCTGACATCCCCCAATAAGTGAACTAAGGGAGTGTTCACTGGGGCCGCCTTACTTCCATGGAATCGGAAGAATTTTAAGGGGGCTGACCCAGTAGGGGGGCACTACTTAGTTACCCTACTGGGACAACTCTCCTTGCTGCCCTTTCCTCTGCTAAGGATTCCCCCCCCCTCCTTCAGCATGTGTCTTATCATGTCTCACCGTTTGATGATGCTACTGTATATGTGGTGGATGAGATGGGGTGGCGGCTGCAAACCCCTTTTCTGCCCTCAGACACCACATCTTGCGTGAATTCCACAGGGAATAAACGGTGAAAGTTCGTGGAGAGGAGAAACCACGGAGGGAGGTGTTGTTTGTGAATCCCAGAATAAACCACTCTTGAAAAAAAAACTTCGCAAAATAGAAATTGGCTTTGTTAAATGGAAGTTATTTTGCATGCAAAATTCCATGAAAATTCAAAGTTCCCGATAAAAAATCGCTAAATGGAGAAATTCACTATGTAGAAAGTTCGTTATACGGAAGTTCGACTGTATTAACAAATTATAGTAGCAAGCTTCTGAATCTGGAAAATTCATTTAAAAGTTCATAGAACCACATATTAGTATCTGTGCAAACAAAGGTAATAACATGCATTACTACTTCAAATATATACTTTTAAAATATGGATCTGAAAGTACTTACTCCTAACTGCAGTCAAAGAAATTTGGATCTCTTAATTAGGACTACTGTTATTGAGTTGTGCATGTTGTTGTTTAAAAAGTCATCCAACCTGAACCAGTAACTCAATTTATAACATTTTTGATTTACTAGTAGTCTGCAGCATCAGCCCATTTTATTTTAAAATAAGGCTAATTATGAACTTTTTCAATAAAATTGAAAGATGGAATTCATATAAAAAGTTTTTAATATCCAGTCGTAACATTCTATACTATGCTCCGATTGTTTCGAAATATTTGAAAAAACAAAACAAAAACCATTTCTGCAAGTGTGCATTTCCTTAAGCACATCACCTAATGATTGTACTACAGTCTCTTCTACAGTTATCATAAAGCCTTTTCATTCTTCTATCTATTAATTTTCTTTTTACAGATCTTTGCCTTTCATGATCAAGACTAACTATCCTTCGCTCTGTTTATGTTTTCAACTTTCATAATCATCATATTTACATTGTGATATCACTGATATCTGAATCTTAAGTAGAAGAATTTCTTACTTACTTGGAGAGTAAAAATAGATTCTCCTGCTAGAATGCCCTCTGAAAGATAGGATAATTATTCATGCAGCAAGCAGGATATAACTCTGAATTGCTCTAATTTCCTTTTCAACATGTAACATCACGTCAGAAAACTTGAAAATTATATCACCCTAGAATAAGAATTGAATAACGTGGGACTTATCTGTCCTGGATGATCTATCAGATGGCATACCCAAACAGAAATCGGGAGATGCAAGTTCAATTCGTGCTACAGGGCAATGTGATTTTCAAGTTTTCTGACATTGCGTATCAGGCATGGAAAATTTTGGTTTGGGCATGTTTTGTTTTTGGACAACATGCCTGATTGGGCACGTTACAATTTTGAAAATTTGCTGGCCCTGCCATGATGAAGCACAATTGCATTGACTAGCAAAAATCTGAAGTTGTTTATATTCGTAAGTGATAATTGCTTAGCTTCTGTTACTTGGAAGTGCTTTGTCTTGGGTGACGTATTTGGATAGAATGCTTGAACAGAAATGGGAAGATGCGGATTTGATTTCTGCTCCAGAGTGATGTAATTTTCAAGTTTTGTGATATGATGTTACAATGGTGGACAGTAAAGTAGAACAATTCAGAATGGACTGTTACTGTCAAAAAGTCGTCTTACCGAAACAATGAGCAGGAGAAAACTTCAGGTACGCCTGTTATGATTCTTGGATTAAACCTATCACAGAAACCATCTTTCACGAATGGACCATATTATTAAATTATTCAAAAAATGCTATGAATGGCACTGTATATGGAATCTTGTTATATGAGGGTCCTAACAAAAGTACTGCAAACTGTCCATTTTTGAGAAAAGTGTGAAGTAACAGAGAAAACTTACCTTACTGCCGTTCAATGTACTCCCCTCTGCTGCTAATGACAGCTTGCCAGCGGTGAGGTGTGTCTTGGATGCTCTGTAGTATGCCGCCTTTGTTCAGCTGTTATATTTCTTGGGTCACGTCCAATGACAGTTCATCTAGCAATTCGTAGTGGATGCCATGGAGCTGATTTTTTAACTTTGGGAAAAAATCAAAGTCGGGTGAACAGAGATCAGGGCTGTATGGTGGGTGGGATAAAGTTTCCCAGCCATATTTCGACAAAAGTCCCCGTACTGATGCTGCACCATGACACGGTGCATTGTCACACAGCAAGATCTCTCCCACCTCCAACAAGTTGGAGCGATTTTGATGAATTTTTGGTCTCAACTTTGTCCTCAGGAGGTCACAATAATATTGTGCACTGACATTTTGCCCTGCCGGCACTTGATTAGAGACCACAACACCCTGGGCATTGTACACAAAAATCATCATTTGCTTCACTTTGGATTGTTGCCGACGACACTTTGAGGGGTGTGGGGAACTTGAATGCCTCCATTCCGCTGATTGTGACTTCAGTTCTGGCTCAAATTCGTGGATCTAAGTCTCATCAATTGCAACAATTCTATTCAGGAAAGTGTCACCCTCCCTTTCGAACCTGTGGAGGTGATCATGTGCGATGCTCACTCTGGCTGCCATCTGCTCAGGGGTGAGTTGATGGGACACCCAGCATGTGGCGATTTTCTTTTTCCCAGTGAGTCGGTCAAAATCCGATGAACAGACATGGTGGACAAATTTCCCTGATGAACAATCTCCTCGACTGTCAAACGGCGATTCTCTTCGAGAAGCGTTGCAACAATGGTGACAGTTGTTTTGTCTGTAGCCATTTGAGGTCGGCATGAGTGGTGATCACCTTCGATGCTGCTTTGGCTTTCCTGAAAACGTGATGCCCAGCAAGAAATTGTGCTTTGATCAAGAGTTTGTTCCCCACAAACTTCTTGCAAGGCAGTGTGGATCTGTGTCGGAGTTTTCCTTCGCAGAGTTTCTATTTTCACGTACGAGCACTGGTCTAATGCAGTTACTCGACCGGAGGAACTACACGCTTCCATTTCCAAACCCTCCCAACGTCCACACAGCAAATGATAATGCATTGTTCTGACACCACTGCTTTGCTGCGAGTCTGACCTTGACATGATGCAATCATTTTCCCGACTGCATCATCCACCTCCGTTTTAGATTAGCGTGTGCAGAACTTTTGTTATGACCCCCGTAAAAATAATATGAATGTTTAAACTTTTTGAACTTGGGGCTCAGATATTACGAGATGAGAATGCTGATAATATTCAAGTGAAGTTATCATGCAGTGCTTTACACTGAGGTGCTAAAATAACTGGGAAGGGCATTACCATTTCCACTATGTGCCACCACACCCATGTAGTAAATGGTATCATCCGCAAACGACATATACATAGGCATATCTCTGCAAACTCAAGTAGTAGCATTCATAGTTCAGATAGCAGCTTATTAGGATTTAAGCGATTTCGAGCACAGTATGATAGAATAATAATAACGTTTCGCACAATAAAATGTTTATTATACATCGACTATAGTTTCGCAGAGCGTTTGGCTCTGCTTCCTCAGGACAAATGGAGCGTAAACATTCAAATCATTATGACAACATCAGAATTCTGATGGTCACTGGTTTTGGTGAGTTGTTTCCACACGCTTGAAAGAAATGGAGTCGACGTCATGTCATTGACAAGCTGTGCTGAGTTCCGGTATATGTGGAAAGCTTCTAATATATTAAGCTTGATAGTAGAGTCCGGTTTATCAATAAGCGTAGCGTTTCCAAACAAAAATTTATGGTTATTTTCGTGACAATGTTGAGCTATAGACGACTTCTTCAGTTCATAGTTCCATACATAGGTCTTGTGTTCCTTCACATGAAAACTTAAAGCCCTGAGGGTCTGTCCTATATATGAAAGTCTACATTCACAAGGTATCTGATAAATTCCACAGGAGTTTAAGTCTTTGATGTAGTCTTTTGATCCGTAAAAATTCATCTTGTTTATGGGTTTTAAAATAACTTTGAAATTAAAACTTTTAAGGATTTTTGAAATTCCGAAGCAAATGGGATAACTGCCCAATTCTTTCGTATTGGGAGGTCTATAGGCATGAGCGTACACAGACAGGTTTTGGTTTCCTAAATTTGTCTATAACGGAAGGGCTGTATCCTCTGTGTGCTGCAATTCGTTTAAGAAAATAAAGTTTTTTCTGTAAGGAATCCTCAGTTGAGCAGATATGTATTGCACAATATACGTATGTGAAGAAGGCAGAGATCTTTTGTTTCCATGGATGATTTGATTTTGCATGAGGGGGTAAGGAAACAGCAAATGGTTTTCGATAAACTGTTGTACTAAGATCCTTGAGAGCGTGACACAAGGACATCAAGGAATGGTAAGCAGCCATCATTTTCAGTCTCATATGTGAACTGTATATGAGTATCAATTGAATTGATAAGTTCAACTAATTTAGGTATTTCCAAGTTCATGCCATTCCAGAGAACAAAAGTATCATCTACATATCGAATCCACAGGTCAAATGTAACAAGCTGAAATAGTTGGTCTTCAAAGTGGCACATGTAGACTTTGCATAAAATAGGTGATAGTGGGCTACCCATTGCAAGGCCTTCTGTCTGTTGGAAAAGTCTTCCATGAAAAAGGAAACTTTTGCCTTATACAAATTTCCACTAGTCACAAAATTTCTTCTACTTCCGGTTGGCTGAAATGATGTTCTTTGAGACTTGCTTTCAATGCTTGGAGAGCTCCATGCACTGGGATACTGGTGAACATGGATTTCACATCGAAGGATAACATGAACTGATCGTTGAATGCATGTCGCTTTAGCAGATTGACAAAATCAATGGAATTTTTTACAGATGTTGTGTTCGAAGAAGTCGTTAAAGTTGATAGTTTCGAAGATAGAAATTTGGCCAACTTATGTGTAGCTGATCCTATATTACTGACTATGGGACGAAAGGGGACACCAATCTTGTGTATTTTTGAAAGTGCATAGAAATGTGGACAACGGGAATATGAGGGCTTCAGATGATTTTTTGAGCTTTGGTCAAGGGTTCACAACTTGTTACCACTTTCCGAACTTCCTTTAATTGTTTCTCCGATGGGTCATTTTTTATTACCTTCTAGGGTCCCTCGGAAATAAGTTTTTCGACCTCTGCCTCATAATGTTTCTTGTCCAGAATAACAACTTGTCCTCCTTTATCAGTTTTAGTGATGATAATATCATAAATTCGAATTGTAACGCAAAATCTGTTTCTGAATTATGCTCGGGTTAAAACTAGAAAGGTTAGATATTACTTCATTATCCGGAAAGATATCCTCAATTTGTGAAGTAGAATTTTCTTTATGGTTGCTGTTATTTGATAATTTTTCAAATTTTCATTCTAATATCATTTTATGAGTAAATGACATATTGGAACTCGGTATGATAGTTGAGTGATTCCATCTCAGCTCAGGCAGGTAATGTCAGGTAGCCATTTCAGATTTTTGTTTCTAAAAAATTACAGTAGTTACAACTACTGGAGACATAAAAAGATCCTGAAACGATTTTTCTCAGAATTTTTTTCTCTTGATAGTGTTTGAAGTTTGGTTAAAAACTAGCTATATTTGAAAAATGGGGAAAATGCTATATTTTAAAACAAGTGCTGCTTCCAAATTTTTTAATCTATTCAATTATTTTTTTTTATTTTGCAGCTATTGAACTGAAATTTAATTTGGCATAGTTTGAATAAGCCTGGTGACATTATTAATAAGAAAAAAAAATAATTTTCATCGTAAAAATTCCCTTTTTTAGCATTGAGAAATTTTTTCTCACACTAAATTATTTTTCAGGTAAGTAAGAATGGCAGTCTGAAGTCTGTTCATGGTAGTTTTACAGCAATTTTATTAAGCATGGGATGCATGCAGTCCATAAAATTAAAATTTAAGTTATGCAGAAGTTCAAAAACGCTTAATTTTTGAATGGCCGTTACTCGAAAACCCCATTTTTTAAAAATCTGTCCATTTGATGCCCTATCAATTGTTATTAAATTGCTCATTGTAGAACAGTGTGTTTTTGCCTGATAAATTTTATATATATATTTTGAAAATTATACATTTTCAGCATTTCTGCATTGTTGTGTAATACAGCACAAAATGCAATAGATCGTCCATATTTGACTGAAAACATCATTTAATCAGTTTTCAAAGTTTAAACATAGGTTACTGCCACTGGTGTTTAATCAGTACAATTACATTACATTTTGAAGTCCAGCACAAACATTTAATAAAAATTTTTTAGAAATGTGCAGAACATGGCAGTATATTTTTGTTGGTTTCATTTCTTTTTTAGGTGAATTATTTGCAACCTCATACTTTGCTAATGTTCTATCCCATTCACATTGAATTTCAAAGTCCAGCAAAATCAAATTTTTAATAATTTTGCTAGAAACTTTCTGGAAAGTAACATATTTCTTGCAGAAAAGTTGTATATTTGTTAATTTTATAACTCCATCTACTGTTGTACTGATACTCCTCATAAATTTATAGCATTTTGTGATGAAATTACACATGCCAGATACAAACATTTCCACTGCTTGCTTACTGAACAGCCAATCAGCAGCTGTCAGTCATTTCTTTCATTTACTAATTCCCCACCTTTCTCCTACTCCAGTTTGCTCTTGTTTGTTAATGAGTGATGTTCAGTTAACATAGTGAATAATTTATAATGTTTGTGAAGAAATTAGAAGACATATGGAGCTGGTGTCTCAAGTGAGTCGTCTCATGAAAAGCCTGACTGTTCTACTTGTAATCAGTGGTCTTCGAATATTAATACAACTTTTCATACTTGTAACTATATTGAAAAAGGGCAATTACTGACATTGCTACCAAAGACTGTTAGTACAACTGAATTAAAGGGAAAGTTACCTGCAATATCAAAGTACTTCATAGATAAATCACGCAAGGTTATAAAGGAAAAGGGAATCTATGCTCAACCTGACCCCTACACAGTGGGCATCCATTGTCTACAGAAGCTGCAACTCTGGCATTGTGATACTGCCTAGATGATAGTAGAGATTGTACTCAGAGGGATAGTCCAAACAAAAATGATGTTTGGGTTAAAGACGATAATGGTGAGAAATTAAAAAGGTAAAAAGATTTATGACAAGATCACTCAAAGAGGCATACAGGCTAATGAAAAAAAGACAACCAAAATCTAAAAATTGGTCTTTCAAAGTTTTACACTCTACATCCAAGGTGGGTGAAAATTCAACCAATACAAGCAGTATGGCACTTGTATTTACTGCAGTAATCTGAAACTCATATGTACAGATACCCAGAATATAACAAACACACAAACTGAGGAAGAAGTTCTTTTACAGAAGTGTTTATGTGACAAAATAAGCAATGGAGATTGTTGGCTCCATAAGTGTGGCAACTGCCCCGGCATAGAAGCACTGACAGTTAAAACTCTTTACTTGATTACATTTGCTATTTGGGAAGGTGGTGACCTCATAAGAAAATCTGTGTCTGTCAAAAAGTTTCTGGAAGATGTAAGACATTGGGTGAAGAAAGCAATTCCTCATAGCACAATCAAGAAAATTCAAAGTGAAGGAATAGCTGAAGCAAAAATCTCTGTGCAAGAAAGTTCTGTTCTAGTTTTACATTTCGGTTTTGCTGAGAATTGGACAGTGACACTGCCCAATGAAATACAAAGTTACCACTGGCAAAATGTTCAGATTTCACTATTTACATGTGTTGCATATTTTGGCACAGAGGTAAAAAGTTTTATTGTAGTGTCTGATGATACAACTCATGCTCTCTGTGCTATAGAGATTATAAAAAATGAAATTTCTAAGTTGCGCCAATTAGAAATTATGAGATCACTTGTTTACATTTCCAATGGGGCTGAGAGACATTTCAAGAATACATACCAACTTTATGAACTATCTAAAAATATTTAAATTGTGAAAAAAAAAGTGATTCTTTCAGCTACTGGGCATGGTAAAAGTGCATGTGATGCTATACCTGGGCTATGTAAGTATAATGCAACAAAGTTTAACCTCCAAGCCATAAGAGTTACAGCTTCATTTGTTGCTGCACTTTCTCATCTAGTACAAAATATAACACTACTGATTCTTGAAAGTAAAACTGTTCAAGCCTACAGGTCTTGTAAGGAAGAAGAATGGGCTAATATAAAACCTGTTGTAGGAATACAATGTCAAAACCTTACTGCCTGGTTAAAAATAATGAGGCTTATATGGGATGCACAATTAAATATCGAGTTGAAAAAGTTCAAACTTCTAGCTATGTGAAAAAACATTACCCAGTAAGTGATTTCCAAGTAGGCGAGTTTGTTGGGTGTGTTTATGACAATATAATTGGCGGATGGGGCAAATCACAGGGATATCTTGAGAGCTTAAGGACATTACTGTGTCATTTATGCATCCACATGGTCCAGCTAAAGGGGTTCCAGTGGCCAGAGGAATCTGGAAAGAAAAAGATGAATGTCCAGTGCCATTAGAAAATGTGCTGCTAAAAGTAAGGAATCCTACTCCACTTGAACTGTCAGCAAAACTCCACACTTTTGACCAAAAGGAGCTGAGAAATATCCAACAGATCTACTGTGCCTAATCCTTCTATTAATACAAGCCTACTGGTAACTTTACCAATATACTATTAAGAAATTGTTTCTTATCTAAAAGGCTAATTGGGAAAATTAGCTTTTTTTATGAAAATAAAATTACAAATAAAGGTATCTTGATCACACTAGTTACGTTACATGAAAAAAACTTTTACAAGAAAGTTCGTAAGTTGGGAGCTTTCGACCTTGTCTTAGGTCTTCATCACGCCAATGGAGGACTAAGATTGTTACCAGATTCTACTTTTGAAATTTTTCTATTTTTGTTGCCAAAAGTTAGAATTGATCTCCAGATCATCGGGATGTAGAGAGGAGATTCAGAATTGCAAGTTATTGAGTTGAAAATAATTTCCAGGCTTTCACGGTAACGGAGGGCAAAACGATTGTCAAAAGAAGCAATTCGTTTTGCTTCGTTCCAGCGGCGAACTGCAGATGTGTCTTCCATTGTCAAAATAGACAAGGCTGTATTAGGACTGAAGTTTCCATCATTCCTCACCACCCTTTTCAACCTTCCCTGTGGTTAAGATATGTAGATGACATTTTTATTAGCTGGCCACACACCGAGTCTGAATTACAGACACTGATCAACTCCATTACCAAAAAATTTCCTTCCATTAATCTCACTATATCTAAGGAAGTAAACAACAAAATTGATTTCCTGGATGTATCCATCTACAGAAACTCTGATCTCTCCATCACTTATTCCGTCTATCATAAACCTTCTGTGGCCATTAACATCATTCCCTACAAATCTTTCCCTCTGCATCTCTACAAGCTTGCAGCATTGAAGTCTTACATCCACAGGGCTCATATCATTTGCAACAACCAACTTTCTCTTCAAGAAGAATCCAAAATTTCTACAATAGCCCTCTCTCATGGTTTCCCTGCTCTTACAGTCAACTCCCTCTTAAAGAAATATGAAAACAATTCGAAAATTGAATGCCTCTTTCTTCAAAAGAAAGAAAACCTGAAATTATCTGGTTCTGTTCCTTACCATCCTTCCTATGCTTATAAGTTACAGATTCCTTTTAGAAGCTTTGGTTATCATCTTGCCATTAAATCCACCTCAAACATCTTGAAACTTCTACAAAGGGATAATGACAAAGTTGAAAATCTGGACCTCCCAGGAGTTTACTGCATTCCTATCTCTTCTACAACAGGTGATAACTTATACATTGGAAGCACATACAGGAGCATTAACCACAGAATCTTAGAACATAAAAAAGATGTTTTGAAAGCCAATCCTAATACAGCCTTGTCTATTTTGACAATGGAAGATACATCTGCAGTTCCCCCGCTATAACGAAGCAAAACAAATTGCTTCTTTTCACAATCGTTTTGCCCTCCGTTACTGTGAAAGCCTGGAAATTATTTTCAACTCAATGACTTGCAATTCTGAATCTCTTCTCTACATTCCGATGATCTGGAGATCAATTCTAAGTTTTGGCAACAAAAATAGAAAAAATTCAAATGTAGAATCTGGCAACAATCTTAGTCCTTTATTGGCGTGATGAAGACCTGAGATAAGGTTGAAAGCTCCCAACTTACAAACTTTCTTGTAAAAGTTTTTTTCCTGTAACATAACTAGCGTGATCAAGTTACCTTTATTTGTTATTATTGTTAAGTGTTTTGCCCATCATCGTCACGAAAGTAAAATTAATAAGAAAATTGCAATACCAATTGTAATTTTTTTTAATTGAAATACAGTGATGCTGCAGTATAATAAGGTTATGTTTGTAATGTGTACTAGCTAAAGAAATATAATTTGAAATGCACAGAGTAAAACATTAGCACAGTATGAGGTTGCAAATAATTCACCTAAAAAAGAAATGAAACCAGCAAAAATATACTACTGTGTTCTGCACATTTTTTAAATTTTTTTATTAAATGTTTTTCTGCCGGACATCAAAATATAATGTAACTATACTGATTGAACACCAGTGGCAGTAACCTATGTTTAAACTTTGAAAACTAATTAAACAATGTTTTCAGTCAAATATCGACGATCTACTGCATTTTGTGTTGTATTACGCAACAACGCGGAAATGGTGAAAACTTGTAATTCTAAAAAAAAAAAAAAAAAAATGTATATATATATATATACATACTATAGGGATGTAAGGTCAGGTGATGCGTAACATCACAGCCTCTCCTTGACAAATGTACACCCCGCCTTCTCGTGGTGCATCCTGTTCCCACTAAAGGGGCTCTGACGACCGCAAATAGCGGTATAACTATACCATCGGGATCAGAGGAAATGCTATCCCACACTCACCAACCCGCTTGGCCAGCGTGGTGAGTTATGGCCAAACACCCCCAAAATGACTCTACAACTTAAATCTTGGCCCTCAGTCTCCGGCAGCTGGAATGTACCTGGCCAAGGCAGCGGCCAGTGCGACATGAAGGCAGAGGGTGCTAAGAATCCCCGGAGGACCGGACTAGGCTGCCATTTGATGCTGACCTTGGCTACCTACAACGGACGCTCCCTATCTTCTGATTCAAGGCTTCTTGAATTGGAAGAGGAACTACAAAGAATCAAGTGGGACATCGTCGGGCTAAGTGAGGTAAGGAGAAAAGGAGAAGATCTCATTGAACTGAAAAGTGGACATCTCTTCTATTATCGTGGGACAGATACTGGCAGAACTAGTGGTGTTGGATTTATAATAAACAAGAAACTGAAGGATAAAGTGGTAGAAGTTGAAAGTTCCTCTGACAGAGCTGCACGACTCGTTATCCAACTATCGAGAAGATACCAGGCTCAGATTATTCAAACTTATGCACCCACCACAAGTCATCCTGAAGAAGAAATTGAAGAATTTTATGAGGAAATTCGTCATCTAAATAATAAAGGTAAGCAGCACTTGAAGATAATTATGGGAGATTTCAATGCAAAAATAGGGCAACGGCAACAGAATGAAACTTCAGTAGGTAAATTCGGTCACGGCAACAGAAACCAGCGTGGAAATACTCTCGTTGAGTTTGCAGAGGCAGAAGGATTTTTCATCTTGAATTCCTTTTTCAAGAAAAAGCCACACAGGAAATGGACATGGAGACATCCAATTGGGACGACAAGTGAAATTGATTTTATTATGTGTAACAAAAAATTCGTCATCGAAGACTGCAGTGTGCTGAACAAGTTCAACACAGGTAGTGACCATAGATTGGTGAGATGTAAGATGCACCTCAACAGTAAACTGGAACGTGGCAAGCTCATAAGACAAACAGAATGTATTGACATAACCAACCTTAAAAAACACCATAATACTTTCAAGTTGGAACTGAAGAACAGATTCTCTGCTTTAGAAGGCCTAACATCGGAAGAAGTGGATATTTCGGAAGTTAACAGAAAAGTAACCAAAGCTCTTATGGAAACAGCAACAAAATTAGCTGGGTCTAAGAACAAGTTGCATGTAAACAAATTATCAGGAAAAACCAAAATGTTGATGCAAAAAAGAAGAGAGATGAGGACAACTAAAGAAGATGTGACTTCCAAAGTGGAATATATAGAGCTATGCAAGACAGCACGAAAAAGTATCACTGAAGACGTAAGGAAATTCAACTGTGAGCTAGTGACGAAAGCAATTGAAAACAACCAAAGCCTAAAGATAGCAAAGGGACATCTCAGTAAGGGAAGAAAACAGATTATGGCTCTGAGAAAAGAAGATGGTTCTATAACAAGAAATAGAGGCAAAATTTTGACAAGAGTGAAAGATTTCTACTCCAAATTATATGAAAGGGATGATACATGTACTCCAGACATCATGAAGGGTACCAGAGTTCTTCCAGTCCTCCCAGCAGAAGTTGCTCATGCAATCAAGAACATGAAGCGGGGGAAAGCTCCAGGAGAAGATGGAATTACTATAGACATCATACAAGAAGCAAGTGGAGAAATTGAAACAGTACTCGCCCAAATTTTCACTCGATGCCTTAATGAAGGGAAGATTCCTGAGGATTGGAACAATGCTACAATGATCCTGCTACATAAAAAAGGTGACATTGAGGATCTCAGGAACTACAGACCTATCAGCCTCCTATCAGTGGTTTATAAAATCTTCACTAAAGTTCTTTCACACCGCTTGAAGGTGACACTGGACATGGCTCAACCGAGAGAACAAGCTGGATTCAGAAGTGGCTACAGCACAATAGATCATATCCACGTACTGAGAGAACTAATTGAAAGAGCGAGGGAATATGAACTTCCATTGTGCATGGCTTTTATCGATTATGAAAAAGCCTTTGATTCGGTGAAACCATCAGCAGTTGCAATGGCTCTGAAATCCTGCGGTATTGAAGATGCATACATTAATATTATTAATAACATCTATGAAAATGCAAGTGCAAAGATTCGGCTGTTTGAAAATACAACACACATAAAAATTGGAAAGGGAGTGAGACAAGGTGACACCATATCTCCGAAGCTCATTAATGCCACATTGGAAAATGTCTTTCAATCACTGAACTGGGAAAACAAAGGGATAAAGATTAATGGAGATTATCTAACCCACCTTCGTTTTGCTGATGACGTAGTCATTTTTGCAACTACCCCATCAGAGCTGCAGAGTATGATCCAGGAACTTGCTGACAAGAGTAAAGAAGTGGGATTAAAAATGAACTTTCAGAAGACAAAAGTGATGTTCAATGCTTTTACAAGAAATGAAGATTTATCGATTGATGGAGAACAACTGGAGATAACAGATACGTATGTTTATCTTGGACAGCAGATATCAAGTGAGGGTCACATTGATGAAGAAATTAATCGGCGTACAAAACTTGCCTGGAGAGCTTTTGGAAGAAACAGCATAATTTTCAAGAGCAATATGCCATTATGTCTTAAAAGAAAAGTGTTTGATCAATGCATCCTTCCAGTGCTTACGTATGGTGCAGAGACGTGGACCTTAACTAAAAGAGACATACAAAGGCTGCAGACAACTCAAAGAAGCATGGAGAGGTGCATGCTTGGTATAACCAGGAGAGATAAGAAGAGGAACTCGTGGATCCGAAAAATGACGAGAGTGGAAGACATCATGATCAGAGTTAAATCCCTGAAATGGCAATGGGCTGGACATACTGCCAGAAGGACAGACCATAGATGGACAGCCAAAATTTTAGATTGGATTCCAAGGGACAGGAAAAGACCCAGAAAAAGACCACATGGGAGATGGGTGGATGAAATTCGTAAATATGCGGGAGTGACATGGAGGAGACTGGCACAAGACAGACCGTTGTGGAGGAAACTTGGGGAGACCTTCGTCCAGCAGTGGATTGATAATGGTTGACAATGATGATGATGATGACATACTATAAAGAAGATACCTAAGCAAAAAAATACATATATAATTTTGACTCACACCTAGTACAACATAGAAAAGGTTATGTATCTACCTGTGTGAGTAAAAGGAGAAAAGATAAAAAATAAAATAAAACAACTGAATGTAGAAGGTGTCGAGAATACTGAGCCTTGGCTTTATCAAGGACCAGCAAACACTCTGCATTTTCTCACTTCCACAAAGACCTAGTTGGAAATGGGTTTCTGCAAGGCCATAGATGCAAGTAACATTCCCACCTAAAATAGTTTAAAAAATATATATATAAGTCATGTCCTCCGTAGAGTAGCATGACCTAGCACTAGTTAACAATTTCGCTTGCATCCATTAACCTTCATGGCCCGACCCATGCTCTTCATCTGTTACTATTAAACAGAGAGAAGAAGATTAAAGAGAACTCAAGCTGTGAGAGTGACATAATAAATAGAAATGATTTTCAGCTATAACGAAATTCCAAGTTCGTTTGAGAGAGAATTTAAACCTGAAAAACAATGCAAAAGAAATCCAAATTTTACATTGCAATTAAAAAGGAAATGTTAATTAATAACGAACAGATTTTTGAAAGAAAACTTGAGTCTAAAACCCCCTACTCTACAACTTATGACAGCACGAAAACGAGAATAAGTTAAAGATAATAATTAACTAAAGAAAACTTTGTGAAAGTTATATACCTTAAACAGTTAGTTGCAATATGTACAAAGTATTTCAGCAGTGCTTTAAGTGCATAATTAATTAGTTATTAAGAACTTAACTACTTTGAAAAAACAGCGCATAGACAGCGCATAGAAAAGGAACAAGCTTAGCCATCTTCTGTTCCTAGGTACCCCAAAAGACGCTCAAAGTTACAAAGAAAAGTAAGAGTTAAAACCCGCATAAATGTTAACAGACAAACCAATGCTTAAAAGCTGAAAAGCTAAAAAACGACAGAGAAAAGGTACATAAAGTACAAACATTGAACTTATAAAACCTAGAACCCAAAAACAAGGAAGAGAGCTTACCTCTTGTGTGACAAAAACTTTTCTCCTCACAAGAGGAAAACATGGCTGACCTCTTCCGCCACTCCCTAGACGCTGGGGGGCAGTGAGGGTGGGGCTGATGGCCTCCTCATACAGCAAGAAACCAACGCGCGGAGATTTTAACCAGAGAAAAAATATATAAACTTAAGACTGTGGATCTGTATGATCAGAATGAGCAGAATTAACTCTCCAGAATACATGAGAAATATTATAAAATACACGAGCAGTTTATTTAATAATCTTTGCATGTATTAAATCACCTTAGTGAGCTTCTATAGATTAATCAGAATCTTATTAATTTTAATGTTGGTTTTACTATTTTTAGTATAGCTATCCTAGTGATGAATAACTAGTTTTCTTTTTATTTGTTTTTATTTTCTTTTATAAACAGATTTTTAAGCTTTTTTTGTGATTTTGTTTATATTATTTAATTTTTTGTTTTAATAGGACCGTCATATCCATAGCACTAAGGTTCCTTTAGGTAGTTAATAGGCATCCTCTAGCCAACTTCCTTACGGCTTTGATTGGTCAGAATCATATTATTAACTGTGTAGAAAATTAAAGCAGATCTGCCAACCTTACTCTATTATTCAGAATAATTTTTCTTAAAGTTCTTTTGATGAAAGAAGAAGGAATTTCGTTCTCTAGAAAACTTTCTAATAGTATATTAATGTGGTAATTGAAATCCAAATTGTTGCTGCAAATTCTTGAAATTCTTAGGACCTGAGAAATTAGTACATTCTCAATTACTTTGGTTGAAATGTTATTATTCCAGTGTAGATATTTAATTACTTTGAAAGGAAAATTAACTCTTTTATCAAAGAGGCTAATAGATGGGTTACCTCTGTTGAGCTTAATGCTTAAGTCTAGGAACTCAAGTTCCTGATTACTGTGGTTGGTTTTACATAAGTTAAGAGAGCTAGGATAGATATTATCAAAATCACTCTCTATAACTTCTGAATTATTGATACACAGCAGATCATCAATATATCTAAAAGTGTAAAGGTAGTTATCTGAGCAGGTGGGGTGATTTTTAATGAATTTATATTCCTTAAAGAACAGGAATAGATTAGCGATATTTGTGGACGTTGATGTTCCCATTGGAATACTGTTCACTTGCTTATAGAGAGTATTATTATATAAGATATGGTTATTTTTTATGCAGCAATTGAGATAAGAGTTCCAAGTTCCTACATCAACAAATTGGTTAAGTTTAAATTCTGCATACAGCTCTTTAAAGGTAGTGATTATATCTGATAGAGGCAGATTAAGTATATAGGTTTTCAAAATCATAACTATTAATATCTAGGGGACAAACTTTGAGTATAGTGGAAATTACTTCTGCATTATTATTAATTATCCAAAAATCTCTGTACATCAAGTTAGAACAGTTTCTAATGTGTTTCAAAACCTTCTTTAAGACATCTTCAAAAGCAAGATCTATTTTCTTTTTATGACTCCTTACTCCACTAGCTATGAACCTGAACTTCACAGGATCCTTATGAAACTTAACCGTTGCAAAAAGAAATGGAAATTCAGGCCCATATCTTCTAGTTTGTGGAATTTTAAGTTTCTTGAAGAATGCCTTAAACCGATTTTCTAACTGCTTGGTAGAATAACTTACGGGCTCGTATGTTACTCTATTATTGAGTTCCATAGTTAACAATTCAAAATAGAACTTCTTACAGATAATTGCAAAGTTCTATTTTGAATTGTTAACTATGGAACTCAATAATAGAGTAACATACGAGCCCGTAAGTTATTCTACCAAGCAGTTAGAAAATCGGTTTAAGGCATTCTTCAAGAAACTTAAAATTCCACAAACTAGAAGATATGGGCCTGAATTTCCATTTCTTTTTGCAACGGTTAAGTTTCATAAGGATCCTGTGAAGTTCAGGTTCATAGCTAGTGGAGTAAGGAGTCATAAAAAGAAAATAGATCTTGCTTTTGAAGATGTCTTAAAGAAGGTTTTGAAACACATTAGAAACTGTTCTAACTTGATGTACAGAGATTTTTGGATAAATAATAATAATGCAGAAGTAATTTCTACTATACTCAAAGTTTGTCCCCTAGATATTAATAGTTATGATTTTGAAAACCTATATACTAATCTGCCTCTATCAGATATAATCACTACCTTTAAAGAGCTGTATGCAGAATTTAAACTTAACCAATTTGTTGATGTAGGAACTTGGAACTCTCATCTCAATTGCTGCATAAAAAATAACCATATCTTATATAATAATACTCTCTATAAGCAAGTGAACGGTATTCCAATGGGAACATCAACGTCCACAAATATCGCTAATCTATTCCTGTTCTTTAAGGAATATAAATTCATTAAAAATCACCCCACCTGCTCAGATAACTACCTTTACACTTTTAGATATATTGATGATCTGCTGTGTATCAATAATTCAGAAGTTATAGAGAGTGATTTTGATAATATCTATCCTAGCTCTCTTAACTTATGTAAAACCAACCACAGTAATCAGGAACTTGAGTTCCTAGACTTAAGCATTAAGCTCAACAGAGGTAACCCATCTATTAGCCTCTTTGATAAAAGAGTTAATTTTCCTTTCAAAGTAATTAAATATCTACACTGGAATAATAACATTTCAACCAAAGTAATTGAGAATGTACTAATTTCTCAGGTCCTAAGAATTTCAAGAATTTGCAGCAACAATTTGGATTTCAATTACCACATTAATATACTATTAGAAAGTTTTCTAGAGAACGAAATTCCTTCTTCTTTCATCAAAAGAACTTTAAGAAACATTATTCTGAATAATAGAGTAAGGTTGGCAGATCTGCTTTAATTTTCTACACAGTTAATAATATGATTCTGACCAATCAAAGCCGTAAGGAAGTTGGCTAGAGGATGCCTATTAACTACCTAAAGGAACCTTAGTGCTATGGATATGACGGTCCTATTAAAACAAAAAATTAAATAATATAAACAAAATCACAAAAAGCTTAAAAATCTGTTTATAAAAGAAAATAAAAACAAATAAAAAAGAAAACTAGTTATTCATCACTAGGATAGCTATACTAAAAATAGTAAAACCAACATTAAAATTAATAAGATTCTGATTAATCTATAGAAGCTCACTAAGGTGATTTAATTACATGCAAAGATTATTAAATAAACTGCTCGTGTATTTTATAATATTTCTCATGTATTCTGGAGAGTTAATTCTGCTCATTCTGATCATACAGATCCACAGTCTTAAGTTTATATATTTTTTTCTCTGGTTAAAATCTCCGCGCGTTGGTTTCTTGCTGTATGAGGAGGCCATCAGCCCCACCCTCACTGCCCCCCAGCGTCTAGGGAGTGGCGGAAGAGGTCAGCCATGTTCTCCTCTTGTGAGGAGAAAAGTTTTTGTCACACAAGAGGTAAGCTCTCTTCCTTGTTTTTGGGTTCTAGGTTTTATAAGTTCAATGTTTGTACTTTATGTACCTTTTCTCTGTCGTTTTTTAGCTTTTCAGCTTTTAAGCATTGGTTTGTCTGTTAACATTTATGCGGGTTTTAACTCTTACTTTTCTTTGTAACTTTGAGCGTCTTTTGGGGTACCTAGGAACAGAAGATGGCTAAGCTTGTTCCTTTTCTATGCGCTGTCTATGCGCTGTTTTTTCAAAGTAGTTAAGTTCTTAATAACTAATTAATTATGCACTTAAAGCACTGCTGAAATACTTTGTACATATTGCAACTAACTGTTTAAGGTATATAACTTTCACAAAGTTTTCTTTAGTTAATTATTATCTTTAACTTATTCTCGTTTTCGTGCTGTCATAAGTTGTAGAGTAGGGGGTTTTAGACTCAAGTTTTCTTTCAAAAATCTGTTCGTTATTAATTAACATTTCCTTTTTTAATTGCAATGTAAAATTTGGATTTCTTTTGCATTGTTTTTCAGGCTTAAATTCTCTCTCAAACGAACTTGGAATTTCGTTATAGCTGAAAATCATTTCTATTTATTATGTCACTCTCACAGCTTGAGTTCTCTTTAATCTTCTTCTCTCTGTTTAATAGTAACAGATGAAGAGCATGGGTCGGGCCATGAAGGTTAATGGATGCAAGCGAAATTGTTAACTAGTGCTAGGTCATGCTACTCTACGGAGGACATGACTTATATATATATTTTTTAAACTATTTTAGGTGGGAATGTTACTTGCATCTATGGCCTTGCAGAAACCCATTTCCAACTAGGTCTTTGTGGAAGTGAGAAAATGCAGAGTTTTTGCTGGTCCTTGATAAAGCCAAGGCTCAGTATTCTCGACACCTTCTACATTCAGTTGTTTCATTTTATTTTTTTATCTTTTCTCCTTTTACTCACACAGGTAGATACATAACCTTTTCTATGTTGTACTAGGTGTGAGTCAAAATTATATATGTATTTTTTTGCTTAGGTATCTTCTTTATAGAATGTGAATTCTGAATTTTCAAAACTGCTGCGTTGCGCGTTTTGACTTTCAGGTTATTTTGCACCCTTCGTTTTAAATTCTAAAATTTTTTCCTTAGTCTTCAGTTTTGCTCTTAAGTATATATATACATATATATATATATAAAGTTTACCAGGCAAAACCATACAATTATACAACGAGCAATTTAATAACAACTGATAGGGCATCAAATGGACACATTTTTCGATTTAAAAAAATGGGGTTTTCGAGTAACTGCTATTCAAAAATTGAACATTTTTTAACTTCACATAACTTAAGATTTAATCTTATGGACTGCATGTATCCTGGGTTTAAAATAAATTTTGCTGTAAAACTACCATGGAGGGACTTTAGATTGCTATCCTTACTTAGCTGAAAAATGATTTAGAGTAAAAAAAAATAATAATTCCTAAATGCAAATTTTTTACAATGAAATCTCCCTCCCCTTTATTAATGTCATTGGCTTATTCAAACTATGCCAAGTTAAAAATTAATTTAATAGCTACAAAATAAAAAGAATAAATTGAACACATTAAATAGTTTGGAAGCAGTGCTCATTTTAAAATACAGTGTTTTCCCCATTTTTCAAAGATAGCTAGATTTCTTTGAAAAATGCTGTAGCAAGAGAAAAGAGAAAAAAAAAAAAAAAAAAAATCCAGGAAAATCCTTTCAGAATATTTTATGTCTACAGTAGTTATAACTACTGTAATTTTTTTGGGGAAAAAATCTAAAATGGTTACGTGACATGTTGGTACTGTCTGCCAAAATCGAGATGGAATGACTCAGTTGGCACCCGGGAGATGGGTCACTTCATCACGGAAATTACCACGAAATTTGGATTTACATGTTCAACAATTTCGAGAGTGTATTAGGACTACACAAACTCAGGTAAAACATCCAGAGTGCTAGATCGTTGTGGCCATAGAAAAGCCCTGGACAATCATGGGCAGTGGCGTCTGGCACACATTGTAACATCTATCTGGTGTGCAACACTGCCGCAAATCACAGCATAATTTAATGCTGGGGCCAGTAGTAGCATCAACATTCAGCAAGTGCAATGTACCCAGTGTTCTGTGGGGGTTCAGGATCCAACGAGCCCCCTTGGTGCCATTGCTGACCCGACGACACAAGTCTGTGCTCCTTGCCTGAGCTCAGGAACGCCATTGGACGCAAGATGACTGGAAATGTGTAGAATGGTCCGACAAATTGCAGTACCAACTGTTTCTGGCAGATGGAAGATTCCGGGTGTGGTGGAAACCCCAAGAGGCAATGGATCCTGCATGCCTACAAGGGACAGTGCGGGCTGGTGGTGGCTCTGTAATGGTGTGGGGTGTTTTCAGCTGGCACGCAATAGTACCTCTCATACGTCTGTACACCTCTCTGACCTGTGAAGGCTATGTAACCATCTTTGGGGATCATTTGCCTCTGTTCAAGTCATATACCACTCTGACAGGTGCAACCTCTTTCAACACAACAATGCACCACGGCGCACATCCAGTCGCTTGATTATGGCTGGAGGATCATTCCATTGAGTTTAGTATCCTGACTTGGCCCCCTTGCTCACCGGATTTAAACACCATCAAATATATATTTGGGATGCAGTTCAACGTGCCGTCAATGCCAGAAATCCCCCCATCGGCAAATATTACAAAACTATGGGATACTCTTCAGGAAGTACGGTGTGCACTGTCTCTATAGTACTATAGAGAGCTCGTAAAGTTCATGTCCCATCACGTTGCTGCCATTATCCAATCGCGAGGAGGACCAACGCGGTATTAAAGAGGTGTCCCAGTTTTTTGGGGCACATCAGTTAATATGTGATATGATGTATAAATAAATTCTGGAACAAACTTTGTGTGTGTGTGTGTGTGTGTGTGTGTGTGTGTATGGGGGGGGGTATCTCATAATCAGAGGTATTTTATATTTAGGGCAATACTGAAATACTGAATAGTTTTTGCAAACAACTATGGGCACAAATATCAGTAAAACTTTCTAATAATCCATTTGACCAGTAATTTGCACCAGAAGAAAGAATAAAATTGCATTATGTTACAAAAACACACACTATTTATCCACTTTATTTTATTTATTATTAATATTTTTTTTGTTTTGCCTAGACCAGTCAGCATCACAACCCATGAATAGTTACTTAAATACTGTTCTTGCAAGTCCTCCAGAGCAAATTTTCAACTAAATTTGAACAAATGTCCTGTGAACAGGAAGGAGTGAGGCATGTGCAAATTGCAGTGGTTCCTTAAGTACAGTTTAGGTACCCATCAACCAATGGCAAAATGTCAGTGACTTTTTAAAACTCCTACATATTTTATGATCCAATCAACAGCTTTTCTAGAATGATAAATATCTTGATTATAAAAACAAGAAAAAAACTGTAAAAAAGATTCTGCTATACCTATGATATATGAATGCTACATGAAAAAAAAAAAAAAAACTGCTTGAAGTTTACTGGGAAACCTTGACTGAAAAATAATTTCAAAAGGAGTATGGTTTATTGGCATATTCCTTCTACATAACACTGTTATCACTTGTGCCTATTTGAAAATAGGGTTTCTTGTAAAATTTTAGTCATACAATTTACAAGAAATGTTTGTTCTCAAATAACATTTCTTGTAAATTGTATGATGTAATTGTAATAAAGACACCATATTTGTTACTCCGGAATAAATATGGTGTCTTTAGAAATAGAAATAAAAATTTACT
This sequence comes from Macrothele yani, assembly GCA_039090855.1. Taxonomy (NCBI): domain Eukaryota; kingdom Metazoa; phylum Arthropoda; class Arachnida; order Araneae; family Macrothelidae; genus Macrothele; species Macrothele yani. The sequence goes on along the minus strand of CM076995.1, from coordinate 134,312,289 downwards.
ATGATTCACTTGCCCACAGACAATATTTTATGACTCATTTCACATTGGAAAAAACAAAACTTGTACTAAGGTAAATAAAGATTTCTTTTGCAGAAAAAAAAAAAAAAAAAAAAAGGATGAATGTGCAAAAGAGATGAATAATTACCAATTATGACATGCATTCCATATGACAACAGCTTCTTTGCAGTCTCAAATCCTATGCCACTAGTACCACCAGTAATAATTGCAGTCCGGCCATCACATTTGAGAAGTACTAGACAAAAACAATAAATCATCAGCATCCAAAAATGAACATCTGACAAACAGTTTTAAAATTATAGAAAATGAAGGTTGGTTATATTAACATGTGCAAGTACAGGTAAACGTAACAGTCCACACAGTGATTTTTTTCATTACATCTGTCTGTACATATTTATGAAACTAACTTTTTGAAAAATATTCTGTTTCATTCAGGACGCAAAATTTGTGGTTGCCCAGTCCCCAATGGCGACCAGAAATTTATTGTTGGTGAGCAGTAAAAATATTAAATTGTTTTCCTGTTCGGCATTTGATGCTGTTCAGCAGTATCTTCACAAAAATATTTTTAGCTCGAACAGTATCTTCACAAAAATATTTTTAGCTCAAACAGTATCTTCACAAAAATAATTTGAACTGTGATGGTGTCTTCACTTTCAGTAAAATGTTATCTTAAAAATATTTCAGTGCGAGAGGCATCTTGAGTATTGTATTTATTTAACTGTGCTTTTTTTTTTTTCGTAGTCACAAAATGTTTTCAGTAAAACGGTCTCTGATGGAGGCATATCAATCACTCCGACATCACCAGCGAGAGCCTCTTCCGTGGGCTGTGTAGCAACAGTCAGGGGTCGCGCTGCAGATCGCCATCTTCGCAATTTGCGAAAATAAAATAATTTTGGCGAAAGAAAAAGATCTTTGGCGATTACCTTTTTGTACTGTTATAACACTTTTGGCAATAAAAAAATGAACTCAGCGAATAAATTGGCGAAAACTTTAGAAGAGCGAGTGGGACCCCTGGCGACAGCTGATGCAAAGATTGCTGAAAGGAAACCCAAAGCATTGTGGGAGGGAGCGTTTCTTCCCCGTGTGCATTAACTCAGAGTGGGGATGGGCATACGGTGGATATTCATTCCCGAAACATTCACGCATCCGTAATATGGGTGGGAATTTTTGATGTATCAGCAAAATCCATGATGTTTTCCTAAAGAACCAAAGAATTTGCATCTTTCCCATCTGCAGCAGTTATTGGCACATCGACGAATAAATCGTCGTTCAATATATTGGTGATAACTCACTAATTCAACATCGAGTAACCATAATATTTGTTAAAGTGCTTGATGTACCATAAAACCTCGATGCACTGGCTCCAGTAAACATCAAGGATAAGAACTCTATTTTCGGCGATGGAAAATCGCAGAAAAACGGCAAAGAAATCGCTAATTTGCGACATAGAAAGGTGATATTCCCTTTCTCTGTATAAGAAATTCATTTACTTATCACAGAAAAATTTCGAGTTGATTGCCCTATTGCAGTTTCAAACATCGGTCATGAAATCTCGATTTTTGGGGGAGGGCGGGAGAGGACTTATCGGTTCCTGTAACATCAAGGAAAAGAACTCAATTTTCGGTGATGAAACATCGATCAAAACGGCGAAAAAGTCCCTAATTCATGACCTAAGCTTACATTTAAAAGAATGCAGCAAAGAAATTAATTTACTTCACGTAGAAATATTCTTTTGCAGTTTCAAACGTCGATCATCACTTGCAAAAACGCCGATTCTCAAAAACACTGATATTTTCCCCCACCCGTACTCCCATTAATCTTTGCTGTACCAGCTGGGATTCCGTGAAACATATTTATGTACATATGAGGAAAAGGAGCATGGTGGTGGAGGTGCTGACAATTCGCTTTATTGTGGGATTGGGTTGTGGTGTATGACCAACATTTTTTAAAATGTTATTTTAGTTATTTCTTTTCCTCCAGCATTCAAAAATATTGGCTTTTGATTACTTTCCTGGTTTAATACAACCTGGAGGGTTATTATTATTACCATTGTTTTTTGAGATCTCAGCTGTAGCACAATCACAGGGTTGTGTGTGTGTGTATATATATATATATTCTATTAAGAAGAGACTGAAGCAAAAAAATTTTTTGACTCATACCAAGTACAACATAGAAAAGGACATATATATACTGAAGAGCAAAGCTGAAAACAAAGGAAAAACTTTTGAATTTAAAACGAAAGTTGCAAAATAGCACTTCTGAAATACTTTGTACATATTGCAACTAATTGTTTATGTCATATAACCTTCACAAAGCATTTCTTTAGTTAATTATTGTCTTTAATTTATACTCGTTTTTGTGTTGTCAGAAGTTGTGGAGTAGGGGTTTTAGAATCAAGTTTTCTTTCAAGAATCTGAGTTTTAAATAATTAATATTTCCTTTTTTAATTGCAATGTAAGAATTTGGAATACTTTTGCATTGCTATTCAGGTTTAAATTCTCTCTCAGGCGAACTTGGCATTTCGTTATTGCTGAACATTATTTCTAATTATTATGTCACTCTCACAACTTGAGTTTTCTATAATCTTCTTCTTTCTGTTAAATAGTAACAGATGAAGAGCATGGGTCGGGCCAGGAAAGTTATGGATGCAAGCTAAATTGTTAACTAAAGCTAGGTCATACAACTCTGCTGAGGTCATGACATATATATATAATTTAAAAAATATATATATTTAAAAAATTTTTTTTTGGTGGGCTTATTACTTGCATCTATGGCTTTGCAGAAACCCATTTCCAACTAGGTCTTTGTGGAAGTGAGAAAATGCAGAGTTTTTGCTGGTCCTTGATAAAGCCAAGGCTCAGTATTCTCAACACTTTCTACATTCAGTTGTTTTATTTTATTTTTTATTTTTTTCTCTTTTTACTCACACCAGTAGATACATAACTTTTTCTATGTTGTACTTGGTATGAGTCAAAAAAAATTTTTTTTTTGCTTCGGTCTCTTCTTAATAGAATATATCATCATCATCATCATTGTCAACCATTATCAATCCACTGCTGGACGAAGGTCTCCCCAAGTTTCCTCCACAACGGTCTGTCTTGTGCCAGTCTCCTCCATGTCACCCCTGCATACTTTCGAATTTCATCCACCCATCTCCTATGTGGTCTTCTTCTGGGTCTTTTCCTGTCCCTTGGAATCCAATCTAAAATTTCGGCTGTCCATCGATGATCTGTCCTTCTGGCAGTATGTCCAGCCCATTGCCATTTCAGGGATTTAACTCTGATCATGATGTCTTCCACTCTTGTCATTTTTCGGATCCACGAGTTCCTCTTCTTATCTCTCCTGGTTACACCAAGCATGCACCTCTCCATGCTGCTTTGAGTTGTCTGCAGCCTTTGTATGTCTCTTTTAGTTAAGGTCCACGTCTCTGCACCATACGTAAGCACTGGAAGGATGCATTGATCAAACACTTTTCTTTTAAGACATAATGGCATATTGCTCTTGAAAATTATGCTGTTTCTTCCAAAAGCTCTCCAGGCAAGTTTTGTACGCCGATTAATTTCTTCATCAATGTGACCCTCACTTGATATCTGCTGTCCAAGATAAACGTACGTGTCTGTTATCTCCAGCTTTTCTCCATCAATCGATAAATCTTCATTTCTTGTAAAAGCATTGAACATCACTTTTTTCTTCTGAAAGTTCATTTTTAATCCCACTTCTTTACTCTTGTCAGCAAGTTCCTGGATCATACTCTGCAGCTCTGATGCGGTAGTTGCAAAAATGACTACGTCATCAGCAAAACGAAGGTGGGTTAGATAATCTCCATTAATCTTTATCCCCTTGTTTTCCCAGCTCAGCGACTGAAAAACACCCTCCAATGTGGCATTAAAGAGCTTCGGAGATATGGTGTCACCTTGTCTCACTCCCTTTCCAATTTTTATGTGTGTTGTATTTTCAAACAGCCTAATCTTTGCACTTGCATTTTCATAGATGTTATTAATAATATTAATGTATGCATCTTCAATACCGCAGGTTTTCAGAGCCATTGTAACTGCTGATGGTTTCACCGAATCAAAGGCTTTTTCATAATCGATAAAAGCCATGCACAATGGAAGTTCATATTCCCTCGCTCTTTCAATTAGTTCTCTCAGCACGTGGATATGATCTATTGTGCTGTAGCCACTCCTGAATCCAGCTTGTTCTCTCGGTTGAGCCATGTCTAGTGCTACCTTCAAGCGGTGTGAAAGAACTTTAGTGAAGATTTTATAAACTACTGATAGGAGGCTGATAGGTCTGTAGTTTCCGAGATCCTCAATGTCACCTTTCTTATGTAGCAGGATCATTGTAGCGGTGTTCCAATCCTCAGGAATCTTTCCTTCATTAAGGCATCGAGTGAAAATTTGGGCGAGTACTGTTTCGATTTCTCCACTTGCTTCTTGTATGATGTCTACAGTAATTCCATCTTCTCCTGGAGCTTTTCCTCACTTCATGTTCTTGATTGCATGTGCAACTTCTGCTGGAAGGACTGGAGGAACTCTGGTACTGGTATCTTTCATGATGTCTGGAGTGCATATATCATCCTTTCATATAATTTGGAGTAGAAATCTTTCACTCTTGTCAAAATTTCGCCTCTATTTCTTGTTACAGAACCATCTTCTTTTCTCAGTGCCATAATCTGTTTTCTTCCCTTACCGAGATGTCCCTTTGCTATCTTTAGGCTTTGGTTGTTTTCAATTGCTTTCCTCACTAGTTCACAGTTGAATTTCCTTACGTCTTCAGTGATACTTTTTCTTACTGTCTTGCATAGCTCTATATATTCCACTTTGGAAGTCACATCTTCTTTAGTTGTCCTCATCTCTCTTCTTTTTGCATCAACATTTTGGTTTTTCCTGATAATCTGTTCATATGCAACTTGTTCTTAGACCCAGCTAATTTTGTTGCTGTTTCCATAAGAGCTTTGGTAACTTTTCTGTTAACTTCAGAGATGTCCACTTCTTCCGATGTTAGGCCTTCTAAAGCAGAGAACCTGTTCTTCAGTTCTAACTTGAAGGTATTATGGTGTTTTTTAAGGTTGGTTATGTCAATAGATTTTGTTTGTCTTATGAGCTTGCCACATTCAAGTTTAGTGTTGAGGTGCATCTTACATCTCACCAATCTATGGTCACTACCTGTGTTGAACTTGTTTAGCACACTGCAGTCTTCTATGACGAATTTTTTGTTACACATAATAAAATCAATTTCACTTGTCGTCCCATTTGGATGTCTCCATGTCCATTTCCTGTGTGGCTTTTTCTTGAAGAAGGAGTTCAAGATGAAAAACCCTTCTGCCTCTGCAAACTCAACGAGAGTATTTCCACGCTGGTTTCTGTTGCCATGACCGAATTTACCTACTGAAGTTTCATTCTGTTGCCGTTGCCCTATTTTTGCATTGAAATCTCCCATAATTATTTTCAAGTGCTGCTTACCTTTATTATTTAGATGACAAATTTCCTCATAAAATTCTTCAATTTCTTCTTCAGGATGACTTGTGGTGGGTGCATAAGTTTGAATAATCTGAGCCTGGTATCTTTTCGAGAGTTGGATAACAAGTCGTGCAGCTCTGTCAGAGGAACTTTCAACTTCTACAACTTTATCCTTCAGTTTCTTGTTTATTATAAATCCAACACCACTAGTTCTGCCAGTATCTGTCCCACGATAGTAGAAGAGATGTCCACTTTTCAGTTCGATGAGATCTTCTCCTTTTCTCCTTACCTCACTTAGCCCCACGATGTCCCACTTGATCCTTTGTAGTTCCTCTTCCAATTCAAGAAGCCTTGAATCAGAAGATAGGGAGCGTCCATTGTAAGTAGCCAAGGTCAGCATCAGATGGCAGCCTAGTCCGGTCCTCCGGGGATTCTTAGCACCCTCTGCCTTCATGTCGCACTGGCCGCTGCCTTGGCCAGGTACATTCCAGCTGCCGGAGACTGAAGGCCAAGATTTAAGTTGTGGAATCATTTTGGAGGGGTTTGGCCATAACTCACCACGCTGGCCAAGCGGGTTGGTGAGTGTGGGATAGAATTTCCTCTGATCCCGATGGTATAGTTATACCGCTATGGGCGGACGTCAGAGCCCCTTTAGTGGGAACAGGATGCACCACGAGAAGGCGGGGTTGACATTTGTCAAGGAGAGGCTGTGATGTTACGCATCACCTGACCTTACATCCCAATAGAATATATATATATATATATATATATATATACATATATACACGTATAAATATTTGCATACACAATCAATTAAAACAGAAAACTTGCTGCAAATTCACTGTCTCTTACATGTCACAGTGGTGTGATGGCAAGTGAATTTTTTTTTTGGCTAGTAGAGTTAGATCTGAAATTTTGAGCCTTGTCTCATTACATCCCTTGCTTCCCAATCATTACATATTACAGGGTGATCATAAAGTAGAGCAACCGAGAAAAAAAAATTGAGGTTAATTACAATTGTTAAAAAAAAATAAACATCGTCAAATATAGGTTACAATCTTACCTTTATAACAACAAAAGAAGAGGAACCTCATTATAATATATGTTCAAAGTGGGCTCTGTGTTCATGAATGCCAACGCATGCACTTTTACCAAGTTTGATCACATCTTGTAAAGCACCTCCACACTGATGATTTCAATCACTATTGTGATGTTCATTTTAAGTTCATCCAGGGTGTGAGGATTATTGTGATACACAACACCTTTGAGATACCCCCAAAGAAAGAAGTCGAGTGGCGATAAATCTGGGGATGTGGGAGGCCACAGGTCTTTGGAGATGAGGCGTTCGCTAAAAAAATCTCGCAAAAAAAAATTTGACTGTATTAACCGACGTGTGGCATTATCTTGTGGGAGCCAACAATGTCATTTGCTGACATCAAGGAGTGCCACAAACTGTGTGATAATGTCTTGGTAGACGGAACTATCCACAGTCGTTTAGAAAAAAATCGGTCCCACTATGCGAAGGCACAATATCGCACACCAAACTCCCAAGTTTGTTTTAATGCAAACCTTTTTCAAGAAAACATGTGGATTTTCACATGACCAAATCCTATTGTTCTGACTATTGACATAACCTCTGAGGTGAAACCAGGCCTAGTCACTGAAGAAAACTGTTTCCAGACACTGTATTCCACGTTGTTCAAGGAATGTGCGGAAACCATAGGCAGAAGTCTATTCGTTTGCCTGCATCTGGGGCCTTGAGTTCATGCACTGCGCGAATACGATATGGACGAAGATGTAACGATCTCGCAGCTTTATGAGCACTACCGTATGAGATTGATTATTGCATGGCAAGTTTCCGGAGGCTTTTTCGTGGTGACCGCTGCAGTGCTTGCTTTATCCAGCATCCACTTTATGGTCAGTCAAAATGGAGGGTCTCCCGGAGCATTTTTTATCCACAACAGAACCAGTGTCAAGAAAATGCTGCGCTAACCACGATATTGTACTCTTATTGAGGACTGCTGTACCCGGAAATTTCTTGCAAAAGTCCTTGGCAACATATCCATATGAACGAATTGCGAAATAACTTTCCAGAATGAAAATTCGCTGCTTCTGGGAAAAAGACATTTCATCTCCACAACGAACGAAACTACACTACGAATAAGTAACAACCTGTACACATCACAGCGACCTCGGCTTCACTGACACTTCCTAACAGTATGATAGTGACATCTATGGCAGAAAGAATTATTATAATGATTTAGCAACAATTTATGAAAATTCAAACTTTGGGTTGCACAAGTAGCAGTGGCGGCTCGTGGTAGGAAAAATAGGTGAAGAGCTACAAGAGCAATATGAAAAGATATCTACTGTCTTCAATAAAAATCAGTTAATGAGAACTTACTTATTTTTTTATACGTATATTAGATCAATTCTTCTTCCCTTTAAAGCTGGAAATTTGTAGATTCTGTCGTCATAAAATGGCTGTTTCTTCGTGACATCAAGAAAATGTTTTTCTGAATAGAAATCTTTGCCAAAGAAGCAAGTTTATCTGGAGAAATAGTGTTTCTTGAGTAAGTTTGTATTCTTTTAAGGCAAGAAAAATGTCTTTCCAATGAAACACTTGCAGATGCAATTGTTAAAATTAGGGAAACCAATACAGTATATAATATTCTGTAAAAATGTCTTTATCTCCATGAAGCACTTGAAGAAGTTCATGAGTCGATATATTCCTGAATTTTTCATCAGCATATACAAGTCTCAGTTCATTTTTAAGGCGCTGGAGTTTAGTAAATATTTTTCCGTAAAAATGTTGAAGATTTTCAAAAACGTGAGATGGAAAGCATGGATTAAATTGGTCGAATTTGGTTGTGTCAGCAAGACAGGCAAATTGAAGTTTGAGTTCCTCACAGTCTTGAAATCTTATATCCATTTTCATAAGAATGTGGTACAAAATTTCAAAACACAATTGTCTATAATTTTGAAAAATTGTTTCTTGTGTAAGAGCAGCATATTCCCGTCTTGATCTCCTTATTTCTGTGATTTTGCTAGCTTTTCAAAACAGTGTTTCAAATACCTCATCGTTCCTTTTATGGCTCAAAATTTCATAAGTTTTTTTTTTTAATTTGAGTAACACAGTAGTTTATGTCTAGTGATTTGTTCTGCAAAATTTCGAATAATACACTGCTGGCCACCCAAAATGCAACACCAAAAAGGACACGAGATAGCAAAGCCAGATTTACTGGACACATAACAGATACAAAGATGAAACGATTGAGCTTACAGGCCCGTGCGGCTTGCGGAACACGCATACTTCAATAGTTCGTGTGGCCCCCATGGCTGGCAATAACGGCCGCTACATGCCGCAGCATCAAACGAAAGAGACTTTGGATGTGGGTTTGGGGCATGTCGGTCCAGGCTGCTTCCACATGTTGCCACAGTTCATCAGGCGTAGCCGCGGGTGGTGCTTGCCGGGCCACTTGGTTGCCGATCAGCTACCAGACGTGTTCGATGGGCGACATATCGGGAGAAGAGGCGGCACAGCAGAAATGACACCTGGTGGGCCGTGAAGAATTGTTGTACGATGCGTGCCACGTGCAGGCGCGCATTGTCCTGTTGAAACGTGGCCGCTGGCAGGTCCTGCAAGTAAAGGAGGACTACAGGCTCCAAAACGTCGGAGATGTAGCGGTGGCTGTTAAGTGTACCGGCGATGCGTACCAGAGGGGTGCGGGTGTTATATCCAATTACGCCCCAAACCATAACGCCAGGCGACGGACTGGTATGGCGATGCATAATGCAGGCGTCATACAGTCTCTCGCCGCGGTGCCGCCACACGCGGATCTGACCATCGTGGTGTTGCAGGCAGAAGCGGGATTCGTCGGAGAAGACAATGTCATGCCATTCCGTAGTCCAGGTGCGGCGTTCAGCGGCCCACTGCCGCCACACTCGCCGGTGGTGTAACATCAATGCTAATCGGAGCAATGGGCGCCGTGCGACAAGTCCCTGCTTCTGCAGACGACATCAAACGGTACGTGGTGACACAGGTTTTTGCGCAACACACCTTAATTCCTGCGCTAACATTCGTGATGTGGCGGCGCGAGCCATCAATGCCCGCAGCACAACAGGCTGGTCCTCTCGTTTGGTGGTGTGCAGCGGCTGCGGCAATCGCTCACGTCGGTCCGTCCATCCCTCCTGCATCCACCGAATCCATACTCTCCTCACTGTGGCTGGATGTCACCCCACACGGGCCCCGATGTCTCTGTACGATAAACCGCTGTCGCAATAAGCCACTATTCGTCCTCTGTCGAACTCCAAAACGTGCTGGAATGACTGCCGTATTCTGCGACGAGTCATCAGGAAGCTTCCCACGCACAGGTCCGGCAGCACAAAACACTTACACCCCGCCTTCTGTGCACCCTTCTTATAGTGCTTCTCGGTGGCATGCCGGGCGCACATGATTTGCATATGCCCTGCAATGCTAATCGTTTGCATGTCCTCTTGCGGGCGACGCATGCTGCGAATTTCAGGCCAATCGGATGATTCCTTCTTGATGTTGCATATTGTGTGGCCAGCTGTGTAGATCGGTGAAGCCAAATATTTCATTAAATACTATTGCCAAAAATGTAAATTCAAAAGTGCTCATATCATTTAAAAACCCTTGGGCAAGTTGAATTGATTTTTTGTCTGATTGGTCACTATTTGTGAGAAATTTGAATACTTCCTTCAATTTATCCCAATCGTCAACTATTACACTTACTAACTTCGAAGTGGAGGACCATCTTGTTTCCGTTATAGTTGGCATGCATCTTGCGATTGTTGATGTGAGTGTATTGTTTTTTCACCACACAGCAAAGCGATCGCTTCGCTGAGTGGTGAAAAAACAAAGGAATTACACTGAGGCTTGCAAAAAATAGTCGACACTTGGAAATTTTAGAAAAACTCTGCTGTAATACAAGGTTCAAACGATGTACTAAGGTATAACAAAAACAGCTCGAGAAGTTTTATTCTTCATTTTTTTCTGGAGCCCAGTCAAGTGTCCAGACATTACGCTTGCCCCATTGTAACATTGTTCTATTGACTTGTGTTGATAATCAAACTGTTCCAAATTTTTGTCTAGCATTTTGTATAAAGCTTCTGACGTTCTATCTTCACTCACACCATGAAAACCCAAAAATCGCTCAACCAATACACCTTCCGAATCAACAGACCTTATTATTAAAGAGCACTCGGAAGTCTGGTTATGTCTTCCCATATACTTGAATAGAAAAGCATTGAACTTCATTTATTTCATTTTTGACGTGATCGTTTATATATTCAGAAATACATTCAATTAATTCGTTTTGAATAGCTTTTGAGTCACCTGTGAAGACATTTTTTATCGTTTCGTATTGATTTTGAATTTTTAAAGCACTTCTTGATATCAACAGTGAAAGCAATTCCTTGAATTGCTACGATTTATCGAGTCAGTGCTTCGTCATGGTCACGGAATGCTAGTTTTTGTTTACTCAAATACAGTACTGCATCAATCAATGTCTGCAGGAAAAGTCTATTTAAATGAACACTTTCGTTGAAATGCATTTCAAAAGCCTAGCATTCTCCCTCAGGGCATCGGCAATGGTGTTCTGATTCTTTTCAAAATTATTTAGCATTAATTCGCATTTCAGGTGTTCGCTAGAATCACCACGTTTGTGAAGTGACCGTTTTATATTTAAGAAATCTGAAAATTGTCTTTATTCCACGCCAAATTTTATTACAAAAAATAAGCAGGGATAACAAAAAAAAAAATTGTAACACAGAAGGGCTACAAAGCCATTTATATTCAGTAAACCAACAATTTTAAAAATTAATATTGTAAGATTTACTGCTCTTCTTGATTTCTTTCTTGGCGATAATTGTCAGTGAATCCGTCGGTCGTCATTGAAGTAAAATGTTTATTTTATTTTCATCTTTCCACCGATTGAACGGAGTTTGCAATAAATTACAGACAATGTCGTTCACAGGATACATACTGAAAACTAAAACTATCACTATCAGGTAAACTGTACACGAAACTAAAGTAACTAATGAAGTTTTTAAAAAACAATCACAAAACACGAAAAAACAAATCTCTTTCGGAAAGTATGTACCAAAACACCGCAAGGAAAAACCCTAGTGGATTGCAAAGAACCATTGGCAATCCGTTCCGTTCCACTGCGATCTTTTTGGAAGGTCACGACTGCAGGTGCAGAGCCTTGGCGTCTCAAGATAAAACACTTCACTTGCCCGGCAGATAGGGGAGGGTGACATCACAGTTACACCATGGCAACTCGGACGAAAACTGCAGACTTCCAAGCATTCTCATTTCAGCTCTTCACTTGAACTGGTTTGCGTATAAGGACTTGTTTTCCGTATTGAACGCGCATTGTGAATTGATATCTAATCAAAATGTTGGGTATTTTGGCACTCAATAAAGAAAAGAAAAGAATATATTATACAAAATTATTAAGTAAAACCTTATTTCAAATGAAATAGGTGAAGAGGCACTTCACGTACTTCACCTGAAAAGCTGCCACTGACAAGTAGTTCCATAACCTTGTTATGGGCATATTATTTACACCCTTCTAATATGTGTACTCTATGATTCAACAATAAGAAAAGGATGAAAGATGTTCAGAAGGTCACTAAATGGCCATTCAAGAGGATTTGTCTCATCATTCTGGACAATTATGGTGTTGGAAGAGGCATGTTTCAAGCATTTTTTTAGATATCTATGTGTGTTCCCATGCACTTGGGATATGGTTACATACTTTTCAAATTCCTTTGATATCATGATGTGGAGAGCAATTGGCCTCCACTTAAACATAACCTAACAAAGGGGAACAAAAAAATTCATTTGGCAGACTACATTCTGGAACATTTATTTTAACAGAAATGTCCTCTTTCCTAAGAACAACTTCTTTGAAATGTTGACTCACATCATCAGACAGATCTTCCCTGGCAGGTAATCCATGTACATTATTTCTTCAGCTAAATCCTGTCAATAATTCTTTGTTTGGAAATTTTATAGGTAGTAATAATTTCAAAATTGAAAACAAGTGTCCATATTTCTTCCTATTAGGATTTAGGATCTATAATTAGTGTTTGAAAAATCCAGCCCACTTGGTTTTTTTTGGATTTTTTTCTTTTTTTTTGTTTTTAATTTGCATAGCTAGAAATTATTTGGAACAGTATTGGAAATTCCAGTTTACCATATTTTATTAGTTCATATTTCTTTAAACTAAGTGATATGCAAAAATATAGAAGTGCGGTGAGTGTATCAAAATTATGTTATGTACATATTTGCACGCAATAGTTAAAAAAAAAAAAAACAATTGTCCACACCCTCATATAATCTTCACCCAACAGGTTTGTGCCCAACAAAAAGACATGGATAGTCTGCTATTTGTGTTTTGTTTGTTATAAAAAAAGGATTTGATTTTTTTTTATTAGAGGTTTAACAACCACCGTGAGCAATTGAGTGTGCTATAAGCAGTCGCCTCTCCCTAATTTAGGGCCAGTGGTTCCAGGGAACAGAGATAACCAGTGCCGTAAGACAAACACAACATTCATGCCTCACCGGGATTCAAACCCAGACCCATCTCGGACAAATGATCAGAAGCCACCATTTAGACCACTGTGCTACGGGGGCGGCTAAATTTTTTTCAACATTCCCCAAAAGTCTGTTGAATCACGAGGAAACCCCCATATTTTTTTTTTACTGTGTTAAATTTATCACTTGTTCACTTCTCTTTTCGCTTCAGCAAATTCCCTTTAGTGTTTTTTCGTCATTTTTTATTTGCCATAAATTCATCAAATCACAACAAATCCACTGCAAAGGCAGGGGGGGGGGATTAAAAAATGACAAAATATATAGCAGAAGAGAAGAAATTTTAAAAACCAATGCCAGGTTGACAAAGAATAAAATGGTGCACGGAAAAGGAAAACGGGTCATTCCACGTGAAATCAGCAGATTTTGAAATAAATTTCCACCAATACATCGCCGATTCTTATGATTTTTTTAACAGGTTGCTACTCCCAAATTATAAAATCCCTGAAAATTTAAATTTTTTTATTTCCGATAGATTAGAAGATATTATTTTTTGAATTTTGGTGCATCGCAGGCAGGGTTGGTAAGTTTCTGCCAAGGCGGTTAAAACCAGTGGTTTCTGCCAAGGCGGTTAAAACCAGTGGTGCCAATGCTGAGACCAACGATTTCAAGACATTTCTCCTGTCTTTTCAACAAACCTCTCTCTCCCTATTATGCTGCAAAAATTTTTTGGCTAATTTTGGAGATCACTTGCATTTCTTATTCACTTTTTTTTCTAAATTCTGGCAAGTATAAAAATCTCTGGCGAAAGTAGATTTTTCACGTTTTACGAGAGCTAGCTGTTAGATCCTGCAGATGGAAGAATAAATGACTAATGGCTGTTTACGAAAAAAGCCCCCCCCCCTAACGCGCCAAGTGAACAGCAACAGTCTCAATTTCTCTCCGATGTGACGCAGCAGGTAATGGACGAAGTTGGCCTCAAAGGTTGTTGCCAATTGGATAGTAATGTGGTAACATCACCTCAGCTGTTGGTGTGACGTATTTATGACTCTCCTGATCCCAGTGACCCTCCCCCTGTTTACCCTAAACACTAGCTGAGTTATTCTCCTTCCATTTCTTTCACAGTCAAAGGTCGAATTACATCTGCAAAACTGAAGTTGCGCATCATTCAAGCAATCGTTTATCAGGTATAAGGCATAATTTTATTCGTTAGTCCATTTATGAGCAAGAAACATGAAGAAGGTGCATGCTGGGAAGTGGCAGAAAATCAGCAAGTGAATGGAATGAGGTGTTGAAAATTGATGGATAGTCCAAATGCAAATACTGCAGTTGTACAATTAAACTATACATAATATCTAAGGTATTTTACCTGATATTGTCAAAGTATTTCTCACGTTGTTTGCTCTGTGAGGCACGTGCTCCTGGCCCCGAGAGGTCTCTTACGTTACGGACCTTTGGTTAGTTATAAAAAAAATTTATACAGAAATAAAACAGTTAGGTTATATATTTTCAGTTCCACATTCATTCACTCATACAATCAAACATTTAAAATTTAATATTAATTAAAAGATTTTAGTAGAAAGAGTTATACTCCTTGGGTCAGGAGACATCTCACAAGGGGTTCGTTGTTACGGCGAGCACTTTCAGCGGTGCTTAACCGCCATCGTCTGGCCTCTACTTCTATACGAGGGTTCCTCGCGTGTATGCAGTCTTGGAGTTGCATGTCGGGAATTGATGGGAAGGCTTGCTGCCTGTATGCGTTAGGTGATTTGTTTCTTGTGTGTCGCCATCTATTGGACGAGTTGGTAGGTATCAGTCGTAAGTATAATTCTTTTGTGTAGATATTTTTGGGCTATTATTATTTGTTTGTAGAAACAGGTGTATTATTATTATGTTTTATTGGTGTGATTTTTTTGTAATGTTCTTTTTTTTGTTTCTTTTTTATGGATTTTTCTTTTTTTATAAGTGATTTCCAGGCTGTGTCCTGTGTGGTGGGGGTCTTGTAAGTTGCATATTTTATATTTTTTTTTTGTTCAATTATAACGCTTTCAGAAATCCTTAATTCTTCTTCGTTTGTGTGGGTGGTTAGTAATTTAATATTTTCAAAATCAGGATATTGTTTATGTTTAACGCAGTGTTGGATAAGTAGTTTTTTCTTCTTTTTTGTTCCAGTTTAATACAAATTTTCAGGTTCTTTCCCTTTTATTAGAGGACTAAGTGGAAAATTTTTAAGTTTAATGAAGAAACACAACATTATTTTTGGTCATTCAGTTCAGAATATTGGTGACTTAATTATAAAGAAAAAAAAGTAACAATAATATACTACGATCAGCAGGCGTATATGAAATTCCTATTGTTTCACAGAGTCCTGGGCACCACATTTCATACATTGGCAGCACAAAAAATAGATTAATAAAAAGATTACATCAACATATAAAAAACAAACATAAAAGAAGAAAAAACTGCACTTATCCAACACTGCAAACAATATCCTGATTTTGAAAATATTAAATTACTAACCACCCACAAAAACGAAAAAGAATTATGGATTTCTGAAAGCATTATAATTGAACAAAAAAAAGATAAAATATGCAACTTACAAGACCCCACCACACTAGACACAGCCTGGAAATCGCTTATAAAAAACAGAAAAAATCCATATAAAAAGACAAAAAACAAGAACATTACAAAAATCACACCAATAAAAAAAAATAATACCTGTTTCTACAAAAAAAATAATAGCCCAAAAATATCTACACAAAAGAATTATACTTACGACTGATACCTACCAACTCATACAACAGATGGCGACACATGAGAAACAAATCACCTAACACATACAGGCAGCAAACCTTCCCATCGATTCTAGACATGCAACTCCAAGACTACATACACGCGAGGAACCCTCGTGTAACATAAGGGACCTCTCGGGCCGGGAGCACATGCCTCACAGAGCAACAACGTGCGAAATACTTACAATATCAGATAAAAATACCTTAGATATTATGTATATTTTAATCAAAAGCACGTTTATAACATAAGACAACCCTTAAGGTTGCCCCATGAATTGCATTTTTCATTGTACAATTAGTTGCAAAATAGAGCGTATTGAGTCCCATTTAAGGAAGTGTTCTGCTCGAAGGATTATATCTGAAGGTTTAAGTGATGAAGTTTAATCTGTTCGTCGTGAACCTGCGTTACCTTCACCAGTTTCTCAAGCCAGTGATCAAGGCAGATGCCCTCCCATCCCTGGTCCAAGTACTTCTAGTGTGAGCACTTCCTCATCGCTTAAAACAGCATCATCTGTTACTGTTGCAAAAATAAAGAAGCAACAATCAATGAATAAATTCTGCCTTAAAAGGGCAAAAGGAGTATCTTGATAAAACAGTGGCTGATTTTTTTATGCTGCTAACATACCATTCAATGCTGCAGAATTGGATCAGTTCAAAATTATGATCGAAACACTGAGACCTGGTTTCAACCACCTTCAGCGAAAGCCATTGGTGGGAAACTGTTAGATACTGCAGCAGAAGAAATTGAATTTCAGCTTTCAGAAAAAATAAAATTAGGCAGTTTGACTCTCACCATAGATGGCTGGTCCAGTGTGAAGAATGAGCCAGCCCAAGCTATTAGTGTCCATAATGGAACAGAAAGTTTTTTGCAGTATGCTGATGATACTGGATCAGAAAAGAAAACAGCCAAATATTGTGCTGCTAAATTAGAGGTGGCCATTAAGGAATGCGAAGAAAAATTTGGAAAACCTGTTTTTGCTGTTGTAACTGACAATAAAAGCAGAATGATAAAAATGTGGAACATTTTAAATGAAAAATATCCAACTCTCATAACATACGGATGCTCAGCACATCTGTTAAATTTGGTAGAAAAAATGTTTCCCCAAAGACTGTTTTAAAGCAAATTGTGAAAGTGCAAAAATATTTTCGTAATGTACATCAACCACATGGATGGTTAAAAGAAAAGCATGGCTTAATGCCACAACTACCTAACGAAACAAGATGGAATTCTCATCCTGACTGTGTTAAAACATTTGTGGCCAATTATCACAAATACAGAAAAATATCTTTAGAGCATATTGAGGAATTTGAACAATCTATTTCAAAAATCTTGGATAACATGGGCATTTACCGTGAAGCTATAAAATCTGGAAAATCATTTATCTGTGGTTGCTAGCGCACTTCACATACTTCAGAGAGACAACTTCTATTTCAGTTGCTGTTGAAATATGGCTGGATTTACTACAAGAAGAGATCCTGCAGCCCTAACCATCTAGATTTTAAAAAAAGGTTTGAACAAGCAATTCTTGGGCCACACATTTTAGCAAAACTCATGGATCCTAAATACAAATGCCAGAAACTTAACCAAGAACAGGAGAGTATTGTAGAAGAGTGGATATCCAAATTTCACCCTGATTATTTGCCTGGCTTTTAAAATTAATGACACAGACTATTACCCAACATCAATGATGAAAGAAAGTGTCATCAGCCCAGTTTTCTTCCTTAAAATGGTGGCAAAAAAGTCTGAAAAAGGTTCAAATTCAAAACTGCCTGCAGGATTTTGTGACTTTTTTGAATGCCTACATTCAGCACCACCTTCATCTGCCTCTATTGAGAGAATTTTCTCTACATTTCAACTAGTTTGGAATAAGTTAAGAAATAGGCTTGGGGTAGAAAAAGCCACAAAACTTGTTAAAGTTTATACATTTCTAAGATCACAGCATGGATCAAAATTTCCTGTAGATTGGTAGTTTTGTTTCTGGCTAAACCCTAGAGAACATTATTTCAAATGTGGCTGTTTTGCTGAAAAGCTCTGGAGGTTTGAAAAAATTAGAGAATTGTGTGGATCATAAAACAATGAGAATTTCAGCTTGCTTTTGAGGTTTTAGTAAAAGACAAAGGCAAAAATTGTTTAATTTTTAGGCGATCTTTGTGAATAATCAAAATCCATTGCAGTTTACATGCCACACACAAACAATATCTCAGGCAAATTTCCTTTAAAAAGTTTAGTTATAAGCTAAGTATGTTATATTGTTTCTCTATTTTTTTCTATAGTATGAATACATTATTCTATAGTATAATAGTCTATTCTATAGTTGTTCTTTATAGGTAGAAAGCTATTTATATGCAGCCATTCATTATTTTCAGGATTACTGGTATAATTTTCTTATTTCAGATCAGTTGCTTTGTCAGCTGAACCGAAAGGTTTGTTTTGTTTTGCTAAATAATAAAATCTGTAAACCATCACCTTCGAGAAGAAGGTAAGAAAGAGAACCTAGTCATTCTTATTGTTATTAATTGTAAAAGAAAATATTATATTGCACCAATATAATATAAAATATAATATTATATTAGGTGCTTATTAAATTTAGAATATTGTAGAAGCAAAAGCAGAATATAATTTTGAAAAAACCCACGTGGGTTTTTTCAACTGGGCCCACCTTGGCGATCCCTGCCTGTAACATAATATTTTGCTGTTTAATTGTAAAAATTTACAAGATGAGCCCAAAGTCCCTGTGTACCAGACGTACTGGGTGGTGTGCAGTATATTCTTCGAGGGGGCCGCCTTTATGGCCCCCTCGAAGAATACACTTAAGAAGCACTTAACCGAGGACGAAATTGTTAACGGCTCCTTCCAGTAGAATTCTGCTACATCCCATACAGCTCATGCCTCCATGGCATTGTTGACTAATGTGTTTGGAAACAGGATCATCTCCAAAACCACCACGTTCGTCAGATTTCATGCCTCCAGATTATTAGCTGTGAGGTTTAGTGAAAAACTGTTTACGAGAACAATCCCGATTCTCTGCCAGAATAAACAGGAAGCCATCACCACAGTAATCAGCAACATTTCTCCGTTGGACCTGTCGTGTCTTTAAGAACAATACACGTTCAGATGTGTGGATGCATGTCTACACACAGGAGGGGGCCATTTCCAGCATTTATTGTAGCAGGTACACTTGCAGTTGTTGTATGTGTATTGTCTTGCCAGGTGCACAGTAACTTTTGGCTCACCCTGTATAACCTATTGTTTTTGTACCATTATAACTTTATAGTTTTTATATTTCCAATGGAAGGTGAAAGAAAAAATGGCGACTTCAGATTGCATTTGGCGTAAACTTTGAAAAAACCATGGCAACCACTGCTAGCTGAAATAATAGCATAAATAAATCGACACAGACTTCACATGATGTCATGTTTCACATCAACCGACAGAAGGCAGCACATAAGTGTTCACTCCACAACAGTGCAGAGCAGGCCAGGAACGGAAGTATAATGAAATTTATTGTATTGGCTGAATTAAGTACATTATTTTTAGCAATCAGAATGTGGTACTGCATTGCTTTTAGTTCACTGTCCACCATGTAACATCACTTCAGAAAACTTGAAAATTGCATTGCCCTTGGGTGAGAATCAAACTCGCATTACCCGATCTCCATTTGACCATGCTTCCATTACACCAACCAGGACAACGAAGTTCCAAGTAATATAAGCTAAGCATTTATAGCATCATAATCTGAACAGCGAACTAAAAACAACGGAGAACCACTATCTGGTTGCTGAAAATTTTCCCAGTACAGACATGCCAACCTTCAAAATCTGAAAATCGGGAGATTTTTACAACTCATAAAATCACATGAGCGCTATTTTTTATCGACATTTTCCAGACGCAAGGACGATTTTCCAGAAGTAGTATTACTGGTCCACTGAAAAATCTGAAAAAAAAAACAAACAAAAACAGTGCCAAAATCAACACCCCCACCCCCTCTCCCTATTGAAATTCGTTTTCAGGTACGTCGATTCCGCAAGATAATAAAAAATGTAAGATAGCCCGCATGTTTGTTTTTTTAGGAATAAAATAGCAGCCAACTGTTTTTCGTTTCTTCTTTAGGTCATGCGCGAAGGCAAAGATGACAAAAAGCATTGCACTAGCATCGCCTTTTGTTACAAGGCGAGGCCAACTGTAACTACTCCCTTTTGTAGTTAAGTGAACTCAACTGTTTATCATAACTTCTAATGCGCACAGTTCTGCTGAGGTGAAGGGTTGAAAGACTGAACTGCAAGGAGAAGGCAGTGTAGCTCCCATTTGTCAATCAGTTACTGACCCTTCCCGTCATTCTAGTGCCAGAGCGGGTAAGCTCTTTGCTGAAGGCGTCGTATGACAATCGGACTGGGAGAAATCTTTTTAAAACTAATTTTTTCCGACCCATCTCGGGCGATCGGTCAGATGCCAGCGCTTAAAGCACTGCTCCACCAGGGCGACTTTCTTTTTGCAGATCGGAGGAGAGGAAAAGTACGAAACTGATGACTGTAATGCCGCTTTGCATCGACACAGAAAGAAAAAGATTTCACAGGCGGTTCGAAATCATGGTGGTTGATGGAATTTCGACCACCCTAATGGCTAATTCTCGGTGAAAATCAGGAGAATTTGGCATTCATTTGGAGGGCGGGAGGAAGGACTGAAAATCCGGAGTCTCCCGCCTAAATCCGGAAAGTTGGCACATCTGCAAGTACTTATAAAGAATATTTCTTAATTTCTGTGGTGGTATTAGATGAAGTATGACACCATGTGATGGTTACTGAAAATTACAGTAAAAAAAGGGTCAGAAAAAAAGGTAATTATAGTGTTAGGTGTAAAAATAAGTTTTAAAGTGCTTTTTGTGTGACGTATACTGCTAATTTACATATCCGACGTCCCCTGCGTTGTTGTCATGTGACCGTAACTGGTCCAGTACACAATGTGACACAGAAGCTTACCCGACAGTCAAACGCGCTTGCACATCGGTAGGTAAAAGATGGCAAGCGATACTGCATTTATTCGACACTGCATTCATTACGAATTTCATCAAGGAAAAAGTGCTCCAAAATCGTGTGCATTGATCTGTTCTGTTCTGGGGTTTAAAGCAGGTGATTTTAATGTTAGCAATTGAGAACGCAGCGGAAGGTTGCACATGAGTAACTGCAAGCCTTGCTGGATGAAGATTCGTCTCAAATGCAAAAAGAGTTACCTTAACAACTAGGGGTAACTCAACAAACCATTTCTAATCATTTAGGCACTATGGGAAAAATTCAGAAGGAAGGAAAATGGGTGCCACATGACCTGAGCCAGAGGAACAAGGATGAGCATGTCATCAAGTGTTTGCATCTGCTGAATAAACAACACAGAAAGTCTTTCCTGTGGAAAACTGTTATGGGTGATGAAACGTGGGTATGGTACGACAATCGTAAACTCAAAAAACACTAGGTAGATCCTGGTGAAGCAATGACTTCGACACCGAAACGCAGTATTCACTGCAAGAAAGTTCTGCTGTGCATCTGGTGGAATATGAAGGGTGTGCTCTATTATGAACTATTGGAACAGGGTCAAACTGTTACTGCTGATCGCTACAAGCAACAATTGCTGCGATTGAACCAGGAAATCTATCGGAAACGTCCATTCACAGGCAAAGGATTGCGTCCAGTGAAATTACTGCATGACAATGCTGGGCTGCATGTTGCAAAATCGGTCAAGAAAACGTTATTGATGCTTGGCTGGAAAGTTTTGGAGCACCTGGCATGTAGTCCCAACATAACCCCTTCAGACTATCATTTGTTCCGATCAATGCAAAATGGTTTGTCTATTGTACGGTTCCAGACATGTGATGAAGTGCAAAAAATTAGTTGACGACTTCATCGCATCACACAAGGAAGTATTCTTCATGGCTGGAATCTGTCAGCTGCCCAACCAATGGCGGAAGGTGATAAATAATGACGGCACATATTTTGATTCGTAAAGGTGTTGTTTTCTCTTAAATAACATGTTGCATTGTCTTAAAACGCTTTAAAACTTATTTGTACACCTAATAACAGGCCCATAGCTAGGAGGGAGGGGCATTGCCCACCCTCACATTTTCAGCGGGGAAAAGGCAGCGGCACACTAGTATACAGGGTGTCTCAAAATTACATGGCAAAACTTCAGGAATGAGTTCCTCATTGGTAGATAAGAAAAAAAGTTTATATCAACATAGGTCCAGAAATGCTTGGTTTTCGAGTTATGGAGGTCTGTCTATGACACTTAACTGCTCACATTACTTTATAGTAATTGTTCAAAATTTCCACCTTCTGCCTCAATACAGGTCTCACATCGATGTCTCACAAACTCTTGAACACACTGCCAAATTTTTGGCATGTGTCGTATTGTTTCACAACCTGCCACAATTCGATTGCAGAGTTTCCACATCTGCTACTGGAGCCGAATACACCAATGATTTCAAATGGCCTCACAAGAAGAAATCTAGAGGGTTTAAATCTGGTGAGCGTGGAGGCCAGACAGTTGGTCCACCTCTACCTACTCATCGACTAAAAAACTTTCGTTTCAAGTAATTGTGAGCTAGGTGGCTAAAATGTGCGGGAGTGCTATCGTGCATAAAGTGTGCTCGTTGAGGAATGATCAGTGGTGTGTCATCCAAGAAATCCAGCATGTTGTTTTCTAGAAAGGTGTGGTATGCCCGCCCCGCGAGTTTGTTGGGAAGTACATGGGGCCCAAATGACTTATCACCAAAAACACCCGCCCAGATGTTTAGGCTGAACCGCTGTTGGTGACGTGATAGAAGAATTGCATGTGGGTTTTCCTCTGCCCATATAGGCTGATTGTGACAGTTTAGGATTCCGCCATGTGTGAACTGTGCTTCATTGGTGAATATCACTAAGGCAGGAAAGTTAGGAGTTGTACCACACTACTGAAAGAACCACTGGCAGAACAGAACTTGCGCAGGGTAATCTGCAGGTGACAAGGACCGTTGCAGATGGTACGGATACAGGTGTTGTTCCCACAACACTCTCCAAATAGTCGAGCATTGAATAGGAAGTTGCATTGCTGATCTGCGTGTGCCGATTCCAGGAGTCGCATGCACAGTATCCAAAATCTTACCCTCTACATCAGGAGTCATGGATCTTGGTCATCCTCTGTCGACAGCACGAGATGTAAAAGTCCCATGTTCACAAAGGCGGCAATGGATACTTTCAAACGTTTTCCTGTCTGGACATCTTCGTCATGGGAACCTTTCATGGTACAAACAACTAGCCTCCAGAGCATTGCCATCCGCCAAACCGTACAATAAAGTGCATATCCGCTTGCTCCTGATTTGAGTATATGGTCGGAAAGGAAAACCACCAGGTTCTGTCAGTACTTTGTGATGCAGGAATTAACCTGTGGGAGATAAAACATTCTGGTGAATAACTGGGAAACCAAGACAGACCTGAGTCAGGCAATGTGAACAGTTAAGTGTCGTAGACAGACCTTTGTAACTCGGAAACCAAGCATTTCCGGACCTATATTCACATAAAAAAAAATTCTTATCTACCAATGAAGGACTCATTTCTGCAGTTTTGCCGTGTATTTTTGAGGCACCCTGTATATACCTGACATAATTACCCACTCAGAAAAAATTGTCGCCCATGCACCACTAGAATCCTGACTACGGGCCTGTATAGTAAAAAAAAAAAAAAGGAAAGATAAATGAAAATGAAATAATTACATCTATGGTCAGTAAAGCACTATACAAACATCTGAAGAATTATTTCTCTCAGAAGTAAAGCTACGGTCGCTATTTTTGCGAAATGTGAGAGAAAAATTAGCGTCTGTAGCAAAATGGTGCCAGCCATTTAAATATTAACTCATCAGTACATTCTGCTTTAGGTTTTCTCTTTCTGTCAAAACTAAAGTTTCAGAAATTCTGGCAGCGATTCGCACTCTGCTAATGTTATTTTCTTATTCCTTAAGGTATGTTACTAGAGCACCTGTTGGCTCAGTCACCCCCTACATACACTCTAAAGCACTCCATAAAAAGTGGTGTAAGATTATAGAGGCTAAAGGGATTAGACCCATTCTCCCATTCAAAGTTCAAGTTTAAACCAGAGTCAGCTGTGATGTCTACAGCACCCCCCCCCCCAACCATAAAATAATAGTTTTCCGCTGATGTTCAAAGCATTGTTGGTGTGAACGATTTAGTTGAGGTTACGATTTTCTGGCTGACAAAAGCAGCTATCTACAGCATTTTGCTACAACTTTTCCCCCATTTCAGCATTTTTTTGAGCAAGCTTACACTCTGATTTCTCATATGTTTAACTGCAATTTTATTTAGCACTAAAAATAAAGGTGATTAGACAGAAAATCACAGGAATGAGTATAACTTTAGGTAACAATACAAGAATCGTACCATTTTCCCATAGAAATACGGAGCAAAGCATACAACAAAAGAAAATGAAAATAAAATTTGCAAACTAAAACGAAAATCGATTGTACAATGAGAATATTTAAAAATATATTTGATCTATACAGCAATGATGTTAATACTTTTTGTTTTAGAATAATGAAAAGGCCCTAAGCTGAGAAACCTACAAGACATATAAAAAGACTGAGAACAAAATGGGGAATGAAGACATATTAGAACAACAACATACAGCACCAAAACACAAAAAAATCCAATAAAATTTTAGTAAACTTTAGAACATTTGTTTTATCTAATTGCTAACACTTGAAATGGCTGGTCATGCAAATTTTGAGAATTTCTCATGGCTTTTTTTAAATAATTGTTGATAAGGGCAAACTGGTGATATTGTTAGTGGATGATGGATGCTTGCTTAAACAGAAGATTTACAATAATTGTGGGATTTGCATTTGATGCAAGTTCAATTACAGCAATGTATGTTTTTCCAAGTTTTCTTTCACACAATAAAAAGATTTAGGAAATACAAACAAATGATTATACAGTGAAATCTGTCAAAGATGGAATCCAAAGGACTGGAACTATTTTCTGTTTTAGAGGTTTTTGTTTTACACAGATGCTTCTACTATGCAAGCCATTGAAATGCAAAATTTGAATTTTTTTAAATGTAATAACAGTTTCTACAATATTAGTGATTACTTAAAAGTACAATACATATTGTTTGTATGTACTTTAATCCAGAGTCGGCTGTGACATGCGATATATGGTTCAGTATTACGCAATACCTTTAATATTTCATTTGCTTACTTTAATCTTTTTTTATATTTTATTGTGTGTTTAACGACCATCGTGAGCAACTCAATGGGCTATAAGCAGTTGCCCATTTGTAATTTAGGATCACTGGTTCCAGGGAAGAGAGAACTAGTGCCGTAAGACAAACACAACATCCATGCCTCACCGAGTTTCGAACCCAGACCCATCTCGGAAGACGAATAGTCATAAGCCAGTGCTTAGACCACTGCATAACCAGGGCGGTATTACTTTAATCAACTAAAAGTCTCAAACTTCTATCTTTTAAGTAATCCAACATACATTTTTATACAGTAACACATGCAGTGTTTCTTTCAGGACTTTTTGGCCGGGGGGGGGGGGGGTTGGAACCTTAGAGGGGGCAAGTTTTCCATTTGCTACATATCATCATCATCATCATTGTCAACCATTATCAATCCACTGCTGGACGAAGGTCTCCCCAAGTTTCCTCCACAACGGTCTGTCTTGTGCCAGTCTCCTCCATGTCACCCCCACATACTTTCGAATTTCATCCACCCATCTCCCATGTGGTCTTCTTCTGGGTCTTTTCCTGTCCCTTGGAATCCAATCTAAAATTTCGGCTGTCCATCGATGATCTGTCCTTCTGGCAGTATGTCCAGCCCATTGCCATTTCAGGGATTTAACTCTGATCATGATGTCTTCCACTCTTGTCATTTTTCGGATCCACGAGTTCCTCTTCTTATCTCTCCTGGTTACACCAAGTATGCACCTCTCCATGCTTCTTTGAGTTGTCTGCAGCCTTTGTATGTCTCTTTTAGTTAAGGTCCACGTCTCTGCACCATACGTAAGCACTGGAAGGATGCATTGATCAAACACTTTTCTTTTGAGACATAATGGCATATTGCTCTTGAAAATTATGCTGTTTCTTCCAAAAGCTCTCCAGGCAAGTTTTGTACGCCGATTAATTTCTTCATCAATGTGACCCTCACTTGATATCTGCTGTCCAAGATAAACGTACGTGTCTGTTATCTCCAGCTTTTCTCCATCAATCGATAAATCTTCATTTCTTGTAAAAGCATTGAACATCACTTTTGTCTTCTGAAAGTTCATTTTTAATCCCACTTCTTTACTCTTGTCAGCAAGTTGCTGGATCATACTCTGCAGCTCTGATGGGGTAGTTGCAAAAATGACTACGTCATCAGCAAAACGAAGGTGGGTTAGATAATCTCCATTAATCTTTATCCCCTTGTTTTCCCAGCTCAGCGACTGAAAAACACCCTCCAATGTGGCATTAAAGAGCTTCGGAGATATGGTGTCACCTTGTCTCACTCCCTTTCCAATTGTTACGTGTGTTGTATTTTCAAACAGCCGAATCTTTGCACTTGCATTTTCATAGATGTTATTAATAATATTAATGTATGCATCTTCAATACCGCAGGTTTTCAGAGCCATTGTAACTGCTGATGGTTTCACCGAATCAAAGGCTTTTTCATAATCGATAAAAGCCATGCACAATGGAAGTTCATATTCCCTCGCTCTTTCAATTAGTTCTCTCAGTACGTGGATATGATCTATTGTGCTGTAGCCACTCCTGAATCCAGCTTGTTCTCTCGGTTGAGCCATGTCCAGTGTTACCTTCAAGCGGTGTGAAAGAACTTTAGTGAAGATTTTATAAACTACTGATAGGAGGCTGATAGGTCTGTAGTTTCCGAGATCCTCAATGTCACCTTTCTTATGTAGCAGGATCATTGTAGCGGTGTTCCAATCCTCAGGAATCTTTCTTTCATTAAGGCATCGAGTGAAAATTTGGGCGAGTACTGTTTCGATTTCTCCACTTGCTTCTTGTATGATGTCTACAGTAATTCCATCTTATATATATATATATATATATATATAATTTTAACTACTATATTTAACTATATCGAAGTAATTACTATATATCTAGCACGGGGGCGCATTTAGAGAGGGGGCCTTCTTACCCCGGAAAATGTTTTTTTTGTTTTTGGTTAAAATACGACTTACATTAGAAAAAAATGCCTTAATTTAATAAAAATGTATCAACTTACATTAGAAAGAAATGCTTTAATTTTTATTCAATTTTTCATTAACTTGGATTTTGTTCCAGGTGGTGGATTTCAAAAATCAAAAACTTCCTTTTTCGCCCCCCCCCGAAGAAAAAATCTATATACATCTCTGATACAGTAATTACTTCTTCAAACATTTCAGGAGCGGAGGGGGGAGGTTCCGCAGGCTTGATTTTCTTTTCTATTAAAATGCATTTAACGCCACTCTTGTTCCTGAATCACGATTCCCAGTCAACTAGGTATGATTAGTCTACTTATTATATTTTGAAAAATACCATCCGTCGTAATACACTTTTTAATAAAATAAACTATAACTAATACCATATACCATTTGAACAGATATTTAAAAAATTATAATTGGAAAAACATTTGTAGCATAAAACGATACAAAACTTCCTTTTTCATCATAGCCTGAATTTATAAAAATTTGACTCTGTAACCTAAAATGTCAAGGGGGTTGGGGGGGGGTAATGGTCGTTTCCAGGAGGGCTTCGTCGCCCCCTGGATGTATACCTGAAAGAAACACTAAACACATGCACTGCTAACTGACTGAAATAATTGAGATTCACCAAGAATACGTGCAAAGTCTGGAATATATCCTGAATATTTTGTAATGTTTGATTACATGTTTTTATCCTAGATGTGGTTTTTATATTCATCTCTTCTGTCATCAACCTTGGTGTCATTGCTTTTTTTTTCTGCAATTTTATATTGCTAATTAATTTCATCAAGATCTTCATTTCAAGGCTTGGTCCAAACATTGCTGTCAATCTTTACATAATCCTTTGCACTGATGGTTACAAAACTGGCTCTGTTTAGTGCTGCCTGCAAAATATTGGCGCTCTCACCACACACATCTGGTAAGTCCTCCAAAGGAAATTTTGCTTTCTTGAAACATGACTTAACCATTTCAAGTGACACCTCATGTGATAGGAGTTTCAAAATGGGTGTATGTCCAGAGAAGGACCACATTAGAGTACCTATGTGATGCTTTTGCAAGTTATCCAATAGCATCAAGAACACTTATGGATTTCGTTAGTCTGCTGGAAAAGGATGTGAATTTTATATGCACAAGAAGTGACTACATTACACCTTTCCAATAAAGAGTTTTGACTCATTGAGAATAATTCCTTATCTATTGGCTGATAAAGGCTGGTTGTGTTAGGAGGAAACCTCATAAATTTTACATTAGATAGGTCAAAATGAGGATGGAAACGTTACTTTATCAAAAAACAAAAGAACATGTATGTTTTGCCTTTTAGTCATTGAATTAAACATTGTTAACCAATCGGCCATAATTGGAGCCATCTTTTCATGTTTTCTTGTTTTATTTCCACTCGACGGAAAGGTTTTTAAATCCAAGTTTTTGAAGCATCACGGTTAGATTTTTTTCCAATCACTAATGGTTTTTCCATCTCCTCAGAAACATAAAACACACAAAGAAAATCTGTAGGCATTTCTTAGAACTTTTTCCTCCAGCACAAGTTTCACCTTTTAAAAAAAAATTTATTTGGCAGTACCTGAAAAAACAAACCCGTTTCATCACCATTAGCAATGTTTCGAGATTTATAGCTTTCAACCAGTGTCGATAATTTTGGTATCTAATCCAAAACTGCTTTCTCATAATGAGGATTGGCAGTGACGAATGTAGCACAATAAAAATTGGGAAAAGCACAAAAATTCTCATATCAACCCTTTCAAATTCCTATCATTTGGAAAAGTTTTTTTTTTTTTTTTTTTTTAATTCTGGCAACAAGATGCTAATATACACATTCCAATCCATGGCCAAGGAACTTATTAGTCAACTATTGAAGTGTTCCATTTCCTTTTCAGTGACTTAACTGATGCATTAAATGAGCATTTTTGTGCTTCTCTCAACTGTTTTTCTCTTTGACATCTGCTACTTCAACACAAATCTCTTTAAACGAAAGGCTGTGCCACTCTAAACCCCACTCAGGTGTATTTACATGATTTTGTTGACTTTACTCCAAAACTGCCTTTAGCACTATGCATCTGCCTAGAAAAACACACTAACATGCAAGTCAATGGTACAGAAATTCCCTACAAGTCGATATGGAGGAAAAGCATTTGCTCTGAAACTCCAAATTGCCCCAAATTTACATGAATTACTTTTACACTAGTGGTTAGCTTCGTTTCACAACTTCTGACACCATTCTTGAATGCAAGATATTTTCAGCTAAGGAACTGCAGTTAAAAACAGAATTAGGAAGGCAGTTCCAATTCGTGTTTACCACATTAGCTCTCCTGGTTGTTTTCTGCCCATTATGCATGCATGCTTTATTTTACAAGAATTTTTTTATTAATCAGGGTAGTATTGGTACCTTCGTTTTTATATACACACAAATGGTGCATATATAAACTAATCAACAACACTTAATTTCAATTAAACATATTACATAATTTTAAAGAATGGCAACATTTTAAACAGACCTTTAGAATAAATTACCAACGTTTTTTCACAATTAAATGTTTTATTAACATCGACTATAGTTTCGCAGAGCGTCTGGCTCGGCATCATCAGGACGAAACTATAGTCGATGTTAATAAAACATTTAATTGTGAAAAAACGTTGATAATTTATTCTAAATGAACATCACAAGTGTGTAGTCTTGAATTATATATAACAGACCTTTGTTGAAAAAAAAAGCACTCCAGAATTCAACTAAATGCAGTAGTTAAGTATTTTATAAAATGCTCGTGTGCGTATATATATAAAGTCACGACCTGGCCTGTGAACAACTGCACCCCAAAAGAAAGAAATCAATTTTACAGCATTTACATGGTACTATGAATTACTACAGAAGTGACAACTTACGCTTTCCACTTAAGCCCGTTTTCAAGAATAGTTTACTGAAAAATTCTTTCACAACGTAATATGCAGAAAAACAGTATAAAATAAATATTTCGTAAATTCCGCAGTTTGATTTCATGGCTAATTAATTCAGGAAACCCACACTCAAGTTTTCCCACAAGCTGTAACTCAAATTAATTGCTCCAAGACTATTACACGAGAAGCTATTTGTTTCGCATTTTTTGAGGCGAATAAGCTTTTACTTAACACGTTTATTAACTTGAAATAAGTACTAAGAACACATTTCAGTCAGTATAATTCAGACGTAGGTCGGAAAGACAATATCCTCAAATCGTAGAGAGTATGTCAACAACACATGTAACTCCGTGATGACAAATACAGATGAAGTGGGACGATACAATTACGATAATGTCGCTGCATCGATTAAAAAGCTTTACGATTACACGGAGTATCTCTAAGGAAATGCTCTTAGCCGCCCCGGTGGCGCAGTGGTCTAAGCTTCTTCCACAACAGTCTGTCTTGTGCCAGTCTCCTCCATGTTACTCCCGCATACTTTCGAATTTCATCCACCTATCTCCCATGTGGTCTTCTTCTGGGTCTTTTCCTGTCCCTTGGAATCCAATCTAAAATTTCGGCTAGCCATCGAGGCTGAGGCTATATTCACGCTATGCGTGAATTTAGCCCACAGACTAGGTTCACGCTCCTTCTGTGATTGGTCACTGTGATCTCGCAGGCGTGGTCTGGGCGGTTCCTGCTTTGGCGCATTAACCAATACCGGCCCCGCTTGAATTCTGACATTTCCAAATTTTTTTTTTAAATTCACGTCGCTAGATGACGCATTGAGCCTGTTTCTCTGCCCAAAACAAACTGTCGTAGTTCACTTATAGATTTGCATATACTTTCGCGAGCGACGTTATTTGTTAATTAATTTGAACTCAATATTTTTGTGTATAAAATTGAGAAGGTGAATCTGAAGGTAAATTTTTGAAGCAACAGTTCTACGAAAAAACTGAATGGAAAAAATTGAATGAGGAAGACCATTTGAATTAAACATACACATAATACGATCGGCGGTCGGTTCTGTTTTTATCAGGCGACAATGACAAAGGTCGGTTCTGTTTTTATTAGGCGACAATGACAAACTGGTGATTCGATAGTACGCTATTCATCACTAGTTTGCATATTCACGTAATTTGTTTAAAAATGACAATAAATTTATTTGTTTTCCACAGATTTTGTAAAGCTCTTCAATTTTTTTCTATACAATTTTTTCGTAATATTTGCCATGCATAATGTTTCTGAGCATCACAGTTATTCCATTATCAGAGCTTACCTGATGCAAAAAAATCTGATGCAAAAAAATTTGGATTTGAAGCATTTAGCTACTTTGAAAAATATCTCCTTACGAAATATTCACATTTTTGTTAATTCATAATGAGCAGGAATATCGATAAGAAACATTAAAGTCTTTTATTTAATAAGTTTTAAAAATCAACAATAAATAAGTTTACACATTGACGAACCCAATAATTGTGTGTGATCTCGAGTACATTAAGATCTCATTTTAAAATTCAAGGAATTATCTCCTGCCATTAAAAAATGCGTATACATCCGTATCAATTTGTTAAGTTTAGTCATGAAATTAAAAGGCTATTCGAAACACCTACTGCGAAAAAAAAAAGGAAAAAAAAAAAAAAACTCTTTGCTTTCCTCCTAGAAAAGAAACTAAAATTACGCTAAAGTTTTAATAATTTCAGAGCATATCCTTTCAACAAAAATGATAGCTTAGAAACTTACTTCAACAAATTATACAGTCAATGGCTATTGAAATTTCCAAACATGAAGTGCCAAAGCAATTTAACAAAAAATAAAACATTTCACATCCGAAGACTAAGAAAATGAGAACTTTTTATAATAGTATTCCCGTAATGAATAACAGTCCCTTGCAGTGGCGCACCCATGAATTTTTGTTGGTGGGGGCTGTATATATAGTTTATATAACAAGAATTTTTGTTGGAGGTGGCTGTATATATATATATCCTCATTGTCAACCATTATCAATCCACTGCTGGACGAAGGTCTCCCCACAACGGTCTGTCTTGTGCCAGTCTCCTCCATGTCACTCCCGCATACTTTCGAATTTCATCCACCCATCTCCCATGTTGTCTTCTTCTTGGTCTTTTCCTGTCCCTTGGAATCCAATCTAAAATTTCGGCTGTCCTTCTGGCATATGTCCAACCCATTGCCATTTCAGGGATTTAACTCTGATCATGATGTCTTCCACTCTTGTCATTTTTCGGATCCACGAGTTCCTTTTCTTATCACTCCTGGTACACCAAGCATGCACCTCTCCATGCTGCTTTGAGTTGTCTGCAGCCTTTGTATGTCTCTTTTAGTTAAGGTCCACGTCTCTGCACCATACGTAAGCACTGGAAGGATGCATTGATCAAACACTTTTCTTTTAAGACATAATGGCATATTGCTCTTGAAAATTTTGCTGTTTCTTCCAAAAGCTCTCCAGGCAAGTTTTGTACTCCGATTAATTTTTTCATCTATGTGACCCTCACTTGATATCTGCTGTCCAAGATAAACGTACGTGTCTGTTATCTCCAGCTTTTCTCCATCAATCGATAAATCTTCATTTCTTGTAAAAGCATTGTACATCACTTTTGTCTTCTGAAAGTTCATTTTTACTCCCACTTCTTTACTCTTGTCAGCAAGTTCCTGGATCATACTCCCATTTCCAACTAGGTCTTTGTGGAGGTGAGAAAATGCGGAGTTTTGCTTTTCCTTGGTAAAGCCAAGGCTCGGCATTCTCGACACTTTCTACATTCAGGTTTGCTATTACTTTATTTCATTGTTTACTCATGCCTGTTGGGCTTTGAAGTTTTCTATATTGTTTTAGTTCTTGTTAAATATTTTTTTTAATGTCTCTACCTAGTAGTGTGTGAGTTCTGAATATTCATAACTGCTGCGTTGCGCGTCATGATCTTCAGGTTGTTTTTTAAGATAATTTAGTTTTAAATTCTTTGGTGTAAAATTTAGTCTTTGACTCTGCTCTTACGTATATATATATATCATCATCATCATCATTGTCAACCATTATCAATCCACTGCTGGACGAAGGTCTCCCCAAGTTTCCTCCACAACGGTCTGTCTTGTGCCAGTCTCCTCCATGTCACCCCTGCATACTTTCGAATTTCATCCACCCATCTCCCATGTGGTCTTCTTCTGGGTCTTTTCCTGTCCCTTGGAATCCAATCTAAAATTTCGGCTGTCCATCGATGATCTATCCTTCTGGCAGTATGTCCAGCCCATTGCCATTTCAGGGATTTAACTCTGATCATGATGTCTTCCACTCTTGTCATTTTTCGGATCCACGAGTTTCTCTTCTTATCTCTCCTGGTTATACCAAGCATGCACCTCTCCATACCCCTTTGAGTTGTCTGCAGCCTTTGTATGTCTCTTTTAGCTAAGGTCCACGTCTCTGCACCATACGTAAGCACTGGAAGGATGCATTGATCAAACACTTTTCTTTTAAGACATAATGGCATATTGCTCTTGAAAATTATGCTGTTTCTTCCAAAAGCTCTCCAGGCAAAGTTTTGTGCGCCGATTGATTTCTTCATCAATGTGACCCTCACTTGATATCTGCTGTCCAAGATAAACGTACGTGTCTGTTATCTCCAGCTTTTCTCCATCAATCGATAAATCTTCATTTCTTGTAAAAGCATTGAACATCACTTTTGTCTTCTGAAAGTTCATTTTTAACCCCACTTCTTTACTCTTGTCAGCAAGTTCCTGGATCATACTCTGCAGCTCTGATGGGGTAGTTGCAAAAATGACTACGTCATCAGCAAAACGAAGGTGGGTTAGATAATCTCCATTAATCTTTATCCCCTTGTTTTCACAGTTCAGTGATTGAAAAACATTTTCCAATGCGGCATTAAAGAGCTTCGAAGATATGGTGTCACCTAGTCTCACTCCCTTTTCAATTTTTATGTGCGTTGTATTTCCAAACAGCCGAATCTTTGCACTTGCATTTTCATAGATGTTATTAATAATATTAATGTATGCATCTTCAATACCGCAGGATTTCAGAGCCATTATAACTGCTGATGGTTTCACCGAATCAAAGGCTTTTTCATAAACGATAAAAGCCATGCACAATGGAAGTTCATATTCCTTCGCTCTTTCAATTAGTTCTCTCAGTACATGGATATGATCTATAGTGCTATAGCCAATCCTGAATCCAGCTTGTTCTCTCGGTTGAGCCATGTCCAGTGTTACCTTCAAACGGTGTGAAAGAACTTTAGTGAAGATTTTATAAACCACTGATAGGAGGCTGATAGGTCTGTAGTTCCTGAGAACCTCAATGTCACCTTTTTTATGTAGCAGTATCGTTGCAGCATTGTTCCGATCCTCAGGAATTTTCCCTTCATTAAGGCATCGAGTTAAAACTTGGACGAGTACTGTTTCAATTTCTCCACTTGCTTCTTGTATGATGTCTACAGTCAGGGCCGGCTGGAGCTTCTGCGCGGCCCGGGGTGAAATTTCATTGTGGAGCCCCGGAGCAAAATTTCATTGCTGGCACCATAAATAAATCTTTTATATTAATAAAGTTGTTGCGTGGAAAATGTCCGCAAAGAACACACACGATGTGAAATCCATAAATTTGCCGGAGTGGCGACGAACTCGCATCCCCTGAGCCGAAATGCTTTCCAATTAAGCTACACCGACGGAATTTATACTCCGGAGCCGAATGCTTTCCAATTAAGCTACACCGACGGAATTTATCGATGTGACTTTTTCATCTTGACATGTTCTTCACTTCTGTAATACGTTATAACGAATACTATCATAAAAGCAAAATGATTATCTCAGAGCTCATTTAAGCAAACATTTTGTTCATTTGTTTTGTTCATTTTTTTACGGACATTTTTCACGTTGCCCGAGGAAATTCATAATATTAATAACTACAGTTATTTAGGTATTTAAGAAAAGAATCACTACTTGCTTACTTACTCACTAAAATTGTAATAAAAAACAAAAAAGGGGTTTGAGTAGACCAGTGAGGCGGGAATGGAAGTAAGAGGGGATGGGAGAGAAATTTCTCATAAGACAGAATGGATGAAATATGGCCATACCATTGCGACTGCGTATGTTAGGGTTTTATCGAATTAACAGTTGATAAATACGATCACATTATTTACAAATATGAAATGTAAATGTATGATTTTTTTCTGAAAATATAATTTCACACCACTACTTGTCCCCTATAAATATTGCTCTCAACACATTGAGGCATCGTTACAATGCATTTACTACTAACTACTCTATAAGGAAGTAAATTTTTCCGTCATTTTTGTCCACGTCGGGGGCTCGAACCCGGGTCCCCTCATTCCGGAATAAGTCACTCTACCAATTGAGCTACGCGGACGTTCGTTCTGATCTGCTTTTATGTCGTGTGCGTCCTGCTGTCAGGTACGTCACATCTCCCCCCCCGGAAGAGGGCCGGGGGCATGGCCCACGGTTCAGCCGTGACCATGAATCGTTGCAGGCAGCCATCCGCTGTAGAACGTGCACTCGAGAACTCCCAGTCAATCTAGTGTGTGGAATGCAACATCACACATTTTTATTTTTCGAAGCGCTGGAGAAGGGATCCTCTGATTTTTCCTATCTCGCGGTGTGGAAAGAACACCACACCAATGCGAGTTTTTGAACGGCCAAGTCATCCGGGAAGTTCGGGCGCCATTATAACGAAGCAAATTTCTCCGTCATTTTTGTCCACGCCGGGCTCGGCCCCCTCATTCCGGAATAAGTCACTCTACCAATTGAGCTACGCGGACGTTCGTTCTGATATGCCTTTATGTCGTGTGCGTCATGCTGGCAGGTACGTCACAACTCATATATTTAATATTATGCTCACTTGATGTTACGTATTATATTTCTTGACTTGTGCTTTTTTCGAAGAGAGATCGGGATTAGTCAGGTCATTTTGGCCTTTTTTCCGATCTCCCTAGCTGTTATATATCTATTAATTTGTTACTTCTAATGAGCATTTTGTATGTGTATGATAACAGCTAAAATAATAAAATGAATTAAATTGAAAAAAAATTAAAAAGCAGACAGGGGGCCCTGGGCTGGGCAGTATTTTAGGGCCCCAGTATTAGTGGTGCATCTAGGATGTTACTATGGGTGGGAGAATAAAAATACTCAGGAGAAACCATTCCCAAAATATGATGAAGCCATGAAAATATCCTCGCCGTACTGAAGTGTGTTAGTACACTGGTTCATGGGACGAATCAGTGAAAAATAAAATGTAAAAATAAGTCGTTTAAAAATGGACACCAGTTCAGTTCTGCTTCACCTCCCACTCCGATTCAGTTTGTTGGATTTATATCAAAGTAGTAAACAAAATAATATGATCCAAATATCATGTGTGATTCAAACGAATTCTTAATGTATGAACATTTCCCACGATTACAGATGCGTACAAAACATCTGTAATGGTTTCGAAAGGTTTGAGGACGGACGGAGGGGGGCGACTATACTTTTTGTGTACTCCTTCTAAAAAAAGGGGAAAGAAATAGACAATTTTTTTATAAGGCAGCTTTTATAGTTTTCGCTGTGCTATCTGCAAAAAAAAAGTGAAGAACTCCGTCATGTCTTCAAGCATCTTGCATAATTCTGGTGCCCCTTGAAAATGTGAGGCCCGGGCTGCAGCCCCTAGTCCCCGCCTTAAATTATCTCAAAGAAGTAGTTGCTCTAAACTTCAGAAAAAGACCCTATGGATTGAAAGTTCAGAGAGAGAGAGAGAGAGAGAGAGAGAGAGAGTAAAAGTGTTAAAATCTACGATTATTTTCCTGGGACAGGGATATTGAGGTTGTATTGTGACTCTTATAAAAACTTTCTCACAAAATGATAAAAACATACTGGCGTACTGAATATTTTTGCATTGCGTATATTTTTGTGTAGGAAATAATAAGGATCCCTCTAAAATAAACTCGTATCACATTTTTTTCGCCTGATATAGGTTTAGTAATTGATTTTTAATGAAAACTGGAGTAACTGACAAATTAGTGACTTTTTAGATCAGATCATATGTAAAAGATTGGAGGAAGGTGGTGTCTGACCCCAGGTCTTAAACAACCCTTAGAAATAGGAAGCTAGGAGATTTGGGCCACAGTGCCCGATAGGAAAGTGACACGGAAGCGAGGTAGAAAGGAGAAGGAAGACGCCCTTATTTATTACCGGGGGGCCAGTACACGGGGTCTGACGGCTTAACGTGTCCATCAGACTCACGGCGGATATTTAGTAGTTCGAGCGTTCCTACCTGCCTGGGGATCGAACCCGAGGTCTTCTCCGTGGCAGTCACGAACTTTAGTGACTTTTTAAGCTTTTATACGCGCTTATATATGATTTTTTTAGATTTGTAGTAATGTTTTTAATGTCCCTGAATAAATGGCCTCCATATGCTGTAGCCCGAAACTAACTTTGATATTGTTCCTTCAATTTCTTTAAATTTAAGTATCTGGTTTATAAGTATAAATAAATTTAAGTATTTATTTTATTTGCTATTTCATGAATGGGGGAAATATTTAGGTAGTTACAATAATCACTTGAAATCTGCATATCTCTGTATTTGAATGGCGAAGGGAGATAACCTATTCGAAAATGGAGGGATTGGAAACAAAAAAATAAACACTAAAAAAAGACATCTTTTAAGGGCCTCGCACCCCAAAACTTACACACAAAAAATATTAATTGTCAAAAATTCTACCGAAAATCATATTTTTTTCTTAAACTGCGGGCCCCTTGATGGCGCTGGGCCAAGGGCGACCGCCCCGGTTGCCCCTATTGTCCAGCCGGCTCTGTCTACAGTAATTCCATCTTCTCCTGGAGCTTTTCCCCGCTTCATGTTCTTGATTGCATGTGCAACTTCTGCTGGGAGAACTGGAAGAACTCTGGTACCTTTCATGATGCCTGGAGTACATGTATCATCCCTTTCGTATAATTTGGAGTAGAAATCTTTCACTCTTGTCAAAATTTCGCCTCTATTTCTTGTTACATAACCATCTTCTTTTCTCAGTGCCATAACCTGTTTTCTTCCCTTACTGAGATGTCCCTTTGCTATCTTTAGGCTTTGGTTGTTTTCAATTGCTTTCCTCACTATTTCACAGTTGAATTTCTTTATGCCGCCCCGGTGGCGCAGTGGTCTAAGCGATGGCCTCTGATCATTCGTCCGAACGGGGTCCGGGTTCGAATCCCGGTGAGGCATGGATGTTGTGTTTGTCTTACGGCACTGGCTCTCTCCCTTCCCGGGAACCAGTGACCCTAAATTAGGGACGGGCGACTGCTTACAGCCCATTGAGTTACTCACGGTGGTCGTTAAACCTCCAATAAAAAAAACAGCCATAGATTTGAATCGGACTAAAAAACAGGGTTGCTACCAAATTAACTTTTAGCCCTATAAAAAGTTTCAACACCCCCTAGATCGACCAGGAACCGTCTGAAAAGAAGTCTCTGGAGAAAAAACAAAAACAAACACGTACACAGAAGTTCCGGTTGGGGACCGAGCGTTTATTCAGGAAATATTTTAACTAAGAGACAAACTCTGAAAGACGTTAAAAAAATAGCCAGCACCTTTTAAATTCAACTTGAAAACTTTGAATCAACGAATGAAACGCCTGGCGCCGCCCCGGTGGCGCAGTGGTCTAAGGCGCTGGCCTCTGATCATTCGTCCGTAAGGGGTCCGGGTTCGAATCCTGGTGAGGCATGGATGTTGTGTTTGTCTTACGGCACTGGCTCTCTCCCTTCCCTGGAACCAGTGACACTAAATTAGGGACGGGCGACTGCTTATAGCCCATTGAGTTGCTCACGGTGGTCGTTAAACCTCCAATCAAAAAAAAAAAAACGCCTGGCCCAATAAGTGCAAGCACTGCACTGCAATAGCGTTTGAACAAGCCAGTGCCGTAAGACTAACGCAACATCCATGCCTTACCAGGATTCAAACCCGGACCCTTCTCGAACGAAGAGTCATAAGCCATCGCTTAGACCACTGCGCCACCGCCAAGGTACTCACGGAAAGATACGCGATTAGCAACAAGGCAAATAGACAAGCAAAACGGTATGGAATACTCAAATCCATATGCACTTCTACAGCTTAGAGCAGGCCGATGCAGGGAGGCACCAAGTAGGGGCTCAACGGGTGCGAAGCACCCGGGCGTCAGGTTCGTGGGCGGTAGGATGCCTCAATCAAATTTTACGGCTGATAAATTAATATTAATGACGTATGAGAAGTTAAGAAAACGTTTTATTGCAAGAAATCATAATGCTACATGGTACGTTCATTTTTTTAGGAAAAAATAATTCATCATACATTTCAATAGAAAATGATTTGATATCAGTTATTGTTTTGTTTAGTAACGTATACCGCTGGCAAAGGACTAACAATGTTTTCCCTAAAACTTTTTAAATCTTGAAGATTTCAGCATTCAGGATACGCCTGGCCAGCACTGAAGTAATGGGGCCGTTATGAAAGGGAAATACAACGGACTTCAAAAAACATAATTTTTCGAACTAAAACTCTTATGCATTTTATGTACTTTGAGCATCTCATATTTTAACCATTTGAGCGGCCGATGTTCCTGTACCAAATGGTGCCCAAACTTTTCTGCGTTCCCAAACCTGAAATGTAGGCTTAGAGGCCGGTTTTACAAAGACACGGCAAAGGGATTCCTTTCGCCCTGTCATCTCAGCAGTAACTCCAAAGTACAAACATGGAACCCCGTAACAAGTGTATTCTATTATACTACAACCCATCAACATAAAAATGAATAAAAATTGAAAAATATACTCGTACAAGGGGCGACAAATCTAGTCTTATACCCGTGCGGCAAATGTCATTGGCGCACCCCTGCCCCGATGTTAATGTAAGTAGTCTCTATAACAGGTGAGGAGAAATATTTGGTTCTATTTATACGGGTTTGGGAAATTTAAACCAATATCAAGATATGCGACTTCTTTTTTTATTGTTATTTTGCTTTTGTTTGGAGCTTGACGACCGCCATAAGCTTTAAGCCTATAAGCAGTCGCACGTCCCATATTTGGTTTTATTTGGGTCCAATGTTTTGAGGGCAGAAAGATAGCCAGAGCCATGAAACAAAGCCCCTCCAATCATCAGCGACTGGAACCATGGCCTCGCTCTAACCCAAGTCCAGCACGAACGATTTGCCAGCAGCCTGCGTCTCTAATCACTCTCCTACCGGCCAGCCAAGGGGACTTTCTAATACGATTAATATACACTGGCGTGCAAAAATTAAGGACGAGACGGTTTTTCGAATGTAACGTCGTGCAGAAGTGCTCCACATCGACTCAAATCATACTATAAGATCCCCAAGATGCAAGAATATGGGACAAGTGAGCAAAACCGTTCAAACAAGGAATCCAAAGGGTACAAAGGCACTTTATTAAAAAGGTAGCTTCGAGCACAACTGGACAGAAGACAGAAACGTTCATGTGACAGGCGACTGCCAAGAAAAATCCAGCGTTTAGTAGGGGATATGATCACCCCAGACTGCGTTGCAGGATTTACAACGTCTGTCCATGCTGAGGACGAGGTTGTCAAGGAGCTGTTGAGGCATCGCGGCCCATTCCTCTTGTAGCGCCAATCGCAGCTGCGGAATCGTTGCTGGCGGCTGGTGACGTGCTGCCAAGCATCTTCCGAGAAGGTCTCACACGTGTTCGACAGGATTTAGGTCCGGAAACCTTGCGGGCCAATCCATGCATTGAATATCTTCACTCTCCAGCAGCTCTGCGACAGCCACTGTACGATGAGGTGTAGCGTTGTCGTCCATGAAGAGGAACTCAGGACCCACAGCACCTCTAACCAGACGCACGTGAGGCAGGAGAACCTCGGTACAA
This sequence comes from Macrothele yani, assembly GCA_039090855.1. Taxonomy (NCBI): domain Eukaryota; kingdom Metazoa; phylum Arthropoda; class Arachnida; order Araneae; family Macrothelidae; genus Macrothele; species Macrothele yani. The sequence continues at coordinate 134,271,413 of CM076995.1, read as the reverse complement.
TAGCGGACACCAGTGACTTAACCTCCTTGGAAGATGTGGAGGTCAGTACGGCTACCAAGCATGATACCGCCCCAAACGAGAACTCCTCCATCTCCAAACCGGTCCCTTTCGATAATGGTGGAGGTGTGATTGCGTGTTCCCTGCTCTCTCCAGATATGTATACGTCCAGAATCGCTCGTCAGACTAAATCGGCTCTCATCCGTAAAGAGAACTCGACCCCATTGTTGATGTGTCCAGTTCTTGTGTTCCTGGCACCACAGAAACCGCAGTCTCCGATGAGCAGGCTTTAATGGCACACACTGTACTGGTAGTCGTGCAAATAGACCATCTTTGTGCAGGCTCCTGGCCACGGTAAAACGCTATAACGGACGTCCAGTTGTCTATTGGATGTGCCTTGCGACTTCTCCCGCTGTCTGCCGTCTATCTCTTCTCGCCTGTAGGACAATATACTGGTCTTCCGCCGCCGTGGTTGCTCATGGACGACCACTGCTAAACTCATGGACAGCTGTTCCTGTCGTTTGAAATGCTCTTCTAGCTCGTGAAACGATGCTGTAAGCGATCCCGAACTGCTCGGCCACACTAGTCACACTTCGACCTTCTTCCAACTTCCCAATGACGCGACCTCGGGTAAAGTCATCCAGATGTCGTTTACTGAATTGCCTGTTGGCCATATCACACGGTGGCAGCAATTCGACGTCGTTCAAACCGATGTACACAGTGCAATAGCTTTCACCGAATTGCTGAGCGTACACCGAACGTGTGCTTCATACCTTTCCGACAGTCCACCCCAGACGTCATGCTGCATATATGCGCATGCTCTACCGTACCGGACCCTAGTCTATCTCCTGAGTGTTCTTTCGGTCCGTTCTGTCTGCTCGTTTCCCTGTTATGCTAATCTCTCCTCTTCGTCCTTAATGTTTGCACACCAGTGTATATATAAACCTACTGTGATTGGCAGCAGTGGTAGTGCCGTGGTCTAGGTGCTAGCTTATGCTAGTTTGTCTGCTTGTGCCTTGGTTCGAGTCCCGGATGCGTATTTCACAAGTGAATGTACGGAATTGCGTTAAGACCATTTCCGCCACGCGATTCGTTCAGAGCTACTTTGGAGATTGCGTGTAGGCGGGTCCTATGAGGGGTATCATGTAACAGGAACACTGTCTTTTATCGTGGAAAGTTCTGCTTCCTAAGAAATTCACCGTGAGGTTACTTAACATATATGATAAATGATCATATTGAATAATACGGTAAAGTCATTTTGTGCACGATATCATAAGGAATACCTGCAGTTTCTCAGATGAATACAAGTCGAAATCTATCTTAATATTAAAATTGAGGACGACTTCAATAAATAGCTAGTTGAATACATACTCCGTATCAGCCAATAGATGGCAGCACGTCAAACTAGTACCCATCACGATCGGTGCTGTTGTGAAAGTGCGTATATAAGGATACTAAAAGTACCCTTTTAAAGGTCCTTTCTATATTACCCTTAAAAGGACCTTTAAAAATGAAAAGTATGTCTCCACACCGAAATATTTATTCTGCAAGGAGGATAGAATAAGGAGAGGGAGCATAACAAGCAAGCCCTACGTAAAGCTCTGAAGCCGACGCTCTGAGGGGTAGCCATCTTATGTTACCCTTCTGATTGCGTTCCGATCGAATTACGTGCCTAAAAATATAGGCAGGCTAACACTTTTAAAGCCTTCTTGCGAAAAGAAAAAATATCATGAACATTTATGGATGTAGTCTATAATATCACCACTGTTTTCTATTAGTTCCTTTCAAAGCACTGCTAAGTCACGTTTTACTGCTGCGTACGACAAAAATCCCTTTAACTCGTCACACGAAAAGTACATGCTGTTTAAAGTAATGCATGAAGCCGCTCACAAACTCTAAAGTGAAGAAGAAAACCCTGATTTATTTCATGTGATCGAGTGAATGTTTCTGAAGACAGAAACGCAACGAAATGATATCATAGAAACAATAGTTCGTGATAAACTTTGATAATTTACAAAATGTTTTTTTTTTTTTTTGATTGGAGGTTTAACAACCACCGTGAGCAACTCAATGGGCTATAAGCAGTCGCCCGTCCCTAATTTAGGGTCACTGGTTCCAGGGAAGGGAGGGAGCCAGTGCCGTAAGACAAACACAACATCCATGCCTCACCGGGATTCGAACCCGGACCCCGTTCGGACGAATGATCAGAGGCCATCGCTTAGACCACTGCGCCACCGGGGCGGCACAAAATTTTAACGAAGAGTTCACGGAATATGCAAATTGAAAAACGTTTGTAACACACAATAAAATCCGCTAGTGTTGATAGATTACTATGTACTAATAAGAAATGCGATAATTTACGAATTTAAAATAACAAAAAAAACAAAAAAAAAAAAAAAAACAAGACAAAGATTTTATTGTGCGCGAGAAACGAATGCTTTTTACAAAGTTTTAATAAAACGTTTTCGAGATTGTGATCTTTGACCAGGAGTTATTGAAAACTGGACAAATATCTAATTCGTACTAGAAATGTTTAGCTATTTCATCATAAGTTTTAATCCGTAAATACAATATATCTCTCTTCAGCCTCTAATGTTAGTTGAACTTCAAATGAACAATTCCATAAATCAGTCATAAGCAAACGCCCTTCTCACACGAAATAAAAAACTGAAATCTTCCTTAACTTACAAAGAAAAATGAGCAACTGAGGGTAATGTGACATGGCGGCCACGCAACTTAGCTTACTTCAATGGTGAGAGTACATGCTGTCTCCCCTTATTCTATACTTCTTGTTATTCTGAGGATCAAGTTTGTTTTCCTCATGAATGTGAAGGTGTCTAGCTAGAAAAAAATATAAAAAATCAAATAGTCTGATTTTGTATTAGTAAAGAACTACCTAATGACACGAAGTAAGACCTCAAAACAGTGTTCTGTTGAAATAAGACAGTTCCGTTGGAATAAATACTCTAGAATGTTGTTTGCCATATATTGTGTCTGATAAAATGGTAAGTGATCTGTCATATATAATTTTTTCTAATATTTAGGAAATTCCTCATATTTTTATCCCTCCAAACATCATAAAAAATGCCTTCAATTCCACACTTCAACAATTCATGGGTTCTTCATACAAAACACATCAGTACTAATCTTGATCTAAAGGACGAGGGAGCGCTGACGTGCTGACATTTCTCGGCCGAGTAATGGTACTTCGGAAGATAAGTCGCAAGTCCATGAAGTCATGTTGATATAAAAACTCAAGTTCCCCTACCAATAAAGTACACTCTCTATGTACTTCCTGTCGCATTCCGACTGTACAGATAAAATGACTGAAGGTAACCATTTTCGCAATGAAAACACCTGAACTATAGTGGCAAGAAGAGATAGTGTGCCGTGCACTTCTGCAGACGAGTTCTTGAAACCATGAAATCAGTGAGGGCGCTGAAGACAGCTTCGATGCTATCGCTGTAAACTATGCTCATAGGTATACGTGTTTCTCGTTTACTGCAGTATAGAAATTTCACTAAAATTTTATCAAAGTATCTTTTTCTTTATCCTCCAGTTTTACTAAAAGTGATTAGTGTTGTGGCATATCACACCATGTCTTCTCTCAGTGTCGTGAGAAGGTGCCACAATGTAGACGCAGAATTGCTCTCCCATTCGAGCTGGCTGGCAACACTAGCCTCTTGTGTAAAGTCATAGTAGCTCAAGGAGGTTAGAAGAAGAGGAGGTGAAGGGATCCGTTTTGAGTGAAGCCAAAACAGATCAGCTGTTTTTGTCCTCTCTCTGAGGTTGGTGGGAGTTTGCGCTGCGGGAGTTCGGGAACGTGACGTCACTTCCTGTGGCTTAAGCAGTTTTGCTTAGCGCATGCAAACCAAGGATGGAAAGAACGAATATTTCGGACTTCTTATTTCTTAACATTAGGCTTTTGGTTATACTTTAAACATGGTTACTTGCACATAGGCAGTAAGTAACCATGCGCACTATGCACTTCCGCTTAAAAAATCATTATTTTGTTCAATTTTTTAAAGAAATACCAACACATATTTTCCTGTTTTTTCTGGAAATTTTTTATTATGGGAATGAATATTTCAGTCTCAATTTTTTTCATGCCTGTATGGGTAGATTAAAGGTCCGAAAAACCCGTTCAAAATCGCGATTTTCCCATTTCATACAGGAGATTCTTAGGTTGGGCCACGGTGTATACACCGTGGGTTGGGCGCATTGGCGTAGTCAGCTGATAAAAAGTGGCGTCACGCCAGAAGCACAGGGAGAGGGGCTGCCACCACCTCCTCTTACTTCTGACCTCCTTGTCGTACTGTTTGAAGTAGGAATGGGTTTAACAGTGACTTTTCGGCAACGTTCCAAAAAAGTAACCGTGACAAGAACGAACACCTGTACTTGTATGCTCAAATTAGTCACGTGGCGAAATCACAATCCACAGGAACGTTTCATTAAACGTTACTCGGCACTTCGCTTCGCAGTTCTCGTTCTGAGTTCTCAAGAGGATTCATGTTCGTGCTATTTCCGAGATTTCCACTGACAGACTAATTAGGCACTTGTATTCTTAGTTACTTTTCATAAGCATTTTAGTTAGTTTTCATAGGTATTTTAGTTACTTTCCATAGGTAAGTAACAGAGGAACATTAAATATGAAATCTTTTAACTCCCGAAGAGCAGATAGTAGTCAAGCTCGTATATGAAACATTTTCAAGTGGAAGATAAATGAATTATTACTTATAATTCATTTATTCGGTCTGTAGACAGACCTAAACACAAAAAAGATTTTTATTCGGGTATATTTTTTGCCAATAATTGCATTTTTCTGAAATTTCATGCTCGAGCCCTTAAATAAAAATCTTGGTGCTCTAGAACTTCATTGAACGGTGGTTTGGGCGCAAAATAGCATATATAAATGTCACTTAAAATAAAAAAAAACCCAATACCGTCATATAAATAGCTTTAAAAGTGAAATTACTAAGTGAAAAGCTTGGAAATATCTATATTTATTATCAATGATTTTGGAGTGGTTAATAAAAGTAGCTTGATTTAAAAGTGAGATTATTGAGTGAAAAAGCTTGGAAATATCTATATTTAATATCCAGTGATTTTGGAGCGGTTAACGAAAGTAGCTTGATTTAGGAACGCTTGATTTGCAACGTACCTGTCGTTCCCCGAAAGCAGCGTGAATTTGGAACAATTCAGGAACCAAAGTGTTCTCGTGATTTTGAAACAGTGATTTTTGCCGCTGATCACAAACCGTGACAGTGACATTTTAGTAAAGTTACAAAGTAACCGTGACGTGATTTTGTGACCACCTCTAGGTTGAAGTGGGATCTCGTGTGCTGTTGTAATTTGTGAATGTGTAGATAACAAATCCATGTAAATATGTGCATCTGTTTCTTCAATAATCGAGCAGTGATGATTCATCCATCGAATTCCCACAGTGGTGACCCTGGACGTGATGTGTAAGTGCATGTGATTTCTTGATAACGACGCAGCAAGGATTACGACATGGAGTGCAACGCAGGAGCCACGTTAGGCTTACGGAGACGTGATCCTCCGGCACGGATTTGCCACGTGTTCTAACAAATTCTAACTACGTCTGCCACGTGTGACAAAAAAGTAAGTTCCATTTCCGAATAAAAATTTTCGCCATTATTTGATAGATCATTGAATCAGAATTATCACCATGTCTGAAATATCAGCTGTTAAAATTCCACAGTATAATTTTCCGACCCTTCTCTGTGGTTCTTAATGTGTGAGGCAACATTTGCATTAGGTGTTCCAAAACCTGTGACAGAAAGTGTTACTAAATATAATTACACTGTATCACACCTTTCACATGAAGCTGCCTCGTTAGTTCGCGATATGATTTCCGTTTCTGACGCTACTGATCCATATCAACACATCAAAACTGAATTAATCAAACGCTCAGGTGAATCATTGCAGCAAGAAATTCATAAACTTCCCTCAGGCGAGCAATTGAATGATTGGAGCCCAGTGAATTACTTCGGGTAATGAAAAGGCGAGCCGAAGCTTATAAAATTCCTGATGAGCTCATGTTAGAACTTTTTATGCAGCATCTACCCTCTTCTGTCCAAACCATAGTAGCAGCAATAACTCCCCTAACTCTAGACAAGGCAGCAGAAATAGCTGACCGTGTTATAGAAGTAGCTCCACCAGAGTTAGTGCAGTTTATTCCCCATCACTTGTAAATAGTGATGTGGAAACACGATTACTTGAGGAAATCAAAAGATTGAGCAAGGGAATCGATGATTTGGTTCGTAGTCCAAATTGCAACCGTGGCACTAGGCATTGCACTCGTAGCGTATCAAGAGCTCAGGATGCGAGCATTTGCTGGTATCACAACCAATACGGAGACAAGGCTCAAAAATGCAAACAACCATGCAATTTAAAAAAAAACGCGTAGAGGCGACGTGCGCTTTGCTAACCAAATCTTGTCGTCTTTTTGTTAGAAACAAAACCTAAAACACTAGTTTCTTAGTAGACACTGGTTCCGACGTTTCTATTTTGCCTATTTCTTCCTTGCACAGGCAAAAGGAACCTATGATGACATTATCTGCTGCGAATGCTTCAGAGATAACGGTGTATGCTCAAAAGCTACTCACTCTTGATTTCAATCTCCGTCGGATATTTAAGTGGCCATTTCTTGTAGGGAATGTTTCCACGCCAATATAATTGGTGGTGATTTTCTGTACCATTTTGGCTAAGTTCCTAATCTACGAAGGAGATGTCTAGTAGACACGAAAACCAAAATAAGGAAGTTACTGCAAGCCAAAATTCATTCAGTAAATCTGGTAACAGGTGATAGCATTTATCATAAATTGCTATGTGAATTTTCAGGTGTAACAGAACCACCTCGCCATGATCAACCAGTCAAACATAGTGTTCTACACCATATAGAGACCACTGGTCCGCCAGTAACAGCAAAACCACGAAGATTGGCTCCAGACCGACTTCGCATTGCTAAAACAGAATTTTAACACATGTTAGATCTTGGACACATTCGCCCATCAAAAAGCAATTATGCATCACCACTTCACATGGTTCCAAAGAAAAACTGCACCGATTGGAGGCCAGTCGGAGACTATCGTGCACTAAATGCACAAACAGTTAAGGATCGGTATGGAGTACCCAACATTTTGGATTTCACATCCGAGCTTCATGAAAAGAAAATCTTTTTACATATAGATCTTGTCAAGGCTTATCACCAGATTCCCATTCATCCTGCTGACATACATAAAACAGCAATCACCACACCATTTGGTTTGTTTGAAAGCACTCGAATGTAGTTTGGACTATGCAATGCCTCTTCTACCTTTCAACGCTTCATAGACGAAGTTATTCGTGGTCTGCCCTTTGTATACGTCTTCGTGAATGATATCCTAGTGGCATCAAATTCACTAGAAGAACAGTTGGCGCATTTGAGAACATTGTTCGAACGCCTCCATCAGTATTGTCTTAGCTTGAAACCTTCCAAATGTGTCTTTGGAGTTCCCTCTATTGAATTCTTGGGATTCAAAGTTTCTGAAGCTGGCATTGAACCACTTCCAGATCGCGTCAAATATTCAAAAGAATCAAAGCCATCAGAGATTTTCCACGACCAACCACTATAACCCAACTTTCTCGGTCTATTCAACTTCTACAGACGCTTCATTCCCAGAGCAGCTGACATCCTTGCACCGTTAGTGAAATTTCTTGAAGGACGCAAGAATAAAAGTAAATCTTGTGTTACATCTGGTCAACCAAAGGACACTCTACAGTGGTCTGATACTGTTGAGAAATCTTTCACTGATGCCAAAGAAGCACTAGCTCAAATCACTCTGCTACACCATCCGATACCTGGTGCTAACTTGAGTATCTTTGTTGATGCATCAGAAGTAGCATTAGGAGGTTCCTTAATGCAGTTTGTAGAAAAATGTTGGCAACCCATAGCTTTCATGTCAGTCAAACTAAGTGCCAATCAACGTAAATGATCAGCATATGATCGAGAGTTACTGGCAATCTACACAGTAATCAAACATTTCAGGCATATGCTTGAAGGTCGTTAGTTTGTCATATTTACAGATCAGAAGCCTCTCATTTATGCATTTAAACAGAAACCTGACAAGTGCAGTCCGACTGTCCGAGACAACTACGACACTTGGATTTCATTTCACAATTTTCTACGGACACAAGACACATCTCCGGCACAAGTAACACAGTTGCTGATTCTCTCTCGCGCATTGAGATTGATTCCATTACTACTGCCATTTCACTCGATTTCCAAGAGTTTGCCAGACTTCAATCAATAGATAGTGAGATTCAAGATATTATTCAAAAGAATTCTTCACTCCAGTTAAAAAAGCAGCCTTGTCCACTTACAGACACAGTACTGTATTGTGACATATCAACTGGAACTCCTCGTCCATTTGTTTCACATGCCTTTCGAAGATGTCTCTTCGACCGTTTCCATGGTCTTTCACATCCTGGTATCGCAAGCACAACGAAACTTATTAGCTCTCGTTACGTGTGGCCGGATATGAACAGGATGATCAAGGAATGGGTTCGAAGCTGTCAAGCCTGTCAATGCTCCAAAGTCCAGCGCCATACAAAGACTCCCTTGGGAACTTTTGCCATGCCCGACGCACGTTTTTCACACATCCACATAGACATCATTGGTCCATTACCAATGTCTGATGGAAAACGTTACTGCCTCACCATAATTGATCGATATACTCGATGGCCTGAGATAATTCCCATATCTGACATCACTGCTGACACAGTTTGTCGTGCCTTATTTCATTCCTGGATTTCTCGCTTTGGATGTCCATCAACCATCACCACGGACCAAGGGCGACAATTTGAATCATCCTTATCCAGACAGCTTACTGACATGCTTGGAACTAATCGAATTCGAACCACCGGCTATCACCCAAGTGCTAATGGGTTGATAGAACGGTTCCACAGGAATCTCAAAGCTTCCATAACAGTTCATGAACAAATCAAATGGACAGAAGCACTGCCTATAGTTCTTCTTAGCATTCGCTCTGCTGTGAAACCCCACATACAAGCATCTTGTGCTGAACTTGTCTGTGGCACTTCTCTACGACTATCTGCAGACATGTGCTCCAGTGTGAAAAAGCTTTAGAAGAACGATCCGCGGTCAGAAGTTTACAATAGACTGGATCTCGCTCCTATGTCGTGACCTTTGATTCCATTTCCCAGATGAAACTAGCTTTGTTTCTTATCTTCGTGATTATATATGAAAAAGTTAGTAAAATCATGCAATGCATTGATTATGATACGCTTTTCGACATACCAGAAATCATTACTCAAGTTTTGAGGATAATGGCTGTGGAACAAATCTGGCTCCAGTGTCCTGACCTTTGACCCCATTTTGATGATATTCAACAGAACCGGTAAGGTATATTTCCGGAACAACATGATAAAGTTTTGTCTCAATCGAAGCATTTTTACGTAAGTTATAACGCATAAGGGAGATGGAATGGATCCCGATCCTATGTCCTGACCTTTGACCCCACTTAACCCATTTTCAATAGGGTTCGTCCCCAGGTGGTCCCCTAAGACATACTAAAATTTCATTGAAATCAAACAATATTTATGCAAGTTATGACTTATGACGCATAAGGACAATAGAATGGAACTCGCTCCTATGTCGTGACCTTTGATTCCATTTCGTCCATTTTCAATAGGATTCGTCCCCAGGTGGTCCCCTACCACATACTAAAATTTCATCGAAATCAAACCATTTTTACGCAAGTTATGACGCATAAGGGTAATGGAATGCATCCCGCTCCTATGTCCTGACCTTTGACCCCACTTCCCCCATTTTCCACAGGGTTCGTCCCCAGGTGGTCCCCTACGACATACTAAATTTTCATCGAAATTAAACAGTATTTACGCAAGTTATGAGGCATAAGGGCAATTCAATGCTTCCCGCTCCTATATCCTGACCTTGGACCCCACTTAACCCATTATCAATAGGGTTCGTCCCCAGTGGTTCCCTACCACATTCTAAAATTTCATTGAAATCGAACTATATTTACGCAAGTTATGATTTGTTCAGAGACTTGTTCGCACCTCTCACATAGATTATTGGGCGTATTTTTCGTATTCTGATTTTCAGAGGTGACACGGAGTTTAACCATGTCCGAAGCTTTAGAAGAACGATGCAGCTGTTGTTTAAGGACGACGCTTCCCGACATGTTGAAATGTCATTCAGCGGGAAGAATCACCTTTGCAACAATCTTAATCCATTTCCACTGATCATCCAATTGTCATCTTGGATGTGTCAATTTCTGCAAAGTCTCATACTAATGAACGTTCTAATATTGACTATGGGACGGTTTCTCACGCTTCCCGTCCCTCGCGAGGATATTTCCCTCCGCGGTCAGAAGTTTCTTCTAGTGCGTCACCAGTACTGCTTAATCGGGAAGATGTCTGATATCACTCTTGAGTATTCTCGATAGCCTTCGATGGATTTACCTGCTTATCTGCTGCCACCATTTTCTTCCCCGTGGAAAAAGCAGTTGCTACCAACGAAGCATTTGAATCTTGACATATGAGTTTGCCTCCGTAGGACTCTGATGGGGTCTTCTGAACTTATGAACATGTTCACTTTGGTCAAAAGCGTTCAACTTCGCCCATGAAAAAGAATTCTCGCATAGAGGTAAGACAGCCCACTTTTTTTATTGGAGGTTTAACGACCACCGTGAGCAACTCAATGGGCTATAAGCAGTCGCCCGTCCCTAATTTAGGGCCATTGGTTCCAGGGAAGGGAGAGAGCCAGTGCCGTAAGACAAACACAACATCCATGCCTCACCGGGATTCGAACCCGGACCCCTTTCGGACGAATGATCAGAGGCCATCGCTTAGACCACTGCGCCACCGGGGCGGCACAGCTCACTTTAATAATATTTGTACTGAAGAACAGAACCAAATGATGAAGATACTTCATTCCATAATTACTTCCTTGTCTCCCGCTGACCTTGAAAATGCCAGTGATGATTTATTGCCTACAGAGGGCTTTTAACTGGGTTGCACAAATCGTATCAGTAGCCGTTCTTTTAATTAGATCTTCAATATTTGTTTTCTTCTGAGGAACTCAGTCAGAAAGAATGTGATGTTTAGTGAATGGTTTATCAACTCGCATCCTATTTTGCAGCAAGAATCTCGATTATTATAACATATATCGTACATCAACAGGATTATCTTTCAACCCTTGCTGTCATACGAGATCGACCGTAAGAGGCAAACTGTGGTTCGTAAACCGTGATAATTCTTCAAAGCTTGAAACCAATTTTGAAGAAATTTGCGGCGATTCTACTGAGGTCAAATAAATACCCGACTCAGAAAGACACCACCTCCCTAACGCAAGGTTTGTCTTTGTTGTGCCTTTTGGGTTCCCATATGCACTCACCAGTTTGTTACTTTCTCTTTATTTTGACGCCATGGCTTTTACATTAGCTACTTTGAATTGTAGGGGATGTGCAGACCACGGGGCAAATACTCTACTTTTTCAAGATATTTCGCCCATCTTCCCCAAATTACTGTTCCTGCAAGAGACAAATTGCTCCATCGCCAAACCTTATGCTCTGTGGAAGACCTAGCCATACATATTTTACATTGTTATGGGCCTGAAAATCGAGATGGACCAGCGATTGCTGTTCATTGGACAATCTCTCCGTCTCTTACTGTCATCCCGATTATTCACACATCTCCGGGCCACCTTATGACGTTTACACTGAACTCTCAGCAATTTTCACTGCTTCAATGTCCATGTTTCTTATGAACAGTCGTCGCTACGGACGTTAGTTGATCAGCTGCTATTACTTTCCTTTTCCCAGGTGATATTATCCCCTGAGGGCAGGGGGAGCGGAAGGAAGGTGAATTTCGAATGCACCTTGATCATTAAAATAAGCAAGTAACTTTTCCACTCACTGGTTGGGTCTCTCCGTACCATCACTTACCAACATTAACTCAGAGATGCATTCCCTTGTCTCCATTCCTACTTACGCTCCTTCACCTGGTTTCCACAAATTTCTGTCACCTCTTAGGCTGCAAGGGACAAATTGCTCCACCCCCACACCTTATCATCTGTGAAGTACCTAGCGATACATTTTTTTTATTGTTATGGATCTCAAAATCGCGGAGATGGAATAGCGATTGTTTTTCATTGTACACGATTGCTGTTACTAGCTGTTCATTGATTGCTGTTACTGCCAGCCAGATCGCTCAGATATCTCCGGGCCACCTTACACAGTCTTTTCCCGGCGCTCCTCCATGTGAAGCATCACGTTACTGTTTCTTCGGATTATGATATAGTGATTTGTACTTTTCAACTACGTTCACAGTTTCGGGTACCTCTATCGTGGGCGCCAGACATACGTCTTTTGCCAGTTTCTGCATAGTGTTGTCTTCTGATCGCCGCTTTTGGAAGCAATGAGCTTTACATGCCAGCCTTGTGAATCACCTTTTGAGCTTTGGTTACGGCTAAAGGCTCGCATAATTACTCGTACAAAGGAGTACTCGTGTTTCCGTTGGCGTAATATCAATCATTAAATCTTAATGTTGATATCTGATATACCCGTCTACTCGTCGGATCCGACCAACGTCAGTTACAGATGAATAAATCGAAGGGTTGCAGACCGGTGCTGCTAAATAAACTCTCCTCAGAGTGTGACGGCTTCATCTTGTAAAAACTGAAAAGCCCTAAACCTACCGTATTACACTGCTAGAAAAGCAGCGACTCAAGGTTACGGCAATTACAGCATTCTTCACCCATCCGTAGTAGTGGAGGTGCTTGAAGGAGTGATAGCCTGTAGGGGACAGATCAAGGGACTAAGGCGGATGAGGTAAGGTTTCGTACCTTAAATGGAACAGCTTCTGAATCGCTTAACGTGCAACAAACACGAAGTCTCGCATTATCATGAAGATGTATGGACCCATCGCTATTGACTACTGTCGGCTGTTTAATGAACAGTTTACAGTAGTCAATCGCCATGGGTCCATACAATACCCATCAGCCGTGGTCGTCTGACTTGGTTGTTAGAAAGAGGAGTGGATCGGCCACCTAACACTGACCGTCGTCTTCCTAAGATGGAGTACGGTCTCCGGCAGTAGCATACCAGAAACCCCCCCCCGCAAAAAAAATCTTCAAAGCCCCTTTTGCAAAAATCTATTAGCTTTCAATTACTTCAGTTTTTAAATTCCACATCATTAACAAGTTTTTATGGGCGTTCTAATAATTCAGATTCTTCGAAACCTATTTTTTGTAAAACCAAAGTTATTGTGTTTTAACTTGTAACACAAATGTGTTTTTGAAGTAATTAAAATGATTGTTCCAGTATAACTATTCTGTAGTACTGAAAGTATTACAAAACAGTTACTCCGAAGTTAATATCATGCATATTTTATTCATTTAGAGAACTGAAGCCAACCTCTTTGAAATGCCTCACTGTCACACACACACAAAACACGCGACTTTCATGTGACAGAGTCTAATGGCCTTTTCCGATTTATACCGAAATACAGAACATAGGTAAACAAATAAATAAGTAACAATTAAGAATTTTGGCGCAACAAAAGAGTCAAACTACTTAAATTATTTAATCTGGAATGCATAAAACACATGCCAAAATGATTTACACATAGTAAAATTTTTTCTGACTGCTGTAAAAATATGACACTAGTCTCTACTTCATCGTCCCCGTAAACAACATCTTGTCCTCATTGATATAAAATTTAATTCACTGAAATATTTCTTTCACATTCTCAGGTTAATATTATCATGAAGATGCTATTGCTATGACTGATAAAAGGAGCCTCAAGTCCTTTTGAATAACTGCTTTGCCGTCATCCAGTCTTTGTAAACTTAAAACGTGAAAAAAATACCTTTCTGTTTAATGCTTCTTTTAAAGCTGCAGTAAAAATTTCCTGGCTATCTCTTTAACCAGTTTCATATGAAGCTTCCGCAAAATATTTCTAAAAATATTTAGAAATCTAAAGAGATTTTTAGAAAAACCTTAGAAATCTAAAAATATATCTAAAAACCTTTTGCGGAAGCTTCCTTTTGTAAAAACTCTTACGGGTAGAGGACCCCACCCCCGCACTGTAAGGGTTGCGGGGTCTATCAGTGCGCCCCTCGTCTTCGGGGTGTATTTTAGGGTTTCGTCACGATCGAGCAATTGCACTAAACGTCAGCGATTGTAATGCAACATCCATTTCTCATTACATGTGACGAAACACATTAAAATAGTTTTGTTGCGGATAAACCGAGAAGAGCAGACATCAAATCGTCATGTCTTCTGCTCTTCCGTCAACTCGTGTGGGACCTATTTATCCATCTTCTTAACTTTGGCAATGGCCGTTAAATGCCGAGAAATGTCTGCAAAGTGTACTTCGTGTTTCTTGCCAAGTCCTCGTTCCGTTTTACGTGGATCAGATTCAATCAATTCGTCGGCATCATTGATAGCTTCATTTCGGTATACCGTATGGTTAATTTTCGAGGCTCATAGTGCAGTGCCGGAATTTTGCAAACCAACGTTGTGTCTTGAGTTCGCAAACGGCGCTTTCCCTAAATGTTGTATTGATGTTGCCAACTACTTCCGGTGCACGGTGTCCAAGTTTAAACTAACACAAGAAAATGACACTAATTTGGCTCTATTCTATCGTCCTCTTTAATGTATCACAATTCCCTTAAAATTAATGTCACTGACGAAATGATCAGAGCTTTATAAACAGCAACCTTCACGCTTTAAATTTCAGTATCAAAAGTCACATCGCGCGATGTGTTAATTCCCAAATTACCTGCCAACTGCACAACTCTGCAAAATCCGATATTTGATCTGTAACAACTTAATAGATTCGTGTCAGCATAATGAAACAGAGAGATAAACAAAAGAACAAAGTTTGAATTTTATTAATGTAGTGTGGCATTTCGGTAACATTTTATTTGAGACTCAGTGATACACATGATATAACAAAACAGATTGGATTTGTGATCGAAGCAAGACATCGCAATAATACTAATCGTGAAGGTTTCACGAAAGGGAAAAAAGTAAACACACAAATAACGGACACAATTGTATCATATGCTTAAAACCTTACGTAAAAAAGATGTTTCTCATCGGGAACCAACGTTGGCACTGCTTTGAAATGTATCTTCTAAAAACCACTTCCAGCAAATAAATCAATAAATCCTGGAATCTTCTCAACATCAGTGGCTAATAATGCATTAAAAACCACAAATTGGCTAACCTTTCATGCTCGAGAAAATGCAAAAAGGAAAAAAAAATATTATGAGATTCCTTCAGACATATCCGGACTCGCAAAACAGGCCTGAATAACTCCGAAAGTCTACAGTTGTCGAATCAAATGAGGCACGAAATGGCAAAACTAAATTTTCTTTCTACATTTCCTTGCGTTTCTTGCTTTACAGCGAGGAGCATAACATCTCTCAGCAATGAAGACAATCAATGATAAACTGTAACCGTATGCACACAGCATCAGTGCCCCATGAAGTTCCGTAACCGACAGCGCAGTCACCATGATTTCGTTACTCCGACGTGATCTTTGCTCTGTAGGGTGAATTTGATCCCTTTTCCACTTTTCAATGACTCCAGTCTCCGTTAATCTTACAATTCTGAAAGATGAAAAAGACATTAATGCAGTATAAGGCCCAGAATAAATAAATCCGAATAATGAATTAAAGAATACGCACAGAGATATATCACAAAAGTCTCAGATGTACACGTATTATGACAGCGTAGATGCGTAACTATAGACTTAAAACATCGCGAGGGGAATCAGCAGGGGCTTAATTTTTTTACTATTTAGTACTTACCCCACCCACCCTCTTCCGTAATGAAAAATAAACTGCAGAAATATATAAAATTGATAGTTGCCACTTTTAATATATTTGCGTTTTAAGTTCAAAATAATTAAATTTATTTAATTTCATTTACTACCAATGTCATCCCGAGATCTTCAGTTTTAGGATTAGTTTAAACGCAGTATTTATATAATTTAAATGTTGATCATTTCCCTTTCTGCCGTGGGTTGTTGAGAATATGGAGATAACCCCAGTTTCATTGCTGCGCTGAGGATTATTGAGGAGTGTGATGTAGGCTCGCCTTTCTTTTGTTTAGGAGTAATTTTTTTGTAACCTTTGTTAGAACGAGCAACAGATTCCGTATGTAGACGATATAGAAGCAAAACATTTAGTTTTATAACTCCAGCAATTTAAACAGAGATGGATATCCTACCCTCACTGTTGTTTGAATTTACACGGCCGCTACGGGATTAGCACAAGTTATCGCTAAACCAATAAGGAGCCGTCCATAAAGTACGTCCGTGATTTTTTACTATTTTTAGACTCCTCCTCTCCCCCATGTCCCATTTTGTCCGATTGTTGACACCCCCTAAAAAGTACGTCATAATTCCCGCAAACCCCTTTACTTTTGACTACTGCTTTTTGAAGTCCATTGAGAAACAGAAAGAAGACATGTAATTATTTAAAGCAATCTTCCATATACCTATTTACACGTTTGCTTCAAAAAATATTTATTAAATATTTAGGCTATAAATTTTTTTCCAAATGCTACCCGAACTTTATCATTCTGAAATAAAGATCTACAGATGAACGCACGGCTGCAACACTCCCGATTATACCATCTACAAAACACGATAGATTTGGTAGTACAAATACGAGAACTTAATATTAATATTCTGATTTAGCTTAATATCATCAGAAATATTTCATACCTTTTTCTAACATTTAAAAGAAGAAAAAAAGAGAAAACAAAACGAAGAAATACCATCCACTATATTTTTGCCGCTGGACGTCCGAATTACTAAACCTCTCCCTTCCACCATGTCACATTTGGTCTGGTTGTCAGGACCCCCCCCAACCCTGTAATCTTGAACGTGCTTTATGGACGGTCCCTAAGTAGGGTAATAATTTATCTCGGGGAAAAAAGGTAAAATTCGCGGGGCGATCGTAAGGTAAATCGCGAAATTTATGGGGCAAATCGCGAAATATCGTATTTCAGGCTCTTTCCCCACGCTTTGGACGTGTAAGATGCGTTGTCTGTCACAAAAGCGGTTATATTCACAAAATATATTTCGTACTTATTAACGCACTGGAGTATTTATTGCCTTGCTCAGTGCTTTAAAATTTACGGATTCCAAAAGTGGTGCACTCGAGAAAGATTGCATTCAAACAGGTTTCAGCATTACAGCTTTCAACATTCGTTTCAGCTGATGAAACTGCAAGAATATTCAAAATATACCTATCTTCTGAGTCAGTGGTTTCGTCTGCTATACGATGCTTGCACCAGATACTGATTTTGAAAAAAATCCTTTACTTGTTGCTTGAGAATATCAAATATATATTTTCGGGAAAATAACATTTTCCAAGTAATTTTTTAATGTAGAGTTATCCAGTTTGGGAAGTGTGATGTTAGCTGCACAAAACGCATTAGTTAATTTCGAATGTTCAGTTGAGTGACACTGTTCTTGTTTAGTTCTTTTCCCGATTAATTCATCAACACATTTCTGCATTATTTTCAGTTGACTGTTCGGACGCAATTTTCTTTTTATGCAGCTTGCTTGCTAAATGCTTTTCACATGTGTCCTTCCTTGAAAAATCCACTGGTATGTTGCAACACGAACAAAATAATAGATTTTTGTTCATATGAAATATTCCCTTGCTTTATTGCTTTCACCTTTCAGATGCACTCATTTTACTCACGTGGCTCATTCTCAAAATTAACAAACAATATTTAAAAACTTTGTAAACTAAATACTCACACGAAAGCACAAAAATTTTGTAAGCTGAGCGTCTGCGAAACTCAAACACTCTTTTCTGTGAGCTGCTTTTTCCAGCTTAAACTACAAATACAATTGACAAAATCTGGTTTACGAGTGCGGCAAGTCGCCAAGGTTATTCAACAGTAGCGAGGCTATCGTATGCTGTGCTAATTGCAAAAAATACATTTCTTTCCTTTATAAAATTGTATTATTCTTTATAAGATGGACCAAGCTCTAACTTATCAGGCCAAAAGCGTTTTATTTCAAAAAAAATAAAATCAAAATAATAAATAACAAAAAAAGTAAATTTTTTTCCCATTTATAGCATTGCTCATTTGGGAACTTGGTTGCCAGCCCCGTATTGTGTTTGACATGTTCTCATGATATGTGGTTAATGTTTAAGACAATTATCAAAAATAAAATTAATAAATAAAAATATAGAAACTTACAATCTCTAGCGCCTTTATTTATTTATCTATTTCTTGTTCAGCTTGTTCTTTAAGTAATTGAGATAATTTCTCATTTTTTTATAAACGTTTGAAATAAAATATCCCTGGATATTTTTATAAAATTACAAGCTGAATTATATTTTTAAAGAATACTAAGATTCAGTAAAAGAATATCTCTGTTTCCTTGTCCATTTGCCGATGAGCAATTACAATTGTATTTTAAAATATACGTCGAATCTCATAGTTTATCTTTTCGCCCTGAAAATGCAAGAGATGTGCCCACTCCCACGTCTGATCTCTTCACGCCCCCCTCCCCCCAGTAATTTGGTGAAGTCGGCGCCCTGCGTTATGCAGTATCAAAACAACAAAAACTACATTCCCCGGTAATTTTAACTTAAAGGAGAAATATATCAGAGAGTGTACATTTTTAAGTTACCAAAGAAACCGATGCTGTTAGATACCGCTTTAGTTACTAAAGTAATTCACCGATGCTGTCACACGTACGGTCATTCACAAACATAATTTTCAAACTGTAGGTCAAGATTAAAAACACTTTATTTACAATTAAAAACTAATATTTACACGCGAGATCTTTCGGGGCTGAACATAGCATCCATCATCAGGCTCAAGCGCCACGAAACACAGGAGAAGACATTATATACTGTTAAACACGACCCACAATTCACTCGGTTTTCTCAATCACCGGTGATGCCATCAACAAATCGTTAAAGTCCAAAATATCAAGTCTAAATATCTTATCCTATAAAGTCCTCTTCTTCAGAGTTGTGTGAGGAGGGGGCAACCACCTTTCTCCACTGTCTTGGAACAAATGTCGGGAGTTCAATGTTACAGCATGTTTCCCCATATGCAAGAATTAAGAGGCTTTCCGTAAGGAAGACAGTACGTTTATTAACACTTGAGTTAAGTACCCTAACATTTTTCCAATCTGGGGAGTAACTTCCCTGGTTAACAGCTTGAGTGAAAGCTGTGGAAACCGTTCCAGAACGAAGAGCGTATTTATGTTCACCCATTCTGACATTAACGGTTCTTAGGGTAGAACCTATATAGTATTTAACTGCAGTACCTGAATCCTCATGAATTAATGGTATGCAGTAGATGCCTGGTTTGTTAAGTGCTGGGACTCTATCCCTATCATTTCTTTTCATGGAAAAAAGGTTTCTGGTGGACACTCCAAACATTAGATTGTGTTTGTAACAGGCTTTTCTTAAGATAGACACAAGAGGTGGAATGAAATCAACTTTGCCGATGTACTTAGTAGGTTTTTTCTCTGTGGACAAAGTCGTGAATCTCAGTCTTTGATATTGTTGTAATAGTGTTTGGAAGAGGTAGACAGAGAACCCAAACAATAAGGCCAAATTTTGAACTCTAGAAAGTTCATCACGTCGAGTTTTACTTGGCGAAGAATGGGTGAAGGCACGTCTTATTAATAAGCGTAAAGCTGAAGCTTTATGTTCGGGAGGGTGAGAGGAAGTGAATGGGATCATACAAGGTATGAACGTCGGTTTACGGAAGACACAATGCTTGATTTTATTGGAATTCGAATTTCGAGACAGTAAAATGTCCAGGAATGGCAATTTTTCCTCTTTCTCAAGGTCTTTGGTAAACTTTATAGTTGGAAACTGGGTAGAAAGACAATCTACAAATTCGTCCAGTAAAGGTAAAGCATGGGGCCAAAAATCCAACATGTCATCAACGTACCTAATCAACAGTGACGGTTGATAAGGGAAGTCCAACATGACCTTGTTTTCTAGATGCTGCATGAGGATCTCGGCTAAAACGGGGGAGAGGGGGAACCCATTGGTGCCCCTTCCTTTTGTTGATAGAACTTACCATCAAATTTAAAGTAAGTTCTCTTAGCTACGAGTTTGAGACCAGAAATTATTGCATTAGCTTCAAGTGGAGAGATGGAATTGTCTTCTTGTAATTTGTCCTCAATAATTGAGTGAACGGTGTTGAGTGGTATACTTGGAAATAGTGATACTACATCCTGCGAAGCCATTATGAACTCAGTTCCCCCAGAATCAAAGGTTTTGATACGAGATATAGCCTGCATAGAACTTTTAATGGATACAGAGGAATTTGAGGTGAGAGGTTTTAAAAATGAAGCCAACGCTGTCTAGAGTGTGCGAGTAGGGTTAGCATATCCTGAAACAAGCAACCTAAGAGGTTGGTCCGGTTTGTGAATTTTTATTTTCCAAAGACCTCGGGAACCCTAGGTCCTACTGGAGGTCTCATTTTTCTAGAAATAGATTTAGGTAGGAAACCTTGGTTTCTTAGTTTACTTAATTCTGCAATAGTTGCTGAAGTTGGGTCAGACCTGAGAACACGGTGGGGAATTAAATTGATGGCCTGTTTCATCCTAGCGTAATAGTCGTCACGGTCCAGAATAATGATTTGTTGTGTTTTGTCTGCACAAATGATTGACAAGTTTGGGTTTTTTGCTAGCTGTAGTAACTGATCTCGTTCGTATTTCAGAGCTGGTGATGTTCTATTAGGTCCTGCAAGAGTCTTGGCCAAAGCATAACGAGTAGAATCACGTACTTCTTCGGGAAGTGCACTGAAAGGTTTTCAACCTGTAGGATTGTATTTAGAGGTCGAAAAGAAGACACTGGAAAGCTAAATTTAAATCCTCGACTTAGGGCTGAACGTTGGCTGTCCGAGAGTTCTACAAAACTGTAGTTAAGGAATGGTTCTTGTAGCGAGTATTCATCAGCATGTTCAACATTTTGACTTCGTAGATGAATTTGTAAGGGTCGGTTTGATACCAGAACCAGGTCACAGAGTTTCCGTATATGTCGTTGAGTAACCACATTCACCTCTTTTTGTAAATTAGAAAAGAAAATCATTAAACGCTTACCCAAGATAATTTGGTGAGCATGTCTCGTCAGGTAGGCATATGCATTATATGACTTACGGTTGAGCATGTCTTTCCTCCTTATTTCAGCTGTTAATATTTTTTGTTGTGCATTGGCGATGACCCAGGTATCTCCTTGAGATATTGCGAAACATCTGATTCTAAGAAACTTTGGCATCACTTTCAGTGAGCGACAATTAATTAAAAAGCTTAAGTGGGCCTCGTTGACAGATAATTTTCTGCGAAAAACACAGAAGATTTTAAAAGCCCTCTCCATGCCTCGTGCACTTTAGGTAAGGTATCCACTTGAAGAGGTTCCTTACAAAGCATAAGAAATTTGCCGCTAAGATATGGTAAATGCTAAAAGTCTATCGTACGAAAGGTCACTAAAGTAATTCACCGATGCTGTCACACGTACGGTCATTCACAAACACAATTTTCAAATTGTAGGTCAAGATTAAAAACACGTTATTTACAATTAAAAACTAATATTTACACGCGAGATCTTTCGGGGCTGAACATAGCATCCATCATCAGGCTCAAGCGCCACGAAACACAGGAGAAGACATTATATACTGTTAAACACGACCCACAATTCACTCGGTTTTCTCAATCACCGGTGATGCCATCAACAAATCGTTAAAGTCCAAAATATCAAGTCTAAATATCTTATCCTATAAAGTCCTCTTCTTCAGAGTTGTGTGAGGAGGGGGCAACCATCTTTCTCCACTGTCTTGGAACAAAGTCGAGGATTTAAATTTAGCTTTCCAGTGTCTTCTTTTCGACCTCTAAATACAATCCCACAGGTTGAAAACATTATCAGTGCACTTCCCGAAGAAGTACGTGATTCTACTCGTTATACTTTGGCCAAGACTCTTGCAGGACCTAATAGAACATCACCAGCTCTGAAATACGAACGAGATCAGTTACTACAGCTAGCAAAAAACCCAAACTTGTCAATCATTTGTGCAGACAAAACACAACAAATCATTATTCTAGACCGTGACGACTATTACGCTAGGATGAAACAGGCCATCAATTTAATTCCCCACCGTGTTCTCAGGTCTGACCCAACTTCAGCTACTATTGCAGAATTAAGTAAACTAAGAAACCAAGGTTTCCTACCTAAATCTATTTCTAGAAAAATGAGACCTCCAGTAGGACCTAGGGTTCCCGAGGTCTTTGGAAAAATGAAAATTCACAAACCGGACCAACCTCTTAGGTTGCTTGTTTCAGGATATGCTAACCCTACTCGCACACTCTAGACAGCGTTGGCTTCATTTTTAAAACCTCTCACCTCAAATTCCTCTGTATCCATTAAAAGTTCTATGCAGGCTATATCTCGTATCAAAACCTTTGATTCTGGGGGAACTGAGTTCATAATGGCTTCGCAGGATGTAGTATCACTATTTCCAAGTATACCACTCAACACCGTTCACTCAATTATTGAGGACAAATTACAAGAAGACAATTCCATCTCTCCACTTGAAGCTAATGCAATAATTTCTGGTCTCAAACTCGTAGCTAAGAGAACTTACTTTAAATTTGATGGTAAGTTCTATCAACAAAAGGAAGGGGCACCAATGGGTTCCCCCTCTCCCCCGTTTTAGCCGAGATCCTCATGCAGCATCTAGAAAACAAGGTCATGTTGGACTTCCCTTATCAACCGTCACTGTTGATTAGGTACGTTGATGACATGTTGGTTTTTTGGCCCCATGCTTTACCTTTACTGGACGAATTTGTAGATTGTCTTTCTACCCAGTTTCCAACTATAAAGTTTACCAAAGACCTTGAGAAAGAGGGAAAATTGCCATTCCTGGACATTTTACTGTCTCGAAATTCGAATTCCAATAAAATCAAGCATTGTGTCTTCCGTAAACCGACGTTCATACCTTGTATGATCCCATTCACTTCCTCTCACCCTCCCGAACATAAAGCTTCAGCTTTACGCTTATTAATAAGACGTGCCTTCACCCATTCTTCGCCAAGTAAAACTCGACGTGATGAACTTTCTAGAGTTCAAAATTTGGCCTTATTGTTTGGGTTCTCTGTTTACCTCTTCCAAGGACTATTACAACAATATCAAAGACTGAGATTCACGACTTTGTCCACAGAGAAAAAACCTACTAAGTACATCGGTAAAGTTGATTTCATTCCACCTCTTGTGTCTATCTTAAGAAAAGCCTGTTACAAACACAATCTAACGTTTGGAGTGTCCACCAGAAACCTTTTTTCCATGAAAAGAAATGATAGAGATAGAGTCCCAGCACTTGACAAACCAGGCGTCTACTGCATACCATTAATTCATGAGGATTCAGATACTGCAGTTAAATACTATTTAGGTTCTACCCTAAGAACCGTTAATGTCAGAATGGGTGAACATAAATACGCTCTTCGTTCTGGAACGGTTTCCACAGCTTTCACTCAAGCTGTTAACCAGGGAAGTTACTCCCCAGATTGGAAAAATGTTAGGGTACTTAACTCAAGTGTTAATAAACGTACTGTCTTCCTTACGGAAAGCCTCTTAATTCTTGCATATGGGGAAACATGCTGTAACATTGAACTCCCGACATTTGTTCCAAGACAGTGGAGAAAGGTGGTTGCCCCCTCCTCACACAACTCTGAAGAAGAGGACTTTATAGGATAAGATATTTAGACTTGATATTTTGGACTTTAACGATTTGTTGATGGCATCACCGGTGATTGAGAAAACCGAGTGAATTGTGGGTCGTGTTTAACAGTATATAATGTCTTCTCCTGTGTGTCGTGGCGCTTGAGCCTGATGATGGATGCTATGTTCAGCCCCGAAAGATCTCGCGTGTAAATATTAGTTTTTAATTGTAAATAAAGTGTTTTTAATCTTGACCTACAATTTGAAAACTATGTTTGTGAATGACCGTACGTGTGACAGCATCGGTGAATTACTTTAGTGACCTTTCGTACGATAGACGTTTAGCATTTACCACCGCTTTAGTTATTAGAGGATGCTATTTCTTCCTGAAGTCACTGCGGTCTCGGTCAACTGCTATGTACTGAACTTGTACTATGAATGAATTTGAGTTTGATATTCTAAAGCCCAGGTTACTAGACTGTATAAACCTTGTTCAAAATCTAGCTTCCAGCATTGTTATTAGTTCAACATTCCGCCCTTTTGAAATAACATACTAAGGTACGAAAGAAAAACAGTGGACTGCGAGCAACCTCTCTGGCTACGAGCCCTTAGTTAAGAGTCCGAAGGACAAAGTTTATTTTCTCGGGGCAAAAGCTCTGAAAATTCCAAAATCAGAGACAAATTTTTAAAACGTAAAAATCTTACACAAATTACGAATAGAATTCACAGATATAAATGAACTGAGAGCCAGAGTTTCTTCGGTATAGTTCAGCAGCACATTTTGTTTCAAATATTTCTGTGCCTTTGTTCCCCTTACCAATTTCTTAAGGGAACGCCGTTCCCCACTGTTCTCGCCCACTTCCAACACTGCTCAGCTTTGCAAGAAAAGTTGTTGGTACACTGTTGAAAAATTCAGTTCAACGTTGTATCACAATATCATGCAGCTTCTGACACTTATACCATGATCTGGTGCGATTTTCACACTTGCACCATAAAGTGGTGCTTGAAAACCTTTGACGTGCACCAAGTTTTCGTGCAAATTACCAAATGCAGCCGGAACGGCGTTACCTTGCACCATATTTTGGTACAGTGAAGGAAACGGCGCATGCGTCTTAGTCATCAAGTCATCCGAAGGAGGCAGATGTTGTGTTGTGCCGCCATGTCGGTTTTGTCGTCACAGTGAGTGCAAGTATGGAAAATTTTAAAGAAGTGTTCACTCAAGTTAATAAGGTAAGTGACGAAAATAATTTTTGTAGCACATATATATCTGGTGTTCCTGACATAATTAAATTATTTTTACGTTGAACTTTCTGATGTTATATATGTGCCTAGCCACGTGTAGGGCAACACAATTTTAGTTTCCTGAGGATGTTGTTCACATGGAAGTAGCTTCTAATGCAATATAACAAGCTCAAATTGCGGCATTAATTGGCCCAGTGTATTGATCTTGAAATTGATATTATATGTGCTAACATAAGCAATGAAGATTAAAAGCTTCAGAATATGCGAGAAAAAAATTAAAAAGAAAAAAAAAGGAATATTTTATTCCTAAATTGATGAAGAAAACACCAACTCTTTGGAACTGCACGTAGAAACCGTGTTTTCAAAATATTTTATCCATAAAGCAGTGATGTAAGAAGACCACTTAATTTTGGTGATATGTTGCACCAATAAGTTGAACTACACCAGCTGCACCAATAAGTTGAACTACACCAGCTGCACCACATTTTTGGAAAGCTACATGAACAAGTGGTGCAACTTTGCACCATATAATGTAATAAAGTTACACCATATCGTTGGGTTTTGTTTGCACCACATAATGTGCATCTTTTCTCAGAAAGTGGTGCAGTTGGTGTAGCACCACTTTTTGGTGCAACCTATCCACAAATTTTTAACAGTGTATCTCTACAAATAAACTGGCAGTAACAAAAGAGGAAGGTATATTCCATAACAAAACACCAGATAAAAGTTTTGTGGGTGGATTGAAAAGCAAAACTTCACAGACGTGATAATTTAATGGGATTGCGGTGCGCACACTTTTGGCTACAGGTTATATCGGTGCGTTTGACGAATGCAAATCTGTAAATGGTCCTTTCCAGGAGACTGCAAAAACTTGATGCAGTCATAATCACGAAAGCAACGAACAATGTCATTTACAAATAATCCTACGGTAGGCAACATTCGGAGAAGTTCAGGTTAAAAGTAAGCCTGAATTACACTAGTGATCAAAATTAAAGCCATAAGCACAAAAACCTAGTTAACGGACAATAACTGAGAAAGCAATGGACATAAGGAAAGGATCTTTTTGTTTCCTGTGTGGCACAGTGTTTCACACTTATGAACACAAAATAACTAAGCTGTATGCAAACGTGCACGTATTATGGGGCTGTGAAAAGAATCGATGAAATAAGGCAGGAAACGATATAACAATAAGCAAAGAAAATGGTATCATAGTCTTCAATATGGAATATGATCCCCACAGACAGCAGCTTCACAGGGATGAAACCAAAGTTTCATAGCGTCGAAGCTTCAAGGTTCATAGCGCCGAAACCAAAGCTTCATAGCGCTGAAAACCAATCTTCATAGAGACGAAACCAAAGCTTCATAGCGCTGAAAACCAATCTTCATAGAGACGAAACCAAAGCTTCATAGCCCTGAAAACAAATCTCCATAGAGACGAAACCAAAGCTTCATAGCGCTGAAAACCAATCTTCATAGAGACGAAACCAAAGCTTCATAGCGCTGAAAACCAATCTTCATAGAGACGAAACCAAAGCTTCATAGCGCTGAAAACAAATCTTCATAGAGACGAAACCAAAGCTTCATAGCGCTGAAAACAAATCTCCATAGAGACGAAACCAAAGCTTCATAGCGCTGAAAACCAATCTTCATAGAGACGAAACCAAAGCTTCATAGCGCTGAAAACCAATCTTCATAGAGACGAAACCAAAGCTTCATAGCGCTGAAAACAAATCTTCATAGAGACGAAACCAAAGCTTCATAGCGCTGAAAACCAATCTTCATAGAGACGAAACCAAAGCTTCATAGCGCTGAAAACAAATCTTCATAGAGACGAAACCAAAGCTTCATAGCGCTGAAAACCAATCTTCATAGAGACGAAACCAAAGCTTCATAGCGCTGAAAACAAATCTTCATAGAGACGAAACCAAAGCTTCATAGCGCTGAAAACAAATCTTCATAGAGCCGAAACCAAAGCTTCGTAGCCCTGAAAACAAATCTCCATAGAGCCGAAACCAAAGCTTCATGGTTCATAGCTCCGAAACCATAGCTTCAAGGTTCATAGCGCCGAAACCATAGCTTCAAGGTTCATAGCGCCGAAACCATAGCTTCAAGGTTCATAGCGCCGAAACCATAGCTTCAAGGTTCATAGCGCCGAAACCATAGCTTCAAGGTTCATAGCGCCGAATCAGAAGCTCCAAGGTTCATAGCGCCGAAACCATAGCTTCAAGGTTCATAGCGCCGAATCAGAAGCTCCAAGGTTCATAGCGCTGAAATCAAAGCTTCATAACGCCGAAACCAAAGCTTCATAGCGCCGAAACCAAAGATTCATAGAGCCGAAACCAAAGCTTCAAGCTTCATAGCACCGAAACCGAAGCTTCAAGGTTCATACCGCCGAAACCAAAGCTGCATAGCGCCGAAACCAAAGCTGCACAACGCCGAAACCAATGCTTCACAGCGCCGAAACCAAAGCTTCACAGCGCCGAAACCAAAGCTTCACAGCGCCGAAACCAAAGCTTCACAGCGCCGAAACCAAAGCTTCACAGCGCCGAAACCAAAGCTTCACAGCGCCGAAACCAAAGCTTCATAACGCCTAAATCAAAGCTTCAAACTTTACAGCGCCTAAACTAAAGCTTCATAGCGCCGAAACCAAAGCTCCAAACTTCATAGCGCCGAAACCAAAGCTTCAAGCTTCATATGGCTGAACGAAGCTTTAAATGAGGGTGTCCACCTAGAGACTGTGAGATTAAGTCATATTCGTTCAGAAGAGCACACCGTTTATCCTGTATAGATGTTTGAGGAGGGGCGCGAGCAGCAATTCGTCGACCTAAAGTGTCCCACACATGCTCAGTGAGATTAACCACAGTGAGAATGACTGCAGGCGGCAGCGGTAATTTTCATTCTCCTTAGGGGTGCTAAAGTTTGAAGCATCGGCGTATGGCTTTTGCTGTTTCTTAATGGCATGCGAGTAATTTCACAACTTCTCTTTCCTCTGATCTTCTAATCGGTAATTGAATAACTCCTCTGTAATGACCGTCGCTACCACTACCTCTCTTTATGAATATCTTTGCAATTTGCGAGTCATTAAATTTTATTATTTTTGGTTCGATCAAACTCAGACAAAATGCTCTGAGTTTCCTCTTTATTCTATTAATGCCACTGAGGAAACTGACCCGGTTCAATACCAAAAATCACACTGACCCACTTGCAGAAATCAGAGTTCAGACTTTCTTGAACACTAACAAGTATAGTGTAATGCAATTTACTCTGGCTTGGGTAAATCTCATGGGTGGGTGAATGGGAGACACGCATATTCCTGTATTTATCAGTCTTTCCGACTTGAACTCCTTAACGAGCTTTAGTTCGTCTACTCTCGTAGTTTCGTAACACGACTTAAGGTACGATCAGCGGAAAGAGCCGAGGCCTTTCAGAAAAACGTTCCGTTCGTCTTAGACGCCAAAAAGACATCTCTCTTCCCTTCCAGATCAAAGACATCTACCCCCCCCCTCCTTTTGACCTTTAGACCATCAAATACGTCTTTCCTTAACTCAAGAATTTCTTCATTCTCTTACTAAATAGACGTTTCGGAGTTAACTCCTGTGTGGTTATCTGTAGAATTATAAAATTGTCCTTAAGCATGCGCCTCGCATTCACACACTCTGAAGCGATAATACCCGCAACAAATGTACAATACGTTTGACATTCCCATGCCGACGACTCCGTCAAACTAGCGCAAACAAAGGAATTACACGTAGAAATGAATATGTTAACACATATTTATAACTATCATTTCTGAACCGAGGTTAGAGAATCTTACATGCACTATAACTATTCAGATTCTATCGGATTTTGTTGAGGCTACCGGCAACCTTCCCGAATCCCAGAGTTTATTTTTTACCACTTTTCTTTATTTAGATGTATCTAATCTTATTTCAGTTGAATGACCTTTTCCCCCTATGTTATGATATCATAGGTAAACGATGACGCAAAAAAGACTAAACAACATAGCTGATTGTCATACACATCAAGAAACATTGAGCATACTGACTGCACAGAAATATCTCAGTAGTTTGGTAGCATAATGAAGGCAGACTCTGGTGAGTCAAAAGTTTGTCTCTTTGTAATGTTGGGCCTCCATTTATGTGTGTGTTGCCTGGGTACAGCGATGACGTGCATTTGGCAAGAGCATCATAACACATGCAGTATGCAAAAATGTAGCCTGAACACTTGGAGGCCCAACTCCGAATCATTCGAAAAACGGGCTTACTCTGTGCTGTTGCACTTAAACTAATTTAGGTACTGTATATGTAAAACACACGTATGTATGCAAGCACGTATGTACAGTATATAAGAATGAATGCAGTTAGTGACAGCCACTATCTTTGTGCTCCCTCCCCGTGGCTGGGTTGTCTGAGGCGTTTTTTTGTTTTTTTTTATTGAAGGTTTAACGACCACCGTGAGCAACTCAATGGGCTATAAGCAGTCTCCCGTCCCTAATTTAGAGCTACTGGTTCCAGGAAAGGGACTGAGCCAGTTCCGTAAAACAAACACAGCATCCATGCTTCACTGGGATTCGAACTCGGATCCACCTCGGACGAATGATCAGTAGCAATTGCTTAGAACACTGAGCCACCAGGGCGGCATTGGTTTTTGAATATTCTTCCAAGATGGATCCGAGGTCAAGCCCGGATGAGGTGTGGATTGTGTGTCTATCTCATGGTGCTTGTTCGACCCCATCTCTGAAAGTAGTGCATCCAAATTAGAAAGGGGCGACTGCTTATAGCCCCAATGAGTTGTTCACGATGGTTGTTAAATCCCACAACAACAACAATATTTGTACACTATAAATCGATTGTTCAATCAATAACAGATTATTAAAAATAGGTTTGAAATGCAATCTAAAAATCAGATCCGATTTATAAATGATAATATCTTATTACTAAAAGTAACTTACAGATCATTAAATTGCTGTTTGTAAGGAAAGTTTCTTCGCATGGCTATGGCGATAAGTTCAAATACGTATCCTTCGGTGCTCATGTGGTAGTCAGTTATGCCCATTTTATAGGCTGTATAACTGGAAGCCATTGCTTGTGAAAGGAAAGCGAAGTTTCTTCCCTGTGTTTTCTTGATCCCTTCATCAACAGAGTCTAGAAAATTTGAAGGATTTTGTAGGACTGACTTCCCGATCACAGCCAGCTCACCCTCCAGATGCTGAAAAGAGATTTTCTTCAGTTAAAAAATGTTAAATAAAAAGCTTTGATTTTAGAAAGGTAGATTCAAGTAATCAGTATTAAGTAGAAGCATGACAGATTATTCTGCTTGCACATCGTTACATGGACGTCGCTAGACTTTGAAATGAGGATGGGCGAGTATAATTTTTGCTGGGACAAGTTTGATAACATCTTTATTTATGAAACACTGAAAGAAATAATTTCACTGCTTTTTACTATCGGCTACAAAGGAATTCGTGCACCTGTTTCCCGGATACATTCCAGCAAAGTTGGGAAACTGTTGGCCACCAGCTGGCAGTGATGGGTCACTGCTGGCTGAAATCTGCCGCTCACGGCATGGTAGCGGTCCGTTGGTGGCAGCGCCATCAGTTGGCAGCCATTGATGGCCCTGCAGCATCGCCGTGAATTGCTGGCCTCCAAGAAAGTGCCACTAGTGGCCCATAGCTGGCAACCGATGCAACGCCAACTCGAGGTGGTAGCAACAGGACTGCGCATGCTCACAAGCAACACGTGCTCTGTCTCTCGTGGCACCAGCTAGTTGAAAATGACCCTATCGCCATCGTGTTATTTTAGTGGATATTAAGTAATAAAAGCCATATATGGAGAGGCGAATTAATTTCCTAATGAAATGCCACGTCGACGAAGATTACCGTCGGAAGAAAAATACATAAATAGTTATTAATGAACTGTAAGAAATAGTCTCTTACTCTCATGTATTTATAGAAACTCGCTTCGTAGCAAAATTCCTGCACTAACACACAAAGAATCGAGAATACAGATAGCCATGAAATACACCCACTCCACTCCCATGAATAACAAGAAATAATTTCTGTGTAATGTTTCGTTTTAACATACACACACACACACACACACACACAAATAAGAATTATACGCGTACAAAATTTATCAATTATTTGAAAAAACAACAACAACAACGTTATGCGGATATAATGTACTCATCCATGGGTTGAATACACAAGACTGGAGGAATTCGCTGCTAATAAAAAATAACGAGAAGTAAAAGAAAATATCCCGTTTACTACAAATGTAGTAAACGGAAAACTTCACTCATTTTCAACGAGTGTGCCAACTTAAAGGTACCTTCCAAAGTTTTGTGCTGTCCTTGTGGATCGCGGAAAGGAAAGATACAACGTTAAAAATGTAAGAGAATGTGATATGAACGGGACATGATTATTAATTAAACAATCGCCTTTCAAGACCACAAGGACAGCACAAAACTTTGGAAAGTACCTTTAAGTTGGCACACTCGTTGAAAATGAGTGAAGTTTCCTTAAGGTAAATAAAAACAATCGTTACGTTTTAAAAAATAAATCTATAAAATATATGAAACTAACATTTATGAAAAATACCTCGCAATATTGTAAAATTAAAAAAAGAAATCTTTTGGTTTCACATCGCGCTGGAAAGAGGCTCAGCTTCAAGCGAGGACTTGCGTGAAGCAAGTCAGTGTAGTCGGCAGAGTGCTCACTTCGCACGCAAACTGTCCTTGGTTCGTTTCCAGCCAGATCTGAATGGGCGTTTTTCAGGAAATGTTAAGTAAAATTTCCCCACCGCGGTGCGTTCGTTTCGTAAGGGGGAAAAAGTAGTCGTGGCTTCTTTTAAATTATTTATGGCTACTACTGGGAAATTGGCTGACAAGATTCGGCAAGCCATCAGTTACGTCACGTGATTGCCGGCTGCCACTAGCGGACCACATTAGGCTAGCCATCATTTATGGCACGTGCTTGCAGGGCTCCTAAAGGCTCATTTGTGTCATCCACTGCCTGTGATGGATAACTGATGGCCCTGTTCTGGCATATGACAACTGATGGGGTGCCAACTGTTCGCATAAACTGCTACCCCATGTGGTGGCCGCCGGAACATTTTATTGACGGTTGGGCGGCGACAACATAGTGCTAGGCCACTGCTGGCTGCCAGTACTGGCCCATCAACACTGTTTTTGCTGGGATACGAAGTAATTTTGGAACTGTCTTGAAGTTTTTACACTTTTTTTGGAATATAAGAGAATTAAGAGTTGCAGTCCTTTTTCGTTGATGTTCCAACGAAAAATTCCTTTTTTCGTTGATGTTTCAGAGAACAATACCTTCCTCTTCCTTAACTCTCTTCCTTCAAGTCAGCAACGTTGTCTTGCACTCATCTCCTCCAAAGAAGTCGTTAGCCTTGTCCTGCTCTGTCATTACCCTAGAGCAAACTTTAGAGCGCTGGTATAGCTTTTGACTTAACTTTTCTGTGCTGTAATCCCTTACTTAGTAGCACTGACAAACAGCAAATAATTAGTAATGACCTAACTCAGTGAAATACTATCCACCCTCTTCATTCGCCCCTGGCCATATTATCAAGAAAAAGGCTTAAACTAAAGATTTGGAAGAGTGGATAACAACTGAATTTTTATGGATCTGCGAATTCTCTTGGGTTGTCGGAAAAGTCATGACTTATTTTAGCCATGTTTTGCAAAGGTCATTTATTGATAGGAAGAACAAAGATCAGTCAATGATAATGCCCGTTTTGCTCGATGATCTTTTGCCATCTGTTAGTGAGCTGCAGAATGCCTCGTTCATAGAAGGACCTATTTTTCGTGGCGAAAAACTGTACAAGGTGCTGATTTACAGCCTCATCTGAATTGAACGTTATACCACGCAAGGACTGTTGAAGAGAGCGAAACAAGTGGAAGACTGACGGCGCAAGGTCAGGTGAGTATTCTGGGTGTGGCAACACATCCCACCCAAGCTCCAATAAGTTTTGGCGGGTGATCAAACTTGTGTGTAGTCTCGCGTTGTCGTGATGGAACACAACACCTTTACGAGGAACGAGCTCTGCATGTTTCTGGATGATGGATTCGTTCAAACTGTCCAATTGCCGACAGTACACATTCGAATTGATTGTTTGGTTCCGTGGTAGGAGCTCGAAAAACACGACACTTTTAAAATCCCGCCACACTGAGACCAGAACCTTCCGCTGGTGAATGCCGGCTTTGGATTCCGTTTGAGGCGAAGCAGCACGTCAGGACCAAGACCGTTTGCGCAGCACATTGTTGTGCACAATCCACTTTTCGTCACTAGTTATCAGTCGCTTCAAAAAAGGATTATTTTCCTCACGTTTAATGAGCATATCACAGATGTTTATACGCGCTGTCAATTGAGCTTCTTTGAGTTCACGAGGAACCCACACATCAAGCTTGCTTACGTATCCCAGCTTCTTCAGGTAGTCGTGAAGGCTTGAATGATGGATGTGCAATGTGTCTGCAATCTCTCGTGTCGTGTAACGTGGGTTTGACTCGATCTTTGCCTCGATTTTGTCGTCATCAACCTCGGTTGGCGTCCCAGACCGAGGAGCATCGTTAAGGTCAAAATCACCAGCACGGAATTTTGCGAACCACCGGTGGTACTGACTTTCTTGTAGTGCATTATCACCGTACACTTTACTCAACTTTTCACAAGCTTGACGCACGTTCTTCCCTTTACGGAAGTAAAACAGCAAAATATGGCGAAAATGCACAGTTTGGTCTTCCATCTTCAACTTGATATCAAATCAACCAAATCGCTCACTATTCCTTTTAGACTGCTACTAGAACTGGTACCTGTCGAATGCCCCAGAGATAACAGAGCTGCGCATGCCTTTAGTACTTTCAAAACCGCCCAACCGCCATCAGGTGCCAAAATACGTCATGACTTTTCCGATAACCCAATATTTGATAACCTTTCTACGGAGAAGTACACAACGCACTTTTTGAGGGAAAATACGAACTACTATACACGACGGAAAACACGAGACTTATTTGTTACTTGGCGAAGTCCAGATGGTAATTTGAAGTTAAAAATACTGAAAAAACGGCACTTCTTGAAGTGGGTGAGATGCAGGGTGGGCAATGGGCGAGAAAAATTCGCACCCTCTTGGCGACGTCCATGCATCGTTACCATTCACTCCGTACTAAACTTTTTACAAAGCAGATTTTCGCGTCGTCTAAGAAAAGGGAATAATAATAAAAAAAATCTCACCATTCAAAAATTTATTAGTCGTAATTTTTGGTTTGGATAGATGCGCACAGTTCAGTGTTACGTGAATTCAATGGAGATACAGACATACGTAGTAAGAGGTATTCGGTTAATAAATGCATTAGAAATTGAAACGAGTAACCAGTGTGAACTATTGTGATTTGAACGCGGTTTGAAATCATATGCATTTTCCACCGAAAGTTCAGTAGATAAAAAAGGAAATCGGAGGAGTTCAAAAAAGCATTTAACAAATTAACATTAAATTTCATGGCATGGCACCGATATACCCCGATGAGCTATTACATTATGACCACCTACCTAATAAGCTGTAGGCCCCCCTTTAGCTCGCAAAACAGAAGCCCCTCGGCGACGCATCGATTCGATGAGGTGGCGATAGGTATCCTGTGGTATCTGGTACCATAATGTCAACAGCTGTTCTTTTAGTTCCTGCACATTTCGGGGTGGTGGGGATTTAGCGCGAATCCGCTTTTCCAAGTCGAACCACGAATGTTCGATTGGGTTCATGTCAGGTGAATTTGGAGGCCACGGAAGTAAGAGAAAGTCACCAGCATGTTCCTCGAACCACTTCTTCACGATTCTGGCAGTGTAGCATGGCGCATTATCCTGCTGGTAATGGCCATCACCAGCAGGAAACACAGTTGCCATGAATGGGTGAACTTGGCCCGCAACGATGTTCAGATACCTGACAGCTGCCAGGGATTGTGCTATTGGGATAATGAGGTCTAAAGTGTCCCAAGAAAACATCGCCCACAGCATAACACCGCCGCCGTCTGCCTGTTTCCGTCCAACAGTGCATCCAGGTGCCGTATAGCCTTCGTTAGTAATCGGCTTATCTGGGCTCTGCCGTCTACGTGATGCACCAGGAATCCGGATTCGTCAGACCAGGCTTTTTCTTCCAATCATCCACTGTCCAATCTCAATTATCTTTCGCCCATTTCATGCGTTGTTCGCGATGACGTGCAATGGGGATGCGGCTGAATCTTCGGCTACGCAGGCCCATGCGATGAAAGCTGCGATGAACTGTGTGCTGTGACACATTGCCCTGATCACCAATATTGACAACGTGATTTGTCGCAGTGTGGCCGTGCGGTCGCTGTGAACAATGCGCGACAGTCTCCGCTCCCCTCTGGCATCAATGAGCTGCTGACGACGGTTCGTCGTTTGGCCATAAGCGCACCACTTTTGATATGTGCTCACTGCAGTTGCACGTGGACAACTCACAAGCCGCGCCGTTTCCAACATCATGGTTCCGAGACGTCGTGCCTTCACAATTTGTCCTTTATCAAACTCCGATAAATCGGCAGCTTTTTTCATTCTGACTCCGAACACTCTACTAACCGAAAGCCTGTTCTCGGGTTGTGTATATACTGCTCTATGAATTTCACCTGCGCCACCGTTCGGTCTCCAGGCGCGATCATTTCTCAAGGCTGGGGTTGGCCATAAGGTAATGGCTCATTGGTGCATAACATACTGTAAAAAATAAGTGGTGCGAATTCACGGAAAATCCTGGAAAAAACAAACGAAGCTTCCGGTAGATGTCCGTCTTTTAACAAAATTTCGGGTTTTAAAAGTTTCTTTTTCTTCTAACTTCAGTGTTATTGACAGATTTTCCGTTGCCAGTAATTCGGTATATTTCAGAAAACTCAGTTTCGGGTTTTGTTTTTGTTCTGTATTTATATAGAAATTTCGCAAAATCTTCGATTTAGACTTTTTCAGCGACTCTTCTTTCCTGACGTACAAAGTGAACGATAATTTCCGGTTTCTCCTGGTCGAGTACCGGTACGTCTTCAACGACAACCACGCATGCTATCTGTTGAGCTAGAAAAACACTTAACGAAGTCATGCATAATGTAGAAATCAAAAAAAAAAAAAAATACCCGAATCGCGCGATGATGAAATGTTTATCGCTATTAATGAAGGTGAATTAGTCATTTTATTTTCCGTTGGAGTTTATTATTTTTTCTGAATTTTTGAAATAATTAATTTTTTTTTCTGTAGGAGGACCTACTGCAAATTACTTTTTTTTTCATCGTAATTTTTTTAAGCAACAGAACACTTTGGAACTCGAGATCTTTTAAAACTAACAATGACTTTCAATTATATTTAAGAAAAGGTGAAACGTACAACTTTACGTTATTTAACAAGACTCCAAAATATAAAATTTATTCTTGATAGCTATAATACAATCGCGGCCAAAAGTCCGGCACCTGTAGACCGAAAGTCAAATTTTTGATGTTTGAAGTCAACTCATACAGCGTAATGGTAAAGTCAGGAATACATATTATTCATCATTTTAAAGGAAATTTTATGCTGAATTCAAATATTTTTTACAGAATTTATTATCAGTAATAGAAGTGAAGTTACGAGCAAATATACAACGTCTAGTCATAAAAAGCAACAAATAGTGGAATTTGTGAAATTATTGTACAACTCATTTAACGTAAAATTACTGTACAGTACATTATTGAAACTTGCAGGGCACTTAAAATAACTGACCAACAAGCAAAATACGCTTTAATATTTAATTGGATAACCACGGTTACTCAGTAACAAAGTGCACCTTCTTAGAATGGAACTAATGAGCTTGTTATCCATTGGTAATAACACGGTACCATACGGCCCTTACAGACCAAATTAAAGTCTTTAATTAATGTCTTAAATGAGGCTGTAAGGGCCGTATGGCACGGTGTTATCACCAATGGATAACAAGCTCATTAGTTCCATGCCAAGAAGGTGCACTTTGTTACTAAGTAACCGTGGTTATCCAATTAAATACTATTAAAGCGTATTTTGCTTTTTGGTCAGTTAATTCAAGTGCCCTGCAAATTTCAATAATGTACTGTACAGTAATTTTTAGTTAAATGCATTGTACACTACTTTCACAAATTCCACTATTTGTTGCTTTTTATGACTAGACGTTGTACTTTTGTTTGTAACTTCACGTATATTACTGGTAATAACATTCTGTAAAAATATTTAATTTTCCTTTAAAATACCATTACGCTGTATAAGTTGACTTCAAACATCAAAAATTTGACTTTCGGTTTACTGGTGCAAGACTTTTGACCACGAATGTAGCTTTTGTCTCAAGGGGTCCACAGACTAATACATAGGCATTATCAGGGCTTAACCCTTTAACGACCATAACACCCAAAACGCCCGTACATACAAACGGCCATAGCCGCCCTAAACGCCGGTCTAAAGTGAGCCAGATTTCCTACCCTTACCTGTTCTTCAAAGTTTTCCGACCTATGAGGGACCAGCATGAGTCACCCTCAGTCATTATTGTCGTTATTAAACAAAGAAGTGAAACAACAGACAGTTTCAGGCGTTGTAGTATTTGGAGTGATGAAAGATTTTTGGGTCATGGTCGTTAAAGAGTTAATTTCCAACAAAAAGAGTGCAGGAGCCGTAAGTGCGAAATGAGACCAATATATGCAGTACTACCGCAACGAAGCCACAATTATTGCAATGGGCAAAATCTGCCCATCACTATTTCTTTTTAAAGGTAAATTTAGTGAATGAAATTGCGCATTTACCGAAAGGAGGGTTGATTTTGACGCTCGTGAGTTCGGGCGTACAAAAGAAACGAGTATTTCGGAGCAGCGGTGGTCTCCGGCCCAAATTAACATCGTACATTCTTCACAAAATGGTGGATAGGACAAGGAACATCCGGTGCCACAATAACTAAAATTTCATGTGATATGCTATCCACAGTATCCGATTTCACTACAAAACTTCAAAATCATGCCCCCCCCCCCTCCCCGACAGACGATTGAAATTCAATAGTTATTCAAACCTCAAGTACTTCCGTGAATAGCTCTTCTTACCGTAAATTTTCCGTCATATGAATATGGAGAAAGTGAGAACCGGATTTTCCCGTTAGCATAAGAAAGGAATTGCGGAAAGTTTTCTGAAATTCAGAATTTTACGTTAACTCACTTAAAAACGACAATTTACCATTAATAAACGAAAGGAATTGTGGAAATGTTCCTAAAAATTCAGAATTTTTTGCTAACACTTCTTAAAAGCAGCAATTTACCGTTCATAAACGAAAAGAATTGCGGAAAGATTTATGAAAATTAAGAAAAAAAATCCTGATTTAGGAAAAATCTGTAAAATTCAGGATCCCCCACGCCCCACCCCGTCAGTCATTTCGCGGAAAAAGTTGTGTAAGGAATTTGCTTCGTTATTTCACGTAGGGAATCACGGGAAATGTCTCGTGAATTTCAGAATTTTTTCTCCCAGTGTAGTCGTACCTTACAAATATCGGACAATAACAACACATATGAACCGGCTAACATATGCCTCTAAAATACAGTCCTAAAAAAAGGTGGAAGGTTCGGTGAACAAAACTTATAGTTAATATGCAGTGATTGGAAAACTACTTTTTAAAAGTAGCTAGCTACTGCTACAACTACATTATTGAAAAAGTAGTTTGCTTACTACTACTTTTTCTGAAAAATAGCTGCTTTCGCTACGTTTAACGTTTAGGCTTGTATATGAGGATGAACTTTATATGTAGATTCTTGCATACGGCATTCAGAGCTAAATACCAAGGTAAATTACACAAATAATGTTTATCTTATTTCCCTCAGCTCTGATCATCATATGCAATACATTTAAACACACTTAATGACACGCATTCCAGGCTAGCTAGAATAACTATGAAGACCAGAGGATTCAAAATAAAACCATATCAATCATACACTGTAAAAAATAGGTGGTATGAATTCTCGGACAATTTCTGAAAATAACATGCAGCAAAGTTACAGGTAAGTGTCCGTCTTTTAACGAAATTTCCGTTTTTAAAAGCACCCGTTTTTTCTCAACTTCCGTATTTTCACAGATTTCCCGTAGTCACTACTTGAATTTGAATTTATTGAATATTCTGCCATTCATCATAGCAATACCAATACATGACAGAATTCCACACAGCAATACATTATTACAGTAAATCTGTGCTAAGTAGTTAAACAAAAGAAAATAAAGTTTTAGTAATGTATCCGTAGTATGTTATAACACAATTACAATAAACATTCTGTTAATTACAATTAAAGAACTTGCACAATTAAACCAAAGTTCATTTCAGAGAAGTCCGCTTACAGTTTATCTGTATTTATACAGAAATTTTACAAAATCGAAGAGGCTGAATTTTTTTTTTTTTTTTTTGATTGAAGGATTAACGACCACCGTGAGCAACTCAGTGGGCTATAAGCAGCCGCCCATTCCTAATTTAGAGTCACTGGTTCCAGGAAAGGGAGAGAGCCAGTGCCGTGAGACAAACACAACATCCATGCCTGACCTAGATTCGAACCCGGACTCTTCTCGGACGAATGGTAATAAGCCAACGCTTAGACCACTGCGCCACCTGGGCTGCCTGAATTTTTCAGCCCTTCGTTCAAACTCGGGTCAGGTCAACACAAACCGAACTTCTTATTCACTGAGCCACGAAAGTCTTAGTAATTGCACTCACGTTCAAGGTAAAACTAATATCACGATAATATATATATATATATATAGGGTGTTTTTCAGTCGCTGAGCTGGGAAAACAAGGGGATAAAGATTAATGGAGATTATCTAACCCACCTTCGTTTTGCTGATGACGTAGTCATTTTTGCAACTACCCCATCAGAGCTGCAGAGTATGATCCAGGAACTTGCTGACAAGAGTAAAGAAGTGGGATTAAAAATGAACTTTCAGAAGACAAAAGTGATGTTCAATGCTTTTACAAGAAATGAAGATTTATCGATTGATGGAGAAAAGTTGGAGATAACAGACACGTACGTTTATCTTGGACAGCAGATATCAAGTGAGGGTCACATTGATGAAGAAATTAATCGGCGTACAAAACTTGCCTGGAGAGCTTTTGGAAGAAACAGCATAATTTTCAAGAGCAATATGCCATTATGTCTTAAAAGAAAAGTGTTTGATCAATGCATCCTTCCAGTGCTTACGTATGGTGCAGAGACGTGGACCTTAACTAAAAGAGACATACAAAGGCTGCAGACAACTCAAAGCAGCATGGAGAGGTGCATGCTTGGTGTAACCAGGAGAGATAAGAAGAGGAACTCGTGGATCTGAAAAATGACAAGAGTGGAAGACATCATGATCAGAGTTAAATCCCTGAAATGGCAATGGGCTGGACATACTGCCAGAAGGACAGACCATCGATAGACAGCCGAAATTTTAGATTGGATTCCAAGGGACAGGAAAAGACCCAGAAGAAGACCACATGGGAGATGGGTGGATGAAATTCGAAAGTATGCGGGAGTGACATGGAGGAGACCGGCACAAGACAGACCGTTGTGGAGGAAACTTGGGGAGACCTTCGTCCAGCAGTGGATTGATAATGGTTGACAATGATGATGATGATGATATATATATTTTATTAATGCGAGTGATTTAATCATTTTATTTTCTGTCGGAGTTTATTATTATTATTATTATTATTATTATTATTATTATTTTGAATAATTTCGTAATAATTTTATTTTTTCTTTAAGAGGACTTATCACAAATTAAATATTTTTTTCAACGTGATATTTCGAAGCAACAGAATGTTTTGGAACTTGAGATGATTTTTTTAACTGACAATAAATTCCATGTGTCTTTAAGAAATGGTGAAACGTACTGTTTTATTGTATTATTGCCGCCCCGGTGGCGCAGTGGTCTAAGCGAAGGCCTCTGACCATTCGTCCGAAAGGGATCCGGGTTCGAATCCTGGTGAGGCATGGATGTTGTGTTTGCCTTACGGCACTGGCTCTCTCCCTTCCCGGGAACCAGTGACCCTAAATTAGGGATGGGCGACTGCTTATAGCCCATTGAGTTGCTCACGGTGGTCGTTAAACCTCCAAAAAAAAATATTGTATTATTAATATTTTACAAAACTTCTAAATATGAAATTTACTCATGATAGCTGCAATAGCTTTTGTCTTAAAGAATCCTCAGACTGATACATAGACATCGTAAAATCACCTGTACAATAATTTAAATACCCAGTTTCTTACTGTAACACTGCATATACACTGAAGAGCAATTGAATTAGAGACAGCTGGCGTTATGCAAATGTGGTGCTGTGGACGGCCTTGTAAACGGAAACGACATGACGTATGCAGCGATCCGACAATATAAGGAGTGATGCGATGGGAATCAGTAAGAGTCGGACGCAGTATGGGTAAGACGAAGGATCTAAGCGCATTTGATCGTTGGCAAATTGTCGGGGCACGAAGAATGGGTCACTCCATCTCGGAAGTCGTGCAGGCACAGGGATTTTCACGAGCCACTGCGTCATGGGGACGCCGTGAGTACATCGAATCCGGTAAAACCATCCCTGCAAGGGCCAACTGTTGTGGACAACAGCGTGTGGATGAGCGGGGTCATCGTCAGCTAGCTCGTATTGTAACAGCGGATAGATGGGTCACAGTGCAAGAAATCACTCGACAATTTAACGCTGGTGCACAAAAACGTGTAAGCAGCCACACCATCCAGAACCATCTCCTTGCTATGGGGTACAGAAGCCATCGTCCCACGAGGGTACCGCTGCTGACCGCACATCACAGTGTGTAAAGATTAGCATGGGCGCGGGAACATCGCCACTGGACCCTCGACATGTGGAAAAATGTTGCCTGGACTGATGAGTCATTATTCACGTTGGTACATGCGGATGGCAAGATACGAGTACGGCGCAAACCACATAAAGCGATGGATCCTTCTTGTCAGCAGGGTACTCTTCAAGTTGGTGGGGGAGGCATTCTCGTCTGGGGACTGTCTATGTGGACTGAAATGAGACCCCTAATACGTGTGACATCGTCCCTCACAGGTCAACGTAACCGAGATATCCTGCACGACCATTTGCTCCCGTTTGTGCGTCTTCAACATCCCACTGGGGACCTCATCGTGCAATAAGACAATGCACCGTGCCATCGCTCCCGAATTGTATTCGAATGGTTGGATGAACACTCCACCGACGTGGCCTCTCTTCCTTGGCCAGTTAGGTCACCTGACCTCAATTTCATCGAGCGCATCTGGGATTCCATCGAAAGAGATGTTCGAGGCTCTGACACCCCCTCCATCAAATATTTGCGAAGTGTGGGAGCTTGTTCAGGGGTCGTGGTTCCGTATGGCTTCCCAACGCTTCCGGTGTTTTGTCGAGTCCATGCCGAGACGAATCGCCGCCGTCATCAGGACAAAAGGGTGGTGCTACACGTTACTAGACAGGTATCTCTAATTCAATTGCTCTTCAGTGTAATAGATGGTGCTTAAAATGGGGGACAGGAAAAGAAATATCCTGTGCTACAATAAGCAAAATTCATGCGATACGCTATCCACAATATCCGATCTCGCTACAGAACTTCAAAATCAGTTCCTTGGGCAGGTGATGGAAATTTAACTGTTAATCAAACCTTATGTATTCCCGCGAATCATATG
Organism: Macrothele yani; assembly: GCA_039090855.1. Lineage (NCBI taxonomy): Eukaryota > Metazoa > Arthropoda > Arachnida > Araneae > Macrothelidae > Macrothele > Macrothele yani. The sequence goes on along the minus strand of CM076995.1, from coordinate 134,228,712 downwards.
GATACGGGAAAAGCGAGCCGCTGTCTCGGTGGCTCAAGATGGCTTATGACAATGTGAAAATACAAGTTTGTCTGCGACTGCATCGAACCGTGTCCTCTTACTCCAGAGTAAGTCGCTCTCCGAACTGAGCTACGCGGACAGAATGTCTCGTTGCAGATCTATCGTCTTGACACATGTTTTCACCTCTGTAGTGCGTCACAACCATTCGTCCGAGATGGGTCCGGGTTTGAATCCCGGTTGGCTTGGATGTTGTGTTTGTCTTACAGCATTGGCTCTCTCCCTTCCCTTGAACCAGTGGTCCTAAATTATGGACGGGCGATTTCTTATAGACCATCGAGTTGCTTACGGTGGGAGTTAAAACTTCAATCACACACACGCACTGCGACGTGCCTGTCCCGCTGGACGCACATGATATAAAGGCAGATATCAGCGAGAGCATACGTCCGCGTAGCTCAGTTGGGAGAGCGACTTGCTCCGGAGTGAGGGGAAACAGATTCGATGCGCCCGGTGTGGACAAAAGATGATGGAGAAATTTACTTCGTTATAACACACACACACACACACACACACACACACACACACACACACACACACACACACACACACACACACACATACACACAAAAAAGTGAGAACGGAGATTTTCCAGTAATATATGAAGGAAATTGCGGAAAGGTTTCTAACATTTCAGAATTTTCCGTTCCGTTAACATATCTTGAAAACGGAAATTTACCGTCAATATAAGAAAGAAATTGAGGAAATATTTCTGAAAATTCAGGATTTTCCTGTCGTTCGAAAAATCCGTGGAATTCAGATTTCTTTCCGTCATTTTAAGGAAAAGGTTGTATCAGAAATATGCTTCATTAATTCACGGAAGGAATCACGGAAAGTGCCTCGTGAATTTCAGAAATTGTTTTACAATGTATCAAGAGATATTTGTGAATTAATTTTCTTTGAATAAGATAATCGAATCTTGCAATTAATAGTTCTCAATAAAACTGCTAGCACGATTATATCGTACACTGTCCTTGCAGGCTGACTAAGAAGAATCCCCAGCAACAATTTTGTTAGCTTTCACAATTTAAGTTAAGTCAGGTACGTGATCGAAGCCAAGGCACACTACGCATTTCTATTTATAGCAATGCTACATGCCACGATTCAGGATATCTAGAAACGCTATGTGAGTTCACAAATTTCTTCATTAATCTTTTCATTTTTTTTTCAAGTAGCGTAATTTTTTTGTTACGAGCTACTTTATTTTGTAGCGTGCTACTGCTACAACTACGCATTTCTATTTATTGCGATGCTACATGCCACGCTACAGAAAAAGTAGCGTGCTGCAATAGTAGCGTTACTTGTAGTGCTAGTGCGCTACTTCCGATCATTGTTAATTGGGAATGTGAAACTCTCTCTTTGAAATTAATGAAGGCTTAGTCCGTACGAGTCGTACAATCAATAAGATGAATTCAGAGTGGGAAGGTAAAAGCTGCCACACTGGCTAATAAAAGAAGTTTTAACGTTGACGAGGAGGGGTTTGGAAGGTAGACGTGGTTCATCATCCATTAGGATGAAATTCATGCCTATTGCACCGGCATGTTGCCTCACACAGAAATCGAGAACCCCTTTTCGGATTTCTATATATATTCATTTCCTATTATAATTATGCAGCATGCTATCATAAGGTCTCTCATTTATTAACACACTACCAACCAAAGGTTACGCACGAATGTGCAAATAAGGAGCGCAGCAGTTGAGACATATGCAAAAAATTTCCTACGCTGTTGTACTAAAACCTGTTAAGTTTGAAATAGGTGTTAGTAGTATGAAATGACCGGTTTTGCGCCAGAAAGATCAGAAAGATACAAGTAGACCCCTCAGATTCTGCCAGTCTCAGGGAGCGTTTCATGATCTGTTAGACAGTAGCATCCTGCCGTAGCCAGAAGGATGCTACTGGCTATCAGATCAGGAGGATACTACTGGCTATCACTGAAAATCGGAGGGATCCTTCTGGATCTTTCTGGCGCAGAACCGGTCTTTTCATACTACTGGTGTTGGATGACGACTCCCACTGGGAGAAATTCCAAATTAAAACGTCTGACAAAAGGAATGTTTTTCATCAGAACCTGTCCGTACAACGCGGAAATGTTTCAGGGAAAAATCGATAACAGCTCTTATGTAGCAAAGAAGATTTCTATATTTAACAACACTGCAGGAACATTCCTGTTTGTATGTTAGAGGAGCTGCTACCACATATCGATGCTAAATGGATAGAAGTCCCATCGAAATACTACTGGAGATGTGTGTGACATTGTTACAGTCGCTAAATGTTAAAATAACATTTCCATGCTTCCAATTTTCCCCTTGCAAAGCAACTTAAATTAGGAAGCAATTTGAAATATATGGGAAAATGTTCAAAAATAACCTTTCCAATCTACCAGTTCGAAACGAATATATCATGACAAAAACAAATACATATCTATAGCACCCAGTGTGAAAATTATGCCTTTTGAAAAGTAGAAACCACACGCAAAATCTTGGTCACACATCTTTCTTGTATGAAAAAAAACATGTTTCAGTACCACGTGTGAAAGCTGAAATATAGTGTTACGTTAAATCACCATTTTTGACATACACTGAGTTAGCTTAGCATTAGAAACTCCTACTTAATAACGCGTTTGTCTACCTTTCTGTGCAATAACGTCTCGCAGACGCCTAGGAACAGATTCTACAAGGTGTTGAACATCCTCCGTGCGTAACATGACTGCTGCAGCACCATCAGTTCACACTCATTCAGTGAAGGAGCATCAGGAGTTCTCACATACCGCTCTAGCGTATACCACAAATGTTCAATTGGGTTACAGTCATGGAAGTGTGGGGGCCCAGACAATGTGACGAATGCGTTATCGTGTTTCTCCAACCAATCAGTATTTATACGAGCCCGATGACAAGGTGGGTTTTGAATGATGGCACCGTGATCTGGGTAAACCTCCGACAGATATGGATAAAGATGGTCGGCTAAAAGGTCCCTGTAGGGTCCACCATTCAGTGTTTCTGGGATAACTGACGTACCTAGGGCTTGCCAGGATAAAGCTTTCCTGACAAGAACTACACCTCCATCAGGTCCTATTGAATCACAACTGTGCAACTAGTGAATAGGAATTCATGCTGTTTACGTCATATGCGAAACCGGGCAGCAGCATGGCGTAGCAGGAATCGGTACTATCACACCAGATGACCTTCTTCCATGTGTTGAGGGTCCACACTGCCGAAGTTCCTTGGTCCATGAGAGGTGTTGTAATCGATGACCAGGCGCCATCATGGGCAACCTCTTTGATATCCGGCTGCGGAACCTCTAGCAAAGCAAGGTACGGCGCAGCGAAATAAGTTGAACTGCACCGCTGTTGTACTGGTGGGTGAGCTGGGTGACTGTTGCACGTCGTTACTGAGATACCAGTCGTGACACCCGACGCTCAACTCTACGGTCAACCGTGCGTGGCTGACCAGTGTGAGCCCTTCTGCTGGATGTCTGTATACGGTTAATCCAGTCCTGCTACACCCTTGATACAGTAGTATGGGATCAACCAACAAGTGTGGCTGACCAATGTGAGCCCTTCTGCTGGATGTCTGTGCATGGTTAATCCAGTCCTGGTACACCCTTGATACAGTAGTACGGGATCAACCAACAAGTGTGGCTGACCAATGTGAGCCCTTCTGCTGGATGTCTGTGCATGGTTAATCCAGTCCTGGTACACCCTTGATACAGTAGTACGGGATCAACCAACAAGTGTGGCTGACCAATGTGAGCCCTTCTGCTGGATGTCTGTGCATGGTTAATCTAGTCCTGGTACACCCTTGATACAGTAGTACGGGATCAACCAACAAGTGTGGCTGACCAATGTGAGCCCTTCTGCTGGATGTCTGTGCATGGTTAATGCAGTCCTGGTACACCCTTGATACAGTAGTGCGGGTGCAACCAATAAATGCGACTGTTTCCGAAATACCGACACCTTCCCTCTGAACTGTAACTTCAACTATCTGGCAGCAGTCGAATTGGCATAAGTGGCCACGTGTTTCACTACTGGCAAACATTTACTGATTATACAGAGGATAGGTGTGCGGTATTTCGAAAACATGTAGTAGCCGCACGTGACGTTGTTATAATTCCGTTATAGTACCGAATATGTAAGACGGGAAGGAATTGGGTTGTTTCTAATGCAAAGCTAACTCAGTGTATACTCTACATGTATGAAAAAGTACATAGTAAAGAATGGAACTTCTCTCTGTATTTCCTGACTCGTATAAATATGCACCATAATTTGTAAATGGCCAGTCCAGTTAGCTACATGCTGAAAAGCTCCATGTTTTTCTCAGTGCTCCAAGTGATAATAGGTCTCTTTGCACAAAATTATATTTTAAAATTTGATATAGATGTGCAGTGACTTATTGGGGAAAGAAATGTTCTGTGACTTACACTCAAAGTTTCGAAACTGCTGCTTCCCTTCATGTAGCCGCACTGGAAGTTCTGGGTATTGATTGCGTGAGCCAGATCAATAAGTGTGTCGATGGGGGCTTCTCTTCCGGGAAAGCTTAGAAACGACATCAGGGTTCCACTGTAGCTAGACTGGATGACGACGACAAACATCAGCCACAGCCCGATCAAAAGTTTGGCGGCACGTGAATGGAATATATTCATTCGTCCACCTACAAAAAAACATTGGAACATTTAGAGATTGAAGGCACTCTAAAGACTCTAATAGTCATCACTGAGCGATATCGCCCTGCTTAGTAGAGCTTAGCAAGGACAAACAAATAATAAACTCAAAATTTGGCCCAGTAACTCTGGAACAGATGGATGGATCAACCTCAAATTATGTATAAGAAGTATTCCACTAGACTTTAGTAAACATGCACAATAGAGATGGGCTTAACAGTGATTTTTCAGTAACAGTAGTTCCACGGAAGTAACAGTGACTTTAAACGGAGACAAAACCGCCTTCTACGACAGCGGTGACGAAGATGTGAAGGAGCCGGAACTGCGAGTCACTATTTTACTTGTAACAGTGATAAATCAGGGGTCAAAGAGTAGCATAACGAAGTAAATTTCTCCGTCATTTTTATACGTGCCAGGATTCGAACCCGGGTCCACTCATTCCGGAATAAGTTGCTCTACCATTTGAGCTACGCGGACATTTTATTCTGATTCCTATCTGCCTTTATGTCGTGTGCGTCCTTCTGGCAGGTACGTCACATCTCCTGGTACGTTACAATAGTAACGGAATGGTGAGTCTCCATCTCGTTTGTAACAGTGACAAAACCACTGTTGCAATTGGTTCGCTTTGAATTCTTTGTTTAGCAGCAAACTCACAGCACAAGGCAAAACAAAAACTATCTTAAGCGTGGGAAAAAGTGAGACTGAAAGAAAGCTCACATCAATAACGACCTACATGTTGGTTCAACGGGAAAAGAGACAATTTGTTTAGACACAGTGACATGGTAACCGAAGCTACGGCGTTTTGTATCCCAAGCATTGGTCGAACATGGCTAACGGATACATTGTTATCAGTGAATTTTGTCTCTGGTCATAGGAGTGACAGTGATTTCTCAGCGACGTTGACAAAGTAACAGTGACGTGATTTCCGATTCTCTAATGCTCAGTAACATTTGAAACGCTTCATGGGGTTTAAGATACAGATACTCCATTTTGTATTTGTTTTTATTTACGCTTTCCAACCGTAGGTTGAAGAAGCGTATATGCTCCAGCTCTGTCCGTCTGCCTGTCTGGCTGTCCGTCCGCACGCGTAAAAATGGTTCGATTTCGATGAAATTTTAGTATGTGGTAGGGGACCACCTGGGGATGAACCGTATTGAAAATAGACGTCAAAGATCAGGACTTAGGAGAGGGATCCATTCCATTGCCCTCATGCTTCATAACTTGCGTAAAATGGTTCGATTTCGATGAAATTATAGTATGTGATAGGGAACCACCTGGCAATGAACCCTATTGAAAATGGACGAAATGGGGTCAAAGGTCAGGACATAGGAGAGGTATGCATTCCGTCGCCCTTATGCGTCATATCTTGCGTAAAAATGGTTCGATTGCGACAAAACTTTATCATGTTGTTCCGGAAGTATCGAGATTTATTCCACAGCTATTATTCTCATAACTTGACTAAAAGTGCTTCTATTCAGGCAAAACTTTAGTATGTTATTCCGGAGGTATACTGAACCAATTATGTTGAATATTATCGAAATGGGGTCAAAGCTCAGGGCACAGGAGCGAGATTTATTCCACAGCCATTATCCTAATAACTTGAGTAATAACTTGAGTAATGATTACTGGTATGTTGGAAAGCGTATCATAATCAATGCATTGCATGATTTTACTAATTTGTTTATGCTTTCCAACACTAGGTTGAAGAAGCGTATATGCTCCAGCTTTGTCCGTCTGTCTGTCCGTCCGACGATAACTCGCGTAAAAATGGTTCGATTTCGATGAAATTTTACACTGGTGTGCAAACATTAAGGACGAAGAGGAGAAATTAACATAACAGCGGAACGAGCAGGCAGAACGGACCGAAAGACCACTCAGGTAATAGACTAGGGACCAGTACGGTAGGGCATGAGCATATATGCAGCATGACGTAGGGGGGGTGTCGGAAATGTATAAAACACACGGGTTCTGTACGCTCAGCAATTCGGTGAAAGCTATTGCACGGTGTACATTGGTTTGAACGACCTCGAGTTGCTGCCACCGTGTGATATGTCCAACAGGCAATCCAGTAGACGACATCTGGATGACTTTACCCGAGGTCGCGTCATTGGGAAGTTGGAAGAAGGTCGAAGTGTGACTAGTGTGGCCGAGGAGTTCGGGATCGCTCACAGCATCGTTTCATGAGATTGGAGAGCATTTCAAACGACAGTAACAACTGTCCGAGAGTTTAGCAGTGGTCGTTTACGAGCAACCACGGCAGCTGACGACCGGTAAATTGTCCTACAGGCGAGAAGAGACAGACGACAGACAGCGGGAGAAATCGCAAAGCACGTGCAACAGACAACTGGACATCCGTTATCGCGTTTTACCGTGGCCAGGAGGCTGCACAAATGTGGTCTATTTGCAGGACGACCAGTACGGTGTGTGCCATTAACGCCTGCTTATCGGAGACAGCCGTTTCTGTGGTGCCAGGAACACAAGAACTGGACGCATCAGCAATGGGATCCAGTTCTGTTTACGGATGAGAGCCAGTTCTGTTTACGGATGAGAGCCGATTTAGTCTGACGAGCGATTCTGGACGTATACACATCTGGAGAGAGCAGGAACACGCAATCACACCTCCACCATAATCGAAAGGGACCGGTTTGGAGGTGGCGGAGTTCTCGTTTGGGGCGGTATCATGCTTGGTAGCCGTACTGACCTCCACATCTTCCAAGGAGGTTCAGTCACTGGTATCCGCTATTGTACCGAGGTTCTCCTGCCTCACGTGCGTCTGTTTATAGGTGCTGTGGGTCCTGAGTTCCTCTTCATGGACGACAACGCTACACCTCACCGTACCGTGGCTGTCTTAGAGCTGTTGGAGAGTGAAGACATTCAACGCATGGATTGGCCCGCAAGGTTCCCGGACCTAAATCCCATCGAACACGTGTGGGACCTTCTCGGGAGAAGCTTGGCAGTACGTCACCAGCCGCCAGCAGCGTTTCCGCAGCTGCGATTGGCGCTACAAGAGGAATGGGCCGCGATGCTTCAACAGCTCCTTTACAACCTCGTCTTCAGCATGGACAGACGTTGTAAATCCTGCAACGCAGTCTGGGGGGATCATATTCCCTACTAAATACTGAATTTTTCTTTGCAGCCGCCTGTCACATGGACGTTTCTGTCTTCTGTCCAGTTGTGCTCGAAGGTACCTTTTTAATAAAGTTCATTTGTATCCTTTGGATTCCTTGTTTGGACGGTCTTGCTCACTTGTCCCATATTCTTACATCTTGGGGATCTTATGGTATGATTTGAGCCGATGTGGAGCACTTCTGCACGACGTTACATTCGAAAAACCGTCTAGTCCTTAATTTTTGCACGCCAGTGTAGAATGTGGAAGGGGACCACCTGGGGAAAGTGGACGAAATGGGGTCAAAGGTCAGGACACAGGAGCGGCTTCCATTCCATTGCCCTTATGCCTCATAACGTGCGTAAAAATAGTTCGATTTCGATGAAATTTTAGTATGTGGTAGGGGACCACCTGGGGACTAACCCTATTGAAAATGGACGAAATGGGGTTAAATGTCAGGACATAGGAGCGGCGGGATCCATTCCATTGCCCTTTTGCGTCATAACGTACGTAAAAATGCTTCTATTGAGATAAAACTTTATCATGTTGTTCCGGAAGTATACTGAACAGGTTCTGTTGAATATAATCGAATTGGGGTTAAAGGCCAGGACACAGGAGCAAGATTTATTCCACTGCTATTATCCTCATAACTTGACTAAAAATGCTTCTGTTACAACAAAACTTTAGTATGTTTTTCCAGAGATATACGGAACCAGTTCTGTTGAATATAATCGAAATGGGGCCAAAGGTCAGGACACAGGAGCAAGATTTATACCACAGCCATTATCCTCATAACTTGAGTAATGATTTCTGGTATGTTGGAGAGCGGATCATAATCAGTGTATTGCATGATTTTACTAATTTGTCTTCTTTGTGGAAGAGTTTTGACTGTGCTAGCCAGTACTAACCAGATAATTTCGGTTGCATTTGCGTTCGTAAACTTTGCTTCCACAGAAACAATGAGTTTAGTTTATCTGTAATCTTGTAAAAACAGGAATTTGTCGGTGACGGTGTTCGAAACCTCGTCTCCTCTCTCCGGAGTGAGTTGCTCTAATCGACAAAGCTACACCGACGGAATATACCGCTGCATATTTGTTGTCTTGACATGTGCTTCACTTCTGCATTACGTCACATGGTATCAGACAGCTGTCTTGTTCATTTGCTGAGTGATCAGTAAAGAAACACACCTCTTCTCCGTTGAGTACCATTACGACCGGTTTTATTGACGCTTCATTAGAGAGAGGCGTAGTTTTGCTATTTCTTACTCTGTAAGAAACAGGCTGTAAGACAGGAGCTATCGTTTTTGCGTTCCGAATTCTCACACATGCAGAACTATTATTGAGATTTTGATTAGTATGTTACCAGTTGCTGACGTTTGGTGGCAAAATTAACGAAATGCACCATCGCTTTCAGTAGGTTTTGTTTTATAGAGTAGTAGAAATAAAATAACAGAGTTTAAACACATGGAAAAAGTCTTATGAACTAAAACATATGCTTACTAAAACACAGTAGAGAAAACTGGAAATTGTTTCGCCTCACTGAAGAATCATAGATCATATTCTGTGTTGCTCAAATTCGTTAGATTAAAGTGTGGAAAAATGTACAATTAAAACAAGTTAGTAAAATGATGCAATGCATTGATTATGATACGTTTTCAAACACACCACAGCCATTATCCTCAAACATAGTTATGAGGATAATAGCTGTGGAATAAATCTCGCTCCTGTGTCCTGACCTTTGACCCCATTTCGATAATATTCAACAGAACCGATTCACTATACCTCTGGAACAACATACTAAAGTTTTGTCGCAATAGAAGCATTTTTAGTCAAGTTATGAGGATAATGGCTGTGGAATAAATCTTGCTCCTGTGTCCTGAACTTTCACCCCATTTCGATAATATTCAACAGAACCGATTCAGTACACCTCTGGAACAAAATACTAAAGTTTTGTCGTGATAGAAGCATGTTTAGTCAAGTTATGAGGATAATGGCTGTGTAATAAATCTCGTTCCTGTGTCCTGACCCCATTTCGATGATATTGAACAGATCTGGTTCATTGTATCTCCGGAACAACATACTAAAGTTTTGTCGCAATCGAAGCATTTTTACGTAAGGTTTGGCGCATAAGACAATGGAATCTATAACGAAGTAAATTTCTCCGTCATTTCTGTCCACGCCAGGATTCGAACCCGGATCCCCTCATTCCGGAATAAGTCACTCTACCAATTGAGCTACGCGGACGTTTTATTTTGATTCCTATCTGCCTTTATGTCGTGTGCGTCCTTCGGGCAGGTACGTCACATCTCCTGGTACGTTACATCATCTCCCCCTTATTTATTTATTTATTTTTTTTTTTTTTCGAAGTGCTGGAGAAGGGATTCTGTTATTTTTCCTATCTCGCGGTGTGGAAATAACATCACACCAATGCGAGATTTTGAACGGTCGGGTCATCCGGATAGTTCGGGCGCCATTATAACGAAGTAAATTTCTCCGTCATTTCTGTCCACGCCAGGATTCGAACCTGGATCCCCTCATTCCGGAATAAGTCGCTCTACCAATTGAGCTACGCGGACGTTTTATTTTGATTCCTATCTGCCTTTATGTCGTGTGCGTCCTTCGGGCAGGTACGTCACATCTCCTGGTACGTTACAAATCGATCGCGTTCCTACGTCCTGACCTTTGACCCCGTGTAACGTAAAAGTAGTCTTGCACCTTTACGCTAACTTAAAATATCAACATACTAATAAATTGTTCTTAAATGAAACAAACCTTAACGGCCAGACAAAACATATAACCAGAAGTCAACTTACGGAAACAGTCCGTTATTCGGAATGGAATCACAACACTCTCCACACATTGATCTCAACAGTGTTCAATTCTCTCGTACAGCACTTTCTTAACAACGCTCATCATAATCGCTCACAATAATAGCTCTCAATAACCGCTCTTATCAACACACCTAAATAATCGCTCTCAATAATATCAACACCTCTCTCATACAACAGATCAGTCGTCGCGTTTAATATCTTGTTCTTATCTTATTACTACATGCATACGTCACGTGCATTCAACCTCAATTGTGTTGCCAAACGTATTCATTTGAAGGAAAAGATATTTCGTTAAGCGTGAAGAATACTGAGAATAAACTCAAGAATTACATAGAGAAGGAAACTAAAAAAGGAAAGTTAATCTAGAATATACGTCACACCCGTTTCGTCCATTTCGATAGGGTTCGTCCCCAGGTGATCCCCTACCACATACTATAATTTCATCGAAATCGAACCATTTTTACGCGAGTTATCGTGTGGACTGAGAGATGGACAAAGCTGGAGCATATACTCTTGTTCAACCTACGGTTGGAAAGCGTAAAAAACACAGAGATATTCAGATGGTAACCAAAGTTTAAGGCTCCGTAAGCCTGACAGACCATAAGGAAACACGCACCTTTGTTAAAGCGTTAAAGCGTGGTAGCAGCTTCAAACAATATTTCTACTTTCTTGACTTTCGCGCAGCTGTACTGAACTCAATAGATTTCAATACGTGCGTTCATGTATTTTTCATTTTATTCGGTTTATAATAATTTTATCTTTCATATCATGCTTCACCTCTTTTCCATATAATTAAATGATCATGGTTTGGTGTTACCTTTTCACTATTTGATTTAAATCAGTGTGGAAGTTGTAACGTACCAGGAGATGTGATGTACCTGTCAGAAGGACGCACAAGACATAAAGGCAGATAGGAATCAGAATAAAACGTCCGCGTAGCTCAATTGGTAGAGTGACTTATTCCGGAATGAGGGGACCCGGGTTCGAATCCTGGTGCGGACAGAAATGACGGAGAAATTTACTTCGTTATAATGGCGCCCGAACTATCCGGATGACCCGACCGTTCAAAATCTCGCATTGGTGTGATGTTATTTCCACACCGCGAGATAAGAGAATCCTTTCTCCAGCACTTCGAAAAAAAAAAAAAAAAGGGGTAGATGATGTAACGTACCAGGAGATGTAACGTACCTGTCAGAAGGACGCACAAGACATAAAGGCAGATAGGAATCAGAATAAAACGTCCGCATAGCTCAATTGGTAGAGTGACTTATTCCGGAATGAGGGGACCCGGGTTCGAATCCTGGCGCGGACAGAAATGACGGAGAAATTTACTTCGTTATAAAGTTTACTTTTACTGTACGGCTATCTTCATTAACGAATAATAGCGTATGGAATAATGTTGTGGGTAAAATGACAACACGGCTCGATATGCAAAATGAAAGTAAAATTATGTATTTCGATGTTTAACACATCATTTGTGTAAATCATGAATGAAATAAGTCAACTTAATACAGAATTCTAAGTTTTTCCGTAATTTTTTAGTGTTCGTCAGTACAATGTTTTATGTTAGTGAATACACGGACGTCATAAATAATTGCAATAACGTTATAACGTAATCAGAGCTGTTTTCACGCAAGAGCAGAAATCCTCCGAGTGGTAAGGCGTTCGAATGCAGACATCAACAAAACGGTTCTGCTGACGGTATCCAGCGCCTTCCAGATGTGTGGCAGAAAGTTATAAATATGGGAGGAGATTATATTGAAGGGATGTAATTTTTATTAAAAAATAATAATAATAAAATTTTTAGGACAGAAAATAAAAATTAAATAAAATTTAATAAATAAAATTAAATTTTATTTATATTAAAATTTTTAAAATAAAATTTTTAGGAATAAAAAATAAAAATAAAAATAAAATTTTTAGGACATAAAGGTATGTTGTCATTATTTTATATCCAACCCTCATAAAATAATCGCCTTTAACTGGTTGTACAGAGCTATTATTTTAAAGATTTCACTTTAATTAAAGCGTACAAGCTTGCACGCTTAGCAAGGGCGGATTTATCAGTGAGCACACTGTGCCACATCCGACAGGCTCCGAGCCAGAAAAGGGTCCCAGTTCTTACACATATCCCGGAAAAAAAGATTAAACTAAGAAGTATCAATTTTCCAGAAAATTTGGAAAGAATAATTTAAACTGGTATGTAGCTTATAGTTTGGATTTGAAACTTTTACACGGAGAGTGTAGTTTAAGTAGCAATGGAAATTACAGAAGGCTTACACCACGAAATCTGAAAAATTCGCCGGCTGGGTGAAATCAGGGGATAGCAGAGAAGTTGGAGGTTCAATGGCCCTGTAGAAAGTCAGTGTCATAAGCAATTCTGTCACACGTTAGGAGGAAGGTAAAATCTCGACTCATCAGTTTGTTACTTATCCGACATTGAGAGTCACAGCTTTTGAGACAGGTTGTTTTTGTTAGACGTTTCAAATGCGTGTGGGGGTGGGTTTGGGAGAAGCAACACGGCTGTGTAATTGGAAAATGCCAATAAGATAACATTGGAGTACTGGGTGCCCATTATTACAGAAGAAGGCAGAAGGGGAAGAGTCAAGAGGCAATAAGAGAAATAGGAAGGAGGAATCGTAGAGTGTTGTTGATAGGAGCAATTTTTTTGTACCACGGAGACGTTTTCCTTACTTCAGCAGTTGGGAAAAGCAACTGGAAAGGAAGTGCAAGGCTGAATGTCAATTGCTGTCCCACATGCTGACGAGTCATAAAATTATTGCTGTTATCTGTTTAATTAATTATTATTATTCAATAAAGTGAAGTAGGAGACTTATTTGTTGAATTGCATTGCTGATTTCGCGTATCCATTTTCTTTTTACAATATAAACTGTCTGACGTATCAGTATACAGCCGAGTCATACAATGAAGAGCAATTGAATTAGAGATACCTGTCTAGTAACGTGTAGCACCACCTTTCGCCCTGATGACGGCGCCGATTCGTCTCGGCATGGACTCGACAAGACACCGGAAGCGTTGGGAAGCCATACGGATCCACGACCCCTGAACAAGCTCCCACAGTTCACGAACATTCGATGGAGAGGGGTCAGAGCCTCGAAAATCTCTCTCCATGGCATCCCAGATATGCTCGATGGGATTGAAGTCAGGTGACCTAGCTGGCCAAGGAAGCGAGGTCACGTCGGTGGAGTGTTCATCCAACCATTCGGATACAATTCGGTAGCGATGGCACGGTGCATTGTCTTGTTGCAGGATGAGGTCCCCAGTGGGATCTTGAAGACGCACAAACGGGAGCAAATGGTCGTCCAGGATATCTCGGTAACTTTGACCTGTGAGGGACGATGTCACACGTACCAGGAGGTCCCATTTCAGTCCACGTAAACAGTCCCCAGACGAGAATGTCACCCCCACCAGCATAAAGAGTACCCTGCTGGCAAGAATGATCCATCGCTTCATGTGGTTTGCGCCGTACTCGTATCCTGCCATCCTCATGTATCAACGTGAATCTCGACTCATCAGTCCAGGCAACATTTTCCCACATGTCTAGGCTCCAGTGGCGATGTTCCCGCGCCCATGCTAATCTTTACACCCTGTGTTGTGCGGTCAGCAGCGGTACCCTCGTGGGACGATGGCTTCTGTACCCCACAGCGAGGAGATGGTTCTGGATGGTGTGGCTGCTTACACGTTTTTGTGCACCAGTGTTAAATTACCGAGTGATTTCTTGCACTGTGGCCTGTCTATCCGCTGTTACAATGCGAGCTAACCGACGATGACCCCGCTCATCCACACGCTGTTGTCCACGGCAGTTGGCCCTTGCAGGGATGGTTTTACCGGATTCGATGTACTCACGGTGCACCCGTGACACACTGGCTCGTGAAAATCCCAGTGCCTGCACGACGTCCGAGATGGAGTGACCCATTCGTCGGGTCCCGACAATTTTCCCACTATCAAATGCGCTTAGATCCTTCGTCTTACCCACACTGCGTCCGACTCTTACTGATTCCCGTCGCATCACTCCTTATATTGTCGGATCGCTGCATACGTCATGTCGTTTCCGTTTACAGGGCCGCCCACAGCGTCACATTTGCATAACGCCAACTGTCTCTAATTCAATTGCTCTTTAGTGTACGTTTGTTGTTATGAGAAACGGAAGAAAAAGAAAGACAAGCAAAAATCTCAGAAAGAGCAAAAAAGGAAGTTTTTTTTTCTTTAACCTGTTAACAAAGCTGAAGATGTCGTTATAGCCGACTCCAAGTCTGAGATGGCAAAAGATGGAAAAGGCGCAACTGAAGCTTTAATATGCCATCTAGATCAGGATGTGAGAGGATCACTAAAATCTAAGCAGACGGGAGATGTTTATCAACACCAAAATGACAGTATCGTGCAAGACTTGGATGTCATTATCCAGTCAAAAACAGTGAAAGTAGTGTGTTTTACGTTTATGAACAGGAAACATCAACTCTTAAATCAATCGTAGGAAGTAGCATGGAAGTGGAACTAAGAGAAAATCTGTACCTTGGGTATGTTAATGATGTTGCTTTGTGTCCTAAAACCCTCACAGCAGGTATAACTCAATACGTTTTAGTGACTAAGCTAAAAACTTTGGGTAAAACCGAAAATATGAAGAACTACGAGGAAGGAGGAAGAAAAATAGTGAGAACTATTTCTAGTTTTTTTTTAAGGTTGACATAACCAACCTTAAAAAAACCCCATAATACCTTCAAGTTGGAACTGAAGAACAGATTATGTGCTTTAGAAGGCCTAACATCGGAAGAAGTGGATATTTCAGAAGTTAACAGAAAAGTAACAAAAGATCTTATGGAAACAGCAACAAAATTAGCTGGGTCTAAGAACAAGTTGCATGTGAACAGATGATCAGGAAAAAGCAAAATGTTGATGCAAAAAAGAATAGAGATGAGGACAACTAATGAAGATGTGACTTCCAAAGTGGAATATATTGAGCTATGCAAGACAGTACGAAAAAATATCACTGAAGACGTAAGGAAATTTAACTGTGAACTAGTAAGGAAAGCAATTGAAAACAACCAAAGCCTAAAGATAGCAAAGGGACATCTCAGTAAGGGAAGAAAACAGATTATGGCACTGAGAAAAGAAGATGGTTCTGTAACAAGAAATAGAGGCGAAATTTTGACAAGAGTAAAAGATTTCTACATCAAATTATATGAAAGGGACGATACATGTACTCCAGACATCATAAAAGGTACCAGTACCAGAGTTCTTCCAGTCCTCCCAGCAGAAGTTGCACATGCAATCAAGAACATGAAACGGGAAAAAGCTCCAGGAGAAGATGGAATTACTGTAGACATCATACAAGAAGCAAGTGGAGAAATTGAAACAGTACTATCCCAAATTTTCACTCGATGCCTTAATGAAGGGACGATTCCTGAGGATTGGAACAACGCTACCATGCTCCTGCTACATAAAAAAGGTGACATTGAGGATCTCAGGAACTATAGACCTATCAGCCTCCTATCAGTGGTTTATAAAATCTTCACTAAAGTTCTTTCACACCGCTTGAAGGTAACACTGGACATGGCTCAACCAAGAGAACATACATTAATATCATTAATAACATCTATAAAAATGCAAGTGCAAAGATTCGGCTGTTTGAAAATACAACACACATAAAAATTGGAAAGGGAGTGAGACAAGGTGACACCATATCTCCGAAGCTCTTTAATGCCACATTGGAGGGTGTCTTTCAGTCGTTGAGCTGGGAAAACAAGGGGATAAAGACTAATGGAGATTATCTAACCCACCTTCGTTTTGCTGATGACGTAGTCATTTTTGCAACTACCCCATCAGAGCTGCAGAGTGTGATCCAGGAACTTGCTGACAAGAGTAAAGAAGTGGGATTAAAAATGAACTTTCAGAAGACAAAAGTGATCATGAAAGAACCCGCTCCAGGACGACGAAAATTTTCAAGTTTTCGGATATTATTTGACTTACCATCCTTGTCACATTTACGCCAAAAATCGGATTGCCATCTTCAAGACAAAAGTGATGTTCACTGCTTTTACAAAAAATGAAGATTTATCGATTTATGGAGAAAAGCTGTCGATAACAGACACCTACGTTTATCTTGGACAGTAGATATCAAGTGAGGGTCACATTGATGAAGAAATTAATCGGTCGTACAAAACTTGCCTGGAGAGCTTTTGGAAGAGACAGCATAATTTTCAAGAGCAATATGCCATTATGTCTCAAAAGAAAAGTGTTTGATCAATGCATCCTTCCAGTGCTTACGTATGGTGCAGAGACGTGGACCTTAACTAAAAGAGACATACAAAGGCTGCAGACAACTCAAAGCAGCATGGAGAGGTGCATGCTTGGTGTAACCAGGAGAGATAAGAAGAGGAACTCGAGGATCAGAAAAATGACAAGAGTGGAAGACATCATGATCAGAGTTAAATCCCTGAAATGGCAATGGGCTGGACATACTGCCAAAAGGACAGACCATTGATGGACAGCCGAAATTTTAGATTGGATGCCAAGGGACAGGAAAAGACCCAGAAGAAGACCACATGGGACATGGGTGGATGAAATTCGAAAGTATGCGGGAGTGACATGGAGAAGACTGGCACAAGACAGACCGTTGTGGAGGAAATTTGGGGAGACCTTCTTCCAGCAGTGGATTGATAATGGTTGACAATGATGATGGTGATTTCTAGTAATAAATTTGCGGAACGGTAAACCATGTAGAGGGAAGAAGGGCGCGTGGCCCCAGAGCAGGTAAATTTGCCTCTGAGGCTTAGCTATTTCTTTGGTTGCCCGTGGTTATTCTCAGTCGTACGTTTGTTGCTTTTATTAGCTGAAATCTTAATTAAGCATGAATGTAGACTTTTCAGAATAACGGCTAGAGTAACTTATTAGACACTACTTACGGAAACCAGTTCTACTCGTTATCGTATCACTCAGCGGGTTAAATAATCTTTCGTTAAACATGTCATTCTCATCAACAGGACGAAATATCTTCACATAGTACAACGTAATCAGAACATTACTTTCTGTAACATCACTCAGTACATAGGATTGACAATATCGCTCTCAACATATAGTATTGCTCTCAACTCTGAATACAATCTCCTCATACAAAATCTCTCTACAAATTGAAAACAGCTCTGCTCATTTAATTCGCTCTTAATACAATCACCATTTCATCTGCTGTAACAATGCGCTTAGCTCAGAACATTCAATACTTTTTTTATTGCACTTTGACCCACTGTCAAGCTGCCAACTTTTACAAACTCGTCAGGAGAAAATTTGTGGCACTTAGTGAGAAAATAAACCAAATTTACAAGAGAACATAGAAACTTAAAAGGAAGGTTAAATTCGTGACATACGTCACACTGCTGATGACGGTTATCACACACGGATTTTAATTTGAAGGTGATCTGAGTAGATAATCAGAAATACATAATCAGAAATGCAGGAAATGTGAGTGGGTTGTACAAAAAAATGTATATTTTGTGGCGTATATAATCTATTTTGACTTCCTGTGTTAAGTGTTCTAATCGTTTATGTTAAATGTGTGTACCCTCAGTTTACATTTTTGAAAACGTAATGTCATGTCTGAACTCCCGGTGGTTCCTATTCATGTGGTAGCATTGGCAACAGATCAAAGGTAAAAACGCTGGATAAAATCTCCCAGTACTGTGTTTGATGTATGAGAGGTAATGAGATATTCTGAAAACAAAATTTTTTTCACCTACTTGCTCTAAAATAATAAGTGCTGGTTATTGTTAGTTGCACAATAGTTGTCAGTCTTTTTGAATTTTAATAACCTGTGCGTTGTGCCAAAGATACATCGTTGTTCTTCTACTTGTGAGAACTCTTACGGAAGTAAGAATAAAAGTGGCTGTTTATCAGGGAAACAAAGTTAGCACACCGAAGAGCCAAACTATTATGACCACCTGCCTAATATGATGTTGGTCCTCCAGGTTCCTCCAAAACTGCTCTTACCCGGCAAGACACAGATGCTACAAGATTTCTAAAGGTGTTTTGTTGTATCTGGTACCAACACCAGCAGATCCTTTAACTTTTGTAAGTTACGTTCTTGAGCAACCGCAGATCGGATTTGCTGTTCCAACACAAACCACAGATGTTTGATGGGACTGATGTCTGGGAAATTTTGGGGTCAGGGCAACATCTGGAAGTTTTCCTCATGTTCCGCTAACCATTCTCGAACAATCCGGGCAGTGTGGCATGGCGCATTATCCTTCTGAAAGATGGCACTGCAAGAGGGGAATACAGTTGCTATAAAAAGATGCATCTGGTCTGCAGTGATGTTTCGGCAGGTGGTAGATGTCATAGTTTCCTGCACATGAATGACTGTAGACAGGGTTTCCCAGCAGAACTACACTTCCTCGTTTTCGTCTCACGGTACATCCTGGTACCAGCATTTCCCCAAGTAGCTGGCCGTCTATATAGTGTAACAGGAAACGAAATTCATCGGACCAGATTCTTCCAATCATTCAAGGTTTACTTTTGATACTTTCTTGCCCATTCTAAACGCTTTCAACGGTGAATCGAGGTTAGCATGGTCACTTGGAGCGGCCTGTAGCTAAGGAGCCCCATTTTCAGTAGGGTCTGATGTATTGCGTATTGTGACACATTACTTCCGTCAGCATTCAAATTACTGTCGAGTTGCACCACAGTATCTGTTGGCTCGTACCACACAGGACAGCCTTCGCTCACCTTTAGCATCCACGAGCTGTGGTTGGCACAAACCTTGCCGGCGGTTCTTGGTTTTCCCCCTCCTCAGACCACTTTTTGAAGGTACAAACCACGGTCCTCTCACCGTGAGCACACCACAAGCCTTGGCATCTTGGAAATGCTCTGACTCCGTGGTCTGGCCATTGCAATTTGGCCTTTGTCAAACTCCCTTCAAGTCCGCTGCCTTTCCAATCTGTAGAACAAGAACAACACTGCTCAACAGCGCCATCGTTTACCTTCAGTTGCTTCGATTTGCAGAAAGACGCGCTGATCATCATATTGTGGTTTTTCGGTGTATTCCAGGTGCATCTCCATTTCTCTAGTATCTTGAGTCCTGAACCGTGTGACGTATACCTGTAATTTAACCTTCCATGTTAGTTTCAGCGTTCTGATGTAAATTTAGTTTCTCTTTGTTAAATATTTTTTTGACAAAGTTTCTCCCGGAGAGCTTGTAAGCATTAGCAGCCTGACAGTGGGGTCAAAGTGCAATCAAACGTAAATAAAAAGTGTTCCGAGATAGGAGCTGGTGTGCAGAGGATGGAGCGGGTTTTGTATGAGCAAAGATACATTCTTTGAGAAGATTGTATTCAGAGCAATTTTATATGTTGAGATTGATATTGTAGGAGCTATGCTATACTATGCGGTGTTACGCAAAGCTATACAGGGTGATTGTAAACTCCTTCAACAAAACAAGAGAGGTGATAGTACACATCAAGGCGAACAATATTTGCAATAGAATCTAGGGCCGCATTCCAATCCTACTGCCAGAAAAAGAGTAAAGTTACATATCCACGTTGAGCCTTCAACAGTGGAAACAAAGACACATACCTGATTTATGAGTTGCACAATTCCAATCGCATCACAGAAAGACTCAAAGGAGCTGCTCAAACTGGCGTCCAAGGGTGTCGTTGCACAGCCCACACCGGTGAATGAAGGACTGTCGCACCTTCTCGTAGACTTCCGGTGTGGTGTTGATTTTGTCCCCAGAAACAGCGATTCGCGGGAGAATATCTTCCAGGGAGTCCACGGGTGTCTCGTACACCAATGTTTTCATGTGCCCCCAGAAAAAGTCCAGTGGATTAAGGTCCGAGGAGCGTGAAGGCCAAGCCACAGGTCCACAGCGTCCAATCCACGGCATCCAATCCACCGCCCGGAATATGTCGTATGTGTAGTCCTCCATGCCCTTCACGAATACGTCAATTCTCATGTGATGTTCGCACGGTAATATCGCTGAACGGGTTCGGCTGCGTTTTTAAATGTTTACTCCTCATCGTCTACGCACGTGTTTAGCGCACATGATTTGCATCTTGTGCTTCTCATGCACTGGTTGGAACTCCGTGTGTCTGCTAGACGTTTTTCGAACGTGCTCTTTTCTGGCACTAGGAGTGGAATGCGGCCCTAGCTTCCATTTCAAATATTGCTCGTCTTGATGTGTACTATCACTCCTCTTGTTTTGTTGAAGGAGTTTACAATCATCCTGTATGTTGAGTAAGAGACGGAAGTTATGTTTTTCAGTTCATGGTGTTATGTGATATGCGAAGTCTATTCATTTTGCTGCCTGTCAACTATCTGACGTGTTTGATTATTGAATAAACGGTGAAAGTGGTTGTCGTAAGTATTGTCTAATAACTTACTCTAGCCATTTACTTGAAGTGCTTACTTAGAGATTTCCCTGATTTTAAGGTTTAAGCTATTACGAACGAATTGGAATAATCTGTATAGCAAAGTAAAGCTAAGTCTAGAAGCTATAACACTTCAGCCGGTTGGAACAAATTAACTCGGTGTTAGCAAAAGTGTGCTGAAATCAGCTCGACATTCATGTCTAATGGCGGCCGCAGACACACACGTTAGAGTGTTACGCTAGCAAATAGAGGAGTTTTGTGCCTGAGGCGGCATATAGCGTGCAATGAAGAGGATTGGCGTTGAAGATCTTCACTCCTGCTTCACTCCACGCTGCGTGTCGCCTCAGGCACAAAGCTCCCCCATTTGCTGGCGTAACACTCAAAAGTGCCATTCAAGCGTGTATGTCTGTGGCCGTCTTAAGAAGTGGTCTGAACGCGGATGGAATAATTGAACATGCGCATCAGAAAACATTGATTTGCCCTTAGCTTTCTTATTTAAAGTGGTCATTTAAAGGGGTAATCGACACTAATCCTTTCTAATCACCAGCTGAAAAGCTGTAACAATGTCGTCAAACCTAAGAAGGGAAGAGGAACAGAAGATGTTTGGGCCACTTGTTTCATCCCAGGGGCACGATATCCGTGTCAGAGGGACTAGCCCTTCTCCATCATGCCTTGAGTTATCGTGTAGATAATCAGGATCTAAAAGGGAAGCACTTATTACATGTGAAATACTTATAGTCGGCACTGCTGAGGGAGATGCAGGCGGGGGGGAATTTAAGTACCTCTGGGCCTTAAAGGGTTAAGAAAGGCTGAATTATATAAAAACCTTAAAAGTAAATCATTCGACAACCATTTAAAAGCCATTATTTCATAACTGTTAGGTGAAGTACTGAAGCGAAGTGATGTTAGGTATTTTGGTGTCCAAGTGACTAATAATTAACTTAAAACACTACAGTTTCAATTGCGCACACACAAAAAAAAGCCTTGCTTAAAAGAGCTCAAAAATATTTTTTATTTTATACGAGAAGTCAAAGATGTTGAAACACTTGGAGTCTTCACTGTATTATAAAAAAACAGAATGACTCAAGGTATTTTGGCGAGATTGTACAAATGTGCGTACAAAGCTGTGTTGCACTTCTCTATTCGAATACGTTAACACAATTTGTTGAAGGAGCGTTTACTGTTTCTGTTGTTTGATCATCACTTTGGGTGAACGTTTATCCTGATAACTGTAGCGTTTGCGTAAGTAATAATATGTGCATCAGGACTCAAAAACAGACATCAGTGTTCACTGACATATGCGAGCGTTTCTCTTAAACAGGTCAATCGTTTTTACCTTCACTGCAGAGAAGTCCAAACATGAACCAAAATATGCGGCTGAAAGTGGGAGGATTTTCTGCTCTCCATTTAGCACTGCGGTTCACCACGCGCTGCATAATGAGCACTTTCACGATGAGGGCGAAAAATATGAGAGCCCAAACCTAAGACAATAGAGAAAAGAAACTATCATTGCTACACCAGTAAACTATTAGTACATCAGAGTTATATGCAATCAAAAGTGTTCTCATCTAACTCGCTGAACATAAATCACACTCTAGAAATAACTAAATGAATAAAACAGTCAGGTTGAAAGGAGTCAGCACTTCAACACGAACGTCAACTGTTTATACCCTACGAAGTGAAGTTTAAGTGTCCCTCCCATACACTTCCGTCGATTGTTCTGAGGGGTAATTCATCAAAATGACTTAATATCAATCGCGTATATACAGTAGAAATCAGTGACGTGCGGTGACCCAACAGACTACCCAAGCAGTCGCAAAGGAAATTACTTTTCACTTTTTTACAATTGGCATTAGGTTCAGATTTTTGAAATAATAAAAGTATAAAAACATGGCGTACGATATAGATACCATAGCTACTTTTTTATATCTATTCTTTTACACAACACAGCAAAATCTAAAACAAAAGACCTGTTTTCCGAATAGACTGAAGTCACTTAACGTATCTTTCTATTTAAAAGTAAACTCCATTCTTCGATCACTTGTAGCAAAATGTTCTATTACAGAATCGAAAAAAGTATTTCTTTCTTTCAGAGTATTTAACAGAACACTTTCAATTGATATCAGTCCAAGATGTGAGAGTAGTTTCTGTCCTGTTCTGTTTTGTGAGTATGTCTTAATTCGCTTTAATGCAGAAAACGATCTCTCAACTGTTGAAGTGGACACAGGTGTCACACTTATAAGTGAAGCCAATAGGTAAAGTTGTGGCATGAATTTTCCAAGTACTGAAGTCGCTAACATCTTCATAAGCTGTATAGGTGACTTGTCAAAAAATTCATGTGAACTGTATGCTACGATTAATTCGTTTTTCAAACGTACAAGTAGCGACCATAATTTTCAAGTAAGCTTTTCAAACTATCAGTTAGAAAAGTTTGAACATAAGAGCTGTACTTCGAAGAATCCAGTAAGCACAAAGATGAAAGCTTTTCATAATCCTGAAATCTTGTATTAATGTATTGTTCGACATTATCGAAAATTTCAAAATATAATCTGTATTTAGCGGCAATCGTAATGTCTTCAGAAAGGTTTTGTTTTCGTTTTCTTGGGAGTCCAACATCAGCAATTGTTCCTTCGTACACTTCCTGAAAACGACTTCTCAGAGATTTCACGGCATTTTGTGTTTCCGTTATCTTACTTCTGCAGTAAGCAATGTCTAATGAAGCATTCTGAAGCACGCTGAACGAAACATCAGTAAGAGAAAAAATACCATGAAAGGTCGCAAGAAGAAAGCAAAATTCGAAGTTTTCTAAATTGGACAAATGTACCTGAACACCCGCAAGAATATCCCTTTCTACTTGTGATTGATGTTCCAACATGGCAGCAAAAGTCTGGCGAAGCTCTTCCTTTTTTTTTTGGACAGTATTGACGAGTCGTGATGAGTAATTCCATCTTGTTGGGCAAACATTCGGTAGTCGGCGTACCACAAAGGCATCAAGAAATTTTGAGCGCTTTGGTGATCTCGAGAAAAACGCTGCAAGCCCACTAAGAGTAGCAAAAAAGATATGACATTCAGGAATACTTGAAGCGCTTTGGGAAAGTACTAAATTCAAACAGTGCGCAAAGAGGGCTTGTGGAAAGGATGCCTTAATATTCGACTTTACACCATGCAAGGAAAAGGCCATTACTGCAGTTCCGTCGTAGCTCTGCGCGATGAGGTTTTCACCACGGTCTGAAAAATCCTTAATATGGGACAAAATAAGACCAGAAAGTATACTGCCGCTGTTTTGTCCTCACTAACTTCTTGGAAGCACACAAATATTTCTACCACCCTCCTCTCATTTGCATACCGATAAACATGAACAAGAGAAAATTGAGACCTATTCGAGACGTCGGTAGTTTCATCTGCTAATATGGCAACAAAATCGGACTGCTTTAACTGGCGTTTAATTTCATTACACAGTGCATTGGCGACAGAAACAATTAAATCATTTTGACTACGATTTGATACTCCTTTGAATACTGTCGAAGACTCCAAATTGTTTTTTAGTACAGCATCATACTGAGCAGTGTAGTCCTAAAGTTCCAAATAATTTCCGCGGTTGTTGGAAGTTTTTGACTCATCTCTCCTCCTCCTCGAAATAAAATTTCTAGCTTTGTAAGGAAGCAAACGGCATTTATAAGCCGTTTCAAAATATCTCTATTGTGCTTTACCTTTTCATTGTGTTGACTTATGTTTTGTCGTATCTGGTCACTGACCTCGCTTTCAATACGAACAGTTCCAAAAGTTGCGAGTGCAATGGACGAATGAATATGCTTAACAGCAATACCATGATCCCGTATTGCTTTAGTTAAATTGCTTAGCTTGCTGTATCCTGTTGTCCAAGTGGAGCTTCTGTCACAGCTAAACAGCAAACAGTTCCAACAAAACAGTTTGTTGGTCCTAACACTTCCAGCAAGCCATTCGCATCTTTCATAATTGGCGTTTTGAAAATGTCGAGTAATATTCTTTTGTTGCTGCGTTAAACTTGGCAATGCAGGCATCGGTCTTCTTTTCGAAATCACATTTTTCTTTTCTTCAAAAGTTCGGCTATAATGTCTTCGTTTATGGAATCAGCCATGGCTGTTTAGAATCTTTTTTAATACACATGCATGATGTATTCAGTAATTCACAGTACACGATGTAAAAGGAACGTCGAACAACGCATCCACAGTTCAGCTCCCATAACTCAAGCTACACGTTAAGACGGTCGTTTCTAGGGAGCATTTCTCATTGGTTAGCAGACTAGTGCCGTCAGGTTGCCATAGCAACACCCCTTCAGCGGCGGTGACGCTTGGGTGACGGAAGCAGGTGTTGCATGCGCTCGGCTGCTGCGACTAATCGGAGTGCAGCATCACTTGTTTCTCCTGTCTTGTAGTTGTTATTGTCGGTGTGCAGGGTTTATACACTTATGAAAATTTCAGAGGTATAAATAAGAACGGATTTATAACTTTGTGATGATTATTATCTGTGTCGAAAACAGAAATTTAAAGAATTAGATATTTTTTTATGTATCCTTCATTTCCTTTGCCCATTTTCCAAGCACTGCTTGGGTTGCTTGGGTGGAATGCACGTCACTGGTAGAAATCTCCACCATATACAGTGTGAGTCAAAAGTAGCAGGACACATTTGTATTTCAGAAACGGGAGGGAAAATGAAATATCTGAATACCTCAGCAAAGAATCGGTGATGGCGCCTAACTTTTAAACTATTTCCGGAACATGGCCACTATTTTGAAATACGCCATATTGGATGAAAGTCAGTTTTTTTTCAAATGGTAAGGGGGTCATGTTGCATAACAAACAAGACCAGAATTTTCTCAGATATTGGTTTCCGTAATCAGATTTGACATATGCCTTGTGGTTCACAAGTTATCAACACATAAAGTTGAAATAACCATTGTTTGTTGTAGGTAACTGAAGATGGCATTGGCGAAAGAGGAGAGGATTGAAGTGATCCTAATGTCTGGGGAACGCAGATGCCGTATCATAGCCGCAGACTTCAAACAACCGACACCCAGAAAGACCACCAATTTCACACAGCACTGTCGCATACCTGATATCCAAATTCCGAGAAAGTGGGACTGTGGACGACAAGCCACGTAGTTGTCGGCCGAAAAATGCTATCGACGATAAGACCTCAACAATGGGCTTGGCATCCTTTGCAAAGAGTCTACAACGTATCACACGAATTCTCGCAAAAGAATGTCGTATTAGCCAGTCAAGCATTGTACGGATTCTTCCCCCCGCTCACTGACATACGTTCAAAATCCAGATGCAGCAGCAAATATCAGAGGGTGACCCTGATAGACGTGTCGAGTTCTGCACCTGGGCTTCAGACCAACATCAACGGGATCCCTCATGTGCACAAGGCATTTTGTTCAGTGACGAGGCCAATTTTTATGTCAGTGGTGAGGTTAACCGTCAGAACCACAGGTACTGGAGTGACAGAAACCCTCACTCGACGGAACCATCCAACGTCGTTGGTAATGTATAGGATATGGTGTGGTGTGGAATATGGGGCACCAGTGTAATCAGACCCATTTTCATCGACAATAACCTAAATGCTCTGCGCTACACGGAAATGCTACAGGAAATAGTGTTCCCTTCCCTTCTGAATGAAAATGGCAGTTTCACCTGTTATTTCCATCACGATGGGTCTTAACCACACTGCAGAGCAACTGTTCATCAAAGGCTAAATGTTCAATTCCCTGGTCATTGGACTGGCCGGCGTGTCCTGTGGAATGGCCACCCAGATCCCCCTATCTCACACCACTCGACTTTTATCTGACGGGTCATCTGAAACACCTGATGTATACTGAGAAAATCAGCGACAAACACCACCTTCAGCAACGTAACCTGGAGGCCTGTTACCGCATTTCTCCCGATATTCTCGTACGAGTGAATAACGACTGGATCAAGCGCCTTTTTTTTTTTTTGATTGGAGTTTTTTTTTTTTTTTTGATTGGAGGTTTAACGACCACCGTGAGCAACTCAATGGGCTATAAGCAGTCGCCCGTCCCTAATTTAGAGTCACTGGTTCCAGGGAAGGGAAAGAGCCAGTGCCGTAAGACAAACACAACATCCATGTCTCACCGGGATTCGAACCCGGACCCCTTTCGGACGAATGATCAGAGGCCATTGCTTAGACCACTGCGCCACCGGGGCGGCCAAGCGCCTTCAACACTGTGTTCAACAACAGGGACAACACATTGAACACATCAAAAAGCTACACATCACAGGGTACATTAAAAGTTGTTATTTCAACTTTCTGTGTTGATAACTCGTGAACCACAACACATATGTCAAATCTGATTACGGAAATCAATTTCTGAGAAAATTTTGGTCTTGTTGGATATGCAATATGAGTCCCTTACCATTTGAAAAATTCGACCTTGATCCAACATGGCAGATCTCAAGATGGCGACCATGTTCCAGAAATAACTTAAAAGATAGGCCCCCTCACACCGATTCTTTGCTGGGGTATTCAGATATTTAATTTTCCTTCCCATTTCTGAAATACAAGGGTGCCCTGCGACTTTTGCTTCACCCTGTAGTTAAAACAGGTTATTCATCTAGAACAAGTTTTTTCATCTCTCTGTTACTCCACTATTTCATTTTCACTGTATCGCCTTTAGGCAGTCCCTTTATTTCCTCTTGACTCACTGACAGCGTTGTCGAAAAGTACAAGTCGTTCAGTGAGGAAATCTGAAACTAAGAAGTAACGAAACTTACATAACGAAACGGAAACTCAAGAGGAAGGTTAAATTAGAAGTTTACGTCACAACTGATTTGCATTAATAACCTGGCACCATAAAATACGAAGTGTGTTCAAACAGTACCATGACTAAAGCTTACTGTAGTTACTGAGCTGAGTGTGCGACACTGTAGTGGTATTTATAGATATGACGGCAGTGGGGTTAATTAAGGTCACGCGCAGTTTCAGGATTGTACCTGTTTTCATTTTGCCTGTTACTTTATTGAGTGTTGATGTCTTTTAATCGTTTTGAGGATTTTGCGATGGCCAATGTGAACTGGTAGCAAATATGCATCAACTTTTGTCTAAAACTTGGAAAATTTGTCTCGAAAACATTTGAAATGTTGCAAGCATCGTTTCAAGAAACTCTAAGCTGCTCTAAAACGTTTGAATGGTTTAAGAGATTTGAAGAAGGTAGAACATTGATTGAAGATGACCCTCGCTCTGGACGTCCATCAACTTTAAGAACAGACGATTCCATCGAATGTTCGAATGAAGTAATCATAAGTGACAGACGATTGATTACTAAGGTGTATAACAAAACTGGTATCTCAAATGGGTCATGTCATGCTTGCGTGATTCAGATTTGTGTATGTGGAGTCAGCAAAGTTTGTGCCTGGACTTCTCACACGTGATTAACAGCACAGTGTTGCAATTTGTCAGGAGCACAGTGTTGCAATTTGACAGAACCTTAAAAATTGTGCAGGAATGGATCCACACTTTATAGAAAATATTAAAACATCATCGTAGGCGACGAAATATGAGCCTATGACTATGACCTTCAAACAAAATTCCGATCATCCAAATAGAAGACGGAAACCTCCCCTCGACCCAGAATAGCCAAGCAAATGAAATAAAATACAAAGGTGGCCTTCACCATTTTTTTATGGTAAAGGTGTGTGGTATTTTGCATTTTCTGGGACCGGGCAGACCGTGAACCAGACTCACTACAAAGAGGTTGTGAAGAGACTAAGGGAAAAAAATGGGGAAAAAGGGTCACAACAATGGAAGTCTAAATCCTGGTAAATGTATCATTACAGTGAACTCATCACTGTCGATCCGTGAGTTCCTGACCAATCACCAAATACCAATAATACTACAACCGCTTTATTCACCTGATTTAGCCCCACGCGATTTCTGTTATTTCCTAAAATGGAAAAAAATCTCTTAAGAAAGATAGTCATATGGATATGCGCGCACATGAGAAATTTGCGGAAACATGCGTCGTCTATAAACATTCCTCACCATTTGATTACGTTTAGAGGGAAGCATGAACATTTGGAACATAATAGTGGTGTATTTTTCAAGAACTATAACGTTTGTACGATAATTGTTTTTATTGCTAAACTCTTGAGCAGCTTTCTTTGATGAAATACTGCCCACCCAAACACTGTACGTTTTACCACAGGGACTGCTTATACGACTTCAATATCATAACATGGCCCTCGCGATGGGCAGATCTGTTACTGATCGAACACCTATGAAATACAAGGACCGACAACTAAACGACGAGATGGGTCTTACAGATTCCTCAGTGGGGAATTTTGAGGGAACTGAGAAGATCGTATTCGAAATAATTCTCTTATTCAGCGATGCACGGATTCAAGTTTTGTTTCTAGCTTTCGGAACAATTCTAGAAGTAATTTTCGTAAGATTCTTTATCTCTTCTGCTGTACGGCAACACAAACCTTTCAGCCTTTGAATTTTTAGCTCAAAACTCCCGAACAGAAAACACTTTGTGATTACGCATTTTCATGATGGAGAATCTGCTTGTCGCAAAACAAATTTGGCTCGACGAACTCTTTAACAAAAAAGCTCTAAACCTTGTAAATAAAGGGTCGGATTAACAGTCTCTCCTGGTGGAACAAACTTTTGCTGCGATATCCATTTGCTGTCAAAAGAACAAATCAGCATGGTCTTCACCTTTGATTTTGACATGTGTGTCTTTTGAATCTGGAGATTTCCATTGCATGCCCTGATTTTAAGCCTTGGGATCATACTGGAAAAAGCCATGGTTCATCTCCAGTGATGACTCTTTTCAGCCACTCTTCACTCTCGTTTCTTCGCTACGCGAGAAAGACGCAAGTATGCCTTCTTCGTTGCATATTTTCGTCGGTGAGGTTTCTGGGAACCATCTTCGCGCACACTTTCCTCATTTCGAAATTTTGCGTCGCAGTACATCAGAAAGCTCCCCTACTGATGTTTAAGTCTTCAGAAATAATTATAACAGTAAGACGACGATCATTCGTCATTAAATTTCTCACCTTTTCGTCGGATTTCGATATCGCTGGGGGTCCAGGATGACCGTCAAACTGCGCAGTTTCTTGTGTTTCTGAAAATTGTTTACACCATTTAAATACGAGATGTCCTCATTCCCATAAACTTCTTTTAACATTTCAAACATTTCCGAAGTTTTTTTTTTCGAAATTTTATCAAGAATTTCACATTAATCCTTTGTTCAAAATTCTTGTCATTTAGTTTCGTGACGACAAACGGAGACACTGCCTTTTAAAACCACTGCACCCAACTACGCACTCTCCATAGTTTTCGAGGAGATTTTGGTATAGGATAAAATTCGTAATGAACGAATAGATGACAGTAAGACTCAACAATCTTGAATTGACCTGGAGCTTGCGGTGTAGCCAGTTTTGTTATTTGGACCTTGTACTCGTACCATGTAATGTACAACAGCTCTGCAGAGACACTAGCACTTTTCAGAAATTTTAATCACAGGGTGGTTCAGGGTAAAATGATGTGAACGAATGTAGTTACATAATATTATCAATTTTTGTTCAATTTATTTTATTACTTACTGCACAGGGCCAATTAGAAAACAATACTTTCTTTAGTAGAAAAAAGAAATCTAGCTTTCCTGTTTTTGCAGGCATCTAGAACAAGGTCATTGTCCTGATCTGGGTATAATGGGTTTTCGAAACTTTTAGGAGAAAGATGATGACAACTGATTAAAATTTCCGAACAATACAGTGCCTCCTTTCATGGATTTTTCACCTTACAAAAAATTTCGGCGCTTCCCGGTTACCTGAGTTTCAGATCAAAGGACTTAGTTTTTTTGAAATCATGACAGCTCATCGTTTTTATGAACATAATGAAAAACTAACATGATTGAACGTTACAGACTTATCAGCTGCATTCACACATTTCAGAGATAACAACAGCATAATATTGGAATTTTAAGGCATAGTTTTAACGCAAAAGTTTCATTGTGGTTGTTGAAGTTAGCTACGTGTGTTCGTTTACGAATATGCAAGTCTAGTTGAAGATTTTCTCACATTATTGTACAATTAGAATATGGAGCGTAAACCAGCTCACACTTTGTACTGAACAAAAAACAAACAAACAAGCAGAAAAAACGAAACGATTATGTCTAATCGCACATCAGTATCGACATATAGCCTTATCGTACCTCGTTTATACACCGATGAGTCATTGCATTATGACCACCTACTTGATAAGCTGTAGGACCCTTTTAGCCCCCCCCCAAAAAAACAGCTGCTAATCGGCGAGGCATCGATTCGATAAGGTGGCGATAGGTATCCTGGGATATCTTGTACCATAATGTCAACAGCAGGTCCTCCAGTTCCCGTACATTTCGCTGTGGTGGTGATTTAGTGCGAACCCGGTTTTCCAAGTCGAACCACAAATGTTCTATTGGGTTCATGCCAGGTGAATTTGGAGGTCAGGGCATTAACAGAAAGTCACCAGCATGTTCCTCGAACCGCTCCTTGACGATTCTGGTAGTCTGGCATGGCGCGCATTATCTTGTTGGTAATGGCCATCACCAGCTGGAAACACAGTTGCCATGAATGGGTGAACTTGGTCTGCAACGAAGATCAGATACCTGACAGCTGTCAGGAATTGTGCTCTTGGGATAATGGGGCATAAAGTGTCCCAAGAAAACATCGTCCACAGCATAACACCATTGCCATCCGCCTGTATCCGCCCAACAGTGCGTTCATGTGCCATAGCCTCCGTTTGGAATCGGCGTATCCGCGCTTGGTCGTCTATTATATGTGATGCACCAGGAATCTTGATTCGTCAGAGCAGGCTACTTTTTTCGATCATCCATTGCCCAATCTCGATGATTTTGGGCCCATTTCATGCGTTGTTGGCGATGATGTACAGTGAGCATGGGAACTCGGCCGGGTCTTCGGCTATGCAGGCCCATGCGCAGAATGCTCTGACACATTACCCTGATTATCAATGTTGTATCTGCGGGTGATTTGCTGTATTGTGTCCTTCGGTCGCTGTGAATAATGCGCAACAGTCTTCGCTCCTTTCTAGCATCAATGAGCTGCGGGCGACGGTTCGTCATTTGGCCATCTGTGCATCCCTTTTGATACGTACTCACTACAGTGGCACGTGAACAACCCACAAGACTCGCCATGTCCGAGGTCATAGTTCCGAGGCGCCGTGCGAGCACAATTTGTCCTTTATCAAACTCCGATAAAACGGCAGCTTTTCCCATCCTGACTCCGAACACTCTACTAACCGAAAGCTGGTCCTCGGGTTGTATATATACTGCTCTGTGAACTTCACCTGCGCCACCGTTCGGTCTCCAGGCGCGCTCATTTCTCTAGGCTGGAGGTGATCATAATGTAATAGCCAATCGGTGTAAGTCAGTATTTGAAAAATGACGAGTATTAAATACAGGAATTTCATGTCCAAAAAAATGTGACACAGAAAGAGCTCAACATATGTATGACGTAGGGTGAAAATTAATTTTCAAATTCATTAACCTTTCCCTAAATTTCTTTCTGGCTACGGCCCTGCCTATGAAGTTTCCGGAAAAAAATCGAAATCAGGTTTTGAATTGATGTAAACTGAATATATGAAACAAACGGACGAAAACAATAATGCATGAATTCGGATCAAGAATTTATTCATAGGGACCACTTTCTTGTTTCTCCTTGAGCATTTAACAGCAAATTACCAAAAAAAAAAAAAAAAAAGCTGTTCTCATTTCTGTCATTGCTTTTGCCTTGGGTAACTTACGCTTCTAGAGCTGCCCTTTGCAAAACAAGTAGAATTCCGTTAGTGTCAGCTGAAAAGAAAGGATGAGTATCAGAAGGGAGTATTGAAATGGTCAGAACGCGCGGGAAAGCTTATGAAGCTAGGGTCCCTTAAAGCCACAATGAGCTTAAAACAGACTTTTCCCCCATGAACCAACGTGTCCGTCAATCAGGGGGCGAGAAGAGTGGTGCGTGAAAAGAAGTCCACATACGTGATTGCCGACATCTGATCATATGTACAGGAATTGAGGAAGGGAGTATCTGACCCCAGGTTTTAAACAACCCTTAGAAATAGGAATCTAGGAGATCTAGGCTAGAGTGCCCGATAGGAAAGTGACACGGAAGCGAAGTAGAAAGGGGGAGGAAGACGCCCTTATTTATTACCGGGGGCCAGTACCCGGGGTCTGACGGCTTAACGAGCCCATCCGACGCACGGCGGATATTTAGTGGATCGAGCGTTCGTACCCGCCTGAGATCGAACCTGAGGTCCTTTCAGTGGCTGTCACGAACGTTGCCCACTAGACCATCCGCAGCCCGTGATTGCCGACAACGCACTGCACCCCTTTATATACCTCACACCGTGGGTAACGTCGTCCCTGTGATTTGCATATGGCGCATTGCGTGTGCTCGAGTCGCAATCGATGTTCCCATTTTTTATAAACCCCTGAATGTCGCTATGTACTCTATTTCAGACTGAGCAATGATCGTGCTCACCATCAAGCTCATCTCAAGAGTTATTGTAATGATGAAAATAAATGGCGACACGTTAACTGCATTCAGCTGCAAATCTAGTAGCGTCAATGAACAATGAGGGATTGGCGAACAAAAATAGATTCCTGGACATTTTCATCTGTTTTCATGAAATGTAATAACTTTCATTCATCCGTTAGGGATAGCTGTTGTGCTGAATATACAATATTACAACATAAAACTAACTCTCATTGTTCTACAGCATAATTGAAACTTAATTTAATGTATTGTTATGAAAAAAATTAACTAATTGCATAAATTCTACCTCTTTCGTGAAAGGCATAATCACTGCGTAGACTTTAGACCTGAACATTGGCTTTTTGGTAATGATGACTCCATTTTCCACATTGTAAGGATATGTGAAATCAGTGGCTTGATTCCTTAAATACGTCATTGAAATGCATCCTGCAGCAATATCCACTTCCTTCATAAATAAAATTCAATACTGAAACAGACATGCACAGGAATACTTTCAATTTACACAAATGTTTATAAAGCAAATTCCGAAACTACATATTTTAAAGCTCTATGTAACAATAATTGGTGTTTCAATACACAGAAGACATTCGTTGTTAGTAAATTCAATGCGCGTACTTTAATTTCTGGAACTTTTATTTGTATTTCTGTGTGCACTTTAGGCATGAGCAATTCCTATTCTTTATGAAAGGATCCATAACTGATGATGGTGCTTTAATCGAACCGAAATTCAGGTACTATAAATTCATTTTTCATAAGTGGATAAATCAGGTTTTGCACGAATCGTGTAGAACATAACGCAAAATGATACATATTGTGAATCAAAACATTTAATGTCTTGATGATACGTACTAAGTGTTTAAGTTTTACTATTACAGGGAGCTTTACATTAAAACCTTATTCGTAGTTCAATGGTTGAATAGTCCAGGGCACGGGCTTTTGTCTTCTCGCCTTATTGGGCCAGTACTTGAACTCCGGGGCAAGATACGGATGCTGTGTTCGTCCATTCCTGTACTAAAAGGTTTCTCCCCCTCTTAGACTGAACTGAGTGCCTGTAAATGGAGGGTAATTACTAAAGATGTTACAACAAAATGCTTATTTTGCGTATATTTTTGCATATTTAGCCTCTTTGAAGAATAAAATCATATTTTTGCATATACCCGAACATTTTCTAGAAAAGCATTATTGAAAAACGAAATTGTCGTTTTTTATACTTACTCTTAACAGTATCGTAGTGCAATAACGGAACAACTAGTTAAAATAAATTCTCCCCCATTGCAGAATGGTGATGCTCACATGCCAATCAAAAGTGAGATGCTTAGTCTACTCTTCACTGAACGACTGCATCAGCGATGTGAATGTTTCTTTATGTACTAAGACCCCGTTTATTGAAATCCCAGCTTTCTACTCGATGAGAGTACGTGGTTATAAATTCGGAACTTTTTCTTCGCATCAAAATCCGTGAGCCAGACAAATTGTTTATCGAAAACTAACTCTTAGCAAGAGAGAAGACAAACAGTGCATGGCTTCTGATCATTCGTCCGAAAGGGGCCTGAGTTCGAATCTCGTTGAGGCATGGATGTTGTGTTTGTCTTACGGCACTGGCTCTCTCCCTTCCCTGGAGTCAGTGACCCTAAATTAGGGACGGGCGACTGCTTATAGCCCATTGAGTTGCTCACGGTGGTCGTTAAACCTTCAATCAAAAAAAAAGTACTGTTTCTTGCTGGCCCGGTGGCACAGTGGTCTAAGCGATGGCTTCTGATCATTCGCCCAACGGAGGAGTCTGGGTTCGAGTCCCGGGTAAGGCATGGATCTTGTGTTTGTCTTACGGTCACCCCGGTAGCGCAATGATCTAAGCTATGATTTCTGATCATTCACCTAACGGAGGGGTCTGGGATCGAATCCCGTAAGACCTAGTTGTTTGTCTTTGTCTTTCGGAGGTTTATTCGCTGAGTTCCTTGTTCACCTATGTACATTGCTGTCGTCGAAATATAGAATCTCTATACTGTCTACGTATATGTGCCAACTAAGTCGAATATATATTCAATATATATGTAACTGATTCTGTCAAACAAATCCAATAAATAATTAAAAAAAAAACCTCCAATAAAAAAATACAAGTTAGTAAAATTATGCGATGCATTGATTATGATACGCTTTCCAACATACCAGAAATCATTACTCAAATTATGAGGATAATGGCTGTAAAATAAATCTCGCTCCTATGACGTGACCTTTGACTCCATTTCGATGACATTCAACAGAACCGGTAAAGTATACTTCCGGAACAACATGATAAAGTTTTGTCTCAATCGAAGCATTTTTACGTAAGTTATAAGTAACGCATAAGGGTGATGGAATGGATTCGCTCTTATGTCCTGACCTTTGACCCCATTTCGCCCACTTTCAATAAGGTTCGTCTCCAGGTTTTCCCTACCACATACTAAAATTTCATCGAAATCGAACCATTTTTACGCGAGTTATCGTGGGGACGGGCAGACGGACAAAGCTGGAGCATGTACGCTTCTTCAACCTACGGTTGGAAAGGGTAAAAAAACCAATGCATGGGAAGGTTACTTGAGGTATGCTATAAAGTTGGGTCCGCTGCAAAGTCAGCCTGCCATTGGCTGTTGAAGTGAAGTCACGGTAGGCGCAGATGTCACGGCTCTCGCTTGTTTACACGTTGTAGGCGAGTCTTCTTGAGCGAATTGGCAGACGATTGGATCATTCTGTGAAGGACATGTGATAATACACACACACACACACATATATATATTTGGCATTTCATGAAAAAGCAATAAGCTCGAGATGTGTCAAGATCGCTGTAAATGGAGAAGTTTGATATGGCAACAGTAAGTAAATAATCAGTTAACAATTTATCAAGGTGGTTTGTATTTCTTAGTGGAGCTAATCTCTGAATCTCAGAGAACAGCTTTGGGATATGTATATATGTATGAAAAAGCAATTGGAAATGCTGGATGTGGGATCGAGATTTAGATTGTCATTGAGCGCAGTGGGCTAAGCTCTTGCTTCTTATCATTCGTCCGACGATGTGCGTCTGGGGTCGAGTCCTGCTGAGATATGGGAGGCGAGTTTGCCTTACAGTACTGGCTCTCTCTTTCCTGGAACCAGTGGCCTTTTTTTAGCGACAAACGATTACTTATATCTCGTAGAGTTGCTCACAGTATTTCTTAAATCCTGAATTAAGGATAAAATTCTCATTGGTCCATCAAATTGAGATGAAACAGTTCTTGTATGCCATGACTTTCAGTAACTAATTCTGGTACTTTTGTTATTGTGACTGGTAATTGTGCGATATTTTTTAATATACCTAAACTAAAAGCGCACGACTGCACGAGACTGGATAAGTCTTTGATGGATTTGGGTCCAGAATATTTTCAAACTGATGGGACGACATAATTTTGTAAAGTGAATGGAAAGTCTGTTTCCAGTGAAAAAAAAACTTTGTGTTTCTCATCCTCTCGAGACGTCCGAACACAAGTATTTGACCAGCTGTGATGACGTGAGAAAAATTGGGAGATTTTAGGGTCAGAAAGGTGAAAAATAAATACAAGCTGGGAGATGGGACGCCATTTCTGGTCAGCGAGAGGGAGGATGTCGATGGGTCGGCCATGTTGTATGTGCCAGTGGAGGAAAAGAAAAAAGCAAAACAATCCTCCTTTCCTCTGTGAATTCTGCGAGGAAGAGGGGCTCGACAAATGCGCGACCCTGGAATGTCACGGGAAGTTTCGCTGGGCGCTGGGCATTGAGAGAAGCAACATGGCCCAGCCACTCTGCATTCTGGCACGCCATTGGACGAGCAGTCTCCGGGCACGAGAAAAGTTGAAGAGGCGCGAAAAGTTACAACGGACTTTTGCTCTCTTGGGTCTCTGAACGTGATCAAGGAAGACGCTTCTTTTTCTCCGTGATAGCGGTGTGGAATATGGAATCCAGCCGTTAATAATGCTGTTCCACTGAGGTGGAGTAGCACTGTAGCAGAACCAACCTGAGGGTTTGGTTAGACGAATGATGTTCTAATACCTGCGGGTTATTTAGGGATATAATAATCAGGTCGCGTTCTGACGTGATTAAAAGTTCACTCTCCATCTGTGTTTCCTAAACGTTGTGTGACTGTGTATCCCAACAGGAACTTTGACATTGTATCTCATCCTCTCAACCAGAACTGTGTTGCTAATCTCATCCAGAACTGTGTTGCTAATGATATCCAGAACTGTGTTGCTGGACACTGAATCTCCTCCGCTCAAAAGTATGGAGCCCACAACATGAAAGATGTATTAATATTTGAATATACTTATGCACACCATAAGAGGATGTAAATAAAACCGTGTACAGGTTGTAATTGTTTCGCAGCTCTATGTCATCTAACTCACAGATCCTTCACCATGCCTCAGACGAGCGGCTAAGTAAGATACGGTGATCGGTTCATATAAGGTAAGGAATTGATCTAGTGGCAGCTACTAAAAAAAATATTACGTAACGTGCAGTACTACCTTGCACTGCAAACGACGGACACTTAACCCGACAGAAACAAACAAAAAACCACCACACCAGCCGAATGCCGAAACAGAAAATATGCCTAATTTCGAATTCTGAATCTATTGGGTCTGAATCTATTAGGTCCCATACTGCTTCAGGATGGCGCACGACCGTATGTGTCTATTGGAAGCATGCGAAAAAACAGCGCCTTGGGGTACGAGGTCCTCTCTCACCCTGTTTATTCACATGACTTGGCCCCCTCAGACTTTCACATGTTTCGCCATTTGGACCACTTCTTGAGGGGTAAACGGTTCGCTAACAAGGATGCTGTGATATCCGCCGTTAGCGATTCTTCGGACCACTGTGATGCCAATTTCTGCCACCGTGGCACTTGTGCGCTGAAAACACGTTGGGCACAGTGTATTGCTGCAGAGGGAAGAAATGTTTCGGAATAAAATGCATTTCGTCGTCTGTTACTGCTGTTTGTTTCTTTGTGTCTGAATCGGCCAATAATTATGAAACGACACAGTACATCCACACGTGAGTCGGAGTTTTCTCTGAATTTGGGTAAGACCTTTACCGTCTCAGGAATTACGCTGTGTAATTTAAAAATTCCTCCTTAAAGCACTTCTTCGAAAAGTACACAAAAGGAATAGTTCCAAACGAATCAACTCTGAGAAAACAGTTAAAGAAGTGTGACGCAAACGCTATTCACGAGATCACAGAAGTTCACAAGAAAAAAAAAATCTGGATCGATTTTGATGAAACTAAAGATGCTGCAGATGCATATGTAGCAGAAATCATTTTCAGAATTATGGACCCAAATAAACCATCTCAAGCCCTTTTAATGTGTGTCAAAAATTAAACAAAAAAAAAAAAAAAAGAAAAAAAAAACTAATATAGCACTACTACAGCTCAGCTGTTTACGAAATATTTAAACATTCTCTGGCTTGAGTTAATAAACTATGACGATGTATTTGCTTTTAATTACTGACGCTTCTAGTTATACGAAAAAAGCTGGTGAAGTTTCACAAGTTTTGTTTCCAAATATGAGACATCTCATTTGTTTGGCTCAGGAATTATGCAGAGTTTCAGAAGAAGTGAGAGTATTCTTATCTGATGTTGACGGGCTTATATGAAGTGTGGAGAAAGTTTTCTTAAAAGCTCGCTCTCGAATTCAATTATTTAAGGAAATGGTTACAGAATTAAATCTACCACCATAGCCAGTTTTAAATGAGATCGGATCATGGATTTCGGTTGCAGTTTATTATGCTTCGCACATGAAATACATTTCAGCTTTCGTGAATGCTTTTCCAGATGAGGATTCCCCTATGATCCTTAGAGACAAACAACTTTTAAGGAAATCAACTATCGTCAGTGAACTGGCAATTTTTAATGCTTATTTCTCAAAAGTTCTGGCAGCTATAACTACTCTGGAACTCTTTGTAGGTGAACTCTTTCCAAGTGATAGAAGACAGCAAGAAAGACATTGAAAATATTAATATATCTGGCTAATAAGGACAAATTATATACACACAGTCGAGTCACATTATTGTGACCACCTCCTACTTTTGACATCAACAGCACGTACCCAATGAAGGAAAGAGTACCACGTGCCATTGATGTGAGATGTGAACGTCGGCTGCGAAGGTGCGTGAGGGCCAATGAATACGCTACAGTGGAGCAACTGACTGACAAAATGAACCAGTTGGATACCAGAAGGGTGTCTAAACGACAGTTCAGCGAACACTGCAGCGTATGGGGCTCCGATGCAGACGGATGGTCACGGCACCTATGCTAACGAAGGTGCATCGGCAGAAAAGGATGACATTTTGCACGGCAATATCGGAATTGGATCTCAGCTGATGGGCAAAGGATGGCCTTCTCCGATGAGTCAGTCACGTTTTCTGCTTCATCGAACAGATGGACGTTGGCGTATAAGGCAAGAAACATCGGAGAACAAACACTCTTCAACCATTGCTGGAAGAACACATGCTGGTGGCGTTATGGTATGGGAAAGTTTTTCGTGGCATTCCTTGGGCCCACTCATACCTGTGGAAGGTACTATGGATCGAATTCGTTATGAATCCATCCTTGCAGATCACGTATACCCACACATGCTGATTATCTTCCCCGGGGCGGAAGGGATCTTCTAGTACGGCAATTCGACGTGTCACACAGCTAGAAATGTCCGAGAGCGTTTGGAAGAGCACGATGAAGACTTCAGAATACTTCCCTGGGCCCCTAATTCCCCAGACGTAAACCTAATTGAACATCTCTGAGAACACCTGGATCGTGTTGTTCGCTCTATGGATCCTCCACCACGTACCTTCCAGAAGCTATCAGATGCACTGCAGTCAGCATGGCTTCACATACCTGTGAACACCTTCCAACTCCTTATTGAATCACT
Organism: Macrothele yani; assembly: GCA_039090855.1. Lineage (NCBI taxonomy): Eukaryota > Metazoa > Arthropoda > Arachnida > Araneae > Macrothelidae > Macrothele > Macrothele yani. Next base: position 134,188,234 of record CM076995.1, on the reverse strand, counting down.
TTCAGCCCGTCTAGCGGCTGTCCGCGCTTCACACGACGGTTACCCTGGAGATTAGCTGGTAGTCACAGTAATGTGACTTGACCGTTGTATATAAAAGAAAATATAGTGATGCTGTTTTGAAAAAAAACCCCAGTAAAATTCTTTAAAGAGAAAACATTGATTGTGAAAATTCATCTCCGACTTACAATGCGTTCTTTAAATACTCACCGATAACCTTCGTGGATGTTGAAAGGACTTTTTCTATATACACTCAATGGACCAAACATTAGAGATATCTGCGTAATAGTGTTGTGTTGGTCGTCCTCTAGCGCGAATAACAGCCTGAACACGCCGAAGCATCGACTTCATTAGATGTCGGAGTGGTTCCATAGAGGCAATGACTGCTGAATACTTTAGCCCTTACGCGTGAGAATCCTTTTGTGTCGATGGTGGGGGATCAAGCGCAGGTCATTTTTTCAAGGTAAAAACTAATTGCGCGATGATGAGTTTTTTTTCATTAATGTGAGTGATTTAACTATTTTATTTTTTATTGGAGCTTATTATTTTTTTCAATACGCTTGTAATAATTTTATTTTTTACGTAGGAGGTCTTATTACAAATTACGTATTGTTTTCATCTCGAGTTTTTGAAGCTACAGAATGATTTGGAGTTTGAGATCTTTTTTATAGTGACAATTACTTTCAATTATTTTTAAGAAAAGCCGCAATGGACTGTTTTATTTCACAAAACTTCTAACTATAAAATTTACTCTTGATAGCTGCGCAGCTTTTGTCTTAAGGACTCTGCAAACCAGTGGTGTAACTAGCACAACGCGCGCGCTTCCGCAAGGTTTACTTCAGCACCCCTAAGCACAGTAATTTTTCCAGGATTTCGAACACAAGGGAGGATGCATTTCTTGCGGTGTGTGTTTGTGGAGGTTGAGGAGGGGTTAGGAAGTCAGGGAGAGTGTCTAAAAAAGTAATTGTGGTATCTTGATCCCTGTAGTTTAAACTTTTTGTGTAATAGGTTTGACAAAACGTGTGATTACTTAGTCCCAAACTAAAATGAATCACTTGAAGAAATCACCCTCTTACACACGGCAGATCTGCGTCTGCTGTGAATAAACGTTGACGCCTGTCGTGCACGCCATCCTAGGTAACTGACTGTTTTCCCACATCCTCCACGGGGAATTCCACTGTGGCCTCCCGCTTTTCCTCAGAAGCGCAGAGAGAGAGAGAGAGAGAGAGAGAGAGAGAGGGCGATTGGAGAGCGATCGTATTATTTACAACCCATTGCAGAGCAATCGTATTACAACCCGAAATCAAAGCGCCGAACACTTTCAATCCGTAGGACATTCAGTGTTTTAAAAGTGAAACTAGACATTTATTTAGGCAAAGCTAAATATATCTTAAAGCAAAATATGAATTTTTGGGTTAATTATTGTGCGTGTTCAAATATTTTCATAAAACTATACACTGAAAAAAACGTTTTGTTAATTCAGCAAAAATTGCTGAATCAACCAAAACATTTTGTCGATATGCCGTCAACAAAAATGTTTGTTGAATTTGCAAATGTATTTTGCTGAAAATTACTGTTTATTCAACAAAATTTATTGTTATCACGACAAAACGTTTTGTTCATTTAACAAAATGCCTAGGTCGATTTTTGGGAATTTTTTGATCCAACAATATGTATTGTTATCGTGACAAAATGTTTAGTTGAATTAACAAAATATATCCAACGAAATAATTTTGTGTTGCCAACAAAACAGTTCCGATGGAGTTTGGCTAAAGCAACATAATAAATCGACAAAACAGCTCCACAAATCTATTTTGTTGTTTCAAACAAACTTTTTTTCTCAGTGTAACTGGCAGCTGCCGTACGCCCATTCATTACCTGCGCCCCCCAGCAGTTGCGGTGGCTGCGTGGGTGGTACTATACTGCGCAAATTAATTGGAACAAAGTAAAAAATCCCTCTTTTTCCCATAACTATGCTTTTATATCATTCCATGCCTTGATATACACTGATAAATACCTGTATTAGTATGAAGTATGTCTTCCTTTAGCAGAAATGACCTCTTGAATTCGTTTTGGCATTGACTCCACTAATTGAGTACAAATATTTTTGACTTCATATTCGTGGAACCACACTTTTATAGCATTCCTTATCATGAGTTCCTTGGTTGTAGAGTCCATTTTACCTAAACGTTTCTCTAAAATATTCCACAAGTTTTCTATGGGATTTAAGTCGGGTGAATTTCCAGGCCAATCAAGCAAATTAATTTGATTTTACAGCATGAAACTCTTGACCAATTTCGAATTGTGACATGGAACCAAGTCATGTTGAAATGTCCCGTCAAAAGTTTGCAAAAAGGAACAATCCTACGTTGTAATATTTCTACGTACTTGTCTGAATTCATCATACCTTGAACAGGAACTAAGCTTCTAGTGCCATTTGATGTGAAAAAACCCCAAAACATCTGTTTCAGAGGGTGTTTTACAGTTTGTTTGACATGCTCAGGTCTTAAGGGTTCACAGTTGCTTCGTCTAACGATATTTGCTTGGTAACCCTGCACAAATAAATGAGTTTCATCACTGAAAATTGCCTTTTTCCAGTCGTCAGCAGTCCATGATTTATATTTTTGGCCCATGCTAAACGTTTTATCTTCATTTTCGCATTCAAATATTGTTTTTTCGTTGGTCTTTTTGCCTTCCGACCAACTTCCAGAAACCTACGGCTTATTTTTTTTTTTTTTTTTTTGATTGGAGGTTTAACGACCACCGTGAGCAACTCAATGGGCTATAAGCAGTCGCCCGTCCCTAATTCAGGGTCACTGGTTCCAGGGAAGGGAGAGAGCCAGTGCCGTAAGACAAACACAACATCCATGCTTCACCGGGATTCGAACTCAGTCCCCTTTCGGACGAATGATCAGAGGCCATCGCTTAGACCACTGCGCCACCGGGGCGGCGCCTACAGCTTACAGTTGAATCACTAGCATCACAACCACTAGCCAATAAATCTCTTTGAATGTCGGTGCTTGTTTTTTTTTTTTTTTTGATTCATTTTACTATTTCTGATTAGATATTTATCGGTTCGTGGAGTTGTTTTTTGTTTTCTTCCACATTTACCTCTCCTTTTTGGAGACGATGATTCAGATGCATTGTATCGCGTAAGCAGTCTTGATACACTTGATTTGCTTACACCAACTGCAGAAGCGATATCTAATTATTTTTACACGCTTCCGTGGGGAAATATCCATTTTTCAATGCACGAAAGCAACACGTACTCACAGAGAGCAAAAACTAACATCCACCTGTCACACACGAAAGCTCACAACTGAAGCTGAAGTGCCTATTTCCTGTTTAAAACCCGTGAAACCACATTCTTACTATCAAGTTCTAACAGTCACACCACCTCACAGCTGATAAAATCGGTTTACGTGGGTTTCCGACATCAACTGGCGATCACATTACAATTCTGAGAATAAAATAGCTTGTTCCAATTAATTTGCACGGTATAGTAGTTACGCCACTGCTGCAGACTGATATATAGACATCGTACAATCATCTGTACAACAAATTAAGTACCCGGTTCGTACGGCAACGCAATATATAATAGCTGGTGCACGAAATGGGGAAGTGAAGCAGAAATATGCTGGGGCACAGTAAGAAAAATTCATGCGATATGCTATCCACAATATCCGATCTCGCTACAGAACTTCAAAATCGAATATTTCGACTGTCTGTTGAAATTTAACAGTTAATCGAACCCCCAAGCACGTATTCTCATGAATCTCTCCTATTTTATGTCATTTGGAAACGGAAAAAGTGAGACCGGAGTTTTCCCGTTAATACATTGACGGAAAAAAAAATCCCAACACCACGAAAATAGATTGTAAAGGAATGAAATGGCGGCAATACATTTGTATAGGTAACATATTTAATCGATTAAGGCTTCAAGATCACAGCTTATTGTAAGCACGAGAAGAGCCATTTTAAATGTGAAATTCTGGTACATTAATAACCGGTGTAACCGCCAGAATGTTGAATGCAAGCACGCAAACGTTCATGCATTGTGTCGTACAGGTGCTGGATGTCAGTTTGCGGGATGGAGTTCCATGCCTGTTGCACTTGGTCGGTCAATACAGGGACGGTTAATGCTGGTTGGGGGTGACGCTGGAGTTGTCTTCCAATGATGTCCCATACGTGCTCGATTGGTGAAAGATCTGGTGATCTAGCAGGCCACGGCAACATGTCGACACTCTGTAGAGCATGTTGGGTTACAACAGCGGTATGCGGGCGAGCGTTATCCTGTTGGAAAACACCCCTGGAATGCTGTTCATGAATGGCAGCACAACAGGTTGAATCACCAGACCGACGTACAACTGTACCGTCAGGGTGCGTGGGATAACCACGAGAGTGCTCCTGCTGTCATAGGAAATTGCTCCACAGACCATAACTCCAGGTGTAGGTCCAGTGTGTCTCGGCCGCAGACAAGATGGTTGCAGGCGCTCACCTGGCCTCCTTCTAACCAACACACGGCCATCACTGGCACCCAGGCAGAACCGGCTTTCATCACAAAACACAACAGATCTCCACTCCGTCCTCCAATGAGCTCTAGCTGGACACCACTGACGTCGCAAACGGCAGTGGTTTGGAGTAAGTGGAATGCACGCTACAGGGCGTCTGGCTCGGAGCTGTCCTTCAAGTAACCGATTTGTAACAGTTCATTCTGTCACTGTGGTGGCAACTGCAGCTTGAATTGCTGCCGCAGACGCGGTACGATGCGCCACGGCCATACGCCGTACACGGCGGTCTTCCCTCTCAGTAGTGCCACGTGGCCAGCCGGAACCCGGTGTTCTTGAGGCAGTACCTTCCCTTGGCTACCGCTGCCAACAATCATGCACAGTGGCTACATTCCTGCCAAGTCGTTCTGCAACATTGCTGAAAGAAAATCCACCTTCTCGTAGCCCTATTACACGACCTCGTTCAAACTCCGTGAGCTGTTGATAATGGCTTCTTGCCGCCCCGGTGGCGCAGTGGTCTAATGCGTTGGCCTCTGATCATTCGTCCGTAAGGGGTCCGGGTTCGAATCCCGGTCAGGCATGGATGTTGTGTTTGTCTTACGGCACTGGCTCTCTCCCTTCCCTGGAACCAGTGACCCTAAATTAGGGACGGGCGACTGCTTATAGCCCATTGAGTTGCTCACGGTGGTCGTTAAACCTCAAAAAAAATAAATAAAAAAATAATGGCTTCTTCGTCTTCTTAAAGGCATTCTTGTCTAACATCAACACACTACGTCGAATATCAACGATAACTAACGGTCACGAACGTTACAGCGCGTATTTACAGCAAACCTGCTTTGCATGTTCCGAGGGGCGCTACTAGCGCCACACGTATGCGCCGAGCGCGAAATTTGCATAGACGTCATATTACAGACGTACTCTCACCGCCTACCAACTGTCGTTTATCTAACACAAACCCTTCTTGGTGTTGGGATTTTTTTTCCGTCAGTGTATAAGAAAGGAATTGCGGAAAGGTTTCCAAAAATTCAGAATTTTTCTGCGTACGAAGAAATCCGTGAAATTCAGAGGGTTTTTTTTCGTCCTTTCACGGAAAAGTTGTATCTGAAATATGCTTCATTAATTCACGAAAGAAATCACGGAAAGCGGCTCGTGAATTTCAGAAATATTTTTGTAGTGTATACAGCACTGTTCGGTGGCTGATGCTGTTTGAGCCTCCGACATTTAACCTGAATGGGATTTGCGCCGCCGTTGCCAAGCGGCCAGTCTGTACGAACCTAGATAGTCTACGTCGACCACGGTCATCAATGTCGCGTGGTTTCCCACCGTTTGCTGTCTGGGCGCTGCTAGTCTCTCGATGGTATACTCGAGGTATACGCCATTGAAACGTTTATCCTAGGGTTCTTACCACTTGGGCGAAAGAATAACCCATCTGCCTTGCGCTTACAATGCGTCCACGATCAAAGTCGCTTAGATCAACGCGTTTACCCATGTGTGTCGATTGCGACACACTCTTGGGAAGATTACGTGCGGGAAGCGACCTTGTTATATTTCATCGTGGAAGAAGCGATCCTGCTAAACGAGAAGGAACATACCGCTCATTGTTTAAGGAAATAAAGACTTTGTGTCCACATTGGGTTCCAAAGTTGATAAAGACCGACTTTGAAGCAGCCCTTACAAAAGCAACTAAAGAAGTATTCCCTGATAGAACTGTCTCCGGTTGCAATTCGGAATTCTAAATATGTACATATTTAGAATTTCCGCCATGATGATACGAATGCGTATCATAATCATCATCATCATCATCATTGTCTACCATTATCAATCCACTGCTGAACGAAGGTCGCGCCAAGTTTCTTCCCCAACGGTCTGTCTTGGGCCAGTCTCCTCCATGTTACTCCCGCACACTTTCGAATTTCATCCACCCATCTCCCATGTGGTCTCCTTCTGGGTCTTTTCCTGTCCCTTGGAATCCAATCTAAAATTTCAGCTGTCCATCGATGGTCTGTCCTTCTGGCAGTATGTCCAGCCAATTGCCATTTCAGGGATTTAACTCTGATCATGATATCTTCCACTCTTGTCATTTTTCGGATCCACGAGTTCCTCTTCTTATCTCTCCTGGTTACACCAAGCATGCACCTCTCCATGCTACTTTGACTTGTCTGCAGCCTTTGTATGTCTCTTTTAGTTAAGGTCCACGTCTCTGCACCGTACGTAAGCACTGGAAGGATGCATTGATCAAACACTTTTCTTTTAAGACATAATGGCATATTGCTCTTGAAAATTATGCTGTTTCTTCTAAAAACTCTCCAGGCAAGTTTTGTACGCCGATTAATTTCTTCATCAATGTGACCCTCAGTTGATATGTGCAGTCCAAGATAAATGTACGTGTCTGTTATCTCCAGTTTTTCTCCATCAATCGATAAATCTTCATTTCTTGTAAAAGCATTGAACATCACTTTTGTCTTCTGAAAGTTCATTTTTAATCCCACTTCTTTACTCTTGTCAGCAAGCTCCTGGATCATACTCTGCAGCTCTGATGGGGTAGTTGCAAAAATGACTACGTCATCAGCAAAACGAAGGTGGGTTAGATAATCTCCATTAATCTTTATCCCTTTGTTTTTCCCAGTTCAGTGATTGAAAGACATTTTCCAATGTGGCATTAAAAAGCTACGGAGATATGGTGTCACCTTGTCTCACTCCCTTTCCAATTTTTATGTGTGTTGTTTTTTCAAACAGCCGAATCTTTGCACTTGCATTTTCATATATGTTATTGATAATATTAATGTATGCATTTTCAATACCGCAGGATTTCAAAGCCATTGTAACTGCTGATGGTTTCACCGAATCAAAGGCTTTTTCATAAACGATAAAAGCCATGCACAATGGAAGTTCATACTCCCTTCGCTCTTTCAATTAGTTCTCTCAGTACGTGGATATGATCTATTGTGCTGTAGCCACTCCTGAATCCAGCTTGTTCTCTCGGTTGAGCCATGTCCAGTGTTACCTTCAAGCGGTGTGAAATAACTTTAGTGAAGATTTTATAAACCACTGATAGGAGGCTGATAGGTCTATAGTTCCTGAGATCCTCAATGTCACCTTTTTTATGTAGCAGAATCATTGTAGCGTTGTTCCAATCCTCAGGAATCTTCTCTTCATTAAGGCATTGAGTGAAAATTTGGGCAAGTACTGTTTCGATTTCTCCACTTGCTTCTTGTATGATGTCTACAGTAATTCCATCTTCTCCTGGAGCTTTTTTTTTTTTTTTTTTTTTTGATTGGAGGTTTAACGACCACCGTGAGCAACTCAATGGGCTATAAGCAGTCGCCCGTCCCTAATTTAGGGTCACTGGTTCCAGGGAAGGGAGAGAGCCAGTGCCATAAGACAAACACAACATCCATGCCTGACCGGGATTCGAACCCGGACCCCTTACGGACGAATGATCAGAGGCCAACGCCTTAGACCACTGCGCCACCGGGGCGGCTCTCTCCTGGAGCTTTTCCCCGCTTCATGTTTTTGATTGTATGTGCAATTTCTGCTGGGAGGACTGGAAGAACTCTGGTACTGGTACCTTTCATGATGTCTGGAGTACACGTATCATCCCTTTCATATAATTTGGTGTAGAAAACTTTCACTCTTGTCAAAATTTCGCCTCTATTTCTTGTTACAGGACCATCTTCTTTTCTCAGTGCCATAATCTGTTTCCTTCCCTTGCTGAGATGTCTCTTTGCTATCTTTAGGCTTTGGTTGTTTTCAATTGCTTTCCTCACTAATTCACAGTTGAATTTCCCTACGTCTTCAGTGATACTTTTTCGTACTGTTTTGCATAGCTCTATATATTCCACTTTGGAAGTCACATCTTCTTTAGTTGTCCTCATCTCTCTTCTTTTTTGCATCAACATTTTGGTTTTTCCTGATAATTTGTTCACATGCAACTTGTTCTTAGACCCAGCTAATTTTGTTGCTGTTTCCATAGGAGCTTTGGATACTTTTCTGTTATCTTCAGAAATATCCACTTCTTCCGATGTTAGACCTTCTAAAGCAGAGAATCTGTTCTTCAGTTCCAACTTGAAGGTATTATGGTGTTTTTTAAGGTTGGTTATGTCAATACATTTTGTTTGTCTTATGAGCTTGCCACGTTCGAGTTTAGAGTTGAGGTGCATCTTACATCTCACCAATCTATGGTCACTACCTGTGTTGAACTTGTTTAGCACACTGCAGTCTTCTATGACGAATTTTTTGTTACACATAATAAAATCAATTTCACTTGTCGTCCCACGTGGATGTTTCCATGTCCATTTCCTGTGTGGCTTTTTCTTAAAAAAGGAGTTCAAGATGAAAAACCCTTCTGCCTCTGCAAACTCTACGAGAGTATTTCCACGCTGGTTTCTGTTGCCGTGACCGAATTTTCCTACTGAAGTTTCATTCTGTTGCCGTTGCCCTATTTTTGCATTGAAATCTCCCATAATTATCTTCAAGTGCTGCTTACCTTTATTATTTAGATGACGAATTTCCTCATAAAATTCTTTAATTTCTTCTTCAGGATGACTTGTGGTGGGTGAATAAGTTTGAATAATCTGTGCCTTGTATCTTCTCGAGAGTTGGATAACAGATTGTGCAGCTCTGTCAGAGAAACTTTCAACTTCTACAACTTTATCCTTCAGTTTCTTGTTTATTATAAATCCAACACCACTAGTTCTGCCAGTATCTGTCCCGCGATAGTAAAAGAGATGTCCACTTTTCAGTTCAATGTGATCTTCCACTGTGAGGTTGAGTGAATATGTCGCGGCGGGAGAGAAATGACTTTAAGAAAGGAAAATTGTTGGGTGTTGTATTAGTGGGTTGTCCATAAGAGAAACCGAGACGCGTTTAAACATACCCAAGTCAACTGTTTTGGATGTACTGAATAAGTGCAAGACACATGGCGTGTCTGAAACAGCAAAACGTATCGGTAGACCAAAGAAAATCAGTGATGGAGAACGTCGAAGCCTCAGGTGAGTCGTTACAGCTAATCGACGGAGTACTGCACAAGATGTCAGTGTACAGGTGAGTAAAAATGCTGAAACCTCGGTATGTACACGTACCATTCGCAGAGAACTTCATTCCATGGGTTACAGTGGTCGTGCGGCTGCTCATAAGCGTTTCATCTCCACTCAGAATGCTACTTCTCGTTTAGCATGGTGTAAAGAACATATATCGTGGACAGTAAATCAATGGGAACGGGTCCTATGGACTGATGAATACATATACATGATCCATCAGTCTGATGGCCGTGTGTGAGTATGGTCGCAGCCGGGGTAACGCTATTTACCATATTGTACTGTTCCTACGGTCAAATTTTTGGCTGGCAGTGTACTGGTGGTGGTGGTGGTGGTGGTGGTGGGGGATTTTCGTGGTATGGTCCCTGCCCATTGGTTATCGTGGACAAACCTGTTAAACAGCATGTCTACCTGGATTTTTCTGGACAATTATGCTCTACCGACTCTGTGGCAATATTATGGAGCCAAGTCTTGTTGGTACCATCAGGATAATGCACCGAGCTATAAAGCAAGGGCTGTTACGGCGTGGTTTGACGATAATTCCGTATCGTATGTGAACTGGCCAGCACAGAACTCTGATCTCAATACCATAGATCACCTATAGGATGAATTAGAGCGCCGCATAAAAAGTTTGAAACCAAGGCCTACTATTAAGCAACAGTTAGCGGCCGCATTATGTACTGAATGGAAGCGCATACCTATCGCTGTGTTCCAAAATCTTGTCGAAAGCATGTCTAGAAGGGGCAGTACATGCATTAATGCCAAAGGTGGATCGACACCGTACTAATGTATGTCAATAAATGCTATGTTGTGTTTCTCTTCTAGGTGTCCGGTGACTTTTGGCATTATAGTGTATATACGCATTCGCAATATCATGGCAGACTTTGGAAATTCTCTCTCTCTCTCACTCTTTCTCTCTCTCTCTCCCCCACCACTCTCTCTCAATATATATGAAATTCTATTTATATATACACTGCTGGCCACCCAAAATGCAACACAAAGACGGACACGAGATAGCAAAGCCAGATTTACTGGCCGCATAACAACAGATACAAAGATGAAACGATTGAGTTTACAGGCCCGCGCGACTTGCAGAACACGCAGACATCAATAGTTCGTGTGACCCCCATGGCTGGCAGTAATGGCTGCTACACGCCGCGGCTTCGAACGAAAGAGGCTTTGGATGTGGGCTTGGGGTATGTCGCTCCAGGATGCTTCTACACGTTGCCACAGTTCATCAGGCGTAGCCGCGAGTGGTGCTTGCCGGGCCACTCGGTTGCTGATCAGCGACCAGACGTGTTCGATGGGCGACATATCGGGAGAACAGGCTGGCCACGGCAGCAGTGACACCTGGTGGGCAGTGAAGAATTGTTGCACGATGCGTGCCACGTGCGGGCGCGCACTGTCCTGTTGAAACGTGGCCGCTGTAAGGTCTTGCAGGTAAGGGAGGACTACAGGATCCAAAACGTCGGAGATGTAGCGGTGGCTGTTGAGTGTACCAGCGATGCGCACCAGAGGGGTGCGGGTGTAATATCCAATTGCGCCCCAACCCATAACGCCAGGCGACGAACTGGTATGGCGATGCATAATGCAGGCGTCATACAGTCTCTCGGCGCGGTGCCGCCACACGCGGATCCCATCGCGGTGTTGCAGGCAGAAGCGGGATTCGTCGGAGAAGACAATGTCGTGCCATTCCGTAGTCCAGGTGCGGCGTTCAACGGCCCACTGGCGCTACACTTGCCGGTGGTGTAACGTCAATGGTAATCAAAGCAATGGGCGCCGTACGACAAGTCCCCGCTCCTGCAGACGACGTGGAACGGTACATGCTGACACAGGTTGTTGCGCATCACACCCTAATTCCTGCACTAACGTTCGTGATGTGGCTGTGCGAGCCGTCAAATTCCGCTGCACAACATGCCGGTCCTCTCTTTCGGTGGTGTTCCGCGGCTGCGGCAATCGCTCACGTCTGTCCGTCCGTCCCTCCTGCACCCACCGAATCCATACTCGCCTCACTGTGGCTGGATATCGTCTCACACGGGCGCCGATGCCTCTGTACGATAAACCGCTGTCGCGATAAGCCACTATTGGTCCTCTGTGGAACTCCGAAACGTGCTGGAATGACTGCCGTATTCTGCGACGATACGTCAAGAAGCTTCCCACGCACAGGTCCGGCAGCACAACACACTTCCACTACTTACACCCCGCCTTCTGTGCACCTTTCTTATAGTGCTTCTCGGTGGAGTGCCAGGCGCACATGATTTGCATATGCCCTGCATATGCAATCATTTGCATGTCCTCTCGCGGGCGACACATGCTGCGAATTTCAGGCCAATCGGATGCTTCCTTCTTGGTGTTGTATTTTGGGTGGCCAGCAGTGTATATAAGCAAAATGATTCGATTAGCAGGGTCGCTTAGCGTACGACACCTTAATTGCCTGAGTTCGGTTTGGGTCTGTTACACTGTGCGCGGGAGGGGGTGGGTGGGAAGGGGGTGCCCATCAGCCCTATCTCTAATGTTTTGTCCGCTGAGTGTAGAATCTTCTCACTGACAGAAGGCACGCTTTTTCTTTCGAAAATATTAAAAAAAAAACATTTAGTTATCAAATGCAATTGTGAAAATATTCAGGAGTAAAATGTACATACACCTACATCATGTAAATATGTGATTCCAATAGTAAAACTTTCAGGTATGTTGAATGCATATTTCTTCTATTTTAACCAATATATTTTTATTTTTAATGCATAAATGCTTGCTTATTTTGGAGGTTTTTAATGCTTGAACATCTAGACTTTAGTGATTACAAATTATCTTTCCGATAGCAAAAATAATTGTAAAGTGAGTTGGGTGCTTATCCATGTGCCTGTATAACGTAACTCCTGTTTCGTGTGCGAGATTGATGTTACGCTATGGCTAAAACCATGACTACGGAAATGTTGAACTAAATGAGAATACGATGCAATAGATGCACGAAATAGCTCTAATGTAAGGTTTTACGGCCAGACGAAACATATACAGAAGCAAAACTTACAATAACCCTTTATTGATCCAGCAACGAATGATGACATCCACAATACGTATAGCACTGTTTCACATATAACTATCTATCGTATAAACTCGCTTAACAAAGATAAAACATCTACACACACACACACATACACTAAGCAACTGCTGTATCGTCCTTATAAACTATCGTTCTTATCACATTCATACGTCACTCTCTCTGATTTCAAAAGTGTTGCCAACCTCATTCATGTGAGAGAGAAGATATCACGTGAAGTTTGGAAAGTGTAAAAGAGAACAAACGCAAATTTACATAGGAAAAGGAACTAAAAATGAAAGTTAAATTAGAATATACGTCACACCTGTTAATTGAAAGAGCATCTTAAACGTAATTTTTTTTTGCAGCGCTGTTATAAGTTCGCAGATGCCGTAGGTAGCGATAGCTTGCAGCACACAGCGACGTTGGTGAGTCAGCGGGAAACAGCATTTTGCAGATTGGAATTTTGCTCATGTCAATCAATGATAACTGTGTAGCGACAGTTCTTCCAGTGGGGCTTCGTTAAAGATGAAGTACATGCCCCTCCATTGCGTGCAAGCATTAATGACTTGAAGGTGCGCATACAAAAAGCAATTACCGTAATTCATTTGGCCCTGCTGAAGAGTGTACGGGACGAGATCGAATGTCGTTTAAATGTCTGCAAAAGTTCCGCACGTGTTGAACTCTTATAGGATGCAAATATGACAATGACAAATAAAAACATTGTGATTTGCTCTTTGTATTAGAGTTTGTCTCATATTTATAGGACCTATACTGTTTGCTCCATAAATATTTGTTCTAGGAAAGATGATTTGCAATCAAGCTATATCAGGATTGTCATTAAACTAAGAAGAAAGGACATCTTAGCTCTTTGATTTTAACACTTGGAAAATTTTCGTGGAATAACGGTTTCCAAGATTATTTCGGTGGAAATTTTACAAGATTGTTGTTTCAAAGATAAACGCTTTCGTATGCCGAATAATATGTTCAAAGATATTCTGTGAACATAAAAATAGAAACTCAGTGTCCACATGATGTTTTTTTTTTGCTGTCAGTAAGAAGAAGAGAACGAGAATGGTAATAGAATGGTAATAATGCAACCCAAAAGGTTTTGACGTTTCACTTGATGAAGGAAAATTCGTTGATTTCCGTAGCAGAAAATTTGGTTGTAAACACCAACCATATGAATTACGGATTTTTAAGGTGGGACTTCATCTGAAGTTTTTGATCACCAAATAGCACGTTAATTGTTTTTAGATTAAAATATCATTACAATTTTCGTTGGCTGCCTTTCCTATATTTATGGGAAACCACGATTGCGTTCATCTACAGCGTAGTCGCCCAGTGGTTTAGTGCTTACTTAAGGGCTTTGTGCTTTTCATTCTTCTGTCGTGGAAAAGATTCGGGTGTTGTGTAAGTTTATGCGACTTTGGTTCTTTTCTTTCCCTCAAATACGTTTTCTTCATTTAAGGGCAGGTGATTCCTCCTAACTTTAGGTGTTTATGTGATTGGTGTTTCCTGTCTTCCCTTTTTCGCTTCTCGCTGGTAGGCGAAACTGTGGCGAAATAAAATATCTTAGTTACTGCCCGCACGACAATTGCAGACCTGAGATTTTATTGTGTTTTCAATTTCAGGTTTATGTTGCCACACCCTGAATAACGCACTTTACTTTTATCCTCTTTGTTACGCCGCACACAGAGAAATCTCTCCCTCACGCCGACGTAAGTCTTTATTGAGGAACTTGGATGCTCAATATAAAGCATACTCAATAATATCTTACAAAAAGAGATACCCGGTTTCTTCAATAAAGTCTTACGTCGGCATAACGAAGAGGTCTCTGTGGGCGTATAAGTAACATATGAAGGACATATGAGAAAGGAGAGGAAAACCTGCTTCAGCACAACAGAAGTGTTTTTGTTTTAACGACCACCACGAATAACTCAATGAGCTACAAGCAGCAGCCCGTCCCTAATTTAGGACCACTGGTTCCAGTGAAGGTACAAAGCAGTACTTTTAGACAAACACAACAACCGTGCCTCACCAGAATTCGAACTCGAACCCAACTCGGACAAATGGTCAGAAGTCAGCGCTCAGACCACTGCGCCACTGGGGCGTCAAGCCGTATTACGCAACACAAGAATTCTACTGTGGAAGGAAAGGAAACTTGGTAGTAAAGTTCACCACTTTTAGAGGGACACCCTCAACAGAAACCCGGGAAAAATTGGAATTAAGCACCTCTGTGAAACTGAATTCTAGCTTTCAATCACCAGCTTGGTGCTAGGTACGAACTCATCATATCTGCGTGCATAATTAATCAATATTACACTATCTTAAGGAGGTGAGAACGATAATAATTAAAGATTTCAGTCAAATAAACAAAAACGCACACGTCTTATTTTCAGATGTGTGAAATGCTTAATTTAAATTGGCTTTGGGACCAGAGTTGGAAACGGGTCAAAAATTTTGACCCGGACAAATCTGCTTTGATCTATAAATTCGAAATTAAATTTATATATATATACATATATGGGATGTAAGGTCAAGTGATGGGTAACATCACAGCCTCTCCTTGACAAATGTCAAATCCGCCTTCTCGTGGTGCATCCTGTTCCCACTAAAGGGGCTCTGACGACCGCCAATAGCGGGATAACTATACCATCGGGATTTGAGGAAATGCTATTCCACACACACCAACCCTCTTGGCCAGCGTGGTGAGTTACTGCCAAACCCCTCCAAAATGACTCTACAACTTAAATCTTGGCCCTCAGTCTCCGGCAGCTGTAATGTACCTGGCCAAGGCAGCGGCCAGTGCGACATGAAGGCAAAGGGTGCTAAGAATCCCCGGAGGACCGGACTAGGCTGCCATCTGATGCTGACCTTGACTACGTATAATGGACGCTCCCTATCTTCTGATTCAAGGCTTCTTGAATTGGAAGAGGAACTACAAAGGATCAAATGGGACATCGTCGGGCTAAGTGAGGTAAGGAGAAAAGGAAAAGATCTCATTGAACTGAAAAGTGGACATCTCTTCTACTATCGTGGGACAGATACTGGCAGAACTAGTGGTGTTGGATTTATAATAAACAAGAAACTGAAGGATAAAGTTGTAGAAGTTGAAAGTTCCTCTGACAGAGCTGCGGGACGCGTTATTCAACTCTCGAGAAGATACCAGGCCCAGATTAGTCAAGCTTATGCACCCATCACAAGTCATCCTGAAGAAGAAATTGAAGAATTTTATGAGGAAATTCATCATCTAAATAATAAAGGTAAGCAGCATTTGAAGATAATTATGGGAGATTTCAATGCAAAAATAGGGCAACGGCAACAGAATGAAACTTCAGTAGGTAAATTCGGTCACGGCAACAGAAACCAGCGTGGAAATACTCTCGTTGAGTTTGCAGAGGCAGAAGGGTTTTTCATCTTAAACTCCTTTTTGAAGAAAAAGCCACACAGCAAATGGACATGGAGACATCCAAATGGAACGACAAGTGAAATTGATTTTATTATGTGTAACAAAAAGTTCGTCATAGAAGACTGCAGTGTGCTAAACAAGTTCAACACAGGTAGTGACCCTAGATTGGTTGAGATGTCAGATGCACCTCAACTCTAAACTCGAACGTGGCAAGCTCATATAAGACAAATAAAATGTATTGACATAACCTACCTTAAAAAACACAATAATATCTTCAAGTTGGAACTGAAGAACAGATTCTCTGCTTTACAAGGTCTAACATCGGAAGAAGTGGATATTTCTGAAGTTAACAGAAAAGTAACCAAAGCTCTTATGGAAACAGCAACAAAATTAGCTGGGTCTAAGAACAAGTTGCATATGAACAAATTATCAGGAAAAACCAAAACGTTGATGCAAAAAAGAAGAGAGATGAGGACAACTAAAGAAGATGTGACTTCCAAAGTGGAATATATAGAGCTATGCAAGACAGTACGAAAAAGTATCACTGAAGACGTAAGGAAGTTCAACTGTGAGCCAGTGAGGAAAGCAATTGAAAACAACCAAAGCCTAAAGATAGCAAAAGGGAAATCTCAGTAAGGGAAGGAAGCAGATTATGGCACTGAGAAAAGAAAAGAAGATGGTTCTGTAACAAGAAATAGAGGCGAAATTTTGACAAGAGTGAAAGATTTCTACTCCACATTATATGAAAGGGATGATACATGTACTCTAGACATCATGAAAGGTACCAGTACCAGAGTTCTTCCAGTCTTCCTAGCAGAAGTTGCACATGCAATCAAGAACATGAAGCGGAGAAAAGCTCCAGGAGAAGATGAAATTACTGTAGACATCATACAAGAAGTAAGTGGAGAAAGCGAAACAGTACTTGCCGAAATTTTCACTCAATGCCTTAATGAAGGGACGATTCCTGAGGATTGGAACAACGCTACAATGATCTTGCTACATAAAAAAGGTGACATTGAGGATCTCAGGAACTACAGACCTATCAGCCTCCTATCAGTGGTTTATAAAATCTTCACTAAAGTTCTTTCACACCGCTTGAAGGTAACACTGGACATGGCTCAACCGAGAGAACAAGCTGGATTCAGGAGTGGCTACAGCACAATACATCATATCCACGTACTGAGAGAACTAATTGAAAGAGCGAGGGGATATGAACTTCCATTATGCATGGCTTTCATCGATTATGAAAAAGCCTTTGATTCGGTGAAACCATCAGCAGTTACATAGCTCTGAAATCCTGCGGTATTGAAGTTGCATACATTATTAATATTATTAATAACATTTATGAAAATGCAAGTGCAAAGATTCGGCTGTTTGAAAAAACAACACACATAAAAATTGGAAAGGGAGTGAGACAAGGTGACACCAAATCTCCGAAGCTCTTTAATGCCACGTTGGAAAATGTCTTTTAATCACTGATCTGGGAAAACAAAGGGATAAAGATTAATGGAGATTATCTAATCCACCTTCGTTTTGCTGATGACGTAGTCATTTGTGCAACTACCCCACCAGAGCTGCAGAGTATGATATAGGAACTTGCTGACAAAAGTAAATAAGTGGGATTAAAAATGAACTTTCAGAAGACAAAAGTGATGTTCAATGCTTTTACAAGAAATGAAGATTTATCGATTGATGGAGAAAAGCTGGAGATAACAGACACGTACGTTTATCTTGGACAGCACATATCAAGTGAGGGTCACATTGATGAAGAAATTATTCGGCGCACAAAACTTGCCTGGAGAGCTTTTGGAAGAAACTGCATAATTTTCAAGAGCAATATGCCATTATGTCTTAAAAGAAAAGTGTTTGATCAATGCATCCTTCCAGTGCTTACGTATGGTGCAGAGACGCGGACCTTAACTTAAAGAGACATACAAAGGCTGCAGACAACTCAAAGTAACATGGAGAGGTGCATGCTTGGTGTAACCAGGAGAGATAAGAAGAGGAATTCGTGGATCAGAAAAATGACAAGCGTGGAAGACATCATGGTCAGAGTTAAATCCCTGAAATGGCAATGGGCTGGACATACTGCCAGAAGGACAGACCATCGATGGACAGCCAAAATTTTAGATTGGATTCCAAGGGACAGGAAAAGACCCAGAAGAAGACCACACGGGAGATGGGTGGATGAAATTCGAAAGTATGCGGGAGTAACATGGAGGAGACTGGCACAAGACAGACCGTTGTGGAGGAAACTTGGGGAGACCTTCGTCCAGCAGTGGATTGATAATTGTTGACAATGATGATGATGATGATGATGATGATACATATATACGTAATATATACACTGGTGTGCAAAAGTTAAGGACGAAGAGGAGAAATTAGCATAACAGCAGAACGAGCAGGCAGAACGGACCGAAAGACCACTCAGGAGATAGACTAGGGTCCGGTACGGTACGGCATGTGCATATATGCAGCATGAAGTAGGGGGGGGGGGTGGAGTGTCGGAAGTGTATAAACACACGGGAGTTGTACGCTCAGCAATTCAGTGAAAGCTATTGCACGGTGTACATCGGTTTGAACGACGTCGAGTTGCTGCCACCGTGTGATATGGCCAATATGCAATCCAGTTGACGACATCTGGATGACTTTACCAGAGGACGCGTCATTGGGAAGTTGGAAGAATGTCGAAGAGTGGTCGTCCACGAGCAACCACGGTGGCGGACGACCGGTATATTGTCCTACAGGCGAGAAGAGACAGACGGCAGACAGCGGGAGAAATCGCAAAGCACACGCAACAGACAACTGGACATCCGTTATCGCGTTTTACCGTGGCTTGGAGGCTGTACAAAAGTGGTCTATTTGCATGACGACAAGTACGGTGTGTACCATTAACGCCTGCTCATCGGAGACGGCGGTTTCTGTGGTGCCAGGAACAAAATAACTGGACACATCAGCAATGGGGTCGAGTTCTCTTTGCGGATGAGAGCCGATTTAATCTGACGAGCGATTCTGGACGTATACACATCTGGAGAGAGCATGGAACACGTAATCACACCTCACACCTCCAACATCATCGAAAGGGACCGGGTTGGAGGTGGCGGAGTTCTCGTTTCGGGTGGTATCATGCTTGGTAGCCGTACTGATCTCCACATCTTCCAAGGTTCTCCTGCCTCACGCGCGTCTTTTTAGAGGTGCTGTGGGTCCTGGGTTCCTCTTCATGGACGACAACGCTACACCTCATCGCACAGTGTGTATCGCAAAGCTGTTGGAGAGTGAAGATATTCAATGCATGGATTGGCCCGCAAGGTCCCCTAGCCTAAATCCAATCGAACGCGCGTGGGACCTTCTCGGGAGACGCTTGGCAGTATGTCAATAGCCGCCAGTAACGATTCCGCACCTGCGATTGGCGCCACAAGAGGAATGGGCCGCGATGCCTCAACAGCTCCTTGAGAACCTCGTCCTCAGCATGGACAGACGTTGTAAATCCTGCAACGCAGTCTGGGGGGATCATATCCCCTACTAAACGCTGGATTTTTCTTGGCAGCCGCCTGTCACATGAACGTTTCTGTCTTCTGTCCAGTTGTGCTCGAAGCTACCTCTTTAATAAAGTGCCTTTGTATTCTTTCGATTCCTTGTTTGGACGGTTTTGCTCACTGGTCCCATATTCTAACATCTTGGGGATCTTATGGTATGATTTGAGTCGATGTGGAGCACTTCTTCACGACGTTATATTCGAAAAACCGTCTCGTCCTTAATTTTTGCACGCCAGTGTATATTCATCCCAATAACTGCTTGATATTTAATAACTGAAATCCTTTTTTAATAATAAAATTTGGTTACTTGCTGAATTTTAGTGTCACTATTTTGCGTAATCCAGAAGTAATGGCTGACTATGACCGTGACCATATTGCAAATGGGAATCATTAGTTACGATCACACAAATGTATTTTTTAAATGTATTTAGTAGAAGTCATTCCACGTTTATACGTGAGCCACGGAAAATTCTCATCGGCCGCCACCGGGAATCGAACCCAGGGTCTTCCAGTTACGCGCCGGACATGCTTCCACTGCACCACAGCAGCCTCGAAATTCTTCAGACTCACACACGACAAACTGCCAAACCACCTGGTAGGTTGCTTTCTTTTGAGCCCCGCACAATGCTGGGGATTCACCAAAGATGAACAGCAGCAACTGAACAAATAACTAGAAGGCGAATGAATAATAAATACGCAGTTTACGTGGATTAGGAACATCAAATAGAAGTCAACCGTGCCTCACCAGGATTCAAAATCATTATTTACGATTACGCAAATGTATTTTTTTATGACTTCTATTTGTTGTTCTTAATCCACGTCACTTGTGTATTTATTTTAATAAAATGTATTTATATTGTTCACTCTTTCTACGCTTTGATGGAGGTATGCATACGTTCATATGGTCCGTTAGATTTTTGGTTCCATAATCTTTTATTACACCGTCGACATCTTTCTTTGTAATTATACACTTTCCACATTTTGAACAACAAGCAAGACCAAACAACACAGAATTATTCACCGGTTCCTTAATGAGACCAAACAATTTCCAGCATTCACTCTTCCCCTTGTGGTTTTCAACTAGCACGTATTTGTTGGCCTCGACGCCTTTCTCAACCTCATTAAAATTATTAAATCCATCCATATTAACAAATAAGAAGTTAATTTCGACATGACATGTCATGGGAACGGAATGTTAGCACATCAATCGAAGACATCTGAATGCTCAATGTAAAAGATGCGATGTGAAACGTAACTCTTACTCATACAGAGAACTTCGCACGGAGAGAGTTAATCAGCTGAGAAGCAGACGAATGGCGTTTGCCTGTACCTTGCCCTGGACAATCGCACTGTAAAAGAACGCAAAGGAAGTATCTTTTTATGATATGGTGTTGGTGTGTCTGACGTCGGTCGGTGGAAATCTTCTTTGCTTTAAGAAAGAGACGACAATTTTTTTGTATGGCAAATCATTATTTACTCCGTGGGCACCAGTATCGACTACAGAATTCCACAAAGCGCATTTTTCTTTGGAATATATTTTTCTCTTTTCAAAAATAAAACGGGAACAAATCCGGGTCAAAATCGGGTTAGGAACACCTTGACCACACCCGTTGGACCCGCAAGAAATTGTCAGCCCGTTGATCCGTTTCCATCTCTGATTGGGACGACTGAATAACAAATGAATTTGAGAAAAAATTTTGTAGTGGAATTATGAATCGCAGTGTGAGAATTTTTGGATTAAATTCTTTTTTCATTCCATTCTTCCAAGGCACACAAATTTTCTTTTTCCGCCAAATTTTCAAGCCCTGGTAGTGTATGCGATAAAAATCAACATTTATCATTTTTAGATATGTGATTGAATGATAAGGTTACCCTGACGTCTTCCTTCTACTTTGGAAAGTTTTAGTCGTACTGTAACGTAGACGTGATTATCCACCCGTACCCTGTTTGCTTTTTTGTAATTCTTTTTTTTGTCGTCCCGGTGACCGCGTGGTTTGAGGTCCTGGAATCTGACCATTCGCCCCAGATTGGCCAATGTTTGACACCCGGATGAGGCATAGGTGGAGTGCTTGTCTGATGGTGCTGTTTCTGTCCCTTTTCTGGGACCAGTGACCTTAAATTACAGACGTTGTCTTTTGGTCGGCTTAAATCCCCAAAAGACATAAACGAAAAATAATTGTTGTCTTTTTAACTATCGCAACGAAGCTGGTGTTTTTTGGAACGACAGCTTCGTCGCAATGATTAAAAAGACTAACTTGTTTCATCTTACCGCTCTGTTGATCATTCCAATCAAGCCAGTCCACGTACCATTTTCGATTCTCCCCCATTCTTTGTCAGGCGTCAGGGAAATGTTGTACCTGAAAAAAACGATAAGAATGTCATCTCTACATATCAAAACATCACAAAGATCTGCGAATATAGATTAGTGGTTGCGAATCTGTGAAACGTGGAGCTCCGATCCACTGATTGGATACCACTCAAAGGAACGTGAATATAATGACCGATCCGACCAATCAATGAATGACAAAACTGGTGTGAAGGCCTTTTTTTAATTTTTGATTGGAAGTTTAACGACCACCGTGAGCAACTCAATGAACTACAAGCAGTCGCTCGTCCCTAATTTGGGGTCACTGGTTCCAGCGAAGGGAGAGAGCCAGTGCCGTGAGATAAACATAACATCCATGCCTCACCGGGATTCGAACTCGGACCCCTTTTGGACGAATGATCAGAAGCCATCGCTTAGACTACTGCGCCACCAGAGCGGCATGAAGGTCTTTAATCGAGGAATGAATTTGTTATATGCTATTTACCACAGATAAGCTACATAGAATACGACAGCAACACCAAGAAGCCTGAGGCCCATCGTGTTCGCTATTTTTGGTGCTGGAGATATAAATTTTAATTACTTGGAGTGAGCTGGTTCTGAAACTATGAAGTAAGTTTAAAAGTAGTGCGACGTTTATGGAGCTATGAGATGCTTTTAAAGGAAGTGGGATGGTTCTGGAGTTTTGAAGTACTTTTACATGAAGCAGGTTCTGGAGCTCTGAGGTAGGATTTCGTGGAGTAAGCTGATTCTGGAGATAGGAGGCACTTTCGCATGTAGTGGGTTGCTTATGAAGGTGAATGGTACATTTTAATGAAGGGATCTGATTCTGGAATTAAGAAGTGCGTGTACACGGAACGAGCTGGGTCCTATTGTCTCGCTGCACCAGCATCTCATTTCCTGGAAGTACGAATGCTTCATCGAATATCTTGACTGCTGTTAATGCACTAATTTGATTCTGGTTCACATATGTGAGGACTGGAAAACTTCCGTTCACAGATCTTAGAGTGTTCCCATTAATTCTGTGAAAATGAGACAGATTATCAGCATATTATCTGGTACACTTCATCCTTGCAGATCCTTCCAACAGAAAATATTTCAGAGATTTGACGCACCATTTGACCTGTTTACCCATGTCGATCTCATGCATTGCGTGTGCTGTTTGCTGTCGTCAGACTTCATTTCAAAGAGTGAACCAAATACAATATCAGTTTAGAGGTATATGGAAAGTGTGCCACGGTTTCTAGGCCGTGATCATGATCTGCGAGGCCCTATGAAATATTTCTCAGATGTTCATGAATTATCTAACAATAATTTTACAGATTATGATTCAGTGGAATATGAGTGGAAAGAAAACCGTGAAAGTATACTTTCTTTTGGATTAGAAGAAACTTTATTAGAGTACGTCAACCCCATCTATATTTCCAAAATTTAGCAATGTTCATGATTGTCTTTAGGACTGAGCGCAAATGCATGTGACGCCATTTGTGTTTAGGCTTCCGATTTATTATTTCTTTCCTTCTTATTTTTTATTTTGGGCCTTAACGACTACATACCAAACAAGACTTAAAAGAGATCCCCTTCCCTAAGTTAGAGCTATTGGTTTAAGGCAGAGATCCAGAGAGGTCCAACAAACACACCACCAGTCTCTTATCCGGGACAAACTCGGACGATTAATCAGAGGCCAGCGCCTCTAACCACTCTGCCACCAATTTGGTAAAGACTTGAGTAACATCACCACGATCTTTATATGCACAACCATAAAATGAGTTTTAGAGAAATGAAGCGTGTAGCCATTACCAAAATATACAAAATGAAAATTTATCTGAGTGGAAAATTTTCTGGGGATCGAACCTCAACCATTCTCATTAAGCCTTTGCGCTAACTGATGAATATCGAGCTCGAAAGGATAATCAAAATACAACAGCAGATTTGACCACAACAGCCACACCTGCACACAACAGCATGTGTTGTTGTTGGCTGAGGGTCGATTGATCTAGGGCGTGGGTTCGAATTCGATGTGTACGATATACGTAGATGTTGTAGTTGCCCTTATGTTTTTGCTCTGTTCCTTCTCTGAAAACAGTGGCTTTAAAGTAAGCATTATGGACATATTATGTCCTAAGGCACTCATGGCAGTCGTTAAATTCTCAAATAAACAAGGATTTTTCTAACAGGTTCTTCGGTCAAAAAAGGTCCAAAGCAGTGAAGGTACACGATGGTAGATGACGGCTTTTCGTCGTCTTTTCGGCTGTCATATTTCTGTTTTGTTCTTATCTGTTATTTCGTCATCTTTTAGACTATTATCTCTCATGTTTCGTTCTTCACTTAACTGTTCTATATTCTAAAATGTTTCGTTCTTTCCTTAACTGTTATTCTATCATGTTTTGTTCTTCACTTAAATGTTATTCAATCATGTTTCGTTCTTCACTTAACTGTTATTCTATCATGTTTCATTCTTCATTTAACTCTTATTCCACCACGTTTAATTCTTCACTTAATTGTTATTCATTCATGTTTCGTTCTTCACTTAACTGTTATGCTATCATGCTTCATTCTTCATTTAACTGTTATTCCATCACGTTTAATTCGTCACTTAACTGTTATTCTATCATTTTTCGCTCTTCATTTAACTGTTGTTATATCATGTTTCGTTTTTCATTTAACTGTTATTCTATGGTTTCGTTTTTTACTTAACTGTTGTTCCATCATGTTTTGTTCTTCACTTAACTGTTACTTAATCATGTTTCGTTCTTCATTTAACTGTTACTTAATCATGTTTCGTACTTCATTTAACTGTTACTTAATCATGTTTTGTTCTTCATTTAACTGTTACTTAATCATGTTTCGTTCTTCATTTAACTGTTACTTAATCATGTTTCGTTCTTCATTTACCTGTTACTTAATCATGTTTCGTTCTTCATTTACCTGTTACTTAATCATGTTTCGTTCTTCATTTACCTGTTACTTAATCATGTTGCGTTCTTCATTTACCTGTTACTTAATCCTGTTTCGTTCTTCATTTACCTGTTACTTAATCATGTTTCGTTCTTCATTTACCTGTTACTTAATCATGTTGCGTTCTTCATTTACCTGTTACTTAATCATGTTTCGTTCTTCATTTACCTGTTACTTAATCATGTTTCGTTCTTCATTTACCTGTTACTTAATCATGTTTCGTTCTTCATTTAACTGTTATTTAATCATGTTTCGTTCTTCACTTAACTTTTATTGTAAAACTAGGAATATTTAGTTTTGAGTCGGAACTAGAGCCACATATCTGGGTGAAATTGCATATTATCTGGTAAATTTTACATCATCTTAAGTGTAGCTCTTCCTTGGGTTTCATATACGATATGAACTTTTTTTTACTTTAGATAAGTGTTACCATTAGTAAAATGGCAAGGAAATACTTACTCAAATCCAAATTTTTCTTGAATGGACTTCAGGAGCTGAACATCCGGACCATCTTGCAGTAAAATATCACCATCTCCTGTTTCGTTGTATAACAAATAAGGTGGTGCCTAACCATAAAACAAAACAAAATTAATTTATTTGGTGCTCTCTTTTGTTTTATGGTACTTGAAACTCAAATGTGAGAAGGTAAACAAAGAAATTTGCATCTTTAATCAAAGCAGAAATACGAATTCAAATTTAAAGAAGTAAAGCCTTTCCGGAATATATGAGTTGAATTTTTTCCACAGTAAGTGTTAAGACAAAAATATTTTTTTAGCCTATAATACAAGCAAAAATACTTGGGCTGCTTGATTAATAAATACCATCATGCATTCTGTTGAAAAAATAGCTAGGTCACGAAAAAAGTGGTTGGGATAAATAAGACGATTATGAAGACTATAATCGTAGAGACCGTAATATAGACAAGTCAATACATCTTCCACAGATCATCAGAGACAGCTTGGAGTAGTTAAAATACCGGAGTAACCGTTTTTCCGCTAGTCACATTGATTAGACAAGATCGCTAATAATGTTGATTACGACTTTCGGCATATCTTCTCCTATTATTATGGATAGGTTTAGCTTTCAGTTAAAGAAGTTTCTTTTTTGAGAAACAAGTCTCATTTCGTTTAATTACCATCAGTCACATCCTTCGCATTAGGACGAATTTTTTTGTCCAAATTAAACATCATGTATAGGCATGATAATCCTTCGCTTTAAATGTAAAGACTCACACCTTGACAGAGAAGCGGTGAGGTACAAGCATGCGTAGAAGTTATCTGCATCAGTAAGAGAAGATCCATTTTCAACCCAAAAGCCATGTTTCCAAACAGACGGAAGACGTGCAGTTACAAGTTCTTATACATCGTACTCTTTAATTTTCTTGCACCGTTTCTTGTTTTGTGGCTAACTTAGGTTTCCGAATTTCGGGCAGAATGAGTTTGAACTTATGCCATAAAAGTTCTGATGGTTGCGCAGGTATTTGTATAATCTGCCATGAATGTATATTTTTAACATGTCTTCTGCCATGCACTATCTGACTCTACAATAACGTATATGATCCAAAAGTAATTTGTATCGGGTTTAAGTCATAGCCTTACAAATGAATAAGACATGATTAAAGCTATAGACAAGAGACTCAAAATTATTTCATACTCAAATGAATTTTATGGAGGTATGAGTATGTCGTAAAGGTTCCAACATTCGCAACACATGCAGCTACCTACGTATCGCACCATGCAGTCACAAATAGTGTCGCACGATCCACTATGCTTGTCACTCAGTACTGTTAAACACAGTCTACGCTAATTGAGAACGAGCGTGCTGGTGATGCACAACTGAGATCCAAGGCATTGACTGGTGATAAATCGGGAGAACGTGGTTACGGTGAAAATGTGTCGACTAGTCATGGACATTCCGGAGTGATATTTGTAGTGTGTAACCTGCTATTAGCTTGCTGAAACTAAGGTGGGGGCTGCCAATCTCACGATAAGGAAGACACCTATGGGTTGCAACAGGTTGTTGTGTCCTCAACCGCGTGGTCAAAGTGCCTGGGATAGTTAAGATTGGATACCGCAACATAGGCGATAATACCTGGGTAGTGGGTGATTTGACCTTGGAAGCTGTTTTACTGATGCCGTGACCACGTCATCACCGCTTATGCATAAGGCTGTAATTGGCTCCCAGACAAACCCTAAATATGAAACGATTCCAATCCACATCCGAATTGATCGAGAGTGATTCCGTCCCAGGCACTTCTGATGATGTCTGAAATTCACTGAAAGACGACATGCGCCCAACGTGCGTGCAACGCTGCTTCCTCAACCCATTATCAAATGGATCGTGTGTTATGAAATGGCGAAAAGAAGTTATGATGTTCACCTGTCGCCGAATCTGTGGATTCTCCCAAGGTACTGTCCTCCAGAGGGCACAATTCTTTTATGAAGACTATGCGTAACTTCTCGAATCACTGTTACAAAAACTGAGTGATTATCATATGGTTGAAGCTAGTATTTACCATTATATGGTGCCTTGTTCACTCCTTTCACTTCATGGAATCTGGTTTCGTTTGGTCTGAAATGCCGTGAACTGGAGAAGAAATTGATGTAAAAACAGCTTTGGTGTTCTGTACGTCATGTGGTTCATATGTGCTTCACTCTGCAGGGTGCTCAATATATTTCTTTCCACTGACTGTAAATTCGTGGATCATGCAGTCGGGTGATGACATGCACATATACGCGTATGTGTGTGTGTACGTGTGTGTTTACATACCTCTGAGGCATGATTTCAAATGAAATCATGCCGGAGTGACACGGAAGTGGATTGCTCAAAACGGAGAGTTGCTGGAAAGACATGAGGAGACTTTTGTCTATCAGCGGATTCAAGATTGTTGATGATGATGGTGACGTGTGTACGTATGGATATGGTACATATATTTTGTTGCTTAATCTCAATTTTTTCTTTCTTTCCTCAGTTCGTATCTTTGTTTGGCTGCACGATATATCTACTCCCTGAAGCCAAAATTAAAACAAATACTTTATATACTACTTTGAATTTTTTCCGGTGTCTTATTTTCCCTCTTAAGTCCCGTAACTGTGTATTTTTCATGATATCTGTGTTTTCAGAAGAAAAAAAAGAAACGTTGATCGTAGTGGATGGAAAGCATCGTCAAGATCATCCAGCTCGTTTTGTCTATCCGTCTTTCGATTCGTCTACATGCAATGTTAGCATCTTTGTTTCCAGAAATCGAAATAAAAAATCTTCTTCGCATCAGGCAGAGAAAACCGCTTCGTAGGTTTTCATACATACATACATATCACTAAGCTGTTCTCTGAGATTCAGAGGTTAGCTCCACAAAGAAATACAACTACCAGATAAATTTTTAACTGATTATTTATTTACTTACAGTTGCCGTATCAAACTTCTCTATTTACAGCGATATTAACACACAACTCGGCTTCACTGACATCCATCACACGACGTACATAAGACCTATAATTTGTACTCATAATCTTCTTCTCATGCAGACACTCCTGAATCTGATCCTCCCATAACTTTCTTGGCCTTCCTCTGCCTTTCCTTCCTGCCACTTGGGATAAAAAAATTTTCTTAGTAAGCATCTGATCACTCATTCTTTTAACATGGCCAAACCACTGAAGCCTATTAGCCTTCACCTTGCTAACAACATTTTTCTTTACATTACACAACTGCAACACATCTTCGTTCCTCACACGATCAGAACTTGTCTTGCCACACAGTAACGCATTTCTCCAGCACACAACGGCTCCTATGTTTCTTGTGTAGTAAGCAGGGTTCATTGCCATGCATTAGAGAAGGAAAAATTACACTTTCATACACAGTCATGCGGGCTTCTCTTGAGAACCCATCATTCCTGTGAAAACCTCCCAAAGCAGCTATGACTTTCAATGAAGAATTCACTCGTCTACTAATTTCACTATCCAATTTGTTCTCTCTATTGAACATGCTTCCTAAATACACAAACTCATTCACCTGGTCAATCACCGTTCCATTTAAACTTACTGTATATTACATTCAGTGCACACAGATCTTCGCTCAAAAACCATAACTTTGGTTTTTCCCTTATATATACTCAGTTTGAATTTTATGCAAACTTCATAAATCCGGGACAGGTTTTTTTCGGATTTGTGATGTAGAATGAACCCACTAACTGACATGCTTGAAAAATCACTTAAGTTCATGTTTAGAAATGAACTTAAGTGAAAAATCCCTTAAGTTCATTTTCTAAACATGAACTTAAGTGATTTTTTTTCTGAACTACTAGTGTAAGATTTGCAGTGTTTCTCTTATGATGTGGATTTTTCCATAAGCTCTAGAAACATACGCTACTGGCCAAAATGTTGGAAACCTGTAAGAAAATTTGTATTTCTAAGGTTTTATGGCTCATATTATCATCAGTTATTTTCAGAATAATATCACAAAATTATATATCATTAGAAAAACAATATAATGCAGAATGTAATGCAACAAACTTGTCGAATTATCTTTATTTTATCAGAAGTTATAGCCAGATAACCAGAAAAAACACAACTGCCTTATGTAACAAGAAGTGGGGTTCCTTAACTCAAAACTAATCAATAAGACTGATTGTTTTGAGAGCCAACCAGGTGTTATCATGACACAGCATGGAACCAATGAGGCGTTCGTATGAATCAGCTTAAACTTATAGGAGTCAGAGCTAATAATAGAATTCCTATTCAGTTGTGTGAGTGTCATCAAGTTGGCCACTAGGTTTTTCACGAATTTTTCTTTGATAACTTAATAAACTGTGTAATGTAGTAAGATGACAGAGGAAAAGATTTGACTGGTCACCTAGAAAGTGATGTATAATACACACTTTAAATACACTTATGAGGAAATCATAAGAAAAGTTGGTGGAAATATAAGCAAAGGAGGTATTTCTAAACCGTGCAAGAGATATCAGCAGACTTAGTCAATTCAAAACCAAACTGGTAAAGCAAGGAAAAGGTGCGTAACAGCATGTGGTAATAGAAGAATTAAAGTCTTTAAGTGACAGAAAAAATCAACTGAGTCAATTAAAAATGAATTGTCTCAGTGTGATTTGAAAATGAATGCCAGGACTGTTAGACGCAGAGTCAAAAACTCTGGTTTAAAGTCTAGAATTCCAAGATAAACGCCATTTATATTTTCCAAACAAAGCAGTAAAATATTATAATAGGCTAAAAACCATGTTAATCGGTCTGAGGAACAGTGGAACAGAGTCATTTGGAGCGATGAGGCGAGAATATCCATAATTAGCAGTGATGGAACAAAGTATGCAAGAAAAAGAAACGGAGATTTGCTGCGCCTGAATGTATTATAGCTACCATGAAGCATGCAGTTAGTGTTATGATCTGGGGTTGTATCACAGCAACAGGTGTGGACAAAATGTCTGTGTTTAACGGTACTTTAAATGTCAAAAATACATCATTGATATACTTGAGCCAAAACTGAGGCCTTTGGCACATGATCTTTGCCAAGATAATGAAGTATATAAATAAATACATCGCTCTTAACCACGTTCTAGAAACACACAGCAATCGAAAAATTGTTTTTCAGCCGCCGCTGTGGAATTGAACCAACAGAACTCTCGATATTTAGCCGAGTTCGTTACATTTACGCCACGGTGGCCAACAATCCACGGTGCTATGTGTATTTTTAAGTCATATTCAAAAAACTTTGACTTAAAAATACACATAGCACCGTGGATTGTTGGCCACCGTGGCGTAAATGTAACGAACTCGGCTAGATATCGAGAGTTCTGTTGGTTCAATTCCTCAGCGGCGGCGGAAAAACAATTTTTCGGTTGCTGTATGTTTCTAGAACGTGGTTAAAAATGATGTATTTATTTATTTATTTTCTGTTGCCACGTATTTGAAGTATTTTTCAAGATAATGAAGCTTATATACACTCACGGACAATGAAATTTGCGCTCCTAGAAGAAAACATGCTACAGCCGCGAAACTTTACAAATAGCTAGAGTGCGTGTTGGTATGCAAATGATACACGTTTGGTGCGAGTGCGCAAGACCTCACTCCTTGTGATGGCGCTGGAAACACCAACCGGCAGCCTTATAAACCGGCGTGTAGTCAATGCCCCATGAAAGCGAAAAGCACCGGCCGACGCAAGCAGGAGTACAGTGACAAGAATGTCGGGTAGACGCCAGAGACGTCGATTTACGCAACTTACGGTCTTTGAGAGAGGCCTGATCATCGGGCTGAAAACCTCAGGGTGTTCGACGAACCGTATAGCTCGCCATGTGGATCGTTCTGACCATGCCGTCCGACTGTGTTGGGAGCAGTGGACATGTAACGGCACTGCCACACGGCGGAGCAACTCCGGACGGACCAGCGGTAGAGGGGATCGACGGATCGTGCACCAGGCATGAATAGAACCCACGGAAACCCGGTCCACTATACAGGCAGATGTAGCGGCTCATGTGTGCCCACGAACCATTTCCCGACGCATCGCGGAAGCGAATCTGCAATCCTAGCGTCCCTTACGTGTGCTGCCATTAACACCAGAACATCGCCGGCTCCGTTTGAAGTGGTGCCAAGCCAGAGCGACGTGGAACGCGACAGACTGGTGACGTGTGGTGTTTAACGATGAGTGTCGCTTCGTTTTGGAGATAGATGATCATCGTGTCCGAGTGTGGAGGTCTCCGGGTCAACGGCACAATCCCGACCTCGCTATCGAGCGCCACACCTCCCCCGCTGCAGGCATTATGGTCTGGGGAGCCATTGCGTACGATAGTCGATCAGCTCTAGCAGTGGTACGTGGATCATTGACGGGCCAGCGGTATGTGGTTCAAAGAACTGAAAGTGGCAATAGCGTGTTTTAGATGAACACGAAACATCTGCTGCAGTTAAATATCGTCTGCTAAGAAAATGGCGCACGTAAACAAGCTGTGGATAGATGTCTTTGCTGCTTACGAAGAGAGATATTCGTATTCAATAATTAAAAAAAGTTGTGTAAATCATGAAATTAGCATTTCTGAATGTAAAATAAGCAGTATTATCAATAATAGAGGGGAAAATAGTCAAACATTGCTTTTAATAGGAAAAACAACACCAAACGAATATCCAAAGAAGGTACGTACTTTTTCGACTGTTTCAAAAGTTAGGTCTTTGGTCTTAAACGAAATCCACCGATCCAAAGAGCTATGTCGTTGAAATCTGTATCAACTGCAAACGAGGTAATAAAAAAAGATTTGAATCTGAAAAAAGAAAAGCCCAGAAACATAATGGTCACTACCTTTTGCCTAGTCACGTGGATGAGCTCAGAACACGGTGTAGACTTCATGAAAATTACTTAGCCGAAGACAGGTGGAAATTCAGTGTGACTATTGATGAAGAATGGATCCAGCTAAACGACAAAGGGCGATTTACTATGGCAAAACAGCAGAAAAACACTTGCAAGCTTGGTTCCACGAATCCAAATAAAGTTTCTGTAAAGGATTCATAATTATTGCTGGTTTTTCGTACAATGGGGAATTAAGGTTAAGAAAAGTTGAAAAGAATGCTAAAATCAATTCTACATATTACCAAAACAATGTTTTAACTCCCATATTTAAAGAGGAAATACCATTCCTTTATGCACAGAGACTTCAAGGAGTAGAACTCCATCAGGTTAAGGCTATCAGTCATACATCCAAGTACACCACTCTCTTTCTTGAAAAAAAAAAATGAAAAAAGAGACAGGTATCAAGTCTGTACCTTTTGCTCATATTCCTTCGAAGTCCCCTGTTGTGTCCCCAATGGACCATCGTGCCTTCGGACTGCTAAAAAGAGAGAGAGCGCTTTCTAGACGTTGACATAAAACAATGTTTGCACTATGGAAAGCAGTGGAAGAGGAGTGGAATAAAATACAACTACCAATTTTAAGAAACGCCATGTTATCTTGGAAATTCAGATGTAGGTTCATAGTCCAGAGTAAGGGCTATCAGATAGAACATTTAAGAAATAAGTAATTTTTTTTAAACATTAATTAAATTGTTATAACACCGTTCTAAAAAATGTGTGAGCATCTTCTAGAATTGTTCACATAGCGACTGAGGTTTGCGAAAGCTACAAAAAAAAGAAGCAACTTCTTTCATGCTCTCTTCTCAGCAGTACCAAAAATAAATCTATCACAGGTAATAAGCGCTCTCTTCTGTTCTTTACTCCATGACCCAAAGCATTATACAGATGGGTTGGTTCCCTTGACACAGGCGTCATACGGCTGAGTAGAAACAAGTGATTCAAACATAACTCTGTGGCTTGTGAACATCGTTATAGTCGTTTCAGCAAATAAGCAGTCAGAAGAGATTATTATCAATCATCGCCTAAAATGACCCTTTTGAATTAAGGGGAAACCAACGCTTTTTGATGCGCAAATGCACTATTTTCTGTCAGGTTAGGCCAAGGCCGTCTAGAAAATACAAGTCTATGACATTAGAGAGATTAATTCCCTCTTTTAGTGACGTCACGTGGAAACCAAAGCTTCTAATTGGTTTCCAACGTTACAGTGTAGGACGTCAAATACGACACCAGCGTATCACGACGTGTAAAATGACAGTGACGTCACAACCGGAGGGAACTCATCTCTCTAATGTTATGGCCTTGTATTTTCTAGACGGCTTTGGTTGGACCTACTTCTTAGACAATCGAATGTATTTGTTCAAGCTGATTTCAGTCCATTTTTCTAGCTCTGGTAATTCTATTAAAGGGTTAATATTTTATGCGAAATGCGTTTTTCCTAGATTCAATCTTTAATTTCAGCTTTTGTTTTTTCAATAATTTGCTGCTACACTTTGCCTTTTAGAGAATCGAAATATTACTTATGTTTAGCAAAATCAGCATGCCGGGCATCAGAAAAATTGGAAAATTGTTCTTTGAAAATACTGAAACAAACTTTTAAAGATACTAGCAATAAGAAATTATTATTTTATTTACCAACTGAACAGCCAGTGTAAGAGTCTTTCTTTCTTGCATTTTGGAAAATACAGATGTTTGCTCTCAATGTTGACTCGTCTGTATTATATGACTCTATTCTTCATAACTCTCCTTGTCACCATTTTTCAGAAGTTGTAGGTGAAGAGTACTGAAGCAAATGTTCTGAAAACCTATGAATTGTAAAAGAAATTTCATACAACTGCCATTGCAAAGAGCACAATTGTATCGCATTATTTATTTCAAGGTACATTTTGCTTTTCGTAATTATTGCGAGAGCAGAAAAATAATTTTTTTCAGAATGCTGAGTTAGGAGTCATTAAATTAGTAATTCAAAAAAATAAGAAGTAAATAATGAAATCAAAGCTACTGATTAAAATAGTGAAGAAAGGTAAGGCACGCCGCTTACTTGAAAATCGAACAAATTTGGCTAGGTAATAAAAGTACTATCTGCCATCCATTTAAGCTAAATTTAGATAAATAATTTGTTGCTTCTTGCATCAAAAGTGCAGGCTCAAGTCCCGGAAGAAACCTGAACAG
This sequence comes from Macrothele yani, assembly GCA_039090855.1. Classification (NCBI taxonomy): domain Eukaryota; kingdom Metazoa; phylum Arthropoda; class Arachnida; order Araneae; family Macrothelidae; genus Macrothele; species Macrothele yani. Next base: position 134,153,921 of record CM076995.1, on the reverse strand, counting down.
CACAGTTGTTCCAGATCTTTCCGGACACTGGATTTATAGTATCAACAGTATATACCGTATCAGTTTGTCCGTTGGTCGTTTTTATAAGAAACAACTGAACGTAGAGACCAGAAATTTGGTATGCACATAGCTGTCAAGCAGGCATAATGCACCTCGAAGTTGCTTTTGTTTTCTGATATTCAAATTTGCTGATTTGTAATTTATTTATTAGTAACATACGACTCACATGAGCCTAATAAAACTCCTTTACCTGCTTAATGGCGTAAACACAAACACTCAATATATACAGTGTGCTCGTTAAGTAATGGGACAAAAATTATTATATCAAAACAACAAATTATATTTTGAATTGTCACTTACACAGATTCAAAATATTCTCCCTCCAACTCCAGACAACGGTGAGATCTTTTGTATAGGTGTTCGAAGGTACAATGGAAGTCCTGAACCGGAACCTCCTTCAATCTGTTGATCTCACCTCGTTGAATGTCCTCAATGTCGCTGAAGCACTCCCTTTAAAGGCACACTTCACCTTTAGGAAGAGGCAGAAGTCTGCGGGAGACAATCTGGCAAGTAGAGTTCGATCACGCAGATGGACTTAGAGCCCAGAAAGTGCTTCGCAGGCAGCACACAGTGTGCAGGTGTGTTGTCGTGCAACAGAAACCAACTGTTTTTTTTTTTGATTGGAGGTTTAACGACCACCGTGAGCAACTCAATGGGCTATAAGCAGTCGCCCGTCCCTAATTTAGGGTCACTGGCTCCAGGGAAGGGAGAGAGCCAGTGCCGGAAGACAAACACAACATCCATGTCTCACCGGGATTCAAACCCGGACCCCTTACGGACGAATGATCAGAGGCCAGCGCCTTAGACCACTGCGCCACCGGGGCGGCCAACTGTTTTTGTGGAACAGTCCTTTCCTGACACGTCGCATGAGGGAGTACAGACGTTGCATTAATCTTAAATAATACTGACAGTTCACTGTGATGCCCTCAGGAACAAATTTGCAGTAGATAATTCCAGCCGAGTCGAAAAGAGCAATGACCATTGTCTTGACACATGATTTTTGCAACTGGGCTTTCTTCTGCTGGGAGGAAGATATAACACAGCATTCCATGATTTGGTGTTTTGTTTTAGGATCAAACTGAAAACACCAACTTTTATCACCGGCAATATTCTCTCTAACCGGCCATGGACAATGCCCGCCTAACCCAATGAGCTGGGCAGGCATCAAAAACCACTTGGGCAAAAAAAAAAAAAATATTTTCTCAGCTTCTCTTACTAACGCAGTAGAAGTTGGAACTGGGATTGGAACCCTTATTTTTTCTAATCCCTCCATTCTTATCACTGTTCTTTCCGCAATTGCTTTTAAATTAAAAAAGATTAAAATCATTTCATTAATTAAAATTTTTATTTTATAAAAAGTGAGAAGCTCAAACTTACTTCTATAACAAAAACACTGGAAATTAGGAATAGCATGTTTACGCATAATACACAGTTTCTTTGCATAACAAAATACCAAGGAGAATAAGAAACAAAAAATACTGCACAAAAACGAACTTGAACGCAAACACAAGTCGCCTTTGATGTTGGAAGAAATCTGCCTTTTATCTGACAAAATTTTGGCTTTTTTACCAGCGGCTTTCAATTTAACTGACCGTTTTACGAGGGTGTCACGTCAATTTGTCGCCAGCGTCAGTTCGTCGCGCGTCGATTCGTCGACTACGTAAATTCGTCGCGGACGAATTTGGCGCGTTTACAAATTTTGGTTACATACAAAACGAATGCAGGAAAACCTACGATTTCGAACATCTTCCGCCTAGATCAAATTTATAAGGTTTGGACACTCAGACAGGATAGGAATATTACGCCTTTTCTTTGGCGCTAAAAATATTAGACGGTAGATGGTTTTTGGAACGAGTCGGGGCCCGGGGGTTCAGAGCCCCCCCATACAAAATTGTCGTAAAATCTACAGTTTTCAATTTAGAACCACCAAATTTTGTATACTATCTCATGGTATTCTAACTTAGACTGTAGACTGTTTTTGGAAAGGGTCGGAGCCCGGGGTTCAGAGCCCTTTCCCCATACAAAATTATCGTAAAATATACAGTTTTCAATTTAGAACCACCAAATTTGGTATACTATTTCATGGTATTCTAACTTAGACTGTAGACGATTTTTGGAAAGGGTTGAAGCCTGGGGGTGCCACAGCCGCCCCCCCATACAAATTTTTTGTAAAATCTACAGTTTGGGAAATTTAATCTAAAATCCTTACAGCGCAAAGGAAGTTAAGTCGTTGCGCGGCCGAGGAGGGAACATTGATCACCGGTGAAAAATCTTCGCAACAAATTATGATCTTAATCAACTGCATGGATGAAATTTTGACAACCTGCAGTCCGGTGTTTTCTCTCTGTTCGCGTATTAGCGCGTGCGGCACAAACCTTGAACAAATCTCCTTCTAGTGCAGACCTTTTTCTTAGGATACCCTGGCCGTTTCCTTACCGACACTAAGCTGTTCAGTGAGTAGCCTAGTGGTTATTCGCTTGTGATGTGCAACAATTTCGCTAACCTTCACCACATTTTCATTTTACCGTGCAGAAACTGGACGTCCTGTGTGTGGTTCATCCCAGAGAAGGCTCCCTTCCACCTTTAAACGTTGAAAACCAGCAGACTACCTGTGCACGGCTCAGACAGACATCGCCATAAATTCTTTTTAGGTCTTAGTACATTTCCGTGGCAGTTTTCTCTAATTTACAGAAATATTTTATCACAGCTCTTTGCTCATTACGCAACTTCTGACACGATACACCCACACAGTCTTACTGCAGTGGTGGCCACACGAAAACTGCTGCGTCACCCTACTCGAACGTTGCTCCTGCGATTACAGCACACTCTAGTGCTCAAAACTATAAACGCATTTGTTACTTTTATTCAAAAGACTGTCCCGTAAAAAATCAAAAAATCAGCCTTATTACTTAACGGGCATACTGTGTATGCCGAGCTTTCGCACTCCACTGGTAGGCTTCATCTGGAGTTAAGGTAGATCCACCTAAAATCGTTGCCTTGTATTCACAATGAGAAAACTTTTGTAGCCATTTTCTTCACAATTAATGCGTTTTCCCAAGGATGAAAATTTCAACATCGATAAAAATAACTTCATATTATAGCCTAGTGTACTTAATATTTTCTAAAACTCAACCATGATTATATTAAAAATCAGTAACTTTTCCTTTGGTGGTGTTGAGACCAGAAAATTAATGGCGCCACTTCTACATGGGACTTACTAAATGCTATCACGTCGCATTTTTTCAATAATTTCATTAAGGTTTGGACTGTAATCGACACTTGTGTCCATCCATGCGATAGTCCGGAATGTTTAGAATGATTTGAGCCATTTTGATTAAATATTCTAACATTAATTTTGCTGAAAATGTTGCAGAGTGAGCTTGCTGGTTTATTTCGGAATTAAAAATCAGCAACATCTACAATTCTGTTAACATTTTCAGCTAAATAATTATCAGAACATTTAATGTAAGTGGCTCAAATCATTTTGAACATTCCAGACTGTCGCATGGATACACTCAAATTTTGATTCCGCTCCGAAAATTAATAAAATTATTGAAAAAAAATGCGACGTGATAACATTTACTAAGTCACATCTAGATGTGGCGCAATTTATGTTCTGGTTTCAACACCACCAAAAGGAAAAGTTACTAATTTTTAGTATAATTATGGTTACGTTTTTGAAAATATTAAGTATACTAGGCTATAATATGAAGTTATTTTTATCGATGTTCATCCTTGGGAAGGCATTAATTGTGAAGAAAATGACTACAGAACTTTTACCATTGATTTTTTTTTTTTTTGATTAGAGGTTTAACGACCACCGTGAGCAACTCAATGGGCTATAAGCAGTCGCCCGTCTCTAATTTAGGATCACTGGTTCCGGGGAAGGGAGAGAGCCAGTGGCGTAAGACAAACACAACATCCATGCCTGACCAGGATTCGAACCCGGCCCCCATACGGACGAATGATCAGAGGCCAGCGCCTTAGACCACTGCGCCATCGGGGCGGCTTTTACCATTGGAAATACAAGCAAAGATTTTAGGTGGATTCACCTTAATTCTCAGAACTTAGAAAGTTCACAGACAGTTGTTTCAGCGTTGTCTGTGACCGTTCTAAACTCTGAGAAATAAGCCCAGATGAAACCTCCCAGCAAAGGGCAAAAGCTCGGCACATATTGTGTTTCTATGAAGGAGTTTTTAGACTTATGTGATTCGTATGTTATCATACGTATGTATGTAAATGGTATAGAGTATAGAGTATGATGGAGTGAAATTTTTTTTTTCGGAAATTCATATCAGTTGGGGTTGGGATTTGAAGGCACTCAACAAGTATATCACGCCAAAACTTGAAGCCTCTAGCACTCCATCTTTAGGTGCCCCACGGTGGGTGAAATTCGCAAAAAATGTCATTGTTGCATCATTTATAAGAATTTTTTATTTGCATTATTTAAAAAAAAACATTAACCAGCCTGGGGTTGGAAAATGCAAATAATGATTCATAATTGATATATATAAAAAAAAAATCAGAATTTTCGGCATTCATCTTCAGGTTAAAATTCCGCTAATATATACGTCGCTTGCAGCATTTCAAGGATTATGTCCTGTATTTGTGGTATGAGGTGAAAATGTAGGGAGGTAGAGTTACAAGCTGCAAACAAAATTGCTGTCAAATCTCAGGACTGCCAGAATTAACAGATAGTGACGACAGCAGTGAAAATTTGGACGGTGTATCCATTGATGCAAATTTCACTGCAGTGGCTGCAAGTGAAGCATCCTCTTCAAGAGAAAACATCCAGATGCGTTCAAGTTCGTCTATGGTTCCGAGAGAATACGACAGATACGGAATATCTGACAGGAGTGCTGCTGCCATTACATCTGCAATTCTTCAAGACGCTGGCATAGTGACTGCAACTGATACATGTTCCGTGGTCGATAGAAGTCAAATTCGAAGAGAAAGTAAAAATTTAGGGAAAGAATTACAAGAGACTAAGCCAAATGACAAGTACTGTTTTTTTTATGTTAGAAAAGACAAAACACAGACACAAGTTCAGAAAGGTACTAAGCTACACCCAACGGTAGATATACAAGAACACAGTGCCCTTGTGGAAGAACCTGATTCCAAATGTACAGGCCACATCGCCATTACCACAGGAGAAGCAGTATCAATCAAAACAGGCATCATGCATTTCTTTGAGAAGGGTGAAATTAACAGGAATGGTTTATTTGCAATTGGATGCGACAGTACCAATGTCAACGTTGGTTCAAAAGGAGGAGTGGTTAGATTAATTGAGTTAGATCTTCAAAAACCGATCTAGTGGCTGATCTGTATATTATATACAAATGAGTTACCACTTAGACATCTAATGGAGAAGCTCGATGGTGGTACTCATTGCTCAAAATTCTGTTCTGGACCCATTGCTACAGCTATTATGAATTATGAAGAACTAAGTGTGAATTCATTAAATCCCATAGTAGTTGAAAACTTCCGTACTGTTAGAGGTTGCCAAGCCCTGCCGGCGAGGACGTATTTATTGAAGCATATCAGCCCATGGTACAATGTATTCAGTCAACCAAGATGATCTTAGCACAGTTAAAAAATACCTATATCCCATACATCAAGCAACCTTTCCTTTGAAAAACCTGGGCCAGTATCATATTTTTGGTAGATAACAACAGCACCAAAAATACTTCGTGCAGAATGCCATCCTATGAAGTGAGGCAAAAATAATTTATTTCATTGTTAAGCAATACTAAATTTTTTATCAATGATATACGTTATTATGCTATCACCGACAGTACTTCATCAGGTTTTACATAAACGTAACAATATCTGATTGCAATCTTGCCAACATTACGAGAACGTGATAGAAGCTATTAACAAAAATTCGTTTCTCATTGTTGGTGGAGCAGCGTATATGTGCCAAACTTTCACAGGTGGATTCATCAAGACAAACTAATACAGTATGTGGACAAAAGTGATTGGGCATTGTAAGTAAATAGAAAATCAGTATTGTATTTACATCAGCAGCGGGAAGGTACTCCATTTGAAGAGATTACAGCAGCCACCCTTCGAGGTAAACTGTACACAAGCCAATGGAGTACGGAAAGCGGGATGCTTCTCTATTCCACCTTGAGTACATCAGCCAATTCTGTGAGTGAAGAAAATCGTGTTGGTCTGGACCTCACCCTTCGTTTAAGTCCATCCCATAGGTGTTCAGTGGGATTGAGGTCCACGCTCTGAGCAGGCTAGTCCATCCATGAGGCCTGAGTTTTCTCATACCACTCGATTGTAGCCCTGGAAACGTGACAAGTGGCATTGTCGTCCTGGAAGAAACAGTCCTCGCGTCCGTAGTACTGCCACAACGTTGGGAGCATTGAGTTATCCAGGATATCTTATAATGAATTAGCTTTATTTTGCTTTCCGCTAAGCTAATTATAATGAATAAGCTCTTTCTACCAGATAGCTAATGATAATAATGAAGCTTTCCTACTGAGCTTCAAATAGTGAATTCAAATGGTTGTTGTTACTAGTTAATTAAGAACATGAATAAAGTCTCCTGCTAGTAGTGTAGTAATTAGAATGTATAAAGTCTTAACGCTGGTTGTTAATGGTAATAAACTAACGATATAAACCTAACAGCCAGACAGAGGTCTGACAAAAACTATTAATTGAGAAAGACGTACTTACTCAAATCTTTTTTTATTATGCGACTCTTGGTCGTCCAAAGCACACACACACAACTTGTTTCACAATAATGAAGAATCCAACTAATGGCATAGAACGAAACTCTCTCCTCTAGTATAACAACAAACGATCTCCTTATAACAACAAAATCTCTCCGTACAACACCAAACGCTCTCTTTTTGCTATCGATGAACGCGCCTATATATACTAGCTACCACCACGTCATGACTTACACTCATTACCAGATCTCATTCATCGGGTGAAATAATATCTCGTTCAGTAAGAACATAATTTACATAGAAAAATAAAATAACCAGAGATAGTAAAATCAAAAGGAAAGTGAATATAGAGTATACGTTACAATCTCTATACAGCACAGAGTTTATGTTGCAATGAATAACAACCAGTGGACCCACACCGTACCAGATGAAACAGCCCCACACCATAACTCCACCGCCTCTGTGCTTCACAGTCGGCACTTAACACTCCGGAAGCACTTTTGTTCTCAGGGTAACCGCCAAACCCAGACACGTCCATCCGACCGAAATAATGTGAAGCGGGATTCGTATCTCCATAACACCTGCCGCCATTGCTCAAATGTCTAATTTTTGTGTTGTTGATACCATCATAGCCGCATGGCTTCGTTGGTCTTTGTGATGAGAGGTTTATGGACGGCTGCTCGGAACATGACAGCCGAGTGCATGGACCTCTCTTCGAAGTATCTTGGTGGATACCATAACATCTGTGGCCGTCTAGAATTCATTGCTATGGCGTTCATTGGTCGGGACCTGATTTTTTCGTATCTCTCTGCAGCGCCCCCTGGTGCCTGGGTTGCAGTTTCGTGTGTCTTCCAGAACGAGGTAAATTCCTGCAGTGTTCCGTCTTCTTCCACTTGTTGCTGACAAGGGCCGCAGTCGATTTAACAGCCTGTCTGACTTCAGTAATTCATCTTATGCTCATACCTCCAATTCAGCAGTCTATTATAACGCCTTTTCAAAATCGGAGAGCTCACTCCTACTAACCATTTTATCAGCGTACTCCTGTCACCGTTTTTATACCTTATCGACCACACCATTGCACCTGCGTGGGGGTGTCCAATCACTTTTGTCCACATCTTATACTATACACCTATGAGGGTAAATAGAAGCCACGATATTAATATGTTGAGCTAAAATATTTTGGGAGGCACTTCCGAAGTCTTTTCTGTGTGATCTCGCCGCAGGGTGGTTTACGTTTTCACACCGCAACTCTCAAAGTGTTACAACACACTACAGATAGTTCCACTATTTAAAAAACAGAAGTTTCGCGATTTTATAGAGGAAATACATTTTAATGAAATGTAAATTGAATACATGAAATGATATGAGAGGAAAAATGTGAATTTTTCGCGTTTCATTTTTTCAAAGTTTAATATTGCCATTCCTCCGTTTCTTCATTTTCCGACATCATTCTAAGGTTTTATTTATAAAACCTTTGAACAAACCTTATAATATACCTTATCGACCGCAAGGGTGTGGTCGATAAGGTATTTTATTTATTTCATGACTGGCCATGCTGCAGGACACCATGATTTTATTCCACGTATTCCAATCGTCCCATTTGACCTTTTTATTTTGGTTTAAATAAACTCCTACAGTTTTCTGTTGTTTTCAGTTTTTCTATGAATTTCAACAAGACACATGTTCTATCATTAAAAGTTGTTGGACTCAACTTGCAAAATTCATGCTTTTCTCATGGCCAGCTCTATGTTGGTTGCTCTCGAGTGGGTAAAAATAAAAAAATTCTTATATATATATATATATATATATATATATATATAGTTGGGTGATTGCAGAAGTTCTACCCGTTTTTGTAATAGATATAAATTGCGATCGGAGTAGTTACGTCACAGATGACGCTGCGATGCCGAATTTTCATCCAATAAAGCGTGAAGCAGTAGAGCAAATAGAGGCACTAGGTTTGTCCGAGTAATTCATTCGTAACGGAAATCACGGAATCCATTGTAATAATGTGTAAGAGGTGTCCTGTGAAATGGCATTCCAGGAGGTATTGCCCTACGGCCAAAGTCCATCAAGAGTTGCTGGCGGGTGGTTCAACGCCTACCCCTGTGGTTTGAGCATGTTCCAGAGATTTGGTTGGGAAAGATCAGCTGGGGTTGGGAAATTTGAAGGCACTCAACATTTGTATCACGCCAAAATTTGAAGCCTCTAGCACTCCATCTTTAGGTGCCCCACGGTGGGTGAAATTCGCAAAAAATGTCATTGTTGCATCATTTATAAGAATTTTTTATTTGCATTATTTAAAAAAAAACATCAACTAGCCTGGGGTTGGAAAATGCAAATAATGATTCATAATTGATATATAAAAAAAAATCAGAATTTTCGGCATTCATCTTCAGGTACCCCAAGAAGCTTAAAGTTCCACCAATATATACGTCGCTTGTATCATTTCAAGGATTTCCCCCTTCTGTCCTGTATGTGTGGTATGAGGTGAAAATGTAGGGAGGTAGAGTTATAACCTGCAATAAAAATTGCTGTCAAATCTCAGGACTGTCAGAACTAACAGACAGTGACGACAGCAGTGAAAATTTGGACGGTGTATCCATTGATGCAAATTTCACTGCAGTGGCTGCAAGTGAAGCATCCTCTTCAAGAGAAAACATCCAGATGCGTTCAAGTTTGTCTATGGTTGCGAGAGAATACGACAGATACGGACTATCTGACAGGAGTGCTGCTGCCATTACATCTGCAATTCTTCAAGATGCTGGCATAGTGACTGCAACTGATACTTGTTCCGTGGTTGATAGAAGTCAAATTCGAAGAGAACGTAAAAATTTAGGGAAAGAATTACAAGAGACTAAGCCAAATGACAAGTACTGTTTTTTTATGTTAGAAAAGACAAAACACAGACACAAGTTCAGAAAGGTACTAAGCTACATCCAACGGTCGATATACAAGAACACAGTGCCCTTGTGGAAGAACCTGATTCCAAATGTACAGGCCACATTGCTATTACCACAGGAGAAGCAGCATGAATCAAAACAGGAATCATGAATTTCTTTGAGAAGGGTGAAATTAACAGGAATGGTTTATTTGCAATTGGATGCGACAGTACCAATGTCAACGTTGGTTCAAAAGGAGGAGTGGTTAGATTAATTGAGTTAGATCTTCAAAAACCGATCCAGTGGCTGATCTGTGTATTACATACAAATGAGCTACCACTTAGACATCTAATGGAGAAGCTCGATGGTGGTACTCGTTGGCCAAAATTCTATTCTGGACCTATAGGTACAGCTATTATGAATTATGAAGAACTAAGTGTCACTTCATTTAATCCCATAGTAGTTGAAAACTTCCGTACTGTTAACCAAGATGATCTCAGCACAGTTAAAAAATACCTATATCCCATACATCAAGCAACCTTTCCTTTGAAAAACCTGGGCCAGTATCATATTTTTGGTAGATAACAACAGCACCAAAAATACTTCGTGCAGAATGCCATCCTATGAAGTGAGGCAAAAATAATTTATTTCATTGTTAAGCAATACTAAATTTTTTATCAATGATATACGTTATTATGCTATCACCGACAGTACTTCATCAGGTTTTACATAAACGTAACAATATCTGATTGCAATCTTGCCAACATTACGAGAACGTGATAGAAGCTATTAACAAAAATTCGTTTCTCATTGTTGGTGGAGCAGCGTATATGTGCCAAACTTTCACAGGTGGATTCATCAAGACAAACTAATACAGTATGTGGACAAAAGTGATTGGGTACTGTAAGTAAATAGAAAATCAGTATTGTATTTACATCAGCAGCGGGAAGGTACTCCATTTGAAGAGATTACAGCAGCCACCCTTCGAGGTAAACTGTACACAAGCCAATGGAGTACGGAAAGCGGGATGCTTCTCTATTCCACCTTGAGTACATCAGCCAATTCTGTGAGTGAAGAAAATCGTGTTGGTCTGGACCTTACCCTTCGTTTAGGTCCATCCCGTAGGTGTTCAATGGGATTGAGGTCCGCCCTCTGAGCAGGCTAATCCATCCTTGAGGCCTGATATTCTCATACCACTCGATTGTAGCCCTGGAAACATGACAAGTGGCATTGTCGTCCTGCAAGAAACAATCCACGCGTCCGTAGAACTGCCACAACGTTGGGAGCATTGAGTTATCTAGGATATCTCTATACAGCACAGAGTTTATGTTGCAATGAATAACAACCAGTGGACCCACACCGTACCAGATGAAACAGCCCCACACCATAACTCCACCGCCTCTGTGCTTCGCAGTCGGCACTGAACACTCCGGAAGCACTTTTGTTCTCAGGTTCTATAAACCCAGACACGTCCATCCGACTGGAATAATGTCAAGCGGGACTCGTATCTACATAACACCTGCCGCCATTGCTCAAATGTCCAGTTTTTGTGTTGTTGACACCATCATAGCCTCATGGCTTCGTTGGTTTTTGTGATGAGGGGTTTATGGAAGGCTGCTCAGCCATGACAGCCGAGTGCATGGACCTCTCTTCGAAGTATCTTGGTGGAGGCCATAACATCTATGGCCATCTGGAATTCATTGCTATGGTGTGCATTGGTCGGGACCTGATTTTTCCGAATTTCTCTGCAGCACCCTCTGGTCCCTGGGTTTCCTTTTCGAGGGTCTTCCAGTGCGAGGTAAATTCCTGCAAAGTCCCGTCTTCTTCCACTTGTTGCCGACAAGGGCTACAGTCGATTTAACAACCTGTCTGACTTCAGTAATGCTTCTTATGCTCATACCTCCAATTCAGCAGTCTATTATAACGCCTTTTTCAAATTTGGTATTTTCTTGTAGGACTTCCGTCCACAGTGAGCAGAGTTTTGATCCCAGCCACCTTCAGCGAGATCGCCTTTTGGGCAGGACACAGAAACGGAAGGAATGAGAGCCAGTCTAGCGACTTTGACAGAACAGTTTGTAGTGAGATAAAAGTACAGTAGATGGCGCCACCGTACAAGTACGATGTTGCACACAGAGGGGTGAGAGAATTTCGGGGGGGGCGGCATAGGAAAGGATACCCATTTAACCAGTGTGTCCAGCCTGGGGGCCGTCACTTAACGTGCTCGTCCGATGCACGGCGGATATTCAGCGATTGTTAGTAAATCACACCATCTCTGAAAGATCAGCCCAGGTTCGAACCTGAGGACCTTGCATCGATAGTCTGACTCGTTAATCACTAGGCCATCCGCAGCTCGAATCGGAGAGCTCACTCCTGCTAACCATTTTATCAGCGTACTCCTGTCACCGTTTTTATACCTTATCGACCACACCATTGCACCTGCGTGGTAGTGTCCAATCACTTTTGTCCACATGCACTACAAACCTATGAGGGTAAATAGAAGCCACGATATTAATATGTTGAGCTGAAATATTTTGGGATGCACTTCCGAAGTCTTTCCTCTATGATCTCTCCGGAGGGTGTGTTTACGTTTTCACACCGCAACTCTCAAAGTGTTACAACACACTACAGACAGTTCCACTATTTAAAAAACAGAGGTTCCGCGATTTTATAGAGGAAATACATTTTAATGAAATGTAAATTGAATACATGAAAGGAAATGAGAGGAAAAATGTGAATTTTCCGCGTTTCATTTTTTCAAAGTTTAATATTGCCATTCCTCCGTTTCTTCATTTTCCGACATCATCCTAAGGTTTTATTTATAAAACCTTTGAATAAAGCTTGTAATATACTTTATCGACAGCAAGGGTGTAGTCGATAAGGTATTTTATTTATTTCATGACTGGCCATGCTGCAGGACACCATGATTTTATTTCACGTATTCCAATCGTCCCATCTGACCTTTTTATTTTGGTTTAAATAAACTCATACAGCAGTTTTCTGTTGTTCTCAGTTTTTCTATGAATTTCAACAAGACACATGTTCTATCGTTAAAAGTTGTTGGACTCAACTTGCAAAATTCATGCTTTTCTCATGGCCAGCTCTATGTTGGTTGCTCTCGAGTGGGTAAAAATAAAAAAAATTCTTATATGTATATATATAATTGGGTGAGTGCAAAAGTTCTACCCGTTTTTGTAATAGATGCAAATTGCGATCGGAGTAGTTACGTCACAGATGACGCTGCGATGCCGAATTTTCAGCCAATAAAGCGTGAAGCAGTAGAGCAAATAGAGGCACTAGGTTTGTCCGAGTAATTCATTCGTAACGGAAATCACGGAATCCATTGTAATAATGTGTAAGAGGTGTCCTGTGGAATGGCATTCCAGGAGGTATTGCCCTGCGGCCAAAGTCCATCAAGAGTTGCTGGCGGGTGGTTCAACGCCTACCCCTGTGGTTTGAGCATGTTCCAGAGATTTTCTATGGGTGATAAATCCAGTGATCTATCCGGCCATCGACGCCTTCCGATTCCCGAAATTCCGTGTCATTGAGGAATTTCAATTAAAATGATTAAAATTGGTCCGTTTTTTAATGGTTATTATTCCTATAAGAGAGTGGAAGACATCATGATCAGAGTAAAATCCCTGAAATGGCAATGGACTGGACACATTGCCAGAAGGACAGACCATCGACGGACAGCCGAAGTTTTGGATTGGATTCCAAGGGACAGGAAATGACTCAGAAGAAGACCACATGGAAGATGGATGGATGAAATTTCGAAAGTATGCGGGAGTAGCATGGACGAGACTGGTACAAGACAGACCGTTGTGGAAGAGGCTTGGAGAGACCTTCGTCCTGCAGTGGATTGATAATGGTTGACAATGATAATGATGATGATATAAATATAAATTCAGTATCGTGTGAGGCCACCTGAGGGAACAATAACAGCTTCTAGACGGCGTGACGTAGAATGAAAGAGATTTTTGATATGTCCTGGGGAATAGCCTTCCAGGCTGCTTCTGTGCAAGACCAGAGTTCATTTGTCGTGACGGGAGGAGGCACCTGATTTGACAATAACTTGGCTACCATGTCCAGGGACGTTCGATCGGGGTCATGTCCAGCGAACGTGCAGACCAGGGAAGTAGCAGTATCTGCCAAGTATGGAAGAGGTTTTGGACATTCCGGGCCACACGTGGCCGAGTATTGTCCTCCTGGAATATATCTCCAGGACAGTTCTGAAGGAAGGTATTGCCTCTGACTCTAAAACATTCCTGATGCATCGCTGGCTATTGAGGGTTCCCTCATTTCGTGTCAGGCGAGATCGCGAATTGAACCCAATGGCGTCACAAGCCATGACGCTCGGTGTTGAGTCGGTATGATGCTGGTAATGCACGCTGCAAGGTGCTGTTTACCACGGTGTATTCGAATACTTATCAGACAGTCATGATGCATCAAGTTGAATCGTGACTCGTCAGGAAACACGACCTGTTGCCAATCAGCGAGCCAATGTTTGTGCTCGAGGCATTCAGGCTGAGGGGCCTATGTCTGAGGGTCGAAGGAATATGCAGCAATGGGATGCTAACGACCAGTCCTCTGTTGAGCAGACGACGTCGAACTGTGCTGGAGGACAAAGCTTGACCTGTGACAGTGCTCTACTGCTGGGCTAACAACACCGTGGATGTCACTGTGTGGTCGGTCACTGCCATTGTGATCCTGCGCAGTCGTGCGCTTTTGAGCTCCTTTCACGCATTTCTGTGCATCCGAGCCTCATCTGCCCCCCTACGCATCACTGTACTGGAGTTTTGACCTGTACGAGTGAAAACGTCGAGGTAGGGAAATCCACCTCTCGTATCCCAACAATCCTTCCTCGCTCAAAATCCGTCAGCTGTTCATAATGCGACCTTCTTCGGCGACGGGGCATAGTGAGACACAAGAAACACTCTTACGACTCAATGTCGGCTCTTCACTGAATGCAACATCTCGTTTGAGCCAGCTCTTTATACCCAAGACCGGACAATTCAGAGAGCCCTGTTCGGAAACCGCATACGTATTTTCACTGACATTTTAGTCATATCCTGTAAGTTTTCAAGCTAATACCAGAAGTTATGACGAATTAAATTTCTCCATCATTTTTATGCTAGGGGCAGGATTCGAACCTGCTACTCTCAGCTCCGGAGCTCCGAGTGTTATCCACTATACAACACTGGCGAGTACTCTCACTTATCCACTATACGACACTGGCGAATACTCTCACTGCCTTTATCTCATGTGTATATCCACTATAAAACACTGGCGAGTACTCTCACATGTGTTATCCACTATACAACACTAGCGAGTAATCTCACTGCTATCTGCCTTTATCTCACGTACGTCTTGCGTGGCAGGCATGTCAAATCTCCCCCTCCCGAAAGAGGGCCGGGGGCATGGCCCACGGGTCAGCCAGAACCATGTGTCACTGTAACCAGTCATCCCGTGAAGAACGTGCATTTGAGAAATCCCAGACAATTTGGTATGTGGAACGTAACATCACACTGATTTATTTTTTCGAAGCAGTGAAAAAGGGATTCTCAATTTTCCTGTCTCGCGGTGTGGAAAGAACATCACACCATTGCGAGAAACCTAAAAGCCAGGTCATCCTTGAAGTTTGGGCGCCAATATGGTGAAGTAAATTTCTCCATCATTTTTATGCCAGGGGAGGGATTCGAACCCACAACTCTCGGCTCCAGAGCTCCGAGTGTTATCCACTATACGGCGAGTACTCTCACTGCTATCTGCCTTTATCTCATTTGCTTCCTGCGTGACAGGCACGTCACAAAGTCCTTCATGGTGGGGCAATTTTCACAAGCAGTAGTGTATATGAATATATAAATATTAATGTATACCAGATACGTGTGCGTCTCCCCATAGAGATTCTGTGAGGAAGACTTCCTCTTCCTGGATGTCTTCTCCTGTCATAAAATGTAGAACAAGTAAACAGAAATGCACCAATAATTGCTCACACGAATCACTAACTCTGTCTCCAATATCGCTTGGGTGGGCTACTGAAAAAATACTTTGACTTTGAAGAAAAAAAGAACTCTTAAGGCACGGTTTCTAACTGTTAAGGCATGATTTCTAGCATAACATAGTTAAAAAAGCTGGCCTGTTAAACTACTTTTCATCTTCCACACCGGTTCATTACGCTTCACATTCTTTGTACCGGAACTTAGCCCGATTAGTACATACCTCTACATGAAACCATAAATACAAGGTCGAGCCATACCACCAGCGAATATCCAGAGTAACCGCCGTGTGCAGCGCGGACAGCTGCTAGACGGGATAGGAGTGACTCAGTAAGGTGCTGGAAGTTGTTCACAGATATGTGGAGTCATGTTGACTACAGTGCATCTGCCAGCTGCTGGAGGGTGCGTGGTAGAGTGTCCATAGAACGAACAACACGATCGAGGTGGTCACACAGATGCTCAATTGGGTTTAAGTCTGGGGAATGAGGGAGCCAGGGAAATACGTTGAAGTCTTTATCGTGCTCTTCCAACCACTCTCGGGTATTTCTAATTGTGTGACACGTCGCACTGTCGTTCTGGAAGATCCCATCCGCCCCAGAAGAGACAATCAGCATGTATGGGTGTACGTGGTCTGCAAGGATGGATTCATAACGAATTCGGTCTATAGCGCCTTCCACTGGTAGGAGTGGACCCAGGGAATGCCACGAAAACATTCCCCAGACCATAATGCTGCCCCCAGCAGCTTGTGTTCTGCTAGAAGTGGTTGAAGAGTGTTTGTTCTACGATGTTTCTCGCCTTATACGCCAACGTCCATCTCTTCGATGAAGCAGAAAACGTGACTCATCGGAGAAGGCAATCCTTTGCCAATCAGCGGAGCTCCGATTCCGATACTGCCTTGCAAATGTAAGCCTTTTCTGCCGATGCACCTTCGTTAGCATAGGTGCAGTGACCATCCGTTTGCATCGGAGCCCCACACGTAGCTGAGTTTGCTGAACTGTCGTTTTAGACACACTTCCTGTGAGTTGCTCCACTCTAGCGTGTCGATCGGCCTTCCCGTACCTTCGAAGCCGACGTTCACCTCTCACATCAACGGCACGTGGTGCTCCGCAGTTTTTCACGTAGCTTATTTGCAATGAGGCCATTTCTCCAATCACGATACACTTTTAACCACAACAGCACGCGAACAGTTCACGAACTGCGGTATTCCAGAAGTACTGCAACTTTTGGCCGGAAAGCCGATAATCATCCCTTTTGGTAAATCCGATAAATCGCTCCTTTTATCCATGACAGCAACGAGTGATATGTTTTCAGAATGCATACAGCACATCTTATATAGCCTCGAACCCAGCTCACGATACGTGCCTTCATTCATTGGCTACGCGCTGTTGACGTCAAAAGTAGGAGGTGGTCAGAATAATGTGGCTCGACTGTGTATTCATTCATTGGCTGCGCGCTGTTGACGTCAAAAGTAGGAGGTGGTCAAAATAATGTAGCTCGACTGTGTATTTATTCATTGGCTGCGCGCTGTTGACGTCAAAAGTAGGAGGTGGTCAAAATAATGTAGCTCGACTGTGTATTTATTCATTGGCTGCGCGCTGTTGACGTCAAAAGTAGGAGGTGGTCAAAATAATGTAGCTCGACTGTGTATTTATTCATTGGCTGCGCGCTGTTGACGTCAAAAGTAGGAGGTGGTCAAAATAATGTAGCTCGACTGTGTATTTATTCATTGGCTGCGCGCTGTTGACGTCAAAAGTAGGAGGTGGTCAAAATAATGTAGCTCGACTGTGTATTTATTCATTGGCTGCGCGCTGTTGACGTCAAAAGTAGGAGGTGGTCAAAATAATGTAGCTCGACTGTGTATTCATTCATTGGCTGCGCGCTGTTGACGTCAAAAGTAGGAGGTGGTCAAAATAATGTAGCTCGACTGTGTATTCATTCATTGGCTGCGCGCTGTTGACGTCAAAAGTAGGAGGTGGTCAAAATAATGTAGCTCGACTGTGTATTCATTCATTGGCTGCGCGCTGTTGACGTCAAAAGTAGGAGGTGGTCAAAATAATGTGGCTCGACTGTGTATTCATTCATTGGCTGCGCGCTGTTGACGTCAAAAGTAGGAAGTGGTCAAAATAATGTAGCTCGACTGTTTATTCATTCATTGGCTAAGCGCTGTTGACGTCAAAAGTAGGAGGTGGTCAAAATAATGTAGCTCGACTGTGTATTCATTCATTGGCTGCGCGCTGTTGACGTCAAAAGTAGGAGGTGGTCAAAATAATGTGGCTCGACTGTGTATTCATTCATTGGCTGCGCGCTGTTGACGTCAAAAGTAGGAAGTGGTCAAAATAATGTAGCTCGACTGTTTATTCATTCATTGGCTGCGCGCTGTTGACGTCAAAAGTAGGAAGTGGTCAAAATAATGTAGCTCGACTGTTTATTCATTCATTGGCTAAGCGCTGTTGACGTCAAAAGTAGGAGGTGGTCAAAATAATGTAGCTCGACTGTGTATTCATTCATTGGCTGCGCGCTGTTGACGTCAAAAGTAGGAGGTGGTCAAAATAATGTGGCTCGACTGTGTATTCATTCATTGGCTACGCGCTGTTGACGTCAAAAGTAGGAGGTGGTCAAAATAATGTGGCTCGACTGTGTATTCATTCATTGGCTGCGCGCTGTTGACGTCAAAAGTAGGAGGTGGTCAAAATAATGTAGCTCGACTGTGTATTCATTCATTGGCTACGCGCTGTTGACGTCAAAAGTAGGAGGTGGTCAAAATAATGTGGCTCGACTGTGTATTCATTCATTGGCTACGCGCTGTTGACGTCAAAAGTAGGAGGTGGTCAAAATAATGTGGCTCGACTGTGTATTCATTCATTGGCTGCGCGCTGTTGACGTCAAAAGTAGGAGGTGGTCAAAATAATGTGGCTCGACTGTGTATTCATTCATTGGCTGCGCGCTGTTGACGTCAAAAGTAGGAAGTGGTCAAAATAATGTAGCTCGACTGTTTATTCATTCATTGGCTGCGCGCTGTTGACGTCAAAAGTAGGAGGTGGTCAAAATAATGTAGCTCGACTGTTTATTCATTCATTGGCTGCGCGCTGTTGACGTCAAAAGTAGGAGGTGGTCAAAATAATGTAGCTCGACTGTGTATTCATTCATTGGCTGCGCGCTGTTGACGTCAAAAGTAGGAGGTGGTCAAAATAATGTGGCTCGACTGTGTATTCATTCATTGGCTACGCGCTGTTGACGTCAAAAGTAGGAGGTGGTCAAAATAATGTAGCTCGACTGTGTATTCATTCATTGGCTGCGCGCTGTTGACGTCAAAAGTAGGAGGTGGTCAAAATAATGTGGCTCGACTGTGTATTCATTCATTGGCTACGCGCTGTTGACGTCAAAAGTAGGAGGTGGTCAAAATAATGTGGCTCGACTGTGTATTCATTCATTGGCTGCGCGCTGTTGACGTCAAAAGTAGGAAGGTGGTCAAAATAATGTAGCTCGACTGTTTATTCATTCATTGGCTGCGCGCTGTTGACGTCAAAAGTAGGAGGTGGTCAAAATAATGTAGCTCGACTGTGTATTCATTCATTGGCTGCGCGCTGTTGACGTCAAAAGTAGGAGGTGGTCAAAATAATGTAGCTCGACTGTGTATTATTTTCAGATTTGTGACTTTCAAATACTGTATAAGATGCATATTCAAGCAATGGGGAGCGGATGGTCCGGGTGTCCAGGTCCTTTCCCTAGATAGATGCCTTCATAGATTTAGGGAAAGCGTACGACTGAGTAAGCAAGATATTTCTGTGATAGGTACTGAATAAATATAATGTTACTGGGAATCTACTTAATGGTGTAAAAGCCATGTATGCTGGTAGTAGAGCTTGTGTACAAGTGAATGGTGTTGCATCAAAATGGTTTTCTATTGGTGCACAATTCAGACAAGTGTAATGTCATCATGGTTGTTTAATATTGTTGCGCGAGGTCAAAAATGATCTGGGAGAAGCAGCATTTTTTGAGAGGACAAGTAAGAGTTTTGGATGCCTTATTTCCCCATTTGGGCCTCTCAGGGACGACTTCACAAGTTTGAAAAACAAAGCAATAAGTTGCCTTGTGTTGGCTCTCTCGGCGTTAACCGAATTACCGTGTAAAAAGCTTCGGAGAACGCTGTTTAGAGTGCGAAGCTGCTGAGGACAGATAACGCAGCGCGCTTGTTAAGGGGCTGGTCAAAAATCTACAGTTGCATGGGGGGGGGGGGGCAAACATCATGAGAAAGACCAGAAGACATTCAGCAACGTTGTGCAGAGACAGACAGTTTTACGAGTCTGAGCTCTGGACGAGGAAAGGAAAAGGGTTACTCTTAGCAAGAGAGGAGACCGGGGTACACACGCTAGAGCGGAGTCGCTGACATTTTCGCTCGGATCGCCGTGCTGCCGAAAGGAGAAGGGACGAAGGCGAATAGAGGACGCCGGGTCCAGAATGACCAGCCAAAGAGGACAAAGTAGAGCTGCAGGAACGAGCTGCGATATGTCACAACCTTGTTGTGAAACAGAAACTGAGGAGAGGTGAAACCACTGCCGTCCGATCTGAGTGCAAAGACACGTCCGTCAAGCCGAAACGCGTGGACAGCGCAGAGAAGAGCCGTCTGGAGACCAGCCGCCTTCACGGGTCCAGAAGGGACCGCACCTATGCTCCGCCACCCTCTTCCCCTCGCAATCGGTGAGAAGAAAAAAAATAGGGGTGAGATTGACGCTGTCTCCTGGGGAGAAAGATTCCTAGGCCATCAGATAGATTGCGCTCACACAGGTGATACACAGAGAGTGCGTTATCCCACCGTGATTACTTGTGCGTGTGTGTCTCTCCAAAGCGCTAAATTGGCGCAAAAATGCCAAAGGAGTACCTTGAGGGCATGTAAGTACATTTTTGGTTGCTAACTGTAAGAGAGTCTCCGAGAGTCACCCGAGGCGATTAAAACTAACGCCGGACACATGATGCGCGAACTCTTTCGCAGAATGGTTCATCTGGTCAGGAGTGATGACGATTCAAATTAAGACATCTAGTTAATAATGGTTCAGGTTATTTCTTTTGTTGAATTCGTATCCAAGCTGTTAAGAGTATAATTAAATGTTGTGTTCGTGCTAAGTCCTTCAGCTCATTATCGTGAGTGTGTGTTGCCTGGTTTCCGGCCAATCAGCGGAATCCAAATTGCCTCTTTTCTTTTCGTTTTTAATTCTCGCTGTATTGCAACGAATTCATGCTTAGGGACGCAGCCCTGGTATAAGGGGGAAAGCCTTACAATATATTTATGGATGGGATGTCTGCATGCGTGATTCCAAGATGGATATTGCTGGTTTATGTGCTGGTAATATCCGTGTGTGCAGATTGCTGCATGCTGATGACACAGTCCTGTTGGCAGAGATCAAAAGTGAGTTGCAGAGTATGTTGTCTTGTATGTACGAAGTTTGCATGAAATTCAAACTGAGTATAGATAAGGAAACGCCAAAGTTATGGCTTTTGAGCGAGTAACTGTTAGTACTAAATGCAACATAAGTCTAAATAGCACAGTGAGTGACCAGGTGAATGAGTTTGCGTATTTAGGAAGCATGTTTGACAGAGAGGACAAATTATATGGTGAAATTGGTAGGCGAGTGAATTCTTCATTGAAAGTCATAGCTGCTTTAGGAGGTTTTCACAGGAATGATGGGTTCTCAAGAGAGTTCTGCATGGCTCTGTATGAAAGTGTAATTGTTCCTACTCTAATGTATGACAGTGAAACTTGGGTTTTGCAGAAGAGAAATAGGAGTCGTTTGTGTGCTGGAGAGATGCATTACTTACGGGGAGTTTGTGGCAAGACACTCTCTGATCGTGTGAGGAATGAAGATGTGCTGCCGTTGTGTAATGTGAGGCAAAATGTTGTTAGTAAGGTGGAGACTAATATTCGTAGGTTTTGTGGCCATGTTGAAAGAATGAGTGATGAGATGCTTAATAAGAAACTTTTTTCAGCCCAAGTGGCCGGAAAGAAAGGCAGCGAAAAGCCAAGAAAGTCTGAATCAGAGGATTAAATAATTACTTAAAAATTTATCAGGAGATTTGTATTTCTTTGTGGAGCTAACCTATGAACCTCAGAGAACAGCATAGGGATATGTATGTATGTTCAAGCATGGGGAGGGGGATCCGGATCCCCAGGTGCTCTAGACACGAGCCTGAATATCCAGGGGAAGGATATCTCCTTTCCATACACACACACACACATATTTTCCTTTAGAGCTATAGAACGTGACAAAGTTTAAGAAATTTCAGCAGGTTGAGTTATGACTTTAGTTATCCAAACCATTTCTTCCCATTAGATCTTAATTTTATCAGTCTCAAATTCACCAAATGCAAGGTTTTTCATGAACGAAAACTTATGGTTTGGCAAGATGTACTGAATAATATAAACAGATTTTTGAATTTCTAAAGGAGAATCATGCGTTGTTGCGAAATGTGACCTCTTAAACTCTTGCTAGAGTTGACTATTCAGCTTCGGAGAGCTGAGTATACCGCAGTTTTGTTTCTTTGGGAGTGAGAAAAGAAAACAAAAAGAAATTACAATTTTTAAAATTTTACTTACTTGTTTTGTAGGATGTATAGCTATGGCAAAACGTGGAGAGAAGCATTCTTTAAAAAGGTTTCGACCGCTTAGGCCGTGTTGCTCACAACTCACCCTGCGCATCCCTTCAATAAATTCGAAGTTATGTCGCACTGGGTGGTGAATAAATGAGGACAAACAACGAAGGAAAATAAATATTACTATTCCCAACGCGGTAATTCGAGCATGTTTTTCTTTATTTCATGAGGAAATCAACACTGTTCTAGTCCTGCGTGATGACTTGTATTCGAAAGAGCATCGCGTCATAAAAAAAGCAGCGAATCGATGACGGATGTGCACAATAACGGTTAATTCTGCCAAAGTCAATTACACGTCAAAATGAAGCCGCCTTTTATGGGGAAACCTGAATGCTAAATGAGCAGCAAACTGTCTCAGGAAGAAAAAATCGATCCCACTCGTGGTTTAGAAGAAAAATGAAGCAACTATGTTCAAAACAAAGACGAACTTCAAGCTATTCATCTCCCTATTCGTATGCTTGTCCTTGAACAAATCTGCGAAACAATGCATCACTGGGTGGAACCTGACGGAAACTACTCATTAAGATCGGTGGAATAGTATGGTAATTTATTTTTAATAGCAGGCTTGATCAGGGAGAAAATTATCAGAGTCAGGTGGATTGTTACACAAAAGCAGACAGCATTTGATGACAAAAGAGTATTTCCACGAAAACTGAATCTGAACGGAAACGTTAATTCAGAATATAGCATAAATTATAGAAGGCTTTCGTGCGATGAGTTGCATTCATTAGGTTACTGTCATATCATTATTAATTTTCAAGAACAAAAAGCTTGTAATTAATTGCATACGCCTGGAGTTTTCTCTTCGTCACACGTTTCCATTAACTAAATAAACAGGATGGCGCCGAATTCTAGAAAAGAATGAGACAAACCCCTTTGACAAAAGCTTCAAACGTATTACGCCAATTTTAGGGACTTCAAAAGCCTCAAACTTATTACATTAATTTCAAGGGCCTTCAAAAGTGTCAAACCTACTATCAATTTCAAGAAATTCAAAAGCCTCAAACCTATTATCAATTTCAAGAAATTCAAAAATCTCAAACTTATGCCAATTTCAAGGCATTCAAAAACCATCAAACCTATTACGTCAATTTCAAGACGTTCAAAAGCCTCAAACCTAATTCTCCAATTTCAAGATCTTCAAAAGCCACAAACCTATAACGCTAATTTCAAGGCCTTCAAAATCCTAAAACCTATTACTCCAATTTTAAGGCCTTCAAAAGCCTCAAACGTATTACTCCAATTTTAAGGCCTCCAAAAGTTTCAAACCTATTACACTAATTTCAAGGGCCTTCAAAAGCCTTAAACGTATTATCAATTTCAAGACATTCAAAAATCTCAAACCTATAGCGTCAGTTTCAAGGCCATCAAATCCCTCAAATCTATTGCGTCAATTCAAGACATTCAAAAGCCTCAAACCCAATTCTCTAATTTCAAGATCTTCAAAAGCCGCAAACCTATAACCCTAATTTCAAGGCCTTCAAAATCCTCAAATATATTACACCACCTTTCAAGTCCTTCGAAAGCCTCAAACCTATTACGTCAATTTCAAGAACTTTGTTTACGCCTTTAACCTTTTAGGCGGCTGATGTATCTGGGCCAAAAGTTGCCCACATTTTCCTCTGCTCCTGGAACAGAAGTGTTCTCACAGTGACCGGGTTATACGAAAGCTACGGCAAAACAATTCGTTTCCCTATTTCATCTCAGGAGTATCGATTTTAAATCTGTCGCTGACTGAAAGTGCTCTCTTACAGTCCTTAGTCTTACAGTATGTAGTCTTATACCCTTATAGTCCTTTATTCTCTGTTCCATTACCCAAGGAATGATTCCAAAGGAGTAGTCCCCCGGACACAGACATCATGCCACTGAGTAGAAACAAGTTACTCAAACATCGTTTCTCTTCTATCTTTGGTTCGTCGCCCTTTTTTATAGCATTATTAGCGGAAAAGGTAATCAGACAGAAAGGGTTAATGACAATCATACTCTCAAATGACCACTTAGAATGACAAACCTAAGGTAACAGCAACGCTTTCTGACGCGCAGGTTCACTCGCCCACAGCGTTCGAGCTGATTTGAGCGCATTTCGTTAACCCCGAGTTAATTCATTCCATACGGTTAAAGGGTTAAGCGGCCGATTTACCTGAACCAAAGGGTGCCTAAAATTTCCCGCACTACCCAAACAGTTCACATAGCTGCCGGGTTGTACGACAGCTACAGCAAAACTACCCTTTTCTCTCTCATCTCGGCAGTACCGATCATAAATCACATGCGCATCGTGCCACTGAGCAGAAACGAGTGACTCAAACATTTTCTCTTTCCTATTTTAGGTTCATCGGCATTGTAATATCCATTTTAGCAAGTAATAGGTCAGAAAGGATTAGCGTCAATCATGCCGCTAACTGAGTACTCTGAATAATTAAGCTAAGGGGAAAGCAACGCCTCCTAAATGCGCGGGTTTGATCGTTTTACCCGCGTTCGGCTCGTTTCTTAGACAGCGAATGCGGATTTCAACAGATTTTACTAACCCCGAGTTAATTCGTTTCAGCTTGTTAAAGTGCTAAATTGCGGTTTTAGAGCTGTAAGTAATATTGATGGTAATAACAACCGCAAAATGAAACTCGCGGCACCAAAAATCACGAGAAGGGTAGTAATTTTATTGCGGAAAAAAAAGGCAAAATTCGCGGGACGGTGAGGGTAAATCGCAAAATTTCGTGAAAAGTTCACGGGTTTTCGCGAAAAATCCTGAAATTTCTCAAAATATTTTTTCTTCAACAATTCGGCTTTCAAGCTCTTTTCCCACGCTTTGGATATGTAAGATGCGTTCTCTGTCACAAAAGCGGTTATATTCGCAAAAGATATTTCCTACTAATTAACGCACTGAAGTATTGGCTAGCTGACTGTTTTAAAATGTACGGATTCCAAACTGATGCACTCGAGGAAGATTGCATTCAAATAGGTTTCAGCATTACAGCTTGTGAAAACACAAATTTGTCCGTGAAGGGGATCGAACCTGCGCCCCTCTCACTCCAGAGAGAGTTGCTCTACCAACTAAGCTACACGGACGGAATGTATCGCTGCAGATTTGTCGTCTTGACACGTTGCTTTACCTCTGTAGTACGTCACATCATCTCCCTCTTAATTTGTTTTTTGAAGCGTAGTAATAATTTCTCATTAATTTCAGACGATGTGTGGAATGAGCATCACGCTGCCCCAGTGGCGCAGTGGTCTAAGCTATGACTTCTGATCATTCACCCGAGATGGGTCCGGGTTCGAATCCTGCTGAGGCATAGATGTTGTGTTTGTCTTACGGCCCTGGCTCTCTCGCTTCCCTGGAACCAGTGGCCCTAAATTAGAACCGGGCGACTGCTTATATCCCACTGAGTTTCTCACTGTGGTCGTTAAACCTCCAATAAAAAAAAATGAGCATCACACATTTTTAAAAGAACCCAATGGCCAGTAGATCCATTCTTACGGTCTGGCGCCAATATGAAAACACAAGTTTGCCCATGACGGAGATCGAGTCACTCTGGAGTAAATGACTCGATCTTTGTCTCGGACAAACTCCGTGCCCCCTCACTCCGGAGTAAGTTGCTCTCCCAACTAAGCTACACGGACGGAATGTATCGCTGCAGATTTGTCGTATTGACACGTGCTTTACCTCTGTAGTACGCCACAAGCTGTCAACATTCGTTTCAGTAAGAATATTCAAATGTACTGTACCTATCTTCTGAATCAGTTGCTTTTGTCTGCTACGATGCTTGCACCGGATACCGCTTTTGAAAAATCGTTCACTTGTTGCTTGTTAGTACACTGGTGTGCAAAAATTAAGGACGAAGAGGAGAAATTACCATAACAGCGGAACGAGCAGGCAGAACGGACCGAGAGACGACTCGGGAGATAGACTAGGGTCCGGTACGGTAGGGCATGCGCATATATGCAGCATGACGTAGGGGGTCGTAAGGGTTTAAAGCACACGGGCGTGTGCGCTCAGCAATTCGGTGAAAGCTATTGCACGGTGTACATCAGTTTGAACGACGTAGAGTTGCTGCCACCGTGTGATATGGCCAACAGGCAATCCAGTAGACGACATCTGGATGACTTTACCCGAGGTCGCGTCATTGGGAAGTTGGAAGAAGGTCGGAGTATGACTAGTGTGGCCGAGGACTTCGGGATCGCACACAGCATCGTTTCACGAGCTTGCAGAGCATTTCAAACGACAGGAACAGCTGTCCGAGAGTTTAGCAGTGGTCATCCACGAGCAACCACGGCGGCGGACGACCGGTATATTTTCCTACAGGCGAGAAGAGACAGACGGCAGACAGCGGGAGAAATCGCAAGGCACATGAAACGGACAACTGGACTTCCGCTATTGCGTTTTACCGTGGCCAGGAAACTGCACAAATATGGTCTATTTGCATGACGACCAGTACGGTGTGTGCCATTAACGCCTGCTCATAGGAGACGGCGGTTTCTGTGGTGCCAGGAACACAAGAACTGGACACATCAGCAATGGGGTCGAGTTCTCTTTACGGATGAGAGCCGATTTAGTCTGACGAGCGATTCTGGACGTATACACATCTGGAGAGAGCAGGGAACACGCAATCACACCTCCAGCATCATCGAAAGTGACCGGTTTGGAGGTGGGGGAGTTCTCGTTTGGGGCGGTATCATGCTTGGTAGCCGTACTGATCTCCACATCTTCCAAGGAGGTTCAGTCACTGGTATCCGCTATTGTACCGAAGGTTCTTCTGCCTCACGTGCGTCTGTTTAGAGGTGCTGTGGGTCCTGAGTACCTCTTCACTAACGACAACGATACTCCTCATCGTACAGTGGCTGTCGCAGAGCTGTTGGAGAGTGAAGATATTCAACGCATGGATTGGCCCGCAAGGTCCCCGGACCTAAATCCAATCGAACACATTTGGGACCTTCTCGGGAGACGCTTGGCAGCACATCACCAGCCGCCAGCAACGATTACGCAGCTGCGATTGGCGCTACAAGAAGAATGGGCCGCGATGCCTCAACAACTCCTTGACAACCTCGTCCTCAGCATGGACAGACGTTGTAAATCCTGCAACGCAGTCAGGGGTGATCATATCCCCTGCTAAAGACTGGATTTTTCTTGGCAGCCGCCTGTCACATGGACGTTTCTGTCTTTTGTCCAGTTGTGCTTGAAGCTACCTTTTCAATAAAGTTCCTTGGTATCCTTTGGTTTCCTTGTTTGGACGGTTTTGCTCACTTGTCCCATGTTCGTACATCTTGGGGATCTTATGGTATGATTTGAGTCGATATGGAGCACTTTTGCACGACGTTTCATTCGAAAAACCGTCTCGTCCTTAATTTTTGCACGCCATTGTATAATTAATTATATTTCTTCGGCAAATAACATTTCCGCATCAAATTTGCACTTGGAATAACCCCAATACTCTTCAACGAATTTTCTAAGTCATTTTTTGATGTAGGAATATCCAGTTCAGAAAGTGGGATGTTAGCTGCACAAAAGGTACCAGTTAATTTCGAAAGTTTAGTTGAGAGATACTGTTCTTGTTCAGTTCTTTTCTCAATTAATTCGTCAATATATTTTTTTATTGGAGGTTTAACGACCACCGTGAGCAACTCAATGTGCTATAAACAGTAGGCCGTCCCTAATTTAGGGTCAATGATTCCAGGGTAGGGAGAGAGCCAGTGCCGTAAGACAAACACGACATTCATGTCTCACCGGGATTCGAACCCGGAGCCCTTTCGGACAAATGATCAGAGGCCATTGCTTAGACCACTGCGTCACCGGGGCAGCCAACATGTTACTGCATTGTTTCCGGTTGGCTGTTCGGACTCAGATTTCTTTTTATGCAACTTGCTTGTTAAATGTTGTTCACAACTGTCCTTTCTTGAAAACTAGACTGGTATGTTTCTATACGAACAGAACAATAGATTTCTGTTCACATGCAACGTTCCCTTGCGGTACTGCTTGCATCTTTCAGGTGCACTCATTTTATTCACGTTGAAACTTTATAAACTCAACAAAAACAAAATCTAGAAACTTGATAAACTAAATACCCACGCACAAAATTTTTCTAAGCTAAGCGTCTGCGGAACTCAAACACTCTTTTCTGTGAGCTGCTTTTCTCAGCTCAAACTACTAATACAACTGACCGACATTCGATTTATTAGTGCGACAAATCGCCGGTGTCATTCAACAGTAGCGGGGGTTGGAAATCACAAGAAACCACAATTGCATTCTTCAACAGAGAGCATGTAAGCTGGAATTGCTCGTCAAGTTTGTTCGATAAAAGTATCTTCGTAACGAATAATCTTGAGGGGTAATTCAAGGTTTTAAGTTCTGGTTTGGCCTTTGGAGTAAGATTATTTGCTGTACATTTTTTTTGCGTAAATTCTAATGAAGACAGTAATAACATTACTTAAATATGAAAAATAATCTAAAAATTATAACCGAAATTCGGAAAAAATAGGGAAAAAATCTGAAATTTGTGGATACATTTGATATTCGCGAAGCTACAGAAAGCCTTCTAAAATTCGCGAAAAATATCGTGGAAATTGGCGCCACGAATCAAATACTAGCCTAATCATGAGTAATATGTAATAGAAGACGAAGCAGAACAAAATGTTACGAGGGAGGTACAACTTAGCCTGTCGTCCAGTGACACTTCTCCATTACCAATGCATCGAGTCCTCTGGGCGAATTCCTCGGTAAGGGATATGTCCATCCCGCACCGTTATGCATATTTTGCACCGGTAAATCGTGCTTAGCAGCTCTGAGGATAGATTGCCTCACTACTGTTGGAGAGCCCTGAAAACAGCTGGGATTTGTTTCTGAAAGAAGATTCCTTTGCGGAGCATGTCTACTCAAAGCATCCGATGAATATCCGATCGGACTGAGATCAGGGAGCGCGCTGGCCACTATATCCGACGCATATCCTTACTAGCCATCACTTCATTCAAAGCTGCTATTCTGTGAGGAAGGACGTTGTCTTCTATGAAAATGAGATCTGCGCCAACAGCACCACAGAAGAGACGAACGGAGCGAAGAATAATATCACTGCAGTACAACTGCCCGTATATAGTGTTTCTTTACCTATAACTTGCAGTTCGGTACGTACATTGACCATGATACTACTCCTCGACCACCATATCTGTCCTGTTCAACGATGTTCCTGGCATAATACGCAGTTTCACGTTCACTCCTGATAAGTTGCAGCTATAGTAATCCGGTAAAAGACTAAAGTGACTTTCATCTGTGAACATTACCTTGGCCCATTGATCTAAAGACCAGTCAACGTGGAACATGCACCGATGAGCGATTACATTATGACCACCAACCTAATAAGCTGTAGGACTCCCTTTAGCCCGCAAAACAGCGGGCACTCGGCGAGGCATCGATTCGATGAGGTGGCGATGTGTATCCTGGGATATCTGGTGCCATTATGTCAACAGCAAGTCCTCCAGTTCCTGTACATTTCGGGGTGGTGGTGATTTAGTGCCAACCCACTTTTCCAAGTCGAACTATAAATGTTTGATTGGGTCAGGTAAATTTGGAAGCCAGGGTATTAACATAAAGTCACCAGCATGTTTCTCGAACCACTCATTGGCGATTCTGGCAGTGTGGCATGGCGCATTATCCTGTTGGCAATGGCCATCACCAGCAGGGAACACAGTTGCCATGAATGGGTGAACTTGGTCCTCAACGATGTTTAGATGCGTAACAGCTGTCAGAAATTGTGCTATTGGGATAATGGGGCCCAAAGGGTCCCAAGAAAACATCGCCCACAGCATAACACCGCTGCCGCCGGGCCTGTTTCCGCCCAAATGTGCATCCAGGTACCATAGCCCTCGTTAGTAATCGGCGTATCCGCGCTCGGCCGTCTAGGTGATGCACCAGGAATGTTGATTCGTCAGATCAGGCCACTTTCTTTCAATCATCCACTGTTTAATATCGATGACTTTGGGCCCATTTCATATGTTGTTGGCAATGGCGTGCAGTGACCACGGAGACCCAGCTGGGTCTTCAACTGCGCAGGCCCATGCGCAGAAGGCTGTAATTAACTGTGTGCTGTGACACATTGCCTTGATCACCACTGTTGTAGCTGCAGGTGATTTGTCTCACTGTGGCCCTGCGGTCACTGTGAACAATGCGCAACAGTCTCCGCTCCCCTCTGGCATCAATGAGCTGCGGACGACCTACGGCTGGACGACGATTTGTCGTTTGGCCATCTGTACACCACTTTTGATACATACTAACTACAGCAACAAGAGAACAACCCACAAGCCGCGACGTTTCCGAGATCGTAGTTCCGAGGCACTGTGACATCACATTTTGTCCTCTATCAAATACCGATAAATCGGGAGCTTTTCCCATTCTGACTCCAAACACTCTACTAACCGAATGGAAAGCCGTCCTCGGGTTGTATATATATATATATATATATATATATATATATATATTGCACTGTAAACTTCCCCTGCGCCATTGTTCGGTCTCCAGCACGCTCATTTCTCTAGGCTGGGAGTGGTCATAATGTAATGGCTCATTAGTGTACAGTACCGATGGATATCTGTAAGATACACTCTAGATAATGGTAGACAGCGTGCGGGTTTCTGGGCATACAGTCCTGCTGCATGTCGACGCCTTGAAACGGTTTGGCGCGAAACTCTCACACCCGCGATTGTTTGAAGACGATTATCCAACTAGCCGCAGATGTCCGTACGACAAACCGTCGTCCAGCCGTAGGTCGTACGCAGCTCATTGATATGCCGCCACTGAACCATTCTGACGTTGTTTATCCATTACAGCCAGGTAACGGTCACCTCGCTGGCTCTTACAGTGAGGATGACCTCCGGCAAAATATCCGACAGCGATTCCGTGTCTCTCGCGACAACGGCCACAGTGTGGTCTGCCTCGAGCTAGCCAATAATTCGTAGTAGAATCCTCCACGTGATGTCTGCGAGATATCCTTTTGTTATTTCAGACATAGTTTTTTTACTCCGTTCGCTGAAACGCATGAAAAATTAGAATGAGCTAATATGAGACACGACTCGGCCTCCTGCCTCTATACCTCTTCGGCAGCTGTCACGTGCTCATTACAAATGTGCATTCTGGCTGTTCAGCATGAGATGCCTTCATATGCCATACTGCACTCGTGTGCCTACATCGAAGAGCCAAAACATCATGACCAGCGCATCTTTATGCAAATCAAAGCAACTGCAGATAAAAGACGGCGCGTATGGAGGTCATGAAACGGAATAAGTAACAACTGATACTGAGCTCTATGAATCAGTGTATTCTTGTTCTTCAGATGGAAAAAGCAGTGGTTTGGCAAAAACCAAATTGCAGTAGCCTAAAGTCTAGGTCTGAGAATTTTCGAGACCGAAAAGGCTTGTTCGTGCATAAAGTCAGTTGTGGTTAGTACCTTCGAAAAAAAAATGATCTGAGGAGGAAAAAGCCACGAACCGTCGGCAAGGTGCGAGCCCACCGCGGCTCATCGATGTCAGAGATGAGCGAAGTCTATCCCGTATGGTACGAGCCAACAAAAGGGATACTGTTGTGCAACTCGCCGGTAATTTGAATGCTGGTGACGAGAGTAAAGTGTCACAATACACAGTACATCAAAACCTACTGAAAATGGGGCTGCGTAGTATATATAGGCCACTCAGAGTGCCCAGGGTAACCTCGTATAACGAAGTAAATTTCTCTGTCATATTTGTCCACGCCGGGCATCGAACCCGGGTCCCTTCATTCCGAAATAAGTTGCTCTCCCGTATGCTCTAGCTGTTATATGCCTTTATCTCATGTGCGTCCTGCGGTGCTGGCACGCCACACTCGGTTCACAATCGAAAGCGCTTACAATAGGCACGTAGTCATCAAAACGGGACCTCGAATGATTGATTGATTGGATTTTTTTAACGACCACGGTGAGCAACTCAATGGGCAATAAGCAGTCGCCCATCCCTAATTTAGAGTCACTGGTTCCAGGGAAGGGAGAGAGCCAGTGCCGTAAGACAAACACAACATCCATGTCTCACCGGGATTCGAACCCGGACCCCTTTCGGACGAATGATCAGAGGCCATCGCTTGGACCACTGCGCCACCGGGGCTGCTCGAATGATTGGAAGAAAGTCATTTGGTCCAATGAATCTCGTTTCCTGTTGCACCATGTGGACGCCCTGGTACTTGTATATCGTTTACCTGGGGAAGTGTCGACACAAGAATGCACCGTAGGACGCAAACAAGCCGGTGGAGGAAGTGTAGTGCTTTGGGCAATGCTCTTCTGGAAAACCCTGGGTTAAGTCGTTGATGCGTTGGAAACTATGATGACTACCACCTACCTAAACATCATTGCAGATCAAGTATACCCTTTCATTGCAAGTATACCCTTTCATTGCAATGGTATCCTCCTCTAGTAGTGCCTTCTTTCGCGAGGATAATGCGCCATGTCACACTACCCGGATTATTCAAAAATGGTTCTCGGAACATTAGGAAGACTTCCAGGAATTGTCCTGGCCTCAAAATTTTCAGACGGTTATCCAATCAAGCATCTGCGGTTTGTGTCCGATATGCGGCCACTGAACCATGTAATGAGACGACCCCTGACTCGAATCACAGATGAGTCATAGGTGATGAGCTCATCTCACAGCAGCGGCCCTCCGTGAAACCAATGGCCTCATATTAGGGACGGGCTATTGCTTTAGTCCATGGAGTTGCTCACGGTGGTCATTAAACTCCCAAACAAACAAACAAACAAACAAACAAACCAGTGGCGTATATTCGAGGCTAGCTGCGAAGCCCAGAGAATGCACAAAAATAAAATTTAATTAAATATACACAAATAAAAGTCAATTATCAACGGTATTAAGATATGTCCATGCTTTCGGTGCGAAAAAAACACACGAGCGGATTAGCTTCTTTCGATGATGAGAATCAGTCTGGCGAGCGATGATCAACGGCGTCAACGTAACGCAAATAGGTCTTCGAGAGACTTCGCTGTTCTGATGCGAAGAGCTTCAATACTATCTCCTGCTAGCCTAACATGGATGAGCTACGGAGCTCGTGAGTGGCCATTGCTTTGGCCAAGGATTCCCTCCGAAAAAACGAAGACGTCTGACTACCTCGGTCCGTCCATGCTTCCAGCGCGTGTATCGCGAGAGTTGTTTCAGTTTGTGTGAAGTGTCAACGAATTAAAATCAATAATGTTATATCTTAAATTCGTGGCTTTCTTTGATTCGAAGTGTTTTGATTAATTTTGTGAAAGCTTCCCTGAACATCTGCTATCAGAGCATAAGGAACTCTATGCTTCAAATTTTGATACAGCTCGATTAAAAAAACTAACTGAAGGTGTTTAATTCCCTTGATGAATATAAAACAAATCAGTAAGAAACATTACTTGTTACATAAAGTTGAATAATTGGACATAGTGTTTATTGAGGTGTACAAATTAGCAGATCAATATTAAACTTTTCATTGTTCATCAACAACTGCAACTGCCGAAAGAAGTTTTTCCGTATTAAAAAGAATCAAGATATATCTTAGAGTCACACAATAACATGCAGATTCGAGCAACTTGGCTTGTTTGTTAATAGAGAAAAACATTCTTTTTAAATGTGAAAAAAGTACTCGGAAGAAACATTTTTGTGAAAACGTAACACTCAAGTTCACACAAAAGGAAAGAAGAATGGAGTTCGCGTACAAATAAAGTATTCAGAAGAAGAATAGAGTTCATGTACAAATAAGTGTTCAAATTCTAATCCTCATAATTATTTGGTATCATGTTAGCAAAAAGCATGTACCTAAAATTTAGGGACAAAAATGTTACTTCTATTACTTAATAAATAAAAAATAAACTTTGCAATTTTTAATAAACAGTACTGTGGTAGGGGGAGGAAGAGGGGATGAGATAGCCCAGGTCTCGGACCCAAGATACGCCACTGAAACATACATACAAAACTGAATAGAAGAAATTGATGATATTCTTACAATGGTAACACTCTCCATTTGGCTTTCACATTTTCACAGTAATTTTAGAAACTACCTAACAGAGGTATTTGCGTCTTAAATGGAATGAGGGAGCTCGTTTTTCGTCACACTAAACATGGAATCAGCGGACAATGTTCGATACAGTTATTAAAACACAGCAGCTCAGTTCTAATAATGTTTATGTTACCGCAAAAGTGCAGAAATCAGTTATTCTACAGATTATCTAGGTAATGTGCAGATTAACTAGGGTGATCCGTTAAAGTGCCGAAAATTGTTTCATTGCTCAAATTACCTAGGTAATCTGAAAATTACCTAGATAATCTGCACATTACCTACTAGGCACTCGTTAAAGTGAAAATAAGATCTTTGCTGGAACAACAGCAACGTTTCTGTACGCTTAAATTAACATAATGTTATTTATTTATTTTTCGATATATAAAGAATCAAGTTAATACAATCAAACAATCAACAAATTAGTTGATAGAATCAATCATCAATCAATTAAAAAACTATAATAGAAAGAATCAAACGGTTTAAAATATTATTATAATTAAGGAAATGCATTTGCAAAACATATGATAAAATTATGCTTACTTATTAGTGCAATCTAAAGATTGGTGACACTTTGAATTACATAGCAATTGGTTTTTGCGACAAGCACACCTATTTGTGGTACATTTAATTTTCGAAGAATCTTTTCTTCATTTTACTCACCAATTCGGTGCTTGCTTGCATACTAGGAGTTAAATTTATCTGCTTTAAAAAAAATCACGACACAAATTCACGCGCTAACAGGTAGAAACGAATTTGAAAACAGAATTAGCTATGCTACGCACTGGCAGCCGACGCCAATTACGAGAAATCAAAACAACCGGCGACGACTAGACGCTGGCGAA
The DNA here is from genome assembly GCA_039090855.1 of Macrothele yani. Classification (NCBI taxonomy): domain Eukaryota; kingdom Metazoa; phylum Arthropoda; class Arachnida; order Araneae; family Macrothelidae; genus Macrothele; species Macrothele yani. The sequence goes on along the minus strand of CM076995.1, from coordinate 134,118,776 downwards.
ACGAAACTAAAAGTGGAGGGAGAGGGGGAAGGTGTAGGGAAAGGAAATGAGAGAAACAGGCGAAACCAAACTAAAAGTGGAGGGAGAGGGGGAAGGTGTAGGGAAAGGAAATGAGAGAAACAAACATTTGAACTTTAACGATACGGAAGCCGCTAATGTGCACATTACCTAGGTAAAATGCGGAAAACCCTTGATTCCGCACGTTAACGGAGCAAATCAGTTAATCTGCAGATTAGCTAGGTAATGTGCACATTAACGGCTTTCGAGCTTTAGCGGTAACATTTATACACGCTGCACATGTATCGAATGAAAACTGCGTAGTAACCTAAGCGCCCAACAATGCGGCAGAACGTTATCGCTTGACCTTGCCTGGCTCAGCTCATTTTCACACTGCAGGGGGAGCGAGGTCCGCACGACGTGAAGCCAAGTTTTCAAAGAACATTACAGCAGGGCCAAACAAGATTTCTGACTAGCCAGCACTGATTACAATCCGGAACTCAGATGAAGCGAGAGCTTTCACAACAAGAAAAATGACGTGTTTTCTCTTTTCCTTAATATTCTTCCTTACAATTCATTCTTTAGAATATGTACACATATTGAAAATTTGCATTTTGCGTTTCACTATAAATTATAAGATTTAGTTTTTCCTTATAGTCGCAACACCCTGGACCAAGACCGGCGACGCCCAGATTGGGAACTTCTGGTCTGGCTTATGATTATTCGTCGGAAAGGGGTCCGCGTTCCAATCCGGGTAAGGCATGGATGTAGTGTTTGTTTCACAGCACTGGCTGTCTCCCTTCCCTGGAAACAGTAGCCCTAAATTAAGGATGGGCGATTGCTTATAGCCCACTCCATTGAGTTGCTCATGGTGGTCGTTAAACCTCCAATCAAAAGAAAAAAAAGCATTAGAGAAAAGTGGATTCCTAAAAGGTTTCTTTCCTGTTACTCCTGGAATTTCTTTATTTCGGGGTTTAACGACCATCTCCAGCAACTTTACGTACTGTAAGTAGTCGCCCGTTCCTACTTTGGGGCCACTGGCTCTGGGGAAGGGAAAGAACCAGCACCAAATGACAAATACACCACCCATGCTCCACCTGGCGCTAGAACAACTGGCCAGAAACCTATGCCTCTGACCAGTCAACCACGGGGATGCCTTCAAATGGTCAAAATGAAATTTCTTTGACAACGTATTACAATTCAAGTAACAACATCAGGATGACTGTTCAAATCATCACATAACCTAAAAGAAGTTTGGTTACCTTTCTACAGAAAAAAAACCCCGCACACTTTGAAACATGTCATGTGTTCTAAAGGCTTTTTCTGCTCCGATGGCCGAGCAGTACGAAGCGTTTGTTTCTAAGCATTTGTCCAAGTTGAGTCCGGGTTCGAATCCGGGAGTGAGGTATAGGAGGTGTGCTTGTTTTACGACACTAGCTCTCTCTCTTTCCTGAAATAAATGGCCTTAAATTAAGGACGAGCACATACTCAGTTTATGTACGTATACTTATAGCCCACTGTGGTCATTAAATCCCTAAACAAATTAATATACCTTGCTTTATCATGTGTAGAAAAAATTTAAGCAAAATTATTTTCATTATTGAGTCACTCATTTAAAAAAGCAGATCAATGGCGTATACCGATATATCCACACCGTTTCGGAAGTGACTGACGTAGCAGAAAACGATGGGCAATAAGGCAACGTGTTGACAAAAATTCCCAAAATTTTTGGAACTCACCACAAACCTATACATCGGTGAATGAAATACGGGATTACACCATTGTACAATACAAATTTGTAAGATGTGAATCCGTTTATTGGTGTAAATATGACATGGATGTTAAGTCAGATAATATCCTAAAACTCGAAAATTTCTATTAAAATTAAATTTGAAAAATTTATATTCAAATTAATCGGAAACTTGAAACTTTGTCGTTCTGGGTGGTGTAGTGGTAAGCATACTCGGGGCTATTGGGAGATGCAGGTTCGATTCCCTCTCCAGGACGACGAAATTTTCAAGTTTTCGGATATTATCTGACTTAACATCCATGTCATATTTACACCAATAAACGGATTCACGTCTTCCAAATTTGTATTGTACAGTGGTGTATTTCAGATATTCTGCGCCTCCGGGCAATCCCGGGAATGAAATGTTAACCTTCAGATTAGCTATATATGAATCCGGTTGCTTCGACTAGTGAATCCTATGATGGTTATATACAAATAAATCGGAAACTTGGAACTTAGTCGTTCTGGGTGGTGTAGTGGTCAGCATACTCGGGCGCTATCCGCGATACACGGGTTCCATTCCCGCTCCAGGACGGCGAAATTTTCAAGTTTTCGGATATTATCTGACTTACCAACCTTGTCATATTTACACCAAAAAACGGATTCACATCTTCCAAATTTGTATTGTAGAATGATTTAATCCCGTATTTCAGATATTCTGCGCCTCCGTGCAATCATGGGAATTAATTCTTAAATTCCAGATTTGCTATATATGAATGCCGACTTCTTCGACTAGCGAATCCTGTGATGGTTATATTAAAATTAATCGGAAACTTAGTCGTTCTGGGTGGTGTACTGCTGCGAGACACGGGATCGATTCCCGCTCTAGGACTGCGAAGTTTTCGGATATTATCTGACTTAACATCCATAACACATTTACACCAATAAACGGATTTACATCTTCCAAACCTATACATTTTCATTTCCACTTTTTGTCGTAACGTACTTACGGTTGCTTTTTTTAGTTTTGACGCTGCAATTCGCCGCCAATCAGATTAAACCAAAAGCAGGAAAATCTACGATGTGCAAATTTTAAATCTTTAACCATAAGCTTAATTGGAATCAAACGGGAGGAATATAACGTTTATACAAAACAGCCTTGCTTCCAGTTTGAAAAGTTTTCAAGCTATTCGGTCTACAGTGTTGCTTTGCGTTGTATTAGGAACATAAAACTACGTTTTGGTTCCTGCTGTGCGGCAAAACTTCGCCTGATTGATCAATAACAAATATTTTACTAGAATATGACGTGTTGGGATGACGTAATACTTGAACATGACTTGTTTTTCCTTCTATCACGATGTGAAAAATAAGTCAAAGCGTATATTTACGCCAACATGTAATCTAATCAAACACTTCATTGATCAGTAAAACTGCCAGATACAATAGATAATTTGACGCACAAGCCATCTGTTCTTTCACTACGTATTAATGGAAGCTCAGCTTCAAAATTGGAGGCTAATGACTGGTTTCAAATATGGGTTTAATTTGATACCATTTTTTTTAAAATCATTTTAGAATATTAGAGAAAGTGAAGTACCAGCATAAAATGAGTATGTGGAAGTTCAACCTGAGAAATCAATCCTTAATAGTAACTTTCAGATAATCATTCTTTAATATTTTAGAACTACTGCTTTCCTTTAAACCTAGCAATAAATAACAAAAAAGGAGTTTTATCAAGAAATTTGCCTGATAAGGTATAACTTGTTTCTGAGAGATGTCGTGCAGATCTTTCGAAGTAATTAGCGCTGATGGCAACCGCCCCACTTGTTCTTGTGAAAATGACAACCACTTAGCGTTCTATCTCTAGAAAAAAGTTGCATTTCGCTGTTATTATTTCGTTTTATGCGCCGTTATATCCAGAACTAGTGAAAGTAAGCCAGCAAGAGAAGAGCGAGTCACGCACGTGGCTGTTATCGAATGCAAACGAAAAAATTTGATCACGAACGTGTCTGAGTACAAGACACAAAATTGTTTCACTACATGTTGTTATCCACAGTAAAAAAAAAAAAACAAGAACCATCACACTGAATTTTCGGTTGTATTGAGAACATCTTTTGAATCATTTCCGACACTAATAAAAACTGTCAAAGTAATTCCAATTCAAGGGAACCAGTTAGAAAAAAAATCAACCGGGTTTCTATAATATTAATAGATAAAACATCCAGAAATAGAAACACGAAAATTAAGAAATGGCGCACAAAAAGTTTCTCATAGCAGAAGGAAGGTATCAGAGAAAAAGGGATTTTCAAATCGAACAGTTAAAAGAAAAAATATAGAAGGAAACATGATGTAACTCTACTCCTCCTAGGGAAAAAAATTTGTATAATGGGAAAGTTGAAGATAGGCTAAAAGGGTTTTTCATGGCATGCAAAGGAAACAGAACTTTTCAAACACGTCTCCCGTAAGCAGAGATAGCAAGAAAAAGGTTTTGACCTTCATACCCCCTAGCCGGAAATCTATGTATTAATTTAAGAGGACGATACCCCCATCTTTACTGTAGCAAATGGCATACAGTAAACAAACAAACAAAAATTCTCAACAGAGTTTCTAGAAGCGGAGATCAATGGCGGATTCAGCGGAGGGGAGGGGGCGAATGGGGTGATTGCCCCCGTAAACCCTAATGAAGGTTTTACGTTTAAAGTAGCGAAGATCGCAAATGATTAACTTTGCATATTTTGTTTTCAGTTTTTCTAAAAAAGGTTTTACAATTGCTCTTATAACGGAATTTGATTTAAAATACGTATTTCATTGATGTAGCTTCAGTAAAAAAAGAAAGAGAAGGGAATAGAATGTAGAGACAGACAGACAGAGAGAGATAGAAAGAGAGAGAGAGAGAGAGAGAGAGAGAGAGAGAGAGAGAGAGAGAGAGAGAGAGAGAGAGCCCAAAAAATAAAGGGAAGACAGGGACAGCAGGGAAAAAAGTAGGGTGGTATTCTTTGCTAATTCTTTGCTAATGTCATATTGTCTAGCGTCAGTAACGTCTCGAAACAGGGTAATACTCTCGTTCAGGTATTTAACGATTTAACATCCCTGAAGCAAGTTCAAGTGTTTTAAAGACCTTGCAAAGGAACGCCAGGTAGGAGCGGCACCGCCAATATGTATAATTTAGAAAAAACAAACCCTTTCGTAATGTCTTCTACCCCCTTTTTATACCCGAAAAACCGCCTACCCCCTGGAGTAAACTTCTGGATCCACACCTGGCGGAGATATAGCTGCGAACAGAAGTACGAAGCACCATTTAGTGGCAGAACTGTGCACTACAAATAACTAAATAACTCCTCAAGTACAAACTTCAAGTGTTTCACAAGGCAAATGGCGTCCGGTGTTGAAATAACTTTTTAAATTGCACTTTAGAAGCAGAGATGAGGAGAAAAACAGATTAAACATTAGCACTCCCTAGCGGCGAAATTGTGCGCTATTTTGGGAAGGAAATACATACAAAATGTTTTCAAAGTTAGTCATATCTGACCTAAAAAGAAGATTTTCAATTAGGTTTCTTTAGTACAGCAGATATTGCTGCAAACGTGCTTTAAACGGAAATCTGAGCTTACGCTACCCTCTATAGTGACACACTTGCGTGAAAATGTTGAAGTACATAAATTATATGAGAAACTTTTCGTACCGGAACTTCTGGGAAGATGTTGAGCCATGCCGTCTGAATAGCCGCCCACAGTTCCCTGGTCTTTGTGAGGGCAAAGTCTTGGGTGCGAATGGAACTTTCCACCACGTCCCATAATAGCTCTAATAGATTCATGTCGGGAGAACGTGCTGATTACACCATCCGTCGGAACTGTCCAGAATGCTCCTCGAACCAATTTTGGACAACCTGGGCCCGATGACATGGTGCATTGTCCGCCGGAAAAATCCCATCTCTGTTTCGGTACATGGAGTCCGAGAAGGGCTGCTAATGGTCACCCAGCAGAGCAACAAAGCGGGTACCGGTTAATGGCGTGTTTAAGAGGACAAGAATACCCAAACAGTGCCACGTAAAGACACACCATACATGTATGGAACCAACATCAGCTTGCACAGTGTCTTGTTGATAGCTTGGGTCATGGCCTCATGGGGTCTGCCCCACACCCGAACCCTCCATCAGCTCGTAACAACTGGTAGCATGACTCATCGGACTACGCCACATGTTTCCAGTCTTCCAGTGTCCAATTACCGTGCTCACACAATGCCTTGTTGACAGCTTGGGTCCATGGCTTCATGGGGTCTGCCCCACACCCGAACCCTACCATCAGCTCGTAACAACTGGTAGCATGACTCATCGGACTACGCCACATGTTTCCAGTCTTCCAGTGTCCAATTACCGTGTTCACGAGCCCAGGTGAGGCCATGTGTGCGATACTGTGTTGTTAACAAAGGCACTCTGGTGGGGTCATCTGTTCCCATACCCCATAGACGCTATATTACACTGCACTGACTTGATGGAAATGCCTATGGACCGACTGGATTGAGTGTGGGTGCTATTTGAGCCAGTGTCTCTTGTCTGTTAGCATGGGCAATCCTGGTCAGACGCCGTTGGTCACGATCATTCAGCACCCGTTGTCGGCCACTGCGCTGTCCACTGTGGGTGGCAATGCCTTCCATGAGGTATTCTCGGTACACACGTGACACCGTGGATCGAGGAAAATTGGAATGTTCGCACAACTGCGGCAATTGAATGTCCCATCCGTCTGGCTCACACTACCATGCCTCGTTCAAACTCCGATAATTTACGCCGGCTTGCCATAACCCTACTGGCGGTTGTTCAACCTGACTCACGAGATTATACCTCGAAACTGATAAAAATCGTGTCGTGCGTCAAAACCTTTATACGACGGCAGCGCCAGTTTAAAATGTGCATACGGCTGTCCCATAACGTTTGGCATGCCACACAGCAGTTTTCCTATGCAATTAATTTTTATACTCATTTGGCTACTGATCGCTTACTGCGCATGCGGAATCGTAATGTTATCTTCTCTTGAGTAGATGCCTCTTTTAAGTGTACCCATTATTTTGATACATGAACCACCATTTTGATCCTAGAGAACCAGTACTGAAAATTTTTCTCTTTTAATATAAATGTGGGTGGGGCATGGATATCCGAATATTTTTGTGGGAGAACCGCTTTGTGCTCTATGTTAGTTAGTGAATATACACTCGTCGCCAAAAAAATAGTTGCACCCAGAAGGACGTGTCGGATTGCAATGCTGTTCGGGAGGAAGTTAAAGGTTACCAGGAACAATAAATGATTAAACATTGAAACTGATATGGGCAATATTTCTTGAGCTACACGCCAATAAGTAGTGTCTCTCAGTATGGCGTCGGATCGCCATGTTTGCTCACACAGCATGTCAGACGTCTCGGAATGGAGTTGTACAGGTTCCTAATGGTGTCCTACGATAAGCGATCCCATTGAGCTTGAATCGTCTCACACAGTTCCTGCAGATTATGCGGTAGGAGTGGAGTGTGGATAATGCATCTAATAGCATCCCACACATTTTCAATCGGCGATAGGTCTGACGATGATTTGGTCATGGTAGAGTGTCTGTGCCTTGGAGGCAAGCTCTCGAGACAGCAGCAGTATGAGGACGAGCGCTGTTCTGTTGGAAAATCGCACCGGAATGAGCGTTCAGAAAAGGTAGGACCACTGGTTGCAGGACCTCATAAACGTACTATAACGTTGGGCTGTCAAAGTGCCTGTAATGAACACCAAAGGGAATCTGGCATCGTAGGCAATTGGACCTCACAGCAGGACACCAGGACTTCTGGACTTGTGACTCTCGACAACAAATCGTTCATCTTGGCGCTGACCACGGTGCCTCCACACCCGGATTCGTTGGTCGTCTCCTCAAAGACAAAAGCTGGACTCGTCACTAAAGATCACCCGTTGCCATTCTGAATGGCTCCATGACAGTCTGGTACGCAGCAGCTTGGGGGCATGGGCACATGGCCACCCAAACCAGTAATGGCTGCAAGGAGGCGGGCGGCTTGAGTTCACTACAGCTATTTGAATGAAAATACAGAGTTGTATTGACACTTGGTTGCGCCGTTGCAACGACGACAAATGTGCAGCTGTAGGCTAGGCTTCCAGAATTTTTTTTTGGTAGCCATAATTTTCTCCTCCTTTCTCTATCCCTCACTTCGCGCCAGGCCGCTGTCCGAGGGATGATAAGGTCATGTGATCGCATACTGATTTCCCACTCAGGGGTTGTTTTCGGGGCTCCGAGGAAAGCAGGGACCGATGGGTGCTTGAAGAAGATTGGTTTCTACGGGCACCTCCGCGCGCTTTGCATTGACGAAGCTGCTCGGGCTTACGAGTTGCCCGGCTTTGTGGAGAAGGAGACTGTTTGTGCCTTGTCTTTGTGTGGCAGTATACTTTGATTATATAATAATTCGTTGCTATGAACAGACATTTTGCAAATAGCAAACGATTGAAGACTTCTACGTTAGATTCTTTCTTTCAACCGTTAAACAAGTGCTCCACAACTACTTCAACCATTAAGGAACAATTTCTTTTTTTTGATTGGAGGTTTAACGACCACCGTGAGCAACTCAATGGACTATAAGCTGTCGCCCGTCCCTAATTTAGGGTCACTGGTTCCAGGGAAGGGAAAGAGCCAGTGCCGTAAGACAAACACAACATTCATGCCTCACCGGGATTCGAACCCGGACCCCTTTCGGACGAATGATCAGAGGCAATCGCCTTAGACCACTGCGCCACCGGGGCTGCAAGGAACAATTAGCAGTGCAAGATCTGGATTATGAAGTTCCTTATGATAATGTAGGGCCATCTGGCAGCACAGCAAGTTCAACTTGACAATTACTTTCGAAGAATGACGCTGTTGTGGGTGAATTATCGCGAAATGATCAACAGGAATCGTTCCAAATCAACGACATAGGAAGATTTATTGGGAAAAATATTCATGATTACATGAAATTGCAATTAGTAGAAAATCCTTGGCAGCCACCAGATGACTGTGTTTTCCCTTATTCAACACACAACAAGTGCGGAAAAGAAGTAAAACGCCGCGTTGGTCATAATCACTTAAAACAGTACAACTGGCTCTTATTTTCCGATTTTAAGCAGGGACTATAAATAACATGAAGAACTCGCGCACAAATGAAATCAATGATTCGTGAAGCTTACCGTCTAAATGCACGATTTTAATGAAAGATGAATCATATATACAGTTTAAAATACGCATTAGCACTTTCGAGGCAGCGCCTGCCTCATCATTAGATGAAATAAGAGTAGCAAAGTAATACAGATTTGTGATCCATATAATTTAAAATTTGGCTCCCGATCACAAAACCTTTTTTCATTAATCCGTAAAGACCGTGAACTAAACAACAAACTAAAGAGGTGGAATATTTATAATATCCCGCTGCTGGAAGCAACTACAGGACAACTCTCTTCCAATTACATAGAATCCACCAAACGCAATCTAGGTTTGAGAATTAAGGAGCAGAAATACAGTATTAAAGCGGGCATATGTGGCGCATCATTGGCTTAATCAGTTATTCTACAAGATCTTAACCCTGACTGGAATAATTCCCGGATATTGCATACCCCTAATAACCTTAGTAATCTAATGATAGATGAGAGTGTATATATTATGGCATCTGGTACTCAATGCTGCAATGATTATATCCCTTATGAGCTACATAATGTTTGGAAACCAATTATTAATTCTGTGAATTTTAAATTATAAATAGACTCTAAATTTATGACTAAAAAACAATCAAGTACGCCTTTTTTGTATGTCAACCACAATCACTTCGTAACCCAAATAGGTTAACAAAATATGCACTCGATGACGCGCGTAGATAGTCATTGGCTTATTCTTAACATCACCCACAATGCACCATGCCTGTATTATATAATGATGTACTTTGCTACTCTTACTTCATCTGATGATGAGGCAGCCGCTGCCTCGAAAGTGCTAATGTGTATTTAAACTGAATATATGATTCATCTTTTATTAAAATTGTGCATTTAGACGGTAAACTTCACGAATCATTGATTTCATTTGTGCACGAGTTCTTCATGTTATTCATGATCATTGTACCCCATGATAATACCAAAGAGCAACGTAAATTAATACAAGCATGTGGAAAGCCGTGATTTCTACATTTAGTACATTGCGACTAAAGTTGGCCAAGGAGGAAACCCATGTTTTTTTCTACTGAACTGCAGGGATTTGGGAGTGATACCAAAGTTCTTTCAAATCCATACCAAAGGACTTTCATGGCATGACAACCAAGTAATCAGGACTGCTGATTGCAAAAGGTTGGCAAGAGCCATACGCAGCAAAAGAGGATTACTTGACCTACTCAACCGTAAGTATTATTATGCTCACCTTCTCTTTGCTAAAAATGGACATCCTGTTACTGTGAATTAAGGACCAGTGATTACTTCCGCCATTTTAAGGAATGAAGTTCATACTTTGACTTTTACCCATATTCGAAAACTGCGTGCATTAGTCGATAAAAATGTAAAAAATCAAACAAATAACCGGCGTATTCATCACTGCAGCCTGGAACCACAAATCCTAAGCAGGTTTAAAAAACCTTAGCAATATTGAATTTAGCACTGTGCAAGCTATAGCCTTGAATAAAGGGGCAAAATATTCTTATCCACCCTCCAAAGGTTCGCTTTTGAATACAATTCCCCAAGTGGAAAACATAATTAATCGTATTCCAGAACAACATCGGGAATTTGCTAGGACGACTATGGCGCACAACTTACAATATTCTGTTCATTATTCGTTATTGCATACTGAACTCGTGGAGGAGCAAAGTCAACTTGCAGAAATTAAAAACAATAATGACTTGGCCATCCTACTGGCAGATAAATTCCATCAGATTGTGCTTATGAATTACTGTGATTACATTAAGAAAATGAAAGAAGTTATAAGTACCATTCCACATAGGATTCTTCAAAAAGATCCTAGTCAAGCTACTGTTGCTGCTCTTGCTAGATTAAAAAAAGCACGTTCATTTCCGGACACTTTTTCACAGGCATTCACCCCTACCACCGGCTATCGCGTGCCTGATATGTTCGGACATGTAAAACTTTATAAAGATAATTACACGATCCGCCCTCTGGTATCTGGCTGCATTAGACCTACCAGACCCTTAGAAAAAGCCTTGGCCGGTTATCTTGCAAAGTACATTGTGGATTCGCTTAATTCTATTAAAAGCTCCACAAAGGCAATCGAAAGACTTCGATTTCTTCAGCCACAATCGCAGCCCTTCATTATGGCATCCCTTGACGTGGTCTCGTTGTACCCTAATGTACCCCTCGACGCCACGCATCCGATAATTGAGGCAAAACTTGCTGATGCCCGAGTCCCTGCCCCCGAAATCGACGCTATTGTGAACACGCTTCGTTTTGTAAAAACCCGTTCATATTTCAAATTTAGAACAGTATATATCAGCAGTTGGAGGGCTCCCTAATGGGTTCCCCCTCGTCAGCTATATTAGCAGAATTTATTCTGCAATATATTGAAAATTAGGTTATTACTTCCTTTCCCCTTCGTCCTCTTCTTTATTTAAAGTACGTTGACGACGTCCTGGTGGCATGGCCTCACAGCCGGGACGATTTAGACTTGTTCGCCAACGAACTATCATCCATGTTCCCTACCATCAGGCTCACGACAGAACGTGAAGTTGATAACTCCTTACCATTCTTAGATATTCACATACATAAGGATCCTAACCTTAATTATCTCACCACCAGTGTTTACAGAAAACCATGTCATACCCATGTTATTATTCCTTTTTACTCTTCGCATTTTAAACAGCACAAGTTATCAGCTTTTCACTTCTTATTTGGAAGAGTTCATTCGCATTCGTCAACCCCTGAATTTTTACAACAGGAGGTTGATTACATTTTCAAATTAACACAGAGACATGAATATCCAAAACATTTGATTGATCAAATTTACCACAAAGTTAACTATGCATTATATACTACTGTGACAAGGGATATTAACCATGACACCATATATTATGGGTCCTTAAAGTATCACCCTATATTAATCCGTACCCTATCAGAAATCTGTAAACCATATAATTTAAAATCTGACTCCCGATCACAAAAACTTTTTTCATTAATCCGTGAAGACCGTGAACCAAACAACAAACTAAAGCGGTGGGATATTTATAATATCCCGCTGCTGGAAGCAACTACAGGACAACTCTCTTCCAATTACATAGGATCCACCGAACGCAATCTAGGTTTGAGAATTAAGGAGCATAAATACAGTATTAAAGCAGGCATATGTGGCGCATCATTGGCTTAATCAGTTATTCTACAAGATCTTAACCCTGACTGGAATAATTCCCGGATATTGCATACCCCAATAACTTTAGTAATCTATTGATAGATGAGAGTGTATATATATTATGGCATCTGGTACTCAATGCTGCAATGATTATATCCCTTATGAGCTACATAATGTTTGTAAACCAATTATTAATTCTGTGAATTTTAAATTATAAACAGACTCTAAATTTATGACTAAAAAACAATCAAGTACGCCTTTTTTGTATGTCAACCACAATCACTTCGTAACCCAAATAGGTTAACAAAATATGCAGTCGATGATGCACGTAGATAGTCATTGGCTTATTCTTAACATCACCCACAATGCACCATGCCTGTATTATATAATGATGTACTTTGCTACTCTTACTTAATCATGATGAGGCAGCCGCTGCCTCGAAAGTGCTAATGTGTATTTCAAACTGAATATATGATTCATCTTTTATTAAAATCGTGCATTTAGACGGTAAGCTTCACGAATCATTGATTTAAACAAGGACTTTTTTGTAAATTTTGTCCTTGGTTTGTACCACATGGCGAGGCTGGATACCAAAGAAACGTTCCACCTCAAAAATGGGTTACCAAACCATTGATACGTTTTTCCAAACTTACAGGGTAGACCAGTGATTAAGAAGAGCATATGAATTCAAAATACTATAAGGAAGCTGTTCAAGCCGGAAATAACTTTATGGAAACATACCGGAATCCGGAAGCGGATGTTTTAAATCAGTTAAATCAACAAAGGCTAAAAGAAATTGAGGAAAACAGAGAAAGGCTGCGACCAATTGTGAAAACAATTTCTCACGGTAGACAGAACATACCTTTACGAGGACATTGAGATGATGGAGATTTATTTTCAAATGCTGAAAGTGAACCGCATATTAACGATGGAAGTTTTAGAGCTCTTTTTCGTTTTCGGATAGATGCCGGTGATCTAAACCTTGAAAAATATCTTAGAAATGCATCAGCCTTATATTAGCAAGACTGTTCAAAATGACCTGATAGTCTGCTGCGGAAGCGAAATAACAGATCTTATTGTGAAAAGAGTGCAGAAGGCTGGATTGTATTCTCTAATATTTAATGAAACAACAGATATTTCTAACTCATCTCAACTAAGTATTGTTCCTATATATGTATCCAGTGCTCCTGAAGTTCAAATTAGAGAGGATTTTATTTCGTTTATTGATGTATTCAATGATATTGATAGTTTAAATAATCATTCCGATAATGCAAATTACAACAATACGTCATCTAGAGAAGTAGCGATGACGGCGGGGACGCAACTGGGTCAGATTGTTTTACGAAAATTGAAAGATTTAAATTTACCTCTGGATCAGTGCGTCGACATTGGCACAGATGGATGCTCTGTTATGCTTTCTAGTATTTGTGGAGCTGTTAAGGAAATATGAAAAGAAGCAATTCACGGACTTCAATGTCTTTGTTTGAATCATCGTTTGAACAATTTGATTTCAGTCTTCAAAGGTCCAAGCCACACGAGACATTATGGGAGCCATGACGGAAACCGTAGCATTTTTTACGGTACCAGCTAAACGGAGCAATGTATTAGTGGGCATGCTGCAAAAGCAACTATCTGGGAAACAAAGGTGGGTAGAGCGACGTGATGGTGTGATTCAATTCACAGAGGATCTTCCAAAGTATATTGCGGCGCTAGAAATCATATCGAATTGGCATGACATAAAAACCGCAGGGGAAGCATCATCTCTAATTTCAGCATTGCTCCACAGTTCATTTTTGGTTTCACTCTTTTGCCTGGCTGACGTTCTTTCGCTCACACTTCCGTTAAGTAGGACTTTACGAAAATCTACCATGGATCTACAACAAGCTACTGAAATAGTTGGAAACACAATAACCACGATCATAACGTTACAGAATTCTTTTCCAGCATGTTTGAAAAACTTGAAAGGTTTTCTAAAGGTTTAGAGGTTGAGATCAAGATTCCCCGTCTTTGTGCTCGACAAAGTGCTCGCGCGAATTATTCTTCAGAGAAACCTGAAGATTACTATCGGCTTAGCAGGTTCATTCCACTTTCGGACCATGTGTTAAATGATCTTAAACAAGATTTTTTGCTGAAACGATGAATGTCTTCAATCTTTTATGTCTTATACCGGAACGGATAGCTCAGATCAGCTCATTCCAATTAGAGGAGAATGTTTCAAAAATTTGGAACGATTTCTCATGGTTATTGAAATCAGTATGCGATGGAAAATTAACACGATTTTTCAACGGTGAAGTATATCTGTGGAAGGAAAAATGGACCCGCGCAAAAAATGACTCCAACGTTACGTTTCCCCAAACTGCATTAGATGTATTGGGAGCTTGTGACAAGGATATACACTGAAGAGCAATTGAATTAGAGATACTTGTCTAGTAACGTGTAGCACCACCTTTCGCCCTGATGACGGCGACGATTTGTCTCGGCATGGACTCGACAAGACATCGGAAACGTTGGGAAGCCATACGGAACCACGACCCCTGAACAAGCTCCCACAGTTCACGAAGATTTGATAGAGGAATGTCAGAGCCTCGAACATCTCTCTCGATGGCATCCCAGATGTGCTCGATGGGACTGAGGTCAGGTGACCTGGCTAGCCAAGGAAGCGAGGTCACGCCGGTGGAGTGTTCATCCAACCATTCGGATACAATTCGGGAGCGATGGCACCGTGCGTTGTCTGTTGCAGGATGAGGTCCCCAGTGTGATGTTGAAGCCGCACAAACTGGAGCAAATGGTCGTCCAGGATATCCCGGTAACGTTGACCTGTGAGGGACGATGTCACACGTATCAGGGGTCCCATTTCAATCCACGTAAGCAGTCCCCAGACGAGAATGCCACCCCCACCAGCTTGAAGAGTACCTTGCTGGCAAGAAGGATCGATCGCTTCATGTGGTTTGCGCCGTACTCGTATCCTGCCATCCGCATGCACCAACGTGAATCTCGACTCATCAGTCCAGACAACATTTTTCCACATGTCTAGGGTCCAGTGGGGATGTTCCCGCGCCCATGCTAATCTTTGCACACTGTGATGTGCGGTCAGCAGCGGTACCCTCGTGGGACGATGGCTTCTGTACCCCATAGCGAGGAGATAGTTCTGGATGGTGTGGCTACTTACACGTTTCTGTGCACCAGCGTTAAATTGCCAAGTAATTTCTTGCACTGTGGCCTGTCTATCCGCTGTTACAATGCGAGCTAGCCGAAGATGACCCCTCTCATCCACACGCTATTGTCCACGGCAGTTGGTCCTTGCAGGGATGGTTTTACCGGATTCGATGTATTCACGGTTCACCCGTGACACAGTAGCTCGTGAAAATCCCAGTGCCTGCACGACTTCCGAGATGGAGTGACCCATTCGTCGGACCCTGACAATTTGCCCACGATCAAATGCGCTTAGATCCTTCGTCTTACCCAAACTGCGCCCGACTCTTACTGATTCCCGTCGCGTCACTTCTTATATTGTCGGATCGCTGCATATGTCATGTCGTTTCCGTTTACAGGGCCGCCCACAGCGCCACATTTGCATAACGCCAGCTGTCTCTAATTCAATTGCTCTTCAGTGCATATCCAAAGATATATAAACTTCTTCATCTTTTGGCCACACTTCCTGTTAGCAACGCCACTTCCGAAATAATTTTTTTAAAACTCCGACTCTTGAAGACATGGCTAAGGTTTCAGATATACGAATCACGTTTAATTGGTCTTGCTCTCTAACATATGCATCGCGGTATCTTCCTCGACGTAGATAAAGTTATAGAACGGTTCTCCAAGTCATAGAAACATAGCCTGAGTTTCAACCTTTAACTGTTTAAATATTAAGAAAGGATATTTTCCTGTAGGTAATATGATTTTATTGCCAAACAAAATGAAATACAATTTCAAATAATATATATTTTTTGTTGAACATTTTCAACATATGTATCTTTTCTTCCTACAATGCAACAGAAATTCCTATTAAAATTCATACCTTTCTTTGTACAGAAAAAAAAAATTGTGCAATATTTTTTCCTTGGCTATATTGAATTTATTTACGATTATTGAATACTTCAGAAAATATTAATCCAAAGGTTTAGCACCAACATCTGTAATATTATATATGTGGGGTTATATAAATTATTAAATATTTTTATTGTTTGGGATTATATTATTTTTACATGGGATTTTGAAAATATGAGTTTCAATTCTAAATCTGGTTAACTAGTGATTAATAATTTTTGTTGTTTTAGTTATAAGTCATTTCAGTTAAGGTAGTGCTCATGTCCCTCAAAATTTTCAAGTAATTCATAGTCTTTCCGGTAGGGGGCGTTAAGGTGAATTGCGTTTCCTCCGATATTTCTGCTTCTAAAACTCCGATTTCAAAAATTCTTCCTGTAGCGCATACAGCTCCTGATGAGAAATGTTTTTTGAATAATTTCTAATATTTGGTAAATAATGGTTTCGTCACCAGGAGGAATATGTGTTAATTTCTGCTGCTGACGTATGTGCAGTAAAATATGAGCTCCCGGAAATTCTACTGAAAAAAATCTTTACCGGACCGATAACGCTCACATCGTAAAACCTTTTGAGAATACCTTTTTATAATAATGCATGTTTTTCTCGCCAGAGAGCGTAGGTGCATATCTTATACACTGACGGAAAAAAAATCCCAACACCACGAAAAAATCGTTGTAGAGGAATGAAATGGCGGCAATACATTTGTATAGGTAACATATTTAATCGATTAAGGTTTCAAGATCACAGCTTAATGTAAGCGCGAGAAGAGCCATTTTAAACGTGAAATGCTGGTACATTAATAACCGGTGTAACCGCCAGAATGTTGAATGCAAGCACGCAAACGTTCATGCATTGTGTCGTACAGGTGTTGGATGTCAGTTTGTGGGATGGAGTTCCATGCTTGTTGCACTTGGTCGGTCAATACAGGGACGGTTAATGCTGGTTGGGGGTGACGCTGGAGTTGTCTTCCAATGATGTCCCATACGTGCTCGATTGGTGAAAGATCTGGTGATCTAGCAGGCCACGGCATCATGTCGACACTCTGTAGAGCATGTTGGGTTACAACAGCGGTATGCGGGCGAGCGTTATCCTGTTGGAAAACACCCCCTGGAATACTGTTCATGAATGGCGCACAACAGGTTGAATCACCAGACCGACGTACAACTGTGCCGTCAGGGTGCGTGGGATAACCACGAAAGTGCTCCTGCTGTCATAGGAAATTGCTCCCCAGACCATAACTCCAGGTGTAGGTCCAGTGTGTCTCGGCCGCACACAGGTTGGTTGCAGGCGCTCACCTGGCCTCCTTCTAACCAACATGCGGCCATCACTGGCACCCAGGCAGAACCGGCCTTCATCAGAAAACACAACAGATCTCCACTCCGTCCTCCAATGAGCTCTAGCTTGACACCACTGACGTCGCAAACGGCAGTGGTTTGGAGTAAGTAGAATGCACGCTACAGGGCGTCTGGCTCGGAGCTGTCCTTCAAGTAACCGATTTGTAACCGTTCGTTGTGTCACTGTGGTGGCAACTGCAGCTTGAATTGCTGCCGCAGACGCGGTACGATGCGCCACGACGATACGCCGTACACGGCGGTCTTCCCTCTCAGTAGTGCCACGTGGCCGGCCGGAACCCGGTCATTTTGAGGCAGTAGCTTCCCTTGACCACCGCTGCCAACAATCATGCGCAGTGGCTACATTCCTGTCAAGTCGTTCTGCAATATTGCGGAAAGAAAATCCACCTTCTCGTAGCCCTATTGCACGACCTCGTCCAAACTCCGTGAGCTATTGATAATGGCTTCTTCGTCTTCTTAAAGGCATTCTTGACTAACATCAACACACTCACTACGTCGAATCTCAACGATAACTAACGCTCACGAACGTTACAGCGCGTATTTACAGCAAACCTGCTTTGCATGTTCCGAGGGGCGCTACCAGCGCCACACGTATGCGCCGAGCGCGAAATTTGCATAGACGTCATCTTACACATGTACTCTCACCGCCTATCAACTGTCGTTTATCTAACACAACCCCTTCTTGGTATTTGGATTTTTTTCCGTCAGTGTATTTGTCGATATCTTTGCTTCTAAGAGTCCGTCTTGAAAAATTCGTTCCTTGTTGGAGAGCGTTTCCGCTGAGAAACGTTTCTCATATAATTTAAAATTTTTCTTAACATACGAGTCTTTAACCAGAGAGCATAAGTTCACGGATCCGTTTACAGTAATATCTGCAGGACTAAAAAACCGATTGAAAAACTTCTTTCTTAGGTCAGATACTACTTTTTTCCATATCGGTTTCATTGACTTTGAATAGCTTTGATAAACTTAATTCGCGTCAGAACGGATTCAAAAGACGTGCTCATTTCACCCGAAAATTCGGTGTCATCTTTCTTGTTTATTCTTCATTTTAAAAATTACAAAGCTGTAGTCGACGGATTGATATCGATTCATCGTTTTCTATTTCTTCTTTTCAACAAGGAGAACTTAAAACAATGTATTTGTTAGCTTTAAGCTGATTTCAGAGTGTGAAAACATTGCCCTGTCACTCGAAAGCGCGGGAGGTTCTTCCTTGAACAATCCTCAGGGTGCAGTTCTTCACGCAGAAATTGTTCGAGCTTGCCAGTTCACCCATTAAAAATTTATTTTCAGATTTTGAATACCTTTTTTTATTGTTTTAGAGTTTAACGGCCACCACGAGCAACTTAGTTAGCTAAAAGCATTCGCCCTTACGTAATTTGGGGCTACTGGTCCTACGGAGAAGGGAGTCAGTTGGACAGGCATATCAACCATGCTTATCTGAGACTAGGGCGTCTGACCAGGAACTTAGCCTCAGACAACTTGGTTGCCGTGGTGGTTACACGGGTAAGCGATTCCTTCCACAGTAATTTATTCATCGTGAATTTAATAATCTAGTAAAAGACCTAAGCTTACCTAAAGAATGTGTTGAGCTCCTTAGCGCACAACTCCATTTTAAGAATTCGTTATCACCAGGAACACATTTTGCATGGTATGGATATCGTGAAAAGAAATTAGTCCCATATTTTTCAAAAGGAGAGTTGCAATGTCTGGCCGTTAAAAATACCAATACTTAAACATTACCTTCATACCATTAGTCGGTTGCTCTCATATCACTGGAACTATGTACTGTTAAGCCTCGGATAGCTAGTTCATAAACAATTCATAATTACACACTGAGCTACATTAGGCGACCTAACGATCAGAAGAAAGAAGTTTTGAAAACACTTAAGAGCAAATGGTCTTATTGTCAAAACTTTACGGCATTTCAGATTCATAACGTTTCACTAATGATCACATCAGCATAACTAAGAATACTGAACCTCTATCAAATTAGTTCGACGTGCTACATCTAATCTACCAATTACAACAAATAGCTACAGTACCCTATCAACAGAACACCGCAACACAACACACTTTTCGCTGCTTGCTCTAACATTATATAGATCGTTCTTATGATGTCCACATACACACATCACGCACCCTGACTTCAACACCACTGCCAATATAACATTCAGTGAGTGAGAAAATATAACGTTAAAGCGCTAAAAGAGGTCGAACTCAAAATGTACACAGAAAAATACAACTAGAAATAAAAGTCAAATTAGAGTATACGTCATAGAGTCAATAGTATATTATCTGGACATTTGTGCATTAATAAACTGCACGTATTGGTATTGCCTACTGTACTTCGTATTATAGGATATTTATTGACTCCTACAAAATAAACCAAAGGAGGAGTTTTACTCCATTTTTCCTTCTGTTCCTGTCCTCCATTCTGCCCCTTTGAATGAAATATACGCAAGTCTGGAGCTCATACTGAGTAGTGCTAAGAACGAAGAGCATGGATGGTGTTTCTGAGGAGACTTCAATGGAAAATCTTTGTTTCTTGGTTTACAATCCGGTTACGCTAAAATGTCTTCTTTTCTGTGAGCGCGAGACATTTGGGCAAAAACTCATTAGCACACAAGAAAGCATTTTTCGCCTGGACCAAAAAATATTATGCGTGAGCCGCTGGTTCACCGTTCAAAGGTTTTAGTTTCTCCCTTACGTATTGAACTGGGGTTAAAGAAGCGATTTGTGCAAGCCTTAAAAAAGGAGGGTGATTGTTTTACATATATATGTAGTAAATGTAAATCGCTCCCACACGAAAAGCTGAAAGTAGGTATAATTATTGGGTTGGAAACTAATTGAGAAAACTGTGAACCAACATAAAAAACAAGCAAGATTGAGTCTCAGAGATGTTGTGTGAAACTTCTTGGGAACTACAATGGATCCGAAATACATGAACGATGAGAGAATCGAAGATGTTCCGAAAACCTTAGAAACGTGTATTGATACGTTAAGTGTGAAAATGTACTTTTTCATTCGCATTTAAGTTATTTTCCTGCAAACCTAAGTAGTTTAAGAGAAGTGCAAGTAGAGAGATTTCACCAGGATATCAACCCTTGTAAACGATTGATGCATCTAAACCAAATGGTACCCAAAATTTTATGTGCTCCTCAAAGAGAAATGTTCACAAAGTGGCCGAGTTTTGCGAAAGCTATGGCAAAGCTATTCCTTTCCCTCTCTCATCTCAGCAGTACTGATCATCAATCTATCAGTAGTCATAAGAGTTCCCTTTTAATTCATTATTCTCTGCTCCATAACCCAAAGCATGATGGTGTGAAGGGCTAGTTCCCTGACACTAACAGCATGCCACTGGGAAGAAATTAGTGACTCAAACATCTGCTCTTTCCGTTCTCAGGGTCTTCGACCTTATCCTTTTAGCTGGTAATCAGACAGAAAGGATTAATGTCAACCACCCCCTAAATGACCACTTTGCATAACAAAGAAGACGAAAGTTAAGCTTTCTGATGTGCAAGTTTACTCGTTCCAACCGTGTTCGACCACTTCTTAGACAGCGAATATGTTCGTTCGAGCTCATTTCAGCTCCTTTTTTAACACCGAGTTAATTTGTTGTACCCGATTAAAGTGTTAAAGAAACAGAAAAGACATAACAGGAACAGCGGAATGTCAAAATGATGTGCCGTCCTGCTGGCGTAGAGGTCTGAGTGCTGACTTATAACCATTCTTCCTACACGTGTCCGGGTTCGAATCCCTGTGAGCCATGGATAAAGTGTTTGGCTTACCGCATTGGCTCTTACCTTTCCCTGGAATCAGTGGCCTAAAATTTGGGACGTTAGACTGCTTATAACATATCGGGTTGCTCACGGTGGTCATTAAACCCCAAACAACAACAGCAACAACAAAAAGCATTGCTGGATGATGAAGAGGAAGAGTTTCAGGGAGTAGAGAGCGGTTGCATACGAAAATCAAAATGGTGAAGATTTTTTATCATTTTACAGCTACATATTACGAAGTAGCATGCTAATTAACAGACAACACTCAAGATTATGGTTTGTTTTTATTATATGGGAATTTAACGACCATCATGATCAACTCTAAGGGCTATAAGCAGTCTCCCGTGCCTAATTTAGAGCCACTGGTTCCCAGGAAGGAAGAGAACCAGCGCCTTAAGACAAACACAACACCCATGTCTCTCGGGATTCGAACCCGGACCCATCTTGGACGAATGGTCAGAAGCCACCATCGCTTAGATCATTGCGCCACCAGGGCGGCCCCGTACCCAATTTAAGGCCAATGGTTCAAGGGAAGGGAGAGAGATAGCGCCGTAAGACAAGCACATATCCATATCTCACCCGAGTTCAGCTCGGACGACTATTCAGAAACCTGCGCCTCTGACCACACGGTCACAAGGGCGGTCAAGTTTATGCTGTAGATGTGCTTTTATTAGTCAGTACAAATATTTAACATGTATTTATTAACAAGTACTCCCTATCTTCTTTTTACAGTAAAACCACTCTCTTTTCTTTATCCAATTTATAAATTTTTGAGACCTGATGAAAAAAAATTGATTTAATTTTTGAAATCATTTCCACAAAAGTATTTAAATAAAGACACCTGTAGCACTTTAATCATTGGAAAATTTGAACAAAAAAACCCCCGATCCAATTCGTCCCAAAATTTCTCTACATGGTTTAGGCAAGGCCGTCTAGAAAGCACAAGTCCATGACATTGTACAAATGAGTTCCCTCCATTTGTGACGTCACTCTCATGTTACACGGCCTGATACATCGATGTCATATTAGACGTCATACACGACAGCGTTAGAAACCAATCGGAAGCTTTGGTTTCCTGTTGGAGGTTTAACGATCACCATGAGCAACTCAATGGGCTATAAGCAATCGATCGTCCCTAATTTAGGGTCACTGGTTCCAGGGAAGGAAAAGAGCCAGTGCCGTAAGACAAACACAACATCCATGCCTCACCGGGATTCGAACACGGACCCCTTTCAGACGAATGATGAGAAGCCATCGCCTAGACCACTGCGCCACCGGGGCCGGCGCACCAACTTTGGTAATGCATAACGTCTAGGTAGTGCTCAACATTCATGATTTTGTCCAAAACAACTAATAATGCCGCTCCGGTGGCGCAGTGGTCTAAGGCGCTGGCCTCTGATCATTCGTCCGTAAGGGGTCCGGGTTCGAATCCCGGTCAGGCATGGATGTTGTGTTTGTCTTACGGCACTGGCTCTCTCCTTCCCTGGAACCAGTGACCCTAAATTAGGGACGGGCGACTGCTTATAGCCCATTGAGTTGCTCACGGTGGTCGTTAAACCTACAATAAAAAAAAAAAAAAAAAAAACTAATGACTCCAACCCGAACCCCAAAAAGCAGCTTGACACTAACACACTACCTCCATCAAGCTTCATGTTTGGTACAATGAAGTCCGGAAGATACCTTTTCCCTGGCATACATCACACCCTAGAATGGCCACCAGACTGATAGACTGTGTACCGTGAGTCGTCAGAACAAAGCACAGTGTTTTTCATTGATCAACAGTCTGAGATTGGGTTTTAATACACCCCACTAATCGGCATGTGACATCAATAGGGCAGCTCTACCGTGGTGAATCATGTTGTGCTGCGTTCTGCGCTCTGAACTGGTGCTCAAATGAGTTCCAGTAGTCTTGCATAGAGTTTGCGTGATTTGAAACAACGCTGATTTGCGTTCTGAACGGGCAGTCCTTTGCTGAGCTCTTCTGTCACCTTCTGTTAGCTTCTGTGGTTTACCGAGCCGTTTCTTGGCAGAATCTGCTTTTTTTATAATTTGGGGTTTAACGACCACCATGAGCAACTCGATAGGCTCCCATCCCTACTGTAGAGCCACTGATTCCAGAGAAGGCAAAAAGCCAGTTCCGTAAGACAAACACAAAACTCATACCTCACCGGGAGTCGAACCCGGGCCCATCTCGAACGAATTGTCAAAAGACAGAGCTGAGATCTTGGCAGAATCACCCCCAGTCTGCATTACTCAGCATCAGTTGTCGACCTAGAGATTATCACTGACGCTGTAAGGTTACTTCCGAAACAATTGCGTGTGTGGCCCTCAATAATCAATCCTCCCTGAAAATCAGTTTGCCGACCTAGTGGCGCAGTGGTCTAAGCGATGATTTCTGATTATTCGTCGGAGATGGGTCCTGGTTCGAATCCCGGTGAGGCATGGATGTTGTGCTTGTCTATCGGCACTGGCTCTCGGTGTGTTCCTTGATCAACACTGGCTCTCTCTGTGTACATTGATCATTTGCCATACTCTGTACCATGTTCGATATGTTCTAGTTCTCTACGTGCTATTTGATCAACACTGGCTGTCTCTGTGTATATTGATCATTTAACTTACTGTGTACCATGTTTGATATGTACCAGTTCTTCATGTGTTACTTGATCAACACTGAATCTCTCTGTGTACATTAATCATTTGACACACTGTGTGCCATATTTGTCTATACTGTATATGTTCAATGCCTGTGCTAGGGTGTTTGGCGCCTTAGGCAGGCCATCAGCCTTGCGCCTCCAAAAATGTATTATTCTTTGTGTGGCCAAACATATTGCATTTATTCAATAATTATTTCAAGATGCAAAAATACATTATAAACTAAATAGAAATAAAATAATGGTCACTACATTTATTTATTTACTGGTCCAATGGAAATGAAATTAAAATTTCATTTTGCGTGCTTTATTTTCCGCAAAATTACCCAAAAGTGTCTTCAAATCTATATTACGGGTAATTTCATATTCGATCGATAATGCATATAACCCAACAAGGTTCTTTTCTCCTGCGTCTCCCGATGGAGAGAGGAAAAAAGAAAAAGAAAAGAATTCTAGCGGAATGAATATACAGTAGTAGAAGAGGATCTCTTACTCTTGCCCCTGTTCTTACTAGAAAATAGTCTGAGTGAGACAATTACAAACCTTTCGACAAGTCTCTCCTGTAACGCAGTTGTCTAAACGCTGGCTTTTGACGATTTGTCCGAGATGGAGCCGGGTTCAAATCCCGACGAAGCGTTTATGTTGTGTTTTGTCTTACCGCACTGGCTCTCCCTTTTTCTTGGAACAAATAGCCCGAAATTAGGAACGGGCGACTGTTTATTGCCATCGAGTTGCTCACGGTGGTCGTTAATCCCTTCCCCCTTCTCCGCTCCCGAAGAAATTTAGACGTTGAACATTGCTACTATCTATGATAGAAGAAGTGTACGGTCTAGATATTTCCATTGAAAGCCGGATAACACAAAATCCATTTTCTGTATTATCATCTTGTGCCGCCCTCAGGCGTCATCTGACCGCCCTGCTGCAATGGAAACGAACTTGGTTTACAGCAGTTTTTCGACAGATACGCGTTTTCGTGGCGTGGTAAAAGGGGAGGGGGATCTACCGCAAGTTGACTTACCCATTCTGTAAGAACTGGTCTCCGTTTCTCAATGAATAAGAATACACAACTTATATCGAATAGACAACAGAAAAAACCGAGTCTATAATACCATACCCAGTCCATAAGAACAGGCCTCCTTTTCTCAGTGAGTAAGAATTTGCAAGTTATATCGAATGGACATTAGAAAATAAAATTGTCTTTTTTTTTTTTTTACTTTTTTTCTCATTCATTAACTCATTAGATGTTATCAACTCTAAATCTTAGATCCCCTCAAATTTTGGCGCACTAGGCGGCTGCCTAGTTTTCTTAATGGTTGAACCGGCTTCGTATATGTTACTGCATCTGTCAACCAAGTCCAATACATAATTGAAAAAACCACCCAATTAAAAAAAAAAATCAGTTAACTCTTGAGGCATCTTGTATTCACCGTCGCGTTATTGTCTGATCATAAGCCTTTGAGCATATTTATAGTTGTGTCTGTGACGTGATACTTGCGTGGGACCGAATTTACTATAAATAGAGGGGTGTCCATTTGGTAATATTGCAATAGTAATGTGTGTCATGTCAAAAATAAAAAAAAATATTTTTGCTACTACACTTAGCGGTGAAACTGTACATCAGAACAAAGCGAAACAGCATCCTTCTATATGAGATGTAGATGACTAAATATTGTGTACATAGACAAATGGGCGAAACATTTGTTACGTAGTAAGCACGGACTTTTATTTTTTCGGAGGGGGGGGGGGAATTAACGACCACCGTGAGCAACGTTATGGGCTATAATCAGTCATCTGTCCCTAATTTTGGGCCACTGGCTCCAGTGAAGGGAAAGATAAAGAACCGTAATTCAAGCACGTCAACCATATCTCTTTGCCGCCCCGGTGGCGCAGTGGTCTAAGGCGCTGGCCTCTGATCATTCGTCAGTAAGGGGTCCGGGTTCGAATCCCGGTGAGGCATGGTTGTTGTGTTTGTCTTACGGCACTGGCTCTCTCCCTTCCCTGGAACCAGTGACCCTAAATTAGGGACGGGCGACTGCTTATAGCCCATTGAGTTGCTCACGGTCGTCGTTAAACCTCCAATCAAAAAAAAAAAAAAAACATATCTCACACGGGATTCGAACCCAGACCCATATCGGGTAAATGGTCAGATGCCAGCGCTTAGACCACTGGACCGACCACGCTAGTCTTAAAAAATGTGCCAAGAAAAGAATTGTTGAATTCTAGTCTTTCAGGTTTGAGTGGAAGGGGTGAATTGCTTTCCCGGTGGCTCAGTGGTCTTAGCGCTGGATTGGAACCATTTGTCCGAGAGGGTACGGCTTCGAATCCCGGTGAGGCATGGATGTTGTGTTTGTCTTGCGGCACTGGCTCTCTCTCTTCCCAGGAACCAGTGATCCTGAATTAGGAACAGGCGACTACTTGTAGCACATCCAGTTGCTCATGGGGGTCGTTAAATCTGCAGACAAACAAAAAAGAAGTTGTGAATTTTCATACCGCAATTTAATTTTTTTAGTATTGGAGTTCTCTTCGGAATTTCCACTTTTTTCGCCTGATGTCCGGCACCTCGAGTTGCGTATTTGGGTTTTATCAGAAATGATTTTCTGCTCCACGTTTTTACGTTAAATACTGTATTAGCTTAGCCGAGTGGTCAGAACCACAGGTTTCAGGTTAGTCGTCCGAACTAGGTCTTTGTTCGAGTTCTAAGTGAGGTGGTGCATTTGTCTTATATGCCAGCCATGCCTCACTTCAGCGAAAAGATACGACTGTCTGTGCCCCTTCACTGAGACCAGTGGCCCCAAAGCAGAGACAGGCGACTTCAGTTTTGCAGAAGACAAAGGAAAGACCATCTGCGTCGGTAATGGTCTCGTCCTGGCGATCAGCTACTTGAATTTGTATATGGTCTTTAACATCACAATTCTGAGTTTAGGCCAAAGACATTTGACGAGCACAACCTGGTAAACTGTAATACTAGAGGTTCTGAAACGACAGGGACGAAGTGAACGAGCAGCACCATCTATGAAGGGGGAGTTGACACTGAGCAATGCCTATTGGAAAGAAAGAGTATTTGATTCAATTCATAATGTACTGCAAAAATTACAGGAAAAAGAAGCATGTCCGGGTAAGATTCTGGAACTACTTTCTAGATCAAATTATGATTAGCAAGTTCTGATATCCGAGAAAAATTAAAACCAAAATAGTAAGCAGGAAAATACCAGAACTATTGGGACCGGTCATATACACTGTATTGACAAAAGTCACCGGACACCTAGAAGAGAAACACAACATAGGATTTATTGTCATACATTAGTACGGTATCGGTCCACCTTTGTCCTTAATGCATGCACTGACCCTTCGAGACATGCTTTCGACAAGGTTTCGGAACACAGCTATAGGTATGCGCTTCCATTCAGTACATAATGCTGCCTCTAACTGTTGCTTAGTAGAAGGCCTTGGTTCCAAGCTTCTTATGCGGCGCTCTAATTCATCCCACAGGTACTCTATGGAATTACGATCAGGGCTGTGTGCTGGCCAGTCCACACACGATACGGAATTATCGTCAAACCACGCCGTAACAGCCCTAGCTTTATGTCTCGGTGCATTATCCTGCTGGTACCAACAAGGCTCGGTTCCATAGTATTGCCACAGAGTTGGTAAAGCATAATTGTCCAGAATATCGAGGTAGACGTGCTGGTTAACAGGTTTGTCCACGATAACCAATGGGCAGGTTACCACGAAAATCACCCTCACACGAGTACACTGCCAGCTCCAAATTTGACCGTAGGAACAGTACAATGTGGTAAATAGCGTTACCCCAGCTGCCGCCATACCCACACACGACCGTCAGACTGATGGATCGTGTATCTGGATTCATCAGTCCATGGGACCCGTTTCCTTTGATCTACGTTCCACGATAAATGTTCTTTACACCATGCTAAACGACGAGTAGCATTCCAAGTGGAGTTGAAAGGCTTATGAGCAGCCGTACGACCATGGTAACCCATGGAATGAAGTTCTGTGCGAATGATAAGTGTACATACCGATGTTCCAGCATTTTTACTCACCTGTGCACGGAGGTCTTGTGCAGTACTCCGCTGATTAGCTGTAACGACTCTCCTGAGGCTTCGACGTCTTCTATCACTGATTTTCTTCTGTCTGCCGGTACGTTTTGCCACTTCAGGCACGCCATGTGTCTTCCACTTATTCAGCACATCCAAAACAGTTGGCTTGGGTATGTTTAAACGCCTCTCGATTTCTTTTATGGACAACCCACTAATATAACACCCAACAATCTTTCCTTTCCCAAAGTCAGTTCTCTCCCGCAGCGACATTTTCACTCAACCTCACAGTGCGATATGATCGCGGTCAGCTGCAGGCTTGTTTTTATACCGTTTGCAGTTGTACCGAGCATCTTAAGAACGCAGCGGATCCGTTCATTTGCTTTTGAAGGGTGTCCGGTGACTTTTGTCAATATAGTGTACACAGAACAGAGAAAAAAAAAGAAGAAATAGAACTGAAATTCCCGCGCAAATCCGTCAGCCCACTAGTTACTCCCTTCAATGGCGGCATTCAATGTATTCTGAAAGTAGCATGTTTTTTTGCCTGTCTATCGGTTTCACCGTATTTATGTAAGTGACAGAAATCGTCGAAAATCTCTTTATTGCTTAAGGTTTGGAAATCACAGTACAAGCTGTGATGAAAAAGTTTCTATATAGACTGGCTGCAAGTTCGGAATCACTCGACACAGCAGGAAGCGGTTTGGCGCAGTTTGCGTCTCCTCTGATAGTCCGGTTATATTTACAGTAGTGCTTTGTTCTTACGTGTGGCTTCGGAAGGGAGTTACTTCGAAGGCGATTTAGAAACTGAAAGTCTTGCATTTGGTGTGTGCATAAGTTCTCCCTGTTTCTGTAGGCTACAAAGAAAGGAGAAGAACACAACAAATAACAGACCTAGGATTTCACATAACTGCCCTCATTCTGTATGCCGTCTTGCATGAAAAGAATTGAGTAGCTGAATCCCACGCCAGAAAAACTCCTCTGTTTTAGAGTCAAAACAGTCATGTAATGCAGTTTTCACATCGTCCACATCATCGAAGGTTTGGACAGCGAAGGCGTTCTTCAATGACCGAAAAAGGTGGTAGTCCGCAGGTGTCAGGTCAGGGGAATACATCGGGTGGGATAACACTTCCATACCAATGTCCAGTAATTTTTGCCGAGTGATTAAGGCAGCATGAGGTCTGGCGTTATCATGATGAAGGATCACATCATGATAACGCCAGACATTGGCAGTTGAGGTCAGCACTTATCGTTCGGTTAGGTGCCAAAACCTCCCAGTGGATTATTCCCTGCACATCCCAGCAAATACTCAACAAACCTTTTTGGGATGCAGTGCCCCTTTTGAGGTTGATGGAGCAGGCTCCGCACCTTGGCACACAGTCCGTCGACGCTTTACATTACGGTACAGCACCCATTTCTCATCACCTGTTACAGTTCGTCCCCAAACGGATCATTTCTGTGACGAGAAAGCAAAGAAACACAAGTACGGATTCTCTCCTCTCGTTGCTTTGCAGAAAGCTGGTGCGTAGCCCAGTTATCGAACTTGGTGATGAACCCAAGCTCATGCACCCGTCTTTTTACTGTTGTTCTGTGTACCAACAATGTTTCAGCTAATTCCTGAACGGTTGGATGTGGGTCATTTGTTATGGCTTGGTCCACATTCTCGTCAGAAACCACGGATGGACGTCCAGGACGTGGTTGATCTTTACAGCTTCCGTCTCCGTCCCTAAATTTCCGAAACCAACGGCGACATGTGCTATCATCAACTGCATCCTCCCCATACACTTGACAGATGTTGCGGCAAGCCTCGGCTACAGTGCTGCCTTTATCAACCACGTACAGTAAACAATGTCTAATGTGCTCCTTATCGCATGCCATATTACACAGTCCGTGATTTCCTTTACGAATGACTTACTCGGATACAATTAGTGCCTCTATTTGCTCTACTGCCCCACGATTTATTCGCCGAAAATTCAGCATCGCAGCGTCATCTGTGATGTAACTACTCCGATTGCAATTTGCATCTATTACAAAAACGTTTAGAGCACACACCCAAAACTTTTTTTTTATAAATCCAGTGTAGATACCTTTTGGTCACACGTTGTATAGCTCACAGATGATACTCGACAAAGACAAAAAAAACTTTCACTGATGATATCTATAATATTTATTGGCTATCATATTTTTGGCGGCTGAGTACTTCATATTTTCAAAGATAATTTAAATAATTTTAATCGCTCAACAATGATGCAGTTCGTGCATTCTCTCCAATTTAAAAAGGGTCCAATCTTAATTTTTTTTTCACTCTTACTCCTTTTTGGATCTCCTCGCGGCAATGACACCGTAACACTTTTCAACGATGAGGACGATTAATGAGAAGGCGTGACCGTACACCCAGAACATGAGGGCGCCATAGAGTTCAGCAATGTCCAGAGGACCCACACCAGCCTCTTCGACGCTTTGCTGCTGTGATCTTCTCACATCAATGAAGCTTTGGTCTTTTCCCCACTTTTGGAGCAGACCTGTTTCAGTTGCTCTCTGTATTCTGCAGAACGTAAATAAATATCAAACAAAACGTTTAAATGCAAATCAGCAAATCAGATCACAAAAGGTACAATAAAAATGCAGTGCATGTCATTATTTTTGTGAATTCTTTGGGTTACTTTGAAAAATGAACTCTGAATTTTGTGAAAAAAATTCCAACAGCTGATCTTCATGTAATTAATAATTGTATGGTCGAGAGCGCAGATTGAACCCGCACTTATCGCTTATGACAATCTTATTCAACACATTTTTACTCAATAAAATAAAATCTATATAATAAGTTACGTCTGTCCCTAACGCTCGAACGTCATTCAGTACTTGCAGCGTCATCTGCTTTTATCCGGTGGCTGAAATCAGACTAAGCTCAAGGCTATCGCACGATACGTAAAATCAAGGAGAGATACCGAAAAATAAAGTAAAGTTAGTAAGACAAACGACTTCATCTGGGCAACACGCACGTGCTCGAACAACTGTTTGCGACGTTTGTTCTGTTACGTAGGTGTCAGGTCGTGTTTTATTTCATTTTCTTCTCATTGTAGAGTAATTTCATAAAAATGATTAAAATCTATTAACCTATAGGCTCCTGTCATGGGAATATTGAATAGGAAAATTACGAAAATTTTGTTGTTGGTGCCCTATCTTATAGACTGCCCATTAATAATTCAACCGTTTATTATAGTTATGTATATGTATTTTACGATTCGTGTTATGAACATTTCAGGCACAGCTTTTTCACCCGTGCATGGCATGGGCAATGAGCTAGTTGTTTTGTAAAAAAACAATTACCCTCATGAAGGAATTTGCCAGGAAGTATCACTCATTCTGATTAAAAACGCCTACTTTAAAAGTCAACATACAGTGGAACATCGGTTATACGTTTTTCACTTTTATATGCAACTCTGCGTTGGTCCCGTTGTTTTACTGTAGTTTCTATGGGTTTTTTAACTCGGCTATACGTAATTCATTTATACGTTTTTTTCGATTATTACTTAAAATTGGAATTACAGATTATCAGAAACACGCGATTCTTTGATTCTTTTACAGGTAATGCGGTATGTTACAACTTTGAGAGAACTGAGACAGAGTTGTGTTCCCTCTTTGTGTAGCTAAAGTTGAACATTGATCCTGTCAGAGAACGGTGTATTGATTACTTACGATTTATATGAAAAATTGGTTTTGCATTTCATGACATACATGCGCCATTTGAAAACTTAAAAATCTCTGGGACGGAATTTCTTAAGCGCATTTACCAAAACTTCCCGAATCGCGTTAAGAACTACGCTACCTAGTTTGTTCTTCTGTAAGACTTTACCAGGCCCAGAAACGCTGAAAGAATTTCAACCTTATAAAGGATCCAAACTCATGCGCATATGCACTGAAGAGCTATTGAATTAGAGATACCTGTCTAGTAACGTGTAGCACCACCTTTCGACCTGATGACGGCGGCAATTCGTCTCGGCATGGACTCGACAAGACACCAGAAGCGTTGGGAAGCCATACGGATCCACGACCCCTGAACAAGCTCCCACAGTTCACGAAGATTTGATGGAGGGGGTCAGAGCCTCGAACATCTCTCTCGATAGCATCCCAGATGTGATCGATGGGATTGAGGTCAGGTAACCTAGCTGGCCAAGGAAGCGAGGTCACGTCGGTGGAGGGTTCATCCAACCATTCGGATACAATTCGGGAGCGCTGACACTGTGCATTGTCTTGTTGCAGGATGAGGTCCCCAGTGGGATGTTGAAGACGCACAAAAGCAAATGGTCGTCCAGGATATCCCGGTAACGTTGACCTGTGAGGGACGATGTCACACGTACCAGGGGTCCCATTTCAGTCCACGTAAAGTCCCCAGACGAGAATGCCACACCTACCAGCATGAAGAGTACCCTGCTGGTAAGAAGGATCCATCGCTTCATCTGGTTTGCGCCGTACTCGTATCCTACCATCCGCATGTACCAACGTGAATCCCGACTCATCAGTCCAGGCAACATTTTCCCACATGTCTAGGATCCAGTGGCGATGTTCCCGCGCCCATGCTAATCTTTGCACCCTGTGATATGCGGTCAGCAGCGGTATCCTCGTGGGACGATGGCTTCTGTACCCCATAGCGAGGAGATGGTTCTGGCTGCTTACACGGTTTTATGCACCGGCGTTAAATTGTAGAGTGATTTCTTGCACTGTGGCCCGTCTATACGCTGTTACAATGCGAGCTAGCCGACGATGACCCCGCTCATCTACACGCTGTTGTCCACGGCAGTTGGCCCATGCAGGGATGGTTTTACCAGATTCGATCCGCGACGCAGTGGCTGGTGAAAATCCCAGTGCCTGCACGACTTCCGTGATGGAGTGACCCATTCGTCAGGCCCCGACAATTTGTCCACGATCAAATGCGCTTAGATCCTTCGTGGTACCCATACTGCGTCCGACTCTTACTGATTCCCGTCGCATCACTCCTTATATTGTCGGATCGCTGCATACGTCATGTTGTTTCCGTTTACAGGGCCGCCCATAGCGCCACATTTGCATAACTCCAGCTGTCTCTAATTCAATTGCTCTTCAGTGTATTGTTTAAGTATTTTTATTAGGTTGTTACAATGGCGGATTTTGCAGTATAACGAAGTAAACTTCTCTGTCACTTTTATCCACGCCGGCCATCGAACCTGGGTCCCCTCATTCTGGAATAAGTCGCTCTCCCAACTGAGCTACGCGGACGTATGCTCTCGCTGCCATCTGCCTTTATCTTATGTGCGTCGTGCAGTGCAGATACGTCACAGCAGACTTTTGCAGTTGGGAAGCAATTTAGGAATTAACACATCGCGCGGTGTGACTCACGACATGTACAAAAACGTGAAGGCTGCTCTGGTCATTTCGTCAATGGCATCAGCTCCAAGGGAACGGTGCTACAGTGAAGAGGACAATGAATTAGAACCAAATTAGTGCCATTTCCTCGTATGAGTTTAAACTTGAATACAGTGCAGCGGTGACAACTCGCAACATCAATACATAATTTGGAGAAGGCACCTTTAGTGAGCGAAAGACACATCGTCGGTTTGCTAAATTCCGGTGCTGCAATATGAGCAGCGAAAGTGAACCACGCGGTAGACCAGAAGGAGCTATCGATGATGCCGGGTTGATTACCTTGACTGAATCCTATCCATGTGAAACGGAATGGGAATTTGGCAAAAAACTTGGAGTACACTATGAAAATATTTCCCGAGATTAACCGTCATAGGCAATGTGAAGAAGATGGATAAACGGGTCCCACACGAGTAGACGGAATAGCACGAAGCACAACGACTGGATGTCTGCTCTCGTATGCTTATCAGAAACCAAAAGAACGTCATTTTGAGGCGCGTGTGATGAAAAACTGATGCTGCATTGAAATCGACGGTGTTCAGTGCAATGGCTTTACGTGCGGTGAAGACGCCCTGCAATGGCTTTAAGTGCGGTGAAGTCGTTCTGCAATGGCTTTAAGTGCGGTGAAGTCGTTCTGCAATGGATTTAAGTGTGGTGAAGACTCCCTTCAATGGCTTTAAATGCGGTGAAGTCTCCCTTCAATGGATTTACGAGCAGTGAAGACGCCCTGCAATGGCTTTAAGTGCGGTGAAATCGCGCTGCGGTGGATTTAAGTGCAGTGAAGACCACCTGCAATGACTTTAAGTGCGTCGAAGTCGCCCTGCGATGGCTTTAAGTGCGGTGAAGTCGCTGTGCAATGGATTTAAGTGCGGTGAAGTTGCCCTGCAATGGCTTTAAGTGCGGTGAAGTCGCCCTGCAATGGATTTAAGTGCGGTGAAGTCGCTCTGCAATGGATTTAAGTGGGGTGTAAACTCCCTTCAATGGCTTTAAATACAGTGGTCTCCCTTCAATGGATTTACCAGCAGTGAAGACGCCCTGCAATGGCTTTAAGTGCAGTGAAATCGCGCTGCGGTGGATTTCAGTGCAGTGAAGACCACCTGCAATGACTTTAAGTGCGGCGAAGTCGCCCTGCGATGGCTTTATGTGCGGTGAACACTCCCTGAAGCAGGTACTTCTACCGAGGAAGACAATAGCCAGTGTTTAGTGGTGTTCCGCTCGTATGATCCATTCCTCCTTACAACCGGGTCAAACTTTCACGGTAGACGAGTATTGTCAAGAAGTTGACATTATACGCTGACCCTATTATCATCCTATTGTTTACCTAATATGCAGCATTAGTCAGTCGCTAAGGGCTTATACTTCTTCTCGCTTTAGAACTGCACCTATTGAGGCAAGAAACCTTACTGACTAAGCACTTCTATCCGTCTTATTCGCCGAATTGACCTCACGGACTAGCACTTCTTCAAGTACCCGTACACCTTTCACTAGCACATCCTCAAGCACCCATACACCTTTTACTAGCACTTCTTCAAGCACCCGTACAACTTCAACTAGCACTTCTTCAAGCACCCGTACACCTTTAACTAACACTTCTTCAAGCACCCGTACACCTTTTACTAGCACTTCTTTAAGCACCCGTACATCTTTCTGTAGGATAAATCGTTTCCTAATCAAGTATCAGAGTTGAAACCGCGTTACCCGAGTTCGTCACATCCCGAAGCTCGACACGTTTTTACGACGGCACACAGAAGTTCGTATTTCATTGACAAAAGTATGTTGCTGCTAGCGGTGATTATTCTTATTATCTAATGGCTGATTATTCTGCTTATTTTGCTTTGCATTTTGGGTTTTGAAGTTTCCATCAGTGTTTCGATATTTTTCTTTGGACTACCTAATGTAACGTTTAGAAACAAATGATTTAAAAGCAACAGAAGCGTTAACGTGCATTTGTGTACAGAGAATTAACTTTAAGGTAAAAAAACTTAACATTTTGTTGCGTCGCCTTCTCTTCGTCCAGAAGAAGTGAATGGATCTCTGTGAAATTATCTTACACCCAGACGAGCAAAAAGGTGTGACGTAATTCTTTTACAACACAATACAGTACATTTTAACGTCACTACGTAGATAAATGGATTCGGATATCTCCACAAATGCAAATAAACATGAATTTGCATAACCAGACGGGCGCATATAGGCGTTCTCTGTCCTAGTAGAACGATCGAGCGATTTCAGCCAATCAGACGACGATAGCGAATTGGTAACGGTTTTCGTAGGCTGGGGCTTCACCTGCTGCCTACGCCTATGTAGTCTGTACATTTACCTCCGTGGCAGCTTGAATGCCGCGGGAAACACTGTCATGTTTTTAAAATATTCTATTCCACGGTCAGCATAAAAACGCTGGTATATTTGTAATGCATCTTTGTTGTGGGGTTCGTAGTGTAAGGAATTCATATACTCATTATGTTGCATGTTCGTTATAGATTTTCTTAGTGAGAAGCAGCAACTGTTCGTTAACAACACTTTTTTTGGTGTGTTGTGTAATTCACAGAGTAAGTAGCTTTGGCAATTTTTTTCAAGGAAAGATTTTGATGTGAAATTTAAGATAATGATTTTTATCTCCTGGAGACACAGGCCCGTAATCAGCTGAAAGTAACGGAGGAGGAGAGGGGGGGGGGTTGTATCAAATTCAGGCAGATCTGAAATGTATACAGTGTGGAAGAAATATTCTTATCATAATACGTGGTCAATACATCATGACAATTATCACAGCAATCTGACATCGCTGAATTGACTGTAATTACTGTTTCACACCTAACATCAATCATCTTAGAAAACTCGAAAATTTCATCGCCCTGGAGCGTAAATCGAACCCGCATCTCCCGATTATCGTTCGAGCATGCTATCCGTTACACCACCCAGGCGAGTAAGTCACAAGTATCTGAGTGTTAAGAGCATCGGGATATTCTCCGACCGCACTCTTAACCAAAGCACATTGTGCTGCCATCTAGCGTTGTTAAGTAAATCTCCAGTTATTTAGGTATATAGTATGGAAGAAATATTCTCATATCGTTTTCTGAGGTGATTGATATTCCGTGTGAAACAGTAATTACAGTCAATTCAGCAATATCTGATCGCTGTGTTAATTATCATGAGATCTGAAATGTATCCACACATGCTATGCTGTACAAGTCAGGTATCAAAGAAAGCGCAAACTTATGTGGCACTGATAGAGAAAAGTTTCACTACTGATTCTTATTGGAACTTTCTTATAAAACGTAAAACGGAGAATAAAAGGTACCAGTGATTTTAAATATTTATATTATTGTAAAGCTAATGGATATTTTGAAACACCTAACCACAAAAAATGTACCTTTACCTAATATAGCCAAGTTGTGAAAAAATCCGTAATTATTAATAGTATAAACACCCAGATTTCTCTCTCTCTCACTCTCTCTGGAAAGCTTGACTTCACGGCAACGTCTGCATTGCTGCGCCATCACTTATCGAGCAATTCGAAGTAAAAATGATTGCTATAGTATATAATAGCACGCGATCACTTTTAGCTGTCAAGGTGATCACGTGCTAAGTTAAAAACATTGGACTGCCAATAACTCGAGTTCCATTCATCCGATCTACAAAATTCGAATTAAAATCTTGATATCACGGCAACTTCCGTTTGTATATTAATTTAATTTAGCACAATTCGAATATTAGTTTATACGCTTTAATTACTTTTTACTTTTTCAATTTAACTAACTTTTCGAGTTTAGCGCTGCTGATTATATTATACATTTTGCAAAATATCGATCTAACGAAACGCTCTAACCTACAATAAAAATTGAAATCTTGAGATGTCAAAGTGAGCAAGATTGCATCTTAACGCAGATGTCGCCTCAATAGCGCATTGTCGAGAATTTCGATATTTCCGATTTGAAATACCAGATGACGCATTATTTTGTAGAAAAAGCTTCGTTATGAAGTTTCAAACTAACCGTCGAATAGGAAAGTCTAAAACAAGCCATGAAGGGAATAACAAGTGTGCCGAAGAAAAAGTAATTTAACGCGAAAAATCAGAGTAAAAGTTATTAAGCTAAGTTTACATGAAAACGTCTTTCTGAGTTTAGTGCTGATTTATCAGGTCTAGCCTTTGGCATAAGCAAGCAAGGCGGCTGCCTAGGGTAGAGAATTCTAGGGGCTGCGGATTTTAATCATATATCGATTTTCTGTAATCATCCAATTTTTAATATGTATTCTCTTTAAAAAAAAATCACTAAAAAGATAAACAGTCAAAGTACGCCTTTTCTCTTGTCCCTCTAGGTTTTTTTGGGGGGATGCCGCTAAGTGAATCTATATAAAAACAGCTGTTTCCCCTTTTTTATGCTTTGCAGTGAAGTTTAGTTTCTTTTCCGCCGGTTTTACAAATAAAACGGTAATAACAAAGGAGGAATGTGTAGGAAGTAAACAAAAGGCCAGACAAAAGTTTCTGGGGTTGAGTGAAAAGCAGAACGTCCGAGATTCGCTAATTTTACCGGATTACAATTCCCACACTTTTGAGTGAAGTAGATCGTTTGACTAATGTAATTTTAGCAAATTATAAAAACAATTACACTATAGGAAAGCATTTTTGTTTCTCGTTTGAGTTTTCTACAACAGTTGTAAACTGTATGATTAAAATTAAAACTTGAGTTATGTGCCCAAAAGTTTATGCGGTAATAATTACGAAACAACAAGCTACAATGACATTTACAAATAAAAATTTTGTAGGCAGCATTCGAATGGAGAAGTTCAGAAAATTTAGGGTAAGCCTTGAATCCCAATTTTGTGCAATTTTTTAAAATTTTAGTCTCCAGTCACTGAGGGAAAAATACCTTACTGAAATATGATTGAAAACTGATACTTTAACAATTAAGTATCATGCACGTTTTCAGTTAAAAATACTACATATTAGGGGCCGCCGAAGTAAATCTTTCCCTAGGACAGCCGAAGTAGTAAGGCCGGCCCTGCAGTTTATATTATACATTTTGCAAAATGTTGATCTATCTTTAATCTACAATTGTTAAAAAAATGTATATTTTGCACAGAATGTTATTTATCGCGGGTTCTTTTGAAAAATGGAAATTAATAGCATATAATTTTTAGTTCTAACATGAATGAATTCTTACTATATAAGTGTTTGCTATATTTCCTTACAGATATCCGGCGTCTATTTGATTTGTTTTCAATCGGCTCCAATTTAAAATTTCACTCCGTCATAGGACGGACAACATCTCCTATATATTAATATTTATTTAAAGTTTAGAAACAGCCGCCCTAGGGCGGGCTATCAATAGTTATACTGAAAAATGTTTGTAAATAGAAACGATAATCTTCCAGCATTGTTGAAAAACACGCTATAGCAACAAGGGGTCATTTTGACCCCAAATGCTATAATATAGGTGTATGATAGGGAGGTTTTCTATTAAATTGATACGATATTTAAAATACATGTAAGTTTAAGAAACGTCAGTAAATATACACTAAATTTGGATGACATGCACACAAACCTTTCCCCCGATGGGTTTGACTTTCTCATTATCGACGAAGTCCTTGACTTAACGGAAAATTCTGCTACCCAACTATTTATATCATCTATTGATTTCAAATCCAGTAGTTAAAGACAAATCCTTCGATGCACGATTAAAAACTCATAAAAAGGAGGAAACCCTTTACAAGTCAGGTAAACTTTACTAAAAGTTACAATATTTACAGATAAAAATAGTTAGATCTTTCGGGATCGCTATGTCGCATCCTCAGATTACATTAGTATGTGCCAATGTGCTCCATAAATATACTGTCTATGAACTTCTATGACGTAGGTCTGATTTTTTGAAGAGTGCCCAACCTGCACTCTAGCAGAAATCAGGTTATAGGCAGAAGTTTGTCAACATTACACGACATGAATCAACTGCATATACATAAGGTAAGTTATAACATAAGTTTAAAAAACATAACAATTTCCACGGGTTTGGTATTTCTCTAGGTAATGAGTCATTACAACAGACTTGTAACTGGGAGTGAATGTACTAGCTCTCTGTGAAAAAAGAGTAGACATGTCTGATGGAGTGAGAAGGATACTAGCTTCTTTCCAAGCAGGATAGTGGGTTCCACTGTATGTAAGTCGAGCTAGGGCAGAGTTCATAGCCTCGGTCTTCCACACTATAAATGTGATCTGAAAGGCGAAGCTGTAAAGAGCGTTTTGTGGAGCCAATATACAAAATTTTGTGATGAACTACTGTCCACTGGTTTCACGGGAATGCTGTAAATTCCAAACCTTTCACTGGTATCTACGGAGTTTCTGTATTTCTTAATAATTGATAAGACATTTGATGCCCGAATTCCAAATGTCAAGTTGTATCGACTACAAACATTCCTGAGACTTGACAAGGGATCAGGGTAATAGTTGATAGACCTTACAAACCTGGGATTTTTTTCTCTCGCGTTGAAGAGCAGAGATAGTGGTATTCAGCAGGTTTTTGCAAGATGCGATCCACAACGTCATCGTCATACCCATGTGTTCTTGTAATATCTTTGAGTTTCAAGATCTCCGCTTTACGTATTAATAGCTTTGCACTTGATGGGTGAGTAATTGCTCTTTTTACATAAAGCGAATGGCTGAAAGCTTATAACTAAGAGGATGAGCCGAGGAGCTAGGAATAATAGTTGGGTTAATCATAGGTTTTCGGTACACAGAATAAGTCAAAGACTAGATACGAGGGTCGTGGCCTAAAAGAAAATCCAAGAAGGGGATTACATGGTTTTCTTCAACCTCGAAAGTAAACCTAATAGAAGTAAATTCATTTGACAAACGTTCAGCAAATAACGATAGCTTTTCGAGAGAGTGCTGCCAAAAAACCAGGACGTCGTCCACATACCTCATGTAAAATAATGGAATATCTGCGTGAGAGTTCAAAACAATATCTTCCAGTTCTTGTAAAAGAATCTCCGCCAGTACGGGCGAGAGAGGCGAGCCCATCGGCGTTCCACTTACCTGTTTATAAACAATGCCATTGAATTTAAAATATGTTCTGTTTTGAATTAACCTCGATGCATTAAGTATGATTTGAATATCAGACACATCCAACCCTAAACCATAAAGTTTTAGCTTCAATAATTGAATGCGCTGTATCCAGAGGCACGCTCGGAAAGAGTGAAACCCCGTCCAAGGAAACTAACTTGAACGGAGCATGTTGAGATCTGAAAGTTCGAATCCTTTTCGGCGCTTTAGTTGAACTGGAACTTGAGTACCTAGAAGTAACAAGATGTTTTAAGTACTTAGCAAGAGCTTTTTCCAAGTGGCGTGTAGGGTTAACATAGTATGAAACAAGTGGACGAGCCTGGAAGCCCTCTTTGTGTGTTTTTATTTTTTCAAATAAGTCAGGTACCCTACAGCCACTGGGAGGGTGAAAATGATCTGCTAAGATGTTAGGGTTCCTCAAACGACCAAGGTTCCTGGTTCCTCAAACGCTCAAGGTTCCTGGTTCCTCAAACGTCCAAGGTTCCTGGTTTCTCAAACGCCCAAGTACTGCACTTGTAGCCTTGGTCAGGTTTTTAGCTAAGAATTTTTCCTATAGCTTCACACATTTTTTCTTGATAAGAGAGTTTACCTAAAATAAGGATTTGATTTGTTTTATCAGAAGCCACTAATGCC
This sequence comes from Macrothele yani, assembly GCA_039090855.1. NCBI lineage: Eukaryota > Metazoa > Arthropoda > Arachnida > Araneae > Macrothelidae > Macrothele > Macrothele yani. The sequence continues at coordinate 134,077,748 of CM076995.1, read as the reverse complement.
AAATTCGGGTCATTACAAAGTTGTTGTAATTGTTTCTGCTCTTCTCGAAAGACGGTACTTGATCTGAAAGTAGGAGACATGTTGCTGATGGATTTCAACACTGCATTACGAGTTACTTCTCTCTCGTTTGGAGATAAATATTTGATGATATTCTCTATCTGAGGAATAAGTCTAAATTTATTAGGATGATTCTTCGGATAAGCAATTTCAAATCACTGTTCCTACTACTCGCTTTTCATTGATGCACTAAATAACATAGTGAAATCTTCCCGGAAAGTTTTCACTAACTAATTCCATACCTGGAACACGAGGAAAATCCTAGGAACAATTGACACCAAATAGCACGAAGAACATCCCCCGGGTTATCCCAACCAAGTCTGGAATGACCGGAAGCAGCATGTGAAGCCCCACCCTCCGAAAATCGTCACCATTCGCTATCGTCGTCGTGATTGGCTGAAATTGCTCGATCGTTCTATTTGGACAGAGAACGCCTATATGTCGCCGGAAGCCCAATCAGACATAAATTAGGCAGATGCCTTTCCTGTCATGAGACACTAGTACTTTTGTTACCCATTTCCGTTATATCGAAATTTTTTGCATCGGATTTGCGTACTTCACTGCTGTCGGGAAAGATGCATGGCATAAAAAAGAACCAGGAATCACAACGTTAGAAAACACAAATTCATTTTGAATATGAACTCTATAGGTAACATAATTTTACTTACATTGCATTGAAGTGCTCTTTATAAGGGAATTGTTTTCTTACGGCAAAGCTAATAGGATTGACTCTAGATGTCTCGACACTTAAGTGGAATTTGGATAGTCCCATCTGTTGTATTGGATTAATGATTGTGAGACAAGGTGCGATAAAAGCATAATCTTCATCGAGAACTTTTGATAGACCTTCATTCTCATTATATACCAAGTTAGAGACATCCTTGAATGCTGCTTTGGTAATTACAGATAATTCTCCCTCCAAAGACTGAAAAATAAATTTTCACCAATAAAAAGAGCTGTGTGTTGTTAAACAAATTATCTCAAATTTTGTAAAAAATAGTAAAAAAAGTGGAACTTTAGTATCCTTAATTTATTTCAGAGTGCATTTGATTTCCTTGCAGCGAAACACAAGCATAATCGAGGATCGTTCAAATTGCACATGCTGGAGGGTTGTACCGAAAGTAATGTAAAAGTGGGCATAAATGTTTTATTAACAGACAGAAGTCGTTCAAATTGCACATGCTGGTAGAGTAACTCTTTCTCTATAAAAAGGTACCAGACTCCATAGTCATAGTATACATCACAAGCGATGCATTTGCGCCATCTTCGAACCCAACTCACGAATCCAAATTGAAAAAAATTCAGGTGTAGACTGTTGCACCCACTTCTTCACAACCACTTTCACCTTGTCTGTGTCATCCAATCGTTGTTCCCAGAGACTGTCCTTCATTGGACCCAACAGGTGGAAATCGGAGGGCGCCAGTTCCGGACTGCACGGTGCGGCGGATAGGGGATCACCGACCAACCTAATTTGGTGATTGCATAATTTGTTTACAAAGATGTGTGTGGTCTAGCATTGTCATGGTGAATGTGGATACTTTTCAGATTCCTGTTCGGTTTCTTCCTCCTTATGGCTTCTCGAAGCTCCTTGAGTGTCTTAATGTATCGCTCGCGTACGACCATGTTCCAGAAAATCAAGGAGACTGACACCCCTGTCATCTAAAAAAACAGTCACCATGATTTTCTGTGCTGATCGCTGGCTGTTGAATTTCTTAGGCCTTGGTGAAGAGGTGCGACGCCATTCCATGTATTGATTCTTCGTTTCCTGATGGGAAAGATACGCCCACGTTTCATTCCCTGTCACCAGATTGGAAAGAAACGTGTCTTCATTGGCTTGAAAAGCTTCCAGCAGATCTTAGCGCAGACTTCTACCCTTCTCTCCTTCAAATCTGTAATGAAGAAGAAGGGTTACTATAGAGGAAGAGTTACTCTACCAACATGTGCAATTTGAATGACTTCTGTCTACTATACCTTGCAGGGAAGCACAAGCATAAAGCTCGTACTATTGATTAGTGTCTTGACTTTTCGCTATTAAATCACTCAAAATAAAAAGAAACTAATAAATTAAATACGAGAAAATAACAACAGTGAAGCTAAGTCCTATGATACAGCATTAGAGGAATTAGATGCATTTAAATTATACGTATTTTTCTCTCAAATCAGAAAGATGACACCAGATCATCGGGGCACCACGGCAGAGGAGTAGTCTAAGTTCTGTCTTCTTAACATTTGTCCGAAGGGGTCCGGGTATGAGTCCCGGGTGAGGCATGGGTGGTGAGCTTGTCTTACGACCCTGGCTTTCTCCCCTTCCTGAAATCAGCGTTCCGACATTAATGATGGACGATTACTTGTAGGCCCTAGAGTTGCTCAAGATGTTCGTAAATTCCTTCTCTCCCCGAAAAAAAACAACTCTCTTATGTAACAAACACATCTTTTGAATCCTTTCCGGTGGCCCAGTGGTCTAAGCGATGGCCTCTGATCATTCGTCCAAAAGGGGTCCGGGTTCGAATGCTGGTGAGGCATGGATGTTGTGTTTGTCTTAGGGCACTGGTTCGTTCCTTTCCCTGGAGCCAGTAACCCTAAATTAGTGATGGGAGACTGCTTATAGCCCATTGAGTTGCTCACGGTAGTCGTTAAACCTCCAATAAAAAAAAGTATTTTCCGACACAAGATATCTGTTTTAAGAGCAGATTTTGGAGAAGAAGAAAACCAACGAAGAATAAAGTGCATTTGCGCAATAGCACTAAACCTGCGCATTAATTAAAATGCACAACGCCTGAATTGTTGATCCCAGTGAATGTAGAAATAACAAAAGACGACTGTTTACGACAGAAAGGTAAATCACGAAAAATCAAAATTTGTGCTCAATATTTTTTCAGTCCCTGTCATCATGCCACCTGACCAGAAAACAATACGTTATTTGAGAAAGAAACCAAGCGCCACAAGATTTTCTTCTTGAAGGGTATCTTCTTGAAATAGCATTTTCTATAGTGCTTTTAACACGGGAAATGCTTTTGCAAATGGAATTATACACAAGCACCTCGTAGAGGCAGGATTGTGCATTATGACAAAGTAGAATGTATGAGCAATAGGTTCTTCATAGCGAGTGCGATGCGATGCAATGCAAATAGAATTCCTCAAATGAGTATTTTACAAGCAGAGAGAGAGGGAGAGAGAGAGAGAGAGAGAGAGAGAGAGAGAGAGAGAGGGAGCTGTGAAGTTGCTGCTACATGTGCGTCCGTTGGTGGGAAAACTTTTCATTATTTGAAGTGAATAATGTTTTTAACATTTCCACAGCAAATGGTATACTGTACAAAAACTTATTTTAAATTGGATTTTTAAAAGCGAAAATAGAGTTACAAAGAAAAATGCACTTTGACAGCACTTAGTCTAAGAAATAAAAAGCATGGTGCACTTACATTTTGAAAAAAAAAAAATCACAAGCAATAAGCAAAATGCTTCTGCGATAAATGGTATCTTATGCGATTTTCTATTCAAATACGTCTTTTAGAACCAGAGATATAGTTAAATATGAAATATACGTTAAACTCTCACCAGCGAAGAAATTGCAAATTGCTCATTGTCTTGAGCAGGAAATAGGAATAAAGCGTTTAACGGAGTGAGCGGCGTCTTAACAATTTCTTTTTCAACCAGGTTTTAACCCGATTCGATACGGCTGCATACACACCCACACACATAAGCACACACATACAAATGCACTAAAAAAAAAAAAAAAAGAACAAACGAAACATCCCGAGAAATTCGTTCGATTCTGATGAAACTCCGCATACAAGTACCTCAGGGGAATATACAAATGAATAAAACAAAATAACAGCCGTTGAAGAAATAGTGGCCCGACACAATGCATGGAGACTATATCAAGAGCAACACCCGCACGCAAGGGGGAAATCGTGACAGCGGATTGCGGTTGCATTAACCTCCATGGACTGTGAGGATGCCTCGACGTCAGATCCGCGTACAATACGAGCAGTCGAACGAATTCGAGCATCAACCCCTAATAGCTTTACAGGCCCGCGCACCGAATACCGGAGGCTGGGTGACGTAGGGGAGAGTAGTCTGGTCATTCGTGGTATGTAGTCGAGCATGCATGAGCTTGCTCACCCTGTGTAAGCGTTTTATTACAAACTTTTTTATTTTAAAATTTAATTTGCCATGCACAGGCAATTATATTTTTTATTTACCTGCCCAGGCGAATGATTTACATGCCCTGAACATCTCGGGCATAGTATTTTTAAGCCAGGGATATTGTTATTTTTAAGAGAAAAAAAAGTACATGGATCGGCATGAATCCACATATTGTGGAAACTATGTTCTAAACAAACAAGGTTTTTAAAATACAAGTAGAAATATGTACTCGCGTTTTTTTTTTTTGGAAAACATTTGCTTAAAATGAGAGATTAATTTTTTATTCATTTATCTAGACTTATCTGTTTCCAGACTTCCAGCACTGTCTTCACAAGCTACAGCTATAATAATAACTGTAACTAATATATCTCATATTATCCGATAACTATCGGACAGTGTGCTTCCAAACGTGGGGGTGGGTGTCAATCTTTGCATGGGGATAAACTTCTCCATTCCTTCATAGAATTTATTTTGAAACCAAAATCATAAAAAAAAGGAAAAAACAATCTTTTTCAATAGCTTTAGTAATGACAAAACATTTGTGCAAAATTTTATAGTATTGCTTTCTATAGTTTCTGAGAAAATGGTACATCAAGTTAGTCAATTTATAATGAGACATGCACATCTTTTAAAATACATCCTATAGTACCAAAACAATCGCTTAGATTTATTCAGTACAATAACTGCATGTGCATTTGTCACGTTCTCAAAAAATATAATAATTATCTGAAAAAATACTTTAAGAAATTATTGGAACAAATTTTAGATTTTCTTAGAAATGTGTCTTTGAAATTCTTCAAGGAACAGCTAACGGACACATAATTAAGTTGTGTTTGTGATACACAAAGAACTACACAACCATAATTATTTGTACATTGGCAGTTTTCCTGAAAACTTCTTGAAAATCAAATTTCAGGAAATTTCTGCCAATAAGTTACTTGCATTTTTCCAGATAAAAAGAAATGCTTATATTGTGGATCCAAATAGTTTTGCTTAATGCTACTAATATACTTAATACTGATGTGTTGAACTTTGACAAGGTAACGTTTTTGAAATACTGCTCGGGAAGAAAAAAATTATAAACTTTATATTTGCTTATCAAAATGAAGTTGTCCAAACACGTAAGTAGATGGTACTAAAATTAGGAAAACTTGTTATGTCATTAAAACGTCATTATTGTACGTTTAATAATGTAGCAATTGCATAACTTTCTTGAAATCTTAATTTATTTTATTCAATCAGTGGATCAAGCAGCAATTCACTGTATGTATGTTAAAAAGTGTTTTATTGAGCCTTTGGTAATAATTAAAAAACGCAGAAAAAAATTCAGTTTTTTTTGACCTTTTTACGCTTTCCAACCGTAGGTTAAAGAAGCGTATAACCGATATAGTCACATTCCTTTCGAGCTCTGTGTTTGTGCCCAGTTTTGGAAGTGTATAGTGAGTGTTTGTTCCTATTTTTGTGTTCCCCTTCAAGAAGAAGATCTGTACTTTCCTTTAGCTCAGCTCCCAAGTCGGTGAGTTGCATATTTTGTTTGCATTCAACGTTTTATTATTGTCGATCAAGCTGATCGATCCTTAAGTTAGTCCTCGCCATTTGCAATGGCGGGCACTGAAAAGGGTGATGTCCACGCCCACATCAGTGATGCTCATTCAACCTCCTCCTCCTCCTCACTCTCAGGAGACCAATCAGCATTTATGCACGTCAGAGACGTCATACGCATACAAGATGTGGCGCGCGACTCCTCTGCAAAGGCTCAAGCTGATATCCCTGCATAGGAGAGTGACGTCACCTTTACGCACGTCCCTGGTTCATTTGCCGAAGCTATGGATGTGACCGATTGCATGGTTGCGTTGCCTTCAACTGGCTCAACTCAGTTTACCAAGCCGCTACCAGCAATCAGCACTGTGTCTCATCCTTCCTCTGCCAACTCTACTTCTCTCACTTACTCCAAAGTGACCTCCGGAGCGAGAGTTCCTTCCAAGTTTATTGCTCCAGTTTTTCCTGACTCTTACGTCAGTGTAGAGGGTAGTTCTGCCACCATCGATATCCCAGAGGATTCCCTAGCCGGGAAACAACTTTTTCTCCACAATGGATTTCGGTGTCTGTTTTGATGCATTACCAGACACGAAACTTAAGGAATATAGTATTGCCCTAAAGAAGATGCTTCCTACAGGAGCTTATATCACTCATATGGCTCGAAAGCCACGGGTCAGTATTAGTGTATTTTGCCCGTAAAGAACATGCAGACCTTGGTTTGACTGATGGCTTGTCCATCAAAGATTTGCATCTTCTGGCTGAACCTGTGGCGCAGCGACCTATCCAGGTCACTTTCCACCCAGTCCCGCCTGAAGTCTCAGATGTCGCTCTATGCACTTTACTCAGCAAATTTGCCCGAGTGGTTGGACCAATAACGACTCTTGCCGCCTCGGTGGCGCAGTGGTCTAAGCGATGGCCTCTGATCATTCGTCCGAAAGGGGCCCGGGTTCGAATCCCTGTGAGGCATGGATGTTGTGTTTGTCTTACGGCACTGGTTCTCTCCCTTCCCTGGAACCAGTGGCCCTAAATTAGGGACGGGCGACTGCTTATAGCCCATTGAGTTGCTCATGGTGGTCGTTAAACCTCCAATAAAAAAAATAACGACTCTTTCGTCGGCGCCCAGAGATCCCGATGACAAATCTATTGCAGGGTTTCGTCGAAGTGCCCGCGTCATATTTCCGTCGGACGATCATCTGCTTGGGTGCCCGAAGATCCTAACCGTACGGTGTGGCCAGCAACGTCGGAGAATAGACGTCATTACCTCTTTGCACTGCACGCTTTGCCATGGCGAAAACCATCTTCGCGTGCACTGCCCACATCAAGTTCCACCGACTCCGACTGGCGCTCCTACAGGTACTGTTCCTACCTCGAAGCGTACCACACTATCTACTTCAGCACAGCAGGCCTCGGAGCCAAGATATGAGGAAAAAAGTTCGCTTATAGACGTTGGTCAACGCAACGCTCCCACAGCCGCTTCCTCTTTTCCACTAGAGGACTTTCCTACAATTGCCTCCTCACTCCCGCAACGTCGTCGCTCCACCACTGAGTCCCTTTCAGAGGATTCATAACCAGATTTTACCACTGGAACCTCCGAAACAGCGGATGTGGAGTCCGTTGGTCCAGAGACGCAGTGTGAGGAAGAGACGACCGAGCCTCCACTGAAGCGCCGCGGCTCTGGCCCCAGCAGGCGAGTAGCGAAGAAACAAAACTCTACTTCACCTCGTTCAACCTCCCTCTTCCAGCAGTTCTCCTCGACACACTTCGCCAGCCGAAGTCTCCTTTCCCACGGTCGAAGAGTTCGCTGCATTTCTTAAGACAGCCAATATACCTCCCGTACCACTCTCATACATTGATCTCCATACATACTTAACGAATCCGACCAGCTACGCGATAGCAACGTGCCTTATCAGTCAAGAATCCATCGCTTCGCCAACTTGTGCCGGAGCAGATCTTCAATGTGTCGCTTTTCTGCCGTTAGAATGTTCCCACCCATCCGTGGGCACAAATCTTCTATAATCGTCTCAAGTCTTTTCCTCCAGCTCTGAAAGATCTTCAGCTAGAGCCAAGGAACCCCACAATTCAAGATCGTGTCACTTAATTGCAGGGGATTCGCTTCCCCCCTCAGCAACTCTCTGGCATATGAAGACCTCAACCCGTTGGGGGCTGATATTCTCCTCCTTCAAGAGACAAATTGCAAACCAACTACCGTTTATTCTCGATGGCGCCAGTGGAACTTTGTGTTTCATCACGCCTATGGACTAACATCTTATAGCGGCCTTGCCATCGGCATTAGTCATACTTTCAATTCTATTATCACATCCCTCTCTGTGCGAAATATTTGTCGAGATCTCTTACAGCATGCATCCTTTACCATCGCGTCTTCCGGATACCATTTATTCAATATCTATATTCCAAGCACTACAACTCATATATCGATTCTCTTCACACGTCTTTGCAGAGCACTGGACCGTATCTCCCCGTCAGACCATGTTCTCGTTGGCGGGGATTATAACTGTACATTGGATCCTCTTCTGGATAGGTCTTCTACCAATAGAGAGCGCCGCCATGCCCTGGCGAACCTGCTCCAGACAGTTGTCACCAACAACGCTCTTCATGATGTACATCGGCATATTCATCCATGGTCGACTAATTACACTTGGCGCTCCTCTCATGCGCAAAATCCTTTCTTAGCCCGCCTTGACAGGTTTTATGCCTCCAGTACTCTACTTCCTGCTGTGACAGAATCGAGTGTGCATCCTACGGCCTCATCTGACCATTGCGCCATTGCCATCATTGTCCATACTGCACCATTCAAACCCAGGATAATACACCCGTGGACATTTGATGATGCACTTCTCTCCGACCCGGCATTCTGCTCTTCGGTCCGGTCATTCCTGATTGACAGACGACCGCAGCTTCAATCTGCACTCTGCGGATTAAATTCTTGCATGGAGATCAAGCAACAGCTCGTTCTGCATGTCCGTAACTACTCATTCCAATTAAAGACACTCCAAAACATGCGCCTAGACTATGTTCGTTCAATGCTATCCATGCTCAGTCTCAGTGATCCTCTCTTCTCCTCCTTTCAAGAAGAGCTTCGATCTCTTCTCACTCCTCTGGCACAACAAGCTCTCCGCCGACTTCGTTTGCAACACCTGACGCCGGATGCTCACAACTATGAGTTCCTGACGTAGGTGGAAAACACCCGACGAGCTTCGACCATACTTCATCATCTACGCCCTTTCTTCTGGAGAGGTATCAGATGAGCCGATTGCGCTTTGTTCCCATGTCCGTCAGTACTTTTCCATGAAGCTTTGTGAACCTCCTCAACCATCCTCTGCAGTAATGGATTCTCTCCTTTCTAATCTACCTCAGGTTCCCCCCCCCCATCTCGCTTCTTCTCTTCTCCTTTCCCCCACGCCCTCTGAACTAAACACTACATTCTTTCCTCTGAATTCTAGTGCCGCTCCGGGTCCGGACGGCCTAACCTATAGCTTTTATAAAACTTTTCTGCCTCTTCTTCTTCCGTTTCTCCTATCCGCTTTCTCTGCTGCCTTTACTTACTCTCCTCTCCCGAGGGGATTCACAACTGCATACGTTGTCCTTTTCCCCAAGAAAGGTGATCTCCTTGACTTGGTGAACTGGCGCCCAATTTTCCTACTGAATCTTGACTACAAACTTTATACCAAGCTTCTTTCACAGCGACTAAATCCCATTCTCACTCACATCCTCTCCCCTAACCAGACTTACACAGTTCCCGGCCGTTCCCTATCTCACAACATCTATCTCCTGACTGATCTAATTCACCTTGCGCGCTCCTGCTCTGAACCCCTCGCCCTCCTCTCTTTTGACCAACAGTCCGCCTTTGATAACACCTCCCACACTTATCTCTCTGCCACACTTCTCCGATTTGGATTTCCGCCTCCGTTTATTTCTCTCCTCACCTCCCTCTACCATGACGCCAGTTTCCAGGTCAAGTTGCCCACCTTTCTTACAGCACCAATCCTATTCCGCCGTGGAGTGGGGCAAGGCTGCCCACTCTCCGGTCAACTTTTCGCCATAGCCTTATAACCTATTCTCCGCTCCGTTCAACGTTCCTTTCAAGCCACCCTCCCGCCACTCATCGCCCGCACGAGACACCATGTCACCACTTCCGTGGTGTATGCAGACGACGTTACCTTCTGTATACGCCTAGATTCACAGTTCTCTTTGCTCCAAAGTCTTTTCGCCGATTACGCCTCCTGCTCCGGAGCTGCGATTAATACAACCAAAAGCACAGCCCTGTGGTGTGGCTCATGGGTTGACCGCTTGGATTCCCCATGGGGAGCGCACTGGTCTTCAGCCTCTCAACGTTTCCTTGGCGTACATCTTGGCGTCCCAGGTGAAGCCTCCAGCACAACGTGGAATACCATCCGGCCACGTCTTCATCGGTCAACTGCGTTTTGGCGAAAAGCGCAGTTCTGTACTTCATATTTTCAACGTGCACGTCTTGCGCAAACCTATCTTCTCTCCATGTGCACACATTCCCGGCTTGCTACTAAATCCCCACTTCTTCGACTCAATGATATCACTCGCTGTGTTCACCTCAGTTATCTGTACCGGACACCACTGGCTCAGTGCCTCCAAGCTCAGCCTTCCTCCTGACCAAGGTGGCATTGGCCTAATTGATACACGACTGTACTATCAAGCTCTCCGGATTACTTCGTTCCTCCGTCTTCATACTTCACCTGTTGCCGACGCCGTTACCGCAAGGAATGTCATCACCTCTTCGAACAACACTAATTTCACTTTCACTTCCTTCATTCTAATGGACCTCCGAACTACTACTCACTCTCGCCTTCCTCCTGCCTTACGGGAAACTCTTACCTTTCTCCGCTCTCTTCCGCTCACTCGTTCCCCACCCGATTCCACCACTGAACTCCTTGCCGAACCCCTGTTCTTCTCCTCTCTTCTTCACCCTCCTCATCTTTCATGCTTCGTCTATCCTTCTTGGCTCCGAATCGGAGTTGTAACTGTCAAAGACCTTGTAACCTCAGATCTGTCCTGGCGAACCTACGCCAGCCCCCCTCCCCAACTGTTCTTCTTTCACCTTCCTCTCGCTCTGTCTATGACTCCCTACTCTCTACCATCATTGCTAAGTTCCCTCATCTTGCAACCCCCACCGGCCTAACCTTTGTTCCTTCCGCCTCCCTTCCCCTTCCTTTCTTTATTTCAATCGGCAGATCTACACTTCCACTCTCCTCTCTTTCAACCTCAATTCTCTATCGGTTACTTTTAAAATCCCACTCTCCTTCTCCCCTTCACATCCCTGATGTCTCCCAATCCTCTCTCACCGCTGTCTGGTCTGCCACGATTTCTCCTCTTTCAGTTCCTCTTGAGATAAACACTCACTGGCTTTTTCTCCACCGCCGTCTTCCCGTTCCATCCATCCTCCACCGCATGACCATTCTTGACTCACCTCTTTGCCCCTTCTGTGCTCAAGAAGCTGATGTCTCTCACGTTTATCTACATTGTGTCATCCTCCTTCCACTACTCCATCTTGCATTTTCCATTTGCTCAACGTTCAGCCACAACTGATCTTCCTTTCGATGCCTACAAGGCACTCCTTCTGCAGGTCTCTCCGCCAGTCAAGCTTCAACCCATCTGCTCATATATTTTCATCCTGGTGAAACACGTGATCTACGTATTTCATCAGCGCTGCCGGGATATCTCATCTCCTTATACCATCCACCAAGCTTCTGTGGAACTACTGTGCCACTTTCGGGAGCGTCTCCTCTCAAGACTTCGTCTAGAGAACCTTGTGGCCGTTGCCCAACAGAGAGAACAACATTACCGTTCCACCTGGTCACCGGCCGCTTCCTGGTTCGCCGGCATGCCAGCGACGTTGCAACTGACTGTCGGTAATTTATAACCTCGTTGCTCCTAGCTCTGTTGAACTTCAGTTCAACGTCCATGCTCACCATTGGTTCTCGGAATCAAACTTCAACATAAAGCATATATCTTCTAACAAATGTGAATATAATATGCACCATTCTGTACAAATGTATATAGTCTTACTTGTTTTCTCTTTGATTATCATTTTTTCTACCAGTACTAAGACATCGTAATTCCGTTTGCCTTAAGTTTCACATTGTCTACTTTGTCATCTACAGTTCTCCTTTTGTACAGTGCTTCATTATAATATTCTCGTTCTGTTATTTGTCAGCCCTATAATATACTTATGCTTCGAGACAAAATGTTTCGACAATCTCTGTTATTGTTCTTGTGCAAAATGCCTGCACCTCTTACCACGAGGCTCCTTTGTGAATCAACACATCGTGCTGTGTATAATGTACATAGAATTTTAGAGTTTGTATATTTTAGCGTACAATATATGTATCGGAACGCCCATGTTCGCCTCCTGAACCCAACCTTGTTAATAAAATTGTGTTGAACTGAAGAAGCGTATATGCTCCAGCTTTGTCCGTCCGTCCGCACGATAACTCACGTGAAAATGGTTCGATTTCAACGAAATTTTAGTATGTGGTAGGGGACCACCGGGGGACGAACCCTATTGAAAATGGGCGAAACAGGGTCAAAGGTCAGGACATAGGAGCGGGATCCATTCCATTGCTCTTATGCGTCATAACTTGCGTAAAAATGATTCGATTTCGATGGAATTTTAGTATGTGGTAAGGAACCACTTGGGAACGAAACCCTGTTGAAAATGGGCGGAATGGGATCAAAGGTCAGGACATAAAAGCGGGGTCCATTTCATTGCCGTTATGCGTCATAACATGCGTAAATATGGTTTGATTTCGATGAAATTTTAGTATGTGGTAGGGAATCACCTGGGCACGAACCGTATTGAAAATTGGTGAAATGGGGTCAAAGGTCAGGCAGGGCATAAGAGCGGGATTTATTCCATTGCCCTTATGTGTCATAACTTGCGTAAAAATAGTTCGATTTCGATGAAATTTTGGTATTTGGTGAGGAACCACCAGGGGACGAACCCTGTTGAAAATGGGCGAAATGGGGTCAAAGGACAGGGCATAAAAGCGGGATCCATTCCATTACCTTTATGCGTCATAACATGCATAAATATGGTTCGATTTCGATGAAATTTTAGTATGTGATAGGGAACCACTGGGCACGAACCCTATTGAAATTGGGCGAAATGGGGTCAAAGGTCAAGACACTGGAGTGGGAACCATTCCATTGCCCTTGTGCAACATAACTTACCTAAAAATGTTTCGATTGCGACAAAACGTTATCATGTTGTTCCTGAGGTATAGTGAATCGGTTCTGTTGAATATCAACGAAATGGGGTCAAGGGCAACATTTATTCCACAGCCATTATTCTCATAACTTGCGTAAAACTGCTTCTATTGCGACAAAACTTTAGTATGTTATTCTTGAGATATACTGAACCGGTTCTGTTGAAAATCATCGAAATGTGAACAAAGGCCAGGACACAGTAGCGAGATTTATTCCACAGCCATTATCCTCATAACTTGAGTAATAATTTCTGGTATGTTGGAAAGCGTATCATAATCAATGCATTGCATGATTTTACTAACTTGTTTTATATATTAGTGATCACGGATTGCACATAAATTGCTCGTTACTGTCTGATGTGAAAATTTCACTAAATGAATTATTTCATTACTATAATTTTCATAGTCATAAGTTTGCAATGAATGAAAAATCTGATTCCTTAAATTAGTCAATTAACATCTTTTGAAACGACGGCGATATTTCGTAATGGACCAAGTACAAGAACGATTTGTTCACAAGTACAGGAATCATTCGGTTAACTATAAAAACATTATAACTTCAAGTGAAACTACGACAACAGTTTATAATTTTGATTATAGGAATGGTTTATCACTTCCAGTTAAATGACAGCGATGCTTGCATTAAGTTGACGAATCTGTCTTGCTTACCCTTTCAAGTCGAAATTATTGCTACGCTAAATTTTACGCTGTAATTTCTTTTTCTTCTGTATTTTAAAAGATTATAAAACAAACGTGTTAACTCTGCAGTTATTTAGAAACAAACACAGAAGTTCTTATTAAATGCAGTGAAACTCTAAAAGAACGCACGACCTGGTTAGTTGGTGTACGTAAAGACGCGTTCGTTTCGCACATCGCCGTAATGCTCCCTCTCCGCGACCACGGACTACTCTAGTGACGTCACAAACCGGTGCGCGGGCCTGCTAAGCTATTAGGGGGTTATGGTTTGAGGGAGAGCAAAATAATTGGGGTGAGAGATGCCGGTAGGTCCAACGTGGTTTGATTGCCGGGTCGGAACGGCGCGGCAATCAGACGACGTTGACGACAATGGGTTCAGGACGGTACAAAACTGCGGCACGCTGGTAGTGGACGGCCGAGGGCAACGACAGAACTTGAAGATCGAACGAATGTGAGAGCCCCACGAACAGAACCGAAATCGTCGCTCTCACCCATCCGTAGCCATGTCAAAAACGTAAAATGGAAACTAATTTGCTATCGAATCTGATAGGTGTGAGGCATCCCTGAGTAGAAAGAGATCATTTCCGTGTAAATCGGTTGTTTCTTGGAGGAGATATTTGTTTTTATTGTTCGGGACGGACGGATGGAACGCAATTCTGTATTGTATCTCGTGGGTGATTTGTTCCTGAGTAGAAAGTGACTATTTGCGTTCAAATCGGTTACTTACTTGTTAAGAAACGAGCTTTCGTGTGGCCTTAGTAAGTCACATTTCAATTTGTAGATGGTCCCTTAAAAAACCTGTCTTCATTTCCTAGGCGATTGTTGCATTTGCAATTTGTTTACGTTCCCCTTAAGGCTACGAGAGTCGACGGTCGTCTGCCATGCCCGCTAGCGCCTTACGCCACGAAGCTCAGCTGCATGTGTCGGTGGATCTCAAAGGTGTCTGTATTAGGACATTACCCTGTCTTCGTGTGTAATTCCAACTTCCTCTGGTTAAACATTGCGCAGAACAAAAATGCGTTTCTTTACTTTTCGGAAACAACTCTTATCTTGTGCTGTTTGCTTTAGTAAAATGCATTCTACATTCAGATAAATGTTAGTGTAAGAACGGAAATTATTTATGTGATGTGAGATGTTAATGAACATTAATTAGCATAATTATGCATAAAATTAATCAGATTATGCAATAAGACTGACATAATGTTTGATGAACACTAATCAGCACAATGCTACACGTGCGTGGAAGGAAAGCACGTGTTTTTCTTAACAAAGAAACAAGACGCAGCTTCTGAACATTCCAGAAGCGTTCTGTGTTTAAGCGTGGGATAATCACCAGACTTTGAATGACGCCAGTGAGACGTCTTAGATCATACTATCCTTGCCTTTGGACAATGAAGATTTACCTTAAGGAGGAAAGATCAGATCTTCCCTTAAGAATGAAAGTACACACGATACTTTGTTGAAACCAGACAGGAGCCAGGGTGTCTGGCTTACCTATTGCAACCTTTCATGACTTAATGTATGTTGTTCCTTAATCTGTATATTCACTGGTGTCATAAGCGTCCGTTACGATCCGTGCGTTTAAAATTGCGATAGTCACGGCGGATAAAAAGGTCCTTCGTAGCCAGATCAAGGACGGAAGACCCATAGAAGAGAGAGGGGGGGAGAAAACGTGGAACGGAAGTCAGTTGACCTTAGCTGGGAACACCCAATGCAGGACTCTCAGGATCGCCTCCCGGGGGAGCAGCAAGTAAGAACCAATTGGAATGAAGGAGAATGTCCGTCGGAGAGGGAGATCGGAAAAAGAGAGATTCGCTCTCGAGTTTTCACGGAAAAAGGTTGGTGTTTAAGAGAAGCCGGGTTCGAGGGAGGAACTCGTGCTGGGTAGTGTTCTCGATGAGGAGACGCTAAGTTTCCCGAGCTAGCGGGGCTTGTACTGATACAGTAATACAGACCTATGAGGATCTCACCGTCGGAACTTATTTTTTTATTTCGTGTAGCGTGGTGCTACGTACCGGCATCTTAAGTGATACAGGCTAAGTTTAGCTCTCACTTATCTCGTGAGTTAGTTACTAGAAAACAACAGCACAGGTTCTTGAAAGGAGATATCCTTAGCGAAGGAGTAGATATTGCCTCCGGTGCATCTATCACAGCAATAAGACACAGATATGTAACGTCGCTACAGCAGCACTCGATGCTAATATTAAACTTGCGCTAATTTTATTTTTGACGGTTAAAATTCTTCGTGCCTGAGTGAATGTTTTGCAATCCTTACCACCCCTCTCTCGATAGCAGATCGATTCATGGAAAGCTGAGAGAGCGATCCGTATTAAATGTTTGTTGGATAGTTCATTTGAAAAGAACCTCACCTCCCTTGTGCTGGGGGAACAGTTAATCAAATCACGGAAGGTAAGACCGATGCGGGTCTATGATAATTAATATAAGACTTTCCACCCCTACAATTAGAAAAAATCATTCCTCAGAATATAAAGCCTCGTCAAAAAATATTTCGTAGTGTTTTCTTACCGTAAACGTCTCTAAGCTACTAGTTCCTTCCATGCATCCACATTTCATGTTCCTTTGGATGATCGCATGTGCCAAGTCTCTGAGTGAGTTAATGGCGGCTTCCCTCGAAGGAATGCTCAGGAATGACATGAGATTTCCACTGTAGCACGTCTGCACAATGAGCACGAACAACAACCACAAGCCAATAAGCAGTCCAAACAAAGGGGAATTAACAGCTTTTGTATTACTACCTGAAACAAACATAAATTATTATCTGATACGACAACACGGAATGAAAACAAAGTGATAAAATTTGGATATTATTTAGTTTGTCATACCATATTTTTCGACTTGTTCTTGCTACAATGAATTCGACGAAAATTTAATTGAGTCAATATCATAACGGGGAAAAAAAATAAACCAATGTTGGGTGGTTATAAAACAAGCATTGTGCCACATGTACTGGGTGGTCATAAAATAAGCATTGTGCCACATGTACTGGATGTTTATAAAATAAGCATTGTGCCACATGTACTGGGTGGTTATGAAATGAGCATTGTGCCACATTTACTGAGTGGTTATAAAATAAGATTGCGCCACATGTACTGGGTGGTTATAAAATAAGCATTGTGCCGCATGTACTTGGTGGTCATAAAATAAGCATTGTGCCACATGAACTTGGTGGTTATAAAATAAGCATTATGCCACATGTACTGGGTGGTTATAAAATAAGCATTGTGCCACATGTACTAGGTGGTTATAAAATGAGCATTGTGCCACATGTACTGGGTGGTTATAAAATAAGCATTGTGCCGCATGTACTGGGTGGTTATAAAATAAACATTCCTATTCTAGGGTGTCTACAAATTTAGAAATGGAGGTACCGCGACGAAACGAGGTCATGGGGAAAAAAGTTAGATAAAAAAAAGAAATAGGTTCGAAATTACGCCGCTAGAGGAACAATTGCGCCGCAGACGCAAGAAAAGAACAAACACGTGTGCAGGGTGACCAGATGAGTTTTTGGAATGGGAGGACATTTTCGTTAAAAAAGGAGGACACAATAAATTTGTGCAAAAATAAATTCGAATACACATACTCTGTATTTAAATTTTCCAATTTGAGAGTTTATAAACGTAAAAATTTAAAAAAGAAAGAAAGATTTTAGTTTGCTGCACAGTTTTACTTATATTTTTCACTGGAAGAGATTTTCTTGGATATATCGGGTTTCTTTAACAAATCTTTGTAAAATTCAGAGCATGAAAAGTCATTTAAATTGTATTTAACTAGCAGTATACCCCTCACTGATTGATCAAGAAACTTGAATTATAAATAGAAAAAACTCACAGCAACGACTCACAAAACTCACAAAAGAAGCAGTATGAGCCGACTGTTTAAGTGATTACACCGCACGGTACCGTCCACTTGCGATGAACGACAAACAGACTAACGGGAACTGGCGGGTTTTCTCTGCGCTGCTGACCCACAAGTGACGCAGTGCAGCAGGCAGCTGTAGGATTGAAGGAACAAACTGATCGGGGTAGGAGGGAAGGCGCAAGGGAGAATCCAAAAATGAATGAATATATATTAACCGCGGCTTGATAGGATGTATGATTACAATAGAAGAATTTGATCAAAATGTTCAAGGGTAAATCAAAACGCAAGGTGAATGTTGTTGTATAATAAAGAAACTAACAGGCATACGGATAACAATTACTTTATTTCTCAACATAGCCCCCTGTCGTTCAACGCATTTTTTATATCTGTCTACAAGCTCCTGGATTCCTGCAGAGAAGAATGTTTTGGGTTGTTCCTGCAGCCACGAATGCACGTTTCCTGTACCTGGACATTACTTTCAAAACGGCGGCCTCGCAAAGCGTCTTTCAGAGGCCGGAAGACGTGAAAGTCGCACGGCGCCAGATCCGGGCTGTAAGCATGATGTGGTAACACCTCAAACTTTAATTCGGTGACTGTTTGTTGAGTTGCCAATGTCGTATGTGGACGAGCGTTGTCGTGCAGCAACAACAGTTTTTTTGGATAACATTACCAGTCGTTCTGTGAGAATTGCTGGTTTCAATTTGTCTTTCAGCAAGTCACAATATGACCGACTGTTTATTGAGTCACCCTGTGTTTGATAGTGTTCAACGATGGGTCCTTTCATGTCAAAAAAGAGAGTCAGCGTTAATTTTCGTGCCGAAGGGACAACTTTGAACTTCCTTTTGCATGAGGAGCTCAGATGTTTCCACTCCATGCTTTGCCTTTTGCTCTTGGGGTCGTAATGATGGACCCACGTTTCGTCCTTAGTGACAATCCTGTCCAGAATACGGGGATCTGACTCAAGCCGCTGCAAACATTTCTACCAATTTCTAGGAGTTGCTGCTTATGCGCATCAGACATCTATCGTGGCACCCATCTGGCACACAGTTTGTGATATCCGAGATCGCCATGCACTATTGAGAATGCTGAACCATAGCTAATGTTTATCTTTTGGGCGATCTCAGACAGAGTTGCGCAACGATCTTCTTTAATGAGCGCATTGATTCGATCCAGATGGTCCTTTGCGTGAAAGGTCGACGGACGGCCCGAGGGAGCTTCAACAAACACATTCGTTCTACCAGCTTGAAACTTCTCTATCCACTTGTACATAGGACCCAGGCTCATACATTTGTCCTCTCCATATTGCACCAGCATCCTACAATGAATTTCAGCGGGTTGCACACCCTCAGCCCATAATCTCACTACACTTCGACGATGGAGCATTACGACAAACGAACGGCCATGTTTACGCCCTTAGAACTACTAGGTAACTGCTGTTAAAAGATTAGCGATTGCATCCTCCAAATGTAAAGGTCACGTGCTCTCCTCCCCAAATTGCAATCTGCCGCAGCTCTGCTTGCCTATGTAACAAGAGCATTGACCTTACTATTTGATCCACCTTAGTGTTTGAATTATTTCTCACTGAAAAAGCCGGACATTTGGACTAATTCTCGTAGTGCATGGAGGACACGAGAACATGGTAAAAAAGGACGCCATTTCCTCCAAAAGCCGGCCGTCTAGTCACCCTGCACGTGCGTAAATTTACTGGTTATTAAAGCACAAACGTTTCAGGACAAAATCTTTTCAATACGCTGTCAATCACAAGAGATTACCTGTGATGCAAAGCTGAAGGCATAGGCGCAGGCAAGGAGGAGGGGTCCTCGGGTCTTCATATATATAATAAATAGTATACAAATAAAACAAAAAAAGCTTTATAAAAAAATTATTATAACACGAAAGAAATTAGACAAAAAGGCTAATACCATGAGAAGCGCCGAAGGCAGCTAAACCTCATGTAGTAGCATATATAGAATGAAAACATTACAGAACAAAAATACAAATTTTTTAAAAAAGGAACTTCAAAACACGTGAAAACTAAAACAGGTTGCCGTCATCAGGAGAGCATCAACCTGTGGAAGTGGCCTTTCCAGTACCAACAAAACGACATGGCAAGCTAAAATTGTCGGTTGGTCATGCTCCCTAGGCCACAAAACCAAATTCTAATAAGCACAAAAATTCCAAGAATCAAATTTATAAAACTAATAAAAGTAATTAAAAGCTTACCGGCAGAACAAAACCACCAGGACAAAAATCAAACAAAACTGAACAAAGCACCCACAAGAACCCAAATATATACACTGATATAAAGGTGGTCACGGTTAATCAACTACCTGACAAGATGCAAAACTGTGTATGTAGATAGGATCTTCAGCTATTACGGGCCCACCAAATAGCACTTTATGTTGCCTATATACTTAAAATTGTCAGGTCCTAGGTTAATAAAGCATGTCAATGTGCAATTTGAAACTCTTGGACACCGAATTGTAGTTCAAAATTAAATGGTTAAAATGATGTCTTAAGAAATTTTTAGGAAAATTGTTAGATTGCAGTTTAGAAAGAAGAGCTTTTAGATTTTTTACAAGTGAGAGCTGTGTAGAGTAAATTTTAGCTATTCTATGAAACTGAGAGATGAGTAGATTGTGATGTATAACTTTTGAAATGTTGGATGACCAGTGAGTGTTGTGAATGATATCAAACTCAAAAGAGTTTACTTTATCAAATAAGTTCACCACACCTCTTCCCTCCTCGTCTACCTGAACCTCTAAATCGAGGTAACAAACACAAGTAGACGATCTGTTGGTTTTTTCTAGAGCAAGGTCGTCAGGATACAAGTCAGTGGCGCAACGGAAAAAGTCCGGAATGTTAATGACAATGATGATATCAACATATCTTAGAGCAATCCCAGGTAAAGGATGATTGGCAAAAAATCTATCCTCAAAGAAATGTAGATAGAGATTAGCCAAACTGCTAGAAAAGCGACTGCCCATCGGGATACCACGAGTTTGGAGGTATAGCCCCTCGCCCACGGTAACAAAATTGTTATTGATACAGAAATCCAGTAGGAAGTTCCAATACTGTTCTGTAGTGTCAGGCTCGAACTTCGTATGTATGTTTAGGGCTACCTGCCACAGACCCTTCAATGAAATTGAGGTGAAGAGGTTTTTAAAATCGTAAGTATCCACAGATGTGACAGTCACCGAGCCAAGTGTCTCCAAGACTCTATTATTGCTCCCAATAATCCAAGTCGAACCTAACTTGCGAAGCGCCACGGACAAGTATCTTTGAAGCAACCCACCCGCTTTACTATTATAACAGTTGCGTCCACTAGTAATAAAACGGAAGGAAACAGGTTCCTTATGAAACTTTGGGATAGCATAAATAAAAGGAAAGTTTAAGTTGGACACATTAAGCTTAATCCTTTTATGCAGAGCGATTATTTTTTTAACAATGTCTTTATGGTTTTGAGAAACCGGAGTGTAAGTATCCGTGGTGTTCATCTCCTGTATTAGGAGATCCTGATAGAACTGTTTACAAAAGAAGACAAAGTTATTACCAACTTTTTTGATACATTCTGTCTTCCCTATCTGAACTATAGAAAATGCAAAAGAGTCACTGGGGTTAAAATTGAACTAAAAGATGAACTACAGCTGTATAATTCAAGACATCAGTATAGGCAAACAGTTTAGAAAATATTTCTAGAAAAAAAAATGGTCCTAAAATTTTGCAAGAAAGACCAAAACCCACGTGCTTTGATTGCAGCATCCACATCCCATTCACCAGATTTCTCCACAATGTGTTCAAAAAATTAAATAAGTTTAGTTCTGCGACACTTTGCAGTATTCGTTAAACGGGAGTAAAGTTTAACCTGGTTGGTACGACGGACGTAATTTTTTTAGCAACAAAATCTTGCAAATCATATACTGTATGTATTTTGATGATTTAGAAAAGTATGCTGCTAATTCACTCATAGTTTGAAAAAATGCCCGACATTCCTTGATATTCAAGAGGCTTTGTTTTAGAACTAAATTATAAACATGGGCGTAGCAATGCGTAAGTATTGCTAAAGGGTAAGCCTCAATAACTTTTCTCTGCAACCCATTAATATGTCCACTCATTACACAGGCACCATCATAAGTTTATCCGACCAACTTGTCCTTAATATTAAATTCCTCAACTGTATTTATAGCATGTTTAAAAAAACCACTAGCAGTTCTGTCACCACTTACGTCGGTAAAACCGATGAACCTTTCGTGTATTTGCCCATTATGAACAAAGCGTAAAATAGTTGATAGCTGGGATTTGTCATGACATCGGAAGTTTCATCCAGGAGAATGGCCACAAATGTGATTGAAGTAATTTCTCTCTCTATAAAGTCTTTAACTACATTGGATATAGCGTTAATGATATCACTCTGTACAGTGGAAGAAGTTTCTCGAAATACAGTCGATGTTTTTAAATGACTGTCTAAAGAGGGTTATACTCAGGGAGCATATTTAAAAATTCGATATAATTGCCACGATTACATGAATCTTCAAACTCGTCACGACCTCTGAAAGAAAGTTCTTGCTTAGCCAGGTAACATACAGCGTCAATTATTCTTTTCAAGATGTCTCTATTTTGCTTCACTTCTTTATTATGACGGATTATTTCAATTTGCTTGTCAATGAGTGTTGATTCTTTCTTTTCCAAATACCTTGAGATTTAGAAAATACTGCACGTGTGACTGGGAGCGTTCATGTTTCTGCATTGCTGCGGCTAAATGATGAAGATCGGAATAACCGTTCTTATTCCAAACACTTTTCCCTTTAGAGAACAGTAAGCAAGGCCAACAAAAAAGTCTTGACCGCACTTCACATCCAGTTAACCATTCTACTGTATCGTATTGTGAAACAGAGAAATGTCTCATGTACTCGGTTCTTTTATCTTTATGCTTGCACAATAAGTTTGGAAGAGGAGGACGTGGCTTACCTTCCTTAACTATATTTAGACAATCTGGAAAAGCTCTGACAGAAAATTGGACACGTAGTACATCGTCAACACTGTTCCCCATCCTATATGGATAACAAATATTCAAATTCTATTTTTAAACCTGTGCTCATCGTCACATCGATTCACACTGCGACGAAAAGACAGAAAAAGAACTCACAATAGAACGTTGGACTGTATGATGACCCTACAAGATTCCGAACGGAAATAAAAGTGACTAGTGGTGCTTGTTTAGGCGAGCACACCCTGAGAAGTTTTTAGCCGTGCGTTCAAACCACGAGAAAATAAAAACGTGACCTGCAACGCCATCTGGAGAGCTTTCTATGATAGCTGCTTTACGTACCTAGGTGTCCCCTGATTACACAGCACACCTGCAGAGGCGAATATCACTTACTATGTTTTTTATACTAAACAAAGCAACGAACCTTCTTCTCTTTACGAAAGCATTGCATAAGGGACTTAATTTTAGATACCACGTGAAGCTTCAGGACAAACTTTGGCGAGTTTTGCAATCCAAAAAAATAATATAACAGCAACTCGCATCAACGCTGAACTGCGTTACGCAATGGAATTGCAAGTGGTGCTGTATTCCACAAGCACACCCTGATAGATCAGCTGTAATGCTTGGGAAAATAAAAACGTGACCCGCATTGTATAAGGGAATTAATTTTAAATACCATGTGAAGCTTCAGAACAAACTTTGGCGAGTTTTGTTATCCAAAAAAATAATATAACAGCAACTCGCATCAACGCTGAACTGCGTTACGCAATGGGATTGCAAGTGGTGCTGTATTCCGCAAGCACACCCTGAAAGATCAGCTGTAATGCTTGAGAAAATAAAAACGTGGCCCGCAGTGTCTTCTAGGGAGCGCTTGCATCACAGTTGCTTGAGTATCGCCGGATTGCTAGTGGTGCTTTTTTGGGCAGCACATCCTGAGAGATCAGCTGTTTGAACCACAGGAAAATAAAAACGTGCCCTGCAGCGCCATCTGGGGAGCGCTGGTATCACAGTTGGTTTACGGTCGGACGTGCGCTCAGTAAATAGCATACCCGAAGATTTTAGAGCGAATGCGATATGCTACTGAACGAACCTCAATGCTTTTACAAGAAATGAAGATTTATCGATTGATGGAGAAAAGCTGGAGATAACAGACACGTACGTTTATCTTGGACAGCAGATATCAAGTGAGGGTCACATTGATGAAGAAATTAATCGGCGTACAAAACTTGCCTGGAGAGCTTTTGGAAGAAACAGCATAATTTTCAAGAGCAATATGCCATTATGTCTTAAAAGAAAAGTGTTTGATCAATGCATCCTTCCAGTGCTTACGTATGGTGCAGAGACGTGGACCTTAACTAAAAGAGACATACAAAGGCTGCAGACAAGTCAAAGCAGCATGGAGAGGTGCATGCTTGGTGTAACCAGGAGAGATAAGAAGAGGAACTCGTGGATCCGAAAAATGACAAGAGTGGAAGACATCATGATCAGAGTTAAATCCCTGAAATGGCAATGGGCTGGACATACTGCCAGAAGGACAGATCATCGATGGACAGCTGAAATTTTAGATTGGATTCTAAGGGACAGGAAAAGACCCAGAAGAAGACCACATGGGAGATGGGTGGATGAAATTCGAAAGTATGCAGGGGTGACATGGAGGAGACTGGCACAAGACAGACCGTTGTGGAGGAAACTTGGGGAGACCTTCGTCCAGCAGTGGATTGATAATGGTTGACAATGATGATGATGATGATAATATATTTCGGCCGTTCCAGCCAGCCCGCTCACCATATCTTACTCCTTGTAATTCCTGACTATGGTGGATACCCGAAGAACAGATTATGTTGGAACGGCATACTCTCGCTCTCAGATCTGAAAACGGTATCAGACGTAAAGTGGCCAACATGCGACATCGACCGAGATGCACTGAGAGCAGCCGAGCCACATGCTGCCCTTCGTTTGCGGCATGCCATCTTTTGTGATGGACAGAACATTGAGCAGATTTTATCGTGAAAAGTTTGTGCTGTCAATAACCAATAAATTCGCACACGTGGTAGTTGTTATCCTGCTTCTGGAGCACCATTTCCCCCCAAGTAGCGGAATTTTGATATATTTCTTTTCCCGCAAAATGGTTTTCCCATGTTTCAGTAAGAAGCTTACCAAGTATCGTCGCAATATCTCCATTTCTAGCCTTTAAAGGCACCCAAGAATAGGGACACTCATTTTATAACCACCCAGTATAATAAGTGATTGAATTGTCTCTAAGTGATTTGAATTGTTGCGATGCGTTATTTTTCACATACAGGGGTTAGACAGAATAATGTTAACACCACACTCAGAGACGTGGCTTTTAATGCAGGTGCGTACGTCGCAAAACGGAAAGCTATGAACAAGTTTTTGGTTGTATAGCTATGTCTTAAACCTCAAAGTCCTGTTTAAGTGCATTTAAAGTGTCTTGTTGCAAAATTTCTTTCAGGGTCAGGACGAAATGAGCTACCTAACGGACTTCGAAAGAAGGCTAACTGGTGGTGGCCGGCTAGTTGGTGCCTCCGTGACAACAGCCGCCAGGTAGTGGGGGTAACAAGAGCTACTGTGTCTAGCGCCATGAAAGCATACCGTGTTTGTGGCAAAATCTCGTTTGCGAAACACAAGAGCGGCCGGGAAGCGACCCTGTCTAATAGGAAGAGGAGAGCATTAAAGACGATTGTTACCCGTAATAAGAAGACCACAGGGCCGAAAATAAATGTAGAGCTCAATCTGCATCTCCAGAGCCAGTATCAACGAAAACAGTGCGCAAGGAACTGTATAAACAAGATATTCATGTCAGAGCTGCTATTGCAAAATCTCTGGTAACCCGGGAGAATGCACAACGGCGACGGCAGTGGTGCCAGGAGCATACAACGTGTACTGCCGATGCATGAAAGCATGTAATGTAGTCGGATGAATCCACATTCACACTATTCCCCACCGCAGGACGTGTTTACGTGTGGAGAACACCTTCAGAAGGGTACAACCCAAACTGTTTGCTCCCAACAGTGCAGCATGGTGGTGGTTCTGTCATGCTCTGGGTGGTCATATCGTGGCTTTCAGCAGGTTCTCTGATCATCTTGAAAGGATAGATGATTGGCAGAGCGTATGAAACCATTTTGGCCGACCAAGTCCATCCAATGGCTCAGCCATTGTTTCTTGCAGGGGATGCCATCTATCAAGATGATAACGCCCCAATTCAGAGAGCTCAGAACATGAGGACGAACTTTCACACCTACCTTGTCCTCCACAATTACAAAACTTAAACATAATCGAGCTACTGTGGTTCATGTTGGAAAACAGAGTTAGATCCCGGTATCCTCCTCCTGCATCTCTCAAGAACCTGGAGCAGTTTCGGCATGAAGAATGGTGTGACATCCCACTAACCACCATCCAGGATTTGTATGCATCCATTCCAAGGGGGTGGTCCCACACCCATTATGCTACTGTATTATCCCAAAGGGTGATCACACACCCTTTTAGGTACGTAAAACGTTCTTTTTCTAGGTGTTCACACAATTCTGTGCAACCCCTGTATATGCTTAAACTAAAGTGTCAGAGTCTTTTCATAGAAATTCAACGAGGTATTCTTGGGGGGGGTGTGTGTGTGTTATAACGTTATAACTTTTGAAAAGGATGCTTCAGGACAACTATATTATCAACCTAAAAGAACGTGAATTGGCATCAACTCTTTCTTCAGACATTTCTATTCCGATTGAATTCATTCTATTTTCGAAATTTTAGTATGAGAGACCTTTTAAGATCAGGAATTTCACCAATATGACGGATACCTCTATTTAACTGCACTTTTAAGTTTCTTTTAAGTAAATTTGGTTACTTATTAGTTAGACGTTTTCCAACTAAACGACACATTACTTTCACGAGCAGATTTAACAATTTCAACGCTGACAGTGGGTCACTGTAAGATAAAATGACAACATTATGCATTGTAGAGTGAAGTTGGTGTAGTTGTCGAGATTTATGTATGTGGAATTGTAGGGATTACGAGTATATTATTAAACGTTGATATAAAACTCATTGAGTTATATCTGACCGATTGTTGCTGTCACTGGATTTCATTCTATGTAGAGATTTGAGAGTCACTTTGTGTCAGTGGATTTGACTTTTCTATGAGTGAAAGAAGAGATAAGTTGGATTTGTTTTTCGTCTTTTACGCTGATTTTTTCTTTGGCCGTTAGCACTTACTTCCTTATTCAAAGAGTTTGAATACAAGTATTCTGAGAACATTTAGTCAACTTAAGCTACAACTACCGGAAGCTTGAAATACAGCAGCTATCTAGCTTAAACACTATACCGCATAGTTTTAACATTGCTTAATTATTTTCCAAAACAACAAGAAAAGACATTACTCTGAAGATTTGGATTATCCGGCCTTGTTTACAAATTGAAACTGATCTGAGGTTATTTGTTTATGTCCTACTTATGATATAAGTGTCGTGCACTTATTATTAAACATCAACAAATATGTTTACAACCTTATGCTAAACAAATACCGATATTTCTATATCTACTTAATTAATTTTTATGAAAGGAACCTGAAACACCAGTGCGACAAGAAAAATCGCAAATAATTAGTGTGCAAGTTTTTAAAAAAGTAGGTTCAACTTTTAAACCTTCCAGAATATTGTATATACACTGCCTGGCAGAGAAAATGCTACACCACGAAGACGTGAACGCAGCGCCATGCAAATTGTAGGATGGGTGCACAAGTACAAGTTATGCAAATAATTGCATTTGCAGGCCAATCGCATGAACGGCGAGCAGGATTTAAGCGGACAATCAGCCCGTGGGGCGATCAGTCCAGACATCGTCACGGCCACGAGAAGTGAGTGGTTCTGCTGTAACCGTGTCTTGAAAACGAACAAGGGGTGCCAATGCCGTTAAGACGCCGTCGTACGCGATTTCGTCAAACGGAAGAGTTCACGAGAGGTGTCATCGTAGGCCTTCATTACCGCCGGATGGTCCTTGCGTCGTATTGCGGAAGAAACGAAACGTGATCCACAACCGTCGATTGCATTTGGAGACAGTGGTCACAGAAAGTATCTGTGCAACGTCGTAGAGAGACCGGAGGACGGTGACGGACGCCCGAGCTCATCGGCCGTCGCATCCAACCCCATGCCATAGCGGAGCCACACACCACAACGGTCGACATTTCGCAGAGTGTACGGTGAGGTTTGGATGCTCCGTTATCGACGCGAACAGTGTCCCTCCGATTGGCTGCGTCTGGTTTGCTGTCCATCCGTCCGTTACGAAGGCTACCCTTAACAACGAACCATCGTCGTCACTGCTTGGCGTGGTGTCGCTCCAGAGCTGCATGGGATGCCGAATGGAACAGCGTGGTGTTCAGCGACAAGTCGCGGTTTCTGTTTCACCACGGATGTTCGCCGTGTGAGAGTCCGGAGGCGACGTGGCCAACGGGCGGATTCCTCAGCCATTGTGGAGCGCCACACGGCCAGGCAACGGGGAATCACGGTGTGGAGTGCTATCAGCTCCAGCAACCGCTCACCGCTGGTACGCATTACGGGCACATTGACGTCACGCCGCTATGTTGACGAAGTGGTGCGACCCGTGGCACTACCGTATCTACAGGACATCCCAAACGCCGTTTTTTCAACAGGATAAAGCCCGGCTGCATACCGCTCGGATCAGCCTAATGGCCAATTAGGATGCTTCCGTGGACAGCACGATGTCCCGACCTAGCGCCCATCGAGCATCTGTGGGACACGATTGGACGTCGGTTGAGTAACCTTCCACCCGCGCAAAATGAAGATGAACTGTGAACTCGGATTAACATCATATGGTCCACGATACCCCAGGACTCTATTCGGACTCTCATTGCCTCGATGCCACGTCGGATTTAACGCTGTATCGCCCAACATGAGGGCCACACTCCTTATTGATCATCCTGTATAGTCGGCCACTGGAGTTTGGTCTGTACGTGGCAATTAAATCATTTGTTCAGGACCTACTTTGCTATCTGTGTGTGCAGTTTTGTCTGTTTTCAAGCATTCGTTCATGGTATGGCATTTTCTCAGTCAGGCAGTGTATTATTATGCAGAGCCTATTAGAGTAAGTTCAGACAAGAGTGATATTTTGACTGCTGAAATATAATATAATTCTGTACGAAGAAAACCTTACATACATACACAAATAAACTTTTCTGAGTTGTCCAGTAGAAACAGACGTAAAAAATGGAATCTAGAAAATAATTAGGAAATATCGCACACGTCCAGTGGCTTTTCCAATTTGTGATAGAAAAAAATGAAATTTGAATTTTATAAAAGTTTTAATGTTTGCTGGAAATGCATAAGTTCACACAAACTTTCACGAACGCAACTCAATTTTCACTGAAGTGGAAAATATTAGAAAAGAATTCAGTTTCATTTTTTTTAATTGGTGGAGTACCGGAAAAGTTGTCCATCACAAAGTCGCCTTAATGGTAACACCGCATCATGTAGTCAACTCCACTGCATGCCACAAATAAAACGGCACGTGATTGGTTCTTACTTGCTGCTGAGGCCTCTCTCTAACTCAGCTGGCAGCGAAGGTCCTATCTTTGATCTTGGCTCACTCTTATGACTCACATGCTTCTGAGTTCTGACTGAATCATGAACTATCTAATCTTGATGTACTACAAATTTGTATCTAAATCAGCACGTCGAGTTGAATTACGTTGGAAGTGAGTCAGGAAATAATTATTTCATACTGTAATGAAAACACTGTTTATTTTTAAAATTTAAGATTACATATACCGTGCATTGTTCTTTAAATAAAACCCTTTAAATAAAATCTCCTGCAGCACTATTACTGGGAAGACATTTTTTTTCACTATATCTTTCCCATACCAGTATCCTGAATACGCCACTTAACATGTCTACATTCATTCGATACAAAAGTTCTAGTGAGCCTTCTAGAAACAGGAGCCACATGTGCAATGCGAGCACATTTTTTCGCTACTCAGAGGAAAAGTACACGCACGATATTTTTTCTATACTCAGGGTAATAGTACGTGTAAGATCATTTTTTCGCTACTCATGGGAACAGTACATGGAAGATCATTTTTTCGCTACTCATGGGAACAGTACATGGAAGATCATTTTTTCGCTACTCATGGGAACAGTACATGGAAGATCATTTTTTCGCTACTCATGGGAACAGTACATGGAAGATCATTTTTTCGCTACTCATGGGAACAGTACATGGGATATCATTTTTTCGCTACTCATGGGAACAGTACATGGAAGATCATTTTTTCGCTACTCATGGGAACAGTACATGGAAGATCATTTTTTCGCTACTCATGGGAACAGTACATGGAAGATCATTTTTTCGCTACTCATGGGAACAGTACATGGAAGATCATTTTTTCGCTACTCATGGGAACAGTACATGGAAGATCATTTTTTCGCTACTCATGGGAACAGTACATGGGAAGATCATTTTTTCGCTACTCAATGGAACAGTACATGGAAGATCATTTTTTCGCTACTCATGGGAACAGTACATGGGAGATCATTTTTTCGCTACTCAATGGAACAGTACATGGAAGATCATTTTTTCGCTACTCATGGGAACAGTACATGGAAGATCATTTTTTCGCTACTCATGGGAACAGTACATGGGAAGATCATTTTTTCGCTACTCATGGGAACAGTACATGGAAGATCTTGCGTTTAATCAGCCTTATATGACTTGAAAAGAATTTATGCAGACAAGTTCTTCAGGGATATAACGCGTTGTAGGTTGATGAACGGACAAACAGGACGATGACATAAGCTTATATTCTTCACTCCAAGATGATTATCCAAAAGACAGTAAAAATATGTTGTGCTTACCTTAAGATTTGTGGTTGATATTTTATCACTGTGCTTACCTCCATTAAGAAGAATTCCGAGCATATTCCAGAACGTGGTTATTAAACTGGGAGGCTTTCTCCTTGTTCTGTCCGTATGGCGTTTCAAAACCATCTGCAAAATGCCGACTTTCACAATGAGAGTCGAGAGTATCAAGCCCCATACCTAAAAAACAAAAACGCACTTATCTGGATTGAATGAAATCTAATGAAAGAAACAGTACAGCTGAAATTGCTTCGGGAGAATTCTGCAGGACAAGGTATTAAAAACAGTATTGTCTCTTGAAAGAAAGAAATGGCTTGAATCTGGAATGTTTCGCAATATAGATATCTGATTTCGCATATCTAGGGATAAATTTACAGTCTAACTTAAAGTGGAATAATCATATAAACTTTTTAATGAATAAAATGTCATTAAGTATTCGGATAGTTAATCGTGTTCTTATTAACTCATCAGTGTCAACACGAAAGTTTGTATATTATTCTCTGGTACAATCTCATTTAAATTATTGAATTTTATCTTGGGGACAAATAAGTAACTCTAATTTTAGGAAACTTCATACATTACAAAATAAGTATATTAGACTTTTAGAATAAAAACATAATTCTGATATGAATCACTTTTCCCTGATGAACTCACCTATACAGGGTTACAAGGAAAATCCTTGGTCAGGCCAATATCTCGCAAACTATGGCAGTTAGCGATTTACTTCTTGTGCAGTTGTATAGGAAACTCCCTATTGCGCGCACAATAACACCACGAGAGATCCCCTCGCCCCCTTTTTGAGGGGTTGAGGGGGCTATCGCGCTCCCCCTTTGCAGATAGGGCAAAAAAGTCAATTACAAACTTGTTCAGCTAGGCAAAAATAGTACAACAATGTTTTTGTCCCATAACAAGAGATGGAAGGGGACTCTCCAAATGCGAAAAAAGCGGAAAGCTACCTGAGTCGCTGTGTCCGAAGCATATTTGCATGGATTTCAAACGTGCTTTCTGCTCCGTTGTCAAAATACTAAAATGATATGCGTGGTCGGTATGCCAACACTTCGTGAATCAGTGACGGGAAGTCGATAGCTTTGCCGCGTACGCAAGTCAATTAGATGTGCATAGAGTTTTCCTATTGGATGAGTGTTTCGTCACTTTATGCTATTTCTCCTTGCCTCCGTGTTTTTTAACTGTATTGGACATCAAAGTCTGATATTAAATATGTGAAGGAACTGCGTTTTATTTCAGAACAAGAACTGTTGATAAGGTTTGTTGGGAAAATTTTCCTTTGTGCTTTCATTTACTTAGAACTTACCAGTTTAGATAAGTTCTAAGAAATAAGTTCTTGTCTAAATACTCTGTCGTTGTTTTCGGATGTTGTGATTTTCTTGGGGCCACATTCCCGGTCCCCTTTCCATCTTTTGTAATGGAACAAAAACATTTATGTACTATTTTTGCCTCGCTGAACAAGTTTGTAATTGACGTTTTGGCTCTATCTGCAAAGGGGGCGCGATAGCTCCATCAACCCCCCCAAAGTGGGCGAGAGGATCCCTCGTGGTGCTATTGTGTGCGTCATAGGGTGTTTCCTATACAACTGCACAGGTAGTAAATCGCTAACTGCCATAGTTCGTGAGATATTGGCCTGACCAAGGGCTTTCCTTGTAACCCTGTATATATGTGTCTTGACCCAAATAAATGTAACATATTAATATTAAAACAATTATATGATTATATTTTGGGTAAAGCCATGTACAGGAGATTAAAAAATAAAACTGTAGATCATACATTAATTTAAAATTTCATTACCTACCCATGATTGTAATTCTAGAAGTGGATCTCAACTGAGACCAATTTTCCCCAGGGTTCAATATGTTAAACAGTCTCTAAGTTATACTGGGCCTCAATTTTGGAATTCTCTACCTCACGATCTTACAATAATAACTAATTTCAATCTATTTAAAAAAAATTAAAACTTTACAAAAAGGTCAAAGGGATGCACTGCAAAAATGAGAACAGGAGGTCAAAGTAGTAGAGAAGTGGGGAAGGTTGGGAGGAGAGTGGAGAAAAGGAGGATAGGAAACAATTTTACTAATACTAGGGGCTGCGCCTCTAGGCTTGCTACGCTCGTTTCCAGAGTAGCGCTCTGGCCCCGCAGCCCGATCTCCAAGTATATCACATGAAATAAGAACTGGAAAATTCATATAAATTTCAATTTTTATTGCATGTCTAAGCAAATCAGGCTTGTTATTCCGAAATTTCAGAGTTTTTTTTACTGTCGTTAATTTTTGGAAAGTCGGACTTTTGTCGTTTGAACTTATAGCACTTTCTAAATTTACCACTAAGGAAAACAAAAGCAGTCCAGGAAGCATTTCTGTAAACCGTAAACCGTTATGCTAAACCGTTAAGGTGGACGCCAAGTAATATTGCTTCCTATACTTCCAATGGAAAAACTTTTGTACACATTTCCTTCACAATTATTGTGTTCCCA
Source organism: Macrothele yani (assembly GCA_039090855.1). Taxonomy (NCBI): domain Eukaryota; kingdom Metazoa; phylum Arthropoda; class Arachnida; order Araneae; family Macrothelidae; genus Macrothele; species Macrothele yani. The sequence continues at coordinate 134,044,820 of CM076995.1, read as the reverse complement.
AGGATGAAAATTTGAACATCGATTAAAATAACTTCATATTATAACTTGGAATACTTAATATTTTCTAAAACATAACCATAATTACATAAAAAATCAATAACTTTTCCTTTGGTGGTGTTGGAACCAGAAAAAAGATGGCGCGACCTGTACTTTGATGACGTCAGTAGACAAACAAATGTTAGATTGCATAATTTTGGATATGTTTTAGAAAATACTAAGTATTCCAAGTTATAAAATGAAGCTATTTTAATCGATGCTCAAATTTTCATCCTTGGGAACGAATTAATTGTCCGGAAAAAAGATGGCGCGACCTGTACTTTTATGACGTCAGTAGACAAAATTTGGAAAATACTAAGTATTCCAAGTTATAAAGTGAAGCTATTTTAATCGATGCTCAAATTTTTATCCTTGGGAACACATTAATTGTCCAGGAAAAAAGATGGCCGACCTGTACTTTTATGACGTCAGTAGACAAAAAATGTTAGATTGCATAAATATGGTTATGTTTGAGAAAATATTAAGTATTTCAAGTTATAAAATGAAGCTATTTTAATCTATGTTTAAATTTTCATCCTTGGGAACGCATTAATTGTGAAGAAAATGTGTACAGATAGCTTTTCATTGAAAGTATAGGAAGCAAAATTACTTGAGGTCCACCTTAAACAACTGAGATATAGCTTTACCAACAAAACATGTGCATAACAAATTCTCTGCGTCACCATGGCCGCAGGTCACGGGACCAGAACGTTCCTCTGTGGTTGTCGTGAAGACAGACAAGCCGTTCGTTTCTTTCCTTTGCGTCTTTAAAAAATGCTTAAAAATCAGAAAAGGACTTTTTCTTAAATTTTTTTTTGTAAAAAAGGGACGATAGTTGTAAGTTTATGCTGTAAAAATTGCAATGCGTTGTGATTCATAGTTTGCCATATATCCGTTTATTTAAATGGATCCCATTGCGTAATAGAGAATTTTGTGAAATTTAGAAATTCGATTTCTCGTAAACTAAATCAAAATAAAAAAAAAGAGCGACGAGGTGCAAAACTTCGGTCATGGCACTACATGCTTACAAAGTTTCGTGGTTCTGTTCCTGTTAGTGTGTCCGGAACGTCACCTGATAGTACTTTTTTGTTTACCTTAACTTTGAAATACAATAGCTCTTGAAGTATCGCTAGAATCGAAAAACGGTTTATTTCAGCATGTTCTCCAAACAATTCTCTACAAAGGATGTAAATTTCATAATTTTGTGTTCAATACGTTTTGCGCTGCGAGCTAGGAAAGCAAGAGTGTCGCGAAATTTCTAAAACAGCGGCAGCAGCAGCTACTTTTTTTTTTTAGACTAGAGAGACAAATTTCTACTAATGCCTTTGAATGTTATGCGCCATGCTTTCATGTGTAACCCTGACTTCCCTATACTTGTATAGGGAAATCAGGGCATTGTCAGGACTTTTGCGGCCTTTTCCCAGATCTCCCTTACTGTTCAATTACTTACACTGTTGTTCTATTACATTGTATTTTTGGGTTTAATCTAACAGCTAAATAAACTTAATTGAAAAAAATATAGAGAATAACCCGTGCATGCAAATATCAAGCATATGGACATTACCTATATTCAAAAACAACTTTTCAATTCAACTTTTTTTGTTCGCGTCCAAAAGTACGTTTTCACTATTTGGCTGGAAAGTACATGGGTATGTTCAACTCTGTTTTATGCCGCCCCGGTGGCGCAGTGGTCTAAGGCGTTGGCCTCTGATCATTCGTCCGTAAGGGGTCCGGGTTCGAATCCCGGTCAGGCATGGGTGTTGTGTTTGTCTTACGGCACTGGTTCTCTCCCTTCCCTGGAACCAGTGACCCTAAATTAGGGACGGGCGACTGCTTATAGCCCATTGAGTTGCTCACGGTGGTCGTTAAACCTCCAATCAAAAAAAAAAAAAAAAACTCTGTTTAACACAAAAAAAAAAAAAGAATTTTTCAACCCTCTTTCTAGAACTATATCGGGAGAAACACAAATGGACACATTACCACAGGGAAAAGATTTTCTCCCACGAAAGAGCGAAACAATTAGGAGATGTTATTCTTGTTCATCTCTGTCCCATTAGAAACACGTACACTATAAAAAAATTTCTTAAATTCACGGGCAATTTTCCGTTATTTCTTTCGTGAATTAACGAAGCATGTTTCTGATACTACCTTTTCCGTGAAATGACGGAAATAAATTTTAATTTCATGGATTTTTCGTACCACGGGAAAATTCTGAATTTTCAGAAACCTTTCCACAATAGCTTTTCTTTATTAACGGGAAATCTCCGTTCTCACTTTATCCGTATCCGTATGACCAGAAATTTCTGGTAATAGGAGCGATTCGTGAGAATACCTTAGGTTTGATTAACTTTTAAATTTCAATTGTCAGTCGAATTGTGAAGTTCCGTAGCGGGATCGGATATTGTGGATAGCATATCGCATGGATTTTGTTTATTGTGGCACACGATATTTTCTCCTTTACCCTATTTGGTGTACGAACTACTTATTATATATTGTGTTACTGTAAGAAACCGGGTACGTATTGTTCAGATGATTGATTACACGATGTCTGTGTATCAGTCTTCGGACAACGTAAGGCAAAAGCTGTAATACACTACCTACCAACAAGTAATTGGACACCTGTGATAGCAAAGGAAAACGAAGTTTATTCACCTTCAATAGTTGGTGGATCCTCCACGAGCGGCGATTACAGCTGCGACCCTCCGGGGCATACTCTCAACCAGGCGTTGTGCGACGGCTAGCGGTATTTTCTTCCACTCGGCTTGGAGAAGACAGATCAGTTCCTTCACCGATTTCGGACGGTGGGGATACCCCTTAATTTGACGCTCCAACTCGTCCCAGAGGTGCTCGATAGGGTTAAGGTCCGGGCTCTGCGCAAGCCAGTTCATTCGATTAACCCCATTTCCACCATACCAAGCCATGGTGGACCTCGCAACATGACAGGTGGCATTGTCATCCTGAAAGTAACATGGGTCCACCTCGAAAAACTGCCACAACGTAGGAAGCGCATGGTCATCCAAAATGGTGCAGTAGGTCCCGGCGTTGAGTCTACCAGGAATGGCGACCAAGGGTCCCGTGCCATACCAGGAGAAACACCCCATAGCATAATTCCACCGCCGCCGAACTTCACAGTTGGCACAATACATTCCGGCAGGAGGCGTTCTCCAAGCAGACGCCAAACCCAGACCCTGCCATCCGAACGGTAGAGGGTGAACCTTGATTCGTAGCTCCAGAGAACCTGTTTCCACTGTTCAACGGTCCGCTGTCGACGTTCTTTGCACCACGTTAGCCGAGCAGGGCTATTGGACTTGGTGATCAAAAGCTTGTGGACGGCAGCACGTCCATGATAACCGAGAAGATGGGCTTTCTTACGGATGGTATTCATCGAAAGAACACTCCCGGATGCCTGTTGAAACTCCTCGCGGATGTGGCCCATCGTTTTGGTGCGGTTCTTCCGAATTTCTCTGGCCAGCACCCGTCGGTCTCTAACTCCCAGTTTTGTGGATCTGCCGGGTCAGAGCACATTCCAACAGTCACCTCTCATCTTCCACTTGCCAATCACATCGGCCACTATCGATTTTGGGTACTTCAACTCGCTCGACATGTCACGTATGGATCGACCATTTCTGTGATACACGACGATTACACCTTTCTCGAAATCAGAAAACTCCGAACTGCGTGGCATCTTGCATGCGACTGGTTGCGTTGTTGTTTCCCACACGATATTTAACGGCGGCGGCCGTGACGTGTATCAGGACCGCAGATATCGTCGATTGCAGGGGTGTCCAATTACTTGTTGGTAGATAGTGTAGATATCAAGAGTAAATTTTATATTAAATTTTTTTTGTGAAATAATACTATGAAAAAGTACATTTCACCTTTTTTAAAGATAATCGAAAGTCATTATCAGTTGGAAAATCAAGTGGCAAAGCATTTTGTTGCTTCGAAAAATCACAATGAAAAATTTCTTAATTTGTGAGTAGTACTCATACAGAAAAAAAAAAAATCAAACCTATTTAGAAATATAATGAGCTCCAACAGAAAATAAAATGACAAAAAAAAAAAAAATTCATCGTCGCGGAATTCCTTTTACGATGCACGTGAAGCAGGTTGCCGAGCATTTGTAGTTCAGTGGTTAAAGGCGCGCGTTGCCTGTTGAGCCAGCTTAAACGTCCGGGGTTGGATCGTGACCTCAGCGGAAGGATTATCGGGGTAAGGGCTGAGAAGTACAGGGTCGTCGATTTTGCAGAATTTCAGTTTAAATACGGAAAAAACCTGAAATGAATTTGTTTCTGAAATAAACGGAATGTCTACGGAAAATCTGTTTAAGTACGAAAGTTACAATAAACGGTTACTTTTGAAAACGGAAATTTCTTAAAAAGACTGATACCTAGCGGCAACTTTGCTGCACGTTATTTTCAGAAGTTTTCCGTCAATTCACACCAATTATTTTTAACAGTGTAGAAGCAAAGAAACGTGACCTAATATATACAAGCATTTTATTTTTTCAGGGTGGGTATAACATTTTTGTTTCCATGCATCCATCTTCTCTCAAAAGACTTGAAAGTTGCACCTTTCTGAAAAGGAAATCGAGCTCTCATTTCCCGTTTTCCGTTTGCGCATTGGAACGGAAATCGAGAGATGCGATTCCGTAGAAGTGCCACAATTAATTGTTTGCAGGTAGCTATATCACTTTCAGAAAGAGTGAAAATTGCACCACTCTGCAGAGAAAGTTCGAAGTTCACTACCCATTTTCCTGACAACGTTTACCTTTGCCCCATCATCAGCATAGCCACCAATGATAATGTATCTCCGATAAACTGAGTATAGGATTCTGAACAGGTTTGGCCTAGTCGGAGAACGATTTGTTGCTCTTGCTTTTAAAGAATGGTATCGAAATTCAAAAGCTGCGGAGTGACACAATTTGGGAATTTTCTGAGTAGATGGCTAACTAAAAAAAGTTCGAATGCTGCTAACATATCGCTTGATCACACATCCTTGGTAACATGAGTGCCATACATTAGCGAAGTCTGATTCTTCGTTAATATACTCTTTGCCAAATATCCTAACCAAACAAAAATAAAAAAATAAAATCCGAAGCACCCAGAAGGAATCGTCGATTTCAGATGAAAATTGGTATGTGTGAAATGTACATGTATCGGAAAGGAAATGATTGCTATTACAAAGCAGTGGTGTAGGCCATTTATTCCGATAAAACAGCTACACAAGTGAAACAAGTCAGTATGTTGTAGTGCCACCTCTGTCTCGGATACAAGCAGTTCCCCGGCGTGGAATAGGCCCATACAGATCACGGATATTGTCCAAAGGTACAACATGCCAGATGGTGTGCCGCGGGCCAGTTTGCTGACATTCCGTGATGGGCGTAGGTGGTGTCCGATCTTTACCCAAACATGTTCGATCGGTGAGAGGTCGGGTGGCTATGGAAGGGTGTCGACTTTATGGCCGAGGAGAGCCGTTCCGTGTGTAGCTGGGCATTATCCTGTTGAAAAATTGCTGGGTGATGCTGCGACCCGGAATGGCAACACAACAGGCTGTAGAATGTCGTCGACGTACCGTTGAGCCAAGAGGGTGGTACGGAGGACTACCAAGGGTGTCTGGCTATCATAGGAAATGGCACCCCAGAGAGTCACTCTTGGTATGCGAGCCGTGTGCCGTTCCACGGGAAAGGGAGGATCCGTGCGCTGGCCGGGTCCTCTCCAGATATGTATGCGCTGGTTATCGGCGCTAAGTGTAAACCGTGACTCATCACTGAAGATGACACGACGCCACTACACAGTATCCGCCATTGATCGGGCCAGACACCACTGCAACAGGTACCGACGATGCTCGCTGCTCAGTGGTAGAAGGTAGAGTGGCATCCTCGACTGCAGTTAGTCCCCGTGCCGCAAGTCGTCTGGCAATGGTCCTAATAGTCACTTCTGTACCTGTAGACGACGCAACATGACCACAGATAGTTGAGAACGTAGGATTTCGTTCTGTTCGGGCGACTCTCACAATCTCTCGATCCTCACGTTCTGTCGTTGCGCTAGGACGTCCGCTGCACGCGTGCCGCTGGGTCGTGTCCTCTTCAACCCATCGGCGCCAACATTATCCAATTATCTGGTCGCTCCGACCCAAATGCTTAACGAAACAGCGACTTGATCAACCTGCTTTTCTCAGCCCAATTATACGTCCTCTCCCAAACACGCTCAACTACTCGTAGTGTTCACGGATCCAACGTCGGGCATCCTCACGGTCCATAAAGATAAACCGCAATCAGCTGTCACAATTGTTCCTGCGTGCGATCTTTGCTCTTGTTATATATACCCTACTGGATAGGCAGTTCCCATGCGCTGTGGCGGTCCACTATTTCGTCATTGATCATTAATCATTTGCATATTCGACCTTGAGGTACTTGCATGCGGAGTTTCATCAGGATTAAAAGCCTTTCCATGGGGTGCTTCGTTTTTTTTTTTTGGCAAAGAGTGAGATAAGTCAATAAAGTTTGATGAATTCTGTCGTAAAGCGTAAAAAGAAAGTTTGTGAAGGGTACGGCAATTTATATGACGCAGTCAAGTTCATAAGCGAATATGTCCATAACCGTCATGGAGCTGTTAGAAAGACTGTGGCACAGAAAGTATGTCGCAGCAACTGATGTAGGTGCACGTTGTTAGTGGGCAAAAATGGAGCACAGAATCAAAATTAAATTGTGCTTCAGATTGGGAAAATCGGCATCGCAAACGTACGCAATGCCGAAAGGAATTTAATTTTATGAAGCAGTAACCTTGAAGCATGTTTTCGATTGGTTCAAGCGTTTCTGCGGAGGAAGGAATTCTATTAAAGAGTCCTCCTGAGGGAAAGACCTGCAACCCTCAAAAAATTCTGAAAACATTGAAGAAGTGCACGTGTTTATACGTAGTCAATAATCGTCGATTGACTGCGTATATGCGTTTGTGCGCGCTTGTACGTGTGCGAATGATCGCTGAGGAACTGAGTGTGAATCATGAAAAAGTTCGCAAGGTTTTAAAAAAGAGTTTGGTGAAGCACATGATATGTTCAAGATTTGTTCTACACCTTCTAACCCCTAGCCGCTGTTTAGTTGAATTACCCATCATATATGTAATCATTGGCACTGATATGCCTAGCTTTCACTGTTTTCCAAGGTAATGTAACGGATATCATGCTTGACCGGCAATCAAAGGTGCGGGTTCGATTCCTGTTCCAAGGCAATGTAATTTTCAAGTTTTCTGAAACAGTGGCTATATGGTCAACATTGAAAATATGGCACATCAGTGCGAATGATTATATTTGTATCACCTTCCATGTATTTGAGAAGAATTATTTCTTCAAGGAAATTCGTTTCTCATTTATGTATGATGTTCTCTGAAGCACTGGAACTTAAAAGACCTACATCCGACACCGGATGTGAGAAAAGGTTTCTTGGGATGCTATGATAAAGCTTATAGCTGCTTCGACTAGGGCAAATCTGAAATGTTCTGAGATTTCTAAGTTCATCTGTTTAGAAATCTAAGATCTAAGAAATCTAGGATTAATCTTAGATCTGAAGAAATCCAAGATCTAAGAAATCTAAATGAAGAAATATGGTCCAAGACCATAAAATCTAATGTTCCAAGATCTAAGAAATCTAATGAAGAAATATGGTCCAAGATCTAAGAAATCAAAATGAAGAAATACGATTAAAGTTGATTGAATAAGTTAGATCTAAGATATATAAATGAAGAAACTGGAAAAATATGAAGAAAATGAAGAAATATATTGAAGAAAATGAAGAAATATGAAGAAATCTAAAAGAAAAAATGAAGAAATATGCGTGAATAAAGTTAGATCTAAGAAATCTAAATGAAGAAATATGAAGAAATCCAACAAATATACGTCCATAAAGTTAGATCTAAGAAATCTAAGTGAAGAAATATTTGGTCCATAAAGTTAGATCTAAGAAATCTAAGTGAAGAAATATTTGGTCCAAGATCTAAGAAATCTTAGACTAATCTTAGACCTGAAGAAATATAATCTTAATCTTAAATCTGAAGAAATCTAAGATTAATCTTAAATCTGAAGAAATATAATCTTAATTTTAAATCTGAAGAAATCTAAGATTAAGAAATCTAAGAAATCTAGGATTTCTTCAGTTGCTTGGAACTTCCTTGTCCTGTGGTGTAACGGATAGCATGCTTGACCGGTAATCGGTAGGTGCGGGTTCGAATTTCCGTTCCAAGGCAATGTAATTTTCAAGTTTTCTGAAAGAGTGGCAACATGGACAACAGTGAAAATACGGTACATCAGTGCCAATGATTACATTTGAGTGCACGTGACAAGGTCGACTCCACGGAGTTATAAGCAGCCGGCCAGGACGGACATATGAGCCATAGTGCGTCACGCGAGCCCAATGGGTAGAGGTAGTGATTTGACGGGCGTTCAAAAACGATTGATCATCGGCTACCACCTCAAAGGTGGAAGCACCTCAGAAACAGCAGATTGTTCGCGAGGTGCTGTAGTAAGGCTGCACCAAGAATGAACCGCTGGCACACCGAGTACTTCCCGAAGTCATAACTGTGGATCCACAAAGGCCAACGCCTCCAGGAGAACATCGCCTCCGTCGACTGGTAAAGGGCAATCGACAGGCAACAGTGCAGCAATTGACCACGCAAACGAAAGTTGGAGCACCCAGGTACACGTCCCTGGTAACAGTAGAGTGAATCCTGTTGCGTATAGGCCTCCGGAGTCGACGCTGCGAAAAGGCGCCCATGTCAACTCAGGTCCATCGGCAACGACAGGTGCAGTTCTCATGGGACTACCGTCATTGGACAGTGAAAGAATGGAAAATGGCTGCCTTCTTAGACGAATCGAGGTTTCCGCTCCACCGAAGTGACGGTCGGTGGCAGATACGGTGTCAGGCACACGAGAACTAACATCCGGACACGCTTGTCGGTCAAGTACAGTCCGGCGGTGGCACTGCGCATGTCTGGGGGATGTTGGCCTGGTATGACTTGGGACCGCTGGATCCATTGGGTGTATCCTGAAAGCCAATGTCTCTACTTGTCCACCCTCGCTGACCATATGCATCCCTTCATGTTGCATGTTTACCCTGGTGGTGATATTGTCTACCAACAGTACAATGCGACCTGCCACGTCGCGAAGGGGGTACGTGACTGGTTCGAGGAACACGACAGCGATGTCTGCGTTTGACATGCGAAATCAATCATAAAAGCAAGGGTGGGACTATTTGGATTGATAGGGTCGGAGTGCTGACCGACAACCACGCCATCTCCGTGCTCTGCTTTAGTCCGGATGGACACGCGTGCCTCGGGCAACCTTCCAGGGCCTCATTGCGTCCATGCCACGCTGTCTGGCCACTATCATCCTGGCTAATGGTGGTTATTTCCCATTATTAGATAGGTGGTCATATTATTCTGGTGCGGCCGTGCATTTATACCACCTAATGTGAAAATGTCCAATTAATGAAAAAGAAAACAATATGTGAAAAGCCTTGGTATAGCTTACATATATCGAATTATGGTTATTTCCGTTTTCGGAAAAGAAATATCAAGCCTTACTTGCTAAAGAAAATCGATGTTTTCGTCATTTACTGCGCTCAGTATGTTTTCCTTGAGCGTGGAGGAAGTTAACGTGTATATCGCATGCAGTAAAATCAGATCTATTCCGTTCCTCAAAACATATTATTCACAATGATTCCAATAATCCTTTTCAACAACACAAAAATTCCATATCGGCTGCTTGGGAGATTTGATCAGAATGTCACGGAAGAGGACAGCACGGGTTTCACATTTCAAGCCCTATTTTTCACATACATGAAATAATGGATGGTAATGTGTCGCGCGGCGTGTTATTTGGATAAAAACAAAACCTTGTATTGGGTGGGTGCGAACGAAATGTCTGGCAGCGATGGAGCAGTGGAGACAGGCCCCCACCACAGCGGAATGGAAACACGCCCACAGGTGTTGCGGGTATTACGTCACATAGTTATTATAAATAGCCAGCACATGTGTGAAGAACAAGGTTCAGGCGTGGTTTCTTCGGGCGTAACGTGGTTTGCAAAAAGGAAACGTGCATACGCCGGATTTGAGAGTTATCTTCCTGTATGAATTTAAACTAGGCTATTCTTCAGGAATTGCCGCTCGAAACCTTAACAAAGCGTTTGGGGAGAATACAGCCAACGGACGAGCCATTCGGCGATGGTTTGTGGACTTTCGAAGCGGAGATACGGGCTGCAAAACGAAGCACATGCTCACCGATCTGCTGCTGTTTCTGACGATGTTCTGTTACGTGTGGTTGAAGCGGACCCTGAAAAACGTGTCGTGAGATAGCGGCAGAGGTTGGTGTCCACCACACGACTGTTGTTCGGTGTCTGGCTGGGCTGGGAAAAGTAAAAAAGCTGGACATGTGGCTGCCGCATGAGTTGACAACTGCCAACAAGACTAGGCATTGGGAGGTGTGCATGTCGCTGCTTGCCAGGAATAAACATCAACCTCTACGGTATCGAATCGTCACCTACGACGAGAAGTGGGTTCTTTATGATAATGGGAAACAATCTGCACAATGGTTAAGCAAGGCACAGCCAGCTGGAAACGTAATCCCAAGCCACCCCTATACTCCAAGAAGATGATGTTTCTTGTCTGGTGGTCCACAGCCGGAATAATTCATCTGATAATCTTGGCAAGAGGCCAAACCATCACTGCAGAACGTTATTGTGCTGAATTACACCAGATGCACCGGAAATTTCTGCAGAAACAACCGGCTTTGGTCAACAGACATGGTGTTCTTCTGCTCCAGGACAACAGCCCGCTCTCATGTCGCACAACGGACGACGGTGACACTAAGTGCCTTCGTCGCCTGGATCCCTTCCTTTCCGGGAAACCGTTCACGACAAACAACGAGGTTCAACATGCAGTTGATGACTTGTTCGGGTCCCAGCCAAAAGACTTTTTTCGTTCCGGGATCATGGCCTTTGCCGGACAGATGGCAACTATGTGTCGATGCCTAGAGGGATTATTTTGCCTAGGTGAGTTGTCTTAGTTTTTCATTCTCGCCGTCCACGTGTGCTGGTCCTTCGCGGGACATTTCATTCACACCAACCCAATAGTATCGTTATCACAAAACTGAGGAACTTCTTCTGCATACAACATGGCAAGAATTTCACGTTGAGCTTTTTTAAACTTTGAATTAAATACGAAATACCTGCATCACGCTGAGCTTTCTCGAATAGAATGACAATTGCAGCTCATTTTCTAGAAACACGAATATCGTGTTCAGAGAGAGAGATGAATATAGGAGAAAAGTTGTAGTAGAACTACGGCTTCTTATGCGACGTACTACAGAGGTGAATCACGTGTGCAGACGACAAATCTGCAGCGGTACATCCCGTATGTGTAGCTTAGTTGGGAAAGCAACTTTCTCCGGATTGAGGGGACCCAGAGAAATTTATGTTCTCCCATTGGCGCCGAACGTAAAAATGGAACTACTGGCCGTCGGGTTCTTCGAAAAATGTATGGTGTTCGTTCCACACATCGTCATGGAATTCATGAAAAATTCCTACTTCCCTTCGAGAAAAAGTTAAGAGGGAGATGATGTGACGCACTACAGAGGTTAATCATGTTTCCAGACGACAAATCTGCAGCGGTACATTCCGTCCGTATAGCTTAGTTGGGAGAGCAACTCACTCCGGAGGGAGGGGGCGCGATTTCAATCCCCGTCACGGACAAATTTGTGTTTTCACACCTGTTTTAGGAAAGACATATGTTTGTATCTAACAACATGGATGCATAAAGATGGAAAGTACACTGAAGGTAATAGCAAAACTATAACATACAAGTCTTCTAGTCCAAATCTTTCATTGGCTCTCTTGTTCAGGACACTCATACACCTTGCTGATAAAAAATAATATCTTTACACATAACGTTACACTGGTTTTCATAAATTAAGGAAAATAACCAGAAAAATCGCGATTGCGAGAGTAGAGTTGGAAATGCACAAAATTTAGGAATACGACGTAAACACACAGTTTCGTGCATTTCCTCCCGGAAAGGTTACTGTACGTGGATGGTGTTTTGCACCCCGTGTTGTTGCCATTTCTGAGTGCTATCCCAGATGCCATTTTCTCAGTGAGATAACTCTCGATCACACACCGATAACATCTCTCGAGTGTGCGCCTACAAGGGAGGTCACATGACCAATGAGATCTCCGGACCTGTCACTCATTGGGCACGTACCGGGCCTCATTAAATGACGCTTACTGGCCACTCCTCAGCCGCCCTGTAAAGTTGTTGAATTATGGGCTCAAGTAAACGCTGCATGGTCTCCTATAATACTATTACAGGCCTGTAGTATTTTCTGCCACATGGTGTGTGTGATTTCATTGGACTATTTCGGGGTAACAAAGGTATTGACTGCTGTCACTTGTTACTGTATTGTAGCCTTCCAAATTGATATACTTCGTTGGAAATTAAATTATGCATTATCTACCACATATTTTATGAATCTGGTGATTTTCGGCTCACTTGACTCGCTCCTTCTGGGTGGGGTAATTTCACTGTTGGAAGGGCATGATACAGTCCGAGGATAACATACACCGAGTAATCATTGGATTATGACCACCCCTATCGAAAGTTAATACAGACTTAATACAGACACCCAACGTGGACCAGGAACATCAAACAAAGGACTTCGCTCTTTCCACGTCTATAATTGAGTCACAGAAAAATTCTCATTGGCCGCCACCGGAAGTCGAACCCAGGGTCTTCCAGTTACGCGCCGGATATGCTTCCGCTACACCACAGTTCTTGACTCAATTATAGACGTGGAAAGAGCGAAGTCCTTTGTTTGATGTTCCTGGTCCACGTTGGGTGTCTGTATTAATTATTCATTCGCCTTCTAATTATTTCTTCAGTTGCTGCTTACCATCTTTGGTGAATCCCTAGCATTGTGTGGGGCTCCAGGAAGCAACCTGTCAAATTGGTTTGGCAGTTAACGTGTTTGAGTCTGGAGGAATTCGAGGCCGCTGTGGTGTAGCGGAAGCATATCCGGCGCGTAAACTGGAAGACCCTGGGTTCGACTCCCGGTGGCGTCCAATGAGAATTTTTCTGTGACTCAATTATAGATGTGGAAAGAGCGAAGTCCTTTGTTTGACCTATCGAAAGTAGAATCGACCCGTTGACCACGTAATTTCCGAGAGGCCGAGAAAAGTCTACCGACGTAGCATGTACACGGTGTGACCATCAGCTAATATTCAGAGTAACCGCCGTGTGCAACGTGGCCAGCAGCGCCGGGAGTGACTCAATAAGGTGCTGGAAGGTGTTCACAGGTATGTGGAGCCATGCTGACTGCAGTGCATCTAACAGCTGCTGGAGGATGCACGGTGAAGGATCCTCAGAGCGAACAACACGATCGAGGTGGCCTCACAGATGCTGAATTGGGTTTAAGTCTGGGAAATTAGGGGGCCAGGGAAGTACTTTGAAGTCTTCATCGTGCTCTTCCAACCACTCCTGGACATTTTCAGCTGTGCGACACGTCGCATTGTCGTGTTGCAAGATCCCATCCGCCCCAGGGAAGACGATCTGCATGTATGGGTGTACGTGGTCTGCAAGGATGGATTTATGAAGAATTCGGTCCATAGTGCCTTTCACAGGTATGAGTGGACCCAGAGAATGCCACGAAAACATTCCCCAGAACATAACGCTGCTCCCACCAACTTGTGTTCCGGCAGCAGTGGTTGAAGAGTTTGTTCTCCGATGTTTCTCGCCTTGTAGGCCAACGTTCATCAGTTCGATGAAGCAGAACACGTGACTCATCGTAGAAGGCAATCATTTGACAATCAGCAGAGGTCCAATTCAGATAGTGCCGTGCAAATGTAAGCCTTTTTCTGCCGATGCACCTTCGTTAGCATAGGTGCCGTGACCATCCGTCTGCATCGGAGCCCCATACGCAGCAGGGTTTGCTGAACTGTCGTTTTAGACACACTTCCGGCAGCATCCTGGTTCATGCGGACAGTGAGTTGCCGCATTAGGTTAGCTGTAATCTAACAAGGCCGCATTAAGTTAGCTGGGATCTATCAAGGCCGCATTAAGTCACCTGTAATCTAACACGGCCGCATTAAGTTAGCTGTAATGTAACAAGGCCGCATTAAGTTAGCTGTAATGTAACAAGGTCGCATTAAGTTAGCTGTAATGTAACAAGGCGGCCGCATTAAGTTAGCTGTAATCTAACAAAGCCGCTCCAGCAAAAACAGTCTTGCTGGGCCAGTACTGGGCTATTACAGGCAGCCAGCACTACCAGCAATGGCGCAGCACTATGTTGCCGCTGCCGAACTGTCAATAAAATGTCCGGGCGGCCAACAGAAGGGCCAGCAGTTCAGGCCAACAGCTGGCCAAACAGGTGGCACCCCATCAGTTGTCATATGCCAGAACAGGGCCATCAGTTGTCTATCAAAGGCAGTAGCTGCCACAAGTGGCCCTTCAGCGGCCCTGCAAGCACGTGCCAGAAATGATGGCTAGCCTATTGTGGTCCGCTAGTTTGCCGGTAGTGGCAGCCGGCAACCACGTACGTAACTGGTGGCTTGCCGAATCTTGTCCGCCGATTTCCCAGTAGTAGTCATAAAAAAAAAATCAATGATAACCACAGTTCCGCAAAGCTACAACTTTTTTTTCTACCCTTACGAAACTTGTAAATTTTAGCACTGCGCTGGGAAAATTTCCAAACAGATCGGAAAAACGCTCGTGTGAATCTGAGAGGATGCAAACCAGGGCCGTTTGCGTGGGAGCTGAGCTCTCTACCGACTGGACTAATTTGCCACGCACGCGCGTGTGTGCTTGAAGCTGTCTGTTTCGTATGGAATGTGAAATCGATTGTATTAATATATATTTACCCGAGTTGTGTGTATGATAGAGCTGCGTTTGACGCGAAGAGAATTAGGAACTGGTATCAAAAAGTTTAAACAGACGGGCGGTGTCAGTGACCGTGCAAGAAGTGGAAAACCTTCCATTCGTGAGGAAACTGTCGACGCCGTCCGTGATGCATTCGTAGGAAGCCTGATGAAATCAATTCGTCATGCCTCTAGTGAACTGGGAATACCTATGAAGACAGTGCACGGCAATTTAAGAAAGCGACTTCGTTTTTTTTGCAAACAAATTGCAAATTGTTCAAGCCTTGGAACCTAATGATGGGCCCAGACGTGTGACATTCGCTATGGATATTCTTGAACGAATAGACGAAGATGATGATTACCTGAAGCGGATTTGTTTTTCAGACGAATCAAATTTTCATACTTCAGGTAAAGTGAACACGCATAATGTGGTATTGGAGAAACAGAGGGATAGCTCTAAAATCAGTATTTGGTGCGGACTAATGCACGACAAAGTAATCGGACCGTTCTTTTTTATTGAGCCTACCATTACATCGGGTAATTACCTCGACATGATGTAGCTGTATGTTGCACCTCAATTAGAAGAGCTGCAACCATGGGTAATGTTCCATCAGAACAGTGCGCCCCCGCACTGGGGTGTACCTGTCCGTCAATTCTTAGAAGACAAAATCCATAACAGATGGATAGGCAGAGATGGTCCCATACCCCGGCCACCAAGATCCCCAGGCATTACACCACTTGACTTCTTTTTATGGGACTACATTAAAGTTGAAGTTTATGCAGCACCAGTTTCAGATATTAACACTTTGAAGAGAAGAATAACTGAAGCGTTTGCGACCATCACAGATGATATGCTGTAGCACACATGGAAAGAGATAGAGTACCGACTGAATGTCTTCCGTGTAACAAAAAGAGCCCACGTGCTGATGACCGGGAAATAAACTCTGGATTTCAGGTAAGCTATATTGGAAAACCGTATGTATCTAACAAGCGTAGTTCATTTTATACGATTTATCGTATTCAGGGAAATACTTTAGACACACCCTGTACTTCGAAATGTACATTATTTTGTAAAAATCTTGCTAGTACTAACTACCTTAAAAATGAAAAAAATGTTAACTAACCGTTTAATGATTTAGTTGTGATTGCTATTTGTTGGAAAGATTCGCAGCAATAAGTGGTTGAAAAGTAAGAAAGCAGTTTTCGTGCATGTCGCCGAAGGCGTGGTTATTCTATTGCATTTTTCTATATTTCAACTCGATCTTTCTTAGCGTCAAATAAAGACTTTAAAATGTCATCTTCTGCGAGCTCAATCAATTATATCTGTAGTTCTTTAGGAGCCACAGAACGAAATCATGAGCGTAGCAGGTGTCAAAATAGAAATGCTTACTAATGTTTTAATTGTGGACGCCAGTCGGGGAGCGTTATTCAGTAGAATCTTCTTTTACTATTTGGTATTTTAAATACGGTCATTTTAAAATAAAAATAAAAATAATAAAAGATGAACAAAAACATATTAATAAAAGTAAAAGGATATTCTCTGAAAATTTTGGATTCACTCAAATGGCCGCACTTAACGGCCTTAAGGCCATAAGTGCGGCCTTTGAGTTTTCCCACCCCTGGTTAAGAATATTTTATCATTTCTTGAAAACGTAATTAGCAAAAATAACAGTATATATTACACTAGCCTAATCATCATTTTTGTGTGGTTACTAGACCTCATATAGGCTAACAAAAACGAAGAAATGGAAACTAAAAAAATTGCTAATTTTTCTTAGTGATCCCCCAAAAATTAAAGTTTCAGGCATAGAGGACAACTGAATATTATTTAACCCTTTAACCGGCTGGAACGAGTTAACTCGGGGTTAACAACATAGGCTGAAATTAGCTCCAACAAATATATTCGCTGTCTAAGAAGTGGGCCGAACGCGACAGAAACTAGTGAACCTGCGCATCAGAAAACTTTGCTTTTACCTTAGGATTGTCACTCTAAGTGGCCATTTCGGGGTATGATTGTCATGAATCTTTCCTGTTTGATTATATTTTCCGCTAAGAATGCTATAAAAAAGGGGTGACGAATCTAAGAAAGAAGACAAAAGATGTTTGAGTAACTTATTTCTACCCTGTAGCATGATGTTCATGTCCGGGGGACTACTTACGAATCATTCCTTGGGTGATGGAACACAGGAAAAAGGTGTATACGGAAAATCAGACAACATAGTGTAAAGACTGTAAGGGAGCACTTTCAACCAGGGATAGATTCATAGTTGGTACTCCTGAGATGAAAGAGGGAAAGGAATTGTTTTGCCGTAGCGTTCGTATAACCCGGCCACTACGAGAACACTTATGTTTGAGGAGCGCAGGAAAATTTGGGCAACTTTTGGTTCAGGTACATCAGCAGCTTAAAGGGTTAAAATCAATTATTGTGTGCAAACTGTTTTCATGCGCTATTCAGTATCACTACGTACAGCGCATGTATGAAGCAGGCAAACAAAAGCTTGAAACAAACACTTGAAGGTGTATATACGGACTCAAAAGTACCTCTTTCAAATGAACTTGAAAGAGCGAACCGGCCTTAAAGCAGGAATGTTATCTGTCGTGAAAAAAGACAAATGTAAGATAGGCAGATACAGGCAGCAATGTGCATTAGCATAGTGTCATCTTCATCTTCTTCCAGGAATAACTTCTGAAAAATGAATATTCGCGCAAATGTGATGACGGCAAAGTGACTCAAAGTAGAAGAGAAAAAGGAAATAAATGTTTACCTCTTTTGTGAAGGGCATGACAACAGCATAAACTTTGGACTTCACAGGAGGCGTCTTAGTTACAATAATTTCCCTGTCAAAAAAATATGGGTACGTAAAGTCGCTGGCTTGGCTCCTACTGTATGTCATTGAGATGCATGCCGAAGCGATGTCTACTTCCTAGAAACAAGAAACGTTTTAGTTCATGTTATAATTGCTTTCCATTCAACTTGGATTCATGCTAAAATCTTTCTTTAGAGATAAATTTGGAGATACAAATGTCGAAAGAGACACACTTTTTAGAAATTACACCCTGTGACGTACTACAGAGGTGACGCATATGTCAAGGCGACAAAGTTGCAGCAACAAATTCCGTCGGTGTAGCTTAATTGGATTAGAATTCGACTTCGGAGTAGAAGGATGCAAGTTCGAGGACACCATCGGCCAATGGCTTTTACGCTACATTGGCGCCCGAACGCAAAAATGGATCTACTGGCCGTTGGGTTCATTGGCGCTCGAACGTAAAAATGGATCTACTGGCCGTTGGGTTCATTGGCGCTCGAACGTAAAAATGGATCTACTATCCGTTGGGTTCATTGGCGCACGAACGTAAAAATGGATCTACTATCCGTTGGGTTCATTGGCGCTCGAACGTAAAAATGGATCTACTGGCCGTTGGGTTCATTGGCGCTCGAACGTAAAAATGGATCTACTGGCCGTTGGGTTCTAAGAATGTGCGATGTCTGTTCCACACATCGTCTGGAATTAGCCAGAATTCCTTCTTCTACAGGGAGCTCACCTTTAAGCGTGGTTTGTCGGCTGACCCGTAACCTACGATTCTGTCCCAGCCCTTTTTTAAGGGAGGGGGTATATGTGACGCGCCTACCTCAGAAGTGACGCATATGTCAAGATGTATACACTCATCGTCAAAAAAATAGTTGCACCCAGAAGGAGGCAACCGACAGGAATGAAACTTGTTTGACATCGTGAGACATGCAAATGATTCAAGTACCACGCTTGGTCACGCATGTTAAGCAAGCAAGGATGGAGGGGTCGTAGATCAGTGCCTGACCGGCTATATAAGGTCGTCCCGTTGCGCGTGCTTGCCATTCTGACTAGTGCTGTTGTATTGGTTGTATCCTTTGCAAGTGAAGTTATGCCTCGTAGAAAAGTTCGGAAGCAATATGAGCAATTGCAGGAATTCGAGAGGGGACGCATCTTCGGGCTCCGGGAAGCGAGATGGTCTTATTGCCGTATTGCGTGCCATACCGGTCGTGCGGATATCACCATAGCGCGCTGTTGGCGGCAGTGGATAGAACAAGGCACGCCTCAGCTACAGGAAGGGTCTGGGAGACCTAGACGAACCACGGAGAGAGAGGACCGACGGGATGTCCGATATGCGCGGAGTGACTCAACAGCTACGATTGCAGATATTCAGCGAGCAGTAGTGCCCTCCTTACATCGTCCGATTGCAGATATTCAGCGAGCAGTTGTGCCCTCCTTACATCGTCCGATTGCCAGACGGCTGCACAACGTAGTACTACATGCGTGAAGACCGTTACGACGATTGCCCTTAACACCATTGCATCGTTGCTAAAGACTACAATGGTGTCGCTCCACATTGTCATGAAGCCACTCAGAATGGAAGTGGGTGATCTTCAGTGACGAATCCTGCTTTTGTCTTAGAGGAGGCGACCAACGAATCCGTGTGTGGAGGTACCGTGGTCAGCGCCAAGATGAATGGTTTGTTGTCGAGCGTCACACGTCAAGAAGGCCTGGTGTCATGGTGTGGGGTGAAATTCCCTACGATGCCAGATCATCTTTGGTGTTCATTACAGGCACTTCAACAGCCCAACGTTACATTAATAAGGTGCTGCAACCAGTGGCCCAATCTTTACTGAACGCTTCCTCCGGTGCGATTTTCCAACAGGATATCGCCGGTCCGTATAATGCTGCTGTCTCGGGAGCTTACCTTCAAGGCACTGACACTCTGTCATGGCCAGCCGTATCACCAGACCTATCGCCGATTGAAAATGCGTGGAATGCTATTGGCCGCCCTAATCACACTCAACCCAATCTGCACGAACTGTGTGAGAAGATTCAAGCTGCATGGGATGGCTTATCGCAGGACACCATTAGGAACCTGTAAAACTGGCAGCATGACATATGAGCAAACATGGCGGCCCGACACCATTGGCGTGTAGCTCAATAAATATTGTCCATATCAGTCTCAATATTTAATCATTTATTGTTCCTGGTAACCTTTACCTGGAAAATAAATAAATAAATACTTATACACTGCTGGCCACCCAAAATGCAACACCAAGAAGGAAGCATCCGATTGGCCTGAAATTCGCAGCATGCGTCGCCCGCGAGAGGACATGCAAACGGTTAGTATTGCAGGGCATATGCAAATCATGTGCGCCCGGCACGCCACCGAGAAGCACTATAAGAAGAGTGTACAGAAGCTGTTCATGGTAACCTTTACCTGGAAAATAAATAAATAAATACTTATAGACTGCTGGATACCCAAAATGCAACACCAAGAAGGAAGCATCCGATTGGCCTGAAATTCGCATCATGCGTCACTCGCGAGAAGCCATGCAAACGATTAGCATTGCAGGGAATATGCAAATCATGTGCGCCCGGCACGGCACCAAGAAGCACTATCAGAAGGGTGCACAGAAGGCGGGGTGTAAGTAGTGGAAGTGTGTTGTGCTGCCGGACCTGTGGGTAGGAAGCTTCCTGATGCCTCGTCGCGGAATACGGCCGGCATTCCGGCACGTTTCCGAGTTCGACAGAGGACGCATAGTGGCTTATCGCGACAGCGGTTGATCGTACCAAGACATCGACGCCCGTGTGGCACGACATCCAGCCACAGTAAGGCGAGTATGGATTCGGCGGGTGCAGGAGGGACGGATGGACCGACGTGAGTGATTACCGCAGCCGCGGCACGCCACCGAACGAGAGGACCGGCAAGTTGTGAGGCGGACATTGACGGCTCGCACCGCCACATCACGAACGTTAGCGCAGGAATTAGAGTGTGTTGCGCAACAACCTGTGTCAGCACGTACCGTTCGACGTCGTATGCAGGAGCGGAGACATGTCGAACGGCGCCCATTCCTCCGATTACCATTGACGTTACACCACCGGCGAGTGCGGCGGCAGTGGGCCGTTGAACACCGCACCTGGACTACGGAATGGCCCGACATTGTCTTCTCGGACGAATCCCGTTTCTGCCTGCAAAACCACGATGGTAGGATCCGCGTGTGGCCGCACCGCGGCAAGAGACTGTATGACGCCTGCATTATGCATCGCCATACCGGTCCGTCGCTTGGCGTTATGGTTTGGGGCGCAATTGGATATGACACCCGCACCCCTCAGGTACGCATCGCTGGTACACTCAACAGCCACCGCACCATCTCCGACGTTTTGGAGCCTGCAGTCCTCCCTTACCTTCAGGACCTGCCTGCGGCCGCGTTTTAACAGCACAATGCGCGCCCGCACGTGGCACGCATCGTGCAACAATTCTTTACGGCCCACCAGGTGTAACTGCTGCCGTGGCCCGCGTGTTCTCCCGATATGTTGCCCATCGAACACGTCTGGTCGCTGATTGGCAACCGAGTGGCCCAGCCAGCACCTCCCGCGGCTGCGCCTGCTGAACTGTAGCAACGTGTGGAAGCAGCCTGGACCGACATACCGCAAGCCCACATCCAAAGCTTCTTACGTTCGATGCCGCGGCGTGTAGCGGCCGTTATTGCCAGCCATGAGGGCCATACGAACTGTTGATGTCTGCGTGTTCCGCAAATCGTACGGGCCTGTAAGCTCAATCGTTTCATCTTTGTATCTGTTGTTATGTGTCCAGTAAATCTGGCCTTGATATCTCGTGTCCTTTTTGGTGTTGGCATTTTGGGTGGCCAGCAGTGTATAACACACGAGGGATGATAGCGCTAGATGTAGGCACACCTAACATTTAGGCAGGTGTCACATCGATTGATAAGTTCATCATGGATCCTTGGTCTGTTCAGGTGCTTTGGAACCCACTGCGCACACACTTTCGAATACCCCAGTTCTTGTTGGAGGATTATGCCAAAGAAGCCCCTGCTGGTGCGTAATGCAGCTGGTAACTCGCTTACTAATGCTTTCCGGTTCACTTTTACCAGTTCGTCCACTGCTGTCATTGTGTCCAGTGTGATGGTGATGTGTGCTTGGCCTGGTCTTGGGAGCTCCATAATGCTTTCACGTCCACCCTGAAATTCTTTACACCATTTCAAGACGGTACT
Organism: Macrothele yani; assembly: GCA_039090855.1. NCBI lineage: Eukaryota > Metazoa > Arthropoda > Arachnida > Araneae > Macrothelidae > Macrothele > Macrothele yani. Next base: position 134,022,861 of record CM076995.1, on the reverse strand, counting down.
GCGTGCAAGGCTCGCATTCCCGTAAACCACCTGCAGGCGTCCTAAGATTTCACTGAGGGCAGGATTTGTCAAGACGAGTGATGTGAGCGGCTCTGAACGTGACATGCCACTACTTGCCAGGCTTGCCAGTTCGAATATCTACCATACGGCCGTCCTCCTAAGCTTTTCGCGCATGACAGTAGTATAGGTTTATCCTGAATGGTGACATACTAGCGAGAATAGTGTAAACAAACAGACTGACCACAACACAACAAATCACTGCAAAATTCAGCATTAGTGTGCCGAGAGTCATCTTCGAATGCACCTCGTATCGAACCATGCCACTAATTGGCTACAACAGCCAACGACCATGTCACTAGTCTCAATTGTCCTCTCTAACGCACCAGCAAATTTTGTCCATAAGATGATTACGGATTTTTTGCGGGTGTCGTACCATTCAGGGTAAACCCTTGCTACCTTTGTGCGTGGAAAGCTATGGAGTACAGCCGTTTGTGAGATGCTCGAATCGGCACACGTTACGCCTACTATCATGCCACGTTAAAAGTCACTTAGATCACACTCGTATTGCCCTTCGTAACTCTCAGTCGAACTCTAACTGATGCTCGACGTGCTAATCTACTTTATTTATAACTAACAACGAGCTCACGCGCTGTCTAACGTGCTAGAGTCAGCCATTGTGACGAGGTCACTTGTACCGAACAAACCGGCATCCCGAAGTATTTCGAAACATATGATTTTGGTTCCTAAACTATTTTTATGAGTTACTTAATTTTGTAATACGTCGCACATATTCAACGCTTGCGACGAATCGGGTGGTTGGCATTCTCGTTATCGTTCTTTATTGTCCTTCTGATATCTTACCGTTCTGTTGACCATTCCAATCAATCCAGTCCAAGTGCCGTTATTTTCTCTTCCCCATTCCCCGTCCGCTGGGGAGCTCATCTCAAACCTGAAAAGAAAACGGTACCTAAAATATTTTGGGCTTTGTTCTTGATTTGAACATACACAAGGGAGAACAGTAAAGCATTGATTTAACGCAGTACAGAACAGGACGAGTCACCATTTTGCTACGCGCACATGCAATTATGCTCCGAAATTAACCTGCATTAGCAAGCCTGTATTTATCGCGATCTCGGATTTGAAAACGAGAAAAACAGGAACATTTATTTGGTATTATCCTATTTTTCACATTTAATTTAACTTAGTGAACAAAACGGGACAAAGTCCCAAGGCTTAACGTGAGAGAAAATATCTGAAATTATCACTTTTAACAAACAAAGTAACAAAACTTAATGGAAATCCATATTTAATGAGGCAGAGAAAATCTACAGCACACCGCCGCGGAATGGAGAAATAGAAATAGGTGATGCAATTGCAAAAGCGAAGGGAAATCCTTGTGCGTCTGTGGAAGAATGTTGATAGAAAAGCAATGGGGGGGGGGGGGGGAGTACATCAAACGCTCAAGGAGGAAATTGTGCAAGAGAGACTTTCTCAACTACCCATTCTAATGGGGTAGTGGAGAAAGGGTGTATCACATCAGCAGAGTTGAAAACATGAAAACATGCCACTTTCTCCTAGACAAAAATACAATGGGTGGGTTCACGCACATGTAAGTGGATTTCTGGGCGATAATTGCCGAGAAAGATAGGAGAGTAATATGGAATGGGCATGTTACTGGAGGGGAAACTACAGATAACAATCCCTGAAATTGTGTCCATTACCTTTTTCACCCTCCAAGTGAGCGTTGCATTGGAAGAATCGCTTCTCCCTTTGATATGTGTTGTACAGCTAAACAGCTGTCAGTCTCGCTTGGCCGTCAAGTTGAATATACTTGACAGATTTAATTTATTAACTATGTTACAAACGTAGTTAATTAATTAAATCTTTCAAGTATATTCAATTGTTATGCATGTATTATATAAACACATATGTATATAATCACATATGAATGTTTTTATAATATGAGAATTTTCACCCAGAAAAGCAAGCTGCCGGATTTAACAAGAATTTCTGTTGGACCCCAGCTCATCATTATAAGTTGGTTCTACTGTATTCACTTAGCTTTACGTCCAGCTGTGTCTACGTACTTACTGTTGTTTATGCTGACTAACAACCATCAAATATCTATAGCAAAACCAAATTATACCTAAAGTTGCTACTACGCAAAAAAAGGGAAAAGTTCAAAATATCCGCAGGCACGAAGATTACCTTTCCATATTTTTATATTAAACAGTTCTTAATATCAATTCCATAAAATAGAGGACTAAACTGAAGCAGATTTTAAAATCTCGAGTTGCACAAGGAAAATTAATTCATACACACAAGTGAGTCACGAAAAAATTATCATCGGCCGCCACCGGGAATCGAACCCAGGTCTTCCAGTTATGCGCCGTACATGCTACCACTGCACCACAGAGGCCTCGACTGACGGATAATTTTTCCGTGACTCACTTATAAACGTGGAAAGAGCGGTGACTTCTGTTTGTTGTTCCTAGTCCACGTCAATTGTGTGTATTAATTATTCATTCGCCTCCTAGTTATTTGTTCAGTTGCTGCTTACCATCTTTGGTGAATCCCCAGCATTGTGCGGGGCTCCAAGAAGCAACCTGCCAAGTGGTCTGGCAATTAGTCGTTTGTGAGTCTGGAGAATTCGAGGCCGCTGTGGTGCAATGGTAGCATGTCCGGCGCGTAACTGGAAGACACTGGGTTCGATTCCCGGTGGCGGTCGATGAGAATGTTTCCGTGACTCACTTATAAACGTGGAAAGAGGAATGAGTTCTGTTTGATGAAACTTAATTCTATCAGAAAAATAAAATGAAGGTTTACGAGCTTTGCCAGCACAAGAAAAAACATGCCTGTCTTCATAATACGAAATCTGATGACTAACTGAACCATCATCGTCTGAGAAGAAGACAGCAGTTCAATGTAAAGATTCATTTCGCAATTTGGGCGTTAATATGCTAACTGAGCTACAGTACGTTCTTACGAGGATCACAGTGGCGAAGATAAAAATTAGATTCAACGCACGAAAAATCACTTTCCATTGTCGTCGAATGGAAACTCGAAGTATTTACTTCCTACAGAAACACCTTAAACAGGAGAATGCTTGAACACTTACTGTGTAGCCAGTTTAATTTATTGAAGTGCAAAGTGTCTCCATTGGATATTAAAGGAAAAGCTATGCTGGAAAGTGCCTTACACTGATAATTGTATAAAATATTCAGACTGCAACACTTGTACAAAAACTGACATTCATATTTTTCTGTCTTTAACAGATTTTGTCCAAATTAAGAAAAAAGGGAACTAAATGGTTTACATTTTTGCTTAAATGTACTTCATGAATGCATATTAGTTTGCCCGCTCTTAATAACAACGTATTTTGGAAAGATTATTAGAAAAACATTTTCTTCTGTATGCGATCTCTCATGATGGCCTTTACTGACGAGACACAGATTTTTGGAAAACTCTTTATGCCTTGGTGTAATCACTCATCCTGTTTAGTGCTGACAATTCTCAGATTTCCAGAAATCTTTCTGAGCGGAAAGATGAGAAATAAACCTTCGAGCACTTCCTACATGCTAATTTTTAAAAATTTTGGAGAATGTTTCTAAGTTGTTGTTCATTATTGGCATCCTACGTTTTGCTTTGTTTTGAGTGGAGGTTTAAAGAAAATATTTATTTGTCCTGGCTAACACATACAGTTGGCTCTTGAGTTCATACAGATGCAGTACCGTATATACTCGTGTATAGGTCGACCCCCGGATTTTTATCTGAATATTTGCAGTTTTTGTATATCCCGTGTATAAGTCGACCCCCCCCCCCCCCCGAATTTTATCTGAATATCTGCAGTTTGTGTATACCAATCTATCTTGTGTGTAAATTAAAAAAAAACAGATTTTCTTTTCCGAGGATGCTCCCGCATGTGGAAATGTGAACCTACTATTTATTGTTGTAGCTGGCGAAGATGATATAGGGCTCACTACCCTGGTTACAGAGTTTTCAAGGGAAGGTTACACGCCTTAACAATATATGAAACCCACTTTTGCACATTGTCCCTCCCCCTTTCTCCCACTTTTTGCGAGCGAGTTTTCTGCAGTTACTTCATTCATGGAGAGTAAAGCATTTGCTACCGCAGCAAACGAATCGCGATGCATTTACCAAACGTCGTTAGGAACATCGTTATTTAAAAGAAAAAAAAACGCACTTCCTGAAACATATTTGGAAAGCGTAAATAGGTCTTGATGCCAACCTGATAGTTTTTTTATCCCATAAAGAATAGGCATGCCGTAAAAAATAAATGTGTTACTTTTGAAGTTTTTAATGGATCTTTTTAACATTTAAAATAAATCTTTGTTTTGATGTATTGTAGACACTGTAAAATTTGCGCGCAACTATTTAAAAAATTGAAGAAAATTTGTTCTATAAACTTTTCTCCTGCTACCCTGTGCAGCGTAGCAGTTGTCAGTCAACTGCTGAGCTGGACGAGTGTGTGATTGACAGAGAGGTCGTTTCTCTACTACCAAGTTTAATCCCCTCTCCACCGTGTTTGTGACACAAAATCGGCTTTAGTGACAAAACCAAACATTGCCCCATTCAGTAAAGATGCAATCCTTTTTGCTCGCTCTTAGTCTTCAGAAAAGGTTACTGTTTGTTTGATATTTAGAGCCGGGCACACTCAATTTAATAACAAACATAAGTAGGTTGTTAAACTAATGCACTTTTTTATTATCAGTGGCAATGTTATTCTGAGCGATCGGCCAAGTTTAAACACTTTCGTTTTCGAGATACATTGATCACGTTACCGCTGTTCTGTAGATCGTCACGCCCTCTTCTCCGCCGTCGCTAAGCAGGGACAGCGGTCTCCTTTTTCAATGGTCTGTTCTTTTCCCTCGTCTCCCCCCCGGTCGGGAATTGAGCATGGTCGTAGGTCACGGCACGGTGCAACTTAACCTACTAGCTGATACGTTCACCTCTTTTCTCTGGGTGATTTATCAGCGGGGCAGTCAACGCCATATTCGACAGATCTAAAACGGACTTTGAGACATCCTTGCGAAAAGAGTGTTTCCATTAGTAAATTAAAAAACTCGTACATATTAAAATCAAGAAAATTCTTAGCAATAACTTTCTTCTGTACCAGTAACACCCAGAAAATGACTAACTATACAGCTGCAAATGAACGGATTGCGCAAAGGGCTAAGTACGCTCATTTCTATAAGTCATCGAAATTTTGGTTTTCAACCTATCAGAAATATTTTCCGTGTATAGTTCGACCCCTAATTTCATAACAAAAGTCGACCTATACACGAGTATACATGTATACGGTATTTGGGGCATAGGGTACAACAAATATTCAAGTCATGTACATAGTGAACATGTGATGCAGTATGCCAGTTTATCAAATAACAGAGAGAGCCGGTGCTGAAAGACAAAAACAACATCCATGCATTGCCCCGCGATTCGAACCCGGATCCCTCCCTGGATGAATGATCTGAAGCCATCGCTTAGACCAGGTGTGAGGAACCTGCGGCCTTTTGAGTGAATCCAAATTTTGGAGAACAAATCTTTTTACTTTTGTTAATATGTTTTTATTCATTTTTTTTAATTTTTATTTTAATCTTAAAGTGTCCATATTTGAAATACGAAAGAGTAAACGAAGATTCAACGAAATAATGCTCCCCAACTGACAGCCACAATTAAAACATTAGTAAGTCATAACGGCTATTTTGACACCTGCTACGCTCATGATTTCGTTCTGTGGCTGCTAAAGAACTACAGATGGAACTTATTGAGCTCTCAGAAGATGACATTTCAAAGTCCTTATTTGACGCTAAGGAAGATCCAATTGAAATATGGAAAAATGAAATACACCATACTTCGGCAACAACCAGGAAAAACCCACGCCTTCAGCAACGTGCACAAAAAATGCTTTCTTGCTTTTCAACCACTTATTGCTACAAATCTATATTCTCCTACCTAACCCAAATCAAGATATCCTTAAAGTCACAAACAACGATGCCCATCTAGATGATCAGCTAAAACTGCGGACTTCAATGTTGCAACCAAATGTTCAAATGCCTTCCAACAAAAAGCAGTCACAACAAAGTCATTAGAGGTTAGTGAACTTTATAATTAACAGTTTTTTTTATTATTTTGAAGTTAGTTAGTTCAGAGTAAGATTTTTACAAAATAATTTACATTTTAAAAGTATATCTAATTGAAGTTTTTTAATATGGCCATGTTAGATTACAATTAACTTAATGCGGCCTTCCAACACGGAAAGGTTCCCCACGTCTGGCTTAGACCACTGCGCCGACCCGGTGTCGCAGTGGTCTAAGCCAGAGGTGGAGAAACTTGTTTGTACAAATGATGTGAGTAGTCTTTTAAAAGTCAGCCCCTGTCTCTTCATCATTTTCTTTTCTCTAGTATAGCGATCATTTCTTCCGTCTCCTTGAAGTTAACCTTCTTGTCGGATATACACCGAAGAGCAATTGAATTAGAGATACCTGTCTAGTAACGTGTAGCACCACCTTTCGTCCTGATGACGGCGGCGATTCATCTCGACATGGACGGACTCGACAAGACACCGGAAGCGTTGGGAAGCCATACGGATTCACGACCCCTGAACAAGCTCCCACAGTTCACGAAGATTTGATGGAGAGGGGTCAGAGCCTCAAACATCTCTCTCGATGGCATCTCAGATGTGCTCGATGGGATTGAGGTCAGGGGACCTAATTGGCCAAGAAAGCAAGGTCAGGTCGGTGGAGTGTTCATCCAACCATTCGGATACAATTCGTGAGCGATGGCACGGTGCATTGTCTTGTTGCAGGATGAGGTCCCCAGTGGGATGTTGAAGACGCACAAACGGGAGCAAATGGTAGTCCAGGATATCCCGGTAACGTTGACCTGTGAGGGACGATGTCACACGTAACAGAGGTCCCATTTCAGTCCACGTAAACAGTCCCCAGAGGAGAATCCCACCCCTACCAGCATGAAGAGTACCCTGCTGGTAAGAAGGATCCATCGCTTCATCTGGTTTGCACCGTACTCGTATCCTACCATCCGCATGTACCAACGTGAATCTCGACTCATCAGTCCAGGCAACATTTTCCCACATGTCTAGGGTCCAGTGGCGATGTTCACGCACCTATGCTAATCTTTGCACCCTGTGATGTGCGGTCATCAGCGGTACCATTGTGGGACGATGGCTTCTGTACCCCATAGCGAGGAGATAGTTCTGGATGGTGTGGCTGCTTACACGCTTTTGTGTACCAGCGTTAAATTGCCGAGTGATTTCTTGCACTGTGGCCCCTCTATTCACTGTTACAATGCGAGCTAGCCGACGATGACCCCGCTCATCCACACTCTGTTATCCACGGCAGTTGGCCCTTGCGGAGATGGTTTTACCGGATTCGATGTACTCACGGTGCACCCGTGACGCAATGGCTCGTGAAAATCCCAGTGTCTGCACGACTTCCGAGATGGAGTGACCCATTCGTCGGGCCGTGACAATTTGCCCACGATCAAATGCGCCAAGATCCTTCGTCTTACCTACACTGCTTCCGACTCTTACTGATTCCCGTCGCATCATTCCTTATATTGTGGGATCGCTGCATACGTCCTGTCGTTTCCGTTTACAGAGCCGCCCACAGCGCCTCATTTGCATAACGCCAGCTGTCTCTAATTCAATTGCTCTTCGGTGTATACATGTACCACTTAGCTCTTCAAAAAAATAAATGAATATGAAGCCTAAAATATATATCTTAATCTTATGAAAAAGTCAACAAAATGAAAATGCATATATCTCTTAATCCTATCGCCTATACCTAACAATCCTATGCAAAGAATTCCCATTCGAGAGTATGTCTGAAACTGTTATATCTTATAAAAACCGGCCACTGAATTAGAAATATTTCTTGCAGATGTTGTACGTAAACGTCATTACGCAGCGAATGCAGGTGCAAAATATGTGGTCACGTGCCTCCTCATTTGATCTAGGAAACTATTGTGAAAACACAAATTTGCCCGTGGCGAGAATCGAAAGTGCGCCCCCTTACTCCGGAGTAAGTTGCTCTCCCAACTGAGCTACATGGACCGAATGTATCCTTGCAGATTTGTCATCCTGACACGTGTTTTACCTCTGTAGTACGTCACACTACTTAATGTTGCTACTCGTCAGTAATCGTGAGTAGTGTTGATCACAATGGGACAAACAAAGGATCTTTCGGAGTTCGATAAAGGTGTTATTGTAGGTGCCGTTCTGACTCCGACGATTTTAAAAACAGCAGAGCTGACTGTCTTCTCAAAAGTTGAGATATCTGGGGTCTTTAATCGGTGTAAAATCACTCGTATTGGCAGTCGCATGCATATGCGAAAACCACTGACCTTTGTGAAGAAACGGAAAGTTCGTTTACAATGGTGTCAGGAACATTGAGACGGTCCGAGCGGTCGACAGCGAAAAAGTCACGTGGTCCGAGCGGTACACCTTGTTCTGTACTGAGAGTGGGCGTAGAGTTTGGAGGGAGCCATGAAACAATGGACTCAGCCTGCCTTGTAAACACAACTCAAGATCCTGGAGGTGGTGTCATAATATGGAGCATATACTGGTATATTTCTGGAATGTCAGGTGTCGTCCAAGGGTTATTTGAACATTGTTGAGGGTCAAGTCTATCCTGCAATGCTGAATTTTTATGCATCAGGTAACGCTATTTCGTGGACAAGAATGCTATTGTCCATCGCGCAAAATGTGTTCAGCAGTGGTTCAGTGAGCATGGCAGCGACGTCCATAATCTTCCCTGGCAAATACACAGTCCGGAACGGAGCCTGATTGAGAATATATGGGACATGTGTTAGACAAGTTAGTAAAATCATGCAATGCATTGATTATGATACGCTTTCCAACATACCAGAAAGAACTATGGGATAATATTTGAGGTCCTCATATATCAAAATGAAATCTCTTTGTGCCAATGTTACCTATCTCTATTATCAAGAGCTTCCATACACAAGCCGTTTTATAATTAAAAATCTCATCTAAAGCAGGCAATTTTCACGGAAGTTATCGTGCGAAAATAATGGCTAACGAATCTCACGCATGCGTACTGCCTGCAATTGCTGACAAACATTTTTTTTGGCGGAACTTCTTCCAAAGTTGTTACGGAACAATATTTCCTATTTCGTCGCAATCGAACAATTTTTAGTCATGAGGATAATGGCTGTGGAATAAATCTCGCTCCTGTGTCCTGACCTTTGACCCCATTTCAATGATATTAAACATAATAGGTTCAGTACACCTCCGGAACAACATGATAAAGTTTTGTTGCAATCGAAGCATTTTTACGTAAGTTATGACACATAAGGACAGTGGAATGGATCCCGCTCCTGTGTCCTGACCTTTCATCCCATTTCGCCCATTTTCAATAGAGTTCGTCCCCAGGTGGTCTCCTACCATATACCAAAATGTCATCGAAATCGAATCATTTTTACGCATGTTATGACGCACGAGGGCAATAGAATGGATCCCGCTCTTATGTCCTGACGTTTGACCCAATTTCGCCCATTTTCAATAGGGTTTGTCCCTAGGTGATCCCCTACCACATACTAAAATTTCATCGAAATCGAACCATTTTTACGCGAGTTATCGTGCGGACGGGCAGACAGACGAACAAAGCTGGAGCATATACGCTTCTTCAACCTACGGTTGGAAAGCGTAAAAAGATGACAGAGAATCTTCAGTTATTATGAGCACGGCTTTTGAATCCTTTCTGACGCGAATTAAATTGGTCAAAGTTATTCAAAGTTAACTGAACCGGTTAGGAAAACAATGAACCGGGTTTGTACAATCGACAAAACATCTGGCAATAGAAACAGCTATTTACTTCCACTATCGGCTAAAAATTATGTTACGAAAATTAATAAATGGCGCACAAAACGCTTCTCATAGCACAAGGAAGGTATCAGAGAGAAAGAGATTTTCAAATTGAATAGTTAAAAGAAGAAATATACACGTAGAAGGCAACATTATATAACTCTCCTCATTCCAACGGTAGAATTCTGCATAATGGAAGACTTGGAAATAAGCGAAAAATATTCTTCATGAAAAAATAACTTTTCAAATACGTCTCCCGGAAACAAAGATAGTGAGAAAAGTTTTCGATCTTCACGCCCCCTAGTGGGAAATCTCTGTATTATTTAAAGAGAATAATATTCCACATCTGTACTGTAGCTAACGACATACAGTAAAGAAAGAAATTCCTAAATATGGTTTTTAGTAGCGGAGATACAACTGTAAACTGAAGTACATAAACACCACCTACCGACAGAACTGTGAACTGAAAACTTCTCATATACTAACCTAAAGTGTTGTACAAGTTAAATGGCATCCGGTGTTCAAAGAAATTTTTAAATCGCACATGTAAAAGCTGAGCTATTGAAAAAAAGAAAAAAAAATTAACAATTTGCGCCACCTAGCAGCGAAATTGTGCATTATTTTGGGAAGAAAATTAACACACGGAGTTTGCATAGTTAGTAGTACCTGACCAAAAAAGTAGATTTTCAATCGCGGTTTTAGACCCGCAGATATTGCTGTCAAAAGAAATTTGAACTTATGTCCTCTGGTGGCAGATTTGTGCTTTAAGAAAAATTTGAAATTATATGAGAAACATTTCGCAGCGGAAACGCTCTCCAACAAAGAAAGAATTTTCCAAATCGGACTCTTAGAAGTAGAAATATTGACAAAAATAAGATATACATCTATGCCCCCTTGCGGGAAAACCATGCATTATTTTAAGAAGAAAGTAATTTCAAAAGGTTTTCCGGGGTGAGCGGTATAGGTAAAACAAAAAGTGTTTTTTCAATTGAGTTTTCCGAAGCTCAGATTTTGCTGCAAATACATCAACCCTTACGTCCCCTGGTGGCCAAACCGTTGTTTACAAAAAAATTAGAAATTATATGCAAAACATTTCCAATCGGGAGCTGTATCTGATGTTGAAATAATTTTTCAAATTTGAGTTTTAGATGTAGAGATATATGGGAAAACGCATTTTACCTATACGCCCCCCAGACGGAAAATCTACGCTTTACTTGAAAAATTTTTAAATTATATGAAAAACATTTCGCACAGGAAACGCTATCCAACAAAGAAGGATTTTCTGAAATCGGACTCCTGAAATCAGAGATATTGAGAAAAAAATAAGATTGACATCTACGTCTCTTGGTGGAGAAACCCATGCATTATTTTAATGAGAAAGTATTCGGAAAAGGTTTATCGGCGTGAGTGGTATCGCCCCACGAACTAATGTTTGCAATCGAAATTTTAAAAGCTCAGATTTTGCTACAAACACACCAGTAGCAGAAATTAACACTTACACCCCCTGATGGCCAAACCGTTTATTACCAAAAATTAGATATTACATGGAAATTATTTCCCAGCAGGAGCTGTATCCCCTGCAGAAATAATTTTACGAATCAGAGTTTTAGAAACAGCGATCTCGGAAGAAAAGACAATTTTACTTTTACGCCTTCTAGCGGAAAATATATGCGTTACTTGAAAAAGTGACTATACCTAAAATAGTCTTCGCCATAAATGGAATCAAAAGGTAAAATAATTTTTTGAATTTTTTTTTTTATTGGAGGTTTAACGACCACCGTGAGCAACTCAATGGGTGCCCGTCACTAATATAGGGTCACTGGTTCCAGTGGAGGGAGAGAGCCAGCGCCGTAAGACAAACACAACATCCATGCCTCACCGGGATTCGAACCCGAACCCCTTTTGGACGAATGATCAGAGGCCATCGCTTAGACCACGGCGCCACCGGTGTGGCTTTTTCGAATGGGATGTTTAGAAGCAAATAAACGGAATAAAATGTATTTTGAATTCAATATCATCTGCATTTACGCCCTCTAGAGGCCAAATTGTGCAGCGTAAAAAAAATTCGAAATAAAGGATGAACATTCGCGCATTTCAAGCTTCCCAGTGAAAAAATAATTTATTTTTCAAAGCCGACTAATAGTTGCAGAGATATGGTGTCCACAGACGGACGGACAAACCGACAAGAAAAGTAGGATCCTTTTTACCAAAGACGTGCTAAGAAAGTAAAAACATGCTTAATAATTATTAAACAGGATTATAATCTTTTCAGGATTATAATCTTGAAAAGAAATCCAGAAATGAAAACCAATTTTAATGTAAAGACATGGAAAAAATAGCAAAAGGATATGTAAAACATCTTGGATTCAGAAAAAAAAAAAACATCAAAGGAATGAACTCCTCCATTTTTTCCAAGTCCCTCATTTATCGTGCTAATGTTTATTTAATTTTACATTATTTTCTTTCGCTTACATATATATTTACGTACATTAGGTTTCACTCAATTTAACAAATTCATTTACTGAGAGGATGTTTTTTTACGCTTTCCAACCATAGGTTGAAGAAGCGTATATGCTCCAGCTTTTTCCGTCTGTCCGTCTGCCCGTCCTCACGATAACTCGCGTAAAAATGGTTCGATTTCGATGAAATTTTAATATGTGGTAGGGGACCACCTGGGGACGAACTCTATTGAAAATGGACAAAATGGGGTCAAAGGAAACTACATAGGAGCGGGATCCACTCCATTGCCCTTATGCATCATAACTTGCGTAAAAATGGTTCGATTTCGATGAAATTTTAGTATGTGGTAGAGGACCACCTGGGGACAAACCGTATTCAAAATGGACGACATGGGGTTAGCACATAGGAGCGGGATCGATTCCATTGCCCTTATGCGTCCTTACTTGGGTAAAATTGGTTCGATTTCGATGAAATTTTGTATGTTGTAGGGTACCACCTGGGGACGAACCCTATTGCAAATGGACGACATGGGGTCAAAGGCCAGAACATAGAAGCGGGATCCATTCCAACGCCCTTATGCGTCATAACTTACGTAAAAATGCTTCTATTGCGACAAAACTTCAGTATGTTGTTCCGAAGGTATACTGAACCGGTTCTGTTGAATATCATCGAAATGCGGTCAAAGGTCAGGACACAGGAACCATATTTATTCCACAGCCATTATCCTCATAACTTGAGTAATGATTTCTGGTATGTTGGAAAGCGTATCATAATCAATGCATTGCATGATTTTACTAACTTGTTTACATAAGAAATAAAAATTTTTACAGGAACAAACCTTTACGCATTGCTCAGTTGATATCGTTTTGCACATATAATGCTTTCCTTTATTCGTTAGTTACACCATAATGTGAATTTCTCTATCACATCGCAATATTTACATTCGTTGCCCTGGTGTTTCACTTATACTGCTTGCACGTCGCATAATGTTTTACTTTTTAATTACGTTTGTTAATTCATTGCACGGAAATATTTTCATTTTAATTCTTCGCTTGGCTGCTTTTGTTTCACACGTTATCATGTTTCGATTAAATGTATGTATATGGCAAACACAGTATGTCACTTACTCAAAACCATATTTCTGTTGAATAGCCTTCAGCAGATGTGCATCAGCCCCATCCTTCAAGAAGATTTGTCCATTTTCCTTTTTATCTAATATCAGACATGGGAAAGCAGCCTGTCAAACACACAAAAAAGGAAGTGACTTAGCGGCATCCATCAGCTGTATAAGATTAATAAACAAGAACGTAAAAATTTATTGGAATCCAGATTTCAAAACTGACTATTTAATCCAAGATTAGTTCATTTTTGCGCATTTTTATGAAACCAGGGCAAAATACATCAGGTGGAGAAATTATTATGCGCACCCTAATAACAATATGCAAAGAAGAAGTAACATGTCTAGTCACGTGAGATGCTGAAACTAGCAAAGCTTATAAATAAAGCAGGTATATACACGTTGAAAACCAGTCGTGAAAAAGTAATCATTGGTAAAAGCAGTGACTTAACTGAGTCTGACCGTGCCGAGGAGAGTACAGGTTGGTTGCTGACGCAAGTGTTGCAAATTATTGCAGCATCTTTCAGTTTTATAATAACCACACCACATTGCTCTGTCAGCATTTGAGACGTCGCCATACCGCATTGAAGTCTATAAGGTGACAATGGATGATCGACAGATGAAATTTAAGAAACGAGTAGTGATTGACTTTTTGACGAAGGAAGGTCAAACCCCACGCAGTATTCTTAAACGGATGGTCCCTATGTACGTAGGTGGTGTACTTTCATATGCCACATGACTGCGCTCTTTAAACAGGGAAGAGACTCGTTGGAAAACAACCCTCGACCGAGGCGCTCCGTGGAGGTGACCACAGATGAAATGTAGTAGAAAGTTTAGGACTTACTGATGTTAAACCAGCGTATCCGTGTAGTACAGACTGCTGAAGAACTGAAGCTAAGTACCGGCAGTGTTCGGACCGTTTTGAATGAGAGGTTAGGGATGTTAACTCTTTAAGCGGTCCAATGTATCTGAACCAAATTGTGTCCAAAATTTACTGTTCATATAATGACAGGGTTTGACGAAAGCTACGATAAAACAGTTTCCTTCCCCTTCTCATCTCAGTACTGCCGATTATAAACCTATCAATGATGATAACAGCTCTCTTTTAGTCCTCTACTCTAGCGTTTTCCTCTAGTCTGCTCTAAGACCTAAGAAAGAAGAGAAAGGGCTTGTTTCTTTTCAGTGTCATGATGTCCGTGTTTAGTCCACCTGACACGGACATCGTGCCACCAGGCAGAAACAAGTAACTCTCAGGTTCTTCGCCATGTACAGCCCTTTTAGCAGGTATTCAATCCGAAAGGATTAGTGTTAATAATTCCCTTAAATTACCACTTTAAATAACAAAGTTAAGGGGAAAGCACTGCTATCTGATGTGCATGTTCATTAGCTCCAGCCACGTTTGGCCCACTTCTTAGACAGCGAATATATTCGTTCGAGCTGATTTCAGCTAATTATTCTAACCCCGAATTAATTCGTTCCAGCCGGTTAAAGGGTTTAAGGTCTGTGCCAGATGGCTTCCTCGAATGTTGATACCTGAGATGAAGACTGATCGCCTTGATGCAAGTCGAGTACAACTTGATTCAGATGATTTCTATTCCTGCATTGTGCCTAGTGACGAGACGTGGCTGTACCATTGGGCCCCTGATACTAAGCAAGAGATCGTGGAGTGGAAACGTCATGGATAGCCACCACCAAAAGGGTTCGAAATACGGATCTGGGTCAGAATCCCGACAGACACTATCCCGACAATCCAAAATTCCGAAAGTGAAACACCTGATGGTTTGTCAGGATTTCATGCCTTAATTAAACATTACTTTTGGAATCCTAGATAATCTTACAAATTCTTTTTGACGTGATATTTTATTTTCAGCTAATAGCATTATTTTAATTTTAGCTAATGGCATTATTTTAAATTTAGCTAATGGCATTATTTTAATTTTAACTAATAGCGTTAATTGATAAATATTTATATAATAATACACGATCAATTACTTGATTTATTATAATAAAAAATACTGAAATTTGGAAATACTGAAATCTTTCAAATTCTTTTTCACGTGATATTTTATTTTTAGCTAATAGCATTATTTGATCAATATTTATAGAATAATATTTGATCAATTATTTGATTTATTATAACAAGAAATTTGGAATTTGGGTTGTCGGGATTTTGGTTTGTTCGGATTTCTGCTGTCGGCATTTTGGTTTGTCGGGATTTTGGTCCGTCGGGATTTTGGTCTGTCGGGACTTTGGTTTGTCGGGAAAGCGACTGTCGGGAATTATGTCCGGATCAGTCAAAATATAACCATTTGCAGGGAACATTGTGGCCACCACTTTTTAGACTCAAGTTGCTGTTGATTGATTACTTGCTTCACAAAAGGACTATGCATGCTGTTTATTATGCAGCGCTTTGCGACAATTGCGTGAAGCCATCAAGAGTAAACAGCGAGGAAAATAGCAACGGGGTGTTCAGCTTCTCCAGGACAATGCCTCAGTCCACACCATTGGTGTTTCCATGCCAGCTGTGACCGAATGTGGATTTCAAATGCTTCTCCATCCACCGTACGCACCTGATCTCGCTTCCAGCGACTTCTTTTTCTTCAAAAGTCTACAAAAAGATCTGCGTGGTAGGCCTTTTTTGGATGATTCTGAACTGAAAGGGGCAACGAAGCGTTGGTTTGGGAGAAAGATAAAACGTTTTTCGCAGTGGTTATTCGCCAACTGTATGATTGGCACCACAAGTCAATCTAAGTCAGGAGGAAACTTTGTAGAAAAATAAAAGTGCGTCTTTGAAAACATTTTTTTTTGTTTTTGCATGTTAGGCTTAGAATCTATTGAAAGGCCTATTGTTCAATCACCGCATCTGCTGAACTGTTGGGATTTCGAAGTCAGACCGTCTCATGTGTAAACCAAGACCATGTTAAATACATTAAAACTTCCCATATGAGAAATGTGGACGCAAACGTGTAATTGACTTCTGAGGTGAGCGCAAACTATTTCACTTCGTTACAAGGGAACGCACGGGAATTGCGGATCAGGTTACGTCGGAATTTAATAACGGCGCGTCTGCAAGCTTGTGCATAAAGATGATCCGTCGTACCTTGGAAGAAGAGGGCTACAGTAGTCGACGTATACATCATGTCCTCTTGTTGACTGCAAGGGACCGAAAGATTAGGCTACAGTTTGCAAAGCATATCGCAACTGGAGAGCGGAGCACTGGAAACATTTCATCTGGTCTGACGAATCAAGGCTTTACGGTTTACACTACCCGAAAATATGGCCGCAGCTTATCAAGTTGGAGTCATAGAGGCAGTGCAATAGTAATGGGTGCATTTAATTGGGCTTCCTTGGAAGCCCCTCAAACACATCGGGGCCCTCGGTCACCGGCCAACGTTATGTGAACATCCGTTCAGACCATCCTCACCCGTTCGTAACGATTCTCTTTCCACACTGTGACGTCATCCTTCAACATGACAATGCCACACCGCATGCTTACCGAGTGGCGACCAGTTGGCTCCACGAGCATTTCAGCGAATTTACTATACTCAAATGGCCTCCTCGATCTGCGAATCTCAACCCTGTTGAGAATTTATGGGACAAAACGGAAAGATCTGTTCGAGCCCTCTAACCCCTACCGGAACCTGTGGAGGCTCTACGACAGGCGATCATCACTTCATGTTAGGTAGAGCCACCTCCGTGTAACACCTCAGTGAGTCCTTACTGGCTGCTGGCTGAGAAGGCTGAAAGCAAAAACTGAGTCTTATGAAGGCAAAAGGGGAAGCAATGCACTATTAGACAGGTGTATATAATAATTTGTCCATTCTGTTTATTAACTCACCTACTAGTGTTGAAAGTAACAGGAAGAGTATTAAAAAAAGAAACATACGGAAAAACAACGATTGCATATGTATGTGTGCAGGGACGTCGCCAAGGGTCAAGCTCACCTTGAAATTCTTGAAATTTATCTCTCCCACCCTGCTGCCCACCCAGTTCAAAGAGTGCCATTTTTCAATATATTTAACTTTAAAAATATAATCTGCACTTTGCCAAGCAATATCTTTTGTGTTTTATTTCATGTAACCCTACGCATTTCCCCCAAGAAAGTGCGTTGTTTACGTCTCCAAAAAGGTTATCAAAATAGCATCCGCAGGGACATGAAAATTCAGTTGTTCTCCACTCTTCCAATTCCTTAGTTTAAGCCTATTTTTCCTGTTTGTATGTCCAGGGGGGCTAATGAGTTTTTTATTGTGTGGATCAACAGTGAGGAACTTTTCATTCGGAGCATACATAACATACGACATCTAAACTGCCTATATGGCTGCTCTTTGTAACCTAACTATATTCGGAAAGATCAGCTTTCAGGTCAAAAAGAAGTGATTTCTCACATGCTTTGAAAAAAAAAACAATGTTTTGATTTTTTTTCATCGAATTTGCTTCCCTAAAGCGCTGATCCAGAGAAAGCAAATGTATTCCATTCCTACTGCTTCGTTGAGTTTTCTTCGGAGAAGGAATAGAAAGAAAGGAGGACGGCCTTTATATGAGTCTACGTTCCTTGTATATAAACGTTCTTAGAAAGACAATTGTTCTCAATCTGAGAACATTCGGTATTAACACTTGGGACAAGTAACAACTTTTTTTCACAATAATGTTGATGTTCAAACATATTTGGTAGGAGAGCTCATACCTCCCGTGAATCCTAGTCCAAATATTGAAGACTGCGCGACATATGTGAAAAAAAAAATTAGAATTTTACAGACGACATTATTAAAGGAACGCAAAACATATTCTGCTTTATGGCAGAGCAAAATAAAATAAAACAGTTTACCAAATTTACAGCAAGTTTCAAAATCGTTTTCGCTTTCATCTTAGCAAAACAGCAATTTCTTCGTCTTACGGAAACTTTTTGTCCGTTGGCCTGCGTTTTAATAACCTATGGATAATAAAAGATATATTGCAGTAAATTAAAAATAAACTAAACATACTTTTTCTTAATATTATGAAATTATATGAGACCGTAAAATATAAACTGAGACACTTCTGGAATTCAAAGGATAAGTCTACCCACCAGTCGCAAAACACTTTTGTAGGCTACAAACATACGAACAGAACCGCGGTTCAAAAGAGAAATCCCATTGCTGGTGCATGTGCGTCATTTGTGGTTTGCCCATGAAGTTTTCATATTGTAATGTTATCTTCTCACATTTTACAGACTGGAAATCATTCAAAGGCATAATCTTAATCTTCGGTTCGTGACACTACGGTTGACGATCCACGGTGCTAATTTATGGTACTTTTTATATCTTTTTAATTTTGATTTAAAGTTTATCGTTAACTATATTTTTCAATAAGATATAGTGCGTCGCATAAATATAGAGACAGAACAAATTCTCGAATAAAAAATAAACAACAACGAGCTGAAATGTACACCTCATATTTATAGCAAAAAATAGCACAGGACACGCAGCTGCACAATAGTTTGACGGAAACATAACAATTCCAACGCCAAGTACAAGAAAAAAACAGAAATACGCTGTCTCAAAAATATAAAAACTTACTAGTTATGAGCACCTCCGGTACGAATAGGGGAGCCGTTGTTCCGAATAACACTGAAAACCCAATTGGGCATGCTGTCCACCAAGTGATGTAAGTGTACTGGACGGAATGCGTACCAACTTCGTTCAATCTGCTCTTTCAATGCCACCACACTTGAGAACTGCCGTCCATTCGCATACACATCACGAACTAGGATACTCCAGAGGTTCTCGATAAGGTTCAGATCTGGACTGAGTGCTGGCCAATCCACTACGGTCACATGATGAGTGTTAAACCAGCTTTTCGTTGATGCAGACCAATGGATAGAGGCATTGTCTTGCTGGAACAGATAATCAACACCCACTAGAGTTTCGGCAAACGGTAGGTGGCTGCTGATTATGTCCGTTTCGGAGTTTTGCCTGCCTTGCAGAAAAGCGATATCCGTTGTCCCATTGAACGCAAAAGCTCCCCTGACCATCACAGATCCCCATCCGTTCTGTCTGCTGAAGAAGGTGCGTGGCTCGCGTCGTAAATCATGCCAATAGCAGTTCCAACCGTCAGTGCCGTCCAGGTGTAACCTTTTCTGATCGGAGAAAACAGTTGTGATCCACTCGTCCGTCCAGTGCATTGCCCATAACAATCTAGCTTCCTTGTAGTGCCGCTTGAGTGTGGCAGACGGTGCATTTTACGGAGCACAATGTTGCGACTTTCCTTGATTCGTCGATGAACTGTGTCCTTTGAGACGGTGACACCAACAGTCCAAGAAACTTGACGTAGTGATAACGTTTGGGATGAAACTATACGCATGATGGCACGATCATCTCGTTTGGTTGTTATTCGAGGCCTTCCAGGCCGTTTTCTGGCAGTTAACGCACCGCGTTTCGATAAAGTCTTATAAATGACTGCCCTACTCCTCCCCATGGCTTTACAAATTTTCGCTACAGGCAATCCATTTACTCTCAGTCTCCAAATCTTCTGCACCTCCTCACCAGAAAGTTGACTGTTGCGTGGCATTTCGGCAAATGAATGTCTAACGGCAGGTCCGCTGTCTTTTGCAGGCTGGACCGAATTACGGCCCATGCGCGTGTGTACAACATGCTAATTTGTACATCTCATTTGCATGTGGCCACTTTACATAGTTGTCTTTATATTTATGAGACACCTAAAATTACACTATTTCACTTTGTGATGTTCTTTTCACACAATCCGGTCATCTCGACTGATCGAAACGTTTGTCGTAGGGTTATGCCTAATTAGGTACCACATCAGCTTCCTACCTATATTCGTATTGCGTTCACGGCGCAGAGTCGACTGTCTCTATATTTATGCGACGCACCTTAGTATAAAAATGATTAAAATAATAATAGTATAAAAATGCTTAAAACCCATTTTTACAATTTTGACGCTTTTTTTGTTTCGGATTTAACCCTTGTCCCCAGTGAATATCTAGGACTAGAAGGTGGGGGCCTTCCCTAAACTAAAGCCACTGGTTCTTAAGAAGGAACGGAACAAGCACCTTTGCACGAGCAGACCACGTGTGCCGCCCAGACCCGCCTCCTATTCCTAGGCCGGCACCGATTGGTCAAAGTGTTTCCACTGGAGCAGGGAAATTGAGGAATTCTACTTTTTCTTTAATAATTAGTAATTTCTTTGGGCAGTTGTACACGTATATAGTAACTAAGTTTCACGTAGTCGTAGCTTAAAATTATTTAAGACAAATAGGTATGTAAATGAATGGAAATCACGAGAATATAGCAGTTAGCTGTCTACCTTCCTTGAGAAAGCCATCTGGTTGATGTGCGAAAGCTTGGAAATTTTGATTATTTATTCTACGCCAATAAATTTTCGGATTATTAGTATATAGTTATACTATTTGAGAATATATCTTCATTCGTATTTTTGCAAAATATTCCAATAAATAGCGTAAAGAACATAGCCGTTCGGAGTAAAACGTGAGAAGTATCCGGTTGTCGAATTTCAACCACTATAAGAAATACTTTCCCAAATTAATTTGGAGAGTTTTTGAAACAGGTCGGGAGCGTCATTGTGGAATATTTCAATTGTCCACAACTAAACAATGGTTGGGAATCGTTTGCTTTAGGTACCTCTCGTGATTAAAAATTGAGACGGTCCGGTCTCTATTGATGCTGAAAAGTGGTTGCATTTAGGTGTTATCTAGTGTCTCCTGGAAGACTACAATTTGTCCTCTCTGTTTCGAAGGAGAAAACGTGATCACATCATATGATATGTAGAAGATTTTAGGAAGGGAGTGTCTGACTCCAGGTCTTAAACAACCCTTAGAAATGGGAAGCTTGGAGATTTGGGCTGGAGTGCCCGATAGGAAAGAGACACGGAAGTGAGGTAGAAAGGGGGAGAAAGACGTCCTTATTTATTACCGGGGGGCAGTACCCGGGGAGAAAACTTGATACATTCGAAACATTTCTTATAAGTTTCCTTGCTGCTTTGTCTATATTAGATACTGTATCTTCTGCTCTTCAACATAGCTGGCTCAATACATCTGTAAAACACATCTTAGGTGCTTTCTTCTTTAAGTCTAGATCAGGTGTTCTCCACTGTTCGGATCAGTAGACTTAACATCCTTGAAGTATCATTTCACAGAATTTTCCTCGCCTGAGCAGTTACACACGCAGCAGAGTAAACTGCTACTGTTTTTTTGTTCCGAGATTTAATGAGCAATTAGCAGTCATCTATCCTCAATTTGGGGGCCACTTGGTCCAGAGAGGGGACAGTGGTAGCTTTACCTATAATAGCCACCCATCCGTGTCTTATCCAGAATTCGAACCCGGGCCCATCTCAGACGAACGACCAGGATACAATGCCTCAGACCACTTGGATATACAATGTATTATTACTTCGCAGCTCCATGTTAACACTTGCATCAAATATCATCTACGTTTTGATTCAGAAGAATTAATAATTGTAAACTACTAAACTTGCAAACATCTATGTTAATGCCTGTGTCAGATGATGCCCTTTACTTGTCCATGCGGCAAATAAATTCCCGGACAATGAAATTTGCGCACCGAGAAGGAAGCATCGGATTGACCTGAAATTTTATGGATGTAATGATACAGATGAATGATACACATGATGGAAAACACAGAGCTGCAGGACAATTACAGAGGGATCTGTGTCACTCAGTCCGGTCATCTTCAATAGCGCGTCGCACCGCTTCGTGCGGCGATACAAGCAGCAAAACAGTCTGGCATGGAGGCGAACAGATGCCTCATGTTGTCCTGCGGCAGACTGGCCCATACGCGTTGGACGGCGTGCTCCAAATCCGGGATAGCGCAGCACGGCGGCAGCCCGGCGTTTCAACGGGTCCACACATGTTTGATAGGGGACAAATCCGGGGAGCGGGCAGGCCATGGAAGTGTCTGGACATGACGTTGGCAGTCCCGGGCAACCCGAGCCGTGTGCGGTAGGGCATTATCCTGCTGGTATAGCCCACTGGAATCTCTGCCAGGAATGGAAGCACATGGAGCCGTACGATCGAATCCACACACCGCTGGCCCGTCAATGATCCACTACCAAGGCTGATCGGCTATCATAAGCAATCGCTCCCCAGACCATAATGCCTGTAGTGGGGGACGTGTGGTGCTCGATAGCGAGGTTGGGATTTTGCCGTTGACCCGGAAATCTCCATACCCGAACACGATGATCATCTGTTCCCAAAACGAAGCGGCACTCATCGCTAAACACCACACATCGCCAGTCTGTGGCGTTCCACGTCACTCTGGCCCGGCACCACTGCACACGGAGCCGTCGATGTTCCGGTGTTAATGGCAGCACACGTAAGGGGCGCTGGGATCGCAGATTCGCTTCCGCGAGATGTCGGGAAATGGTTCGTGGGCACACAGGAGCCGGCTCATCTGCCTGTATAGTGGATCGGGTCCCCGTGGGATCAGTTCGTGCCTGGCGCACGATCCGTCGATCCTCTCTACCGGTGGTCCTCCTGGTCCGTCCGCAGCCGCTCCGCAGTGTGGCAGTGCCGTCACGTGTGCACTGCTCCCAACACAGTCGGACGGTATGGTCAGAACGATCCACGTGGCGGGCTATACGGTGCGCCGACCACCACGCGGTTTTCAGCCCGATGATCAGGCCTCTCTCAAAGTCCGTAAGTTGCGTAAATCGACGTCTCTGGCGTCTACTTGGCATTCTTGTCACTTTGTATTTTTGATTGCTTCGGCCGGTGCTTTTCGCTTTCATGGGGCATCGACTACACGCCTGTTTATAATGCTGCCGGTTCGTGCTTGCAGCGCCACCACAGGGCGTGAGGTCATGCGCACTCGCACCAAACGTTAATCATTTGAACACCAGCGCACACTGTAGCTATTTGTGAAGTTTCGCGGTTGAAGCATGTTCTCTTCTAGGTGCGCAAATTTCATTGTCCGTGAGTGTTTATATAGTTAAGCGTTATTAGATGCCACCACGAGTGAATGGAATGCTAGATTCTCATTTATAGGTAATGGCTCTTAATCACAGCCTGAACGACGTTGCTGTTCTTTTACTTCATTTCTGGTTAGTGCTTCTGGAACCAATATTAAAAAATTAAAATGACATAATACAGCCTTAAATCCCTATTAAGATAGGGCAGCAGTTGAAAAACGTGTAAAATGACACGTGAGCTGCATGGAATTTAGAATATGATAGTTGCTTTTCTTCAGTTAGCGGGAAAGCGACGCGACGTGGGCCTTTTAATTTGAACACTGCTTCTTTAATTTACGTTATTGAACCATAAGAAATAACTTCTTCGTCCATTTTTTATGCAATAACCGCATGCTCATGCGTAGCAACGACTTCACTAGACCGCGGGAATTTCCTCAGACATTCTGTATCATCTGATTCTAGAAAAAGTGGACGAACAAGACATTGACGTTGACCTGTGAATGTTGCGTTCTACTACATTTCATAGATCAGAAATGTTCGACGGGATTCAAATGGGGGAACCTGGTTGCTAGTGAACCATTCGAATTGCTTGAACATGGTTTTCGAACTAATCCTGCTCAGTGCTGACTTCGTGAAACGGGACGTTGTTTTTCTGGAAAAGTCTGGTGCCATCTGACATACGGTCACTATGCACGCGAACACTTGATTCAAAACTATTCCCAGGTAGAGTATGGCAGTGACTGTGTATTGTGAGGGGACGCAGTACTGTCCAGGAGAACTATCCATACCATCATACGGAAGCATCCGGTCTGTTTACGTCTATTCGTGCAATCTGTTTGCGGTTTTTCACCTGTGGAAAGTCAACCATCTACTGGCATGTTGAAGCTGAAACCTGGACTCATCGGAACAGGCAACGTTGTTTTTCTTTCTGAGTTAAGCGACCATCCTTAACCACTCTACAGGCTATAAGCAGTCGCCTGTCCCTAATCTAGGGCCACTGGTTCCACGAAAAAAAGGATCCAGCGCTATAAAACAAACACACCACCTATGCCTCATTCGGGCCTCGAACCCGGGCCTACTCTGCTGAACGGTCAGAGGCCAGGGCTTAGACAAATGCGCCACCTGCCGACTCTTTTCCAGTCGTCCATAGTCCTGTCACTGTGTTCCCTCGGCCACTGCAGGCAGAGCTGTCGTTAAATGCCTGTCAACTTGGGCTCACGAACTGGTTGCCAACTTCTCAGGCCCATTTACAAGAGCGGCCGTGGGATTGAGTGCCCGGAAACGTTTCTCTGTGAGCTGTTTGTTAGCTTGGACAGCACGTTCTAATCAGCGCCATCTGGATGGCAAACCAGTGGTAGTTCTTTCCTGTCGTTGGATGGACGTGTGTCCCACTTCGGGTTATTTCCTACGCACCTTCACCCCACGACATCCCACGAACAGTGGTTGCTGTTGTTAAAATTAAAGAAGAAAACTCACAGGAAAGATATGATTCAGGTACTAAGGAAGAAATTGGCTGGAACCAAAAATCATTGAGGGACAAGATATAGGGATATGCCAGTCTTTTCTGATAAGTACTGCAAACAATTTGCGAGGAGAAAAATAGTAGCGAACATAATTTTTTATTTTGCAACTTATGTTAAGCCTGTTTTATTTTATTTTTTCATTTTTAGAAGTTCAGAAAAATTATGTACTTTTCTGAACACTTATTTTGGTACCAATATGAGGTCATTTTGTTTTTTCCTTGTTCCTTGTTTAACGTCATTCTCTTCATATTTTTCTGATGAAAATGCAATTAAACATTTATTTTTATAAAGTTTTTTCCAGTTTTTCCACGCACCACTACGGTTAATTGTAGAATTACAGACACTTTTGTTTTCTCTTATTCTCCAAATAATGATTTTAGTGATTCAGTTTGAAACAAGTATGACGTTACTGAATAATATGTAACGCGATAAAAAACATTCCAGGTCAGAATGTTCTACAGTGAAACAAGTATGACGTTACTGAATTGTAGTACGTAACGCAATAAGAAACATTAGAAGTCATAATGCTCTACAGTGCTCCCGAATGGAATGGAAACTTTAAAACATTCCAGAGCAACAGGTTGTACGAAAATACTCAGCATCCATTTATTTTATTCAGATTTATGTTTCATGCAAAAAAAGATCCGTAATAGGGAAAAACTGGTAAATTCTTGTTATTCATGTATTTTTACTATCGAAGAAGAAATCCTTTAGTGTGCTTTGTGTTAAATGCAATGTTGGCCTTGCATTTAACACGACCAGGAGGAAGATTATGCTGCAGTGGAATCTGAAAATTATGTGGATAACCAAGGGCAAGCTTACTTCGCTCCGATCCAAAAATAATTTTTCCAGTTTGCCTTGTAACAGAATAACACCATTCCGTATGAAAATTGTCCCTCTGCTAAGGAGGAAGACATAAAAAGCCTTGATCGTACTCTCAGGTGTTCGGTACAAAAGGAATTGTTTCGCGGTCAGACTTCTAGAAATAAATCGAAATACTACTGTAATTATATCGATTTTCTAATGTATTTCGATGAACAGGTAAACAAAATCATCAGTACTATTAGAACATATACAGAGTTACAAGAAAAGTCCATGATCAGGCCAATATCTCACAAACTATGGCAGTTAGCGATTTACTTCTTTCGCAGTTGTATAGGAAAACCCCTATGGCGCACACAATAATACCACGAGTGATTCTCTCGTCCCCTTTTTTGGGGAGTAGGTGGGCGAGGGGGCTATCGCGCCCTTCTTTGCAGATAGTGCAAAAAAGTCAATTATAAACTTGTTCAGCGGGGCAAAAATAGCGCACAAATGTTTTTATCCCGTAACAAAAGATGGAAGGGGACCGGGAATGTGGCCCCAAGAAAATCCGGAAGCAACAACCGAGTATTTAGACAAAGCTACAAGATGTGAATGCATAATTTTGTAGAGATTTTATCAGTTTAGAAAGTACAATTTACATGCTTGCATACTCAAAATTTTGCCCTTCAGCAACGATGCACGCCTGCAAGCGCTCTACGGGTTGACCGTGCATGCGTTGCAGCATATCCCCGTCAACAGAGACACAGGCGGATGTTATACGCTGTTGCAGATCTGCTGCATTTAGCGGTGGTCTTGCATACACCTGTGATTTAAGATGGCTCCAAAGAAAAAGTCCAGAGGACTAAGGTCTGGTGAGCATGGCGGCCATGCTACGGGACCTCCTGGCCCTATCTATCTCCGGTCAAACACATCGTTCAGCCATGTTGATACGTGTGCACTCTTATGTGGTGGTGCCCCGTAGTGCTGGTACCACATGTTCAAAAAAGGCTGCAATGGTACATTGTCCAAGAAATCCGTTACATCCGTTTTAATGAGATGTAAATATCGATCACCATTTGCGTTGTAAAAAAAAGGTTCTACAAGCTGGTTCCGACAAATGCCACACCAAACGTTGGTGAATCACCTCACTTGATTATGTGTGTCTCTCGTCCAATAGGGATTTTCCTGTACCCAGTAGTGTTAATTATGCGTATCCACAACTCCATCTCGTGTGAAGCGGGACTCATCTGTCCATAAAATGTTTGATAGAAACTCTGGGTCCTCTTCTAAAGCCTTCAACATGACATTACAGAAATCAAGTCTTTTCTCCTCATCTGAAGGCCACAGTGTTTGCTGCGAATGAAACGAATATGGATGCATTTGTAGTGCACGCAGTTGGCTTAATCCACTTTCCCGGACAACTTCATTTTTTGTTGCTGTGGGGATGTGCAAATACGTATGCCAGAATATCCGTTTCGTCCCGCTTTGGCCTGCCTGTACGTGAGCGGCGGCTGACACTAAGCGTGTTACGCAGGCATTGGACTACATGTCTGATGGTCTTATAATCCGGATGTCTGACACTGGGAAACCACTGTGCGTACAGCCGTGCCGCTGTACGAGGAATCTTATTGCTCTCGCTATCAATCAGGGCCATTTCGCACAGTTCCTCGTTCGTAAACGCCGACATTAGTGCTTGTACTTTACGTATAAAGTTTACAGAAAGAAGGCAGCTTCTTGCTAACGTTCTAAATTGTAAGTAAATGAAAGCACAAAGGAAAATTGTTCCTACATACCTTATCAACAGTTCTTGTTCTGAAATAAAACGTAGTTTCTTGACACATTCAATATCAGACTTTGATGTCCAATACAGTAAAAAACACACTGAGACAAGGAGAAATAGCATAAAAGGGCGAAACACTCATCCAATAGGAAAACTATATGCACATCTAACTGACTTGTGTACATGGCAACGCGTTCGACTTCACGTCACTGGTTCACGAAGTGTTGGCATACCGACCACGCATGTCTATTCTGACGACGGAGCAGAAAGCATGACATTTGAAATCTGTGCAGATATGCTTCGGACACAACGACTCACATAGCTTTCCGCTTCTTTCGCATTTGGAAACTCCCCTCCCATCTTTTGTTATGGGATAAAAACATTTATGTACTATTTTTGCCTCACTGAATAAGTTTGTAATTGACTTTTTTGCCCTATCTGCAAAGGCGGCGCAATAGCACCCTCACCCCCACCCCCAAAAGGGAGCGAGGGTATCCCTCGTAGTGTTATTGTGTGCGCCATAGGGAGTTTCCTATGCAACTGAACAAGAAGTATATCGCTAACTGCCATAGTTCGTGAAATATTGGCATGATCAAGGGCTTTCCTTGTAACCCTGTATATTGGAAGATGTGTAAAAGATAAAGTGACTATATATGTCTTTTGTTGAAATATTAGAAAGTGCTGCTTTAGCTGCGACGACTTCCTTTTCATTTGCTTTCTATATACACAATGTTGACAAAAGTCACCGGAAACCTAGAAGAGAAACGCAACACAGCATTTATTGACATATATTAGTACGGTGCCGTCCCACCTTCGGCCTTAATACATGCACTGACCCTTCGAGACAGGGTTTCGACAAGATTTTGGAACACATCTATAGGTATGAGCTTCCATTCAGTACATAATACTGCCGCTAACTGTTGCTTAGTAGTAGGCCTTGGTTCCAAATTTCTTATGCGGCGCTCTTATTCATCCCATAAGTGCTCTATGGGATTAATATCATGGCTCTGTGCTGGCCAGTCCACACACGACACGGCATTATCGTCAAACCACGTCGTAACAGTCCTTGCTTTATGGCTCGGTGCATTATCCTGCTGGTACCAACAAGGTTCGGTTTCATAGTATTGCCACAGAGTTGGTAGGGCATAATTGTCCAGAATATCGAGGTAGGCGTGCTGGTTAATAGATTTGTCTACTATAGCGAATGGACTGGGAACGTACCACGAAAAACACCCCCACACGAGTACACTGCCAGCTCCAAACTTGACCGTAGGAACAGTACACTGTGGTATATAGCGTTACCCCGGCTGCCGCCATACCCACATAGAGCCATCAGACTGATGAATCGTGTATCTGGATTCATATTTCTATTGATCTGTATTTGGTCCACGATAAATGTTATTTACACCATGCTAAACGACGAGTAGCATTCCGAGTGGAGATGAAAGGCTTATGAACAGCCGCACGACGACGATAACCCATGGAATGAAGTTCTCTGCGAATGGTACGTGTACATACTGAGGTTCCAGCAATTTTACTCACCTGTACACTGAGTTCTTGTGCAGTACTTCGTCGATTAGCTGTAACGTCTCTTCTGAGGCTCAGACCTCCTCTATTACTGATTTTCGTTGGTCTGCCGGTACGTTTTGCTGCTTCAGGCACGCCATGTGTCTTCAACTTATTTAGTACATCCAAAACAGTTGACTTGGGTATATTTAAACGCCTCTCGGTTTCTCTTATGGACAACCCACTAATATAACATCCAACAATCTTTCCTTTCTCAAAGTCAGTTCTCCCCGCAGCGACCTTTTCACTCAACCTCACAGTGCGGTATGATCGCGGTCAGCTGCAGGCTTGTTTTTGTACCATTTGCAGCTGTACCGCGCATCTTAACAACGCAGCGGATCTGTTCATTTGCTTTTGAAGGATGTCTTTTGTTTATATAGTGTATAATGATTCTTTTTTCATGAAAACAACTGTGTGGTTTTCCCATTGGCGTAATTACAAAATTTCGGCCGCTGAACAATATTGTGAAAAAGGCCTTCCCAATTCTTCTGTATTTGCAAAACTGTCAAAGAAAATCAAAATTACATACCGTATTTTTTTCATATGATACGCAGACCACGAAATTCAGGAAAAACAAATTCCTTTGCATAAACGCATGGCGTGAAATTAAAAAAAATATCTCCTTATAATCGTTACGCTCGATGCTGATTCCGAACTGTAATTATGTACAGAAAAGTCGCAATTCTCGGGATGACCCAGCAGTTAAAAGAAATAGAGGGGGGGGGGATATTCTTATATAAAAATTAACGGTCATTTTAAATGTTTTTCTGTTACGTCTAGTGAATAACGAGCGAAAATTAAGAGTTTTTCCAGAATTACCGCGGTTTCGCAGTTAGATTCCGTAATATAACAGTTACTCTTGCCGCACCCCAGAACGTGTGTGAAGTTGAAACTTCCACAATGTGTAATCGCCGGCGAGACTAAACAATATCGCTTTCGTTGTATCGTTTTTCTATAAAAATGCCGGTAAGTAAAAAATATGCTATAAAATAAAAAAGGATAATATGCTATAAAAAAAAACTACGTTACGTTTTCCTGTTATTGACGTATTTCTAGAATTTTTTAAAGATTAGACCTCTTCAAACAATCACGACGCAGATTTTTTAAAGATCAAAGTGCCTCATGAACGTTATTTTTTTAAGCGGCGTATTATTGGCATCGGCGCATAATCCGCAGAAACAAAATTCATTACTTTTTGAAGAGATAATCCTGAGATTATATGATGAAAAATGCGAAACTTTTAACTTGAAAAAACATTTATTTCAGTGACGAAAAAAATCTGGCATATTTATAGATAGATAGATAATAGATACACAAATTAAAAAAACTCGTTTTTCCTATTGTTTGCATTGGTAGCCTTCAATTAATTTTTTGGTATGTAATTTATCCTCCTCTTGGGCTTCAATGACAATTAGTGAAAAATATTTGTCCTTTGACACATTGCCTTTCGCAAATAATATTTGCCTATTTTCAGCTTGCTAAATGACCTTTCAGAGGCAGCTGCCGTAACAGGTAGTGTTAGATGAAAAATATGTGCTCTCCCGCTATATAAATGATAAATTGTTGAATTTTATTAATAAAAATACTGCGAATTCTTTTATTAAATTTATTGGTTTAATTTCTCCTTTTGTGAAGCTATTTGAAACTATTTGGAAAAGTTGAATGCCTTGTTTAGATCTTTATCACATAGCTTTGCAAGTTTTCTGCATTTTTTAAAATATCGCTTCCGTTAGTGTAAGCAATTTCTGAGGCTCCTAATGGAAGAAATTATTGACAATTTTCTGCATATCGATAAATCTCTCTCTAACTTGTGCTATATATATGTACAAAATTCTATTAAACACATTTTCTCTGAATGCGTCTTCAGCTTTTTTAAATCTGTAATTCAATGTATGGTTTCATTCCAAACACTGATTTACAGATTAATACAATAATGCAGATTAATACGGAATTACGTCCTCCGCGATGTCACAACAGAGAAACGAACTGAAATAATCTCTTCCTGAAGCTTACTGTTTAGAGCTATTTTTCTATCCTCTCCGCATCTCTCGTCTTACTTTAATTTTGGTGGATCTGAGTTAAATTTTTTTCTTAATTCTTTTTGGGCCCCCTGAACGTCGCGCCGTTTTAAGCATAGTTTAGTGGTGCATAATAGTAGGACCGTCACCGGATTTTCTTCAAGATATAGTATTTGAAACATACCTTATTAAAAAGGGGTCTTATGAGTATTACACAGGTTTTCATCACCGAAAGTGTGGAGTTCAAACAGCACCAACGAATGCTTCATTTCAACTTGGCGTTGAAATACTTCAGGTTTTTTTTAAAGGTGTTTTGGTTTCCAAGCCGACACTGATGTTAACAACCGCTTTCAAAAGAAGCCTTGTTAGCAGAAATAATAAAGAATTTTAGATGGCACGAATTCTTTCAGTTACAAAAATAAACGCAGTGGTGGTGCCCTCAACAGCGAAGCAAAGATACGTGTTACCTGAATGTTATGAAAGCGAACTGCATAATTTGCAACGTATATTCGTGACAAAAACATTTAACAAAAACATCTCAGTTGTTACACTTCTCTTTCGAGCGCTTGTTAACCCTTTCGTTTTGCTTCTCGTGTTTCTGATTTATACAACGACTTTAATGCAGCATTCCTTTACAATAGGGGTTGGAAGCCTTGCGCAAACAAACAATGAAAAAATCTTCTAGTGATCAATATGTTTTTCAAGAGATTTTGGCAGTATTCTACAGATCAATGAAGCGCTTTCATTTTTCCTGGAAAATGCAGACGTAAATAATGGTGAATTTTAGACCATTAATAAAAACAGATAATTGTTCCATTATATATACAGACATAATACTCGAAACGAAGTGTTTCCAGAGGGTATCTAAAACGCTATGAAATAAATGACTTCTAAAGTTTTATGATATTGCCAGAAAGATTATCATTAAAGCAGATATTCTCATTCGCGCACGCAATTTTGTTTTGTTTTAGCTAGATTGATTTCTAGTCGCCCCTGTTATAAAAGATATGGAATAGACTACCATAAGTTAAAATCAATTTTTTTGCTGAACACGAGGAAAATTAAAAAAAGAATTCATCAGCAATTTTGATATACTACATATTCATACACACTATGAAATACATAGATGAAAGATGATTTCCGATGTGATATGGTTATCTTTGCTGGGCAGGCAAGAGAAACGATTTTCTTACAGGTGCTGTACTTTAAATCTTCTGTTTGTTTGTATGCATCCAAGCCAGAGGAAGAGCGATGGATTTTGTTTGCTACCAGGATCTCATAACACGTGACGTTCATCGAAAGAATGTACTTGTAGAAAAATCTACATCGGTGCTAAATTTGTTTGATGTAGAAGAGCATGGGACACTGTAAAAAGTTTTCTGAAATTCACAAGCCATTTTCCGTGATTTCTTTTGTGAATTAACGAAGCATACTTCTGACACAACCTTTTCCGTGAAATGACGGGAAAATTCCCTGTATTTCACGGGTTTCTCGCACGCCAGAAAAATTCTGAATTTTCAGAAATTTTAAACAATTCCATTCGTAAATTGACGGTAAATTGCCGTTTCTAAGAGGTGTTAACGGAAAATTCTGAATATTAAGAAACATTTTCGCAATTCCTTTCATATAATGACGGTAAATTGTCGTTTCTAAGAGGTGTTAACAGAAAACTTTGAATATTCAGAGACATCTCCGCAATTCCTTTCTTATAATGACGGTAAACTGCCGTTTTTAGCACGTCTTTTGTAAAAAATGATCGTGCTTATGTTATCGGTTTGTCCGTCCGCCTGTACCCACGGTATCTCTGCAACTATTAGTCCGATTTGAAAAATTCTTTTTGCATTCGGAAGCTTGAAATATACGAATGACGATCCTTTATTTCGTTTTTTTTACGATGTACAATTTCGCCGCTAGAGGGCGTAAATGCAGATGATGTCGAATTTTAAATTACGTTTTATTTTTACATATTTGCTTCTAAACATCCGATTGAAAAAATTCTTTTATCTTTCGATTCCATTTATGTCAAAGAGTATTTTAGATATAGTTTCTTTTTCAAATTACGCATAAATTTTCCGCTAGTGGGCGTAAAAGAAAATTAAATTTTTCCCGATAACTCTTCTCCTAAAACACCGATTTGAAATTTTTTTCAGCAGATACATCTCTCTCCTGATGGAAAACCTCCTGCATATAATTTTGAATTTTTGGTAAAGAATGCTTTGGTGACCAGGGGTGTAAGGGTTAATTTTTGCTTCTGATGTATTTGCCATAAAATCTGAGCTTCTAAAATATCGATTGAAAAAATTCTTTCGTAGACTGATACCACTCACATCGATAAACTTTTTCGGAATATTTCTTCCTAAAATATCACACAGTTTCTCCGCCAGGGGGGGGCGTAGATGTATATCTTATTTTTGTCAATATCTCTACTTCTGGGAATCCGATTTGAAAAATTCCTTCTCTGTTGGATAGTGTTTTCTGTATGACACGTTTTTCATATAATTTCAAAATTTTCAAGTAATTCATAGACTTTCCGCTAGGGGGCGTAAAGGTAAATTGCGTTTCTCCCTATATCTCTGCTTCTAAATCTCCGATTTGAAAAATTCTTTCTGCACCGGATACAGCTCCTGATGGGAAACCGTTTGCATATAATTTCTAATTTTTGTAAAAAAATGGTTTGGCCACCAGGGGGCGTAAATCTTAATTTCCGCTTCTGATGTATTTGCAGCAAAATATGAGCTTCTAAATTCTCGATTGAAAAAAAACGTTGTTTGTAGACCGATACTACTCGTGTCGACAAACCTTGTAGAAACATTTTCTTCTTAAAATAGTGCATGGTTTCTGCGCCAGGGGCGTAGATGTGTATCTTATTTTTGTCAATATCTCTACTTCTAGGAATCCGATTTGAAAAATTCCTTTTTTGTTGGATAGTGTTTCTAGTGTGACATGTTTTTCCTATAAATTCAAAATTTTCAAGTAATTCATAGACTTTCCGCTAGGGGGCGTAAAAGTAAATTTCGTTTTCCACCATTTCTCAGCTTCTAAATCTCCGATTTGAAAAATTCTTTCTGCACCGGATACAGCTCCTGATGGGAAATCGTTTGCACATAATTTCTAATTTTTGTAAGAAAAAGGTTTGGCCACCAGGTCTTAATTTCCACTTCTGGTGTATTTGCAGCAAAATATGAGCTTCTAAATTCTCGATTGAAAAAAAAGTCTTTTGTTGACCGATACTACTCATGTCGACAAACCTTTTAGTAACATTTTCTTCTTGAAATAATGCATGGTTTCTACGCCAGGGGAGTAGATGTATATCTTATTTTTGTCAATATCTCTATTTCTAAAAGTCCGATTTGAAAAATTCCTTCTTTGTTGGATAGTGTTTCCGATGCGAAATGTTTTCCCTATAAATTAAAAATTTTCACGTGAATCATAGACTTTCCGCTAGGGCGCATAAATGTAAATTGCGTTTTCTGCTCCTAAAACTCCGATTTAAAAAATTCTTCCTGTATCGCATACAAGACCTGATGGAAAATATTTTTCACATAATTCCTAATGTTTTGTAAAGAATGGTTTGGTTACCAGGGGTCATAAGTGTTAATTTCTGCTTCTGATGTATTTGTAGCAAAATCTGGGCTCCTGAAAACTCGACTAAATTTTTTTCTTGGACCGATACCGTTCATATTGATAAACCTTTTGCGAATACTTTCTTCCTAAAATAATGCATGGTTTTCCTACCAGGGGACGTAAAATCACATCTTATTTTTGTCGATAATTCTGTTTCTAAGAGTTCGTAAGCACACGATTCGCTTTACACCAATATCTGAGGGATTAAAGACCCGATTAAAAAACTTCTTTCTTCCGTCAGATACCGGTTCCATTGACTTTGAATAGCTTTGATAAATTTAATTTGCGTCAGAACGGATTCAAAAGACGTGCTTATTACACCCGAAAATTCGGTGTCATCTTTCTTGTTAAGAGGTGTTAACGGAAAATTCTGAATATTCAGAGACATTTCCGCAATTCCTTTCTTATTATGACGGTAAATTGCCGTTTTTAGCACGTCTTTTGTAAAAAAAAAGATCGTGCTTCTGTTATCGGTTTGTCCGTCCGTTCGTCCGTCAGTCCGTCCGTCCGTCCGTCCGTCTGTACCCACGATATCTCTGCAACTATTAGTCCGATTTGAAAAATTCTTTTTGCATCGGGAAGATCGAAATATGCAAATGATGATTCTTTATTTCGTTTTTTTCTACGGTGAGCAATTTTGCCGGTAGAAGGCGTAAATGCAGATTATGTCGAATTCAAAAATACGTTTTATTCCACATATTTGCTTCTAAACATCCGATTGAATTTTTTTATCTTTCGATTCCATTTATGTCGAAAAATATTTTAGATATAGTTACTTTTACAAATTACGCATAGATTTTCGGCTAGGGGGCGTAAAAGTAAATTACATTTCCCCCCATAACTCTTCTTCTAAAACTCCGATTTGAAAATTTTTTTCTTCAGCGGGTACATCTCCTGATGGAAAATCGTTTGAATATAATTTCAAATTTTGGTAAAGAGTACTTTTCCCACCAGGGGGCGTAAGTGTTAATTTTTGCTTCTGATGTATTTGCCATAAGATCGGAGCTTCTACAATATCGATTGAAAATATTCTTTCGTGGACTGATGCCACTCACATCGATAAACCTTTTGGGAATATTTTCTTCTTAAAATATTCCACAGTTTCTCCGCCAGGGGGCGTAGATGTACATTTTAGTTTTGTCAATATCTCTACTTCTAAGAGTGCGATTTGAAAAATTCTTTCTTTGTTGGATAGTGTTTTCCGTGTGACATGTTTTTCATATAATTTCAAAAATTTCAAGTAATTCATAGACTTTCCGCTAGGGGGCGTAGCGGTAAATTGTTTTCCCCCTATATCTCTGCTTCTGAATCTCCGATTTGAAAAATTCTTTCTGCACCGGATACAGCTCCTGATGGGAAACCGTTTGCATATAATTTCTAATTTTTGTAAAAAATAGTTTGGCCAGTAGGGGGCGTAAATCTTAATTTCCGCTTCTGTTATATGTATTTGCAGCAAAATATGAGCTTCCAGATTCTCGATTGAAAAAAACGTTGTTTGTTGACGGATACTAGTCATGTCGACAAACCTTTTAGAAACATTTTCTTCTTAAAATAGGGCATGGTTTCTACGCCAGGGTGCACAGATGTATATCTTATTTTTGTCAATATCTCTACTTCTTGGAGTCCGATTTGAAAAATTCCTTCTTTGTTGGATAGTGATTCTAGTGTGACATGTGGTTCATATAATTTCAAAATTTTCAAGTGATTCATAGACTTTCCGCTAGGGGGCGTAAATGTAAATTGCGTTTCCTCCTATATCACTGCTTCTAAATCTCCGATTTGAAAAATTCTTTCTGCACCGCATGCAGCTCCTGATGGGAAATCGTTTGCACATAATTTCTAATTTTTGTAAGGAATGGTTTGGCCACCAGGTGGCGTAAGGCTTGATTTCCGCTTCTGTTGTATTTGCAGCAAAATATGAGCTTCTAAAATCTCGATTGAAAAAAAAGTCGTTTATTGACAGATATTAATCATGTCGACAAACCTTTTAGGAAAATTTTCTTCATGAAAATAATGCATGGTTTCTACGCCAGGGGGTGTAGATGTTAATCTTATTTTTGTCAATATCTATACTTCTAACAGTACGTTTTGAAAAATTCTATTTTTGTTGGATAGTGTTTCCGATGCGAAATGTTTTTACTATAAATTCAAAATTTTCAAGTAAATTATAGACTTTCCGCTAGGGGCACAAAAGTAAATTGCGTTTTCTGCGTTATTTCTGCTCCTAAATCTCTGATTTGAAAAATTCTTCCTGTATCGCATGCAAGACCTGACGGAAAATATTTTTCACATAATTTCTAATGTTTGGTAAAGAATGGTTTAGCCACCAGGGGTCATAAGTCTTAATTTCTGCTTCTGAAGTATTTGTTGCAAAATCTGGGCTCCTGAAAACTCGACTAATTTTTTTTTCTTAGACCGATACCGCTTATATGGATAAACCTTTTGAGAATACTTTCTTCCTAAAATAATGCATGGTTTTCTCACCAAGGGACGTAAAGTCACATCTGATTTTTGTCGATATCTCTGTTTCTAAGAGTTCGTAAGCTCACGATTCCGTTTACAGCAATATCTGAGGGATTAAAGACCCGATTGAAAATCTTCTTTCTTTCGTCAGATCTATTGTTTTCCATACCGGTGCCATTGACTTTGAATAGTTTTAATAAATTTAATTTGCGTCAGAACGAATTAAAAAGATGGGCTTATTACATCCGAAAATTCCGTGTCATCTTTCCTGTTAAGACGTGTTAACGGAACATTTTGAATATTTAGAGACCTACCCGCAATTCCATTTTTATATTGACAGTAAATTGCCGTTTTTAAGCGGTGTTATGGGAAAATTCTGAATGTTCAGAAACCTTTCCGGAATTACTTTCTCATATTGACGGTAAATTGCCGTTTGTAAGAGGTGTTAACAGAAAATTCTGAATATTCAGAAACATTTCCGCATTTCCTTCTTTATAATGACGGTAAACTGCCGTTTTTAAGAGGTATTAACAGAAATGTTTGAATATTCAGAGACCTTTCCGCACTTCCCTTCTTATATTGACGGTAAATTGCCATTTTTAAGAGGTGTTCTGAATATTCAGAGACCTTTCCGCAATTCCTTTCTAATATTGACTGTAAATTGCCGTTTTTAAGAGGTGTTAACGGGAAATTCTGAATATTAAGAAATCTTTCCCCCACTGCCTTTTTGATATGGACGGTAAATTGTCATTTCCAAGAGGTGTTAACAAAAAATTCAGAATATTCTGAAACTTTTCCGCAGTTCCTTTCGTATGTTAACGGAATATTGCCATTTTAAGAGGTGTTAACGAAAATTCTAAATAACGGGAAATTCTGAATATTCAGATACCTTTCTTATTTTTCGTATAATAACGGGAAAATTATATTCTCTTTTTTTACGTATCCATATGACTGAATATTTCTTTTAACGGGAGAACTTTGCGTGAATACTTGAGGTTTGTTTAACTGTTAAATTAAGTCGTCTGTCAGAGGACCTGATTTTTAAGTTTTGTAGCCAGCTCGAATATTGTGGATAGCATATTGCATGAAATCTTGGTTGTTGTGGAATCGGATATCCTTTGACCTTCCCCCATTTTATGCATAGGCTATTGTATAGTGTCATCGTAAGAAACTGATTACTTAAATTATTGTACAGGGGATTGCATGAGGTCTATGCATCAGTCTGCATACTCTTTAAGACAAGCTGTTATAGTTATGAAGAGTAGATTTTATATTTTGGAGTTTTGTTAAATAATTCTGTAAAGCATTACATTGGACCGTTTCTTAAAGATGATTGGAAGCCCTTGTTAGTTTAAAAAGAACGCAAGGTCCAAACAGGCATTCTGTTGCTTCGTAAAATGACGATGAGAAAAACACATAATTTGTAATAAGCATTCCTAGAGAAAAAAATGAAATTATTAGAAACCTATTCAAATAAACAATTGAGCTCCAACTGAAAATAAAATTAATAATTCACCCACATTAATAGCAGGAAAATATTTCGTCACTACGTTATTGGAGTTCTATCTTCTACGTGACTAAGCTTTCGTAGTTTCCTGGCTGAAGCGATAGCACGCACATCTTCGAAGCCGAACGAAGCTGATTCGATCACCACCGCCTGGCGGAAATGGAAAGGATTTGAAAATGACAGAATCGGAAATTCTGAAAAAAATTCTGTAAAAGTACGGAAAAACCCGAAACCAACTTTTCTGAAATAAACGGAATTACGGACTATTGGGAAAAAAAAATCTGTCAAAATACGGGTCAGAAGAAACGGGAACTTTTGAAAACGAAAATTTCGTTAAAAGACGGATTCCTATGTGCAAATTTGCTGCACGTAATATTCAGAAATTTCCCGTGGATTCACACCACTTATTTTGTATAGTGACCTGGGATTTAACATATCACATTTGTACGTATATGATGACCTCAAATATCATACAGAAGTGCAATGTTCAGAATGTTGAAACAGAAAAAGAATGTCGCCCCTTTGAGCAAAAAAAATATCACGAGAAACACACAAAAATTCATCGTTCATTTGCGTTTTATAAAATGTTCACGTCAAAACGATGTCCGGAAATAACTGGTAGCCAGCTTTTCCTTAGATACATGTACAAGGTGTGATCAAAAAGTATCCAAATTGGATTTATTCAAAAAAAAGTACAGCACTTACAGATTTGAGATTTGATCGCCTAGTAGCCAACTTCCCAAGCAGCAGACATTCAGATAAGAGCTGTTTCCACTGATCGAAGCATTTTTTGAAGTCATCTTCTGAAACAGAGAACAGCTGCTTCGTCGCATTCTGTTGTATCTCCTCAATACCTTGAAATATTTTTGCTTTCAAGTAGTACTTAATTTTTCGGAGGAGAAAAAAATCGCAGTGAGCGTGCTGTGGCGAGTAGGGTGGCTGTTGGACCTGTGCAATGCGGTGCTTAGCAAGAAACTGCTGTAGAAATTGCAATGCATGAATAAGCCCATTGTCATGATGGAGTTGCTACTTGCCAATTCCAGCCTTTTGCAACTGCGTCCCTCAAACGACGCAAAACTTCAGAGCAGTACTCTTTGTTGATTGTACGTAGTGCGATCAAAAAGTCCCGAGACTAGGTACGTAGCGCGCCAACAGATGGCAGTACGCGGATGCGCGAGCAGCGGTCGAGGGCAGTGGCCTTCATGAGTCATTGTGCTGAGTGACGTCGTTCTGTGAATATCGTGAGCTGTGCTACACGATATTTGGTGACCACGTGCAGAACACAGCTGCGATTTCGGTATGGACTACAAACTAGAGCAGCGAGCGAATATCAAATTACGCCTCCAACTCGGAAAATTGGGAACGAAGACGCATGAAATGTTGCGGCAGGCTTATGGCAATGAAGCAATGAGTCGTGCGAGGTGTTTTGAGTGGCACTCGCTCTTCAAGAGCGGCAGAATGGCACTGGAAGACGACGAGAGGTCAGGGCGACCGTCCACGAGCAAAACCCCCGAAAATGTGGAAAATATTAGGCAACTGGTGCATGAGGATCGTCGGAGAACCATTCAAGATATTGCTACCATCGTCAATGTGTCATACGGAACAGTGCAAGAAATTCTGACGTCGGTTTTGAACATGCACCGCATTGCTGCAAAGTTTGTGCCAAAGATTCTGAACTCCGAACAGAAGGCGCTCCGTTTCGAACTCAGTCAAGATCTTCGTCAGCAGGTGGTGAATGAACCAACGTTTCTCTTGCGGGTCATCACTGAGTACGAGACTTGGGGCTACGGTTATGACTCGGAGACCAAACAAGAGTCGTCGCAGTGGAAGAGCCCGAAGAAGGCCCGACAGGTCAGTAGCGCAACCAAAAGCATGATCATTGTAATCTTGAACATTCTTGGGGTTGTGCCCCGTGAATTCGTTCCCCATGACCAGACCCTCACCGCTCCTTTTTACTGCGATGTTCTGCGGCGTCTTAGGGAGGAAATTTGCTGCTAACGACCTGAAATGTGGCACAGGGACGATTTCCTGCTCCATTACGAAAATGCAGCAGCTTATAGAGCGTTAGCAACACTCCAGTTTTGCAGCCGCAAACAGCATAACTACCCTTCCTCATCCGCCTTACTCGCCGGATTTGTCCCCCTGCGACTTCTTTCTGTTCCCAAAGATGAAGCTGAAGCTCAAGGTCGACGTTTTGAAATCGTAGACGAGATCCAGCGCGAATTGCAGACGGTGCTTGACACGAATCGCAAACAGGACTCCCAGGGAGCGTTCCAACAGTGGCAAAAACGCTAGCAGCGGTGTATCGCTGCCCAAGCAGATCCCTTTGAGGGAGATCATAGCCAGATTTAAGTAACGTTAGTGCTTTGTTGTATATCGGCCCTTATAATTGAAAACAAAAAAAAAAAACCAAAAAAAAAAAAACCAGTCAGCATCGTTTTGACATTACTGCAGCTTTGTCGAGCTTTATTGGGTCTGGGAGAGTTTGGAGTCTTCCGGTATGAAGAATGGGTATTAGTTTCGGGGTCAAACTCATAAACCGAAGATTCATCCCCAGTTTCGATAGTTCTTAAATAGTTTTTGCCGTTTTCGAAATACTCAAGCTGGCCACTAGCAGCTGAAATACGGGCCTGTTTTTGCTCAGCTGAGAGTAATTTTGACACAAATTTGGCTGAGACGCGTCTCTCATACCCAAATCGTCCGTAAAATCGACTGAATTGAACGGAAACTAATATTGAAGTCTTCAGATTCACGAATAGTGATTTGGCAATTTTTCCGCACAACTGTGAGGACTAGCTAAACATTGTTTTCACTTTTGCTAGTTGCGAGGGACCGTTCATCATTTCCAACAAGTTCACAACCGTCTTTAAAACGTTTATGCCACTAAAACAAACAAAGAAACAAACAAAACTTGCGCACGCCGATAAAAATCCTCCCCATTGAGTGT
Organism: Macrothele yani; assembly: GCA_039090855.1. NCBI lineage: Eukaryota > Metazoa > Arthropoda > Arachnida > Araneae > Macrothelidae > Macrothele > Macrothele yani. The sequence continues at coordinate 133,981,245 of CM076995.1, read as the reverse complement.
CGATAAATTTAAGTATGTGGCCTTTGCAAGTTAGACGAAATCTGATGCAAATTCTTTGATACAGTTTTTTCTGCATAACAAATGCGACGAAATGTTTCACACACACGTAAGAACAAAACACTACTTTAAAATAATCAGACTCACGACACATGCATCAACACACTTCCTGCTGTGTCGCGCGATTCCGAGCTTATGCAACCAGTCTGGATACTTTTTATATTACACCTCATATTAATCCATTAAATTAGGCTGCGAATATCTCAAGTGTTTCTTTCATGAGGTAAATATGAAGGTTACCAGCTTTTGAAATACTATCTTGATGAAACAATGCATTGCAAAGATGCTGCGCCCGAAGAAATTTATTCGAACATGTCTTGTATAATACTCTGCCGGAAAGTGACAAAAGAACACCATTAAAAATTGCAGCTGCATCCATAAGATTTATGTCGTAGCAACAACTTGTCACGAAAGGAAAGTGATCACACGTGTGAAGGGATTCAATGTTTTATTTAACCGCTTTTAATGCGTATTGCAGCGTACAGAAGGCACATTTTAATAAGGTGTTGCACCTCTTCCAGCAGCAATACAAGCTTCGAATCCGGCATGCAATCGGTCGTACAAATGCTGGATATCACGCTGGGGGATAGCATTCCATGCGCTTTAAACTTGGACGCGTAATTCAGAGATGGTCGCCGCTTGTTGGGATCCGCGTAAGAGTCTAAGTCCGATCCAGTCTGAGGCATGCTCGATTGGAGATAAATCCGGAGAGCGTGCTGGCCAAGGTGGGTTGACGCACAGCCTGAAGAGCATGTTGAGTTGCCCGGGAGGGGTGTCAGCGGGGGTTATCCTGCTGTAATATCACATCGGGAATCGCACTCAAAAGTGGCAGGACGACCGGCTGCACGATGTCGCTAGCATAGTGTTGCCATTCAGTGTACACCGTATAAACACCAGACTCGTGCGAGAGTGATAACTAATCGCTCCCCACAACATGATGCCCCGCGTGGGGCCTGTATGTCATTGACGGATGCACGACGGCAGAAGCCTGTCACCTTCTCTCCTTCGCACGCGTACACGAACGTCAAACGCTCCCAAGCAGAATCGGCTTTCATCACTGAAAACCACTCACAGCCATTCATTTCCTCGTTCTTGACACACTTCCTGTTCAATGAACTCGTATTCAATGCTCTTCCTCGTTCAATGAACTCGTTCCTGACACCACCGCAAACGTACTCGAAGGTGAGCAAGGGTCAGTGGTACCGTGCCAGCGGCACGGTTACCGGTAGTCCTGCTTACAGCAAACAATTCCGTATCGTTCTGGTAGACACCCTTGGTATGACAGAGGATCGAATTTGTTTACGCCGTAGCTGCCCACTCTGCCAATGCCGCCCTTTTGATATGCCGATTCTCTCGTGCGTCCATAACTCTGTTTTGCCCGGAATCATGTCTGCGAGTGTGCGAATGTTCCTCTGATCACCGACGCCACCATCTTACCACCGCCGATACCTTTCGTCCCACTTGGTCCGCAGTTTGAAGGAAGGACCAACCTCCTTCCCGGAGACCCACTATACGGCCTCGCTCGAACTCCGACAACTGAAAAAATGTTGCGTCGTCCAGGAATGATAGTTTCTTCACCGAGCACTGAACAACTCGATACAGACGAATGATTTCGTTCTGCAGTCCTTAAATACGTGCTGAGTGAGTACATTTGCATGTTGTCGTTCGCAGTGACGTCATTATGTCATCCAATGACATTGCAACTTGGATCACAGTTTCTTCTGCCCTTAACAATTAACATATTATAATGTGATGTTCCTACCGGCATTCTTTCTAGGTGTTTTTTTCACTTTCTGGCAGTATATATCAGGCTGAATATATGAACGCGAAACAGTTAACTGTCGGATGTTCATATTCACGTCAGGGTATTTAGTTCCAATGTGATTAATTTCATTTCTGTTGGGATTTTACGACATCCATATAGCAACCCATACGGCTAAAAATTGCCCCCTGTCCGGGGCAACTGGCTCAGGGAAGGGAATAGAGACCGCACCATCGACGGAAACACCATCCATGCCTTAAGCCTTAGCCCATCACGGATTAATGTCTGAGACCAGTGAGACCACTCTGCCACTAACGCGGCTAAGAACAGAATTTTCAGAGCCGTGGTCTTAATGAATTTGTTCGATGATACACTCATGTTCGTAAAAAACAAAACACCTGAAAGGAGTCGAGCTACTGTAAAAGTCATGGGTCGATTCCTTTCAGGTGTTCTGTTTTTTATGAATATGAGTGTATATAACTCGAATGTGCAATGGTGACAAACACTATATTGACAAAAGTCACCGGACACCTAAAAGCGAAACAGAATATAGCACTGATTGCCATACATTAGTACGATGTCAGTCTACCTTTGGCCTTAATGCGTGCACTGAACCTTCGAGACATGCTTTCGACAAGGTTTTGGAACACTGCGGTAGGTATGCGTTTCCATTCAGTACATAATGCTGCCGCTAACTGTTGCTCAGTAGTAGGCCTTCGCTCCAAACTTCTTATGCAGCGTCTAATTCATCCCATAGTCAGCGTCTAATTCATCCCATAAGTGCTCTATGGGATTAAGATCAGGACTCTGTGCTGTCCACTCCACAAACGATACGGAATTATCGTCAATCAAACCACGCCGTAACAGTCCTTGCTTTATAACTTGGTGCATTATCCAGCTGGTACCAACAAGGCTCGGTTCCATAGTATTGCCACAGAGTTGGTAGGGAATAATTCCCCAGAATATCGAGGTAGACGTGCTGGTTAACAGGTTTGTCCACGGTAACCAATGGGACGGGACCATTCCACGAGAAACACCCCCACACAAGTACACTGTCAGTTCCAAACTTGACCGTAGAAACAGTACACTGCGGTAAATAACGATCCCCCGGCTGCCGCCATACCCCCACACGGCCATCAGACTGATGGATGGTTTATCTGGATTCATCATCAGTCCAAAGGACCCATTTCCATTGATCTACGGTCCTCGATAAATGTTCTTTATACCATGCTAAACGACGAGTAGCATCCCGAGTGGAGATGAAAAGCTTATGAGCAGCCCCACGACCACGGTAACCCATGGAATGAAGTTCTCTGCGAATGGTACGTGTAGAAACCGAGGTTTCAGAATTTTTACTAACCTGTACACTGGCGTCTTGTGCAATACTCCGTCGATTAGCTATAACGCTCTCTATCACTGATTTTCTTTGGTCTGCCGGTACGTTTTGCTGCTTCAGGCACGCCATGTGTCTTTCACTTATTCAGTACATCCAAAACAGTTGACTTGGGTATGTTTAAACGCCTCTCGGAGTCTTTTATGGACAACTCACCAATATAATAGCCAACAATCTTTCCTTTCTCAAAGTCAGTTCTCTCCCGCCGCGACATTTTCACTTAACCTCACAGTGCTATATGATCGCGGTCTTCTGCAGGATTGTTTTTATACCGTTTGCAGCTGTACCGCGCATCCTAACAACGCAGACGATCCGTTCATTTGCTTTTGAAGGGTTGTCTGATGACGTTTGTCAATATAGTGTATATGGCTCGCAGCAACACGGTGTAGATCAGGTAGATAGTTCCCATGGTTTTTTCATGCACAATCGTATAGCAAGGATGATGCGACACGCAAAAGGCTTTCGGCAATAAGCAATCTTGTGGATCAAACCAGCTGGTACAACATAGGGATCAAAGAAAACTTAGTTGTCGCTGTTGTAGCACATTCGTGACATGTTTCGATACGTGGTGAGATCAGAAACGTGACGGCAAGCCATTGTTGAATTCTGTGTTGATTTGCCGGCTTGTGGCCCGTCTGTTCTCTTGCATGATTCTCGCAAGTCTCCTTTGATGCCTCTGCTTCCCCAGCTGTTTTGGTCCACAGGATCGCTATTGCTGGAAGGGTTTTTGCTTGTCGCACCATTTGCGGTAAACCCTTGCTACTATTTTGCGGGAAAAGCGCCCAGGAGGACGGTTGTTTTAGAGATGCACGAATCGGCATGCCTGGCGCCATTCATCATGATATGTGTAAAGTCGGGTTCTATTACCTCAGTGCTTTTCAAGATGAAATAATGTACACTGAATTTCAATGGTACAACGTACAAGTTTGTCCGCGCCGGAAATTAATCCGGATCCCCCTCACTCCGGAATAAGTCGCTCTCCCAACTGAGCTACGCAGACATGTGCTCAAACTGCTCACTGCCTTTATCTCATGTGCGTCCTGCAGTGTAGGCACGCCCACACTTCCAGGATGACCCCCGAAAGATGGACGGGCATGACTTGCGGGTCAGTCGGGAGCATGTGTGGCTGTAGGCAGTCATCCGATGAAGAACGTGCATTTGAGAAATCCCAGACAATTTTGGTGTGTGGAACGTAACATCACACTAATTTATATTTTCGAAGCACTGAAGAACATATTCTCATTTGTCCTGTCCCTCCGTGTGGAAGAACATCACATCATTGCTAGAAACTTAATAGACGGGTCATCCTGGAAGTGTGGGCGCCAAAGTAACGCACAAGTTTGTCTGCGACGAGCATCGGATCCGGGTCCCCTCACTCCAGAGTAAGTCGCTCTCTCAACTGAGATACGCGGATATGTGCTCAAACTGCTATCTCCCTTTATCTCATGTGCGCACCGCAGGACGCGCGTGAGATAAAGGCACGTCACAATGTTGTAGGTGAAAACATGGATTACCTCAGTGAAATTTACATCACAGATTCCTCATGTTACAGGAGATAACTGATTACATTTATAGAGATACACAAGATTTTTTTCGCTTCAAAACTCAGTATCGTGTAAAGCCGCATCGAGCAGCAACAATAACAGACTCTTCATGGCGTGGCATTGAATGGGAGAGGTGTTCGATATTGTCCTGGGGAATTAATAGTCTGCCAGACTGCTTCTATGCGAGACCAAATTTCATCTGCGGTGACTGGAGGTGGCCCTTGACGGGCCAATAACTTAGCTACCATCGGGGACATATCCAGCGAACGTGCAGGTCAAGGAAGAAGAGCTATCTACAGTGCATGGAAGATGTCTTGGGCATTCCGGGCCACATGTGGTCAAGCATTGTAATGCTGGATAGAGCGCCATGACAACTATGAAGGAAGGATGTCACCTCTGCCTATAAAACATCGTTGATGTATTGCTGGCTGTTGAGGGTTCCCTCAATTCGTATTAGGCGAGATCGTGATTTGAACCCAGTGGAGCCTCAAACCATGACGCTGGAAACTGCACGCTGCAAGGTGCCGTTCACCATGGACCCTTCGAAAACATATGCGACCATCATGGTGCATCAAGGTGAATCGTGACTCGTCAGAAAACACGACCTGTTGCCTGTGTTCGAGTCTCCACTGCATCCTGAGGCGTCTGTGGTCGAGGGTCAAAGAAATGCACAGCTATGGGCTGACAGCGACCAGTCCTCTGTTAAGAAGAGGACCTAGACTGTGGTGGAGGAGAAAGCTTGACCTGTGACAGTGTTCCGCTGCTGCGCTAACACCATGAATTTCGCTGTCCATGACCTGTGACAGTGTTCCGCTGCTGCGCTAACACCATGAATTTCGCTGTCCAATCGGTAACTGCCATGCCGTAGATGTGTCGGTCATCCCGTGCAGTCGTGCGATTTTGTGGTCCATTTCCCAAATTTCTGTGCTTTCCCAGCCTCATCTGTTCAATGACGCCACGTTCCTATCACTGTACTGGAGTTTCATTCCGTACGAGGGGCAATTTCACGGTAAGAAAATCCAGCTTCTCTCATCCCAACAATTCTTCCTCGCTTAAAGTCCGTGAGTTGTGTATAATAAGACCTTTTCTTCAGCGACGGGGCATAATGAGACACAAGAAACACTTTTGCGACTGAATGTCGGCTCTTCACAGTGATTGCAACATTTCGTTTGAGCCAGCTCTTAATACCCAAGACCGGACAGTTCAGAGGGCGCTGCTCCGAAACCGCATGTGCATTTTCAGTGATATTTTAATCATTAGTGAAAATCCTCTAAATACGTGACGTCAGAGAATTTACAAAGGCGTCGCTCTTTCCACGTTTAAGCAACAAATAACATTCGAAAATTTTTTATTCGGTCACCACTGGGGATCCGAATCCCAGATCTCTCGATACCTAGCAGAGCGCGTTAGCATTACACTACGGTGGCCAACAATCCACGGCGCTATGTGTGTTTTTACAATCTGAAACCCCAAAAAACAATCCTAACAACGAACTAAAATTTTATATATAGCTAAGTGTTCCTGTAGATGGAAGATCCACTAACTTTTCTCCTCTTACTGCCCGCAAAATTTCATCTCTCTTGCGAACATTTTTCGTCAATTTACACACGAACCGGACCTGCCCACCAATTTCTAATTCAGGTTGCTATTACTATTATTCTGAATAAAAACACTGGAACCATCACATTCATTGCTAAGAAACTATCTTTTCACAACACTATATATATGTAAGAAAAATTTAGATAATCCCCCAAAGCAAACAATCTATGCCCCCCTCCCAACAATTATCATTCTAATCACGACCCATCACACTTCAAACCTTTTATTTGGGGTTATTCTAGCTATATAAGTAAAAACCACTATCACTCCTCTTAAAATAACTAATAATAATATATACTCAGACCATATTTTCGTCAGTTGGATATAAATATTAACTATAAACCTTAAAGTTACCAAAATGATCAACAAAACCATTCTTATCGGTTGGGAACGCCTAACATCACCTAATCGTCCCCAAAAATAAACCACTATTGTCAAATTTCGTAATAGTTTAATAAACATTCGCTTTGGATGGGGAAATATTTCTAATTTTTATCAAATTCGTAATTATTATCAGCTTCACCAGAATAGACATAGCGCCGTGGATTGTTGGCCACCGTGGTGTAAAGCTAACGCGCTCGGCTAGATATCGAAAGATCTGGGATTCGGATCCCCAGCGGCGACCGAATAACAATTTTTTGATTGCTTTATGTTTCTTAAACGTGAAAAGAGCGATGTCTTTGTTTATTCGACATTTTAATAATTTGCATGACCCAACCTGTTGTACATATCCTGTAAGTTTCAAGCTCATACCTGCAGTCCTTCATGGTGTTGCAATTTTCACAAACAGTAGTGTACATTAAAATGTTGTTTTACCTTACAGTCATAAAGTGAATTCTTTAACCCCAGATGGAATGATGTAGCTGAACTTCAAAGCAGATTATGATGCTGAAGACGGATTTTATGAAGTCAAGCGTATACACGGATCTTGGTATTTTAGATCTTTTTTAGACAGATATAGCTGCGGTTCCGGAATTTTACGAGGCCCTGCCAATATGGATTCCATTAAACTCGATGAAATACTGTATGCGCAATTTTAACAGACCCTGACATTGTGGATTCTGTTATAGAAGACACTGTAAAATATTTGGACGTCTAATACATGATGCTATTATCAGTTGTACGATGAATGATGCAAGAAAGTGTGTTAAGGTTTTTGGAGACGAGAGGAGGAAACTTTTATTTTAGTAACACCATGAGATTTTTTTACTTTCAGTTTAAAAGGAGGCAACTTGTCATTAATGAGAATCATTACAGCTCAAGATGAATTACTCAAAACAGTTGTTTTCAAAAGATTGATTAAAGTGTGATAAATTACGACGGTTGTGCCGAAAGTAATGCAAAAGTGAATATAACTTTTCTATTAACTGACAGAGGTCGCTTCAATTGCACATTTTGGTTCAGTATCTCTTCCTCTATAGTAACCTTTCTTCTTCATTGCAGGTAAATCATGGATTCCAATCAGAAGCAACGAGCCACCATTGAGTTCTTGACGAAGAAAGGGTGCAGACTGTCCGACATCCACAGAAGGCTACAGAATGTTTACGGAGATGACACCATTGACAAGAGCAATGTGTACAGATGGATGACGAATTTTGAAGATGGGTAAACCGTCATTGAAGACAAACCACGAAGTGGGAGACCATCATCTGCGACCACTGACACGGATCGTCAGCGAGTGGATGAACTGATTCGCGCGGGAGAGACGACTCAGAATCCGTGAGCTTGTTGCACAACTGGACTGTGGTCACAATGCCATACAGAAGATGGTGGAAGACTTAGGGTATCGGAAAGTGTGTGCAAAGTGGGTACCTCGGCAGTTGACACCCGATTTGAAGAAGAGAAGGGTGGAAGTCTGCTATGATCTGCTGGAAGTGTTTGAAGCCAAAGAAGGCACGTTTTTTCCGATCTGGTGACAGGAGATGAAAAGTGGGTGTATCTTTACGATCCGGAAACGAAGAAGCAATTCATGGAATGACGTCACAACTTTTCGCCAAAGCCTAAGAAGTTCAAAAGCCAGCGTTGAGCACACAAAATCATGGTGACTGTTTTTTGGGATGATAGGGGTGTCATTCTACTTGATTTTCTGGAACGTGGCCTTACGGTGACGAGCAAGCGGTACATTGAGACACTCAAGAAGCTTAGAGATGCCATCAGAAGGAAAAGACCGAACATGAATCAGAAAAGGGTCCACATTCACCATGACAATATGCTAGACCACACGCATATCTGGCAACATATCAGGCGATCAGCACATTAGGCTGTTCGGTGATCCCCCATCCACCGTACAGACCAGATATGGCGCCTTCCGACTTCCACCTGTTCGGTCCAATGAAGAACAGTCTCCAGGGACACGATTTTATGACACAGACGAGGTGAAAGTGGCTGTGAAGAAGTGGGTACAACAATCCCCACCTGAGTTTTTTCAAAGAGGATTCGAGAGTTGGGTTCAACGACGGCGCAAATGCATCGCTTGTGATGGAGACTATGTCGAGTATAGAGATAGAGTTTCTCTACCAACATGTGCAGTTTGAATGACCTCTGTTAGTTAGTAAAAAAATTATGCCCACTTTTGCATTAATTTCAGTACAATTCTCGTATATTATTAATGATAATGCGCGTAAGTTTTCCCTGGTAAAGTAATTCCAAAGCTTTATATTCAAGAAGTAATGTTTGTTCGTATTCTACATCGAGCAGCAAAATTATCAGATGCTTTAAATCCGAAAAATTTGGTAAAAACTTCCCTTAATAAGCCTTACTTTCTTCGAAAAAAGAGGTTTTTCTACAAAACATTTCTGTTATATTTCAGAAAATGTAATAATTTTAATACAAAAGTTTCAGATTTTTGATTTTCTTTCTTTGTTATTTCTCTTCTTTGGAGAATGCAATAAGTTTTCCTTGACAACTCCTGACTTCTCTGTTAAATTTGGTGGATGGACTGAATCGATTTGGAGAGAAGTTCTGCGCCTGGCTTAGATGACTTATGACTTTCTTTTTCAACTCACGTTCTCTTTGCTAATGTATTTATCCAAATTTTCGTTGGAAGTATGGGACTATACATAGACTGAAGTGCCAGAAAAACTGGTACAGACGAGCTTATGCAAAATGCATAGCAACGTCACCTATCTCTGCGCGTACTCTGTTGCGTCCGCCAGTGCGTATATAAAGCGATAGACATCCTTGCCAGCTGTCAGAGCTGTTTTCGGCATAAGAATGACAAGTAATAACGATTTAAGCGATTTTCAACGCAGTGTCATAGTTAGCGCTCGTGATATGGGCCATAGTATTTCGGAGGTAGAAACGAAGTTTGGATTTTCACGGACAACCATTGCAAGGGTATACCGTGACTACAAGAATTCCGGCAAAACCTCCAACCTACGATACCAGTGTGGCCGTAAAAAGACATTGGGTGAACGCCAGCATCGTCGGCTTTCAAGAACCGTTTCACGCGATAGGCGTGCAACACTCTCGCAGGTACCATCGGCATTAAATGATGGAGCCTCAACATGCATCAGCGTCCGGACTGCGCAACGTATCTTGTACGATATGGGCTTTGGGAGCCGACGCCCAACTCGAGTCCCTTTGATGGGTGCACGACACAGCTTTGCGCTTCGCTTGGGCACGGCAACACCGCCACTAGACACTTGATGAGTGGTCTGACGAGTCGCGTTTCCAACTGAATCGGGCAGATGGAAAGATTCATGTGTGGCGCAAACCCCATGAAGCCATGGATACCGCCTGTCAACAGAGAACTGTACCGGCTGAAGGGGAAGGGGGTGGTCCGTAATGGTATGTAGTGTGTTTAGCTGGGCTTCACTGTGACTCCTGGTACGTCTACAAACGTCTGTGACCGGCCAACGCTATGTGCGCATACTTTCTGACGAGGTACACCCGTTCATGTCCTGCATTCATGCTGATGGGTTGGGCCTGTTCCAACAGAACAATGCACCTCCACAAAAGTGTCGGGACGCCACATTATGGTTAGAGGAGCATTCATCTGAGTTTTGGTTGTTGCCATCCCACCCAAGTCCCCAGATCTGAACGTGATAGAACACATTTGGGATGCCATGCAAAGCGCTATCGAACACAGGAATCCGAGACCTCGGAATACACCCGAATTGTGGAACACTCTGCAGGAAGGATGGTGTGCATTGCCTACAGCATATTTCTAGAAGCTAGTGGAGTCCATGCCCCGTCGTATTTCTGCAGTCCTGCGCTCCCGTGGGGGACCTACCAAGTATTAGACTGGTGTACCAGTTTTTCTGGCACTTCAGTGTATATTATCATTTCTCATCGAATTTGCTGAGAAGTATTGCCCTCATTCATCTTATTTCTTCGACAGCATGCATATCAAAGTCACGACGAGATGATCTCGTTTGACGGTTTTTGACTGTTATGTACTCATATTTTATAAGCGCGCACAAGCATGTCCATCTAGAGTTTCTCCTTCTGCATATTTTCTTTAACCTTCGTCCGATAATATATACATGACATATTTCGGTAATTAGAACGAAAACAGACAAAGTGTAGCCGTATCCACACAACAAGAATGCTCCGTACAGATCAATGATTTTCAGTGGTGCCACCACGTCTTCGTGATTCTGCTGCTCAGGTCTACGTACTTTGAAGAGGGCTTGATCACTTTCCCACTTATGCAGTAGTCCTGTCTCTGTTACTCTTATGATCCTGAAAAATAAACAAAAATTATCACTGTACATAGATGGGAGGGTACCACAAAAACATAATTGAATGAAATTCATTTATCAATAGTTCACGATGTATTTGCGTTTTCGGGAATAACAACCACCATGAGGAACTTATAGCTAGCGAGCCTATTTTCCCATGGTGAAACTCCTGTCTTCCTATCCCGGAGCGACTGTTCTACCAATTGAACTATACCGGCAAGCTTATCGCTGCAATTAGCCGTTTTGACTTCCTCATCTCAATGGTACGTTACATATATCCCTTCACTCTTGAGAAAGGTGAGCCACAAAATCGCTGGTTTCTGGTCCGTCAATAAACCATGCCAGAAGGAGCTCAATTTATAAGATGGAATTCTTATTAATTACAGACGACATGTAGACCACACATATTTTTTCAAACCTGACAACCAAGGGATTTATTTTACGTCTGGGCTCCAATGTAAGGATAAACCCTTTTCTTCCGGTGGCGTGATTCGAAATCACATCTCCTACCCTGTGGGAGGAGTTTTACCATTTGAACTGCGCCTGCGAGACTTATTGATGCAACTTGTTGTTTTGTCTAATGTGCCACCTTAGTGTTACGTCCCGAACTCTGAGTGTTATTGTCTCCCGTTCCAAATTTAGGGCCACTGGTTCCGGAAAGAGACAGAACCAGCTCCATGGAACAAGCACACACATCAATGACTCATCGGCGCTAGAACCCGTGCCCATCACGGACAAATGGTCAAAAGCCAGCGCCTAAGACCATTCGGACGTTTGTACGATTGTGATACATTGGTTTTTCGGTGGCTCTGGAGCTTAAAAATTGCGATATAGGGAGCACTATATTGCGTTCTTAATCACAAAAACGTGGTAAGAAAAACTTCAAAATGTTAAAACGGAAATCCCTCCTCGTTAGATATCCGTATGAGGACCATAATCCAAGACGAAGAATTAATAATTTGTATAATCCACGGCGAAGAATTAATGATCTGTACAATGTTCGGTTCGGGGAACCTTCCTTTTTTTTTCTTTTGATTGGAGGTTTAACGACAACCGTGAGCAACTCAATGGGATATAAGCAGTCGCCCGTCCTTTATTTAGGGTCACTTGTTCCAGGGAAGGGAAAGAGCCAGTGCCTTAAAACAAACACAACATCCATGCCTCATGGGATTCGAAACCGGACCCCTTACGGATGAATGATCATAAGCCAGCGCCTAGACCAGTGCGCCACCGGTGCGGCGAACCTACCCTTGAAAGAGAGGGTTAAAAACATTGCCACGAACCTTGATAGAGAACTACTGAATGTTTAAATGACAGAACTTAAGAAGGGTTCTAAGGAAACGAGTCTGAAATAATTCACCCGAAAAGGCAACACGCAAAATTGGAGTTATTCCTTTCTTGTTATCCCTTAATTTTCTGTCCAAAACATATTAGTTCTGGTTGCCCCTTGATTTTCTGTCCAACACAAAGTAGTTCTGGTTGCCCCTTGATTTTCTGTCCAAAACAGAGTGATTCTTGTCGTCCCTTGATTTTCTGTTGAAAACAAAGTCTTTCTTGTGGTCTTTTGGTTTTCTGTCCCAAACAGTGCGATTTCTTATCGTCCTTTGATTTTCTGTTCAAAACATAGTAGTTCTTGTTATCCCTTGATTTTCTGTCCAAAAGAAAGTCGTTCTTGATGTCCGTTGATTTTCTGTCCAAAACAGAGTGATTCTTGTCGTCCCTTGATTTTCTGTTGAAAACAAAGTCTTTCTTGTGGTCTTTTGGTTTTCTGTCCAAAACAGAGTGATTTCTTGTCGTCCTTTGATTTTATGTTCGAAACACAGTAGTTCTTGTTATCCCTTGATTTTCTGTCCAAAATAGAGTGATTTCTTGTCGTCCTTTGATTTTCTGTTCAAAACACAGTAGTTCTTGTTATCCCTTGATTTTCTGTCCAAAACATAGTAGTTCTGGTTGCCCCTTGATTTTCTGTCCAAAACAAAGTAGTTCTGGTTGCCCCTAGATTTTCTCTCCAAAACAGAGTGATTCTTGTCGTCCCTTGATTTTCTGTTGAAAACAAAGTCTTTCTTGTGGTCTTTTGGTTTTCTGTCCCAAACAGTGCGATTTCTTATCGTCCTTTGATTTTCTGTTCAAAACATAGTAGTTCTTGTTATACCTTGATTTTCTGTCCAAAAGAAAGTCGTTCTTGATGTCCGTTGATTTTCTGTCCAAAACAGACTAATTCTTGTCGTCCCTTGATCTTCTGTCCAAAACAAAGCAGTTCTTGTTGTCTCTTGATTTTCCGTCCAAAACAGAGTAACTTTTTGTCGTCCTGTCCTTTCATTTTCTGTCCAAAATAGATTAATTTATTGAACCTCAGTGCATGTGCACACAAATGACACAAAAAAATTTGTGTAGCCGTAAAACAATGTTTTGTAATACAGTGAAATCTCCATTAACGGACACTTCCGAAAAACGGCAAGTTTAGTTTGGGACAGATCAGCTGCCGTCGAACTAACATTAAGGACAACACACCGAACAACGGAACTTCTTAACAGCGGTTAACGGACAACCTTGTCAGTCCCAAAGGAGATGCAACGGGCAACGTGTCCCTTAGGATTTGAATTAGTTTCTCAGGTACTTCGATAAAATGCATAATATAAGGACAAAAGATATAGAGAAAGAAACTGTCTCGGGCGGAATGTGTTACAATGAAAAGAAAGAGTTAAAGTTCAGTTCAACGTGAGACGAGCTTCAGCTCACTTGATATTTCAGTCGTGATTCGAAGCCTGCGAGGGTACTTGCTTGGAATGTTGCATGTTGGCGGCGGTATCGCTTGGTTTGGTTCCTGTGGGTTCTCTTCCTGCTTCTCGAAATGCGGCCAGCTAACTGGGCAGTTACACATCACTGCCTAATATTTTTCTTTCTTCCTGTCCTATAGCGTACCCTAGCCCTAACAGCCTAGCTCTCTAGTTCTAAGAATTGTTTAAGACCAGACATAGGACACTGCTACTTTAGTAAAATCCTGTACATAACGAATTATTTATTTAATTGTTATATTGAGTTTTATTCAGCATTCAACAGTTAAAAAAATCACTTCAGCCATTTTTTGGGGGCATAAAGTTCATGCGCTTATTCTGCTTTTGTTCAAATGCAATGGACTAGCAATGTAAACTTAGGCCTAATCACAGAACAACGGCCACCTCTCACAAACGGTCAGGTGACCGTTATTCGGAGGTTTAACTGTATAAGAAAAATCATTTTGTTATGTACTCGTATTTTATTTTTAAAAAATTGTTATTTGCACCATGACAATGTTTCCGCGCATAGTGCAGATACAAGTATGCGAAGGAGCATTGTCATGGTGCAAGAAGTTTCCGCATACTCAAGTATATCTTGCAGCCCAACTTTCGTAAGTTACGCGTTTAATCTTCCTGAAGTCTGCCCGAAGTAGCATTACGCGGTGGGTAGTTTGGTAGTGATTAAGAATTGTAAGAAGCGGTGAATACATGGCTTCATGGGCAGCAGGAAATCTTCCTCTGCCATGTGATCAAGAAGCTTGTTAACTGTTACACAAAAGTATGTGCAACTCCAGAGGGACTGCATTAACAAATATTGCTACTTTTTGGAAAGTTTCTTTCGTTTTTGGTAAAATCAACGAAATTGCCTTTACTTTTGCCTTTCCTTTGTATAAAGATTATTTAAGCCATATACCCCGAAAATATATCTCATAGAGAAAACAAGAGAATGACTGAAAACGTTGCTAACGAATACAACAATAAGGTGGAAAAAAACTGCAATCCCTCTTTTACAAGTGCAGCCAGTATACTAAATTCAGGGGTGGACGTGCGCTCTTTAGCAAATGATAAAGGAGCTTTTGGAAAACTTATGAATAATCAGAAAAATAAAAAAACCTTTTGGATAACCCAGAAAGGAAACAGCTCATATGTATACCTACACAGTGTGGCAATTAAGTAATGAGACTGATTAAAAAATAATAATCCGGGAAAACTATGGTTTTTTGATAAGTCATTTAACAGCTATGCAGTGGCAACAGCTTTTGCGTGAGATTTCCGCAGATGATTGTTACGCTGTGCATGACGTCATTTGGTGAAGAGCATTCTCACAGCTCTGTCATGGAGCATGACGTCATTTTGGTGAACAGCATTATCACCGCTCTGTCATGAACACCAAGTACTGTTTGAAAATCTGTAGAACTTCCTCTGTTGAATTTTTGTATGACGTGTATGAGAATAATTGGCTAACGTCTGCACAAATGTTACAATGGTATGCACGTTTCATGGATGGGTGGGAAGATTGCGAAAATGGCGGAAGGCCGGGACACCCGATTTCAGTGCGCACGTCTGAACTCATTGAGAACGTTCTCGGCCGCCCCGGTGGCGCAGTGGTCTAAGGCACTGGACTCTGATCATTCGTCCGTAAGGGGTCCGGGTTCGAATCCCGGTCAGGCATGGATGTTGTGTTTGTCTTACGGCACTGGCTCTCTCCCTTCTTTGGAACCAGTGACCCTAAATTAGGGACGGGCGACTGCTTATAGCCCATTGAGTTGCTCACGGTGGTCGTTAAACCTCCAATCAAAAAAAAAAAAAAAACGTTCTCGAAAGGATAAAAAGTGATCTTTGTGTGACCTCGAGAATGCTGGAACGTAAGCTCGGTGGTAACAAGAAGACGATTCGTCAAATGTCAGTGCAAGATTGGGGGGGGGGGGGGTTGCTCGTTTTGTTCGACACCAGATACATGCACCAGTGGAGTATTCAAAATATATCCTGGAGACTGCACGAACGATATCCTGAAACGAAGCATCAGAGTGCTCAATGGAAGTGGTCACAGTCACCTGAAGAAAAGAAGATCAAGTTACAGAAGTCCAAAATCGAGACAATGCTTGTGCGCTTTTACGACAGCAAGGGAATTATGCATCAGGAGTTAATTCTTGAAAGCACAACTGGCACTGGCAATGCTTACACATCCATTCTGGAACAATTGGAAGAGGATTGTTCGTGTCAGGCCTCTGTACAAAAACTGGCAGTGGTCCCGTTTTCACAATAACGAAACCGCACACAGAGTAATCAGTGTACAATGATTTTTCGCATGAAAAAACATGTGTGTACTCAACCATATTCTCCAGATTTGGTGACTACTTTCTATTCCCTAAATTAAATCTGCTTTTAAATGGAAAAGATTTTCAATACATTGAAGACTTGCAAAGAACTGTTACATCAGCTCTTCACTGCATACCAAAAGATGACTACTGCAAGTCTTTCGTTTTGTTGGCTGATCCTGCCACTTCTTGTATTAACGCAGGAGCAATGTACTTCGAATAAAACGTATTAACGTATGTTTTCTTGCTTTTCCATTAAAAAAAAATTCAGTCTCATTATTTAATTGTCGCACTACGTAATTTAAATGTACACCATGCTGATCATAACACAATAGAAAAATGTAGATGTTTCAAATAAACCAGATCAGTTATTAATACACACAATCGACGTGGATTAGGAACATCAAACAGAAGTCATAACTCTTTCCACGTTTATAAGCGAATCACGGATCAGATCAGATCATATGTAGAGGATTTTAGGAAGGGAGTGTCTGACCCCAGGTTTTAAACAACCCTTAGAAATAGAAAGCTATGAGATTTGCGCTAGAGTGCCGATAGGAAAGTGACACGGAAGCATGGAAGAAAGAAAGAGGAAGACGTCCTCATTTATTACGGGTGGGCCAGTACCCGGGGTCCGACGGCTCAACTCGCCCATCCGACGCTCGGCGGGTATTTAGTGGTTCCAGCCAGGGATCGAACCTGAGGTTTCTCCGTGGCAGTCACGAACGTTGACCACTAGGCCATCCGCAACCCAAGGTGTGTCAAATATTTCAAATTTCTTATATTTATAGTCAGTAAAGACTTCTAGTTTAAGGGAATTGGGCATGCACAAAATAGACTTCATTTGCTTTTTTGAATCATTTCCTTTTCATTACCGGTACACATTTCAGTTAAATGTTTCATAAATTCGGGAAAGCTCAAGAACGCTGAACACATTTCAGTTAATTATTCATAAATTCAAGAAAGCTCGGAAAAGGCTGGCCCAGAAGCTGATTCATGTCATTTTTTTTGACCCGGGCAACGCCGGGTACCTTCGCTAATGGATAATAATAATACTGTTATTACTGACGTTAAAACACATTTTTCTAGTTCAACTTGAGAAAGTTAAGACGTTTACGAAACAAAATTCTAATTTCATAACATTCGGTGGAAATTTTTTTACAAGGGAAGTTGCTAAGTAAATAGACAGTCACTGTGGAAGAAATCACAACAATCGCATAGGCAAGAAAGAAGCATTTAAAAGTTTATGTAGCCGATGTGCCTGAACTAAATGGTACTCAAAATTCCCTGCGTACCCCAATCAGAAGTGCTCAAGTAGCAACCAGGTTTTACGAAAGCTATGGGAAAACAATTCCTTTTCCCCCTCTCATCTAAGCAGTACCGAAAATAAACCTGTCGCAGAATACTAGAACTATCTTCTAGACTATTAGCACTGTTACCTACTCTATATACCCATACATAATGGAGAAAGTCTAGTTCTCTGACACGGACGTGGGTAGAAACAAGTGACTAAAACATCTAATCTGTCCTTTCTTAGTTCGCCACGATTGTTGTATCCTTTTCATCATGTAATCAGTCTGAAAAAATTAGTGTCAATCATCCCCATACATGGTCACTATGAATAACAAAGCTAGGGAGTGAAAGCAACGCTTTTCGATGTGCAGGTTTACTTGTTCCAGTTGCATTCAGCCCATTTCTCAGATGGGAAATACACTCATTGCCATAAAAATTCGCGCAACAAGAAAGAACCGTTCGATAAACGCGAAACACGGCAAATAGCGACAGTGAGGGCAGATATGCAAATGATTAAAGTTTCGTGCGATTCCGCATGCCCGCGCGTCCAAGACCAGCGCTGCAATCGCAATCCTTGGGGCTTATAAGGCGCCGCGCAGGGGACTCCACATGCGTGTCGAAGTGCACGGTAAGAGTCAGGTGAGATCACTGAGCGATAGACATGCCGAGGAGCCACCTTAGATGTGCGCACGGGCAACTGATGGAGTTTGAACGAGGCCGTGCTGTCAGGATGAGAGAGGAAGGGGTGGCCAGCACGCCAAATCGGCCGCCATTTGGGCCGGTCGGACAGTACGGTGCGATCGTGTTGAGAGCAATGGACTCGGGAAGGAACCGAGACACTGCGGACTGGATCTAGACGACCCAGACACTCCAGCAGCAGAGAGGACCGTGGGATCGTGAGAGCGGCACGCACAGCTGCAACGCCGTCCTTGTCCAATATCCAGAGACATGTGGCGGCTGTACAAGAGACTCCTGTGTCTTCTAGAACTATTTCCAGACGCTTGGAAGAGGTGAATTTGAACTCTCGACGGCCCTTACGTTTTCTGTCTTTAACACGCAACCATTCTCGCCGTTGATTGCAGTGGTGTCAACAGCGAGGAAAGTGTAATGCTACGGACTGGTGATGTATAGTGTTAAGCGACCAATCCCGCTTCTTATGGGAACGGACGACCATTGTGTCAGAGTGTGGAGGACCGAAGGGGAGCGCTACAATCCCAACCTCACTGTACAGCGGCACACGTCCCGAACTGCAGACGTGATGGTCTGAGGAGTCATCGCGTATGACAGCCGGACTTCTCTCGCAGTGATCCGAGGGAAGTTGACATCCCAGCGCTACGTACAGGAGATTCTGCGGCCCCATGTGCTGCCTTACCTGGCGGGGCGGCCCAGAGCTGTTTTCCAACAAGATAACGCCCGTCCGGACACCGCGTGTGTTTTCCAGGACTGTCTACGTCATGTTTCGACGCTTTCGTTGCCTGCCAGATCTCCTGATCGCTCGCCCATCGAGCACGTGTGGGACCAGATGGGGCACCAGCTTTCTCGATGTCCCAGTGTTCGTGATTTAGAACTTCAGTTGCAAGAAGTGTGGGCCAATCTGTACCAGGATAATATACGGCGTCTCTTTAACTCCGTGCCGGACGGTATCACCACATGCATCCGAGCACGAGGCTTCCGACGCTGTTCAAACGCTGACCGGAATGTGTACCGTATGTCCGCGGGATATCGTCCTGCTGCTGTGGTACTGTAATCACTTGTGTCCTTGGTATGTACCATCTCACTACTAAAACGCCATTTCAATCTGATGCCTCCTTCTTGGTGCGCGGATTTTTATGAGAATGAGGGTATATTCTTTCGAGCTGATTTCAACTCATTTTCTTAACCTCGAATAAATTCTTTCCAGCTGGTTAAAGAGTTAAAAACACACTCAGAAGCTCACAGGTTGTACTAACAAGGCATTTAAAGCTAAAAGCTAATGGAAAACGCAGTGAAGATCATAAGATCACCAAACACCTCCAGTGAGCATGGGAGGCCCAGGAGTGGACCCTAAATGATTAGAAACAAGTCTCAAGAATCTCGTTTTCAATAGCATCATGCCAAAGGCAAGATGAGAATTTGAAGAATGTAGCCTAAAACATGGATCCATTTTGAATGGTAACGGCTCTCCAAATTGATAACGAGGAACAGTACACTAATTATGTAGAAAATTGTAACTATACTAGTGATCTGATTTATTGGGGTAGTAATACGTATATGCATAAGCATTTCCAAAAATATATAGGACTCTCCGATGTTAGTAATACATACGACTCTCCAGGTTGTGAAGATAAAAAAAATCATGGTGTGAACCATATTTTTTGTGGAGACTTGATAATAATAATGGTGTGTGTGGACCATGTTTTTGGTGGAGGTCCCTTGATTTCAGAGGGCATACAACTGAATACCAAAGCATATCTATACCTAGTTGTTGATCGAGCTCATCCAACCATGGTCACTCACTTTTTCCGTGGTGATAGATGCCTGCAGCAGAAAAATACAATTTCCCTCAATGCCCGCATTGTCTGAAATATACATTTGCGCTCCCATAGCCTAAAACCTTTCTACCGAAATTTTAGATTGGGTACCAAGAGACAGGAAAAAACTCAGAAGAAGACCACGTGAGAGATATGTGGGTGAAATTGTAAAGTATGCCACAGTGACATGGAGGAGACTGGCTGTAAGAAGACCGCTGTGCAAGAAACTTGAAGAGACTTTCATCCAGCAGTGGATTGATAATGGTTGACAATGAAGATATATTTATGATTCCGAAACTACCAAAAAAAGTATCTTCGCTCTCACAGTTCAGGTCTTCTAATGAAAAAAGAAATTTTAAACTACTACATGCAGATATGTGATGTCCACAGGCGGATGAACATAGTGATGCTATAAGCCAGAGGCGGAGCTAGGATTTCTTTCACCAGGGGTAAAGCAGAGTTTAGTGTCCCCTACTCCCTTCACCCTTCCTTCATCAACAACATATTAACTAAAACTTATTTTTTTAATTTTTGGGAGTACATCTGCTAGCATTTTGTTAAATTTTATAATGCAATTGCACCTGATTTTCGGTTTTGTTTTTTCCAGGTTCAAAATCAATAAAACTCCTTTATCAATATCGTAACAGTCATGGTTTTTTTTGTGATATTGCGCACAAGCGACTTATTGAAGAAATTATCAGTTTATTCTTTTTTTAAGCAACTCAATGGATTATCGGCAGTCACCCGTCCTTAATTTAGGACAACTGCTTCCAGGGATGGGTGGGGAGCCAGTGCCGTAAGACAAGCACATCATCCATGCCTCACCAGGATTCGAACCCGTATCCACGAGAACGAATGATCATAAGCCAGCGCTTAGACCATTGCGCCACCGAGGTGGCCAGTTTATTCTTAAACCACTATTTTCTTTGAATGAATCTTTACAGTAAAAACAATAATTAATATTTTAGTTTTAAAAAATTAATAAGTTTACCGTGTTCAAAAACTGGTCTTTCAAACACTGTTCTGTGACTTTGTTTTTAAATAAATGACTGTAACATTAATACACTCTTAACTAAAATAACACTGAATTAAACATACAAACTATTTTTTATTCAACACAAACCTTTGAGTTTTACGTTTTAAACATTTATATGGCATAAACATTTAAACACAGCTGTGCATTGCAATTTAAGATGAAGCCCAGTTTTTTAAACTTCGAGAAAAATTTCCAGGGACACGCATGTCTACAGCTTGACTTTTCTGACAGCAAATGCCTTTATGATATCATCATAAGAAAGTTTTGATGCAAACTCTATGGATATCACACATGCATTTGTTAATCTCTGTTGGCCAGCTGTACTCCGAAGATATGTTTTGATAAGCTTCAGCTTACTAAAACTTCTTTCATTGGAACAGCTTCTATCTTTGTGGAGCACTTTGTCGTAGATGGGGATTCGAGGGACATTTTAACACGTTTGGGTAATATTTCCCACCTAGCTGTTGAAGACACAAGGAATAAGTAGAACAGTGGAGAACTCGAAAGCAAGTATCTGCGTCTGGATTTACACTAGCAGCTTGAACTCCCACTTGATTATGAGAGTGAGCTGCACATGGCCCTTGCACCTTCCTGCCATGTGAGCTCCATCGTCATACAACTGTCCTCTGCAGTTTGCGAGAACTAAACCATCATTTTGTAGTTTTTCTGACTATTGCTTTAGAAAAAGTTTCACCTGTTTTTCCACTGACTAAAAATCTCAATGAAACTCCTTGTGACCTAAGAACCTCCTTCCCCCATCTTCACATAACTTATTACCTGAGATATCTAGTCCTTATGAGTATGACTAACGTCGGGTGTTGGATGTCATCTAGAATTTGTTGCCTTATCTTACCCAGAAATGATTTCCAAAAACTCCTCTTGAATTTCACGAAAGTTAATAACTAGGCCTCTTTTATGGCGCTCCAAATTGTCCTTAAGTGGAGGATGGTAGTGAGAAACAAGTTCAATGATGTACACAAATTTTCTACTTCGAGGATCTCCTAGTAGAAATCTTCCTTCGTCTGATCCACGTAGTGCACTTCCTTGCTCTGCCAAGTACAAGAGGACAACAACATACATGACAGTACCCATCTTCACCTACAGCGGCAGCCAGTAGGTGATAGCCGAGAAGTTAGGAGCAATGAGGGAGGTACGCGTCACGTCACTGACAGAACAATCGTCTTCGTTCGAGCTGTCCCGTTCCTAGAGCGGAGTATGAGAATTGAAGCATCATAAACTGAGCAGCCTTTACTTTACTGTACGAACAAGCTCAGCGATCTTATTCGTACAGTTGTGAAAGCTTTATATTTTAGCAAAGTTTACGACTACTGCGCTCGAGCCATTACTCGCATTTGATTCAAACAAAATTTTATACATTGTGGAATTTGAGATGTAATTCAAAAACACGTAAGGGGTTATGAGTGCCTGCGTCCCGTCTCTCCATGTCGCCCGGCTCGCCACCCCCTATCACAAGCGCCCGCTTAGCTCCGTCTCCGTATAAGCCCATGCATACAAATATCACATCAAAGATTTAGTTTTCATTTTTGTGTTTTGAATGCAGGCTGAAATAAGTTGTATTAAAAATTACTTTAAACGAAAAAAAAAAATTGTCGAATACTTTTCGCTTTTGAGCTTCTCTCCCTCTATGTACGTATAATGTATACATATATAGAGTATATGAAAGTTTCTCAAGTTTCTTTCGCAACTGTCTGTCAAATGATCATATGTAGAGGATTTTAGGAAGGGAGTGTCTGACCCCAGGTCTTAAACAAGCCTTAGAAATAGGAAGCTAGGAGATTTGGGCTAGAGTGCCCGATAGGAAAGTGACACGGAAGCGAGGTAGAAAGGGGGAGGAAGACGCCCTTATATATTCCCGGGGGCCAGTACCTGGAGTCCGACGGCTTAACGTGCCCATCCGACGCACGGCGGATATTTAGTGGATCGAGCGTTCGTACCTGCCTGGGATTGAACCTGAGGTCTTCTCCATGGCAGTCACGAACGTTGCTCACTATGCAACCCGCGGCCCACAACTGTCTGTCTTGAGCCAGTCTCCTCTATGTAACTCTGGAATGTTTCGAATTTCATTCATCCATTTCTCATGTGGTCTTCTTCTGAGTCTTTTTCTGTCCCTTGGAATACAGTCTAAAATTTTGGTTGTCCATCGGTGGTCCGTTCTTCTGGCAACATTTCCAGTCCATTGCCATTTCAGGGATTTTACTCTCATCATGATGTCGTCCACTGTTGTTCTTTTCGTTATTTGCGAATATTTCTCTTTTTATCTTTCTTGGTTACACCAAGCATGCATCTTTCCATGCTTCTTTGAGTTTTCTGCAGTCTTTGTATGTCTTTTTTAGTTAAGGCCCATGTCCCTGCTCCATATGTAAGAACTGGAAGGATGCACTATTAAACACTTTTCTTTTAAGACATAATGGCATATTGCTCTTGAAAAGTGTTCCGTCTCTTCCGAAATCTCTCCAGCCCAGTTTTATACGCCTACTGATTTCTTCATCAACGTGACTCTTGTTTGATATCTGTTATCCAAGGTAAATGTAGGTAACGGTTACCTTGGGGCGGACGATCGCAATATCTTCCTTCCTTGTAAAAACGTTGTACATTAGTTTTGTCTCCTGAAAGTTAATTTTTAATCCCACTTCTTTACTCTTGTCATCCAGTTCCTGGCTCATACTCTGCAGCTATGAAGGAGGAGTTGCAAAATTGATTACATCATCTGCAAAACAAAGGTGGGTTAAATAATCTCCATTAATCTTTATCCCCTTATTTTCCCAATTCAATGATTGAAAGACACTTTGCATTGTGGTAATGAAGAGTTTGGGAGATGTGGTGTCTCATCTTGTCTCACTCGTTTTTCAATTTTTTTATTGATGCTGTATTTTCAAATAGCCGAACCTTTGCTCTTGCGTTTTTACAGATGTTATTAATAATGCTAGTGTATGCATCTTCGTAATCAATAAGAGTCATACATAATGGAAGTTCATATTCCCCCGTTCTTTCAGTTAGTTATCTCAGTACGTTTATATGATCTATGATGTTGTAGCCACTCCTGAATCCAGCTTGTTCCCTTGGCTGAGCCATGTGTCCAATGTTGCCTTCAAGATATAATTTCTTCCACAAGTTTTTGTTTTGAGCCAGTCTCCTCCATGTCACTCCAACATGCTTCCAAATTTCATCTACACATATGTCACATGTCGCTTTCTGGGTGTTGTCATGTACCTTGGAACCCAGTCGTCTAGTGTTTTAGTTGTCCAATAGTTGTCAGTTCTTCTAGGAATATGTCCAGCCGATTGCCATTTCAGATATTTTACTTTGAACATGATGTCATGAACTCCCGTCGGTTTCCTGATCCATGAGTTCCTCTTCCTATCTTTCCTGGTTACACCAAAAGCATCTCTCCATTCTTCTTTTAGTAGTTTGCAGCACCTGGATGTTCTTTCTTTTTAGCGAGTTCCTGTACCGTACTCAGCAGTTTCGAAGGATCACTTCCAAGAATGATTATGTATAAGGAGGTCAAACGAAATTATGTGTAAAAAAAGGAAGAAAGGCAAAATTTGAGATGATACAGGTGTAAATAAATAGCACTACTTACAATGCATCGAACTGTTTCTTGTGAGGAAAATTTCTTCTTAGAGCAAAGCCTAGAGGAATAAATCCTCCTATATCGGTACCTATATGGAAATTAGAAATCCCCATTTGCTGCATCTTATTCACGATGAATATTGCATGTTCTATATAAGCATAATTTTCATTCAGAACTTTGGCTAGTCCTTCGACATCGGTTTCTACAATATTCGATTCATCTTTATGAGCAGTTTTGGCAACTATACTCAATTCTCCCTTTAAAGACTGGAAAAAGAAAAGAAAATGAAGTTTTAGGAGCATTGCAGCATTGATCACTTTAATTAAGCTCATTAGACAAAAAGAGATCAGCAGAATGATGAAAAGTTGTGATCAGTTGTTAATATCATGCATTGGTAACCAGAGTTGATTATCGATATCATTTACGCAGGGAAAGCTCACTTCGATACTGAGAATCGGTATATCAGGTCATTCGAAAAGTAATGTTATTTTGCCGCAATCACTTTTTTTTTTTTCGAAACATTTCGCACTTTATAACATGGAACTTATGATCCTTGAAGTGTTTCCTGTGTAGTGCTGCAATTCAAGCAATTTTGTAGTTTTGTGATCATCGTTTCAAAAATGACAAATTATTTACCAAGTGACGAACATTTACGACATCGTATGCTGTACGAATTTCATGAAGGAAACAATGCAACTACAGCAGCACGCAACATTAACAAAGTGCATCCGAAAGCAGTGAATATGAGGATATGTCAGAGATGGTTTTTGAAATTCAGGAGTGGTGATTTTGGTTTACAGGATACTACAAGATCAGGTAGACCTGCACACGTTGATGACGAACGTCTTCGAGATATAATTAATCAAAATCCACAGCACACGCTGGATGAAATTTCATAAACATCAGGCGTAGCTAGGGTAACAGATTTCCGTCACTTGCAAGGAACGGGAAAGGCAAACAATGCTGGAATGTGGGTTCTTCATGCACTTAGCGAAGACTATAAACTTCAACTCATGTCCAACTTCTACCTAGACAAGAAAATGACCCTTTCTGAACAGGATAGTTACGGGTGATGGAAATTGAGTATTATGCGAGCATTTGACTCGCAAATGGCAAAGGTTATCACCCGGTAAAACTCTTAAAACAACAGCAAAACCGCATATTCATGGAAAAAAGTTGAACTGTGCATTTGGTGGGGACGAAGGGGTGTAATTCGTTATACGCTCCTAAAACTTGGTGAAACTATTGACTCAGATGTCTGCTGGGATCATCTTCCCCATCTTCGTGCACAAATTTACTCAAGCTGCCAGCAATAGCCATCAGAAAAGGAGTCCTTCTCCATGACAGGGAGAGCCCACAAACCGCACGGAGCACGCAACAAAATATTAAGGCATTTGGTTGGGAGGTGGTACCTTATTCACCTTCCAACCCAGTTACTGAACCTTCCGATTACCATTCGTCTCGATCGATGCAACATTACTTATCTAGTAGATATTTCAAAACATTTAATAAGGTCATAAATGATATATAAAAGTATTTGGAGTCTCAAGGGACGGGGTTTTACAAAGATGGTTACGATAACGTGGTTTCAAGATGGAAAACGGTGATACACAATGATGGCGATTGCGTTTCTGACTAAATATAAGTGCGTTGCTTTTGATGTTACTCCAAAGTTCCACTAAAAAACGACATTACTTTTGTAATGACCTAATAAATATATTTTTTCTGAGCAAAACGATGAGTAAATAGCCTCGAGATACAGGGAAATTACAAAGTTCTGTAATAATTTCAAAAATTAACAGCTCATGGTAAACTTTAGACTTGAAACTGAAACACATATAATACACTAAAGTATGTACTTAATGTTTTACATGTGTTCAACATGATCGCCATTGGTAACATGGTATACAATATATCGCAGAGATAATCCAGTTCTTACCAGATCCTGTCCAACATTGTCTCGTTCACTTGCTCTATGGATTCCGAAATCCGGGTTACCAAATGTTGTGTAACAGAGGTTCGTAGACAGTATACCTTACATAAAATTTAGCAAGAGCGGTTCCTTGCTGATTTTTTTACGAAATCTGCTTTGAACTCCAGTAGACGATTTTAGTTTCGTTAAACCAAAATAAGGCCTCCACGACTAAGACAAGAATTCATGCGTGGGATGAAAAAGTTAAAAGAGACAGGAAGCATTTGCCGTAAAGGGGGATATGGTTGCCTCTTGACATCACAATAAGCGACTGAAAATATCAGGGTAGCGTTCCCAAGAAGTAAATGAAAAAATAAGGTAAGCGTTCAAAAGAAGTGACTGAAAAAAATAGGGAAGCATTCGCAAGAAATCACTGAACGTATCAGGAAAGCGTTGGGAAGAAGTAATTGAAAATATTACTCATGGGAAATGGAAGAAAATGTCAGGAAAGCGTTTGCAAGAAGTGGCTGAAAATACCTACGAAGCATTCATAAAATGTCCTCGGGAATCAATCAAGGTCGCTGCGCAAGAACGTCGGTTGACGAGGTCTTATTAGATAAATATGTACCATTTTAAGAAAGAAGTATTCTCAAAAGGTTTGCCGAGGTGAGCGGTATCGGTTCACGAAAGAATGTTTTTTAGTTGAATTTTAAGAAGCTCGTATTTTGCTTTAAATCGGAATTTTAGAAGCAGAAATATCGGATAAAACGCAATTTAACTTCACGCCCTTTAATGGAAAATCTGTGCATTGCTTGAAATGCAAGAATCACCACTCTCACATTTCAAGCTTCCCAATGAAAAACTATTTTTTTAAATCGGAATAATAGTTTCAGAGATATGGTGTCTACAGTCAAACGGACGGGTGGATGGACAAAGTGATAACATAATCACGAACTTTTTCACAAAAGACGTGCTAAAAACACCGCTGACATGACTCGCAGGTATAATACATTCACAGGCACTGAGCAACCCCGACTTCATGTGCAATCTTACATTCAATTTATCGTAGTTTATGCCCTCTAACTGTCTAATAACTGACTGACTACATAAAACAATTCTTATTAGATACAGCTTGGTCAGTATGTCTCGGATACTTGAGTCCTACTGCATTCCGAACTATTTTCCCCTAACCAGTAAAATAGTCAAACCAATGATAAGCGCTTTGTGTACGTATAATTTCAGCTGGTTTAATTACTTTAGTTTTCGTCGGTTAGTAGCAGAAGATCTGCTCGTGTATAGTGTGACTGTTTTTTCTTGGCACTAGACGATAATGGAATCGCCTGATTTTGGGGGTGTAGCAAGCACTTCCCGGGTCAAAACACATGTGTTTTGCAGCAAGAAGGAAGCAGACGAGGCGAAGATTCCCGTAATAATCTCACCCTAGGGCTAAATTCTTGCGGAAAGCATGGCAGTAAACATTGCTTGATCTGAAAAAGGGAAGACGGTTTCTTTGTCTCTTTAGTGATCCTTCTTAAGGGAACAGAGAGATCTTTCTTACCAGCGATTATGTCCCCAGTAAGCAATGTGAGACAATGGGGGAGAGAACAATGCAGTCCATGGAGATAAACCAAAGATCAGAATGAAAAGGAGGTGAAGAGAGAAAAGAGAGTGTATGCATCGCTAAAAGAGACATACAAAGGTTGCAGACAACTCAAAGAAGCATGGAGAGGTGCATGCTTGGTGTAACCAGGAGAGATAAGAAGAGGAACTCGTGGATCCGAAAAATGACAAGAGTGGAAGACATCATGATCAGAGTTAAATCCCTGAAATGGCAATGGGCTGGACATACTGCCAGAAGGACAGATCATCGATGGACAGCCGAAATTTTAGATTGGATTCCAAGGGACAGGAAAAGACCCAGAAGAAGACCACATGGGAGATGGGTGGATGAAATTCGAAAGTATGCAGGGGTGACATGGAGGAGACTGGCGCAAGACAGACCGTTGTGGAGGAAACTTGGGGAGACCTTCGTCCAGCAGTGGATTGATAATGGTTGACAATGATGATGATGATGCATCGCTAGAGCGGAATGCTAAGTAATGAAGCAAGCTAAGCAAGTCATTTCAGAAAGCAATCACTCTGCCTTTACTTAGAATGAATTATTCTGGCCGAGTTAATAAATTGAATTGATTGGTGCAAAAGTAATTTGAAATTAATTAATTTTCAGCGGAGGAAGTTTGTACGGCTATTTGGAACTTGCCACCTGTGAGAAAATAATATAATTTATCGTAGTTGGTCCAGGGTATAAATGTTGTACACTGTATGTCGTCTTGAAAAAACTGCTTGAGAGAATAAGTCAGTTGAATTGTTCATTTACATTGACTTAATTTATCATATTTGATTTGTTACGGAGATTAATGTCATTGTTTACTGTAATGTTAGCCGGTATATTTTATTTTTCACAAGCAATGTTATTATATTACTGCAAGTTAGCTGAATGTAACTTATTATATTCAAAAAGAAATGCTGGAACATTGAAAATATCAATTTGAAACTCTTTGTTATTTTAATTAGAAGTCTAATAGAAGGTTTCAAAGTTTTCAATGAAAAGTGTTATTAAGTTGACAAAAAACAACTGTAAGACCAACCAGAGTGCTGTTTTTTCCCAATTGGTCGAGTTTCTTATTCTTACAATATGATTGATTCAGAGACATTGCCATTTTTTAATTGTGAATTTTCACCATAAGTACTGAGAAAATGTACTTAGAACAATGATTT
This sequence comes from Macrothele yani, assembly GCA_039090855.1. Lineage (NCBI taxonomy): Eukaryota > Metazoa > Arthropoda > Arachnida > Araneae > Macrothelidae > Macrothele > Macrothele yani. Next base: position 133,951,986 of record CM076995.1, on the reverse strand, counting down.
TGTTTACCCAACTTAAGCTTACGGAGATATCTGCTTCTATATATACGTCGTTTGCGGGTGATACCATTTACTGCATGGGTGTGGTGGCTTGTAATGGAAATGGTAGCACCCTTCCCACTTTTTTGGCACTTCAGTGTATGCACTTGAGTCTAAATCTCCGCCTGGAGGCTAATTAATCAAGCAATCCCCAATATTATGCATCATTGCTTCATTCTCGCTTTCGTGCGATATTGTTCTTTTCAACTCACTTTTGGTTATTAATTTCACAACAAATTTCAATCACCGCAGTTGTTTTATGAGAAAAACTCATGGATCAGTTATTGTCAAGTAATATTTGCATTGGCTCCTCCACTCCATATGGAAAGATGCCGAATTCATAAACATCTAAGCAAGAACGTTTCACCTCCTGTTAACGAAACGGCTGCTCAAAGCATTCATGATTTAGGTGATTTTCTTTTACAGTACTTTCTTCTAATTTACGCTTTTAATACCTTTTTCTTTGACTTATGCAACTTTTGCTATTTCGAATTTCATAAACTTAGTTATCATAGCAACACTCACGAATCCCAATAAATTCACGTTCACTTAATGATGAATTCTTCAATTTTTGATTTTTTACAGCACATTTCATTATTTTTGTTTTGTTTCATAGTTTTTCTTTAGGCACTCGACATTGCTAGAAGCAGGACACGTATACATAGATTTCCATTCATATGTATTCACAATCCTCATATACACTGCCGGACAATTGGTAAGGACGGATGACAATAGCAACGATAGCAACCATAAAATGGAAGGCAGGAAAATGTGGAAATTTGCATAAGTGCGGGATACAGTTAGAAGTGTTGTGCGTATGCAAATTTTGGATTGCCGAACTTGTTCGTGACGTCATAGCGCTGATAAGAGATATAAAGGATTTGACGCGTATTGACCGTTGTTGTTCAAACGCAAAGTTGAAAGGGAAAGAATCAATTGACGAACTTGCAATTTTCAATATGTCTTCCCGACATCACCTAGATGATTTTACGCGTGGCCGTATTATTGGCAAGATTGAAGAAGGGCGAAAAATAACAGATGTTGCCAGGGAGTTCGACGTCATCCACACTGTTGTTTCAAGGCTTTGGAAACCATTTCAAACAAATGGAGAGTGTAGCAAACGTCACGGGGCAGGTCGTGTTCGCAGTACGACACCTGCAGAAGATCGGTACATAGTGCTATCAACAAAAAGACACCGGCGCAGCACAGCTAGTGAGGAAGCAAATCAGTTTATGGCTGCTACTGGCAAGCGGATCTCCCGAAAAACTGTCGCCAGACGTTTGCATGAAGAAGGACTATACGCCCGCCGTCCTGTTGTGTGCATCCCATTGTCCAGACGTCACCGTACCGCCCGTTTGCAATGGTGCCATCAACATCGCGATTGGACTGATAACGACTGGTCTACTGTCCTCTTCTCAGATGAGAGTAGATACAGTGTATCGTCTGATTGTCGACGACAACTGATCTGGCGTGATAGTGGTACTGCATATTGTCCAGCAAACATACAGGAAAGGAACCGATATCCGACATGTAGTGTCATGGTATAGGCTGGCATCATGATCAATGGCCGTACGTCCCTCTATGTGCTTCCAACTGGGACTATGACTGGCCAACGATACATTAATGATGTTCTGCTACCTCATGTTCGCATGTTCCGTGGTGCTGTCGGTGATAGATTCATTTTCATGGACGACAACGCAACATGTCATCGAACAGTCGCTGTCCAGGAGTGTCTTGAGAGCGAGTATATTCAACGCCTCGTATGGCCAGCACGTTCTCCAGATCTGAATCCCATTGAAAATGTGTGGGATGCTTTGGGGAGGAGTCTTGCTGGTCGCCAATGCCCTCCAATAAACAAGGACACCCTCATCCGTGCACTGACAGAGGAATGGGATAAATTACCCCAACAGCTGCTTGATAATGTTGTGCAAAGCATGACACGACGTGTGGAATCTTGCATCGCCCTCCATGGTGGCCATATCCCGTATTGACATCTTACGCCGGAACGCCTGATGACAGTAATTGCATTTTTTTCACGTTTACGTATTCTGCACAAAATGGCCTGTTTGTGCCTTGAACACGTTCCAAAGCCTTCTGGATTTCAGAGCAAAATAAATTGTCTTTCTTGTAATGTCCTGGCATTCTGACATTATTTTATTTCACTTGGCATCCAACCACACTTACTTTTTTATGCGCTATATAGTCGTTTATGATCCGTCCTTAGCAATTGTCCAGCAGTGTATTAGACATGCATGTAATTTTTAATATCAGCACAGCAGAAGAAAACTTTGAGACAGATATTCACTGAGGTAACAAGGAGGGACTGAGAAGGGTGCTACCATTTCCATTACATGACAACACGTCCCCATGCGGTAAATGGTATCGTCCGGAAACCACGTATACATAGAGGTAGATATCTTGGCAAGCTCAAGTAGTAACATTCGCAATTCAGATGGCAACTTATCAGGATTTAAGCAATTTCGAACGTTGTATGCTAGTTGGCGCTCGGGAGATGGGGTCACTCCACGGAAGTTACCATGAAATTTGATTTACGCGGTCAACAACTTCAAGGGTATACCTGGACTACACAAACTCAGGGAAAATATCTAGAGTGCGAGAACGGTGTGGCCGTAGAAGAGCTCTGCCCGATTGTGGACAGTAGCGTTTGGCACGCATCGTAACAACCGCCTGGTGCAGAACATTTCCACAAATTGCAGCGCAATTCAATGCTGGAGCCAGTAGTAGCATCAGCATTCGGACGTTCCCTGTGTTCTATGGAGTTCCTGAGCCGACGACTCACCCGTGTGCCATTGCGGACCCGATGACACAAAGCTGTGCACCTCGGGAACACCACCATTGGACGCAAGATGACTGGAAACATGTAGTCTGGTCCAGCGAATCGTGGTACCAACTGTTTCGGGTAAAGGACCGACTCCAGGTGTGGCGATAACCCCACGAAGCAACGAATCCCGCATGCCTACAAGGGACAGTGCAGGCCGCCAGTGGCTCTGTTATGGTGTGGGGTGTTTTCAGGGAATGGATCCCGCATGCGTATAAGGGACAGTGCAGGTAGGAGGTGGCTCTGTTATGGTGTGCGGTGTTTTCAGGCAATGGATCCCGCATGCCTACTAGAGACAGTGAAGGCTGGCGGTGGCTCTGTTATGGTGTGGGGTGTTTTCAGGGAATGGATCCAGCATGCCTATAAAGGACAGTGCAGGTTGGCGATGGCTCTGTTATGGTGTGAGGTGTTTTCAGGCAATGGATCCGGCATGCCTACAATCGACAGTGCAGGCCGGCGGTGACTTTGTTATGGTGGGGGGTGTTTTCAGGCAATGGATCCGGCATGCCTACAATCGACAGTGCAGGCCGGCGGTGACTTTGTTATGGTGTGGGATGTTTTCAGGCAAATGGATACCGCATACGAGGGACAGTCACGCCGGCGGTGGCTCTGTCATGGTGTGGGGTGTTTTCAGCTGGCACACATTATACACCCGTAGACCACTTTGACCGGTGGAGGCTACGCAACCATTCCTGGAGATCATTTGCACTCGTTCTTGTAATGCAACCACTCCGATGAGGGTGACCTCTTTCAAGACGACAGTGCGCAACTGCACACTCCCACAGTCGCCCAATTATGGCTGGAGGAACATTCAACGGAGTTGAGCATCCTGATTTGGCTCCTACGTTCGCTGAATTTAAACTCCATCGAACACATTTGGGATGCTGTTCAACGTACCGTCAATGCCAGCAATTCTCCACTGGGGAATATTACGGAATTGTGGGACGCTCGTCAGGAAGCATGGTGTGCACCGTCTCCACTGTATTAAAGGGAGCTCGTGGAGTCGATGTCCCGTCGCGTTGCTGCCCCTATCCGATCGCAAGGAGGAGTACATCGCAGTATTAGGGAGGAATCCCAGTTTTTTGGCACTTCAGTGTAGAATAATTCGTTATTGCTTCACATTTCTTTAACTCAGTGCCATAACATTTTAGCATTTTCTTCACTAATTCTATTAACTACACTGCTCGACATAGAAAATGTCACACCTTAAAGGAATGGGAAGAAACTTACCACACGTGTCGACAAGCGGTGGGAAAGTAGAGATTTAATTTCTGAGGGATTACATGAAGGTGATGAGCGAGAACACAGTTTAACGTCTTCTATCAATTATGTCCAACACTCTCCCTATTAGGGACAAGTCTAGGCATTACGTTGGACAGAGTAGCACCTGAACACCTTACAGGCACCGGCTGTTAATATTGGCAGTGTACTGCCGGGCTTTATCTTGTTTATACAGGTCATCATGGTTACCACGAAGACGCTTCAACAAAAAAGGCTTTAGAACCTTATCGCGTATCGTCGTTCTGTCATTGTACCCACTATGCGTACGGGAGGCGAAAAACTCTCCGTAGTAACCTGATGTCCTGTATCAACAAAATTACGCTTTCCAAACCATGACACCAGCCTGATGATCCTTATGACGCTCACGGATGTCAGCAAGACCATTCCGTTGACCAACACGTCGTCTGAATCGGCAATGGTTTGCGATGAGACAGAAGTGGGAGTCGTCGCTGAATACGCGGCATGGTTTCATTCGTCCCACCAAGCATGTCCAGTATGGCACCACTCCAACCTTATGCGGCCGATGTTCTGCGGAAAGTGGTAGTCGTTACGATGGCGGACAAGAGAGCAAACCTATCTGAACCAAACTGCGATTCACAGTCCGTGTGATTACGGAGATGCTGATTGTACAATATCTCCGTGGTATCGACACGGTGTGTGTGCTTTCGCTAAGGAGATCACTTCTGTGCAGTGTACACTTCGTCGAATGTCGTCTGTGCGGATTGTGGGGCTTTCACAGCTTGCCGTCGAATGTGGCGATCGAGGCTTTCGGGCGTCCACCTACGCGCACCAGCCCCACTACGACAACCAACGTTACTTTCCTCCAATGACTGTCGCTACATTCGCTCGACATCCCGTGGCGTTTCGAGTGCAATGCGACGCAGGAACCAACCAGCCGTGTGTGATAGTAGGATTCCCTTGGTAAAGGTGTCTGTGTGATTATAAGTTTCCCGATGACCTCTCCTAGGCAATCACACTCCTTGTATGTGCCTTCGCTATCGAGATGACTTCTATGCAGTAGTCCACGCGCAGCACGACCAAACCAGCTACGCCTAGCCATTTTGCCATTTTACCACTCTCATCTATCTCGTGATTGGTCTGCAAACTGCAATAATTTACATAGCCCAATTGTTGACACGTATCTACAAATTCGCATAGCCTTCCGACAAATACTTCCTTGTGTGGCATTTCATGTCCAGCAATATACCTGTACTTCAATTTTTGCATAGCAACAGTTCTTGAACTGCAACGTTATTCTTCGCACATTTCAGGAGGGTGGGGTATTCACGGTTTCGAATTAAAATTGGTTGGTTAGGTAGCTTATAAGTTTATTTTACAATGACTTGTCGTAAATTAACACAACTCTGTTTTTCTCAGTTTTCTATGCTACCCGATAAACAAAGTTACTGTTCTATTCTGCTGTCCCGGGAACTACGGGTACCGAAAATACGGGTCCTTATGTGATGAAGAAATGTTCAATCTAAACTCATGCAGCGATTCTGTTAGTTCGTACACCGCACACCCTTTCTGTGAAATATCGTAAAGCTCAAAAGGTAAAAGTTCAGTACAGCGCCAAAGACAGATGTAATAATACACTAACCTATTGTCCGTTCAAGGACGGTTGCTTTTAAGATTTAAATAAATATTAATACACAGTGTGTCAAAGAATTTGTAAGACTGGCACTAGATTTCAGCCTACGGTGACGCCACCAGTGTAATCGCGAATGCGTTATAAACCGTGACCATCTGTTTGCTTTCTGCCAAAAGTACGGAGCAGTTGTTGAAGTAATTCAAACGAAACGGGCGTTCATTAGAGAAGTAAAATTTTTTTCATGTGGAATTATTAAGATGGAGCAAAGGGCTGATGTTAAATTTAACGAAAAACTTGGTAAAAGTGCCTCGGAAACGTATCAAATGATGAAACAAGTTTACCGTGAGTTTTGTTTAAGTAGATCAAATGTTTTCCTGTGGCATAAACGTTTTTTGGACGAAAGAGAGACGCTAGAAGATGATAAGCATACCGGAAGACCAAGTTCATCTAGGATACCTGAGATTATTAAAAAAATGCGTGATTTCGTGGCAAACAATCGATGTGCGTCACTAAGAATGATGGAAGAGTCATAAACATCAACAAAGAAACAATTCGAAATATATGCATTAATATTTGGGCAAAACAAAATTCTGTGCCAAATTTGTTCCACACACGTTAACCAATGAACAAAAATCAAGGAGAAGTGCACATTGCAGAGACATCATTTCAGCCGCTGAAAATGATCCAAACTTCTTAAAATCGATTGTTACTGGTGATGAAACATGGTGTGTTCAATATGATCCTAAAACAAAGCGACAAAGTGCGGAATGGAAGTCGAAAAACTCACCACAAGCCAAAAAAACAAGAAAAGTTCCATGCTTCGATAGTAAGGGTATTATACACAAAGAATTTGTTCCAAGTGGACAAACAATTACTGGTGAGTTTTATTTAAATGTTTTGAGGCGTTTGTTGGGCACAATTCGTCGCATTCTTCCAGGATATCGAGTTGAAAACAGTTGGTGTTTGTTGCACGATAATGCACCCAGTCACACCTCACTTCTTGTTCGTAGATTTTTGGCGAAAAGTAACATATATGTGTTGAATCATCCACCGTATTCGCATGATTTAGCACCCTGCGACTTTTCTTTGTTCCCAAAACTTAAAATGACGTTAAATGGGTGTTTTGTTTATGATATTTCGACCATACAAACAGCTTCGACGCGTGCTTTGGAAGGAATTCCGCAAAGTGAACTGGAACAGGCATTCGAATCATTATTTAATCGCTGTAACAAGTGTATTGAAGCCGGAGGGACTTATTTTGAATAACAAACCAAAAGAAATTGTAATTTCTTATTTCTATTTCATTTTACAGACCCAGTCTTAAAACTTCTTTGACGCACTGTGTATATAGGGGATGTTTCCCGCCCTAAGACGTGCTGAAATTTTTAATTGAAGCAGATTGTAAACAAATCAAATAGACGCCGGCTTTTTGTAAGGAAATATGGTAAAAACTTATATAGTAAGAACTCATTCATGTGAGAACTGAAAATTATATGTCATTTATTTCCGTTTTTCAAAAGACCTCGCGATAAATAAACATTCTGTTTAAAATATTTGTCGTTGTTTAACAACTTTCCTTGTAGTCCAGTTGTTTTCGTGTAAACTTACCTTAATAACGTTTTCTTTGATTTTTTGCTTCAATTAAATTAAATGACTTTTTCTCTGGCACACTTATTATTTCGCTCATGGCTTGTTTTAGACTGTTCTGTTCGGCAGTTAGTTTGAAACATAATAATAGTGCGACATCTGGCATTAGAAATCGAAACTATCTAAATTATCGACAGTGTGCTGTTGGGGCGACATCTGTTTTTAGATGGAATTTCGCTCTTCGCTCACTATGACATCTCAAGATTTCACTTTTTATTGTAGGTTAGAGCGTTTAGATAGATTGATATTTTGCAAAATGTAAAATATAATCAGCACTAAAATCGGTAAGTTAGTTAAATTTAAAAAGCAAAAAATAATTAAATCTTACAAATTAATATTCGAATTGTGCTAAATTAAATTAATATACAAACGCAACTTGTTTTGATATTAAAATTTCAATTCGAATTTTATAGATCGGATAAATAGAACTCTAGTAATTGATAATCCAATGTTTTTAAATTAGCACGCCATCACTTTGACATCTCAAAGTGATCGCGTGTTATTATATAGCACACGCAATCACTTTGACATTAGATCGCCTGCTATTTTATAGCATGGAATCACTTTGACGTCTCGAGAGCACATACGAATCGATCGATGCGAGGTGGCGCAACAATGCAGACGTTGCTGTGATATCAAGCGTTCCAGACAGATAGATCTGGCTGTTTATATTATTAATGTACGCATATGCAAAGAAATGCTTATCAAATTTAGCGTCAAGTTCTGAGACAAAAGTTTAAGAAAAAGCAATCTGAATGAAATACGGGATTCACTGTACAATACAATTTACATCAATTAAGGGATTCACATCTTCCAAATTTGTATTGCAAATGCAATCTGTTTTTCAGCACAAGATTCTTTAAAAGATACTTCTCTTTTCTTAGTACTCACGTTAAGTGTATCAAAGATACTGGTCCCTTTCACGTAACCGCATTTAAAGTTTCTCTGGATGATAGCATGTGCCAAGTCTTTAAACGAGTAAATAGCTTGTTCCCTTGAAGCAATACTCAAAAACGATATCAGATTTCCTCTGTAAGACGACTGGATGATGAATACAAACAACAGCCACAAACCAAACAGAAGTACAGACAATGAAGAATTATCCATTCTTCTAATGGACCCTAAAAGAAATACATAAAATATACATCATTATCAAGGAAAGGAAGGTGATTTTTGAGACAAAATAGTCAAAAAATAATATTTCGTTCGAGTTCTTGCATCTGTTTTATTTTCTTCTACAGCGAATCACAACGATAACGTATGCTGTACAGTTAAGTGCATCAACAGGGCGGAATCCGGAGCAATTGAGTGCCACATACAGAAAATTCCGGAACTATTCAGTATGCCTCAACTGAATTTCCGCAGTTCCAAATTCTGACATGATTCGGTTTCGCATGCATTTACGGAATATATCAAGCTAGCAATTTCGAGACGTCTGGGTACCGCATTCATTAACTGAATTTTTGGAGCTATGAACTACAACTGAATTTCTTGAGTTTCGAAATCCGTGACGACGCAATAACGCATGCGTTAACCGACTTACTGGAGCTCTAAATTCTGAGACGACTCAGTACCATGTGCATTAACGGAGTTTTTGGATTTATGCATAAACTGAATTTCCGCTGTTTCGAATTCTGAAATGACTCGGTGCCACATGCATTAACTGAATTTCTGGAGTTGGGATTTCTGAGACGATTCGGTGCCGCATGCTTTAACGGTATTTCTTGAGCTTCGAATCTCAAACTAGGCTCAGTTCCAATCTACAGGGTGTCCACAATATCTTGTTACCCCCCTGTAATAAGAAATGTAAGTGAAGCTATGTATCTATTGTATGATGTATATGTTGAGTTATGGTCTGTATTGTGTTTTTTTACAGGTTAGGTACCGGAACAACCAAGTGTGATACCAGCGAATGCTCCCTGGAACAGCGGATTGTTGTCAGTGTCTGGGTACACGAACGTCCACACACAGGGAAGACAATGCGTAACGTGCGTGCCTATTTCCAACAACGATTCGACAAAGAGGCCCCTCCAAAACAGACTCTTCTGCGGTGGGAACATAAACTCTTCGAAGCAGGCAATATCAAGGATAAACTACGAAAGAGAAGACCATCAAACAGAGTGCAGCAGTGTCAAGCGGTCGAGGAATCAGATATCAGGTCACCGACGAAGTCGCTTCGTAAACGATCAGCGGAGCTTGGAATACCACGATCGACACTGCATAAGCACATGAAGAATGACCTGAATTTGCACGCATATTGCCCGATGTTCGTTCAGGAGTTATCAGACATCGATTTAAACCGCAGACGGGATACATGTGCAATGATGCTTCAGACATTTGCCACAATCCCAAAACGTGGAAAGGTCATTTTCAGTGATGAATGTGCGATATACCGCAGCTGTCGATTACGGAACGTTGTTTTCTGGTCCAAGGAAACCCCACATTATGTCGCAGAATTGGAGCATCATCCTCCGCATGTCATGATATGAGCTGCAATGAATAGTTGACATCTGTTTAAACCGTATTTATTTGATGGTCCAGTGAATCAGACAACTTATCTGGACATGCTGCAAACCTGGTTTGTGCCACAACTTGGAAATCTTGGCATTCTGAATGACGTATGGTTCCAACAGGATGGGGCACCCACCCATTACGCAATCGCTGTTCGGGAATACCTTGGTGAGGTCTTTCGGGATCGTTGGATCAGCCGAGGTTTGGCAGTGCTGTCCGCTCCACTTGAATGGCCACCTCGAAGACCAGATCTCTCAAAGTGTGATAATGCCCTTTGGGGTTTCATAAAGGTGGTTGTTGCACAGCAGCGCTACCAAACCACTGATGAACTTAAACAAGCAGTGAGACGAGCTTTCTCTCGTATCACCCCGCAACTGATTCGGAAAATGTCCCACAGAACATGGCTTAAAATAATTCTTTGTCACGAGAATGATGGAGCCCAAACGGATCCACTGGATGTTTATGGATGCCTCAACATATAACTCAACATATACATCATCTCGAACTCCTTTTTCAAGAAAAAGCCACACTGGAAATGGACATGGAGACATCCAAATGAGACGACAAGGGAAATTGATTTTATTATGTGTAACAAAAAATCCGTCATAGAAGACTGCAGTGTGCTAAACAAGTTCAACACAGGCAGTGACCATAGATTGGTGAGATGTAAGATGCACCTCAACACTAAACTCGAACGTAGCAAGCTCATAAGACAAACAAGATGTATTGACATAACCAACCTTAAAAAACACCATAATACCTTCAAGTTGGAACTGAAGAACAGATTCTCTGCTTTAGAAGGCCTAACATCGGAAGAAGTGGATATTTCTGAAGTTAACAGAAAAGTAACCAAAGCTCTTATGGAAACAGCAACAAAATTAGCTGGGTCTAAGAACAAATTGCATGTGAACAAATTATCAGGAAAAACCAAAATGTTGATGCAAAAAAGAAGAGTGATGAGGACAACTAAAGAAGATGTGACTTCCAAAGTGGAATATATAGAGCTATGCAAGACAGTACGAAAAAGTATCACTGAAGACGTAAGAAAATTCAACTGTGAACTAGTAAGGAAAGCAATTGAAAACAACCAAAGCCTAAAGATAGCAAAGGGACATCTCAGTAAGGGGGAAAAACAGATTATGGCACTGAGAAAAGAAGATGGTTCTGTAACAAGAAATAGAGGCGAAATCTTGACAAGAGTGAAAGATTTCTACTCCAAATTATATGAAAGGGATGATACATGTACTCCAGACATCATGAAAGGTACCAGTACCAGAGTTCCTTCAGTCCTTCCAGCAGAAGTTGCACATGCAATCAAGAACATGAAGCGGGGAAAAGCTCCAAGAGAAGATGGAATTACTGTAGACATCATACAAGGAGCAAGTGGAGAAATCGAAACAGTACTCGCCCAAATTTTCACTCGATGCCTTAATGAAGGGAAAATTCCTGAGGATTGGAACAACGCTACAATGATCTTGCTACATAAAAAAGGTGACATTGAGGATCTCAGGAACTACAGACCTATCAGCCTCCTATCAGTGGTTTATAAAATCTTCACTAAAGTTATTTCACACCGCTTGAAGGTAACACTGGACATGGCTCAACCGAGAGAACAAGCTGGATTCAGGAGTGGCTACAGCACAATAGATCATATCCACGTACTGAGAGAACTAATTGAAAGAGCGAGGGAATATGAACTTCCATTGTGCATTTCTTTTATCGATTATGAAAAAGCCTTTGATTCGGTGAAACCATCAGCAGTTGCAATGGCTCTGAAATCCTGCGGTATTGAAGATGCATACATTAATATTATTAATAACATCTATGAAAATGCAAGTGCAAAGATTCGGCTGTTTGAAAATACAACACACATAAAAATTGGAAAGGGAGTGAGACAAGGTGACACCATATCTCCGAAGCTCTTTAATGCCACATTGGAAAATGTCTTTCAATCACTGAACTGGGAAAACAAAGGGATAAAGATTAATGGAGATTATCTAACCCACCTTCGTTTTGCTGATGGCGTAGTCATTTTTGCAACTACCCCATCAGAGCTACAGAGTATGATCCAGGAACTTGCTGACAAGAGTAAAGAAGTGGGATTAAAAATGAACTTTTAGAAGACAAAAGTGATGTACAATGCTTTTACAAGAAATGAAGATTTTTCGATTGATGGAGAAAAGCTGGAGATAACAGACACGTACGTTTATCTTGGACAGCAGATATCAAATGAGGGTCACATTGGTGAAGAAATTAATCGGCGTACAAAACTTGCCTGGAGAGCTTTTGGAAGAAACAGCATAATTTTCAAGAGCAGTATGCCATTATGTCTTAAAAGAAAAGTGTTTAATCAATGCACCCTTCCAGTGCTTACGTATGGTGCAGAGACGTGGACCTTAGCTAAAAGAGACATACAAAGGCTGCAGACAACTCAAAGCAGCATGGAGAGGTGCATGCTTGGTGTAACCAGGAGAGATAAGAAGAGGAACACGTGGATCCGAAAAATGACAAGAGTGGAAGACATCATGATCAGAGTTAAATCCCTGAAATGGCAATGGGCTGGACATACTGCCAGAAGAACAGACCATCGATGTACAGCCGAAATTTTAGATTGGATTCCAAGGGACAGGAAAAGACCCAGAAGAAGACCACATGGAAGATGGGTGGATGAAATTCGAAAGTATGCAGGAGTGACATGGAGGAGACTGGCACAAGACAGACCGTTGTGGAGGAAACTTGGGGAGACCTTCGTCCAGCAGTGGATTGATAATGGTTGACAATGATGATGATGATGATACATCATACAACAGATACATAGCTCACTTACATTTCTTATTACGGGGGGGGGTAACAAAACATTGTGGACACCCTGTATATGCGGTCTGGAATCTCGGGACTACTAAGTAGCACTTACGTAAACTGAATCTCTGTAGTTCTGAATCCCGAGACTTAGTATCTATCGACAGAACAACAAAAATGTGATGATGAAATCGTTTGCTCTCTGAGATTCCAAGGGGAATTCGGAGAAAGAATTCCCCGTTTGAAAAAGAAGGAAAATAGATCTTAGAATATACACTCAGTAGGCAAAACATTCCAGATAGGGGTGATGGGCAGTTGACATGAGCATTCCCCGTGCAGAGAGGATCAGACCCAAACTGAACGCAGATATACGATAAATCGAGATAAATAGGCTGAGCTTTCTCGCTGTGCATCGTAATCTACGAACATGGGTAAAAGTGGTGATCCGAGCGACTTTGATCGCGGACGCATTGTCGGAGCAAGACAGATGGGTCATTCCATCGCTCAAGTGATAAGAACCCTTGGGTTACCGAAGACAACCGTATCAAGGATTACCGCTAGTAAGCCATCGCCGGACGTACCAGCCACCATAGATCATGTTTTGGCCAACCACATGCCACTTATGACCGAGTTCAACGTAGACAAACCATGCTCGTACAGGCAGACCGCTTGGCAACGACGGAGCAAATTACATCCAGGTTAAATGTCGGAGGCCCAAGCAGAATCAGCGAGTGAACGGCGCAGCATACGCTGAGTATCCTGGGCTACGGAAGCCGACGTCCTACTCGTGTGCTGCTGTTGACTGATCGTCATTGGAAATTACGCCTCGCTTGCTGTCGGAACCATCAAAACTGGACCTCTGCAAAGAGGTGCCGCGTCGTGTGGTCAGATGAATCCAGCATTGAGCTGTACCGAGCTGACAGGAAGGTGCGAGCGTAACGTCGACAGTATGAGGCTATGCCCCCGTCGTGCCATGTCGACGGTGTTCAAGGCGGTGGTGGCTGTGTGATGATTTGAGTAGCCTTCTCATGAGACACATTAGATGCTTTAGTGTTCTGGGGAGGTCCTTAACTGCTGCTCGCTATCAGCATATACTGGCTGATCCCTTACACGCTTTCATGGCCTGCACGCATCGTGCGGTAGATGGTCTGTTCCAGCAATGCGCCGCCACTACTCAGGCATGGCTCGAGGGACACTCATCTGAGTTTGGAAACATCCAGGGGCCACCAAGGTCCTTGGATTTAAATCCCGTGGAATCTCTGTGGAATACCGTGGGCCGCCCCGGTGGCGCAGTGGTCTAAGCGACGGCTTCTGATAAGGACAAGTCGCATGTTCGCAGAGCTCCCGAGTGATAGTCGGTTCTTGCTTGAGCTTGGGTATTTTTTGTATTGGTTTAAGTGTTCCTGGTATCATTTTGGCGTGTTCTACACTCCTTTCCACTTCACAAGCAGTGATTGTGGACATCTACAGGTTTGTGGTTTTATCTTTTTGAGTGTTACGAGGTGCAGCACTCGCTCGCGTTAGGGTTCGTGGCCGAGATGGCCGCAACCTCTGCTATCGTCTCTTCCGCTTCACATGATTCTTCTTCGTCCTCAGTTTCTACGATATCGCATTCATCAGCTTTGAATGTGCCTGCTTCTTCACCTGTGCTTCCTGATATCTCTACTATGTCTTCTACCAGCAACGTCCCATATACCGATGGAACCAACTCTAGTGTTAGGGCTAGTGATATGTGCCCAGCCCCACCCCCGCTTGTGTTTGCGACTGTTGATGGTGGCTCATCTCAGCGGATTACGAATTCCTTTTGTAATAACATTGAACTAACCAGAGTGGATAAAGTATTGAAGATTTTGGTTCCTGAAGAATCTCATGGAGGTAAGCAGTATAAATAACCATCTCTGCATTACATCTTAGTGTCTTTTTTCAATCGTTGCCCGACACCCCCCTCCCAATTTATCTAGATGCTGTTTATAAAGTTGTTCCCGAAAAACAGATAGTGTCTATTATTCGTATGGGAGAGAGAATTATAGTGCAATTTAGAGATCTCACTACTGTTGATAAAATTCTTCAGTCAGGAGTTGATATTAGACATTTCCATTTACAACCTATTCCTGCTTCACATAGGCCTATTACTCTTACCCTCTCGCCGGTGCCGACAGCCATCCCGGATTCAATACTAATTAAAGCACTTGGATCTTTTGGACGAGTGATTGGTAAAACGAAAATTCTCCCAGCTTTAGGTCGCGACTGGCACTACAGTTCAGTGCAAAGGGAACGTCGACAGTACCGTATCATATTTCCTAGTGATGAAGCTATTGTTGAACGTCCCACATCCACAGAACTTAGCATTGGCACCCGCACATTCGTTTTCAATGTGCTTGCGGGCGTCCAGTGCTTTAAGTGCAAGGTTGAAAGGCACGTCGTGTCTGATGCCCACATCGTGTTCTACAGGACAGTTGTGCTGCCGCTGCTACTTCTATTTCCAGCCTACAGGAACCATCATCGGCTTTATTTGCTGCTCAACCAGGAACTGCAGGAAAACCACCTGTAATGCGTTCTACAGACTCTACTTCTATTGGCAATCCTGTTGCTTCAGATCCTGTATCTCGTCAATTTGATAATGTTCGACCACGTCCGACTCTGTGTCTACTGTAGTGGGTTTACATAATCCCCTTGATATGGACACTTCAAATTTTCCACATCTTCTACCACCTCAACAGGCCAACCAGTCTCAGACAGCTAATAAACGCTCTATTTCCTCAGCTTTAATACGATGTACTTGTGCGTCTTCTCGTTCCAGTTTACGTCAAAAAAAAAACCGCACTTTAACCCCGTACTATCGACGTTCTTCTGCTTCACCTAGCCAGGACAGTTAATACGCTGTTTCCTCATGCAACACCTATGTCATCCTTAACGATTCAGCAGAAGAAAGCATGGAAACTGCCCATGATAGTGAATCGCAGTCTCCTTCTTCAGAAGGTGAATGCCCCCCTCTCCACACCCTTCTTGACTTTCCAGAAGTTTGCCAGGATAGTACTGTTCCCAATTCGCCATTTCCTCTCCCTGAATTAATATATCTCTATCAGTGTCCGAAAAAGAGCAACATTATGTAAATACCAAGTGTGCGGAGGAATTTTCAGCGCCTTCCCGAAATGGTTCAACAACTTGCAGCGCTCGAGGAAGTCTTAAGTAATGTCTCTCTGCCATCTTGGGCCATTCAATATGGTAGAACGTTCTCATGCCTAAACTTGCAGACCATCTTCAACCACCCCAATGATGCTCCGTTTTATACAATTTTTTTGTTTAGCTGCTACAGTCAAAATACGCCTGTAGCAACGTTTCAACGCTCTTCTTTTGTCCATACAAATGGACGAGCGCACCAATTTGTTCTTTTTTGGGGGAACCAAGGTTTGTTTTGTTAAGAACGATTGTGTTTTTTTTTCTTTCATGTGGAAGCATATTGGTGCAGTGGAAGCATATCCGGCGCGTAATTGGAAGACCCTGGGTTCGATTTTCGGTGGCGCCCAATGAGAATGTTTCCGTGACTCACTTATAAACGTGGAAAGAGTGATAACCTCTGTTTGATGTTCCTAGTCCACGTCAAATATCTGTGTTATTAATCAACAAGCATTTCCTCTTCTTGTTTCAATTGAAACAGAAGCTCAGAATAAGGTTCTTCCCCTGCTTGCGGCCATGTTTTGTGCCTGTAAAAATGTTTTCACGGAAGATAGCACTGAACGTTTTTAAGCTTTCCAATCGTAGTTTAAAGAAGCGTATGCAGCTTTGTCCGTCTGTCTGTCTGCCTGTCCGCAGGATAACTCGCGTAAAAATTGGTTCGATTTCGATGAAATTTTAGTATGTGGTAGGGGACAACCTGGGGACGAACCCTATTAAAAATGGGTGAAATGGGGTCAAATTTCAGGATATAGGAGTGGGATCCATTCCATCGTTCTTATGCGTCATAACTTATGTAAAACGTTTTCGATTACGACAAAACTTTATCATGTTATTCTGGAGATATGCTGAACCGATTCGGTTTAATATTGTTACGACCGGGGCTGCGAATCGGTCGCACTCCGGGTTCTTTTAATGGATATTGCAGGTGAGAGGACTGAATAATGACTCAGGCCAGTCCAAAGAAAAATCGGTAGCGTTTAACGACAAACACATACTTTTACTACAATTAAATTTCGAATAATCTTATAGTAATACACTGACGGAAAAAAAAATCCCAACACCAAGAAGGGGTTGTGTTAGATAAACGACAGTTGGTAGGCGGTGAGAGTACATCTGTAAGATGACGTCTATGCAAATTTCGCGCTCGGCGCATACGCGTAGCGCTAGTAGCGCCCCTCGGAACGTGCAAAGCAGGTTTGCTGTAAATACGCGCTGTAACGTTCGTGAGCGTTAGTTATCGTTGAGATTCGACGTAGTGTGTTGATGTTAGTCAAGAATGCCTTTTACCTAGGCTGATGACTTTACCTGCACCGTCTTAGTGTAGACCTCGCTGGGAAATGCGGAACTCTCTCGAATAGTTTGGGATTAATAGGATCCCTGACGGCGTTCCGACAGCTAGCCCGTCAGTCACCGGAAATCACCGTCTTCCACTCGGACAGATTCGATCTAGAGATCTGTGGGGATCTGCCTCCCCACGGGACCGGTACCTTACACCCTTCTGTCACAACCCGTGTGTGCGACGTGCTATGGGCAGTTGGGGCAAGCAACTTTTTCAAAAATTATCACATCTCGTGGCCGGGAGATCGCTCGCCAACGCGAGTTTTTGGGACAAAAGTCCTTTATTTGATATCAATAAAACAAAATACATGCACATTACATTGTGAGGGTCTCATGCACCCCTCTCACAAATATTCAGACACTAAATCACATTGAAAAATATTTACATGATCCACAGCGCTAGGGCCAGTGCTGTGGTGATGACCCCGGGCCAGGGTCATCAAAAATACCTTGGTCAATAGACCCAAAAGCTCAATATCGAGAGCAACGTACCTCCGAGGGTACTACCATCTGTCAACTATAGTTGACCCGGCTTCTCCTTTGCTCAAGTTCCCTAATAAGACTCGGACACGTCTTACTGAAGCTGGAGTGAAAGACGTCCAGGTTCAGGCGGAACTTGGCATTCGCAGCAGTGCAATTGCTGCACTTCGGTGCGGCTGCACACTGGTGATGCTGGTGCCCAACTTTACCGCAATTGCCGCACCTTGCTTTTGACTCGGGGCAGTTGCCTCGGAAATGACCGAAGCCATTACACCGAAAGCACCTGACCTCCCACAAAAATTCCTTTAGGCGGAGCACTGACCAACCCAAGTTCAGTGTCTTCCGCCTCACCAAGTGCTTGAAGGCCTTGTGCTCCACGTCTGCCACCCAGTGGACCCTACCTCCCTTGCCCTAGATGGGAAAACAGGCTTTAAACCCGTTCTCGAGTTCTGGGTTCTGCCCGCGAATCGCCTCCTCGAACTCTTTCCCTGAGAGATCCCCGTCGACCCCATAGATTATCAACCGGCGGTGCCTCTTTCTTAGGGCCGTGGAGAGTGTGCAATCCTTGGTCAGCGGATTACTGCTCAGCTCCTGGGCAAGGCGGTCGAGCTCCCCGGGATGGGAACACTCCACCGCGACCCCTCCTTTCCTAATGATCCGAATGCTCTTGACCCCTATCTGCAGTTTAGTTGGGTTGACTGCAGTCTTCAGGGTCTTCTTTGTGTCCTCTGAGGACGCACTCTCTACTGTGGGGTGGACTAAAAGCACATGTCTCTTGTCTCCCGTCTTTTCCTATTTTTATTCTCAATCGGGGCGGGCGAAGACCCTTTCGCCGTGCTAGCCCCTTTCCTAGCCACTTCGGCGTAGGAAACCATTTTGGCGTCGGCTTTGCAGCTCGACTCCTGCCGAACGGACAGCCTGCCTTCAATATAAGCCACCCGATCGGCTTGCTCGTAACAAGCCTTATTAATACTATTCAGGGCCGCTTTAACCTTTTCTCTCCCTGAGGAAGTGACCTGCGAGTCCATGAGAACGGACTCTACTTCCCCAATGAGGGTGAAAATGCAGCTCATGAAAGCCTCAGGTGTTAGCACCAGGGGTGTCCTGGGACGCTGGTAGCCCTTCAAAGGTGTCTCTGGAGGACCAGCGGACGATCCTCAGGATCCGGAGAGGGTTCGGGCTGGGGTGGTGTTTTACCCTTCCTTGCCATGGGCGGAAATGGCAAGGACGTGCTTACACCTCGGACGGGCTGAGGGGGTTCAGCCTTAGGAGAGGCTTCCTTCGTGGGTGTAGCGGCTTTAGAGCCCTTCGCCCCGGGAAGAGTCTTTGAAGGTCTCATCCTGGGGCTAGGCTTTTCCTTCCGGTTGGCCTCGGAAGTGGGGCAAGGCCCTTTAGTACCACCGACAGGGCAAGGTGGACTTTCAGCCGCTACCTTCACCGACCGGGATGACCCGGCCGATTTAGGGGCTGACCCCTTAGTATTCACTTTACCCTTCTGGGTAGTTGACATCTCTGTGAGAGAGATGAAAAATCACAAAATTCTTCTAAATACTGAGTGGGCACCCTGGGGTTCTCCCACTCAATTCTAACCTTAGAATCCGGGCGCTCGAGCTTTGGGCTGACAAGGGAACAAGAAGTCCCTTCGTCAGCGGGCCCGGAACGACGTCGACGTACCCGAATCTGATGCTAAAGTCTCTATGCGGGCTGAACGGAACTTCGCCCTTACAAGGGCGTTTTCTCTAAGTCCCGTCACTGCTCTAATTGATAGGTAACATAATGTTCACCTTTTCTTTAAAGAAAAAATCGCGAGATCGGGATGAGACCCAGTCTCGCGGTTGAAATCGTCAGTTCTGCTTAACAGTGCAGTATTGCTCAACCAAATCACACAGAGAACTCTCACCCGGTCAGCATCAGAACGACCGGCCAAGAATGCCTTTAAGAAGACGAAGAAGCCATTATCAACAGCTCACGGAGTTTGAACGAGGTCGTGTAAATGGGCTACGAGAAGATGGGTTTTCGTTCCGCAATATTGCAGAACGACTTGGCAGGAATATAGCCACTGTGCATGATTATGGGCAGTGGTGGTCAAGGGAAGGTACTGCCTCAAGAAGACCGGGTTCCGGCCGGCCACGTGGCACTACTGAGAGGGAAGACCGCCGTGTACGGCGTATGGCCGTGGCGCATCGTACTGCGTCTGCAGCAGCAATTCGAGCTGCAGTTGCCACTACAGTGACACAACGAACTGTTACAAATCGGTTACTTGAAGGACAGCTTCGAGCCAGACGCCCTGCAGCGTGCAATCCACTTACTCCAAACCACTGCCGTTTGCGACGTCAGTGGTGTCAAGCTAGAGCTCATTGGAGGACGGAGTGAAGATCTGTTGTGTTTTCTGATGAAAGCCGGTTCTGCCTGGGTGCCAGTGATGGCAGTGTGTTTGTTAGAAGGAGGCCAGGTGAGCGCCTGCAACCAACCTGTCTGCGGCCGAGACACACTGGACCTACGCCGGGAGTTACGGTCTGGGGAGCAATTTCCTATGACAGCAGGAGCACTCTCGTGGTTATCCCACCCACCCTGACGGCACAGTTGTACGTCGGTCTGGTGATTCAACCCGTTGTGCTGCCATTCATGAACAGCATTCCAGGGGGTGTTTTCGAACAGGATAATGCTCGCCCGCATACCGCTGTTGTAACCCAACACGGTCTACAGAGTGTCGACATGTTGCCGTGGCCTGCTAGATCACCAGATCTTTCACCAATCGAGCACGTATGGGACATCACTGGACGACAACTCCAGCGTCACCCCAACCAGCATTAACCGTCCCTGTATTGACCGACCAAGTGCAACAGGCATGGAACTCCATCCCACAAACTGACATCCAGCACCTGTACGACACAATGCATGAACGTTTGCGTGCTTGCATTCAGCATTCTGGCGGTTACACCGGTTATTAATGTACCAGCATTTCACATTTAAAATGGCTCTTCTCGCGCTTACAATAAGCTGTGATCTTGAAACCGTAATCGATTAAATATGTTACCTATACAAATGTATTGCCGCCATTTCATTCCTCTACAACTATTTTTTCGTGGTGTTGGGATTTTTTTCCGTTAGTGTATAATTAACAGAAATTTTAAATTACGTCGGGCTGGACTTTCGGCTATGTAACATAATCTGCTTGGATTCACCAGCCAATCACTACTCATGCAAATTAGGAGTTCCTGAACTGTTGCCCTTATAATATAAAACGTTCGGTACGACAAACAGAAAGTAAGTACTCACTTGGACTGAGATTGATGTAATCCAGCGTTTTATGTAACACTGCTGATTTCTGGGAAGAGCATGCTTTTAACACACTCCTTTCCCGTGCTCCTCCAAGTGGCACAATGCGCACACACACTGATGATAATATTCCACTGGTAGTCCATTCACCTGTATGATCACGCCTTTTGGCGGTCCCCACCGTTCCTCGGTCGGGGAGGGGGGAGAATACATGCCACTCCGTGAAGAAGATGCAAAAGTGCAAGATGCCGGCAGGTCCTAAAGCACTGACAAGACGTAATCCGCTGGACCACACAGCCCCGCTGGATCAGCTAACAGCTCTCCTTTGGCGAAGTCCGAAGGGGGAGGGGATGAATCTTGCTCTCATTCCGTGGCGGCAATGTCCAGGTGTTTACTGGATATTTCGGAAGCACTTGCGAAGAATGGTTGTGAGACTCCGACAGTAGTTATTCGCTGGCTTTTGATGGTTGTCTCCTCCAGATATTCGGGCCCATAGACCCCTGTTTTCTTTTCTTTAACGGAACTTCCTTGGTTCCTTCAGATAATTTTTCTTTCGCTTTTCATTTGTAGTCACCATCAGCTCGATGCGTTTAGGAGGCCAGACTCAACACGTTTTCTCCGTTATACAAGGGAAGATTTTCGCAAGCTCATCTTTTTCTCGTCTGCGTGATTTCAGCCTGCCTCTCTCCCAGTCCCCAGCAACAACTACTACGCATTTCTTCTCTGCTTCCACCCTCGCTTCCTGACCCGTCAAAACAAACCACTTGAGAATTGGTTTATTGCGTCTGGCCACATCACGTGCCGCCTAGGAACAGAGTTTCAGACGCATTTTTGTCTCGGCGAAGGGACGAACTTTGGGGACTCGTTCGCAAGATGTGTTCCTTGCTTTAAATCGGGGCTCTTAAAAAGCGTCCCCAAAATATAGCTTGGGCCATATTATTTTTGTAACAATATCATCAAAATGGAGCCAAAGGTCAGATCAGAGGAGCGAGATTTATTCCACAGCCATTATCCTCATAACTTGAGTAATTTCTGGTATGGAATGCGTATCACCGCCGCCCCGGTGGCGCAGTGGTCTAAGGCGCTGGCCTCTGATCATTCGTCCGTAAGGGTTCCGGGTTCGAATCCCGGTGAGGCATGGATGTTGTGTTTGTCTTACGGCACTGGCTCTCTCCCTTCCCTGGAACCAGTGACCCTAAATTAGGGACGGGCGACTGCTTATAGCCCATTGAGTTGCTCACGGTGGTCGTTAAACTTCCAATCAAAAAAAAAAAATGCGTATCATATACAATGCATTGCATTATTTTACTAACTTGTTTTCATTAAAAAAATCTTGCTCGGCCTATTTTTATAATTAAACAGTCGGAAAGCAAAGACTGTATATTTAAAACGATATTGAAGCCAAACATCGGTACCGCATTTACCCACTCTGCAATCCAAACAAATTTAGGAGTCAAGAAAGATGGCGCCGGCTCCAGCACGGATGAACTTGTTTTAATAGCAATACTTTGACCAATGAATACGTTTTTTGCATTTAATAGAAATGCTTTACACATGTGTATGAAAAAACAAGCATTTAACATGGAAAGATAATTAAATGCATAAAAGCGTATTCATTTCTACTCCTTCAATAAATGTCTTTTCTAAACTTTGGAAAGCATATTTTTGTGTTAACTGTTAAACCGAGAAAAGTCAGCTCATGCGCAAGAATAAATGGTAGTTCGAATTGCAACGAAACTTACTTTTTAACATCTTGATGTACAGTACTTATGTTGCGCTTCATGAAAGAAAAAACTAGTTCAAAAGAAACTAGGTCAAGGGAGGAAAAGTTTCCAATAATGAAATGAAAAAGTACATTTGCATGCATGTTTACGCTCTTGAAATAATGATGAAAATCTCCCTTACCTCCATTGCACAGAAGTTTGAACATATTCCAGAACGTCTGAAGCAAACTAGTAGGAGGTTTGCTTCTGTTTCCATTCGTGTGATGCCCCAACACTAAATGTAAAGTGATTGCTGTCACAATGAGAGTTAAGAGGATTAAGACCCATACCTAAGGGAAAATGGATAAAAAGTTTCTGTGTAAAAACACTACTTAACACTTTAAAAGAAACAGGAACTTAGGAGTTTTAGATTTCAGGAGTAAAAAGGAATAAATGTAATTATTTTGGAACATTACAAAATCACTAAAATAAGGGCGAAATGAATATTTTTTTATTCTAAAAAGTACAGTAGCGAACAAATTAATTCGAATGCTCATCTTTTAAATAAAAGTTGTAATTTCGCAATCAAATAAGGAAAAAAAAATAAACTACAACTTTACGTAATAATTTATATGTGCCCCTCTGTTCTTAATATGTTCATTAATTCGCTTGGCCATGGATTCTACCAACGCAGAACATATTTTTCTTATTTCTGCATCTCTAAACCATACTTTTATAATGGATGGTATTAAGGTATCATTTGTATCACAATGAAGTTTTCCAAGTCTCCTTTTCACTATAGCCCACAAATTTTCTATTGGATTAATGTCAAGAGAGTTACCTGGTCACTGTAGCATTTGGATGTTGTGATTTTCTCTTTCACATTTTTTGAAGTGTGGCATATCGCGAGATTCTGTTGGAAGATAAGTTCTTTGTGGATCCGTGGGACCACTCTTTTCGCCATTATTTTTCTGTATTGGTAATTTTTCATCCTACCGTCAACAAGCACAAGTGATCCTGGACCATCATGTGTTTAACAACCCTTTAACATCTGTTAGCTAGGTGTTTAGGTGCTTGTTGCAGGCGGGTCGGACAAGTCTTCTCAGCCGTTGATTTGTGGCTATAGGGTACTTGCTCTCCTTTGAAAAAGAAATGGCTCTCATCTGAGAATATGACTTTCTTCTACTTCTTAACAGTCCAGTCTTCTTGCACTTTTGCTCACTGGAGCCTCTTTTTCTGCATACCCCCCGTCAACAATTGTTTAGTTTTTAGTCTGGGGGCAGTCCTCTCTGCTTCCAATAATCTTCGACGGACTGAAACATTAATTCCACAAGTTGCAACGTCTTCATTTAAGCCAATAACGGAAAATCTTGGATTCATTTTGCTTTTTTTAACTAGTAAACGATCTTGAATAAGTGTAGTTTTTCCTTTTCTGCCCACTTGTCGCGAGGAAAGGTACTTGTCTCCCTAAGTCTCTTTAAAATCACATTAAAAATACCCTAACCAACAAGACACTCATTATCAATTTGTTGTCTTTGAGTCACGGTTGTGTGCTACACAAGAGTATACACTGAATGGCCACTTTATTATGACCACCTGACAGTTTTAAGCAAATGAGCTATGGCTGCATGCTGTTGCCGCCAGAGGGAGAGGCTAGTATACAAAGGGAAAGCTTAATTCTTGCGACAGTAGTAGAAGTGATTTTTGGGTGTCGAGATGGGTAAAAAATGCGATTTGACGGACTTTCAACGTGGGATGATTGTAGGAGCTCGGAGCCATGGAATGAGTATCACCGAAACTTCCGCATTCGTGAAATGTTCCAGCGAAGCTGTTGTTAGAGTGTTTAAAGACTGGACTGTCAGTCAAAAAACTGAGTCTCTACGTGCAACGTGTGGTCGTAATCGACTGGTGACTGCTCGGGCGGAACGGATAGTGTCCAGACTGGTAACAGACAACAGAAGGGGAACAGTGCAGCAAATTACAGACCATCTTAATCAAGGAACCCCTCAAATGATCTCTGCATGCACTGTTCGCCGTACACTGCATCGGATGGGATATGGCAGCCGAAGGCCTGTTCGAACACCTTTGCTGTCTGCAGTTAACAAGAGAAAACGCCTCATGTTCGCACAGGAGCACAAGGATTGGACAGTCGGTAATTGGAAATAAATTATGTTGTCCGATGAATCACGCTTTCAGTTGCACCATACCGATGGCCGAGTGAGAATTTGGCGGAAACAGCACGAAAGCATGGACCCCAACTGCATTGCTACAACCCTTCAAGTTGGTGGAGGCAAAGTTATGGTTTTGGGAATGCTTTCCTAGCATGCTGTGGGCCCTTTAATTAATGTTGATCAATGTCTGACTGGCACATCATATCTAAACATCGTTGCGGACCAAGTGCATCCTGTCATGTGGATGGTTTATCCCAATGGCGATGGCTACTTTCAACAAGATAATGCGTCCTGCCAGAGTGCTCGTATTGTACAGGATTAGTTTCAGGAACATGCCGGTGCGTTTACTTTGCTTAGGTGGCCCCTACAATCTCCAGATCTCAACCCCATTGAGAATGTGTGGGATGAAGTTGAACGAGCCATCAGACAGCTGGATCCACAACCCTGCAATCTCACACTCCTGGAAAGTGCTATTCATCAAGCATGGTCTCAGATTCCACAAACCACCTCAAACCACCTCATTCATCAAGCATGGTCTCAGATTCCACAATCAACATCTAGTGGAGTCCATGCCATGAAGAATCGACGCAGTATTAAAGGCAAAAGGTAGCCCAACGAAGTACTGAGGGAGTAGTCATAATAAAGTGGCCACTGAGTGTATTTTTGAACGCTTTCTCGGAGATTTCTCCATTTGGTATCTACTTCTTCAGAATGGAACAATAAAAACTACTATTAAGAAACATCGTAGGTTTTGGTTAAACATAAAGCCACCACAAAAACTAGTAAACTGAAAACAAAACTAACATTATTGCAAACCAAAAAAACAACCACACCCAAACAAAAGCTTGAAGAAAATGTCCGCTTGTTCTTATCAATTTGTCCGCTACTGTAATTATGTGGTCCTGAGTTGTCGAGAAACATTGTTGTGGTAAATGTTTTGAAGGGAAACGTACCTCCGTGATCGTAAGATGGTTAGAGTATTCGCAGCTGTCCACGTTCTTTCGTCAGTACTTGAAGCATCATATTTGTCGGCGTGTAAACGAGACTTTTCCTCAGAAGTCAGTGCTACGACTTTTACGCTTCTTAGACTTATCTATTGATTGGTTTCCCAATGAGAGAAAAAAACATTGTGCCTTATATTCAGTGGTGATCTGAGCACCGGAAACGCAAAATTACACCCATAAGAAACTATTTCGAATCTGTACGAAATGTAATATTCCGTTCATTAAGAACTTGTTTAAAAGCAGCTGAAACACATTCTTCCGTTTGACAGAACCATCATTAAAATCTCCGTGATCGATTCGGAACTATGGCTGTCGCATGTTAATTGCATCGCCCTCGCGATCACGCTGCAAACACTCCTTCCGAATTCGGGCCGCTCAGCTGGATATAGTCTTTAGACAGTGGCTGACAGATGGAAGCATGCCGAAACGACTTACCGCTACAAAACACACCAGCCGTAATTCCTCTGCAAAACACGGCGGAGCTAACAATGGCCGCGCAAGTGAGCGTGAGATGTAAAAAAGGAATTACATCTGACTGACTTGCTGCCATCTATCGGCCCTGTGAGAATTATTTTTCTAGAAAACTCGGAACAACACATTAGTAAGAAGAAAGTACACTTACCGAACAACTTTTTGTCGAAAAGAAAAATGCCGAAGTTACCTCACTTTCTCTTTCTTTTAATATTTACTGGAACATTAAAAAATAGTTACAGAATTTTGGAAGGCTAACTGTATCTGTTTTAGTCTCGTCTTATACACAGGACCGACGTATCTATCATATCTATCGCGAAACTGAGAAGTTTAACATATTTGACGTATACTCCATACTGACGTATGTACCGAAAAATACGGTAGCGTTCATTATATTACAGATTGACTCTATACGGACTCTATACTGACTCTATACATAGACCCATATTGAGTCTATATTGTAGAATCATATTTCATGATGAACTTCTCAGCATTACGTAGACTGCTCTAAATATTCTAATTTACATTTCATAAAGTCCACCCCAGAATAAGGCGAACACATGAAAATATGTACAAGATTATTCATAGCTTCAACGGAGTATGCCGTATAATAATACTGTTGCTTACGTTTTGAAGATGACTATCCGTTTTTTGGTGTAAATGTAACAAGGATGATAAGTCAGATAAAATCCGAAAATTTGAAATTCCCGCTCCAAAACGATGAAAATTTTCAAGTTTTCGGATGTTATCTGACTTACCATCCTTGTAACATTTACTCCAAAAAACGGATAGTCGTCTTCAAAATTTGTATTATATGGAGTAATCCCGAATTTCTTTCATGACTGTTACTCACGTTGATTCGTAACGGTGTCGATAATGACCAGCCGACAAAGTATCATATTGTTAGACTATTTATTCCCGATATTCCAGTGCATAT
Organism: Macrothele yani; assembly: GCA_039090855.1. Taxonomy (NCBI): domain Eukaryota; kingdom Metazoa; phylum Arthropoda; class Arachnida; order Araneae; family Macrothelidae; genus Macrothele; species Macrothele yani. The sequence goes on along the minus strand of CM076995.1, from coordinate 133,924,722 downwards.
TCACATTTAAATCAATTCTATCTGTTAAATAATGAAAACGCAGTATTGAAGAACGCTGTACGTCATTACAACAGTTCAGTATTGCCATTCAAATTGTCCGCAATGAAGGAAGTGCATAACAACACTAAAACTCAATATCCTTAAAGTCTATCACACCATTAAACAAAAATTCTGCCTACAGTAATGTGTCGAAGTTATTACAATGCACATGTAGTCATTAATTGTTCCTTATCCACTAAGTTCAAAAAGATACTTAATCAACTGTAGTTTGCGTTCACTATTCCACCTCGCGACAATAAGTTCAAATGTAGACTGAGTGGAAGCATTACTTCAATAAAGACAATTCCACACAATAAACAGTTGAAAGGTCAAATAGAAAATATGTACACTTTAAAAGTCCTATAATACAAAATATTCTTTCTTTAATCAAACCTTGTCAACCAGTCACCATCAGCCGCAGTCTTCCGTACATGTAACACATATCTATGTCCATTCTCAGCGGAATATTCACTCCCTTGGTTGTGAAGTTCCCGACTGTAATTGAAGTAATCGCTCGGTGTTCTTTATGTTCTTCATCCGGTAGATAGGGAGGAATTTAATTCAAAAATGCTGCAGGGAATAGAATTATTACATACTGAAGTACTAGACAAAGATTCAACTGACAGAATTTTGAGAAAATTGGCTAATATTAAAAATCGTGGTAACCTCCCGCAACAAATAAGAAATAAAGCATATCCCCCAATAGGGGACTTTGTGCCTACTACACTGCCGGCCACCCAAAATGAAACACCAAGAAGAACACGAGATAGCAAAGCCAGATTTACTGGACCCATAACAACAGATACAAAGATTAAACGATTGAGCTTACAGGCCCGTGCAACTTGCGGAACACGTAGGCATCAATAGTTCGTGTGGCCCCCATGGCTGGCAATAACGGCCGCTACACGCCGCGGCATCGAACGAAAGAGGCTTTGGATGTGGGCTTCGGGTATGTCGGCTCAGGCTGTTTCCACACGTTGCCACAGTTAATCAGGCGTAGCACCGGTTGGTGCTTACCAGGCCCCTCGGTTGCCGATCAGCGACCAGACGTATTCGAAGGGCGACATATCGGGAGAACGGGCAGGCCACGGCAGCAGTGACACCTGGTGGGCCGTGAGGAATTGTTCCACGATGCGTGTCACGTGCGGGCGTGCATTGTACTGTTGAAACGTGGCCGCTGGCAGGTCCTGCAGGTAAGGGAGGACTACTGGCTCCAAAACGTCGGAGATGTAGCGGTGGCTGTTGAGTGTACCGGCGATGAGTACCAGAGGGGTGCGAGTGTCATCCAATTGTGCTCCAAAACATAACGCCAGACGACGGACCGGTATGGCGATGCATAATGTAAGCGTCATACACTCTCTCGCCGCGGTGCCGCCACACGCGGATCCGACCATCGTGGTGTTGCAGGCAGAAGCGGGATTCGTCGGAGAAGACAATGTTCGTGCCATTCCTTAGTCCATGTGCGGCGATCAACGGCCCACTGTCGCCGTCCTCGCCGGTGGTGTAACGTCAATGGTAATCGGAGCAATGGGTGCCGTGCGACAAGTCCCCGCTCCTGCAGACGACGTCGAACGGTACGTGCTGACATAGGTTGTTGCGCAACCCACACTAATTCCTGCGCTAACGTTCGTGATGTGGCGGTGCGAGCCGTCAATGCCCGCCGCACAACATGCCGGTTCTCTCGTTTGGTGGTGTGCCGCTGCTGCGGCAATCGCTCACGTCGGTCCGTCCGTCCCTTCTGCACCCACCGAATCCATACTCGCCTCACTGTGGCTGGGTGTCGTCCGACACGGGCGCCGATGTCTCAGTACGATAAACCGCTGTCGCGATAAGCCACTATTCGTCCTCTGTCGAACTCAGAACCGTGATGGAATGACTGCCGTATTCTGCGACGAGGCATCAGGAAGCTTCCCACGCACAGGTCCAGCAGCACAACACACTTCCACTACTTACACCCCGCCTTCTGTGCAACCTTCATATAGTGTTTCTGGGTGGCATGCCGGGCGCACATGATTTGCATATGCCTTGCAATGCTAATCGTTTGCATGTCCTTTCGCGGGCGACGCATGCTGTGAATTTCAGGCCAATCGGATGCTTCCTTCTTGGTGTTGCATTTTGGGTGGCCAGTAGTGTATATTCGGGAACTGAAGACTCATAAAGCAGGATGTCCGATTCGACTAATTGTAAATAAAAATACTGCACCTACTATAAATTTAGAAAGGGCTCTTTATAGATACCTTAAACCCCTGTATGAATCTTATGAAAACGCTAATCCTATTGAAGTTATCAAGAAGATTAAATGTATTGATATGAGAAACAGTATTATGGTTAGTTTAGACGTAATTGCCTTGTATCCGAACACTCCTGTTGAGACAGCTATTGAACTAATAAAAAACAAGCTCATTGAGGTGAAGACACTTGACTCTGAAATTGAGAGTGTAACAGCAGTACCGCATTTCGTCGAGGATAACAACTATTTCAGGTTTCAACAAACAATCTACAAGCAAACATTTGGCTCACCGATGGGATCTCCCTGGTCAGGATTGTTGTCAGAGGAGGTATTGCAAGATATTGAGAATCGGTTACGTGCAATGTATTAACAGAATCAATCTAGGTTTTTTTTTGAGATATGTGGACGACATTGTACTTATTTGGCAGCACTCTGAGAATAGTTTGCAACAATTTATAACGAAGTATAATGGAAACTATCCTACAATACAAGTTTCTTGTGAGCGAGAAGTTGAGAGACAACTGAGTTACCTTGATATTCTATTGATAAGAAAGCACGATTCTCTAGAATACACAGCCTACAGGAAGTAAACATATATCCTGCCTATTATACCGTTTCATTCAAATCATGGAAAACATTATAAATATGCCGCTTTCAGATATTTTATTCGAACAGCAGTATCTCTCACTTCCAATGAAACCTTGGAACAAGATGAGATAGAATGGATAATGAGCATTGCTACTGGTTTTGGATATAAAACAAATGAGATATGGAAGATGTATAAAAATTATAAAGTCAGCATTAATGGACCCAGAAATAATAGTACAATAAAAAGAGATATGCAATATTGTGGAAATTTTCCTTACATACCCCCTTTGACTAACATTTTACGAAAAGAATGCAATAAAATTAATAAAAGATTTGCAGATATAGTGATAGATAATAGTTGCTTTCTTACGTCTGGTTATGATAAAACGCCATATGGGCAAAAGCAGGAACTTACGGGATACCAACAGTGAATATCACCACTAAAAGTAAAACTAGCGTGTATATTGGAAGTACTAAAAGACGACTGCAAACCAGGATTGAAGAACATCAAAGAAACTGGAGGCAGGTTAATCAGAAGACATCACTCATTAGATACTGTTTAAATCGGAATTCTACACCCATACGGGAAGAAGTTAAGGTGTTTATTTCACACACTTCGCACAAGAAGATTTTGGTGTCGGAGAGTGTGAAGATTGAGAAAACAAAAAACTGTAACTGCAATAAACAGGACCCTTTGGAACTACCATATGCGTGGCGTTTCTTAATAGTTAAAGAAAAAGGATACTTGGAATTAAAAGGAAAGTAGAAATTGACCGGGAATCACAACAGTAATTTGAGCCTTGAATACGATTTCTATCCATAAAATGGCACTGCAATAGGGGGGACAGGACAAATGGACAACAGACATCATAGTAAGGACCTTCATGAAGAACACACACCGAGCGATTACTTCAATTACAGTCGGGAACATCACAACTAAGGGAGTCAATATTCCGTTGAGAATGGACGTAGATATGTGTTACATGTACGGAAGATTGCGGCTGGTGGTGACTGGTTGACAAGGTTTGATTAAATAAAGAATATTTTGTATTATAGGACTTTTAAAGTGTACATATTTGCTATTTGACCTTTCAACTGTTTAATGTGTGGAATTGGCTTTAGTGAAGTAATGCTTCCACTGTGTCTACATTTCAACTTATTGTCGCGAGGTGGAATAGTGAACGCAAACTACAGTTGATTAAGTATCTTTTTGAACTTAGTGGATAAGGAACAATTAATGACTACATGTGCATTGTAAGGATTTCGACACATTACTGTGGGCAGATTTTTTGTTTAATGGTGTGATAGACTTTAAGGATATTGAGTTTTAGTGTTGTTATGCACTTCGTTCACTGCGGACAATTTGAATGGCAATACTGAACTGTTGTAATGACTTACAGCGTTCTTTAGTACAGTGTTTTCATTATTTAACAGATAGAATTGATTTAAATGCGAATATGCACTGGAATATCGGGAATAAATAGTGAAACAATATGATATTTGGCGGTTGGTTATTATCGACACAGTTACGAATCAACGTGAGTAACAGTATTATTATACGGCATACGCCGTTGAAGCTATACTCTAAATATTTTCGAATAGCAGAAGAATAAGGCAATTATGCAGATGTTGTCCGTCCGGGAAACTATAAGTGTTTACGACGAAAAAACTCTTTTCAGATGGGTACCCTACCGTTAGTTTTTCACAGACGTCTAGAAATAGAATTTAGAGTTATGAAATGTGTAATACCAAACCTGCAAGATTTACAAAATTCTTTTTGATTTTTGTCTTGTTGTTGTTTCGAAGAAATTTAGTATGGGCTCTCAATTTATCCGGCCAATCATCATAAAAAAGCAATTGATTCGTAAACTAATGTTGCAGCAAGGAACCTTAGAACTCATTCACAAATTTTACCATATGGTAAATTATTGAAAAAGAACTAACAGAGTCCCTCAAAAGAACTAAGAAATCATATCATATTTGGGCTGCTTTTCCCTGGTCGGGTTTTGAACCTGGGCTTACAATTATCTTAAGTGAACCTGTCACTAAATAAATCGAGACAATAACTTGTACTGATGTCATTTTATGCTTCATAGCTTTTGAATATCTACATTTTCTTAGTCGTTCAGACTTGATTTACATGTAAGTTTTCTCATTCCAGTGTTGTTGCTATTGGTGAGTTGGGCTCCTCCTCACATGCACTGGTTAGATGGAATTAGATGACACGATCTGCCCATATGTGTCACACTCTACAAGTCAATAGACATCTAGATGTAAAGTCTACGTGAGATTTTCAAAAACTGACCCAGAAAATTAGAACTTCTGTCCGTTAAAAAGGATTTATGACCATTCAGTAACCTACCGGATTAGTTTATGATGTCACACGCAAGGAAGACTGGTAAATAATTTCAAAGTGGCAATTATCCTGAACGAGCTAAGATTCGTATATCGGAATTTTGTAACTGCAAAAACTGATGAACAGCAGACTCAGCTGTAGCACCGGAAAAAGGTTTTGCGTGAAATTCATTCAAAGATTCTGAAGAAAGTAAAAGGAAATATCTTAGTTGCTCTCCCCAGGACTCTTCCGAGAAAGTTACAACTCGGAAGTTTTGCGGGGTAGACAGATACGAACAAAGCAAAAGTAAAGAATAGAATAAGAGAAATGTTCCGTATTCTGGCCACACATTTTGCTGTGGCTTGAAATACGAAACATTTCTCCAGAATACTGTAATCATTACGCCACCTGGTAATGGGCCGGTTGGTTGGTTACATGATCAATACAGGACTCTTCACGGAAAGTTCCAACTCGGAAGTGGCTCGGGGTAGGCAGATACGGAGAAAGAAAAAGCTAAAAACAGGATAAGAGAAATATTTCGCATTTCAGAACACAGCGTTTACTCTGTAACAAAGAGTAAAAGCTGTGGCCTGAAATACGAAATATTTCTCTAGAACACTGCAGTCATTACGTCCCCTGGTAATCACAATAATCTGATTCCAAGCAGCCGACGTCAGTTTGAAACTTCTTGCAGTTCTTTTGAGAAAACAGGAATTTGTCGGTGGTGCTATCGAATTTGCTTCTCCTCGCTCCGGAGTGGGTTTCTGTAGCCGACTAAGCTCCACCGACGGAATATATCGCTGCGGATTTGTCCTCGTGACACGTGTTTCGCCTCTGTAGTACGTCACGCGTCCATGCTTAGCATGAGTTTATTATTTTATTTTATCTTTTACTTCACCTTACCTATCGTACTATCATCGGTTGTTCTCGTAGCATTTTATTTTATCTTTACTTCACCTTACCTATCGTACTATCATCGGTTGTTCTCGTAGCATTTTATTTTATCTTTACTTCACCTTACCTATCGTACTATCATCGGTTGTTCTCGTAGCATTTTATTTTATCTTTACTTCACCTTACCTATCGTACTATCATCGGTTGTTCTCGTAGCATTTTATTTTATCTTTACTTCACCTTACCTATCGTACTATCATCGGTTGTTCTCGTAGCATTTTATTTTATCTTTACTTCACCTTACCTATCGTACTATCATCGGTTGTTCTCGTAGCATTTTATTTTATCTTTACTTCACCTTACCTATCGTACTATCATCGGTTGTTCTCGTAGCATTTTATTTTATCTTTACTTCACCTTACCTATCGTACTATCATCGGTTGTTCTCGTAGCATTTTATTTTATCTTTACTTCACCTTACCTATCGTACTATCATCGGTTGTTCTCGTAGCATTTTATTTTATCTTTACTTCACCTTACCTATCGTACTATCATCGGTTGTTCTCGTAGCATTTTATTTTATCTTTACTTCACCTTACCTATCGTACTATCATCGGTTGTTCTCGTAGCATTTTATTTTATCTTTACTTCACCTTACCTATCGTACTATCATCGGTTGTTCTCGTAGCATTGGTACCTTTTAAGCTGCGGATAGCTAACACAAAATTCTTAATTATATAATGAGTGAATTAGGCGACCAGAAGAGAAAATACTTCAATTACAAAAAGCCCAATTTTATTGGGTTTCCAAGATTAGGATAACTACTGCAAGGTACTTCATTGGTCTCAATAACCTGAACCTCTATAACATAAGGATCAACATGTTTATATCTCAATACGACTTTCGTCCAGAATATATCTAGTCTACAAATTACAACACAATGTTGCAGTCATCTACCTACATCACACCACACTTTTCTCTGCTTGCTCCATATAATATATAGCCCGTTCTTATCATGTCAATATATACACGTCATTCACTCTGACCTCAAAACTGATGCCACAAAAACATTCATTGAGTGAGAAAAGTATAACGTCAAGGTTGAAAAGCTTAAAGAGAATAAACTGAAAATTTACACAGAGAAAGAAATTAAAAATGAAAGTTAAATTAGAGTATACGTCGTAGGTGGAAATGTCTTCTAAGTTTCCTCATGTACTAGATTTTTCGTTTCAGTATGGTTTGAATTTACATATTACTACAGTTAGTCTTGTAGACGTAGTAGCACATAGGCACAATTCCACTAACAAAAATAACGGAATAGTGCGTTCGTAGATATAGTTGACCAGGGTTGGGGAACCTGCAGCCTTCTAGGCCATTAAGTACCGTCTTTTGAGTAAATCCAAATTTTGCGGAAAAAATCATTTTTTTTTATTATTGTTTGTTCATCTTTTATTATTTTTATTTTAATCTAAAAATGACCGTATTTAAAATACCAAAGAGTAAAAGAAGATTCAACGAAATAATGCTCTGGCGGTCCCGATTAAAACATTAGTAAGTCATAAGGACTATTTTGACACCTGCTACGCTCATGATTTCGTTCGATGGCTTCTAAGGAAATACAGATGGAATTAATTGAGCTCTCAGAAGATGACATTTCAAAGTTCTTATTTGATTCTAAGAAAGATCCCGTTGAAATATAGAAAAATGCTATAGAATATTCACACCTTCGGCAAACATGCACGAAAAATGCTTTCTTGCTTTTCGACCACTTATTGCTGCGAATCTACATTCTCCTACCTAACCCAAATCAAGACACCCTTAAGGTCACAAATGACAGATACCCATCTGTAGGATCAGTTGAAACTGCGGACCTCCATGTTGCTACCAAATATTCAAATGCTTTCCAACAAAAAACCAGTTACAACAAAGTCCTCAAAAGGTTAGTTAACTTTAGAATTCTTTTTTTTTTAATTTTTGAAGTTAGTTAGTACATAGTAAGATTTATACAAAATAATGTACATTTTAAAGTACACTGAAGAGCAATTGAATTAGAGATACCTGTCTAGTAACGTGTAGCACCACCTTTCGCCCTGATGACGGCGGCGATTCTCGGCATGGACTCGACAAGACGCCGGAAGTGTTGGGAAGTCCTACGGATCCACGACGCCTGAACAAGTTCCCACAGTTCACGAAGATTTGATGGAGGGGGTCAGAGCCTCGAACATCTCTCTCGATGGCATCCCAGATGTGCTCGATGTGATTGAGGTCAGGTGACCTAGCTGGCCAAAAAAGCGAGGTCACGTCGGTGGAGTGTTCATCCAACCATTCGGATACAATTCGGGAGCGATGGCACTGTGCATTGTCTTGTTGCTGGATGAGGACCCCAGTGTGATTGTGAAGCTGCACAAACGGGAGCAAATGGTCGTCCAGGATATCCCGGTAACGCTGACCTGTGAGGGACGATGTCACACGTACGTACCTGGGGTCCCATTTCAGTCCACGTAAACAATCCTCAGACGTGAATGCCATCCCCACCAGCTTGAAGAGTACCCTGCTGGCAAGAAGGATCCATCGCTTCATGCGGTTTGCGCCGTACTCGTATCCTACCATCCGCATGTACCAACGTGAATCTCGACTCATCAGTCCAGGCAATATTTCCCCACATGTCTATGGTCCAGTGGCGATGTTCCCGCGCCCATGCTAATCTTTGCACCTTGTGATGTGCGGTCAGCAGCGGTACTCTCGTGGGACGATGGCTTCTGTACCCCATAGCGAGGAGATGGTTCTGGATGGCGTTGTTGCTTACACATTTTTGTGCACCAGCGTTAAATTGCCGAGGGATTTCTTGCACTGTAGCCCGTCTATCCGCTGTTACAATGCGAGCTAGCCGACGATGATCCCGCCCATCCACACGCTGTTGTCCACAGCAGTTGGCCCTTGCAGGGATGGTTTTACCGGATTCGATGTACTCACGTTGCACCCGTGACACAGTGGCTCGTGAAAATCACAGTGCTTGCACGACGTCTGAGATGGAGTGACCCGCGCCCCGACAATTTGCCCACGATCAAATGCGCTTAGATCCTTCGTCTTACCCATACTGCGTCCTATTCTTACTGATTCCCGTCGCATCACTCCTTATATTGTTGGATCGCTGAATACGTCATGTCGTTTCCGTTTACAGGGCCGCCCACAGCGCCACATTTTGCATAACGCCAGCTGTCTCTAATTCAATTGCTCCTCCGTGTACTCCAGACTTGTCACCGTGTGATTTGTGGCTGTTCCTCATTTTAAGAAAGGCGGGAACGACAATTGGAGACTAATCAACAACTTGTCACAGCTGCGCAGGGGCTTTAACGGCATTTCAGAAGAATTACAGAACACATTGAAAAAGTTGGAGGAACGTTCGGACACCTGTATTTGATGCAATGGACAGTATTTCGCGAAATATGACCTCTTCCTTGATGATTAAGGTACCCATATATTTTTATAAAAACATTCTCAGTTGTTTTGGGACAGCCCTTGTAGTTAAGATACTCAAGCGACTGTTTAAAAAAAAGGATGAGGAGAAAATGATTTAAAACATTGAAACGTCAAGTTAAAAAATGCAGTGTACGTCACACACGTCATGAAATATTAAGGTCATCAGAGTTTCTGTCGAATTTCTTAACATCCCCTGCTTGTTTTGACAGAATGTGCTTGTTCTTTTGGTTTACTATCTTTTTCGTGGATATATCCCTCATCTATTTTGAACATATTCATTGCGTGCAAATTTGAGTCTTTCTCAGCACAGTAGTTAAATCAGGGATGTGTTTCTGGGAAGTAACCCGATTAATATCACACCGAGTTCTGCTGTTCCTACCGAGAGCTAAAGCAAAATAAGAACGAACTGTGTTACGCTTACCTGACAAGAATCTGCGCTATAGTTTGTATGTAACAAACACTAAACAATCGCTTTCTGCATTATTTACGAAATGTGAAACTATCATTTTCTAAATTTTATAAATTGTGTAACAATTAATTTTTTTATTGTTTATCAAATGGATAACAGTTAAGTAAAAAACGATAACATCCGATTATTGGCATAAGACAGCAAACAACTGGTTGGATAACAGTTAAGTTGTACATTAATGTATTTATGAAATGTATAAATACAACTTCCCACATTTTTATGAATCGTGTTACCATTACTTTCTACATTGTGTTTGAAGTGGGTAACAACTGCTTTCTACATTATTTACGAAATGTGTAACTGTGACTATCTACATTTTTATGAATCGTGTAACTATTACTTTCTGGATTGTTTATGAAAAGTGTAACTATCACTTTAAGCAATAGAGAAATGTGTGTCACTTTCCGCAATAGTGAAATGTGTAACCGTCACTTTCTGCGATAGTGAAATATATAACTGTCACTTTGTATATTATTGAGGAAATGAGGAACAGTCACTTTCTGTGTTATTTATGAAGTGTGCAAAATCATTTTCTGCGTTGTTTATAAAGCGTGAAACAATCAACTTCTGCATTATTTATAAAGTTTAAAAATCACTTTCTACCCTTTTTCTACAGCGTGTATCATCTATATTATTTATAAAGTGCGTAAATCACTTTCTGCAATATTTATGAAGTGTATACCTTAATTTCTACATTTTTTTCATGAAGATTGTAACTACACTGACGAAAAAAATCCCAACACCAAGAAGGGGTTGTGTTAGATAAATGACAGTTGGTAGGCGGTGAGAGTACATCTGTAAGATGACGTCTATGCAAATTTCGCGCTCGGCGCATACGTGTGGCGCTGGTAGCGCCCCTCGGAACATGCAAAGCAGGTTTGCTGTAAATACGCGCTGTAACGTTCGTGAGCGTTAGTTATCGTTGAGATTCGACGTAGTGTGTTGATGTTAGTCAAGAATGCCTTTAAGAAGACGAAGAAGCCATTATCAACAGCTCACGGAGTTTGAACGAGGTCGTGTAATAGGGCTACGAGAAGGTAGATTTTCTTTCCGCAATATTGCAGAACGACTTGGCAGGAATGTAGCCACTGTGCATGATTGTTGGCAGCGATGGTCAAGGGAAGGTACTGACTCAAGAAGACCGGGTTCCGGCCGGCCACGTGGCACTACTGAGAGGGAAGACCGCCGTGTACGGCGTATGGCCGTGGCGCATCGTACTGCGTCTGCAGCAGCAATTCGAGCTGCAGTTGCCACCACAGTGACACAACGAACTGTTACAAATCGGTTACTTGAAGGAAAGCTCCTAGCCAGACGCCCTGTAGCGTGCATTCCACTTACTCCAAACCACTGCCGTTTGCGACGTCAGTGGTATCAAGCTAGAGCTCATTGGAGGACGGAGTGAAGATCTGTTGGGTTTTCTGATGAAAGTCGGTTCTGCCTGGGTGCCAGTGATGGCCGTGTGTTGGTTAGAAGGAGGCCAGGTGAGCGCCTGCAACCAACCTGTCTGCGGCCGAGACACACTGGACCTACACCTGGAGTTATGGTATGGGGAGCAATTTCCTATGACAGCAGGAGCACTCTCGTTATTATCCCACGCACCCTGACGGCACAGTTGTACGTCGGTTTGGTGATTCAACCTGTTGTGCTGCCATTCATGAACAGCATTCCAGGGGTGTTTTCCAACAGGATAACGCTCGCCCGCATACCGCTGTTGTAACACAACATGCTCTACAGAGTGTCGACATGTTGCCGTGGCCTGCTAGATCACCAGATCTTTCTCCAATCGAGCACGTGTGGGATATCATTGGACGACAACTCCAGCGTCACCCCCAACCAGCATTAACCGTCCCTGTATTGACCGAGCAAGTGCAACAGGCATGGAACTCCATCCCACAAACTGACATCCAGCACCTGTACGACACAATGCATGAACGTTTGCGTGCTTGCATTCAACATTCTGGCGATTACACCGGTTATTAATGTACCAGCAAATCACATTTAAAATGGCTCTTCTCGCGCTTACAATAAGCTGTGATCTTGAAACCTTAATCGATTAAATATGTTTCCTATACAAATGTATTGCCGCCATTTCATTCCTCTACAACTATTTTTTCGTGGTGTTGGGATTTTTTTTCCGTCAGTGTATAACTCTCTACATTTTTCTTGAAGTGTGCTGCTATCATTTTCTACAATATGTATGAAGTGTGTAACTATCACTTTCTATATTATTAGTAAAGTAGGTACCAATAACTTCCTACATCATTTACAAAGTGGGTAGCAATCACCTTCTACATTACTTATTTAAACTGTGTGACCATCACTTTCTGCTTTATTTATGAAGTGTATAAATCGCTTTCTATATTTTGTACGAAGTGTGTAACAATCACTTTCTGCATTTTTATAAAGTATGTAATATCAGTTTGTGCTTTATTTATGAACTGGGTAACTATCACTTTCTCCCATCACGATTTGGAATTTGTTTTTGAGTTTAGTTATTAACAAATGAACAAGCAACTGAGAAATTGAAAAAGGAAAAGTTTGTTTACCTCCTTCGTGAAAGGCTTAATGAGTGCTTTAACTTTAGGCTGGATCGAAGGCTTCTTGGTAATAACAACATGTCTGTCATACATATAAGGATAAGAGAAGTCACACGCATGGCTCCTGCTGTATGTAATTGATATACACGAAACTGCAAAATCCACTTCCTAAAAATACTGCAAGTTTCAATTCAAGTTTTCAGTCACTTAAATGTGATGCAGTAGAACCTGCTTAATGAAACAGCCGAATTTCCATACAAATTCTATATCAAGAGGAGGGATGTTTCATTCCGCGGATTCTAACTGAATGCACGCGTAAGTTAATTATGAACAAAACAATAAAATGTAAGCATCAAATGCACAGGTAGACAACAATGTTAAAACGTGATGTAATCGTTCACTATATATTGTATACGTGACATACAGAGAAGAGCCAAAAAAATTATGACTACCTACCGATTATGATGTTGGTCCTCGACGTGTCGCCAAAACAGCTCTTACCCGGAAAGTATATAGAAGCTACAAGGTTTCTAAAGGTGTCCTGTAGTATCTGGCACCAACACTTTACCACAGATCTTTTAACCCAAGGCTGAGTCGCTGCAGATCGGATTTGCTGTTCCTACGCAAACCACACATGTTCGATCGGATTAATGCCTGGAGAATTACAGAGAAGATATTGCCCTAGTCTCCATCTTCTCTGATAGAATTACAGAGAAGATGGAAGCCAGGGCAATATCTGGAAGTGCTCTTCATGTTCCACGAACTATTTTCAAACAATCCGGGCAGTGTGTCATGGCGCAATATCGTGCTGAAAGAAGACACTATTAAAGGACAAGTTTGTCATAATATTTATATTATTATAGTGTCATCTTTTGTGGGGTTGGTATATTTTATTATACTTACTTATTACTCGTTCTTTATATTCTGTGCAAGTAGATTGGAGTTTGCTTCAGTGACTCGGTTTGGTATTAGCTGCCAGCAGACCATCTGCAGTCCCGGTCAAACTTACGCTGTTGTGCTGCTCCTCAGAGGCATGGTGAAGGAACAGATGAATTGTATATAGTTAGAGCTGGTTGGATACACAATATCTACAGTTTTATTTACAAGTTATCCTTCAGCAGGGAAGTGATTTCCCTTGATGATACATATGATGATGCATTTGACATAGACGGTTCTTAATTTCGAGCAAACCAATATGACAGCACGGTCAGAGTTCGGTCACCATTCAGTCCTGCACTGTAAGTGTGCATACAGCATTGGGAAGTTATTACACATCACAAAAATTATGCGCTTCCCATGTTGCAGGATTTGCAGGTGGAGGATTCCCCTGGCAGACCAAAGTCCGTCATGTGATTCTAATTACCTACTACGTTTACCTGCAGGTAATGCAGTGTATATACCATAATGGCTTTAACCCGCATATAGGCTCCTAACTAACTAGTCAGTCGCAGCTAACTAGCTTGCGTAAATATCGAGCGCTCTCATTCCTTGAGCAGCGACTACAAAACGACCGTCCTATTTGTTTTTCGAGCAAGAAGTGTCCCGCAAAAGTTCATTACAACTTTTTCCCGCTCAAACTCTTGCAGCTCTATGCAGTTTGGGCCTCGCACGACCAATCAAGTAAGCGCACGCGTTTAGAGCCAGGGGCCATGTAGTAAACATCTTACTCCTCATCAGCCTGCCTCTAACTTCTTGAAGCTTTCTGCGCTACGAAAACATCCCCATGTTTTGTGATCTTCTGCCTCAGCGTGGAATTCCCCATGGAAATAATTTCCTTCGCCCTTCTTCTCTTCGTGGAACCCTGGCACACAATATGGCTAACCTGATGTTGTTTTTCTTCCTACAAGGCAAAAATGGCGTTCCGCCTCCCATTCCAGATTTTTTCCCATTTTTTCTGTCCTTAATCTTTTTTACATCATCAAAATGTTATTGCCATTAAAGGATGTACCTGGTTTTCAATGATGATTAGGTAGGTGGTAGACATCATAGTTTCCTGCACATCAATGAGTGGGCACAAGGTTTTCCAGCAAAATATCTCCCAAAGCATTCCAATTCCTACCACGGCTTCTTTTCGTCCTACGCTGCGCTATGGTGCCATCACGTTTCCAAGTAAACGATGCACACGTACCTGGCCGTCTACATGGTGCAACAGAAAATAGGATTCATCGGACCAGACGACCTTCTTTCAATATTTCAACGTCCATTTTTCATGCTGGGAAGTACACTGCAGTCGCTTTCGACGCTAAACCAAGGTTACAATGGGCACTCAGAGAGGCCTGCATTTATGCAGCCCCATTTTCAGGAGATTTCGATGTACTGTGTGTTGTGACACATTACTCCCGTCACCAGCATTCGAATTACTGGTGAGTTGTGCCACAGTGTTTCATCTGTTGGCTCGTACCATACGAAACAGCCTTTTCTCACCTCTAGCATCGATGACCTTTTGTCGGCCCATGCCTTGCCGGCGATTTGGAGTTTTTCGCACATCTTTTGTAAAAAGAGATGGCGTTTATGTTATCTGTTTGTCCGTCTGTCCGTCCGCCTGTGGACACCATGAATCTGCAAATAGTAGTCTGACTTGAAAACATTTTTTTCTTTTTTGCATTGAGAAGCTTGGAATATGCAAATGATGATCTTTTTTTAATTTTTTTTCCACGATGTACAATTTCGCCGCTAGAGAGCGTAAATGCAGATTATATCGTATTCAAAATAAGTTTTACTCCATATATCTGCTTCTAAACATCCGATTGGAAAACTTCTTTTAGCTTTCGATTCTATTTATGTCGAAGAGCATTTTAGGTATAGTCACTTTTTCAAGTTGCACGTAGATTTACCGCTAGCGGACGTAAAAATAAATTCAGTTTTTCCGATATCTCTGCTTCTAAAACTCCGATTTAAAACATTCTTTGTGTACTGGATATAGTTTCTGATCGAAAATCTTTTGCATATAATTTCTAATTGTTCTTAAAAAACAGTTTGGCCTACAGCGGACGTAAGTCTTAATTTCCGCTTCTGATATACACTAAATTGACAAAAGTCACCAGACATCCTTTCAAAAGCAAATTAACGGATCCGCTGCGTTGTTAAGATGCTCGGAACAGCTGCAAACGGTATAAAAAGAAGCCTGCAGCTGACCGGGATCATATCGCACTGTGAGGTTGAGTGAAAATGTCGCAGTGGCAGAGAACTGACTTTGAGAAAGAAAAGATTGTTGAGTGTTATATTAGTGGGTTGCCCATAAGAGAAACCTAGAGGCGTTTAAACATACCCAAGTCAACTGTTTTGGATGCACTGAATAAGTGGAAGACACATGGCGTGCCTGAAGCAACAAAACGTACCGGTAGACCAAAGAAAATCAGTGATAGAGGACGTCGAAGCCTCAGGACAGTCGTTACAGATATTCGACGAAAGTCGTTGCAGACAAGACCTCGGTGTACAGGTGAGTAAAAATGCTGGAACCTCAGTATGTACACATACCATTCGCTGAGAACTTCATTCCATATGTTACCGTGTTCGTGCGGCTGCTCATAAGCCTTTCATCTCCACTCAGAAAGCTAATCTTAGTTTAGCATGATGTAAAGAACATTTATCGTGGACCGTAGATGAAAGGCAGTTGGTCCTATGAACTGATGAATCCAGATACACGATCCATCAGTTTGATGGCCGTGTGTGGGTATGGAGGCAGCCGGGAGGACGCTATTTACCACAGTGTACTGTTTCTACGGTAAAGTTTGGAGCTGACAGCGTACTCGTGTGGGGATATTTTTCGTGGTATGGTCCTGGCCCATTGGTTATCGTGGACAAACCTGTTAACCAGCGCATCTACCTTAATATTCTGGACAATTATGCCCTACCAACTCTGTGGCAATACTATGGAACCGAACCTTGTTGGTACCAGCAGATAATGCACCGAGCCATAAAGCTAGGACTGTTACGGCGTGGTTTTACGATAATTCCGTATCGTGTGTGGACTGGCCAGCACACAGCCCTGATCGTAATCCCATAGAGCACCTACGGGATGAATTAGAGCGCCGCATAAGAAGTTTGCAACCAAGGCCTACTACTAAGCAACAGTTAACGGCAACATTATGTACTGAATGGAAGCGCAATACCTATCGCTATGTTCCGAAACGTTGTCGGAAGCATGTCTCGAAGGGTTAGTGCATGCATTAAGGCCAAAGGTGGACCGACACCGTACTAATGTATGTCAATAACGCTACGTTGTATTTCTCTTCTAGGTGTCCTGTGACTTTTCGTAATATGAGCTTCTAAAATCTCGATTGAAAAAAACTGCAGTAATATCTGGGTTTTAAAATCTCGATTGAAAAAAATTCTTTTGTGAACCAATACTACTCACGTCGATAAAACTTTTCGGAATATTTGCTTCTTAAAATAATTCAGGATTTCTCCGCCAGGTAGAGTAGATGTTTATCTTATTTTTGTCAATATATCTACTTCTAAGAGTCCGATTTGGAAAATTCCTTCATTGCTGGATACTGTTCCTGGTGCGAAATGTTTTTCATAGAATTAAAAAAAAAATTCAAATAACTCATAGACCTTTCGGGAGCGTTAAGGTAAATTACCCTTTTCCGCATATTTCTTTTTTGTAAAACTCCGATTTGAAAACTTCTTCCTGTATCGCATGCTGCTTCTGATGGAAAATGTTTTTCATATAATTTCTAATATTTGGTAAAAAATGGTTTGGCTACCAGGGGGTACAGGTGTTAGTTTCTGCTTCTGATGTATTTGCAGCAAAATTTGAGCTCCTGAAAACGCGTCTGAAAAAATTCTTTTCGGGACCGATACCGCTCACATCGAAAAACCTTTTGAGAATACTTCCTTCGTAAAATAATGCATGTTTTTCCCTCCAGGGAGCGTAGATGCATATCTTATATTTGTAGATATCTGTGTTTTTAAGAGTCCAATTTGAAAAGTTCGTTCTTTGTTGGAGAGCGTTCCGCTGCCAGATGTTTCTCATATAATTAAAAAAAATTCTTAACGTACAATTCTGCAACCACAGGGCGAAAGTCCACGTTTCCGTTTACAGCAATATCTGCGGGATTAAAAACCCGATTGAAAAACTTCTTTCTTCGGTCAGATATTACTGTTTTCCATACCCGTTTTAATGACTTTGAATAGTCTTGACAAATTTAATTCGCGTCAGAAGTTATTCAAAAGACGTGCTTATTTCACCCGAAAATTCTGTGTCATCTTTCATGTTCCCTCTTGAGAGCAGTTTTTGAAGATACTAACCACGACTGACCATGTGCCCCGCACAAGCCTTGTTGTATCGAAAATGCTCTGACCCAGTCGTCTGGCAATTGTAATTCTGTCTTTGTCGAACCTGCTTAAGTTTCCCACCTTCAGAATAATAATAATACTGATTAACAGAACTCAGTGATGGATATAATTTATTCCGTTTGATGACCTTCACACGTGTCGTTGTTTACCTGCAATTGCTTCGATTTGTGTACATAAAAACACACTGGTCATAATGTTTTAGCTCGTCGGTGTATATATACCTGCGTTACACCTGCTTTTCTGTATTTTTTTTAAATGAAGAAATTAGCCCTTTGTCCATTTTGTAAAATCGATGTTGTATTTTCAGACAGAAAAACTGGCAGTCACATTTTCTAATAGCGCATCGTTTATATGTGTCAGGCAGTGATTCACGAATAACGGAGCTCTCCTTTTCATTACCTTCATCAAATCTTACCTGTATCCATTTGACGCTCTGTGTGTTGTCTTAAAGTTTTCAGTACCCAATTAAATACGTAAGTTTTCTTTTTTTTTATTTAACCACCCTCGATGGGCATCCATGGCAGTAGCCCATCTCAAATTTTGAGTACTGCTCTGTAATCGTCCATCTCAAATTTAGAGTACTGCTCTGTAATCGCCCAACTTAAATTTAAAGTACTGAAAATCCTCCAAATACGTGGCGTCAGTAAATAAATAAATACATCGCCCTTTCCACGTTCCAGAAACACATAGCAACCGAAAAAATGTTTTCAGCCGCCGCCGCGGAATTGAATCACGGATCTCTCGATATCTAGCCGAGCGCGTTAGCTTTACACCACGGTGGCCAACAATTCACGGTACTATGTGTATTTTTAAGTCAGCTTCTGACATCAAAAAACCGTAAGTTGGGCTCAGCTACTGAAACGTCTTCATCTGGTGGGCATTAACGACACTGGCTATATATATTATAGCAATTAAATCCAAAGGGCGATATCCAAGGTGAAAATCCTTCAAATACGTGGCGTCAGTAAATAAATAAATACATCGCTCTTTCCACGTTCCAGAAACACATAGGAACCGAAAAATTGTTTTCAGCCGCCGCCGTGGAATTGAACCACGGATCTTATTTACTGACGCCACATATTTGGAGGATTTTCACCTTGGATCTCGCCCTTTGGATTCAACTGCTATGTTATATATAGCCAGTGCCGTTAATGCCCACCAGATGGAGACGTCTCAGTAGCTGAGCCCATCTTACGGATTTATGATGTCAGAAGCTGACTTAAAAGTACACATAGCACCGTGGATTGTTGGCCACCGTGGTATAAAGCTAACGCGCTCGGCTGGATATCAAGAGATCCGTAGTTCAATTCCACGGCGGCGGCTGAAAACAATTTTTTTCGGTTCCTATGTGTTTCTGGAACGTGGAAAGAGCGATGTATTTACTTATTTACTGACGCCACGTATTTGGAGGATTGTCACCTTGGATATCGCCCTTTGGATTTAACTGCTATAATATATATATAGCCAGTGCCGTTAATGCCCACCAGATGGAGACGTCTCAGTAGCTGAGCCCATCTTACGGATTTATGATGTCAGAAGCTGACTTAAAAATACACATAGCACCGTGGATTGTTGGCCACCGTGGTATAAAGCTAACGCGCTCGGCTGGATATCAAGAGATCCGTAGTTCAATTCCACGGCGGCGGCTGAAAACAATTTTTTTCGGTTCCTATGTGTTTCTGGAACGTGGAAAGAGCGATGTATTTACTCATTTACTGACGCCACGTATTTGGAGAATTGTCACCTTGGATATCGCCCTTTGGATTTAACTGCTATAATATATATATAGCCAGTGCCGTTAATGCCCACCAGATGGAGACGTCTCAGTAGCTGAGCCCATCTTACGGATTTATGATGTCAGAAGCTGACTTAAAAATACCCATAGCACCGTGGATTGTTGGCCACCGTGGTGTAAAGCTAACGCGCTTGGCTAGATATCGAGAGATCCGTGATTCAATTCCACGGCGGCGGCTGAAAACAATTTTTCGGTTGCTATGTGTTTCTGGAACGTGGAAAGAGCGATGTATTTATTTATTTAAAATGCTGGATCCAGAAAAATGAGAGTTCCAGTGCGGGAAGGACAAACACAACTGGTTCGTCTTATTCGTGGATTCGAATCTAGACTTAGCAGCACTGATAACCTAAGCCCGTGTCCTAGATCACTTGATGACAGCGTGACAAGAGAAAGTTCATGTGTACAATCACAGAATATTTTCTTTTGGGTTTAAAAGCCACCATGAGAAACCTCAAGGCATATGACAAGTCCTCCGTCGTAGTTTAAGGTCCAGGGCAAGGGAGAAAGCCAGCGCCGGAAGAAAAAAAAACACATTTCCGGGACTTGAATCTAGGCTTAAATTGGACAACTAGTCAGAAAACAGGGCATCTGAACTCTCGGCCAATGGGACGGCATACCAGAATTCCAACAGCACAAAACTGTTGGTTTGTCTCTGTTACTTTTTCCATGTTTGACCTGTTCGAAAACATGATGCTCCTTCTTTGTACCGTGATAGTACAAAACGATTTCGTTTCACATACACATATGTGTACGTGATGAGCTGAAACCTTTAAGTGAGCTAGGCATTTCATCGTTCATAAACATGATTTTGTTGCATTGATATCTGCTTCGTTAGCTCTCCGCTTTTCTGAATTCAGTCTAAAGGATTTTATTTTTTTGAGTACTGGTTTGTAATCGCCCATCTATTTGTGTTTCATCAAATTCTGGACAGCTTAAAATTCGTACAAACTTTTCAGCTTTTTCATTGAAAACTAACTCATTAACCCAAACGTTGCAAGCTCGTTTCTCAATAAAACATTCCGAAACAACATTCTCCAATTCAGGTTTCTCGCATTCCGGTTTCACTGTTTGATTTTCTCCGGTCATGTATGGCACATTTTAGCACTTTTTGAGAAACAAGAAAGGCACATATTTTTGCACCTAGTTGCCCGATTTGGGACGTTAAGTTTGCATTGGGAACCTCAAACTACGAGAACAGTAAGAGGGGTCCTTGCCTTCTGGTG
This sequence comes from Macrothele yani, assembly GCA_039090855.1. Classification (NCBI taxonomy): domain Eukaryota; kingdom Metazoa; phylum Arthropoda; class Arachnida; order Araneae; family Macrothelidae; genus Macrothele; species Macrothele yani. The sequence goes on along the minus strand of CM076995.1, from coordinate 133,903,831 downwards.
TTTTTCGGATGAGTAACTTCACGAGTGTGAGGCAGTGAGACGCAAATGTCACTTGGTAGTAAATTGAAAATATACTTTATTCCATACTTCTGAAAATTCTATTGCCTTCTTGATAACTTTTATAAGAAAAATCATTTCACTTACAATTTCATCTTCAAAAAGTGCACAGTTTTCCGTTACAGAGAGAGAGAGACAGAGAGAAAGAGAGAGAGAGAGACAGAGAGAAAGAAAAAGAGAGACAGAGAGAGAGAAAGAGAGAGACAGAGAAGAGAGAGACAGAGAAGAGAGAAGAGAGAGAGAGAGAGAGAGCGAGTAAATGCCTATACTTCATTTCCCCCGATATTCTTTCTTTAAAATTCCAATTCAAAAAAATATTATTTTTTGCGCCGGAGAGGGTTCACAGCTGAAAATATTTTTAGCACAATTTTTGCTCAAAGAAACACGCAGTATTTGTTTTAAAAGACCTAAATATTTTTAAAAGACAGTTATCAGCTATGTGGTGGGAACAGCGTTTGCGCGAGAATTACACAGATTATTATTTACGCTGTGCATGACGTCATTCAGTGGAAGAACATTGTCATGCTCTGTCATGGAGCAGAGAGCAAATATCCGGTTGTGTTTGAAAATCCGTAAAACTGACTGCATCTGAGACAGTTGAATTGTTACGTGACTTCTATGGGGTCAATTGCCTATCTCGTGGGCAAATACATTATTCCGATGGTATGAACGTTTCAAGGAAACTCGGGAAAATTTGTAAACTGACGAAAGGCCCAGATACCCGATTTCAGCGCGCACGTCTGAACTCGTTGAGAAAGTTCGCGAAAGGATCCCAAGTTAGTAAAATTATGCAATGCATTGATTATAATACGCTTTCCAACATGCCAGAAATCATTATTCAAGTTATGAGGATAATGACTGTGGAATAAATATCACTCCTGTGCCCTGACCTTTGACCATATTTCAATGTTATTAAACGTAATTGGTTTAGTGTACCTCCGGAGCAATATTCTGAAGTTTTGTCGCAATAGAAGCGTTTTTAGTCAGGTTACGAGGATAATAGCTGTGGAATAAATCTCGCTCCTGTGCCCTGACCTTTGACCCCATGTCGATGATATTAAACAGAATTAGTTCAGTACATCTCCGGAACAACATGATGAAGTGTTGTGGGAATCCAAGCATTTTTACGTAAGTTATGAAGCATAAGGGCGATGGAATGGATCCCGCTCCTTTGTCCTGACCTTTGACCCCACTTCGCCCATTTTCATTATGGTTCCTTCCCAGGTTGTCGTTTACCACATTTAAAAATTTCATCGAAATCGAGCCATTTTTAAGCGACTTATCGTGAGGACGGACGGAAGGACGGAAAAGGCTGGAGCATATACGCTTCTTCAATCCACGGTTGGAAAGCGTAAAACAGTGATCGTTGCGTGACCTTAAGAATGCTGGAATGTGTAGCTCGGTGTTAAAGAAGACGATCCGTCAAATTTTACTCTAAGATTTGGGTAAAAAAGAAGTTTGTGCTTGTTTCGGTCTTCGTACTTTACCTGGCGACCGGAAACATGCACTAGTAGAGTACGCAAAAAGACATTGGGGAGACTGCAAGGAGTCCCAGTCCATTTTGTGGCCCGTTTGGACTGGCACATACAACAAACTGGCCACAAAATGGACTGGAACTCCTTAAAATTGATCAAACATCAATCCCCCGCAGTTATCCGGAAATTAGAGGATACCCTGGAAATTTACAAGACACAAGGTGGCAACATCAATGACCATGCTGGATGGAAAATTCATCAGGCGTGGTCGCCAGACCTGTGGAAGTAGTAAGACGCAAGAACTCCTGACGAAGATCTAGTGTATAGATCGAAAATTTGAGAGGTAATGTACCTTAATAAATTTATCCTCGATAATTCCCGTTAAATACACTGGCGAACAAAAATTAAGGACGAGACGGTTTTTCGAATGTAACGTTGTGCAGAAGTGCTCCACATCGACCCGAATCATACCATAAGATCCCCAAGATGTAACAATATGGGACAAGTGAACAAAACCGTCCAAACAAGGAATCCATAGGATACAAAGGCACTTTATTGAAAAGGTAGCTTCGAGCACAACTGGACAGAAGACAGAAACATCCATGTGGCAGGCGGATGCCAAGAAAAATCCAGTCTTTAGTAGGGGATATGATTACCCCTGACTGCGTTGCAGGATTTACAACGTCTGTCCATGCTAAGGACGAGGTTTTCAAGGAGCTGTTGAGGAATCGCGGCCCATTCTCCTTGTAGCGCCAATCGCAGCTGCCGAATCGTTGCTGGCGGCTGGTGACGTGCTACTAAGCGTCTCCCGAGAAGGTCCCACACGTGTTCGATTGGATTTAGGTCCGGGGACCTTGCGGGACAATCCATGCGTTGAATAACTTCACACTCCAACAGCTCTGCGACAGCCACTGTGCAATGAGGTGTAGCGTTGTCGTCCATGATGAGGAACTCAGGACCCACAGCATCTCTAAACAGACGCACGTGAGGCAGGAGAACCTCGGTACAAAAGCGGACACCAGTGACTGAACCTCCTTGGAAGATGTGGAGGTCAGTACGGCTACCAAGCATGATACTGCCCCAAACGAGAACTCTGCCACCTCCAAACCGGTCCCTTTCGATGATGTTGGAGGTGTGATTGTGTGTTCCCTGCTCTCTCCAGATGTGTATACGCCCAGAATCGCTCGTCAGACTAAATCGGCTCTCATCCGTAAAGAGAACTCGACCCCATCGCTGATGTGTCCAGTTCTTGTGTTCCTGGCACCACAGAAACCGCCGTCTCCTATGAGCAGGCGTTAATGGCACACACCGTACTGGTCGTCGTGCAAATAGACCACATTTGTGCAGCCTCCTGGTCACGGTAAAACGCTATAACGGACGTCTAGTTGTCTGTTGCATGTGCCTTGCGATTTCTCTCGCTGTCTGCAGTCTGTCATTTTCCAACTGTAGGACAATATACCGGTCCTCCGCCACCGTGGTTGCTCGTGGACGACCACTGCTGAAACTCTCGGACAGCTGTTCCTGTCGTTTAAAATGCTCTCCAAGCTCGCGAAACGATGCAGTGAGCGATCCCGAACTCCTCGGCCACACTAGTCACACTTCGACCTTCTTCCAACTTCCCAATGACGCGACCTCGGGTAAAGTCATCCAGATGTCGTCTATTGGATTGCCTGTTGGCCATATCACACGGTGGCAGAAACTCGACGTCGTTCAAACCGATGTACACCGTGCAATAGCTTTCACCGAATTACTGAGCGTACACCGCCCGTGTGCTTTATACCCTTCCGACACTCCCCACCCCCTACGTCATGCTGCATATATGCGCATGCCCTACCGTACTGGACCCTAGTCTATCTCCTGAGTGGTTTTTCGGTCCGTTCTGCCTGTTCGTTCCGCTGTTATGCTAATTTCTCCTCTTCGTCCTTAATTTTTGCACAACAGTGTATCTATAATACTGGATGAAAAGTCTTTCAAGACATTGAAGACATACAAAGAACTGTGACTTTAGCTCTTCACTTCATACCAAAAGATGACCTTTGTAGGTCCTTGCTTTTGTTGGTTGACCGTGACACTTCTTGTGTTAACGCTGGAGTGTGCTTCGAATAAAATATATTCGCGTAAGTGTTCCTGCTTTTCCATTAAAAGAAATGCGGTCTCACTGTTTAATTACCGCACTGTGTATATCGTAAAACGTTCTTATCGTCCAGGAATGGAGTTATATATGAATTTTCCTAGCCCTTGAAACTGGAGAATTATTGTATTAAAGCTGATGAAAGAAGATGCCAATTTTAATGTATACCAGCAGACTACTAAACTTGAAAATCCGTGAAGCTATTTCTCTGGAGAGGGATTTAAATTCCATCTGTTCAAGTGAGCTGAATACAGCACATAATCGGATTCTTCCGACTTCTTCCCATTGCCCTTGACCTTTCCGTTGCTGAATTTTCGTGATGTTTACATTAAATTTTTGTTAGCGATCGTCGTTTCCTTACCTTTGTTTCCGGCATCATCCCTTCTCGATGTGATTTGTAAGAAGGATCGCTGGCTTCGCTCTGTAGCTGATCCTTCACAGTCTCTTCCATCTTTTCCTTCTCTATCGGTCTCTCTTTTGATCGACCCAGCTTTTATGATCATCTGAGCTCGTATTCCGTCCCGCATCGACGCTTGAAGCTTCTTTAAAGCATCGGACAAGAATACTCTGGTTTTTCGTGAACATTTTTGCAATATTTGTGTTGCTTCCTCATGCTGCGTGTACCGGATGAGACTTAATAAAGAGCCATTTTCTTGGCCTCTGCTGACTCTCTCTCCTATTGCTGCCTGTATTTGTTGTTTAGTACTGCAGGCACTGTATACTGAATGGACAAATTATTATATACCCCACGGTAACAATATGCAAAGCAGAAGTATTTCTTCCAGTCACGTAGGACGCTGAAACTGGAAATTATTGTAAATAGAGCAGGTCTCTACGCATTGGAAATCACTCAAGGAAAAATAATCATGAGTAAAGGCAGCAAGGTAAGTTAGTTTGACCGATAACAATATGCATATGAGAAGTATCAGCCCAGTCACGTGTGACGCTGAAACTGGCAATGTCTATAAATAGAGTAGGTCTCTATGCATTGGGAACCAGTCACGGAAATGCAATCATGGGCAAAGGCGGCAAGGTTAGGTAAGTGAGTTTGACCGGTAACAATATGCATAGGAGAAGTAACGGTCAAGTCACGTGGGACACTGAAACTGGCGATGTATATAAATAGAGTAGGTCTCTACGCATTGGAATCAAGTCACGGAAAAGTAATCATGGGTAAATGCAGCAAGGTCAGTTTGACAGATAACAATATGCATACCAGAAGTATCAGTCCAGTCACGTGGAACACTAAAACTAAAAAGTACTTAAATAGAGCAAGATTTTACGCATTGGCAACCATGGTACGTTAAGCCGTTGGACCCCGGGTACTGAACTCCGGAAATAAATAAGGGCGTCTTCCTTCTCCTTTCTACCTCGCTTCCGTGTCACTTTCCTGTCGGGCACTCTAGCCCAATTCTCCTAGCTTCCTATTTCTAAGGGTTGTTTAAGACCTGGGGTCAGATACTCCCTTCCTAAAATCCTCTACGTATGATTTGAACTGATAATGGGAGAGAATGCATTGGAAACCAGTCACGTAAAATTAATCATGGGTAAAAGTAGCGATGTAAATGAGTTTCACCGTAGTCAGACAGTAGCTGGCGAAGGAGGACTGTTGTTCAATGACAGCAATTGATGAACTGTTGGAATTTCCTAGTCAGGCAATCGCACGTGTACGCCAACACTATGTGATATGCGGCAAAACTTCCAAACAACGGGAGAAATGTGGCTGTAAACGCGCAACTGACTCTCAAGGTGAGTGCTGATTCGTTATAAGGAAATGCGCGGCTACCGAGGAGCAGATAATTTCGGAATTTAATTGGGACGCCTCCACAGGCTTTTGGATAAAAACTATCCGTCGTATCATGGAAAAGAGTAGGCTATGGCACTTGACGCACGCATCGTGTCCTCTTGTTGACTGCAAGGAACCGAAACATTAAGCTTCAGTTTGCGAAGGCTTATCGCAACTGGAGTGCGGATGACTACAAACACGTCATTCGGTCTCACGAGTCATGTTTTCAACTCTACCACGCCGACGGGACGGTGCGTACGAAGCATTAACCACACAAAGCGATAGATTCAGCCTCCCAAGTTGGGGTTATACATTCAGGTGGACGCGGTGTAACAATTTGGGGTGCATTTAAATGACCTTCGTCACCGGCACTAATTACGTGAACATCCTCGTCAACCATCTACACCCGTTCGTAAGGATTCTCTTTCCACACCATGACGTCATCGTTCAACACGATAAGGCCACACCGCAAACTTACCGATTTGCAACATATTGGCTGTGCGAGCATTCAAGTAAATTTAACCTACTAGAATGGTCCTTTAGATCGCTCCACTGGCAATCTGTGGGATGAATTGGAAAAATCTGTTCGAGCCCGTTAACCCTTATCGGCAACTGTGGATGCTCTACGACAGGGAATCCTTGCTTCTTGAACAACCTCCTTGTTTTTAACAGGAGATCCTTGCTTCTTGGACAACCTCCTTGTTTTTAACAGGAGATCCTTGCTTCTTGGACAACCTCCTTGTTTTTAACAGGAGATCCTTGCTTCTTGGACAACCTCCTTGTTTTTAACAGGAGATCCTTGCTTCTTGGACAACCTCCTTGTTTTTAACAGGAGATCCTTGCTTCTTGGACAACCTCCTTGTTTTTAACAGGAGATCCTTGCTTCTTGGACAACCTCCTTGTTTTTAACAGGAGATCCTTGCTTTTCGGATAACCTCCGTGTTTTTAACAGGAGATCATTGCTTCTTGTATAACGAAGTAAATTTCTCCGTCATTTCTGTCCACGCCAGGATTCGAACCCGGGTTCCCTCATTCCGGAATAAGTTGCTCTACCAATTGAGCTACGCGGACGTTTTATTCTAATTCCTATCTGCCTTTATGTCGTGTGCGTCCTTATGGCAGGTACGTCACATCTCCTGGTACGTTACACTTGGACAACCTCCGTGTTTTTAACACCTCATTGAGCCCTTAAGAAGACGTCTGGCTGCTTTTGTGAGGACAAAAGGTGCAGGGAAATGGTGGAGTATGTAATATTTATATATATAATAATTTGTCCCGACAGTTTGTGTCCTGGCTCTGGATGTACCCTGTGCTCATGTGCTGGTCTTCCAGCTCCCAGATGATGCTTGTGTATTTGACACTTTGGTTACGCTTCCTTAGCTGTAATGCTGGCTGACTGGTCTTGCTTTTCATGGTTCAGTGCGTCGTAGTCTGGAATCCTCAGAGCCTGTTTGTTTTTTCCCGAACCCAGGTGTATTTCACCGTGCCGTATGTATTGTATATTTTCATTCATTTCATAATTCATCACCTGTTATTATAGTCATGTCACTCATGTGTTCATATAATAAAGCCAACTCGATACTTTTTTTTATGTTGGGTCAAAGTATGTATCAAAATCTATTTTCTTATGTATTTAAAAATGAAACTAATAACAGTTTCTCTGGTGCTACTTCCTTGTCAGACGAAATCGTAAGATACACTTTTTCTTACACTGCACATAGAATAAGCGAACTACTATGTCTAAATATTTCGTGAAATAAGTGATTTTACTTTCACGACATTGTCTGGAAGAAAGTATTTAATAATTACTTTTTCTCATAAACAATCGTGGCTCGAAGGATCTAAACATCAACATATTTTCGATTGACTTACCGTCCTGTTGACCATTCCTATCAAACCAGTCCATGTACCGTTTAAGTCTCTTCCCCACTCATGGTCTGCCGGTGTGCTGAATTTGAATCTGCGGAGAAAAGAAGTATTCAAATTATTTTGGGTCATCACATTTAATGCTTCTGCACAAGGAATAAAACAGGAGGAAACAAATCGAGGTGACAAAATGCGTCATTCTTTAAATACAAATAAATGTGGTTAAGGGATTAAGCATAACATGTTTAATTCTTTAACAGGTGGAACAAATTAACTCGGGGTTAGTAAAATGAGCTGAAATCGGCCTAAAACGAATAAATTAATGTCTACGAAGTGCGTCGAACGCTACTGGAAGGAGTAAACCTGCGCATCCAGTCCCCTCAACCATCAATTTCCGGGCTCTAGTAGGAGCACATGAGCGGGTCCTGACCGCTACTTCTTGAAATGCCAATAGCCTCTTACTTCGAAAAAAAAATATTTTGTGCAATCAAAACAAAGAAAAAATGTTATACTACGATGGCTTTCTCTTCACTGTGGTTTCATGCAAGCATAAGAGATAAATTAAGATACATTTGCGCTTTGTAGAGTTATAATCACGGAGAACAAAATCTGGATATCATGTAGTAGTGGTATCTAAAAACATTGTGGCGAATATTTTTGTAAGTTACATACATACATAGATACATACATACGGTTACATGATAAAATTATACAGGAAAAAATTACACGGAATGGAATTACACAGCAAAAATTACACAAGGAAGAAATTACACGTAGAATGAATTTTACAACAGATTATACAAAATTTGTAGCCATGATTTTACAAAATCATGAAACTCTAACTTAGACTGTAGCCGGTGTTTAGAAGGCGTCGGAGCCCGGGGTGTCAGGGCCTCCCATACAAAATTTTCGTAAAATCTACTGTTTTCAATTTCGAACTACCTAATTTGGTAACAATTTACCAAATTTGGTAGTTCTAAATTAAAGACTGTGGATTTTACGAAAATTTTGTATGGGCGGCTCTGACCCTCGGGCTCCGCCCTTCGAAAAACCGTCTAAGTTAGAATACCATGAGATAGTATACCAAATTTGGTTGTTTTAAATTGAAAACTGTAGATTTTATGAAAATTTTGTAGGGGGCTGACACCCCGGGCTCCGACACCCCGGGCTCCGACACCTTCCAAAAACCGTCTACAGTCTAAGTTAGAGTTTCATGATTTTGTATAATCATGGCTACAAATTTTGTATAATCTGTTGTAAAATTCATTCTACGTGTAATTTTCGACTTGTGTAATTTTTTTCTTCGTGTAATTCTTTCTTCGTGTAATTTCTTCCTTGTGTAATTTTTGCTGTGTAATTTCATTCCGTGTGATTTTTTCCTGTGTAATTTTATCATGTAATAGTGTCATTCATTTCCACAAATGACGTTTCTACTTCACTTATTCATTTTTTTATCGTTAAATGAGGAGCAATCACTTCTGATATCAGAGAAAATAGAAGGAGAGATTCATTTGATCAAGATGACGAAATCATATCACCAAAGAAATACCATTTCTTGTTTTTGTGATAATTTGCGTAATGAGGTATGTTCTGCGCTTCGCTCTTTTGGTGATTCACTCTCCGTGGACATATGAAGACCATTAGCGCTAATTTTGTAATCTGTAAACCATTGTTAAATTCATTTCCTTAAAAAATCTTAAAAACTTAGAAGAATGATATTTTATAAAATGTATGTTATTTATGATATGCAAAGGATGTTTTAGGAACTTTTAACATTGCTTGTTTAAGAAGAGAGAGAGAGAAAGAGAGAAAGAGATAGAGATAGAGAAAGAGAGAGTGGGAGAGGAGATACATTGGAATTTACGCAAATTTAAAGTTTCAGTAATAGGAGAGATGCTATTAAGGAATGAAGATATGATGATACGATTAAGAAATCAAGAAATGATTGCACGCGTACGATGAAGAAATGAGGACAGGAAATTAAAGGAGCCAAAAAATGTGTTTCTTTGGCTTTAGAATCAGCAAGGCCGATATTTTCTTGCCTGGCTCTCAAAACAGACCAGCTATGTAGCATTTGCCAGCTATGTAGCCCAATTTTAAATAAATTCCTAAGATTTTGCAGAATTCTGTCTTTCTATATCATGGATATCTATAACGAGAATGATTCCAGGTTTGCTTTTTTACAAAAGAACGCGATATCCTCATAATAAATGATTATGAATTAAAAACTTCTTTAGTAGTGTGAGGCGTGAAGCCTTAGAGAAGTGAAAAGATAATCCATATTATGTGAGATATGCTATCTTTTAATTCATATTACATGAGATGTGCTATCTGAAGTATGTTGCGAATTTTTTATCTAAGGCTTCGACTCTAATCAAAAGTCAAAGGAGAGGTAATATGTTTTGATGTACAGTAATCGGAGACGTTTTAGATTCCCATGTACTGAGAAATACCGTTAATTGTTAACACAACACTTACACCCAAGAGTCAAAAACATATGAACACCTGATGAGTATGATGTCAGTGCTCAACGTGCGGGCAAACAGCTCTTACCCTGCGAGGTATGCACGCTACAAGGTTTCTAAAGGTGTCTTGTAGTATCTGGTACCAACACATTACCAGCAGATCCTTTAATTCTTGTAAGTTACGTGGTTGAGCTACAAGATTTCTAAAGGTGTCTTGTGGTATCTGGTACCAACACATTACCAGCAGATCCTTTAACTCTTGTAAATTACGAGGTTGAGCTACAAGATTTTTAAAGGTGTCTTGTGGTATCTGGTAGCAACACATTACCAGCAGATCCTTTAACTCTTGTAAGCTACGTGGTTAAGCTACAAGATTTTTAAAGGTGTCTTGTGGTATCTGGTACCAAAACATTACCAGTAGATCCTTTAACTCTTGTAAGTTACGTGGTTAAACTATAAGATTTCGAAAGGTGTCTATTTGGAACCAACACATTACCAGCAGATCCTTCAACTCAATTAAGTTACGTGGTTGAGCTACAAGATTTCTAAAGGGGTCTTGTGGTATCTGGTACCAACACACTACCAGAAGATCCTTCAACTCTTGTGAGTTACGTGGTTAAGCTACAAGATTTCGAAAGGTGTCTTGTGGTATCTGGTACCAACACATTACCAGCATATCCTCTAACTCTTGTAAGTTACGTGGTTGAGCTACAAGATTTCTAAAGTGGTTGAGCTACAAGATTTCTAAAGGTGTCTTGTGGTATCTGGTACCAACACATTACCAGCAGATCCTTTAACTCTTGTAAGCTACGTGGTTAAGCTACAAGATTTTTAAAGGTGTCTTGTGGTATCTGGTACCAAAACATTACCAGTAGATCCTTTAACTCTTGTAAGTTACGTGGTTAAACTACAAGATTTCGAAAGGTGTCTATTTGGAACCAACACATTACCAGCAGATCCTTCAACTCAATTAAGTTACGTGGTTGAGCTACAAGATTTCTAAAGGGGTCTTGTGGTATCTGGCACCAACACATTACCAGAAGATCCTTCAACTCTTGTGAGTTACGTGGTTAAGCTACAAGATTTCGAAAGGTGTCTTGTGGTATCTGGTACCAACACATTACCAGCATATCCTCTAACTCTTGTAAGTTACGTGGCTGAGCTACAAGATTTCTAAAGTGGTTGAGCTACAAGATTTCTAAAGGTGTCTTGTGGTATCTGGCACCAACACATTACCAGCAGATCTTTTAACTCTTGTAAGTTACGTGGTTGAGCTACAAGATTTCTAAAGTGGTTGAGCTACAAGATTTCTAAAGGTGTCTTGTGGTATCTGGTACCAAAACATTACCAGCAGATCCTTTAACTCTTGTAAGTTACGTGGTTGAACTACAAGATTTCGAAAGGTGTCTATCTGGAACCAACACATTACCAGCAGATCCTTCAACTCAAGTAAGTTACGTGGTTGCGCTACAAGATTTCTAAAGGGGTCTTGTGGTATGTGGTACCAACACATTACCAGCAGATCCTTTAATTCTTGTAAGTTACGTCGTTGTGATGCCGCTGGTCAGATTTGCTGTTCCGTCACAAACCACAGATTCCCGATTTGATTGATGTCATCGGAATTTGGAGAGGCGGAATACTATTACTATAAAAGGACGTTCCTAGTCTACAGTGATGTTTACGTAGGTGGTAGACGTCAGGGTTTTCCTCATATGAATGACTACATCCGGGGTTTTCTGGCAAAACATTTCCCAAAGCGTCACACTTCCTCAACCGTCTTGTTTTCTTCCCACGGGGTATTCTGGTGCCAACACTTCCTCAGGTAAACGGCGCACGCACACATACCCTGCTATCCACGTGATACAATAGAAAAGGAGATTCATCGGACTAGACGACTTTCTTCCAATCATTAAGGGTCCAGTTTTGGGGCTCAGATGCCTAATGTAGGCATTTTCGGGCATGAACCGAGGTTAGTATGGGCACTCGGAGCGGGCTGCGATTACGTAGCCCCATTTTCAGCAAAATCCTATGTACTGTGTGTTGTGACACATTACTCTCGTTATCAGCATTTAAATTACTGGCGAGCTGAGTCACAGTAGCCCTTCTGTTGGCTCGTACCATGTGGTATAGAATTCACCCACCTTTAGAATCGATGTAGCGGTCGGAGGTTTGTGGTTTTTTTCCTTGGACCATTTTTTGAAGGTACTAACCACGGCTGACAGTAAGTTGCCATTACGATTTGGCCTATGTCAAACTGACTTAAGTCATCTACCCTTACCATGGGAAGAACAAAAATGACACTGATTAAGAGAGTTCAGTAACAGGTGCTTTTTTACCGTTTCATGACCTTCTCACGCGCAGTCGTTTACCTGCAGTTTCTTCGATTTGCAGAAAGACTCGCAGGTCATAATATTTTAGCCTCTTGGTGTATACCCTTCAGAGCAACATAACACACACTTTTTAATGTATCATTTATTTTTAGCGCGCATTTTGAAAGGAAGAACGTGCTTATACACAGTCCAGTCACATTATTGTGACCAGGTCCTACTTTTGAAGTTAACAGCGCGTAGCCAGTAAAAGAAAGCACGTGTCGTGCTTTCTCGCTTGGAGGGTATGCAAGGTGTGCTGTAGGCATTCTGATAACATATCACACGTTACTGTCATGGATAAAAGGGGCGATTTATAAGATTTGCAAAAAGGGATGATTTTCGGATTCCTGGCCAAGTGTGGCAGTATTTCTGAAACAGCGCAGTTTGTGAACTGCTCGCGTGCTGCTGTTGTCAAAATGTATTGTGATTGGAGAAATGGCACCATTGCGAACAAGCGACGTGAAAACTGCGGAGCACCACGTGCTATTGATGTGAGAGGTGAAATCGGCTTCGAAGGTGCATGAGGGAAAGTGGAGAAACTCACTGGCCGAATGAACCAGGGGGCCACCAGAAGTGTGTCTAAAACGACAGTTCATCGAACCTTGCTGCGTATGGGGCTCCGATGCAGAAGGATGGTCACTGCATCTATACTGACGTAGGTGCATCGGCTGAAAAGGCTTACATTTGCACGGCAGTATCGGAATTGGACCTCTGCTGATTAGCAAAGAATTGCTTTCTCGGATGAGTCACGTTTTCTGCTTCATCGAAAGGATGGACGTTGGTGTATAAGGCGAGAAACATCGGAGAACAAACACTTCTGGAGGAATACAAGCTGGTGGGGGGCAGCGTTATGGGCTGGGGAATGTTTTCCTGGCATTCTCTGGGTCCCATCATACCTGTGGAAGGCACTACGGACCGAATCCGTTATGTAACCATCCTCGCAGATGACGCACACCCATACATGCTGATTGTCTTCCCTGGGGCGGATAGGATCTTCCAGGACGACAATGCGATATGTCACACAGCTAGAAATGTCCGAGAGTGGTAAGAAGAGCACGGTGAAGACTTCAAAGTACTTCTCTGGCCCCCTAATTCTCCAGACTTAAACCCAATTGAGCATCTGTGGGGCCACCTAGATCGTGTTGTTTGCTCTATGGATCCTCCTCCAAGCACCCTCGAGCAGCTGTCAGATGCACTGCAGTCAGCATGGCTCCACATACCTGTGAAAACCTTTCAGCATCTTATTGAGTCAGTCTCAGCCCGTCTAGCTGCTGTCCGCGCTGCACACGGTGGTTACTCTGGATATTAGCTGGTGGTTACAATAATGTGACTCGACCATGTTACATCTTTGTATTGGAAAGCCTAAACTATAAAAATGATGACAATGGTCAACAATGTTAACCCGAAAATTTGTATCCCTCTTTATTTATGAATTTTTATATGTGCAAAGGACGTTCCATAAAAACTGAGAGTAACTTTGTTTGAGTTATCAACCGTATGAAAGTGGAAAATAGCCATGCAGACGACTAACTGAATTAAGGAAGTATCTATAGCAACAGTTATTAGTCGTGGCAGACGATTCTGGTTTTGTTATTGCGCAGTTTTTTAAGGTGCATCTGCATTTCACCATACAGCTATAGAGGTGAGTGATTCAGAGTTAAGAAATGAAATGCACTGTGCGATTAAATTTTACTATCGTTTGGGTAAAACGGCTCCAGAAACAGGTGATTTAATAAAAAAAGCTTACAAAGCTAAATGCTTGGGTGAGGTAACGATTTTTAGATGGAACCGTTATTTCAAAATAGGGTATTTGTCGGCACAACTCGCTCCTAGGCCTAATGGATCTTAAAGTGTTGTTACGGAGTGTATTGTTAACACTGTTTGGGCAGTCTTGCAAGACGATCGACGAATGACGTGTGAAGACATAGCGGTGTCAACTAATATTTCAAAAACGTCGGCATTCCGCGTTCTACGCGAGAAATTACTGCTGCATCATGCGTGTTCCAGATGGGTACTTCTCTACCTGAGGAGAACACAGTTGTTAGCCACAGTTCAGGTGGGTCATATATAAAAACAAAATGATTGCAAAGGATCCAAACTTTCTAAACACAGTAATAACTGTCGATGAAACAGGGGTCACACAGGCTCGCCTCCTCCGAAAAATGTCCGCCAAACCAAATCAGCTGGGAAGGAGACGATGGAAATTTTCTTTGATCACAAAGATGTAGTCTATCATCATGCCGTTACTTCACAAATTACTGTCAGTGCGGTGTATTACATTACAGTCTTGAAGCGTCAGCGACGACACATATCGATTAAACGACCGAAAGTAATGGGCAAGTGAACCCTACACCGTGATAACGCCCGCACACATGTGACAGCTTGTATTCTACAGTTTCTTACGAAATGCAGTATTGAATTCAATCTGCAGTCCTGATCTCGCCCCGTGCGATTTCTGGTTGTTTCCAACAATGAAGGAGAAGTTCCGTGGCGCAACATTCAACACAGATGCTGACGTTATTCAAGTTGTACAGGGGTCGCTAAAGCAGCTTCCACAAAATGCCTTCGCCACATGCTTTGAAAAGTGGACTGAACGATGGGACCGTTGCATATCATCCGAGGGAAGATACTTTGAGAAAGAATAAAATATATTTTGCTGCACCTATATTTCTTCATTTTGTGTGATTTTACTCTCCGTTTTTATGGAACGGTCGTTGTATTTACGTGTAAAAAGATTAAAATGACCCTGAAAAAATTTACTTCCTCAACTTCATGAAGTAGAGCTTATATACACTGAGTGGCCACTTTATTATGATCACCCCCTCAGTACTTCGTTGGGCCACCTTTTGCTTTTAATACTGCGCCGATTCTTCGTGGCATGGACTCCACGAGATGTTGATAGGTGGTTTGTGGGATCTGAGACCAGGCTTGATGTATAGCACTTTCCAGGAGTTTGAGATTGCAGGGCTGTGGATCCAGCTGTCTGATGGCCCGTTCAACTTCATCTCACAAATTCTCAATGGGGTTGAGATCTCGAGATTGTGGGGGCCACCTAAGCAAAGTAATCTCACCGGCATGTTCCTGAAACCAATCCTGTACAATACGATGACTATGGCAGGACGCATTATCTTGTTGAAAGTAGCCATCGCCTTTGGGATAAACCATCCCCATGACAGGATGCATTTGGTCCGCAACGATGTTTAGATATGATGTGCCAGTCAGACGTTGATCAACATGAATTAAAGGGCCCACAGCATGCCAGGAAAACATTCCCCAAACCATAACGTTGCCTCCACCAGCTTGAAGGGTTGTAACAATGCATTTGGGGTCCATGCTTTCGTGCTGTTTCCGTCAAGTTCTCACTCGGCCATCGGCATGGTGCAACTGAAAGCGTGATTCATCGGACCACATAATTTGTTTCCAATTATCGACTGTCAAATCCTTGTGCTCCTGTGCGAACTGGAGACGTTTTCTCTTGTTAACTGCAGACAGCAAAGGTGTTCGAACAGGCCTTCGGCTACCATATCCCATCCGATGCATTGTACGGCGAACAGTGCGTGCAGAGATCATTTGAGGGGATCCATGATTAAGATGGTCTGTAATTTGCTGCAATGTTGCCCTTTTGTTGTCTGTTACCAGTCTGGACACTCTCCGTTCCGCCCGAGCAGTCCCTTGTCAATGACGACCACACGTTGCACGTAGAGTCGCAGTTTTTTTTTTGGCTGACATTCCAGTTTTTAAACACTTCAACAACAGATGCTCTGGAACATTTCACGAATGCGGCGGTTTCGGTGATACTCGCTCCATGGCTCCGAGCTCCTACAATCATCCCACGTTGAAAGTCAGTCAAATCGCATTTTTTACCCATCTCGTCACCCAAAAATCACATCTGCTATTGTCGCAAGCACCAAGCTTTCCCGTTTTATACTAGCCTCGCCCTCTGGCTGCAATAGCATGCAGCCATAGCTCATTTGCTTAAAACTGTCTGGTGGTCATAATAAAGTGGCCACTCAGTGTATAATAAAAATACACGTTTACAGATATTTAAAATGATTTAACAAATGAAATATTCAGTGAAATTTCCGATTAAATTAATCTATTCATTAAGAGTTTTTTTACATCTGTTTTGTAATCAAATTTATGCAGTACACGATAATTATTTCTGCACTTCTTGCCTTGGCTAGGCTGTTTTAAAATAATGTTATTAAGCGCTTTTGCTTCGCTTTCCGTTTGTAGGCTACCTCTGGAGCATCCCTGCAGACAGTCGGACAGTGATCTGCTAACTTGGAAGGCCTTCACTACCCTTTGTAGCTTTTTCCCATTGCCGGAATGTCTTGGTGGAAGCGCTTGCCGTGCTCATCACCCACATTTACACAGTTTTCTGGAAAGAAATCAAGATGAGAGTGCAGAAAATGAATTTTCAGAGACATGTAGCATCCAAGTTTCCTGTAACTTGAAAGCAAGACATCCACAAGTTTTTTATAGTTTTCTGTCTCCTTATTTCCTAACTAGAGCTGAAATTCAAAATTTTTTTGCTATATTCGTGATCAACACTACAAAATTAGTAAGATATAGCTGTTTAGATAAAGGATACATTCATGCTCTTTTGGTTATTTTCCGATTAACAGATCCTCTGCTACAGGGTATAAATGCAGAGATACTATTGAATTCAGAACATATAATTCCACCTCATCACTTCTAAGAAATCAATTGAAGCTATTCCTTTTTCTCACAGTACTTTTTATCAAGAATACCATTTTACGTGCAGTTTCTTTTTTCAAAAAAGGCCCAATTTTCCGCTGAATAAGATAAAAGGCTTTATACCTTTCTGCTTCTAAACATCCGATTTTTGGAAAATTAAGAAGTTACTTTTTGGACAGATACAGCTTACTACGAAAACATTTTATAAATATTTTCTTCTCAAAATAATGCAATTTTCTCGCAAAGATACAGTTATAGTTTTTCTCGACATCACTGCTGCTAAAAGCCGATTTAAAAAAAAATCATTGCTCATCGAATTCCACTTACAACTGGGAAAATTTGGCATATATTTCTGAATTTTCATAATGCATATTTTTGACTCTGGGTGTCGTAAATGTATATCCTTTTTCCAACTTTTAATTCGTTTCAAAAACTACAGAAAACATTCCCCTTATGCCATACAATATGGCATTGACTGTGGTAAATATTTTGAAGATTATCCACTTTAAATAATGCAGAGTTTTCCTGCTATGGGCGCATATGTTTAAACTGTTTTTTTTTATGTCCCTACTTTTTAAATTCGTGTTCGAAAACTTTTTCCATCGCATAGTTCGAGTTATGAATAACATTTTGCATGCATTTACTACTTTTCATAATGCACTGTTCTTTCAGTGCATGCTCCTATTTTCTAGAGTAACTTCGGTTCTAAAAATCTGATTGATAAAATCCTTTCTTTTAGAATACCCTTGACTATGAAAAACATTTTACTTCCATCCTCTTTAAATAACGCACAGTTTTTTCTCTAGGAGGTGTAAAGTTGTAATGCTTTTCCCTCGGTTCCTCCGTTTCTAGTTGTTCGATTTAAAGAGTTTCTTGCGCTTCGGATATCTTCCGCTACGAGGAATATTTTGCATATAGTTCGTGATTTTTCGTGCAGCACACTGTATTTGCAAACAGAAATAACAAGTGGGAGTAACTACTGTGACGTGCCTGCCCCGCAGGACGCATACGGCATAAAGGCAGATAGCAGCAAACACGAACGTCTGCGTAGCTCATTTGGTAGAGCGACTTGTTCCGGAATAAGCGGACTCGGGTTCGATTCCCGGCGTGGATCAAAAATGACGGAGAAATTTACTTCGTTATAATGGCGCCCGAACTTCCCGGATGACCCGGCCGTTAAAGATCTCGCAATGGTGTGACGTTCTTTCCACACCGCGAGGTACGAAAGATAAGAGAATCCCTTCACCAGCGCTTCGAAAAATAAATGTGTGTGACGTTGCATTCCACACACCGGATCGACTGGGAGTTCCCAAGTGCACGTTCTACAGCGGATGGATGCCTGCAACGATTCATGGTCACGGCTGACCCGTGGGCCATGCCCCCGGCCCTCTTTCCGGGGGGGGTGTGTGTGTGACATGCCCGCCCCACAGGGAGCATACGACATAAAGGCAGATAGCAGCAAACACGAACAACTGCGTAGCTCAGTTGGTAGAGCGACTTGTTCCGGAATAAGTGGACTCTGGTTCGATTCCCGGCGTGGACCAAAAATGACAGAGAAATTTACTTCGTTATTCTACCTATCTCTATATGCAAGGGAACTTAAGTTAAATTGCGTTGCCGATTCTAAGAATCCGGTTGAAAAGATGCTTTTTATTATTGCTTCCATTCCTTATGAGCAATTATGCGACAGCGATCATTTAAAAGAAATGAGCAGGTTTTTTTCTGCTATCGTACTTAACTGAATCCTCTTCTTAGATGATTTCTTCCGTTTCTAACAACTCGGTTCGAATGATGTCGGAATGTATTCAAAAGATGCTCATAGTACCCTTAGAATTTAGAGTCAACTTTTTTGTTCATTATTAAGATTAGCTGAATTACATTTGGTTTAAGTTATTGTGGATTCTGGCCGATCTAT
Source organism: Macrothele yani (assembly GCA_039090855.1). Taxonomy (NCBI): domain Eukaryota; kingdom Metazoa; phylum Arthropoda; class Arachnida; order Araneae; family Macrothelidae; genus Macrothele; species Macrothele yani. Next base: position 133,885,066 of record CM076995.1, on the reverse strand, counting down.
GCTATCCTTTGCTTCAGTTCTTGCAAATGAGATATGTGTATACTGAAAAATTGTAGGGATACGTAAAATTTGCGCTTTGAATACATAAATGGAAAAATTACACGACTCTGCAAAAAATTAGAATTATGAAGAATGCAATTGTATTGTATTGACGCTTGATAATTTTGCTAAAAAAACGTTCAGTATGCCTTTGAGGATGTTTCTAAGATTTTAATTCATGCTTGTTATATTTCCTTAAATTAGGGATTAGACTAATAAGAAGAACTGTATTCTGGACATTCTTCTGATATGAGAGCAGGTTCGAATCCCGAATTAGGTATGGATAGAGAGAGCTCTTGTATTACGGCAGCTGCTTTTTTCTTCCCTTGAACGAGTGGTCAGAAATTAAGGAGGGGTAACAATGATTACAGCCCATTGAGTTTTTCACTTAAACAATCAATTAAGCTGGAGTTCGCAACTTTTACATGAAAAGTTCGAGATCTTGTTGGTTCAGATTTAAGTTTATTGATATTCTTTTGCACAGCAACACAATACGTCTATTAAAGTGTGAATCCAGTGCATCTGACGTTGAAAAAGGTTACTTACTGAAAACCGTATTTTTGTTGAATTGCCCTCAGAAGATGCGTGTCAGCCCCATCCTTCATTACTATTTGTCCATCTTCTGAGTCATCAAACCATATGCAAGGGAAGTTAAGCTATTCACAGAAAAAGGGAAGAAAAAGGAATGAGATTATTCCCTTGCATCAACTTAAATAAAGGTACGTAAAAATCAAAACAGATAGTTTATTTCAGTGCCTAATTAACGTCGTGGAAATGAATGAAACGCTAACATTCTGATGTACATAGTAAACATTAGAGATCAGGAATAAACGAGGGTTGTACCGAAAGTAATGCAAAAGTGGGCATAGCTTTTTTATTAACTGACAGAGGTTGTTTAAATTGCACATGTTGGTAGAGCAAATCGTCCTCTATAGTAATCCATCTTCTTCATTGCAGGTAAATAATGGATTTCAAGCAGAAGCAACGTGCCGTCATTAAATTGTTAACGAAGGAAGGGTGCAGGCTGTCCGACATTAACAGAAGACTACAGCATGTTTACGGAGATGACACCATTGACAACAGCAATGTGCACAGATAGATGAAGAAGTTTAAAGAAAGGGAAACCAGCATTGAAGACAAACCACGCAATGGGAAACCATCATCAGCGACCAATGACACAGATCCTCGACGAGTGAATGAATTGATTCGCGCGGAGAGACGAGTCACAATCCGTGAGTTCGCTGCACAACTGGACTTTGATCATAATGCCATAAAGAAGAAGTTGGAAGATTTAGGGTATCGGAAAGTGTGTGCCAAGTGGGGTACCTCGGCAGTGGACACCTGATTTGAAGGAGAGAAGGGTGGAAGTCTTCTCTGATTTTCTGGACGCGTTTGAAGCCAATGAAGACATATTTTTTCCAATCAGGTGACAGGGATGAAACGTGTGCGTATCTTTACGATCCGGAAGCAAAGAATCAATCCATGGAATGGCGTCACACCCCTCTTCACCGAGACCTAAGAAGTTCAAGAGCCAGCGATCAGCATAGAAAGCCATGGTGACTGTTTCTGGAGATGACAAGGGGTGTCATTCTCCTAGATTTTCTGGAACGTGGCCGTACCGTGACCAGCGAGCGGTGCATTGAGACACTCAGAAAGCTTAGAGAAACCATAAGGAGGAAGAGACTGAACAAGATTCTGAAAAGGATCCACATTCATCATGACAATGTGAGATTCCGCACATCTTTGGCAACAAATCAGACGCTCAGCAAATTAGGTTGGTCGATGATTCTCCATCCACCATACAGCCCAGATCTGGCACCCTCCGACTTCCACCTGTTCCGTCCAATGAAGGGAAGCTTCCGGGGACAACGATTTGATGACACAAACGAGGTTAAAGCGGCTGTGAAGAAGTGGGTACAACAGTCCACATTTGAATTTTTTCAAAGAGGATTCGAGAGTTGGCTTCAGTGATGGCGCAAATACATCGTTTGCGATGGAGATCATGTTGAGTTGTACCTTTGTATAGAGAAAGAGTTACTGTACCAAAATCTGTAATTTGAACGACCTCTGTCAGCTAATAAAAAAGTTATGCCCACCTTTGTATTACTTTCGGTGCAACCCTCTTATATGCTTTTATTGCTTATCAAAAAACTTGAAAACCGAAATGGAAATCGAACTCACGTCTTCAAACGTTGCTCGATTGTGGTTGGTTGTTTATCCCCGACGGAAAACCTTTTAATTTACACGAGGAGCTGAATTGCTAAGCCCCAGGACACAAGCGGTCAGATTTGTTTGTTACGAAGGGTATCTAACTTTGGACAAATAGCCTAACGTCATCGATGATTAGGACTGTGCGTGCAGACTAAAATTCAATGATAAGATAAAATCCCTGTGTTATGCACGATTAAAACAAACGAAGTCTGAAGATGGCAGATGGATTATGTAAAATTACATTTAATGAAATATATAAAAGGTTAGAATGACCTTCATAAGATCTTTCAGACTCCCCTGGAGTCCTTCATCAGATGAAAATGCCCGCATAAAAAGTTGTCATGGCATATAAATATAGTAGTTGTTGCCACTTAGATGGATGCAACAAAGAACCCAAAATAGAAGGAAGACAATCATGATTTTTTTAATTTTCTAAGAGCGGTTAAGGTGCTGGCAGTCGGATCTGAAGAGACATGAGAAAGAGAAATGTTGGACAGGGCCTCACTCATCTTACTAATGTACTCGTCCTTATTCATGCACACCGATTGAGAGGACTTGTCAGCTTTTAAAATGGCAATGTTCGGTGCTGAACTCAATAGTCTTAATCCGTTTTGCTCAGCGCTAAAAACAGTGAATTCCTGTTGACTGCAAGAAGGTTTTATAGTTTTGAATACTGTGAGCAACCAGATAACGGGCTAGTTCTTGCTGTTGAAGTGGTAAAGCTGAGATAATTTGTTCGGCTTGTGGAATAACTTGTAGTTTATCTGGCCTAAAAGCTGGGTATGCAAACTTTTGGCCTCTTTGTGGTGCTGCAATTTGTAGAGGTGTCAACACATAGTTACTTAGAACTTTAGTCTGCACGCACAGTCATGATCATCAACGAATGTTGCTGCCTTTGGTATGTAACTTTAACTTTCTTGTTTTTATCTGACTGCACCAGCGCATCATGGAGCACTTGGTCAAGAGGTTTCGTTCCTTAAGGCGTTAGTTGGAGATTCAAGGCACACATCTGTCTTTTCTCATAAACTGTGAAGACTTGGGTGTTATATCTCGATTCCTCAATATCTGGTGTACCCCTATTTCCCGACAAGATGCTGTCATCATTAAAAATGCTGAACGAAAAAGACCGCAATTGGCGATTCGGCAGAAGAGAGGTTATATAGGTTTCCTTCATCGAAAATCTTACTTAGCATACGCACACCTGTCTCAAAGGCTTCACCCGATCGTTTTTGACAGATGTTTAGTCACTATTTTGTTCACCTGTAATTCAGTTGCTTAAGCATACAACATGACCCACTCTCAAAAGTTAAGGCATTTAGTGGCTCAGAAACTTTTACTCGTTTCCCAACTGGTTCCCATCAAACCTCGGAGAAATTACAGATACAACCTAGTTTTATCAATCTAAGTAACCATGTGTTGACACCTCTACAAATTGCAGCACTACAAAGAGGCCAAAAGTTTGCATAACCACCACTTAGGCCAGATGAACTACAAGTTATTCCACAAGCCGAACAAATTATCTCAGCTTTACCACTTCAACAGCAAGAACCAGCCCGTTATCGGGTTGCCCACAGTATTCAAAACTTGAAACCTTCTTGCAGTCAACAGGACTTCACTGTTTTTAGCGCTGAGCAAAACGGATTAAGACTATTGAGTTCAGCACCGAACATTGCCATTTTAAAAGCTGACAAGTCCTCTCAAATGGTGTGCATGAATGAGGAAGAGTACATTAGTAAGATGAGTGAGGTCCTGTCTAACATTTCTCTTTCTCGTGTCTCTTCAGATCCGACTGCCAGCACTTTAACCGCTCTTAGCAAATTTAAAAATCATGATTGCCTTCCATCTGTTTTGGGTTCTTCGTTGCATCCACCTCCTGGCCTACGCGTCCCAGAATTACTTGGCACTATTAAGGCTTCACAAGGAGGGTCATCCTGTCCGCCCCCTTGCCTCGGAAGGGGCCAGCCCCACTTAACCTCTAGAACAGGCGTTGGCCCGCGTCCTTTCCCTTTTATTTGCTGGGTCACTGTATTCCGTATCTAATTCGGTTCAGACCATTAATCTAATCAAATCTGTTACTCCCTCATCCTCCAATTTTATTCTTGCTTCTTTAGATATTGTTTCACGTTTTCCGAATGTACCAGTTCCTCTTGCCCTAGATCTCATAGTTAAAAAACTCACCGCTTTGGCAGTTTACCCGGATGAAGTTATTCAGGCAATTTAAGGGCTATTCGCCTCATCCATCGCAGGTCCTTTTTCAGGTTCAATTGACAGATTATCAGGCAGCTTGAGGGTGCCCCAATGGGATCTCCCCTCTCCCCACTACTGGCAGAAATTGTTGTGCAACATTTGGAGCATTCTGTTTTGCCATCTTTCCCCATTAAACCTCTATTATTTTTGCGCTGCGTGGACGACGTGCTGGTCCTATGGCCCAACTCGTTGGATAATTTGTTGAAATGTGCAGATTTAATGTCGTCCTTGCATTAAATTTATGGTGGAATTGGAGTCCAATGGATCGCTTCCTTTCTTAGATTTTCTGCTTCGTAGGCATCCGGTTTCCAATCATTTAAGTTTCTCCGTTTACCGCAAACCTTCTTTTTCACCGGCTATTATTCCGTTTTCCTTTGCACACCCTAACAGCTACAAACTATCTACCTTTTATTTTCTCGTCCGTAGGGCTTTCACTCACTCTTCCAATCGTGTGCTTTTATCGGCAGAATTACAGTGGATTTCTGACCTTGCTGCAACGTTTGGGTATCTCAATCATACTGTTAACAGGATCATCGCAAAAACTAGAAGATTGGCATCTACCACTTTAAGGGGTGACCAACCAACACGCCGATTTGTGGGTTCTATGGACTTTGTCCCCGGAGTCACAAACATCTTAAAAAACATGTCATAAAAATAACCTGGATTTCGGCTTTAGAACCAACACTATCTTTAGCTTGGTTCGCAAAGAAAGAGATCCGGTAAACCACTTCGAACGATTTGGTGTGTACAAGATTCCTCTGAAGCCAGTGGATCCAGGGACCCCCCCCCCCAGGATGTATGTTGGTTATTCGATTAGGAATGTGAAATTGCGTTTTTCGGAAAATAAATATAACATTAAAATGCATGCTTCATCTACTGCTTTATCTCACCTCGTACCCACACTGGGAAGAAGCCAGAATTTTGACAACTCCAGCCAGTAAGACTAATATCCGCTTTACAGAGAGTCTGTACATCCACAGATTCTTTAATATGTGTTGTAAAGAGGATTCATCTACTCAAGTTTCCCAGGCCTGGAAAGCCATTCTACCTGTAAAAAGTAAAGAGAATTACATTCCACCCTGAAGTCTGGAACAGTGTGTCCCCCTCCTATCTGTGTTTGGTGCAGGCCTCCGGTATGTAAATTGCTTGACTTTTTATTTGCTTCTGTGTGAATTGAATTAAGTGGCAACAACTACCTTATTTATATGCCATGACAACTTTTTATGCGGTCATTTTCATCTGATGAAGGACTCCAGGGGAGTCTGAAAGATCTTATGAGTGTCATTTTAACCTTGTATATAATTCATTAAATGTAATTTTACGAAGTACATCTGTCACCTTCAGACTTCATTTTAAGCCTAACGTCACTTATGAACCACCGTGAACGTGTTTGAAAGACCCAAGTGTTTAGACACAAAACAATTCCTCATGCTTTTTTACGATGTCTCTATTTAAATAACCACTGATTTTTGAAGCCAGGATGGCAACAAAGCAGGAAGAATCCACGACTAATAGAACCCGGATATTTATTCCGATTGATTTCTTTTATTTGGTTGGAAATGCATTGGACTCGATAGTGTAAGGTGAAATAGGCGGATGAAAATGGAATGATAATCCAAAAACTTTTCAAACTCAATTAATAATTTACTAGAAAAGGGAAAATTACTTTTGAACATCAAGTATAACAGCATGGAAACGTTAATGTTTTAACTAGCAAGTTCGGAATACTTTCTACACAAATACTGACGCATATGTTCATTATTCCTACTTTTATTCGAGAATGTTCTTGAGCTAGAATGGTAAGTGAAAATTCAAGCTGAGATAAACAGACAGTTAAACTTTACTTACAGTGTCGTTTTGATGACTTTCACACAAAGTGACCCAGCAAAAACAGTCTTGCTCTCCCAGCACTATGTTGCCGCTGCCGAACCGTCAATAAAATGTCCGGGCGGCCAAAAGTTGGCACCCCATCAGTTGTCATATGCCACAAAAGGGCCATCAGTTATCCATCACAGGCAGTAGCTGCCACAAGTGGCCCTTCAGCGGCCCTGCAAGCACGTGCCAGAAATGATGGCTAGCCTAATGTGGTCCGCTAGTTTGCCGGTAGTGGCAGCAGGCAAGCACGTGACGTAACTGGTGGCTTGCCGAATCTTGTCCGACAATTTTCCAGTAGTAACCATAAAAAAAATCAAAGATAACCGCAGTTTCCCAAAGCTACACCTTTTTTTCCCCCTTACGAAACTTGTGAATTATAACACTACGCTGGGGAAATTTTCTCAACACACCGGAAAAACGCCCGTTTGGATCTGGGTGGATACGAACCAGGGCTGTCGGCGTCGAGCTTTTTACCGACCGGACTAATTTGCCACCTACGAGCGTGTGTTTGAAGCTGTCTGTTTCGTGCGGAATGTGTAATCGAATGGTTCTCTCTTTCATTTTATAATATTGCGAGGTATTTTTTATAAAAGTCAGTTTCATATAATTCGTAAATTTATTTTTTCAACGTAACGATAGTTTTTTTTTTTTTACCTTAAGGGAAGTTCACTCATTTTCAAGAAGTGTACCAACTTAAAGTCGCTTTCCAAAGTTCTGTACTGTCCTTGTCATCTTGAAAGGCGATTGTTGAATTAATATATATTTACCTGGGTTCATGCCCCATTCTGTTACATTTTTAACGTTGTATTTTTACTTTCCGTTGTCCGAAGCTACATTTGTTTTAAAGAGGAAATATATTTTATTTTAGTTCTCGTTATTTTTAGAAGCGAATTCCTTCCAGTCTTGTGTACTCAACACATGGATGAGTACATTATATACAGATAGCGTTGCTTTTTTTTTCTTTCAAATAATTAATAAATTTTGTAAGCGTATAATTCATTTTTTTCAACAAACGTTTTTTTAATGTTTTTCCAGGACATTTGTTTCAAGCGGTTTCAAATTTTTTCTTGTTATTCATGGGAATGGATTGGTTGTATTTCATGGCTGTAATCTAATATTTCATGGCTGTAATCTAATATTTCATGGCTGTAATCTAATATTTCATGGCTTAATCTGATATCTTCATCGACGTGGAATTTCATTAGGAAATTATTTCGCCTCTCTACATATGGATTTTTTCTTAACATCCACTAAAATAACACGATGGCGATAGCTTCTTCTTCAACTAACTGGTACCATGAGAGACACACCTAGTGTTGCTTCTGCGCATGCGCAGTCCCGTTGCTTCTTTCGACACGGTAAATCACGACATTCTGTTACATAAATTACCCAAATACGGTTTTCGTGGCAAAATTCTTTCCCTCTTAATGAGCTACCTCTCTCATCGCAAACAGTATGTCACTGTAAATAAAAAAACTCCGATCTACTTAATATTTCATGTGGAGTGCCTCAAGGTTCGGTATTGGGACCATTACTGTTCCTGTTATATATTAATGACCTTCCTCTGTGCCTGCAATCAACTCATGCTTTGCTATACGCTGATGACACTGTCATTTTTCAAAAATGTCATGATTTGCATAAGTTACAGATGATGATCAATAATGATCCATCAAATTTATCTCATTGGTTATGCTCTAACAAATTATCACTTAATATTCTAAAAACCAACGCCGTATATTTCCGAAACGTTCATAAAAGAGAGGACATAAATAACTTTCCAGTCAGGATTATTGATCTCCCCTTAAAATTGTGGACAAAGTTCAGTATCTTGGTGTTTGGTTTGATGAATTCTTTAACTGGAATACGCATGTTCAGTTTGTTTTAAAAAGTTTCCTTACAGGTTGGCCTGCTTGGTAAAATTAAGCATCTCTTCCCTATCAATGTCCTAAAAACATTTTACTATGCTTTTATTTATACCTATCTCTCCTATTGTCTGGAATCTTGGTATTCAAATATAAGTGCAAACAATAAGTTATGCTTGCTCAAATTACAGAAGAAATTACAGAAGAAATCTGTTCGCTATATGCTGAACACAGATTACATATCTCATTCAAAACCATTATTTCTAAAACTAAATATTCTAAAAATTCATGAGATTTTTACCTTGAAATTAGGTATCATGTTTTTTTAAATAATGCATCTTAAACTGCCTATTTTTCAATCTGACATCAAATATCTAGATTATTCTATCTTCACCAGATCTGTTGCTAACAACAAATTATGTCAGCCGTGTGTTAGACTTAATTATGGTTTAAATAACGTACTGTATAGAGCCATTATCCTATGGAATAATCTCCCAGAGAGCATCAGATCCCTGGAAAATATCAAAAAGTTTTCCTTGTCTCTGCGAAATTACATTGTAAATCACCCTGATCTCCATAACGAATCTCAACCCTATCTTTAAATTGTAGTTCCAAGCATGCTGATAACAGTGGTGTTTCTGTTATAACCATCTTACTTGCTTTCACATATGCCATATGTTTTATTCTTTTTCTTACATCTGATAGGGGAAATCGCCTTACAACCAATGTGTTCAGATTCCTCCTGGTGTATTGCTATTTCATATAACTGTAAGTTTTAAATGTGTGCAATATATAATTGTATTGTATTGTATTGTATTGCTGTTGGGGTTGCATTGGTTGCCAGCTGCAGGCCACTAGTGACACTTGCTTGGAGGCCCACAATTCACGGCGATGCTGCAGGGCCATCAATAGCTGCCAACTGATGGCGCTTCCACCAACGCACCGCTCCCGGGCCGTGAGCGGCAAATTTCAGCCAGAAGTGAACCATCACTGCCAGCTGGTGGCCAACAGTTACCCAGCACTTGTGTTTTTGCAGGGTTACCTGGTTATCAAAAGCTTTGTAACTGAAGAAATTCTCCGGTCTGTGGTTCATAGATAAGCAACCTTTCTGGTTTGAAATCCATTATCTATACTCCCACGCAGAGTGACTAGACGTCCGGTTTTTGGAGGACATGTTCTCCTTTTCTTGCCATGTCCTCCTGTACTCCAGGCAATAAAGGAAATAGCCCACATGTCCGGTTTTTTCAACAAGGAATAGTTCAAATACCCTTCGATCAAATTCTTCTGTTTTAATCATATATCCTATCAAGCCACCGCTAAGATGTTTTCGTTCATTTCTGGATTCTCGGTCGCACACTCTCTTCTCCTCCGCTCAAACATTTCTGCAATGCTTCACTTTTGAGTCAACAGCGCAGAGAAAACCCGCCAGTGCGAGTTAGTCTGTCTTTCGTTCATGGCACGTAGATGGTGCCGTGCGGTGCAGATGTGTAAGCAGTTAGCTCATACTGCTTGTTTTGTGTGTGTTGTGAGCCGTTGCTGTGAGTTTTTTTTTATTTATAATTAAAGTTTCTTAATCAATCATTGAGGGGTATGCTGCTGGTTAAATAGAATTTGAAAGACATGTCATGCTCTGAATTTCACAAATATTTACTAAAGATCCATTTTTTTTGGATGGATGTTTAAGGACCACCGTGAGCAACTCAATGGGCTAAATGTAGTCGCCGTCCCTAATTTAGGGCCACTGACTCCAGGGAAGGTAGAGAGCCAGTGCCTTAAGACAAACAACTTCCATGACTCACCGGGATTCGAACCCGGATCCATCTCGGATGAATGGTTAGAAGCCACAGCTTAGACCACTGCGCTACCGGGGCAGCGAAGAAAATTTCTTCCAGGGAAAAATATAAGTAAAAATGTTCAACAGACTAAAATCTTTCTTTCTTTCTTGAAGTTTTACACGTATAAACTCTCAAACTGAAAAAATTAAGTACAGAGTATGTTAATTCATATTTATTTTTGTAAAAATTTATTGTGTCCTCCTTTTTCTCGAAATGCCCTCTTTTTTTAATGAAAATGTCATTCCATTCCGATAGGTCATCTTGTCACCTTGCTCAAAGAATTTGGTCTTCAATAACGTTGATAGAAAGAAAAGGTAAATCGCAAAACGCGTTCCGAAATGTACTTGGACTGTTACTATCCATAGTTGTTCTGCTAGAATGATTTCAATATTTTTGGTTTCGAGGAGATATCTTTAACTGTTCAACACATTACTGAAGTACTGGATCCAGACTGTGTTGTACCCAATCATAATGCTTGCTTACACAGATCGCACCTAGTAAGTCAGCATCTCCAGAGTTCTACAGTTCATGTGTTGAAGTCCCAGAAAGTTACTCAACTTTAGTGTTAGAAAAATCTCGACTTTTACCACTTCATTTTTGTGTGTTTGTATTTTTTTTTTTGCGTTTGGTGGTTTGTTTGACGTTCTACTTTTATTTTATTAATATTTGGAGGTTTAACCCTTTAACCGGTTGTAATTAACTCCGGGTTAGAAAAATGGGATCAAATCAGCACAAATGAATTATTCTCTGTCTAAGAAGTGGACAGAACGCGACTGAAACGAGTGAACCTGCGCATAAGAATTCCTTGCCTTTTATTCAAAATAATCGTTTAGGGGATAACTTGCACTAATCATTTCGGGCAGACTATCTACTAAAAGGGATGTAGCAATGATGTAAAACCTAAGAAAGGAGAGATATAAGTCACTTGTTTCTATGCAGTGGCATGATGCCCGTGTCAGGAGAACTAGGCTTCCCCCATTATGGAACAGAGAATAAAGGACTAGAAGGTAATGATCTTCACATGTTGGGGTCCCTAATGGCCTAGTGGTCAACGTACGTAACTGCAACGGAAAAAAGTCTCATGATCGATACCAAGCAGCTACGAACGCTCCAGTCATGAAATATCCGCTTGCGTGGGATGGGTACGTTAAGCCGTCGGATTCCGGGCATTGGTTCCCAGTTATAAATAAGGGCGTCTTCGTCTTCCTTTCTTCCTCGCTTCCGTGTGACTTTGCTGCAGGACAGTCTAGCCCAAATTTCATAACTTCCTGTGGGTTGTTTAAGACTGGTGGTGAGATAATCCCTAAAATCATCTACATAAATCTCTAAATTATTACGCGTGACAAATTTTTGATCAGTACTGCAGAGATGTGGTGGGGGACTATTTTGCCGTAGCTTTCGTAAAATGCGGCTGTCATGTGGGAAAATATCTGTTTAACGAGCATAGACAATTCGCACACCATTTGATCCAGATACACTGGCCTCTTAAACGGTTAGCGACCACTTTAAGCAATAAATATTCGCCCGTCCCTAATTTAGATCCACTGGTTCCAGAGAAGGGGGAAAGAGACAATGCCGTAAGACAAACACGCCATCCATGCCTCACCGGTACTCACATCCGACGAATAATTGAAAGCCAACGCTTTGTATCCCTCCACTATTGGGACGGTGTTCCCTTTTGTTATCGAGATATGCAATGAACAAAAGTTTAAAATTTACGTATGTGGAATTCAAGAAGGAAATTGATACCCATGCTCTTACGGATTCCACATTTCATAATAATATTTTGCTGGGAGTCAGATTTGCGGACCCTGCGTGCTCGTTGAGCTCTCGTACACCTCCTTTGTCACAGTGTCTTAATCTTTCGATTCCTAATGGACGATACGATTATTCAGATTGAGAAATATGATGACTCTCTTTCATTTGCGACTGGGCTACTTATCGGAAATGGAAAAAGAGGCAGACATGGTGAGCGAGAGAGAGAGAGAGAGAAAGTGAGTGAGAGAGAAAGAGAGAGAGAGCTTTTTCTCCTTAAAGAGGCTGACACGCTTTTACACTTTTTATTTTATTCTTATTAACAACAATCTTTAATTTTTTCTTATTTATTTGCCTAATAATTAACGCGTCTATTTCGATCATTTGAAACATTGTCGTCATGGGGTGCGAACGGGGACCCAAAAGGCGTCATTCGCCGGACTAATCCTCGGTGGTACCCCTCTCCCCTTCCCCTTTGGGATCAGGCTCGTGTCCTGTCTACCCATCAAGATACACCCTCATTGCTTTTAGTCAAAAGCATATGTATCTTCGCTCATCGAGCTTCGTGTTGTAATGCCACGTACCCATGCGAGGTTCCACGGCCATGGAGGGATTCATTTCCAGGGTAGCGGGCCTTCGGGATGGCACTACACATATTTTGTAATTCTTATGTTTGCAGGGATTTCTACTGATTTAGTGTTTTTCACTCCATGTCATTATACACTTTTGTATTACACTTACCTTGCAACATGTCAACAGTCTTATTACTTCACTAATGGGAGTATTCCTACTATACACTATCTTCTGCACATTGTTACTTAAAGTTTAGGTTCTTTCGAGACTCCGTGGGAATGCACCAGTTGATATGTGGCGCATGCTCCTGGCTGTCATTTTACGTCACCTTACGTTTGCAACTGTGTATATATACCTGGACACGATATCACATACACTAAAGAGCAATTGAATTAAAGATACCTGCCTAGTAACGTGTAGCACCACCTTTCGCCCTGATGACGGCGTCGATTCGTCTCGGCATGGACTCGACAAGACACCGGAAGCGTTGGGAAGCTATACGGATCCACAACCCCTGAACAAGCTCCCACAGTTCACGAAGATTTAATAGAGGTGGGTCAGAGCCTCCAACATCTCTCTCGATGGCATCCCAGATGTGCTCGACGGGATTGAGGTCAGGTGACCTAGGTGGCCAAAGAGAAGCGAGGTCACGTCAGTGGAGTGTTTATCCAACCATTCGGATACAATTAGGGAGCGATGGCACGGTGCATTGTCTTGTTGCAGGATGAGGTCCCCAGTGGGATGTTGAAGACGCACAAACGGGAACAAATGATCGTCGGGACAATGTCACACGTAATAGGGGTCCCATTTCAATCCACGTAAACAGTCCCCTGACGAGAATGCCACCCCCACCAGCTTGAAGAGTACCCTGCTGGCAAGAAGGATCCATCGCTTCATGCGGTTTGCGCCGTACTCATATCCTGCCATCCGCATGTACCAACGTGAATCTCGACTCATCAGTCCAGGCAACATTTTTCCACATGTGTAGGGTTCAGTGGCTATGTTCCCGCGCCCATGCTAATCTTTGCACCCTGTGATGTGCGGTCAGCAGCGGTACCCTCGTGGGACGATGGCTTCTGTACTCCATAGCGAGGAGATGGTTCTGGATGGTGTGGCTGCTTACACGTCTTTGTGCACCAGCATTAAATTGCCGAGTGATTTCTTGCACTGTAGCCCGTCTATCCGCTGTTACAATGCGAGCTAGCCGACGATGACCCAGCTCATCCACACGCTGTTGTCCACGGCAGTTGCCCCTTGCAGGGATGGTTTTACCAGATTCGATGTACTCACGGTGCACCCGTGACACAGTGGCTCGTGAAAATCCCAGTGCCTGCTCGACTTCCGAAATGGAGTGACCCATTCGTCGGGCCTCGACAATTTGTCCACGATCAAATGCGCTTAGATCTTTCGTCTTACCCCTACTGCGTCCGACTCTTACTGATTCCCGTCGCATCACTCCTTATATTGTCGGATCTCTGCATACCTTATGTCGTTTTCCGTTTGCAGGGCTGCCCACAGCGTCACATTTGCGTAACGCCAGCTGTCTGTAATTCAATTGCTCTTCAGTGTATTGTCTGATAATGAGAGCATAGTACTCTCGAAAGATTTCACTTTCACCTGCACTTATTTGTTTTTAGGATTTTAGTAAAGATTTTAAGTGTCGATGGTGATTATTTGTACTAGTTTAAGCAATATACGTGCATAGACTGTATTTCAGAGTTTCATTTCGTCATGCTGTTAAGCCTTTTGATAAATAACCAGTTGTCTAGTAAGACTCTTCAGAGGTGATAATATAGAGGAGCACCGCTAAGTCGGAAATACTAGCATTTTTGTGATTCTGGTTACCCTCTTTTGGGAGGAATCTATTCTTGGCTCCATATGTAGAAGTCAACACTATCAAAGTAGATACATGATATTCAGTGCCGTGATTATAACATTTGTTTAGTCTAAAAAGACAGGACTGTAGAATTGGAGTCCGGCCACACAAAATGATACGCAGTTTAAAGCTGTCAGGCGTGTATCCTTTTGAAGCGAAGAGCTGACTGTGTGACCAATGCTCGTGCGTTTCGTCTTACTGCACATGCAGCGCGCGTGATTATACATGTTTTTGTTTGGATTCTTAACAACCGTGTGATTATACACTGAGGAGCAATTGAATTAGAGACAGCTGGCGTTATGCAAATGTGGCGCTGTGGGCGGCCATGTAAACGGAAACGACATGACGTATGCAACGATTCGACAATATAAGGAGTAATGCGACGGGAATCAGTAAGAGTCGGACGCAGTATGGGTAAGACGAACACCTAAGCGCGTCTGATCGTGGGTAAATTGTCGGACTCCGACGAATGGGTCACTACATCTCGGGAATCGTGCAGGCACTGGGATTTTCACGAGCCACTATGTCACGGGTGCACCGTGAGTATATCAAATCTGCTAAAACCATCCCTGCAAGGGCCAACTGCCGTGGACAGCAGCGTGTGGATGAGCGGGGTCATCGTCTGCTAGCTCGCATTGTAACAGCCGATAGACGGGCCACAGTGCAGAAAATCAATCGGCAATTTAACGCTGATGCACAAAAACGTGTAAGAAGCCACACCATCCAGAACCATCCCCTCGCTATGGGGTACAAAAGCCATCGTCCTACGAGGGTGCCGCTGCTGACCGCACAGCACAGGATGCAAAGATTAGCATGGGCGCTGGAACATCGCCACTGGAACATAGACATGTGGAAAAATGTTGCCTGGACTGATGAGTCGAGATTCACATTGGTATATGCGTATGGCAGGATATGAGTACAGCGCAAACCACATGAAGCGATGGATCCTTCTTGCCAGCAGGGTACTCTTCAAGCTGGTGGGAGTAGCATTCTCGTTTGGGGACTGTTTAGGTGGACTGAAATGGGACCCCTGATACGTGTGATATCGTCCCTCACAGGTCAACGTTACCGCGATATCCTGGACGACCATTTGCTCCCGTTTGTGCGTCTTCAACATCGCACTGGAGGCCTCGTCCTGCAATAAGACAATGCACCGTGCCATCGCTCCCGAATTGTATCCGAATGATTCGATTAACCCTCCACCGAAGTGACCTCGCTTCCTTGGCCAGCTAGGTCATCTGACCTCAATCCCGTCGAGCACATCTGGGGTGCCATCGGGAGAGATTTTCGAGGCTCTGACCCCCTCCATCAAATCTTGGTGAACTGTGGGAGCTTGGTCAGGGGTCGTGGATCCGTATGGCTTCCCAATGCTTCCGGTGTCTTGTCGAGTCTATGCCGAGACGAATCGCCGCCGTCATCAGGGCGAAAGGTGGTGCTACACGTTACTAGACAGGTATCTGCAATTCAATTGCTCTTCAGTGTACATGATATTAGTTACCTATTGATAACGAGGAACAGTACACCAATTAAGTAGTAAATAGTAACACTATGCTAGTGATTCGATTTATTGGCGTAGGAAGTAGACACATAAGCGTTTCCAATCTTTCGCACATCAACCAGATGGCTTTCTCAAGAAAGTTAAACAGAAACTGCAAACTGAAAAATAGAACGCATTAACAATTAGAACGCGGGAATTTGACTTGACTATGAATAAATTTAGGGTACACGAAAAATACGTCGTCCGCATAACGCTGCCAGGTGGTAGGCCTTGGGGTAATGCTGGAGCTCCGATGGGATCCTCACTTTCAACCGTCCTTTGCAGAAGCAATACTTCGCCCAATTGAACAGAATATATTCTCCAGCATCACTCTACGGTCTACTACCTGGTTGAGTATGTGGACAACGTATTTTCCGTGTGGCCTTACGGAAACGAGACTCTTCCAATTTCCCTCGATAAAATCAATGATATACATCCTACGATCAATTTCACAATGGAGCTTGAATACAAAAACACTTTACCTTATCTGTATGTTTTATTGAGAAATTCGCCTGACAACCGCCTCGGTATACAAGTCTACTATAAACCCACGTCGGACCCCAACCTGATGCTCCGTAGCTCTTTCTTTCCCGCAGAATACAAAACAGTTATCACTACCCATTCTAGACAACACGAAATTGAAAGCGTCATCAAGTTAGCCACTGATGCAGGATATTGGTGACGAGAAATAGTGAAAAACCACCTCTCTCCTGCGAAGCAGGCGTTTATGCGATCCCCTACAGTATCCGAACGGCTCTAAACGATACTACATTGGAATGACCAAGCGTTCGTTTGGGATCAAAGTCAACAAACATAAAAGGGACACAAAATCCGGTAAACTGGCCACGGCACTATCCATAGAAGTGAAATTTAAGTCCACTACTCCTATGTGGGATGATATAAAGAAATTAGCTACCTACTCTACCCCTAAATGTACAGCCATTCAGAAAAACCTTGGAGATCATTACCAACAGCGATACTTGCAATGATTGTATCTCGCTCGAGTTGCAACGAATTTGGAACCAATTCTTCAAGTAACGCCTTCTTCCTAGTAGGAAACCGCGCGTGCAACCAACGTGATGCCTCGTATCTTTAAAGGAATATAACATCGTATCTATTTATTGCCAAGTCCAGTTCCCGCGTTCAAATTGTTAATGCGTTCTATTTTTCAGTTTGCAGTTTTTGTCTAACTTCCTTGAAAAATCTATCTGGTTGATGTGCGAAGGCTTGGAAACGCTTATGTGTCCATTTTTTACGCCAATAAATCTTACTATTTACTACTAGTTACCTATTTTTGAGCTTTCTTCGTAGAAATCAAATTTTTAACTTCCTGTAGACACAAACGAGAATGGGGCGATGGGTTCGTAGTACTTCTCTGTTGTCTTCAATTCTGCGGAGCTGTGACTGTGATGCCTGAAGTGTCAGAAGCGCGGGGTATCGGCCAATATATCTCGAGCTAGACCAAGGCCGCCTAAAAATATAAGGCAGTGACATAAGAGAGATGAGTTTCCTCCTTTTTCGATGTCGCACTTATGTTACACTGCCTGATACGTTGATGTCGTGTTTGACGTCATACATGATAGCGTTGGAAGCCAGCCTGAAGCCTTAGTTTCCGAATGACATCTCTAAAATAGAGATCTCATCGTTCTAATTTCATGGCCTTATACTTTCTAGATGGCTTTGGTTAGACTCAATATTTGAGTTCAGGATGAGGTATGCGTGGTGTGCTTATCCTACGGACTTGACTCTCTCCATTTCCTGGAACCAGAAACACAAAATTAGCAATAAATTGTAGCCTTAGATGCTCACGGTGTTCGTTAAACTTAGAAGAAATAGAAAAAAATAATGAACCCAACCAGTAGTCAAACATGGCTTTGTATGGAAAAATCTGATATAAACCATGTAGTATGGCAACACCAGTTTAATATAGTGGAACCTCGTTTATACGTGTTTCAAGGGACCAAGTAAAATTAACGTATAATTGAAAAAAATTTATAAACGAAACTGAGAAAGTTAAACATTAAGGGTTATTTCAGAATTTTTGGATCGGCGACGTTTTACGTATTAATGAGAAAACATATAAGTGAGGAGCGTATAAACGAGGTTCTATTGTATATTTGTATTGGATTAAATTTTAACAAAGAAAAAAACAAACTTGATTGCATTAGTGTTTCAAAGTTGAAATATCGTATGAACTAATACATGCGTTTGGATACATTTCCAAGGCTAGCTTTAATTAATTAATGTCTGAAAGAAATCAGTGTCTCTATTGGTCGTTTATATCTAATACAGATCAACATTTAGGAAGAAGTTGATAATAGCTCCATAAAAGTTTGGTAGGTATTACCCTGAACGCAAAGTATTGGATCAACAGGAGATAGTAATGATATATCGGAGTTTCAACAGATGAGGTAAACACTTGGATACCATGTCGTAAAAATGCATAACGTAGTTACCAAATTTATTGCGACCTTCAAAACTGTCTTTACTTTCATTGTAGCTGGAGTGCAATTCGTTTCCTCTACATCAGGAAGGTTTCATGTAGAAGCTCTCTTCTAATTACCTGCAGATTATACATACAAAACAATTTAGTGTATGTGTAAAGTCTAAATACGTATACACGTTATGGTGCATATGTCTAACAAAATTATAAATTTTATGTCTAACAAAATTATAAATTTTGTCTGCTAATTTCAATTCTGAAGTAATCACAAGGTGTTTTAAAAAATATTAATAAAATAGGATTACCTTTCGTGGGCGTATGACAACTACATCTGTATGGAGAGGGGTATCATCATCATTGTCAACCATTATCAATCCACTGCTGGACGAAGGTCTCCCCAAGTTTCTTCCACAACGGTCTGTCTTGTGCCATTCTCCTCCATGTTACTCCCTCATACTTTCGAATCTCATCCACCCATCTCACATGTAATCTTCTTCTGGGTCTTTTCCTGTCCCTTGGAATCCAGTCTAAAGTTTCAGTTGTCCATCAATGGTCTGTCCTTCTGGCAACTTGTCCAGCCCATTGCCATTTCAGGGATTTTACTCTGCTCATGATGTCTTCCACTCTTGTCATTTTTCTGATCCACGAGTTCCTCTTCTTATCTCTACTAGTTACACCAAACATGCATCTCTCTACGCTTCTTTGAGTTGTCTGCAGTCTTTGTATGTCTCTTTTAGTTAAGGTATATTGACGCATAAATCCTTTAAACAAAGTACATCAGACTTTTCCTCGTGTTTTTCAGTAGCTTCAAGTAGTAAATTTTCAGCTTGGAAGTAGTGGTCGTCATTACCGTTTCAGTTCCTTTTTTATTTTTTATTTTATTTTGTGTGTGGACGTAGGTTCGTTTGGATGCTTTGTCTGTCCATAGAAAAGCATTTGGCAAGATTGGTAACCAGTGTTAGAGAACCAAACAATATTGCAAGATAAACCTTTAGAATATGGGATATGTGATTTCCAAATAGAAATCTACGATCTATACAGTTTATCTAAAATTTTGTAAATGTAAAATTGACAGATAATTATAAATTCAAGGAGAATGTTTTAACTGATCAGAAGATATGATATTTACTCCATAAGCTGGGTTTAGTTATTTCGTATAAAACAATACATGTAGAGAGGATGTTCACGCACGTTTAGAACGTTTTTGATAAGAAACTGCAGAACACGAAAGAAGTTCAAAGAATTGAAACTGACAACAGAGTATTAGATGAACACGAAATAAACATTTGCTGCAGTTAAATATCTCATGCTAAGAAAATGGCGCACGTAAACAAGCTGTGGATAGAAGTTTATATTGTTGCTGCTTATGAAGAGACATATTCGTATTCTGTGATTAGAAACACTGTGAAAATCATGGAACTAGCACTTCTAAATGCAAAATAAGTAATATTATTTACAATAGAGGGAAACACTCTCAAGCATTGCTTTTAACAGGAAAAAGAACACCTAACGAACATCCAAAGAAGATGCTTTACGATTATTGCAAAAGTCTCAGGTCTTAAAAGAAAATCCACTGACCCAAAGAGCAACCGCTAAATCGTTAAAAAATCTCTGTTTCAACTGTAAGCAAGATAATAAACAAAAATTTGGATCTGAAAAAAAATCCGAAAAACATAATGTTCACATTGTCTTCTCCGACGAATCCCTCTTCTGCCTGCAACACCACGATGGTCAGATTCGCGTGTGGCGGCACCGCGGCGAGAGACTGTATGACGCCTGTATTATGCTTCGTCATACCGGTCCGTCGCCTGGCGTTATGGTTTGTGGCGCATTTGGATATGACACCCGCAACCCTCTGGTACGCATCGCCGGAACACTCAACAGACACCGCTACATCTCCGACGTTTTGGAGACTGTAGTCATGCCTTACCTGCAGGACCTGCCAGCGGCCTCGTTTCAACAGGACAATGCGCGCCCGCACGTGGCACGCATTGTGCAACAATTCCTTACGGCACACCAGGTGTCACTGCTGCCGTGGCCCGCCTGTTCTCCCGATATGTCGCCCATCGAACACGTCTGGTTGCTGATCGGCAACCGAGTGGCCTGGCAAGCACCAACCGCGGCTATGCCTGATGAACTGTGGCTACGTGTGGAAGCGGCCTAGGCCGACATACCCTAAGCCCACATCCAAAGCCTCTTTCGTTCGATGCCGCGGCGTGTAGCGGCCGTTATTGCCAGCCATGGGGGCCACACGAATTATTGATGTCTGCGTGTTCCGCATGTCGCACGGGCCTGTAAGCTCAATCGTGACATCTTTGTATCTGTTGTTATGTCTCCAGTAAATGTGGCTTTGCTATCTCGTGTCCTTCTTGGTGTTGCATTTTGGGTGGCCAGCAGTGTATTACCAAAATATTTTTTAAACTCCCATATTTAAAGAGGAAATACCATTCTTTTATCCACAGAGCATTCAAAATGTAGAACTCCATCGGGATAAGCCTACCAATCGTAGATCCAAATCTGCTATTCTTTTTCTCAAAAAAAAAAAAAAAAAAATTAAACATGAGACAGGTATCAAGTCTACACCTCTTGCTCATATTCCTTTAAAGTCCCCTGATGTGTCACCAATGGGTCTGCTAAAAAGCGTGCTTTCTAAACGCAGACCTAAAACAATGATTGGAAAGCAGTGAAAGAGAAGTGTAATAAAATATCACTACCAATTTAAAGAAATGCCTTGTAATCTTGGAAATCTAGATGCAGATACGTAGTCTAGAGAAAGGCTATCAGATAGAACATCTAAAAAAAAAATAATTTTATTTTAAAGATTAATTACAGTATATTACCGGAAAATCATTCTGAAAATGCGTAAACATCCTCTGTACCTATTTCGTTTTAGAAACTACTGCTGTATCATTGTAGAAAATTATTAATTATACCTACTTCTGTTAAAACAATAAGAGGAGAACTACGTGAAAATCAAAATATCGCCAACCGTTTGGGATGAATTTAGTTGGTATTTGGTTGGAATATGACGTTTACTTAACCGTAGCATAATCCCTGGTACCATTACAAAATGAGTGGGCATTCAAAAATACTCTAAAGAAAGAGTTTTGATAAAGAACATGATTTTCCTGAGAATAATGAACGGCTTGCAACGATGCCTCATACTGAAATCATGTAAAGGACGAGAAACGTTATACGTAATCAGCTGACCCGGTGGCCAAGTGGTTTGAGGCGCTGTTTTATGTCCCGGACCAGATATGGGTCGTGCGTCTGTCTGATGGTATAGGCTCTTTCTCCAATCAGGAACCACTGACCCAAATTAGGAACCAGCGACTGCTTGGGGTCCAACGAGTCGCATATGTGGTCGCGAAACTCCGACTCAACGGCAAAACAAAGTATATAAAAGCAGCAGTACCATCACTGTTTTCCTGAACAGGAAAGCATGAAAAAGATATACGAAAGCAGGACTACCATAACTGTTTTCCTGAACAGGAAAGCATGAAAAAGATATACGAAAGCAGGAGTACCATAACTGTTTTCCTGAACAGGAAAGCATGAAAAAGATATACGAAAGCAGGACTACCATAACTGTTTTCCTGAACAGGAAAGCATGAAAAAGATATACGAAAGCAGGAGTACCATAACTGTTTTCCTGAACAGGAAAGCATGAAAAAGATATACGAAAGCAGGAGTACCATAACTGTTTTCCTGAACAGGAAAGCATGAAAAAGATATACGAAAGCAGGAGTACCATAACTGTTTTCCTGAACAGGAAAGCATGAAAAAGATATACGAAAGCAGGAGTACCATAACTGTTTTCCTGAACAGGAAAGCATGAAAAAGATATACGAAAGCAGGAGTACCATAACTGTTTTCCTGAACAGGAAAGCATGAAAAAGATATACGAAAGCAGGACTACCATAACTGTTTTCCTGAACAGGAAAGCATGAAAAAGATATACGAAAGCAGGAGTACCATAACTGTTTTCCTGAACAGGAAAGCATGAAAAAGATATACGAAAGCAGGACTACCATAACTGTTTTCCTGAACAGGAAAGCATGAAAAAGATATACGAAAGCAGGAGTACCATAACTGTTTTCCTGAACAGGAAAGCATGAAAAAGATATACGAAAGCAGGACTACCATAACTGTTTTCCTGAACAGGAAAGCATGAAAAAGATATACGAAAGCAGGAGTACCATAACTGTTTTCTTGAACAGGAAAGCGTGAAAAAAATACACGAAAGCAGGAGTACCGTCACCGGTATTCGGGAGTTGAAGGGGCATGAAATATGCTCTACTACGATGCAAATTTGGAAGCTGTAATCCTCCATATTCGCTATATATGATTGTCGATTGCTTCGACTAGCGAATCCTCTGGTGGTTATATTCAAATTTACCGGAAACTTGAAACTTAGTCGATCTCAATGGTGTAGAGGTTAGCATACTCTGACGCTATCTGGGAGACGCGGATTCGATTCCCACTCCAAGACGACGAAATTTTCTAGTTTTCGGATATTATCTTACTTACCATTCATGTCATATTTACACCAATAAACGGATTAACAGCTTCCAAATTTGTATTGTACAATGGCGTACTCTGGTATTTCATTCACTGATGCTCTCCTACATCTACACAGTGAGGCAATTAAGTAAGGAGATTTATTTATTTTTAAGTCCCGGTAAGACAAACAGGTAGGGAGGATATGATTTTTCGATAAGCTATTTATCAGTCATGCGGTGGCAATAGCGTTTGCGTGAGATCGATGAGTTGGCAACAGTTATTAGACGTGGCAGACGATTCTGGGTTTACTATTGCAACGTTGTTCAAGGTACGTATGCAATTCGCCATGCAGCTATGGAGGTGAGTCATTCAGAGTTAAGAAGTGAAATGCGTTGTACGATAAAATTTTTGCTATATTTTGGTAAAACGGCTTGAGAAACAGTTGATCAAAAGAACAAAGCTTGCAAAGGTAAATGTTTGCGTGAGTAAACTATTTTTTTTTATTATTGGAGGTTTAACGACCACCGTGAGCAACTGAATGGGCAATATGCAGTCGCCCGTCCCTAATTTAGGATCACATGTTCCAGGCAAGGGAGAGAGCCAGTGCCGTAAGACAAACACAACATCCATGCCTCACTGGGATTCGAACCCGGACCCCTTTTGGACAAATGATCAGAGGCCATCGCTTAGACCACTGCGCCACCGGGGCGGGGATTTTTAAATGGCACCATGATTTCAAAAAAGGGGAGCTTGGAATCATGGTGCCACTTCTAGGCCTGGTCGAACTGAAAGTGCTTTTACGCAGCGTATTGTTAACACTGTTTTGGCAATCCTACAAGAATATCGACGAATGACGTGTGAGCTCATAGCGGAGTCAACTAATCTTTCAAAAAACGCCGGCATTGCGCATTCTGCACGACAAATTACTGCTGCGTCGTTTATGTTCCAGATGGGTACCTCATTACCTGACCAGAAGACAATTGCTAGCCAGAGTTTAAGTGTGTCATGAGTGGAAACTAATGATAACAAAGGATCCAAACTTTCTAAACACCAGGGGCGGTTTTTAGGTGGGGCCAGAGGGGCCGGGCCCCACCTAAAAATTTCTATTTTTAGAAATATTTTTTTCCCTGATTCTTATTCTTTCTCTTAACTACATGGTGATAAACCTTTCCCTTCAAAAACCATTACCTAAGGCAAAACGTTTCCTTCAAAAACGAAAAACTATTCCCTGAGGAAAGAGATCACGTTCAGAGTGTGAGGTTATTGGGGCCAGCTCCAACAGGCCCCAGTAACATCACTACGCAAGCGAAGAGGAGACGATTTCCTCCCAGTCTCATTCAGTATGATGACCTACATACAACACTGCCTTAACGCGTGTGCAAAAAAGCTGTGGGGCCAGATCTATCTGGCCCCGCGCTAATTTGATTGGCCAAAAGAGTATCCATTTCCTTAACGCCGTGAAGTTCAGTCAGTTGTTTTTTCTGTGTGTGTCTCTCTCGGTGATGTGTTGTTCCTTTGTGTCGTGACTTTTTTGCTTGTCGATTACAATGAATGGAGTGGATATTTTGTTAAAATCTCCGTTCTTTGCTTTAAATCTGGAAGAAAAGCTTCACTTAAAAAACTCAGTGCTTATCACCCCAAGAATTTTTAGTTTGAGCTTCACTTAAAAAAACACAGTGCTCATCAGCCCAAGAATTTGAGTCGAAAAGCTTCACTTAAAAAAACTCTGTGCTTATCAGCCCAAG
Source organism: Macrothele yani (assembly GCA_039090855.1). Classification (NCBI taxonomy): domain Eukaryota; kingdom Metazoa; phylum Arthropoda; class Arachnida; order Araneae; family Macrothelidae; genus Macrothele; species Macrothele yani. The sequence continues at coordinate 133,860,565 of CM076995.1, read as the reverse complement.
AATTTGAGTTTCCAAGAGTATGAAGTTTACAAAGCGCTTTACAGAACTAATTTTAGTTTTAACTGAGAGGAGTTTCTGTGTTAAAAATAAATAAATAAATAAATGACAAAACCTGTATGCATAATTTGCACAGGAGTACATATATGTTTTTAGGCTTCACAAGTTCTTTAAAAAAAAAGGTTAAACCTTTCAAATAATGCAAATGGTAGTATTGTACTCATTCTATATGGGACGAAATTCATGAAACATTCCTTCCCTGCATATATTTGGAGTTATTGTTTTTTCACTACATTTTTTTATCCTGCGAATCCTGTGATTATTCCTCAGTTGAGAAATCTGAAGAAACACAAAGCACAACTAACATAAATTAATGCTCATATGTTTTAAGGTAAAAATTTTATTTAAGGAGTTTTAATATTTTTCTGTTAATAATTATGCATTCTATTCTGAGGAAATTTTTTTCGTGTGTAATACAATAGTTGACACATTCCTGCCTGATTTGGGCATTATTGTGAGTCAAGGGGGTAAACAGAGGCAGAGTAAAGAAATCTTGGTGGTAGGGTGGGTGTCTGAATAGTTGGCCTAATGAGTTTTTTTATTTCACTGTTTGACTTCTGCTACTGGCCCCACCTGTTTCAGGTTGCCACGAGCCGCCACTGCTAAACACAGTAATAACTGCCGATTAAACACGAGTCCACTTATTAGACCCCCTTACGAAGGGCGCAACGAGTGTCTGGAAACACGTAGGCTCGCCTCCTCCTAAAAAGGTTCGCTAAACCAAACCAGCTGGGCACGTGATGATGATAATTTTCTTTTATGGTGTAGTCTACCAGCATGCCGTTCCTCCAGAAATTACTGTCAATGCTGAGTGTTACATTTCAGTCTTGAAGCGTCTGCAACGACACATGTCGATTAAACGACCGGAACTGCTGGGCATAACGCCAGCACAGGTGTGGCTGCTTGTGTTTAACAGTTTCTTACGGAATGAAGTATTGAAATCATGCCACAGCTTGCCAGCAGTCCTGATCTCGCTTCGTGCGATTTCTGGTTGTTTCCAACAATGAAGGAGAAGTTCCGTGGCGCAGTATTCAATATAGATGCTGACGTTATTCAAGCTGTACAGGGGTAACTAAAGCAGCTTCCAAAAAATGCCTTCGTCTCATGCTTTGAAAAGTGGACTGAACGATGGGACCGTTGCATATGATCCGAGGGAAGATACTTTGAGAAAGAATAACCTGTATTTTGCTGTACCTATATTTCTTCATTTTGTGTGATTTCTCTCTCAATTTTTATGGAACGGACGCTGTAATATGAACAGCGTCCTGATTGTGAATACGGGTCAAGTAATATTAATGCAACGACAACTGGTCGATTGCGGATTTAACCAATGCCAGTTTGTTCAAAGGAAGCAATTCGCGCAATGGACAAATTGTCCAAAGCTACGATTCGTTTAATGGTACAATTGATCTGATGCTGATCCGTCCAATGTGCAATGAAATGTTTTCATGGCATGGGGGAATGAAGTCTGGTTTTTGCATATTCTTATCTCAAATTTCTGAGCTCAGGTAATAAGAGGGCAAGGGAAGGAAGTTTTTTCCACATGAAAAACAAAAAAACTCTCGTATCTTCAGTTAGGATAATTGGGATTAAAACATGCAAAATAAATGGGATTTTTTATTCGCTCTGGAAGCCGGGCTTTTTTTTCTGTCTCTCCTTGTCCTCGCTTATTCTGTTATTATTGTAAATATTTGTTTCCATTTCCTCATAAAATTTATTCAAAGTTTACTGCAATGGGAATATTTCAAAAATAAGAAACTTTTGAATATCCGGCGCAGTGTATTGTGGCGGAATAGTTAAAAACATCACGTAGCATTTATTCATGTGCTGTAACATATCGCAATTTACTGTGTTGAGTATGAAATTATCAGTTTACTGTGTCGATTCGCAGAGTATGTTACGACTCCTATGTCGTACTGAGATTTTGCGAATCATTCGTTTCCAAAAACAGAATGAAAATTTCGGTGGTAGGTTTCTACGATATGTCATCATCATCATAGCAGTCAACATGGAAAACTTCGGCGACGACACTTGAATATGCTATGAGTTCCCAGAGCAATTGGTTACTGTAAGTAGAAGAGCCTTTTCAGTAAATGTTTAGTATTTTATTTCTCAAATTTGACTTTGCTTTCAGCAAGCAGAAGAGAGTGTACCAAATCCATGTAATGAGGTTATTGCTCTTCTTGGCGACAAGGCCTTTCCTTCAAGCAACGAATAGCTAGAGGTCGAGACAGAGAGATAGAACGGGGGTTTCGCAGATTGAGGTCGAGACAGAGAAATAGAACGGGGGTTTCGAAGATTGAGGTCGAGACAGAGAGATAGAACGGGGTTTTCGAAGCTAGAGGTCGAGACAGAGAGATAGAACGGGGAATTTGAAGTTAGAGGTCGAGACGGAGAGATAGAATGAGGGTTTCGAAGATTGAGCTCGAGACAGAGAGATAGAACGGGGTTTTCGAAGCTAGAGATTGAGACGGATAGATAGAACGGGGTTTCAAAGATTGAGGTGGAGACAGAGAGATAGAACGGGGGTTTCGAAGCTAGAAGTCGAGACAGGGAGATAGAACGAGGGTTTTGAAGATTGCAGTTGGACTCGGAAGACATAGATAAGTTTGGCGCAGCGAAAGGTGTGGAGGCTTCTACCCGTAGAAACGCTGAAGACAATAAAAAGGATAAGAAAATGAAGCAGTGAAGAGATTAGTAGAACGTTCAAATGAAAGTAAAAAATAGAGTAATAGAAATCATTTGTAAATGCTCACTTAGATAATATCAGAACAAGTCGTTAGTTAATGAGCTTTAGCTGACAATAAATTCATCGAAACTGCAATTTTGTGGTATATTTACACATACAACGATCTGAAATTAAGCAAAAACATCAAACCAAATGGGGAAAGGAAAGCTCCCGTTGGCATATGGTTCCTCGAACGTATTTATATTTATTTAGTTTTCTTCGTTGGCAATTTTTTTCTGGGTTATACAACGGCAAGATCCGTTTTGAAGTTCACTGGAAAAAACTTACGCCTTACATCTTCATACTTTTTTTTTTATGGTTGGAGGTTTAACGACCACCGTGAGCTACTCAAGGATATAAGAAGTCTCCCGTCCCTAATTTAGGGTCACTGGTTTCAGGGAAGGGAGAGAGCCAGCGCCATAAGACAAATACAACATCCATGCCTCACCGGGATTCGAACCCGGGCACTTTCGGACGAATGAACCGAAGCCATCGCTTAGACCACTTCGGCACCGGAGCAGCCATCATACTTTTTGTTAGAAAAAGTAGGACAGTTCCACAGCAAAATAATCTTTGCCATATGTTTGAGTTTCTACGTTTTTTGCATTAATTTCAGAAAATAGATCTATTTTTTTAATCCAATGAAAATAATTCTATTTTGTATTAGATAGGATTAACGTCGACAAAAAATTTGCACATATTTTTCTATTTTTATATAGTTTCGTATTTGGATGTTGGTGGCGTTGTACAACTTGAAACATCCCTTCCTACTATCGGCCCGGGACTCATGAAGGTTTACTTTAACTCGGTCGTTCATGAGCGTTTTAGGCAACGCGTTTATTTTCTGGAGAAAAGGGTGTCGAAATTCAGTATAAGTTGATATGAAAGGGGAGGGTTCACTTAATAAAAAGCAAATACGTTTCTGGTACATTGTTCTTTAAGAGTCAGGACAATGTTCTAAAGCTTAAAGAACAATATTCGAGAAATACTGTTGCACGGTACAAAAAACAAAAGCATAAATCTACATGCTCATATTGTACGAGTATTACATTAAATTATTTTATTAAAATCAGCATTCCATAACAGTTTTATAATACCTAGCAAATGCTGAAATTAAAATATCTGTCCAGCTTATCGCGAATGACTGTTAAATTTGCGCTAAGGATTATATCACACCCAGGAACAGGAATGAACTGAAGTTTGATCCTAAAATGTAGTCCAAACTTTGTTCAACTCTTGAGATATTTCCACTGTTTCGTCTGATCCTTGCTTTCCGTATCCACTCCCGAATGGTGTTCTCGAAGAAGCCACGGTAAGGCGTATTTTGCAGAATCAAACTGGGTTAACGCAAAGCCGTCTAGAAAATACAAGGCCGTGACATTACAGAGATGAGTTCGCTCTTTTTGTGACGTCACGCGGAAACCAAAGTTCTCGATTGGATTCCAACGCTGTCGTGTATGACGTCAAACACAACACGGACGTATCTGGCCGTGTAACATGAAAGTGACGTCGCCCCACTTTTTAGCAGGCCCAACAATTTTTATGAATTACAATGAGAATTATAAGAGAAGACGTATAACTGGGGTGATCATCAAACCCGTCGCAGAAAATCCCCTTTCACATTCACAAGAAGATACATTAATGGTTTGCAAAGTTCACTTCTGCTGTAAAAGTTGTTTAGGTTTTTCAATTCTTTTAAGTTGTAGGTATTCTCTGAAACCACGAATCATGTCATTAAGTTGAAACCTGATTTCTTGTTCACGAAATAGCGCGAGTATATTTCCCTTTATATATGCTGTATCGCTGTACAAATGTCGCACAACGATACATCATGTACAGGAAAGAAACTTTTCCAAGAACAACCCTGGCCTTCTAGAAAGTACAAGGCCAGGACAGTAGAGAGATGAGTTACCTCTTTTAGTGACGTCACTCTCCAAGGCTTTCGACTGGTTTCTAACGCTGTCCTGTATGACATCAAACACAACACCGACGTATCAGACCGTGTAACATGAAAGTGGCGTCACAAGAGGAGCAAACGTATAGTTTTTAGACGGCCTTGGTTAGCGCAAGCCCAACAATTTTTATGAACAACAATGAGGATTGTAAGAGAAGACGTAACTGGGGTGATTATCGAATCCATCGGAGAAAATCCCCTTCCACATTCACAAGAAGATACATTAATGGTCTGCAAGGTTCACTTCTGCTGTAAAAGTGGGTTAGGTTTTTCAATTCCTAGGTATTCTCTAAAACCACGAATCATGTCTCCTTCATTAAGTTGAAATCTGTTAGATAACTTCCTGGTTTCTTGTTCACGAAATAGTATATTTCCTATTATATATATACACTGTATCTTTGTGCAAATGTTGTATCGCGATACCTTATATACAGGAGGAAAAATGTTCCGTGTACAACTCCGAAAACAAATCAAACACAAGAGATTAATTACAGCCACTCTTCCTCCCACAGATATCACGGTAAGTATGTTTTGTTTACTTATAATGAATTAGGTTTTTACTGGTTTGTTGTGTGGTAATTATTATATCATGAATAAAGTTTTACTGGTGGTACTTAATGGAGACACTTAATGAATAAGACCTAACAGCCAGACAGAGGTATGACAGTACTATGAACTGAGAAAAACGTACTTACTTAGAAACCTTTTATTAGAGAACTCCTGGTATTATCCAACACACACTTCACTAGTCACACTAATCGTATCACAATAATGAAGAAGAACCTAATCACATAGAACGAAGCTCTCGGCACAAAATAACGTAGCTCTTTTCATATCGAACAAAACCTCTTCACATATAAACAAAAAGCTCTCTCACGTAACACAAAAGCTCTCCTAGGTATCGTTGAACGCGCCTATTTATACTGCCTACCACCACGTCATGACTACACTCGTTGCCACATATTATTCAGCGGGAGAAATAACATCTCGTTAAGTAAGAAGATAATTTACATAGGAAAATAAAATAACAAGAGATAGTAAAATCAAAAGGAAACTGAATCTAGAGTATACGTTACAAACTGTTACGGTTGATATTGATCTTAAATAAAAAACCATTACAAAACTCAAAGCCAGAAGTTCTGTGTTAAGAAAGGTGCCGGAAACATGTTCCAGCGCATGTTAAGTAAATTATATACTCACAAATGGAAGTATTCACAACGTACCTAATTTTCTTGAAAGAGAGCAAGTAAATCACCCGGCCTTCCTCATCTTTTCATCTGTAAACTGAGATACTTTATAGGAATTCTCCATTTCAATTCGATGTTAAGATTTCCTTATGGTTTCACTGAAGGGGTCTTTTACGCAGCAAATATACAAAGTTTAAAGCAGATCTATCTCAGTTTTATACAATGTAAATTTTCAGAATCTCAAGAATGTACAAACACGTAATCAGTATAACGAATGTGAGGCACATGTTCTTTTGCGAGAAACTCAGGAATATTGGTTACGTCTGTTGGTGCCACTTATTCTTCTGCAGTACTTTAGAATAAAGTTATTTACGTTGTTTCATTATGTTAAAGTGTTAAAGGAAGAAAAATATTTACCCGTGGCTAAACATAAAAGGATTTGTGGATCAATATCGTTTTCAACGAATCAGAATAATTCACCGCAGTTCTTTCAAATCGATCACAGTTTATGACATGCGGTGTAAAATGACTGAAAGAGATTAAGTTTCTCTTGCCCAGACTCAAACCATTACGCAGTTGACTATTGGATATACATAAGTTAGCAAAAAGAAAAGAAATGGAGGAAAGAGAAACGAAAAAGCCCATGTTCTCATTAGTAGAAAAAGTTACTGTGTTATGGAGATCAAGACGGAAGCCTGATCAATTTTTGTTGTTGCACCGTGGAAAACGTGAAGTTCTGATACGCACAAACGCCTCAACAAACATCGTAATGGTAGTTTCTTGTGTTTCATCTGTTGAAAGCCTTATAATTTGTTTAAATAAGAGCTACGTAAAAAATGAAGGGCAAGAAGGTTGAACCTAGCCAAATATGTTCCAGTCATTCTAATTTAATAAGATAGAAGGTTAAATAATGAAAATTCAGAAAACCACAGCCACCCAGGTGGTAGACAGGTACGAAACACTCTCTTCTGATCATTCGTCTGAGTTAGGTCCTGGCTCAAATCCTGGTAGAAGCGTAGATGGTACGCTTGGCACTGACCCTCGTCTTTCCCTAGAACCAGTGGCTCTAAATTAGGGATGGGAGCAGTGTTGCTATTATACTGATTTATCTGTAGATCTACTGATTTTGACTCTACTGATAGATTTGTAATCTACTGATTTTTCTCTGTTTTAAGGCCACCTCTTGAATTTTGTAGTACGCTTAATTCTGAGACAAACACAGTCGAGTCACATCGTTGTGTACACCTACTTTTGATGTCAACAGCGCGTAGCCAATGAAAGAAAGCACGTGTCGTGAGCTGGCTTGGAAGGTATACGTAGTGCGATCAAAAAGTTTCGAGACGAGGAACGTAGCGCGCCAACACATGCCAGTACGCGGATGCGCGAGCAGCGGTCGAGAGCATAAACCTTCGTGAGTCATTGTACCAAGTGGCGTCGTTTTGTGAATATCAGGAGCTGTGTTACACGATATTTAGTGACCACGTGCAGAACACAGCCGAGATTTCGGTATGGACTGCAAACTAGAGCAGCGAGCGAACATCAAATTCAGCGTCAAACTCAGCAAATCGGGAACGGAGACGCATGAAATGTTGCGGACAGGCTTATGGCAAAGAAACAATGAGTCTTGCGAGGCGTTTTGAGTGGCACTCGCGCTTCAAGAGTGGCAGAACGGCACAGAAAGACGACGGGAGGTCAGGGCGACCGTCCACGAGCAAAACCCTCGAAAATGTGGACAAAATTAGGGAACTGGTGCATGAGAATCGTTGGAGAACCATTCCAGACATTACTACTCTCGTGAATGTGTCATTAGGAACAGTGCAAGAAATTCCGTCGTCGGTTTTGAACATGCACTGCATTGCTGCAAAGTTTGTGCCAAAGATCCTGAACACCGAACAGAAGGCGCTCCGTGTCTAACTCTCTCATAATCTTCGTCAGCAGGTGGTGAATGATCCAACGTTCCTGTCGCGTGTCATCGCTGTGGACGAGACTCATGCGGGTCATCATTGGGAACTCCCTGCGACTTTTTTCTGTTCCCCAAGATGAAGCTGAAGCTCAAGAGTCGCCGTTTTGAAACCGTGGACGAGATCCAGCGTGAATCGCAGGCGGTACTTGACACGATCCGCGAACAGAACTCCCAGGGAGCGTTCCAACAGTGGCAAAAATGATGACAGCGGTGTATCGCTGCCCAAGGAGACTACTTTGAGAGATATCATAGCCAAACTTAAGTAACGTGAGTACTTTGTTGTATATCTGCCTAGTCTAGGAACGTTTTAGGTGTTCTGGTAACATATCACTCGTTGCTGTCTTGAATAAAAGGGGCGATTTATCAGATTTACAAAAAGGGATGATTATCGGCTTTCGGGTCAAGGGTGACAGTATTTCTGAAACAGCGCTGTTTGTGAACTGTTCGCGTCCTGCTGTGGTTAAGGTGTATCTTGATTGGAGAAATGGCACCGTTGCGAATAAGCGACGTGGAAACTGCGGAGCACAACGTGCTATTGATGTGAGAGGTGAAATCGGCTTCGAAGGTGCGTGAGGGCCAACCGACACGCAAAAGTGGTGGAGCACCAGACTGGCCGAATGAACCAGGGGCTACCGGAAGTGTGTCTAAATCGACAGTTCGGCGAACCCTGCTGCGTATGGGGCTCCGATGCAGATGGATAACCACTGCGCCTATGCTAACGAAGGTGCATCGCCAAAAAAGCTGCACCACAGTATCGGAATTGGACCTCCGCTAATTGGCAATGCACTGCCTTCTCCGATGAGTCACGTTTTCTGCTGCACCGAACGGGTGGACGTTGGCCTATAAGGCACGAAACATCGGAGAACAAACACTCTTCAAGTATTACTGGAAAAACACAAGCTGGTGGGGGCAGCGTTATGGTCTGGGGAATGTTTTCGTGGCATTCCCTGGGTTCACTCATGCTTGTGGAAGGCACCATGGACAGAATTCATTATGAATCCATCCCTGCAGACCACGTACAGCCATACATGCTGATTGTATTCTCTGTGGCCAATGGGATCTTTCAGCACAACAATGTTACGTTTCACACAGTTAGTAATGTCCGAGTGTGGTAGGAAGAGCACGATGAAGACTTCAAAGTATGTACTTAACTGACCCCCTAATTCCCCAGACTTAAACCCAATTGAGCATCTGTGTGACCACCTCGATCGTGTTGTTCGCTCTATGGATCTTCCACCACGCACCCTCCAGCAGTTGTCAGATGCACTGCAGTCAGCATGGCTCCACATACCTGTGAACACCTTCCAACACCTTATTGAGCCACTCCCAGTTCGTCTGGCTGCTGTCCGCGTTGCACACGGCGGTTACTCTGGATATTAGCTGATGGTCACAATAATGTGACTCGACCGTGTATGTTTTTGATTATTTGACATTTACGCCTACGCCCTGTAAACTATAAAATAATTTGTGTGATTCAGTACTGATTATCAGTAGATTTCCTGATAGCTTTTGTAATCTACTGATTTTTCTCTGTTTTAAGGCCGTCTTTTGAATTTTCTATTATAGTCGGATTTGTTTTCTTGGTACTTGACGATAATGGAATTGTCTGATTTTGGAGGTGCAGCAAGCATTTCCCGGGTCTAAACAGATGTGATTTGCAACAAGAAGGAAGCAGGCGAAGGGTTCAGTAGTAATCTTACCCTAGGGCAGAATTCTTGTGGAATGCATGGCGTTAAACATTGCTTGATCTTAAATGGGGAAGAGGGCTTCTTTGTCTCTTAAGTGATCCTTCTTAAAGAAACAGTGAGATTAGATCAAATTATGTGTAGAGGATTTTAGGAAGGGAGTGTCTGACCGCAGGTCTTAAACAACCCTTAGAAATAGGAAGCTAGGAAGTTTGGGCTAGAGTACCCGATAGGATAGTGACACGGAAACTAGGTAGAAAGAGGGAGGAAGACGCCCAGATTTATTACTGGAAGGGAGGGGGGCAGTACCCGGAGTCCGACGGCTTAACGTACCTATCCGAAGCACGCCGGATATTTAGTGGTTCGAGCGTTCGTACCTGCCTGGGAAACAGTGAGAGCTCTCTTCCCAACAATTATATCCCCAGCAAGCAATGTGAGACCATGGGGGGCAGTGGGTGGGAAGAGAGATGCTTCGACACGTCACACCCAAAATGCTTGCACCCTAAAAAATAGGCGATTCCATTATCATCAAGTGCCAAGTAAAACAAAATCCGACTATACGTCTAATTCTTTGGTTTGAGACATATTGTTTTGATTATTTGACATTTACCCCTACGATCTATAAACTATAAAATAATTTGTATGATGTACTTCTGATACTAATGTTATATAATTTTTCAAGCTGCTGGCCATGGCTTCTTTTATCCATTGCCTTAGAGAAGTTAAAAAGTCATACAGTTATTTCACCGAAATTATAATTTTTGTAAAAGATGGTTAAAAATGAACTATGAATGAAGGCTGTTGAAGACTATGAATGAATGCTGTTAGAAAGGGGGTTTCTGATCCTAGATATTAAACAGACCAGGAAACAGAGTTGGCGTTTCGGGACATGTAAGGAAAAAATGCCGTTTTCTCTCTTCCCTGGGCCCGAACAACAAGAAGCCGCTTTTTGTTTTGTTTTTTCCCTTTTCTTAGAAACGTATAATTTTAAAGAACATTACCAAAAAAGAAATAAAAAAAGGGGAAAAAGTTAGAAAAAATGAAAGAGTGACAGAGATGGAGGTGTAGTTAGGCAGAAGACTAAACTCCGGTTCATTATTTGGTAAGTAACTATGAGATGCTAAGCTGCTGTTCAAAAGCTTTTTAATTGGAGGTTTGGGGATTTAATAACCACCGTTAGCGATTTGTGAAATATAAACCCTCTTTCTGTTGCCGGTGGCAACTCCAAACCCAGCAAAAACAGTGTTGCTGGACCAGCACTGGCAGCAGGCAGTAGGCCAGCGCTATATTGTCGCTGCCCAACCGTCAATAAAATGTCCCTGCGGCCACCACATGAGCCAGCAGTTCAGGCCAGCAGCTGGCCAACAGTTGGCACTTCCATCAGTTGTCATATGCCAGATCAGAGCCATCAGTTAACCACCGCAGGCAGTGGCTGCCACAAGCGGCCCTTAAGCGGACCTGCAAGCACGTGCCATAAATGATGGCTAGCTTAATGTAGTTCGTCAGTTTCCCGGCAATGGCAGCCGGCAATCACGTGACATAACGGATGGCTTGCTGAATCTTGTCCGCCAATTTCCCAGTAGTAACCATAAAATAAAAACAAAAAATTATAACCACAGTTCCCCAAAGGCACATCTCTTTCTTGTCGAACGAAATTTCTGCATAATGGAACGGTGCTGGGGAAACTTTCTCAACAAGGCCTGAAAAACACCCCTTTGGATCAGGGCAGCATCGAACCAACGACAGCCACTATACTAGTTTGTCACGCACGAGCGTTTGCTTTAGGGTGAGTTTGTTTCCTGCGCGATGTGAAACTAAGGGTTCTGTTTTTAATTTTACAATATTGCGAGTCATTTTTACTGAATGTGCATTTCATATAATTCATAAATTTATTTTTTCAACGTAACGAGTATTTTTATTTACCTTAAGGGAACTTCACTAATTCTCAACGAGTGTACCGACTTAAAGACGTTTTCCAAAGTTTTGTGCTATCCTTGTGGTTTTGAGAGTCGATTGCTTAATTACTATATTTACCCGTTCATGTCACATTCTGTTACATTTTTAACTCTGCATCTTTTTTTTTTACAACGGTCGGCAGCTATATTTTATCTGAAGCGGAAAGATATTTCATTTTACTAGTCATTATTTTTAGCAGCGAATTCCTCCAATTTTGTATGTTCAACCCATGGATAAGTACATTAATATCCACACAGCGTTGCGGTTTTTTTTCAAATAATTGATAAATTTCGTACGCGTATAACTCTTATTTTTTTCAAAATAACGATTTTTTAATGTCTTTCCGGGACTTTTGTTTGAGGAGGTTTAGTGTATGTTAAAACGAAACATTGCACAGAAATTATTTCTTGCTATTCATGGGAATGGATTCGGTGAGTTTCATGGCTGTGCGTATTCTCGATTCTTTGTGTGTTAGTGCAGGAAGTTTACTACGAAATGAGTTTCTATAAATACATGAGAGTAATTGACTATTTCTTACAATTCATTAATTATTTATATATTGGGTGTGTGCATGAGTTCTACTCGTTTTTATAGGCGTCAAAGAAATGAGGAGAACACAACAAATAACGTACCTAGGATTTCACACAATTGCCATCATTATGTATGACCTCTTGCCATCTGTCTATGACAAGGTGAATCCTATACCGGGAAAACTCCTGTGTTTTAGATAGATTCGAAACAGTCATGTAATGCCGTTTTCACATCGTCCACACCATCGAGGGTGTTCTGTAATGATCGAAAAATGTGGTAGTCCGTAAGTGCCAGGTCAGGGGCAAGGTAACACTTCCCAACCAAAATCCAGTAATTTTTGTTGAGTGATTAAAGCAACATGAAGTCTGTCGTTATCATAATGAAGAATCACGCATTTGCGATTGACGAGTGCTGGCGGCTTTGATGTCAATTTTCTCGCAATCTGTTCAACTGTTGGCAATACAGGTCAGCATTTATCGTTCGGTTAGGTGCCGACACCTCCCAGTGGATTATACCCTGGACATTCCCCCGAACACTCAACAAAATCTTTTTGGCATGCAGTCCTCCTTTTAAAGTCGATGCAGCAGGCTTTGCACCTTGGCACACATTCCGTCGACGCTTTATATTACGGTACAGTACCCGTTTCTCATCACCTGTTACAATTAGTCGCAAAAATGGTTCATTTCTGTAACGAGAAAGCAAAGAAACACAGGTACGGTCTCTCTCCTTTCGTTGGTTTGCAGAAAGCTGGTGAGGAACCCAAGCGAATGCATCCGTCTTTCGACTGTTGTTCTGTGTACCGACAACGTTTTCGCTGATTCGTGAACGGTTGGATGTGGGCCATTTGTTATGGCTTGGTCCACATACTAGTTAGAAACCATGGATGGACATCCAGGACGTGGTTGATTTTTACAGCTTCTGCCTCCGTCCCGGAATTTCCGAAGCCAACGGCGACATGTGCTATCATCAACTGCATCATGCCCATACACTTGACAGATGTTGCGGCAAGCGGCGGCTGCAGTACTGCCTTTATTGAGCTCGTAGAGTAAAAATGTTTAATGAGCTCCTTATCACATGCCATGTTACACCGTCCGTGATTTCCGTTACGAATGGCATACTCCGACAAACCTAGTGCCTCTATATGCTCCACTGCTCCACGCTTTATTGGTCGAAAATTCGGCATCGCAGCGTCATCTGTGACGTAACTACTCCGATCGCAATTTCATCTATTACAAAAACGGGTAGAACTTTTGCACACACCCAAAAATTTTCTCCCGATAATAATCTTCGTCGACGTGGCATTTCATTAGGATATAAATTTTCCTCCCTACATATGGCTTATTTTGTCTTAACATCCACTAAAATAACACGATGGAGTCGTCTTAAACTAACTGGTGTCACGATAAACTGCACAGGAGTTGCTTCTGCGCATGCGCAATCCCGCTGCTTCCACCTCATGCTGGGGTTGTTTCGATTGCCAGTTACGGGCCACTAGTGACTCTTGTTTGGATTCCCGTATAATTCACGGCGATGCTGCAGGGCCCTTGATGACTGCCAACTGATGACGTTGCCACCAACGGACCGCTACCGTACCGTGAGCGGCATATTTCAGCCAGTAGTGACCCATCACTGCCTGCTGGTGGCCAGCAGTTTCCCAACACTTGTGTTTTTGCTGGAAACTCGAACCCACATCCTTCTACTCCGTAGCCAAATTATGCTACGTCGGTACAGTCTGTTTAGCACGTAGTCCCTGCCAACGTAGTTCATGATAAAAAACCAGCAAGTAGCAAGGGCTGCTACTTGCTGTTTTGACATGTGCATCACTTCTGAGGTAGGTACTACATCTCATATATCCTCCTTGCCTAGGGAAAGGGCCGAGACGAAATCGTAGGTTTTCGGGGCAGCAGACAAATAAGTTTTGAAGCTCACGGTAGAAGTTGGAGGTAGGTGCGTCACAAACTCCATGGGCTATAAGCAGTCGCCTGTCTCTAACTTAGGGCTACTGGCTCCAGGGAAGGGAGAGATCCACTGCCGTACGACAAAAATATCATCCATACCTAAGGTGGCCAGATATTGGAACAATGATTTGAGGATAAAAGGGCATGGCGTCCCTAAATGAACTGCTGATTTGGGGACACATACGTATTCAATAAAAATATGCAAATCCTTTTGTCACAAAACTGCATTGCTTCAATAAGTGTGATTTGTATATGAAAATTTGTGTCTTAAAAGGATATATCTTGTAGAATGTTGGAATTTTTTATTGACAAAGTAGAATTATGATGACGAGAACATTTCGGCAAAAGTAAATTGCTTTACCTTAGGTATGTGTGCCGCATTAAAATCAAGCTGCACATCAAACATTTTTCATTTTGCCAAAGTTCTTCGAGGAACTTAAAACAAGTGCAGTCGAAATTTAACCACGCCAGTGGTGCAGTGTCTTAGTGCTGGAAACTGACGATGATTCGTACAAGTTGGCACGGGTTTGAGTCCCGAATGAGGCATGGGTGGTGTCTTTGTCGTACAGCACTTGCTGTCTCCTTCCCTAGAACGAATGTCTCTAAATTAGAGACCGGTGACTGATTATAGTCCTCTGAGTTGCTCGCGGTGGTCCGTTAAACTCGGAAAGAAGAAAAACAAAAATAGGCAAAATTTGTTTTCAGAAGAAGCATGTAGGAAAACTAGTACAACAAAAACTACTTTTAAGATTTTTTTTCATTAGAAATCTAACGAGCTAATGAGGAAGTGTAAATTCGAGCACACTTGAGAACAAACATCAAAATTTGAGGACAATTTGCGTCCCCAAGGGCATCAGGCGTTTTGGGGGACAGTAAACTATAAATTCGAGGACTGTCCTTAAGAATTTGGGACCTCTGGTCAACTTATTCATACCTCACCGGGATTCGAATCGGTTCCCATCTCAGGCGAATGATCAGGAGCTAGCGCTTAGACCACTGCGTCAATGCTGCGGTAAAATCAAAGTTATAATTTTGAACCGATGTACTTATTCCTCGCATCAATTCATTAGGGCACAACTGAAAATTTCGTGTTTGTCGTAAAATAACGCGCAGTAATACTTCCGATTTTCAAAATTTCTGTTGGGCTGTCACGACACGTATCTACAATCCATTCAAAACTAATTTTATCAAAATATTAAATCTAGTGGATAATGTATGTATTCAGTGTCTTAAAGAAAGCAAGGATGAGAATACGATATATTCCTGAACAAATGTCGATACGCAAGTGACAAATTGTGCAGGTTTTGTCGAAACATTTTTATGAAGTAAGCAGGTATGATATACTTGGTTCTCTAAAGAATTTATTTTAAAGAAAACCGCGCTGATATCTTAGAAAAAATGACTACAAATCTTTTAATGGGTAAAGCAAATTAAATATTCCATACTAGCACAATACGGAATACGCTTTGAGTAATGCAAAAATTACATTCAATTGTCATCATTTTATTGTTGTCTGTACTAAGCACATTTACTAAACTACACTTACAACATTTAGAAACAAATTATTCATATAATATTCTGCAACACATATTTATGAAAAGCACTTTATTTTTATATTTATGCTGGTCGCTGACATTTGGAGTTTGACCTTTACCGTAATGTGTGATTGAGTGAGGCATACAGCGATTATCTGCTTTAAAAGCTATTCATATACACAAATGCTCTACCTTGCGAATTTATTTACGAAAAGAACACATGTGTTACGTAATCCGCAGAAAATGTTGTGACGTACTACATAGGTGAAAACACGTGTCAAGACGACAAATCTACAGCGACGCATTCTGTCCGCGTAGCTCAGTTGGGAGAGCGACTAACTCCGGAGTGAGGGCAAACTTGTGTTTTCACAATGTTAAATGACACAAGTTATTCTCACATAGAAATGAAAACAAACGTTAGGCAATACGTCTTAGGAAAGTCTTCCTTAAGGTATCCCACTACGTTGAAAAAGTCATTTTGTAAAAATACATTCATTTTAAAGCCCCATTCTTTAGGATTCCAAAACTGCTTTTATTTCTTGTCTACGATGAATAGATCCAGAGCTATAGCAATCGAAATATCTTAAATCAGGTGTCAAACGAACGGGAAGTGACACTTGAAACGCGTTTTTTCCAGGATGAGATTTTCATTCCGAACTCTTTACGGAAAACCTGATAACTGCAATAGATATGTAAATAAATTGATGAAACTTGGTATACATCTTTCTTACAATATTGTGCATACAATAAACTAAACGTTTTGCTGTATGTCAGTTCAAAGTTAAGTTATAGCTATTTACATTCAGTATAGTGAAGAAATGTGTCGAAAATTCCCATTAATGCACGTAGGAATGAGTGTATCTCTGCATTGTTTAGAAACATCACTTACCTTTTAGTTCACTTCATAGATAATAGTCATGCGCATATACTGATGCAAAGAAACTGCCATCATATATCTCTAACTTTTTTGTTTACAGCATTTACCGTAAGTGACATATTTCTTTAAATTCTTTCACGAATTTCCCAATTTCTTGAAAATTTATATTGATATAATTTTTCTCTTCAACGTTTATGTGTTTTTGTGTGTTAGCTTTCCTAAAACAAATAACCCATTCTTGCATTTTTTTTTCAAATAAAGTGCCCCCCCCCAAAAAAACGCACTGGGATTCCTTAAAACTATTATATAAACACTGGTTTTATAGAGGAATTGAAAATTTATTTCTGCAGAAATTATGAAGGACTTTTATGCAGAAATAGAAACTGAGCTTATTCCTCCGGGAAAGTAGTTCAGTAGTTGCATTTCGACTTTTCCGGTTGTTGGAACTAATCCAGGTTTTGTGTCATAAAAATTGTGAAAACTGCAACACCGTGACGGACCGTGGTATTAGCTTGAAACTTACGGGATATTTACAACACGTTGGGACATGCAAACAATTTGAACATCAGTGAAAATGCATATGCAGTTTTGGAGCAGCTCTCTCTGAACTGTCTGGTCTTGGGTATAAAGAGCTGGCTCAAACGAGATGTTGAAATAAACTTCGCATCCGTGTCACTTTTCTGTCGGGCGCTCTAGCCCAAATATCCTAGTTTTCTATTTCTAAGGGTTGTTTAAGACCTGGGGTCAGACACTCCCTTCCTAAAATCTTCTACATATGATCTGATCTGATCTGATGTTAAAATCAGTGAAGAGCCAACACTCAGTCGAAAGGGTATTTTTTGTGTCTCGCTATACCCTGTCGCCGAATAAGTTCTCATTACGAACACCTGACGGACTTTGAGCAAGGAAGGATTGTTGGGATGAGAGAAGCTGGATTTTCCTACCGAGAAATTGCCACTCGTACGGAACAAAACTCCAGTACAGTGATGTAAACGTGGTGTCGGTGGACTGATGAGACTCGCACTGACAGAAATGATGCAAACGTGGTGTCAGTGGACTGATGAGACTCGCACTGACAGAAATGATGCAAACGTGGTGTCAGTGGACTGATGAGACTCGCACTGACAGAAATGATGCAAACGTGGTGTCAGTGGACTGATGAGACTCGCACAGACAGAAATGATGCAAACGTAGTGTCAGTGGACTGATGAGACTCGCACTGACAGAAATGATGCAAACGTGGTGTCAGTGGACTGATGAGATTCGCACAGACAGAAATGATGCAAACGTGGTGTCAGTGGACTGATGAGACTCGCACTGACAGAAATGATGCAAACGTGGTGTCAGTGGACTGATGAGACTCACACTGACAAAAATGATGCAAACGTGGTGTCAGTTGACTGATGAGACTCGCACTAACAGAAATGATGCAAACGTGGTGTCAGTGGACTGATGAGACTCGCACCGACAGAAATGATGCAAACGTGGTGTCAGTGGACTGACGAGACTCGCACTGACAGAAATGATGCAAACGTGGTGTCACTGGACTGATGAGACCCGCACAGACAGAAATGATGCAAACGTGGTGTCAGTGGACTGAAACTCGCGCTGACAAAAATGACGCAAACGTGGTGTGAATGGACTGATGAGACTCGCACTGACAGAAATCCGGGAAATGGCCCACAAACTCCCATGACTGCACCAGATGATAGACATCTCTGCCGAATGGCAGTGATTGATCGCATAGCGACATCCACGGAGTTTGCGCAGCAGTGAAGCACTCTCACAGGGCAGGCTTTGTCCTACAGCACAGTTCGACGTCGTCTTCTTAACAGAGGACTGGTCGCTAGCAGCCCATTGATGCGCATTCCTTTGACCCTCAACCACACACACCCTTCACACTGCAATTGAGTCTCGAAAACAGACGTTGGCGCATTTATTTGCGATAAGTCGCATTCCCTGACCAGTCACGATTCAGTTTGATGAACTATGAGGGTCGTATACATGCTCGAAGACATCATGGTGTGCAGCAACTTGCTGCGTCGTACCGGCCCAACGCAAAACCTCATGGTTTTGAGCGCCATTGAGTTCAATTCGCGATCTCGCCAGATTCGAATTGAGGAAACATTCAACAGCGCGAAATACATCAGGGATATTTTAGAGGAAAAGGTAAACCCTAATCCTCTGAGCCAACGCTGCAAATGTAAACTATAATCATCTGAGCCCTTCCTTCAGAGTTGTCCTGGTGCTACATTCCAGCAGGACAATGCTCGGTCACATGTGGCCAGATTATTCAAATGCACGGAAGATACCGCTTCTTCCTTGGTTTGCACGTTCGCCAGGTATGTTCCCGATCGGGTATGTAACGATTGGCCGACACACGATTGGCCGACAGTAACGATTGGTCAACATAACGATTGGTCGGCATAACGATTGGTTGGCATAACGATTGGTCGACAGAAATGATGTTAACATAGCGATTGGTCAACATAACGATTAATCGACAGTAACGACTAGTCCATATAACGATTGGTCGACAGCACGTTTGATCAACATAACGATTAGTCGACAGTAACGACCAGTCGATATAACGATTAGTCGACATTGGTCTACATAAAATGGTCAACGGAACTTGGAATTTTTTTTAAGTAAGTGCAAACAGTTGGGCGGTAAATTGACCCACCGGAAGATTGCCACACATCTTTCAGCAAACCGGAAAATTGCCATACACAGAAAAATTGCCTGACCGGAAGATTGTCCCACCGGAAAATTGCCACATGATTTTCATTAAGGGGACGAGCACAAATCGCCGTTCGTCCGATGTGTGGCAATTTTCCGGTGGGCCAATTTTCCGAGTTTCCGAATTATGTGTGGTAGTTTCCCCAAGGTTCCTATACCTAAAGTGCCCCGGCGCCCTTTCGGAAATAACATCGTTCAGAAGGCCCTCTATATAGATTTCACTTAGAGTACAAAAGATGACACGGGGGCCTATTTGGAAATAATATGTTAAAATGCTGTACGTTCTGAGGACTACATTCTAAAAGATATTATTTCCAAAAAGGAACGTTACGTTTTGAGAGGTCAGTACGTTCTGAGAGGTACCGCTGCAAACGTAAACCATAATCCTCTGAGCCAATGGTTATTTCGACCAATCGTTGTGTCGACCAATCGTGCTGTCGACCAATCGTTACTGTCGACTAGTCGTTACGGTCGACTGATCGTTATGTCGACCAATCGTGCTGTCGACCAATCGTTATGTCGACCAATGGTTACTGTCGACTTTATAGCCGTTACGTTCGACTGATCGTTATGTCGACCAATCGTTACTGTCGACTAGTCGTTACGGTCGACTGATCGTTATGTCGACCAATCGTGCTGTCGACCAATCGTTATGTCGACCAATGGTTACTGTCGACTAGTCATTACCGTCGACTGATCGTTATGTCGACCAATCGTTACTGTCGACCAATGGTTACTGTCGACTAGTCGTTACGTTCGACTGATCGTTATGTCGACCGATCGTGCTGCCGACCAATCGTTATGTCGACCAATCGTTATTCGACCAATCGTGCGCCACTGTTCTCGATCAAACATGTTTGGGACATGGTAGCTGACCCGACTGACCCGCCAAGCGCCTCTGACATTCACCACAAATGAACTCTGGTCTCGGAAAGGAGCAGCCAGAAAGGCTGTTTCCCAGGACGATATCAAAAACCTCCTCCATTCAATGCCACACCGTGTAGAGTCTGTTATTGTTGCCAGAAGTGGCTTCACACGATACTGTGTTTTGAAGCGAAAAATCTTGTATAGCTCCACAAGCGTAATCAGTTATCTCCTCTAACATGAGGAACCAGTGACACAGAAATGTCATTTGAACAGCACGGTTTGTTCTCGGCGTTGACATTTTCACAAGCAGTTGTGTATTTAAGAATTTCATGAAATGTGATCCAACTATCTTTCATCAGATCAATGATATCATGAGCGCTCTTCAAATTATGCTATCGAATTAGCATAACTCTGTTAATATCATCTCTATATCACAGTGTCTCCTACATTTCGATCAGCAGTTTTGTTGGTAACCGAACAAGAACATTATTTGATAGCCGACGTTTTTAACGAAACAAAAACCTGTTCAAAACATTTTATATTTCATAACATACTTTGAAATTTAATTTCAAGAAATGTTACGTACAACGGTAATTTCTGTATTAAATTTACGTTAGTTATCATTTCACAGATATGTTTTACTGGGAAATAAACATGCTTGAACTGACCGAAAGCTCGTGGTTTATGCATTGGAAAAACTGCATTCCTCGATCTAGAAAAATCCATACCAGAAAGTATTTCTTCGAATTTTCTGCAAATTTGTAGGTATGTGTCGACAGTCGGGTTGTGTAAATGGTTACAGTTGTGAACCAATCACTTTGTAGGTGAGGATCGATATAATGAGGTCGAGCAAACGGCTCAGAGTAGCTGCGTATGGTCGTTCCCATTTAGCCATGTGGACCACTGTATCGGAGTGATTTCGGTGGCGAAAGCACGTGTAAGGAGCGAGAATGCCTGGGTGACGTCATCAGGCATCCTAGAATCACACGGATGCTTTTACCAGAGGCTTCATTATAGGACAACGCATGATTGATTGGTCACTGCATCGCATCGGGATGCAACAACTGTCGGCTGAATAAGGCGACAGTGGTTGGAAGAAGGTAACGTGCCGCGCCGTACTGGGACTGGTGCACTTAGATGGACGTCCGAACTCCCCGATCACAGCATTTGACGGAAGTAGCCCCACAATCAACAGCTTCAACAACTAAAGACACTCGACGAGGTGTACAGGCAGCTATGGGAATCCCCGTATCAACATGGACTGTGAATCGCAGACCGGCTGAGGTAGGTTTTCTCGCTAGCTGTTGTGACGACTGCCACTCACCGCTGCATATTGTCGCTTACGTTTTGCAGTGGTGCAGACATGCGTGGAGGGACAAATATAAACATGTCGTATTCAGCGACGAATCTCGCTTCTATCTCAGAGCCGACAACCGCCGATTGAGGTTACGGAGACGATGTGGTCACCATAATGATCTTGCAGCGATCCGTGACCGTTATACTTGTCTTCAGCCTGGGGTTATGTTTTGGGGGCGCTCAGTGTCTCTTGGTTTCAGCAGCAGTTCACCGCTCGTATGCATAGTGGTTACAATGAGAACACGACGATACGTCGACGAGGACTTTCAGCTCGTTTTCTTCCGGGTATCCGTGATACCCAGTTTTAAAAGTGAACGCTCTCTTGAACATTACCAACATTACCACAAAACGCCTACATGGTGTTCAAATGTTTCTCTGCACAGCACGATCGCCAGACTTCCTCCCAATAGAGAACACGTGGAACGTCATTATTAGACGATTCCACGCCTTCTCATGACTCGCTCGCAATCTCGTTAAATTGTGGGCACAAATACACGACGCACGATGTTCAGCGATATCTCATGACATTATTCGGCGACTCTTTCACTGGATGCCACTCCGTGTTGTCGGATGCGTAGCCCAGCGTAGCCAAGTTCGTCTAGGAAACACAGGGCCATGCTATTAGAGTGATTAGTTCCCTCTTTTAGTGACGTCAAGCGGACACCAAAGCTTCTGATTGGTTTCCAACGATATCGTGTGCGACATCAAACAGGACACCGACGTATCAGTTCGTGTAATACGAGAGTAACGTCACAAACGGAGGGAACACATTTCTATAATGTCATGGCCTTGTGTTTTCCAGACGGCCTTGGAGTAGCCGTCACATGACCTACTGACTCCAGCCACAGCATACTAGCTCTTCGCCCATCACACTCATAGAATATATCAGAAATTATTAACTTCTTTCCCAACTTCATGTCTACATATTTGGCAAGTTTCGTTTAATTTCATGCATTCGTTCATGATGAGGCATCTTTTATGTCGAGCAGTGTATTTCCTATTCGGAGACAAAAATTTGGGAAAAAGTCTTGTGCTACAGCTTATTAGGTAGGAGGTCATTACGTTATGACCACCTACCTAATAAGCTGTAGGACTCCCTTTAGCCTGCAAAACAGTGGCTACTCGGCGAGACATGGATTCGATGAAGTGGCGATAGGTATCCTGGGGTATCTGGTACCATAATGTCAACAGCAGTTCCTCCAATTCCCGTACATTTCGGGGTGGTGGTGATTTGGCGCGAACCCTCTTTTTCAAGTCGGACAACAAATGTTCAATTGGGTTGATGTCAGGTGAATTTGGAGGCCAGGGTATTAACAGAAAGTCACCAGCATGTTCCTCGAACCACTCCTTGACGATTCTAGCAGTGTGGCATGGCGCATTATTATGTTGGTAACGGCCATCACCAGCAGGGAACACAGTTGCCATGAATGAGTGAACTTAGTCCGCAACGATGTTCAGATACATGACAGCTGTCAGGGATTGTGCTATTGCAATAATGGGGCCTACAGTGTCCCAAGAAAACATCGCCCACAGCATAACACCGCCGCCGCTGGCTTTTTTCAGCCCAACAGTGCATCCAGGTGCCATAGCCTCCGTTGGTAATCGGCGTATCCGCGCTCGGCAGTATGCGTGATGCACCACGAATCTTGATTTGTCAGACCATGCCACTTTTTTTAATCATCTACGGTCCAATCTCGATAATCTTGAGCCAATTTCATGCGTTGTTGGAGATGACGTGCAGTGAGCATGGATACCTGGCTGGGTATTCGGCTGCCCAGGCACAGGCGCAGAAGGCTGCGATGAACTGCGTGCTGTGACACATTGCCCAGATCACCACTGTTGTAGCTGCAGGCGATTTATCGCACTGTGGCCCTGTGGTTGCTGTGAACAATACGCGACAGACTCCGCTCCCCTGTGGCATCAATGAGCTGCGGATGACATACGGCTGGACAACGGTTCGTCGTTTGGCCATCTGTGCATCACTTTTGATACGTACTCACTACAGCGGCACGCGAACAACACACAAGTCGCACCGTTTCCGAGATAGTAGTTCAAAGGAGCCGTGCCATCACAGTTTGTCCTTTATCAAACTCCGATAAATCGGCAGCTTTTCCCATTCTGACTCCAAACACTCTACTAACCGAAAGCCGGTCCTCGAGTTGTATATATACCGTTCGGTGAACTTCACCTGTGCCATCGTTGGCCGAGTCTCTAGGCGCGCTCATTTCTCTAGGTTGGGGGTGGTCATAATGTAATGGCTCTTCGGTGTATAACTGTAAATCTATGGAAGAAATAAGCTTAAATGACCTATAGGAATTTGAATATTCAATAGAAAATAAGCATGAGTGTGTAAGATCAGGGAATGTGGAGAGACTGTGCTATGAATGTTTGGGTCAATATATAGAAAAATAATCATGTGTGTTGTATGGCAATTGAAAATCATGTAGTTAAATAAATCAGATATAACACAATCTTTATCATTTTGGTGCCATTTCGTTTTCCCGATGGTAGAAAGGTTCTCCTCTGTGCAGCATCTCACTGCCCACTTAGAAAATGGTAGACGCGTGTACTTTAATGCTGAAAACGTAATGAGAAAAGCGACTGAGCACAGTTAAACTCTCCTTGTTGCTCTGTATCTTAATTATGGAAGATGAATGACTTCGTTAAATTACTTTTTGTATCATAAAATCTCTTCTTGGTTGCCACAGTTGGCGCAATAGTTTAAGCACCATATTCTGGCCGTTCTTCCGAGAGGGCCCAGAGCTCGGGCCCCGGATGGAGCATGTGTGGTGTCTCTGACCTACAATGCTGTCCCATCAGGGAACCAGTGGCCCCAACCAGAGACTGCTTATAGCCAGTAGAGTTGCTCACGGTGTCGTTAAATCTAAGAAATACCAGTACTTCAGGGGAATGACTGACAATAAGAATGGTGCAAAGTGGTCAACGTTCGTGACTGTTATGGAGAAGTATCAGGTTGGATCTGAGGTAGGTACGAACGCTCGAAACACTAAATATTCGCCGTGGGTCTGATGGGAACGTTAAGCCGACGAACCCCGGGTACTTGCTCCAGGTTATACATAAACGCGTTTTTCTCCCCTTTCTGCCTTACTTCTGTGAGGCTTTCTTGTAGGGCATTCTAGCCCAAATCTCCCAGCTTCCTACTTCTAAAGGTTGTTTAAGACCTGGGGTCAGACACTCCCTTTCTAAAATCCTCTACATATGATCTAATCTGGCTCCTCTTTTTTAAGAAGTGTGTGCTACATTTTATGCTTATAGTCGGCTAGAGAATTTACATCATGAATTTCTTTCATACTGAGGTGTATCACCTAACATGCATTTCCCATACAGGTTTTCAAAAGTGTTAGGGAATGAATTATGTAGTAAGAACGTTCAGTTAAAGATAGGTTTATGTACTCCGTATTCTCATAAATACAAGGTTTGTCCGGAAAATAATGAGACCACTTTTCCTGGGCCAATCGAAAGGACCAGAGGGTGGAGTCTCCAGGCGGGACGGGTGGTGGGGTATGTTTGATAAACGATCGATGTCTCGTCAGTTGGCTCTGAGCTTTTACAGAATGAGGATCGCTTGCGAAGTGGACAGCTTTGTGAGCGTCGCGTAACGATCAAAATGCAGAAGAGTGTCGAACAGCGATACGTGGTAAAGTTTTGTGTTAAACTTGAAAACTCCGCCTGCTCTGATACAGAAAGCCTACGGAAAGGATGCTTTATCGAAAGCACAAGTGTTTCAGTGGCACAAAACGTTCACAGAAGGAAGAGCGAGCGTCGAGGATAAGCCACGCACAGGGCGCCCTTCAACGTCTCACACTTCGGACAATGTGGAAAAGGTGAAAGCGGTTTTGGACTCTGACCGACGTCTGAGTGTTAGATTAGTAGCAGAGCACGTGAGA
Organism: Macrothele yani; assembly: GCA_039090855.1. Classification (NCBI taxonomy): domain Eukaryota; kingdom Metazoa; phylum Arthropoda; class Arachnida; order Araneae; family Macrothelidae; genus Macrothele; species Macrothele yani. Next base: position 133,835,264 of record CM076995.1, on the reverse strand, counting down.
CTCGCGAAATCCATTGTGCATGAAATCATCACGCAAGAATTGCAGATGCGGAAAGTTTGCGCCAAATCTCGAATTACCTCGACCATAGAAGGCTCGAATGTGCAAATCGAAGATGAAATCGATGCTCAAAGTCTTCTTTGACTGTAAAGGTGTTATCCATAAGGAGTTCGTAACAACCGGGCAAACGGTCAACGCTACATTTTACGTGGAAGTGCTTCAACGGCTGAAGAACAGAGTTGCGCGCGTCCGCCAGGATATCACCAACACTTGGGTTCTTCACCACGATAATGCGCCGAACCATGCGTCGCTGAGAGTGAGAGAGTTTCTGGCGAAACACAACGTGGCAACGCTACCACGAATGGCTTCCTTTTGTTTCCCCGGCTCAAATACAGCCTGAAAGGACACCATTTTGGGACTGTTACAATTGTGTGCAAACTGCTACGACGAGTGCTTTGAAAGCGATCCCTGTTCCCGACTTCCAGGCAAGCTACGCGGCGTGGCAGAACCGCTGGCAGTGGTGTATTGATGTTCAAAGATGTTATTTCCTGGAATTTTAAAGTTATGTAAGTATAACTTTTATTTAATGTCTGTTATTCAATGAGTATCATTACTTTCCGTACAGACCTTTGTAAGTTTGCTATATGTTTTTTAAAAGAAACTCTAAAAGCGCCATCGCAAATTTTTTTAAATATATTTTTCATTGCAGAATGATCTGTAAAATGTACGATATGTAAAACGCAGTTTTTTTGGTACAATTTAGTAATTTTTTGCGAAATCTGTAAGCGTATTCTAATTTCAGTTCCCCTCGTTTTCTGTAGGTGTGGTTTCTAGGCAATTTTTATTTCTACTCTTTCTCAGATTTTAAAACACGGGTACTTGAAATTTCGGGAAAGCATATCCGTTCCTATTCCGGGAAATTTTGGGAGGGGCATTCTGCATGAAGTTCATATTCCGTATCAAAATGAAATGAATAGACGGAAAGAAATCTACAATTATTATTTTGGCTAAATGCCTCATTTTCGGTAATGCAGTAAGAGAAAATGTTAGATGATGTTACAGTGGACACCCCCCCATCCTAAAACCTGAAGAAAACTCTAAAATTTGTCCGCCATGTCGCGTATGGTATGAGGTAGCTAGGAATCACAGTTCGGCAGGCTCACATGTTCTTTTACAGTTCAGTTTTTTTATTTATTTCTCATTTACGTTGTTTTTTCTTTCGGATGTTCTCTAAATTAATTAACAAAATTGCGGGATAATTGGGAAGTCGCTCCAATGCTCTTGAAGGCAAGAAACGCAATATTTTTGCCATTTTGAATTATTTCTACTTGTGGGAAAAGGTAGCACTCAATGGTTGCTCTGGAAATTGATAAGAGCAAAGCGATAGGCCCAGAAGAGGACTTCTAGATTTCTTGAGGAGGGGCCGATGTTACGACCCACCCCCGCCATTAATTTAGTAATTAATGGGCGTGGTTGATGTGTGAAATTAATTAAGTATTAATTGTTCGAGGCTTGATTGGAGTTTAAAAGTGTAAACAGCAGATAAAGTTTTATCTGGGGGTTTGGAAAGAAAAGAGGCGAAGAATTCTCTCTCTGGCTGGGTGGTCTCAGAATAGCTCTGTTAGGTCATAAATATCAGGGCGCAGCTGACGGGCAGCCAATGCAACACTGAAAGGGAAAGAGGAATACGTATCGAATGAGCCACTTGAGTAGGAATGAATGAAGATAGGGGACGAAAGGTTTAGCGAATAATCGTAAATTCGTCGATTGTTTGGGGCATTTTCGAGAACAATTGCTCTCTGTGTGGTCCGTGCAGAAAAAATAAGAGTTCGCACTTGGCATGAAAATAAGGAAGAAAGTTTAGTTGTCTGTGCGCTCTCCGATGTGAAAGGCTGGATGCCTTGGATCTGCAAAAAATGAATTGGGAAAAATGAAGCAGCAAACCTCCCCGCATTTGGTAAGAAATGGAGACAACTCGAGGCAGCTGGAGATGCCAGTTTGCCATAAAGACAGCAGAATGCCTAAATCCGCAGGATAAAGCAGAAATTTCTAGGCTGGAGCGTAATGGAACTCAGCGACTGTTTGGCCTAATGAAAGCCAAGTTACAGGGGAATTAAGAAGTCTGCGAGTGGACAGTGGTCATTCCAATGAGAAGCGAAGCCAAGCAAAAGTCGGGTTCGGATGCCAACCACTGCAGTGTGGAATCGTCACCCCCATTCATCCCCTACTGTGGAGGAAGTGAAGAGATTCGCTTGTCTTACGGGGTGAAGCGAGGCCCCATGTGTGCGTGTGTGTGGTCGCGTAAGCAGCGAAGCCACTACGTGTAAGTGCGACGGGATAAAAACATGTCGAAAGAAAAATATGAGCGTAAGAGCGGTGGCTTCGATACCTAACAAATATACAGGTGAAATGTTGAGTTGCCGATATACGCTTAAGGTAAAAAGCACGTCTGATTTCGCTCGGCCGAGAAAATTAATCTTGGAAACCGCAACATCAGATGTGAGAGGGCCTATTTTGCTTAACGCCCACCTTCAAATCGTCACGAGAATAGATCAGTGTGCACGCTAATCATTGCAACAAAGTGCGGCGTGATATTACCATTTTTAATTGTGTGCTTCATTTACATCAAGCGTCAAAGTGAAGTGTTGAATCATCGGTGCTGCCACATGGTGCAAGTGTCTGTGTGCGTGTTTTTTTTGTCGTGTGATATTATGTGATGCACAACGGATTTGCACAGCAAAGTCACGAAACTGTAAGTAGATGAATATTTCCTTTTTCTTTCTTCGCACATCTGCGAACTTGTGCCATCCCGACACCCAAAGCTGCATGGACATAGATGCAGTAATGCTGAGTGACTGAACCTCAGAGGAAATACCTGCACATACAGATTTCAATTTCTTACAGGGCCCATTTCCTGATTACTTTTTTTACATGAATAAGGGAGAAGGTGTGGCCACAAATTCCGCTGGGCGGGACAGTTTCTTTTAACTTTGGTTCAGGACCAACGTCAGCGGGGCAGGGTTCTGCATGTGCATGCTTATTAGATTTAGTTAATTAACTTTGGCAGTATTTCGCACCTATAATCTTATACCGCAAATTAACGTGCTTGTGTATTTTGTGTCGCGAGTATTTTTAATGTGATCGTTTGCATATAATTTTTTTTTCATTCTCTAAGCAATTGTATATGAATATCACCTGCAGCTCTATTTAGTGTGTAAACGAGTAGTATCTCTTGTTCAGATAGTCCGGTGGAGACTCAGTCGGCTGCGTTATCCGACAGTAAAGTGTGACACCGTATGCTGCCCACATATGAGGGGCAATTGTCTATGCGCCTAGAGAGCGCCGGATCTGTTTAAATCTCGCAGAACGTTATTAAATGTTGTGTTGTGTATTTGAGAATCATGTGTTATTTGCGAAAGTGAGTGTTGTACTGGCTGGTTGGGGATTGAATGTACCGGAGTAAGATCCGGACCACTACACTCAGTCACGAATTGGTGATTGCGGGTGAACCTCATCACAACTCTGATCCCAAAGTATCATTTTTTTTTTTAGATTATTTTATTTTTTATTTGTTGTTGTTATTTTGTTCACAAGGTGGATTCACCCAAGCCTTATGCTTCGGGTCATTCTTCAACTTTTCATTTTTTATGTTCTGGTGTGAATCTTTGAGTGCAGCAGTGCACCTGAGATTCTCACCTGGTGCCGTGGCCAGCTAAATTGTACTTCAGGTCTCAAGCACCGTTACCGGCAGACTCGGCAGGAACACTGCTAGTGCCGTGTAACAATGACAATTCTTTGGTTCACAGTTCTGCTTTTCTTCATCATTCGTCCAACGATAACAGCATGACACTTTTCAGTAATTAGCGCGAAAACTGACAAGCTATGACCATATATCCACAACATCAGCGCACCATACAGTTCAGTCACGTGCAGAGGCTGAACAGTAGCTTCTTCGTCATTCTGTTCCTGTCTCTGGACACCTAGTAAACTTTGATCTCTTTCCCATTTTTGGATTAGTCCTGTTTCTGTTGCTCTTCTTATTCTGAAAAACAGAACGAAACTGTTAGTAACCATAATCATCTGCAGTTGTTGCTTATTCTACCATATTTGTTACTATGATTTTAAAGGAATAAGCAGAAGTTTGTAACAGTGGTCTATCGGACTGTAATGAAAATTTCCGGGTAAAATCGTATGTGGCGTATGTAATGCAAGATACTGCAAGCCTGCTGTGACGTAAATATCCTAGAGTGCTGTGCGCGAAAGAATAGATTCTAAAGACAGAACGTACGCCTATGTGGTGAAGATTAGTTGCACGTGGCGGCGTTACGATGGCGAAATCAAAGGAAGGTGTGCGTGCGATATTGCTCTATGAATATTTAAATGGCCTGAAAGTTACGGAAGCACTTGGAAAATTGCGAAACGCTTTTGGTGACGATATCATCGGACAGACTATTTGCTATGACTGAATTAGGAAATTTGACACTGGTGTACAGGATTTGTCTGATGCGACCAAAAGTGGCAGACTCAGTACGTTTGAAGATGATACACTGCAAAACGTGTAACGGTCCAAGCCTTATGCAACACTACGGGAACTGCCAGAAGAACTGAAGACCTCCCATACGACCATTAACACCCGACTTCGGAAGTTGGGATATTCGTGTAAACAGTGCAAGTGGATACCCATTGCTTTCTCTGACCAGAATCGGATGCAACGCTTTTCCATTGCTGTTGCTCTGCGTGAAAGAGAAAAACGGGAGGGCTTTTTGCATCGGTTGGTCACAGGTAACGAAAAATGGGTCACCACGTTAGTGTTACGTTGCGAAAAGCATCGATCAAGCAGGGACCCCCCACAGAAAGTCTCTAAGCCACCCCTTCATGTACGGAAGGTGATGTTGAGTTGCTGCTGGGATTGTCTCGGTGTGATTTACTATGAAATCTTACTGCGTAACAATGCCATCACGGGGATGCTTACATCCAATATTTGAACCCTCTCCATGATGCACTGCAAAAAAGCGTCCAGCGTTGATTAATAGCCATGGGGTTGTTTTTCACCAGGATAACGCTCGTCCACATGTCGCTTTACAGACCCAGCAAAACTCGCACGAGTTGGAATGGGAAATTTTGTTGCTGCTCCCTTATTCCCCGGACCTCTCCCCGTCCGACTTTCATCTCTTCCGGTCTTTGTCGAATTTTCTCGCTGAGAGAAACTTTGCTAATGGCGATGATATGAAATGTTGCATAGATGATTTCTTCAACTCGCGCTCGCAAGACTTCTATTGCAACGAGATATTTCAACTCGTAGATCGGTGGAGCAAGGTCATCAGTTCCAATGAAGACTACCTGGACGATTAAGTTAAGTGTTTTGTACGATTTTTTTAACTTGAAATTCATGCTTCTCTATTTTCCGGATATTTTCTTTACAACCTGATAAAATGAATCGAAATGTAAGAAACATATTGTACTTTAGTATCAAAACTGAGTAACACTCTGGATATAGAGTAGTTTTCTTTAAACACTGTCTCTCCATGTGAAATTTTACGAAGAAACAGAAGTGAGGGTTATACAACGAAGGCGAAGACGATTAAAATTTCATGGAGGGAAGCGAGATTTGAATACCACTCATCCAATATGTCCAATTACCGGATCTACTGGTGCGAATTTAAGAAACGGCTTGAGTACAGAGGATATTTTGTTTAGACATTTAATAACCACCCTGATCATCTGTAACGGCCGTTCCTAGTTTGGGACTACTAATACCAGAAAATGGACAGGACCAGGGCATTAAAACTGGCACACCACCCATGCTTCCAACCTGGGCTCATCTCGAACAAATGATAAGACGCCAGCACTTGAGATCACTGAAATTCTTTCCAGCGGACGCGTGTGCCCAGCTCTTCTAACGCAGACCTTTCTGTATTTATTTTTCCTTACAATCAAGCAAACAAGTCATTTTTAAGGCAACGGTTCTTATATTTGATCTTCCTTCGGTACATGCGTTTCTATTCTTTGTTTCCGAATTTAACAACCTCGTGAGCAACTACGGCTATAAGGATTCCTTTATCTCTAATTTAGGGCCACTAGTTTCAAAAAAGATACATAACCAGAGGAGGGTGAAGCGCACCCCCCATACCTTACTTGGAACTCGAGCCAGTGGTGGGGTCAAGCGGACCACCCATACCTTACTTGAGACTCGAGCCAGTGGTGGGGTCAAGCGGACCACCCATACCTTACTTGGGACTCGAGCCAGTAGTGGGGTCAAGCAGACCACCCATACCTTACTTGGGACTCGAGCTAGTGATGGGGTCAAGCGGACCACCCATACCTTACTTGGGACTCGAGCCAGGGGTGGGGTGAAGCGCACCCCCATACCTTACTTGGAACTCGAGCCAGTGGTGGGGTCAAGAGGATCACCCATACCTTACTTGGGACTCGAGCCAGTGGTGGGGTCAAGCGGACCACCCATACTTTACTTGGGACTCGAGCTAGTGATGGGGTCCAGCGGACCACCCATGCCTTACTTGGGACTCGAGCCAGTGGTGGGGTCCAGCGGACCATCCATGCCTTACTTGGGACTCGAGCCAGTGGTGGTGTCAAGCGGACCACCCATACCTTACTTGGGACTCGAGCCAGTGGTGTGGTCAAGCGGACCGCTTACACCTTACTTGGGACTCGAGCCAGGAAGTGATTCGAAAGAATAGCCAGAGATCTGAGCCTCAAATGACGGATTACATATTGGGCTGTTGCAAGTGAAATGTCGGAATACTGATAGAAACTTCAAACACCAAACATTCGAAGCAAAATAAGCTTTATTAATCAAAATAATCAACGACCGCAGTGTGTGTGTGTGTGTCAGACTTTTGTCCATAAGATACAGCCTTTTGTATACCGTTGTGGGAAAATTCCGAGTCTCGGGGTGCGATAAACTAATGGAATGCGGTTTCAACAGATGTTTCGTTGGTAAACGATTTACCCTGTAGAAACATACCCAGCTGCTTGAAGTGCTAGTCCAGGGGTGGGGAACCTGCCACCTTTTGAGTAAATCCAATTTTTCCAGAACAAATCCTTTTGTTTTTATTAACATGTTTTTGTTCGTCTTTTATTATTTTTATTTTAATCCTGAAATGATCGTATTTAAAATACTAAAGAGTAAAGGAAGATTCACCGAAATAATTCTCCCCGAGTGTCGGCCACAGTTAAAAACATGTGTGAGTCATAACGGCTGGTTTGACACCTGCTACGCTCATGATTTTGTTCTATGGCTCCTAAAGAACTACAGATGGAATTGACTGAGCTCTCAGGAGACGGCATTTGAAAGTCCTAATTTGACACTAAGAAAGATCCAGTTGAAATATCGAAAAATGTAATAGAATACCCATGCCTTTGACAAAATGCACGAAAAATGCTTTATTGCTTTTCAACCACTTATTACTGCGAATCTACATTCTCCTACCTAACCAAAATCAAGATATCCTTAAAGTAACAAACAACGGATGCCCATCTAGATGATCAGCTAACATCGCGGACCTCCACGTTGCAGCCAAGGATGGATGCCTCCCGTTTTTAGACATCCTGGTGCGAAGGAAGCCATCGGAAAATCTTAGAACGCAAGTGTATTACAAACCTTGTTACGTTCATAACCCGATTATCATTTCATCTGCAGCGCCCAGCTCGCACAAGTACGCCATGTTTAGAGCCTGAGCGAAGAGAGCTTACGATCTCTCTTCAGATAAAGATCTACTTGCGGAAATCCGCAACCTAAGAGAGTTTGCCACTGTAGCTGGTTACAGCATTTAGCGAATCGAAAGGATAATACATAAAGCATCTTTGAAAGGAACAGGGCAAACACAAAGGTCACCTACGGAAAGAGCAAGTTTTGTCGGATCCATACCATATATCCCGGGATTTTCTTGCCAACTCAAGAATACTCTGCGTAAGCTGAAGCTGGATGTAGGTCTAAGATCCTCCAGGACGATCGGGACCATTCTCACCGCTTATCGTGACCGGCAATCACTGTCCACCCAAGCCGGAGTATACGGCATCCCATTCATATTCCCGGACGCATCCACAAGGTGGTATATCGGAATGACAAAGAGGTTTTTCCACCTCAGAGAGGCAGAGCACAAACGGGATATAAGAAACAGAAAACTAACTACAGCGTTAGCACGAGACGTGAATTTTAAGGATACTCAACCGATCTGGAAAGGATATAAGGAGACTTGTGCCCTACAGCGGTCCTAGGTCCACAGCAGTCAGAGAATCAATCGAGATTATATCAGGCAGTGACGTACTTATGTAACACAGACATAACTACTGAAATTTCACCTATCTGGCACAAGGTGTTAAACATTAAGAGCTCGCTGGACAATCAATGAGCACGAGGCGTAATTCTAGTCTCATGCTAACGTATGCTATAATGATTTTACATTTGCATTTATTCTTTGTCTGTTTCTGTTAAGTGTTTATATTCAGAAGCCTGAAGAAACTGTCCGTTGGCAGTGAAAGCTTTCGAAACTTTTGTAATTTTACGCCTATTAACAGATTAAAAATACACATTAATGTAGTATATCGTATAATTGGTTTTCAGTTTTTGAAGTTAGGTAGTTCATAGTAGTTAGATTTTTACAAAATAATGTTCATTTTGAAATATATTTAATCAAAGCTTCTTGAATGCGGCCTTGTTAGATTACAACTAACTTACTGCGGCATTCCAACAGGAAAAGGTTCTCCACCGCTGTGCTAGTCCATAGGGGATTAGATCAAGTGAATAAAACGGGCGTGGTATCTCAACTGGTGCAGCTTCTGGATGGTCTGGCATGCAACATGGGGTCTTGCTTTATCGTGGGAAAGTATGGACTCATGGCACTGACTAATTCCCACTGTTTGGTGAACTTTTTTTTATGTATAATGTCAAGTTCTTGACAACACCTGTCACACGCGATGGTTTCACACGACTGCAAGAAGAAAGAGTGAATCAGACTAGCTTCAGACTACCAAACATTGATCATCGTCTTTATGAAATGGAATACCCCCTTCAAGATGTGCTTTGTGTTTTCACCGCTGTCCAGCCAGTGCGATGAATGTCGGCGATCGTAATATAACATCCATTTCCCACCATGCATGTCGAGTCGCATCAAAACGTCGTTTGTCTGGTTCCGAATAAGTAGACATCAAATCGTCGTGCTTTATGCAGTTCCGTCAACTCACGTGGAAACCTTTTATCCATGTTCTTCACTTTCGTACGGTACTTAAATGTCAGGAAACGGTTGCATTGTGCTTTCCGAGCTTCTTCCGTTTAACGTGGATCGGATTCTATATCAAGACCTCCAACTTGGCATCATCGATAGCTCCTCCTGGTCTATCTGTGGTTCATTTTCGGGAATCATATCTCTGGCCCGGAATTTAACAAAAAAAACGTTGGGACTTGCTTTCACAACGGTACCTACCTGGCTCGAACGAATTAACTCGGGGTTAGCAAAGTGAGATGAAATCACCCCAAACGAACGCATTCGCTGTCTAAGAAGTGGTCCGAACGCATCTGAAACGATTGTACCCGTAAGCGTTGATTTCCCCTTAGATTTATTATTCAAAGTAGTCATTTAAGGGGATGATTGATACCAATCCTTTCTGACTGATTACCTGCTAAAGGTTTGTAACAATGCCGATGAAAGAAGAAGTTTCAGTCACTTGTTTACACCCTGTGTCATGATGTTCATTTCAGAGGACTAACCCTTCCCCATCATGCCTCGGGTCATGGAACAGGGAATAAAGGACTGTTAAGGAGAGCTTCTAACAGGTGACAGGCTTATGGTCTGTATTTCTGAGATGTCAGGGGTAAAGGAATTGTTCTGCCGTAGCTTTTCTAAAACCTGGCCGCTATGAAAACATTTCTGTTTGGAGAGGAAGAAAATTTTTGAAATCATTTGGTTCAGGTACATCAGCCGCTTAAAGAGTTAAATGCTGTACTGTTTTTCCGTGCTTCCTTCGATGCGCAGTGTTCAAGTTTAAACCCATATGAAACGACACGAATTTGGATCTGAACCATCAGCCTCATCAGTGTAACACAATCCCCTTGCCACTGATGAAATGAGCAGTGTTTTATAGGAAGCAGTCTTGACTCTTTAAATTTACACACTACAAGGTGCGGGCAAATATGAATTATAATTTGATCGTAGTTCAACAATACAGCGAGGTGCGTTGAAAGCGGTAATACGAGGCAGGTGGCAGCACTGTTCCAAGGTCTTTCACATACCTCGTGTGCGCTACGGCGCTGTTGGTTAGTTGGGAGGAAGATGAGCGAAACGAAGGTACACGTTAGAGTGGAACCGCGCATTATAACTAAATTCCTGACGAAAGAAGTTTGCAAACTGTCAGAAATTTGTTCACGATTGAGTAGATGGGGGTGAGGATACACTGTCCAATGTAAGTGTCTATAAGTGGAGCAGTGCGTTTAAAATGGAAGGGAAATGGTGGTGAATGAACCTCATGAGCGCCACGCTCTCTGCTGGTAAGATGATGGCCACCGTCTTTTGGGATTCTAAAGGTGTACTGTACGTGGATCTCCTCACAGATCGTCACACAATAAACGCTGAATATTACTCGACAGTTCTCGAAGGCCCAGTAAAGACAGCCATCAGGAACAAGCGAAAAAGGGCGATCATCTGTGTCATTTCTCCAGGGAGTCCAAACAGCCATCAGGAACAAGCGATAAAGGGCGATCATCTGTGTCATTTCTCCAGGGCGTCCACACAGCCGTCAGGAACAAGCGAGAAAGGGCGAACATCTGAGTCATTTTTCCAGGGCGTCCACACAGCCTTCAGGAACAAGCGAAAAAGGGCGAACATCTGTGTCATTTCTCCAGGGAGTCCAAACAGCCATCAGGAACAAGCGCAAAAGGGCGAACATCTGTGTCATTTCTCCAAAGCGTACACACAGCCATCAGGAACAAGCGAAAAAGGGGCGAACATCTGTGTCATTTCTCCAGAGAGTCCAAACAGCCATCAGGAACAAGCGCAAAAGGGCGAACATCTGTGTCATTTCTCCAGGGCGTCCACAAAGCCATCAAGAACAAGCGAAAAAGGGCGAACATCTGTGTCATTTCTCCAGGGAGTCCACACAGCCATCAGGAACAAGCGAAAAAGGGAAGAACATCTGTGTCATTTCTCCAGGGCGTCCACACTGTACACACATGGTCCGAGCAGCCGGTCGTGGCTGCTCGGACCATGGATACCATCCAAAAACTGAAATGGAACGTTCTACAACATTCTGCATACAGTCCGGACCTTGCACCCTCGGATTATCAACTCTTTAGCTCTCTAAAGGCATACGTGGGCGGGAAAAGATTTGGCAGTAATGAGGATGTGATACAGGCTGTTCGGGAGTGGCTACACCGACAACCAAGGACTTCTCTTTGAGCAGCATCCACAAGCTGCTGGACGGCTCGCGCAAGTGCATCGCAAACCAGGGGAATTATGTTGAAACGCAGCAACTTCAGTTTCGGACAATGCGTCAGTGCTTTTGATCTATTTACAAATTATATGTCATATTTGCCCAACCTGGTAGGAGGCACATCGCGCGATGTGTTAATTCCCCAAATACCTGTCAACTGCACGAGTCTGAAAAATCCATGAGTTCACCTGCGACAACTTAATACTTAGATGAATAAATATTTGTAAGATCAACGTGGTAACCAATAATGAATGCAAAAAGCCAACGCCTTTGTAGGTAGAAGTGCATGTAGGCTGATGTTCCCGTTTGTGAAAGATAATTTTGCCGGGTGTCGGTAAAGCTATAATAGTTATAAAAAGCTATAAAGCTATAATAGTTAAAGCCAGTGGCGGCTCGTGGCAACTGAAATAGGTGGGGCCAGTAGCCGAAGTCAAACAATGAAATAAAAAAAAAACTGTCATTATTAAGCCAACTATTCAGACCCCACCCCACCCCCACCCCTAAGATTCCTTTACTCTGTCTGCCTCTGTTTACCCCCTTGACTCACAATAATGCCCAAATAAGGTACGATTGTGTCAACTATTGTATTGCACACGAAATAATTTCCTCAGAATAGAATGCATAATTATTAACAGAAAAATGTTAAAACTCCTTAAATAAAATTTTTACCTTAAAACATATGAGCATTAATTTATGTTAGTTGTGCTTTGTGTTTCTTCAAATTTCTCAATTGAGGAATAATCACAGGATTCACAGGATAAAAAAATGTAATGAAAAAATAATAACTCCAAATATATGCAGGGAGGGAACGTTTCATGAATTTCGTCCCATATAGAATGAGTACCATACTACCATTTGCATTATTTGAAAGGGTTAACCTTTTTTTAAAGAACTTGTGAACCCTAAAAACATATATGTACTCATGTGCAAATTATACTTACATGTTTTCTCATTTATTTATTTATTTTTAACATAGAAAATCATCTTAGTTAAAACTGAAATTAGTTCTGCAAAGCGCTTTGTAAACTTCATACTGTTGGAAACTCAAATTCTTGGGCGGATAAGCACAGAGTTTTTTTAAGTGAAGCTTTTCTTCCAGATTTAAAGCAGAGAACGGAGATATTAACAAGCAAAAAAGTCACGACACGAAGGAACAACACTTCACCGAGAGAGACACACACCAACAGTAAAAACAACTAACTGAACTTTGCTACGACATTTAAAACACTCCCGCCACCTTTTGAGCCTGGTCGGGGTAAGGTTCTCTGTCAACCCACGGCGTTAAGGAAATGGATACACTCCCGGCCAATCAAATTAGCGCGGGGTCAGGTCAAGTTTTTTTGCACACGCGGTTAAGACAGTTTTGTATGTAGGTCTTCATACTGAATGAGACTGGGAAGGAAAATCGTCTCCTTTTCGCTTGCGTAGTGATGTTACTGGGGCCTGTTGGAGCTGGCCCCAATAACCTCACACTCTGAACGTGATCTCATTCCTCAGGTAATAGTTTTTCGTTTTTGAAGGAAACGTTTCCCTTAGGTAATGGTTTTTGAAGGGAAAGGTTTATCACCATGTAGTTAAGAAGTTAAAAGAAAGAATAAGAATCAGGGCAAAAAAAAAAAAAAAAATTCTAGAAATAGAAATGTTTAGGTGGGGCCCGGCCCCTCTGGCCCCTAATGACGAACCGCCCCTGGTTAAAGCTGTAAAGCTATAATAGTTCTCAGTTAATGAGAAAGGAGATTCAAACAGATAAGCAAGGTTTTATTTTCAGACCAGTGCTGCGGTATAAGAGAAAAAGAGCGAAGCCCATGAATTATGAAAACATTTGTTTTCCTTGGAGTTAAAATTCCTTTTTTTTTCATTGGAGGTTTACTGACCACCGTGAGCAATTTAATGGGTATATAAGCAGTCGCCCGTCCCTAATTTAGGGTCACTGGTTCCAGCGAAGGGAGAGAGCCAGTGCCGTAAGCCAAACACAACATCCATGTCTCACCGGGATTCGAACCCGGACCTTTACAGACGAATGATCAGAGGCAATCGCCTAGACCACTGCGCCACCTGGGCTACAAACACTACTTTCTACAGCACCTAATGTGCGATAACATATTTCATTTTCAGATAATTCTCAACATCGATCACAGGTGAAAAGAGAAAAATATTTTTAGTAACTATGTATCGTAAACGCACTCACAACAAACCTGAACATTTTCGCTTGAATTGGCTTTTAAGAATTTCTGTTTAATGAATGCAGAGATATTATGCTTAAGTGATAGCGCCTTTAGGAAAACTGTCGAACGCGTTTGTTTATTAAGTAAGACTTCTGCACTCTGAACTTACATTTCGATTAAATCACAATCAAGAACATTCGTATAAAACATGAGTTGCTTACTAAATGTGATATCTAATCAATGGATATAAAGGATTTCTGCTGTGGATAACATTTGTCATAATCTGGTTTATTAGCAGTATATATATATCTTGATCTTACCCTCGAAGTAACGATTACTATCACGATTCGTTTGTGTCGTTGTTTAATAAACTCGTGCAGCTCACACTCCGAAATATAATTGAGGAAATTTTAAGAGGGGTCACGAAGTGACCAATTGAAACTCTTCGTATCCGCCTATAGAAGGTGGCTCTTGGCTCAAAAGCATAAAAATTCGGTTTTCTCTCTCTCTTTTTTGGGTGTGGATACGAATCAAAGGAGGTAATAGCTTCGAGGTTGATCTGTGGCACTTACCCATCTAAATGTTGTTCCTAGGAATACACTCTTTGCCAAAGAAAACGAAGCAACCCGAGAAAATCGTACGATCCTGATGAAACTCCGCATGCAAGCACTTCAGAGCGGAATATGCGAATCATTAAAACATAACGACCAACGACTAAATAATGGCTCGCTACAGCTCATGGGAACAGGGTATCAAGGTGGGTATATTAAGAGCAAAGCTCGCACGCAACGACACTTGTGGCAACGGATAGCGGATGCATTAACCTCCACTGATTGTGAGGATGCCTCGACGTCGGATCCGTGCGGAATACGAGCAGTTGAGCAAGTTTGAGAGAAGACGTATAGTTGGGTTGAGAGAGGCCCGTTGGTCAAGTAGCCGTATCGCCTAACATTTGGGTCGGAGTGACGCGGCATTCGGACGATGTTGGCGCCAGTAGGTCGGGGAGGGCACAACCAAGCCGCACGCGGGCAGTGGACAGCCAAGGGCAACGACAGAACGCGAGGATCGAGCGATCATGTGAGCCGCAAGAACAGCACCGAATTTATCGCTGTCAACCATCGGTGGCCATGTTGCGTCGTCTACAGGTACGGAAGTGGACATCCGGACCGTTGCTAGACGACTTACGGATGGGAATTACATTCGAGGAGACTATTCCGCCTACCACTGACCAGCGAGTATCACCGACAACGGTTGCAGATGGCTTCGGGCCTAGTATCGCCGTGTTGCCTTCCGTAATGAGTCACAATTTGTACTTAGCGACGACGATCTGCGCATACATATCTGCAGACGACCTGGCTAGCGCACGAACCTGTCATTACCACGAAACAGCACACGGCACCCACACCAGGTGTAACTCTCTGGGATGCCTACTACGGTAGCCGAACACCCTTGGTAGTCCTTAGTACCACCCTCACGGCTCAACGGTATGTCGACAACATTCTACGACCTGTTGTCTTGTTATTCCTGTCGCAGCATCATCGAACAATGTTTCAGCAGGATAATGTGTGTCCACACACGTCATGGCTCTCCCAAGCCTCCGCCAGTAAGGTCGACACCATTCCATGGCCAGCCCAATTTCCCGACTTCTCACCGATCGAATATATTTAGGATATGATGGGACGCCACCTATACCCATCTCGGAATGTCGTGGAACTGGACAACTGGCTAGCAATGTGAACGCCACCTGGTATGATATACCTCGGGACAGTATCCGTGAACTGTATACGCCTATGCCACACCGGGTAACAGTTTGTATCCAAGCCAAGGCTGGCGCTACAACGTATTGACTTGTGCCACTCGTGTAGAGGTTTTATCCGAATAAATGGCACAACTGCTATAAAATTGCAGTAATTTCTTTTCCTATACATATATAGTGCATATACTAATATTTTCATTTAGATTGGATGATTCCTTCTTGATGCTGGGGGGGTTGCCAAAGAGCGTGTGATGATGTAAAAATATTTAAGATAGGGAAAATGGAAAAAAAATCCAAAATGGGAGGTGGAACGCCATTTTTTTTCCTGTAGGAAGAAAAATGACTTCAGGTCGGCCATATTGTGTGCCCAGGGTCCCACGGAGAGGAGAATGGAGAAGGGAATTCTTTCCATGGTGAATTCCACGCTGAGGCAGGAGTTCACAGAACATGGGAATGTCTTCCTAGCGCAGAAAGTTTCAAGCAGCTACAGAAAGCTGTGGAGGGAAAAGATATTTACCACATGGCCTCTTGCTCCGAAGTCGTGCGCTTACGGGATTGGCTGTGCGAAGTCCTGGCTGCACAGTGATGCAAAGAGTTTAAGCGGGAAAAAGTTGTAACGAACTTTTGCGGCACACTACTTGCTCGAATACGAAGAGGACAGTCGTTTTGTAGTCGTCGCTCGAGATGTACGTACGCTAGTCGGCTGCGGCTGACTAGAGAGCTAATTAGGTGCCTACCTGCGGGTTAAGGCCACTAGATTATATACATTGCATTACCTGTGGGTAATGGGGTAGTAATATTAATCATATGCCTGACTGCGGTCTACCAGGGAAATCCTCCACCTGAGAAATCCAGACACCTGTGAAGAGGATAAAATTGCTATGTATAAATAACTTCTTGATGCTATGTGCACACTTATAGTGCAAAGAAACGTGCTGTAATGTCGATTTGCTCAAGATCAAGAACCGTTTTTATCACGTGACATGTATCTTCATCATACTCGTCACTAAGCTGTAAATAAAGTAATGTATATAGTGTAACCACTGCTCAGCTTTGCACTCTACAAGTCATCTTTTCCTACACCATGCCTCTGAGGAGCAACACAACAGCGTAACTTGACAGGGACAGAGATACCCTGGTCTGGTGGCAGCTAATTACCATACCGGAGTCAATTAATCAAACTCCAATCTACTCTCGCAAAATATAAAGAACGAATGATAAGCAAGTATACTAAATATACATATACAAGTATAACAGCCCACACGAATATGACAGAGCGTATTGTGGACAATGTGCCTGAACAATGTGCAGAATGTCATTGTTAGGGCAAAAAGTTCCAATTTTCCGGATATGGACATATGCTCGTGCACTAAGGAACCCACGGTCACCAAAGGTGAACCACTGAATAATATGAACACAATGCTTCTAAAAGTATTCGAACACTTATCAATGCATGACACGAAGTCTTAGCACAGAGAAGGGCCACTTCTAGCATTAGTGACAGGGTAAGCCATTCTTTCTGCAAAATTCCGGTAGGTTTGGATTGTAATGTTCCTCCACCCTTCCAGCAAAGCACTGAGAAAGCATATGTAGGGAAAAGTCACTACAGTGGAGTTCTTTTTCCGCCTTCTAATGCGTCCAAAACATGTCTAGAGCGTCGAAGTCCATGCTTTCAACTACTGTTCCAGGAGCTTTTTCGTCAGGGATGGCCAACTGACAAGCTCCTGGAACAGTACTTTAGGAATTTGAATACTCAGAAATCATACTTGAAGAGATTCTTGCTGATGTAGCGTGGGTTTGCTCTACCAAATGCTTTTCAGCGAGCACTGTGTTCAACACATTTTCTCATTTATTGGAATCGATCAAGCAATTCCTTCAGATAGACGCAAATATTTCCTTCAACCAGCAGACGTTAAATGGTTAAAAAATATTATATGTTTTGCTGCGTTGCAGCTCAGCTATAGAATGTCGGAAGCATGTTCCTTTCTATCCTTTGTTTCGACACAAACATTATGTACGATTTTTTCCATGTTCTACAAATCTGCTATTAACTTCATTTCCCTGTCTCCACAGGATGTCAGGATAGCACCCTTAACTTCCCCCGCTGGGCGAGGATGTCCAACGTTGTTTCTTCGTTTAACGCCATAGAGATTTCCTATTCACCTGCATAAAGAGTTGAACCCTAGTTATCACAGCTCTCTACATTTCGACCAGGTCTCCTTGACTTTACTTTTCATCCTGTAAATATAATTTATTGCTAATATTACTTTCGCGGCTTTTCAATATTTTTTTCAACCGACTGTAAAGATCATGTTTCACCAACATTTTTATTAATTAATAATGCAATTTCTTGAAATTGTTACTTAACTACTTGTTTGCTTTCACGCGTTAGATGATAAAGAACATTATTACAGTCACCTTACCCTAGACGTAGTAGTGATACGGATTTGCCGAGTGCAGCTTTTCAGCACTATTTTGTGGCAGTCCATGATATACATACCCAGAAATTCCATTGTGGGCTATTATAAAAAGTAAGGTTTCTGTCCCACGTTTGTGTGAATTGAAATTCCCGGTTTTCATCTCTTACACAGCACAGTTTAACTTTGATGTCCAGCTGAAAAAACTACCCTAAAAGGCTCTACTGCAACAAAATCTTGAGCGTCATCCAATATTTGAACTCTAGTATGAGGGCTTCTGGCTTCTTTTGCTAGTGGGACTAAGTTTGATTAACGAGGCGAGGTTTAGATGCTATGTTTGTCGCTCTAGTTTTATTATCTTCCTTCCAGTGTCTACAAATTCGAGACCGGACTCATTACACCGACGAGCCGTTCCATTAGGACCACCCCCAGCTTAAAAAAATGAGTGGACCTGCAGACCGAACGGTGGCGTAGGTGAAGCTCACAGAGAAGTATTTATACAACCCGAGGACCGGCTTTCAGCTAGTAGAGTGTCCGGAGTCAGAACGGGAAAAGCTGCCGATTTATCGGAGTTTGATAAAGAACAAATTGTGAGGGCACGGTGCCTCGGAATTACGATCTCTCTCAGAAATGGCCCAGCTTATGGATTGTTGACATACTGCTGCAGTGAGTACGTATCAAAAGTGGTGCACAGATGGCCAAACGACTAACCGTTGTTCGGGTGTGTGTCGTCAGCAGCTCATTGAAGCCAGAGGGGAGCGGAGACTGTCGAGTATTGTTCACAACGACCGTACGGCCACAGTGCGACAAATCACCCGCAGCTACAACAGTGGTGATCAGGGCAATGACTCACAGCACACAGTTCATCGCAGTCTTCTGCGCATGGGTCTGCGTAGCCAAAGACCCAGTCGGGTTTCCATGCTCACTGCACGTCATCGCCAACAACGAAGGAAATGGGCCCAAGATTATCGAGATTGGACGGTGGATGATTGGAAGAAAGTAGCCTGGTCTGACGAATTAAGGATTCTGGTGCATCACGTACACGGCCGAGCGCGGATACGCTGATCACCAAGGGAGGCAATGGCACCTGGATGCACTTTTGGATGGAAACAGGCGAGAGGCAGTGTTATGATGTGGGCGATGTTTCCTTGGCACGCCTTAGACCCCATTATTCCAATAGCACAATCCCTGACAGCTGTCAGGTATCTGAACATCGTTGCGGACCAAGTTCAATCACTCATGGCAAGTTGTTCCTTGCTGGTGATGGCCATTACCTGTTGGTAATGGCCATCACCAACAAGGAACAAGTCGCCATTCCACACTGCCAGAATCGTCAAGTAGTGGTTCGAGAAACATGCTGGTGACTTTTTGTTAATGCTCTAACCTCCAAATTCACCTAACGTGAACCCAATCAAACACTTGTGGTTCGACTTGGAAAAGCAGTTTCGCGCTAAATCACCACCACGTCAAAATGTACGGGAACTGGAAGACCTGCTGTTGATATTATGGTATCAGATACCCCAGGATACCTACCTCCACCTCATCGAATCGATGCCTCACCGAGTGGCCGCTGTTTGTCTGGCTAAAGGGGATCCTACAGCTTATCAGGTAGGTGGTCATAATGTAATGTCTCATCGGTGTATATCCTTATATAATCATGGAAGACGTTAAGCTCAGAGAAAAAGCCACACGAATCTGTTCCTTAATGTAGTCTATTCCTTGTAGGAGATCCATGTCTACAAGGAAGTGCAAGATAATGCTGTACATATTATTTTGCAACTCTAGTGTGCTGCTCCTGGACCAAGTATCACTGAAAAACAATCGACAGTTAATTTTACAGTTTTGGACCGTTAACAAGGTTGCCATCCTTCGACCGTAAAAAAACGGTTTTGTACCGTATTAATTACGGAAAACAACTGTGAAGGAACAGTCACGAACCGTAATTTTTACAGTTTTGTACCATATTATTTACGGAAGACTACTGTGAAGAAACAGACAGGAACCGTACTTTTTACAGTTTTGTACCATATTATTTACGGAAGACAACTGTGAAAGAACAATTAGGAACCGCAATTTTTACAGTTTTATATCATACTTTTTCAGAAGAAACAAAAGTCAAGAACCGTAAATCTTAGTTTTAAAGATCATCAACCCAGCAATCAAATATGACTGAATCACCAGCAGTGTAACGGAAGAATATACAAGGCCTTAACTTCTGTATATTCTTCCGTTACACTGCTGAAACATGGTGGGTGTTTTTCTCTGATGGGGCTGGTTCCATTGCTTCCCTGGAGCCAGTGGCCCTACATTAGGGACAAGAAACCGTTCATGACCCAGATAATTACTCATAGTAGTCCTTAACCCTTTCCCCTTAAAACAAAACTATATTTCATTTTCTGCGGTTCGGAAGCACAAAATCGGAAGCATGAAATCTTCCGGTGTTACGAAACTGTTTTTCAGTGTTGAGGATAACGACCACAGTGAGTAATTTTATGAGCTGTAAGCAGTCGTCCGATTCCCTAATTTGGAGCCACTGGTTCCAGGAAAGTGAGAGAGCCAGGGTTGTAAGATCAAGTACCCATACCTCATCAGGGACTCGGACTCTGGCTCATGTCGAATGTACCGTCACAATCTTGCGCTTTAACCACTGCGCCATCAAGGCGGTCAATTGTATTTCACAAGACAATCAAAACAATACAGGCTAAATTATTCATACATAACTCACACGGCATTGAACTGTTTCTTGTAAGAGAAGTTCCTCCGCAAGGCAATGCTGAAGAATTCCACTCCAGTCGTCTCGGTACTGAGATGAAACTTCGACATGCCCGTTTGGTGTATATCATTAATGGTAGACATCGCAGGTGAAAGAAATGCGTAATTACCAGCCAGAACTTTTTCAGTCCTTCCAAGTTATTTTTCGCAAAATTTGATTTGTCTTGAAGAGACTTTTCGGCAATCACAGACAATTCTCCATCTAGAGACTGGAAAAGAAATATAAATCGTTAAATCCACACTTTAATCATTTAAGTTTATGTTGTCAGAAAGACTAAGGCAAGTTAAATTCACGTATTACTCGGTTTGCTAAGTAATATTTTGCTAGCTCATATCCCGTGCCTTGCACGGGTGTAAAAGCTTTGACTGAAATTTTTATAACACGAATCGTAAAATACAAATACATAACTATAATAAACGGTTGAATTATTAATGGGCAGTCAATAAGATAGGTCACCAACAACAAAATGTTCGTAATATTCTCATTACAGAAGCCTATTATATAAGTTAATAGATTTTAATTCGTCATATGACGGTCACAGTAAGTTAAAAATCATATAGTTTAAAAATTTAGGTAGTAAAAGTGATGTTAATTAAAGGTCATGAAAGTCTTCTTGATATAATACAATGTTTTGTGTTACTGTCATCCGATTGTTCAAAAGATTTCCTTGCAGTTCATTGTGTTCGACAAAAACTGTCATATGCTCTGTAATACTTGATATTGATAGCTCGACATAAAGCTGACCATGAGCAAAAACAGGCTTTGTTAGGGTAATACCAACATGATCAAATGATTGACCTTGTGCCTTATTCATAATAGTCATTGCATAGACCGGAATTACGGGGAACTGGCGTCGCATTACAATAAAAGGAATATTTGCGTCACTTGGAGTTAGGTCAATTCTTTGAATGAAGACAGTGTCACCCCGATTACATTCAGAAACAATTTCTGCGTTGTTTTGAAAATGTCGTTTGTGCGTGTTTTGAAGAGACGGTCGACTGTCGTTTGTCTTACTAAATTTATTTCATTTTTCGGTATTTCTCTTTGATTTTACGTATCGTGAGATAGCGGTGAGCTTAGTTCCGATTTCGGCCACCGGATGCGCTGCAAGTACTGGATAACGTCAAAGCGTTACGGACAGACGTAGCCTATTAAATAGGTTTTATATTTATCGATATGGTAATTTGTTGGTTGTGCTTGCTCGATATGCTGAATGATTTGCCGAACATTACATCTTAACATCTTTCGATTGCTTCCGGTACTTCCGTAACGAAACCCCACCGGGAAAAAATTGAAAATATTTGACACGTTCGTTTAAGACATCTTTATTAAATTTTAGTATCATTTCGATAGGTGTGTGGCATAAGCATAAAGTGTGCTCATATGTTTTGGATCTTCAGCAGAGGTACACATAAAAGACGGTAGAGCATTGGAAATGTAACAAAAAAGACATAGGTTCTAATCATTCAAAGCTCATCATAACTTATGATTTGCTGGAATCTATAGTTGCTTCATATGCAAAATGAAGTAATTTTAACAACATTATTGTGCTTCAATATTTTATGCACACATGACCTTCAGATCACAGTTGTAGAACTACGCACACAGACAGTATAACAACCTTCTTTTAAACAACACCACGAGATGGCCCAAATGTGCTGAGATACGGCTAAATCACGAAAGTGATGAACCATTTTGGTAACTCGTATAAAAAGGCATCTTTTAAATCCACAATTTCGGTTTTTATTACTACAATTTTATCATTTTAACACATAAAATAGTATTTTAGCAGCAAAACGTCTTCCGTGGCAATATAAAGCTGAAAGAAGTTGCCTTTGCCTAATTTATATTGTTTAGTTAAATCCATTCAAATAATGGTTCAACTGTTGGGACTTTTTACATGTTATAGTTCTTTTGTGTGAAATGCAATTTCTCAGTTGGAAGTTATTAGTATTTACTGCGAACAAATATCTCGGTAATCAAATATAATTCTAGAAGAACGTTTTTACGCACCTCTCAGTTGTAAGTGGTCAATGTGGTTTCTCAGGTGCAAATGGTCTCTCAGTTGTAAAAGTTCGAATTACTTGTATGTTTGTTCTTATTGGGCTATTGAGTGTAAACTGTTAAGAAATTAGCTGGTACATTTTCTTCATAGGTTTTCGAAATTGAAAAGACTAATTAATGTATTGGAGGAATTTTCAATACTGCTATTTGACTAGGATATATTTTAGTTGAAAAACGAGAGGTACATGAAGACAAAGGAGTTATGAAAAACGTTTCAATGCTATGTCGAAAGACTAAAAGGATTATGAAAATTTTGAAATATCGTAGTGAAAGACAAAAAGAACCATGAAAAACTTTAAAAACTTGGTTAAAGAGGATAAAAAATTATGACAACGTTGAACAACTATGGTATGAAATGTGCAAGTCGCCATGACCTAGGATTAAAGGAAAGAACGCTAAATATCTCAAAAAACGTAACATGTATTTCTAAGTACCATGAAAAACGTAAGCATAACGTAAATAAAACAGGTTTTTTCATCTGGATACGTCGAGAAATACGTACATATTATATTTCCAGATTACAGAGAAGGTTGAATAATACACTAAGTACTCTGAATTACGATTATCTACCTAATATTTCATGGTCCTACCTTTCTCTCGGGGAACGGCAACCATCAGGAATGGCATCGACTCCACGAGGTATCTGTGTAGTTGTAAGGGGACCTGCAACCAAGCTGTTTGTATTGCGGTCCCCAGTTCAAGTATGGAGTGGGGTGGTGTGTCCAACTGCCTCACCTGGCGTTCCACAACATCCTACAAATGTTCAATTGGATAGAGATCAGGTGAGTGTGGGGGCCATTCAAGATTTCTCATACCAGCACTGTGTTGGTCAAACCATTTCAGCACTGGGCCATATGACATGAACAAGCATTATCGTTCTGTAAGAGGTGAGACGTACAACACTGTGGAGCGTGCATGGCCCACAAGCAGACCCTGTTAGTAGTCGGCGTTCATACTTTGGTTCACACTCACCAGGAGTCGCAGTTCATACCATCTAAACATACTCTATGTCATACAATCGCGCTCACTGGCCTGGATAGTCGACGCCATGCACGAGAAACACATAGGCTCATGCAGCGGACGCCAAGTGCAGATTCGACCATCTGCAGAAGAGAGTACATATCCTGATTCTTGCTTCAAAGCCATCATAACCAGGAGAGTCTTCTTTGTCGTTGGATTGTTGTTAGGAGAGGGTGGCGTATAGCCCATCAGTGTCATCGTGTGACGCATAGTCATGCGCAATATTGTTTCTGGTTGGTTGACCTGTATTGTATTGGGCCTTCAACTGCGACGAAACTGTGCTGTGCCATTCACCCTGTACAACGCAAAGCACCGGGTTGTTCATCTCTGGCATATACGTTTTCCCGCCATTTACTAATTTTTGGCCGTTTGGGCGCCACTTCTGGAACAGTTAAGCCACAGAAGTCCTGAAACAACCTACAAGTGCTGCCGCTTCCAAAAAGGACGTACCAATCCTATGTGATCCAAACTTTGGCCTTTCATAAACACCAATAAGTCGTTCATTTTACCCATCACGTCTTCAACTGTGCTCTCAATTTAACCACCAATATCTTATGTACTGAATTCCCAAAAGTCATGGGATGCGTACATAGTATCGTACAGGACCTCCTCTAGCCCGTCGAAAAGCAGCAACTCGATGAACCATCGATTCCACAAGTGGCCGGAAGAATTCTGGAGTGATGTTGCGCCATGTCGTCTGAATAGCCGCCCACATTTCCCTGGTATTTGTAGGGGCAGGATCTTGGGTGCGAATGCACTTTTCCATCACGTTCCATAAGTGCTCTATTGGTTTCATGTCGGGCGAACGTGGTGGCAACACAATCCTTCGAAACTGTGCAGATTGCTCCTCGAACTAATTTTGGAAAACTTGGGCCCGATGGCTTGGTGCATTGTCCGCCTGGAAAATTCCATCTTATTTGGGGTGCAAGAAGTCCATTGAGGGTTGCAAATGGTCACCCAGCAGAGCAGCAAAAGCGATTACCGGTTAATGACGTGTTTACGAGGACCATGGGACTCAAACCGTGTCATGTAAGTCTTTACACCCCACACATCCCACATGTATGGAACCACCACCAGCTTGAACAGTGCCTTGTTGATAGCTCGGGTTCATGGCCTCATGGGGTCTGAGCTACACCGGAACCCTACTATCAACTCGTAACAACTGGCAGCGTGACTCATCGGACCACGCCACATGTTGGAAATCTTTCAGGGCCCAATTACCGTGTTCGCAACCCTAGGTGCGGCGCCCGTTCTGATGTCGAGGTGTTAACAAAGGCACTCTGGGAGGGGGGGGGGGTCTTCTGCTCCCATAACCCCATGGACGTTAAATTACGCTGCACTGACCTGATGGATATGTCTCTGGTACGTCCTGCACGTTGAATGAGGATGTTATTTGAGCCAGTGTCGCTTGTCTGTTAGCATGAAGAATCCTTGTCTGACGACGCTGGTCATGGTCATTCAGCACCCGTGGTCGGCCACTGCGCTGCTCACGGTGTGTGGTAATGCCTTCCATGAGGTGTTTTCGGCACACTCCTAAAACAGTGGATCGAGGAATGTTGAATGTTTGCACAACGTCGGAAATAGAATGTCCTATCCGTCTGGCTCTCACTACCACACCTCGTTTAAACTCAGATAATTTACGTCGGCTTGCCATAATCCTACTGCCGGTTGTTAAGCTATACTCATGAGATTACATCTTGCAACTGATAAAAATCGGGGCGTGCGTCGAAGCCTTCATACGACGGCAGCGCTATTTAAAAATGTGCATACTGCTATTCTATGACTTTTGGCACTTCAGTGTATACACCACTTTAGCCTAATGAAACGCTCTCTTCCTCATTTTCCCAGTAAAGCGTACACCATTCTATGAGTTTGTTAGGTGCGGAGATCTAAGAGCAATAAGAGATGTACGAGTGAGATAAGAGGGAACGATAATAATGTACGAATGTGGATTACGTTTTGAGGATATTACATATCATACAACAAGCGTATTACGCAATCCACAATTTTTGTTGTATGATATGTGGATTACGTTTTGCTATATAGTGAGCTAAAGTCTGATAATTGTGCCTTATTAAGAATTAGCAAGTTAATTGTTGAATTGCTGGGTTTATACAGGTTGATTCAGCTAAGCGTGTACAAACTTCTGGGAGGGGTAAGTTGCACAAAGACAAATCGGAATCACATAGCAGTGCAGGGTCGGGAACGCCATCTTCATGTGCTAGTGTACAGATAGGGCGAGAAATAAAAGAGCTGCACGTAAGAGAACAAAATGTTATTTATTACTCACAAGACATTTGCGAAATGCATTGAGGTAACAGAAGGTGTTCAAAGTTGGACCATGAGCTGTAACACACACTTGGCATCGTTGGCGCATGGAATCACGTATATTTTGGAAAATTCCTGGCGTGTCTCGGACTTCCGAAATAGCTACAGAGATGCATACTACAAGGTCCTCATCACTTTCAACAGGGGTGTCGTACACCAGTCCTTTGATTTAACTCCAGAAGAAGTAATCAAGACATGTTAAGTCCGGGAGATCTTGCAGGCCAATGAACGGGACCACCATGCCCGATGCACTGATGTCCAAATGTCATGTTTAAGTGATGACGAACATCACTCCTCAAATGGACGGGGGCCCCATCCTGCTGGAATCATATTGCACAGCGCAGCGACTGAGGGACCAGTTGTTCGTTCAATAGCTCTGGCAAATCGCATACCTCTGACGCGGCCGTGTAAACACTTGGTGGTGTGGCACTCGTCTGATCGGGTACTGTACCAGGTACAGTCGCACGGCAGCTCGTCCGTTGCAGTCCGCTGCTCCGTTTGCGAGGTGCATGTCAGCCATTTCCACGTCCGTGAACTCAGCCATCCTACTAACAGTGCGGGCGGTTTACAAATGCCGGTATCCTGAAAGAACGTATGAGCAGTCTTGCGGCCGAACAACGCCATCTACCGCATGAAGATGGCGTTTCCGACCCTGCGTTCCTATGTGATTCCGATTTGTCTTTACGAAACCTATCCCTCCCAGAAGTTTGTACACGCTTAGCTGAATCACCCTGTATAATCGTCTTAATATCTGTGAAGTGCATAACCTCAACGTTGTTCTCCTGACATGCTTGAATACAAATAAAACTTGGACGTCGATTTTATGAGTACTGACTGTGAGTGTGTTGATCATTTACTATGGACCGTTTCTTTTAATTGTTTAGGGACTTTGCATATGCTTAATTTTGTAATTTCTGTGAGCACGGTTTAGAACTTAAGGGGTTCTACAAAGTTACTATTTAAGGGTTCTACAAGTAGCAACTTTCAGTACCAACTTGCAATTTTGTAATTTCTATGAGCAGGATTTAAAACTTAAGGGTTCTACAAATGGCAACTTTCAGGGTTCCGCAACTTTGCTTAAGTTATCAAGAAACCTTAAACCCAATATTTTCATAGCAAATCATCCCTCAAAGTTTTAGAAAGTGTAGAAGTGTCTCAAAAAAATTTGCCCTTGTTGGTGTCATTTATGTAATAAAAGACGTTCCTTTTTCTTTTGCTTTACAATTCTTACAGAGGACAACATGGCTTTTGTGAATTTAAGGAGGCAGGTATCATTTTTCCCTATTTCTTTAGTAAGAGACGAATCTTCTGTTAAATTGAAAGAGGTTAACATAAGGGTATACTTCATCTTTCTTTCTTTCTTTCTTTTTATTAGAAATCCCAAAACTGCATGACCTAGAAAGGAAAGAGTCCATTTTTGTACATTATCACACGTATAAGAACGAGACGGCAATATTTTAAAATTGGAAATCAAATTCACAGCTTATTTACGCCAGATAATGCCGACAATGAAATATTTCCTTTTTTTTTTTTGTTTTGTACTTACTTTAAAAATTTCTAAGTGGCTTGTTCCTTCCATGCATCCACAACGAAAATCGTTCTGGGAGACGGCACGAGCTAGGTCTTCAAGTGTATTAATTGGGGCTTCCATGGTAGGTATGCTCAAGAAAGACATGAGATTTCCACTGTAACACGACTGCACTATGAGCACAAACATCAGATATAAGCCAATCAGAAGACCAGACAATGGAGAATTAACAGTTTTCGTACTGCCACCTGAAAGGAATATGCTCCATTCGGAAAAACGAAGAATATAAACAAAGAAATATAATGGCACTGCTATTTGCGTTTCATTTCCATAACATACTACTACAATAGCTGCTCACAAGGAGGATAACACATATTACATGTAAAAAGTATTTTGGCATTTATCGCATGCAGTTTAGGAATTTATCATTTGTGGGTTTTTTTATCATGTTTAAAGTAATTCAAATGAATTTTTAAACAAGGTGAAAAATTGAAAAGTAAAACAAATTTCCTTGCAAGAAACTGTCTTTAAGGTGGTGATAAAGGCACATCCAATGCAGCCTTCTATTCATACAGAGGGTGAGTCGAACGTTTTGCAATATTTAGATCACTTTATGTCTTGTGACGTGCCTGCCCAGCAGGACGCACACGACATAAAGTCATATAGCAGCGATAACTAACGTCCGCGTAGCTCAATTGGTAGAGCGTTGGGTTGTAAACTGATTATTGATAGGAGTGTTGTGATAATGTGTGGTGTGTGGAGAGTTTAGTGCAATATGCTATGCTACGATGTGTTTGCTACATCCTGAATAAAGCAGCTTCTCCGAAAGTTCTGACTTCTGTTGTTTACATGTTTCGTCTGGCCGTTAAGGTTTGTTTCATTTAGGAACTACTTCTTAGTATGTTGCTGTTTTAAATTAACGTAGAAGTAAGACAAGACTTCTTCGTCGTTATAGTCTTCTTACGTACGATTACGACGACAGCTGACTAGCATTTAAATTATAGGCCATCGTGTTGCACCGTCTTTAGCCATCTGTCTGCCAGTTCATCGATTCTACAGAGGGTGAGTCGAAAGTTTTGCAATATTTGGATCACTTTATGTCTTCTTACGTACCTTTACGACGAAAGCTGACTAGCGTTCAAAGTATAGGCCATCGTGTTACACCGCCTTTAGCCACCTGTCTGCCAGTTCTACGATTCCGTAGCGGTACCAGTTCTTGTCCTTCAAAGCGAAGAACTCCTTCACCCCAGCTGCCACCTCCTATTGGTTGTTGAAGTGCCGCCCACGAAGGAAGTGGGCCATGGACCGGAACAAGTAATAATACGACGGGGCAAGGTCCGGAACAAGTAATAATACGACGGGGCAAGGTCCGGACTATATGCTGGGCGTGGCATCAGTTCCATGCACTCAAATTCCGGGAGTTTTGCACGGGTGGTTCGCGCGGTATGAGGCCGAGCATTGTCCTGCTGTAGGAGAGCTCGCTTTCTGTTCACCAGTGCCGGGTACTTCTCCTCCAAAACGGCACACATCCGCTCCAGCTGTTCAGAGTAGAGGTTGGCGTTGATGGTCCGACCGTCTGGAACAAATTCGTAATGGATTATCCCCTCGAAATTCCACCAGATGCAGAGCAGCACCTTGTGTTCGAAGTGCCCACGTTTGGCAACAGGTTCAGGAAGCCGGCCCGGGCTCAACCACTGGCGTTGTGTGTTAGGATTACCGAAATAGACCCATTTTTCATCGCACGGAACAATCCTCCTGATGAAACGTACATAGCGCGGTTTTCTAGAAGTTTCGTGCACACTTCCACTCGTCGGTTTATTTCAGCTGGCGTCAGTTCGTGAGGGACAATGCAGCAGCTCCTGTAGACCTTGCCGAAGACCTGAAGGTGACGAACCACGGTGGTCTCTGATATGATCAGCTCGCCTGATAATCTCCGAGTGCTGGTTATCGAATTTGCCTCTATGGCCTAGCGCACGGTCTCCGAATTCACGGTTCGCGGCCTACCTGTCCTACGCACCCTCTGTAGATGACGCTGAAAATCTCACTGTTTCTGTAACCGCTACTTGTCGGGGGTGTTAGTGTTGTGAGTGAATTTCGCGAGGGTTTCCATTATGAGATGGTGATTTCTGAAAAAGCGATACACTCTGCAATACGGTCCGGCATGGAGACTAACAGACGCCTGATGTCGTCCTGGGGCAGACTGGCCTACATGTGTTGGACAGTGTGCTCCAAATCCCGGATAGTGTGGCACGGCGGCAGCTGGCGTTTCAATTGATCACACACATGCTCGATATGGGACATATCCAGGGAGCGGGCAGGCCATGGAAGTGTCTGGAAATGACGTAGGCAGTCCTGGGCGACCCGAGCCGTGTACTGTCGGACATTATCCTGCTGGTATAGCTCCCCTGAAATCCCGGCCAGAAATGAGAGCACATTTGGCCGTAAGATCTCATCCTCATACCGCTGACCCCTCAATGATCCACATACCACTACTAGAGGTGATAGGCTATCGTAGGCTATGGCTCCCCAGACCATAATGCATGCAGTGGGAGAGGTGTGGCCCTCGATAGCGATGTTGGGATTGTGTCGTTGACTCGGGTACCTCCACAAGCGGGCACGTTGATTATTTGTGCCCAAAACGAAGCGGCACTCATCGCTAAACATCACGCGTCGCCAGTCTGTGGCGTTCCACGTCGCTCTGGCCTGGCACCAATGTAAACGGAGCCGGCGATGTTCCGGTGTTGATGAGAGCACACGTAAGGGGCGCTAGGATCGCCGATTTGTTTCTGCGAGGCGTCGGGAAACAGTTCGTGGGCACACATGAGCCGCTACATCTGCCTGTATAATGGATGGGGTCCCAGTGGAATCCGTTCGTGCTTGACGCAAGATCCGTTGATTTTCTTTTAGCCGTGGTTTTACTGAACAGCCCGGAGCCGTTCCGCCGTGTGGAAGTACCGTCACATGTTCACTGCTCCCAACACAGTCAAACGGTATGGTCAGAGCGATCCACGTGGCTGAAGCCACTCACTACAGTTCAGTGTCTTCTTCATTCGTGTGTTAATTTTCACAAGTCAGGAACCATATATTGTACGTAAACTTACGTAACTCAATTTTCACCACTGCAAGTATAGCGGCGCGTTTTCACTGGACGTCCACCTTAAGTGCTGTAAGCAGTTGCCTTTCCCTAATTTCGTGTTGCTGGTTCTGGAGAGCTGAGGGTAATCTGAGTAAGACAGACGCACCACCCGCACCACACATCCGGGACTTGAGCTAGAATCCAACTCAGACGTCCTGGCTCAATTCCCGAATGACCCATGGATGAAACGCGTAGGTTTATGCAAGCTAGTCCTAGTTCAGGACTAACCATAGACCTGAGTCTTTAACCACTTAACCACCGGGATAGCTTCACAAGGAATGGTACGAAGTAGACAGAAAAAAAGTTTAAAGATGAGTTTTTGATTCTTAGTGAACACGAAATTGCCGCCCCGGTGGCGCAGTGGTCTAAGCGATGGCTTCTGATCATTCGTCAGAAAGGGGACCGGGTTAGCATTCCAGTGAGGCATGGATGTTGTGTTTGTCTTACGGCACTGGCTCTCTCCCTTCCCTGGAACCAATGGCCCTAAACTAGGGATGGGCGACCGCTTATAGCCCATTGAGTTGCTCACAGTGGTCGTTAAACCTCCAACCAAATAAATAAATAAACACGAAATTAGGCTTAGTAAAAATAATTTTGACTTTGTTCTATATTTGAAATACATTTTTCATCACCGATTCAGCTTTCTTCCGATGCATAAACATTCCTTTCAAAAAAGGCTCAACATTCCACTGCTTATCGATTTTAGCAAATGTATGGAACTTTATCGTTAAGAAGTCTGAATGTTTCAATTCCAACAGACATGTGTTGCTTTGAAGAATTATACCGGTGTCCAAAACCTAAGGACGGGCGTTATTTCGGAATGTTACAACCACAAAATCAGACTAAGAGCTTGCGACAATTTGTATAACTGAGGATGTTGAGTAGAAAGCCTACGCATACTCGAAATGCCGAATCGTGAGAATAGGGGTCATGTGATATCACTTAAACGGATAAACGAGAAAACGGCATCGTAGGTGACATGTATTTAAAGGAAAATCTGGACGTAAAGGCATAAAGTTACGAACGTGAAATTTACGTTATGTCGCAAAGACATCATCTAGATAATTTTCCCCAGGGAAGAATTACAGGGAGGCTGCTGCATGGAAGAAGGTCGCCGAGTAATAAGTGATGTTGTAAGGGTGTTCTAATTATCAGATTTGGTCATCTAAACAACAAATTTAAGAGAAATCTTTAAATGTATGCAGTTTTAAATATGTTTAAAACTTAGCAAAACATACCCATTCTTTTCAGACCAAACATGGCTGTGTGTGTGTGCTACGGTGAGATTCGAAGTGATGATAATCATTCATCTTACCTCCATTGCAAAGAAGTCCCAGCATATACCAGAACGTACTAATTAAGCTAGAAGGTTTTCCAAGATTCTTGTCGTTATCACGTTCCAAAACCAAATGTAAAATAATTGTTTCCACCAAGAGAGTGAACAGGATCAAACTCCATACCTAAGGAAAGCAGAAAATAAAAAAAAAAATATTTACATTAAAACAGCGTTAAGTGCAAAATAAATGTTTAATGGTTCGATACTTCTAAGTTTTATAGCGGCAAATTGAAATCATTAGTTACATATATACTGATACCGCTGCAATCTTGTAACGGATTTCGGAGTTTGTCGGTTTTCACGTGGCCGTTTAACTGGATCTCCGAGTTAAAAACCAAAAAGGCTCCCTTGATCCTTTTCCTCTTAAAGTGCGAACTGCAACAAGATTGTCATTATGTTCTTTTCACTCTAACCATAACCATCTTGAAACATTTCAGATACTCACGATTTATTCAAGAACTTAATTCACAGTAAAACAAATTAGCAGCTGCAAGTTATTAAATTCAGTTCTTCCGTAAATTTTCATTTTTGACACTTCAGAAAGAAGCAGAATTCCGAAACAAGTCTAGATCAATTTGCTTAATTGATATCAACTTGTATGGCTGCTCTAGTAAGGCTTGCAAAATTTGAGAATTTATATCTCTGTGTATCAAATTATATGAAAATGCAAGTGCAAAGGTTCGGCTATTTGAAGATACAACACCAATAAATATGGGAAAGGGAGGGAAACAAGGTGACATCATATCTCCCAAACTCTTTAATGCCACATTGCAAAATGCCTTTCAATCATTGAACCAGGAAAACAAAGGGATAAAGATCAAAGGATGTTATTTGACTCACCTTCGTTTTGCTGATGACAGATTCATTTTTGCAACTTCCCTTCAGAGCTGCAGAGTATGATTCAGGAACTTGCTAACAATAGTAAAGAATTGGGATTTAAAATGACCTTTCAGAAAGCAAAACTGATGTACAATGCTTTTACAAGAAATAAAGATTTATCAGTCAATGGGGGAAAAGCTGGAGATAACTGATACCCACATTTATCTTGGGCAGCAGATATCAAGCGCTGTCACATTGATGAAGAAATTAATCAGCGTATAAATCTTGGTCAGAGAGCTTTGGAAGAGACATTACAATTTTCAAGTGCAATGTGCCATTATATCTAAAAAGAAAAGTGTTTAATCAAATCATCCTTCCAGTACTTACGTACGGAGAAAGAGGCGACCCTTGACTAAAGAAGACATAAAAAGACTGCTAACAACTCAAAGAGGCATGGAAAGATGCATGCTTGGTATAACCCTGAAAGATAAGAAGAAGAACTCGTGGATAAGGAAAATGATAAGAGTGGAAGGCATCATGATCAGTGCCAAATCCCTGAAATGGCAATGGTATTGGTAACTGTGGGTACCATAGTGGTACCCAGTTTATTGCTATAACGAAATACAAACATAGGAGATTCATTGAAAGTTGCAGTACAGAAAACAAAAGTGCGGCAATGTATATATATCCACGATGCAGCACAAAGTTACACAGAAAGGAAATGAATATGGACACGAACAATGAATGGCATATCGGCATGTCAAACGATATGAATAACACATGCGCACAAGTATTTGAAATGTACTATGCCATCATAAATCATCCGAACGGAACTTAAATGTGGTTAGAGCGCAAAACATTATTTAGTAACTCATCAACTTTATAAAAATTAACAAAGGTACCAAATGTACCACTATAGTAATCCGCGATCAAAGACAGCACTAACACAGCAAAAACTCACAAGTATAGGAATTTTTAAAAACAAGGCACAAATTCAGAAAACAACAGATAAGATAATAATGATAAAGAGATACTGGGGAGCTCACACAAGTAACGAGACCGGTTATTCGTGAAAACACAGCAAAAGCACACAATTATAGCAAATTGAAAATACATTACTTGTGAAACACAGTAGAAACACACAAATATAGCACACATGGAACACATCAGAATCAACAGGCACTAAGTCTACCAACACCAGAGAATTTTCGAACGGGTTCGCAAATCCCCTAGCATTCAGAGAACAAAAAGTGTTCGGTTTGGGGAAGTGAGCTAAAAGTCATCGGCAAGAGGAAATGAGGTATCACATATATGCTTCTCAGCGAGCTCGTTCAAGGAGGCGAGACGGCGCGTGTAACGTCTCAAAAACGCCTGATACCGAGGATTGGTGGAACACAGAGATTTAAAAAATGACATATAAGCTTCGAATTGCGTTACCGCTGCAAACAGGTCCAGATCAGGTGAGTGGAGGAATTCTTCAGAACAAACACTCGTACATGCAGTTTGAAAAAAACGTAAAAGTTGCTGTGATCCAGGAACTAGAGGAAACGTATCAGTGGCCTGTAGAACCTCAGCATCAGAGAGAGGATTAACAGGACCTGAGCGGAGAAGCATACTGTTTGAAGAATCATAAGGTGGAGAAACACCGGAACCAGAAACACCGGGGACACTAGATGAATCCTCAGAAAGAGGCACAGAAAGTTGTTTTAACTTTTTCTGTTTTACAGCGCCTTTGGGAGTTCCAATACGCTTGGAAGAAGATGCTGAGGCGGATGTATCCATTAGTGGATCAGGCTCACCTCCCGAGTCAGGAGACGAGGAAACCAACGTCGCTGAAGAAGCAATACGTAGCAGATAAGCCTTAGTAAAGACTGGTACAACAGTCGAGGCTGCAGGAAGACGTGGCAAAAAGGGTATTGTAGACAAGGTTGTAATTGGAGATCCGATATCCGAGATGCTAGGAGAAGAACCAGACGGCCGATCTGCCATACCACCACACAACACATCCGGATCGGAACACTCCGCTGTAGATACATCTGTAGTAGAAGACATCTCCGCCAATCCTGAAGGTGGATGCACACTCGTACAGGTCGGGAGAGGAGGAAAGGCAGCATTGTTCGTGACTGAAATGTTCGTCTGACGGAGAACCGAAGAGGTCGCGTCAGGTAAATTACCGGTAGAGGAGATAGTAGAAAGACCAATGTGGTCAGCAATGGGTTGCGAACTTGATGGACGTCCACGTCGAAAGCTTTAACAGGAGGCAGTAGTATGATCCTGTGTTAAACAGTGTGTACAATAGTGAGTGGTGAAAACCTTGAAACTGTACGTTCGTGAGCCAATTTCAACAGTAGCTTCTGTAGGGCAATCCGCCACTGCTTTCTCAGTGGGAAAGACGACCAATAACTGACGGCGAAGTCCTGTAGCATGAGCAAATCGAGTTCCGCGGGGAGCGTCAGAGAGGCGACGAACCTTGCCAACAATTTTACATACATGACTGAAAAGGAGAGGAAGTGCAGTATCAGGCACTTCCTGTGGAACAGGATAGAACGTGATGTTCACCGGTCGCTTGGAAAGAGGCGAAGGGATGAGATGTTTAGTCCCAATCGAAAGTCCGTGTGTGTGCAAGAAAAAAGTCAGCATCTTCCTTGTGATTGAACTGAACCGAGATACCCCGAGGAATAAGGGAAATTTCCGCAATGGACGCAGACGACACATGTGCAGAGAGGGCTTCCATATAGCGTGGCAGTGGAGTATTTAGTAAGGCATGAAAGAGCACACCTCTATCCAGGAGGTTATGGAACCCACTGCCAATCTGCGAAATGTCATCTATCGTTACCGTCACCTTGTGGTTGGATACCTGAATAATAGGTATTGATTGCAAAAGACCATCAGGTAGAGAGGAATCGGACGTAGACGTAGCGCCTCGTTGCACTGTAGAGGCAAGTGACATCCTCGGAAAAGAAGTCTGTTCGGATCCGGCAGGCACAGAAGGCTGTGAGGGAAGAGAAGCACAGGCCGAAGGCAAGGCAATAGAATCAGTATTACCCAGGGAGGGCAACGAGGCAGGTGCAGGAGCTGAAGAAGAAAGCGCAGCCAAGTCCAGTGAAGGCACCGGAGGAGGAGTACTAGAAAGCTGGAAAGGCATCTTAGCAGACACATCTGAGGACGAGAGTATGTCTACTTCCATGGACATGGGAAGTGTGACGTGACGTGCATCCGCCACGCCCAGAGATGATAAGGAAATAGCGGAAGCCACCATGTTTTTTTCTTTTTTTTTTTTTTTTGATTGGAGGTTTAACGACCACCGTGAGCAACTCAATGGGCTATAAGCAGTCGCCCGTCCCTAATTTAGGGTCACTGGTTCCAGGGAAGGGAGAGAGCCAGTGCCGTAAGACAAACACAACATCCATGCCTCCTCTGATCATTCGTCCGAAGGGGTCCGGGTTCGAATCCCGGTGAGGCATGGATGTTGTGTTTGTCTTACGGCACTGGCTCTCTCCCTTCCCTGGAACCAGTGACCCTAAATTAGGGACGGGCGACTGCTTATAGCCCATTGAGTTGCTCACGGTGGTCGTTAAACCTCCAATCAAAAAAAAAAAAAACATCCATGCCTCACCGGGATTCGAACCCGGACCCCTTCGGACGAATGATCAGAGGCCAACGCCTTAGACCACTGCGCCACCGGGGCGGCACCATGTTGGCAGCTTCCAATCGTAAACAACCGAGCAAACGATAAGAAAACGGATGAATATGAACTAATACGAAGACGAGAAGATTAGAAAAGTAGCTCAAAACGTACAC
The DNA here is from genome assembly GCA_039090855.1 of Macrothele yani. NCBI lineage: Eukaryota > Metazoa > Arthropoda > Arachnida > Araneae > Macrothelidae > Macrothele > Macrothele yani. The sequence goes on along the minus strand of CM076995.1, from coordinate 133,798,679 downwards.
AGTACCTTTAGACACCCTGGTCACGCAACAGGTGAGTGAGGGACGAGTTATTTCACATTAAAATATATAAAATATTGGAGCCACCAACACTACGTCTGTCACGAACGAGCAATGGGCTGGACATATGCCAAAAGAATGGACCACCGATGGACAACCGAAATTCTAAACTAGATTTTTTTTACTGGAGGTTTAACGACCACCGTGAGCACCTCAATGGGCTATAAGCAGTCGCCCGTCCCTAATTTAGGGTCACTGGTTCCAGGGAAGGGAGAGAGCCAGTGCCGTAAGACAAACGCAACATCCATGTCTCACCGGGATTCGAACCCTGACCCCTTTCGGACGAATGATCAGAAGCCATCGCTAAGACCACTGCGCAGAGTGGATTTCAAGGGACAGGAAAAGACCCAGAAGAAGACAACGTGGGTGATCAATGGATAAAATTCGACAGCATGTGGGAGTGACATGGAGGAGACTGGATCAAGACAGACCGTTGTGGAAGAAACCTGGGGAGGCCGCCCCGGTGGCGCAGTGGTCTAAGGCGCTGGCCTCTGATCATTCGTCCGTAAGGGGTCCGGGTTCGAATTCCGCTCGGGCATGGATGTTGTGTTTGTCTTACGGCACTGGCTCTCTCCCTTCCCTGGAACCAGTGACCCTAAATTAGGGACGGGCGACTGCTTATAGCCCATTGAGTTGCTCACGGTGGTCGTTAAACCTGCAATCAAAAAAAAAAAAAAAAAAAAAAAGAAACTTGGGGAGACCTTCCTCCATCAGTGAATTGATAATAGTTGATAATGATGGTGATGATAACAAATTACAAATGACCATTGATGATGGTCAATGATGGGTGATGCAATGCTAAACTTAAACATCTTTCACGAACTTGGTATCTTTTCCACCATATGCGGTTCATTTTTCGTGTAACCGCTTTCTTTGCATATGTAATTCCTACTAAAGCATTCAAAACAAGGAAACTGCTCTCTGCGTGTTAGAAGCACAATAGTGGAAAATTATTTTGCTTCAAGCACAAGAACATAAGTAAACCACTGCAACTCACCAAAGTATTGAATTCATATTCTCCTTAGATATTGTTGCACTTTGTTGCAGTGTCTTATCGTGAAGACTGTGTGGTCACTGTGAGCTCATGAATGTCCTTCAGATGGGATGAGCAACACGACGAATAATATGAACCGATCTCAGTAACGGGCATGGCTGACTTGGAGTGGACACTCAAGATTTAAGAACTTTCTTTTCAAGGTTCTGGAATCATTGAATAGTGGTATTCAGAGTATCTCTTACTAAGTGCACCTTTGTTGTACAGCCTGAGTTATATTCATTTGTATTATTATTCATTTACAAAACGATTGCGCATAGATGCGTTTAAATTTTCATGCATTGCAAGATCGCTTTCAACAGCACACACTCATTAATTTTTGATATACGAGAGATGACTATGTTTGGAAATGAAAACTTTTTTTTAACAAACAATGAAGTAATTAAAAGAAGAATACTTACCTCTTTTGAAAACGGCATAACGACAGCATAGACTTTTGATTTGACTGAAGGACTTCTGGTAATAATAACTCCCTTGTCATAAACATAAGGATATGTAAAGTCACTGGCTTGACTTCTACTATAGGTCATAGATATGCACGCAACAGCAACATCCGCTTCCTGAAAACATACCAGTTAGCTTATCTCTTAATATGAATTAATGTATGAATTGCACTGAAAATTTTATAGTATCTGTAGAATGAAAATAAATACAGATAAATTTATGCATTTCATTTTAAGTGAATAGAGGTAAATTTCCGGAAATAGCGGTTACGTGAGGGGCGATAAATTTTAATTTAATGAATGAAAGTTAATAGCGATAAGTTTTAGAAATGAATTTCCGAAATGCAACGACTGTGTAAGCTATTTAACGCAATTTTTTTCCCGAAGACAAAAGGACCCATTCAAAATTTCTTAGCGTAACACTTTTAAATAATTATTTTTCAATAAATTGGTATTCATCTGAACCGTATGCAAATGAAACTCGTCACTTCATAAGAAAAATATTCACCATTCACTTTTGAAGCATAATTTTTTATCGAAGGAAGTGAACATTAAATCATAAATTTTAATATGGCTTCAAAATGTTCACCAAAACATGTGGAACATTACTAGATTTACCAAAGAAAATTGCATTCATAATAAAATGAATCATTACCAAGAGTGTATAGATGCAAAAATTTTGCTTTAGAAGCATTTTTGTTCCTTTATACAACCAATACACATTCTCTACCATGGAGGACAAATACACTATCTACCAACAAGTAATTGGACACCTGTGATAGCAAAGGAAAACGAAGTTTATTCACCTTCAATAGTTGGTGGAGCCTCCACGAGCGGCGATTACAGCTGCGACCCTCCGGGGCAAACTCTCAACCAGGCGTTGTACGACGGCTAGCGGTATTTTCTTCCATTCGGCTTGGAGAAGACAAATCAGTTCCTTCACCGATTTCGGACGGTGGGGGCACCCCATACGTCGACGCTCCAACTCGTCCCAGAGGTGCTCGATAGAGTTAAGTTCCGGGCTCTGCGCAGGCCAGTCCATTCGATTAACCATATTGTCACCATACCAAGCCATGGTGGACCTCGCAACATGACAAGTGGCATTGTCATCCTGAAAGTAACATGAGTCCACCCCGTAAAACTGCCACAACGTAGGAAGCGCGTGGTCATCCTAAATGGTGCAATATGTCTCGGCGTTGAGTCTACCAGGAATTTCGACCAAGGGTCCCGTGCCATACCAGGAGAAACACCCCATAGCATAATTACACCGCCGCTGAACTTCACAGTTCTCACAATACATTCCGGCAGGAGAGCGTTCTCCAGGCAGACGCCAAACCCAGACCCCACCATCCGAACGGTAGAGGGTGAACCTTGATTCGTCGCTCTAGAGAACCTGTTTCCACTGTTCAAGAGTCCACTGTCGACGTTCTTTGCACCACGTTAGCCGCGCAGCGTTATTGGACTTGGTGATCAAAGGCTTGTGGTCGGCAGCACGTCCATGATAACCGAGCAGATGGGCTTCCTTACGAATGGTATTCATCGAAAGAACACTCCCGGATGCCTGTTAAAACTCCTCGCGGATGTGGCCCATCAGTTTGGTGCGGTTCTTCCGAATTTCTCTGACCAGCACCCGTCGGTCTTTAACTCCCAGTTTTGTGGGTCTGCCGGGTCGGGGCACATTCCGACAGTCACCTCTCATCTTCCACTTGCCAATCACGTAGGCCACTGTCGATTTTGGGTAATTCAACTTGCTGGATATATCACGTATGGATCGGCCATTTCTGTGATACCCGACGATTACACCTTTCTAGAAATCAGAGAGCTCCAAACTGCGTGGCATCTTGCATGCGACTGGTTGCGTTGTTGTATCCCACACGATATTTAACGGCAGCGGCCGTCACGTGTGTAAGGACCGCAGATATCGTCGATTGCAGGGGTGTCCAATTACTTGTTGGTAGATAGTGTGTACAAATTCCCTCTGCCGCACATCCCCGGTGGTGCAGTGTTCTAAGCGCTGGACCAAGAGGGTCAGAGTTCGGATCTCGGTGTGGCATGGATGTTGTGTTTGTCTTACGGCACTGGCTTTCTCTTTACCCTGGAACCAGTGACCCTAATTTAGGGAGGAGCGACTGCTTATGGCCCAATGTGTTGCTCATGATGGTCGTTAAACACTCAACCAAAAAGAAAAAGAAGTCGCGCTCTGAATATGACATTTGCCGCATAACTGGAAATTCCAAGAATGTTACATTTCGTAATAGAATCATTCTCTCGTTACAAATAAATATCTACTTATGGATCTAAATACTATTACGTACCCTATAATCCATAGCTGATACGAAGCACATGGTTGGTGTGTCAATTCACTTTCTTTATGGACACACTGACGAGTCGCAACCATGTCGCGATTCTTCCAACTAAACTCCATTGGTAGGTGAAACATCTGGCTTTATTCTCTCATTCATGTACATTTGCACACACATTATTGCACTTTGGTTCCAACACCCTAAATGTTAAAATCATTAAGTACATGCCAATAAAATTTCTTTTTGCATCGATGTTCACTTGCACTTGTTGCACAACCAGTTAAATTTGAACTTTAAAAACCTTTCACCTTTAAAATCCAATAAATAATTTAAAATCCAGTATGGTTGTTGGCTTACTAGAAACCTGCGATTTCATGCCCGTGTCTTTCTCAAGGGGGGATGGCGTAACGTATTCCATGACATGAAGCAGATGATGTACTGTTACGGTGAGGTATGAGTCAAATCTGCAATGCTGCAGCTGAGCGGCTGATATCCCAACTGAACTGCTCCGGCAGGTTCAGTTAGGATATCACCCGCTCCAGTTCAGAAAGACGTGTTTCGAATCCCACCACCGGAAAAAAAAAAGATTATATGCTAAAAATCTTGTTGTGGTGCGTGATGCAAAGTAGAGAAAAAAAACGTTCAGCTGAGTTTGTAGTCATTTCAATCGCTGTTTGTAGGCATTTCAATTTGATCCTGGCGGATTCTTTGAAGACGAAAGAGGTCAGCGCGGTATGGGACCCACGAATAGTTGACAGACGAACAAAAGGCATGAGGCAAACGAATGTGCATCGTCTTCATGAACATCTGTCTTGCGGGTGCATAAACGTATGTTCCTGGGTTCTTACATGAATGAAACATGGGTTCATCACCTTGGTCTAGAGCAGAAGTGGGAAACCTGCGGCTTTCTAGGCCAATTAAGAGCGGCATTTTGAGTGAATCCAAATTTTGCAGAACAAATCTGTTTATTTTTATTAATATGACTTGTTCGTCTTTTATTATTTTTATTTTAATCTTAAAATTACTGAATTTAAAATACTAAAGAGTAAAAGAAGATTCAACGAAATAATGCTCCACGACTGACGGCCACAATAAAAACTTTAGGCTGTTTTGACGCTTGCTACGCTCATGATTTCGTTCTATGGCTCCAAAAGAACTACAGATGGAATTGATTAAGCTCTCAGAAGATGACATTTTAAAGTCCTTAATTGGCTCTAAGAAAGATCCAATTGAAACATGGTAAAATGCAATAGAATACCCACGCCTTCGGCAACATCCACGAAAAATGCTTTCTTGTTTTTCAACCATTTATTACTACGAATCTACATTCTCCTACCTAACCCAAATCAAGACGCCCTTAAGGTCACAAATGACAGATACCCATCTAGAGGAGCAGCTGAAACTGCGAAGTTCCGTATTACAACCAAGTATTCAAATGCTTTCCAAGAGAAAGCAGTCACAACAAAGTCATTAAGAGGTTAGTCAATTGTAGAATTAACAGGGTTTTGTTTTCATTTTTTGAAGTTAGTTAGTACATAGTAATATGATTTTTACAATATAGTGTGTATTTCAAAGTACACTATCTACCAACAAGTAATTGGACACCCCTGCAATCGACGATATCTGCGGTCCTGATACACGTCGCGGCCGCCGCCGTTAAATATCGTGTGGGAAACAACAACGCAACCAGTCGCATGCAAGATGTCACGCAGTTCGGAGCTCTCTGATTTCGAGAAAGGTGTAATCGTCGGATATCACAGAAATGGTCGATCCATACGTGACATATGCAGCGAGTTGAATTACCCAAAATAGACAGTGGCCCACGTTATTGGCAAGTGGAAGATGAGAGGTGACTGTCGGAATGTGCCCTGACCCGGCAGACCCACAAAACTGGGAGTTAGAGACCGACGGGTGCTGGCCAGAGAAATTCGGAAGAACCGCACCAAATGGATGGGCCACATCCGCGAGGAGTTTCAACAGACATCCGGGAGTGTTCTTTCGATGAATACCATCCGTAAGGAAGCTCATCTGCTCGGTTATCATGGACGTGCTGCCGCTCTCAGGCCAAGTCCAATAGCGCTGTTCGGCTAACGTGGTGCAAAGAACGTCGACAGTCAGTGGACCGTTGAACAGTGAAAACAGGTTCTCTGGAGCGACGAATCAAAATTCACCCTCTACCGTTCGGATGGCAGGGTCTGGGTTTAGCGTCTGCCTGGAGAACGCCTCCTGCCGGAATGTATTGTGCCAACTGTGAAGTTCGGCGGCGGTGGAATTAGGCTATGGGGGTGTTTCTCCTGGTATGGCACGGGACCCTTGGTCGCAATTCCTGGTAGACTCAACGCCGAGACCTACTGCACCATTTTGGATGACCATGCGCTTCCTACATTGTGGCAGTTTTACGAGGTAGACCCATGCTACTTTCAGGATGACAATGCCACCTGTCATGTTGCGAGGTCCACCATGGCTTGGTGTGGTGACAATGGGGTTAATCGAATGGACTAGCCTGCGCAGAGCCCGGAGCTTAACCCTATCGATTACCTCTGGGACGAGTTGGAGCGTCGAATTAAGGGGTATCCCCACCGACCGAAATCGGTGAAGGAACTGACCTGTCTTTTCCAAGCCGAATGGAAGAAAATACCGCTAGCCGTCGTACAACGCCTGGTTGAGAGTATACCCCGGAGGGTCGCAGCTGTAATCGCAGCTCGAGGAGGCTCCACCAACTATTGAAGGTAAATAAACTTCGTTTTCCTTTGCTATCATAAGTGTCCAATTACTTGTTGGTAGATAGTGTATATCAGATTGAAGTTTCTTGAATGCGGTCTTGTAAAACTACAGCTTACTTAATACTGCTTTCCAACATGAAAAGGTTCCCCATCTCTGGTTTTAGAGACAATAACAAAGTCTAGTTTCTAAGCATGCATCTTCAGCGTCCTCAATGAAGTTCCGTCTTGCTCCGTCAGTCGGTCAGGTGACGGCATCATTTTTGGGCGATGAAGAAGGCATCCTCATAACTGAGTATTTGGAAAAGTACACCGCTTTCACTGGTGCATACCACGGAAACCTCATAAGCCAACTTCGCGCAGCCATTTAGGAAAAGCGGCGTGAATAACTGCGTAGAGGTGTCTTCCTCTATCCAGACAATGCACCAAGTAACATCTCCGAGATTGCGAAGACACAGAATTCGAATTACCTCAGCATCCACCATATTCTCCAGACGTTTCCCCAAGTGATTTATAATTTTTCCCAAACAGAAGGAAAATATTGGTGAGAAGCTATATGCCAAGGTGGTGCCAGATATGGGTCCGAGGTTGGAAAAAGAAGAGAGTGTTAAGGCACTGGAGCATTGGTAGGAGAAATTAATTGCAGTATCTGGGGACTATGTTAAAGAATAAGCAAGGCCGCATTCAAGAAACCTTTATTAGATATACTCCGAAATGTTGATTATTTGTATAAATCTTACTATGTACTAACTATTATCTTGTGACTGCCATTTTTTAAAAAGCATTTGAATATTTGGTTGCAACATGGTAGTCCGCATTTTTAGCTGAACTTCAAGATGGGTATCCGTCATTTGTGGCGTTAAAGGCGTCTTGATTTGGGTTAAGTAGGGAAATGTACACTGCTGGCCACCCAAAATGTAACACCAAGAAGGACACGAGATAGCAAAGTCAGATATACAGGACACATAACAACAGATACAAAGATGAAACGATTGAGCTTACAGGCCCGTGCGACTTGCGGAATACGCAGACATCAACAGTTCGTGTGTCCCGCATGGCTGGCAATAATTGCCGGCATCGAACGAAAGAGGCTTTGGATGTGGGTTTGGGGTATGTCGGTCCAGGCTGCTTCCACACGTTGCTACAGTTCAGCAGGCGCAGCCGCGGGAGGTGCTTGCTGGGCCACTCGGTTGCCAATCAGCGACCAGACGTGTTCGATGGGCGACATATCGGGAGAACAGGCGGGCCACGGCAGCAGTGACACCTGGTGGGCCGTGAAGAATTGTTTCACGATGCGTGCCATTCGCGGGTGCGCATTGCCCTGTTGAAACGTGGCCGCTGGCAGGTCCTGCAGGTAAGGGAGGACTACAGGCTCCAAAACGTCGGAGATGTAGCGGTGGCTGTTGAGTGTACCGGCGATGCGTACCATAAGATTGCGAGTGTCATATCCAATTGCGCCCCAAACCATAACGCCAGGCGACGGACCGGTATGGCGATGCATAATGCAGGCGACATACAGCCTCTCGCCGCGGTGCCGCCACACGCGGATCCGACCATCGTGGTGTTGCAGGCAGAAGCGGGATTCGTCGGAGAAGACAATACCATGCCATTCCGTAGTCCAGGTGCGGCGTTCAACTGCCCATCACCACCGTACTTGCCGGTGGTGTAACGTCAATGGTAATCGAGCAGTGGGAGGCGTGCGACAAGTCCCCGCTCCTGCAGATGACGTCGAACGGTACGTGCTGACACAGGTTGTTGCGCAGCACACCCTAATTTTTGCGCTAACGTTCGTGATGCGGTGGTGTGAGCCGTCAATGCCCACCGCACAACATGCCGGTCCTCTCGTTCGGTGGTGTGCCGCGGCTGCGGAAATCGCTCACGTCTGTCCGTCCGTTCCTCCTGCACCCACCGGATCCACACTCGCCTCACTGTGGCTGGATGTCGTCCCACACGGGCGCCGATGTCTCGGTCCGATAAACCGCTGTCGCGATAAGCTACTATTCGTCCTCTGTCGAACTCCGAAACGTGCTAGAATGACTGCCGTATTCTGCGACGAGGCATCAGGAAGCTTCGCACGCACAGTTCCTGCCGCACAACACACTTCCACTACTTACCCCCGCCTTCTATGCACCCTTCTTATAGTGCTTCTCGGTGGCGTGCCGGGCGCACATGATTTGCATATGCCCTGCAATGCTAATCGTTTGCATGTACTTTCGCGGGCGACGCATGCTGCGAATTTCAGGCTAATCGGATGCTTCCTTCTTGGTGTTGGATTTTGGTTGGCCAGCAGTGTAGATTCGCAGCAATAAGTGGTTGAAAAGCAAGAAATCAGTTTTTGTGCATGTTGCCGAAGGCGTGGGTATTCTATTGCATTTTTCCATATTTCAACTCGATCTTTCTTAGCGTCAAATAAGTATTTTAAAATATTATCTCCTGAGAGCTCAATCAATTCCATCTGTAGTTCTTTAGGAGCCATAGAACGAAATCATGAGCTTAGCAGTTGTCAAACTAGTCCTTATGACTTAGTAATGTTTTAATTGTGGCCGTCAGTCGGGAAGCATTATTTCTTTGAATCTTCTTTTACTCTTTGGTATTTTAAATTATGTCATTTTAAGATTAAAATATAAGCAATACAAGTTAGTAAAATCATGCAATGCATTGATACCAGAAATCATTACTCAAGTTATTACTCAAGTTATGAGGAGAATGGCTGTGGAATAAATATCGCTCCTGTGCCCGAGCCTTTGACCTCATTTCGGTGATATTCTACAGAACCGGTTTAGTATATCTCCGGAACAACATGACAAAGTTTTGTTGCAGGAGAAGCATTTTTACGTAAGTTATGACGCATAAGAGCGATGGAATAGATCCCACTCCTATGTCCTGACCTTTGACTCCATTTCGCCCATTTTCAACAGGTTTCGTCACCAGGTTGTCTGCTACCACATACCAAACTTTTATCGAAATCGAACCATTTTTACGCGGGTCATCGAGCGAAAAGGCAGTCAGACAGACGGACAAAGCTAGAGCATATACGTTTCTTCAACTTACGGTTGGAAAGCGTAAAAAAGGAATCAAATTTGCACAAATTTCATGTATATGTTAGAACACGAAATTTTTGAACGGCGCTTGTTGTTTTAAGGTGGGAAATTTCTGTGTCTGTTTTTTTTTATAGTGCAAAATCCTGCCGGAAAGCGTTATTCTTTATTCGAAGTCGAAGAGCTCCACTTTGGGAAAAAAATATCACTAATGCAAGCTATAACCCGTCACGTTATCATTGCAAATCGTGAAAACCTATCGGAATACCAGTTTCTTGCTAATACAAAAACCTAAAACTGTTTTTTACGCTTTCCAACCGTAGGTTGAAGAAGCGTATATGCTCCAGCTTTTTCCGTCCGTCTGTCCGTCCGTCCGTCCGTCTGTCTGTAGACACGATAACTCACGTAAAAATGGTTCGATTTCGATGAAATTTTAGTATGTGGTAGGGGACCACCAGGGGACGAACCCTATTGAAAATTGGCGAAATGGGGTCAAAGGTCACGCCATAAGAGCGGGATCCACTTCATTGCCTTTATGCGTCATAGCATGCGTGAATATGGTTTGATTTCGATGAAATTTCAGTATGTGGTAGGAAACTACCTGGCCACGAACCCTATAGAAAATTGGCAAATTATGATCAAAGGTCAGGCAGGGCATAAGAGCGGGATTTATTCCATTGCCCTTATGCGTCATAACTTGCGTAAACCTGGTTCGATTTCGATGAAATTTTGGTATGTGGTAAGGAACTACCTGGGAACGAAACTTATTGAAAATGGGTGGAATGGGGTCAAAGGTCAGGACATAAAAGCGGGATCCATTTCATTGCCCTTATGCGTCATAACATGCGTAAATACGGTTCGATTTCGATGAAATTTTAGTATGTGGTAGGGAACCACTTGGGCACGAACCCTATTGAAAATGGGCGAAATGGGGTCAAAGGTCAGTACACTGGAGTGGGATCCATTCCATTGCCCTTGTGCATCATAACTTACCAAAAACGTTTCGATTGCGACAAAACGTTGTCATGTTGTTCCGAAGGTATAGTGAACCGGTTCTGTTGAATATCAATGAAATCGGGTCAAAGGTCATTGCACAAAAGCAAGATTTATTCCACAGCCATTATTCTCATAACTTGCGTAAAACTGTTTCTATTGCGACAAAACTTTAGTATGTTATTCTTGAAGTGTACTGAACCGGTTCTGTTGAATATCTTCGAAATGGGGTCAAAGGTCAGGATACAGGAGCGAGATTTATTCCACAGCCATTATCCTCATAACTTGAGCAATAATTTCTGGTATGTTGGAAAGCGTATCATAATCAAAGCATTGCATGATTTTACTAACTTGTTTTTCTTTTCTTCCTGCATCGCTGATTTTAATCATTCTAATTGATTTCACGTCCATTTTGCACACCATATATTGTCTACACGCAAAGTGAACATAAGAATGGTATCAAATCGATATCCTTCAGTCTCAGTAAACAAAAGTTCAGAATTCACGATTTCTGCGAACTAATTCTGCGCCATTGATTTGTTTAAACTATGTTTTTCTTTAAACTTTCACTGCGTTAAAGAAAATTCTAAAAATTATTTTTGCGGAGGAGAAGAAAGCATAAAAAAGCTGTTGCAATGTTATATCATGAAACGCGTGATTTTGCTTTTAAAGTATTTAAAGAAAACATTAATGTTTAGTATTTCTTCTGCATTTCCAGATCTGCGTAGACATATTTGTAATACCAGTTTGGTGACGGTATCTTACCGCTCTGTTGACCATCCCTATCAAACCAGTCCAGGTTCCGTTGTTGTTTCTTCCCCATTCCCCGTCTTCCGGTGTTTTGATTTCGAACCTGCAAAGGAATAATGTACATATAAATATTATTTTATTTATATGTTCAAAAGGATACACAAAGTTTTTGTTAATTTATATACTTGCATATGCGTGTGTTCATATGTGTGCTTTATAATATCTATCCATTCCCCATCTAATCTATCATGCGTTTTCTCTTCTGTCTCCTCAACTCGCACTGGAAACTATCAGTTTTATCTGCTACTCAATGATCTTTACAGAAATATTGCCTACTGAATTCATTTTCTTTATCGAGGCATATGAAAACACATATCTCAGAAACAACAAAAAATGCACCGCTGACATTTTCTGGAGAGTCATTCTAGGCAAGGTACCAACACCACAACGCTGCATCGCTTCAAAGCAGCTTCACACCAAAATGCCTAAGAAATATATCATACAGTATATACATTCACTTAAACTGCGAAATTATCAGATAATTGTTAAATCATGTGCTTATCCTTGCTCACACTACATATAAACCTCAACAATCAAAGCGTCACTAAGTGTCACTACTGATTCCTTCTAATGTGCGTCGCATGAATATAGAGACAGTCGACTTTGCGCCGTGAACGCAATGCGAATTTAGGTAGGAGCTGAAGTGGTACCTAATTAGACATAACTCTACAATAAACGTTTCGATCCGTCGAGATGACCGGATTGTGTGAAAAGAACACCACAAAGTGAAATAGTGTAATTTTAGGTGTCTCATAAATATAAAGACAACTATGTAAAGTAGCCACATTCAAATGAGATGCACAAATTAGCATGTTGTACGCACGTGCATGGGCCGTAATTCGGTCCAGCCTACAAAAGACAGCAGACCTGCCGTCAGACATTCATTTGCCGAAATGCCACGCAACAGTCAACTTTCTGGTGAGGAGGTGCAGAAGATTTGGAGACTGAGAGCAAATGGATTGCCTGTAGCGAAAATTTGTAAAGTCATGGGGAGGAGTAGGGCAGTCATTTATAAGACTTTATCGAAACGCGGTGCGTTAACTGCCAGAAAACGGCCTGGAAGGCCTCGAATAACAACCAAACGAGATGATCGTTCCATCATGCGTTTAGTTTCATCCCAAAGGTTATCACTACGTCAAGTTTATCGGACTGTTGGTGTCACCGTCTCAAAGGACACAGTTCATCAACGAATCAAGGAAAGTCGCAACATTGTGCTCCGTAAAATGCGCCGTCTTCCACACCTCACGCGGCGCCACAAGGAAGCTAGATTGTTATGGGCAAGCAGCCACATGCACTGGACAAACGAGTGGATCACAACTATTTTCTACGATGAGAAAAAGCTCAACCTGGACGGTCCTGATGGTTGGAACTGCTATTGGCATGATATACGACGTGAACCACGCACCTTCTTCAGCAGACAGAAAGGAGGGGATCTGTGATAGTCTGGGGAGCTTCTGCGTTCAATGGGACAACTGATATCGCTTTTCTGCAAGGCACGCAAAACTCCGAAACGTATCAGGACATGCTCAGCAGCCACCTTCTACCGCTTGCCGAAACTCTAGCGGGTGTTAATTATCTGTTCCAGCAAGACAATACCTCTATCCATCGGTCTGCATCAACGAAAAGCTGGTTTAACACTCATCATGTGACCGTAATGGATTGGCCAGCACTCAGTCCAGATCTGAACCCTATCGAGAACCTCTACGGTATCCTAGTTCGTGATGTGTATGCGAATGGACGGCAGTTCTCAAGTGAGGTGGCATTGAAAGAGCAGATTGAACACAGCTGGTACGCACTCTGTCCAGAACACTTACATCACTTGGTGGACAGCATGCCCAATCAGGGTTTTCAGTGTTATTTGGAACAACGGCTCCACTATTCGTACTGGAGGTGCTCATAACTAGTAAGTCTTTATATTTTTGAGACAGCGTATTTCTGTTTTTTTCTTGTAATTGGCGTTGGAATTGCTATGTTTCCGTCAAACTATTGTGCAGCTGCGTGTTCTATGCTTTTTTTGCTATAAATATGAGGTGTACAGTTCAGCTCGTTGTTGTTTCTTTTTTATTCGAGCATTTGTTCTGTCTTTATATTTATGCGACGTACTATATCAGATCCCCAAATGGAGCAGGATACAATTAACTACCTCTTTGTCCTCTTCAAAAGTACTATCTGCACGCTTCACCTTAATGACAGGTAGTTTCAGCTCAATGACAGGCGCATCCATCTGATACTTATGACGTACGAGCGCAGGTCCAACGAAATGTCATCATCAATTCCAAATAGTTTCTTCATCGTAATCAAAGCCATCACTTGCGAGACTTACAGTTTTTAAAACTAATATGCATATCTTGTGTTTGAATACTTGGTAAGTGCTCACGAAAGCGCCTCAAAAATCAATCACTTTTCGCAATACTCATCAGAACATTTCATTTTTTACACCCTGCTTGTACTTTTATATATTTCCAATAAAATAATCTATATGATTATCATCATCAACCATTATCAATCCACAGCTGGGTGAAGGTCTCCCCCAAGGCCCTTCCACAACTCTCTGTCATGAGCATTCTCTTCAATGACACTGCAGCATACTATACAATTTCATCCGCTAATCTCCAGCATGGTCTTCTTCTGAGTCTTTTACAGTCCCTTTAGTATCCAGTCTAATATTTCAGTTCTCCAGTGGAGGTCAGTTCTCAACTATCAATATGTCAGCCTATTGCCACTTAATAGTCTTTGCTTTAATCCTGATGCCATCACCTCCTGCCATTTTCTTGATCCATGAGTCGTTTTTGCCTTCTCTCTTGGTAGCACCTAGCATGCATCTGTTCATGCTTCTTTGAGTTTGCAGTCTCTGTGTGTCCTTTTTAGCTAAGTATGGTCCCTATCCCTAATCCACAATTAAGGACTGGCAGGATGCATTTATTAAACACTTTTTCTTTGAGGCATAATGGAAAATGCTCCAGAAAATCGTACTGTTTCTTTCAAATACACCACATTTTAATTTTATATGTCTACCAATTTCTTATTCCATGTGGCCTAGCCAAATATTTGTTTGCTCAAGGTAGAGGGTATTATCAAAATCATGGAAACACGTACTGTTTGTGGAGAACATTGTGACGTATATTCTAAATTAACTTTCCTTTTTAGTTTCTTTCCCTGTGTAAATCTTGAGTTTGTTCTCAGTTATATTTCACACATAACGTGATATCTTTTCTCTCAAATGAATACGTTTGGCAACATAATTGAGGTTGAATGAAAGTGACATATGCCTGTTATTAGATAAAAGCTACGAGAAAACAGTTGCTCGTGTGGCGTGGTGTTATGTGTTTAATGTGGAGTGTTGATACTCATTGTTGTCTAAAATGCGAAGTGCTATGTTATGTTACGATGGGCAGGAGAAATAAAGCATCATTTCCGTAAGTTTGACTTCCGTTTCTTAATGTTTCGTCTGGCCGTTAAGGTTTAATGTACGAACTATTTCATCGTATGGTGATTTTTTAAAATAGCGTAGCAGTACGAAAAGACGTTTACGTCATAACATCTTAATAATAAGCTGTAGGCCAACCTCGGGCTTTCAGAACAGAAGCAAATTCGACTTGGAATAGATTTATACATATCATGTACATAGAATAATGGAATTTGGGACCATTCTTCCTGTAAGATGTATCAGAACTGGGTCACTGATGTTGGAGGTAGAAAGTGTGATGCGACTTCCCGTTCCAGATATTCCCACAAATGTTCAACAATATGGAGGTATAGAGATTGATGTGGCCAGGGTAGTTGCTGAACCTCATGCCCATGCTCTGCAAACCACAACTTGACACGTTTTCACAATGCAGAGGTGAATTATCTGCTTGAGACAAGTGGCGGTAAGTAGAGAACAATGCCTGCAACATTGGTGCAAGTGGTCGCCAAGAATAGTTTCGTACTTTGTAGATGTGGCACGACCCTGCAGAATAACAGATTGTTCTAAGGAATGTCACGATGTGGTACCCTACAGCATCAGGAATCCACCTCTTCTGCAGGTTTTAGCCGGACGTACACTACCAGTGGTGAAAAACAATGTTAGGCAATGTTAGACGTGTCACTTGGTTCATCAGACCAAGTGACACGTTACCAGTCTTTAGCATCGCAGTCTTTATGTGCTTCGCACCACCTTACACGTTTTGTTGCATTGATTTTGGTAGTCAGTTTTGCGGATTGCAGAACGGCCATAAATACCAGCACGATGAAGTTCCCGACGAACTGTTATGACACAAACACGTCTGCTGCTATTTGCGGTGCCGTGATCTTGTGCTTCCTTTGTACAAAAGATGCCGACGTTAGCCTATCCCTATCTGACATCTTTCTATAGCTTTCACACTTTACGCGTTTGGAAGCGACGCCGCGTCCTTTATGATAGGTAATCATAATCTTCGATACAGTTTCTCGTGTTACGACTATTATTTCTGCCGTTCTAGTTACTGAAGCTCCTGTGAAATGCTCACCAATGATCATGCTTTTTTTGAGGTCACTCAGATCTGACATTGTCGACAATACTCCCCAACAGCTGTTTCACCTGCGACTGTGGCACTGCTACGTGATAGACGACATCGTACTGCATATCTTTACATACACTTACTGACAACGAAATTTGTGCACCTAGAAGAAACCATGCTACAACCACAAAACTTAGCAAACAGCTAGAATGTGTGCTATTATGCAAATAACCCACGTTCGGTGAGAGTGCGCATGACTGCACACCCTGTGGGGGCGCTGCAAGCATGAACCGGCAGCCTTATAAACCGGCGTGTAATCGATGCTCCATGAAAGCGAAAAGCACCGGCCGACGCAAGCAAGGGTACAGAGTGACCAGAATTCCGGGTAGACTCCAGAGACGTCGATTTACGCAACTTACGGACTTTGAGAGAGGCCTGATCAACAGGCTGAAAACCGAAGGGTGGTCGGCGCGCTGTGTAGCCCGCCACGTGGATCGTTTTGACCATACCGTTCGACTGTGTTGGGAGCAATGGATACGTGACGGTACTGCCACACCGCGGAGTGGTTCCGGACGGACCAGGAGGACCACCGGTAGAGAGGGTCGACGAATCGTGCACCAGGCACGATCGTATCCCACGGGGACCAGGCCCACTATACAAGCAGATGTAGCGGCTCCTGTGTGGACACCAATCATTTCTCGACGCTTCTGCGATCCCAGCGTCCCTTACGTGTGCTGCCATTAACACCGGAACATCGCCGGCTCCGTGTGCAGTGGTGCTAGGCCAGAGCGACGTGGAACGCCACAGACTGGCGACGTGTGGTGTTTAGCGATGAGTGCCGCTTCAATTTTGGGACAGATGATCATCGTGTCTGGGTGTGGAGGTCCACGGGTCAACGGCACAATTCCAACCTCGCTTCCAAGCGCCACACCTCCCCCACTGAAGGCATTATGGTCTAGGGAGCCATAGTCTACGATAGCCGATCAGCCCTAGTAGTGGTACGTGGATCATTGACGTACCAGCGGTATGTGGATGAGATCCTACGGCCCCATGTGCTCCCATTCCTGGCCGGGATTCCAGATGCGCTACACCAGCAGATAATGCCCTCCCGCACACGGCTCTGGTTGCCCAGGACTGCTTACGTCATGTCCAGACTCTTCCATTGCTTGCCCCCTCCCCGGAAATTTCCTCTATCGAGCATGTGTGGGACCAGTTGAAATTCCAGCTGCCGCCGTGCCGCACTATCCAGGATTTGGAGCACACCGTCCAACATGTGTAGGCCAGTCAGCCTCAGGAGAACATCAGGCGTCTGTTCGCCTCCATGCCGGACCGTATTGCAGCAGGCGGTGCGATGCGCTATTGAAGATGACCGGACTGCGTGTCACAGATCCCTCTCTAATTGTGCTGCAGCTCTGTTTCTGCCATCATGCGTGTCATTCATCTGTATCATTAAGTCCACAAAATTTCAGTTTAATCTGATGCTTCCTTCTTAGTGCGCAAATTTCATTGTCCGTGAGTGTACTTCACCTCGCGAGTGACGTTGTTTCTGTGATTTGCATACGGCGCATTTCGTGTACTCCCGCCGCAATCGGTGTTTCCATTAGTTTGACATACGCCCGTGGATGTAGGCATTAACCAGTTGTGACATATGCCTATTCTTACTTTCCGTTTCTGTTCTTATCTCTTATTTAAATTATGTGTCCCTCTAGAGTGTATACATCTTCTACATTTAATGTTATATCTGAACTCCCTACGTGGCAACACTAGCAGCAGATCAATAGTAAACAACAGAGATGGAACCAATGAAGTGTGTGTTCGACGAGACATCCGTGGAACTAAAATGTATGTGCTTTTTCCACGGAACTATATTGAGATTGCAATGTCTGATAGAAAAACTGGTTGAAGTTTTCTATGTGTTAACGCCTTGAGTTGTGCTAGTAGTAGTCCATGTATTTAACGTCTTGATTTATAAATGCTAAGCATTGTGTTCACAAGCCAGCGCTCTTGTTGTAAAGTGGGACAGATGAAGCAAGAAGAATAAAACGAAGATTATCTACGATAAAGTCCTAATGCGTTTCGATAGTCCTAGTGCTTTTGAGCTTTTAGACCGCTAAGTTAGTTATGGAACTGAAGTATGAGATTTAAACATTTAGGTGTTTAAGTGACTAAACATTCGGAGTAAACATGCCTGGTGTGACATTGTGGGTGCTGGGTTCACACACTCCGCCTGTGAGGCCAAAGTGTTTCGTTGTGCATGATACATGCCCTTATTGAAGATTTCTATTAATCATCTACTTATGACTCTGGAAACATTTATTAACAAAACTATGAACATATCTTACAATACATTTACATTTTCTTAGTTTATGGTTACCACTCATAGAACGCAAAAAGCAATACTTTTCTCTATCTGCCTGCTACCTCTGTGTCCTTTCACTCTTCCGTGAACCCCATCGTTAGGGCTCTCCTGTTCCACAGTTCATTAACTAATGTGATTTCGTACATGAGCTGTTCTCTGAGATTCAAAGGGGTTAGTTCCACAAAGAAATACACGCTACCAGATAAATTTTAAACTGATTATTTACTTACTGTTGCCGTATCAAACTTCTCCATTTACAGTAATCTTGACACACAACTCAGGCTTCACTGACTCCATCATACAACGTACATATGACCTTTTATACTTCATACTTGTAACCTTTTCTCATGCAGACACTCCTAAATCCGATCCACCCATGACTTCTTTGGATTTCCTCTAACTTTCTTTCCTGCCACTTGGGCTAAAAAACATTTCTTAGTAAGCATCTCATCGCTCATTCTTTCAACATGGCCAAACCGCCGAAGAATATTAGTCTCGAGCTTGCTAACAACATTTTGCTCCACATTACACAAGTGCAACACATCCTGATACCTCTCACGACAAACGACTCTATTTTTCTTCTGTAGTACTTAGGTTGCACTGCCATACATCAGAGTAGGAACAATTACACTTTTTCAGCAGGCGGTCTTAGTGAAAGATGGAGTCACCTCCTCGGAGCGCTCCATGAGCAACAATGGCACACAAAACAGCAACAAGGGCCTCTGTGAATCTTGGAGAGGTACCAGGTAGTTCTGTGGGACATTAGCGAAAAGATCCCAACTCACTGGGTTTTGTTCCAGAATCCTTAGGTTAAATGACCAACTGGAACCGTCAGCAATGGGCTAACCCCTCACTGGTGTACTTACCTGATTAAAAAGACAAAGAAACAATATCTTTTCGTAACCTCTTCATTCATGTGGAGGGATAACAGGATATATCTGTTCAAGTCAAGACAACTATGCTCGAAAGTACGACACAACATAGTTTTCTTAAAAAGTATTGCAAAAATGGCAAGTAGTCTTTCAAAAGGGCAGAATTACCGTTCTTCATGCACTTGTCTTGTAACTGATATTTATACATATACCAGAAAATGATACATATCCATCACTATAACTAAAGTTAGAATAATATGTTAAATAAAATCAACATCTAAATGCTATGTAAATATTAAATGAGGTATATCTTTCAATGAGATCCTCACACCTGGTTTCGTACAACTATGAGGCGAACGAAGCATGTTTTTTACGATCTGCAAAGTCTGCACAAAAACATGGTCCAAGTACAGAAGAAATCGAGAAGAAAAAAGAAAAGCGTCACAGATTCTCCGTGAAAATACTTCAATTAAAGTTCCGTAAAATCCTCTTTTTTAGCACGTCTTTCGTAAAAAAAAAGATCGTGCTTACATTATCGGTTTGTCCGTACGTCCGTCTGTGGACACTATCTCTGCAACTATTTGTCCAATTTGAAAAATTCTCTCTGCATTGGAAAGCTTAAAATATGCGAATGATCATCCTTCATTTCGTTTTTCTTTAAGATGTACAATTTTGCCGCTAGAGGGCGTAAATGCAGATATTATCGAATTCAAAATTCGTTTTATTGAATATATTTGCTTCTAAACATTCCATTGAAAAAAGCCTTTTACCTTTCGATTCAATTTATGTCGAAGAGTATTTTAGGTATAGTTACTTTTCAAGTTACGCATACATTTTCCGCTAGAGAGCGTAAGAGTAAATTGCGTTTTTTTTTTTTTTTTTTTTTGATTGGAGGTTTAACGACCACCGTGAGCAACTCAATGGGCTATAAGCAGTCGCCCGTCCCTAATTTAGGGTCACTGGTTCCAGGGAAGGGAGAGAGCCAGTGCGGTAAGACAAACACAACATCCATGCCTCACCGGGATTCGAACCCGGATTCCGTTCGGACGAATGATCAGAGGCCATCGCTTAGACCACTGCGCCACCGGGGCGGCAAATTGCGTTTTCCACGATATCTCCATTTCTAAAACTCCGATTCGAAAATAAATTCCTTTCAGCGGATACACTTCCTGGTGGATAATCTTTTGCATATAATTTCTAAGTTTTGGTAAAGAATAGTTTGGCCACCAGGGGGAGTAAGTGTTAATTTCTGCTTCTGACGTATTTGCTAAAACCTCTGAGCTTCTAAAATCTCGATTGAAAAAATTCGTCCGTGGCCCGATACAACTCACGTCGATAACCCTTTTCCGTATTTTTTTCTTAAAATTTGCAGGGTTCTTCCGCCAGGGAGCGTAGATATATACCTTATTTTTGTCAATATCTGTACTTCTAAAAGGGATAGTGTTTCCGGTGCGAAATGTTTTTCATATAATTTCAAATTTTTCAAGAAACTCGTAGACTTTTCTCTAGGGAGCGTAAAGGTAAATTGCGTTTCCCCCTATATTTCCACTTCTAAGACTCCGATTTTAAACAGTTGTCCTGTATCGCATACAGCTCCTGATGGGAAATGTTTTTCATATAATTTCTAATATTTGGTAAAGAATGGTTTAGCCACTATGGGACATAAGTGTTAATTTTTTTCTGATGTATTTGCAGAAACATTTGAGCTCCGAAAAACTGAAAACTCGACTGAAGAAATTCTTTCTTAGACCGATACCGCTCACATTGAAAAACCTTTTAAGAATACCTTCTTCTCAAAATAATGCATATTTTTCCCGCCAAGGGGTATAGATGCATATCTTATATTTGTCGATATCTCTGCTTCTAAGAGTCAGATTTGAAAAATTCTTTCTTCGTTGGGGAGCGTTTCCGCTGCAAAATGTTATTCATATAATTTCAAATTTTTCTTAAAGCACAAGTCTGCAACCAGAATGCATAAGTTCACGATTTCGTTTACAGCAATATCTGATGGATTAAAAACCCGCTTGAAAAACTTATTCCTTCGGTCAGATAACACTGTTTCCCACACCGGTTCCATTGACTTTGAATAGCCTCGAAAATTTTAATTCGCGTCAGAACGGATTCAAAAGACGTGTTAATTACACCCGAAAATTCGGTGTCATTTTTCTCGTGTTTCCTTTCATAGTTTTATAAAGTGTCATTAATACATTCATCTTAACATTACTTAATTCTGTTGAAGATCAGTTTAATAGCAACAAACCTACTTACATAAAACTTAAACATTATTAAATAATTTGTGAAAGCTCTTCCATGTAAAGTTTATCCTTGAGAAACCTTCCCTTTTTTTTTATTGGAGGTTTAACGACAACCGTGAGCAACTCAATGGGCTATAAGCAGTCACCCCTCCCTAATTTAAGGTCACGGGTTCCAGGGAAGGGAGAGAGCCAGTGCCGTGAGACAAACACAACATCCATGCCTCAACGAGATTCGAACCCGGACCCACCTCGGAGGAATGATCAGAAGCTATCACTTAGACCACTGCGCCACCGGGGCGGCCTACCAACATTCACAAAGAGATCATTTTACATGCCATTAAGTACTTATATTAGTAATATGCATTTGAAAAACGTATGTTTTACTTACTCAAAGCCATATTTTTGCTGAATACTCTTTAGTAGTTGGGTGTCGGCCCCTTCTTTCATAACGATTTGCCCATTTTCCGTTTTATTAACCACCATGCAAGGGAAGGCAGCCTGTCGACGAAAGCAAAAAATCAACATTAAGGCACTGGATTAGAATGCCCATATCAGAGTTTGGTAGTGAAAATTGGAGCGAATATGTCGTTACAGTCGATGACTATTTGTCACATTTGAAGCAGGTTTCTTAGTAGAACTGGTAAGTTTCATTCCTACTGCTTAGTAAAATTCCTATCGTTAATTCCTTCCGTTCAGTCCTTGTTTAGAAGGCTTCTAGCAAACAGAATGGCTGGGGTGATCATCTTTCAGCACTTTTAGAAATAGAACTTCCGCTGTATCTGTAAATCCTTGAGTCTCGCTTGTCTTGAAACCAGAGCCTTAACGCGGTTCAGATACCCTAAGGCACTTTTTTCTCTAGATTTAGCGGCGCTAAAGCACTTTTCCCGATTAGTTGCGAAGAAAAGCCAAGCAAAGAAATTTTTTAGATGATCGTGTAAAAGGAACACTGATTTATATGAAAAGCGTACTCGCATCTTCAACAAAATGTTCGTATTACAAGGTCGAGACTGAAACATCGGATCATGCAGTAAAGCGTAGTCCAACTGCTAGGAAGAAAAGCAACACAGAAAAATTAAACATGCGTGTAGATAAGTGACCGCTACGGTAGCGTAGGCTACTCACCGTAGGTCTGGGTTCAAGTCCCAGCATATTTTGTATTGGTCTGATCAAAAAGTATCTCACCTTATTTTGACAGAAAACGTCTTACCCCGCGGGTCCGGTATGGGGAAACTGCGAAAGTCGATGTTACGATTTTGTGTAGACCAAAAATTACAACGCATATCGAAATAACCAATACACGGTTTAAAAGAACAAGTTAGTAAAATCATGCAATGCATTGATTATAATACGCTTTCCACCATACCAGAAACCATTACTCAAGTTATCACTCAAGTTATGAGAATAATGGATGTGGAATAAATCTCGGTCTTGTGCCCTGAACTTTGATTCCATTTCGATGATATTCAGCAGAACCGGCTTGGTATACCTCCGAAATAACATGATAAAGTTTTGTCGCAATCAAAGCATTTTTACGTAAGTTATGATGCATAAGAGCTATGGAATAGATCCCGCTCCTGTGTCCTAACCTGTGACCCCATTTCGCCCATTTTCAATAGAATTCGTCCCCAGGCAAGACCCTACAACATACTAACATTTCATCCAAATCAAAGCATTTTTACGTAAGTTATGACGCATAATAGCGATGGAAGTGATTCCGCTTCTATGTCCTGACCTTTGACTTCTTTTTTTTTTTTTTTTTTTTTTTGATTGAAGGTTTAACGACCACCGTGGGCAACTCAAATGGGCTATAAGCAGTCGCCCGTCCCTAATTTTGGGTCACTGGTTCCAGGGAAGGGAAAGAGCTAGTGCCGTAAGACAAACACAACATCCATGCCTGACCGGGATTCGAACCCGGACCCCTTAACGGACGAATGATCAGAGGCCAGCGCCTTAGACCACTGCGCCACCGGGGCGGCCCTTTGACTTCATTTCGCCAATTTTCAATAAGGTTTGTCGCCAGGTGGTCTTCTGCCACATGCTAAAATTTCATCGAAATCGAACCTTTTTTACGTTAGTTATGACGCATAACAGCAGTGGAATGGATCCCGCTCCTATGTACTGACCTTTGACCCCATTTCGTTCACTTTCAATAGGGTGCCTTACCAGGTGATCCCCTACCAGATACTAAAATTTAATCGAAATCGAACGATTGTTGCGCGAGTTATCGTGCGGACGGACATACGCACACAACGCGTGACGTAATGAGGCAGATGGGAATCGGGACCATCTGCTCGCAAAAGTGTGACGTCATAAAACTTTAATAGGATCCACACACAACGTGGGACGTAATGAGACAAATGGCGTGACCGCGCGCCAACATTCTCAAACGCGAAATTGTGACGTCATAAGATTTCTAAGCATTTTTAACATTAATAGAATAATGGAACAACGCCATCATTAAAAACGTTATAATTCGGGGTGGTTATTTAACCCACTGAACGAATTCTCCTAAAGTCAAGATCAAGCTAAATCGATTTCTGGTACCAGAAAATGGTAAGTTAACGACTTTCATCAAAATTCTTAGAGCCGTTTTCAAAATAAATAGTACATACATACATACAAAAATTGCTACTTTAAGGTAGACGTCAAGTAATTTTTTTTTTTTTTTTTTTTTTTTTTTGGAGGTTTAACGACCACCGTGAGCAACTCAATGGGCTATAAGCAGTCGCCCGTCCCTAATTTAGGGTCACTGGTTCCAGGGAAGGGAGAGAGCCAGTGCCGTAAGACAAACACAACATCCATGCCTGATCGGGATTCGAACCCGGACCCCTTTGGACGAATGATCAGAGGCCAACGCCTTAGACCACTGCGCCACCGGGGCTGCCAAGTAATTTTGCTTCCTATACTTTCAATGGAAAAACTTCTGTACACATTTTTTTTCACAATTAATGCGTTCCCAAGGATGAAAATTTGAACATCGATTAAAATAGCTTCATTTTATAACTTGCAATACTTAATATTTTCTAAAACATAACCATAATTATGCAATTCAACATTTGTTTATCTACTGACGTCATGAAAACACAGGTCGCGCCATCTTTTTCTGGACAATTAATGCGTTCACAAGGATGAAAACTTGAACATTGATTAAAATAGCTTCATTTCATAGCTTGGAATACTTAATATTTTCTAAACCATAAGCGTAATTATGCAATCCAACATTTTTTTGTCCACTGACGTCATCACAATACAGGTCGCGCTATCTTTTATCTGGTTTCAACATAACCAAAGGAAAAGTTATTGATTTTTAATATGATTATGGTTATGTTTTAGAACATATTAAGTTTTCCAAGTTATAGTGTGAAGTTATTTTAATCGATGTTCAAATTTTCATCCTTGGGAACACATTAATTGTGAAGGAAATGTGTACAAAACTTTTTCCATTGGAAGTATGGGAAGCAAAATTACTTGACGTCCACCTTAATAATATGGGATAAGTGCAATGGAAAGGATTGCAATTCTATGTCCTGACCTTTGACCACATTTCGTCCATTTTCAATAGGGTTCGTCCCCAGGTGGTCCCCTACTACATACTGAAATTTCATCGAAATGGAACCATTTTTACGCAAGTTATGACGCATAAGGGCAACGGAATGCATCCCGATCTTCTGTCCTGATCTTTGACCCCACTTCACCCATTTTGAAAAGGGTTCGTTCCCAGGCGGTCTCCTACCACATAGTAAACTTTCATTGAAATCGAACCATATTTACGCAAGTTATGGCGCATAAAGGCAATGGAATGATTCCGCTCCTACGTCGTGACCTTTGACCCTATTTGTCCCATTTTCAATAGGGTTTGTCCCCAGGTGGTCCCCTACCACATACTAAAATTTCATCGAAATCGAACCATTTTTACGCCAATTATCGTGTGGACAGACGGACGGACGGACGGACGGACGGACAAAGCTGGAGCATATACGCTTCTTCAACCTACGGTTGGAAAGCGTAAACAAGGATGAAAGAATGTCACGCGGCATTAGCTTTCAGCGCGTGACGTCACACGCCGCCACAAGGTGGTAGCCAAGTTGAAGTGGAAAATTACCAATTTGCCGCGCGGCAAGACTAATATAGCTCGGGAACGCCTACGCGTAGGACGTTGTGTGAGGTGTCGTTCAACAGAGCTCGACGATTACTATAAAATAAAGCACACATAGTGACAATAGTGAAATAACTTGAAAAAATATAGAGTGACAAAGTGTTGAACATGGACAAATTTTCGTTAAAATTTCAAAAATGTCGAAATATCTTCAAAACAAGAAGGTAAATACCTATCGTAAATGCTTACAAAGTGAAAGAAGAATAAATGAGGAATCCAAAAAGGCCCCTATGACAGCAGCAGAACGAATGCGGATGATGAGGCAGCGTCGACAAGTTGAGGCGAGTACAGTTGCGCAGACGCCTCAAAGCTGCTTGTAACGCCAGTTCACAGGCAATGGATGTCGACAGTGAGATAAAACCGATGGAATGCGACAAAAATACACAAGCAGATGAGACATTTGAGAATCGAGATTTGGCATTTATAACCCATTGGCGTCTGGTGACGAAACGCTTTGAAAAGTCGTTCTATGGTAATAAGTTTTGTTTTGTTTGTGCAGTTTGTGATCGCATATGGTTCCAAAATGATTTAAAACGGCCCAACGCAGCTATGTTGCAATTCTTACAGTAGGAATTCACAGATGAAGATGTTCAATCACAAGAATCAAGAATCAGAAAACGTGACAATGAAAACGAATCAAGAATCAGAAAGTCTTGAAGAATCAGAAAACGAATCAGTCCAAGAATCAGATAACCCAAGTATTCTGGATTCAATTGTCTACAGGATATTCATGTCAGCGAAGGCGTACTAGTGGAAGTTGAGATACCCAACCAATTCAAATTCGTTCTAGTGTCAATCTATATTCATCCACAGATATCACTCAACTACATCGAGATGTTTCTCTTTCAACTAATGCTTTACTACACAGAGCATGTCAGAACAATAGTTAGCGACTTGCCCTGCGATCCAACATGCCGCTTCTGCTCACCGTGGACTTTAACATTGAGGCGTCGAACGATCGTCTGAAACACATTCTTCTGAACGACAAGTTCAGATTGGTGTTGGCCACGCATCCAACTGACTTCACAACGTTTAAGAATACCACCGATAGACTTAACGTTCTTTAGAGATATACGTGTAGCATGTAAGTCGTACTACTCGTACCATTGTCCTGTCTTCAACAAAATTTTGCAAATTAGTCAACATTGTGAGAAATAAATAAAATAAAAGACATGCAAGTTCGTTGCGCTCATTTCTTTCTTACCACAGTACAAACACTCCGCCCCGACAACACCTCCTGAGTAAGACGTTTTCCGCCAAAAACCTCAGCGGTAGTGACCCCGACACTACCTACTTACCCCGTTTTTTATTGCGGTAACCCTTTGCAGCGCGCGAACAGGACTAACACGTCATTTGACTTTGGACCCTACACACGTGTGTGTGATTTTTTCCGCGACCGCTCTGCCCTTTAGTCACTGTCAGGCAGTTGTTATGTACGTGTACCGTGTGTTCGTCGTATTCGTGTTTGGAGTGAAAATGGTGGAACGTGTTGATCAAAGGATCTGGATTAAATTTTGCCAGAAACTTGGTGACACGCAATCGGTCACCAAGTTTCTGGTCAAGATCAAGCTAAATCGAAGTCAAGATCAAGCTAAATCGATTTCTGGTACCAGAAAATGGTAAGTTAACGACTTTCATCAAAATTCTTAGAGCCGTTTTCAAAATAAATAGTACATACATACATACAAAAATTGCTACTTTAAGGTAGACGTCAAGTAATTTTGCTTCCTATACTTTCAATGGAAAAACTTCTGTACACATTTTTTTCACAATTAATGCGTTCCCAAGGATGAAAATTTGAACATCGATTAAAATAGCTTCATTTTATAACTTGCAATACTTAATATTTTCTAAAACATAACCATAATTATGCAATTCAACATTTGTTTATCTACTGACGTCATGAAAACACAGGTCGCGCCATCTTTTTTCTGGACAATTAATGCGTTCACAAGGATGAAAACTTGAACATTGATTAAAATAGCTTCATTTCATAGCTTGGAATACTTAATATTTTCTAAACCATAAGCGTAATTATGCAATCCAACATTTTTTTGTCCACTGACGTCATCACAATACAGGTCGCGCTATCTTTTATCTGGTTTCAACATAACCAAAGGAAAAGTTATTGATTTTTAATATGATTATGGTTATGTTTTAGAACATATTAAGTTTTCCAAGTTATAGTGTGAAGTTATTTTAATCGATGTTCAAATTTTCATCCTTGGGAACACATTAATTGTGAAGGAAATGTGTACAAAACTTTTTCCATTGGAAGTATGGGAAGCAAAATTACTTGACGTCCACCTTAATAATATGGGATAAGTGCAATGGAAAGGATTGCAATTCTATGTCCTGACCTTTGACCACATTTCGTCCATTTTCAATAGGGTTCGTCCCCAGGTGGTCCCCTACTACATACTGAAATTTCATCGAAATGGAACCATTTTTACGCAAGTTATGACGCATAAGGGCAACGGAATGCATCCCGATCTTCTGTCCTGATCTTTGACCCCACTTCACCCATTTTGAAAAGGGTTCGTTCCCAGGCGGTCTCCTACCACATAGTAAACTTTCATTGAAATCGAACCATATTTACGCAAGTTATGGCGCATAAAGGCAATGGAATGATTCCGCTCCTACGTCGTGACCTTTGACCCTATTTGTCCCATTTTCAATAGGGTTTGTCCCCAGGTGGTCCCCTACCACATACTAAAATTTCATCGAAATCGAACCATTTTTACGCCAATTATCGTGTGGACAGACGGACGGACGGACGGACGGACGGACAAAGCTGGAGCATATACGCTTCTTCAACCTACGGTTGGAAAGCGTAAACAAGGATGAAAGAATGTCACGCGGCATTAGCTTTCAGCGCGTGACGTCACACGCCGCCACAAGGTGGTAGCCAAGTTGAAGTGGAAAATTACCAATTTGCCGCGCGGCAAGACTAATATAGCTCGGGAACGCCTACGCGTAGGACGTTGTGTGAGGTGTCGTTCAACAGAGCTCGACGATTACTATAAAATAAAGCACACATAGTGACAATAGTGAAATAACTTGAAAAAATATAGAGTGACAAAGTGTTGAACATGGACAAATTTTCGTTAAAATTTCAAAAATGTCGAAATATCTTCAAAACAAGAAGGTAAATACCTATCGTAAATGCTTACAAAGTGAAAGAAGAATAAATGAGGAATCCAAAAAGGCCCCTATGACAGCAGCAGAACGAATGCGGATGATGAGGCAGCGTCGACAAGTTGAGGCGAGTACAGTTGCGCAGACGCCTCAAAGCTGCTTGTAACGCCAGTTCACAGGCAATGGATGTCGACAGTGAGATAAAACCGATGGAATGCGACAAAAATACACAAGCAGATGAGACATTTGAGAATCGAGATTTGGCATTTATAACCCATTGGCGTCTGGTGACGAAACGCTTTGAAAAGTCGTTCTATGGTAATAAGTTTTGTTTTGTTTGTGCAGTTTGTGATCGCATATGGTTCCAAAATGATTTAAAACGGCCCAACGCAGCTATGTTGCAATTCTTACAGTAGGAATTCACAGATGAAGATGTTCAATCACAAGAATCAAGAATCAGAAAACGTGACAATGAAAACGAATCAAGAATCAGAAAGTCTTGAAGAATCAGAAAACGAATCAGTCCAAGAATCAGATAACCCAAGTATTCTGGATTCAATTGTCTACAGGATATTCATGTCAGCGAAGGCGTACTAGTGGAAGTTGAGATACCCAACCAATTCAAATTCGTTCTAGTGTCAATCTATATTCATCCACAGATATCACTCAACTACATCGAGATGTTTCTCTTTCAACTAATGCTTTACTACACAGAGCATGTCAGAACAATAGTTAGCGACTTGCCCTGCGATCCAACATGCCGCTTCTGCTCACCGTGGACTTTAACATTGAGGCGTCGAACGATCGTCTGAAACACATTCCGAACGACAAGTTCAGATTGGTGTTGGCCACGCATCCAACTGACTTCACAACGTTTAAGAATACCACCGATAGACTTAACGTTCTTTAGAGATATACGTGTAGCATGTAAGTCGTACTACTCGTACCATTGTCCTGTCTTCAACAAAATTTTGCAAATTAGTCAACATTGTGAGAAATAAATAAAATAAAAGACATGCAAGTTCGTTGCGCTCATTTCTTTCTTACCACCCTACAAACACTCCGCCCCGACAACACCTCCTGAGTAAGACGTTTTCCGCCAAAAACCTCAGCGGTAGTGACCCCGACACTACCTACTTACCCCGTTTTTTATTGCGGTAACCCTTTGCAGCGCGCGAACAGGACTAACACGTCATTTGACTTTGGACCCTACACACGTGTGTGTGATTTTTTCCGCGACCGCTCTGCCCTTTAGTCACTGTCAGGCAGTTGTTATGTACGTGTACCGTGTGTTCGTCGTATTCGTGTTTGGAGTGAAAATGGTGGAACGTGTTGATCAAAGGATCTGGATTAAATTTTGCCAGAAACTTGGTGACACGCAATCGGAGACAATTGAAAAGATAAAGAGAGCTATTGGTTATGAAGCTATGGGTGTTACGCAGATTAAAGAGTGGTATCGCCATTTCAAAGGTGGCCGAACATCAGTCGAAAGTGACGAACATTCTGGCAGGCATTCAACCAGCAGAAATCCCTCAAAAATCGAGGAACTGCGCCGAATAGTGATGGAAGACAGTAGAGTAACAGTTAGAGAGATTGAGAGCGAAGTAGGAATTTCATTTGGTACAGCGCAAATAATTCTAACTGACGATCTTCGCATGCGACGTGTCGCCGCAAAAATTTGTTCCAAAACTCCTTATTCATGATCAGAAGGAAAAACGTCTGCAAGCTGCGCGTGACATGCTGGAATGCGTCAGTGCTAGCTCCTGATTTTATGAAAATATCATAACTGGAGATGAGTCCTGGTTCAACGGCTACGACCCTGAAACAAAGGCACAGTCACCTCAAAGGAAAACGCCAGAGTCTTCACGGCCAAAGAAGGCACGCCAATCACGAAGTCTTGGTGACACGCAATCGGAGACAATTGAAAAGATAAAGAGAGCCATTTCGATGATTTTCAGCTAAGCTAGCATGGTCATGGTGACCGTTTTCTTTGATTACCAGGGTGTAGTACATCATGAGTACGCTATACAAGGATAGACCATCTACTGTTCTCTGCCATCTACGGAGATGATGTTAGACACAAGAGACCTGAACTCTGGCAGAAAGGCGACTGGTTGACCCATCATGATAATGCTCCAGCCCACACATGGCAGAACTTTCTAGCGAAACACAACATTGCACAAGTTCAGCAGCCTCCCTAATCTCCAGACATGGCCCCTTGCGACTTTTGGCTATTTCGCAGACACAAGATGTCACTCAAAAGAAAGAGATTTCAAGATGCAGAAGGCATCAAAAGAAGTGTGACGAAGCATCTCATGAACATTCCAAAAAAAAAAAAAAGACTTTAAAAAATGTTTCCAACAGTGGCAACACCGCTGGAAGAACCCATTTCAAGAACCCATTTCTTTTACACCATTTCGATGATATATATGTGTGAACTGAGAAGGTTCCTAATTTGAAGGAGATTCGTATTTGAACTGAATATGTGAGCTAGTTTTTTTTTCCTGACCTAAGGTGGGATACTTTTTGATCAGACCCCGTAAGTAATGTGCTTGTCTTACAGCACTGCTTTTTTCCCTTCCCTGGAGCCAGCTACCCAAATTTGGGACGAACGGCTGCTTATATCCCTTAGAGTTCCACATAGTGGTCGTGATCCTCCAAAAGTGAAAAGTGTCTCATGGTTGAGAAGGGCATTTCAGCTAAGCTAGCCACTGGCTATAACAAAAGTAATCCGGTGAACGCATTCTGGTATTCCTCATGAGTAGCGCAAAAGTACGCTCTTGAGGCCGATTGGTCAGAGAAACTGGTTACTGGTCAATCGTTTGAGGTGGCCTTTTACTCCGGGCGAGGCATGGGTGCTACGCCACTGCTCTGGCTAATCCTGTAAGCCATGGTTCCGAATCAGGGTTTGGCTACTGTGGCCCTAAATGATCGCGTTGGTCATTATACCCGGGTAGAAAGGAAAAAACAAGTTAGTAAAGTCATGCAATGCATTGATTATGATACGCTTTCCAACATACCAGAAATCATTACTCAAGTTATGAGGAAAATGGCTGTGGAATAAATCTCGCTCCTGTGCCCACCTTTGACTCTATTTCGATGATATTAAACAGAATTGGTTTAGTATACTTCCGGAACAACATAGTAAAGTTTTGTCCAATACAAGCATTTTAGTCACGTTATGAGGATAATGGCTGTGTAATAAATCTTGCTGCTGTGCCCTGGCCTTTGACCCCATTTCGATGATATTAAACAGGCCGGGTTCAGTATATCCCCGGAACAACATGATGAAGTTTTGTTCCAATCGTAGCATTTTTACCTAAGTTATAATGCATAAGGGCAATGGAATGGATCCCTCTCCTACAGTAGTGGCCAAAATTGTGAAAATCTTTTGGAAAAAGTGTATTTTTGAGATTTGATGGCGCATAACACCACTTTTGTTTTGGAGTAATACCATAAAATTATATGTCAATGAAAAGATAATTTCATCAAGAATGTAATGCAATAACGTTTGTTCAATTTTCTGTATTCTATGAAAAGTTATAGCCAAATAAACAGAAAAAGGAAGCACAATTTGCTTAGGTTGATATGAAGTAGCTTTCCTTCATTTGAATGTAGCCAGTGAGCATGAGTGTTTAGAGAGCCAATAAAGTGCCATCTTGTTTTGGCAATGAGCCAATCATGTCACAGTAGGATTCAGCTATTTATGTCATGCATTGGAGCAGAGAGGAGGATATTTGTCAGTGTGTTATGTGATTGCTATCAAGTTGGTTGGTTTTCTTTTTGTGTTCTTTCATTTATTGAACTTGTAAAACGTAATAAAATTAGAGAAATGGCGCCAAGAGTTGACTGGTCACCCAGAAAGTGATGTAAAATAGTACTATTAAGTGACCAAGGCTTCATTTATGAAGAAATTAGAAGAAAAATCGGTGAAATCTTAACCACAGGTGGCATTTCTAAATTTTTGAAGAGGTATAAGGGGACTCAGTCACTACAAAACCAGACTTGTAAAGGCAGGAAAAAGGTGCACAGCAACAAGTGATGATAGAGGAATTAAGAGACTGTTCTTAGGTGACAGAAGAAAATCATATGGGTGTATACAAGATGAAATGGCGCAATGCAATGTGAAGTTGAGTGCAAGGACTGTTCGGCGCAGACTGAAGGAATGTGGTCTAAAAGCCATTTTTATCTCTCAAACAAAAGTTGAAAAGATTAAACTGGGCGAAAACCCATGTTAGCCTGACAGCTCAACAATGGGACAGTGTTATTTGTAGTGATTAGACCAAAAATCTCCCTCTTTAATAGTGATGGTATTAAAAACGTAAGGAGAAAAATCGGAGAAGATTTGCATCCTGATTGCATTGCATGTACCGTGAAACAACCAGTTAGTATTTTTTTTTTTTTTTTTTTTTTTTTTTTGATTGGAGGTTTAACGACCACCGTGAGCAACTCAATGGGCTATAAGCAGTCGCCCGTCCCTAATTTAGGGTCACTGGTTCCAGGGAAGGAGAGAACCAGTGCCGTAAGACAAACACAACACCCATGCCTGACCGGGATTCGAACCCGGACCCCTTACGGACGAATGATCAGAGGCCAACGCCTTAGACCACTGCGCCAACGGGGCGGCGTTAGTATTATGATCTGACATCAAAAGGTGTGCGCAGAATTTGCGCGATTAATGGGAATATAAATAGCAACAATACATCAATGAAATACTTGAGCCCAAACTGAAGCCTTCTGCACGGGATCTTTTCCAAGATAATGAAGCATTTATATTTCAACAGGATTCAGCTCCATGCCATGTTGCTGTTGCGTGCAAAACTTGGTTTCAAGATAATCATATTCCACTGCTGGAATGACCTTGGGAATAGCCCAGACCTTAACCCTATCGAAAATTTATGGAGCCGACTAAAGAAACTTGTTAGTCAGAAGCAACCCAGCAATAAAACCCAATTAACATAAGCAATAATTTAATCTTGGTTTCACATTATAACAGCTGCAGAAATAAAACACTTGGTTCACTCCATGGGAAGGCGTTGTAAGGCCGTAATTAACGCTAAAGGTTACCCACCTAAGTATTACCAGACATGGTGAGAATATTTTTATATCTCATTTTTTCCATGTGTTTTCCTTTTCTCCAAAAAAGTTATTGCATTACATTCTTGATGAAATTATTATTCCATTGTTATATAGTTTTATGGTATTACTCCAAAACAATGTGGTGGTGTGAGCCATCAAACCTCAAAAATACTCTATTTCCAAAAGGTTTCCACAATTTTGGCCACTACTGTATTTCCTGACCTTTGACTCCATTTCGCCCATTTTCAATCAGGTTCGTCCCCAGGTTGTCCCCTACCACATACTAAAATTTCATCGAAATCGAACCATTTTTACGCGAGTTATCGTGCGGACAGACGGACAAAACTGGAGCATGTACGCTTCTTCAACCTACGGTTGGAAAGCGTAAAAAGAAAAAAGTAAAAGATATCCGCCACTCCCATCCCATAATCTTAACAAGAGTGGCACATAAGTTACATGTATTGAGTGTGACTGACACGTATTATTCACACTGAATATTTGGAGCCGTACAGAACGCGTAGCCTCACTTCCCGTAACCCGGTGCCCCTAATTCCCGTTTGCCCTAATCAAGTTTACCCCAATCGCGTTTCCCCAGAATCGGTTTTACCCGAATTCCCATTATCCCTAATTTCGTTTGTCCTAATCTCGTTTTCCCTAAATCTTGTTTCCCCTAATTCACGTTTGCCCTAAACACGTCTACTCCAATTGCGTTTCCCCGAAATCGCTTTTACCCGAATTCCCATTTCCCCTAATTTCGTTTGCTCTAATCTCGTTTCCCCTAAATCTCGTTTCCCATAATCTCGTTTTCCCTAAATCTTGTTTCCCTAATTCACGTTTGCCCTAAACACGTTTACTCCAATTGCGTTTCCCGAAATCGGTTTTACCCGAATTCCCATTTCCCCTAATTTCGTTTGTCCTAATCTCGTTTCCCCTAAATCTCACTTCCCCTAATCACGTTTGCCCGTATCAAGTTTTCCATAATTCGCGTTTGCCTAGGTCTTTTTTTTTTTTTTTTTTTTTTTTGTTAACCGAAATAAAACGGTGGGTCTTGATATCTCAAGAGAATTATTCTTTCCCTTTCTGTTGATGATGTCTACCATTGTAAAGAAGTGCACGTAGTTATCTATATATTAATTCTATAAGATTTTTTACTGCAGGACCAGTTGTGAGAGAACGGCAGAACGTAAAGATATGGTTGAGGTATCAAAATAAAGCTCTTACCATGTAGATGTGCCGTTCGAAGAGAAACATGAGATTGGGGTAACTGTTCGGGCGTTGTAGGGCGGCCAAATTCCCATGTAAAGTCTATGGGAGAAGCGTGCGGTTGACATCTGATCGTCTGCGGTTGACATCCGATCATTTGCGGTTGTCCTTCGATTGTCTGCGGTTGACATCCGATCATTTGCGGTTGTCCTTCGATTGTCTGCGGTTGACATCCGATCATTTGCGGAAGGACTCAGATAGTCCGAAGTCTCTGTTCTCAGCGAACCGTTGTGCAAAACAACGCTAGCAGGAATTTGTTTGAAAGTTCTTATCGGAACAGCGAACACTTGAATACCTGATTGCGTTGTGCCATTAGACTGTGTGATATATACATACAACTTAACATTCATTTGATCCCGTTTATTCACGTAGGTAAGACGTTTCCCATTATGTAAAGATGTAAATAAACTTTTCATATGAGTTTATCCTTTTCAAAAAAAAAAAAAAATCGTCGGTTCCGACTGGTTTCGTCTACCGGGAAGAAAAAAACTTTCCGTCAATTCCGACGGGTTTCGTCTAGGTAAGGCATGGATATTGTGTTTGTCTACGGCACTGGCTCTCTCCCTTCCCTGAAACCAGTGACCCTAAATTAGGGACGGGCGACTGCTTGTAACCCAAGCGTTGGCTTATGATCATTCGTCCGAAAGGGGTCCGGGTTCGATTCCCGGTGAGGCATGGATGTTGTGTTTGTCTTACGGCACTGACTCTCTCCCTTCCCTAGAACCAGTGAACCAAAATTAGGGACGGGCGACTGCTTATAGCCTATTGAGTTGCTCACGGTGGTCGTTAAATCTTCAGTCACAAAAAAAAAATAAAAAAAATCCCGAATCAGGACTAGTCTTTACTTAAGTGGTTGAATGAATTTGTCAATCAAATAAAGTTTACATTTGTTGTTTCATATGAGTTTGTTACTTTCAAAAAAAAAAAAAACTTACCATCGATTCCGACGGGTTTCTTCTAGTTACCGTTATTCGGATAGTCCATAATGCAGCCACAGTATTGTTCACCCCCACCCCCTCACCGATAAAGTACCATATACATCGCGCTAAACTTTTATTAGAGCAAGAAATAGTATTGTAATGCATTCGCTAGAATTGTGAACGCAGAAGGCCCACTTTTTAAGAGTTCTTAGCGAACCAGACCCCCCCCCCCCCCTTCCGTACGAGACTTAACATGAGCCGTGGAAATGCCTTTTGCTAATTCAGTTCCACCTTAATAGTAGGGGTGAGTCTGTCCTGCTTGAATGTTTTCCCACTTACCATCATCACTGATTGGGTGTAGGAGAACTGGCCGCAAACATTTTAAGGGGCCGTATAAAAACTGCGTTTTCGACCGCTTCGTGGCCACGTCTCCAAGGTAGATTATCTGAATCACATAAAGTTTCCGTAATGTCGTATTTTCTCAACCGTGATATTTAATGTAATTCTTTATAAACTATTTTTATAATCTACAACTCAACAGAAGAATTTCACGGTTTAAAAACTACAGCTCAATATATTCTCTGCAAACGCAGGAAGTATGTCCGCAGGGGGTTATACCAATAATACTATAAAGTATAAAGAATTTCTGGTCCGATCCGGAGATTTTCAACGTTTGCAAACTACAACTCTACAAATTATCTGAGGACACGTGCAAACTCAGGAGACCTGTAGGTGGAGGGGGGGGGCTTAATACCGAAAAAATGAAATTTGAAAAATTTGTAGCCCAATCGGGAGATTTTCGGACTTTACACGCTACAAGTCAACAAATTATCAGCGGGCATGTGCTAACGCAGGAAACCTAAGGGGTTTCCTTTATATTCTTTTTTATATTCTTTGTTTCCTTTATATTCTTTTTTATATTCTTTGTTTCCTTTATATTCTTACAATTCTTTATATTTTATATTTTTGGCTTAATACCAAAAATGTAAAATATAAAGAATTTTCAGCCCAGTTGGGAGATTTTCGGCGTTTACACAGTACAGCTCAGCAAATTCTCTCCGAGCATGTGATAACACAAGAAACCTGTCGGGGGGGGGGGGGGGATGCAGTCCCCGACAAGTTTCCTGCCTTTGCACGTGACATCAGATAGTTTGTTGAGCTGAAGTTTATAAACGCTGAAAATCTCCCGATCGGAACAGAAATTTTTTTATATTTTATGTTTTCGACATCCCCTCCCCCTCCCTCCTCTCGACAGATTTCCTGCGGTAACAGAAGCCCGCAGAATTTTGTAGAGATGTAGTTCGTAAACGCTGAAAATCTCCGAATCAGAAGAAATACTTTATATTTTATATTTTCAGCATCTCCCCCCCCCCCCCACACACACCCCGACAGTTTTCCTGCGTTAGCATATGCTCGCAGAATGTTTCTCGCACTAACAGTTGTACGTCGGTTTATCGAGAACCAGCAGTTCAGACAATCAATTTAGTTTGATAACGACTGGAAACGGGACAAAGAATGTTCATATGAATTATTTTCAAAAAATAATATAAGAATCACGCGCATTATGAATTATTTTCAAAACATAAAATAAGAATTACGTACTTAAATTTATGTAAAAATGAATTATAATTTTCTTTTACGTGAAAAACTAACTGCCGACCATTTAATCTTTCGGCCAGTTTCCTCCATCGGTAGCTACGAAATTCAACTACAGTTCTTATGGATGGATCGGATGACACGTGTTATCACAACCCTGTTTTTCAGTGATATCTTCACTGCGAGCGAAGCCGTGGGCCCTGGGCACAGCTAGCATATATATGTAACAATTGCCTCCTCCAAGAAAGAAGCTGTAATATGTCTATAATCGTACATGACAACCCCTTTTTTACTGATAAAACGGACTTGTGTAAATTGACAAAGAGGAAGCTGACTTCTTAGATTATTCTAAGCGTCAACTGAACTAGCGCTTAACATATTTTTTTCTTTTCGTTTTATATGATACTTGTGTTTTCTGAAAACTTTAATTTCCGGGAATGAGAAAAGGATGTTGCTAAAGGTATTTATTTCATGTAAAAATGAATAAAAATTGAAAAATATTCTCCTGTAAGGGGCGGCAAATGCTCTTGGCGCGCCCCTGTTTAGATGGAGAACTTTTGGAAAAAACAATACAATTTTCAAGAGCGATATGCCATTATGTCTCAAAAAGAAAAGTGTTTAATCAATTAATTCTTCCAGTGATTACGTACGGAGCAGAGACGTGGACCTTAACTAAAAAAAGATATACAAAGACTGCAGATAACGGAAAGAGCATGGAGAGATGAATGCTTGGTGTGACCAGGAGAGGTGAGAAGAGAAACTCATGGATAAAGAAAATGACAAGAGTGGAGGATATCATGATCAGAGTGAAATCCTTAAAAAGACAATCGGATGGACATGTTGCCAGAGGAACTGACCACCGGCAGACAACCGAAATTCTAGACTGGATTCCAAGGGACAGAAAAAGACCCAGAAGACCACAAGGGAGATGGGTGGATGAAATTCGAAAGCATGCGGGACTGATATGGAAGAGACTCGGTCAAGACGCACACCGTTGTGGAAGAAACTTGGTGAGATCTTCATCCAGCGGTGGATTGAAAATGGTTGATGATGATGATTAAAGATACATATATTTTCCTGAATTTGACGATAAAAGAAACGTATTATTTCGCTTAACGAGAATCAGGACAAACATGAATTAGGGAAAACATAAATTTAGGAAAACGCGAATCAAGGCAAAGGAGAATTAGAGCAAACCTGATACAGGAAACGTTTTTAGGGGAAACTTAGATTCGGACAAACATGTTTACGGTAAACTTGAATTAGGGAAACGAGATTTAGGGCAAACGAAAATAGGGGAAACTGGAATTCGGGTAAAAGCGATTGCGGGTAAACGCAATTGGGGTAAACGTGTTTAGGGCAAGCGGGAATTAGGGAAAACGGGTGTTCACCGTACAGAATGAGAGAACAGTATCTAAAGGGGAACTTAATATTCTTAGCATCCGACTACCACATAACTTTTATCTTTTATTTAAAATTGCTCCAATTGCGTAATTTTAATAAAACTTGATAAAAATATTTCGTAATAAAACTTCAATAAAACAATGCTAACTGATGAAAATAACGAAATAAATTCTAAATTGCTTTTGAAAATTTCAAAGTTCTTCTTTCTGGGTATGGTTCACTTAACCCATTCACCGCCAAGGCACTTTTCTTTTCTTAGAACTGAATCACTCCTTTAAACACTCTTACTGTCTGTCGGAATTCTTCCATAAACTTGAGGTTTCTAATACACTTGGCTGCTTGATAGTTTATAAGGCTTGCTGCACATTACTTTGGAACAAAAACGAAACGGCAGAACAGAATCGCCGAAAAAAAATTGCTAACTGTGTTTTCCAGTTGAAGCCCTTACATTACGCCAGGAACACATCGGAAATTTTGCTTCGGGAACGAACAATTTGAATTTGAATTTTTGATATCACTCGCTGAGAATATATCTTCCGAAGCATTTGCGCATTTGTTAAGTCAAGCACAGTGGTCTCCGCTGTCAGGGGCGCACCCAAGGAGGAGTCCCTGGGTCCGGACTCCCCCATGAAGCCAAGTGTTTTG
This sequence comes from Macrothele yani, assembly GCA_039090855.1. NCBI lineage: Eukaryota > Metazoa > Arthropoda > Arachnida > Araneae > Macrothelidae > Macrothele > Macrothele yani. The sequence continues at coordinate 133,759,096 of CM076995.1, read as the reverse complement.
CAATATGATTCCGACCACATCGGTGTCCGACACGAGAGATTCCTAACCCTCTAACTGCTCTTCAATTTTCCTAATTGGTGAATTTCAATTTTCATAATTGCTGAAATCGCGCATTATAGAATTTCTTCTAAAATACTTTCGCTGAAGCTATAATATTGCAATAGATAAAATAATTACATTTGTGGTTACTTCCTTTTCTCAAATATGTATTTTTACTAAAAGTAAAAACAACAATGAAAACAAGTTAGTAAAATCTTGCAATGCATTGATTATGATACGCTTTCCAACATACCACAAATAATTACTCAAGTTATGAGGATAATGGCTGTAGAATAAATCTCGCTGCGGCGCCCTGACCTTTGACCCCATTTCCATGATATTCAACAGAAACAGTCCAGTATACCTCCGGAACAGCATGATAAAGTTTTGTCTCGATCGAAGCATTTTTACGTAAGTTATGACGCATAAGGGCAATTAAATGAATCTCGCTCCTCTGTCATGACCGTTGACCCCATTTCGTCCCGTTTTCAAAACGGTTTGTTTCCAAGTGGTTCCCTACCACATACTAAAATTTCATCGAAATCGAACCGTTTTTAGTCAAGTTATGACGTATAAGGGCAATGGAATGGATTCCGCTCCTATGTCCTGACCTTTGATCCCATTTCGTCCATTTTCAATAGGATTCGTCCCCAGGTGGATCCCTACCGCATACTAAAATTTCATTGAAATCGAACGATGTTTAGTCAAGTTATGACGCATAAGAGCAATGGAATGGATCTCGCTCCTATGTCCTGACCTTTGAACCCATTTCGTCCATTTTCAATAGAGTTCGTCCTCAGGTTGTCCACTACCACATACTAAACTTTCATCGAAATCGAGCTATTTTTACGCGAGTTATCTTGCGGACGAGCAGACAGACAGGCAGACGGACAAAGCTGGAGAGCATATACGCTTCTTCAACCTACGGTTGGAAAGCGTAAAAACACAATTTGCAGCTCGATAATAAATGAATATAATGTATTAAATTCTTTCACAGATCAAAACATTTATTATAACAGTCACAGTACACATGAGCATTTTTACTTGAAGAGCCAGACCTACCCCATTCCGAATTTCTGGGTGCGCCCCTGTGATCGCTGTTCATTTTATTGTTCATTTTATCGCATCGGTCGGCAGATGGACAAATTCTTGCGGCGACAGCACCAGCCAAAAAAAAAAAAAAAAAAAAAAAGGGAAGTTGTTAGGAAGTTGTTTTTATTATACTGGTTCTGTCAGTTGTTTTCTGCGTTTAGTGGTTCTGTCATTTTGGAAATTGTTTTTTATTATTACTTGATTCTTTCAGAAATGTCTTTTGGCGAAAAATTAATCAACGCTATGGAAAAAAATCCAATTTTGTACGACTCTGATTATAAACATTGTTACAGCAGTGTGATGAAACAAAACGTGTGCGAGAAAATTGCAGAAAATTTCACTGTATCTGGTAAATAAAATGTGGCTTTTATGCTTTTCGGATTTAATAAAAATTTGTTTAATTAAAAAACTTCATACACAAGTAAAATAGCGTTCGTAACTAATTAAGAACGTAGATGATGGCTATCGTTTTGAGATCTGAGAAAGGAAGACTATGCCGTTCCAATAAACTCTGTCTTTTAGGTATTCCTAAAGCCAGAAATCACAAGGAGTAAAGTCCGGTGAGTACTGCGGAAATCCTCGAGAAATTATGCGTTCGCTGCCGAATGTTCGGCAGAGCAATTCCTTCGACTGACATGCAGAGGTGCACCGTTTTGCAGGATCCAGACATTGCTGTTCCAACAAAGCAAGAATAACATATTTTAGCAGAAGAGCGTAGTACTGTTCACTGATTATAGTGACATTAGTGGTCTAATAACGAAATCTATTGTGAAGTCACATCATACCGTTACATGCGGTCCCTGTAGATCTTTCAGAACTGTCGAATACGGGAATGGGTCGTGCAATTTCCCCTACTCGACAATTCTGAGAATTCACAGTCCCACTGATAGTGAAACGGGCCTCGTCGAACCACATGGTAGCTCATGAGCACAGACTGTCAATCTCTATCACCGTCAGAAATCGGAGACCGAAGTCCAAGCGTTGTTCCTGTCGCCTGGTTGCAGTTTTTGCGTCACACGTATCCTGTACGGATACCATCCAACGATAGACCATTTTTCAGTGTTTTAGAACTTTCATTTAATCACCGTGAACATCGCGGGTGTAAAGGGTCTTCTCTGTACTCCTTTCATTCGCCAATACTGGTGTAGAGCACTGTTGGCACTAATCTGATTCTAAAAGGAAAATTTTACCAATAGCGCGCGTTCCTTTTCTCCAAGAGCCATAATGACTAACATTTACGAGCTGTAAAATTTTAAACCGTTAATTTAATAACACCAAAACGATATTCCAATTGCAAAAATCTTGCTATACATTGTTCAGCAGAAATCTGCTAAACAACAACGAGTCCCTTTAGAAAACAATCAAATTAAAAAAAAAAAAAACGGGAAGAAAAACTTAGTTTTAAATTGCTGTTTCTCAGCAGTTGTTTGAGAAACTGACCAAGGATCGGAATGGCCAAATCTGCCCTGGCAGGCCTTAGAAAAATCTGGAAGGATCGGTACATCAGCAAAACCACCAAGCTGAGGCTGGTCAGGGCCCTTGTGTTCCCCATCGTGATTTACGGTTCTGAAACATGGACCTTAAATGTAGCATGTTGCAGACAAATTGAGGCGTTTGAAATTATCTGCTACAGTCGCATGCTGAGAATATCCTGGATCGTGCATGGGACTAGTCCATCAGTCTTGAGAGAGCTCGCCTACGCCGAGCTCTCTCAAGACTGACGTATACTTACTTTCTTCGACGACATATGCTTATTTTCTTCGGCCACATCATCTGGCGAGACGGTTTAGAAAAACTTTGTGTTCAGGGGAAAGTCGACGGCCAAAGGACGAGAGGACGTCCCCCAGACAGCGATATCGATCAAATAAAAACTCTCACCAATCTATCAGTTGCACAAATCATGAGATCTGTGGAGAATAGACAGGAATGGCGAACCCTGACTACCGACGGGATGTGAATTGGGTCACGACGCTCGAACCGAGCAACGAAGAGACAGGAATGGCAAACCCTGACTACCGACGGGATGTGAATTGGGTCACGACGCTCGAACCGAGCAACGAACAGAGAGAGAGAGAGAGAGTTCAGGAATTTTTATATTTTTTTATTGGAGGTTTTAACGACGACTATGAGCGACTCAGTAGACTATAAGCAGTCGTCCAAACCTAATTTAGGGCTACTATTTCCAGGGAGGAGAGAGATCCAGGGCTGCAAGAGGCAAACACAACATCCATGCATCACCGGGATTCGAAACCGGGCCCATCTCGTGCGAGTGGTCACAAGCCAGCGCTTAGGCCGCTGCGCCCCAGGGGCGGTGGAAAATTTTCGTGGGTAAGCGCCGCATCGGATTTAGGGCCGCAGAGTTGGAAACTCACATTTTTATTTTAGCATAAAAGACGTTACTCTTCGTCCGAAAATTATTACGGCATCTTAAAAAGTAGCATGAGGAACTCGGTGAAGAATAAACGAGAAAAAAAAAGAAAGCAAACAAATTGATACAGGGTGCCTAAAAGCCACGTGGGTCTCTGCGGGCGTCATTGCACCATGTAACTCCCAAATGCATCTTATGCCTCACTGTTAATGAAGGTACCGATACACTCACATTGCTGAGTATCATTAACAAAATACATTGTAATTTGCTTTGTCTGAGCGTTTGTCCCACTTTGGTGGCGCAATGGAAGGAGTCATCACCATAGCAACAACCGAGAAAAAATATCTGCGACGCCACGCTTAGCTTTTAGTGTTTTCGTGCAGGTGTTCAGTTAATGGAAACTGCTTCCTGGACATAAATATGTGACGTCATCAGCATAGCACCAACTGAGAAAGAAATATTTCTGACGTCCAGCTTAGGTTTTCGTGTTCTCTTGCAGATGTTCCGTGAATAGAAACTGCGATTTGTGTCAGCGTGTGACGTAAAAAGGGTATGACGCAATACTTTTTTTTAATTGTTGTAATGTAGATGAAACATACTTTCACATTTGAACATCGCAAACAAAAAAATATCAATGATTGAGCTACGGGATTACACCATTGTACAATGCAAATATCTGAGATGTGAATCCGTTGATTGGTGTAAGTATGATGTGGATATTAAGTCAGATAATATCCAAAAACTTTGAAAGTTTCGTCGTCCTGGAGCGGGAATCGAATCTGCGTCTCTCGGATAGCGCCCGAGTATGCTAACCACTACATCACCCAGAACGACCAAGTTTTAGTTCCCGATTAATTTGAATGTAACCATCACAGGATTCGCTAATCGAAGCATCCTGCATACATATATATGACCTCCAGATTAGCTATATATGGATGCCGGTTGTTTCTACTAGCGAATCCTGTGATAGTTATATTCAAATTAATCGGAAACTTGAAACTTGGTCGTTCTATGTATTGTAGTAGTTGGCATACTCAGGCGCTATCGGGGAGACGCGGTTTCGATTCCCTCTCTAGAGCGACGAAAATTTTCAAGTTTTCGGATGTTATCTGACTTAACATCTATTTCATATAATGTATTTACACCAATAAACGAATTCGCATCTGCCGCCCCGGTGGCGCAGTGGTCTAAGGCGTTGGCCTCTGATCATTCGTCCGTGAGGGGTCCGGGTTCGAATCCCGGTCAGGCATGGATGTTGTGTTTGTCTTACGGCACTGGCTCTCGCCCTTCCCTGGAACCAGTGACCCTAAATTAGGGACGGGCGACTGCTTATAGCCCATTGGAGTTGCTCACGGTGGTCGTTAAACCTCCAATAAAAAAAAAAAAAAAAAAAAAAAAAAAATTCGCATCTCCCAAATTTGTATTGAACGAAAACAAAAATACCTGTTTATTAAAAAATTACTCTACAAGTCTTATTTCACCCCGTAATTATTGACGGGGTGAAACCTAGTAACCACTAAATCACCTAGTAATCACAATAATGTAGTAAGTAAATTTGACAGCATTAAAGAAAATGTCTGTCGGTGAAAGAAAATATGTTATGAGTTTATTTACCAAATTAACAGCCAACTTTAAAATCGTTTTCACCTTCATCATACTAGGAGAGTAGACTTCTTTATGCAGAAAATTTTCTTCCTTTGGTAAGCCGTATTCTTCAAGTTTACACTGTATATAAAAAGAAAAATTCAATGTGATGCCTGTAAAGAATTTGAACATGTTATTATTAGTGCTTTACTCAAACCGAAGTACCGAACTGCATAATTTCATAATAAATTCCATACCATTTACTACCCTTGTAAGTAAACACGGAGTGAAATTCTGCTACGACGAATCTCATATGCACTCCGAGTGTCAGGAGTAGGATTCCCGTTAACCATCTGAGTGGCTGGAGTTCGAAATTCAGCAAGGGCGGTGTGTTTGTCTTATAAAGCAAGCGCCGTTGTCCGTTTCCTAAAGTCAATAGCTCTAAATTAGAGATGAAAAAGTACTTTTCGTCCTAGATATTCTTTTTTTACGCTTTCCAACCGTAGGTTGAAGAAACGTATATGCTCCAGCTTTGTCCGTCTGTCCGTCCGCACCATAACTCGCGTGAAAATGGTTCGATTTCGATGAAATTTAAGTATGTGGTAGAGGACCACCTGGGGGCGAACCCTATTGAAAATGGACGAAATGATTCCATTGCCCTTATGCTTCATAACTTACGTGAAAATGCTTCGATTGCGACAAAACTGTCGATGGACGTGCCCTCTCGACCTCCTCAAGTTTGCTTAGTCAAAGAGCCCATTGCTCCCGACTTCTGTGTTCCGTTTTTGTATAAGGGTATGTGCTACATTTCCTGCTACCTTTCAGAGTCGGAAAGTACATATTTACTTCGAATTTCATCATAACATTACCTGCCAACTACGCTCTACTACGTTTCTGAAGTGTGCGCCCAAGTACATGTTCCAGTGCCAACTGTTTTTTACCTGTATACCCTGTCCAAGTAATAGACTGCCAGCAATCTTCCCAGCTACTTTTCTGCCCCTATAAGTGAATTTTACACCGGTATTCCTTTATTTTTCATCTCGGTGGGTATGTTTACATCTGCCCATGCTGACCTGTCTTGACTTTCTTTTGTCTTCTCACCAGCATTCTATTCAGTTGCCTTCTGTGCTTATCTTCCTGTTATCTACACGCCTTCCCGTTTACGTCATCCTCTGATAGTGGTCCTTGGGGGACGTCATCGATACTGTGCTTCATCTGTCTCCCGCCGTTTTTTTTTGTTTTTTTTTTATTGGAGGTTTAACGACCACCGTGAGAAACTCAATGGGCTATAAGCAGTCGCCCGTCCCTAATGTAGGGTCACTGGTTCCAAGGAAGGGAGAGAGCCAGTGTCGTAAGACAAACACAACATCCATGCCTCACCGGGATTCGAACCCGGACCCCTTTCGGACGAGTGATCAGAGGCCATCCCTTAGACCACTGCGCCACCGGGGCGGCCCCGCCGTTTTTCCAGTGATATAATGACTCGCATCTTCCCATCGTCCGCCTTCTTCATGTGCTTTTTGCCATATCCATCGTCTAACGCTCTCGAGATTGTGCTGCTTTGTTTTACAGTTTTTGATTTGTACTATGTCTACTGCTTTTCTTCGACCAATGACGCCTCCTCCGGATGTACTACTTGACAGTTCAGCTCATCTCTGTTCTCCCGCAGTCACTGCCTTCCCATCGAATCCTGTCTCAACTGCCTTGTTCTTCAAGTTTTCTCGTACCGGCTCCGTTGTAACACCTCATTTATTAGAGTCCTCGTCACCGGGGAAGTCTTTCTTCGCTTCTTTAGCTCTTGGAGTAAAATATTCCGTGCTTCCACATACTAAACTTACAGCTTACACTTCAGCACTCCATCAGATTGCTCCACCTGATGCTATCACGCACATCGCGGGAAAGCCTCGTTCAATGTTGGTTCATTTTTCTTATCCCGCTCAAGTTGAGTTGGTTCTTTCTTTTCCAATTTCAGTCGGCGACCAAAGTTTGTTTGCAATTCCTCTTGTCCATCGCCCTACTCTCCTGGTTTTGTCTCCAGTTCCTCCTGAACTTTCCAACGATTTACTGCATGCTTTCCTTTACAATGTGGTTTAGTTATTGGCCCTATTAAGACTGCCTGCTGCTTCAGACGATCAAGGGAATCGTCCCTATTATAGTTTTCGACGTCAAGCTTTCGTCGTTTTTTCTGACGAATAGTCCATTGCTTCCTGTCCGACAACTTTCCGTGTTATCTGCGGTCCACACACTCGCACTGTCAATGTTTTACTTCCTATCATTGTTTTACTTGCAAATTGCCCGATCACCATAGTTCTTCATGTCCAACTCGGAAATTTTCGACTTCCATTCGCCCTTCCGCCTTGCCAGAATCCTGTGACTTTCCTTTATCATCCACATCTTTGTTGACTTTTCCTTTTACATATTCGCAGCTTCCCGTTTCGAGTGGTTTGTTCCCGGCCCCTGATTCTTATACTTCACGTGTTTCTCCGGAGAATATTTTTCCTGATCATTTACTACCGACAGCTCTCCTGGATGTTCTCCCTTCTGAAACTACTACACCACTTTGCACGCATCCACCGAGCTCCTCTTCTGCCCAGATCGTGTTGCCATGCCCTCAGTCACCTCTCCGCCTTCATCTCCTGCTCCTGTCAGTACATTGTCTCCATGTTCGACTGCGGTATCTACATCTACGGTTCCGCTCTTCGTCTCCTCGGAGCCAGCATCTACCAGTTGCCTTATATCTCCTGCTTCCTCACCTCCCCAGTGCAACGTATCTGTTTCTGTGCCTCCAGACTCAACGTCTTCTCATTTTCCTTTACCGACGGTTGATGTTGCTTTGTCTCCTGCTCGTCTCCTCCAGTCCTCACTCCTAGATGTTCCTGTTACAACTTCATGTTCACCACCGAGTTCCTTTCCAGCATTTCTATTTTCTACAGGGCCCTCCACTGACAGCCCTGTAGTGTCTTCTGGGTTGCAATGGTCTTCTGTTGATGTCTCCATTCGACCTTTTTCTCTAGACACTTCTGCTTCGCCAACTCCTGAGTCGCCGGACGCACATCCTACTCCACCTCTTATCAGCTCTCTTATGCCGATCGTCTCTGTGAGTTCTTCACTCCCAGCAACTCTTGTCATGTCCATTGAGCCTGCATTCTCCGACTCACAGTATGCTCATTTGCCTTCTGACGTGTTATCTTCCTCTACAGCTATTCCTGTCATCCTTCCATCAGCTTCAGCCACTGTTCCTGCGTCATCGATTGTTCCTGCCAGTGCCCCTTCACTTGTGCTTCATCATGCTAGATTGTTGTCTTCCTCGACTTCAGCTGATAGTACTTCCCTTACTTGTACATCTACGGCTCGACGTTCCAGGGGGCGGCGTAAGCCTCTTGCTCTAGATCCTCCTTCCCAACAAGACTTTGCTTCTTATGGTGATTATTACCGCGCTTATGAGCGTTGGGTGAAACGTGCTATGTATAAATATCCAGACTTCTCTTACCAATATTCGCTAACACTAGTTCCTTATAATTCCAGTATCTTCCAGAGTGTGAGCCCCTAGACTTCTGCCTGAATTTTGTCATGCTTAATGACCGGCGTATTTCTATTCCTCAAAAGATCTCTGTGTTTGAGTGAGTGGCCTGCGCGCCCATAGTTCTTTTTTCTTATGTTTTGTTCTCCTCAATGTTTCAAGTGTCAGCCTGTGATTTTGTCCACGTCTTTTTTGGCCTTTTGCCAATGTCATATACCCCCGTTTCATTGTACAATATTAGTTGTCTAATAAAGCGATATTGAACGACAAAACTTTATCATGTTGTTCCGGAGGTATAGTGAACCGATTCTGTTGAATATCAACGAAATGAGGTCAAAGGTCATGGCACAGAAGCAAGATTTATTCCGCAGCCATTATTCTCATAACTTACGTAAAAATGCTTCTGTTGCGACACAACTTTAGTATGTTATTCCGCAGGTATACTGAACCGGTTCTGTTGAATATCATCGAAATGGGATCAAAGGTCAAGTCATAGGAGCGAGATTTATTCCACAGTCATTGTCCTCATAACTTTGAGTAATAACTCGAGTTATGATTTCTGGTATGTTGGAAAGCGTACCATAATACAATGCATTTTTTTATTGGAGGCTTAACGACCACCGTGAGCAACTAAATGGGCTATAAGCAGTCGCCCGTCCCTAATTTAGGGTCACTGGTTCCAGGGAAGGGAGAGAGCCAGTGCCGTAAGACAAACACAGCATCCATACCTCACCGGGATTCGAGCCCGGACCCCTTACGGACGAATGATCAGAAGCCATCGCTTAGACCACTGCGCCACCGGGGCGGCAATCAATGCATTGCATGATTTTACTAACTTTTTTTTTATTTGGGGTTTGTCGACCACCGTGAGCAACTACTGTGTGATCTACAATTCTGTCTTCCTTGATTTGGGGTAACTGGTTCCAGGAAAGGGAGATATTCAGTGACGTAAGACAAAAACAACAGCCATGTCTCACCGGGATTCGAACCCGGACCCATCTCGGACGAATGATCAGAAGCCATTGCTTAGACCTTAGATCAGGGGCGGCAATACTAGATATTCACTGAAGACTTTAAATCCCGAAACGTAAAAAAGAAAAGTACCGTATTAACATAATCCAAAAACAAGTTAGTAAAATCATGCAATGCATTGATTATGATACGCTTTCCAACATGCCGGAAATCATTACTCAAATTATGAGGATAAAGGCTGTGGAATAAATCTTACTCCTGTGTCCTGACCTTCAATCCCTTTTCGATGATATTCAACAGAACCTGTTCAGTGTACCTCTGAAACAATATGATAAAGTGTTGTCATTCAGAAACGCTTTATTGTACAACTAAGAGTATACAATAAAATAGGGTATGAAACATGAGCAAAGGACAAAAGACACTCGGACAGAATCACAGGCAATAAACATAGGGCATACATGGGGAGATCTAAAGATAACGAAATAGAAATCGTGGGCACTTGAAGTAGAAAAAAACAAGAAAAAAACGGAGTGTATACAATAACACCAGGGTGGAGAGCAGGAGCTCAAGGCAATAGCACGGAGAAGTCACAGGCAGTTGTGTGAGCATTCGTGGGAAAAGAAGCATACATAAAGAACGCGTGGGCTCGCAGGCCACACTCAAGAAACGAGGGCGAACAAGAAAGCAATAGGAAAGCACGAGGAATAATACACTAAATGGTACATATTAATGCAGGGCAAGCAACAAGAGTATACATAATTCGGGCACATACATACCATGGGTGATGTCACTAGAGTAAACGAATAAGTATAAGCAAAAACGAGAAACCAATATAGCACATACAAAACCGGGCGATACACAGGTATAACATGGAGTATGCACGGAGTAAAGAGAAACATTAGAACATGGGCACGCAGGCCGCACTAATAAAACAGGGGCAGCATAATACAACAAGTACATAGTGAGTGACAGGCCATAGCATGGGATCATAACACTATAACAGGAAGAACATGAAATATGCATAAGATAAGGAAGATACAATACAAAGTGTGCACGCAGGCCGTACTCGTAGAACAGAAGCAACACAATACAACAAGATAATAAACACGATGAATAATACACGTGAAGTTCAAATGATGGGTGTAGGACAAATTCGAAAACCAGAACGATAGTACATAGAAATTCTAGGCAGGAGCAAAGTCAGACTAATAGTAAAGGCCGGACGAATGTAGTTCGTCCCAAAGAGTGAAGGCGTCAATGAAATCATCATCATTGGCAAAGTCTTGTAGAAGTGGCTGTGGTGGAAGTGGCTGTCGTGGAAGTGGAGAGCATGGTACAGACACAACAGAAGCTGCTGGAAGAGCTTTGATTTTGGCACGATGTTTCCGCGTGCGCTGAGAGGAGCGACGTGCACGTTTCTTTGGAATGGCTCCTGTTAAGGGTGCCGAAATAAAGTCCTGAGCGGAAGACGACAGGTCGAATGGAGATGAAGGTTGTAGAACAACAGAGGACGGAGGTGGTGCAACAATGGAATGCGGAGACGGTTGAAGAGAAACGGAAATGGGCACGGACGGAGTTGCAGAAGCAGTCGACGAAGGCGTGACAGAGGGCTTGGAGGACGGACGCAGATGATCAAATCGCCGAGCCGTCGACAAGTCCCTGTCTGCCTCGTACGGGAGGTTGAAGTATAATCTGACAGAACACCAGGAGTCTAGAGCTTTGTTATAAGTGATTCGAGAGCTACAATTCTCACGAAATGGTACAGGGATCTTACTTAAGGTGAGATAATGGGGAACGTTCTTGATATCAGCCGGAGCAGACTCATGGGGGTGCTCAGCACGAAGAAGTTGACACTCGGAAGCAGAAAGATGTGCTGAGTAGTCTGGAGGCAAAGAAGTGTCAGAGTACTCAGTAGGATCAGAACGTGGGTCCGTAGCTGTAGAAGTGTCCTAGGAAGCTGCGGAAAAAGCAGGTGAAGAATGTTCCGAAGAACCGGCGGCGCAAAAAGACAAACCGGGAAATGATGAACGCACTGGTGTGTCGTCAAGTGATGCGGAGATGATGGGTGAAGAACCGGAGGCTGGTAACGACGGGTCGGAAGAGCAGTGAGAAGGAACAATGGCTGAAGCCAAGTCCGGGCCGACGGTGTAGGGTGCCGGACTCGGCGGAGGGGAGACCACCGGTGTGCTCTCACCAGAGTGGGACGAGTCCAGGAGCGATTGTAGAAGAAACGCCGAGGAGTCCACAAGGGGGTACAGTGGAGATTGTAGCAGCTGAAGATGAAGCAGGCATTGTAGAAGAATCCTGGTGCAAAACGGTGGAGGAACTAGGCGGAGGCAACAAACTGGAATAGTCCTGGAGCGGTGCGACGAAAGGAACAGGTAGAGAAGGCAAACTGTTAAACTGAGAAAGAGCCGAAGAGTTTTTAGAGGACACAGTAGTGGAAGATGGGTATGCCAGAGGGACAGGATTCACAGATGGAATAGGTGATCCAGAACTGGAAAGCAGCGGTCGAGGGAAAGAAGCTGGGTATGATGAGAGTAAGGAAGAACTTGTCGAAGTGCTAAAATCCAAGGCCACAGAGAGTGGAGAATGTGACACAGGAGGCTGGAACAACCCACCTGGTACAGAAGGTAAAGTACATGCAGCGGAATAAGACAATAAAGGTGCAGACTGAAAAGGCTTGGCAGATGACGTTGTAAGAGCAGAAGAGCCATGAGGTGCAGGCGATAATGCAGGGTTTTTAGCTGGGCAAGAAGCACGGAGATGAGTAGGTGATTTACATATGAAGCAATGAAGAGCAGTATAAACATTCACAGCACGAATATGTCTACCACAGACTACTGGGAATGTGGTAGGACAGGAAATAATCGAAGCTTCGTCCGGAAACACGACGAGAGCCTGTTGTCGGAAACTAAGATAAGGGCGAGCTCCTTGCTCGTCCAATGCGGCAGGTAAGGTACGAATTAGACCAATAACAAGTCCACAACGACAAAGCAAATCAAGCGCCGCCCCGGTGGCGCAGTGGTCTAAGGCGTTGGCCTCTGATTATTCGTCCGTAAGGGGTCCGGGTTCGAATCCCGGTCAGGCATGGATGTTGTGTTTGTCTTACGGCACTGGCTCTGTCCCTTCCCTGGAACCAGTGACCCTAAATTAGGGACGGGCGACTGCTTATAGCCCATTGAGTTGCTCACGGTGGTCGTTAAACCTCCAATCAAAAAAAAAAAAAAAAAAAAAGCAAATCAAGGAGGACATCATCGGAAATTTCCGGTGGAACAGGAGACATGCTTACAAGGATAGGGCACTGTGCGAGAGGAATGGCGAACAGACTTTGATCACCAACAAAGATGGGAGAAGACATAACCCATGCAACATGAGCGGGAGAGGAAAAATAAATAAGCACAGAGCGAGGTTAACGTGCAACATGTGTAATGGCATCTGGAGGAACAAGATCATGCAGAGCTGATGTGTACACAGTAAGTTTTGTGTTGGGGAGGGCAACATATTTCACCCCTAAAGCTAAAGAGGCTAGTAGAGACTTACCTCGGGGCGAAGATTCAGGAAGATGAAGAGTAAGAACGGAATCCTGACGAGAAACAAGGAAATCCAGGCATGACGGCAAAAGCGTTGAATGTGTGGTAGTGGGGGCAGACAAAGAGAGCTGAAGTTTATCTTGAAGCAGAACATCTGGTGGAGGCGTCAGTGATGGAAGATATTCTGTTGATATTGCACAAGCCATGAGCGGTGGTAGACTGCACAATTGCTAGGAAGACAAATGGGGAAGGCACAACGAAAAGGTGAACGAAGGCTGAGCAACGAACAATGACGACACAAGTAGAGCTGCAATATTTTTTTTTTTTTTGATTTGGAGATTTAACGACCACCGTGAGCAACTCAACGGGCTATAAGCAGTCGCCCGTCCCTAATTTAGAGTCACTGGTTCCAGGGAAGGGAGAGAACCAGTGCCGTAAGACAAACACAACATCCATGCCTCACCGGGATTCGAACCCAGACCCCTTACGGACGAATGATCAGAGGCCATCGCTTAGAGCACTGCGCCACCGGGGCGGCAGAGCTGCAATATAGATGTCACAACTGTGAGACTATGACGTCACCGGAGGACCACTAATGGAAGATGACGTAACCGGGAGAAGGGTAGATAAGCTCAGGAACATAAGCATAGAAGGCAACGTATAGGAACGCTGATGGAGAATAGAAGACAGTCCAGGCGAGTCACGATGGCCAGTTGGTAAACAAACCCAGCGAGATAAATATGAAGGAATATCGCTATAATATTCACTGACCGGTGCGCAAACGTAGCTGGGAAGATTGCTTACAACTTATTACCTGAGCGAGGTGCACAGGAAAGGAACAGCAGGCACTGGAACGTGTACACAGGGCTCACCCTTCAGAACGTTAAAGGGCGTGGTCAGCAGGTAATATTACTATGAAAATGAAGTAAATATGCACAGTTCGGCTAGGAAAGGTGGTAAGAAAGATAGCACATACCCTAATGCCTGATTGGAGCACAAAATTCGGGAGCAACAGGCACTTTTACCGAGCAAACTGAGCAAGCTTTGAGCAGCTCGAGAGGGCACGTCCAACGAAAGTTTTGTCGCAATCCAAGCATTTTTACGTAATTTATGACGCATAAGAGCAATGGAATGGATCCCGCTCCTATGTTTTTATCTTTGACCCCATTTCGTCCATTTTCAATAAAATTTAACCCCAGGTGGTCCCCTACCACATACGAACATTACATCGAAATTGAAACATTTTTACGCAAGTTATGAACTATAAGGGCAATGGAATGGATCCCGCTCCAATGTCGTGACCTTTGACCCCATTTCGTCCATTTTCAATAGGGTTTGTGCGGAGGAGGTCTCCTACGACATACTAAAATTTCATCGAAATCGAACCATTTTTACGCAAGTTATGACGCATGAGGGCAATGGAATGGATCCCACTCCTATGTCGTGAACTTTTACCCCATTTTGTCCACTTTCAACAGGGTTCTTCCCAAAGTGGTTCCCTACCACATACTAAAGTTTCATGGAAATCAAACAATTTTTACGGGAGTTATCGAGCGGACGGACAGACGGTCAAAGCTGGAGCATATACGCTTTTTCAACCTACGGTTGGAAAGCCTAATAAGTTAGTAAAATCATGCAATGCATTGATTATAATATGCTTTCCAACATACCAGAAATCATTACTCAAGTTATCACTCAAGTTATGAGAATAATGGCTGTGGAATAAATCTCTGTCCTGTGCCCTGACATTTGATCCCATTTCGATGATATTCAATAGAGCCGGTTTGGTATACCTCCGAAATAACATGATAAAGTTTTGTCGCAATCAAAGCATTTTTACGTAAGTTATGATGCATAAGGGCTATGGAATAGATCCGGCTCCTGTGTCCTAACCTTTGACCCCATTTCACCCATTTTCAATAGAATTCGTCCCCAGGCGAGACCCTACAACATACTAACATTTCATCTAAATCGAAGCATTTTTATGCAAGTTATGACGCATAATGGCGATGGAAGTGATTCCACTTCTATGTCCTGACCTTTGACCCCATTTTGCCCATTTTCAATAAGGTTTGTCGCCAGGTGGTTTTCTACCACATACTAAAATTTCATGGAAATCGAACCTTTTTTACGTTAGTTATGACGCATAACAGCAGTGGAATGGATCCCGCTCCTATGTACTGAACTTTGACCCCATTTTGTTCACTTTAAACAGGGTACCTTCCCAGGTGATCCCCTACCAGATACTAAAATTTCATCGAAATCGAACGACTGTTACGCGAGTTATTGAGCGGACGGACACAATCACACAACGCGTGACGTAATGAGGCAGATGGGAATCGCGACCATCGCTCGCCGCAAGTGTGACGTCATAAAACTTTAACAGGATCCACACACAACGCGTGACGTAATGAGACAGATGGCGTGACCGCGCGCCAACATTCTCAAACACGGCGAGATTCTGACGTCATAAGATTTCTAAGCATTGGTAACATTAATGGAATAATGGAACAACGCCATCACTAAAAACATTATAATTCGGGGTGGTTATTTAACCCACCCAATGAATTCTCCTAAAGTCGAGATCAAGATAAATCGATTTCTAGTACCAGAAAACGGTAGGTTAGCGACTTTCATCAAAATTCTTAGAGCTGTTTTCAAAATAAAATGTGCCGCCCCGGTGGCGCAGTGGTCTAAAGCGCTGGCCTCTGACCATTCGTCCGTAAGGGGTCCGGGTTCGAATCCTGGTCAGGCATGGATGTTGTGTTTGTCTTACGGCACTGGCTATCTCCCTTCCCTGGAACCAGTGACCCTAAATTAGGGACGGGCGACTGCTTATAGCCCATTGAGTTGCTCACGGTGGTCGCTAAACCTCCAATCAAAAAAAAATAAAAATAAAATAAAATGTACATAGAAGAATTGCTACTTTAAGGTGGACGTCAAGTAATTTTGTAATTTTGCTTCTTTTTTTTTTTTTTTTTTTTTTTTTTTGATTGGAGGTTTAACGACCACCGTGAGCAACTCAATGGGCTATAAGCAGTCGCCCGTCCCTAATTTAGGGTCACTGGTTCCAGGGAAGGGAGAGAACCAGTGCCGTAAGACAAACACAACATCCATGCCTCACCGGGATTCGAACCCGGACCCTTTCGAACGAATGATCAGAGGCCATCGCTTAGACCACTGCGCCACCGGGGCGGCGTAATTTTGCTTCCTATACTTCCAATGGAAAAACTTTTGTACACATTTTCTTCACAATTAATGCGTTCCCAAGGATGAAAATTTGAACATCGACTAAAATATCTTCATTTTATAACTTGCAATACTTAATATTTTCTAAAATATAACCATAATTACACAATTCAACATTTGTTTGTCTTCTGACGTCATGAAAACACAGGTCGCGCCATCTTTTTTCTGGATAATCAATGCGTTCACAAGGTTGAAAATTTGAACATTGATTAAAATAGCTTCATTTCATAAGTTAGAATACTTAATATTTTCTAAACCATAACCGTAATTATGCAATCCAACATTTTTTTGCCCACTGACGTCATCAAAGTACAGGTCGCGCCATCTTTTCTTTGGTTTCAACACAACTAAAGGAAAAGTTATTGATTTTTAATATTATTATGGTTATGTTTTAGAACATATTAAGTTTTTCAAGTTATAATATGAAGTTATTTTAATCGATGTTCAAATTTTCATCCTTGGGAACACATTAATTGTGAAGGAAATGTTTACAGAACTTCTTCCATTGGAAGTGTACGAAGCAAAATTACTTGACGTCCACCTTTTTTTTTTTTTTTTTTTTTTTGATTGGAGGCTTAACGACCGCCTTGAGCAACTCAATGGGCTATAAGCAGTCGCCCGTCCCTAATTTAGGGTCACTGGTTCCAGGGAAGGGAGAGAGCTAGTGCCTTAAGACAAACACAACATCCATGCCTCACCGGGGTTCGAACCCGGACCCCTTACGGACGAATGATCAGAGGCCATCGCTTAGACCACTGCGCCACCGGGGCAGCACGTCCACCTTAATAATATAGGATAAGGGCAATGGAAAGGATCGCAGTCCTATGTCCTGACCTTTGACCACATTTCGTCCATTTTCAATAGGGTTCGTCCCCAGGTGGTCCCCTACTACATACTGAAATTTCATCGAAATCGAACCATTTTTACGCACGTTATGACGCATAAGGGCAATGGAATGCATCCGGATCTTATGTCCTGACCTTTGACCCCACTTCACCCATTTTGAATAGGGTTTGTCTGCAGGCGGTCTCCTACCACGTAGTAAACTTTCATTGAAATCGAACCATATTTACGCAAGTTATGGCGCATAAGGGCAATGGAATGATTCCGCTCCTAAGTCGTGACCTTTGACCCCATTTCTCCCATTTTCAATAGGGTTTGTCCCTAGGTAGTCCCCTACCACATACTAAAATTTCGTCGAAATCGAACCATTTTTACGCCAGTTATCGTGCAGACGGATGGACAAAGCTGGAGCATATAGGCTTCTTCAACCTACGGTTGGAAAGCGTAAAAAACGAGTTATTACAAATAGCACATATGGAAAAAAGTATTTAGCAAAGCAAAATTAAATGAAAACGATTTGAAACTTTTACCTTTAACTCGTTCGTTACAGTGTTTTGGATTTTATATGCATGGGAACCTGCGTATATCTGCTCCCTGTTAATACGTATCAAGTTAATCAACAAGCACGTATCAGCATGTGTTTAAAATTGTTGAATGTTCCTCTGCAAAGAATGGTGTTTAGTGAAATTTTGGAATGTATTACCTTGCCGTACACTGGTGTCCAAAACAGAAGGATGAACACTGTTTCGAAGCGTTACAACCCACAAACTCGGACGCAACAGCTTGTAGAAATTTGCATAACTGAGGACTTTCAGTAGAAAGCAGGTGCATATGCAAAACAACGAATCGTGAGCACAAGGTTCACGTGGTATCACATAAACGGGTAAACGAGAAAACAGCTTGGTAGACGACAATTGCAAGGAGGAAAATCTAGATTTGAAGATATAAAAGTACGGACGTTATGTGCCTCAAATGAATCCTCTAGGATGACTTCACGCGGGGAAGAATTATCGGGAAGCTGGAAGGAGGCCGCCTAGTGACTGATGTTGCCAAGGAGTTCGGAACAGCGCACAGTTTAGTTTCCAGACTCTAGGAAGCGTTTCAAACCAATGGAATGCGCTCCAGACGCATGCCAGGAGGTGGCCCTCACTATGTTACCATGCATGAAGACAGATCATTAGTTGTAACAGCAAAACGTAATCGCCGCAGCATCACGGCAGATAAGCCAGCGAGTAGCCTCCATTCCAGCACAGGAACTCGGATATCCCGACAAACTGTGGTAAGACGTCTGTTACATACATTGAAGAGCAACTGAATTAGAAACAGCTGGCGTTATGCAAATGTGGCGCTGTGGGCGGCCCTGTAAACGGGAACGACATGACGTATGCAGTGAAGAGAATATATAATGAGTGATGATGCGACGGGAATCAGTAAGATTCTGACGCAGTATGAGTAAGACGAAGGATCTCAGCGCATTTGATCGTGGGCAAATTGTCAGGGCCCAACGAATGTGTCACTCCATCTCGGAAGTCGTGCAGGAACTGGGATTTTCACGAGACACGGTGTCACGGGTGCACCGTGAGTACATCGAATCCGTTAAAACCATCCCTGCAAGGGCCAACTGCCGTGGACAACAGCGTGTGGATGAGCGTGGTCATCGTCGGCTAGCTCGCATTGTAACAGTGGATAGACGGGCCACAGTGCAAGAAATCACTCGGCAATTTATCGCTGGTGCACAAAAACGTGTAAGCAGCCACACCATCCAGAACCATCTCCTCGCTATGGGGTACAGAAGCCATCGTCCCACGAGGGTTCCGCTGCTGACCCACACATCACAGAGTGCAAAGATTAGCATGGGCGCAGGAACATCACCACTGGACCCTAGACATGTGGAAAAATGTTACCTGGACTGATGAGTCGAGATTCACGTTGGTACATGCGTATGGCAGGATACGAGTACTGCGCAAACCACATGAAGCGATGGATCCTTCTTGCCAGCAAGGTACTCTTCAAGCTGGTGGGGGTGGCATTCTCGTCTGGGGACTGTTTACGTGAACTGAAATGCGACCCTTGGTACGAGTGACATCGTCCCTCACAGGTCAACGTTACCGGGATATCCTGGATGACCATTTGCTCCCGTTTGTGCGTCTTCAACATCCCATTGGGGACCTCATCCTGCAACAAGACAATGCACCGTGCCATCACTCACGAATTGTATCCGAATGGTTGGATGAACACTCCACCGACGTGACCTCGCTTCCTTGGCCAGCTAGGTCACCTGACCTCAATCGCATCGAGCACATGTAAGATGCCATCAAGAGAAGTGTTCGAGGCTCTGACCCCCTCCATTAAATCTTCGCAAACTGTGGGAGCTTGTTCAGGGGTCGTGGATCCGTATGGCTTCCCAACGCGTTCGGTGTCTTTTCGAGTCCATGCCGAGACGAATCGCCGCCGTCATCAGGGCGAAAGGTGGTGATACACGTTACTAGACAGGTATCTCTAATTCAATTGCTGTTCAGTGTATATATAGCTGTATGCCCAAAGGCTTGTAGTCTGGGTCCCTCTATCCAGAGCTCAACGTGACGCACGTTTTCAGTGGTGTCGTATCTACAGAAATTGAACACGTTACCAATGCGCCAATGTACTCTTCACAGATGAAAATCGTTTCAATCTGTCCTCGAATGCTAGACGTCATTTGATTTGTCATGAAAGTGGTACTGCGTACCAGCGCGAGATTGTACAGGAAAGGGGCAAATACGGCGGTGTTGGGGTCATGGTGTAGGGCTGCATCATGATCAATAGACGTATAGAGCTAAAGCTGCTGGCAAATGGGACTATAACGGATGAATAATATTGCAACGAAGTTCTACGTCATGCTAGATTTGTCCTTGCTGCTGTAGACGAAGCTTTCTTTTCATGGATAACAACGCGACATCTAATCGAACAAGAGCAGCGCAGACACTTCTGGAGATCAGGGATATTCATCACATCGTCTTTCCAGCACGCTTCCCAGACCTCAATCCCATCGGACACGTCTGAGACGTGGTGGAGAGAACTCGTGCTCGAAACCAGCCTTCAGAAAACAAGCAGGGCCTCATCCGTGCTCTGAGGGAGGAGTGAGCCAATTTACCTCAGGAACTCTTGGATCACTTGGTCCTCAGCGTGCCACGATATTGTGAGAACTGCGTCGAGTTCATGGTGGGCATATTCTATACCGAAATGTCTCTCTACCTGGTTATCGGTATAAACACCGAGCATCAGTTCTCTAATTATGTCCTTCGGATATTTGTAGCTTTTGCGTAAACACTGATTGCACTGTAATTTGTGCGTCATTTATAAACAATTTTTGGGCTGTTTCATGAGTTCGTATGCTGGCAGTATAATTATATATACTGAGGCCATAAGCATTGCGACACCATCCCCATTGCGCTACTGTCATGTAACGTTTTTCTTATGCAGGTCAAAAAGTTGTGCGTCCTTGGGTTTCAGACACCAGTATGATATTTATTTAAAACTGAAGACGAAAAAAGTATTGCTCTAAATCCTGGAATCTTTCCTAGGGACAGAAAATGAGGCTATGAGCATTGCGACACCACCACTGAGACTTTGGGAAAGAAGATGCGCTTGCGTATCGGAAATTGATTTTTAGACATTTTTTATTGTTGTGTGACACTGTGAAAGACACTGTGTAAGGCGTACCTTTGTTTAACCTTTCTTTTGAGTTCTGTTTTATGACTGTTTGTGAAAATTGCAGCACCAAGAAAGAGAATCGCGCTATTCGAATGAAATTTATATCAGAGATTCCTCATGTTACAGGAGATAACTGATTACATTTGTAGAGTTACGCAATATTTTTATTCGTTTCAAAACTCAGTATCGTGTGAAGTCACCTCGAGAAACAATAACGGGCTCTACGCGACGTGGCATTCAGTGGAAGAGGTTTTTGATATCGTCTTGGGAAATAGTCTGCCAGGCTCCTTCTATGCGAGGCCAGAGTTCATTTGTTGTTACCGGTGGAGGTGCTTCATGGACCAGTCGCTCACCATGTCCCAGACATTTTTGATCATGGACATATCCGGCGAACGTGCAGTCCAGGGAAAAAGCGGTATCTAATGCGCATGGAGGAGGTCCTGGATAATCCGGACCAAATGTAGCCGAACATTGTCCTGCTGGAATATAGCGCCAGGACAGCTCTCAAGGAAGGTGGAGGACACGGTCAGACCTGTACCGCTGCCTCTGAAACATCCCGGATGTATCTCTGGCTGTTGAGGGTTCCCTCAATTCGGATCAGGCGAGATCGCGTATTTAACTTAGTGGCCACCAAACCATGATGCTTGGCGTTGAGCGGGTATGACGCTGCAAGATGCACGCTGCGGGGTGCCGTTCGACACGATGTCTTCGAATACGTATGCGACCAACATGGTGCATCAAGTTGAAACGTGACTTGTCAGAAGACACGACCTGTTGCCAATCAGGCGTTAAATGTCTGTTTTCAAGACCACATGGCAGCCTGAGGCGTCTGTGGCTGAGGGTCAAGGGAATACATGGCAGCGGGCTACTAGCGATCAGGCATCTGTTAAGAAGAGGACATCGAACTGTGGTCGAGGGCAAAGCCTGACCTGTGCCAGCGACCAGTCCTCTGTTAAGAAGAGGACCTCGAACTGTGGTCGAGGGCAAAGCCTGACCTGTGCTTTGAACTGTGGTGAAGGACAAAGCCTGACCTGTGCCAGCGACTAGTCCTCTGTTAAGAAGAGGACCTCAAACTGTAGTGGAGGACAAAGCCTGACTTGTGTCAGCGATCAGTCCTCTGTTAAGAAGAGGACATCGAACTGTGGTGGAGGACAAAGCTTGACCTGTATCAGCGACCAGTCCTCTGTTAAGAAGAGGACCTCGAACTGTGGTGGATGACAAAGCTTGAACTGTGCCAGCGACCAGTCCTCTGTTAAGAAGAGGATCTCGAACTGTGGTGGAGGACAAAGACTGACTTGTGCCAGCGACCAGTCCTCTGTTAAGAAGAGAACCTCAAACTGTAGGGGAGGACAAAGCCAGACTTGTGCCAGCGACCAGTCCTCTGTTAAGAGGAGGACCTCGAACTGTAATGGAGGACAAAGCTTGACCTGTGTCAGCGACCAGTCCTCTGTTAAGGAGAGGACGCCGAACTGTGGTCGAGGACAAGGCCTGACCTGTGCCAGCGACCAGTCCTCTGTTAAGAAGAGAACCTCAAACTGTAGGGGAGGACAAAGCCAGACTTGTGCCAGCGACCAGTCCTCTGTTAAGAGGAGGACCTCGAACTGAGGTGGAGGACAAAGCCTGACCTGTGTAAGCGACCAGTCCACTATTAAGAAGAGGACCTCGAACTGTGGTCGGAGGACAAAGCCTGACCTGTGTCAGCGACCAGTCCTCTGTTAACAAGAGTAACAAGAGGACCTCGAACTGTGGTGGATGACAAAGCCTGACCTGTGCCAGCGACCAGTCCTCTGTTAAGAGGAGGACCTCAAACTGTGGTGGAGGACAAAGCCTGACCTGTGTCAGCGACCAGTCCTCTGTTAAGAAGAGGACCTCGAACTGTGGTGGAAGTCTAACCTGTAACATTGCTCCACAGCTGCGATAAAACCGTGCATGTCGCTTTGCCATCGGTCACTGCCATGCGGTAGAGGTGTCTGTCGTTACGTGCAGTCGTGCGATTTTCCAGTCATTTCCCGGATTTCTGTGCACCTAAGCCTCATCTGCCCACTGACGCGATGTTCACATCACGGTACTAGCATTTCGTCCCACACGACTGACAATTTCGCGGTTGGAAAATCCAGCTTCTCTCTTCCCCACGATTCTTTCTCACTCAAAGTACGTCAGTTGTTCATTGTGCAACCTTCTTCAGCGACGGGGCATAGTGAGGCACAAGAATCACCCTTTCACTCTTCACTGATTGGAACATCTCGTTCGAACCAGCTCTTTATACCCAAGACCGAACATTTCAGAAGGCGCTGCTCCGAAACCGGATGAGGTTTTCACTGACATTTTAATAATAAGCAGTTCCAACCTGTTGTACATATCCTGTAAGTTTCAGGCTAATAGCAGCGGTCTTTCATGATGTTGAAATTTTCACAAACAGTAGTGTATATGTAAAAATGATCATACAAGATCTATCTTTTGCTGAAATTCCTTCAAAAATGAAAATTTTGAATCAAGTTTCTCCGAAATCATCGACGTGGCTGAAATACGTTGATGATATCTTTGAACGGAAACATAGCAGGACTTTCAGTCTTTCCTAGACAAAATTAATTCTGTATACCTGGCAATTAAATTCAACATGAAAATTGAAATGGATAACTCGTCGTTTTCTGGATGTAATAATGCGAAAACTGTACCTAGGCACCTGTGTTTACTATACACCTTATAACGAAGTGAATTTCTCAGTCATTCTTATCCGCGCCAGGATTCGAACCCGGGTCCCCTCATTCCGGAATAAGTTGCTCTACCAATTAAGCTAAGCGGACATTTTATTCTGATTCCTGTCTGCCTTTATGTCGTGTGCGTCCTTCTGGCAGGTACGTCACATCTCCTGGTACGTTACATCATCTCCTCCTTATTTTTTTTTTTTTCGAAGTGCTGCTCTTATTTTTCCTATCTCGCGGTGTGGAAATAACATCACACCATTTGCGAGATTGTGAACGTTCGGGTCATCCGGATAGTTCGGGCGCCATTATAACGAATTGAATTTCTCCGTCATTCCTATCCGCGCTAGGATTCGAACCCGGGTCCCCTCATTCCGGAATAAGTTGCTCTACCAATTAAGCTACGCGGACATTTTATTCTGATTCCTATCTGCCTTTATGTCGTGTGCGTCCTTCTGGCAGGTACGTCACATCTCCTGGTACGTTACAACCTATATCGATAATATAACATCATAAACCCAAGATGTTTTTTCCTGAGAGTTACAGGGAGACTTTCGACAGATTACGAGCTGCCCTGGTTTTTTTTTGTATGTTCAGATGGTGAGACTGTAAAACCTGAGGCTGAACTCTCGTAAATCTTGCTGTTTCATCGGGATAATAGCAACATAGAATCTGCAGATGGTCGAAAAATCGAAAAACGTAGGCAACGAAATTGACGAATGCATTGACAGTCCGGCGCCAAAATTGATCGACTTACTATGATGTGGGGATACACTATGATCTCCAGAATGAGCGTCCACGCTATGCGTCTGAACGTGCTGGAGTGTACTCCTTCCCATGATGTACCTTGATGGATGCAAGGTCTGCATTGGGATGACAAAAGGTCCATTTCTACAAGGCTTTAAGAGCATAAAAGGGATGTTAAATACGGAACGTTCATGCCTGCACTTTCAAGAGAAGCATCAAATAATGAAGCAACCCAACTCTGGTGCAACATCAAGGGTATTTCCCCGTACACCACCACAAGAGGAACCTTGCTAAGGTTGATCATAGAGATTCTCTCTTACAGAGAAGCGTGCATAGATTTTGTATTGGTAGATCTACCACCTGCACGGACAGCTCTGTTGGGGCTAAAACACGGCTGCACTTGAAAAAAGGAACTATATATAATGTACAACGAGAGAAAATGTATTAACCGAAGTAAAAGCTCGTCAATAATAACGCGAGAAAATAAAATATGTAGAGTATTTTTTTTAATAACCAGGTATTTTCTTTTTGTTTGTGATATCCAAATGTGAAAGCGTGTTTCATGAACATTATAACAATGAACATAACAACAATAAAAAAAAGTATATTGGTTGAAGCAGGAATCGATAATTAAAACAGGAAAGCACTCTTTCTACTGCGCCACCAAACGGAGGCAAACGTTCAGACAAAAGATATTATATGGTTTTTAGATATTACATCATGTGATCATTATTTATTTCCTTAAAATTCCATGTTCTGTTTATGCTTTTCAGTTTTTAGTCTATGTTGTTCTAGTGCCTTGAAGAAGCCGCCGTTGGTGAGTGAAAACTTAGCAGGTCTTGTATCATCGTTTTTACACCTATGAAGACCGGATTGTCTTTTAAAGACTTGCACTTATTTTTTTCTAATTGCTAATTGATGCTTGTCGCGTAACATTAGTTCTATGGCTTTAGATGGTGACAGGGCCATCTCCTATCAGCTTCTACTGCCAAAAGGAATTGCTGGTCCCTTATTTGAGGATACCAACTTTAGGGGAGGTAATGGGGCTAGAGCGGTAAGGTTAGAGCACCAGCGATGTCTCCTATGAAACTTGTACCTCGGTGCAGTTAGGAAGATCAACCAGAATCACGCGCCTCTAACGACTCGCTCACTGAGACGACGTCAGATTGTAATCTCGAAAATGAAAAAAATGTGTGACGTTTTGCTAAGAAGAATTATTCCACAGAAAATTTAAAATTGAGGATTATTTATTTTCGCAGAGGCCATGTTAATCTCCCTTGCATCGTTCCAATTTAAAAATTGTAAGTGCTGCTGAAAAACTAAACTCAAATGCTAAGTAACAAATGCAAAAATCGGCATGTCTTTCGAGGCAATTGAAAAGCATTTAAAAAGTTTAATATTTTACGTAAAAAAACGCGATGATTTTAAACCTACCTCTGGGATTTCCTACGATCAGCTGCCATTGAAACCGATTTCAAACCAGCCATCATAACTCTAGATGTGGTATGCGTCTTAGGCTTAGATGCACATCGACTAAGGAGAACCGTTAGCAGCTCCCAAATGAAAGGTGCCATAGAACCCATACGGCTCCGGCAACTCCGTTTAAATTTCTCTGCATTCACGGGAAGGGCTGCATCCCGAAAAATTATGCCCAGAAGGCTTTGGATGTAATCTTTGCACAAGATTACCAACTGTTTGTGCTCCTTTGATATTATCTCAAAGAAAAATCAAACTGAACTGGTCTTGATAGCATCGGAGCTGGACTGGAATTTAATGTCCGAATGTGCATTTCACCGCGGAGACCCGGCTTAGTCTTCAAACTGATTTCCTACTACTATTAGGCAGAAGACAGCTCAAAGCAATAAATCAGCCCACTAAAATCTGGGAAAGAAGAGGCGAGGGGGTGTTGGTATGAGCAAGCATCACTCGCTTTGGCCGTGCAGACCTTCAAGCCTTTCCAAGAGGGATTGTAACGGCTTCCAGGCATCGTAGTGATGTCCTAGAACCATATGATCGTCCATTTCTCGTAGAAATGGGTCCTGATACTGTTTTGATAGACGGTAATGCACTCCTTTGCACAAATCTCTCGGTAAACCAGTACACAAACAGTAAAACCATGAGCCATATGGTTGCCCATTCAGGTCATCTGACCTAAATCCGACAGAACATGTTTTGAGGTAGCTCTAGGCCGTCGGTATACCGGCCACATTGTGACTTATTGGAAACAGCTAAAGATTAGAATTTCACTCTCGAAACTTCATTGACTATAAGATTTGCAGCATCCTTAGACGTCATAACGAGACGGTAATGCTGTGGAAGGTGATCATAAATGATCATAAACCATATTATGGTTGTGTCACGAATTAACTTTTGTGGGTTATTTTCGAGTACAGTTGAACCCGTATATAAGGAAGTTCAAGGAAGGGTCATGAACATTCGATGTATGCGAACTTCGTTATTACTGGACAGTTAAAAAATGACTAATTTTGGTACATTTGCATTATATCAGATTAAAACTAGTCAATCATAAACTATTTATCAATTGATCCAAGGTAAATAATACTTGTTAATTTAAAACTATATCTAGAAAAATAACATGAGTGAGATATGCAATAAGCAAAACATTTAACGAATGTAAACATTAAAATAACTGTCAATAATTTGAAATTTCACCTATTACGTGTTACGTCGGATATGCAATCTAATTCCGACTTGCTTTGTGTTTATCATGATCGCTGCTTCAACTCCTTTTTACACGGTAGCTAAGACGTTTTGAGTTTAGAGATATAAAATAAGATCTCATATTATTAAAGGTGAATAGGGGAGGGGATAAAAAAGAGCATTTGCCCAGGAGGTGTATGTCTGACAAATGTGGGGCGGGGACCTGAAGGTAGTAAAAAAACAACTGAAACATCCTTATCTTCATGCGAACTGACTTATCTGTAAGGAGAACCATGGAGTATTGCCAACAGCAAGTTATTCTTTGTTTTCCAGTGAACAAGGAAAGGGTAAAATTAGGAATAACGTCTCTTACTTTGCTGAACACCGTGCTGAATTTCGATATAAGCGATTTCTCTAGAAGTTGTTGTTCATAATATGCGGTCAATACAATAGCAATAAATCCTAAGTTCAAAGGATCAATATAAATTTCGGTTTATACGGAATTTCGTATTATGGGAGCTCGTTTCTTTTTTTAGGTATTACACTGGTGTGCAAAAATTAAGGACGAAGAGGAGAAATTAGCATTACAGCGGAACGGGCAGGCAGAACGGACCGAAAGACCGCTCAGGAGATAGACTAGGGTCTGGTACAGTAGGGCATGCGCATACATGCAGCATGACGTGAGGGGGGAGTGTCGGAAGGGTATAAAGCACACGGGTGGTGTACGCTCAGGAATTCGGTGAAAGCTATTGCATGGTGTACATCGGTTTGAACGACGTCGAGTTGCTGCCACCGAGTGATATGGCCAACAGGAAATCCGGTAAACGACATCTGGATGACTTTACCTGAGGTCGCGTCATTGGGAAGTTGGAAGAATATCGAAGTTTCGCAGTGGTCGTCCACGAGCAACCACGGTGGCGGAAGACCGGTATATTGCCCTACAGGCGAGAAGAGACAGACGGCAGACAGCGGGAGAAATCGCAAGGCACATGCAACAGACAACTGGACGTCTGTTATCGCGTTTTACTGTGGCCAGGTGGCTGCAGAAAGGTGGTCTATTTGCACGACGACCAGTACGGTGTGTGCCATTAACGCCTGCTCATCGGAGACGGCGGTTTCTGTGGTGACAGGAACACAAGAACTGGACACATCAGCAATGGGGTAGAGTTCTCTTTACGGATGAGAGCCGATTTAGTCTGACGAGCGATTCTGGACGTATGCACATCTGGAGAGAGCAGGGAATCCGCAATCACACCTCCAACATCATCGAAAGGGACCGGTTTGGAGGTGGCGGAGTTCTCGTTTGGGGCGGTATCATGCTTGGTAGCCGTATTGACCTCCACATTTTCCAAGGAGGTTCAGTCACTGGTGTCCGCTATTGTACCGATGTTCTCTTGCCTCACGTGCGTCTGTTTAGAGGTGCTGTATGTCCTGAGTTCCTCATCATGGACGACAACGCTACACCTCATCGTACAGTGGCTGTCGCAGAGCTGCTGGAGAGTGAAGATATTCAACGCATGGATGGGCCCGCAAGGTCCCCGGACCTAAATTCAATCGAACACGTGTGGGACCTTCTCGGGAGACGCTTTTCAGCACGTCAACAGCCGCCAGCAACGATTCCGCAGCTGTGATTGGCGTTACAAGAGGAATGGGACGCGATGCCTCAACAGCTCCTTGACAGCCTCGTCCTCAGCAGGGACAGACGTTGTAAATCCTGCAACGCAGTCAGGGGTAATCATATCCCCTACTTAAGACTGGATTTTTCTTGGCAGCCGCCTGTCACATGGACGTTTCTGTCTTCTGTCCAGTTGTGCTCGAAGCTACCTTTTCAATAAAGTGCCTTTGTATCCTTAGGATTCCTTGTTTGGACGGTTTTGCTTATTTGTCCCATATTATTATAACTTGGGGATCTTATGGTGTGATTTGAGTCGATGTGGAGAACTTCTGCACGACGTTACATTCGAAATACCGTCTCGTCCTTAATTTTTGCACGCCAGTGTATTTGGATATATGATCATGGGCTTCACCTGTAGGTCTCATTAATTCTTTTTTTTTTTTTTTTTTTTTTTATTGGAGATTTAACGACCGCCGTGAGCAACTCAATGGGCTATAAGCAGTCGCCCGTTCCTAATTTAGGGTCACTGGTTCCAGGGAAGGGAGAGAGCCAGTGCCGTAAGGCAAACACAACATCCATGCCT
Organism: Macrothele yani; assembly: GCA_039090855.1. Taxonomy (NCBI): domain Eukaryota; kingdom Metazoa; phylum Arthropoda; class Arachnida; order Araneae; family Macrothelidae; genus Macrothele; species Macrothele yani. Next base: position 133,729,898 of record CM076995.1, on the reverse strand, counting down.
CACCGGGATTCGAACCCGGACCCCTTACGGACGAATGATCAGAGGCCAACGCCTTAGACCACTGCGCCACCGGGGCGGCGTCTCATTAATTCATATTTTTTTTTCTGTTTTTCACTTAACTGTCGATCATCAGTATAGTTATTCATTCTCCTGTTCGTCAATATAATGAGATAAGATATAAAGGCCGAACTCTGTTGACACTACTACTCTTTTCCTAACCACAATGTAGTTACTTCCCAAAGATTGACCATGCTGAAATTCTTCTAAAACGAACAGAAAATTCTAGCCGAAACATTCAGGGATTTTCCTTATTTGCAAGAATGCTATTCAAATCCTTCCCAACCCAACTCGTGGACTGATAGCTATTTTCCTCATTTAATGTTCTACACACACTCAATGACACTGTCATACATGTTCTACAGACGCTTTAATGACACTCAGTTTTTTCTTGAATACCTTTCACTTGTGAATCAATTAGAATGTATGAAGCGAATTTTTCTAAAAAAGACGACACAAAAGGGAGTATATTGTAATCTTTTAAAACAAGAAAAGCTTTTTTAAATATAATTCACAATAATTATGCATCTATTCATGAGGACTTGAAATAAGTGGACTGATCATTGTGAAGTCTATTCTGTGAGTCTTTGTCTAATTAATTCGAAATACACGGCAAAGTTTCTGCATGTCGCATAGGATCCCATAAACATGAATGCCTACAAGAAATGCAGATTTGTTTAAAGGAAATATGTTCGAAAAGCCCTATATCAGCAAATTTGTGTCAAAGAATTTCGAGCACTGCTTTTCATCCGTAACAAAGAATAAATAAGTACCAACGCATACATAAAGTTTCCGAAACATCTTTTCATCCATAATAAAAAATAAATACCAACGCACACATAAAGATTTCTAATACAGCTTTCCATCATTAACAAATAATAAAAACCAACGCAGACACTTTGCCTCCCTAACAGAGAATATAATACCAACGCATACATAAAGATTGACAAAGAATAAATGCCAATACATACATAGAGATTTCAAACACAATTTCCCGTCCATAACAAAGAATAAATACTGACGCATACATAAGGATAAACAAAGAATAAACACCAATGCACACGTAAAGATTAACAAAAAATAAACGCCAATGCATACATAAAGATTTCCAACACAGCTCCCCGTCCCTAACAAAGAAACGCATACATAATGACCAGAGTTAGGATTCTTGCGTGCAATTTTTTACTAAATTGCGTGCAAATTTTCTTTCCTATTGCGTGCAAATTTTCTTTCCTATTGCGTGCGATATTAAATGTAGAGCTGCAAAATATTTCAATGTTCCCGATCATTCAATGTAATAAAAATAAATAACTTACTAGTTATTTCTATATCATTTGTTTCCCTTTTCATTCCATACAAAGTAATTCTGTCGCACAATACACATTTTTCCAATGTTCTGGAAAATCATATTCTGCCGCTTGTCAGTCAAAACGTCTTTGCACTGAGAGAATGATCTCTCCACCTCCACGCTCACTACAGGCGCAAACTTGGTCTTTATGCGAATGTCAAGAATTTGGTTCTCACTGAAGAAGGCAATAAAGTCTGGGTTCTTCCGAAGAGAAATTTCCAGCTTTGTCTTGGCAAATTCATCCACACGGCTTTCCACTTCCTTAAAAATCTCCCGCTGTATTTGCTTTTCTAGGTTCCATCCTTCAAGCTTCGTGATGCTGTATACAATAAACTTGTAGTTGTATGATTCATACAACTCTTTTTCCAGATCCTCAACGCCCACGAGACTCTTGATTTTGCAACTGCTGCACTACTATCTTCTTCAAGTTGGGCAATGAAATCCTTGATCTTGGCAAAGTTTAGGCAGTAGTATACTACAGTACAGGTCCAGGTGCCCCACCTGACGATCCCAGGCTGTGAAAGAAGGGCAAGTTGGGTGGTTTGCTGGAACATATTGATTCTCGCTGGGTACTTAAGCAGCACTTTCTTCATTAATCCAATGAACTGGTTTGCAACTTTGTTCTTTTCCCTCACGGCTTCACAAACTCTATCCAAGGAGTGCACCAAGCAAGTAACGTGGTGTAAGTTGGGATAGAGAGGCTCTAGGTGCGATAATGCTTTCAACATGTAAGACGTCTGATCTGTGACCACCAACCATAACCTTGTCGTAATAAATTTCTGGCCACAACTTCGAACAAGCATCGTTGAATGCTTGCATTACGGTGCAGTTATTTAATTTTCCTAATGGTGCGTTTGGAATAACATGAAGCGAGATGGTTCTCCGTTCAAAGGAGCAACAAGAATGGAAATGACATACCTCTTTTGAGCATCTGTTGTTTCATCCAGAATGAATGCCACTGGTGAATATGCTATAATGCTTTTGATCTTAAGTATAGTGGCACCATAGTTCATATCCACGTAGTTCTTCCTCAGAGTGCTCTCATCGGGGATTTTCCTTTGTGTGCATTTTTCCAGAAATCCTTTTAGGGAAGGATGGTTGACTTTAGACAAAGGGATTCCTGATTCCATTAGAGCAGCGGCAATATCAACATTAAACTAGCTGACTTGATCGGCTTTCTTAGATGCTTGTCTAAAAACGTCCGCAAAGAACGGACATTTTGTACTGCTTTCCTGGGTTTTTATTCTAATTTCTTTGTTTGTTTTTTTTTTGTGAGTGATGGATTCCACGTGTCTCCTCAGTGGCAGCGTTTCGTGTTTGTCATCATCTATTATGATTTTCTTGTCACAATACGTACACAAAATCAGAGTACCATCAGTTTCAAACCCCTCATTTCGAAAGTCCTTTAGAATACTGTGGAATTTAGATTTTCTGATTTTACTCATTTTTGCTTTGTGTCTATTTGTTGCTGAATGGAGAGAAAAGGAATGCGAACTAACCCGTGCGCGCCCTGCTTTCGTTCTTCTTCCTCCTTCTTCTGGACTGCGCCTATTTCATTGTGCGGGGGAGAGAGAGAGAAATGAATGCACTAATCCGTAATTCTGCAACTTTCCCTTCCTCGTGGTTTTCTCTCAGAGATACACATTAAAAATGGTAGATTAACTGTAAATTTTACATAAAAAAAGTACATTTTACGTTCATTTTGGGTGCAGATATTTGGTTTGCGTGCAAGATTCAAAATTGCGTTCAGAAATGATTTTTGCGTTCTAGAGAGTTCACATAAGGGGTGTTAAAATAAGTTGATTTTACATGTTTATGATCAGATTTGAAATCTATATACGTGCCCGCATAAAATTTTGTACTGCGTGCTGAACGCAGAAATCCTATCTCTAATAATGACTAACGGAGGAAAAATACCAACATATGCATAAAGATCGACAAAGGATAAATACCAACGCATATGTAAAGATTTCTAACACAGCTTTCCATCTCTAACAAAGAAGAAATACCAACGCATGCATAAAGATTTCCAACACAAATTTCCGTCCCTAACAAAGAATAAATACCAAAGAATATCTAAAACTTTTTACGCATACATAAAGATTAACAAAGAATAAATACCAATACATGCATAGAGATTTCCAACACCGTTTTCCGTCCCTAACAACGAATAAAGACCAACGCATACATAAAGATTAAGAAAGAATAAACGCCAATACATACATAAAAATTTCCAACACAGTTTTCTATCCTTAACAAAGAATAAATACGAACGCATGCATAAAGATGACCAACATCGCTTTCCATTCCTAACCAAAAATAAATGCCAACGCATACATAAAGATTAACTAAGAATAAATACAATCGCATACATAATGATTAACAAAGAATAAACACAAGCCCATACGTAAAGATTTTCAATACAGCTTTCCATCCCTAACAAAGAATAAATATCTTCGCATTCAAAAATATTTCCAACACAGCATTCCCACCGTGAGAAATAATAAATACTGACGTATTTATATACCACACGTAAAGTTTCAAACAGAAAATTTTCTCCGTAAAAAGAATAAATACCAATACATACATCAGAATCATTATGTAATGCGTTCTAATCTGCAGAGTTGAACAAAGAATTTAGGCAAAGAGAAAAAGGTTTCTAATATCGTTTTGGTTTCACTTTTTTACTAATGATATCAGAAAATATTTACTGTTCGTTAAGCACATACTTTTTCCCAATTTTCCTGTTCTTAACGATTATTTTCATTCCAGCAAATGTGCGACGAAAACGTTTTACAATGACGTATTTTTGTCTTGTTTTGTGGCCTTGTCGTATTCCAGCCACTCTATATGCGAAAAACAATTATTTGTCTAACTGCACGATCAAAGTGACTTTCGTTTTTAAAATTCTTATTTTTTATTTTATATATTCAGAGCGTTATGTTTTGATTAAACAACACTGGTAGCAGCAAGATGTTACTTTAAATTATGCGAAAATATCTTTGAGAGTCTGCAAGTGAAAATATTCAGTACATACCTCACTTTATTTACGTACTCTGAATGGATTGGATAAGGGATTCTTTAAACCCGATTTGAATGAGCCTTCTTATTGCAGATTTGAACAATAAGGTCGATGCATTTACAAATACAAATGAGAAATATGTATAAATACATATACCAGAATACCAGCGAAAGACTGAAGCTTTACGAAACGCATTTTAGGTGCAAAGCTTATATTAACTGTGCCTTTGCGTTTCTTTTTGGAATCGCGTTCCAACTGTTTTGTTTTACGACGCATATTTCTGTATCTCCTGATTATTTTTGCATCGTTATTATTAACGAAAAGAAAGGAAAACGGTCGTAAAAGATAAATGTAATAATTTCTTAGGGATCAATATCATTTTCGAGGAAACAGAAAAACCCTCTTGGAATCAATGAAGTGATTTTAACTGTCCCATAAAAATGCAAATTTGGATACTTCACGTTCTCGTAAAAAAATGATATCTATAATTATTACTCTGATGAATACCTAAACAGGAAAATAGCTGATATGGCTTAAATTATACTGCATAGCTATCCTTGAATTCCTTCAATGTAAGTTTTCTTATTCACGAACTTCTTTGCTATCCATTATATGAGTTGAAATGCTGCTTCGTTCCCTTGCAACACTAAAAATAAAGTGCTTTCGAAAGTTCCTAAAATTTCCTTTTGCATTAAAAATGCGCAGAATAAGACACTGCAGACATAACCGGTTTCACGTAATGTGCAGGAAAATTTTGATTTGGAAAAAAACCATGAAATCGCATGTTTAGACGCAAAAATTAGCATATTTCATTTACTTATACGTATACGAAGTAACCCAATGAAGAAGTCATTACAACTCAATGTACGCATATCAATAAAAAAATAGAACATCTTAAAGCAGTCGAGCTACGATTTTGATTTTTTCAGGATATGCTAATCAGGCAATATCGCAGAAACGATTAGTATTTAGAAGTCACAGGTGCATGCGTACCGCGTCTAGGCAAATCAGTTCGCGCAACGTCACAGACCGGAAACCGGCAGTTTTTCTGTTAGAAGCGTCGCGTGGCTCGGTCTGCATAACAGTGCTTGGACAGCAGTGGATAGGGATGCCCCGTCTTCGTATAGGACAGTCGTACAGTCACATCAGCGAGTTCAATAGAAGTCGCATTATCGGCATGAGAGACTGAAACGCTTCCCTCCGACAGATCGCCGGTCGTGTTGGGCTCAGTGTGTCCGTCGGGACAAGAGTGAGCAGAGAATGGTACGAGGTAGGGCACGGGACACGAAGAGAAGATTCTGGTCTTGATACACAGACAACGCCGAGGGGCAACCGTCATCTCATGAAGCTGTCTTTGAGTTACCGTTCTGCAACATCAACGGCGTTTTCGCAGCAGTGGCGAACTGTGACGCATTCTCCCGTGTCATCTGTATTAGTACGTCGCCGTTTATTACAGTTCAATTCAATTCATTTATTTTGCTGAGCCAAAAACCAGTATTACAAAAAATATATCAACTGAAACAAAGCCCAGCAAGGAAGCAGGGGGAAAAGGCCAGTAAGGCTTGACAGGGTCCCATGTTCCCTAGACAAATTTTGCACTGGTGTCACCAATTGAAGTAAACAAACAAGTCCCTGTTTCAGAGAACAAGAAAAAAATAATGATATATAAAAAGATGATAAACACTACAGGTAATACCATTGAAAATGAATTTACATCGAGATATACAAGTCATAGTAATAGTCACAGTCCCCCTCCACTGCGATCATCAATTTGAGGAGCCGCAATTCATTATGAAGTTTTTTTTTTTTTTTAAAGTTAAAATTATTTAAAGAAGTCAGTTCCGTCGATAATGAGTTCCAGCAATGTGGGCCAATGTAATTTATATATTGCTTCATGGTCTTCGTCTTCGGATGAATAGGCCGAATATGCGATTCAGTGGGGTATCGTTCACTTGATCGAAAGGTTACTTGACCGAAAATCACTTGATCGAAAGGTACATTTCACCAAAGGGTCACTTGACCAAAAAGTTCATTTCACCGAAAGGTCACTTCACCTAAAAGTTCGTTTCATCGAAAGGACATTTGATCGAAAAGTTCATTTCACCGAAGGATTACTTTATCTAAAAGTTCATTTCATCGAAAGGACATTTGATCGAAAAGTTCATTTCACCGAAAGGTCACTTCACCTAAAAGTTCGTTTCATCGAAAGGACATTTGATCGAAAAGTTCATTTCACCGAAGGATTACTTTACCTAAAAGTTCATTATATCGAAATATCATTTCACCGAATGGTCAGTTTATCGAAAACTTAGAATTTTGTTGTTAGAGATCTGTTGGAGTGTGGTGAGGATTTTTGAAAAACTGGCCACATAAACATTATCGGATTGTATAAAAAATACACTTTTAATTTCTATGAAACACCTCCCCATGAGTAGGTTTTTCGAAATATGACATTAATTATAAGGCCTAGATCTGTGACTTTTTGTCAAATTTTAATCCTCCGAGCTCATATTCATAAGGGTTACATAACAAATCAAGTAAATAATGTTCCACTTTTACTTAACCACAAAACATTAATTTTTCGACCGTAAGCCTAGATACAGGCCATTTTAACAGATTTTAACCCTACTGATATTCATAAGCATTACAAAAAATGTAAAGTAGCTTTTTATGTACACCTTATGAACATGAGCACGCACGGTTAAAATTTGCTAAAATGGCCTAAGCTTAGGGCCCTAAAATTGATTCTTTTTGCTTGACAAAATGTGCAACATTATCAATTTTATTTTTTATGTAAACCTTATGAACATGAGCACTGAACATGACTTTTATGTAAACCTTATGAACATGATTAAAATTTGCTAAAAAGGCCTAAGCCGTGGCATACTGTCTTAAAAAAAATGATTTGTCTTAAAACTAAATCTTTGCGTTCTCTGTGACACGGAGAAATCAAAAGTGCAACTTGAGTATAATCCCCTAACGTTTCGGTGTTCTGTCTGCCGAACTCGCGCCATGCTTCAACAGATCTTGTAATGAAATACAAAATTTTCGATATACTGACCCTTCGGTGAAATGACCTTTCGATGAAATGAACTTTTAAGTAAAGAGACCTTTCGGTGAAATGAACTTTTCGATCAAGTGGCCCTTCGGTGAAATGAATCATTCGATCAAGTGATCTTTCGGTGAAACAATCTTTTCGGTGAAATGATTTTCGGTCAAGTGACCCTTAGGAGAAGTCAACGTCAGACAAATGAACTAGACCCGATTCAGTGCGTGTGTCATGTTAGTGTATCTGTGGTACACTTTGTATGGTGTCAGTGTATAAATTCTTCTTAATTCGCCTGAACATAATTTTCCCAATATTAAAGTTATACAATTGGTTAATCGTAAGAATGTTGTATTTGTTTGGGAACACTCTTGTGTTATTATATAGTGATAGTTGTGTGTATTTCTATCAAATTTTAGATCAATTAATCTCATATGTATATTTTTTTTGAAGAATTTGTTCCGAATACAGGCTCGACATCCTTTCCCACGATACCTCTGATACCGCAGCAACGGACTGTAAGGCTGCAATCGTGCATCGAACGAATGGAGTAGCGTGACAAATGGCATAATATTTGGTTCATCGGACGAAACACACTTCTGTTTAGGCGAAAATGATGGCCACATTAGTGTCCGACGACGAAAAGAGAGAGAGGAATCGGGAAGAGTGTATTCGCACCAGGCCTAGAACACCAACACAAGGCGTTATAGCTTGAGATGCTATCGGGTATGAAAGATATTACCTCTCGTGAGAGCCCGTACCGTCAAAACGAAAATCCTTTATGTCAGTGACAGTCCACGGTCGGTCGCCCTTCCTTGCCTGCAGGACATCCTCGGGGCCATAGTTCGGCAGCACAATGCCACACCGCATGTTTCAGTGAACACACGTGCCTTCTTCGGTGTTAAAAACGTTCCCCTTCTGCCGTGGCCGGCTAGATCACCGGATCTATCCCCCATAGAAAATATCTTGGACATGTTCAAAATACAGATGCAGTGGTACGACCGTCCGTCACCAACTCTTGATGAACTTTGGACGCGTGTCCATACAGTAGGGATGTCTGTTCCATAGGACACCACCCACACATTATTTTATTCGATGGGCGTATAGCAAGGTGACACAAGCCAGGGTTGGCCACACTGATTCTTAGCTTCATTGAAGCACCTCGAGCCCTTTCAGGTATTCTGTTTTTCATGAACATGAGTGTATATTTGCAAAAAAAATATTTAGTTATATAGCTACAGTTCTAACTAACGTTAATTTTTCCTAAATACGAATTCGCATCGGCGCTGATCATGCTTACCACTGTCTGATCCAAGAAGAATCTTTTTAAATTCCCATTTAATAACCGAAGTATTGTAACAATCACCTCATAGCAAGAAAATTCTTTGCCACAGTAAGAAAACAAAAATACACTGGTTTCCATAAAGTAAGCACCAAACCGAAAAAAGGGAAGACCGTTGCTATAGTAGAAGTACATAGATCAGGGGAGACCGTTGCTATAGTACAGTACGGAGACCATAATAACGTATGTAGAGTATGGAGAATGATACTTAATTTTATCAAAAGGAACTTTAAATGGGAAAAAATCCATATCCAAATGTTTATGCGATTTAGGTTCACGAACGTAACATGAAAAGGAAAAAAAAAAGTGAATGGGCGCGAATGTGTTGCTTTGCTCTCGCCCTCATTTTGATGTGGGGAACTTCCTTTTCTATCCCCCATGGTTGTGAGGACATTGGATGCTGTCTATAACTTATAAAATTCAAGACATTTGCACTAATGTTTCTTAATATTCCAAATTTTGGTGAAGTTTTATTGAAAACTTCTTAGATTTTGGAAAATGCTGGACTACACTGGTTACCATAAATTAAGCAATAAACCAAAAAGTCGCGATGATTGGGCGAAACATACTGTAGTTCAAATTGCCCGAAATTTGAATATGTTACGGGCGAAGGCATACAGCATCGATGCACGGAAGGCACACGAGAGGCGCTGGGAGCGCTTTGCGCAATTGCGCAAGAGCTTAAAACCAGCTGTTCCGGAGGGAGTCGCCAAATCATGTACGGCGGTGAATGACAAGATTTCGATATAGCGATTTTGTTAACATGGCTTCGAGACGTCATTTACCAGCGGAGTTACGCTACAGAGCGATAGGCCGACTGGAAGAAGGTCAACGCCAGGCGGACGTCGGAAGATGACTCAACGTCGATCGTTCTGTGGTCAGCAGAATGTGGCAGCAGTTCCAAGCCACGGATGCAACTTCCCGGGGGTACAGCGTAGGTGGGCCAAGGGCGACGACCTCCGCAGCTGACCTGTCTTTTGCGGCTTTCGGCACTGCGGAACAGGACGGCTACATTGACTCATCTCAGATACGTTCTTGCGGCAGCCACCGAATAGACGGTATCAGCTTCGACGGTATGCAGAACGTCACATGCAGGAGGACTGTATGCTCGCCGACCGGTATTATGCGTGACCCTCACTCCCCGCCACCGCACTGAACGTTTCAATTGGGCACGCATGCATGTGATCTAGATTCCAAATCAGTGGAGGTCCGTTCCGTTCACTGATGAGTCACGATACTGTTTAAAGTGTGATTCTCGCCGAGTTTACATCTGGAGAGACGCCGGTACTCCCTATCTTCCCTCTAATATCGAGGAAAGGGACACCTATGGTGGTGGTAGTGTTCTGGTGTAGGCAGGCATATCGTTGGGCGGCCGTACCGACCTCTATGTGTTGCCACATAGAAACCTCAATGCTCAGAGGTATATAGACGACATCCTGGACCCTATTGTTCGTCCCTGTGCGGCCGCAATTGGCGATACATTTTTATTGCAGGCGGATAACGGCCACCCTTGTGCACCAGTACCTGGAACATGAGTATATATTCCGTATGGAGTTGCCATCACGCTATCCCAATTTGAATCCCATTGAACATGTCTGGGATGCTCTCGTGAGGCGTGTTGCTGGACTCCAGCCCCTTCCTCGAACCCTGCAGGGGTTCCGCACTGCTTTGCTCGAGCAATGGGACGCTGTTGAGCCTGTATTGCTGTTCGAGGTAACCACACTCCGTATTGAAGCACTTTTTCCTATTTCATCTTGATACCTATATTTCTGTATTTTCATATTTGCGTCACTCATTCAAAATGTGAATGCTTTGTACCACATGTTCTCACGTTTTATTGTTGCATTTGGTCTGATAAAGCTTAATACGAAATTTCATCCGAATCGGTTACATACTTTTTGAGTTATCACGATTTTTCCATTTGTTGCTTAATTTGTGGAAATCAGTGTACATGGGAACTCTAATAAATAAATATTACTTTTAAATTAAGTCTTTTAGCTTTCATCGAAAAATCAATATAATAAATCTTTCTTCACCACAAAATTTGAAGGCTCTTTTTCACGCTTTCCAACCGTAGGTTGAAGAAGCGTATATGCTCCAGCTTTGTCCGTCTGTCCGTCCGCACGATAACTCGCGTAAAAATGGTTCGATTTCCAGGAAATTTTAGTATGTGGTAGGGGACCACCTGGGGACGAACCCTATTGAAAATGGGCAAAATGGGATCAAAAGGAGAGGACATAGGAACGCGATCCATTCCATCGCCTTAATGCATCATAACTTAAGTAAAAATGTTTCATTTGAGATAAAACTTTATCGTGTTGTTCCGGAAGTATACTTAACCGGTTCTGTTGAATGTCATCGAAATGGGGTCAAAGGTCAGGGCATAGGAGCAAGATTTATTCCACAGCCATTATCCTCATAGCTTGAGTAATGATTTCTGGCATGTTGGAAAGCGTATCATAATCAATTCATTGCATGATTTAACTAACTTGTTTTTTATGAAGCGGAGATTTAAATTTCCTGAAATAAAAAAATACCGAGGCCAGCAGACAGGAAAGTACAAAGATTTGCTATAAAATCCTCTTCCGAATGAACAAAACTTGTTTGTTTAGAACACTGAAGCAGACAAGCCTACTTCAGTAATAAGTAACGAAAGAAAAATGACAACATTAACATTTCTACTTTAAAATGATGTGCTAATTACTCTCGGGAAACGTTTCACTTAGACGAAAATGGACTTCCACAAAATGCATTTAAATAAGTTAAATTTAAAACGACTACGAGCACATCTTTAAAAAAGTGCATGCTGAGAGTACCATACGTATTTCGTCATGTACAGCGCTTCAAACAGACTCTTCTGTCAATCTTTCTTTTACTTGAGCTCTCTTGGAACACCTACTACATGAAGTAGGTCTGTGCGCAGGTTTGTGATCATTCGTCCGACATGGGTTCCAGTTCGAATCCCGAGTGAAGCGTGGATAGTGTGCTTGTCTTACAGTACATGTCCTCTTCCTTCTCTCTAAATTAGGGACGTAAGATTGCTTATAGCCAGCTGTTCATGATGGTCGTTACTCCTCCCCACCCCTTCAAAAAAAAAAAACCTTCACTGCATTAGCACACAGAGCAAAAGATTGACTAACTTCATGTCAGCATAAATCGAATCTTTTAAACACGGGATACCATGATGAACATGACAATTATGATATACACGTTCGTATCAGAATAAAATGACCACCCCCGGAATCCCAGTGTACCCGCCCAAGAGCGTCACAGAGTCCACGTGACAAGGTCGACCACACGGAGATATAAGCTGCCGGCCAGGACAGATGAGCCATAGTGCGAGCAGAATGAACAGAGGTAGTGATTTGATGGACGTTAAAAAAAAAAGTGATCATCAGCTACCGCGGCAAGGGTGGAAGCATCTCAGAAACAGCAGACTTCGTGGGCTGTACGCAAAGTGCTATAGTAAAGGTGTACCAAGATCGAACCGCTGGCCCACCGAGTACCTCCCGACGTCATAAATGTGGAGCTCCGACGACTATCGACCCCAGAGGAGAACATCGCTTCCGTCAACTGGTAAACCTCAATCGACGCGCAACAGTGCAGCAACTGACCACGAAAATGAACGATGAGGCATCCAGCTACGTGTCCCCGATAACAGTAGAGCGAACCTCCGGGATCGACGCTGCTTCAAGGCGACGATATTAACCCGGCTCCAATGGCAACGACGATTGCAGTTCGAATAGGACTACCGTCATTGGACAGTGGAAGAGTGTAAATCGTTGCCTTCTTCGACGAATCGAGGTTTCTCCTCCCGAGAAGTGACAGACGGTGGCGGATGAACAATTATTGTTTGTTTATAAAATAACGTGAACAGAGCGATGGCATCGTATATTTACATTATCTCAACGTATTTAAAATATATACACTATATAGCTACATTTCTAGCTAACGTTAATTTTTCCTAAATACGAATTCGCATTGGCGCTGATCATGCTTACCACTGTCTGATCCAAGAAGAATCTTTTTAAATTCCCATTTAATTACCGAAGTATTGTAACAATCACCTCATAGCAAGAAAATTCTTTGCCACAATAAGAAAACAAAAATACACTGGTTTCCATAAAGTAAGCACCAAACCGAAAAAAAGGAAAGATCGTTGCTATAGTAGAACTACGGAGACCATATTAGAGTATGTAGAGTATGGAGAACGATACTTAATTTTATCAAAAGGAACTTTAAATGGGAAAAAATCCATATCTAAATGTTTATGCGATTTAGGTTCACGAACGTAACTTGAAAAGGAAAAAAAGTGAATGGGCGCGAATGTGTTGCTTTGCTCTCGCCCTCATTTTGATGTGGGGAACTTCCTCCTCTGTCCCCCATGGTTGTGACGACATTGGATGCTGTCTATAACTTATAAAATTCAAGACATTTGCACTAATGTTTCTTAATATTCAAAATTTTGGTGCTTTTATGGAAAACTTCTTACATTTTGAAAAAATGCTAGACTACACTGGTTACCATAAATTAAGCAATAAACCGAAACATAGTTCAAATTGCTCGAAATTTGCATATGTTACGGGCTAAGGCATACAGCATCGATGCACGGAAGGCAAGCGAGAGGCGCTGGGAGCGCTTTGCGCAAATGCGCAAGAGCTTAAAACCAGCTGAAGTTTTATTGAAAACTTCTTAGATTTTGGAAAATGCTAGACTATGCTAGAGATTGTGCATGTCTAGGGAATGTTTTCCCGATACGACCTGGGACCGCTGGTTCCACTGGTCAGCGAGGATCAACAGGTAGCCCTGTACGGCAATGGCTACCTGTTGATCCTCGCTGACCACATGCATCCCTTCATGCTGGACCTTTACTCTGGTGGTTATGGTATCCATCAACAGGACAATGCGCCGTGCCACCTCGCTAAGGGGGTGCGTGACTGGCTCCAGGAACACGACAGCAATGTCTCCGTTCTCCCTTGGCCGGCGAAATCGCCCGACCTCAATCCTATGGAGCACTTGTGGGACTATTTGGATCGAAAGGTTCGACGTGCCGACCCACAACACGTCATCTCCGGGACATTCGTGCTCTTCTGCAGTTCGAATGGGCACGTGTGCCTTGGACAACTTTCCAAGGCTTCGTTGCGTCCATGCCACGCCGTCTTTCCGGTGTCATCCGAGCCAAGAATGGTTATTTCCGTTATTAGGTAGGAGCTCATATTATTTTGATACGACTGTATATAATGAATATATAGATACGTGTACTAATATTGTACAAGATTATGTTATTGTACCGAGATATGGTTGTAGGGATTAGTGTACTGTATAGAGTAAAAGCCATTTGCCGGAGTCGAAATCCTTCTGCTCCGGAGCCGAATGCTTTCCCGAGTAAGCTACACCGACGAAGTTTGTGCCTGCAAATTTGCCATCTTTACATATGCGTCACCACGGAAATAGGTACGTCACATGCATCGCTTTTTGAGAAAGCACTGGGACGGAATCGTAGGCTTCCGGGTCAACCAGCAAACCACCCTTGAAAGAGGTCGCTGCAGAAGAAGGAATTCTCATTAATTCCAGATTATGTGTAGAACGAGCATCGCACATTTTTCGAAGAATACAACGGCCAGGTGATTCACTTTACGTTCGGGTGCCAATATTGAATAAAAGTCATTTGCCGGTGGCGATATCGAATCTATGCTCCGGAGAAGAATGTTTTCCCAATTAAACTACACTGACGATGTTTGTCGCTGCAATTTTTTCCGTCTTGACTTATGGATCACCTGTGTAATAGGTACGTCACAACTGTCCATGGTATTAAGATGATGTCAAAAAACTAATCTACATAGGGATTCATAAAGAATTATACAGTTTCAACGCACTATAAAACAAGAACAATGTAAAGTATTTTGTTACCTGTAACAGAATTGTAAGCGAATATTTCACATTTTTTTAGAGGCGGTCACAGATGTTCTATGTGTGCACCCTTAGTCAGACGACACACATCGAGCCGGTAATTTATTTCCATCTGAACGGCAGGTAAGATATCTGAATCAAGTGCAGTGATAGTGGCTGCGATACAAAATTGATAGTGGCTGATTTCTCAAAATTCTCCAGACAGTGGGATGTGAAATCTGCATTTCATGTCTCACCCTCCACGTTGATTTTTCTGGGCTTCGTTGAATGGCGGTGCAAACACTATCGACGACTTCTTCCGGTACACGCGGTCGTCCAGGACTTTTAAGTTTGCACAAACAGCCCGTAGTTTCAAATTTTTTATGCCAATCATAGATAGATTTTCTGGTTGGAGGTTCTTTTCCGAATCGTGATCGAAAATTCCGTTACACAACAGTTACAGATTCTGTTTAGCTCAATTCAAGAACACAAAATGCCTTCCCCACTGCAGACGCTGCCATTTTGACTGACTAGTCACGTGACACGTGCGTTATCGCCTACGTCACTTCCCTCAGTAGCGGCAGACAAACTTTATGAGTACATCTACCTGACGGTTCGCAGTTGTGGTCCGTGTCTTCAAACGTTACTGTTTTACAGCATCTGGAAACTGTCTACTTCTTTATGAATCAGGGTGCATAATGTTATAATATTTGGCTTCATAGGTATAAGTCTGGTGAACTGAAACACACTAGACAAATTGAGCTCAACAGAAATATATCATTTTTTTATTATATTTACAAAATGACAGAGTTCGAAACTTTTGAGACCAGTTTGTCCAAGACAAGGATTGTTCCCGTGATTGAAAAAGAAATAAAAAAGATTTGCTCACCTATGGTGTTACGTAGATGGACTGAATTCATACAGGCAATGACTTCATCATTTCTATAAGATTTCAGAAATTTATATACACTATCTACCAACAAGTAATTGGACACCTGTGATAGCAAAGGAAAACGAAGTTTATTCAACTTCAATAGTTGGTGGAGCCGCCATGAGCGGCGATTACAGCTGCGACCCTCCGGGTCATACTCTCAACCAGGCGTTGGACGACGGCTAGCGGTATTTTCTTCCACTCGGCTTGGAGAAGACAGGTCAGTTCCTTCACCGATTTCGGATGGTGGAAGCACCCCTTAAGTCGACGCTCCAACTCGTCCCAGAGGTGCTCGATAGCGTTAAGGTCCGGGCTCTGCGCAGGCCAGTCCATTCGATTAACCCCATTGTCACCATACCAAGCCATGGTAGACCTCGCAACATTACAGGTGGCATTGTCATCCTGAAAGTAACATGGGTCCACCCGTAAAACTGCCAACGTAGGAAGCGCATGGTCATCCAAAATGGTGCAATAGGTCTCTGCGTCAAGTCTACCAGGAATTGCGACCAAGGGTCCCGTGCCATACCAGGAGAAACACCCCCATAGCATAATTCCGCCGCCGCCGAACTTCACAGTTGGCGCAATACATTCCGGCAGGAGGCGTACTCCAGGCAGACGCCAAACCCAGACCCTGCCATCCGAACGGTAGAGGGTGAACCTTGATTTGTCGCTCCAGAGAACCTGTATCCACTGTTCAACGGTCCACTGTCGACGTTCTTTGCACCACGTTAGCCGAGCAGCGCGATTGGACTTGGTGATCAAAGGCTTGTGGGCGGCAACACGTTCATGATAACCGAGCAGATGGGCTTCTTTACGGATGGTATTCACCGAAAGAACACTTTCGGATGCCTGTTGAAACTCCTCGCGGATGTGGCCAATCGATTTAGAGCGGTTCTTCGGAATTTCTCTGGCCGGCACTCGTCGGTCTCTAACTCCCAGTTTTGTGGGTTTGCCAGGTCGGGGCACCTTCCGACAGTCACCTCTCATCTTCCACTTGCCAATCACGTAGGCCACTGTCGATTTTGGGTAATTCAATTCGCTGGATATGTCACGTATGGATCGGCCATTTCTGTGATACCCGACGATTACACCTTTCTCGAAATCAGAGAGCTCCGAATTGCGTGGAATCTTGCATGCGACTGGTTGCGTTGTTGTTTCCCACACGATATTTAACGGCGGCGGCCGTGACGTGTATCAAAACCGCAGATATCGTCGATTGCAGGGGTCTCCAATTACTTGTTGGTAGATAGTGTACGTGGGACAGAAAACTGATTTATTGTGTTTTAAAATTTCTTGTTTCTGTAGATTTTGAGGGGCTCAACATTCTTGAGCCGCAGCAAATTTTTATCACAAGGGTATCATATCCTTTTGTAAGACCTACCAACAAATGAACAGAACGTTTTGGTTTGTAAATTTTTTGTGTAAAATGGACTGTAGATATTGTTATTAGCTTATGCTACGACTAAAACCGTAAAATAATGTCACGGTAAAACTTAATTAACTTCATGCCCCGGATAGCTTAATTAAACAGCATAAGGCTAATTAATCACCGAATGTCATTTGCGGCCAAGTGAAAGTCTGTTTAGAATGTCAGCAACTTTTTAATTGGTCTTTGGTATGCACTTCAGAACAACATCACAGAATATAATTCCAATTTGTAGTTAATCCAACTACCGCTTCAAATCCTGAATACAGTATATGCTCGTAACACAAAATAATAGCCAAATCTTACTAACTCGACAACAACTTGAGACTTCGATGATAAAGTAAGCATAACATTCAAAGTGAAAGATTCAGCCATTTTGTACAAAATCCAATTCTAATCGTATAACATCAACGCACCCTGAGCTCTCTCAACCTCTCTCCAATCTCTGCCCGATAGAATTGTAAACATCATTCTTATCTATCTATGATTCACCGAGAGTGAAAATGTAACTTTAAGATTAAGAAACTCTTAAAGAGAAGAATTTAAGATTTACATACGGTTATATTATAGTATACGTTACAGGTTGTATAAGTTTCCTAATATAATTTTCTTATTCGAATTATTCAATATTTATCATATTTTTAAATCGAGTTTAAAGTAAAATATTAACTTGAGCACCAGTGCCGACAGGAACCGCACCTACGGGTAGACAAAAGTAATAATATTCTCAAAAGTATTATCAGAACGTTAGCCATTTCTGATCACACTTCATGAAAATACAGTTAAAACTGCAATGTGGAATTTACATCGAAGAGCCAAAATATTATAATCAGCGCGTCTTTATGCAAATTCAAGCAAGTACTGGTAAACGACGGCACGTGTAAAATCTCTGAAAACATATAAACAACACCTGATACTGATTTGTATTAATCAGTGTTATTCTTTTCTTCAAATGAGAAAGACAGCAGACTTAAACGAGTTTGACAAAGACCAAATTGTGATACCCAGACGACTGAGTCGGAGCATTTCCGATACAGCAAGGCTTGTGGGTGCTCACTGTCAGCCGTAGTTAGTACCTTCAAAAATTGGTCCGAGAAGAGTAAACCGCGAACCGCCAGCCCCCAGCAAGTTATGGACCAACCACGGCTCATCGCTTCTAAAGCTGAGCGAAGGCTATCATGTAACAGAAGAGTAACTGTGGCGTGGCTGGCTTGTAATATTAATGCTGCTGAAACTAGCGAGTTCATCGAAAACCGCTGAAAATGGCGATGCGAACCCGCAAGCCGCTCCGAGTGCCCTTCTAACCAGGTTCACACTCAAAAGCGCCTACAATGGGAACGCGAGCATGAAAACTGGACCTCTAATGATTGGAAGGGCCAGTGAACCTCGTTTCCTGTTGCACGATGTTATTGCCTGGTACGGTGAACCTCATTTCCTATTGCACCATGTTGTCGTCTACTCAAGTGAACCTCGTTTCCTGCTGCACCATGTTGTCGTCTAGTCAGGTGGACCTTATTTCCTGCATCATGTTGAAGTCCAGTCACTAGCTGATGCACTATGTTGTCTAGTCCGGTGAACCTCGTTTCTTGTTGCACCATGTTCTCTTCTAGTCCGGTGAACATCATTTCCTGTTACACCATGTTGTCGTCTAGTCCGATGAACCACATTTCATGTTGCACCAAGTTGTCGTCTAGTCCGGTGAACCTCGTTTCTTGCTGCACCATGTTGTCGTCTAGGCCGGTGAACCTCGTATCCTTTTGTACCATGTTGTCGTCTAGTCCGGCGAACCTCGCTTCCTGTTGCGCCTGTTGTCGTCTTGTCCGATGAACCTGGTTTCCTGTTGCACCATGTTGTCGTCTAGTTTGGTGAACCTCGTTTCTTGCTGCACCATGTTGTTGTCGAGTCCGGTGAACCTCGTTTCCTACTGCACCATGTTGTCCTCGAGTTCGGTGAACCTCGTTTCCTTTTGCACCATGTTGTCGTTTAGTTCGGCGAACCTCACTTCCTGTTACACCTGTTGCCGTCTAGTCCGGTGAGCCTCCTTTCCTGCTGCACCATGCTGTCGTCTAGTCTGGTGAACCTTGTTTCCTTTTGCACCATGTTGTCGTGTAGTTCGGCGAACCTCGTTCCCTGTTGCACCATGTGGACAACCGGGTACATGTGCGCCGTTTACCTGGCGACGTGTTGGCACCAAAATGCACCGTGGGACGAAAACATGCCGATGGAAATAGTGTAATGGTTTGGGCAATGTTCTCCTGCAAAATCTTGGGACCAGTCATCTACCTGATGATCTTGAAGACGAGGTAGATATTTTCGAAGGTAACGGTATTCCCGTCTAGTAGTGCCTTCTTTCAGCAGATAATGCTCCATGCCACATTACCCGGATTTTTCCAGAATGGTTCGCAGAACATCAGGAAGCCTTCCAGGTATTGCCGAGGCATCCAGATTTTCCAGATATCAATCCATTAAAAATCTGTGGTTTGTGATGGAACGGCAAATCGAATCTGCAGCTCAACCTCGTAACTTACAAGAGTTAAAATGCCTATTGGTAACGTGTTGTCACCAGATACCACAGGACAGTTTGTGATGTACCACAAGGGAGAAGCACGTCTCAAGACGACAAATCTGCAGCCACCCGCTCTGTCGGTGCAGCTTAGTCGGTTAGAACAACTTACTCCAAAGCGAGGAGACGTCGGTTCGGTTACCGACAAATTTGTGTTTTACACAACCTTTAGAAATATTGTAGTGTAAGAGTTGTTTTGGTCCTCTGCGTGCCGCCAAAACAAATCACATGATAAGAGTTGTTTTGGCGGCCCATAGAGGACCATCATCGTATTAGACAGGTGGTCATAAAGTTTTGGCTCTTCGGCGTAATAAAGTATACTGCCGGACAATTGCTAAGGACGAATCATAAACGGCTATATAGCGCATAAAAAAGTAAGTGTGGTTGGATGCCAAGTGAAATAAAATAATGTCAGAATGCCAGGACATTACAAAAAAGACAATTTATTGCGCTCTGAAATCCAGAAGGCTTTGGAACGTGTTCAAGGGACAAACAGGCCATTTTGTGCAGAATACGCAAACGTGAAAAATGCAATTACCGTCCGCAGGTGTTCCGGCATAAGATGTCAATTCGGGATATGGCCACCATGGAGGGCGATGCAAGATTCCACACGCCGTGTCATGCTTTGCACAACATTATCAAGCAGCTGTTGGGGTAATTTATCCCATTCCTCTGTCAGTGCACGGATGAGGGTGTCCTTGTTTATTGGAGGGCATTGGCGACCAGCAAGACTCCTCCCTAAAGCATCCCACACATTTTCAATGGGATTCAGATCTTCAGAACGTGCTGGCCATACGAGGCGTTAAATATCCTTGCTCTCAAGACACTCCTGGACAGCGACTGTTCGATGACATGTTGCGTTGTCGTCCATGAAAATGAATCTATCACCGACAGCACCACGGAACATGCGAACATGAGGTAGTAGAACATCATTAATGTATCGTTGGCCAGTCATAGTCTTAGTTGGAAGTACATTGAGGGACGTACGGCCATTGATCATGATGCCAGCCCATACCATGACACTGCATGTCGGATATCGGTCCCTTTCCTGTATGTTTGCTGGACAATATGCGGTACCACTATCACGCCAGATCAGTTGTCGTCGACAATCAGACGATAGACTGTATCTACTCTCATCTGATTAGAGGACAGCAGACCAGTCGTTATTAGCCCAATTGCGATGTTGATGGCACCATTCCAAACGGGTTGGTACGGGGACGTCTGGACAATGGGATGCACACAACAGGACGGCGGGCGTATAGTCCTCCTTCATGCAAAGTCTGGCGATATTTTTTCGGGAGATCCGCTTTGCCAGTAGCAGATATAAACTGATTAGCTACCTCACTAGCTGTGCTGCGCCGGTGTCTTTTTGTTAATAGCAATATGTACCGATCTCCTGTAGGTGTCGTACTGCGAACACGACCTCCCCCGTGACGTTTGCTACACTCCCCATTTGTTTTAAATGATTTCCAAAGCCTTGAAACAACACTGTAGCTGACGTCGAACTCCCTGGCAACATCTGTTATTTTTCGCCCTTCTTCAATCTTGCCAATAATACGGCCACGCGTAAAATCATCTAGGTGATGTCGGGAAGACATACTGAAAGTTGCAAGTTCGTCAATTGATTCTTTCCCTTTCAACTTTGCGTTTGAACAACAACGGTCAATACGGGTCAAATCCTTTATATCTCTTATCAGCGCTATGACGTCACGAACAAGTTCGGCACTCCAAAATTTGCATACGCACAACACGTTTTACTGTATCCCGCTCTTATGCTAATTTCCACATTTTCCTGCCTTCCATTTTATAGTTGCTATCGTTGCTATTTTCATCCGTCCTTAGAAATTGTCCGGCAGTGTATTTTAACGTTGTTTCTGCATGCCAATTAAAACGAGAGTTTATGTGAGAGGTGGAGATTAAAATCTTATTGTTTAAATGATTGTCAATTTGCGTAGATTTGTGTTGGGCCGTCTCTTAAGTTCATAAAACAGTTTCAGTTTTGACAGGAAACGCTCCATAAGAGAGAGAGAGAGAGAGAGAGAGAGAGAGAGAGAGAGAGAGAGGAGTGGGTGATGCAAAACTTTTCTTAACAGGTTCTATTTTTTATTTCACATTAACGTAATGGGAACACATAAAATTTAATCTTTTACTTGTTTTCATGCAAAAATAAAGACTTGGAAACACCTTCACTGTCCTAAGAAAACGAAATGGAGTTTACAAAATGTGGGATGAATTTTTAGCTTGCTCTTTTGCTTCTGCAGCTTTTCTTCCTATGTAGCCAACTGTGTCCTGAGTAATACTATCACTGTCCTTGGTAAAACAAAAGCTCAGTGTGCAGAAGATATGTGCAAGGCCTTGTGATCGAGAAGATTATGTGCCTTATTTTCACACGCTTTTCTAGCTTTCATCTGTTTCTGATAGACTCCGTGCCACTTGCTCTTTCTACGGCTTCCTTACCTTGGATAAAGATTAACGCTGTCTTAATTATACACTGTTGGTCACCCAAAATGCAACACCAAGAAGGAAGCATCCGATTGGCCTGATAATCGCAGCATGGGTCGACCGTAAGATGACATGCAAACGATTAGCATTGCAGGGCATATGCAAATCATGTGCGCCCGGCACGCCACCGAGAAACACTATAATAAGGGTGCACAGAAGGCGGGGTGTAAGTAGTGGAAGTGTGGTTGTGCAGCCGGACCTGTGCGTGGGAAGCTTCCTGATGCCTCGTCGCAGAATACGGCAGTCATTCCAGCACGTTTCGGTGTTCCATAGTGGACGAATAATGGCTTATCGCGATAGCGGTTTATCGTACCGGGACATCGGCGCTCGTGTGGGACGACATCCAGCCACAGTGAGGCGAGTATGGATTCGGTGGGTGCAGGTGGAACCGAAGGACCGACGTGAGCGATTGCCGCAGCAGCGACACACCACCGAACGAGAGGACCGGCATGTTTTGTGTCGGACATTGGTGGCTCGGACCGCCACATCACGAACATTAGCGCAGGAATTAGGGTGTGTTGCGCAACAACCTGTGTCCGCACGTACCATTCGACGTCGTCTGCAGAAGCGGGGACTTGTCGCACGGCACACATTTGCTCCGATTACCATTGACGTTACACCACCGGCGAGTGCGGCGGCAGTGTGCCGTTGAACGCAGCACCTGGACTACGGAATGGCACGACATTGTCTTCTCCGACGAATCCCGCTTCTGCCTGCAACACCACGACGGTCGGATCCACGTGTGGCGCACCGGCGAGAGACTGTATGACGCCTGCATTATGCATCGCCATAGCGGTTCGTCGCCTGGCGTTATGGGTTGGGGCGCAATTGGATATTACACCCGCACCCCTCTGGTACGTATCGCTGGTACACTCAACAGCTACCGCTACATCTCCGACGTTTTGGAGCCTGTAGACCTCCCTTACCTGCAGGACCTGCCAGCGGCCACGTTTCAACAGGACAATGCGCGCCCGCACGTGGCACGCATCGTGCATTAATTCTTTACGGCCCACTAGGTGTCACTGCTGCCGTGGACCGCCTGTTCTCCCGATATGTTGCCCTTCGAACACGTCAGGTCGCTGATCGGCAACCGAGTGGCCCGGCAAGAACCAGCCACGGCTACGCCTGATGAACTGTGGCAACGTGTGGAAGCAGCCTGGACCGACATACCCCAAGCCCACATCCAAAGCCTCTTTTGTTCGATGCCGCGGTGTGTAGCGGCCGTTATTGCCAGCCATGGAAGCCACACGAACTATTGATGTCTGCGTGTTCCGCAAGTCGCACGGGCCTGTAAGCTCAATCGTTTCATCTTTGTATCTGTTGTTATGTGTCCAGTAAATCGGGGTTTGCTATCTCGTTCCCTTTTTGGTGTTGCGTTTTGGGTGGCCAGCAGTGTATATTAGAAATCCTCTTATTGATTGATGAATGCAGGGAATGTTCTTCTTAGGCTTTTATATCAACTACTACACTGTGATTGTTTATTTTTTTTTCGAATATACAAAGCATAGCAGCATTCCGTGATGAAGACCAGTACTGACAGACTACAACCATATCCACACAACATCAATGCACCATGAAGCTCGGTGATGGACAGGGATGACACAGTGATCTCTTCCCCGGAAATCATCCTGCCTTCCTAATGAAGGATTTAATCCCCTTTCCACTTTTCCATGAGACCTGCTTCTGTTACTCTTCTGATTCTGAAAAAAATAATGAAATATAGTTTCAAGACAAATCGTGAAATGCACCAAAACATTTGTTTCATCTACTGTTGCTCGTAGTGATTTGGACATGACAAGAATATTCATCGTTCACGTTTACGTTGGTTTTTTGAGTATTCCTACACGTTGTCACGAATCAGATGCTTAATTTAACGTCCATTTGTTAAGACGAAAGATAGAGAAATATGATTTTTGTTTTGTTTTTAAAAACTTGCATTTTTTACATATTTGACACAACTCTAATTAAGCTTCATGGCCTCTTAATTAGGGCTTTATTTCTTTACTTACTTATTCATTCATGCAAAAAACTTCATTAACATAATTTGCCACTTGAAATTTTCAGGGAGAAACGATACAAAAATATCTCCTTTTGTATCGTTTAGAAACAGTATAATTCCCATTTGCTTACAGAAGCGACAATGAAAGTGACTGTGTTCCATGAGTTTTAAGACCGCTTTTCAGTAAAAATTTCTTTATGGTATATTTCACGTTTCTGAGATTTTTCCACATATGTGAGAGAGCATATGACTTTTAATATACACAAAATTATAATGTTACAATTCTTAAGATGTTCAAAAGAAATAGCACAAAGAAAATTTCTTTTCAAATGTTCTTTGTGCTATTTCAGTCATATTGTTAGTTAATGCATGTGACATTAAGATTACTTTAATGTTATATGAGCTTTGGGTAGGGACACCCTATCTTTTGGAAAGGTTAAAAACAGAAGTGATGAACACATAGTAATTGAAAAAGTACTGGCATGTCTATTTAAACGCCAGGGAATAGAGAAGGTGAGCCTTATCTATAGACGAGAAAAAATTGTCATGAGTGAGTGAACGAAAGACAAAAGGTGCAAATTCCATTAGTGGAAATTCAAGAAAGAAGTTAGAAAGAACAATTTGGTAATCCGGGAAGTTAATAAAAATATTAGATGTGCGCAAAAGTTCTACCCGACCTTTATGATCAAATTCGAAGTAAAGAATATGAGTAACAAGTGCAATAACAGATGGCGCGCGTGATGGCCAAAATGCTTCGAGAAGTATTTTATAAATTGGACCAAGTATGCAGGTGCATCTCATTCGTAAACCAATCACACAAGGGTTAACATGTCAAGCAATAAGGATCACATTAGGCATTGTTTGCATTATGAGTTCAACAAAGGCAACAATGCAGCTGAAGACTGCCGCAGCATTTGTGAGGTGTATTGCGAGAATGCTGATAGACGGAAGCACATGTCACCGTTAGTTCTGGAAATTCCGTGAAGGACACAGAAGCTGCAGTGATCAAACACGTTCTGGACATCCATCATAGGTTTCTGAAGAGGATCTCAATCAAGCCATACCAAATGACCAACGTCTAAGCGTTGAAGAATTATCAGAAAGGTTTTCTCTACACAGAACAACAGTAGTAAGAAGGATTCATGCGTTTGGGTTCATCAAAAAGTCCGACCAATGGGTACCACATGACCTATCCGTAAGAAAACGATCCGACAGAATGACCACCTGTCTTTCTTGGCTTACGCGTCACAGAAATGAGCCTTTCTTGGAACAATTAGTTACGGGTGATGAAAAGTGAGTCCTTTAAAAATGCAAAGCGTCAAAGGATTGTGTACAAGTTGTAGAGCCTTCTCCATCGACTTGAAGAGGAGGACTCCATCTGAGAAAGGTCTTGTTAAGTGTATGGTGGAATATCAAGGGGGTAATCCACTGGGAGCTTCTTGCACCTAATCAAATGATAAATGCTGACCTGTACTGCCAGCAGTTGGAAAGGCTGAAAGAAGAATCGAAATCTAAGTGTCCGGCACTGGTTAAACACAAAGGCGTCATTTTGCAACAAGACAACGCAGGACCCTATACAGTTTTACCCACTCAAAGAAATTTATTGGACATTGGATGGGAAGTGTTACCTCACCCCCGTATTCCCTAGACTAGGGGTGGCCAACCTTTTTGAAATTGGGCTAGTAAATTCTTAGAAATCATTTGAAGGGTCAATGACGAAGTACATCTCCATCATTTTTATGCTAGGGGCAGTAATCGAACCTGCTACTCTCGGCTCCGGAGCTCCAAGTGTTATCCACTATACAACACTGGTGATCGAGTACTCTCACTGCCTTTATCTCATGCGTGTATACACTATACAACACTGGCGAGTACCTTCACTGCGTTTATCTCATGTGTATACCCACTATACAACACTGGTGAGTACTCTCATATGTGTTATCCACTATACAACACTAGCGAGTACTCTCACTGCCTTTATCTCATGTGTATATTCACTATACAACACTGGCGAGTACTCTCAATGCCTTTATCTTATGTGTTATCCACTATACAACACCGGCGAGTACTCTCACTGCCTTTATTTCATGTGCATATCCACTATACAACACTGGCGAATACTCTCATTGCCTTTATCTCACGTGTATATCCACTATACAACACTGGCGAGTATTGTCATTGCCTTTATCTCTATGTGTGCATCCACTATACAACACTGGCGAGTACTCTCATTGCCTTTATCTCATGTGTATATCCACTATACAGCACTGGCGATCGAGTACTCTCACTGCCTTTATCTCATGTGTGTATCCACTATACAACACTGGCGAGTACTTTAACTGTGTTTATCTCATGTGTATACCCACTATACAACACTGGCGAGTACTCTCCTATGTGTTATCCACTATACAACACTGGCGAGTACTCTCACTGCCTTTATCTCATGTGTATATCCACTATACTGACGAGTACTCTCATATGTGTTATCCACTTGTAACGTACCAGGAAATGTGACGTACCTGCCAGAAGGACGCACACGACATAAAGGCAGATAGGAATCAGAATAAAATGTCCGCGTAGCTCAACTGGTAGAGCAACTTATTCCGGAATGAGGGGATCCGGGTTCGAATCCTGGCGTGGACAGAAATGACGGAGAAATTTACTTCGTTATACACTATACTGGCGAGTACTCTCATATGTGTTATCCACTATACAACACTGGCGAGTACTCTCACTGCCTTTATCCCATGTGTATATCCACTATACAACACTGGCGAGTACTCTCATTGCCTTCATCTCATGTGTATATCCACTATACAACACTGGCGAGTACTCTCATTGCCTTTATCTCGTGTGTATATCCACTATACAACACTGCCGAGTACTCTCACATGTGTTATTCACTATACAATACCGGCGAGTACTCTCACTGCCTTTATCTCATGTGTATATCCACTATACAACACTGGCGAGTACTCCCATTGCTTTTATCTCGTGTGTATATCCACTATACAACACTGGCGAGTACACTAATTGCCTTTATCTCATGTGTATGTCCACTATTCAACACTGCCGATTACTCTTACATGTGTTATCCAGTATACAACGCTGGCGAGTACTCTCACTGCCTTTATCTCATGTGCATATCCACTATACAACACTGGCGAGTGCTCTCCCTCCTATCTGCCTTTATCTTATGTGCGTCCTGCGGCGCAGGCACGTCACAGGCCACCATGACCAACTTAAATATTGACAGCTATTATCAGCTAAAAATGGGGTTATTTTATATGTTTTTGGGAAGTATTGAAATCCATATACATTTTTAAACAATAATTTTATTAAATCATTCATATAATATTAAAATTATTATTATGCAAAAAAATAAACTGAATTGTTATAATAGAACTTTCTTTTTTACTAGAAATTAAAGAGAAAAAATTAATTAAAAAAATAAAGTTCCTATGAACTTTACACACCTGTAACATTAATGTGATTTTTGAACTTGCTTTTCACGTAACAATTTGTCAATGTTGAGTGTAATTCTCGATGTACTTAAAAGAAGCATATCACGAAGGTGTGCATCTGTGATACTTGAACGAAATTTACTTTTTACAGCATTTATGGATGAAAATGTTTGTTCACAAATGTATGTGGATCCGAATCTGCAAATGAACCTCAGAGAAAGGTCATGAAGCTCGGGAAAGTGTTCTTCAGTGACGTATTTCCAGAACTCAATTAAATTAGGAGCGATGGGTGATACACATTGTTCTTTAAACTTAGCACTAAGTCCTGAATGGCTTTGGATTTCTGATATTTCGATTTGCATTGCTGGGGAATATTTATGTACATCAGACTCTGAAATACAAAATGGATTTATGAATAAGTCTATGTTAAAAACTCTATCAATAAAATTCGTGCTGCATGTATTAGTATTAACGACTTCCGTCTAGTTGCACGATAAAATAAGTTAAAACTACATTGAAAGTGAAAACTTTATTAAAAGCATTGACACACGTTAGGCCTTTCGGGCATTACTATACGCCCATCTTCAGATGGTAAAATTAGACCGTCCATCCAAATATATATAGGCAACAGGTAGGAGGCCAAAATTTAAAGAAAATTTACATATCAGTCTTGACATAATGGTCACGATTAAAATGTCTCCAATTCCCAATTAAATGACTAGGTGAAAGAGATGTTGCCATGGCCCTAGAATTTGACGAGGGGAGACGTCATAACAACAATAGTTGAAATTGTAAATGTGCAGGCTCTCCAAGAATAACAAATTGGTTTGAGTAGAGGCTGGGGAGATAATAATTGCTTCGTCCCATTGTGGAACGTAGTTACCCATGCTTACAGTTCTTGCTAGAGCCGTAGACAAGTTCCCCTGTTTCAAATCATTTTTATGTTCTTTCAAACGTAACCCAAGGTTCCTCCGGGTGGAGCCTATGTAGCAGGAAGGAGGCAATGACGGGTCTAGGGTCCGTAGAAGTATATTATAAACACCATGTTGTTTGTCCTTATTGACTTTGTCACGGTCTGAACGTACACTAGAAAAGATATTTCGGGTTCGGATCCCTATTCCCAATTGCAGTCTTCTACAAATATTCTTAAGGATTTGGGTTACCGATGGATGAAAGTTTACTGAACCAATGTATCTTATGATAGAAGTCTCGGAACTTAGGGTGGTTTCATACGTTCTCATGCTTTTCTTTATGATTTTCATGACTACATGATCAGGATATCCAAAGTTCTTTGCCATATTTTTAATGAAGGAAAGTTCTTGAGTCCTTGCCTGTTGAGAAGAGCTACGGGTTTCAGCTTGTTTAACAGAAAAAGAAATTCCTGCCAGGTTGTAGTTCTGAGGGTGATAAGAATCGAAAGGAATTAAGATAGGCGAGGTAGATGGTTTGCAAAATACAGAATATGAAATGGTATTAGACAGAGGGTCCCTGCAAAGTTTGAAATCCAGAAATGGAAGAGAAAAATTAGTTTCTAGTTCTATAGAAAAAGAAGTAGAAGGAAAAATAGA
This sequence comes from Macrothele yani, assembly GCA_039090855.1. Classification (NCBI taxonomy): domain Eukaryota; kingdom Metazoa; phylum Arthropoda; class Arachnida; order Araneae; family Macrothelidae; genus Macrothele; species Macrothele yani. Next base: position 133,700,741 of record CM076995.1, on the reverse strand, counting down.
GTCAAATGGACAGTAAAAGCTTCAAGTTCTGTATAGGTGTGTGGCCAGAGGAGAAGTACATCATCAAAATACCTCATATTGAGGAGTGGAACCTTAGGGTGTCCGGCTAAAACCTTGTCCTCGATGTACTGGAGAAGAAATTCAGCTAGTATGGGGGCGAGTGGAGACCCAATAAGTGCTCCCTGAAGTTGTTGATAGATTTGTCCCAGAAACCGGAAGTTGGTTCGTTTATGAATAAGCCTAAGGGCTGCCATAATTGAAGAAATTTCTGAAGAAGTGGCTTGTTCCGATTCTAAAAGTTTTCTTTCAATAAGTGAATGAACCTCTTCCACAGGAATGCTAGGAAACAAGGACGCCACGTCAAGAGACGCAAAATAGAAAGGTGTGGGGTGGGGGATGAAGTAAAAGCTTTGATAAAATCCAAGGCTTGAATGGAACTATGAACTCTCAGTGCCTGTTCTAGCGGTCGGGTGGTTAAGAATCATCACCCCAGGTTGTTATTCTTAACAAATCTGACTATGATCAAAAAATGAAACAAGCCATAACCCAAATTCCTACAAAACTTTTATCTTATGATCCAACTAATATAACTATTACTGAAATCAATAAACTTAAAAATCATTCTTCATTACCATTGTCTGTTACCCACAATTTAAAACCTACTTTTGGGGCCCGGGTGCCAGAACCTTTCGGCAAACTCAAGACCCATAAAGAACACTTACCTATTCGGCCCCTAGTCGCGGGATATACTAGCCCCACCCGACCGCTAGAACAGGCACTGAGAAGATATCTTAGTCCTTTCCTGGGTAACTCGCAATACTCAGTTATTAGCCCCATTCAAGCCTTGGATTTAATCAAAGCTTTTACTTCATCCCCCCACCCCCACAACTTTCTGTTTTGCGTCTATTGACGTGGTGTCATTGTTTCCTAGCATTCCTGTGGAAGAGGTTCATTCACTTACTGAAAGAAAACTTTTAGAATCGGAACAAGCCACCCCTTCAGAATTTTTTCAATTATGGCAGCCCTTAGGCTTATTCATAAACGAACCTACTTCTGGTTTCAGGGACAAATCTATCAACAACTTCAGGGAGCACCTAATGGGTTTCTACTCGCCCCCATACTTGCTGGATTTCTTCTCCAGTACATCGAGGACAACCCCGCCTTCTCGTGGTACATCCTGTTCCCACTAAAGGGGCTCTGACGACCGCCAATAGCGGTATAACTATACCATCGTGATTAGAGGATATGCTATTCCACACTCACCAACCCGCTTGGCCAGCGTGATGAGTTATGGCCAAACATCTCCAAAATGACTCCACAACTTAAATCTTGGCCCTCAGTCTCCGGCAGCTGGAATGTACCTGGCCAAGGCAGCGGCCAGTGCGACATGAAGGCAGAGGGTGCTAAGAATCCCCGGAGGACCGGACTAGGCTGCCATCTGATGCTGACCTTGGCTACGTATAACGGACGCTCCCTATCTTCTGATTCAAGGCTTCTTGAATTGGAAGAGGAACTACAAAGGATCAAGTGGGACATCGTCGGGCTAAGTGAGGTAAGGAGAAAAGGAGAAGATATCATTGAACTGAAAAGTGGACATCTCTTCTACTATCGTGGGACAGATACTGGCAGAACTAGTGGTGTTGGATTTATAATAAACAAGAAACTGAAGGATAAAGTTGTAGAAGTTGAAAGTTCCTCTGACAGAGCTGCACGACTCGTTATCCAACTCTCGAGAAGATACCAGGCTCAGATTATTCAAACTTATGCACCCATCACCAGTCATCCTGAAGAAGAAATTGAAGAATTTTATGAGGAAATTCGTGATCTAAATAATAAAGGTAAGCAGCACTTGAAGATAATTATGGGAGATTTCAATGCAAAAATAGGGCAACGGCAACAGAATGAAACTTCAGTAGGTAAATTCGGTCACGGCAACAGAAACCAGCGTGGAAATACTCTCGTAGAGTTTGCAGAGGCAGAAGGATTTTTCATCTTGAACTCCTTTTTCAAGAAAAAGCCACACAGGAAATGGACATGGAGACATCCAAATGAGACGACAAGTGAAATTGATTTTATTATGTGTAACAAAAAATTCGTCATAGAAGACTGCAGTGTGCTAAACAAATTCAACACAGGCAGTGACCATAGATTGGTGAGATGTAAGATGCACCTCAACACTAAACTCGAACGTAGCAAGCTCATAAGACAAACAAAATGTATTGACATAACCAACCTTAAAAAACACCATAATACCTTCAAATTGGAACTGAAGAACAGATTCTCTGCTTTAGAAGGCCTAACATCGGAAGAAGTGGATATTTCTGAAGTTAACAGAAAAGTAACCAAAGCTCTTATGGAAACAGCAACAAAATTAGCTGGGTCTAAGAACAAATTGCATGTGAACAAATTATCAGGAAAAACCAAAATGTTCATGCAAAAAGGAAGAGAGATGAGGACAACTAAAGAAGATATGACTTCCAAAGTGGAATATATAGAGCTATGCAAGACAGTACGAAAAGGTATCACTGAAGACGTAAGGAAATTCAACTGTGAACTAGTAAGGAAAGCAATTGAAAACAACCAAAGCCTAAAGATAGTAAAGGGACATCTCAGTAAGGGAAAAAACAGATTATGGCACTGAGAAAAGAAGATGGTTCTGTAACAAGAAATAGAGGCGAAATTTTGACAAGAGTGAAAGATTTCTACTCCAAATTATATGAAAGTGATAATACATGTACTCCAGGCATCATGAAAGGTACCAGAGTTCTTCCAGTCCTTCCAGCAGAAGTTGCGCATGCAATCAAGAACATGAAGCGGGGAAAAGCTCCAGGAGAAGATGGAATTACTGTATACATCATACAAGAAGCAAGTGGAGAAATCGAAACAGTACTCGCCCAAATTTTTACTCGATGCCTTAATGAAGGGAAAATTCCTGAGGATTGGAACAACGCTACAATGATCTTGCTACATAAAAAAGGTGACATTGAGGATCTCAGGAACTACAGACCTATCAGCCTCCTATCAGTGGTTTATAAAATCTTCACTAAAGTTCTTTCACACCGCTTGAAGATAACACTGGACATGGCTCAACCGAAAGAACAAGCTGGATTCAGGAGTGGCTACAGCACAATAGATCATATCCACGTACTTAGAGAACTAATTGAAAGAGCGAGGGAATATGAACTTCCATTGTGCATGGCTTTTATCGATTATGAAAAAGCCTTTGATTCGGTGAAACCATCAGCAGTTACAATGGCTCTGAAAACCTGCAGTATTGAAGATGCATACATTAATATTATTAATAACATCTATGAAAATGCAAGTGCAAAGATTCTGCTATTTGAAAATACAACACACATAAAAATTGGAAAAGGAGTGAGACAAGGTGACACCATATCTCCGAAGCTCTTTAATGCCACATTGGAAAATGTCTTTCAATCACTGAACTGGGAAAACAAAGGCATAAAGATTAATGGAGATTATCTAACCCACCTTCGTTTTGCTGATGACATAGTCATTTTTGCAACTATCCCATCAGAGCTACAGAGTATGATGCAGGAACTTGCTGACAAGAGTAAAGAAGTGGGATTGAAAATGAACTTTCAGAAGACAAAAGTGATGTTCAATGCTTTTACAAGAAATGAAGATTTATCGATTGATGGAGAAAAGCTGGAGATAACAGACACGTACGTTTATCTTGGACAGCAGATATCAAGTGAGAGTCACATTGGTGAAGAAATTAATCGGCGTACAAAACTTGCCTGGAGAGCTTTTGGAAGAAACAGCATAATTTTCAAGAGCAATATGCCATTATGTCTTAAAAGAAAAGTGTTTGATCAATGCATCCTTCCAGTGCTTACGTATGGTGCAGAGACGTGGACCTTAGCTAAAAGAGACATACAAAGGCTGCAGACAACTCAAAGTAGCATGGAGAGGTGCATGCTTGGTGTAACCAGGAGAGATAAGAAGAGGAACACGTGGATCCGAAAAATGACAAGAGTGGAAGACATCATGATCAGAGTTAAATCCCTGAAATGGCAATGGGCTGGACATACTGCCAGAAGAACAGACCATCGATGGACAGCCGAAATTTTAGATTGGATTCCAAGGGAGAGGAAAAGACCCAATAGAAGACCACATGGAAGATGGGGGGATGAAATTCGAAAGTATGCGGGAGTGACATGGAGGAGACTGGCACAAGACTGACCGTTGTGGAGGAAACTTGGGGAGACCTTCGTCCAGCAGTGGATTGATAATGGTTGACAATGATGATGATGATGATGACATCGAGGACAAGGTTTTAGCCAAACACCCTAAAGTTCCACTCCTCAATATGAGGTATGTTGATGATGTACTTCTCCTCTAGCCACACACCTATACAGAACTTGAAGCTTTTACTGTCCATTTATCTTCTGTTTTTCCTTCTACTTCTTTTACTATAGAACTAGAAACTAATTTTTCTCTTCCATTTCTGGATTTCAAGCTTTGCAGGGACCCTCTGTCTAATACCATTTTACATTCTGTATTTCTGCAAACCTTCTACCTCTCTTATCTTAATTCCTTTTCATTCTTATCACCCTTAGAACTACAAACTGGCAGGAATTTCTTTTTAGGTAAACGAGCTCAAACCCATAGCTCTTCTCAACGGGCAAGGACTCAAGAACTTTCCTTCATTAAAAATCTGGCAAAGAACTTTGGATATTCTGATCATGTAGTCATGAAAATAATAAAGAAAAGTATGAGAACGTATGAAACCACCCTAAGTTCCGAGACTTCTATCATAAGATACATTGGTTCAGTAAACTTTCATCCATCAGTAACCCCCAATTCTTAAGAATATTTGTAGAAGACTGCAATTGGGAATAGGGATCCGAACCCGGAATATCTTTTCTCTTGTACGTTCAGACCGTGACAAAGCCAATAAGGACAAACAACATGGTGTTTATAATATACCTCTACGAACCCTGGACCCGTCATTGCCTCCTTCCTGCTACATAGGCTCCACCCGGAGGAACCTTGGGTTACGTTTGAAAGAACATAAAAATGATTTGAAACAGAGGAACTTGTCTACGGCTTTAGCAAAAACTGTAAGCATGGGTAACTACGTTCCACAATGGGACGAAGCAATTATTATCTCCTCAGCCTCTACTCAAACCAATTTGTTATTCTTGGAGAGCCTGCACATTTACAATTTGGGCAACTCCTGTTGTAATGACGGCTCCCCTCGTCAAATTCTAGGGCCCTGGCAACATCTCTTTCACCTAGTCACTTAATTGGGAACTGGAGACTTTTTAACCGTGACCATTATGTCAAGACTGATATGTAAATTTTCTTTTAATTTTGGCCTCTTACCTGTTACCTATATATACTTGGACGGAAGGTATAATTTTTGCCATCTTAAGATGGGCGTATAGTAAGGCTTAATGTGTGTCAATGCTTTTGATAAAGTTTTAACTTTCAATGTAGTTTTAACTTATTTTATCGTGCAACTAGACAGAAATCGTTAATTCTCAGTCTATGTTACTATTTTCAGATTCAAAAGCAGAACATTGAGTTAAGAATGACTCGTACAAAGATATAACAGCTGATTTGTTTATATTTTTTAGGTACTGCAACTGTTGCAGAATTATTCTTCCCAGTCTTCATTGAATGTCCGGAACACCACGTCACTGTCATATTTCCTTTTTGACGTGTCATGTTTACTAAAAGCCATTTTACTTCACACTTCAAAACAATATACTACGAATAAAACTGAATATTAACATGTTTTTCTTAGGATCTGAAACAGCACAATGTGACTGTGAGACGAGTCAGACTGAAATTAGCCAGCTAGCGCGGGAAGGGAAGCGTTGTGTGTAGTCACGTGATACCTCTGCTCCATTGTTCCTCCTCCTCTAACGCACTGACACATTCTCTCACCTAACGAGGGGAGCGCTACACAAAAATGTGTCAGTATGTGTTTTTGAAATCCGACCGATTTCACATCGGCATAATTTATAAAATCCGAATAAATACTGTCAAGAATAAAATAAAATAAAAAGAATAAAATAAGAATGAATCCAGAATAAAATAAAATAAAAGTCAATAATAAAATAAAGATAAATAATGAAATAAAAATATTTATTATTGTCAGTAAGAGTTAAATTAGCAAAACAAAGTTGGTGGTTGGGCTACTGAGGGGACATTGAAAATGCTCTGGCGGGCCCATGTTTGGCCCGCGGGCCTAGGGTTGGTCACCCCTGCCCTAGACCTGGCACCTATGGACTACCACCTTTCTCGATCTCTTCAGAACAACTTCTCTGGAAAAACCTTTCATAAAAATGTCAAAAGTGCACTACAAGAGTTTTTTTACCGCAAAACGGAGGAGTTCTATCTACAAGGAAAATTCAATTACTACCAGAAATATTAAAAAAGGTCATAGATAATAAAGGCAATTATGTAAAAGAATAAAGGTGCTATTTATTAAAAAATGTTTATCTTCTGTACGTAAAATGGGTAAAACTTTTGCCAGGCGATTTTACAGTAACTGAGTATGATCTAGGTACCGCTCATAAATAAAAGAGACCTTTTTTTATCTAATACATTCAACTGAATTAACTTAATTTCTGTCATCAGTAACCCCCCCCCACCACCACCACCACCACCGTGGCTCATTGGTGTAAGCACTGGCATCTCACTGCTCGTCCGAGTGTGCCCGTGCTGAATCACTGGTTTGGCATGGGGAGTGTTTCTGTCTTACGCCATTGGCTTTCTTCCCTCCCTGGAGGCCGTGGCCTTAAATTAGGGACGGGCGACTGCTCAATACATATCATGAAACGCCTTCCCGACTTAGGGTTAAACCTTGGATAAATTCTGTGGAAGAGATATTCTTCTCACAAGTTCTGGAGTTATGTATAAGAATCAGCAATACAGCAATCAGACATCTCTGGATTGCCTGTATTAACTGTTCTTCGCGTGACATTAATCACATCAGAAAACTTGAAAATCAGGGCTCTGTGGTGGCCAGTCCACACACGATACGGAATTATCGTCAAACCACGCCATAACAGTCCTTGCTTCATGGCTCGGTGCATTATCCTGCTGGTACCAACAAGGCTCGGTTCCATAGCATTGCCACAGAGTTAGTAAGGTATAATTGTCCAGAATATCGAGATAGAAGTGCTGGTTAACAAGTTTGTCCACGATAACCATAGGATCGGGACTATACCACAACCCCCCCCTCCACACACACACACACACGAGTACACTGTCAGCTCCAAACCTGACCGTAGGAACAGTACACTGTGGCAAATAGCGTTCCCTCGGCTACCGCCCTACCCACTCACGGCCATCAGACTGATGGATCGTGTATCTGGATTCATCAGTCCATGGGACCCGTTTCCATTGATCTACGATCCACGATAAATGTTCGTCACACCATGCTAAACGACGTGTAGCATTTGAGTGGAGATGAAAGGCTTATGAGCAGCCGCACGACCACGGTAACCCTTCGAGCGAAGTTCTCTGCGAATGATAAGTGTACATACAGAGGTTCCAGCATTTTTACTCACCTGTACACTGAGGTCTTGTGCAGTTCTCTGTCGATTAGCTGTAACGACTCTCCTGAGGCTTCGACGTCCTCTATCACTGATTTTCTTGGATCTGCAAGAATGTTTTGCTACTTCAGGCACGCCATGTGTCTTCCACGTATTCAGTACACCCAAAACAGTTCACTTGGGTATGTTTAAACACGTTTCGGTTTCTCTTATGGACAACCCACTAATATAACACCCAACAATCATACCTTTCTCAAAGTCAGTTCTCTCCCGCCGCAACATTTTCACTCAATTTCACAGTGTGATGTGATCGCGGTTAGCTGCAGTCTTGTTTTTATACCGTTTGCAGCTGTACCGCGCATCTTAACAACGCAGCTGATCCGTTTATTTGCTTTTGAAGGGGTGTCCAGTGACTTTTGTCAATATAGTGTATAGAGTTATGGAGTATAAATCTGGGATACAATATCTAGTTTAAATGAAATAATTTACTAATTTTCAGAATATGTGCTAATTTGCAACGAGCAGAGAGAGGAGAGGAAAGGAAAAGTAAGCACGTAAGTAAGAGAAAAAAAATAGGAAAGTGGAAAGAAGAAGAGACAGCAGCACAAAAAAAGTGAAGGAAAAAAGGTTGGGAAGATTGTCCTGTTTGGAAAATACAGAACTGAAGTATCGCATTAATTTTAGGCCGCACTGAAAATTTTGTGCGTTTTTCAAAACATACGAAAGCGGGAGAAGCCTGGAGAGCCTATATAGGTTTCAGAAAAATAAGACCATAAGATGTAGCGTTAATAGTTTTCTGAGGATGTTCTCTTTGCCGGTTTAGAAATATTGGATTTTTGAATAGAGTAAACAACAACGGGTTCCATGTTACCTTTCTGGAAGAGAAGTTGAGCCATCAGTTTTGGAATAGGAGAATACTACTACTCTCGTGGTTTACTGTTTAAGTTTCCTCTAGAAAAAAATTCTAAGAAGATAAAACATCTCAGAGTTATTTTCCGTCCATCGTAGCAGACGGCTCAGGAGTTCTTGGCTTTAGAGAAGAATCTCCTGATCAAACGATATTTTGATTTCGATTTCGTGATGCTAAATAAATTAGAGAAATATGAAAAGCTGCTGAGAATCTCTGAAACTTATGTGCTCAGAGGAATGCATTTTCCCAATTACATCTCATTTTTCTGCGTAAATTTTGTACGCGGACTCTAATGAATTACAAACCTCACCGAAGTCATTTTAAAAATTGTAATGAATGCCCTTTCTTGCCTAGTCTGTTACGAAAGAACATCAACGACGGAAGGAACACTGCGTGCACTAACAGAGCTGATGACGTTATCTTTAATCATAAGATGAACTAAATGACAACTACTTTATAGTCTTACAAAAGGCTGTGATTCCATGTCCAACTTTCTTTTCAATTATGCTTATCAAATATACGTGTTTTGAGCTTATCAAACATATACAGTATGTATCTTTGCCTTGCCCAGTCTTTTAAATGTAAAAGTATTACATTGTAGCAGTTTGGCTAATGCAAAGAAACCAAATTACCAGTCCTGAAATTGGTGTTCGGTCTTTTCCTCCTAAGAAGCCTCAAAGAACTATCCCACTAATGTACATTCTTGATTACTGCATGGATAGTGATTTTCTTTGCGTACACTCTTAAGAATTGTAGAAACAGTTACTTCCTGTGTTTATACTTATTTTCTCGATATTATTTTTTTTTGTCATTCTCCACATCATTGCGAATATGGAAATTCAAAACCTAGATTATTTGAAAACAAATACATAGAATTTTTTTTAACAAGGATAACATTCCTTTCATAGAGCCCGCTTAATGCCGGAAATTGTAAAATGAAAATGGTGACAAGGAGATAGGAGTCTCTCTATCTCAATACTTTCATAACGACTGAGCCAACCCTGGTGGAGCAGTGGTCTATGACCACTGATTGTTCGTCCGTGAAGGTTCCGGGTTCGAATCCCGGAGAAGCATATATGTTGTGTTTGTCTTACGGCCCTAGTTCTCTCCCTTCCCTGGAACCAGTGACCCTAAATTTGGGACGAGCGACTACTTATAGCCCATTGAGTAGCTCACGATGGTCGTTAAACCTTCAATAAAAAAATGAAAAAAAAAACGACTGACGTATATCTTTTGCTCTAATTGATCGAGACAATCGCATTTCATCTCGTCTCGTTCTATAAAATACGGGGTGATCCAAAATTCTTGTGCGGAGTTTTGAGAGTATGGCAACGCGGTTTGGGTAGAAATTATCAAAATGACATTGGGTTTTTTATGAAATCACATAATTTTTTTCTCATTTTACTTACATTTTTCATCGCCAGATGGCGCCATAGGCGAACAGGTCTCGGATAGTGGGTATAAAAGCAGCAGATGGCTTAGTGGTTAGTGTTTCAGGCTATCGATGCTGGGTCCCCAGGTTCAAGCCTGGGGCTGATCTTTCAGAGATGGTGTGATTTACTAACAATCGCTGAATATCCGCCGTGCATCGGACGAGCACGTTAAGAGACGGCCCCCAGGCTGGACCCACTGGTTAAATGGGTATCCTTTCCTATACCCCACCTGAAATTCTCTCACCCCTCTATGTGCAATATCGTACTTGTACGGTGGCGCCATCTACTGTACTCTAATCTCACTACAAACTGTTCTGTCAAAGTCGCTAGACTTGCTCTCATTCCTTCCGTTTCAGTGTCCTGCCCAAAAGGGATCTCGCTGTAGGTGGCTGGGACCTAAACTGTACTACCTGTGGACGGAAGTCCTACAAGAAAATGACGCTGACCCCCGTAGTGACCCCCGCAACCATAAATCACAGCGGTGCGTGTCAGTATGCTGTCATTACCGGACAAAGCGCTCCTGATGAAATTGTTCTATTGTAACGCTGAATGTGCGAGTGCTGCGTTGAGACCTTACCGGTCACTGAGAGGTGATCGCAGTGGGAAAGGACGGATGGAAAGTGCTGCGCTGTGGGGAATGATGAAAAAATTCGAGGAAACGGGATCTTTGGCAGCACGCTCACGAAGCTGTAGACCACGAACACGTGCTGCTGCAGCACAGACGATTACGCAGGAAATGGATGCGATTGCAATGTCATCCACACATGGCGACTCCAGTGCTCGCCATGCTTCTCGGCAAACAGAAATTCCATACGGGACTGTATGGCGAACACTACGACGGATGCTGCACAGATACCCGTACAAACTGCAACGGCATCACGAACTGCAAGCTGGCGATTACATGCAGCGTCAGGAGTTGGCATCATGTTTTTTTTTCGACAAATGTATATCGACAAGAACTGGCTGATGAACGTTTTATGGACTGATGAGGCACATTTTTCCCTAAACGGAGCGGTAAACACGCACAACTGCCGCATCTACGGAACATCCCCGAGCAGTCGTCGATGCGCCACTTCATCAGCCGAAAGTGACAGTGTGGTGTGGATTCACGGCTTCCTTCATTATCGGTCCTTTTTTTAAGAGGTCTGCGACATCTCCTTCGAAACCGTTTCAGTGACAGGTGCACGTTGTGCGAACATGTTGCAAACGTACGTTATCCCTAGCTTGCAAGAGCAAGATGCAGTGAATCTGTGCACATTTATGCAGGAGGGAGCACCACCCCACATCGCACGTTCCGTTAAGCAACTGCTGCAAGAGACGTTTGGCGCAAATCGTGTGTTGAACCGACACTTTCCGAAGGCCTATCCTCCTCGGTCACCAGACCTGACACCCTGCGATTTCTGGCTCTGGGGTTACCTGAAATCACAAGTGTACAGATGTCACCTCACTTCATTGGCCATGCTAAAAGATGCCATTTGACACCATGTGGCAGCTATACCACCTGACATGCTCTTCAATGTCGTCCATGGTGTTTCCTCTCGTCTGCAGGCAGTGCTGGAACATGACGTCCATCACATTGAACACCTGGTACAATGAGGTGTCTAACCTGGTACAATCAGGCGTCTATGTTTCTCGACACTTGCAACCTGTGGTTACGGCGCCATCTGGCGATGAAAAATGTAAGTAAAATGAGTAAAACTGTATGTGATTTCATAAAAACCCGATGTCATTCTGATCATTTCTACGCAAACCGCGTTGCCCTACTCTCAAAACTCCACGAGTTATTACGTTTTCAAAATGTGAAAGACTTTTGGATCACCCGGTATGTAAGTCGGTGTAAGAATATTGTTTTCTAGATGAAGCAAAAGAACTCATATCTCGAAGACTAATCTGTTCATGTTGTTTTTACAATTCGAAGAAGTGTATAATTGGAGCGACGCGGAAATAAGACTATTTTCCTTCTTTACAGTGTTGTGGTCACGAGAGCTTTTCACTCAGTTTTTCCGATATCAGTTTCGTCGAATTTTCATGGACACATTCTAACGCAACAAAATGTCTAAATATTTCTGCATTCAAATAAATTAAAATATTTCTACTTCTTTGCAAAAATAAATACATTCACCTGGTAATAAACTCGGGTGAGTCGCTTAAACTTCATCGCAATGCTTCCACTTACCTATTTAATTTTAATTCTGAAACAGAAGGTCTGATATTATTGACCGCTGATAAAACAAGTTATGCTATAGAATGTTAGGTAATATTTAAAAAAACGTTCATTCCAATATGTTGTAAGACGTATGAATTTCCAAGTTCTGGAGGTTCGACGGTTAACTGAGAGAGTAAGGTTTCCGTGGTAAATGAGGGCTTCCTAAAGTGTCTCTATCACGATTTTCTTAGCCTAACTAGCCTTTGCATCATAAACACTCGAAAGCTAACCATCTCAGTCAATTTCTTGAAACCCTAATCGATTATATATGTTACCTATACAAATGTATTGCCGCCATTTCATTCCTATACAACTATTTTTTCGTGCTGTTGGGATTTTTTTCCGTCAGTGTAGTTTAGAAAGCCTTCTATATAGGTTGCATTTCAGTACAAACAATGACTCATCTGCGCTCAATTGGGATTTGAATACACAGAGAAATAAATAATTTGCTTGAAGTCCTCACTGGTCATTTTGGAAATAATATATTTTTGAAAGCACTCCCTATAGGTTACTGAAGTACAGAGAAATTTACATTTGTTTTCAGTCGGTATTTCAATAAACAATGAAATAAGCGATATGGAAATTTATATATTCTTAACGTTTCTTGCAAATTGGTTAAATAGTTCTCCTAGTTTAGTGAATCGTTAGTCTAGTAGTCGTGCGCTCCTCTGTCGTATCGTCCTTTTGTCGTATCGCTCTTTTGTCGTATCGGTCTTTTGTCGTGCGCGCTTTTCTCGGATCGCCCTTTTGTCGGATCGCTCTTTTGTCGTATCGCCCTTTTGCTACTGTCGCCTTTTTGTCGTTCGCCTTTTTGTCGTGCGCTCTTTTGTCGTTCGCCTATTTGTCGTGTGCTATTTTGTCGTTCGCCCTTTTGTCGTGCGCTCTTTTGTCGTTCGCCCTTATGTCATTCGCTCTTTTGTCGTGCGCCCTTTTGTCGTACGCCCTTTTGTCGTGTAACCGTAAATAATATCAAGGGTAATTTACGATTATTGAAAATGCTGAAAATTTTCAAAATAAAATAAACTGTTATTAAAAACAAGGGACTGCTCATCAACCATACTTAAAACAGTATAACTGTACTATGTAGTAATCCGAATTTATTGGCATAGAGCAGAAAAAAAAATTTTCAAGCTGTAGCACATCCAGCAGATGGCTTTTTCAAGGAAGGTACAGAGCAAACTGCTTGAAATATATATATTTTTAAATATTTAAAACATATAGAAATAAATTAAATTCTGATATTAGGATATTTAAAAGAGAATATTATACTAATATCTTTTCTCAAAACGATTCTAAATTAACTTGGAAACATTTAAACAGATTACTGGGTAAACCTTCAGGTTCAATTACACCACAATACCTAACTAATTTAACCCAAATAATTAAATCCAAACAAGATATAGTCAATGAAATCCATAATCACTTTATATTAGCTCCGCAAATTCTTAAATAACAAGTTTTATTTAAAAATTCTCAATATCATCAATACTTTCAGAATTCACACCAATCAAACACGTTTCACTAGCTTAAAATTACACGATTTGATCTTTTACACTTGTTGTTGCAAATTAATGTCAATAGTGGACCTGGATATGATGAAATTTCACCATTGGTTATCAAACATGTGGCTCATATTATTGTGGAGCCACTTTTGTTGATTTATAATTCTATATTTACTACAGGCATATTTCCAGATGCTTTAAAAATAACTAAAATTACTCCCAAATACAAGAAAGGTTCGGTAAACGAAGCAAATAATTATCGGCCAATTGCAAATTTGACTATTTTTGCTAAATTGCTAGAAAAATTAATTTACATTAGATTACTTTTCTTTTTACAAAAATACAACATATTTAACAAAAATAAATTTGGCTTTTTTTGCCAAATAAATCAACAGAGCTTGCAATTTCATTTACACATAATTTAATCCAACAAAAAATCAATCAACAATTGCAATTTTCTTAGATTTATCTAAGGCTTTTGATACGCTAAACCATGATATTCTACTAACCAAATTATTTTCTATTGAAATTAGGGGTTCTACATATAATTTATTCAAAAGTTATTTATCAGCTAGGAAGCAATATACTGTGATTGATATGACACGGTCCACAATGGGAGCTGTAATTTTTGGAGTGCCGCAAGATTCGGTTCTTGGTCCTATATTATTTAATTTGTATATTAATGATCTCTTTACAGTGGTAAAAGATAATGATTTAATTTTAGTTGCTGATAATGCAACAATCTTATTGAAGGGTAATAATACTTTAGATCTTACATCCAGAATAAATGCACAAATTGTGTTTGTGACAAATTGGTTAAATAGCAATGAATTGATTATTAATGTAAACAAGACCAAGGCTATGATCTTTTCAAAACTATAAATACTACTATCAGTGGATTGATAATGGTTGACAATGATGATGATGATGATGAGTGACGTGGTGGTCTTGAATGGAGTTAAAATTGATTTTGTGAATAGTCATTCTTACTTGGGAGTATTGATTCGAAATGATTTGAAATGGAATATGCATATTGACAACCTGACTAATATAATATCTAGAAACATTGGGGTAGTTAGTAAGATTATGATAAATTTGTCCCCTAAAATAATGATACTTTTATACTACACACTAATACAAACACATATAAATTACTGTATACTGACATGGGGACAAACAACACAATAGATATATAAGATTAATAGGCCTAAAAGCTCTTAATTATTCTATACCTAATTTTACCTTCAGGTCAGAAGTAAATCCCAATAAATATAATATACTTACTGTAGGGGCGAGAAATTACGCCCCTATGTAAGTTGTGTGATGGACATTAAATCCCATCGATCTTGCAAGATATGAACATTTCAGAACTACTACTTCCATGTGTATTATTTAGAAACGGATGTAAAACGTGGAAATGTTCCAGACCAGGCGACATTCCGATGTGCCTATTTGTCATGACGATTGTATTCACGGAAGCACCGCTATTGTTCCTGGCCAGGCGGAAATGCAAGCTGCAGGGCAAACGGGAGCTAGAGGTCAACGAATGAGATAGAGGTCAACGGAAGAATAGCCCAAGGTCAGCAGCCAAAGGCACAGGTCAGGGCGAAAAAAGGGGGGGGGCTGCTCTTCGCGGGCTCCGATTAGGAAGAAGAGGAGCGCCACAGGCAAGGGGGAAGGAGCCAATCAGAGGCGAGGAGAAGTCACGGGGGAAAAACTTCAGGATAGTAGTCAGGACGAAGCAGTTGACGGGGAGTGAGCGCGGAGAACGCTCGACGGACAGCGTGGGCTGTGAAACGGTTGAAGGGTGCTGGGAGATAGCACGGACAGCGAAACCAGTGAACGGTTATACAGTGCTGGGTATCAGCGCTGGAAAAAAGAAGGTTGGTGATAGAATGTGCCAGCTAGCACACGGGGAAAACGATCGTTGTTGGAAGCAGACACGTGGGTCTGGAACGACGTACGGAGAAAGTGATTTTAGAGGACACGTATTAGGGACAGAACACGAGGCATAGCTTCCGGAACAAAGGAAGGGAGGCGAACGGAAGGTTACGACGATTAAAACCTTTCACGTCTGTGATAGAAAAAGAACGGGCAAAGAGGGTTAGCAGGAAAGAGTATTCTTTAATCAAACTCTGATCATTTTTCGTGGAACTGCATTTGCAGGAACTCGGGTCCAGGAACAATAGCTGTCAGAACGATTACTTTTGATTAAATGTTTTGTTAAGTTTTCAACAGGCCTGAGAGTGCATTCATGCTTGGAATTGTCTTGCCATTATTTTTACTTCCCCTCTTCTGAATAGCAGATTTATAGTGAAGCTGGGAGAGAAAGAACGGCGGGGTGTCTTCAACTTTTTGTTGATAGACAGTCTCCAGACAAAAGAACCTTATAAATAGTTTTTCTTCCTGCTGTGGGGGATTTTCATCAGTGATGGGAAGCCGGTGTTGTTGGGCCGATTAGCCATTAATTAACATAATGAGCTTCCACCCCTACACTTAAAATAAAACAATTTTTTGACTATAATCTTGGTAAAATAATGTTCAGAAGTATTAAAAATGATTTATACCATGACTTAATATCATTAAATATTCGTACTCATACTTATGAAACCAGGAATCGATCAACACTCATACCTAATTTCCCTCGGACAGAAACAATTAAAATGAATATTAATTATTCGGGTCCAAAACTTTGGAACTCTTTACCTTATGATATAAAATCTATTAACAATTTTGACCCATTTAAAAAAAAATTCAAGCATCACCTTATTAACAAGTCTCTCAATTAGTGCTGAGTTGACCTGATCTGGTCGCTGGATTGATTTCACGGCTTATGAACAGACCTTGCATCTATATACATTTCTGTATTTATTTAATCTTTCAGTTATATTCAATGTGCTTTGACTTGTCTTTTGTATTGTTATTTGTTGTTCGTGTCCTTTTTTTTTTAGTACTAGGGGTGGGAGGGCTATGTCAGGCCTTACGGCCTTTTCCCTCCTCCTCCTGGTTGCTACATTTTTTGTAATTGATTATATTTTTTGTATTTTGAATTGTAATAGGTGGCAACTGAAAAATGAATAAATGAAATGAAAAAAAAAAAAAAAAAAGATGACGCCGAATTTTCGGGTGTAATAAGCACGTCCTTTGAATCCGTTCTGACGCACATTAAATTTATCAAAGCTATTCAAAGGCAATGGAACCGGTATGAAAAACAATAGTATCTGACGGAAGAAAGAAGTTTTTCAATCGGGTCTTTAATCCCTCAGATATTGGTGTAAACGGAATCGTGAGCTTACGGACTCTTAGAAACAGAGTTATCGACAAAAATAAGATGTGACTTTATGTCCCCTGGTGGGAAAACCATGCATTATTTTAGGAAGAAAGTATGCTCAAAAGGTTTTTCCATATGAGCGGTATCGGTCCAAGAAAAAAATTTAGTCGAGTTTTCAGGAGCCCAGATTTTGCTACAAATACATCAGAAGCAGAAATTAACACTTATGACCCCTGGTGGCCAAACCATTATTTACAAAACATTAGAAATTATGTGAAAAATATTTTCCATCAGGTCTTGTATACGATACAGGAAGAATTTTTCAAATCGGAGTTTTAGGAGCAGAAAACGCAATTTACCCTTATGCGCCCTAGCGGAAAGTCTTAAATGATTTACATGAAATTTTTGAATTTATAGGAAAAACGTTTTACATCGGAAAAACTATCCAACAACGAAGGAATTTTTGAAATTGGACTTTTAGAAGTAGAGACATTGACAAAAATAATTTATACATCTACGCCCCCTGTCGTAGAAACCATGCATTATTTCAAGAAGAAAGTGTTCCTAAAAGGTTTGTCGACATCAGTAGCATCGGTGAACAAAAGACTTTTTTTCAATCGAGATTTTGGAAGCTCGTATTTTGCTGCAAATGCATCAGAAGTGAAAATTAAGACTTACGCCACCTGGTGGCCATACCATTTTTTTACAAAAATTAAAAATTATGTGCAAAGGATTTCCCATCAGGAGCTAAATCCGGTGCAGAAGCAATTTTTCAAATCGGAGGTTTAGAAGCAGAGAAATAGTGGGAAACGCAATTTACCTTTACGCCCCCTAACGGAAATCTGTGAATTACTTCAAATTTTTGAATTTTTAGGAAAAACATGTCACACTAGAAACACTATCCAACAAAAAGGAATTTTTTTAATCGGACTCCTAGAAGTCGAGATATTGACAAAAATAAGATATACATCTACGCCCCCTGGCGCAGAAACCATGCACTATTTTAAGAAGAAAATGTTTCTAAAAGATTTGTTGACACAAGTACTTCGGTCTACAAACGACTTTTTTTTCAATAGAGAATTTATAAGCTCATATTTTGCTGCAAATACATCAGAAGTGGAAATTAAAGTTTACGCGCCCTGGTCGCCAAACCATTTCTTACAAAAATTAGAAATTATGTGCAAACGATTTCCCATCAGGAGCTGTATCCGGTGCAGAAAGGATTTTTCAAATCGGAGATTTAGGAGCAGAGATATTGGAAGAAACGCAATTTAGCTTTACGCCCCCTAGCGGAAAGTCTATGAACTACTTGAAAATTTTGAAATTATATGAAGTACATGTCATACTGGAAACACTATCCAACAAAAAAGGGAATTTTTCAAATCGAACCCCTAGAAGTAGAGATATTGACAAAAATAATATATACATCTACGCCCCCTGGCGTAGAAACCATGCACGATTTTAAGAAGAAAATGTTCTTAAAAAGTTTGTCGACATGAGTAGTATCGGTCTACAAACGACGTTTTTTTTTTTAATCGAGAATTTAGAAGCTCATATTTTGCTACAAATACATACATCAGAAGCGGAAATTAAGATTTACGTCCCCTGGTGGCCAAACCATTTTTTACAAAACTTTGAAATTACGTGCAAACGATTTCCCATCAGGAGCTGTATGCGGTGCAGGAAGAATTTTTCAAATCGGAGATTTAGAAGCAGAGATATAGGGTGAAACACAATTTACCGCTACGCCCCTAGCGAAAAGTCTATCAATTACTTGAAAATTTTGGAATTATATGAAAAACATGTCACACCGAAATCACTATCCAACAAAGAAGGAATTTTTCGAATCGGACTCCTAGAAGTAGACATATTGACAAAAATAAGATATACATCTACGCCCCCTGGCGGAGAAACTGTGCTCTATTTTAGGAAAATATTCTGAAAAGGTTTATCGTTGTGAGTGGCTTCAGTCGGCGAAAGAATTTTTTCAATCGGTATTTTAGAAGCCCAGATTTTATGGCAAATACATCAGAAGCAAAAATTAACACTTACGCCCCCTGGTGGCCAAAGTATTCTTTACCAAAAATTCGAAATTAAATGCAAAAGATTTTCCATTAGGAGATGTATCCGCTGAAAAAAGATTTTTCAAATCGGAATTTTAGGAGAAGAGTTATCGGAAAAAATGTAATTTAATTTTACGCCCCTAGCGGAAAATCTATGCGTAATTTGAAAATGAAACTATATCTAAAACACTCTTCGACATAAATGGAATCGGAAGATAAAATATTTTTTTCAATCGCATGTTTAGAAGCAAATATGTGGATTAAAACGTAATTTTGAATTCGACATCATCAGCATTTACGCCCCCTAGCGGCAAAATTGTTCATCGTAAAAAAACCGAAATGAAGGATCATCATTTGCATATTTCAAGCTTCGGAATTCAAAAAGAATTTTTCAAATCGGACTAATAGTTGCAGAGATTCCGTGGGTACAGACGGACGGACAAACCGATAACAGTAGCACGATCTTTTTTTACAAAAGACGTGCTAAAAATGAAAAGGTCTTCTGGTTGATGCGCTGACGCTTGGAAACTTTAATTTCTATTCTACGCCAATAAATTCGGATTACTAGTAGGGTTATGCTGTTAAAAAAATGAACTCTTTTTCTTATTCAGTGATGCATTCCGATTCGAAAATGAAATCTTAGGAACAGTCATGTAATTGTTTCGACTTATTTTTCAGAAGTTCTACGTTTACTGTTCGATTACTTCAAAGTCATTTTACTTTACACATATGTTCAAAAATCAGATATCTTTTTTTAGCACGTCTTTTGTAAAAAAAGATCGTGCTTATGTCATCGATTTCTCCGTCCGTCCGCTTGTACCCACGGTATCTCTGCAACTATTAGTCCGATTTAAAAAATTCTTTTTGCATTGGAAAGCTTGAAATATGCGAATGATGATCCTTTATTTCGTTTTTTCTTACGATGTACAATTTCTCCGCTAGAGGGCGTAAATGCAGATGATGTCGAATTCAAAAATACGTTTTATTCCACATATTTGCTTCTAAACATCCGATTGAAAAAAAATCATTTATCTTTCGATTCCATTTATGCCGAAGAGTATTTTGAATATAGTTTCTTTTTCAAATTACGCATAGATTTTCCGCTAAGTGGCGTAAAAGTAAATTGCATTTTTTCCGATAACTCTTCTTCTAAAACTCCGATTTGAATTTTTTCTTTCAGCGGATACATCTCCTGATGCACAATCTTTTACATGTAATTTCGAATTTTTGGCAAAGAATACTTTGGCCACCAGGGGGCGTATAAGTGTTAATTTTCGCTTCTGATGTATTTGCCATAGAAACTGGGCTTCTAAAATATCGATTGAAAAATTTCTTTCGTGGACTGATGCCACTTACATCGATAAACCATTTCGGAATATTTTCTTCCTAAAATATTCCACAGTTTCTCCGGCAGGGGGCATAGATGTATATCTTATGTTTGTCAATATCTCGACTTCTAGGAGTCCGATTTGAAAAATTCCGTTTTTGTTTGATAGTGTTTTCTGTGTGACATGTTTTTCATATAATTTCAAAATTTTCAAGTAATTCATAGACTTTTCGCTAGGGGGCGTAAGGGTAAATTGCGTTTTCCACTACATCTCTGCTTCTAAATCTCCGATCAGAAAAATTCTTTTGCACCGGATACAGCTCCTGATGGGAAATCGTTTGCACATAATTTCTGATTTTTGTGAAAAAATGGTTTGGCCACCAGAGGGCGTAAACCTTAATTTCCGCTTCTGATGTATTTGCAGCAAAATATGAGCTTCTAAATTCTCGATTGAAAAAAAGTCGTTTTTAGACCGATACTACTCATGTCGACAAACCTTTTAGAAACATTTTCTTCTTAAAATAGTGCATGGTTTCTACGCCAGGGGCGTAGATGTATATCTTGTTTTTGTCAATATATCGATTTTTAAAAGTCCGATTTAAAAATTCCTTCTTTGTTGGATAGTGTTTCCAGTGGGACACGTTTTTCTTATAAATTCAAAATTTTCAAGTAATTCATAGACTTTTCGCTAGGGGCGTAAAGGTAAATTGCGTTTTCCCCTATATCTCTGCTTCTAAATCTCCGATCTGAAAAATTCTTTCTGCACCGGATACAGCTCCTGATGGGAAATCGTTTGCACGTAATTTCAAAGTTTTGTAAAAAATTGTTTGGCCACCAGGTGGCGTAAGTCTTAATTTCCGCTTCTGATGTATTTGCAGCAAAATATGAGCTTCTAAAATCTTGATTGAAAAAAAGTCTTTTGTGGACCGATACTACTCATGTCGACAAACATTTTAGGAACATTTTCTTCTTGAAATAATGCATGGTTTCTACGCTAGGGGCGTAGATGTATATCTTTTTTTTGTCAATATCTTTAAGTCCGATTTGAAAAATTCCTTCTTTGTTGGATAGTGTTTCCGATGCGAAATGTTTTTCCTATAAATTCAAAATTTTCAAGTAAATCATAGACTTTCCGCTAGGGCGCACAATAGTAAATTGCGTTTTCTGCTCCTAAAACTCCGATTTGAAAAATTCTTCCTGTATCGCATACAAGACCTGACGGAAAATATTTTTCACGTAATTTCTAATGTTTGGTAAAGAATGGTTTGGCCACCAGGGGTCATAAGTGTGAATTTCTACTTCTGATGTATTTGTAGCAAAATCTGGGCTCCTGAAAACTCGACTAACATTTTTTTCTTAGACCGATACCACTCATATGGATAAACCTTTTGTGAATACTTTCTTCCTAAAATAATGCATGGTTTTCCCACCAAGGGACATAAAGTCACATCTTATTTTTGTCGATAACTCTGTTTCTAAGAGTTCGTAAGGTCACGATTCCATTTACAGCAATATCTGAGGGATTAAAGACCCGATTGAAAAACTTCTTTCTTCCGTCAGATACTATTGTTTTCCATACCGGTTCCATTGCCTTTGAATAGCTTTGATAAATTTACTTTGCGTCAGAACGAATTCAAAAGACGTGCTTGTTACACCCGAAAATTCGGTGTCATCTTTCTTGTTACAATTTTTAGTACAAACTGCTTCGAAAGAAAAACATTTGTTTTGCTTACCTTTAAAGTTTCGTATGCGCTGGTTCCTTCCATACATCCACATTGGAAGTTTCTTTTTCTGATAGCTTCTACCAAGTCCTGGAGTGTGTTGATTGGCGCTTCTCTCCCGGGAACGCTTAGAAAGGACATTAGCGTTCCGCTGTAACTGGACTGGACAACAACTGCAAACATCAACCATAATCCAATCAAGAACTTTGACAATGCGGACTGGAATTTTTCCACAGGACCGCCTGAAGTAAATGTGAGTTTCTTGAGCAGAAGAAGCCAAGAGGAGAAAAACTTGTGGACAACAGAGAAGCTAAACATAGACTACAATTCAGAATTCAAAAAAAGAAGGTTTTTAGTTTAGTTCATCACGATCTAGAGTTTTGTTACACTGAAAATTCCTAGTATGTTTAACTCAGGTATAAATAAAACTCTAAAATTTTTAGGAGCCAGCCCATAAAGAGACATGAAAAGAAATATGTAGATCAGTCAGCGGAAAAACCATACATGCAGAATTGTGATGTTCAACTCTCAAAAATAATTTCTTGCTTCTCATATATTGTAAAATAATTATTACTACATTCGCAGTTAAAACTCAGAAAAATTATACACTGGTATTGAAGAGCGTGAGTCGAAAGTTTTGCAACACTTAGATCACTTTATGTCCTCATACGTACCTTTAAGACGAATCCTAACTAGAATTCAAAGTATAGGCCATCGTGTTGCACCGCCTTTAGCCATCTGTCTGCCAGATCTTTGATTCCGCGGGAGTACCAGTTCTTGTCCTTCGAGGCGAAGAACTTCTTCGCCTTACCTGCCGTCTCCTCCTGGTTGTTAAAGTGCCTCCCGCGAAGGAAGTGGTCCATGGACCGGAATAAGTAATAATCCGACGGGGCCAGGTCTGGACTATATGCTGAGTGTGGCATTAGTTTGATGCCCTCGAGTTCCTGGAGTTTTACCCGGATCGTTCTCGCGGTATGAAGCCAAGCATTGTCCTGCTGTAGGAGAGCACGCTTTCTGTTCACCATCTCCGGATACTTCTCCTCCAAAACGACATACATCCGCTCCAGCTGTTCAGCGTAGAGGTTAGCGTTGATGGTCCGACCGTCTGGAACAAATTCGTAATGGATTATCTATTCTAAATTCCACCAGACATTCCACCTTTATCACCCTCTATCACGTTGAGCCCGAAGCGCCCACATTTGGCCACAGGTTCAGAAATCTGGCCCAGGCTCAAGCACTGCCGTTGTGTGTTAGGATTACGGAAATGGACCCACTTTTCATCGCACGTAACAATTCTCTCGATGAAACGTACATTGAGTTTTCTAGGAATTTCGTTCACACTTCCACTCGGGGGTTTGTTTCAGCTGGCGTCAGTTCGTGAGCGACAATACGGCAGCTCCAGTAAACCTTGCCGAGATCCTGACGGTGACGAACCACGGTAGTCAGCTCTCCTGATAATCTCCAAGTGCTGGTTGTCGGATTTGTATCTGCTGCCTGGCGCACGGCCTCCGAATCCACGGTTCTCAGCCTACCTGATCTTAGCTGATCTTCGAGGTTTCTGTCACCTGAGCGGAATATCTTGAACCATCTTGTTGGGGTGCTGTGGTCCATGGAACGATCCCCTTTCGCATGACAAATGTTTGGTGTTTGCTTGAGCAGCGATATGGCCCAGTTCAAACTCGTGAAGCAAAAGTTCCCTTATTAGCTGATTGTGGCTTTTGATCTTTTAGGTGTCCCAACCACAGACAGAACGACGACAAGCAATGCTGTTCACAGCAACGACTACCACTTTATATCCCTTTCGACTGACTGCAGTGCACGACTTGAACTAGTTTAAACACGTGACATACTCGCCGCAGTACATGCCTTTATGCAAATATTGCAAAACTTTCTGCTCACCCTCTGTAATAGATCTATGGAACAGCCGTGGGTGTTACCAGGAATGAGGGACCGTCATGGCTGTTACGAGTATGCTCATAGGTTCTTTACACGATTGCTTACAAATTTGACTTATTAAATAAACATATATTTATAACCTTTGCACTTTATGTCAACTTTTCGAACGGGAAGCATGGCAGCGATACCCAGTAATCCAAATTTCCGACAGCACAAAGCGATGCAAATCCGTTAAATTCCCTCTCGCCCTCTCGAAGCTGCAATTGGTCTCGGTCAGGAACACCGGATTGGTATACTTCCGAAGTAATTTTTTTACTTTACATTACTAATCGTTCTTTTCCTTTATCGTTAGGGAAAGTTCCTATTAGGTGTGTTGACACCACACTTGATCCTATTGTGGTGCAATTTGACGAGAAACAATGTTTTCAAATAAGCCTGAAAATCATTAGACACATTTAATATCTCTAATGATTTTCAGGCGCTATGGAGATTGAGTGCCTCGGATTTTTCTGTCCCTCGTTTAGCATTTATTTCTAAATCATTCCACAGAATTGTTTAGATAGAGATGATTACGCTATATTCGAAGTTCGAATGAAGCAACGTCAGTCCAATGCCCCTTGTAACTGAAAGCCTGACAGCTTGTTCATGACGTCATCGTAAGTGGATCACGTGTTTGTTTCCAGAGCTCGTCAGCCAAATAAAATACATGGTTTCTGGTGTAGTCTAAATAGGCAGAATCGAAAATGTTGAAATGCAGTGGTTATTTGTGGTAATTTTTGAAGCAAAACTGACTGCATTTGTGGTAAAACACAACTATAGGGAGCGCTGAGTTATGTTACGAAACAAGCCAATTCCGTTTTTATCGCTTCAGTTCGTTTTGTAACGCGAAATGCCGTAAAAAACTAATATATGCAAGCATC
Source organism: Macrothele yani (assembly GCA_039090855.1). Lineage (NCBI taxonomy): Eukaryota > Metazoa > Arthropoda > Arachnida > Araneae > Macrothelidae > Macrothele > Macrothele yani. The sequence continues at coordinate 133,675,957 of CM076995.1, read as the reverse complement.
TTCTAATAATTCCGTCTATTCGGGTTCTGCTTATTTTCGTCAACAGACGAACACGGGAAACGAGAATGTGGTCCACCTATGCTGACGTCATAAAGAAGTTTTTAGGCTTTCAGTTTCAGAGGGCGTTGGTCAGGCACACACTAGAGCTGAGACTGGCTGGGCCCGAGCCCGAAAGCCCGAAGCAGAGCCCGGGCACGAATCGGGCTCGGGCTGTAGAATATTTACTACGGTTCGGGCTCCGGCGGGCTCGGGCTCTTAGAGAGAAGGAGGGCGAGATAAATTTTTTTATATACAAATGTGATTTTATATGATTTAGCACATGAGGCTTTTTATAATCGGTAAATGGAATTATTCGGCAACTGGTTCTGCTTAGAGAGCGTGCATTCGAGATGGCTATTTATTCCGGGCTTTGCCATTTCTGCAGAGAAGAAAAAGCTTTTTCCAGAACTATAGACATTAGATAGTTGATAGCATGGCGACGATCATTTACCCCTATCTCCACGCAGTAGCTCTCTGCCAATTCTATTTAGCAATGTCCATATTGCAGCGCATTATGGTGCGATACTATTAGCATTACTTGAGCAACATACAATTGCAGAACCGCCCAATAATTTTGGATGCCCGGCCGCCCGAGTCACTTCAGGTGGAAACAAACGGTCAAGGAAAATCGTCCAGTTACATTGTAAAAATATATAGAGATCCCTTCCAACCATTCACTATTTGAGAAATACGTTGGTTAATTGCAGGAGGAGAAGAGGGTGAAAGTGTGGAAAAGGAGATGTTTTTTATTGATAGTTGAACAGGTTAGCCAGTTTTCGGGCTCGTTCGGGCCCGGGATTTATCTTGCAATATAAAATTCGGTCTCGGATGGGCTCGGACGGGCTCGAGCTTCAAAAATTGAGCCCGAACTCAGCTCTAGCACACACACGTATTGGAAATGCACTGAAGAAAAGAGAGAGCTTTGTGATAACTCATGTTTCGTAGACGAAGATAGAATTTCTTACAAAGAATTTAGTAGATAAATAAGAATTCTGTTGTGAAATACTGGTGACTAGAATTCCAATGATGTAGCAACGGTATGGTCAAATCGACTGACGCCGAAGCACATTTATGTATCAATGCTTTTCACGCGAGGGCCAACTTGAAAAACATACATGTAAATTACATAATTAATTACTCACCTTACAGTGTCTTCATTTTTCCATCGAAAGTCAAGAGTCTCTATCAATCTGCTCATTCACCAGCTATATGTACTGGACGTCTTCTTTAAAGAGAGATTCATCAAAATGATGGCAAATAAAGTTGGGTTAAATTTTGAGTGAGTAGGTATCTTTCCTGAATTCAACATACCTGAGACATGAATGTTGTTGTTTTTTTCCCATTGTGCCGGCTTTGTTTACTCCTTGGAACTATTGTGCAAACAAATAGTGGGGAATTCCCGTATTTAAGCAATTAAAAATATTACACGTGCATAATTTGGCCAAAATCAAGTTGGCAGTTGAAAGCTAAAACTGAGATCTATAGTACCTGTGAGCGCTGTACTATATCGTGAGAAAGTTCAAAACAGGGATTTCCAAATTTTAAAGCGCCGTACTAAACAAAATTAAAACAAAAAATAGTTGGAATCGTACATAACGGACCCGCAGTCTGGAAAACAAAAATAATGAAAATTAACCCAGAAAGTACTTTAAGGAGCCACGGTCACGAATGACATAGCACATACTTTTTTCTTTTTCTTACAACCCTACGAAACTTGGTCTTTACCTGGTTTTCAAAGACGGCTGCCAATTAACTTCAATGCATTGTGGCTATGGAATGATAATGTACTGCAGTTTGCAACTGGATTGGTTTTGTATCTCATTTTCAGATGCATTTCAAACTAAATTGAGAGAGATTTTGTGGTTTCTATATCAGAATTTTCGCGATGCCGCGCATGAGTAGTAATTAAGTGAAATGTGAAAAATATTAATATATGTTATGCAAACTTGATATGAATCTCAACTTGCGTAGAATATTTCTGTACTCAGATACCAAACTGGAAAGAGGTTCTTCAGCAATGAAGCCCGTAAAAAGTTATTTTAAAAACGGAATGGAGTCTGAGACTTTAGATGATATTCTTCAGCAATGATAGGTGTAAAAAACGGTTTCAGAAACAGAATGGATGCTGAATCTTTAACTCACGATTTCTTTCTGTGTTCAAAAACTTTAACTCACGGTCAGTTTGTGAGCTTTTCAGAAAAGAAGCAAAGACGTTCTGATGTAAAGCCATATGGCCGCAAGTATCCACGTGAATCAGTGTGATTCTGAGTGATGCTATCTATAATATTACCGCATCACCAATGTCAACTCCTTCGAGCAGTTTCCTCCTCTTCGTAAGTGCATGATTTCTTGTCTACTTGTCGCTGATATGTTGCACTTTCACTTCGAAAACATTCTGGTTTATGTTCTTTTGCACCCTGAATCCTTGTTTTTCTGATACGTAAAACCTTTTAACGTTTACAAGTGCTTCCATGGAGAGGTATGTTACTCAAAGGTCATCGGAGAACACTAGCGTGGAAATTTGGGTATGATGGCAGAAACTATTCCAATGACTAATAAAGGTTGCTATTGTTTTTAATTTTCCGCAGTTTCATTAATGTCTCTTAGCAGTATTTTTGACTAATATATGTTTTTCATTACGACCAAAAACGATGCAAACGCGAATTTTGAAAAAAAAGTAGTAAACAGGAAAATATGCTTCACAAAAGTAAAATATTGCTATTACATATCGCATAGGAAATTTGCTGCATAAAATTATGTGAACAAATGTTGTTCTATTCGGGTGTCAATATCCTTTTGTGATTATTTTTTTAAATTTTAGCGCTGTTGCTGCTCGTATATGATCACGTGTTTTGATAGGTTCAATAAGCAATAAAATTTCCTGCACTGTTACTTTTATTCTTGTTTCTGTTTTTAGAGTAATATTATTTTGTTTATATGATTCCGCCTTTAATGGTCTTCCAGTTGCGTTTTGGCCGATGACAATTTGAAATGTGCTGTATTAGAAGAGATAAGCGTTAACCCGAAGTTGTAAAAGATGAGCACCAGAATGTCGAATAGAAGATGATATGGATGGTAATTCAACGCCTGTTAGAGTGAAAAAATTGCGTCATATAAAAGGAAAATTGTTTACAGAAATCAACGTATGTGCAAGGAATCCCTGATATTTTTCGTCCTGAACGCTCGATCTCTAAAAACTGATCAAATAATTAATCTTTTTAGTTCTAAAGCAGAAATGCAGTGTATATGAAAAATGTAAATGACGTTACGGTATCATTCTCCACAGGAATTTTAGTAATAAGGAATATCTTCTGATAAAACTGAAATTTTAGTCCTTGTTTGTCAGCGTGGAATATTGAAATATCACTGTGCCGTTCCTAGGGTTGAAATAAAGTTACTGTTTCAATGCATTAAACTTCTGCTATAATAATTTCCATCCAAAATATGTACTTCAGTATGCTGGAAACTACATTGACTTAGATATTAACTCGCTATATAATTTGTACGTAAAATATCAGTTTGTATTCTTAGAGTAATGAGGAAAATGCAAGTTAGTTGATGTTATTTTAGTGCGATAAGAACAAAATTCATCACCTTCGTTGCAAAGAATCCCAACCGTATACCAGAATGTGCGTCGTAGGCTAGTAGGTTTCCTTTTATCCTGGTTTATCCGATTTTTCAGCACGCATTGCATGATTAATACGTTGACAACAAGGGCGAAAAGGATTAATGCCCACACCTGAAAAAGAAAAAGAATAGGAATTCTTTCTTGAAATGTTATTCACTCAAACGATCCTGAAGCACTATAACTTAGACTTTAGTACAATACAATTACACTACTTGGAGATTCGTCAGATTATATTTTCTTAACTTCGTAGTCCTTTTAGTTCAATATTCAGATTATCTTGAAAATCGGTGACGGTCAGAACGCTAACGAAGCCATAATGATTTAAATACACTGTTGGCCACCCAAAATGCAGCACCAAGAAGGAAGCTTCCGATTGGCCTGAAAATCGCAGCATGCGTCGCCCGCGAGAGGACATGCAAACGATTAGCATTGCAGGGCATATGCAAATAATGTGCGCCCGGCTCGCCAACGAGAAGCACTATAAGAAGGGTGCACAGAAGGCGGAGTCTAAGTAGTGGAAGTGTGTTGTGCTGGCGGACCTGTGCGTGGGAAGCTTCCTGATGCCTCGTCGCAGAATACGGCAGTCATTCCAGCAGGTTTCGGAGTTCGACAGATGACGAATAGTGGCTTATCGCGAGAGCGGTTTATCGTACCGAGACATCGGCGCCCGTATGGGACGACATCCAGCCACAGTGAGGCGAGTATGGATTCGGTGGGTGCAGGAGGGACGGACGGACCGACGTTAGCGATTGACACAGCAGCGGCACACCACCGACCGAGAGGACCGGCATGTTGTGCGGCGGGCATTGACAGCTCGCATCGCCACATCACGAACGTTAGCGCAGGAATTAGGGTGTGTTGCACAACAACCTGTGTCAGTACGTACCGTTCGACGTCGTCTGCAGGAGCGGGGACTTGTCGCACGGCGCCCATTGTTCCGATTACCATTGACGTTACACCACCGGCGAGTGCGGCGGCAGTGGGCCGTTGAACGCCGCACCTGGACTACGCAATGGCACGACATTGTCTTCTCCGACGAATCCTGTTTCTGCCTACAACACCACGATGGTCGGATCCGCGTGTGGCGGCACCGTGGTGAGAGACTGTATGTCGCCTGCATTATGCATTGCCATACCGGTCCGTCGCCTGGCGTTATGGTTTGGGGCGCAATTGGATATGACACCCGCACCCATTTGGTACGCATCGCCGGTACACTCAACAGCCACCGCCACAACTCCAACGTTTTGGAGCCTGTAGTCCTCCCTTATCTGCAGGACCTGCCAGCGGCCACGTTTCAACAGCAGAATGCGCGCCTGCACGTGGCACGCATCGTGCAATAATTTTTCATGGCCCGCCAGGTGTCACTGCTGCCGTGGCCCACCTGTTATCCCGATATGTCGCACATCGAACACGTCTGGTCGCTGATCGGCAACCGAGTGGCCCGGCAAGCACCACCCGCGGCTACGCCTGATGAACTGTGGCAACGTGTGGAAGCAGCCTGGACCAACATATCCCAAGCCCACATCCAAAGCCTCTTTTGTTCGATGCCGCGGCGTGTAGCGGTCGTTATTCACAGTCATGGAGGCCACACGAACTATTGATTTCCGCGTGTTCCGCAAGTCGCACTGGCCTGTAAGCTAAATCGTTTTATCTTTGTATCTGTTGTTATGTGTCCAGTAAATCTGGCTTTGCTAACTCGTGTCCTTCTTGGTGTTGCATTTTGGGTGGCCAGCAGTGTATATAACTGTGTATCCATAACAAATTTCATTAAAATGTGTTCATTAGTTTTTCAGAAATTCGCCAAAATGTGCAGATTCACCTAATTTTGAACATCAGTGTATTTTTTACCGCACACAGAGATCACGGCCTGTCTGACGTGTTGGAGTAAGCCATTTATGTGACTAGTGTACCTGATAAACTGGCATCTCAGTGTATTTGGTCAACGTTTTATTCCGTGAAGAACTGCTTTTTTCGGATTTAATAACTTCGTGAGGATCAAAAGCTGTACAGAGTAGCACGTCTCAAACTTCAAGTCTACTGGTTCCAGAGAAGGGATAGAACCAGTACCTTGAAATGAAACACAGTACTGATGTCGCATACCTGGACCCAATGTAGCCAATAGCCAAAGTCCCGCCCTATTGGCTACATTGGGTCCAGGATTGTAGTGATCAGAATATACACTTATGACAAATTACATGAATTTATACTTCAGGTATTAATGAGGTATTCTGTAAAGTAAACAGTTATGTATGCTTTCTTACCTTGTAAATTACAGAATTGCTCGATGTTTTACATCAAGTGAATTTACTGTAAGTATTATGTGTACAGCATCATCATCTTCTTCATTCGTTAAGCATGCGCTTCTGAATGAAGGCCTCCCCAAATTTCTTTCACATGTTTCTCCCTTGAGTCAGTCTCCATGTCACTCCGATTTGCTTTGAAATTTCACACTTTACTTTTGACCGCAAATTTCCAAACCACACTCTGCAGCTCTGAGGACAGTTTTTGCAAAAAGGACTGTCGTCAGTAAAACCAAGATGGGTTGTAATGTCTAAGAACATTAATGCATGTGTGTTAGCAGCCCCGGTGGCGCAGTGGTCTAAGGCGTTGGCCTCTGATCATTCGTCCGTAAGGGGTCCGGGTTCAAATCCCGTCAGGCATGGATGTTGTGTTTGTCTTACGGCACTGGCTATCTTCCTTCCCTGGAACAAGTGGCTCTAAATTAGGGACGGGCGACTGCTTATAGCCCATTGAGTTGCTCACGGTGGTCGTTAAACCTCCAATACAAAAAAATGTGTGTTAATCTTACTTAGTGCCTAAAACACAAGAAAAACTAAAAGTAAGGAACATTAATGCATGTGTGTCAACCTTACTTAGTGCCTAAAACACAAGAAAACTAAAGGTAAGGCCCAGTAAATGAAACAGTAAGAAGCAACCTTTTACGTTTATTCTTTACAACACTCAGCTCTCCACACAAATTCACAATGAAGACACAATTGCTAAATTGATGAACTGGTTAGCCGATTATAAATGGTAACGCAACTCGTAAACTATAGCTCGCAAGGCTGACTAACGTAACGTATTTTACAAACAATATAATCTCCTAAAATTCCCCTTGAATTATGGTTATAGTCGCTTTTATCACTTTCGTTCTGTCTTATCATTTCTCTAACCGTTAGTGTTGCCAAACGTAAAACGGAAACTAAAAGTTCAGAAATGAATAACGTAACCAAGATATAACCCAACTTATGCAAGAAAGGAAAACTCAAAGTATAAGTTAGACTTAGACATACGTCACAAACCTCATCAAATAATGAAGATGCCTGAGTAGAAAAGTTAGGAATGAAATCGTCCGAAGAATCCTGTACAGTTTTGTTCTACGTATAATAAAGAACGAAAATTGTCCTTTAATAGGGAATTAAATGAATTAAAATTCATTTCAAAACTTCAGCTCCAGTAAAAATTCGATCAAATCCCGATCAGGAAGCTCTTCATCACAGCCGTTTGACCAGGAGGAAATATTTATGTGGTTTAACCAACGTCTTCCAGTAATAGAAAGCCTAACATCTTATTTATGACGTCATCGTAAGTGGACCTCATGTTTGTTTCCAGGGCTCGTCAGCCAAATAAAATACGAGGTTTCTGGTGTAGCTTGAACAGGAAGAATTTCTGATGCTCAAATGAAATCGTTATTTTGTGTATCGTAACCTACTAGACTCTTGATACAGCACAACTACTGTATAATACTAGTAGACAAGCCAATTACGTTCTTATTGCAACTTAGTTAGTTTTGTGATACAAAGTACTAGGAACAAATAATATGCACAAACATCTGCTGTTCCGTCTGTCCAGGTTCAGCCTATTCTCGTCAATAGACGAGCACGGGAAATGAGAATGTGCTCCATCTATGATGACGTCATGAACAAGTTGTTCAGCTTTCAGTTACAGGAGGCGTTCGTTTAACCAGCTGATCTTTTCTTTAAAATGAATAACAGTTGTGAAGAATCGGATCAGTATTAATCTTGCAGCCATGCTAAGGAAATGGATGTGCTTTCTTCCGTTGCAGGACTAAGCGGTAAATCTTAAAAGGTGCATTTAACAATAACTGCGCTCGCATAACGACTCCTCAGAAAAAATTGTATGGCTATCCTTTCTGTTTTCGACATAAAAATCAAAATATTTATCATTACAATTGTGTCAAAAATTTTGAAATATAAAATTACATTTACCTCTTTTGTGAACGGCATAATAACAGCATACACCTTGGATCTACTTGTGGGTCTTTTAGTGAGGATAATTGAATTCTCAATTGTGTAGGTGATATGTGTAGTCACACGCTTCACTCCTTGAATGTGTCACAGCAATGCATCCAACGGCAATATCAGCTTCCTTTGTAAAAAAGTAAGTTTCAAATTATGTTTAAGAATTAGATTGTGTAGTTGATAATGTGTGTAATGAATCACATATTACCAGTCAACATTCAGAGGGGATTCTGCTTAACACAGTTATTTACCACGCTGCTAGTAGTTGAACATTAAGAACGCATTGTTGATGCAAAGAATGCTGGCCCATTTATGGTGTTTTAATATTTTGAAGCCTTTAGCTTTTTTTTTTTTTATTGGAGGTTTAACGACCACCGTGAGCAACTCAATGGGCTATAAGCAGTCGCCCGTCCCTAATTTAGGGTCACTGGTTCCAGGGAAGGGAGAGAGCCAGTGCCGTAAGACAAACACAACATCCATGCCTGACCGGGATTCGAACCCGGACCCCTTACGGACGAATGATCAGAGGCCACGCCTTAGACCACTGCGCCACCGGGGCGGTGCCTTTAGCTTTAGCCAATTACTTGTTGAACAAAAACACACAAAGTCTAACCAAATAACGTCCAGACTTCATAAAAATGAGAACAACTTACGTTAAATTATAAATTACTTATTCCTATCAAATGTAAAAGTCACACGGCTGTAAAATTTCGCTATGACATCAGTGGGTAATATACAGAAGCAATCACATGCAAGCATTATGCTTCCGTGGTATCAAATTAAGATTCCAATGCAATTCAAACACTAACATCTCACAATCGTTCCACCCTCTCATCACCATAACCATCATAGACCCATTTGCTCTGGACGTAAGTTTCATTTACCTTTGAACCACTGTCAGTGTAGACGAAACGTATAAGAAAACTCGGGAAAGTGACGAGCCGTTCAGAGTTAAAAATTAACGGAGAAGAAAGAAAATTTACACAAAAGTCGAGACTCAAAATAAATGTTGCATTAGAGATACACATCACATATGTTTAACCAAACACTGCGTTAATCAGAATTTAACTAAATAATATTTTACTTTTCTTAGTTGTGCGTCAAAAAACGTAAAAATGTACTGTGTATGTATACAGGGTGCATAGGAAAGTCCCTTTAGCCTGAAATAACTTGCGAACGGAGAGAGGTACAGTTATGCAAGTGAGATAACGTTATAGAAAAGCAACTATGCCCGATCGAATGCAACCAATAGCAGCGCCCCTATGACTAAATGCTGGTTAGCCATTTCAAATCGAAAACGAAACAAAAAGAGCAAAATTTTCAAATACAAAGTTGTAGAACATAAATTAATTAGTACAAAACGACTAGAGCATAAATTAATAAGTACAAAACGACATTTGTTTCACACGGATAAGATAAATTGTCGCCTGAATACCCTAAAATGTCCGAAATCGATGCGCGACCTGTTGTGTGAACGTTTGAAGGGAACAGGCATAGGTATGAGCGAATACACACAATTTATTGCATAAATGCGTACTTATGTCAATAAAGTTTGATGACGTCAGACAAAACAAAAGCAAAAAAGGCAAACTGACGCACAGTGATAAAAAGTTAATGTCGTTGTATTCGTGAAAGTAACTCTGCATGCACATTCCTCGGCATGGAAGGTGTCACACTATTGCAAGCATCTGTAACACGACGACGTAGATCCAGCAGACTTGTAGGCGCTGTTGCACACACCTGATTTTTTACGTGACTCCACAGGAAGAAATCCAACGGAGTGAGGTCAGGCAATCGTGGAGGACATTCAACAGCACCACCATACCCGACGATTCGTTGCCCAAAACAATAAGTGAGAAAGCGTCGCACTGCTGCTGAGTGAAGCTCGCCATTATCCCACAGCGTACGTAGACCGAAATTTCTGATCAGGGTACATCTTGCTACTGGTTTTTATATCGTAGGTACGGTACAGCGTGTAACGTATACTCTAGATTCAGTTTCCTTTTGATTTTACTATCTCTTGTTATTTTATTTTCCTATGCAAATTATCTTCTCACTTAACGAGATGTTATTTCTCCCGCTGAATGATATGTGGCAACGAGTGTAAGTCATGACGTGGTGGTATGCAGTATATATAGGCGCGCTCAACTATACCAAAGAAGCTTCATTTTATGTGATAGGTTCTTCTTAATTATTGTTATGCGATTCTACGAAAGTTCGGATATTCAGTAGTAGTGTGATTTGTTGAGAGTGTGTTTGATAATACCAGGAGTTCTCCAATAAAAGGTTTAAAGTGAGTACGTTTTCTCAGTTCACATTATTGTCAGACCTCTGTCTGGCCGTTAAGTCTCTTTCATTAAGTGTCTCCATTAAGTCCAGGGTATATTGTGTTTACCGCTCTAATAAGGAGCCTTCAAGGTACTAATGTACTAAAACCGAAGTTATAGTACTGATATTCAAGATAATGAGGAACGCTGAGTAAAAAGAAGTTCCATATTCAATGAATTTATTGCACGTGCGAGTCTTGCCTAAACAAACTCTAGCACTTTGAAGATTAGGTACACTTTAGCTACATCAAGTAACCTTCCAATAACCCTAACGTGACTTAATGTAAACTTCCCTGCACTACGCGTCCAGCGGATAACTTTATTCATTATAAACGTCACAATCTGCATTTGCATACGGCTACATTTGCGAAATCTGAATATGCAGAATTGGAATCGTCGCGCATGGATTTCGGACATTTTAGGGTATTCAGACGACAATTTATCTTATCCGTGTAAAACAATTGTACTAATTAATCGATGCTCTACAACTTTGTAGTTGGAAATTTTGCTCTATCTCTTTTCGTTTTCGATTTGCAATGGCTAACTTCCGCATTCCGCCACTAGGGGCGCTGCTATTGGTTGAGTTCGATCGAGCGTAGTCGGTTTACTATGCCGTTATATTACTTGCATAACTATACCTTTTTCCGTTCGCAAGTTATTCCAGGCTAAAGGGACTTTCCAATGCACCCTGTATGCTGAGTTAGCTTTGCATTAGGAACACTACCTAATAACGCGCTGGTCCACCTTTCTGAGCAATCACGGCTCGCGAGCGCCTAGGAAGAGATACAACAAGTCATCGAAGACCTATATGCTCGCTGAAGCAGCAGCTCCGTCAGTTCACACTCATTCCGTGGAGGAGGATCAGCAGTTCTCACACCCCGTTCTAGCATATCCCACAAATGTTCAATTAGGTTACAATCGGGGAAGTTTGCGGTCCAAGGCAATGGGACGAATTCGTACTCGTGTTCCTCCAAACACTCAGTCGTTATATATCGTCGGCCAATAGGTCCCTGTAGCGTGCATCATTCGGTGTTTTTGGGATGATAGCCAACGGACTTGGGGCTTGCTAGTAAAAAGCTCCCCAGACCAGAACATCACCTCCACCAGCCTGTTGAACTCCAACTATGCAACCAGGGAACAGGGCAACATGACTCCATATACGAATGCAGCCATCAAAATGGCTCATCAGGAAATGGAACTCATTACTCCAGATGAAAATCTTCCATCTGCCAAGGGTCCATTGCCGAAGTTCCTTGGCCCATGCGAGACGCTGTTCACGATGACTGGGCGTCAGCATGGGTACCCTCTTTGGTCTCCGGCTGTGAAACCCCAGGCAAAGCAAAGTACGGTGCATGGTGCATGTGGAAATCGATTGAACTGCACCGCTGTTGTTCTGGTGGGTGAGCTGGGTTACTGTTGCACGCCTTTGCTGGGATACCAGTCGACGGTCACCTCTAGAGTCAACCGCGCGTGGCTGACCAATATGAGCCCTTCTGTTGGATATCTCTGCATATTTAATCCAGTCCTAGTACACCCTTGATACAGTAGTACGGGAGCATCCAATAGATGCGACTGATTCCAAAATTTTGGCACCTATTGGTTTACGTCGCTACGTTTTCCCATTCTGGCAAATGTTTACTGATTACAAACAGAGGATACCAATGCAAAATTTATCGCACGTGACGTTCATATCAAGCGGTACTTTTGTTGTTACTCCGAATATGTAACACAGGGGATATTCCTAATACAAAACTAACTCAGTATATATGCTTCTCTGTACCTTCAGAAAGGTGACTGCATATTTCCAGTTAGTTTCCACAGCCATACATGTAGCCATCTTGAACCTTCCACATGACTTGGGCCTGCATCTTGTCTTCCAATCGGTCTCCACTTCGGTTCATCTCTTAAATGTCTCACACTCATTTGCAACAAATCTGCTATCTCAAAATCCTTTCTGCCGCCCCGGTGGCGCAGTGGTCTAAGCGATGGCCTCGGATCATTCATCCGAAAGGGGACCGGGTTCGAATCCCGGTGAGGCACGCATGTTGTGTTTGTCTCACAGCACTGGCTCTCTCCCTTCCCTGGAACCAGTAACCCTAAATTAAGGACGGGCGACTGCTTATAGCCCATTGAGTTGCTCACGGTGGTCGTTAAACCTTAAAAGAAAAAAAAGTATTTCTTTACACTCCGCAAGAGCAATCTTTATGCTGCGTCTGATTTGCATAAGCCGATGTCATTTCCACTCATTTGCATACAACACCCTGACTCCGCATTACATTTCATTTGATTTTTTTTAAATGCAGGTTTAACGACCACCGTGAGCAACTCAATACGCTATAAGCAGCTATAAGCAATCGCCCGTCCCTAATTTAGGGCCACTGGTTCCAGGGAAGGGAGAGAGCCAGTGCCGTAAGACAAACACAACATCCATGCCTCAAATAAATAAACAAATGCATCGCTCTTTCCACTTTCCAGAAACACGAAACACATAGCAACCGAAAAATTGTTATTCGGTCACCGCCGGGGAATTGAATCCACGGATCTCTCGATATCTAGCCGAGCACGTTAGCCTTACACCACGATGGCGAACAATCCACGGTGCTATGTGTGTTTTTAAGCCAGCTTCTGACATCATAAATCCGTAAGATGGGCTCAGCTACTGAGACGTCTCTATCTGGTAGGCATTAACGGCACTGGCTATATATTAATTATAGCAGTTAAATCCAAAGTGAAAATCCTCAAAATACGTGGAGTCAGTAAATAAACAAATACATCGCTCTTTCCACTTTCCAGAAACACGAAACACATAGCAACCGAAACATTTTTATTCGGTCACCGCCGGGGAATGGAATCCACATATCTCTCGATATCTAGCAGAGCGCGTTAGCTTTACACCACGGTGGCGGTGACCGAATAACAAATTTTCGGTTGCTATGTGTTTCTGGAACGCGGAAAGAGCGATATATTTGTTTAATTACTGACGCCACGTATTTAGAGGATTTTCAACCCATGCCTCACCGGGATTCAAACCCGGACCCCTTTCGGACAAATGATCAGAAGCCATCGCTTAGACCACTGCACCACCGGGGGTGGCTCATGAGATACACCGAAGTTTCATGAATATCCAACTAATTTTTAACAAATCGTAATTGCGATTTTTCTATTTTTTCCTTAATTCCTGGAAACCAGTTTACATTTACCTACCCGTACCTGTGAAGTTATGTTACAGAAAGGGACCAAAATTGAAGACTCATCATTCCGCATTTCAGGGTCCCAGAGCAAAAATAATTTTTCAAATCGTTCTGATAGGAGCAGAGACGTACGGGCCCACAATTGGACTAACGAACATGGTGATAGCGTAAGCGCGTAATTTGTTTTCCAAAAGACATGCTGAAAAGAACCAGAGATGTAGAATAATCCTTAAACGATTGCATCACTAATGACTCAAAGGGTTGTCATTAGAACGGGAACTTAGTATCGCACCACTCGAAGCGGGAACTCTTCTGTCAAGTATTCTTGCAAGTGATCAGGCGTATTGATAATCGATACCCTCATGGCATTGCTAAGAAGGCATCTGACCTCACGAAAAAGATTTTACAATTTTTTTTGTGGAAACTACATATGAAACTAGTTATTTTTGAAATAGCAAACTCATATGATGCCAGGAATTTTTGACAGCAGCTTTGAATGAAGTATTGAGAAAAAATAGAAAAGAAATTTTTGGTATTTTTTTCAATAAATAAGTAAAATATTTGGAAATCATTTGTGCGGTTTTAGGTAGTGACAAGAAAGATGACACCGAATTTTCGGTTGTAGCGATCACGTCTTTTGAATCCGTTCTGACACGAATTAAATTTATCAAAGTTATTCAAAAACAATGGAACCGGTTACGAAAACAATCAACCAGTTTCAACAATCGATAAAATATCCAGAAATAGAAACATCCGCTTAGTTCCACCAGCGGCAAAAAAGCATGTTACGAAAATTAACAAATGGAGCCCAAAATGTATCTCATAGCACAAGGAAGATATCAGAGACAAAAATATTTTCAAATCGAACAGTTAAATAAGAAACAATATGCGAGAGAAGAAAACATTATATAATATAACTCCATGCCTTCTACCGGAAGAATTTTGCATAATGAAAAGTTGAAAATGAGGGGTGAAGAATATTCAGCATGGAAAAAGCTATCCTAATAAAAAATAACTTTTCAAATACGTCTCCCGAAAACAGAAATAACGAGAAGAAAGTTTCGACTTTATAACGAAGTAAATTTTTCCGTCATTTTTGTCCACGCCGGGGATCGAACCCGAGTCTACTTGTTCCGAAACAAATCGCTCTACCAACCGAGCTACGCAGACTTTCGTTCTCGCTGCTATCTGCCTTTATGTCGTGTGCGTCCTGCGGGGCAGGCACGTCACATCTCCCCCCCCTACCCGAAAGAGGGCTGGGGACATGGCCCACGGGTCAGCCGTGATCATGAATCGTCGTAGGCATCCATGCGCTGAAGAACGTGCACTTGAGAACTCCCAGCCAATCTGTTTTGTGGAATGCAACATCACACACATTTATTTTTCGAAGCGCTGAAGAAGGGATTCTCTTATTTTTCTTGTCTCGCGGTGTGGAAAGAACATCACACCACTGCGAGATCTTTAACGGCCGGGTCATCCAGGAAGTTCGGGCACCATTATAACGAAGTAAATTTCTCCGTCATTTTTGTCCACGCCGGGGATCGAACCCGAGTCTACTTATTCCGGAACAAGTTGGTCTACCAACTGAGCTACGCAGACGTTCGTTCTCGCTGCTATCTGCCTTTATGTCGTGTGCGTCCTGCAGGGCAGGCACGTCACAGCCATTACGACTCCTAGAGAGAAACCTGGGCATTATTTAAAGAGGATAATGCTCCACGTCTCTAGTGTAACGAATAGCATACAGTAAAGAAGAAATTTCTCAAAAGTGTTTTCAGAAGCGGCAATACAGCTGCAAATAGAAGTACACAAGCACCACCTACCAACAGAACTGTGAACTATAAAATTCCTCATATACTAGCCTAAAGTGTTCTACAAGGTAAATTTCATCCGGCGTTGAGAGAATTTTTTAAATCGCACATGTAGAAGCAGAGAAATTGAGATAAACAGATTAAGCATTTGCGCCCCCTAGCGGAAACATTGTGCATTGTGGGAAACAAAACGTAATAAAGGATCATCATTAGCACATTTCAAGTTTCCCAGAGCAAAAATCATTTTTCAAATCGGACTATTAGTTGCAGAGATATAGTGTCCCCAGGCGAACGGACGGGCAGACCGACAGAGGGACAAACCCCGGTAACATAAGCACGATCTGTTTTTTACAAAAGACGTGCTAAAAATTGGATGAAGGGAAAGCAGTTGTTCCAGAAATTGCGCGCGCGCGTGTGTGTGTGAGAGAGAGAGAGAGAGAGGCCCCTTTTCACGTTCATAACAATAGTTCCTATACATGAATATAAACAAGAGAATGTGAAAGAAATATGTTCAATTAATAATATTTCCATATACCAATAAGGATAAGGCGTTATGCATTACAGTTGTATGTACATAACTACGCGCCCTTCAGAATACCGTATAATAAGAAAAAGGTGTTCTTCTCAGTTACGAAGATACAGAGACTTGTGTAATTTTTCTTATAGCAAAATCGAAAGAAAAACTCTTTACTGTGTGCAAGCATTGTCGTATTATATTAGCTTTTTATAGTATACATTATTAGAGACTAAACTATTTAAGTAGTTTTACAATTTGTGTGTCATAATTCTCAATTGTTACCTAATTATTTGTTTACTTATGTTCTGTATTTTCGTATTAATCGGGGAAGGCCGTTAGACAATATAACACCACAGTTGCATTTTATGTGTGTGTGATCGTGAGACATTTAAAGAGGCTGGCCTCAGTACTCTAAAAGAATAAATTTGGCTTTTCATGACTAACTTCAGCGTAAGTGTTTAGTATTTCTTATTGGTATAAAACTAGGGCAATCATTTTAATTGCGACATGCACATTTGTATTACGCGCAATAAAGTGCATGCAATTTGGTTTTACGAAAACTACCTGTAGGTTCCAAAGAACTTGAATTATTAAAACGCCCACAAACCCAAGTTAATACTATGGAATTTAATTTCAGTAATTGAAAGCCAATAGATTTTCGGAAAAGGGCCTCGAACGGATTCTCTGCGGGAGGAGGGTCCGAAGTTTTTCCGGTACGGAACTGCAAGTGGTAACCTGTTCAAAACAAAATTAGTTTCATCAGAATTCTTATTATTATTCCTTCAACGTGTGCGTCGGACGCCTTTTACTTACAAAACTGAATGAAAGACGAAGGATCTGGTTAACTTTATACAATATTAATTACTTGAGTGATCCCACTCCAACAGAAAAGCGTTAATGCTAGAAAAACTGTCCTGTATGATATGGACTATTTCGATCACCGAGTGAGTAAGAAGTGGGGACCCCTCCTCACGGTCCGAACTGATAGTTTTAGAACTTCATCTTGTTCTTGGAGTTCT
Organism: Macrothele yani; assembly: GCA_039090855.1. NCBI lineage: Eukaryota > Metazoa > Arthropoda > Arachnida > Araneae > Macrothelidae > Macrothele > Macrothele yani. The sequence goes on along the minus strand of CM076995.1, from coordinate 133,659,166 downwards.
TAGACTCAGCCTTCCTCTTGTTTTATAACACCCGAAAGCCAACTAACCGAATTGGAAACTTGGTTTTTTGATGAAATCTGCACATATTCAATTAAATCCCCGTTCTCGATTAAAACCCTGTTCTCGAAAGTGATGTTTTGGAATATCATGTTCTCGCTAATTGCATTTTAGAAAGCACGTGTAAAATCTGATACGAAATGAGCTTTCTGCGAGAGAAGATGCAGAAGTGTTCTTTGCTCTGATACGCGGAAATTTCTTGTTTCATTGCAACTAGCTTTTACAATCGCATTGGAAATTCTTGCCAAAAACTAGTTCCAAAGTTCACTAATGTGTACAGAGAATGAGTTCCATATAGTGAGGTGTACAAAGAATGACTTCTATATAGTGAGGTGTACAAATAATAAGTTCTATACAGAGGTGTACAGAGAATGAGTTCTATACCATCGGGATCAGAGGAAATGCTATCCCACCCTCACCAACCCGCTTGGCCAGCGTGGTGAGTTATGGCCAAACACCTCCAAAATGACTCTACAACTTAAATCTTGGCCCTCAGTCTCCGGCAGCTGGAATGTACCTGGCCAAGGCAGCGGCCAGTGCGACATGAAGGCAGAGGGTGCTAAGAATCCCCGGAGGACCGGACTAGGCTGCCATTTGATGCTGACCTTGGCTACCTATAACGGACGCTCCCTATCTTCTGATTCAAGGCTTCTTGAATTGGATGAGGAACTACAAAGGATCAAGTGGGACATCGTCGGGCTAAGTGAGGTAAGGAGAAAAGGAGAAGATCTCATTGAACTGAAAAGTGGACATCTCTTCTATTATCGTGGGACAGATACTGGCAGAACTAGTGGTGTTGGATTTATAATAAACAAGAAACTGAAGGATAAAGTGGTAGAAGTTGAAAGTTCCTCTGACAGAGCTGCACGACTCGTTATCCAACTATCGAGAAGATACCAGGCTCAGATTATTCAAACTTATGCACCCACCACAAGTCATCCTGAAGAAGAAATTGAAGAATTTTATGAGGAAATTCGTCATCTAAATAATAAAGGTAAGCAGCATTTGAAGATAATTATGGGAGATTTCAATGCAAAAATAGGGCAACGGCAACAGAATGAAACTTCAGTAGGTAAATTCGGTCACGGCAACAGAAACCAGCGTGGAAATACTCTCGTTGAGTTTGCAGAGGCAGAAGGATTTTTCATCTTGAACTCCTTTTTCAAGAAAAAGCCACACAGGAAATGGACATGGAGACATCCAATTGGGACGACAAGTGAAATTGATTTTATTATGTGTAACAAAAAATTCATCATCGAAGACTGCAGTGTGCTGAACAAGTTCAACACAGGTAGTGACCATAGATTGGTGAGATGTAAGATGCACCTCAACACTAAACTGGAACGTGGCAAGCTCATAAGACAAACAAAATGTATTGACATAACCAACCTTAAAAAACACCATAATACTTTCAAGTTGGAACTGAAGAACAGATTCTCTGCTTTAGAAGGCCTAACATCGGAAGAAGTGGATATTTCGGAAGTTAACAGAAAAGTAACCAAAGCTCTAATGGAAACAGCAACAAAATTAGCTGGGTCTAAGAACAAGTTGCATGTGAACAAATTATCAGGAAAAACCAAAATGTTGATGCAAAAACGAAGAGAGATGAGGACAACTAAAGAAGATGTGACTTCCAAAGTGGAATATATAAAGCTATGCAAGACAACACGAAAAAGTATCACTGAAGACGTAAGGAAATTCAACTGTGAGCTAGTGAGGAAAGCAATTGAAAACAACCAAAGCCTAAAGATAGCAAAGGGACATCTCAGTAAGGGAAGAAAACAGATTATGGCTCTGAGAAAAGAAGATGGTTCTATAACAAGAAATAGAGGCGAAATTTTGACAAGAGTGAAAGATTTCTACTCTAAATTATATGAAAGGGATGATACATGTACTCCAGACATCATGAAAGGTACCAGAGTTCTTCCAGTCCTCCCAGCAGAAGTTGCTCATGCAATCAAGAACATGAAGAGGGGAAAGCTCCAGGAGAAGATGGAATTACTATAGACATCATACAAGAAGCAAGTGGAGAAATTGAAACAGTACTCGCCCAAATTTTCACTCGATGCCTTAATGAAGGGAAGATTCCTGAGGATTGGAACAATGCTACAATGATCCTGCTACATAAAAAAGGTGACATTGAGGATCTCAGGAACTACAGACCTATCAGCCTCCTATCAGTGGTTTATAAAATCTTCACTAAAGTTCTTTCACACCGCTTGAAGGTAACACTGGACATGGCTCAACCGAGAGAACAAGCTGGATTCAGGAGTGGCTACAGCACAATAGATCATATCCACGTACTGAGAGAACTAATTGAAAGAGCGAGGGAATATGAACTTCCATTGTGCATGGCTTTTATCGATTATGAAAAAGCCTTTGATTCGGTGAAACCATCAGCAGTTACCACGGCTCTGAAATCCTGCGGTATTGAAGATGCATACATTAATATTATTAATAACATCTATGAAAATGCAAGTGCAAAGATTCGGCTGTTTGAAAATACAACACACATAAAAATTGGAAAGGGAGTGAGACAAGGTGACACCATATCTCCGAAGCTCTTTAATGCCACATTGGAAAATGTCTTTCAATCACTGAACTGGGAAAACAAAGGGATAAAGATTAATGGAGATTATCTAACCCACCTTCGTTTTGCTGATGACGTAGTCATTTTTGCAACTACCCCATCAGAGCTGCAGAGTATGATCCAGGAACTTGCTGACAAGAGTAAAGAAGTGGGATTAAAAATGAACTTTCAGAAGACAAAAGTGATGTTCAATGCTTTTACAAGAAATGAAGATTTATCGATTGATGGAGAAAAACTGGAGATAACAGATACGTATGTTTATCTTGGACAGCAGATATCAAGTGAGGGTCACATTGATGAAGAAATTAATCGGCGTACAAAACTTGCCTGGAGAGCTTTTGGAAGAAACAGCATAATTTTCAAGAGCAATATGCCATTATGTCTTAAAAGAAAAGTGTTTGATCAATGCATCCTTCCAGTGCTTACGTATGGTGCAGAGACGTGGACCTTAACTAAAAGAGACATACAAAGGCTGCAGACAACTCAAAGAAGCATGGAGAGGTGCATGCTTGGTATAACCAGGAGAGATAAGAAGAGGAACTCGTGGATCCGAAAAATGACGAGAGTGGAAGACATCATGATCAGAGTTAAATCCCTGAAATGGCAATGGGCTGGACATACTGCCAGAAGGACAGACCATAGATGGACAGCCGAAATTTTAGATTGGATTCCAAGGGACAGGAAAAGACCCAGAAAAAGACCACATGGGAGATGGGTGGATGAAATTCGTAAATATGCGGGAGTGACATGGAGGAGACTGGCACAAGACAGACCGTTGTGGAGGAAACTTGGGGAGACCTTCGTCCAGCAGTGGATTGATAATGGTTGACAATGATGATGATGATGACAGAGAATGAGTTCTATATAACAAGGTGTACAGAGAATGAGTTCCATATAGTGAGGTTTACAGAGAATGAGTTCTATATAGTGAGGTGTAAAAAGAATAAGTTCTCTACAGTGAGATGTACAGAGAATGAGTTCTATATAGTGAGGTGTACAGAGAATGAGTTCCATATAGTGAGGTGGGCAGAGAATTAGTTCCATATAGTGAGAGAATGAGTTCTATATAACAAGGTGAATGAGTTATATGTAGTGAGGTGTACAGAGAATGAGTTCCATATAGTGAGGTGTACAAAGAATCAGTTCTATATAGTGACGTGTACAAAGAATAAGTTCTATACAGGCAGGTGTACAGAGAATGAGTTCTATATAACAAGGTGTACAGTGAATGAGTTCTATATAGTGAGGTGTACAAAGAATAAGTTCTCTACAGTGAGATGTACAGAGAATGAGTTCTATATAGTGAGGTGTACAGAGAATGAGTTCTATATAACAAGGTGCACAGTGAATGAGTTCTATATAGTGAGGTGTACAGAGAATGAGTTCTATATAGTGAGGTGTACAGAGAATGTGTTCCATATAGGGAGGTGGGCAGAGAATGAGTTCCATATAGTGAGAGAATAAGTTCTATATAACAAGGTGAATGAGTTATATGTAGTGAGGTGTACAGAGAATGAGTTCTATATAGTGAGGTGTACAAAGAATAAGTTCTATACAGGGAGGTGTACAGAGAATGAGTTCTATATAACAAGGTGTACAGTGAATGAGTTCTATATAGTGAGGTGTACAGAGAATGAGTTCTATATAGTGGGGTGGGCAGAGAATGAGTTCCATATAGTGAGAGAATGAGTTCTATATAGTGAGGTGTACAGAGAATGAGTTCTATATAGTGGGGTGGGCAGAGAATGAGTTCCATATAGTGAGAGAATGAGTTCTATATAGTGAGGTGTACAGAGAATTAGTTATACGTAGGCTTATTGTGACGTACACACAAAAGAAAAATGGCATTCGGATTCAAAATGCAGAGGAAAGAGAGTTGAAGCAATTAACTTTGAAGAATAAACAAGATTTATTTTCTTCAGATGTTTATTTTTTGAAGTGCTGATAACAAAAGGAAATTGGAATATATGAAACAAAAAAGGTAAGGGGGCTAACTGGTGGATGCTGTTACCTAGTTCTGAATAATTAGGCTTTTATTTACGCTTTCCAACCGTAGGTTGAAGAAGCGTATATGCTCCAGCTTTTTCTGTCCGTCCGTCTGTCTGTCTGTCGGCACGATAACTCCCGTAAAAATGGTTCGATTTCGATGAGATTTTAGTATGTGGTAGAGGACCACCTGGGGATGAACCTTATTGAAAATGGGTGAAGTGGGGCCAAAGGGCACAACATAAGAGCGGGATCCATTCAATTGCTCTTATGCGTCATAACTTGCGTAAATATGGTTCGATTTCAATGAAATTTTAGTATGTGGTAGAGGACCACCTGAAGAGGAACCCATACTGAAAATGGAACAAATGAAGTTAAAGATCAGGACATAGGATCGGGATCCATTCCATTGCCCTTATCCCACACTATTAAGGTGGACGTCAAGTAATTTTGCTTCCTATATTTCCAATGGAAAACCTTTTGTACACATTTCCTTCACAATTAATGTGTTCCCAAGGATGGAAATTTGAACATCGATTAAAATAGCTTCATTTCATAACTTGGAATACTTAACATTTTCTAAAACATAAGCATAATTATACTAAAAAACAATAACGTTTCCTTTGGTGGTGTTGAAACCAGAAAAAAAATGGCGCGACCTGTACTTTGATGACGTCAGTGGACAAATAAATGTTGGGTTACATAATTACGGTTATGGTTTAGAAAATATTAAGTATTCCAAGTTATGAAATTAAGCTATTTTAATCGATGAAGAAAATGTGTACAGAAATTTTTCCATTGAAAGTATAGGAGGCAAAATTACTTGACGTCTACCTTAAAGTAACAATTCTTGTTTGTATGTATGAACATTTTATTTTGAAAACGGCTCTAAGAATTTTGATGAAAGTCGTTAACCTACCGTTTTCTGGTACTGGAATTCGATTTAGCTTGATCTCGACTTTAGGAGAATTCGTTTAGTGGGTTAAATAACCACCCCGAATTATAAGGTTTTTAGTGTCTTGGTGTCGTTCCATTATTGTTACCAATGCTTAGAAATCTTATGACGTCACAATCTTGCGTTTGAGAATTTTGGCGCGCGGTCACGCCATCTGTCTCATTACTTCTCGCGTTGTGTGTGGATCCTATTAAAGTTTTATGACGTCACACTCTTGCGATCAGATGGTCGTGATTCCCATCTGCCTCATTACGTCACGCGTTGCGTGCGTATGTCCGTTCGCACGATAACTCGCGTATCAATCTTTCGATTTTGATGAAATTTTAGTATCTGATAGGGGATCACCTGGGAAGGTACCCTATTTAAAGTAAACGAAATGGGGTCAAAGGTCAGTACATAGCAGCGAGATCCATTCCACTGCTGTTATGCGTCATAACCAACGTAAAAAAAGGTTAGACTTCGATGAAATTTTAGTATGTGATAGGGGACCACCTGGCGACCAACAATATTGAAAATGAGCGACATGGGGTCAAAGGTCAGGACATAGGAGCGGAATAACTTCCTTCGCCATTATGCGTCATAACTTGCGTAAAAATGCTTCGATTTGGATAAAATGTTATTGTGTTGTCGGGGCCTGCCTGGGGACGAATTCTATTGAAAATGGGCGAAATGGGGTCGAAGGTTAGGACACAGGAGCGGGATAGCGGGATCTATTCCATAGCCCTTATGCATCCCAACTTACGTAATAAATGCTTCGATTGCGACAAAGCTTTATCATGTTATTTCGGAGGTATACCTAACCGGTTCTGTTGAATATCATCGAAATGGGATCAAAGGTCAGGGCGCAGGACCGAGATTTATTCCACAGCCATTATTTTCATAACCTGAGTGATAACTTGAGTAATGATTTCTGGTATGTTGGAAAGCGTATTATAATCAATGCATTGCATGATTTTACAAACTTGTTTTAAAAAGTTTTTAATACTTATGCTAGTAGCATTACCATTGGGCCCTGATTCCGGACTATTGATTTCTTAATATGACATTTTAGAATTACTTGATTCTAGAAAACTTTTTAAGGAATTTCTTCTCAATATACACTGTTAAGTTCATTTTCGGTGGTTTTGAAAGGGAGGACAACGACTTTCAATTACAACTGCCCTATGAACTACAGCGTAATGTTAATAAAATTAATTATCTTACCGTTCTATTTAACCTCCCAATCATACCAGTCCAAGCACCATTGACATATCTTCCCCATTCTCCATCGGTCGGAACAGATGTGTTGTACCTGCAAAGAATAAACTCAGTACGTAAAACATTCGATCATTTTCTTCAGCAGATGAATTTTTCAATCTTGGTGTTAATACCACTAAAACATTTTCTGGTACTTACATTTGAAATGGTTTCCTTAAATGAAAACCTCTTCAAAATATTAGGTGCTGATCGCTTGAGTGGCAATATTCTACAAAATATTGCCATGAAAAATATTGCCACTCGAGCTATCAGAAATTAGCTGCTGATCGCTCGAGTGGCAATAATTCTACAAAATTATAGTGTAAAACTTGTGTCAATACTCAGATCGCACCCACCCACATACACCTCACACACATACACCTCATCTTTACTGGCATGGCCAGTAAAGATGATGGATATTGATATTTGATGAACAAAGACTGAAATGTAAATGGCGAATTATCCGTCTTAGGCGAGCGTTGAAAGTCACGTGCCTTACGACGTCACGTTAGAAACATCATTGGCGGGAGTATTTTATACTTGTATTCCGAACAAAGACTGAAATACAAATGGCGAATTCTCCGTCTTACACGAGCATTGAAAGTCACGTGCCTTGCGACGTCATATTAAAACCATCATTAGCGAGAGTATTTTATACTTTGCCGGTTACTGTTTAGGCATTGTATAGAATTCTTAGGAAATGTGTTAAATATTAACAATTTCATACTTTACCTAAAAACGCTAGGTATTCTATACATTACCTAGGCATTCTATAGAATGTCTGGTTTTCACACATTGCCGGTAACATATACACCGATCAGCCATTACATTATGACCACCTACCTAATAAGCTGTAGGACCCCCTTCATCCCGCAAAACAGCGGCCACTCGGCGAGGCATCGATTCGACGAGGTGGTGATAGGTATCTTGGGATATCTGGTAGCATAACGTCAACAGCAGGTCCTCCAGTTCCCGTACATTTCGGGGTGGGGTCCATTTAACGCGAACCCTCTTTTCCAAGTCGAACCGCAAATGTTCGATTGGGTTAATGTCAGGTGAATTTGGAGGCTAGGGCATTAACAGATAATGTTCATCGAACCACTCCTTTACGATTCTGGCAGTGTAGCACGTGAACAACACAGAAGCCGCGCCATTTCCGAGATCGTAGTTCCGAGTCGCCATGCCATCACAGTTTGTCCTTTATCAAACTCCGATAAATCGTCAGCTTTTTCCATTCTGACTACGAACACTCTACTAACCGAAAACCTGTCCTCGGGTTGTAAACACACTGCTCTGTGAACTTCACCTGCGCCACCGTTTGGTATCCAGGCGTGCTGTTTTCTCTAGGCTGGGGTAGTGGTCATAATGTAAGGGCTGATCGGTGTATTGTAATTAGAAATTATGCACATATGATTTCTGCAGGTCAACCAAAAATTATCTTTTGGTAACAATTTGTATATTGTAAATAGTACTTATGCAATAAGTTGTTATTATCAGTTAGCTTCAGCCGTAATTACCAAAAAACAAAATTGGTATACTCAACACACACTTTTGAAACTGAGTATGTTGAAATACTTTTTTGTTATAAATATATTCTGTTATGTATTAGTTATAATTTTATGCTAAATACGAACATTTTTCAGATCTCGTAAGAAATGAAACAGTTATTAAGATAAATGTGAAGGCAAACCAGAAGTTGCTCCGGTCCCCGAATGGTAAGAGGCGCTGGCTACCAACCGTTCACCTGAGATGAATCCGGATACAAATCACGGGTGAGGCATGGATGATCGCTTATCTTACCGCACTGGCTCTTTCCTTTCCCTGGAACCAGTGGATTCAAATTAGGGACGGGCGGCTGCTTATAGGTATATATACCAATGAGTTGCTCATTATGGTCATTAAACCTCCAAATACACACACGTACGAAAAAAGAACATCTTTTGTCTGTGATATATTCAAATTTGCTCACAAGCATGAGAATTCAATAAAAGCTGCCACTATTTCAAAATGTTCATAGGGTTACTACTTCATATAATAACACATTTTTATTTATTTGCCTACTTATTTTAAAGAAAAGTAATGCATGAAAGCCATTTTTTTTTCGAGTATGTCCAGAGATTTACAAAACTCTACGCTATGCTGCAAACTATCATTTCTCTCTCACAGAAAATTAAAAAGCAAAGCCCTAAATTTGGAATAATTTAAAACAAAAATGTGATTAGTAAATAGTAAATAGTAACATTATACTAGTGATCCCATTTATTGGCGTAGGAAATAGACACATAAGCGTTTCCATGCATTCGCACATTAACCAGATTCCTTTTTCAAGGAAGTTAGACAGAAACTGCAAACCGAATAATGGAGCCCATTAACAATTTGAACGCGGGAACTTGACTTGACAATAAATAGATACGATGTTATATTCATTTACAGATTCGAGGCATCACGTTGGTTGCGCGCGTGGTATCCTGGTAGGGAGAAGGCGTTACTAATTTCACGATGGAGCTTGAACGCAACAACGCTTTACCTTATCTGGATGTTTTATTGAGAAAATCGCCTAACAACCACCTCGGTACACAAGTCTACTATAAGCCCATGTCCGTCCCCAACCTTGTGCTCCGCAGCTCTTTCTGTCCCGCTGAATACAAAACAGCTGTCTTCCGTTCTCGAATTCAAAGAGCCTTCCCCGGTTCCTCCGCTACCCATTCTAGACAACACGAAATTGAAAGCGTCTACAAGTTGGCCACTGATGCAGGATATTCACTGAATCAGATACGTAACTTTATCCAAAAAGCCAGGGTCAAACCTTCTAGTCTTCCTGTGCCGCAGCTACGATATTTAGGCTCAATTCCCTACATACCAAATGTTCCTTACGAACTTAAAAACGCCCTCAAAAAATGAACTACGGCGTCTGCATCAGGTCTACTGCATCTTTATATACTATGCTAAAAAGAAATAGTGAACAACCACCTCTCCTGCGAAGCATGTGTTTATGCGATCCCCCTACAGTATCCGGATGGCTCTAAACGATACTGCATCGGAATGACCAAGCGTTCGTTTGGAATCAGAGTCAACGAACATAAAAGGGACATAAAATACGATAAAGTAGCCACGGCACTATCCAGAGAAGTAAAATTCAAGTCAGCTACTCTTATGTGGGATGATATAAAGAAATTAGCTAGCTACTCTACCCCTAAAATGTACAGCCATTCGGGAAACCTTGGAGATCATTGCCAACAGCGATACTTGCAATGATTGTGTCTCATTCGAGTTGCCACGAATATGGAACCAATTCTTCAAGTAACGCCTTCTACCTACCAGGATACCGCGCGCAAAACCAACGTGATGCCTCGTATCTTTAAGTGAATATAACGTCGTATCTATTTATTGTCAAGTCAAGTTCCCGCGTTCAAATTGTTAAAGCGTTCTATTATTCAGTTTGCAGTTTCTGTCTAACTTCCTTGAAAAAACCGTCTGGTTGATGTGCGAAAGCTTGGTAACGCTTGTGTGTCTATTTCCTACGCCAATAAATCGGATCACTAGTATAGTGTTACCATTTGCTACTTAATTGGTGTACTATCAAAGAATGGTGTACTATCGAATTGGTGTACTATCTATCGTTACCAAAGAATGTGATTGCCATCATTGAGATACCAGCTTAATAGGCACACACCTGCCCTCGTCACATAAATGTTTTACTCCAAAATGTGAAATGAACTGTATCGTTCTTAGTTATTTGAACCGTATGTAGTCTCGAGAACGCTACTAAAGACACTTTTTTCACTTCGATCTCTCAAAGTGAAACAAAAGTCACTCAAGTAAAGTTTCAGAAAGTTTTACTTACTGTTAACGTTTTTTTATTCCATCAGTGTCGTATATGGGTACTATACTTGAATATTCCAAAATATTTGAGGAACTGATCGCAATAGTAGTAATACTTCAAAACTAATTAACTAAAGTTAGTTAGCAGAAAACTTTATTAGCTGCTGCTTCAACATGATAAATCTCTAGCTCTTATCTGTCACATTTGTACGTCACGCTCTCTGATCTCAGAATTGTTGCCAACCTTATTCCGCGAAAGAAAAGACATAAATTAAGGTTGAAAACGCTAAAAGGAAAATGAACTGAAATTTACATAGAGAAAGCAACTAAAAATGAAAGTTAATTTAGAGTATACGTCATAGAATGCTGTGTGCGATATAAAACAGACAGAACAGCTACTCCAGCATTAATTAGCGTTACACTGAGAATCGGAATGGGCAAAACGAGTGATCCGAGAAATATTTGAACATGGAATAATAGTTGGCTCCAGGCGTGCCTGTTCGAGTGTCTCCGAAACGTACGGCCATCCTCCTGTGATTTTTACACAAGACCGTATAGCAAAGGTTAACTCTGAATACTGCGGCACGCAGAAAAATTCCAGCAATCGGGGATCCTTTGGGAGAAAGAGCGGGTGGATCAAAGAAATGACTAGCGGCGTGGCCATCGCCTGTTACACAGCATTCTTGACATTGTCCTATACGTGGTGCGTTCTGTAATGACGCTTGGCATACCAGTATGGAATACTGAAGAGACTGCCATTTGCTCTCTTGCAAGATTACCACCAGTCTCTCTTGACTCCTTCAGTCGTCTATCAGCTGCCCCAAATTATGGACGACTGGTCTAAGGCGCTGGTCCATTAGGTCCAGTACAAATTTAAGCCAGTCCATTTTTCCAGTGTAAATGATCAGCCATCCAAGGTGGGTCAGGGTTCAAATCCCACTTGAGACATGGATGGTATACTTGTGTTACAAAACCACAGCTCCCCGTTCATGTGTGGAACCAGCGGCCCCAAATTATGGACGAGTGGTCTAAGGCGCTGGTTTTGATCAGCCGTCCAAAGTGGGCTCGGGTTCGAATCAGAGCGTCTTAAAGCAAACGGTGACCACTTTTCACACTAACTTTCAGATTTCCTAATTTTTGCAATAAGAAAAATACGTTGCTTTAACAAACGATAATCTGCTGAGGAAAGCAAACTCAGAAAAGAAATAAGAAACGAACCTTAAATTTAATAAGGCAGCTACCAACTGAAACTAAAATTAGCATTTTCGCGCATAATAATAGCGCTATATCGAAATTAAATCAACAGAGAAATTCGTTTCCTAAAACTAAGCGTCAGTGACAGCGCATCAAAGTATCAATAAAAATCAATAAATTAAGAATATGAACATACCGGAATTTCTGCTTCTCACACTTGTTTCCTTATTTAAATGCTTTTTTTCCTGATTTGAGAGAGGCAAATTCTTTAATCACAACGGAAAAATCTAATTCTTGCGTTAGTTCATTTTCGATGGACCGTAACGAATAAATAAATAAGTCTGGATTCTGTCATGGAATTTCGAAGCGCTGATTTAATTAATTTGAGTTTGAAGAAAGATCGTTCGCTAGTGTAATTAGTGTTCATTATCGAAAGGAACATGCTTATATCTATTTCAATATTTAGAAAAGTTGAGTGCAAACCGTCTGTTTTAATTGACGATTAAATCTCCAAAATTCAATAAGAATCCGTTTGCGGTCTTTAAATGTACTCCTTGAATTGCTTGCACTACAAAACAACTCTCCCACGTCGCTTGAGTAAACATCAGCAAATAGACAGTATTTTTGCTTTAGGACTTTGTCATCTAGTTCATTAAGTTCGATTAAAGATTAAATGGGGTATTTATTTTTTCATAGGCTTCTGCCTTTTTCTTAATTTCGTTGCTGATTGCGTCTATTATTGGGAAAAATATTTTGACTCTAAATCTCTCTCTTCCGCGATGAACTATTTCCGAATCGTCAGACTCGCAAATTTTTATCCTGGAACTTCTCCGTGCTTTACTCTTTATGTTATCAATGTAGTCGACGTTCGGAAGTTCCTATCTGGCATTCTTTTCATAACGATCGAGCTTCTCTCTTAGTTGTTGAATGAGTACGTTCAGAGAACCCAAGATATTGACGATCACTGGTAGCTTAATATTTTCTTGTTTGAAACATTTTGTTACAATTATTGAACTGCTGTAATATATCATACGACAATAACATGAGAAAACCCATTTCTAACGTTTTCTAATAGATGCCTGCAATGTTGTTTCCGCTGCCTACTCTGTATCAGTAATGAGATCGTCAAGAGTATTTTCTATGCGTCCTCAGCCATCTCATGCAGCTTTAACAGCATCATAGCGAGGATACCAGCGACTATCGCACAATCTTTTAACAACAGTTGATTTTGTAAGCTTTATCGGAACGTTCCGCCCATGAGATGACGATAAAAAGAAGAAGTACAGTTGAGTGAACTCAAGAAAAGGACAAGCGGACTCAAAAAAAAAAAAAAAAAACCACGGACCAGCTGCGTGAACTCCATTTAAGTTAAAGGAAGTGTCTTGTACAAGGAAAGAAAACAACATTTCTGTTTACTTTGAGCAATTAGGCTGGCACACCTGCGTACGTCTCCGCCATATTCGACGCAATGTCATACGACTGCCCTCGGCAAAACTTTTTTCTTCAAAAAAATAAAAATAAATGAGGACTTCTTCAGCCAAATGCTGAGAGTTGTGGCTGAAAATTGGAATAAATTCCAAAAACCGTTCTACTGGAGCATTTTCTATTGAATAAAGAACTGCGACAGTTAACTGGTCAACTTGACAAATGCCGGATACTGAATCTCTACTCAGGGAATAATACTTTGCCTGTTTCACTTGTTCTGTAATTCTGACGAGCACTTTCTTTCCCATAATTTCAATCAATTCTTTTTTTTTTTTTTTTTTGATTGGAGGTTTAACGACCACCGTGAGCAACTCAATGGGCTATAAGCAGTCGCCCGTCCCTAATTTAGGGTCAGTGGTTCCAGGGAAGGGAGAGAGCCAGTGCCGCAAGACAAAACACAACATCCATGCCTCACCGGGATTCGAACCCGGGCCCCGTTCGGACGAATGATCAAAGACCATCGCTTAGACCACTGCGCCACCGGGGCGGCTCAATCACGTCTTCGCAGGTGTTTGCTGATAAATATGAAGGGACTCCTTTACCCTTACTCCCTCTGCTAAAAATGTGTTCTTTTCAGGAAGGGGTCAAACTGATTTAGCAGTTCTAAAATGCCTAAATAATTCTTGTGCTAAGACCCTAATACACTCACGGGGAATGAAACTTGCGCAACTAGAACAACCGCGAAACTTGGCAAATAGCTAGAGTGCGTGCTGGTATGGGAATGATCCACGTTTGGTGCGATTGTGCATTATTGCACACCCTGTGATGGCGCTGCAAGTACGAACCGGCAGCCTTAAAAACCGGGGTGTAGTCGATGCCCCATGAAAGTGAAAAGCACCGGCCGATGCAAGCAAGAGTACAGAGTGACAAGAATGCCGGGTAGATGCCAGAGCCGTCGATTTACGCAACGTACGGACTTCGAGAGAGGCCTGATAATCGGGCTGTAAACCGCAGGGTGGTCGACGCGCCGTATAGCCCGCCACGTGGATCATTCTGACCATACCGTCCGACTATGTTGGGAGCAGTGGACACGTGACGGCACTGCCAGACGGCGCAACGGCTCCAGACGGACCAGGAATACAACCGGTAAATAGAATCAACGGATCGTGCGCCATGCACAAACGAATTCCACGGGGACCCGGTCCACTATACAGGCAGATGTACCGGCTCTTGTGTGCCCTCGAACCATTTCCCGACGCCTCGCAGAAACGAATCTGCGGTCCCAGCTCCTCTTACATGTGCTGCCATTAACACCGGAACATCGCCGGCTCTGTTCGCAGTAGTGCCAGGCCAGAGCGACGTGGAACGCCACAGACTGGCGATGTGTGGCGTTCAGCGATTAGTGCCGCTTCGTTTTGGGGGCAGACTATCGTCGTGTCTGGGTGTGGAGGTCCCCGGGTCAACGGCACAATCCCAACCTCTCTATCGAGCGCCACACCTCCCCCACTGCAGGCATTATTATCTGGGGAGCCATTGCCTACAATAGCCGATTCGCTGTAGTAGTGGTACGTTGATCATTGACGGGCCAGCGGTATGTGGATGAGATCCTACTGCCCCATGTGCTCCCATTCCTGGCCAGGATTCCTGGTGAGCTATACTAGAAGGATAAAGCCCGCCCGCACACGGCTCGTTTTGCCCAGGACTGCCTACGTCATGTCCAGACAGTTCCATAGTCTGCCCGCTCCCCGAGCGTGACCCCTATCGAGCATGTGTAGGACGAGTTGAAACGTTAGCTGCAGCCATGCCGTACTATCCGGGATTTGGAGCACACCGTCCAACACTTGTGGGCCAGTCTGCCGCAGTACAACATCAAGCGTCTGTTCGTCTCCATGCCGGACCGTATTGCAGCATGAATCACCGCACGAGGCGGTGCGACGCGCTATTGCAGATGACCGGACTGCGTGCCACAGATCCCCCTGTAATTGTTCTGCAGCTCTGTTTTTGCCATCATGTGCATTATTCATCTGTATCATTACGTCCATAAAATTTCAGTTCAATCCGATGCTTCTTTCTTGGGGCGCAAATTTCACTGTCCGTGAGTGTTTTGTTTTTTCCCATAAATGCCAGACCTCTGCTAGCCAAAAGGGTTACTACGGCCATGATTCTTTTTAGCATTTCTTCCCAGTAGTGATGCTTTTCTATAAATTGCCTTGACAGATAAGTCTCAACTGCATTCGACTCTTTTTGTCTGGACAAATAATTCAACATGCAAGCATTGTTCTCGCTCCCCAGTGGTGCAGTGGTCTAAGCGCTGGCTTATGACCATTCGTCTGAAGAGGGGCTGGGTTCGAATCCCGGTGAGGCATGTATGTTGTGTTTGTCTTACGGTACTGGCTCTTTCCCTTCCCTGGAACCAGTAACCTTAAATTAGGGACAGGCGAGTGCTTATAGCCTATTGAGTTGCTCACGGTAGTCGTTAAACCTTCAATAAAAAAAAACTTAGATGAAATTTCTGTCGAACTCAATGAAAAGAATTTTCCTTCCTTTTCAAGATTATTTGTGTGTGCGTGAAAATAAGTGTGGGTGTGTGTGTGATTTAGTAATCTTTAGTGCCCAAGACATTTTTCTCTTTAACTCAGATGCTAAATATTTGCCAAAATGGATCAGCCAAACTTGATGGCTAAAATTAATTGAAATATACCTACAGAACCTATACACATTCACAACATAAATTGGGTCGACCATGTAACTGTCGGGATTATTCGTTTTCAAAAACAGTACATTTTGTCCTTGGGTAAGGATACAACTGCGAAGAAGCTAAGCTGCTTTCTGTACAGTAATTTTGCAACGGTTCTTAGTAGATGCCGGTATAATTTTGTTAGTACATTGATTTCCAGTTTAAATGATTAAAATAAGTCTGAGCCAAATTTTGTGTTGTGGGCAAAAGTGTTCGCTACAAGAGTAGTGTACGAGCATTTAGATATTTAACGAACAGTTTCTCTCCTTTCCCTACAAAAAAATTGAAATTCTGTAAGAAAATACTAAGGAACACTCTGAAATGTTTTGTACTGTACAATATTCTGATCTTATAATCGAACACATATGGCAGGCTCATATACTACTTACTTAAAATTATATTTTTCTTGAATGGATTTAAGTAGTTGAACATCTGGTCCATCTATCAATGAAATTTCTCCATCGTTCGTTTTATTTAACCATGTGCAAGGAAAGGCGAGCTATTGAAAAAAAAGGGAAACTTTGTTTTGCATTGTTTGATCCAAATTATTGTTGCATTCAACATTTAGAAAAAAACAACAACATTGAAATATCTAGATCCCAAGTTTAACCCTTTAACGACCATGACCCAAAAATCTTGTATCACTCTAAATACCATAACGCACAAAGTTATCTGTTGTTTCACTTCTTTGTTTAATAACAACAATAGTGACTGAGGGTGACTAAAGATGATCCCTCATAGGTCGAGAAAATTTGAAGAATCACTGTAGACAGCCGTTTCGGGCGTCTATGGCCGTTTGTACGTACGGGCGTTTTGGGCGTTATGGTCGTTAAAGGGTAAAACGGTTTTAAAAAACTAGACACTTAATACTAACAACAGTAGCGTATGAAATGTAAGCAAAAAGGGAAAGAGATAAAAACTTTACTTATTATTATTCACTGTAAAATTTGGAACGAGAAATAGTTTATTGAAGTGCTATTTCTAATCCTTAACTCTTTAATCGGCTGAAACGAATTGACTCGGGGTGAGCAAAATTGGCTGAAATGAGCTCAAATGCATATATTCACTATCTAAGAAGTGGGCCGAATGCGACTGGAACGAGGGAATCAACGCATCAGAAAGCTATGCTTTCTCCTTAGCTTTGTTATTCATAGTGGTCACATAGGGGGATGGCTTACCCTCTTCCATAGGATGTCAAGAGGGCTCCGCTAATGGCATAGAACCTAATTAAGGAGAGAGAGAGATGTCCGAATCACTCGCTTCCACCCAGTGGCGTGTTGTCCGTGTCAGAGGGACTAGCCGTCTCTCATCGGATCACAGAACAGAGAATGAAACACTCGAAATAAGCGCTGCTTTTCTCCATTGTTAGGCAGTGCTGAGATGAGAGGCTTTGGCTATACGAACATTTCTATTTGGGGAACGCAGAAAATTTTGTACACAGTTTGGTTCAAGTACATCGGCCTCTTAGAAGGTTAAAAGATTCTGAACAGCCAAAAAAGATATCAAATTTAAAGAAAACAAAAAATAGAATCGAAATAGAAGGAAGCGAAATTATTCGAAGACCAGGGGAAAATTCTTAAAAGGGATAAAATTTGAAACCCTGCTTCTACCCTGTTTTCATATTTTCCATTTTTTACAGGAGACCAATCCTGTAAGAAAAAAATGCGATTAAGAATACAAATCCTGTAAAAAAATAAAAAAAAGCTTTCACCATTGCAGATAACATTTGTTGTTTGGCTGGGTGATGAATTCTTTGCAGTTAACAGACAAATACACCGTGAAGTACTAAATTCCCTGTCTTTGGCGAATCCTAGAAATCTGTGAATCGGAATTCTTTGAGTCGGAAAATGAAGGATGAACACTTCTAGAATCTGTCTATTATCGATGATGTGTTGCATAGAGTAGGTCATGCGCTCAGAACGGTAAATAGTGATTTGCCGAACTACATACACGATCTAAACAATTTATTCGTTATATAAATTGTTTCGACAGTGTACACTGAAAAGCAATTGAATTAGAGACAGCAAATGTGGCGCTGTGGGCGGCCCTGTAAACGGAAACGACATGACTTATGCAGCAATCCGATAATATAAGGACTGGTGCGACGGGAATCAGTAAGTGCCGGACGCATTATGAGTAAGACGAAGGATCTAAGCGTATTTGATCGTGGGCAAACGCTGGTGCACAAAAACGTGCAAGCAGCCACACCATCCAGAACCATCTCATCGCTATGGGGTACAGAAGCCATCGTCCCACGAGGGTACCGCTGCTGACCGCACATCACAAGGTGGAAAGATTAGCATGAGCGCGGGAACATCGCCACTGGACCCTTGACATGTGGGAAAATGTTGCCTGGACTGATGAGTTGAGATTCAGGTTGGTACATGCGGATGACATGATACGAGTACGGCGCAAACCACATGAAGCGATGGATCCTTCTTGCCGGCAGGGTACTCTTCAAGTTGGTGGGGGTGGCATTCTTGTCTGGGGACTGTTTACGTGGACTGAAATGGGACCCCTGGTACGTGTGATATCGTCCCTCACAGGTCAACGTTACCGGGATATCCTGGACGACCATTTGTTCCCATTTGTGCGTCTTCAACATCCCACTGGGGACCTCATCCTGCAACAAGACAATGCACCGTGCCATCGCTCCCGAATTGTATCCGAATGGTTGAATGAACACTTCACCGACGTGATCTCCGTTCCTTGGCCAGCTAGGTCACCTGAGCTCAATCCTATCGAGCACATCTGGGTGCCTTTGAGAGAGATGTTCGAGGCTCTGAACCCCCTCCATCAAATCTTCGTGAAATGTGGGAGCTTGTTCATCGTGGATCCGTATGGCTTCCCAACGCTTCCGTGTCTTGTCGAGTCCATGCCGAGATGAATCACCGCCGTCATCAGAGCGAAAGGGGGTGCTACACGTTGCTAAACAGGTATCTCTAATTTAATTGCTCTTCAGTGTATGTACGTCATATTTCCAAATCAAATCAGCCCAAGCAACTTAGTCATCCTCAGTAATCATACTGTGAAGCTCTCAATCACACGAGCCTATTGTTTATGTGTGTTTACTGATAATCTCCGCTAAAGATTCTCACATGCAATGTAAGTAGCAATTATTACATAAGTTCCAGTTCCAGTAAATTAATGATTTTGAAGGACGATGAAAGATTCTAGAATTCACAATTCCAATGTGGTGAATCATTCTTCGAATTGTGGGTTTCCTTTCAGACGAAATATTTATCGCCTTTGTACATGTCTGTACACTTTTTTAAGCTGCGGGGATCCTGTTGATATGCCATGAGCTAACAAAACCTGTGGA
The DNA here is from genome assembly GCA_039090855.1 of Macrothele yani. Lineage (NCBI taxonomy): Eukaryota > Metazoa > Arthropoda > Arachnida > Araneae > Macrothelidae > Macrothele > Macrothele yani. The sequence goes on along the minus strand of CM076995.1, from coordinate 133,639,842 downwards.
ATAACTTCTGTACTAGTTACTGTCTTGCACTACCGTAACCTTCTCGGTATATCTAGGGCCTTCTTAAGAGTCATCATTGCTGCAAGCACTCATAATTTTGTGTAAGAGCCTAGCTTGACGTCATATCTTGTACGTGAGGCCACGTGGATCGTTGTTTAGTGACAAAGGATTAATATCACCCTGATTCTCCTATTTTCATGATTCGTCATGCTGTTGTCGCAGTATGCCCAAGCCAGGAATTTATCCTACAAATTCACCAAAGCAAACCAAGCAACCGAACAATTGAAACATCGCTTCATACTCTTTCTTACATTTCTGATTTTCATCTCATCTGTATCTTCTGCCTTCGATCAATCTCTTCTTTGTTAACAAAACATCTATTGCGATCATTATATGACCTCATTCCCAGTGTGAAATTGATGCTGCCTTTTCTGTAGTTGCCGATTATCATGACTTCACCAGCATCTGGGATCATGAGAGTTTAGTCGCACCTTCACTAATCTTGCACGGTTAAACGTAACTATCTTCCCTACGGTACTCTAAATATTTTTGTCTGCTGTACTGTGCATGACTTTGATGCACTAATTTAATCGCTGTGATGTATCTACCGCAGAGGTGACGCACATGTCACATGTCAGATTAATCTGATATTTTAAGAATATTCAAGTTACAAAAACCAAACGAAATAGTATTTTTAAAAATCCTTATTGAAGTATGTTTTTTAGTGTCGCCCCAGTGGCACAGTGGTCTAAGCGATGGATCCTGATCATTCGTCCGAGAAGAGTCCGGGTTCAAATCCTAGTGAGACATGGATGTTGTGTTTTTTTACGTCACTGGCTCTCTCCCATTCCTGGAGTCAGTGTCCCTAAATTAGGAACGGACGACTGCTCATAGCCCATTGAGTTGTTCATAGTGGTCGTTAAACCCCCAATCAAAAAAAAAAGTTTCTTAGTATACAGATAAAGAAATCATTATATGAAACTGGTCAGTGAATTTTCTACCGGTATGTAGCGTACATTCTTTGTTGTGAACCGCGGATGGCCAGCATAGACATGTTTTTCTGTATAAAGCAATAAGTATAACATTGTACGCCCTTAAGTAATATACACTGCTGGCCACCCAAAATGCAACACCAAGAAGGACACGAGATAGCAAAGCCAGATTTACTGGACACATAACAACAGATACAAAGATGAAACGATTGAGCTTACAGGCCCGTGCGACTTGTGGAACACGCAGACATCAATTGTTCGTGTGGCCCCCATGGCTGGCAATAACGGCCGCTACACGCCGCGGCATCGAACGAAAGAGGCTTTGGATGTGGGCTTGGGGTATGCCGGTCCAGACTGCTTCCACACGTTTCTACAGTTCATCAGACGTAGCCACGGGTCGTGCTTGCCGTGCCACTCATTTGCTGATCAGCGACCAGACGTGCTCGATGGGCGACATATCGGGAAAACAGGCGGGCCACGGCAGCAGTGACACCTGGTGGGCCCTGAAGAAATGTTGCATGATGCGTGTCACGTGCGGGCACGCATTGTCCTGTTGAAACGTGGCCGCTGGAAGGTCTTGCAGGTAAAGGAGGACTACAGGCTCCAAAACGTCGGAGATGTAGCGGTGGCTGTTGAGTGCACCTGCGATGCGTACCAGAGGAGTGCGGGTATCATATCCAATTGCGCCCCAAACCATAAAGTAAGGCGACGGACCAGTATGGCGATGCATAATGCGGGCGTCATACAGTCTTTCGCTGCGGTGCCGCCACACGCGGATCCGACCATCGTGGTGTTGCAGGCAGAAGCGGGATTCGTCGAAGAAGACAATGTGGTGCCATTTCGTACACTGTAAAAAAAATTCGTCGATTTTACGGTTTTAAACCGTTTTCCAGGGTGCCAACACAAAACCGTAAAATCTACAGTTTTATGCCGTGTTGGAGCAAAGCTATAGCTTTGCTCCAACACCGCATTTAATGAAGAAAACAGCACAGAATTTGGCTGGAGCGAGTCATAGTCCAAATAATCACGAAAACACAAAGATTTGGTTGGAACGAATGTGTTGATTGTGTTGGAGCAAAGCTATAACTTTGCTCCAACACGGCATAAAACTGTAGATTTTACGGTTTTGTGTTGGCACCCTGGAAAACGGTTTAAAACCGTAAAATCTACAGTAATTTTTTTACAGTGTAGTCCATGTGCGGCGTTCAACGGCCCACTGCCGCCGCACTCGCCGGTGGTGTAACGTCAATGGTAATCGGAGCAATGGGCGCCGTGCGAGAAGTCCCCGCTCTTGCAAACGACGTCGAAAGGTACGTGCTGGTACAGGTTGTTGCGCAACACACCCTAATTCCTGCGCTAACGTTCGTGATGTGGCGGTGCGAGCCGTCAATGCCCGCTGCACAACATTCCGATTCTCTCGTCGGTGGTGTGCCGCGGCTGCGGCAATCGCTCACGTCGGTCCGTCCGTCCCTCCTGCACCCACCGAATCCATACTCGCCTTACTGTGGCCGGATGTCGTCCCAGACGGGCGCCGATGTCTCGGTACGATAAACCGCTGTAGCGATATGCCACTATTCGTCCTCTGTCGAACTCCGAAACGTGCTGGAATGACTGCCGTTTTCTGCGACGAGGCATCAGGAAGCTTCCCACGCACAGGTCCGGCAGCACAACACACTTCCACTACTTACATTCCGCCTTCTGTGCACCCTTCTTATAGTGCTTCTCGATAGCGTGCCGGGCCCACATGATTTGCATATGCCCTGCAATGATAATCGTTTGCATGTCCTCTCGCGGGCGACGCATGCTGTGAATTTCAGGCCAATCGAATGCTTCCTTCTTGATGTTGCCTTTTAGGTGGGCAGCAGTGTTTTTCCCAATGGGCTTCATTTTGTCCAAACCCTTAAATGATGATTCACCATTGCAATTTCTGAGATAACTTTTGAATTTCGCCAATTTATGAATGTAACAAAAGAGGTTTTCCTACGCCTGTAGAAGCAAAAGAGCTTAGAGACCGTATCACCGGGCCAAAGTATTTTCAGCGAAGAGAGCTTGATTCTGCTGTATAGATGCGTTGCTTACTAAGTTAAAATAGGAATCAGAAAAGTTAAGTTGAAAGCATTTCCTTTTTAAAAATGTGATGATAAATCATTTAGCAAGAGAGGCGTAAAACACTGGTGGAAATATCGATACTTAAACGATACATAAAATGACGTGATTGTACACAAGATTTTCTTTCCTCATTTTTTTGAGCCAAAAACTAATTTAAATGCTGATCTCACTGAAAGTAAAACACACAAAGAAATGACACGCCATTGAAATTTCGGTATAAGTAACAATACACTAGAAACATCACATGCATACTGTTTCAAAATTCTTCTGACATAAAATGTTCAAAAGCAACATGCGGTGGTTACCATATTTACTGCCAAACTTAGAATCTCTCGCTGCATCTTATGGAGGATGGAAGTGCTTTCTCGTCACACAGAATTCCTTTTTGGTTTCACGTCTTGGCTTCTAAAAGACTGTGAATAATTAAATGCAGGCATTAAGTACATTAACAACAAAAATGAGTTTTCATAAGTGCATGAAGCAAGGATATAATGTGATTAAATATCAATTCAGTCATTTAGTAAATGTAAGAGCAACATGAAACATTCACAGCAGTGGCTGGTACCAGTAGTTTAGGTGAAGCTAATGCATACAAATGCAAACAGTAGATGAACGCGAATGGTAAATCTGAATGGTAGATGAACTGCGCATGGTAAATCAGTAACGTTGTAAGAGAACTTCTACATGCAAACATAAATGTAAATAAATTGTTTCAGCCCAATTATAGCAATAGGTACGGTTTCTAAGTAACTCTGTAGCTCAAACAATGTAAACGGAAATAAATTCCGATTATTTTAATTAGAATGATAATTCCCAGGTTTTTTGCGAAGGTTTTTTGTAAAACCTACACCGGCAGGCCAGTCTACCATACACACTCACCCGATAACGTGTGGACCAACATTTCACCCTCACAGCAGCAGAAAATATGGGCTCTCCCTGCTGTTGGAAAACGTTCGCCCTCATATCAGCAGAAATAATATCCATCCTCCTTTGTCACTTGCATCAACTTGGCTTCTCCTCCAAGCACCATTGAATGGTTCCCTATGAATGGACCCAAGAGTGAGTTGGACAATGTGTCCTCTCTCTGTTGCAGATTGCTGTCAAATCAACAGGAAGGTCGGTTTTGGCGTCGTATCGTCTCAAGTGATGAAAATTAGATATTCTTATATTATCTTACCACCGGGAACCAGTAGCTGAGGCCACACCAGCAAGCACAGCGAGTGCTGTAAAGAAAGGATATGGAGAGGAAAGTCATGCTCTGTCTTTGGTGGAATGGTGAGGGTCCTGTGCACTGGAAACTCCTGCCATATGTTCAAGCTGTGAACCAGAACTTCTATGCCGAACGGGTCCACGAGCTGTACTTTTAGGGAGATATTTCTACATTTAACTTAATGGCCGAATGAACCAGATGTGTAATGAGCTGTACTAATGGGTCCACGAGCTGGCACTTTTAGCTGTGAGCCGACACTTCTATGCCAGTGAGTCCACGATGCTCTGCGCCAATGCAATTCAGCGCTCATCAATAGGACACGGGTGTTTCTACAAGTGGATAATACCTTAAAGTGACCTTAAATCACACAACTAGAGTGGTCCGCCGAGAGCTATTGGAAGTGGAAGGGGTTGAAATCCTACCTAATCGTCTATACAGACCCAAACGTGCCACCTTCCGACTGTTTCGCCCATTTCTTACAAGTACGGCACTTTGCTTCACTTAGGGATGTGGAATCTGGCATCAGAAAGTTTCTGTCCACGAAATCTGCCGAGTGGTACTGCCGTGAGATCGTGGCTCTGTTGAAACGATGTCAAAGGACTACAAAAACAGCGACCTGTATATAATGATGTGAACATGTGTGGCTTTCTTGCATGATTTAACTGTGGCTTAATAGAGTGAGTCAAAAGTTCGTCTCTCTGTAAATGCGACGAACATTTGACTCACCTTTTAAGTCCTGAAAACTAACAAAGCATGTGCTTTAGATGAAGGCTCTGTTTTCATAATAGTCTTCATGAGAGCCAGTGACGTGTGAACCAGGACAACTCCTAGCTCTGCCTCAATGCACAAGATTTGGATCAATTGCTTACTGAGCGACTTTAATTGAAGTTTTGGAAGATGTGATGAGAACTTTTAAAAATGAAATTACCATACTATAAACGACAAACATTCTTCACACGATATATAAAAGAGTTTTATGATGGAATAAAAATTCAAATGATAGTTAAAAAAACAAATTAACTATCATTAAAGTTTAAGACGGTTTGTCGTTTATAGTATGACTTTTTAGCACGAGTTACCTCTGTTTTGTATAATGAAATTACCATTATTTCACATGTTTAGTTTTAAACCTTACTCACTATTGCAGACCGTTTAACGTGACTAAGATCTTCTCAGTTGAAACCGGCATCTTAACAAGGGAGAAAGAGTACGAAAGTCCACTGTACCCTTTAAACTATATTTTCTTCGCATTTAATCCGTCAAATAAAGAAAGTTTTGGTTCAAATGCATTCTCCATTACTTTAAATATGCAGTTTATAAGTAATTATCATTAGAATCGCATTCGCAGTAATCGATCAGCCAGTGATGTTTTATCCTGTATTGATAACTCATGGAAATGATCTGTAAAGAAGTTAAGTAAATTGTGACATAAAGTATTTCTGATGCTTTTAATGAAATCTGGCACAAAATTCGACAAAACGAACCAACTTCACGTGGTGGTGATGGTGCAGCTGGTTCCAGAGAGGGAACAAGAACAATGGCATCAGAAAGAAATACCACCTATGCCTTATCCGGGACTCTAACCTCTTGCTGATCTGAGCCAAATGGTCAGAAGCCAAAGTCGCAGACCACTTCCCCATCTGGGCGGTAAATCACTTTTGTAACTAAGGATCTCCAGCATGCTGTCGGGTGTTAGAATGCAGTAAAAGATACGCATTTGGATGTCTTTTATCTTATTTTATGTATTTTTTAAGATTCAGTTCTATTGACTCTTCAGTTTTTATTTCGTGTGAATAATATTAACTCCAACTCAACAAAATCGATTCCTAGTTTCTTGACTTCATGCCTTTTAGTTTCAGAGCTGTTTACTACACTGACGGGAAAAAAATCCCAACATCAAGAAGGGGGTGCGTTAGATAAACGACAGTTGATAGGCGGTGAGAGTACATCTGTAAGATGACGTCTATGCAAATTTCGCGCTCGGCGCATACGTGTGGCGCTAGTAGCGCCCCTCGGAACATGCAAAGCAGGTTTGCTGTAAATACGCGCTGTAACGTTCGTGAGCGTTAATTATCGTTGAGATTCGACGTAGGGTGTTGATGTTAGTCAAGAATGCCTTTAAGAAGACGAAGAAGCCATTATCAACAGCTCACGGAGTTTGAACGAGGTCGTGTAATAGGGCTACGAGAAGGTGGATTTTCTTTCCGCAATATTGCAGAACGACTTGGCAGGAATGTAGCCACTGTGCATGATTGTTGGCAGCAGTGGTCAAGGGAAGGTACTGCCTCAAGAAGACCGGGTTCCGGCCGGCCACGTGGTAATACTGAGAGGGAAGACCGTCGTGTACGGCGTAAGGCCTTGGCGCATCGTACCGCGTCTGCTGGCAGCAATTCGAGATACAGTTGCCACCACAGTGACACAACGAACTGTAACAAATCGGTTACTTGAAGGACAGCTCCGAGCCAGACGGCCTGTATCGTGCATTCCACTTACTCCAAACCACTGCCGTTTGCGACGTCAGTGGTGTCAAGCTAGAGCTCATTGGAGGACGGAGTGGAGATCTGTCGTGTTTTCTGATGAAAGCCGGTTCTGCCTGGGTGCCAGTGATGGCTGTGTGTTGGTTAGAAGGAGGCCCGGTGAGCGCCTGCAACCAATCTGTCTGCGGCCGAGACACACTGGACCTACACCTGGAGTTATGGTCTGGGGAGCAATTTCCTATGACAGCAGAAGCACTCTCGTGGTTATCCTGCGCACCCTGACGGCACAGTTGTACGTCGGTCTGGTGATTCAACCTGTTGTGCTGCCATTCATGAACAGCATTCCAGGGGGTGTTTTCCAACAGGATAATGCTCGCTCGCATACCGCTGTTGTAACCCAACATGCTCCACAGAGTGTCGACATGTTGCCGTGGCCTGCTAGATCACCAGATCTTTCACCAATCGAGCACGTATGGGACATCATTGGACGACAACTCCAGCGTCGCCCCCAACCAGCATTAACCGTCCCTGTATTGACCGACCAAGTGCAACAGGCATGGAACTCCATCCCACAAACTGACATCCAGCACCTGTACGACACAATGCATGACGTATGCGTAAAGCCACGTTTCTGACGACTCCGCTATCGAGACAGCGTTCTCGTAATTAGCCAGCCAGCGACCGTCCGACAAACGATTTTTTATTCTTATTCTTGTTCTAAATATTTGCCCTCATCAGACATGCGATAGTCAGGAATATTTCTAGCACAAGTACATACTAAGATACTAGGCTTTTAATTTTAGGGTTCATAACACTTTAACGATGAATAGGTTTTATTAGAGATACCAAGATAAGAGGTATTGTAAAAATACCAACATCGTTTAATTTGGACATTTGCTGCATAATTTTGAGTGGCGCAGTCAGTTAGACCTTAAGTTTGGAGAAAAACAACAGTTCTCTTGATTGAAAACACTACACTTACAGTTTTTCTTCAGTTTGTCTGATGTTAGTAATGAATCGCAGCATAAGTTTTGAGTACTAATATGGGCTAGTATATATATTTCATTATAATCTGCTGGATGTAGGTCTGTCCAAATTTCTTTTACTTCCACAACTGTCTGTCGTGAGCTAGTCTCCTCCGTAATTACAAATACACCACACTATGAACACTCAAGAGACGCATATGGCGTATTAAATCCTTGTGAAAGCCTCTCAGTGGAGTGCGAAAGCTTGGCGAATCTTTGTACTTACTGCGCCACAAAACTAAATGGATTTAATACGCTACATGCGTCTCTTGAGTGTTCAGTGTCCTCCGTCTCTTCATCCACTAATTTCCCTCGTAGTCTTTCTTCTTCTTGGTATTTTTCTGTCCTTTGGTATCCTGTCTAATATTTCAGTTGTTCTTAAGTGGGTCCGTTCTTCTAATACTGTACTAAATCTAGCCCATTGCAATTTTAGGAATTTTACTTTCATCGTGATGTGTTCCACTCCTGTCATTTTCCTGATCCACGAGTTTCTCTCCCTATCTTTCCTGGTTACACCAAACATTCATCTTTCCAAGCTTCTTTCAGTTGTCTGTAGTTTCTGTATGTCTTTTATTTGTTAAGATCCACGTGTCTGCTCCATGCACAAGAACTGAAAGGATGCATTGACTAAACACTTTTCTTTTATGACGTAACGGTATACTGTTCTTAAAAATTGTATTGTTTCTTTCAAACGTTCCCCAATCAAGTTTGGTAGGTATACGAGGGAAGACAGTAAGTAAGCCAAACATTTATTTAAAAAATACTACGTGAGACACCAACATGAAAAATATTTATTATTACCCTTAATTTTTACCTTCCTTCTCAACGTAATTTCGAAAAATATTGATACGCCGCCCCGGTGGCGCAGTGGTCTAAGCGATGGCCTCTGATCATTCGTCCGAAAGGGATCCGGGTTCGAATTCCGGTGAGGCATGGAAGTTGTGTTTGTCTTACAGCACTGGCTCTCTCCCTTCCCTGGAACCAGTGGCCCTAAATTAGGGACGGGCGACTGCTTATAGCCCATTGAGTTGCTCATGGTGGTGGTTAAACCTCCAGTAAAAAAACAATATATTGATACACTTATCTCATCGCTTTATCAGTGCATGGAAGCCTGAAGCACAGAAGTCTTGGGTCTGGTGTCACAGCCACATTGGCACTTCACGTTCAAACTCTTCGTCATCCGCGAAATGTTTGCCGCCAAAGAGATTTTTTAGCCGACAAAACAGGTGAAAGTCTCTCAGTGCTAAGTCGGGACTGTAAGGTGGATGTTCAAGAAGTTCCCAGCCTAATTGTTCAAATTTCTGGTGGCTTGAACGAACAGTACGAGATCTGGTGTTGTCGTGATGAAACATTACTACTCTAGTCAGTAGGCCTGGGCGATCTTTTCGAATTGCACCCTGAACCATCAACAGAATTTCACAGTACCATGCAATATTCCCATTCTCACTTCGCTTCTGAAAATAAGCTAACAGCACTCCTTGAGTATCCCGAAACACTGTAAGCAAGATCTTCTCTGCTGATGGCGAAATTTAGAATTTCATGGTTGAAGGTGAAGAGGTATGTTCCTATTGCATTGAAGCACGCTTTGTTTCGGGTTGATAGTGACGCACCCATGATTTATCCCGAGTTACAATCCTGTTAATAAAGTTGGAGAGCATGGGCTCGGTTTTCGAGGTGGGGAGAGGGGTTAGACAAGGAGACCAACTATCTCCAAAATTATTTAACTCTGTATTGGAAGACACTTTTAGAAATCTAAACTGGGATAAAAAAGAATTAAATATAAACGGAAAGTACCTACATCATTTATCTAGCAATAAGAAAATTATGATAGAGGATTTATTGATCGAAAGTCTTAAAAATGGTCTGAAAATAAACATGGCAAAAACTTAATATATGAACGATGCAGAACAGGATACAGAAAAAAGTTTGATAGAAGAAACAGATGAATACATTTATTTAGGTCAACTAATTAGTTTTAAAGAAAGACAAGACAGAGAAATCGGTAGAAGAATTATCCAAGGTAATAGAGCCCTTTGGAGACTTAAAGACTATTTAACCTGCGATCTTCCATTGTGTTTTAAAAACAATTCTTCAATGCATGTATTAACCCCATATTTACTAATGGAAGTGAAACGTGAAGTATCACAGAACGACAATGTGAAAAAATAAGCGTATCGATAAGAACGTTGGAGAGAAGAATGTTGGGAATAACAAGAAGAGGCAGAGTTAGAAATGTACTTATAAGAGAAAGAACAGGAATAATAGATATTATAAAAATAATAAAGGAATCAATGTACAGATGGGCTGGACATGTTAGAAGACTGAAAAATGAAATATGGGCACGGTTAATAACAGAATGGCACCCAAGAAATGGAAAGAGACGAAGGGGACGCCAGAAAACAAGATGGAAAGATGACCTTCCGAAATTTAGTGGTGCTAAATGGTGGATTGAGGCTAAGGATCGAGGAAGTTAAAAAAGACAGGGAGAGGCCTATACCCCGCAGTGGGTGCCAACAGGCTAAGAAGAAGAAGACAATCCTGTTAAGCATGTCTGCATCTTCACATGTGTATCGAGAGAGATGTCGCAAGGACAGGCCCATTTGGTTCATTTTGTGTTGCTGAGTCAGTTCTCTGGGCACCTACGGTGCGCATACTTTCCTGAAATTCAAACCATCACGTATTATGCCGTAGGCAAAACCATGAGAACAACCTATTAGAGTTGTTACACTGACTGTAGTTATTCGCGTCTTAGCTAGAATCATCTACCCCACATGCCGCACAGTGGCTTCTGTCGCAATCCGAACAGAACGACCAGGTCGGTCTTCATCAACAACTTTTGAGCGACCTTGAAAGAATTTATCGACACAGTTTTGTGCCGGTTTACGCGATAAACGTTTCTCACCGTAAACAGGAAGCATTTCGGCATGAATTTCCTCCTCAGGAAGTCCTTTTGCCCAAAGAAAACTCACAGCAGCTCGCTGCTTTTCGGTCGCACACTCCTCGAACACGGTCACCATTTCTAACCTAAGTTAGGCATGTGCATGCGATACCTATTGACTACTTCATTCAGTTGTGAGTATCCTGGATCCTGCTGCCACATAATGGCACCTTTAGAAAATAATAACTATTGGGTTGTCCGAGATGTTCTGAGCATTTTTGATAAGTGTATGGTTGAGCGGGACGTATTCAGTCGTACATTTTGAAAACACACGAGATGTTGGCAACAATGAAAGGTGGAATTTGCATGAGACGTTCAGCCACGTGTGGTTGACGATAAGTGGAAGTTGTGTTTGTTTAGTACGTGTTAAACAAGGATGATCACAAGTTGCATTTTCGGCATGATACAATATAATATATAGGGTTCTGTCATATATATATATATACTCATACAAAGCAGATACTACTACAACAGTAATATATATATATATATATATATATATATATATATGTATATATACACTCAAGAGCAAAACTGAAAACTAAGGAAAAACTTTAGAATTTAAAACGAAAGTTGCAAAATAACCTGAAGATCAAAACGCGCAACGCAGTATTTTTTAAAACAATTTTAGGCGGGCATGTTACTTGCATCTATGGCCTTGCAGAAACCCATTTCCAACTAGGTCTTTGTGGAAGTGAGAAAATGCAGAGTTTTTGCTGGTCCTTGATAAAGCCAAGGCTCAGTATTCTCGACACCTTCTACATTCAGTTGTTTTATTTTATTATTTTTTTATCTTTTCTCCTTTTACTCACACCGGTAGATACATAACCTTTTCTATGTTGTACTTGGTGTGAGTCAAAATTATATATGTATTTTTTTGCTTAGGTCTCTTCTTAATAGAATATATATATATATATATATATATATATATATATTCTATTAAGAAGAGACCGAAGCGAAAAAATTTTTGACTCATGCCAAGTACAACATAGAAAAAGTTATATATCTACCGGTGTGAGTAAAAAGAGAAAAATAAAAAATAAAATAAAACAACTGAATGTAGAAAGTGTCGAGAATACTGAGCCTTGGCTTTATCAAGGACCAGCAAAAACTCTGCATTTTCTCACTTCCACAAAGACCTAGTTGGAAATGGTTTTCTGCAAAGCCATAGATGCAAGTAATAAGCCCACCAAACTTTTTTTTTAAATATATATTTTTATAAAAATATATATATATATATGCCATGACCTCCGCAGAGTTGTATGACCTAGCTTTAGTTAACAATTTAGCTTGCATCCATAACTTTCCTGGCCCGACCCATGCTCTTCATTTGTTACTATTAAACAGAAAGAAGGAGATTATAGTAAACTCAAGTTGTGAGAGTGACATAATAATTAGAAATAATGTTCAGCAATAACGAAATGCCAAGTTCGCCTGAGAGAGAATTTAAACCTGAAAAGCAATGCAAAAGTATTCCAAATTCTTACATTGCAATTAAAAAAGGAAATATTAATTATTTAAAACTCAGATTCTTGAAAGAAAAACTTGATTCTAAAACCCCCTACTCCACAACTTCTGACAACACAAAAACGAGTATAAATTAAAGACAATAATTAACTAAAGAAATGCTTTGTGAAGGTTATATGACATAAATAATTAGTTGCAATATGTACAAAGTATTTCAGAAGTGCTTTAATTGCAAAATTAAGTAGTTATTAAGAACTTAACTACTTTGAAAACACAGCGCAAAGTACAAGAACTATGAATGGCCAGCTGCTTGGCCTAAGTTTCCTAAAAAACGCGCAAAGTTACCAAGAAAATAAGGAGTTAAAATCCGCAAAAAAGTTAACAGACTTGCCAGTGCCTAAATGCTAAAAAGCAAAAAAAAACAGAGAAAAAAAAGTACAAGAATTACAAACATTGAACTTGGAAAACCTAAAACCCGAAGACAATGAAGAGAGCTTACCTCTTATGCAACTGAACTTTCTCCACACAAGAGGAAACATGGCCGACCTTTTCCCCAAACTTCCAAACTCCTCTGCCACTCCCTAGTCGCTGGGGGGCAGTGTGGGTGGGGCTGAAAGCCTCCACACACTGAAAGAATCCAACTCGCGGAGATTTTAACCAGAGAAAAAAATATATATACTTAAGACTGTGGACCTGTATGATCAGAAAGAGCAGAATTAACTCTCCAGAATACATGAGAAATATTATAAAATACACAAGTAGTGTATTTAATAATATTTGCATGTATTTAATCACCTTAGTGAGCTTCTATGGATTATTCTGAATCCTATTAATTTTAATGTTAGTTTTACTATTTTTAGTATAGCTATTCTAGTGAGTGAATAACTAGTTTTCTTTTTTATTTGTTTTTATTTTCTTTTATAAACAGATTTTTAAGCTTTTTTTGTGATTTTGTCTATATTATTTAATTTTTTATTTTAATAGGACCTTCATATTCATAGCACTAAGGTTCCTTTTAGTAGTTAATAGGCATCCTCTAGCCAACTTCCAAACGGCTTTCATTGGTCAGAATCATATTATTAACTGTGTAGAAAATTAAAGCAGATCTGCCAACCTTACTCTATTATTCAGAATATTTTTCTTAAAGTTCTTTTGATGAAAGAAGAAGGAATTTCGTTCTCTAGAAAACTGTCTAATAGTATATTAATGTGGTAATTGAAGTCCAAATTGCTGCTGCAAATTCTTGAAATTCTTAGTACCTGAAAAATTAGTACATTCTCAATTACTTTGGTTGATATGTTATTATTCCAGTGTAGATATTTAATTACTTTGAAAGGAAAATTAACTCTTTTATCAAAGAGGCTAATACATGGGTTACCTCTGTTAAGCTTAATGCTTAAGTCTAGGAACTCAAGTTCCTGATTACTGTGGTTGGTTTTACATAGGTTAAGAGAGCTAGGATAGATATTATCAAAATCACTCTCTATAACTTCTGAATTATTGACACACAGCAGATCATCAATATATCTAAATGTGTAAAGGTAGTTATCGGAGCACGTGGAGTGATTTTTAATGAATTTATATTCCTTAAAGAACAGAAATAGATTAGCAATACTCGTGGAGGTTGACGTTCCCATGGGTATACCGTTCACTTGCTTATAGAGAGTATTATTAGTTAAGATATGGTTATTTTTATGCAACAATTGAGATAATAGTTCCAGGCTCCTACATTAACAAATTGGTTAAGTTTAAATTCTGCATACAGCTCTTTAAAGGTAGTGATTATATCTGATAGAGGCAGATTAGTATATAGGTTCTCAAAATCATAACTATTAATATCTAAGGGACTTACCTTGAGTATAGTGGAAATTACTTCTGCATTATTATTAATTATCCAAAAATCTCTGTACATCAAATTAGTACAGTTACTAATGTGTTTCAAAACCTTCTTCAAGATATCTTCAAAAGCAAGATCTATTTTCTTTTTATGACTCCTTACTCCACTAGCTATGAACCTGAACTTCACTGGATCTTTATGAAACTTAACCGTTGCAAAAAGAAATGGAAATTCAGGCTCATATCTTCTTGTTTGTGGAATTTTAAGTTTCTTGAAGAATGCCTTAAAACGATTTTCTAACTGCTTGGTAGAATAACTTACGGGCTCGTAGGTTACTCTGAATTGTTAACTATGGAACTCAATAATAGAGTAACCTACGAGCCCGTAAGTTATTCTACCAAGCAGTTAGAAAATCGTTTTATTCTACCAAGCAGTTAGAAATTCATTAAAAATCGCTCCACCTGCTCCGATAACTACCTTTACACATTTAGATATATTGATGATCTGCTGTGTATCAATAATTCAGAAGTTATAGAGAGTGATTTTGATAATATCTATCCTAGCTCTCTTAACTTATGTAAAACCAACCACAGTAATCAGGAACTTGAGTTCCTAGACTTAAGCATTAAACTTAACAGAGGTAACCCATCTATTAGCCTCTTTGATAAAAGAGTTAATTTTCCTTTCAAAGTAATTAAATATCTACACTGGAATAATAACATATCAACCAAAGTAATTGAGAATGTACTAATTTCTCAGGTACTAAGAATTTCAAGAATTTGCAGCAACAATTTGGACTTCAATTACCACATTAATATACTATTAGACAGTTTTCTAGAGAACGAAATTTCCTTCTTCTTTCATCAAAATAACTTTAAGAAAAATTATTCTGAATAATAGAGTAAGGTTGGCAGATCTGCTTTAATTTTCTACACAGTTAATAATATGATTCTGATCAATGAAAGCCGTTTGGAAGTTGGCTAGAGGATGCCTATTAACTACTAAAAGGAACCTTAGTGCTATGGATATGAAGGTCCTATTAAAATAAAAAATTAAATAATATAGACAAAATCACAAAAAAGCTTAAAAATCTGTTTATAAAAGAAAATAAAAACAAATAAAAAGAAAACTAGTTATTCACTCACTAGAATAGCTATACTAAAAATAGTAAAACTAACATTAAAATTAATAGGATTCTGAATAATCCATAGAAGCTCACTAAGGTGATTAAATACATGCAAATATTATTAAATACACTACTTGTGTATTTTATAATATTTCTCATGTATTCTGGAGAGTTAATTCTGCTCTTTCTGATCATACAGGTCCACAGTCTTAAGTATATATATTTTTTTCTCTGGTTAAAATCTCCGCGAGTTGGATTCTTTCAGTGTGTGGAGGCCTTCAGCCCCACCCACACTGCCCCCAGCGACTAGGGAGTGGCAGAGGAGTTTGGAAGTTTGGGTAAAAGGTCGACCATGTTTCCTCTTGTGTGGAGAAAGTTCAGTTGCATAAGAGGTAAGCTCTCTTCATTGTCTTCGGGTTTTAGGTTTTCCAAGTTCAATGTTTGTAATTCTTGTACTTTTTTTTCTCTGTTTTTTTTGCTTTTTAGCATTTAGGCACTGGCAAGTCTGTTAACTTTTTTGCGGATTTTAACTCTTTATTTTCTTGGTAACTTTGCGCGTTTTTAGGAAACTTAGGCCAAGCAGCTGGCCATTCATAGTTCTTGTACTTTGCGCTGTGTTTTCAAAGTAGTTAAGTTCTTAATAACTACTTAATTTTGCACTTAAAGCACTTCTGAAATACTTTGTACATATTACAACTAATTGTTTATGTCATATAACCTTCACAAAGCATTTCTTTAGTTAATTATTGTCTTTAATTTATACTCGTTTTTGTGTTGTCAGAAGTTGTGGAGTAGGGGGTTTTAGAATCAAGTTTTTCTTTCAAGAATCTGAGTTTTAAATAATTAATATTTCCTTTTTTAATTGCAATGTAAGAATTTGGAATACTTTTGCATTGCTTTTCAGGTTTAAATTCTCTCTCAGGCGAACTTGGCATTTCGTTATTGCTGAACATTATTTCTAATTATTATGTCACTCTCACAACTTGAGTTTACTATAATCTCCTTCTTTCTGTTTAATAGTAACAGATGAAGAGCATGGGTCGGGCCAGGAAAGTTATGGATGCAAGCTAAATTGTTAACTAAAGCTAGGTCATACAACTCTGCGGAGGTCATGACATATATATATATTTTTATAAAAATATATATTTTTAAAAAAAAAAATTGGTGGGCTTATTACTTGCATCTATGGCTTTGCAGAAATCCATTTCCAACTAGGTCTTTGTGGAAGTGAGAAAATGCAGAGTTTTTGCTGGTCCTTGATAAAGCCAAGGCTCAGTATTCTCGACACTTTCTACATTCAGTTGTTTTATTTTATTTTTTATTTTTCTCTTTTTACTCACACCTGTAGTTACATAACTTTTTCTATGTTGTACTTGGTATGAGTCAAAAAATTTTTTTGCTTTGGTCTCTTCTTAATAGAATGTGAATTCTGAATTTTCATAACTGCTGCGCTGCGCGTTTTGATCTTCAGGTTATTTTGCAACTTTCGTTTTAAATTCAAAAGTTTTTCCTTTGTTTTCAGCTTTGCTCTTCATTATATATATATACACTGAAGTGCCAGAAAAACTGGTACAGACGAGCTTATGCAAAATACATAGCAATGTCACCTATGCGCGTACTCGGTTGCGTCCGCCAGTGCGTATATAAAGCGATAGACTTCCTTGCCAGCTGTCAGAGCTGTTTTCGGCATGAGAATGACAAGTAATAACGATTTAAGCAATTTTCAACGCGGTGTTATAGTTGGCGCTCGTTAGATGAGCCATAGTATTTCGGAGGTAGAAACGAAGTTCGAATTTTCACGGACGACCATTGCAAGGGTGTACCGTTACTACAAGAATTCCGGCAAAACCTCCAACCTACGATACCAGTGTGGCCGTAAAAACACATGGGGTGAACGTGACCTTCGTCGGCTGTCAAGAATCGTTTCACGCGACAGGCGTGCAACTCTCTCGCAGGTATCAACGGAATTCAATGCTGGAGCCTCAACAAGCATCAGCGTCCGGACTGTGCAACGTACCCTGCACGATATGGGCTTTGGGAGCCGACGCCCAACTCGAGTCCCCTTGATAGGTGCACGACACAGAGCTATGCGCCTCGCTTGGGCACGGCAACACCGCCACTGAACACTTGATGACTGGAAACAAGTAGCCTGGTCTGACGAGTCGCATTTCCATCTGTATCGTACAGATGGAAGGATTAGTGTGTGGCGCAAACCCCATGAAGCCATAGACCCCGCCTGTCAACAGGGAACTGTACCGGCTGGTAGAGGTCCGTAATGGTATGGGGGGTGTTTATCTGGACTTCACTGGTACCCCTGGTACGTCTACAAACGTCTGTGACCGACCAACGCTATGTGCGCATCCTTTCTGACGAAGTACACCCCTTCATATCCTGCATTCATGCTGATGGGTTGGGCCTGTTCCAACAATACAATGCACCTCCACACAAGTGTCGGGACGCCACATTATGGTTAGAGGAGCTTTCATCTGAGTTTGGGGTGTTGCCATTCCCACCCAAGTCCTTAGATCTGAGCGTGATAGAACACATTTAGGATGCCATGCAACGCGCTATCAAACACAGGAATCCGAGACCTCGAAATACACCAGAATTGTGGAACGCTCTGCAGGAAGTATGGTGTGCATTGCCTACAGCATATTTTCAGAAGCTAGTGGAGTCCATGCACCGTCGTATTTCTGCAGTCCTGCGCTCTCGTGAGGGACCTACCAAGTATTAGACCGGTGTACCAGTTTTTCTGGCATTTCAGTGTATGTATATATATCATCATCATCATCATCATTGTCAACCATTATCAATCCACTGCTGGACGAAGGTCTCCCAAGTTTCCTCCACAACGGTCTGTCTTGTGCCAGTCTCCTCCATGTCACCCCTGCATACTTTCGAATTTCATCCACCCATCTCCCATGTGGTCTTCTTCTGGGTCTTTTAATGTCCCTTGGAATCCAATCTAAAATTTCGGCTGTCCATCGATGATCTGTCCTTCTGGCAGTATGTCCAGCCCATTGCCATTTCAGGGATTTAACTCTGATCATGATGTCTTCCACTCTTGTCATTTTTCGGATCCACGAGTTCCTCTTCTTATCTCTCCTGGTTACACCAAGTATGCACCTCTCCATGCTTTTTTGAGTTGTCTGCAGCCTTTGTATGTCTCTTTAGTTAAGGTCCACGTCTCTGCACCATACGTAAGCACTGGAAGGATGCACTGATCAAACACTTTTCTTTTAAGACATAATGGCATATTGCTCTTGAAAATTATGCTGTTTCTTCCAAAAGCTCTCCAGGCAAGTTTTGTACGCCGATTAATTTCTTCATCAATGTGACCCTCACTTGATATCTGCTGTCCAAGATAAATGTACGTGTCTGTTATCTCCAGCTTTTCTCCATATATATATTTGTATGAGTATATATCATCATTCATCATCATTGTCAACCATTATCAATCCACTGCTGGACGAAGGTCTCCCCAAGATTCCTCCACAACGGTCTGTCTTGTGCCAGTCCCCTTCATGTCACCCCTGCATACTTTCGAATTTCATCCACCCATCTCCCATGTGGTCTTCTTCTGGGTCTTTGCTGTCCCTTGGAATCCAATCTAAAATTTCGGCTGTCCATCGATGATCTGTCCTTCTGGCAGTATGTCCAGCCCATTGCCATTTCAGGGATTTAACTCTGATCATGATGTCTTCCACTCTCGTCATTTTTCGGATCCACGAGTTCCTCTTCTTATCTCTCCTGGTTATACCAAGCATGCACCTCTCCATGCTTCTTTGAGTTGTCTGCAGCCTTTGTATGTCTCTTTTAGTTAAGGTCCACGTCTCTGCACCATACGTAAGCACTGGAAGGATGCATTGATCAAACACTTTTCTTTTAAGACATAATGGCATATTGCTCTTGAAAATTATGCTGTTTCTTCCAAAAGCTCTCCAGGCAAGTTTTGTACGCCGATTAATTTCTTCATCAATGTGACCCTCACTTGATATCTGCTGTCCAAGATAAACATACGTATCTGTTATCTCCAGTTTTTCTCCATCAATCGATAAATCTTCGTTTCTTGTAAAAGCATTGAACATCACTTTTGTCTTCTGAAAGTTCATTTTTAATCCCACTTCTTTACTCTTGTCAGCAAGTTCCTGGATCATACTCTGCAGCTCTGATGGGGTAGTTGCAAAAATGACTACGTCATCAGCAAAACGAAGGTGGGTTAGATAATCTCCAATAATCTTTATCCCTTTGTTTTCCATGTTCAGTGATTGAAAGACATTTTCCAATATGGCATTAAAGAGCTTCGGAGATATGGTGTCACCTTGTCTCACTCCCTTTCCAATTTTTATGTGTGTTGTATTTTCAAACAGCCGAATCTTTGCACTTGCATTTTCATAGATGTTATTAATAATATTAATGTATGCATCTTCAATACCGCAGGATTTCAGAGCCGTGGTAACTGCTGATGGTTTCACCGAATCAAAGGCTTTTTCATAATCGATAAAAGCCATGCACAATGGAAGTTCATATTCCCTCGCTCTTTCAATTAGTTCTCTCAGTACGTGGATATGATCTATTGTGCTGTAGCCACTCCTGAATCCAGCTTGTTCTCTCGTTTGAGCCATGTCCAGTGTTACCTTCAAGCGGTGTGAAAGAACTTTAGTGAAGATTTTATAAACCACTGATAGGAGGCTGATAGGTCTGTAGTTCCTGAGATCCTCAATGTCACCTTTTTTATGTAGCAGGATCATTGTAGCATTGTTCCAATCCTCAGGAATCTTCCCTTCATTAAGGCATCGAGTGAAAATTTGGGCGAGTACTGTTTCAATTTCTCCACTTGCTTCTTGTATGATGTCTATAGTAAATGAGTATATATATATATATATATATATATATACTGATACAAAACAGATACTACTACAACAGTAATAAATAAATATATATATAAATATATATATATATTGCTGACGACGTAGTCATTTTGGCAACTACCTCATCATAGCTACAGAGTATGATCCAGGAGCTTGCTGACCAGAGTAAAGAAGTGGGATTAAAAATGAACTTTCAGAAGACAAAAGTGATGTTCAATGCTTTTACAAGAAATGAAGATTTATCCATTGATGGAGAAAAGCTGGAGATAACAGATGCGTATGTTTATCTTGGACAGCAGATATCAAGTGAGGATCACATTGATGAAGAAATTAATCGGCGTATGAAACTTGCCTGGAGAGCTTTTGTAAGAAACAGCATAATTTTCAAGAGCAATATGCCATTACGTCTTAAAAAAGTGTTTGATCAATGCATCCTTCCAGTGCTTACGTATGGTGCAGAGACGCGGACCTTAACTTAAAGAGACATACAAAGGCTGCAGACAACTCAAAGCAGCATGGAGAGGTGCATGCTTGGTATAACCAGGAGAGATAAGAAGAGGAACTCGTGGATCCGAAAAATGACAAGAGTGGAAGACATCATGATCAGAGTTAAATCCCTGAAATGGCAATGGGCTGGACATACTGCCAGAAGGACAGACCATAGATGGACAGTTGAAATTTTAGATTGGATTCCAAGGGACAGGAAAAGACCCTGAAGAAGACCACATGGGTGATGGGTGGATGAAATTCGAAAGTATGCGGGAGTAACATGGAGGAGACTGACACAAGACAGACCGTTGTGGAAGCGGCTTGGAGGGGACCTTCGTCCAGCAGTGGATTGATAATGGTTGACAATGATGATGATGATGTATATATAAACGCCAAAGTCAACGACCAGGGAGATGGAAACAAAAAACAGGGATGGAAAAAGTGTTGAAAATGCTGAGCCTTCGCTTTATGAAAGACCAGCAAAACTCTGCATTTACTCACTTCCTCAAAGACCTAGTTGAACACGGGTTTCTGCTATGTCATAGATGCAAAAAGAATAAGTCCCCAAAAAAACACTAAGTTAACAGAACCGCACGCAAAGGTACGGAAACTTTAAAATTAAGCAATTTTTTTTTTAATTTAGCATTACATCTGGGACATACCTGGCTCAACCCACAGCTCACCATCGTCCACAAAAACAGAAAAACTTCTGTACAGAGCTCACAAATATTGTGAGAAAAGCGTAGAATTTAGACTCAAGAAACGTGGGGAAAAAGACTGCAAAAGAAAAAAAAATGTTTTAGAGGTACACAGCAACGAAAAAATTGCCCAACTTGAAAGAAGACTAAACCAATCAAAAAACAAGAAAAAAAAATTCACCAAGTACAAGGATATTATTTGAAGGCGCAAGTGCCGCCCCGGTGGCGCAGTGGTCTAAGCGAGGGCCTCTGATCATTCGTCCTTAAGGGGTCCGGGTTGGAATCCCGGTGAGGCATGGATGTTGTGTCTGTCTTACGACACTGGCTCTCTCCCTTCCCTGGAACCAGTGACCCAAAATTAGGGACGGGCGACTGCTTATAGCCCATTGAGTTGCTCACGGTGGTCGTTAAACTTTAAAAAAAAAAAAAGGCACAAGTTCCAAATTTTTTACCGCAGGGCCACATGGCCAAAACACATGGCTCGCTACCCGATGGAAAAAACCACTAGGGACCACTGCAAAACAAACAAAGAGACAAATAAAATGAAACAAACCCCTGCGTTAATGAATAACTAAATATATATATTTTCAAGATTCGGCTGTTTGAAAATACAACACACATAAAAATTGGAAAGGGAGTGAGACAAGGTGACACCATATCTCCGAAGCTCTTTAATGCCACATTGGAGGGTGTTTTTCAGTCACTGAGCTGGGAAAACAAGGGGATAAAGATTAATGGAGATTATCTAACCCACCTTCGTTTTGCTGATGACGTAGTCATTTTTGCAACTACCCCATCAGAGCTGCAGAGTATGATCCAGGAACTTGCTGACAAGAGTAAAGAAGTGGGATTAAAAATGAACTTTCAGAAGACAAAAGTGATGTTCAATGCTTTTACAAGAAATGAAGATTTATCGATTGATGGAGAAAAGCTGGAGATAACAGACACGTACGTTTATCTTGGACAGCAGATATCAAGTGAGGGTCACATTGATGAAGAAATTAATCGGCGTACAAAACTTGCCTGGAGAGCTTTTGGAAGAAACAGCATAATTTTCAAGAGCAATATGCCATTATGTCTTAAAAGAAAAGTGTTTGATCAATGCATCCTTCCAGTGCTTACGTATGGTGCGGAGACGTGGACCTTAACTAAAAGAGACATACAAAGGCTGCAGACAACTAAAAGAAGCATGGAGAGGTGCATACTTGGTATAACCAGGAGAGATAAGAAGAGGAACTCGTGGATCCGAAAAATGACAACAGTGGAAGACATCATGATCAGAGTTAAATCCCTGAAATGGCAATGGGCTGGACATACTGCCAGAAGGACAGACCATAGATGGACAGCCGAAATTTTAGATTGGATTCCAAGGGACAGGAAAAGACCCAGAAAAAGACCACATGGGAGATGGCTGGATGAAATTCGTAAATATGCGGGAGTGACATGGAGGAGACTGGCACAAGACAGACCGTTGTGGAGGAAACTTGGGGAGACCTTCGTCCAGCAGTGGATTGATAATGGTTGACAATGATGATGATGATGATGATATATTATATCAATAATATAATATTATATATAGAAACATTTGTGAAGTGTATGGATAAAATGCTATTGGTGCATTAACCGTTCGGAGGTTCTTTGCGAAGTTGAAAGCCGGCGATTTCCGTTTAGACAACGGGGATCGATGTGGAAGATCTTCCGCAGTGAACGATGATAGCATATAGGCAGAAATTGAGTGTAATCCAAAGTTAACGACTCAGTAGTTATCAGAGACTGTGAAAATGTCGGAATGTACTGTTCATGAACATTTAGTGAAGCTGGGATACACTTCTTGTTATGATGTTTGGCTTCCACACAAGCTGTCAGATAAAAACTGCATGGACCGGTATTCCATATGCAATACGCTGCTAAAACGCAACAACAGGGAGCCATTTTTGAAACAATTAGTGGTAGGAGAAGGAAACTGGATAGTCTTCGACAATGTAGTGCGGAAGAGATCCTTTGGTCACCCTGCCGAACCAGGTAAACAAACACCGAATCCGAATATTCATGGTCGCAAGGTCTCTGTCTGTTTGGTGTGATTGCAAAGGCATTATTTACTATGAGCTCCTCCAATACAATCAGACGATTAATTCGGATGAGTACTGCAGCCAGTTGGAACAATTGAACTAAAACCGGCAACAGAAGAGGCCAGAACTTGTAAGCAGAAATGGTGTTGTGTTCCAGCAAGACAACGCGCAGCCGCATGTTACTTTGGTCACCCACAAAAAGTTGCTCGCCATGGGCTGGAATGTCTTATCCCACTCACCTTATTCCCCTGAGATTTCGCCATCCAACTTCCATTTGTTTCGGTCTCTGCAAAATTCTGTATTGGGAAAATCATTCGGTGATCTCAACGCTGTCAAGAAACACGTGGATGACACTTTATCCTCCAAGCCAACCACGTTCTACAGATATGGCATTCTAACATTGCCCGAAAGATGGACTAAAGTCACGGGGGAAAATAAACAGTACTTTCAGGAATAAAGGTATGTTCTTAAACTCATCGCATTTGTTTAATTCCACATAAAAAGAACGCTCAGGACTTTCCGGAAAACCCTAAACAATTATCAACTTTCCCATAAGTGTTTGTGACTTGTTTACTGACTTCCCCTCGCATATATAGGTTGTGAAAACACACATTTTTCCGTGCCAGGCACCCTCACTCCAGAGTAAGTCACTCTCCCAACTGGGCTACGCGGACAGAATGTCTTGCCGCAGATTTGTCGTCTTGACGCATGTTGTAGTAAGTCACATCATAAGAGAAGATGTGACGTTCCTGCACCGCGGGATGGACATGAGATAAAGGCAGATAGCAGTGAGAGCACATGTCCGCGTAGCTCAGTTGGGAGAGCGAATTACTCCGGAGTGGGGGCCCAGATTTGATGCCAAGCGTGGACAAACATGTACATTATATCGGCACCCGAACTTCCAGGATGACCCGGCTGCTACGTTTCTCGCAATGATGTGATGTTCTTTCCACACGGCGAGACAAGAAAAATGAGAATCCCTTCTTCAGTAATTCGAAAAAATAAATCAGTGTGATGTTACGTTCCACACACCAAATTGTCTGGGATTGTCAAATGCACGTTCTTCATGGGATGACTGTCTACAGCGACACATGGTCCCGGCTGACCAGTGGACCATGTCACCAGCTCTCTTTCAGGGTGGGGGAGCGGAGATGTGACGTGCCTGCACCGCAGGACGCACATGAGATCAAGGCAGATAGCAGTGAGAGCGTACGTCGACGTAGCTCAGTTGGGAGAGCGACTTACTCCGGAGGGAGGAGACCCAGGTTTGATGCCCGGCGCAAACAAACTTGTACGTTATAAGGTGTATGCATAGTATGAACCGTGAACACTTCACACGACATACGATATTTACACCGATCTGCGTCATCTCGCTACCGTCACCCAATACTTATGTACACTGGTCACAAAAAGTTAGGGATATTGTAGTTTCGAAGGGAGAACGTGGTGACATGCAAATTTATCGAGTACTGTATATCGGTTATCAGCCTGGGTTGCTACGTCACATGTAAATCAGCATCATGATAACATATCACGTGTCGTGCAAGCTCCGATAAAAAGTACCAAGCGAGAAGTGGAAAACGAGTTGTTTCACCGCCTGTTCTAGAAGTTTGCTGAATGTCTTACCTTCACTGTGGGATTAACCTGAAAATACGATGTCCAGACGACGTTCAAGAATTGAACGTCGTCTGCACATCGTATTTTCTGTTGTCAATTCTTGAAAACAGAAATAGGGCTGTCGGCATGTTACAGGTAGGTAGGTGCACGGCAAATCGATGTGGCTGCTGATTTAGGAGTTTCGCAAAATGCAGTGAGTCGGCAACACACAAGATTTCTACGGCAAGGAAACGTTGCAGATAAAAATAGGAGTGGTCTCCCAAGGATCCCCACCAGGAGGCAAGATTGCTACCTGACAGCAAATGCTCGGAGAAGGCCAAGTATCGCCAGCAGCCAACTCTGGGAATCACTTCGAGCTTCGAGCTTCACCTGGTGTCGCAGAGTGCACTCAAATGGTACGAAGCCGTCTTCACCCATACGGATTCAGATCAAATGAGATGCATAGCATTGACATCAGCTCACCGTCGTCAAAGATATACCTGGATCCGAATAAATATAATATAATACACAGTATCACCATGTACTTCTCACAGACGAATCCCGTTTCACTCTTTATCCTCATACTCGATGAGGGCACGTGTGGAGGGGATCGGGCCTACACTATGTGCTGCCCGTCCACCCTTACGAGCAGCAGTCAGTTCTGGTCTGGGCAAGAGTGTGTTTTAATGGCCGTACTTCGTTGCATGTTTGTCAAGGCAACAGCATTTTGCCGAAATCAGATCATTGTGACACTGTTTTACGCTGCTATTGGCCATGCATTATTATTTCTTGATAGCAATGGAACCAGTCACCGTGTCTGAAGCGCGTGCTTCAGGTAACGGGAAATCTTGGGGTTGAATGGTTACAGCTGCCTCCGAGGTCTCCTGAACTTAATTCTATTGAGAATATTTGGGACACTGTACAACGACGTCTCGATAAGCACGTTCCATATCTCAGTACACTGGAAGACCTCCTTAACGTGTTCCCTGTAATATCTGTCCCAGACGCTCATCAATGATGTCATTTGCAAGTGTTCCTCGTAAGTGTTAAGACGTTTTTTGACACAGACGTGGTGTTACAGGGCACTGAAATTCGTATGTATGGACATTCTCCGAATTTACCATTTCTTCTGTATTGCTGTGCTACTTTGTTGTATGCAGAAATTGCACGATATATTGTTTTTATATAACGCACTCTTTATCTTTCGTGTTACGCATCCTGATTTGATGTTATTCTAATGCGTGTTATTTGAATTAGATGCATGCATCTTTCATTTCATCTGAAAGAAAGATGAAATGAAAGATCTCTAGTGCTGTAAGCAGAACACATAGTGCTGTAAGCAATCGCGCGTCCCTAATTTTGGGCAACTGCTTCCAAAAAATTGGATGAGGTAGTGCTTCTTCTTCTTCTTGGTTACACAGTCCAAGAGCTGGTTGTTCAGTAGATGTACTCTATCTCCTCATTCCTCTCTATTCTCCGCCGTTCTCTTCAAGTCATTGCATGTCCTAGTATTTGTGTCTTGAAGTAACTGTGTCACAAAACCATCCATTGGCCGTCCTGTTCCTCTCTTGCCTTGAATTTTCCCTTCCAAAACTTTCAGAATCGGGCCTCCATGGCGCAATGTGTGTCCCATCCATAACATTCTTCTTCTTTTTAGCATGTTGATCAGCTTCCTGGGTTCTCCCACTCTCTCCAGGACCTCCTCATTCGTCTCCCTATCGAGGCAGCTTATTCTCTCCATTCTTCTATTGCTCCACATTCTCAAATGCCTCCAGCATTTTCGCTTCCCTCTTGGTCAAACATATGCCTTTAAAACTCAGAACCGTATAGATCTACTGGCCAAACATATGCCTTTAAAACTCTCTTCTTCAGTTTCAGTTTTATATTTTTGGTTGTCAGTATTCTTTGATTCTCTCTAAAAGCCGTTTATGCCATCCCCAGTCTCATTCTAATTTCCTTTTCACATCTCACATCTTCAGTACAAATTTGACCCAAATAGCGAAATGATTTAAAGAGCTAGTGCCGTAAAACAAAACCAAACATCAAGACTTTACCCGAAATTCGAAACAAAACTCATCTCGGAGGAATGATCAGAAGCCAACGCCTTATACCACTCGGCATGCTCATACGGATTAAAAATGACAGTATATGTATATCGTAGTAATGGTTTTCCACGTTCTTCATCGCTAACACATCATTCATTACGAGATTAAAACGAAGCATTCACTTAACATTGTGATCTACAATTACCTGTGGTTGTATTGAGCAGAAAATCTGAAAAAAAAACAAAATATTTCATACTTTAAAAAAGCGATAAGCAGTCATGTAGCAAAAGCACTAATTAGTGGACAAAATCATTATAGCATTTCCGGAAGCAAAAAGAACTCTCAAAGCTACTCGTAACCATGATACCGATAAACTAACTGAAATGAAATGACATTAAACATTTGTACTTTAAAGAATTGTTAAGAAGCCATGTAGCAAAAGCATCGTGTTTTTGCAAAATAGTCGATAAAATGTTTATAAGACTTAGCACGCCGCAAAAAAAAAAAAAAAAAAAAAGCAAGACTACTCGTAACCAAGATACCCATAACATAAATGAAATTAAATTAACAAAAGCACTGCCTTTTCGCAAAATAATAGACGAAGTCGTTGTAGGACTTAGCACTTCTGGCAAAAAATAAGACATGAACATATTTCTTATACCTACCGGTAAAACAAAGGGAATGAAATAAAATAAAAGGTTTCGCACTTCAAAAAATTAATGAGTCACCATGTAAGTAAAGCATTACCTTTCACAGAGTAGTAGACAAAACCATTTTATCATTTAGCATTCTGGGGGGGGGGAGGCAAGACTGCACATAACCAGATACCAATAGGCCAACATTACTATGAAAAGATAACACCAAAACGGAAATAAGGAGATGATACTAAACTGCTGGCTTCCAGATAATTCGTTTTGTTAAAAAGGAAAACGTTAAGAAGACATTTCTTCAGCACTGAAACCAATAGTCTGCTGCTCGAATAACATAATTTGCTAAAACGATAAAAAAATGTATAATACCATCAATTTTGTATTGTAATCACTAAATACTTTTTTAACTCTTGCAACCTTAGTTCAGTAATGATCAAACATTTATTACCATATGTAATCTTACGATTGGGAGTTATCCTTACTAAACAGATTTTTGAAAAAAGAATATAATACATCCTTTTTTCTGCATTTTCTCAGTGTTTGATTTCGCAAAGGTTTGACATTTATGACTATATTGGGCCCTCTAATTCAAAAATACACTCTCTGCAAGAAAAAAAAAACGAAACACCCTGATGGAATCATTCAATTGAGATGAAAATTAGTATGTTCAATGTACATGTATTGGAAAGAAAATGGCAGCCCCCGGTGGCGCAGTGGTCTAAGCAATGGCTTCTGACCATTCGTCCAAAAGGGGTCCGGATTAAAATCCCGGTGAGGTATGGGTGTTGTGTTTGTCTTACGGTACTGGCTCTCTCCCTTCCGTGGAACCAGTGAGCCTAAATTAGGGATGGGCGACTGCTTATAGCCCATTGAGTTGCTCACGGTGGTCGTTAAACCTCCAATGAAAAAAGTAATAAAAAAAGGAAATGATTGCAATTCCAGAGCAGTCGGGCCATTTATTCGGATGAAACAGCTACACGAGTGCAATAACTCAGCACGTTGTAGTACTACCTGTGGTTCGGCTACCCGGTGTGTCATAAACGTATACAGTTCACGAATACTGTCCTGAGACATAGAATGCCAGATGGTGTCCAAATTGCAGGCCAGTTCGCCGATATTTCCGAGGTAAGCCTAGTTAGCGTTTCATCATGCCCCAAACATGTTCGGTCGGTGAGAAGTCGAACAATTGGGCTGGCCATGAAGGGGTGTTGACATTACGGAGACAGACCTGGGAAATCCGTGACGTGTGTGGCCGAACATTATCCTGTTACAAAATTGCTCGGTGGTGTTGCGACAAGAATGGCAACACAACAACTCGTAGCCGACGTGCCGTTGAGCCGTGAGGGGGTACGGAGGACTACTTAAGGTGTCCCGGCTATCGTAGGAAATGGCTCCCCAGACAATCACTCTCGGTGTGTAAGCCGTGAGCAGTTACCCGGTAAAGGCAGGGTTCGTGCGCTGTCTAGTTTTCTCCAGACACGTATGTGCTGGTCATCGGCGCCATGCGCAAACTGTGACTCGTCAATGAAGACAACACGACGCCACTGAACACTATTCCACGTTGATCGAGCCCGACACCAGTGCAACCAGTGACGGCGATGCTCGGCGGTCAGTGGTAAGCGGCTTGGAGTGCCCTTCTCGAATGCAGTGCACGTGCTGGAAGTCGTTTGGCAACGGTCCGGATGTCCACTTCCGCACGTGTAGATGACGCAACACGGACACGAATGGTTTAGAGCGACGAATTTCATTATATTCGTGCGGCTCTCACAATCGGCCGGTCCTCGCGTTTTGTCGTTGCCCTCGGCCGTCCACCGCCTGCGTGCCGCTGGGTTGTGCCCTCCTCGACTCATTGGTGCCAACATCGTTTCGTTACCGCGTCGCTCAGACCCAAATGCGTGGCGACACAGCGAGTTGACCAACAAGTCTCTCTCTCCCTAAGTATACGTGCTCTCTCAAACTCGCTCAACAGCTCGTATTGTGCACCGATCCGACGTCGAGGAATCCTCACAGTCCACGCAGGCTAATGCAAACACAATCCGTTGTGACAATTGTCCCTGCGTTCAAGCTTTGCTCTTGGTATACCCTCCTCGATGCCCGATTCCTATGAGCTGTGGCGGGCCCCTATTTAGTTATTGATCGTTATTTTTTAATTATTCGCATATTCCGTCTAGCGGTACTTGCATGTAGAGTTTCATCAGGATCAAACAACTTTCTCGGGGTGCTTCGGTTTTTTTGTTTTTTTTTTCAATGCAAACACAATCCGTCAAGTGTATTTAAGCTCTGTAAATAAACACAATTTTTCAAAGTGTGTTTTGAATCCTCTAACTAATAGTTTCCTAAACATATTTCCTAAGCATTCTTTTGTTCAGCTTCTGGTTTCCTCATCGTGTCGGTCGAGCATACCTATGTCATCTAGTGCAATATTTACACAGCTGAAGAATCGGAAATACAGTGGTACGTTTCCCCACTGTTGCAACTGCCAGATGCAGGAAGACACATTTACATCCTTTAATGAAACATTTTGCATAAAAAAAATTAGAAAATACAAAAATGATTTCTTACACAAATCTTTGTTGCGTGGTACAGGATATTATATGTTTGCTAATGAATATATTTGCTGTTCTCTTTCCTCGAAAAAAAGATTTGTCACCATTATGCACTAGCGAATATAATCTGAACCGAACAGTTTCATAAAAAGAATTAAAAACTTTGAAATTACTAATTACTCGTGACAAATCTATTGTTGCGTGGTACAGGATATTTTATTATGCCAAAAAATGTCCTTTAGAAGAGAAGCAAATTTTAAAATGACGACGTTTATCAGTGTACAAAACACATAAAAAAATCGCATTCCATAAGAATTTACCGCAAATACCCAAATTTAGTGCAAAATTTATTGATCACATTATGAAACTCCCGTGGAAACTCCAATATGTTGAATTACTTATTTTCTTCAGAAAGTCAGTTTTTACATCAAACAAAGGTCTTCGCTCTTTCCACGTTTATAAGTGAGTCACGGAAAATTTCTCATTGGCCGCCACCGGGAATCGAGCCCAGGGTCTTCCAGTTACTCGCCGGATAGGCTTCCACTACACCACAGCGGCCTCGAATTCCTCCAGACTCACGCACGCTAACTGCCAAGCCAATTTGGCAGGTTGCTTCTTGGAGCCCCGCACAATGATGGGGATTCACCAAAGATGGTAAGCAGCAACTGAACAAATAATTAGAAGGCGAATGAATAATTAATACAGACATTTGACGTGGACCAGGAACATCAAACAAAGGTCTTCGCTCTTTCCACGTTTATAAGTGAAAAGATGGCGGCCAATGAGAATTTTTCCGTGACTCACTTATAAACGTGGAAAAAGCGAAGACCTTTGTTTGATGTTCCTGGTCCACGTCAAATGTCTGTATTAAGTCAAATTTTGAGCAAAACTCCCAACATCATCAGCAAGCATTCTAACCGTTTAACATTGAGTAACTTCAACATGACAGAATAACAATGCACTTCCTTCATCTTTAATGAAGTTTTAAGTGAAGACTGAAACCAAAATATCTGAAAAATTTCGATTTCTGTCTTATTACTGAAAAAGATTGTACGAAACATGAGTTGTCAGAACACCTAAAAGTGAAGAACGAAAACTGGATGTAACACCTTAAAAATTGCATTTGAAAGGTTTTGTTGCAGAAAATGCCACGCCCCGTCTGAATGCCTCTCACAAAAGTCTAATGCCATCAAGGAAAGAGGTCAAATAAAACCAAGACTGGCTTCAAATTGCACAGTTAGATAATTTTGAGATTCTGATCACTGTGATCATATCCCCCTTGCTGTTTTTGAAAGCATACTAAAGATGCGTGAAGCAATATGAATCATGTATTACCACAAACTGAGTAAATTAGAAATCACACATGCTTTGTGCCCATGTACAACAGAAATCCTACCACGAGGGAATCTTATACTTACAAACACAAACCTTCCACTGCAGTTTTGCAATACATAAAGCTTGTATTCCACAGCCTATGAGATTCGTCACTTTAAAAAAAAATGTCTCTGTGGAAAACCTCAAAACCCCGATGAATCGGACAATAGTGAGATTTGGAATTGGACTCCAAAACGTGTTTTATGCGATACTCCCAACCCGGAAAATCGGCGTTTACGATGCTGATTTAACATTCAATGAAAGAAATGTAAGTCAATTAAAGGTAATAAAAAATCTCGGCATCAGACTCGTACCAAACTTGGCAGAAATGCTAAGATATCATACTTTGACAACGAGCGAGTTCGTAAGTATATGATACAGAAGAGCGCAAAAACAAATAAAAAGGCAAACGAGCAGTTAAAGAGGAGGATTTGGATCATCCTGCAGATGATGCAGGGGATTTCCAAAGTGATCAAAATCCTGAACATTTCGTAGAAAATTGTCAATTTTTAAAAGCTTTAATATTCATTTAAAGCGATTTTTTTTACAAAAATGCACTTTTCGTATGTTTATGTACCTTTTACTTAGAAATTGTTTACTGAACATCTTTCAGATTTTCAGGGTATATTGTTATAGTAATACTTCATAAACTGATTTTTTGTTAGGTAATTTTGTTCAGTATTTGTTGAGATATAGCTTTTTGTATTGGAAAATATGACACCAAATTGTGATGATGATTTAAGCAATCCTCACATTTTATTCTTTCGCATAGATGTTTTAAAAAACATAAATTTACACAGAAAGTACATTCCATAACCATATCAAGTTCTAAGTCCCTATATTCAATAGGTTCTGAGAAAAAAGATTACATAAAACATTTTATTTTTAGCACGGCGTCTTCTCGTGGTGCAAGGCGGTAGAAAGAATCGAATCTTTTAGCTTCCGAATTCTCGTAATTGGATAAATAAATGATGTTCATTTCGCGTGTTACGGATGAATTTCATTAATCTTAATGATACTTCGGAGTTGTTATCCTCCCCCTCTTGAAACCATCATCTAAAAGGATTGTGTGCTGATGACCTGATTCAAGAAGACAGGCTTTGAAACGTGCCTCGCTTGTAGTTACCTTTTCATACACACAGATGTTATAACGAAATAAACAATTTAGTAAAATCATGCAATGCATTAATTATGATACGCTTTCCAACATACCAGAAACCATTACTGAAGTTATGAGGAGAATGGCAGTAGAATAGATCTCGCTCCTGTGCCCTGACCTTTGACCCCATTTCGATGATATTCAACAGAACCGGTTCAGTATACCTCCGGAACAACACAATAAAGTTTTATCGCAATAGAAGCATTTTTACTCAAGTTATGACGATAATGGCTGTGGAATAAGTCTCGCTCCTGTGCCCTGACCTTTGACCCCATTTCGATTTTATTCAACAGAACCGGTTCTGTATATCTCTCGAACAACATGTTAAAGTTTTGTTGCAATAGAAGTGCTTTTAGTCAAGTTATGAGCATAATGGATATGGAATAAACTTCGCTCCTGTGTCCTGATCTTTGACCCCATTTCAATGATATTCAACAGAAGGGGTTCAGTTTACCAGTTTACCTGCGAAACAACATGATGGAGTTTTGTCGCAATCGAAGCATTTTTACGTAAGTTATGGCGCATAAGGGCGATGAAACGGATCCCGCTCCTATGTCCTGACCTTTGACTCCATTTCGTCCATTTTCAATAGAGTTCATCCCCAGGTTGTCCCCTATCACATACTAAAATTTCATGGAAATCAAACTATTCATACGTGAGTTATCGTGCAGACAGACTGACAAAGCTGGAGCATATACGCTTCTTCAACCTACCGTTGGAAAGCGTAAAAAATAACTACTTTATTATTGCTTTTGCAGATCGTTTATATGGTAACTACTAGTGAACATTTTATCATTTTAATAACTCTGAGTAATTATTCATTCTTATGTAAAAAATGTCTTAATCATGATGAACGCAAAGTTCTCAGCTTACCTTGTCAGATCAGCTGTCACAGAGTATCAAATGAAACCTCACCGTCTCTTTCGCTAGATATCTTTCGACTGAACTTGACATGAATAATTCGTGGGCGTTTGTTTTAGTAAAAATGAAGTTGTGCTTCTCGAAACTGTTTCACCAAAACAGATATGAAGCAATGTTTGCTGTTACCAATTTTATCATTCACTAGAGAGAAATAAGCTATGGGCCATAAATAAGATAAAAATATATGCATGTTTGTGTGAATATGTGCTACCTTATAATGATGCAATATCTTGAGAAAGAAAAGTCCGTCACCTTGACGAATTTGCGTGACTGAAACACTTTACCAATGTTATTTCGATTGAAAATGCTGTTCAACGCCTTAATTAACTTTGGCGCATGTTTTGTTTTCACTTAGCCTAATTATATTGAATTGTGCTTCGTTAATATAAGTGGTATAAAATTATATATGATGAGAACCGATGCTTTCCTTCAATAGATCAGTAACACATTAATTACATCCATGCATCAAGCTTCTCCGTATCCCGTAAAACAAGGATATGTCTATACTCCAGATGCCTTGCATACGGTATATGGATAACTGCGCTCGCTTTTATTCAATCCCTTCCTAGTGCTGAATAATTCAAAAGAGCTAAAGCAACAGGATTGCAAATTCGATATCTAAGATTTCATCGGAGTCTCTAAGAAGCTTTTATCAAGCGAAATTCTTTCTGTTTCTCCAAAACAAAATGCACCAAACTGGGGAAAGTACAATTTCAGATGAAGTGCACATCTTACGTAAGAACAAGTTAGTAAAATCATGCAATGCATTGATTATGATACGCTTTCCAACATACCAGAAATCATTACTCAATTTATGAGGATAATGGCTGTGGAATAAATCTCGGTCCTGTGCCCTGACCTTTGATTCCATTTCGATGATATGCAACAGAACCCGTTCAGTATACCTCCGAACTAACATGATAAAGTTTTGTCGTTCAATATCGCTTTATTAGACAACTAATAGTGTGCAATAAAACAGGGGTATATAACATGGACAAAAGGCCAAAAGGACGTGGACAAAATCACAGGCTTACACTTGAGGCATTCAGGAGAACAAGACATAAGAAAAAGAACTATGGGCGCCCAGGCTACTCTCTCAAACATAGAGATATTATGAGGAACATGAAATACAAAGGACATTAAGCATAGCAAAAGTCAAGCAGGAGTCTAAGGGTTCACACTCTGGAAGATACTGGAATAATAAGAAACTGGTGTTAGCGGATACGGGAAGGAGAAGTCTGGATATTTATACATAGCACGTTTCACTCAACGCTCATAAGCGCGGTAATAATCACCATAAGAAGCAAAGTTTTGTTGTGAAGGAGCATCTGGAGCAAGAGGCTTGCGCCGCCGTCGGGAACGTTGAGCCGTAGAAGATGTACAAGTAAGGGAAGTACCATCAGCAGAAGTCGAGGAAGGCAACAATGGAGCATTATGAAGCACAGGTGAAGGAGCACTGTCAGGAACAACTGATGAGGCAGAAACAGCGGCTGAAGCTGATGGAAGGACGATAGGAACGGCTGTAGAGGAAGATGATACGTCAGAAGGCAAATGAGCACACTGCGAGTCGGAGGATGCAGGTTCAATGGACATGACAAGAGTTGCTGGGTGTCACGTCAATTCGTCGCGTGCGTCAATTCGTCGACTACGACAATTCGTCGCATGCGTCAATTCGTCGCGCGTCAATTCGTCGAGCTTCAATTCGTCGACTACGTCAATTCGTCGCGCGTCAATTCGTCGAGCTTCAATTCGTCGACTACGTCAATTCGTCGCGTTTGCAGATTTTGGTTACTGCAGGAAAACGTACGATTTCGAACGTCTTCCTCCCTGATCAAATTTATAAAGTTTGGACACGCAAACAGGATAGGAATATTACGTTTTTCTTTGGCACTAAAAATATTGGACGGTAGACGGTTTTTGGAACGGGACAGGGTCCGGTTGGTCAGAGCCCCCATATAAAGGATTTTCGTAAAATCTACAGTTGTCAATTCAGAACCACCAAATCTGGTATACTATCTCGTGGTATTCTAACTTAGACTGTAGACGGATTTTTGGAGCGGTTAGAGACGGGAAGGGGTCACAGCCCCCCCCCCCAAAAAATTGCCGTGAAATTTAGTTTTCAATTTAGAACTACCAAATTTGGTATATTATCTCATGGTACTCTAACTAAGACGGTAGACGGTTCTTGGAACAGGTCGGGGCCTCGGGGTCAGAGCCCCCCCTAAATTGTTTTCGTAAAAACTAGAGTTTTCAATTTAGAACCACCAAATTTGGTATACTATCTCACGAAATTCTAACTTAGACTGTAGACGGTTTTGGGAAGCGGTTGGAGCCAGGTGTGTCAGAGCCACCCCCACCCCCTACAAAATTTTCGTAAATTCTACAGTTTTCAATTTAGAATCACCAAATTTGGTATACTATATCATGGCACTCTAACTTAGACGGTAGACGGCTTTTGGAACAGGTCGGGGTCCGTGGTGTTACCCCCCCCCCCCCCGTACAAAATTTTCGTAAAATATACCGTTTTCAATTCAGAACCACCAAATTTGGTATACTATCTCATGCTGTTCTAACTTAGACTGTAGACGGTTTTTTGTAAAGGGTCGGAGCCCGGGGTTCAGAGCCCCCCCCCCCCCGCATAAAAAAAATTCGTGAAATCTACAGTTTTCAATTTAGAACCACCAAATTTGGTATACTATCTCATGGTACTCTAACTTAGACGGTAGACGGTTTTTGGAATAGGTCAAGGCGCGGGGGTAAGAGCCCCCACATACAAAATTTTCGTAAAATCCATAGTTTTCACTTTAGAACCACCAAATTTGGTATCATGGTACTCTGTATTAGACGGTAGACGGTTTTTGGAACGGGTCGGGGCCTCGGGGGTTTAGAGCCCCCATACAAAATTTTCGCAAAATCTACAGTTTTCAATATAGAACCACCAAATTTGGTATACTCTCTCATGGTACTCTAACTTAGACGGTAGACGGTTTTGGAACGGGTCGGGCACGGGGTCTGAGCCCCCCCCCTAATTTTTTTCTCGTAAAAACTAGAGTTTTCAATTTAGAACCACCAAATTTGGTATACTATATCATGGTACTTTAACTTAGACGGTAGACGGTTTTAAGAAAGGGTCGGGGCAAGGGGGTTAGCCCCCTACACAGAAAATTTTCGTAAAATCTATAGTTTTCAATTTAGAACCACCAAATTTGGTATGCTATCTCATTGTACTCTAACTTAGATGGTAGAAGGTTTTTGGAACAGGTCAAGGCCCGGAGGTGAGCCCCCCACCCCCATCACATACAAAATTTTCTTAAAATCTATATTTTTCAATTCAGAACCACCAAATTTTGTGTCATGAAACTCTAACTTAGCGGGAGACGGTTTTTGGAACGGGTCGGGGCTCGGGGGTCGGAGCAACCCCCCCCCCCCGTACCAAATTTTAAATTTTCGTAAGACCTACAGTTTTCAATTGAGAACCACCAAATTTGGAATACTATCTCATGGTATTCTAACTTAAACTGTAGACGACTTTTGGAAAGGGTCGGAGCCAGGGGTTCAGAGCCCCTCCCCATAAAAAAATTCGTGAAATCTACAGTTTTCAATTTAGAACCACCAAATTTGGCATACTATCTCATGGTACTCTAACCTAGACGGTAGTCGGGTTTCAGAACGGGTCGGGGAGCGGGGTTAAGAGCCCCCCCCCCCAATACAAAATTTTCTTAAAATCTATATTTTTCAATTCTGAACCACCAAATTTTGTGTCATGAAACTCTAACTTAGCGGGAGACGGATTTTGGAACTGATCGGAGCCCGGGGGCCAGAGCACCCCCCCCCCCACACACACACACACACACAGAATTTTCGTAAAATATACCGTTTTCAATTTAGAACCACCAAATTTGGTATACTATCTTATTGTATTCTAACTTAGACTGTAGATGGTTTTTTTGGAAAGGGTCGGAGCCTGAGAATCAGATCCCTCCACCATAAAGAATTTCTTGAAATCTACAGTTTTCAATTTCGAACCACCAAATTTGGAATACTATATCATGGTACTCTAACTTAGACGGTAGACGGTTTTTGGAACGGGTCGGGCACGGGATCAGAGCCCCCCCCCCACATAATTTTTTTTCGTAAAAACTAGAGTTTTCAATTTAGAATCACCGAATTTGGTATACTGTATCATGGTACTCTAACTTAGACGGTGGACGATTTTTGGAAAGGGTCGAAGCCCGGGGTTCAGAGCCCCCGCCCATGAAGAATTTCTTGAAATCTACAGTTTTCAATTTAGAACCACCAAATTTGGTATACTATAACATGGTACTCTAACTTAGGCGGTAGACGGTTTTCCGAAGGGCTCGGGTCATGGGGGGTTACCCCCCCCACTCACACACACTAACTTTTCGTAAAATCTACAGTTTTCAATTTAGAAACACCAAATTTGGTATAGTATCTCATGGTATTCTAACTTAGACTGTAGATGGTTTTTTGGAAAGGGTCGGAGCCCGGGGTTCAGAGCTCCCCCCCCCCGTAAAGAATTTCTTGAAATCTGCAGTTTTCAATTTAGAACCACCAAATTTGATATACTATATCATGGCACTCTAACTTAGGCGGTAGATGGTTTTCAGAACGGGTCAAGAACGGGTCAAGAACGGGGGTAAGAGCCCCCCCCTACCAAATTTTCTTAAAATCAATATTTTTCAATTCAGAACCACCAAATTTTGTGTCATGGAACTCTAACTTAGCGGAAGACGGTTTTAGGAAGGGGTCGGGGCCCGGGGGTCAGAGCACCTCCCTCGTACAAAATTTTAAATTTTCGTAAAACCTACAGATTTCAATTCAGAACCACCAAATCTGGTATCCTAACTTAGACCTCGTGGTATTCTAACTTAAACTGTAGACGGCTTTTGGAAGCGGTTGGAGCCCGGGGTGTCTGAGCCCCCCCCCCCTACAAAATTGCCGTAAAATCTAGTTTTGAATTTAGAACCACCAAATTTGGCATATTATCTCATGGTAGTCTAACTTGGACGGTAGATGGTTTTTTGGAAAGTGTCGGAGCCCGGGGTTTAGAGCCCCCCCCCCCCTAAATAATTTCTTGAAATATGCAGTTATTAATTTAGAACCATCAAATTTGGTATACTATATCATGGTACTCTAACTTAGACGGTAGACGGTTTTCGGAACGGGTCGGGGCCAGGGTGTTAGAGCCCCCCATACAAAATTTTCGTAAAATCTACAGTTTTCAATTTAGAACCACCAAATTTGGTATACTATCTCATGGTACTCTAACTTAGACGGTAGACGGTTTTGGGAATGGGTCGGGCACGGGGTCAGAGCCTATCCCCATAAAAAAATTCGTAAAATCTACAGTTTTCAATTTAGAACCACCAAATTTGGTATATTATCTCATGGTACTCTAATTTAGAATGTAGACGGTTTTGGGAAACGGTTGGAGCCAGTGGGTTAGAGCCCCCTATACCAATTTTTGTAAAACCTACATTTCAAAATTGCCTTTATTCTTCAGTAAAATAACATTTCTATGTACATGACAATGGAATTCTGCCAATAAATACAGTGGTATATATATCAGCTGGAAAGTTCCAGTGAAACGTAAAACAAAATATTGTTAAAATCATAAAAATTATTTCGCCACGTAGGGCGAAGGAGAGGCAGGTAATAAAGCACGAGCGATAGAAACGAAAATGTTTACCTACAGTATTGTAGACAGGGAAAGACATGATTCTATACTATGCACAAATTCCAATTAAGCATTACTACCATACTAAAGATTAAACATGCACAAGGTACTAATTCACATAAAAGACCATGGGCGAGAAGGAACTAACAGGTGCAAAAGTATTTAGAGATATGACAGTAATGGTAGAAACAAATAAGCAGAAATACTAATCATATGTACAGAATTATGCAGTGACAAGAGAGAAATATGCTAAACGAACCCAGGAGAGCAACTTTACAAAAAAACAGAAATCGAACAGAAATGCAATGCACAAGTTTCATATCATATGTACAGAACAATACAGTGACAAGAAAGAAAGCCGCTAAACATACCCAGAAGGGCAGCTTCTCATGAAACAGAAATGCAACAGTGATGCTACATTCAAAATTTACAACATATGTACAGAAGTATTCAGTGACAAGGGAAATAACGCTAAATGTACTCAGAAGGGCATCTTGTACATTAAATTATACACACAGTGACTAATATTTTAAAAATATATTCAACATAATGAAGGGGACATTGCGTGGGCAGTAAACTGTGCAGAAGGAAAAATTATATACAATAACATAAAACCCAACATTATCGAAGAGAACATGGGAAACATGGTGAGCTATCTTCAATGGCACATTAAAACAGAATAATCACAAATAGCGAAGCACCAAGATTAATACGTAAAAACATGATTTTTTACAGTGAACGTGGGCGACAACAAAAATCCCACTTATAGGTTGAGATGTAACTGCAAATTGTGGATATGGAACCACCCAGCCGATTGGGCCCAGGTGGATTGAAAAACGCTATCGGTTTGTTGAGGCAGCACGAGAGTGCTCCATTTGGAGACGAGTGGTTAACCGTGCTAGGAAGCGTCTCCGAATGATAGCACTTGCCTCCTGAGGAGGTGGAATAAGAGCAGGGAAGCGTTGTTGAAGATGGAAAGCATAGACAGTGAACTTCACAAGAAGAAAAATATAACGGCACACAGGAGGCAAGTGAGTAGGTGGATGCTTAGTTTGGAGTAGCCAAGCATATGCAAGAAATGGTAACGATCGAGCACAAATTCGATCAGCAAGACGAAATGCTGTGTTTAGGACTGGCAGGAGAACGGGGCAGAATAGGTATTGATGTTGGACGTCGCTGACTTCAGGGCAAAAGGAGCATTGTGGAGAGGTGAGAAGAGTCATGCGAAATAGTTCTGATGGGGCGGCGAGACGAAGGTGAAGAAATTGCCAATGGACATTGAGTTCAAGAGGGGAGGAAAGGGCAGAGGTTGATGCTGTCCAGATGGCGGGGAGAAGAGAAGGAGGAGCAGTATGAACAGAAAGTGGAAGTGCGGGAGGGGAGAGAAGAAGCCAATAAAGAGAAGAGGAGGAGATAGAAGTAACTAGAACCGGGGAGCTACGAATGAGGAGAAAGAACGGTAGAGAAAGAGGAGCAGAGTGGACCGAGAAGAGACCATCAGGTGAAGCGAGGAGTGGAAAGAGTTTCCAAAGCGCTGTGCGAAGGAGAAGATATTCGTTAGCAAGAGTAATGGTTGGAGATAGAAACAGGGAAGAAAGAGGTCTCCAGGTTAGATCAGAAGTTACGAGAGAACGGACAGTTATCACACCAGAGCGGATCCAATGAGGAAAGTAAAAGTAAGGGAGGTTAGGAGGGTGAATAAGAGAAGAGAAGAAGAGAGGTTCATCTAGGAGATCAAGAGTTGAAGAAGGGAATGAACGGAGAAGAGGAAGCGAACGAAAGAGAGAAAGGCCCTCTCGCAGGACAGGAGGGAGGTGGGACGGGAGAAGAGAGTATGCATCCATCTTCAGAAACAGAAGGTACAGTTTCCAATTAAGAACGACCGAATTTGGTACTCTACCTCATTGTATTCTAACTTAGACCGCAGACGGAAAGGGTCGGTGCCCGGTGTGAAGGGTGTCCATTCAAAATGTTCGTAAAAAATACAATTTTTACTCTTAAGAACTGCATCCCAATACAGCACTCCATTACCCCACCTACGATCTAGGTTAGAGGCCGTAGATAACAATAAAGTGAAAAAATATCCGGTTAATGGTGTATTAAAAAGACAAATTAATAAACGTTAGCTTTCACCACCAACGGTTGCCTTATCAGGCAGAAATACAATGTAATGTAAATAATGCAAATTCTTTTTTGCTTCGTATAATTAAATTAACTAAATCAAAAAATTTAAAATAAGTTTACTGGAAATTTACGGAAATACCTTTTTCATTCATTAACTTTCACCCGCTGAACTTGGTGATTTTAGAAATAGTAATATTTACCCGGGAAATACCGGGTACCCCTGCTAGTAAGAACTGAAGATAATGTTGCACTTTTAGTCAGGTACAAAAAAAGTAATTAGAAAGCCCTAGGACTGGGCCTGTTTAGCAATTTTCAGTCTACCGTGCTAATTTTCATAAGGTTTGCATAGACGTCCAAGATTTTAGCAATGCGCTTTTCTAAGGTTGGAACTATTAAGCAGACCCTAGGCCTAGGGCTTTTTGATAGTTTTCAGTCCTCCGAGCTGATATTTATGTAGTTTTCATAGAAAATAAAATGACTTCTGTTTAAATGTTACTCGAGCACAAAGCATTATTAGATGCGCTCGAGACCTAGGCATATGCATTTATAGTAATTTTTATAACGATGTGATAATATGAGGTTTGCATGACAAATCAGTTTAAGAGTGTTACGCTTATCAAAAATTATTTTAAAGGCCTAGGCCTAGCGGCCAATAATTAGTATTTGGTGCCTAAGTGAAAGCGCAACATTATTAACTTGATTTGTTATGCAAACCTTATGAATATGACCACAGCGATTAAAAGTTACTAAAGAGTCCTTGTAAGTAATATTTTTTGACAGAGCGCAAGTGCAATTTACGAAATGTCAACAGGTCAAAATATCTAAAGTAACAATGAAATTTGGAATATTTCTTTTTTCTTTCTTTTTATTTCAGTTTTGACACTTGTATTAAGTTTTAAAAACATATATTTCTCCTATCGTTTACCTTCATTGTGCCTTTAACAGAATTTCTTACCATGTTTCGAGTATTTTATTTTGTGTGGTTACTTGTTTTTATGTTTTGGGCATTTCATTTTGTGTGGTTACTTGTTTTTATGTTTTGGGCATTTTACTTTGTATGGGTGTTTTTGTTATGTTTTTGTTATTTTCTTTTCTGTGGTGGTTGTAATGTCGACAGGATGAGAAGGAGAAACTGTGGACAGTCACGATGCCTACTTGCTTATATTTTTTTTTCAAATACAGCACATGATTTTGTATTGATTTATACCACTTACTCATTAAGCGATTACAGGTTTCTTTAAATATGAACTTTTTCTTAGAGCCTTTTGTTTCCTCTACCTAGCTGTTTCGTCTCCGCAATTTTTTTTTTTGGTTTTAGAATATTTTCCTTATTATTAATCTATTTTCTCATGCAAACTCTTTATGTAAGGTATGTTTATTCTATCGAAGTATTTTGCAATTATACGTGAAGTCCTGTTGCTGAAGTAAAAAAATATTTACAACTGAAACACCGCAGTTCAGATATTTTCCCGCTGTTAACTCAAAGAATGAAAACAAAAACAACAAATCCGTGCAATGGTTGAGGCATGAGACAATACTTACTGGTAACCAGGCAAAATTTTAAGGAAGAATGAGCTTAGGAATTTCTAACTGCAACAAAAAAGATCATCCGCACTGTATCCCTCCCCATCCCCTAGTGCCGGCCTTTGGACGTCTTGAAAGAGAAGTCTTAAGGACACATCTGTATCGTAATTGCCTGAGCATTCGTGACATTCTTCTGGTATCGTAGTAGAAAAAAACACTTCCTACTTCTCCTAAATTGCTTGGATGTAATGCCAACGAACAAAGTTTTGCTCTGGCATTGGATTTCTGTTGCTTTTAATGGAATTCTTTTCCCCTGGGGTTCACGGCTTTCAGTGTAGTCTTCAGGATACACGGCAATACACCACAACGTAAAACACCAATTTCACGGCAATTAACTGCAATTAGCGAAAGAGAGGGGCGGTACAGGAAATAAGTCGAACGAGACAGATCTGAACTTAGAAAGTCGGGGGAAGGTGTTGCATGAAAAACTATGTTTGGCTTACAGACCATTTGGCACGTAGAGACGCAGGTTTTGTTTAATACGTTACGGGGTAAACAAATTATCTTTTCAGTATAACAACTTTCTTTCATACGCATGGTGCAGCACAGAAAAAATTGAATTTATTTTTGAGAATTAGCATGACGCCTACCGGCCCAGAGTACAGCTGCCCAGTCCGCGCCTGCTGCCGCCTCCGGAACCTGGCTCCCGGGTTCTTCGCATCTGTTGATCCCCGCCTGGAGCGTCCCTGCTGTAGAATACATGTACCTCTGCGTTTTGGAAAAACAAAAGATAAGATGCCGATCCTTAAACTTAACCACTTCTTGTGACCGCAGGTACGAAAATCTTGAACTTCGCTTAAACCCTAACAGGAGGAACAAGCTTCACGTGATTGTCTGTATTCTGAGTGTTTTATTGAATGGTTGCTCATCAGTTCGTAGTTGACTGGCGAACAGGGAACGTGCTTGTTGAAACCTTTGTTGTGCGTTGTCAAGTGATAATAGTGGAAATATATCATTCTAAATATTTTGGAAAGAGAAAGTGCATTGTTTTCCGAAGGCACTATACAGATGAAGAATGCAACATAAATAGTTAACTCACAAAAAGAAAATGATTTGCTGAAATGGAAAGGGTATTTATTTTGCCATAACAGAGTGCGAGGTGATTTACGGTATTGGCACTGTATTGAAAGAAATTATGGAAATTGTACTGGCTTTGCTAGTACTATTCTTATTGGAGATTAACACAGTATGCGCAATGAGAAACCACATAATCCTGCTCCAAGACCGGAGAAATGTGATGTTGCTGTTACAAGAGCGCAAATAAAAGAACGAGCGAGAAATACGGACGAAGCCCCTGCACAAATTATTCAAACCGTGACAACGTCAATGGCTACAGTAAATGCAGCTTACATGCCTAATATGGATGCACTAAGGCAAGTTGTAAAACGAATACGAAGAGAAGACATGCCTGCGGAGCCTAAAACTTCAGAACTGATTGATGCCCCTGTCATGGCGAAAATTTTAACCT
This sequence comes from Macrothele yani, assembly GCA_039090855.1. Classification (NCBI taxonomy): domain Eukaryota; kingdom Metazoa; phylum Arthropoda; class Arachnida; order Araneae; family Macrothelidae; genus Macrothele; species Macrothele yani. Next base: position 133,595,369 of record CM076995.1, on the reverse strand, counting down.
CTGGTGAATTTCAGAAAGACCTGATCAATCTTTCTGTTGGTTTATCAGGGATTAATTGATGCAAAATTTTCTCCCATGACATACGTTAGAAGAAAATTCCTGGTTGAAAGGCAGGGGAATTCGTGCGCAAAATTCGCTTGTCTCAATCACAACCAGTAAAACAAAATTTAATGTTAAAGAAAAAAAAGAAAAAGATAATAATATTTGATTTGACTGACTTTGGGGTTTTGGAAATAATTATTTTATCTGTTCTTTTATCGCGATAGGAAAAAAATATAACTAGTGCTAATTAATAGTTTGCAGTGTGTCACATATATATATGCAATTTTACATTTTTCCAAATATTGAACTTTTAAGTGTATTTTTCATGTGCTGCAATTTTTTTCCTCTACAGTCCGGGTGTTGAATTAAGTATATTTTTAATGTGTTGCATTCAGGCAATTTATCATATTCTGTTGAACTAAGCGAAGAAAGTGTATTGTAAAGTAATGTTGTCATTCGAAAATGCCTGTTGTTGGTGATGTCAAATTGGTGAAAGCATAATGCAAAATTGTAAGAAGCGTAACTTCTCTTCTCTCCTCAGGCTGGTTAATTTAGTGCCCAGGTGCACAGGTTAGTTATTTTAAGTTAGGTTGTTTGCTATTGTAGTGCAGTGTAGGTTCAGTGTTGGGTAGGATTAGTATTTCTGTGGTAATGGCCATTGAGTTGGGAATTTAATAATCAGTTAAATTTCTTTTAATTTGATTTTCTCAGTTTAGTTAAAAGGTTAGTATTTGAGCCGATGCAGAATTTTTTTTGTTTCGTTCAGTGAAAATTTTTGGCTTGTAAAAAATTATTTTACCTCTGTAATTAAGGTCAGGTGATAAGTAGCTTCGCTTCGGAACATTTGTTTTCCTAGTTTAGTGGTAGCCATGTTGGAACGGAAGTCAGCTCACCGGAGGTAGGTGGCGCTGCAGGTTTGTTTACATTCATCGGTTTGTTGACATGGTCGGAGCACGTGTGTGTGTTGGGTAGTAGGTAGAAGCGAATTTTCTGAGATTTTATTTTATGTTTCGACTCGCTTTGCTCGTCTTTTTGGCAGGGGAAATGTATTTGTCATGGCGAAAATTTTAACCTCTGGTGAATTTCAGAAAGACCTGATAAATCTTTCTGTTGGTTTATCAGGGATTAATTAATGCAAAATTTTCTCCCATGACATACGTTAGAAGAAAAAATCCTGGTTGAAAGGCAGGGGAATTCGTGCGCAAAATTCGCTTGTCTTAATCACAACCAGGAAAACAAACTTTCATGTTAAAGAAAAAAAAGAAAAAGAGAATAATATTTGATTTAACTGACTTTGGGGTTTTGGGAAATAATTATTTTATCTGTTCTTTTATCGCGATAGGAAAAGGCGAGTAGGTGTGCAGCTCAGAGAATCAAAATTAATTTTACTTTCACATCACGGAATGAGAAAAAAAACGCTTCTGAAAAAAAAAGTTGTGAGAAAAGGAAATCTTCTTTCAGATCGGCCATTTTAAGGATTCGGTAGAAGTCGCTCAGAAAATGTTGCAGAAATGCTCTTAGGGGGGTTGGCGTTGTTCTATTTCTGGAACAAGGTCACAGCATTATGCAGGAAGTTACTTGGTCCCTACGTGTGAAGGTCAGAAGTCACTCGAGGCGTGGGAGAGAGAGCCGTGGTATGCAGGGTTGCTGTTACTGGGGAAAATTTCGTCCAATCAGGGGTCGGTATTTTCCAACACCCCAGAGTTCTTCTTTTTACACTTTGAGACGCTTGTCTCAGGCGTTCTTTCTTTTGGCCTTGCTCTTGCTGGCCGGCAGAAAAAGGGGACGGCCGAGTTTTCTCCTCGCCTTTTTGGTGGGGAGAGGACGCACAGAAAAAAAAAGGCTTTTCTTGACTGCCTTTGCTGACCACCACGATGTGACACTCTGGGTCTGGGCTGCATTTTGAAGGGTTGACGATGTAGAACGCCGTTAAAGAGGCATCCCGCCGGCCGGGAACTCTGCCCTTGAAAGAAAATGGCTCTCCATTCTGTTGCTACTCCCAAAAGAAGGCCTGCTTCAAAGGCCGGAGGAAGGAAGCCAAAAACAGTTCCATCTCATTCCAAAGTTTCAGAAAATGGTTTGGGGAGGCTCTTCCCTGCAGGTCATCAAGAGGCACATTGCTGCTAATCACTAGGTGGATATTGAAGGCTCTCTCCCTTTCATAAAAAAAAAGTACCTCAAGTCTGCAGCTGCCAGCGATGCCCTTGTTCAGGGAAAAAAAAGGAAGACATGGAAGACGAACCACCGAGACTGTGGTTGTGCCAGGACCGTGAACTGTTGTGAGAGAGAAAAAAAAAAAAAAAACATAAATGAAAAAGAAAAGGACGCCTGCTCAAAGGAAATGCTTTAGTCCATATCTTTTAGTATTGACACATAACAACCCACGCATGTACCTGAGCTTCGAGCTGAGCATAAGAAAAAAAAGCAAGTTTTTTTTGCCTCTGATTGCTACTGTGTTGCCGTTCAGTTTTCAAAAATAAGATTTATTAGTTCCTCAGGTATGAGTTCAGAAAAAAGGAAAAAAAGAAAGGGGAGTTGAAAATGCTTTCATTTATGCTTCTTTTTTTTTTTGTGGTGTCATGTCTGGTATTTTAGCAACTCCCCAGGCCAGTAAATTTTAATGTATCCCGAAAAATTTGGTTTAATGTTTGAGCACAGCGAATTTTGGTGCATCGATTATAGTTTAGTTGGGCACGTGATAATTGAAAAGCAGTGTTATTGTGATGCCGTGTGTGATAAAATAATTGTAAACATTTTTCTCTATCCCTTTACAGCGTTGAGTTTTTTTCTGAGTGAAGATAAATTATGGGATGATTTATATTGGGATTTTGGGAGCATATGTATAGTGTGATGAAATTGGAAACCTGAAGTGCTGTTTACATTCTTGGAGTGTTGTGTCGAAATTAAGATTGTTGGTGAGTTATTTTGGAGGACCAGTATTTTACATGCTCCAGATGAGTGTTAATCTCTCATTGTATAGGGGTGATCTTAGGGCAAGCCTGGGAACTTGTCATAAGGCAGAGGGCTCTGAGTAGGGAATTTTCACCAGTATGCGATATGTGCAAAATAGAAGTTAAGGTATTTGGGTTCTCAAGTTTAGTATTTCACAAAAAGAATGAACATCATGGGTTGAGAAGACACACTTTTGATCACCAGTTCCGGTATTAATTGTTCTTTTCTTTGGCCTAAATTTTCTTGTTTTTACTAAAAGAGTCTAAATGTAATTTTAATTTTCAATAAGGTGAAAATATTTAGTATGTTATGTAAATGGTCAGTGTTATTATCTGCAGTGCGACCTGCTCATTGCCACGATACAGAAGAGTTTCCTTGCTTAGTGATTTTTTCTGGGATTTGGATGTAGTGTGAGATAAGTGATTTTTTCCTGGGATATATGTGGATAGATTGATTTTTTTCTGGGATATATGTGGATAGATAAGTGATTTTTCCTAGGATATATGTGGATATTGTGATTTTGGATTTCCTGGGATATAGAGAGATAAGTGATTTTTCCTGGGATATATGTGGATATGGTGATTTTGGATTTCTTGGGATAGAGAGAGAGATAAGTGATTTTTCCTGATATATATGTGGATATGGTGATTTTGGTTTCCTTGGGATATAGAGATATAAGTGATTTTTCCTGGGATATAGTTGTGTTAGTTCTGGGCCGGATGTGCCTGGAGTATTTTGGGTTGAAGTACGACAGGCTCTTGCAGGCGTGGTTGATCAAGGTGGGATCATGTATTGGTTCGAAAAGGGGGAGCCTTGAGGTCGTGGTTTTTGGGGGAAAACTTTGTCTTCAAGCCCCCCCCCCCCAGTAGTTTCGCTGCCCACGGAGATATGTACTGCCAGCGAGGGTCGGTCGGGCGTTGCTTCAATGGATGTTGCGAGATCATGTTAGAGGAAATTCTGTACCTGATGATGTGTCGAACTTGAGGATTTTTTCCCTTTGCCTAGGCTGAAATTGGATTCACGACCCAATTTCACGCCTTCAGCCTGACTAGTATTTTCTTCCTGTGTTGGTTCTCAAAACCCAGGGTAGTGTCTGAACTGAGAGTATTTACCTCACTTCTACCTCAGTAATTCACTGCAGGTGTTAAATTTAAGTTCTGTTTGGTGTGATTTAAAGTATTTAAATTAATTTGTTTATGATATGCTGTAGTGCTATGTAAATTCTAAATTCTGGTTGTTAGTGTTAGTGAGCATATTTAGTTTGGAAACTTAGTTAATTGGTATTTTGAGCTTTTGTTTACAGTATAGAGTTATTAAGTATCTTGAGCTATTATTTGAAGTGCAGAGTGATGTGATTTTTACGAGCAAGCTAGTGCAAGAAGATTGTTTGAATTTCTGAATTATGTTGATGATGTTATGAAGAGTGATAATTTTTAAGTTAGTTAGTGAGGTTTCTTTATAAGTGAAGTAGGTTCATTCAGGGTAGTTCTATAGGTTATGTAATGTTAATTAATGCTTGTGCTCAGTGTAAATTCTGTTTTGAGGATAATTTACTTGGTTTGTTTACTTGCAGATAGTGGATTTGTTAATCTATAATTGGTGGCTCTTATTATAACTGTAAATTTAATTGAAGTCTTTGAAGCTGGTTTGAGGAGATTGCGGATTTTACTAAGGTTGTTCAGGTGCTGTAAATTTAAATCAATAAGTGTAAAATTGTAAATTTGTCATTGAGCTAATTAGGCGAGGGAGAAGAGAGTACGTTTCAAAAGAACAGAACTTGTCCACCTTGTGGAATAAAAAAATAAAAAAGAATTCAGTATTTTTTTTGTGTAAGCTATGTGAATGGTAGTATAATTTTGGATGCATAAAGTGTGTAAACCATGTGAATCATAGTATAATTTTGGATGCATAAAGTCAATGCCTGGTGTTCAAACCAACTGTGTTGAAATATGTCAGGTTGCGCTGTTCATAAGGCCAGTGGCCAAATAAAAGAAAAAATTGAGATTCTGTTTTTATACTGCTGTGTGTAAGCAAACAAAAAAAGGAATACCACAGCTGATTGTCCACTAAATTACCTTGTTAAGTATTTAAAGAAAAAAATAAATATAGGCAGTAGCCTTTCAAAAAAATTCCAAAATTAGTGCAGTGTGAAAAATTTTGTGTGCTGTTGTCTTCCATGACTTGAGCATATGTACCCACCTTAGCTTGACTAAGGCTATCGATCCGAATCCTGGTATTATAAGGTATTTCATAACCGCAATTTTTGTCCTGTCCTTTTAAATTGACTTTCACAGCCTCCACAAGTTGTTATTGAACGAGTACATTTTATCCTATGACTTATAGTGACACATTTTCATATACATGCAACAATATTCACTTATTTTTGCACTTTCAGATGACTCAACTCTGCGTGAACACAAACAACGCAAACTTTTCAATAACTTCTTGTGGAATGTAAATTTTTAGATGCATTTTTGTTTAGGATGTTCATGGCCTTCATATACTTAGAAAATATTTTTGTTACAAAATGCATCTACCCATCTCCCAAAGTTAAATTTTAGTCTAAATTCAAAATTTTCCTTCAGGTTTACTTTTGGCTATCTATTATAATAACCCTTATATAAAGTGGCTAAGATAACGCCACAACACCCCAATAAATTTACAGGAGGAGATGGTGCAAAATTTCTTGGCAGAGATAGCGCATTTGGACATTAAAAAATTATTTTATTTTTAACAGAGAATAATTTACGAAAGCTTAAAGAAGCACCCCTCTGGATTATGGATGGGACATTTGAAACTTGTCCAACCCTTTCTAGGCAATTATGTACCATTCATGCTATGGTTGAAACGAATCCAGAGATGCACAGACTTGTCCCACTAGTTTATGGGTTACTTTCCAGCAAGTATAAGGAATATAATACTATTATACAGTATTTCTGCAGGATTTACAAGACTATGCATCAGACTATGATATTCAGCTTACACCACAATATACGCATAATAATAAATTTTGAAATAGCTACCGTTATAATGCTGCTAAAAAGGAATTTGGAAGCAGCACACACAAATGTTGTTGGTTTCATCTCGGACAAAAAATGTGCTGAGGAATATCCATCCTCTGGCATAGCCTTGGAAATATAAGGAAAACAGTGAGTTTGCTCTCAAAGTCAGACATTTGCAAGCACTCGCCTTTTTTCATATGATGAAATTCCAGCTGCTTTTGAAGAAGTGAAATTAATTTTACTAGAATATGCAGGTTCTGTAGTACAGTGGTTTGAGGAAAATTATGTTCTTGGAAAATTTCGTGGAAGCAGAAGAAACAATCCGAGCAGAAGCCCTCCGCTTTTCCCACCAACAATTTAGTCAGTAAGTGAAAACAATTTATTTGGCTTTCCCAGAACACAAAACAAGCTTGAAAGATTGGACAGACGCTGGAATACAATTCTGGGAGAGAAAACACTGTGACTGTACAAAATAATCAGTGAAATTGCGAAAGAGCAGAGAACAACTATGGCTAAAATCGAAAGAGTGATAGCACAGATTCCAACAAATCCACCCAGAAGAGAAACGCTGGCAATATAAAAAGGAATTCGAACTTCTTTGGCGCACAGAGACAATGTTAACATGCTAGACTTTTTAAGAGGAATTTCATATAATTCTACCCTTTACTAAAATGTGCTGGTATTTCTCACTAATTGAATTATACCTTTTACTAACTTGCATTTGAATTTTTCAAGAATGGAATTCCGCCGAAGATGCAAGAATGTAAAACACAACGCAAAATTAAAAAAGACAAAATTTTCAAAATAGCATGTCAGAAACATAAAATGTCAAAAAGTAATCCAAAATGTGAAACAAGTAAAAATTCAAAATGCAATCACAAGTCACAAGCACTACAAAAATGCGAAACGCTATGTAACAAGTACAACACAAAATAAAACAAATGCCAAAACAAAAAAAAATGCATACGCTTTGTAAAATGTACAAAATAAAATAAATGCCATATTCATAAGGATTTCATTACAAGTCAAGTTAAAAATGAGCTTTTACTTAGACTTCAAATAATAATTACTAGCCTCTACACCTTTTTAAGTCTTTAATAAGTGCAACATCATTAACCTGACTTGTCATCAAACATTATCAATATGACCATAGCATACAATAACTTAAAAAACTTGTTAATGGATGAATTGAGGAATCACCAAGTTCAGCGGGTGAAAGTTAATGGCTGTTTATAGTTTTGTACTCGAGTAAATGAGCAACACAATAAACTTGACTTTCTCTGAAAATTTTATGTATATGAGCACGGTTGATTGAAAACTGATAAAAAGGCTTAAGGCCTGTTTATTCATTTTTGTGCCTCAGTCAAAACGCAGTACCATAACCTTGGCATGTTATCGAAACCTTATGAATACGTTGGACTAAAAATTCCTAAAAAAGGTTACGCCTAAGGTCTTGTAACTAAAGTTTTGTGACAGGGTAAAACTGCAACATTAATAACTTCACATGTTATGTTAACGTTGTGAATATGAGCACGGCGGATTAAAGATTTCAACAAATAGCCTTTGGGATTAATGTGTTGTAGCTGAGTAAAAATGTAACATTATCTTTATTTTCTATATAAACCAAACTACGTGCTGAAATGGCCCAACTATATATACGTATACTTCAACCATATACCGAAGCGCTGACAAGGTGAAAACAAAAGTGCAATTTTGTACGGTCCCCTAACATTTTATGGCCAGCCTACATGGAAGTGGACACGTTGATATCAAAAACTTACTTTTTGTACGGTCCACAACAAATAGCAATGGACATGTCGCAATTTTTTTTTTTGGGGGGGGGGGGGTTAACGACCACCGTGATCAATTCAGTGGGCTATAAGCAGTCGGACGTTCCCAATTTTGGGCCACTGGTTCCTGGGTAAGAGGACAGCCAGTGCCAGAAGTCAATCACAACGTCCATGACTCACCAGGATTTGAACCAGGATCCTTCTCGACAAGTGGTCAGAAGCCAGCGCCTAGATCACTCCGCCGCCGTAGCGGCACAAGTTGAAATGTATTTTTCATACGGCCCCAAACGTTCTTATGGACATACTAGATTGAACTGGATGCAAATAAATCATTAATATAATTTGTACAAGCAGGGATACCAGTTATTTGCCACGTACATATTACTATTTGTGGAATCACCAAGTTCAGCGGGTGAAAGTTAATGAATGAAAAAGATATTGCTGCAATTTTCCAGTAAACTTATTTTAAATTTTTTGATTTAGTTAATTTAATTTTGCGAAACAAAAAAAGAAAGAAAAAGGAATGGGAATACTTACCTTCTAGGAGACATCTATAGAACTACCGAACATATGGCGTGTGCTTCTGTGAATCCCGCGACACAGAAATGTAATGTACCTATGTGATGTCGCATGCGTACGACTTCACATTGGCATTGATCATCTTTTTCTTACCGTTTTGAATTTTGAATATCCAGAACTCTCTATTTACATTACATTATATTTCTTTCTGATAAGCCACTCGTTGGTAGTGAAACCTAAACTATATTGATTTGTGTTTTTAATACACCATTAAACGCATATTTTTGCACTTTATTGTTATTTACAGTCCCTAACTTAGACCGTAGGTTGGTTAGTTGGTTGGTTGATGGTTTATGGTGCAAGGCCCTCAAATGGCCAAAGAGCACCTTAGAACGTAGATAGGGTATTCTTAAGAGTAAAAAACGGAACTTTTTACGAAAATTTTGTATGGGGCTCCCTTGACCCGGGCCCCGACCCCTTCCAAAAACCGTCTACCGTCTAAGTTAGTTAACCATGAGTAGTATACGAAATTTGGTTGTTCTAAATTGAAAACTGTAGATTTTACGAAATTTTTATGGAGGGGCTCTCTCACCCCCCCCCCCCCCCCCCGGGTTCCAACCCCTTCCAAAAACCGTCTAGCGTCTAAGTTAGAGTTTCATGATACCAAATTTGGTGGTTCTGAATTGAAAACTGTAGTTTTTAAGAAAATGTTGTATGTGTGTGTGTGTGTGTGCGAGGGGGGGGGGGGCTCTGACCCCCGGGCCTTGACCCGTTCCAAAAACCGTCGACCGTCTAAGTTAGAGTACCATGAGATAGTATACCAAATTTGGTGATTCTAAATTGGAAACTATCTACTTCTTTACTCTCCCTTTTCTCTCTTCGCGAACTCCGCGAGGCGTTCGCTACTCTCAATCCACATGCCGCTCCTGGACCTGACGGCCTTCCTCTGTCCTTTTATGGTGCTTTTCTACCGTGCCTTCTGCCTTTTCTGTCTGCGTGTTTCTCGTCTGCTTTTTCCCTCTCCTGCGTTACCGCCCGACTTTATTTTGGCACACATTATCCTCCTTCCTAAGAAGGGTGACCTCTTAGATCTTGGAAACTGGCGCCCTATCTCTATCCTAAACACTGACTATAAGTTCTATACAAAACTCTTATCCCGTCGCCTTAATTCTGTTCTCTCTTTCGTTATTTCTCCCGACCAGACATACACTGTGCCTGGTCGGACTATTTCCACTAACGTTTCTCTTCTCCTTCATCTTCACTTCCTCGCTCGTTCTTTTGATGAACCTCTTGGCTTTCTCAATCTAGATCAAAAGTCCGCTTTTGATAACGTTTCTCACTTTTATCTCTCTGCTGTCCTTTCACAATTTGGCTTTCCTCCTGCCTTTTCTTCCGCACTCTTGGCCCTTTATCAGGGCGCCAGTTTCCATGTTCGATCGGCCACATTTCTAACCGCCTCAATTCCGTTTAAGCGAGGCATCCGGCAAGGATGTCCGCTCTCCGGCCAGCTATTCGCTCTCGCTTTTGAGCCTTTCCTGTTAGCAGCCCGAAGATCACTCCTGGATGTCCTACCGCCGACAGTGGCTAGTACTCGTCATCATCGAATAATTTTCACCGCCTATGCTGATGATGTGACCTTTTGCGTCCGAAATGAATCTCAATTTGATCGCCTGTATTCTGCATATCAACAGTATGTTGCAATATCTGGAGCTGCGCTTAATGCCACTAAAAGTACTGGCTTATGGTGCGGGGCTTGGGCTGCCCGCACCGATGCTCCTTGGGGTGCGCAGTGGTCAGCCACTACACAGAAGATCCTCGGTGCGTATGTTGGATTGCCCTTGGCTTCTGCGTCCGCCACCTGGACTGCTCTTCTTCCCCGGATACAACGGACTGCTGCCTACTGGAGTAAGGCCCGTCCTTTCACATCGTTCCGTCAACGAGCAGCCGTTGTTCGTCGACAACTTATCTCCCTATGCGAATACTCTTGGATGTCGACGGTTGTGCCCGTGTCACAAATGATGACCATCACTCGCCTCTCAACTTCCGTCATCTGGTCTTCACATCACTTGGTTAAACCTGCCACGCTTCATCTGCCAGCCTCATTAGGTGGCATCCAGCTTCCTGATCCAGCTGTCCTTTATAAAACACATCGCATTATTCATTTCATTCGCCTTGCCACTTCAACTGCTCCGTCCCTTACCACTACCTTGAATGTTCTAGCTTCTTCCCGTGACCCATTTTTCACCTTCCTACTGTTTCTGAAGATGGATGCATACTCTCTTCTCCCGTCCCACCTCCCTCCTGTCCTGCGAGAGGGCCTTTCTCTCTTTCGTTCGCTTCCTCTTTTCCGTTCATTTCCTTCTTCAACCCTTGATCTCCTAGATGAACCTCTCTTCTTCTCTTCTCTTATTCACCCTCCTAACCTCCCTTACTTTTCTTTTCCTCATTGGATCCGCTCTGGTGTGATAACTGTCCGTTCTCTCGTAACTTCTGATCTAACCTGGAGACCTCTTTCTTCCCTGTTTCTATCTCCAACCATTACTCTTGCTAACGAATATCTTCTCCTTCGCACAGCACTTTGGAGCCTCTTTCCACTCCTCGCTTCACCTGATGGTCTCTTCTCGGTCCCCTCCGCTCCTCTTTCTCTACCGTTCTTTCTCCTCATTCGTAGCTCCCCGGTTCTAGTTACTTCTATCTCCTCCTCTTCTCTTTATTGGCTTCTTCTTTCCATTCCCGCACTTCCACTTTCTGTGCATTCTGCTCCTCCTTCTCTTCTCCCCGCCATCTGGACAGCCTCTACTTCTCCCCTTTCCTCCCCTCTTGAACTCAATGTCCATTGGCAATTTCTTCACCTTCGTCTCCCCGCCCCATCAGAACTATTTCGCATGACTCTTCTCACCTCTCCACAATGCTCCTTTTGCCCTGAAGTCAGCGACGTCCAACATCAATACCTATTCTGCCCCGTTCTCCTGCCAGTCCTAAACACAGCATTTCGTCTTGCTGATCGAATTTGTGCTCGATCGTTACCCTTTCTTGCATTTGCTTGGCTACTCCAAACAAAGCATCCACCTACTCACTTGCCTCCTGTATGTCGTTACATTTTTCTTCTTGTGAAGTTCACTGTCTATGCTTTCCATCTTCAACAACGCTTCCCTGCTCTTATTCCACCTCCTCAGGAGGCAAGTGCTATCATTCGGAGACGCTTCCTAGCACGGTTAACCTCTCGCCTCCAAATGGAGCACTCTCGTGCTGCCTCAACAAACATCGATAGCGTTTTTCAATCCACCTGGGCCCAATCGGCTGGGTGGTTCCATATCCACAATTTGCAGTTACATGTCAACATATAAGTGGGATTTTTGTTGTCGCCCACGTTCACTGTAACAAATCATGTTTTTCATATTAATTTTGGTGCTTCGCTATTTGTGATTATTCTGTTTTATGTGCCATTGGAGATAGCTCACCATGTTTCCCATGTTCTCTTCAATAATGTTGGATTATTTGTTGTTGTATATAATTCTTCCTTCTGCACAGTTTACTGCCCACGCAATGTCCCCTTCATTATGTTGAATATATTTTTAAAATATTAGTCACTGTGTGTATAATTTAATGCACAAGATGCCCTTCTGAGTACATTTAGCGTTATTTCCCCTTGTCACTGAATACTTCTGTACATATGTTGTAAATTTTGAATGTAGCATCACTGTTGCATTTCTGTTTCATGAGAAGCTGCCCTTCTGGGTATGTTTAGCGGCTTTCTTCCTTGTCACTGTATTGTTCTGAACATATGATTTGAAACTTATACATTGCATTACTGTTCGATTTCTGTTTTCTTTGTAAAGTTTCTCTCCTGGGTCCGTTTAGCATATTTCTCTCTTGTCACTGCATAATTCTGTACATCATCATCATCATCATCATTGTCAACCATTATCAATCCACTGCTGGACGAAGGTCTCCCCAAGTTTCCTCCACAACGGTCTGTCTTGTTCCAGTCTCCTCCATGTCACCCCTGCATACTTTCGAATTTCATCCACCCATCTCCCATGTGGTCTTCTTCTGGGTCTTTTCCTGTCCCTTGGAATCCAATCTAAAATTTCAGCTGTCCATCGATGATCTGTCCTTCTGGCAGTATGTCCAGCCCATTGCCATTTCAGGGATTTAACTCTGATCATGATGTCTTCCACTCTTGTCATTTTTCGGATCCACGAGTTCCTCTTCTTATCTCTCCTGGTTACACCAAGCATGCACCTCTCCATGCTTCTTTGAGTTGTCTGCAGCCTTTGTATGTCTCTTTTAGTTAAGGTCCACGTCTCCGCACCATACGTAAGCACTGGAAGGATGCATTGATCAAACACTTTTCTTTTAAGACATAATGGCATATTGCTCTTGAAAATTATGCTGTTTCTTCCAAAAGCTCTCCAGGCAAGTTTTGTACGCCGATTAATTTCTTCATCAATGTGACCCTCACTTGATATCTGCTGTCCAAGATAAACGTACGTGTCTGTTATCTCCAGCTTTTCTCCATCAATCGATAAATCTTCATTTCTTGTAAAAGCATTGAACATCACTTTTGTCTTCTGAAAGTTCATTTTTAATCCCACTTCTTTACTCTTGTCAGCAAGTTCCTGGATCATACTCTGCAGCTCTGATGGGGTAGTTGCAAAAATTACTACGTCATCAGCAAAACGAAGGTGGGTTAGATAATCTCCATTAATCTTTATCCCCTTGTTTTCCCAGCTCAGTGACTGAAAAACACCCTCCAATGTGGCATTAAAGAGCTTCGGAGATATGGTGTCACCTTGTCTCACTCCCTTTCCAATTTTTACGTGTGTTGTATTTTCAAACAGCCTAATCTTTGCACTTGCATTTTCATAGATGTTATTAATAATATTAATAACATCTATGAAAATGCATTTTTTATTGGGGGGGGGCTCTTACCCCTGTGCTCCAACCCCTTTCAAAAACCGTCTGTACATATGATTAGTATTTCTGCTTATTTGTTTCTACCATTACTGTCATATCTCCAAATACTGTTGCACTTGTTAGTTCCTTCTCACCCATGGTCTTTTATGTGAATTAGTACGTTGTGCATGTTTAATCTTTAGTATGGTAGTAATGCTTAATTGGAATTTGTGCATAGTATAGAATCATGTCTTGCCCTGTCTACAATGCTGTAGGTAAACATTTTCATTTGTATCGCTCGTGCTTTATTGTATGCCTCTCCTTCGCCCTACGTGGCGAAATAATTTTATGATTTTAACAATATTTTGTTTTACGTTTCACTGGAACTTTCCAGCTGATGTATATACCACTGTATTTATTGGCAGAATTCCATTGTCATGTACATAGAAATGTGTTTTTACTGAAGAATAAAGACAATTTTGAATAGTAGATTTACGAATTTTTTTATTGGGGGGGGCTCTTACCCCTGTGCTCCAACCCCTTTCAAAAACCGTCTAGCCTCTAAATTAGAGTACCATAAGATAGTATACTAGGTTTGGTGGTTCTAAATTGAAAACTGTAGATTTTACGAAATTTGCATGAGGGGGGATCTCACCCCCGGGCCCCAACCCTTTCCAAAAACCGTCTAGCTTCTAAGTTAGAGTTTCATGATACCATACTTAATGGTTCTGAATTGAAAACTGTAGATTTTACAAAAAAAATTATGGGGGGGCTCCGACCCCCGGGCCTTGACCCGTTCCGAAAACGGTCTGCCGTTTAAGTTAGAGTACCATGAGATAGTATACCAAATTTTGTGGTTCTAAATTGAAAACTGTAGATTTTACGGCATTTTTATGAGGAGGGGGCTCTTACCCCCCCCCGGGCTCCAACCCCTTCCAAAAAACCGTCTAACGTCTAAGTTAGAGTACCATGAGATAGTATACCAGATTTGATGGTTCTGAATAGAAAACTGTAGTTTTTAAGAAAATTTTGTATGTGGGGGGCTCTGACCCCCGGGCCTTGACCCGTTCCAAAACGGTCTACTGTCTAAGGTAGAGTACCATGAGATAGTATACCAAATTTGGTGGCTCTAAATTGAAACTGTAGATTTTACGAAAAAAAAAATTATTAGGGGGGTCTGACCCCCGGGCTCCAACCCCTTCCAAAAACCGTCTAGCGTCTAAGTTAGAGTACCATGAGATAGTATACCAGATTAGGTGGTTCTGAATTGAAAACTGTAGTTTTTAAGAAAATTTTGTATGTGGGGAGCTCTAACCCCCGGGACTTGACCCGTTCCAAAAACGTTCTGCCGTCTAAGTTAGAGTACAATGAGATAATATACCAAATTTGGTGGTTCTAAATTGAAAACTGTAGATTTTGCAAATTTTTTATGAGGGGGGGCCCTTACCCCCAGACTGCAACCCCTTCAAAAAATCGTCTAGCGTCTAAGTTTGAATACCATGAGATAGTATACCAGATTTATTGGTTCTGAATTGAAAACTGTAGTTTTTAAGAAAATTTTGTTTGTGGGGGCTCTGACCCCCGGGCCTTGACCCGTTCAAAAATCGGTCTACTGTCTAAGTTATAGTACCATGAGATAGTATACCAAATTTGGTGGTTCTAAGATGAAAACTGTAGATTTTCCGAAATTTTTTATGAGGGGGTGGGGCTCCGACCCCCCAGGCTCTAACCCTTCCAAAAACCGTCTAGCTTCTAAGTTAGAGTTTCATGATACCAAATTTGATGGTTCTGAAATGAAAACTAGATTTCACGAAAAATTTGTATGTATGTGGGGGTGGGGGTTGGGGAGGGGGCTCTGACTCCCCGGGCCTTGACCCGTTCCAAAAACTGACAACCGTCTAAGTTAGAGCACCATGAGATAGGATACCTGATTTGGTGGTTCTGAATTGAAAACCGTAGATTTTACGAATATTTTGTGTATGGGGGGCTCTGACCAACCGGGCCCTGACCCGTTCCAGAAACCGTCTACTGTCTAATATTTTTAGTGCCAAAAAAAAAGCGTAATATTCCTATCCTGTCTAGTGTCCAAACTTTATGAATTTGATCAGGGAGGAAGACGTTCGAAATCGTACGTTTTCCTGCATTCATTTTGTATGTAACCAAAATCTGTAAAATCGACGAATTGACGTAGTCGACGAATTTGTACGCGACGAATTGACGCTCGACGAATCGACGCAGTCGACGAATTGACGCGCGACGAGTCATCGCAGTCGACGAATTGACGCACGCGACGAAGCGTCGCAGTCGACGAATTGACGCACGCGACGAATTGACGTATAACCGAGTTGCTGGGAGTGAAGAACTCACAGAGACAATCGGCATGAGAGAGCTGATAAGAGGCCTCGTACGATCTTCGTCCGGCGACTCAGGAGTTGGCGAAGCAGAAGTGTCTAGAGAAAAAGGCCGAATGGAGACATCAACAGAAGACAAGTGGAACCCAGAAGACACTACAGGGCTGTCAGCGGAGGGCCCTGTAGAAGATAGACTTGCTTGAAGCGAGCACGATGGTGAACATGAAGTTGTACCAGGAACATCTAGGAGTGAGGACTGGAGGAGACGCGCAGGAGACGAAGCAACATCAGCTGTCGGTAAAGGAAAATCAGAAGACGTAGAATCTGAAGTCACAGAAATCAATAAGTTGCACTGGAGCGGTGAGGAAGCAGGAGATATAAGGTAACTGGTAGACGCTGGCTCCGTGGAGACGAAGAGCGGAACCATAGAGGTAGAGACCGCAGTCGAACATGGAGACAATGGACTGACAGGAGCAGGAGATGAAGGCGGAGAGGCGACTGAGGGCATGGCAACAAGATCTAGGCAGAAGACTGGCTCGATGGAGGCGTGCAAAGTGGTGTAGTAGGAACAGAAGGGAGAACATACAGAAGAGCTCTCGGTAGTAGTTGATCAGGAAAGATATTCTCCGAAGAAACACGTGAAGCAGAAGAATCAGGGGCCGGGAACAAACCACTCGAAACCGGAAGCTGCGAATATGTATAAGGAAAAGTCGACAAAGATGTCGATGATAAAAAATAGTCACACGATTCTGGCAAGGCAGAAGGGCGAATGGAAGTCGAAAAATTCCAAGTTGGACAAGAAGAACTATGGTGACCAGGCAGTTTGCAAGAAAAACAATGATAGGCGGTAAAAACCTTGACAGTGCGAGTATGTGGACCGCCGATAATTTGGAAAGCTGTCGGACAGGAAACAATTGTTTGTTCGTCAGAAAA
This sequence comes from Macrothele yani, assembly GCA_039090855.1. Classification (NCBI taxonomy): domain Eukaryota; kingdom Metazoa; phylum Arthropoda; class Arachnida; order Araneae; family Macrothelidae; genus Macrothele; species Macrothele yani. The sequence goes on along the minus strand of CM076995.1, from coordinate 133,578,881 downwards.
AACGACGAGAGCTTGACGTCGAAAACTAAAATAGGGACGATTTCCTTGATCGTCTGAAGCAGCAGGCTAAGTCTTAATAGGGCCAATAACTAAACCACATTGAGAAAGGAAAGCATGCAGTAAATCGTTGGAGAGTTCAGGAGGAACTAGAGATAAACTAACGAGAGTAGGGCAATGAGCAAGAGGAATTGCGAACAAACTTTGGTCGCCGACTGAGATTGGAGAAGAAAGAACCAACTCAACTTGAGCGGGATTAGAAAAATAAACCAACACCGAGCGAGGCTTTCGCGCGATGTGCGTGATGGCATATGGTGGAACAATCGGATGGAGTGCTGAAGTGTAAGCTGTAAGTTTAGTGTGTGGAAGCGCGGAATATTTTACTCCGAGAGCTAAAGAAGCGAAGAAAGACTTCCCCGGTGACGAGGACTCTAATAAATGAGCTATTAAAACGGAGCCGGTACGAGAAAACCGAAAGCACAAGGCAGTTGAGAGAGGATCCGAGGGGGAGGGAGTGACTGCGGGCGAAGAGAGAGGAGGTGAACTGTCAAGTAGTACATCAGGAGGAGGCGTCAGTGGTCGAAGAAAAACAGTAGACATAGTACAAATCAGAAACTTGAAAAGCAAAGCAGCTCAATCTCGAGAGCGTAAGACGATGGAGATGGCAAAAGGCACGTAAAGAAGGCGGACGATGGGAAGGTGTAAGGTAATGACGTCACTGGAAGAACAGCGAGAGACAGATGGAGCACAGTAACGATGACGTCACCCAAGGATCACTGTCAGAAGGTGACGCAAACGGGAAAGCGTGTCGATAACAGGAAGATAAGCACTGAAAGCAACTGAATAGAATGCTGGTGAGAAGACAGCAGGAAGTTAAGGCAAGTCACGATGGGCAGATGTAAACATACCCACCGAGATGAAAAATGAAGGAATATCGGTATAAAATTCACTTACTGGTGCTGAAAAGTAGCTGGGAAGATTGCTGGCAGCCTATTACTTGAACAGCGTGTGCAGGAAAGGAACAGTAGGCACTGGAACATGTACTTGGGCGCACACTTCAGAAACGCAGTAGGGTGTAGTCGGCAGGTAATATTATGATAAAATTCCAAGTAAATATGTACTTTCCGCCTCGGAAAAGTAGCAGGAAAGGTAGCACATACCCTTATAGACACACGGAACACAAGAGTCGGGAGCAATGGGCTCTGTGACTGAGCGAAGATTGAAAAGCTCGAGAGGGCACGTCCAACGACAGTTTTGTAGCAATCGAAGCATTTTTACGTAAGTTATGATACATAAGGGCTATGGAATAGATCCCGCTCCTGTGTCCTAACCTTTGACCCTATTTCGCCCATTTTCAATTGGATTCGTTCCCAGGCAGGCCCTTACAACATACTAACATTTCATCCAAATCGAAGCATTTTTACCTAAGTTATGGCGCATAATGGCGATGGAAGTGATTCCGCTCCTATGTCTTGACCTTTGGCCCCATTTCGCCCATTTTCAATAGAATTTGTCCACAGGTGGTCCCTTACCACATATTAAAATTTCATCGAAATCGAACTATATTTACGCAAGTTATGACGCATAAAGGCAATTGAATGGATTCCTCTCCTATGTCGTGACCTTTGACCCCACTTCACCCATTTCAATAGGGTTCGTCCCCAGGAGGTCCCGTACCACATACTAAAATTTCATCGAAATCGAACCATTTTTACGTGAGTTATCGTGCGGACATGCAGACAGACGGACGGACGGACGGACAAAGCTGGAGCATATACGCTTCTTCAACCTACGGTTGGAAAGCGTAAAAGCGTAAAGAGGAAACAAAAAAGAGAGGGAGAGATAGGTTATCATATTGTTTAGTAACAGTCAAGCTGTCTGAAAAATTGAACCATCGTACTGTAACGGAGTTATCGTAATTTTATTAATTTCCCATTGCAGTTTTTAGCACGTCTTTTGTAAAAAAAGATCGTGCATATGTTATCAGTTTGTCCGTCCGTCTGTACCCACAATATCTCTGCAACTATTAGTCCGATTTGAAAAATTCTTTTTGGATTGGGAAGCTTGAAATATGCGAATGATGATCCTTCATTTGGTTTTTTTTTTACGATGTACAATTTCGACACTAGAGGGCGTAAATGGAGATGATATCGAATTCAAAAATACGTTTTATTCCACATATTTGCTTCTAAACATCCGATTGAAAAAATTCTTTTATCTTTCGAGTCCATTTATGTCGAAGAGTATGTTAGATATAGTTACTTTTTAAAATTACGTTCCACTAGGAGTCGTAAAAGTAAATTACATTTTTCCCGATAACTCTTCTTCTAAAACTCCGATTTGAAAAATGTTTTCTTCAGTGGATACACCTCCTGTTGGAAAATCTTTTGCATATAATTTCAAATTTTTGGTAAAGAATACTTTGGCCACCAGGGCGCGCAAGAGTTAATTTTTGCTTCTGATGTATTTGTCGTAAAATCTGAGCTTCTAAAATATCGATTGAAAAATTCTTTCGTGGACTGATGGCACTCATATCGATAAATTTTTGTGGAATATTTTTTTCCTAAAACATTCCACAGTGTCTCCGCCAGGGGGCGTAAATCTACATCTGATTTTTGTCAATATCTCTACTTCTAAAAATCCGATTTGAAAAATTCCTTCTTTGTTGGATAGTGTTTTCTGTGTGACATATTTTTCATATAATTTCAAAATTGTCAAGTAATTCATAGAGTTTCCGCTAGGGGGCGCAACAGTAAATTGCGTTTCGCCCTATATCTCTGCTTCTAAATCTCGGATTTGAAAAATTCTTTCTGCACCGGATACAGCTCCTGATGGGAAATCGTTTGCACATTATTTCTAATTTTTGTAAAAAATTGTTTGGCCACCATTAGGCGTAAAACTTAATTTCGGCTTCTGATGTATTTGCAGCAAAATATTAGCTTCTAAATTCTCGATTGACAAAAACGTCCTTTGTTGACCGATACTACTCGTGTTGACAAACCTTTTAGAAACATTTTCTTCCTAAAATAGTGCATGGTTTCTACGCCAGGGGGCGTAGATGTATATCTTATTTTTGTCAATGTCTCTGCTTCCAGAAGTCCGATTGAAAAATTCCTTCTTTGTTGGATAGAGTTTCCAGTGTTGGATAGAGTTTCCATGTGTTTCATGTAATTTCAAAATTTTCAAGTGATACATAGACTTTCTGGTAGGTGGCGTAAATGTAAATTGCGTTTCCCCCTGTATCTCTGCTTCTAAATCTCCGATTTGAAAAATTCTTTCTGCACCTGATACAGCTCCTGATGGGAAATCGTTTGCACATAATTTCTAGTTTTGGTAAAAGCATGGTTTGGCTACCAGTTGGCGTAAGTCTTAATTTCCGCTTCTGATGTATTTGCAGCAAAATATAAGCTTCTAAAATCTCGATTGAAAAAAAAGTCGTTTCTTGACGGAAACTACTCATGTCAACAAACCTTTTAGGAACATTTTCTTCTTGAAATAATGCATGGTTTCTACGCCAGGGAACGTAGATGCATATCTTATTTTTGTCAATGTCTCTGCTTCCAGAAGTCCGGTTTGAAACATTCCTTCTTTGTTGGATAGTCTTTCTAGTGTGACATGTGGTTCATATAATTTCAAAATTTTCAAGTACTTCATAGACTTTCCGCTAGGGGCGTAAATGTATATTGCGTTTTCTGCGTTATTTCTGCTCCTAAAGCTCTGATTTGAAAAATTCTTCTCGCATCGCATACAAGATCTGATGGAAAATATTTTTCCCATAATTTCTAATGTTTGGTAAAGAATGGTTAGGCCACCAGAGGTCATAAGCGTTAATTTCTGCTTCTAATGTATTTGTAGCAAAATCTGGGCTCCTGAAAACTCGACTAACTTTTTTTTTCTTGGACCGATACCGCTTATATGGATAAACCTTTTGAGAATACTTTCTTCCTAAAATAATGCATGGTTTTTCCACCAGGGGACGTAAAGTCACATTTTATTTTTGTCGATATCTCTGTTTCTAAGAGTTCGTAAGCTCAAGATTCCGTTTACAGCAATATCAGAGGGATTAAAGACTAGATTGAAAATCTTCTTTCTTTCGTCTGATCTATTGTTTTCCATACCGGTTCCATTGACTTTGAATAGCTTTGATAAATTTAATTTGCGTCAGAATGGATTCAAAAGACGTGCTTATCACACCCGAAAATTCGGTGTCATCTTTCTTGTTAATTATTCTATCCGTTATGGGCGTTTAGAAGACAAAGTGGGAGAATTCTAGAAACAGAGAAATCATAACAAATGTCGATGTAAAATTGTCAATTACAAATGTCGATTAACGCCGTCTGGTGAGAGAATTCTGTCTTCTAGAAATATGTATAAAATAAATTTTGGGTCATGCGTCATCTGAACTTCCCAGTTCAGAAGACGATTTTTCAGTACACTTTTTAGAAGTGAAGGAATATCTTGCCCTTAAATGTGCCCAAATAATAAAATAAGCTCATCATTTCTTTATTTTTTTATATATATTAAAAAAGTACATAGAAGGATAAGTTAGAAAATAGAACAATAACTTCATGTAATGTCGGTACATTGTTCTGACTGAACCACTTGGGTCAGAGCTATGTTCGCGTCTAAACGTGGCACATGACGTTCTGATAGCTTTTTGTTGACTTCAGGTTTTCCTATTGCTTTCGGTTAGCTTTGTGACAAATACGTGGGAATAGCACAAAAGAAAAAAAATGGCGGCCTTCAGCTACGTTACTTCTCCAGTTCGGTGATTTTTGCTCTTTAACCAAAATTCTACTTTTTGCCGAATTAAGCATAATCACAAGCAGCTTTTTGTTTTTGATTTAACTTCCTTCTGTAACTTACACTCTAATTTAACTTTCCTGTTTCCTTGTGCAAATTTCGGTTCATTCTAACTTAAGCGTTTTCTAAACTTAATGCTACATTTTCTCTCTGGCGAAATGTTTTGTGGCAACCTGACTTGAGGTCAAAAATTTAAATGACGTATATTAACGGGACAGATAAGAGTGATGTTCACCATGTATCAGAGCTCTCGTTAGAAATCGGCTAGATTGTGAGATCTTTGTAATTGCGTTGGAGAGAGATGTTGAGAGAGCATAGCCAACCTCTTAATGTTTATTACTTTCACGTTGAATATCACGTTTCTTTCATATTGAACCTTAAATTGAGTTGAGTTCATACAAGACCGGAGCAGTATTCTGTATATTGAGAATATGTTGCTTTTCGCTGTAGAAGTGCTAGATGATTACGTACAAAGTGAATTCTATTTTGATGTACCGACTTGAATACCTAGCTATCGAGACCAATAAAAGGTTGAAATTGTAAGTAGACTTGATAGATAGAGCAGTATTAAAATGCTGAAACAGTAAGTAGACTTGATAGGTGGAACAATATTAAAAGGTTGAACTCGTAAGCAGACTTTCCAGATGATTACGTACGAAGTTAATTCTATTTCGATGTACCGACTTAAATACCTATAGAGACCAATAAAAGGTTGAAATAGTAAGTAGACTTGAATTTTCCGGCCGTTATACTGTTTAGTGCAGAAACTTGCTTTAAGAGTATAGTTAAGTTATCCGGAGCATGACTTAATGCTACAGAATGTTTCAGTACGAAGAGTATTCACATTTAAGTAATGTTATAGTTTGGGAGTAACATAGACACTTAACTGATATCTACAACCCAAATACACTAAAAACATTACAATGCTTTGTCCAAGGGTGAATTCTCTCAACTCACTAGCTCACTCCAGCGCGAATTATTTCTAAAGCTTATTTGTTCTTGTATACCATATCCGATTTCAGTAAGTCTGACGCATTTATTTGTTTAAGAATGCAGAGTAAGACGAAAATTATAATAACTTGCAAGAGAAGCGATGTTCAAATACATATTTTGGCACGCCCGAGCCTCTACAGTTGTTTCCCAAATGTTTCAGTATCGAGATGTACAGTACTATGTCTCACTATTCAAGTTGGAAGACTTGGGGACACGTTCATCCGCAGTGGAATGGGAATAGTCGATGATAATGATGATAAATCAAAAAATTACTATGAATTTTTGAAATCAGCTACGTCTTTTTTGCACTCAATTGGTACAGATCTATATTTGTGTCTGGCAAGATATATTTGCTCTTGTAGCAGTCAGGTCAGAGAAATCGGTTTGCATCTGATCGCTGTAAGAATGACTACGTTTTCTATGTATTCTCTACTTAAAATTTTTTTTGCGTTTACAAAATGCAGTCTAGTATTGGGCATGGTATTTCGATTTATAAAAATCTGATGACAATGATTTTTTTTTCATTGAAAAATAAACTTTGCAATTGTATAACAACATTATCCATTAAATTCCTGATTTCTCTGATACACACGATTTTGAAACGTATATAAGTGCGTATATTTACATTTCTCACGATATAGTACTCAAAAACAAAGCAGATAAATGACAAAAGTCTTCGTTTCACGGAACCATTGTTATTACCCTTGAGGCACGAGCTGCTGATAACGCTAGTCAACAAAAGTAAATAAATAAATAAAAAATTTAAAAATCATACCTTCGCAAAAAAAGTTGCAGTTTATAAAGGAAAGTTATGTGCCGATTCTAAAAATGGCATAATTTTTTGTCAGTCACGTGTACATCAAAAGATATACTCACATTTTAATAACATAATAAATGACAAATTTCCAATGCCATTCAGTTACATATAAAATGACCTCTCTTCATCATGAAGTGTTTACATGTTACTACACAGCAATTCTATAGTTTATATCATCATAGAAGGCTCTACGTATCTTCGTTAGGATATAGAAGGTATGTAGTACCTATAACGTAAATGTCTTTTCGTATTGATTCTTTGTCGCTCTTCTTACGATATTTTAAAAACATCACCATACGATGAAAGAGTTCCTAAATTAAACCTTAACGGCCAGACGAAACATTTAAAACAGAAGTCAAACTTACGGAAATTGGCTTTATTTCTCCAGCATAGATTATAGCACTTCAGGATAGTATAGAAATCACATAACACAGCTCTAACACAAATCAACACTCCACGCTCCACACTCCACACGAGCAACTGTTGTCTCGTAGTTTTTATCACTGGTTCTTATCTCATAACAGGCATACGTCACGTTCATTCTACATCAATTGTGTTGCTAACACAGTATTCGTTTGAGAGAGAAGATATCACGTTAAGTGTGAAGTATAACTGAGAACAAACTCAAGATTTACACAGGGAAAGAAACTAAAAAGGAAAGTTAATTTAGAATATACGTCACATACCTTATACACCGATGAAGCATTATGACCATCTAACTAATAAGTTGTAGGACCCACGTTAGCACGTAAAACAGCGGCCAATCGGCGAGGCATCGATTCGATGAGGTGGCGATAGGTATCCTGGGATATTTAGTACCATAATGTCAACAGCAGGTCCGCCAGTTTAAGTACATTTCGGGGTAGTGGGGATTTAGAGCGAACCCGCTTTTCCAAGTCGAACCACAAATATTCCATTGGGTTCATGTCAGATGAATTGTACCTCGAAACACTCCTTGAGGATTCTGGCAGTGTGGCATGGTGCATTATTCTGTTGGAAATGGCCATCACCAGCAGGGAACACAGTTGCCATGAATGGGTGAACTTGGTCCGCAACGGTGTTCAGATACCGGACAGTTGTCAGGAATTGTGCTATTGGGATAATGGGGCCTAAAGCGTCTCAAGACAACATCGCCCACAGCATAACACCATCGCCGTCGGCCTGTTTCCGTCCAACAGTACATCCAGGTGCCATAGCCTCCGTTGGTAATCGGTGTATCCACGCTCGGCTGTCTACGTGATGCACCAGGAATCTTGATTCGTCAGACCAGGCCACTTTCTTCCAATCATCCACGGTCCAATCTCGTTGACCCTGTGCCCATTTCATGCGTTGTCGGCGATGACGTGTTGTGAGCATGGGGACTCGGCTGGGTCTTTGGCTACGCAGGCCCATGCGCAGAAGGCTGCGATGAACTGTGTGCTGTGACACATTGTCCTGATCACCACTGTTGTAATAGCTGCGAGTGATTTGCCGCACTGTGGCCCTGCGGTCGCTGTGAACAATGCGCGACAGTCTCCGCTCCCCTCTGGAATCAATGAGCTGCGGACGACACACGGATGGACGGCGCTTCGTTGTTTGGCCATCTGTGCACCACTTTTGATGCGCCCTCACTACTGCCGTACGTGAACAACCCAAAAGCCGCGTCGTGCCATCACAATTTGTATTTTACAAAACTCTCATAAATTGGCAGCTTTTTCCATTCTGACTCCGAACACTCTAGTAGCCCAAAGCCGGTCTTGGCGTTGTATAAACACTGAGTGGCCCCTTGATTATGACCACCTGACAGTTTTAAATAAATGAGCTATGGTTGCACGCTGTTGCCGCCAGAGGGAGAGACTAGTATAAAAAGGAAAGCTTAGTGTTTGCGACAGTAGTAGAAGTGATTTTTGGGTGACGAGATGGGTGAAAAAATGCGATTTGATGGACTTTCAAAGTGGGATGATTGTAGGAGCTCCGAGTCATGGAGCGAGTATCACCGAAACCGCCGCATTCGTGAAATGTTCCAGAGCAGCTGTTGTTAAAGTGTTTAAAGACTGGACTGTCAGGCAAAAAGCTGAGTCTCTACGTGCAACGTGTGGTCGTCATCGACTAGTGACTGCTCGGGCGGAACGGAGAGTGTCCAGACTGGTAACAGACAACAGAAGAGCAACAGTGCAGCAAATTACAGATCATCTTAATCAAGGATCCCCTCAAATGATCTCTGCACGCACTGTTCGCCGTACACTGCATCGGATGGGATATGGCAGCCGAAGGCCTGTTGAAACACCTTTACTGCCAGCAGTTAACAAGAGAAAACGTCTCATGTTCGCACACGAGCACAAGGATTGGACAGTCGATAATTGGAAATAAATTATGTGGTCCGATGAATTATGTTTTCAGTTGCACCATGCTGATGGCCGAGTGAGAATTTGGCGGAAACAGCACGAAAGCATGGACCCCAACTGCATTGCTACAACCCTTCAAGCTGGTGGAGGCAACGTTATGGTTTGGGGAATGTTTTCCTGGCATGCTTTGTGCCCTTTAATTCGTGTCTGACTGGCACATCATATCTAAGCATCGTTGCGGACTAAGTGCATCCTGTCATGTGGATGGTTTATCCCAATGGCGATGGCTACTTTCAACAAGACAATGCGTCCTGCCATAGTGCTCGTATTGTACAGGATTGGTTTCAGGAACATGCCGGTGAGTTTACTTTGCTTAGGTGGCCCCCACAATCTCTATATCTCAACCCCATTGAGAATTTGTGGGATGGAGTTGAACGAGCCATCAGACAGCTGGATCCACAACCCTGCAATCTCACACTCCTGGAAAGTGCTATTCATCAAGCATGGGCTCAGATTCCACAAACCACCTATCAACATCTCGTGAAGTCCATGCCACGAAGAATCGACGCAGTATTAAAGGCAAAAGGTGGCACAACAGGGTATTGAGGGGTGGTCATAATAAAGTGGCCATTCAGTGTATACTGCTCTGTGAACTCCACATGCCCCACCGTTCGCTGTTCAGGTACGCTCATATCTTTAGGCTGTGTGTGGTCATAATGGAATCGCTCATCGGTGTATGTTCTAATGAAAGTGTTCCCCTTTCTCATTACTCACAGTTCCCCAATTGTTAGGGAACAATCTTAGCTGCTAATGTAGCAAATATGTTTTTCTAAGACATTTGACACCCCATTAGAGCTAAGGACACAGGTTGGGCCAGGCCAAGTCGACCCATTCTTTTTATCGCAATGATAAAGAAAGAAAAAAGTCGTGTTTTCCAATTTCCTTGGCTGTTTAACTGTTTTATTAGCTTTACTTGCTTCCATGACATAGCCCAGGACGTAATCATATAGGCAAGGAGAGGCACTCACAGTGTTTTTACCATCTGTAGGTATTAAGGTGGTAAAAACACTTTGGGGCTTGTTGTCAACTAAGATTCGACTCCGATCGAATGTGTGTGCGTTGAGTGGAGGCGGGTACGTGGGTGTCAGCAGTGGGATGGGGTGTGTATGTGTGTGCGATATCAGAGAAAGGGCCTACAACGATTGTTTTTCCCATTCCTAATCTGTATAGGTTTTGACTTTTCTTAGTGGTACCGCTTGCTAGTTCAGAGAAAGGGAGATTTTGAACGTGCTTTGTCTTTCTCTCTCTCTCTCTCTCTCTCTCTCTCTCTCTCTCTCTCTCTCTTTAAATGTCATTGCTCAAGTTTCGATAATTGCTCAAGTTTAGTTAATATTTTTTGGCTTACATTCAACTCAATATTTTCAATAATATCTCATTTCATTAATTAATTCTCACATTTTAATAAAATACAAGAGAAAGACAAAATAATACAAAGTGGCACATCACGGGCCGGACCTAAATGATAGCTACAACTGAAGGAGCAGGTCGAGTTTCCATTTTTTCAAACGGGCCAGGCCTTAAATACACGGCCTTGAGCAGAGCCTGGCTCATCAAATAAGGCCCCTTCAGACATCTACATCTAATCGTAATCGTCTTCTTTCCTGTTTCCAAGAAATCCATGTACAACGCTTTGAAAGAATGCCAAACTGCCACTTCAGTACCCCGTAACTTCTCTTGTTTCAACCATATAATCTTTCAGAAGTTTCTTTTTTAGGACCCAGTGGAAATTCTTGCGTTCAGTTTTGCAGTATGAAAGAATTTCCAATGGGAATACTTTCACACTTCCCACTGGTTTACTGGGAAAAGCGTCTGCTACGTAGGTGAATATACTTCCCTTTTTTTATCTAAGGCCTTAACAATATTTTTATTAAACCAAGTTCTATAGGTAAAGGTCAAACCTTTTCTGATTCAGTTAGTAGAATATATTGTACATTACTTCTTCCAGGTAAATATTCGCTTCTCTTTTTCCAGTGCTGCACAATATAACGCTTTTCACTTGCCCGGTCGTCCAATGAACACAGAACACAACAGTATTTTCCGAAAAAACCCTCTAGATCTGTAAGTATTTCAATTAACTTAAGACCACCTCAGACATGCCAAGTACAATCACAGTTATTTATTGCACCCAGAATCTTTGACATGCTTTCATATGTTTCTTTCAAGCCTGAGGCACAAAGTGGTGGACCTAATGGATATTTATTCCCATTACGCAGCAGAACTGCTTTCAAACTAAATTTTGAAATATCAATAAATATGTGCCATTCACGTTTCAGTTGGGGTCATACATGCAGGTAGAGGTGGTGTAACTGTTTGGGGTGGGTTTACATGAGCTTCCTTGGGGACCCTGGTACCGTTGAGACCTATGTCACCGAAACAATGTATGTCAACATCCTATGTTACCGGAACAATGTATGTCAACATCCTATGTCACTGGAACAAGATATGTGAACATCCTAGACGACCATCTACATCCGTCCGTTAAGATTCTCTTTCCGTACCATGACGCCAACTTTCAACAGGACAATGCCACACCACATATTTCCCGAGTTACGACCAATTGACTTCAGAAGCATTCAAGTAAGTTTACCACAACTCGAGTGGTACCCATAATTAAACCCCATTGATGGTTGGGTGTCGAATTGGAAAGATCTGCCAAAGCTCACCGGCACCTGCGGATGCTTTACAATAGGCGATCCTGTCTTCATGGGCGTCAATACCACCTCCGTGTTTTCAACACAACACTGAGTCCTTACCAAGATACACTATATTGACAAAAGTCACCGGACACACCTTCAAACGCAAATGAACGGATCCACTGCGTTGTTACGATGAGCGGTACAGCTGCAAACGATATAAAAACAAGCCTGCAGCTGGCCGCGATTATATCGCACTGTGAGATTGAGTGAAAATGTCGCGGAGGGAGAGAACTGACTTTGAGAAAGGAAAAATTGTTGGTCGTTATATTAGTGGGTTGTCCATAAGAGAAACCGAGAGGCGTTTAAACATACCCAAGTCAACTGTTTTGGATGTACTGAATAAGTGGAAGACACATGGTGTGCCTGAAGCAGCAAAACGTTCCGGCAGAACAAAGGAAATCAGCAACAGAGGACGTCGAAACCTCAGGATAATCGTCACAGCTAATCGACTGAGTACTGCACAGGACCTCAGTGTACAGGTGAGTAAAAATGCTGGAACCTCGGTATGTGCTTGTACCATTCACAAAGAACTTCATTCCATGGGTTACAGTGGTCGTGCTGCTGCTCATAAGCCTTTCATCTCCACTCGGAATGCTACTCGTCGTTTAGCATGGTGTAAAGAACATTTATCGTGGACCGTAGATCAATGGAAACGTGTCCTATGGACCGATGAATCCAGATACATGATCCATCAGTCTGATGGCCGTCTGTGGGTATCGCGGCAGCCGGGGGAACGCTATTTATCACAGTGTACTGTTCCTACGGTCAAGTTTGGAGCTGGCAGTGTACTCGTGTGGGGGTGTTTTCCGTGGTATGGTTCCGACTTATTGGTTATCGTGGACAAACCTATTAACCAGGGCATATACCTCGATATTCTGGGCAATTATGCCCGACCAACTCTGTGGCAATACTATGGAACCGAGCCTTGTTGGTACCAGCAGGATAATGCACCAAGCCATTAAGCAAAGACTATTACGGCGTGGTTTAACGATAATTCCATATCGTGTGTGGACTGGCCAGCACAGAGTCCTGATCTTAATCCCGTAGAGCACCTATGGGATGAATTAGAGCGCCGCATAAGAAGTTTGTAACCAAGGCCTACGACTAAGCAACAGTTAGCGGCAGCATTATGTGCTGAATGGAAGCGATGTTGTGTTTCCCTGCTAGGTGTCCGGTGATTTTTGTCAATATAGTGTATTTTCCTTCGTAACCAATTTCTATTAACGAATAATCAGTTTTCCCTTTTTTTCACATCTTTACAAATCACTTCACGTCCTATTAAAAATTGCATCTCAATTTCCAGAAGAAATTCATCCTCTCCGTGAATGCTGAATGTGTAAACCATGGATATAATTAATTCTTGCCTATCTGAAAACGAAGTTGTACGAGAGTACGGAAAGTGCCAGGCACGAATTGTAACTGTATCGATTGCTGAGAGAGCTAGCCGCTCGAGCAACGATCGAAAGATATCGACAGATTTAAGCAGTGGCAGTGGTCGGCAGGTGTTTCCGATTGCCATAAGCTCTTAAAACAATAACTCACGACATGTCGTGTAACAGCAGCTGTCTCTGACAGACAAGGAAAACCTGTAGCGTTCATGTTTACAAATGCTGAAAAGTGGATTCCTTTTTTAAAAGCAAATCCTCCAAATGGAAAACAGACATTCGATTGCTAAACAATTATTGGAGCTCCGCGAATATTTAATTTCATGCCGCATACTGAATTAGGGTATCCGTTCCACTAACACGTGACACGCAACGTGACACGGTAACACAACACTTAAAACGGAATTAAATATGCTCCTAAGTTTCATAAATATGCTCGAGGGGGTCTTCAATTGTTATCTAAGATCTGTTAGAATTATAGGGGAATAACGTGACTTTGGCAACTGGAAAGCATGTCACATGAATCTATAAATGGCCTAGTTTGATAACGCGAATTCGCTCAGGGTCTTTTAACTAAATAGTGATCGAAAAAACGGTTAATAAAAATGTTCCCATGATTGCTGAATATATTAGTAATTCTTAGAGAAAACCTGTTTCAAGGAAACATTTAGTACTGACTTGAAAATCACCCGGGCAATGTTATTTGAAAAGCGGTTTTTAAACTAATTTTCGTATTTTTCAAAAGAAGAAAAAATTATCTTGTTATTCTCGTATTAAGTTCAACACATTGTTACTGCCAGTGTTAGTGTTATTCCTTAATATGACTTCTGCACTTTTCATCTCCGGCATTAAGATGTTGGCATCCAACCCCTAACTGTAGCAACTGAATTTTGTTCGTATTTAATCCAAAAGAAAAACCATAGGAGCTGTAGCAAAAAAGGACCAAAATGTATAGGTAAGAACACATTTTTTTAATATTTCCTTAGAATCTGTCCGGAAACAAACATTCTGCTTAATGGAAATTCGAGATGTCTTATTTTTTTTTATTGGCAATTATCTCGTGCGGTACTTAAGAGCACCAAACAAAGGAAAACTGTGAAAATGTAGGTTCTAATGCATGTCTTCAGTACCGCCTACATTCGTTTTGATAGGAAAAGACAAAAAACTGTGCCCTGTTTTGAATTTAAATCTTTTCACGACTGCATATGAGAGAATTAGTTGTCTGTATTTAGTGGTCTGTATGTAAAGATCGTTAATTCAAAACATGGCAAAGTTTTTCCATTCTTGTAAAAATGAGTACAGACTAAAATTTAAATACCTACAGGAACTTCCATTTTATTTATTTATTTTATTGGAGGTTTAACGACCACCGTAAGGGCTACAAGCAGTTGTACGTCCCTAATTTAAGATCCCTGGTTAAAGGGAAGGGAGAGAGCCAGTGCTGTAAGACAAACACAGCATCCATACCTCACCGGAATTCGAACCCGGACCTCTTTCGGACGAGTGATCAGAGACGATCGCTTAGACCACTGCGCCACAGCGGCGGCAACTTCCATTTTCCTCAGATTTTTTGTAGTTGAAGTTGTTAAATACAACAAGAGAGGATTTCCAGGATGTTACGCAGTCTTAAAACCTTGAATTGATGTAGCTTGCACGTGGTTTAATCTATGCATTTATCACGTTTTGTATTGTATAGGTTTTGAATTTTTAATTAGAATCTCATTTACTTCAGACTGAGCTACTGCTTGATGAAGCCGCCCGTCTGGTGGTTAATTTTGCATGTGATATTATGTACTGTATTGTTACACCCAGGGAGCGGCCGAATCAAACGAAAATGGCATCGAAAGAATTTAGAGTGGTACATGTAGCTTGCCGGACAATGGCCACCCCCAAGAGGTAGACATTAGAATTTAGAAAAAACAATAAATTATTCCGGGATTCTTTATCGCCGAAGTCTGATTGGGGCAAGAGAATTATTATCCGAAACTTATTAACATATCCAGAACAAATTTAACTGACACTCAGAATAACACAATCGGATTCAGGTGTTGGCCCAAAACGACAGACGTATTTAATCAATGAAACACAGAATAAAAGATAAAACAAAATAAAGAAGACGCCACTGCGGAATATTCCATGTAAACATAAACAGCAGCCTTGATTTTAGCTACAAATTTGAAGACACCGTTTATCGTAGTTTATGAATGCCAACTACTAACTGATTATTGGCCGACTGCATTAGGCAATTCTAATTATATCTGGTATGGTCATTCAGCCACATAGGCTTGAGTCCTATTGCATACAATCCGAGTTGTTATTCCCTAACCCGTGAATTAAATAAATCAAGAGTTAAGTCAAGTGTTTCTTGTACTTGCGGCTTTGGAAGGTCTGATGAAATCCAGTTTGAGTTGTTACACTGCAGCACAACACTGTATTGCACTGAATCTAATTCAGAGTTGATTTTTGTCGAAGGGCTCGAAATACCCACCCACCCACCACACACACACACACAGTTGTTGCTTCCTGGCTGTCGGCAATTCCTCGTCGATGTTCCTTTCCGCTCTCTACACGAAGTGGGGAGGGGGAAGCAGGGTACATCCTCGCTCTTCTGTGGGCGAAACTAAAGGTTCGGAATATTTCTCCGTCCCGCGGTCCGTTAGCTCTCTCGAACGCAGCAGCCTCTAACGAATCTGACTTCGGCATGGCGTCTCGCTGCTTAGGATAGTATGTAATAACGAAGTAAATTTCTCCGTCATTTTTGTCCACGCGGGCATCGAACCCGGGTCCCCTCATTTCGGAATAAGTCGCTCTCCAAACTGAGCTAAGCGAACGTATGCTCTCGCTGCGAACTGTCTTTATCTCATGTGCATCCAGCGGTGCAGAAACGTCACAATGTCCTTCCGTTCAGGACTTTCCGCAGCGCCGTCCCTTTTCAGGATTATTTACGTACATGCATCGACATGGACGCTTTTTCGTGTCGCAGGTGAATCTTCTCACCTTGCCCGGTAGCTAATTACTAGATACCAACGAGTCCTCCACAACGTCGCTCCAAACTTTAGTTTCGACATCGGGACTCTCCTTCTGGTCTATATTTCCGTAGAAGCAGACCAGCTTCACTTTTTGTCAAATCACAATGACTCATTTGCATACTACAGGCCACTCACAGGCCATATACCTTGGCCTCCAGGATACATTTCCCGCACTCGGCGTTTCTTCTATGCCAACTTCACAGAGTCCCCTAGACCTACAAAAACCGAGTCTTCTCCCTCTTTCGGAGCTGTTTCAAGACTAACTCTTTTTAGCGCATCTTTCCCTTGCTCGCTCCTACAAGTTTCTAATTAATTACTAAAGGCTTTTAGTGCAGATGCAAAATGCCCAGACCGAGCATGACATATTTGAGACGCTTATTTCTGTGACCCCTTTTAAACGCAATCTCATAAATTAATTTCGAGAGCGCTTTGTTCTGTCATTGATAAGAGGTTTTATTTCAGAAAGAGTTGGGTGCTAATGACCTTGGTGTCTCGTCATTCTTTATTCCGCATGGAGAAAATGGGACCTCCCGCGCATTTTACTTTCGGGGATAGACTTTCAGCGGTCCCCTTCTCCTTCCTCGTGAATAAGACATTCTTGTCTCCCCTCTTTTCAAGAGCTTAGTTTATAGCCTTATACTGCTGCCTACTTTTACCACCCATCACGCTGCCATTTTTCTCTCTCTCTTCGCATTTCTTGGCTATAAGTAAACACTTGATTATGATTTTCAGAAATGTTTTAATAATTATCCTCTTAATTTATCCTATCCTTCCACCACGCCCATTAATTCCAGAACGAATGGAGGGTAGATCGTAACAGTATATTTGCACCAATAAATGTACCTTTTATACATTACATCTACGTGAATGTGTTGTACGAATTGAAGACAGCAAGTTCATATTCTGGCTTCTGTTGTTCTGAAGTGCCAAGGTGGACTTATGCCGTTAGTGAGTTATATACCTACCAGTGCTATTATGTTCGCAAGCTCTGAGACAAAAGTTCATAGCTTAAATATCGTAAGTATGTAGCCTAAAGTAAACCTTAAAGCTCAACCTTACATCTTAAACCTTAAAAACCGTAAATTTACTGCTAATATTGCAACGTACAACCATTTAAACCTAACCTTGCTTTACAACCTCCTTTTGCGTTTTTTTATGTTGTTTTTGGGTGGGGAGGAGGGAATTATTGACCACCATGAGCTACTCAATGGGCTATAAGCAGTCACCCTTCCTTATTTGGAGCCACTGGTTCCAGGGAAGGGAGAGAACCTACGCCGTAAGCCAACACGTCATCCATGCCTCAGCCGGGATTCCAGCACGATCCATCTCGAATGAATCGCCGTAAGCCAGCGCTTAGGCCACTACGCCATCGAGGGAAGGGGAAGGCATTGTTACTGATAATACTTCAAGGATCATGCATCGATCGATGAGAGCAAAGCAGAGTTCCTGGTTTGCAAAATACCGAAATTTACTTACTGTCATTCTAAAATAATATCATCTTTTCAGGTCTGAACAAACATGTTTTTTCAGCAGTTTGAGTTTTCTCTGGAAAATGATGAATAGACATATTGCAAAATTGTTTCACTGCTTTTACTGCCCTGATTTGTGAAATACAGTTGGAGATAAGCGAATGTATACTATTTCTGAGATCAAAACTACAACTGCTGAAGAATGTCCTATGATTAACAGATAAAATGCTCCTAGTAAGACAGTTAAAGAGAGTGAGTGCGCTTTGGATTCTTCAACCGTGTAATCTTCTTCTGCTTCTTCAAAATCTTCTCTGTCATTGCGAAATGAAATCTGGGATTTCCATTTGTCCATCAAACCCATTTCGAATAAACTCCTTAAACTGAAATTTGAAAAATGGAAAAATAGTATACATATTAATTGCTCATCATTTCCTACATTTAAAAAAATGATGAAATGCTTTCCAGACAAAAAAAAGATATCTTTCATTTTATCTCTTAGAAAATTGATTTACTTGTCACAATATAAAGCAAACGTTATTTGCAAGTCACACAGCTTCAATAAATGTATTCTCATGAAAAAAGTTTTACTAAGGAACTGAAAAAATCTACCCAACTTCTGACCTTTTTATTAAGAACAATTGTGTACAATTTGCACTAGACCTGGTTAAGTGTACATACGAAGAATTGCTGAGTAACAGTTGCGAAACTTTACACAGACGACAACTGCAACCTGATATATCGACTCACCCCTTACAACAAAATAAATAAGTTCTTCTAATGAAGAAACATTTTAACTATGCACAAAAAAATAAATGAATAAATAAAGTAAATTAGAAAAAAAAATTGCAACGAAATAAAATTAATAATAATGGGAAGAAATGCCGCAGTAGTATTGGATATTTCTTTTTTTTTTCGGGAGAAGGATTTAACGACCCCGTAAACATGTCAAGTTTGAAAAATCGCCAGTCCTAATTTATGGCTAAGAGTTCCACAATAAGAAATAAAAAAATAAATAAAAAGAACCAGCTTTGTAGAACAAACAAACTTTCTTTTCTCATCCTTGTCTCTAACTGGGGTCTTTTTACTTAAATACTCAGTTTTAAAGCTTTTTTTAGAACGTTTCACGTTCACTTACTCGTGTGTTATCTTTTCCAGAAAAATATGTGGAGAGCCCACATAACGTTTCAGAAATGCAGAGTCTAACTTGAAGAGAATAAGTGCCACCCATATTTTCTCACGCAGCGCAAAAACTTAAGACTGATATCAAAGCTCTTTGACTTTAAAACTTCCGTTACGAATCATTGGTTTCAGAGAAAAGAAACTCGACGTCGTCTCCCAAACTTGATCTCGTCTAGTCAACTTAAGGTTCTCTAAGTCTTGAAGAGAAGCCATTCCGAAGATACACTATACGATCAAAAGCATCAGAACACCACTTTTAAGTAATAGATTGTCCCATATACGTCACAGATATGGCTCATACAGATATAACAGGACAAACTTGTCCTGGCAAACATCACAGACAAGCAAGAACAATGGAATAGGCTATAGATCAAAGTTCAGTAATGCTTAACGTAGCACAGTCATGGGATGCATTTTAGCAACAAGTCCCTTCGGGAAATTTTTGCCCTCTTACAACTGCTCCGATCAGCTATAAGGGATGTTATTGGGAAGTGGAAACGTTTAGGAGAAACAACAGCGCAATCGCGAGTTTGTAGGCCACGTAAAATGACAGAGCGGGACTGCCGAGTGCTGAAATTGGTGGTGTGACAAAACCACCTGTCCTCAGATGTAATACTCACCATCGAGTTCCAAAATGTATCTAGAAGCTACCCCAGCACCATAGCGATTCGTCTAGGGACTGGGTTTCCGTGGAGTAGCAGCACAAAAGCCTGACATCAGCAAGACTAACGCCACTCGTCGGTTGGATTGGTGTAAAGCTTGGCGTCAATGAACTCTGGAGCAGTGGAAAGGCGTTCTCTGGAGTGATGAATATCACTTCACCATATAGTTGTGCGACGCATCAGTCTTCGTGTGGAGGGCTCCAGGTGAACGCTACCTGTCTGGTTGTGTTGTACCAACTGTGAAGTATAGTAAAAGAAAATCAGTTCAGAGCTCTCAGTATTATAGCAACACTGCGTTGCTCTTTCCTTTGCTAACACAACAATGGGCCCCGTCCACAAAGTGAGGTTCGTACAGGAATATTTTAATGCGATGGGTGTGGAAGAAATAATCTGGCCTGTACAGAGCCCCGATTTTAACTCCATGGAACACCTCTGGAATGAATTGGAATGCATGCTAACTGCTATAAGGGCCGGAATGTCCGACATCAGTAAAATACCTGATTTATGCTGTTATGGCAGAATGGAATTCAATACACAAACACAAAAGGGTGGGAATATAAAGTAATTTTCGTAAATACCTACGATAAAGAGTAACCAAACAAGGCGAAATAACTCTGCAAAAGAAGCAAACCTTTTGTTTCCGCAAGGAACAACCCAAAATATTTTTTTCTAGCCTTAGACAACGTTATCGCTAACACACCAACTAAGGATAGGAAGAAACTAAGTCTGGTCGGTCTCAAAAATGCACTCATTAATGTCTTGCAGAACGACATCATACAATGAAAATCAGCTGAAGACATTGATAAAAACCAAGATAGACAAAAACATAACCTTCACTCTGATAGATAAATCTGGCCAGATTGCCCCTGTGGATTCCAAAACGGCCTTGTCAAAAGAAGAAGAAAAGAAGAACAATTCCAATTCCGAGTAGCTGCGGACACCGATTTGATAGAGGGCGCTGTCATTCTAGCGTGTAAAGAGAGAAGAAGAAGTTGTACGATGTGAACTCGAGATGGAACATCAATTGTAACCAACACCGGTGCATTCTAGTTTTCGATTATAGCTAGTGTGCGTGGTCATGTGAGTATGTAAAATATATGTTCGATGTTCTTATTGCGAGTTAAGTAAATCATTGTGTCGACTTCGGATTTATTCGAATGATTATAGCTGCTGTGTGAACGATATCCAACGACGGCACCGAAGGGGCTGTTGTTGGATGGTGCAATCTTCCTTAGTCCCTAGGATATACAAGAGTCGTAGTTCATAATATTAGATCGCAGGTAAGAGGTCCTTTTTCTTCAACCATATGTAGGTCTGATTCGAATGAACTTATGACATATCATAAAGGGCATCGCTGCCGGGATATTAAGCTGAGGCATTTTGAACAAATAGCAACAGGATTATGTAACCGAGAGGATTCCGTTTGTTGATATTTTGATATATTGTTTCGAACGAAAATAACAGAATAAATTAGAGCTACATTGAAGCAGAAATGCGGCGTAATGAGAGCTTCCGTTACACAAATTGTTGAGAAATTGGGAGCGGAACTTATACTAACTGAAGTGGATGTAGATAATTTTGAAGAACTTTTAGAACATTTCAATGGAAAATCAACAGAATTCAAATTAATTGGTTCTGAACTGGAAAAGGTTTTAGTACCAAGGGAAGTCGAGTCTGAGTTACAAAATGCCGATGAGTATCATGAGAAAATAACTACATGGAGATATAGAACGTCCAAACGAGTTCGTATATTATGGCAAAATGTTGTGAATAACGGTGTGTCTCTTGGTCAGAGTCCCGCGCTAGTTGAATCGAAAATAAAACAACCAGTGAGAGAAACTGTGACTATAAAATTGCCGAAACTATCTATTTCCAAGTTTTATGGGGATGTGAGTCAATGGCTTACATTTTGGAATTCTTTTGAATCGGCAGTTCATAAAAACGATTCCTTGAATAAAATAGATAAACTTAATTATCTTAAAGCTCACCTAGGGAACACGGCTATAAACGCTGTTGAAGGATTTGCGATCACGCCGAAAAATTACGAAATTGCTGTAAACATATTGGAGGAAAGATTTAGGTGAAAGCATTTGTTAATAAATGCACATATGAGTAACTTGCTTGATTTTTTCCCTCTCAGGAATTCTAATGATATCGGAACATTTCGGAAGTTTTTGATAATGTTCAAATACAAATAAGAAGTTTAAAGTCGTTGGGAGTTTTGTCAGACTCGTATGAAAATTTCATGCACTCGATGCTGTTCAAATTGCTTTCCCCTGATCTGGTCTTGGAATTCAACATGCCGCCCCGGTGGCGTAGTGGTCTAAGCGATAGCCTCTGATCATTCGTTAGAAAGGGGTCCGGGTTCGAATCCCGGTAAGGCATAGATGTTGTGCTTGTCTTACGGCACTGGCTTTCTTCCTTCCTTGGAACTAGTGACCCTAAATTAGGGACGGGTGACGCCCATTGAGTTGTTCATGGTGATCGTTAAAACTCCAAACTAAAGAAAAATTTAACAGCCAAATTACCAATGCCAGTTATGACATCAAAGAGCTGATTGAATTTTTTAGGAAGGAACTGAGGTCTAGAGAGCGTACTGGTGCTAGTGTTTTGGTCGCCAGAGACTGACGCCACAGTTTGCCTACCCCCTTGCTCCTCGGTCAGTTGACTGTGGCCGGAAGCCTTCACGTGACTCAAGAGAAAAGGGAAAGACACCGACTGTAGACGAGCAATTCAGCGCTGAACTGAAAGGAAAGAAAAAACTCGTTTATGTATTTTGTGGCAAGCAGCACGCAAACTCTGAGTGCCGAGAAGCTCAAAATCTGTGTCTGGAAGAAAGAATATCTATTCTATTAAAAAAGGGATGCTGTTTTAGGTGTCTTAAACCAGGACACGTTTCACGTTCTTGTAAGATAAAAAATATCTGTTCACACTATGGTAATAGACATCTATCTATTATGTGTTTGCATGGGCACGAAGGAAAAGATAATAAACCAGAATATAATAAAGAAAATGATAAAGCCGTGGAAGCCAGCGTTCTGACTGCCGATTCCTGTTCCAAGGATGTGTATTTACAGACTTTTATTGTGCGTATTAAGAAGAATGATATCAGTCGTTACTTACGAGGGATTATTGATACAGGTGGCTCAAAATTATACGGGAATTTTTTGGAAGGCAGGCTATAGAACTATCAATGGATTTTCCATTTCTGCAGCTCTAGCAGAAACTATTCTACGACCACTTGAGAACAAGGTTCTTACAGATCCTGGACTGAAGCCACCAGTATGGTACAGATACGCAGATGACATTTTCTGTATTTGGCCTCATGACAAAATTTCACTGGACTCCTTCATGAGCCAGTAATTTCATCCCGGAGCCCTAAAGCGACAATAAACTGTCATATCTTGACATCCTCCTCTCCGCATCTGAACATGGAGAATTACACGCTAGGTTCTGCTATCATCTTTGTGCGGTGCCGAAATTTGCTCCATCACACTGTTTTTGACCAACGGAATAAAAGACCAATGTGTGTTGCGAGTGCCCTTCAGAAGAGCACTGCTAATATCTTCTGAAAATGAAACGACCAGCTCAGTCTACAGGTTTGAACAGATATCTGATAAATTTAATCTTAGGTAATGTCAGGAGATAAACTAATGAAGGCATATCGATCGGGAATTCTAGCTTAAATTTCATAATAACGCTTCCGGGTGTATCTGGCTTCACATTTTCCCTTAGGAACGCCTGTAAAAACGATAGGTCTACGCTTTGGCATCGGGACAACTGCCTCGATTGTGAATCTGCTTTCTCCTACGAAGAACAGTGACATGGAGCAGAAGGCAGAACCTTGTTCCATTCCGCGTGAATACCTCGACGTTTCCCTAATATGGTGCATAGGAAAGACTAAGAGATCAATTGGGACCCGGGTAGCGGAGCACAAAGAAAAAAGATGTAAAAATTAAACCTTGAGTATAGCACTTTCAAGAGAAGCTAGTCTAAATGATACTGTGCCACAGTGGGAAGGATGTCGATGTTTGGCTCCGTAAACTACTCAAATGGAGATTGCTGTTAGAGTCTATAGAAATACGTACTTACAAAACAGAATGCATGCAACGATTCTATTTTGCAAGATTTGCAGAACCTTTGGATAGATATCCTAGAATCCAAAGATTATCTGTTTGTTTCTTAACGTGCAGATTTTTAATAATCGTATAATTTGAAGTTAACTCAACTCGACTATTTCCTTTTCAAATTTTAAACTTTATTGCATACTCTCATCGTCAAAAAAATAGTTGCACCCAGAAGAAAGCCACCGAAAAGCATGAAACTTGGTGGGTAAGTTTGACATCGTGAGACATGCAAATGATTCAAGTATCACGCTCGGTCGCGCATCTGACGCAAGCAAGGAGGGGTCGTAGCGCTGTGTCTGACCGGCTATATAAGGTCGTTCCGTTGTTCGTGCTTGCCGTTCTGACTCTTGCTGTTGTGTTGTTGCACCCTTTGCAAGTGAAGTATGCCTCGGAGAAAAGTTCGGAAGCAATGCGAGCAGTTGGAGGAGTTTGAGAGAGGCCGCAGAGTCAGACTCCGAGAAGCGGGATGGTTTTATCACCATATTGCGCGCCATACCAGTCGTGCGAATATCACCATAGCACGCTGTTGACGGCTGTGGATAGAACATGACATGCAACAGCAACAGGAAGAGTCTGGGAGACCTAGACGAACCACGGAGAGAGAGGACCGAAAGGTTGTCCGACAGGCGCGGCGGAGTGACCCAACAGCCACGATTGCGGATAATCAGCGAGCAGTGGTGCCCCCATGCATTGTCCGATTAGTGCCAGCATCATTGGCAGACGGTTGCAGGACGTAAGACTACACGCACGCAGACACTTACGACGACTGCCCTTGACACCACTGCATCGTCGCCAAAGACTACAAGGGTGTCGTGCCAGATTGTCAAGGAGCCAATCTGAATGGCAGCGGGTGATCTTCAGTGACGAGTCCTGCTTTTGTCTTGGAGGAGACGACCAAAGAATCCGTGTGTGGAGGCACCGTGGTCAGCGCCAAGATGAACGGTTTGTTGTCGAGCGTCACACGTCCAGAAGGCCTGGTGTTATGATGATGATGTGAGGTGCGATTGCCTACGATGCCAGATCACCTTTGGTGTTCATCACAGGCACTTTCACAGCCTAACGTTACGTTAGTGAGGTTCTGCAACCATTGGCCCTGCCTTTTCTGAACTCTCACTCCTGTGCGACTTTCCAACAGGACAATACTCGTCGGCATACTGCTGCTAACTCGAGAGCTTGCCTTCAAGGCACTGACACTCTGCCATGACCAGCCGCATCGCCAGACCTATCACCGGTTGAAAATATTTGGGATACTATTAGACTCGCTATCCACACTCAACCTCTACCGCACAATCTGCAGGAACTGCGCGAGAATATTCAAGCTGCATGGGATGGGTTACCGCAGAACACCATTAGGAACCTGTACAACTCCATGCCAAGACGTCTGGCATGCTGTGTGAGCAAACATGGGGCCCGACCCCATACTGAGAGATACTACTTATTGGCGTGTAGCTCAATAAATATTACCCATATCAGTCTCAATGTTTAATCATTTATTGTTCTTGGTAACTTTTACCTTTTTCCTGGAATAGCACTGCAATTCCACACGTTCTTCTGGGTGCAACTATTTTTTTGACGATGAGTGTATTTTCTCATGCATAGGTTTTGTAATATTAGCCAAACTCGATTAAGTTACCTGCGGGTGTGTGAATGTGCAGTGCTGATATTCGTTTCCTCAGTTGAGTCGTACAGTACGTTGATGTGGGGATAGCAATAGGGGTGGCTCTCATAACCTATTGCATTTTGTGACGTATACTCTACTTTAACTTTCATTTTTATTACTTTCGCTATGACAATTTGAGTTCAATCTCCTTCAGCGTTTTTCAAACTTAATGTTCTCGTATCTTCTCTCTTGTAAAAATAAAGTTGCCAACAAGTTGAGGTCAGAAGGTATGACGTGCGTGTATGCCCGATGAGAACTGGAAAATATATAATCTTTGAGCAGCAGCAAAAGTGGGAAAATGTTGGATGTTATAATGCTATAATCTTGAAAGCGGCGTTGTTTACGCTTTCCAATCGTTGGTTAAAGAAGCGTATATGCTCCAGTTTTGTCCGTCTGTCCGTCCGCACGATAACTTGCGTAAAAATGGTTCGATTTCGATGAAATTTTAGTATGTGGTAGGGGACTAACTGGGGACGAAAACTATTGAAAATGGACGAAATGGGGTCAAAGGTCATGGCATAGGAGCGGGATTCATTCCATTGCCTTTATGCGTCATAACTTGCGTAAACATGGTTGGATTTCCATGAACTTTTAGTATGTGGTAAGGGACCACTTGGGAACAAACTCCATCGAAAATGGGCGAAGTGAAGTCAAAGGTCACGACTTAGGAGTGGAATCCATTCCATTGCCCTAATGCTTCCTAACTTGCGTTAAAATGCTTCTATTGCGACAAAACTTCAGTATGTTGTTTCGGAGGCATACTGAACTGGTTCTGTTGAATATCATCGAAATGGAGTCAAAGGTCAGGACGCAGCAGCCAGATTTATTCCACAGCCATTATTCTCATAACTTGATTAAAAATGCTTCTATTGCGACAAAACTTTAGTATGTTGTTCCGGAGGTATACTGAATCGGTTCTGTTTAATATCATCGAAATGGGGTCAAAGGTCAGGAGCGAGATTTCTTCCACAGCTATTATCCTCATAACTTGAGTAATAGCTTGAGTAATGATTTCTGGTATATTGGAAAGCGTGTCATAATCAATGCATTGCATGATTTTACTAACTTGTTTTAATTGAAGCTTGATCTATTTGATAGGTGCATGTTATATCTTCAGTGTTGGTGTTCAACCCAACACTGAAGATTAAACCACATTAGTTGGATTAAGTTATTAATACTGTTGAAAAGTGAGTTGTAGTTCTGCATAGTTTACGCTTTCCAACCGTAGGTTGAAGAAGCATATATGCTCCAGCTTTGTCCGTCTGTCCGTCCGGCAGTCCGTCTGTCCGTCCGGCAGTCCGTCTGTCCATCCACCCGATAACTCGCGTAAACATGGTTCAATTTCGATGAACTTTTAGTATGTGGTACGAGACCCCCTGGGGACGAACCTTATTGAAAATGGGCGAAATGGGTTCAAAGGTCAGGACATAGGAGCGGGATCCTTTTCCTTGCCCTCATGCGTCATAACGTGCGTAAATATGCCTCGATTGAGACAAAACTTTATCACGTTTTTCCGGAAGTATACTTTACCGGTTATGTTTAATAACATCGAATTGGGGTCAAAGGTCAGGTCATATGTGCGAGATTCATTCTACAGCCATTATCCTCATAACTTGAGTAATGATTTCTGCAGTGGCGTATCTTGGGTCCGAGACCTGGGTTATCTCCCCCCCCCACACACACACACAGTACTGTTTTTTAAAATTTGGGAAGTTTAATTTTTAATTGTCAAGTAACAGAAGTAACATTTTTTCCCTAAATTTTAGGTACAGGCTTTTGCTAACATGATACCAAATAATTATGAGGATTAGGATTTGAACACTTATCTGTACACGAACTCCATTCTTCATTCCTTTTGTGTGAACTTGAGTGTTACGTTTACACAAAAATGTTACTTCCGAGTGCTTTTTCATATTTGAAAATAATGTTTTTCTCTATTAACAAACCAGCCAAGTTGCTCGAATGTGCATGTCTTTGTGTGGCTCTAAGATATATCTTGATTCTTTTTAATACGGAAAAACTTCTTTTGGCAGTTGCAGTTGTTGATGAAAAGTTCAATATTATATCTGTTAATTTGTACACCTCAATAAACACTATGTCCAATTATTCAACTTTATGTAACAAGTAATGTTTCTTACTGATTTGTTTTATATTCATCAAGGGAATTAAACACCTTCAGTTAGTTTTTTTTAATCGAGCTGTATCAAAATTTGAAGTATAGAGTTCTTTAAGCTATGATAGTAGATGTTCATCGAAGGTTTCACAAAATTTATCAAAACAGTTCGAATCCAACAAAGCCACGAACTTAAATTATAATATCACTGATTTTAATTTATTGACACTTCACACAAACTGAAACAACTCTCGCGAAACTCGCGCTGGAAGCATGGAGGGACTGAGGTAGTCCGAAGTCTTCGTTTTTTCGAAGTGAACCCTTGGCCAAAGCAATGGCCACTCACGAGCTCCGTATCTTATTCATGTTGTCATGGAAACGCTAGCAAGAGATAGTATTGAAGCTCTTCGCATCGGAACAGCGAAGTCTCGAAGACCTATTTGCGTTACGTTGATGCCGTTGATCATCGCTCGCCAGACTGATTCTCATAATCGGAAGAAGCGAATCCGCTCGTGTTTTTTTCGCACCGAAAGCATGGACATATCTTAATACCGTTGATAATTGACTTTTTATTAGTGTATATCTAATTAACTTTTATTTTGTGTGCATTCTCCGGGCTTTGCAGCTAGCCTAGCTAGCCTCGAATATGCGCCACTGGATTTCTGGTATGTTGGAAAACGTATCATAATCAATGCATTGCATGATTTTACTAACTTGTTCAAGTGCCAAAGGAATTTTGGCTGAAGTTACTGTAAGTAACTTTTTCTTGAAGTTTCTTGGGTGACTCCTGTTTCACTTTAAGTGAAGTATTTAAGAAGAATTGGATGTAGGTAGCGTTCAGTAAGCCATATATACACGAACACTACAGGCTAAGCATCGCCTGACGTCTTTGTGCAGGCTTTTCTGGCATCTCCCTCGTGGAAGTCGGCTGTTATTTGTGGCACTGACTTTCTCTAGTTGGTTGCAACTATCCAAGACAGACGGCGACTGCAAGTTCATCCACCACCTTTCTCCGCCCACAGCTCAGTCCACAATGCGATGTTATTCCGGAAATGACGTATTCCCGATGTACTCTTGATAGTGTCGAACGGTGATACTACAACTCCTGTATCACCGTCGTGATAGAGTGACCCATGCTGTGGTCACCTACAACCTCGGTCAAACTAAGTTAACTTAGCACGTTTATTCGTCTCAATATCGTGTAATCGTATACACGAATACAGTGATGTCCTTCATACCTTTATGCCTGCTAAGCGGTGGATTCGTCCGCTAACGAGAGGGTTTAACAGCTCACGTTGCCCATGAACCAGGTATCTTATTATGTACACTATATTGACAAACGTCTCCGGACACCTAGAAGGTAAACACAACATAGCATTTATTGGCATGCATTAGTATGGTGTCGGTCCACATTTGGTCTTAATGCATACACTGAACCTTCGAGACATGCTTTCGACAAGTATTCGAACACAGCGATAGGCATGCGCTTCCATTCAGTACATAATCCTGTCGCTAACTGTTGCTCAGTAGTAGGCCTTGGATCCAAACTCCTTATGCGGCGCTCTAATTCACTCCATAGGTGCTCTATGGGATTAAGGTCAGGTTTCTGTGCTGACCAGTCTACATATGACACGGAATTATCGTCAAACCACGCCGTAGCAGTCCTCGCTTTATGGCTCGGTGCATTATCCTGCTGGTGCCAACAAGGTCAGGTTCCATAGTATTGCCACTGAGTTGGTAGGGCATAATTGTTACGAATATCGAGGTGGACGTGCTGGTTAACAAGTTTGTCCACGATAATCAATGGGCCGGGACCATACCACGAAAAATACCCCCACACGACTACGCTGTCAGCTCCAAACTTGACCGTAGGAACCGTACACTGTGGTAACTAGCGTTCCACCGGCTGCCGCCATACCCACACACGGCCATCGGACTGATGGATCGTGTATCTGGATCCATCAGTTCATAGGACCCGTTTCCATTGATCTACTGTCTACGATAAATGTTCTTTACACCATTCTAAAGGACGAGTAGCATCCGAGTGAAGACGAAAGGCTTATGAGCAGCCGCACGACCACGGCATCCCATGGAATGCAATTCTCTGCATATGGCACGTATACATACCTAGGTTCCAGCATTTTTACTCACCTGTACCCTGAGGTCTAGGGCAGTACTCCGTCGATTAGCTATAACGACTCTCCTGAGGCTTCGGCGTCCTCTGTCACTGATTTTCTTCGGTCTGCCGGTACGTTTTGCTGCTTCAAGCACACCATGTGCCTTCCACTTATTCAGTACATCCAAAACAGTTGACTTGGGTATGTTTAAACGCCTCTCGGTTTCTCTTATGGACAACCCAATAATATAACACCCAACAATCTTTCCTTTCTCAAAGTCAGTTCTCTCCCGCCGCGACATTTTTACTCAGCCTCACAGTGCCATATAATCCCGGTTAGCTCCAGGCTTTTATACCATTTGCAGCTGTACCGCGCATCTTAACAACGCAGCGGATCCGTTCATTTGCTTTTAAAGGGTGTCCGGTGACTTTTGTCAATATACTGTTTGTCCTGTCAGTGTATTTTTACACCTTTATTGTCCATGAAAATGCATAATTACTTTGAGGAAATCAAAGTCCCGAACTTTAAAAATTGACACTCAAAATACTCACATTTTATCGAACTTCGGTAGGTAATGGGAGTCCTTTTGCGTAACAATGGCTATGTAATTTTCGGGGAAAATTTTCGGGAAGGTGAACTGTACTTTAGGAAAAAGAGATGCAGTATACTTGGTTGCAAAGTAGTTTCCAATAAAAACATATCTTTTCTGAATAACTCGGATCACACCTTCTGTTGCACTTGTAACCAGATTCATCGGATCACTGTAAATTGCATCCTTGAAAAAAGCAAAGTTACTGACTCCTTTTTCCTGTTTAAAAAGATGGGTAAGAACGTAATGCAAGCCTTTGAATCAATTACTATGTCATTCAAAACGAATACATTAAATAATCGAACATTTCTTTAATTGTATTGAAAAAACAAGTCTAAAATCAGTGGAAAATCTCAGTAAATACAAAACTGATATTAGCAGACTATACAACCGTGGTTATTGCAATGTTGGCTGGTGGTAGTTTCTTATACTGAACAGTTTGTTTCATTTGCTCCCTCTTCTTCACGACTGGGTTTTGGTTGGTTGGTTGGTTGTTTGATTTTTATGGCGCAAGGGCCATGGTTGGCCAAAGAGCGCCAGAAACAAGACAAACAAATAGTACTAAAAGTGTGGTAAAAAGCTTAAAATCTGACTGATCATGTAAAACTGAAAAATGAGAACGATGGAAGGGCTAAAAAAGATAATGGAACAAACAGTATTAAAAACATGATACAATGATTAAAATCTAGCTGATTCAGTAAAACTGAGAAATGAGGATGATGATAAGGCTAAAATCTAGATACGTTTAAAATAGTCAATTTCTTTAAAAAATGAAAACACGGCAACAGAGTCACAGTGGTCATTGAGGAGCCGCTGCAGTGTAGCGGCGTCCTCGGTCAACAAATGAGAATGAAAGAAATGAAAACGTACATCACGAAAACGAACACAGGTACACAGAAGATGAGTGACGGTGAGTCGGCAATTGCACGTCTCACACATCGGCGCAGTGTCGCCACACAGCAAAAAGCGGTGAGTGAAACGACAATGCCCAATGCAGAGACGCGCAAGCACCACTTCCTCCCTACGGTTCCGACGATATGTGGATTTCCAAATTTCAAGATTAGGTTTGATACGATGCAGTTTATTTTCCACCTGTTGGTCCCACAGACCTTGCCACGTTCGCTTAATATGGTCGCGAACCAGAAAGCGGAAATCCCGATGACACAGTGGCAAGCGTGTGACGACCAAAGAGGAAGCAGATCTAGCAGCCGCATCAGCACACTCGTTACCCGAGATTCCAACATGCCCAGGAATCCAGCAAAACTGAACTTGAAAACCGGCCCCGAGCAAACGACGAAGTAACTGTCTCACATTCACGAGAAAAGGATGGTCACGGCAATCTGCAGATGACAAAGACTGCAAGACACTCAAAGAATCCGTATAGACCATAGCACGAAGATGAGAACCCGACCGAACATGGAGAAGAGCGAGATACACAGCATGCATCTCCGCTGAAAACACCGTGGCCTCAGCTGGGATCCGCGCCACTGAAACGTCATCTACACAGACAGCCGCGGATCCAACGACTCCATGCATCTTGCAGCCATCAGTAAAAATAGGAGTGTAATCAAAATTTAGGTCACGGTGCTCAGCGAAGAGCTGCTGGTACACTGACGCAGGGGTTGAGGATTTATCGAAAGATGTAAAGGTGGTATCAACCATGACACCAAGTGGGTGCCATGGCGGATCCCAAAAGCCCCTGGTCTCTCCAACAAGTGACAAGTCGAGCCCTACATCACGGGCTACGGCCGCCATACGAAGACTGAAGGTTGAAATGCACGAGGGCCGGTTCCCGAATAAACGAGCATGCTGGGGATGAAAAACCGCATCGTATAAAGGATGGCCTGGAAGAGATCTTAGTTTCAGGTAGAATTGAATAGACAGCTGCAGACGGCGTAATTCAAGCGATGGTTCGTTCGCGTCAGCGTAAAGGCTGGGAATTGGAGATGTTCGAAATGCTCCCGTACAAAGACGCAGCGCCTGATGATGAATAGTGTCCAAAGGCCGGAGAACGGAACGACGAGCAGAGCCATACACGATACAACCATAATCCAGTTTCGACCGGATTAAGGAATGGTAAATACGAATCAAAGACATCCTGTCTGCGCCCCACGAGACTCTCGAAAGGATCTTAAGAATGGATAGAGCCCGCAAACAGGAAATCTTGAGCCGCCGAACGTGCGCTCGGAACGTAAGTGCACGGTCGACGGTCAGACCAAGGAACTTGGTCTCCGGCAAAACTGGTATGGCTGCACGGTCTAAAAACAGCTCTGGGTCAGGATGGAGGCCGCGCCTCCGGCAGAAATGGACACACGCTGTCTTGTCGGGAGAAAGAACGAAACCATTGCTATTCGCCGTTTTAAAGATCTGATTAATTGCAGACTGCAACTGCCTTTCAATAAAATGCATGCTTGATGACGAGCAGAAAATGTGCAAGTCATCAACACAGACAGTAGCCGAAACCGCAGGAGGAATATTTGTGAGGAGACAATTAATGCGAAGGATGAACAATGTGACAGATAAAATGCAACCTTGAGGAACACCTTGTTCTTGATGGAATGTTGCCGATAGCGTCGTACCCAGGCGCACCTGGAACACCCGATTGCGAAGAAAATTTAAAATAAATGTCGGAAGATTTCCTCGCAATCCGCATGCGTGGAGGTCACGGATAATACCATGCCGCCACGCTCGATCATAAGCTTTTTCGATATAAAAAATACAGAAACCAGGTGCTGCCTACGCAAGAACGCTTCGCGCACAGATGTCTCAAGGTGAAGGAGATGA
This sequence comes from Macrothele yani, assembly GCA_039090855.1. NCBI lineage: Eukaryota > Metazoa > Arthropoda > Arachnida > Araneae > Macrothelidae > Macrothele > Macrothele yani. The sequence goes on along the minus strand of CM076995.1, from coordinate 133,546,077 downwards.
TCGTGAGGTGAACGATGACGGCGAAAGCCGCTTTGTGATGGTGAAAGTACTTGATGAAATTCTAAAAAATGAACTAACCGGGAATTAACCATGCGTTCACGAACTTTACACAGACAGCTAGTGAGAGCAATTGGACGATAACTAGAGGGAGACTTGGGATCCTTGCCAGGTTTGGGAAAAGGCAGAACAACTGCTTTTCGCCAAGACTCCGGGAAACTGTGCTCCGACCAAATACGATTGTAAAGGATTAAGAGATTCTCAAGAGACGACTGCGAGAGATGACGGAGCATGTCATAATGGATGCCATCGGGACCGACCGATGTAGCGCCGGACCGATGCAGAGCCACCCTGAGTTCAACCATGCTGAAGGGGGAGTTATATCCCGTGTCGAGAAAAGGCGCAAAGGAGATTCTCTGGCGTTCCGCAGTGGATTTCATTCTTTGAAAAGAAGTAGGATACGCCAGGTCACTCGACACGGAGGCAAACGCCTCCCCTAAACAATCAGCAATCTCCCCGACTCCAGCATATGTGCAGCCGTTGCTCTCGAGAATGGAGATCTGGTGAGAGCTGTAGTTACCCCGGATCTTTCGAATCCTTTCCCACACACTTTTCGAACTGGCACGTGAAGTGAGAGATGACACATACTGGATCCAAGACTCCCTCTTGCTACGTCGACGCACCAACCGAGCATAGGATTTTGCTCGTTTGAATGTAACGAGATTAGCATCGGTTGGATAACGCCGAAACGTAGACCACGCCTTATGTTGAGCTCTCCTAGCCGCTGCGCATTCAGGGGTCCACCAAGGCTTCGGACTTCTGGAGAGTGTCGTCGATGTTTTTGGTATAGAAAGATCAGCTGCCTGAAGAATACAATTTGTGACTTCAAGAACCGCTGCGTCGATTGACTCTTGGGTCACCATTGTAGAAGATATCAATGCTGACGGTGTGAAGACCTCCCATCTCGCACGCTCCATCCTCCACCAAGGAGGGCGCGAGGCAGAAGATGGTAAGTTCGCATGATGCGAGAGCAAAATCGGATAATGGTCGCTCCCGTGGAGGTCGTTACACACCGTCCACGACCAGGCAGCAATAATCGATGGTGATCCCAAGGCCAAATCGATCGCACTGAAAGATCTTGTCGGTTCATGGAAGTACGTGTCAGCACCGGTGTTAAAAAGGCACAAAGAGGCCGAGGACAGAAGAGACTCTATGCGACGACCTCTCGTGCTGATGCTGACACTACCCCACAAATGATGATGGGCATTGAAGTCCCCTAGTATTAGAAAGGGTGAAGGCAGCTGATCAACCAATCTTCTCCAGTACCGAGACGCTCACGTTCTCGTACGGCGGCAGATAGACACTTCCAGACAGTAAGAGGTACAGGCATAGAAATACGAACCGCCACGGCCTGCACAGTTGTGGAAACCGCGACGGAAGATACCGGAACCCTGTGAGGGACGAGAATAGCGACTCCTCCACAGGCTATATTTCCAGACGAGTTATCTGTCCGAAATGCACTGTAACCTCGAACTGAAAGCAGGTCCGATGGTGTAAGCTTCGTCTCCTGTAGACAAAGGCACACCGGAGAGTAAAATGAAAGCAAATGTTTCACTTCATCAAAGTTCGTCCGAAAACCTCGACAGTTCCACTGAATGATTGAAGCCATGGTTATAAGTGAAATGAAATTGAAAATGATCAAACGAAGTCCGGCTCCATCGCCTCTGCTGGGGGTTCCCCCAGATCTGGAGGCGTGTGACCAGGGGCTAAGATGGGAGCATGTTTTGTCCCAAGTGTCTTACCGGGAGACGCACGACGTTGAGTCGTTTCCTGAGATTTTGTAGGAGAAGAAATGCTTTTCTTATCCTGGGCTTTGGTCTTTTTGTTAGAAGTGGCCTAAAGTCCCTTGTTGGTGGTGGAATGAGTCTGCTTCGGCGAAGTGGTGGGTGGCGCTTTCAGACCCCTAGCTCGAGACTGGAGTGCCTCCAGTCCGGCTGCGATGATGTCGTTAACATTGAATGGACATTTAAGGGGATCAGAATGTCGGTCTGAATCGCAACCGTAGATTTGGCAACCACAACTGAAGCGTATGATCGCCGATCAGATGTAACAGGAACCACTTTTCTTCTGGCCTCAGGATAGGAAATATTTTCCACCGTTTTGATCCTTTGGATTTCCTTCTCCTCCTTCCACTTGGGACAATCTTTGGCTGATGCCGCGTGTGAACCCTTACAGTTCACACAAAACTCGGCCTCGGCCACACATTCCTGCAAAAGATGTTCTCTGGCACCACAGCGTGCACACCTAGGATTGCTCCTGCACGACTGCTGAGAATGGCCATAAGACTGGCACCTAAAACATCTCAAAGGGTTAGGGATGTACGGGCGTACCTCTAGGTGGAGATACCCTGCCTTGATGGATGTAGGCAGGGAGGGGCAGTTGAAAGTCAAGATAATATTCCAGGATGGAACAAACTGCCCATTCCTCCTGAAAGAAATGCGTCGCACACCCGTAACATGTTGGCTCCTCAGTTCTTCGAGAAGTTCATTCTCAGTGCAATCAATAAGATCCCGAGAGGAGACAACACCTCGAGATGAATTTAGGTACCCATGAGGTGTTATTTTAACCGGAGTCTCAAGCAGCGTGGTAGTGTTTATAAGTGTGGTACTGTAGGCCACAGTGGACATCTCTACAAGAAGATCTCCAGATTGGAGCTTCTTTACGCTCTTAGGAGAGCTTGCGATGGATTGAAGAGCTTTATTTATCCAAAAGGACTTTTGGCACTCAAAGGCTTTGAAGGGTCCAATGAGTGCACAAAAAAGAAACGAGCATTTGAACAATCAGGGACATGTTTTTTTGCAGAAGGGGATGAGCCTTCCTCTATACCTCTTTTGCTTTTTGGTTCTTGGGAAATTTTGTTGTCATCCATAAAAGTTTTAATAATTCGTCCGCCGACTTCCCCACCCACAATCGAGCCCAACGAGGGAGAGCCGGAGGTCCGCAAGCCCAAGTGGACGCAGGACACGACTCTAGGGATAGCAAGCGGATATAGCAAGTTGATAGGGCATACATGCGCTCGGCGAGCACCCAGACTTTCCCATGACTGGGGAACACCCCTTTGGCATGCCCACCCTATCCCCAGACTCACCCTGTCGTACGAGACGACAAGCCGTTAGAGGTCTGGGCTCCACTCGGCCACAGACCTCATTGACTAGGAGTGGGTTAGTTCCCAGCCGCCCGTTTAGGGTGAAGCAGGGGGCAAAGAGGAGTGTTGGCAACTGGCGGCAACAACACCCAGGCCTCCAGAAACCTCAGCCTCCAGCATCCCCTTTTCCACCTTACGGGTCACCGCACACGGCAAACGTGCAGGCAGGTCTAGCTAACCAGCTCGGAAAAACAAAGAAAGAAACATGAAATGGAGAAGACAGGAAAGAAAACGAGAAACTAAAATCCTGAGCTGGCGCATAATCACAACCTCAGCAACCTACAACTGAGGCGGGTTCACGTAAAGTGAAAAAACATAAAAAATGTGAAATTCATCACATATAGTACATGTTGGCTCGGGCCGTGGGGATGCCATCCCCCATCAGCTGGATGAACAGCTGTCCCTTCGGTTATATAATCGTTCAAGACGAAATGAAATATTGATCCGTCACAAGGTCAGCTCGGGCCGTGGGGGCGCCGCTCCCCAGATAACTGGAAAACCAGTTATCCCCGTGCGGGGACTGGGTTTTGGTGTGATAACTGGGCAGACACCTCAGGAGAAACTGTCTTGTTTCTGGAATCATTCCTCCGTTTCTGGACGATCTTATCCTTCTAACGTGGAGTGTTATCCATCTGAAAGCTCATTTATTACGCTTTGCAACCGTAGGTTGAAGAAGCGTATATGCTCCAGCTTCGTCCGTCTGTCCGTCAGCCGTCAGTCCGCACGATAACTCGCATAAAAACGGTTCGATTTCGATGAAATTTTAGTGTATGATACAGGATCACCTGGGAACAAACCCTATTGAAAATGGGCAAAGTGGGGTCAAAGGTCAGGACATTGAAGCGGGATGCATTCCATTGCCCTTATGCATCATAACGTGCGTAAATATGGTTCGATTTCGATGAAATTTTAGTATGTCGTAGAGGATCACCTGGGGATGATCCATATTGAAAATGGGTGAAGTGGGGTCAAAGGTCAGGACATAGGATCGTGTTCCATTCCATTGCCCTCATGCGTTATAACACGTAAAAATGCTTCGATTGAGACAAAACTTTTCATGTTGTTCCGGAAGTATACTTCACCGGTTCTGTTGAATATCATCGAAATGGGGGCAAAGGTCGGGTCATAGGAGCGATATTTATTCTACAGCCATTATCCTTATAACTTGAGTAATGATTCCTGGTATGTTGGAAAGCATATCATAATCAATGCATTGCATGATTTTACTAACTTGTTAGATGAACACACTTCTATCATCATCATCATCATCATTGTCAACCGTTATCAATCTACTGCTGGATGAACGTCTCTCTAACTTTTCTCCACAACTGTCTGTCTTGAGACACTTTCCTCCATGTAACCCCAGCATGTGTTCGAATTTCATCCATCCATCTGCCATATGGTTTTCTTCTGTGTTTATTTTTCTGACCCTTGGTATCCAGTCTAAAATTTTGGGTGTCCATCGGTGGTCCGTTCTTCAGGCAACATGTCCAGCACATTGCCATTTCCGGGATTTTACTCTGATCAGGATGTCTTCCACTCTAGTCATTTTTCTTATCAACGAGTTCCTCACCTTATCTTTCCTGGTACGCACTGCTATATTAAATTGTAAGTCCGGCGACTGAAAGTGTAATTCTATGTCGATTTTCTTTCTGACTTCTTACCATCCGTCCGAGATGGGTCCTGCCTCGGATCCCGGTGAGGCATGGATGCTGTGTTTGTCTTACGGAACTGCTACCTGAAACCAGTGGCTCTAAATTAGGCCGGACGACTGCTTATAACCCATCGTGTTATAAGCAGTCATCGGCCTAATTTAAACAATGTTAAACCCACAAGCAAGAGAAAAACAAATAGGGTGAATCTGTTCAGAATCAATGTTCAGATTCTGTCTAGCAATAGAAAATTGCTTCTTCAACATCAAAGGTCCCGAAATACGTGTCACAAGAACTCACTCTGCATTTTATCGTTGCTCGAAAAACCAATATAAACACACCCGACAAGAAATTATGAAATGTAAACTTCACTCCTTAATATGAAGTTACGTCACAATCTGCTTTGATCACAGCTTTAATTTTGTGCGGTATGCTATCAATATGACTCAGTACCACATGCGTGTCAAGTTTATTACACTCCATGCTCAAAAGATCCCTTAATTCCGCCAAATTTGTAGAGTGTCGTTTTTTCTTCTTCATTGCCCTTTCTAACATGTCCTAGATTTTTCAGTCACATTTAGATCGGGTGCATTTGCAAGCCAATTATGACGTGGAATGTCTCTCTCGTGTTTTTTAAACCAATCCAGCATATTCCTAGTTCGATGGACTGGAGAGTTATCATTTTGAAACACAGGATCCATTATGTGTCCTTGTTCCAAAAAACTGGACAAATGGCAAGAATACATTATTTAAAAGTGGCACATAATCCGTAGATTTGACGGATTGGACTCCTCAATGAATGGTCCAACTCCAGTACTTGAAATACAGCAGCAAAACACGACACTTCTACCTCCTTTTAGCACAGCTCTTTGAACACATCGTGGGTTAAATGTTTCTTCGGGCTTCTGCATGACACCTGGAGCGACCATCATTGGAATTCAAGCAGAATCTGGATTTTTTGGATCGTATTATCCGTTGGACTAACTTATTCGTTGCCACTGTTGAATGGTCCAGTGACGATTCTTTTTGCCCAAGCAAGACGATTTTTCTTCCGGAGTGTTGTCAACTTCAGACTTATCCGGGCAACACAACTGAAAATGACCAAGCCATGCAGTTATCTTCGTAGCGTTCGTTCTGAGACTGGTTTACTGGGTCGAGCATTGTACTGCTGAAGCAGTTCTTGACGAGTTCGCAAATGTGCAGCATTTGCTAATCGTTCCAAACCCCTGCGATCTCGATTTGTTATTCTAGAGCTTCTACCACAGTTCTGCCGCCTCCATACTTCTTCCACTGAACATGGACACTACTGACTGTTGACTCGGACAGTGCAGCGATCTTCGCCACCTCTTGCAAGGAATGTCAATGTTTTCGACCAAAAACAGTGGCCTCGTTTTGCCACTCAGTAACGTCCCCTTTACGATTCAAAAAACAGGAAAAGGAAATAAAGAATGCTACAGGTGCTTTAAACATATACTTCAGGCATGAGTAATCATAATCCAGAAGTTTCATTCACCACATTTATACAACTCGTTACGTTCATCAACTTTATTCACAGGTACATGTTTCAATCAGCATTCCGTAATTTTTTGTCCGGCGTGCTTATTAACTCACATGTTTTTTAACATGTCCTACTAAAAATGTATACCTCCTATTAATTATAAAATCTAACTATGGGTTATTTTTTCGAAATTTTCATACAGAAATATCAGTTTTTAAATGGTGATTCATATATGTATTTTGTAAAATTTCGAGAGAGACTCTTAATTTTTCAACATTGGCTTGTAGCTCTAAACAAAAATAAATTTCACTATTGCGTTTTGGCCAGCCTGCACTTAAATTACTCGGCTATTGATTTATTTAATTTCACTATTGCTTTTTTAAACTTGACACTTAGGTTACTCGGCTATTGGGACTGCATAAACGGTCAGCATTATGTGCATGGCACAAACTTAATATGTATCAGTCAGAGAGAAGAAGAAGAAACATAAAGAAACCTAAAGAAATGTTTCCGAAATGAGTACAAAAAAGCGACAGTTTCAGAACTTGAACGAAACTAAAATCTTTGCAATAGTGTAGATTTTTTTAAAATAAGAATAAATGGACCGTAAATTGAAGATGTATGTATAAGAATGTGTCTACTCTGTATTAAATTTAAAAGTGAAAGGTATCTTACTCATATGGCATTACGAAATACATATGTTACAGGAAGAAGTCTAATTGATGCTTTGAAATGAATGGCAACGTAAAAGTATGTCTTTCAAAACTAAACCAAGGATTATGCATTCAATAAATTTTCTAGTAGCAACTAATGGGTGTGAAAGCTGAAGTCGAAAAAAGCAAACAAAAAAGAAAATTGATTCGTTTGAAATATTTTATAACAGAATGCTTCGAATTTCTTATTCACATCGAAGAACTACAATAATTAATGGAGATAAAGCCTTGTTGGAAAGTCCAAGATTCTTCTTCAGAGAATCAACAGATTGAAACTTCTTAAATTCCACAATACAGTCAAAAATTATATAGAGCCAGAAGGAGGAAATCAGAACAGCCTTGGAGGGAAAATTTAAGGAAGAAGATACCGTGGCAGATCATCAATGAGATGGAATGATCGGGTCAGCAGCTTTCAATGTCTAAACATCGTGAAGGCCTCAATTTCAACACTGAATCTTAGAACTCAGCGCAGATTCATCATGGTGACAACATCCGTAAAAGAAACCATGAAGCAGAAGGTGAACATCCATTTCTATAAAATAATTATTTGTTTTGTTTTGTTTTTCACCAAAATTTAAATTAAGCACTCTCTTTCGAGAAAAGACTAAATGGTTCAGCTTTCGTAATTTTGCATTTATCTGATACTGCGTCTCTAGTTTTTAAAAAAGTTCCTTTTTTCACTTTTTATCTAGCGTTGACACGAGCAAAGGAGGCGCCATGCTGAAAAAACAGAGGAGAATGTTATTGATACTATTTGTTGCTACTTCTCTTGAAAGATGTCTAAACAAAAGTTAAAAATTGAGCTTTCACCTTTTTAGCATAAAAATGCTCACAAAAACACAATATGTTCGGTATCGAACTATGTAATATAATTAACTACATCAATATGCAGTTCCTTATGAAGATTAATTGAATTTCGTTACACGTCTGGACATAACTTTTGCTACGTTACCAGAGTTACTCTAACTATACTTTACCAGCCCGTGGAATAAATTTCATGCATGCGTTTTATCCATTGCTCCTCTTTTATGACATAAGATTAACCAACACTGACTACCGCTAAATGCTGGATGCCGGAAGAGACTTGATACGCACAGGCATTACGCTCTTCTCCGTGAGTTATTAATGGCAAGATTCCACAATAGCTTGAATGAACTCTGAGCAAGAAGATTAGCATCGCCCTGCTTTTTAAGAGCAAGCTTTGACATCAAACCCTAAAGTGATATACACTGAATGGACAGATCATTATACATTCCCCTATAACAAAATGCAAAGTAGAAGTATGGTATCCAATCACGTGAAACCCTGAAACTGGCAATGCCTATAAATAGAGCATGTCTCTATGCGTTGAAAAAAACAATCACGGAAATGTAATCACGGGTAAAGGCAGTGACGTAAGTCAGTAAATAAGGTCACCTGCTGAACCGTAGATATTTCTACGTCAGATATTAGCACGTGTATATCAAATCTGCGCGAAATACGGCAAAAATTCCAACCAATGGAGAAAATGTGGACGAAAACTTGCAATAGATTCCTGAGGTGAGAGCAGACTAATTTGCACGTTACAAGTAATCGTACGGCTACCTGGACGCAGATAAAGTCGAAATTTAATGAGAACGCATGCACAAGCTTATTCATAAAAGCTATCTGTTGTACCGTGGAAAAATAGGCTATGGCAGGGAATATCTACATCGTGTGCCCTTCTTGACTGCAAGATTAAGCTGCAGTTTGAAAAGATCTATCGCAGCCTGAGCGCGGAGAACTGGAAACACGTAATCTGGCAGGACGAATAACTGCTTTAGCTCTATCACGTCGATCAGAGGGTGCATGTTTGGCGTAAACCACATGAAGCGATTGACCAAGCTTACCAAGGTGGAGTCATACAGCCAGGTGAAGGCGTCTAACTGTTTGAGGTACGTTTACGTGAGAATCCTCTGAGCTCTTTCTTCTCTCCGTCTTTGGTACAAGATATGTAAACACCTTCGTTGACCACCTACACCCTTCGTAATTGTGATGATGTAAAAATATTTAAGACAGGGAAAATGGAAAAAATCTAAAATGGGAGGTGGAACGCCGTTTCTTCCCTGTAGGAAGACAAATGACTTCAGGTCGGCCATATTGTGTGCCCAGGGTCCCACGGAGAAGAGAAAGGAGAAGGAAATTCTTTCGATGGTAAATTCCACGCTGAGGCAGGAGTTCGCAGAACATGGAGATGTCTTCCTAGCGCAGAAAGTTTCAAGCAGCTAGAGACAGCTGAGGAGGGAAAAGAGATTGCATGAAAGAATGCCCACGGAAAAAACGCCCACGGAAAAAACGCCCACGGAAAAAACGCCCACTTTTCGAAAGTAGGAAAAAACGCCCACGGAAAAATTGCCCACAGACAAAATGCTCACGGGAAAAATATGTGATCGACTGATAAGTTTATATGTCTGTTATAAACGGTGTTCGGACAACTGGTCACAGACTGCTGGCCAAAAAACCGTTAGGGGTCATATAAAAATTGCGGTTTCTTGGCCACCTCACCTACATAACGCGAATATGGGAATGACGGAATGAAAACTTTTAGAAGGGCCTAAACGTTAGTTCTAATATTATTTTCTGCCTGAGTAATACCGCAATATTAATAATTTGATGCGTAAAATATTTTCTGCAAACCTTACAAATACGAGAGGAAAGTTCAGATTGCACTGATGAACTGTAGAGGTTGTATGGTGTTGGCCTGAAAGCAGTGGTAGTCTTATGCAACATTTATTTAAAAACATACTAATGATTCAACGTTGTCTTCAAGCCAACTGCTATACATCAATACCTCTGTAGTTCTGACATCTGTTTGTTATATTTGCGAACAACATGCACTTTGGATCAACAACTCCTCACGACTTAAACACCTAAAATGAACTGCGATTCTCACAGCAGAAGTTGTGTATGTATTTTGTAGGGACCAAAAAATTAAAAATGTGGTGCCATTTTGTGTTGTCATGTGGCGGGTACGTAGAACTGGACACATTGCAATTTCAGTGCCATAAAATTGTTCTGCATAAACAAATTTCGTGTGGCTATATTCCCCACTACTTCAGCAACTATTGTTCATAATTTTTTTTTTTAATATTTCATTTTCAGTAAGAAATTTAGACATTTCCATGATTTTCGGAGCTAAGACTAGGTGGAGAATTGGCCACAAAAATTTTAAGGGGCCGTATAAAAATTGCGTTCTGGGCTGCTCCGTGGCTACGTCTCCCCGAGATTGGTTATATGACATACATAAAATGTCCGTAATTTCGTATTTTCTTATTTACGGTATTTTTCTAGAAACTACAACTAAACAAATTCTCTGAGAGTATGTGCAAACCCAGGAAACTTGTCGGGGGAGAGGGGGGGTGCTTAAAACCTAAAATATAAAGAATTTCTGGTCCGATCGGGAGATTTCCAGCGTTTACAAGCTACAACTCGTCGAATTATCTGAGGGTATCTGCTGCCTCGGGATGTAAGGTCAGGTGATGCGTAACATCACAGCCTCTCCTTGACAAATGTCAACCCCGCCTTCTCGTGGTGCATCCTGTTCCCACTAAAGGGGCTCTGACGACCGACAATAGCGGTATAACTATACCATCGGGATTAGAGGAAATGCTATCCCACACTCACCAACCCGCTTGGCCAGCGTGGTGAGTTATGGCCAAACCCCTCCAAAATGATTCCACAACTTAAATCTTGGCCCTCAGTCTCCGGCAGCTGGAATGTACCTGGCCAAGGCAGCGGCCAGTGCGACATGAAGGCAGAGGGTGCTAAGAATCCCCGGAGGACCGGACTAGGCTGCCATCTGATGCTGACCTTGGCTACGTACAATGGACGCTCCCTATCTTCTGATTCAAGGCTTCTTGAATTGGAAGAGGAACTACAAAGGATCAAGTGGGACATCGTGGGGCTAAGTGAGGTAAGGAGAAAAGGAGAAGATCTCATTGAACTGAAAAGTGGACATCTCTTCTACTATCGTGGGACAGATACTGGCGGAACTAGTGGTGTTGGATTTATAATAAACAAGAAACTGAAGGATAAAGTTGTAGAAGTTGAAAGTTCCTCTGACAGAGCTGCACGACTTGTTATCCAACTCTCGAAAAGATACCAGGCTCAGATTATTCAAACTTATGCACCCACCACAAGTCATCCTGAAGAAGAAATTGAAGAATTTTATGAGGAAATTTGTCATCTAAATAATAAAGGTAAGCAGCACTTGAAAATAATTATGGGAGATTTCAATGCAAAAATAGGGCAACGGCAACAGAATGAAACTTCAGTAGGTAAATTCGGTCACGGCAACAGAAACCAGCGTGGAAATACTCTCGTTGAGTTTGCAGAGGCAGAAGGGTTTTTCATCTTGAACTCCTTCTTCAAGAAAAAGCCACACAGGAAATGGACATGGGAATGGGACGACAAGTGAAATTGATTTTATTATGTGTAACAAAAAATTCGTCATAGAAGACTGCAGTGTGCTAAACAAGTTCAACACAGGTAGTGACCATAGATTGGTGAGATGTAAGATGCACCTCAACACTAAACTTGAACGTGGCAAGCTCATAAGACAAACAAAATGTATTGACATAACCAACCTTAAAAAACACCATAATACCTTCAAGTTGGAACTGAAGAACAGATTCTCTGCTTTAGAAGGCCTAACATCGGAAGAAGTGGACATCTCTGAAGTTAACAGAAAAGTAACCAAAGCTCTTATGGAAACAGCAACAAAATTAGCTGGGTCTAAGAACAAGTTGCATGTAAATAAATTATCAGGAAAAACGAAAATGTTGATGCAAAAAGAAGAGAGATGAGGACAACTAAAGAAGATGTAACTTCCAAAGTGGAATATATAGAGCTATGCAAGACAGTAAGGAAAAGTATAACTGAAGACGTAAGAAAATTCAACTGTGAACTAGTGAGGAAAGCAATTGAAAACAACCAAAGCCTAAAGATAGCAAAAGGGACATCTCAGTAAAGGAAGAAAACAGATTATGGCACTGAGAAAAGAAGATGGTTCTGTAACAAGAAATAGAGGCGAAATTTTGACAAGAGTGAAAGATTTCTACTCCAAATTATATGAAAGGGATGATACATGCACTCCAGACATCATGAAAGATACCAGTACCAGAGTTCCTCCAGTCCTTCCAGCAGAAGTTGCACATGCAATCAAGAACATGAAGTGGGAAAAGCTCCAGGAGAAGATGGAATTACTGTAGACATCATACAAGAAGCAAGTGGAGAAATCGAAACAGTACTCGCCCAAATTTTCACTCGATGCCTTAATGAAGGAAAGATTCCTGAGGATTGGAACACCGCTACAATGATCCTGCTACATAAGAAAGGTGACATTGAGGATCTTGGAAACTACAGACCTATCAGCCTCCTATCAGTAGTTTATAAAATCTTCACTAAAGTTCTTTCACACCGCTTGAAGGTAACACTGGACATGGCTCAACCGAGAGAACAAGCTGGATTCAGGAGTGGCTACAGCACAATAGATCATATCCATGTGCTGAGAGAACTAATTGAAAGAGCGAGGGAATATGAACTTCCATTGTGCATGGCTTTTATCGATTATGAAAAAGCCTTTGATTCAGTGAAACCATCAGCAGTTACAATGGCTCTGAAAACCTGCGGTATTGAAGATGCATACATTAATATTATTAATAACATCTATGAAAATGCAAGTGCAAAGATTAGGTTGTTTGAAAATACAACACAAGTAAAAATTGGAAAGGGAGTGAGACAAGGTGACACCATATCTCCGAAGCTCTTTAATGCCACATTGGAGGGTGTTTTTCAGTCGCTGAGCTGGGAAAACAAGGGGATAAAGATTAATGGAGATTATCTAACCCACCTTCGTTTTGCTGATGACGTAGTCATTTTTGCAACTACCCCATCAGAGCTGCAGAGTATGATCCAGGAACTTGCTGACAAGAGTAAAGAAGTGGGATTAAAAATGAACTTTCAGAAGACAAAAGTGATGTTCAATGCTTTTACAAGAAATGAAGACTTATCGATTGATGGAGAAAAGCTGGAGATAACAGACACGTACGTTTATCTTGGACAGCAGATATCTAGTGAGGGTCACATTGATGAAGAAATTAATCGGCGTACAAAACTTGCCTGGAGAGCTTTTGGAAGAAACAGCATAATTTTCAAGAGCAATATGCCATTATGTCTTAAAAGAAAAGTTTTTGATCAATGCATCCTTCCAGTGCTTACGTATGGTGCAGAGACGTGGACCTTAGCTAAAAGAGACATACAAAGGCTGCAGACAACTCAAAGAAGCATGGAGAGGTGCATACTTGGTGTAACCAGGAGAGATAAGAAGAGGAACTCGTGGATCCGAAAAATGACAAGAGTGGAAGACATCATGATCAGAGTTAAATCCCTGAAATGGCAATGGGCTGGACATACTGCCAGAAGGACAGATCATCGATGGACAGCCGAAATTTTAGATTGGATTCCAAGGGACAGAAAAAGACCCAGAAGAAGACCACATGGGAGATGGGTGGATGAAATTCGAAAGTATGCAGGGGTGACATGGAGGAGACTGGCACAAGACAGACCGTTGTGGAGGAAACTTGGGGAGACCTTCGTCCAGCAGTGGATTGATAATGGTTGACAATGATGATGATGATGATGATCTGCTGCCTCAGGAAACTAGTCGGGGGTGGGGGATATACCAAAATCGTAAAATATCAAGAATTCGACAAATTTTCTTAGCGCATGTCCACTCTCTGGAAACCTGTCGGTGAGGCAGGGGTTGGGGGGAGTGTAATACCAAAAGTGTAAAATATGAACGATTTCTCGTCCGATCGGGAGATTCTCAGAAATTAGCAGCTACAACTCGACACATTATCTGAAGGCATGTGAATGATGAAAATCTCCGGGTCGGAAGAGAAAGGAACCAAAAAATTAGGCACCAAAAAATTAGGGACAAAATTCTTCATATTCTACACTTTTGGAATTAACCCCTCCCCCGACAGGTTTGCTCAGTATGTTCATGCCGGGAGATAATGTCTCCAGTTGTAGTTTGTAAATGCTGAAAATCTCCCGATCGGACAAGAAATTCTATATATTTCACAAATATCATATACCCCCCTCCGGGTTTGCTGAGTAGGCACGTGCGCTCAGATAATTTGCCGACTTGTAGTTTGAAAACCCTTAAATCTTTTGCTGAGTTGTAGATCATAAACATTTGTTATAAAGAATTACATTAATTATCGCAATTAAGAAAAGACGAAATCACGGAAACTTTATATGACTCAGATTACCAACCTCTGGGAGGGGGGCAAATTCTGGTTCTGGGCGCAAGAAGTAACTTGATACTGCCGCAAGTTTCGAAGCAACCGATAAATTTAGATGACATATATGGTTTGTTTCTTGGGGTGGGTGGGGTCTTGTCGCTTTGTGAGCTCCGTTGAATTATCTATCTCGCACCTGCGGAGCGCTGGACAGCAAACGACTGTGACGAAAAGCAGATGGCTCTCTCTACCCGCTGTAGAAAAGAGAGAGAGAGAGAAGGAGCTGCCTTGTTCGGTGACTGATTTCATACAATCAGTTCGGTGGTCAGCAAGAAGGATCTGTACACCCATACATATAGAATATGTATTTTTCAATAGTTGCTACATTTTTAATTTGACTGATAAACAGTCACTCGTGGATAATGCGGAGTTGCGGTCAGTATATGCTTGTTCACCAGCTGCTGTATTCTGATTTTTTCCAATTAATGTAATTCTTTATAACAAATGTTTATGATCTACATCTCAGCAAAAGATTTAAGGGTTTTCAGACTACAAGTCTGCAAATTATCTGAGCGCATGTGCTGCCTCAGGAAACCTGTCGGAGGGAGGGGGGGTTAATACTAAAAGTGAAAAATATGAAGAGTTTCTAATCCGATCGGGAGATTATCAGCATTTACAAGCTACAACTCGACAGATTATTTGAGGACACGTGCCTACTCAGCAAACCTGTCGGAGGGGAGGGGGAGGGGGTTAATACCAAAAGTGTAAAATATGAAGTATTTCTCTTCCGACCCGGAGAGAGAGTTTCATCATTCACATGCCTTCAGATAATGTGTCGAGTTGTAGCTGCTAATTGCTGAGAATCTCCCGATCGGACGAAATTGTTCATATTCTACACTTTTGGTATTACACCCTCGCCGACAGATTTCCAGAGAGTGGACATGCGCTAAGAAAATTTGTCGAGTTGCAGTTTGTAAATGCTGAAGATCTCCCGATCGGAAGAGAAATTCTTGATATTTTACGATTTTGGTATTACCCCCCTCCCCGACTAGTTTCCTGAGGCAGAAGATACCCTCAGATAATTCGACGAGTTGTAGCTTGTAAACGCTGGAAATCTCCCGATCGGACCAGAAATTCTTTATATTTTAGGTTTTAAGCACCCACCCCCCTCTCCCGATAAGTTTCCTGGGTTTGCACATACTCGCAGAGAATTTGTTTAGTTGTAGTTTCTAGAAAAATATCGTAAATAAGAAAATACGAAATTACGGACATTTTATGTGTGTCAGATAACCAATCTCGGGGAAACGTAGCCACGGAGCAGCCCAGAACGCAATTTTTATACGGCCCCTTAAAACAGTTCATCAGGGCAATCCGAACTTTCCTCTCGTATTTGTAAGGTTTGCAGAAAATATTTTACGCATCAAATTATTAATATTGCGGTATTACTCAGGCAGAAAATAATATTAGAACTAACGTTTAGGCCCTTCTAAAAGTTTTCATTCCGTCATTCCCATATTCGCGTTATGTAGGTGAGGTGGCCAAGAAACCGCAATTTTTATATGACCCCTAACGCTTTTTTGGCCAGCAGTCTGTGACCAGTTGTCCGAACACCGTTTATAACAGACATATAAACTTATCAGTCGATCACATATTTTTCACGTGAGCATTTTGTCTGTGGGCGATTTTTCCGTGGGCGTTTTTTCCTACTTTCGAAAAGTGGGCGTTTTTTCCTACTTTCGAAAAGTGGGCGTTTTTTCCGTGGGCAATTTTTCCGTGGGCGTTTTTTCCGTGGGCATTCTTTCCTCATACCGGGAAAAGATATTTACCACATGGCCTCTTGCTCGGAAGCCATGCGCTTACGGGATTGGTTGTGCAAAGTCGGGGCTGCACAGGGCTGCAAAGGTTTGAGCGGGAAAAAGTTGTAACGAACTTTTGCGGAACACACTTCTTGCTCGAATAAGAAGAGGACGGTCGTTTTTGTAGTCGTCGCTTAAGAGATCAGAGCGCTCGAGATGTAGGTACGCTAGTCAGCTGCGGCTGACTAGTTAACTAGTTAGGAGCCTACCTGCGGGTTAAGGCCACTAGGGTACATACATTGCATTACCTGCGGGTAATTGGGTAGTAATATAATCACATGCCAGACTGCGGTCTGCTAAGGAAATCTCCACTTGAGAAATCCAGCCACCTGTGAAGAGCATAATTGCTATGTATAACAACTTTTTGGTGCTATGTGCACACTTATAGTGCAGAACTGAACTGTGACTGAAATCTGACCGTGCTGTGAGATTAGTTTGGTCGACATCAAGAACCATCTACTGTATATCAAATGCATAATCGGCGAAGTTAACAGCGGAGATCACTTTCCTGATGAAGAATATCTGTAAATAAACCTGTACATATGGCTCAGCTCTAAGCCCAAGTCTCTACGATTCATCTTTTCCTTCACCATGCCTCTGAGGAGCAAAGTAACAGCGTAAGTTGACTAGGACAGAGATATCCTGGTCTGGTGGCAGCTAATTACCATACCGGAGTCAATTAATCAAACTCTAATCTACCAACCCCACGGAAGATCACAATGAGTACGTACATTAATAGATATATATAAGTATGACAGCCGATACGAATATGACAGTAATAATTCTCTATCCGCACTATGACGCCATCTTTCAACAGGACAACGCGGCATCGCATACTTCCCGAGATGAGATCAATTGAGTCCAGAAGCATCCAAGTGAGTTTTAAGTTCAAATCAATTTTACAGTTATTGTGCCTGGCTGGCTAAAAGTACTAAGAACGTTCTGTCAGCTAATTATACGACTGTGACTTAGCTGCTTTGAAAAGTTAGAAGTTGAAAGTAACATTTCTCAAGAAACGGCAAACTCTATTCCTCTTGTTCAAAATAAATAATGTCAGTAAACCCTTTAAAGTGGGGAAAAAAATCTTAGCATATCTGAGAAACATAACAGACTAGAGTAAAATAAAGGTGAAAACGACTGCTTCCATTCTTAAAGAAGCACAGTAGTGTATCTAAAATACTAAAGCAAAACCTAATCCTTTTCCGAATAGTAACTCATTAGTAAGGCGAGACGCTCTCTTAATCCAAGACCCCTTTTATATTACTTCGACATCACTAGTCATTTGCAATTGCAGTTTTTACATCTATTCCGGATCACAGTTCACCATAGGTGTGCTGAATGCTACTGAAAAAGTATGTGCATGCTCGGAGTATCAGCTTATTTTCAAAAATTGTTTTAAATGGTGAATAAATTTCCTTATGAACTGAAAACTTCAACTTTTCTTACGCTTTCGGGCGTCCGACGTAAATGCACATATACGAGTATATTCCTGATTACTTCTGGAAATCGCAAGGCAAATTCCTTATTTTCTTTGTGATGACAACCACAAACAATAAAATCATTTTTTTTAATTAAAGACATGACAGCCTCTTAAGAATAATAGTAATTTTCTTTAAAAATATCACTCGATGTTTCCGCCCGCGCATTGTACGAGAACTACTGGCGACGTGTTATACTATTTATCAAAAATGCTGCTTATTAATATCATGTGATGCTGCTTATTAACATCGGTTCAGTCAAGCGAGTAAAGCTTAGCTTGAGTGAGAAAGCCTCTTTCACAGCAAAGCAGAAGGCGATACAGTTGATTTCTGAAGTCAGTAGAATTTCACATTTTAGCCTAGCTATGGGGTCCTCTTTTAAGTTCAACTCTGTGGTAATAACCATCCGAAACCAAATTATTTTTACAGCACTATTTCCAAAAGTTAAAATAAGATGTCGGCAGACGAGAAACTCCATTCGGGCAGATGGAGTTAAAATATTAATAATTCTTTTTTGATACTCATTTTCATGTTAAAATATTAATTGAAAGGTTTTCTAATGAACCGATCACAGTACATGTTTTCTTCAAGTCATTCGATAGGTACTAATATTAACATCAGACCGATGATATCGTCCTCAAAAAGTCGTTATATATACTCCTCAACGTAATACATCAGTGGATAACATAAACAGAAACGTAAGCATAATATAACCTATATCGTATGACATACCTTTCAAAAATGTCTGTAAAGAGAACTAATGTATGCATCATCAATTATTACGCTTTTGAAACAGGCATCATAATAATTTTGTTAACGAACTAACTTACCATGATTTTTAAAACGAATGAACCTTCTCTAGTGCCAACTAAGACGTTTTTATATTTAATAGCATGCTCCAAATCGCCTAAAGTCTTGATTCTTGATTCCTCTCCTGGGAAGGTAAGATACCCTATAAGAAGGCCTCCATAACTTACTTGAAGGATTGTAGTTGTAAATATCCACATCAGTAAAAACCCTTTGGCGCTTCCCTGGAGTCTTGACAGATGTACACCTGCAAATAAAAGTAGAAATTACTGGTTGCTCATAAGAAAGTTTTGCGTTGCCAAATGCTCTATTCAAATCAGTGGCGTAACCATGTTTCAAAATCTGGGGGGGGGGGTGTCCGATCACACATCATCATCATCATCATTGTCAACCATTATCAATCCACTGCTGGACGAAGGTCTCCCCAAGTTTCCTCCACAACGGTCTGTCTTGTGCCAGTCTCCTCCATGTCACTCCCGCATATTTTCGAATGTCTTCCACCCATCTCCCATGTGGTCTTCTTCTGGGTCTTTTCCTGTCCCTTGGAATCGAATCTAAAATTTTGGCTGTCCATCGATGGTCTGTCCTTCTGGCAGTATGCCCAGCCCATTGCCATTTCAGGGATTTAACTCTGATCATGATGTCTTCCACTCTCGTCATTTTTCGGATCCACGAGTTCCTCTTCTTATCTCTCCTGGTTATCCCAACATGCACCTCTCCATGCTGCTTTGAGTTGTCTGCAGCCTTTGTATGTCTCTTTTAGTTAAGGTCCACTTCTCTGCACCATACGTAAGCACTGGAAGGATGCATTGATCAAACACTTTTCTTTTAAGACATAATGGCATATTGCTTTTGAAAATTATGCTGTTTCTTCCAAAAGCTCTCCAGGCACGTTTTGTACGCCGATTAATTTCTTCATCAATGTGACCCTCACTTGAGATCTGCTGTCCAAGATAAACGTACGTGTCTGTTATCTCCAGCTTTTCTCCATCAATCGATAAATCTTCATTTCTTGTAAAAGCGTTGAACATCACTTTTGTCTTCTGGAAGTTCATTTTTAATCCCACATCTTTACTCTTGTCAGCAAATTCCTGGATCACACTCTGCAGCTCTGATGGGGTAGTTGCAAAAATGACTACGTCATCAGCAAAACGAAGATGGGTTAGATAATCTCCATTAATCTTTATTCCTTTGTTTTCCCAGTTCTGTGTTTGAAAGACATTTTCCAATGTGGCGTTAAAGAGCTTCGGAGATATGGTGTCACCTTGTCTCACTCCCTTTCCAATTTTTATGTGTGTTGTATTTTCAAACAGCCGAATCTTTGCACTTGCATTTTCATAGATGTTATTAATAATATTAATGTATGCATCTTCAATACCGCAGGATTTCAGAGCCATTGTAACTGCTGATGGTTTCACCGAATCAAAGGCTTTTTCATAATCGATAAAAGCCATGCACAATGGAAGTTCATATTCCCTCGCTCTTTCAATTAGTTCTCTCAGTACGTGGATATGATCTATTGTGCTGTAGCCACTCCTGAATTCAGCTTGTTCTCTCGGTTGAGCCATGTCCAGTGTTACCTTCAAGCGGTGTGATAGAACTTTAGTGAAGATTTTATAAACCACTGATAGGAGGCTGATAGGTCTGTAGTTCTTGAGATCCTCAATGTCACCTTTTTTATGTAGCAGGATCATTGTAGCATTGTTCCAATCCTCAGGAATCTTCCCTTCATTAAGGCATCGAGTGAAAATTTGGGCGAGTACTGTTTCAATTTCTCCACTTGCTTCTTGTATGATGTCTACAGTAATCCCATCTTCTCCTGGAGCTTTCCCCCGCTTCATGTTCTTGATTGCAAGAGCAACTTCTGCTGGGAGGACTGGAAGAAATCTGGTACCTTTCATGATGTCTGGAGTACATGTATCATCCCTTTCATATAATTTGGAGTAGAAATCTTTCACTCTTGTCAAAATGTCACCTCTATTTCTTGTTACAGAACCATCTTCTTTTCTCAGTGCAATAATCTGTTTTCTTCCCTTACTGAGATGTCCCTTTGCTATCTCTAGGCTTTGGTTGTTTTCAATTGCTTTCTTCACTAGCTCACAGTTGAGTTTCCTTACATCTTCAGTGATACTTTTTCGTACTGTCTTGCATAGCTCTATATATTCCACTTTGGAAGTTACATCTTCTTTAGTTGTCCTCATCTCTCTTCTTTTTGCATCAACAGTTTGGTTTTTCCTGATAATTTGTTCACATGCAACTTGCTCTTAGACCCAGCTAATTTTGTTACTGTTTCCATAAGAGCTTTGGTTACTTTTCTGTTAACTTCCGAAATATCCACTTCTTCCGATGTTAGGCCTTCTAAAGCAGAGAATCTGTTCTTCAGTTCTAACTTGAAAGCATTATGGTGTTTTTTAAGGTTGGTTATGTCAATACATTTTGTTTGTCTTATGAGCTTGCCACGTTCGAGTTTAGTGTTGAGGTGCATCTTACATCTCGCCAATCTATGGTCACTACCTGTCTTGAACTTGTTCAGCACACTGCAGTCTTCGATGACGAATTTTTTGTTACACACAATAAAATCAATTTCACTTGTCGTCCCATTTGGATGTCTCCATGTCCATTTCCTGTGTGGCTTTTTCTTGAAAAAGGAGTTCAAGATGAAAAATCCTTGTGCCTCTGCAAAGTCAACGAGAGTATTTCCACGCTGGTTTCTGTTGCCGTGAACGAATTTACCTACTGAAGTTTCATTCTGTTGCCGTTGCCCTATTTTTGCATTGAAATCTCCCATAATTATCTTCAAGTGATGCTTACCTTTATTATTTAGATGACGAATCTCCTCATAAAATTCTTCAATTTCTTCTTCAGGATGACTTGTGGTGGGTGCATAAGTTTGAATAATCTGAGCCTGGTATCTTCTCGAGAGTTGGATAACGAGTCGTGCAGCTCTGCCAGAGGAACTTTCAACTTCTACAACTTTATCCTTCAGTTTCTTGTTTGTTATAAATCCAACACCACTAGTTCTGCCAGTATCTGTCCCACGATAGTAGAAAAGATGTCCACTTTTCAGTTCAATGAGATCTTCTCCTTACCTCACTTGTTGGATTTATAACGACGATGTCCACTTGATGTCCCACTTGATCCTTTGTAGTTCCTCTTCCAATGCAAGAAGCCTTGAATCAGAAGATAGGGAGTATACATGTATATATGAGGATCCCCGATTCTGAAAATCTGGGAGGGTCCTAAGCCCCCCCCCCCCATCCTGGTTCCGCCTATGATTCAAATGCAACTTCAACGGCGGTTCTCTTGGAAACGATTGTATCGCAGGTGAGATTCGCGACTTTCACTAAGACATGTCTTCCGTGAAGTCGATCGTCGCATGTAATCCTCGTGCAGAAATGTGTCGGCACATTTAGTCGCGTGTGAACGTCTGAGATGTAAATGTACTCTACATTTTCAGACATGAGCCTGCTGCAAAAAAGGTGTGGCATGGATGATTCCTCACAAGCAGTACTGTTGTAGCATGGATGGCGTGTCAGCTGTCTCCAACCATACATATTTTACAACAACAACAATCTAAAATTATAGAATTATTTGACATTCTGGTACTACGACAAAGAAAAATTGTAATCTAACGAGTTCACCTACAGGACTTGTTTAAATCAAACGATTTTTTTTTGTGGTTTTATTACAACAAGACCAACTGTAAGGGTTACAAGCAACCGCAGATACTTTCAAAAAAAATTTTCAATTAATTATTAATAATTTTAAACAAACACTGATTGGCAAAAACATGAATAATCTTGGTACTACGACAAAGAAAATTTGTAATCTAACGAGTTCACCTACAGGTCTCGTTTAAATCAAGCGATTTTTTTTTCGTGGTTTTATTACAACAAGACCAACTCTAAGGGTTACAAGCAACCGCCTCTCCCTAATTTAGAGCGACTGGTTCCAGAAAGGAGAGAAGGCCAGTGCCATAAGACAAGCATATCTCATCCGGGACTTGAGTCTAGGACAACTTGGTAGAATGGTCGGAAGTCAGTTGTTAGACAACTGCGCCATCGGGCCACCAAATTTTTTAACCGAATGCGCTCGCATTCTGTTCTTTTCTCTTCGTGGCCCTTTCAGTTCACGGTTAAACAGAAAGTAGATGGGTTTGATATTAAAATTTCAAAAGGCGGACAATGATTGAATGGTAAAGATCTGGGTGTTGTTTATCATGACTAACTACAGAGATATGAAGGTGCGGCAAGAAATCCCCAAAAACTTTGAAGAAGAAAACTACAGAAATTTACAAAATTTAATTCCATGATGTATTCGGTAAATAAAGGTTATGCATAATATTAACTTATTCGCGACAGATAGTGAGCTTTAGGACAAAGTAACAATGCTTGGTGCTTAGTAGTGATAGTGTTATGTCCATAACAAAACCGTAACTCTGCAGAATTGTATTAATCCGACTTACATGGCTCCAGCAGAGCATTTTATTGATCTTCCTCGACTAACAAAACCTCAAGACAGTAAAATTTTTACAAAGTGAAAATCTTTTAGATACACACTCATATAATTTCCACGGAAACGTACGCTAACAGGGGATATAATATTTGAAGCAACCATTGAATATGAAAGACATTTGCTCAAAGAATGCTGAACTTAAAAAAATATAATTCAAAATACTCAAATTTATCATCACTTCTTTTTAATATTTCAAGAGTATGAATTCCAAAATATATCAAATGTTCTTTGTCTCACAGGTCTTTGTTTCGATTTAAAGCATGGGAAAGATGGCGATTCACATCGTTCTGTGTATGATATCAGTACATATGAAAGTGGGGATGGGCAATCTGTTTTTATAAAAATATAGATAAAATGAGGAAGTGCTAGCAAAGCGATTGGAAGTATAAATGATATAAGTAGCTCGAGCTGATATCTTGTAATTTAATAACAATCTATTTCAATATTTCAGTTCAACATTAAAAAAAAAATTATGTCTTGTGCCACTTGTCGCGAAACCGTTACTTAAAATGTTGCACGACAATCAATGTTGCTTTCCATGAACATGATAGGAAGATAAACCAAATAAAGTGGTCACTTGGTGTATGATGGTGACTCATAACTATCAACTTCATTTTGTTTTACAGTTTAATAACATCACCTGATCAGACAACCCCCTTGATAACGTGTTCTGTCGGGATCATTGAGTATACGAGTATAGTGCTTTAGCTTTAAATTTCAGTTGTTAAAGTGATCAGTTATGTATCTGTTGGTAAATGTTCATAATGAACCTCGTGGAATTTGTATTTTCAAACTCTTGAATAATTAATTAACGGCCAGAGACAAGAATCAGCATAGGTGAATAGACTTACGTTATTTCCACTAATTTATTCTTTCACTCACTGTTAGGTCAAATCCACCGATACAACGTGTCGCTTACGTCTTCATACAGAATTCAATCCAATAACAGTAATAGTCGATCGCATAATTCTCAACAAGCTTTACATTGACTCAACAGGTTTTATCAACATTTACCAACTTACTCGTAGCCATCCTGGTAGGCCGCCCCGGTGGCGCAGTGGTCTAAGCGATGGCCTCTGATCATTCGTCCGAAAGGGGTCCGGGTTCGAAACCCGGTGAGGCATGGATGTTGTATTTGTCTTACGGCACTGGCTGTCTCCCTTCCCTGGAACCAGTGACCCTAAATTAGGGACGGGCGAATGCTTATAGCCCATTGAGTTGCTCACGGTGGTCGTTAAACCTCCAATCAAAAAAAAAAAAAAAAAAATCCCGGTAGCGCCGTGGTCTAAGCGCTGGCTTCGGACTATTTGTCCAAGATGGGTTCGGTTTTGAATCACGGATGTGACGTGGATGGTGTGCTTGTCTTACGGCACTGGCGCTCACCGTTTCATGGAGCTATCGTCCCTAAATTAGAGACCGGCTACTGCTTGTATCCCATGGGCTTGCTCGAGGTGGTCGTTAAATTTCCTTAAGGCTGGCTGTTTTTGAATGACTGTTAGAGTTCATCTTCTGCGATAGATGGCGCAAAAAATCACTCCTTGGGCGTAGCTTTAATGACGTTATTTGGGGGTGGGGCTTAGTAGGTAGGCAGATTTTCTATAGCACAAATTCAGGGGTTCTCTTCTAATGTACACATTTTCTCTTCAAAAAATGAACGTACAGTAGGATTTAAGATTATTTATGGGAGACAAGGTTCCATTCTCAGTTTTGGCCCCATTAATTATTTCTTTTGGCCCAGATAATTAAAACAAATCACACAGAAATGAGAGATTTCGTTTCTTCCAGACTGAAACACTGCTAAGTTAACTTATCGCGCCATCTAGCGCCCAAATTGGAATACTTTCGAGTCAGATAAATTGAATTTTTAAAAATATTCTAACATGTTTTTCGGAATAGTAACTGTGGCACAAATTAGACATAGGGCGTTTTTATTTGTGCTCAAAATTTCAAACACTACAAAGTAATAGTCTTCGAGGAAATGTGTACAAAAGAATTTGCATTGCAGATATAGGATAGAATTTATTTACACTCATTCAAAGACAGCCTTAAACAAACAATTTCCTCGTAATCTCTCCAACTCCACGACAACTTCATTAAACATCAACTTTCCGTATATGCTCATTCTAGTAATTTCATCATGCTTGGGACTTATTATCAACATTTCCAAATAGTAAATGCTGTTCGAGAAAGTAATGTGCCTTACAGTGAGAAAACGTTAACCCAAGAGTAACTAAATTAGCATAATAAAACAAAAACTTGAAAGGAAGGAAATCTAGAGATGTACTTCACACCTATCTCTTATTCACAGTGAATTAACAGACCAAAAGCTACTGTGGTTTTTTTTCGAAGGAAAATATGTATCGTACAGGCACTAAAACAAAACGTATAGTTATTAGTATGCTGATAGTTTCTTGAAAGATTAGCGCTACTAATTTTATAAGTAACAAAAATATGCATATTATATCGGAAAAAGGTTTTTAGTCGCCCCGGGGGCGCAGTGATCTAAGCGATGGTTTCTGATCACTCGTCCGAGAGGGGTCTGGGTTCGAATCCCGGTGAGGCATTGGTGTGGTGTTTTGTTGTGTTTGTCAGTGACCCTAAATTAGGGTTGGGCGACTGCTTATAGCCCATTGAGCTGCTCACGGTGGTCGTTAAACCTCAAATAAATAAAAAAGAAGTTTTTAAAACTGACATGCATGTTTTATACTCTTTACGTAATTTATAACATTTATGTAAAGAGGATGACATCACATTAGAAGAAAAGGTTGTTTTGTGGTTAGCCAAAATACAATCCTGGAGCACATGACACTTCGAATGCATTTACGGATTTGCTGTTTGAATTATGACAGGTAAGTGGAGGAGTGTTTCTTTTGTTTATTTGTAAAAACAATCTTGCAAAAATTCCTTAATAAAGGGGTCCCGCTTTGAAGTGTAAACAGCCAATTAATTTTTTGAAAAGCATAGTTATTAGGTAGAGAATTTATATCTTTCACTTGCTTTGCGTAAAATGTTTTCGTTGGAGGAGAACAAATTAAAATACTCAGTAAATAGCATTGCAATTAAAGAAACGTTTTTTCAGTTACAGTCCTGATGTTTTCAAGGAGCCTACATCGTGAACATGCATTGAGATATTGCATTGACGATAAGCGTAACTTACTTTCTTGGCAGAGAACAGCCACAATATTCCAAAGGGTGTTTCTGAAAGTCCATTTATGGCTGTTATGTACTTTTGAATGAAGCCACTGCATACAATACAGCAAGCACGAAGAGATTAATGTAGAAAGTAGTATTAAGCTCCACACCTGTAAACACGGATAAATGCAAGTAAATATCTCAAGAGTCGTGAAAAGAAAGTGCATAAATTCACGACAGTTCACATAATCAGAAAAGAAAAATGGCCACAGTTATGTCAGGAAGCATGTAGAATTATGCCAATAAAGAAAAAACAATATTAACACACAAACATCGCAAGAAAACTCACACAATAATGGCAAAGAAATACGTACCATTATGGCAACAATGTTCATCACACAGTAACTGCTACAAAGTTCATATAGTAAGGACAAATAAATTCGTCCAGCATGGGAAATATGCAATCATGGAAAGGAAATTCACGCAAATGTTTGTGGCAAAGAAGCTGATACAATCACGTAAGGAGTACCCATGTAACTGTGGCTTGGTATCTATATTCAAAAGTAATAGTTCCAATTATTTTCTTATAAAAAATTAAAATGGTACTCGAAGAATCGAAAGATCGTGATTCCACACATGAAGCTACTTAAAAATTGGCATTATTGGGGGATATTCACTATGTTAAAGAAAAACAGTTAAAGAGTAAGGACTCGAAAACACGTCATGGTTGGTTAATCAATAGGGATTTCATGATTAAAAACCATGCTGATAAGCAACGTCATCAACGATGGTCAATGCTACTTAGAAAGAACGATGAGCACTAACAGTTCAACCGAAAAATGGTTAGTCACAGACTAAACTCAAAACCTGAACGCCCGCCTCCAAATAGGCCACTACGCTTTCACGCAATATCCACATAAAATAAGGTCTAATACAATAGATAAACCGTATTGGTATAACCATGACACCGAGATCTTTTGAAAGGCCAAACCTCACAGGCAGTGTCGTGGCTGACAAAATAACTTCATAACTTAAAATACTCAAACTTACACTCATCCATTTAATATTGGACAATATTGAGCCCACTACAGCGCGAAGGGTGGCTAAAAAACACCCAGATTTACACTCATCCACCTAATATTGGACAATATTGAGCTCAGTACCGCGCGAAGGCTGGCTGGCACAATATTGCGAGACAGTAAATTAAGTAACGTCATACTTTTTAACAGATCCATACATTATGGCCATGACAGTTAATTACGTGATGTCATACTTTCTAACAGATCCTGCCAATTTCACTTAAAAATTCGTTTTTTAAAGTAAATAGCGGTTATTGTCACATTTGTTGCTTTTGAGGGAGTGGGACGGAGGTTTAACAACCATCGTGAGCAACTTAATAGGCTATAACCAGTCGCCTGTCCCTAATCTAGGGTCACTGTTTCAAGAACAGATAGTGATCCAGTGCCGTAAGTCAAACAAATCACCCACGTTTCACTGAGATACGACCCCGGACTCATCTCGGAAGAATGGTTAGATACCAGCGCTTATACCAGTGCGCCATCTCGGCGGCTGAGATGTTTTAATCTAGCTCGATTATTCTTTGTTTCCAATCAAAAGACATCAGAAAGATAAAATTAATATATTCTTTTCCTACTAATCTGTTTTAATTCAATAAAAAGAATAATCAGGCAAGATTAAAACCTCTTACAATAACCTCTATATATCTTGAAAAAGAATATTTAAATAAAATTGACTGGCTCTGAAGGAAAATGGGACGTCACTCAACTGTCACGGCTTTCTACTTCTCGAAGGCCATGGCTGTGCTCAGAGAGCAGAAGTACGGACGAGGTTGTCATAGAGACGTTCCCTTGGAAAGTGGAAAATAATCGAATCAGGTGTCTTTGGACGTGAAGTGAGAGAAAAAAGAGATATTTTTGGGAACTGAAAACAGGATTTATTATTTATTAGTGTTTTCGATTACGGGCATTGTGAAGCACGAAAAATACTGCCGTTTATGATCCAGTGGAAGTCCAAACATATAATTTCGAATTATACTGGCAACTGGATCAGCTACATAAAAAAAGTAACTGTATACTGAAGGAATGACACAAGTTATTGAAAAATTCCCCTTGACAGACTGATTTGCAATGAAATTAGAAGATTTGGCAGCTGTTACTACTATGTAACATTTGTGTTGGTCAATTAAGTTTCATTAAATGTCATTTGACAGAAATCATTGCCGAAAATTCTGAAGTCTTTGGACACAACGCCTGGTGCCTACACATATGCAGCGCGAAAAGTTTGTTACGTCTGCAGGATGCAGAGGACATTTTTAAATTAGAAAGCAACAACAGCACTGCTAACATATAAAAATGATAGAGGTATCAGATAAAGAGGAAAATGATACCTAATACATCAGGTATACACTGAGTGGCCACTTTATTATGACCACTTGACAGTTCTAAGCAAAGGAGCTATGGCTTCACGCTGTTACCGCCAGAGGGCGAGCCTAGTATAAAAAGGGAAAGCTTAGTGCTTGCGACAGTAGTAGAGTGATTTTTGGGTGACGAGATGGGTAAAAAATACGATTTGACGGACTTTCAGCGTGGGATGATTGTAGGAGATCGGAGCCATGGAGCGAGTATCACCGAACCCACCGCATTCGTGAAATGTTCCAGAGCAGCTGTTGTTACAGCGTTTAAAGACTGGACTGTCAGCCAAGAAACTGGGTCTCTACGTGCAACGTGTGGTCGTCATTGACTAGTGACTGCTCCGGCGGAACGGAGAGTGTCCAGACTGGTAACAGACAACAGAAGGGAATTACAAATAATCTTAATCAAGGATCCCTTCAAATGATCTCTGCACGCACTGTTCGCCGTACACTACATCGGATGGGATATGGCAGCCGAAGGCCTGTTTGAACACCTTTGCTGTCTGCAGTCAACAAGAGAAACGTCTCCAGTTCGCACAGGAGCACAAGGATTGGACAGTCGATAATTGGTTGTGAGAGCTCCATGAGCGGGTGCCTCGATTTCTCAAGCTGCTGAACTGATAGGGTGTTTGCAAGTCGCTGCCGTAGTTAAAGTGTTTCAGGACTGGCGTGAAAATGGTCAACCAACGACCCGGAGGTAAAACTGCACAGTACAGCGAAACTTTGACGGGTCCGACGACTCTTACAAACCAACAGACGTAGCACTGCTCAATCGTTGACTACCCAATTCAACAGAGGTCAACCTGGAACAGTATCTGTCATGACCATGGGTCACACGCTCGTACATGTGGGCTGTAAATGTAGGCGACCTCGGCGAAATCCTCTCCTAGCCACAGTTCATCGGCGCAAGAGACTCGCCTGGTGCAAAGTTCATGCTAGCTGGACGTCGAATGACTGGGAAACAGTGTGCTGGTCTGACGAGTCGAGTTTTTTACTCCACTACGTGACTGGTCGTGTACGTATTTGGCACAAACATCATGAAGCATTCGATCCCTCCTGTATGGTCACTAAAGTGCAAGTCGGTGGAGGTGGTTGTATGGTGTGGGGTGTGTTTACCTGGCCGAAACGTGAACCTCTGGCGCATGTGGAACAACGTATGACTGGTGCCCACTATCGTTAATTGCTTTCTGACTCTGTACACTCAGCAATGTTGCACTTTTTCCTGAATGGCAACGGTGTCTTCCAAGATGACATTACGTCGAGCCATTGGTCCCATGTTGTGCAGGAATGGTTCGAGAAACACAGTTCAGACTTTCAGCACATCGGTTGGCCTCCTCCGAACTCCCCCATATCGGTCCCATAGAGCACTTGTGGGACACTACGGAACGGAATATCAGGTGTCTGGTTGCACCAATCACCTCCATACCTGCATTGAAGGCCGCTTTACACACAGCTTGGTTGGCCATACCTCTCAACTGCTTCTGTCATCTTATTGAATCGATGCCACGTCGGATGGGGAAAAAGCAGGTCCAATGAAGTATTAGGTAGGTGGTCAAAATTCAGTGATCACTCAGTGTACATGTAAAATATAATTCCACAAAAGAGAAAGCTGGAACTCTTCTCGAACTTTAGAAAGGATTGGTATTCCTATTTAGGTTGTATTCAGATGTTTTGTTCAAAGCTCTTGTTTATCTACTAAAGCAAAAGAGGTAAAGGTTTGTCATTGGAGAACAGGAGAGAATTTTTAATGGGCAATGATCGGAGATTGCGAATCTGAGCATCTAGATTCGATCAACGAATGACATCACCATAAGTGAAACTGCAAATTTCATGAAGGAAAAGAAACCAAAACTATGTGTTAAGTCTTTGAGGCACAACAAAAAAAAATTGGGGGATATATATACAGGGTGCCCGAAAAATAACTGTGCGCAGGGGCCGCGGGTCGCCTAGTGGGCAACGTTCGTGACTGCCATGGAGAAGACCTCAGGTTCGATCGCAGCCAGATACGAACGGTCGATCCACTAAATATCCGCCGTGCGTCGGATAGGCACGTTAAGCCGTCGGACCCCAGGTACTGCCCCCCCCCCGGTAATAAATAAGGGCGTCTTCCTCTCCCTTTCTACTTCGCTTCCGTGTCACTTTCCTATCAGGCACTATATCCCAAATCTCCTAGCTACCTAATTCTAAGGGGTGTTTATGACCTGAGGTCATACACTCCCTTCCTAAAATCCTCTACATATGATCATTTGATCAATAACTGTGCACTGACACTAACACTTACCATGTCGAACTGGTTCCTACGGAAGGTGTTGGAAATGGGACCGACCGACGTCCAGACATGTCTGAACACGCTTCTGCATTTTGGTGACGACCTGGGTATATGGTGTGATTTGTTGTATGTGGGTCGTTATGTGGGTGGCATTACGGTGGGGGACGTTTGCGTCACAAAATATCCGAGCGAACTGTTTTTCCATTTCATCCGTATACTTATCGTCCTGCTGAAAGGCATGTTCCACCTAAAACACTCTCTGTTCAACCGTCAACACCATTGTCCTTGTACCGAGACGAGTGATCAATCGACACCTCTGCCTCCGTCGACCAAGCGCTCGGGAATGACCTTCGCGCCTCGGGGTGTGGAGGCGTGAAGGTTACCAGACACAGAGCACTTCCACATGGCGGATCACTTCTTATTATTACATTATTGCAATACGTACATTCAGTGCACAGTCATTATTAGGACACCCCTGTATTTCAAGAAGAAATTCATCCATCACAAAATGTAGAAAATGGCCAAGACCAACAAAAAAATTAAATACAAATCATGAGTGGATTTAGCACATGATGGCAAAAATACACTGAAGAGCAACTGAATTAGAGATACCTGTCTAGTAACGTGTAGCACCACCATTCGCCCTGATGACGGCGGCGATTCGTCTCGGCATGGACTCGACAAGACACCGGAAGCGTTGGGAAGCCATACGGATCCACGACCCCTGAACAAGCTCCCACAGTTCACGAAGATTTGATGGAGGGCGATCAGAGCCTCGAACATCTCTCTCGATGGTATCCCAGATGTGCTCGATGGGATTGAGGTCAGGTGATCCAGCTGAAAAAGGAAGCGAGGTCACGTCGGTGGAGTGTTCATCCAACCATTCGGATACAATTAGGGAGCTGCATTGTCTTGTTGCAGGATGAGGTGTCCAGTGGGATGTTGAAGACGCACAAACGGGAGCAAATGGTCATCCAGGATATCCCGGTAACGTTGACCTGTGAAGGACGATGTCACACGTACCAAGGGTCCCATTTCAGTCCACGTAAACAGTCTCCAGACGAGAATACCACCCCCACCAGCTTGAAGAGTACCCTGCTGGCAAGAAGGATCCATCGCTTCATGTGGTTTGCGCCGCACTCGTATCCTGTCATCCGCATGTACCAACGCGAATCTCGACTCATCAGTCCAGGCAATATTTCCCCACATGTCTAGTGTCCAGTGGCGATGTTCCCGCACCCATGCTAATCTTTGCACCCTGTGATGTACGGTCAGCAGCGGTACCCTCGTGGGACGATGGCATCTGTACCCCATAACGAGGAGATGGTTTTGGATGGTGTGGCTTCTTACACGTTTTTCTGCACCATCGTTAAAGTGCCGAGTGATGTCTTGCACTGTGACTGGCCATGCCGTCGGACCCCTACGTCCAAATCAAAGCCCTGTAAAATGGTGGTCTAAAGATCTGCGTACATCCAAAGACCAGTGCGGGGCTGCTCCATCTTGCTGGTAAGTGATGTCATGAAGAACATCCTGAAGGTTTGGATTGCGAATTGTTCTAACATGTCTGGGTATGTTATGCCAGTAACGGTTGGTTCAGCGAAGAAAAAGGGGCCCTATCACTCTGTCTTCCATTATACCAGCCCAGATATTAGCCTTCGGGCTGTCTCTCTCGTGTGTTATGACCATATGGGGATTTTCCGTGCCCTAGATTCGGCAGTTACATTTATACACTCTGCCAGAAACACGGAATGTCGACTCATCGCTGAAACAGATGCGTGAATGGAAGTGTGGAGTCTTCGTCACTGCGATTAAGCATGTCTACCGCAAATGCTTTTCAATGTGGTTGATCATTTGGTCGAAGTTTTTGCATTAACTGCATTTTATATGCATATTGGCGCAGCCGTTTATGCAGAACCTCGTGAACCGTTGCTCGCGGTATTTCGAGTTCGCTACTGGCGACGGGGATGGATTTCTTAGGGGCCCTTAGATAAACCTTAGTCACGTCTTCCACCTTTTCGTCCGAAATGGAAGGTCTCCCAGTGCTTTTGCATTTCAAGACACTTCCTGTTGCTTTGAATTTATTTACCAATTGTTCGATGCTCCTTTGGGTCAGCGGATGTCTCTTTTACTCTGTTCTGAACTTGCGCTGAACTGTTGTTAGAGATTTTGACTCCGCAAACCAAAACACACACGCTGCTTTCTCCACTGGGGAAGCCATGTACGTTGTATTCCGTGTTTTACGACATTTTTCATTACATGAGACACCTGCCGCCATGTACCACCTGACTTAAAAAGTTCTAACACTTGCTGCGTCTGTTGACGTTTAAAGTATGTTTTTTCTATCGTATGTTTTTAATAGCATACTGAAGCTGTATACTTCATTTATAGACACCCTGTACTTTGATGAGTACTACTTATCGAACAGTTGATCTAGAATAAGACGCACTTTCAAATAGTGGACATTATCTGGAGGTAACGAGATTTTTAATCATTCTATCTACAGTGTCAAGACCTGATATCTGACTCCGATAAATATCTTGAGCGCACAAGGATAAAACTCACTGCTGAAGACTGAAAAGTTAACATGAAATTGCGTTACATTGTCTAAAGGAAACAATAAATCTTAAATTAAAATTCAATTTGGAAAAACAAACTCATACTAAAACAATTGAGTTGAAGATAAATTTAGAAGATCACAATTGGGTTGAAGATAAAACTGACAGAAAATGGGCAATTCGATATATTTATTTAGTAGGAGAAAATGTCATCAGATGGGCAAGTCGAAAATAAAGACCAATCTGTTCATCCGCTACAGTCCCGACTATATTGCCGAAGCAAGCTGAAATCAGATATTGATAGGCAGTTACTTACTGCCATCGAGTGAGAAAAACAAGGTGCCACACAGTGTGTTGAAACCAATCACTTAATCCAAAGTGAAAAGATAGGTGAGTGAAACAAACATTTGGATGCAAGATCTCATTTCATAAAGGGCTTGCAGAAAATTGTTCTCGAATTAAAACATTGCCAATGTAAGAATGTAACTATTGACGTCTTTCCCGAACCACGAGCTAAGACTATTCTTCAAGAATCTAAGAACATACTGATCTGCCAGAGTGCGTGCGAAGAAATGGATATGTTAGGGCTCGCCATTCAACACAGCGTAGAAGTAGGGAAGGAAGGGGGGGGGGTTCGCGGCGGCCGAGCTTGAGTCTAAGATCTAGCTTCTGACTGCTTCACCGAGTGGGCCCGGGTTCGAGTCCTGTATAAGACATAGTTGGTGGTCTGTCTTAAAGTACTAGCTCTCCTCGTTCTAAGAAACCAGTAGCCCTAAAATAGGACCTCTTATGTCCCTCAGCGTTCCTTGCAGTGGACGTTAAACCCCGAAATAGAAAAACATAATAATTGCTTTATTTCGTGGATTCCCATCACTCGTGGCCGTAGTGCTTCTTTTAAGAGAGCATGAACGGTGCATGTTTGCCTGGATGAAGCAGCGCTCACACGGGAAACTGAGTTCCTTTCTGAATCTAGCCATCTGTCGTCACACAAAAAGTAAGAATCCATGATGCAATTACTTGTTTGTTGCATAAGTAAATACACTATGTAGACAAAAGTATTCGGACACTTCTACATGTGCAATAAGGTGCTTTTGCAGAGCCAAATGAGCATTTCCGGGATGTTCTGGATTCTGTATAAAAAGAGCAGCGTTCGCACACTTGCCAGATCGCATTGAAAGGAATTATACAGAGCGGAGCTGAACAAACAGAATTTGAAAGGGATATGGTGGTTGGATGCCACCTCAGTAAGCAATCAGTGCTGAGCATTGTCGTGCACTTCTAGGGAAAAGATGGTGCTACTAAAGGAAAGCCCCGCTCTGGGACACTGCACAAACTGAATGATTGTATGAAACGATGGTTACCGCTGGATACTGTATATGAAGAGGAGCGTTGGCTCACTTTACAGATCTCACTGAAAGCTATTATGCAGCGCGGAGCTGAACTGAGATAATTTTAAAGGGATATGGTGGTTCGATGCCACATCAGTACGCAATCAGTGCTTAGCATTGCGGTCCACTTGTGGGAAAAAGATGGTGTCACCACAGTAAAGCCTCGCTCTGGGACACTGCACAATTTGAATGATTGTATGAAACTATGGTTACTGCCGAATGTAAAGAAGGCACTCACGTTCTCCGCCACAAAGCTGGCCAGCGACGTTGCACAAGCTACTAGAACAGCTATTCATACCAGAACAGTCCGTCACAAACTTCATGTCCACTGATGCCATGCCACCTTAGCTAGGCACAAATCCTGCATCAGCACAGGCAACGTCAGACGACAACTACAGTGGCGCTTGGCTTATCGTTCGTGGAAAAGAGATGACTGGAAGAGTGTTGTGTGAAGAACAAATCACGTTTCTCACTCTTTAGTTCTGATGGACATATTTTGGTGTGGCGCTTTTCTTGGGAAATGCTATCAGGCGACCTGTATTGTCCCTACAGAAAATTGTGGAAGAAGAACTGTGATGGTGTGGGGTTGTATCTGCTAGGAAGAACTCTGTCCTTTGGTTGTGTTGAATTTCGCTCTGACGACCGCTAGACACAAATATCTTCTGCACAATTACGCACAGCGTACGCTGTGTCAGTATTTCGGCTCCGATTCCGGGCTGTTTCAGCAAGACTGAGCGCATTACCACAATGCAAGGTCTGTGGATGCCTGGTTTGGTGAGGAGCAGGACGTCCAAGTATTAAATAGGCAGGCCCAAAATCCCGATATAAGTCCTACAGGACATCTGAGGGACGCGCTGGGACGCACTGGGACGCACTGGGACGCCGAATGCGATCTCGACCTTTAAGACCTTCCTGTACGGTAACTCTGGCAGCAGTTTCGAATAAGAAGGGATGGAAGAAAACTCCGGCACATGCTTACATGCACCTCGTGGAAAGCGTGTTGCAGTCATAACTGCCAAAAGTAGGCCGACTGCATATTGATTTCAGTTAATAAATGCTCTTGCTTCTGTTCGATCTAGGTATGCCAATACTTTTGCCTACATAGTGTACTCGTATAACATGATTATTACGAAGTGAATTTCTCCGTCATTTCTGTCCACGCCAGGATTCGAACCCGGATCCCCTCATTCCGGAATAAGTCACTCTACCAATTGAGCTACGCGGACGTTTTATTCTGATTCCTATCTGCCTTTATGTCGTGTGCGTCCTTCTGGCAGGTACGTCACATCTCCTGGTACGTTACATGATTTTGTTTTATGTGGGCAAACATGTGTGAAAATATTCGACGTGTCATTTTTTTTCTTGTTACAGCGTACTTGGAATACGGACCCGATTCCTTTGTTCTGTGCAGTTGTACAATATACCCTGCTGCTAATAGAAATTGCAACACCCTGATGGAATGCTCGGATTTGCACGAAATTTGCAGGATGGATAGGGCACCATGGAAGATGCAAATAATAACAATTGCAGCGCACACGCAAATGTGAAGCGCGCGCAACGACATCGGAAACGTCACACCAGGGGGTATAAAATAAGGTGTACAGAGAGCAGGTTTTTAAATTTGTTATCGCTAAAGTCGACCGTACGCAGTTGTTAACATACACACACCGCGTAGGAGGATGAGACAACCATACAAGCACTTGAGGGAGTTTGAAAGAGGTAGAATCGTTAAACTCAGAGAAGGTTATTTATCATACCGTGATATTGCTGCACGAATTAGGCGTAACGCAACTACCGTTAGCGTCAATGGACAGCAGAAGCTTCTACGCATCGTCGTGCAGGGTCTGCAGCTCGAAATAGCACGGCCGAGCGGTAAGACAAGCACTTGCACCGTATGGCAGTGATGTCGTGCCCACAACACCATCCAAGGCACTTGCGCAGCAATGGAGGATGGTCACACATCGTCCGATGTCTGCAAGCAGTGTTCGTCACCAATTGCTGTAGAGAGGCCTCGTTGCTCGCCGTCCATTTGGTGGAACCTCCTTTGACTCTGAACCATAGGCGCCAGCTATTGCTGTGGTGCCGCGAACGTCGAAACTGGAGTGCTGAATGGGAGAATATTGTCTTTTCGAACGAGTCCAGGTTCAATCTAATGCATCATGAGGAGCGAATCCTTGTTCGCAGATACCGTGGTAAACGGCATCTGGAAGGCTGCACTGTGCTACGCCATACCGGCCCCACGCCGAGCGTGATGGTATGGGACGTTATTGGGTTTCATTCACGCACTCCCCTACTGCGCATCACCGGCACATGGAACAGCAAAAGCTGCATCATGGAAGAGTTGGAAGCTGAACTTCTCCTTCCTTCAGACGATCCAGGGAGCTGTCTTTCAACAAGACAATGCCCGACCCCATATTGCTTGTACTGTCCAAGACGTACTTTGTGCACATCAAGTCGCTCGTCTTTCCTGGCCTGCTCACTCGCCAGAATTGTCGCCTATAGATAACGTCTGGGGTGTCATCGCGAAATAACTGGCTCGCATGGCCTCACCGCCTACCAAAACCAACGAATTGTGGATGCGTGCTGAAGCAGAATGGAATGCAATACCACAGACGAGCATCCAAATTTTGTTTCATTTGATCCCATGGCGTGTGGGGTCGGTTATTAACG
The DNA here is from genome assembly GCA_039090855.1 of Macrothele yani. Taxonomy (NCBI): domain Eukaryota; kingdom Metazoa; phylum Arthropoda; class Arachnida; order Araneae; family Macrothelidae; genus Macrothele; species Macrothele yani. The sequence continues at coordinate 133,508,649 of CM076995.1, read as the reverse complement.
CCAATGATGGATTTACTTATTACTAATTCTTCGGCCTTCCTCATCACGAACTGGTATGTAATTGTGATCGTTTACAGCTTGTACCATAACTAATCAGTCCCATAAGTTTCATTGTGATTGCTTGTTTCTTTCGTGGTGTTGCAATTTCTATTAACAGCAGTGTACGTATAAACACTAACTGTTAGCGATGGTGATAGTATCAATGTAAAGATGAATAGCATCGTTCTAAAAAATAAAATTACCTGTATTTCACTCATAATGATGTGTAAAACATCTTAGTATTCCCACGGGGCTACGGAAAAATTCAGATATATTTCGATGGCTGATACTTACCTCCATTTGAAAAGGGCGAAAGAAGGCATTACCAGGTTCTAGTGGTTTGGGTGCTTTAAATGTCATTACCCAGAAATCCGTGTTGTAAGGAACAGTGAAACCTACCACACTGTATCGTGATTCTGTCAGCATCATGTTGCCAATTCCAACGTCGGCTTCCTGTAATTTAAAGACCGACGACTAGATTAGGGTGACGTTTTAAGATGTACAGAAATATATAACTATTTTTTTAAAGAAATAACTACTCTAGGTTCACAAGTCTTCTTTCGAAAGACTAAAACTAAGTTAGATTCAGGTCTTAAAGTTAATTTTCACGAACAACAAAATGAAAGCAGCCGGTTAAACTGTTCTAATATACACACGTGCGTAAATTTTCAGAAGGATACTTCCGTAATTTCTCCGAAAGGAACTGCCACATTTTGAAGCATTTATTCGCGAAGATAAAAATTCGAGGCAATAGAAGATAATATTTATAACAAAAGGGTCTACACAGTGTATAGTAACTTAGATCCTTTTCATAAACTCTTTGGGGATACTGTACTGTAAACGCCACTATTTTAATCAGTTTTGGAGGCGGGGATTCCAGTCTTTTTCATATTGTTCGATCACAGAAGAATACAACAAGAAAGATGACACCGAATTTTCGGGTGTAATAAGCACGTCTTTTGAATCCATTCCGACGCAAATTAAATTTATCAAAGCTATTCAAAGTCAATGGAACCGGTATGGAAAACAATAGTATCTGACGGAAGAAAGAAGTTTTTCAATCGGGTCTTTAATCCCTCAGATACTGCTGTAAACGGAATCGTGAGCTTACGAACTCTTAGAAACAGAGTTATCGACAAAAATAAGATGTGACTTTACGTCCCTTGGTGGGAAAACCATGCATTATTTTAGGAAGAAAGTATTCATAAAAGGTTTATCCATATGAGCGGTATCGGTCCAAGAAAAAATTTAGTCGAGTTTTCAGGAGCCCAGATTTTGCTACAAATACATCAGAAGTAGAAATTAACACGTATGACCCCTGGTGGCCAAACCATTCTTTACAAAACATTAGAAATTATGTGAAAAATACTTTCCGTCAGGTCTTGTATGCGATACAGGAAGAATTTTTCAAATCGGAGTTTTAGGAGCAGAAAACGCAATTTACCATTATGCGCCCTAGCGGAAAGTATATGATTTACTTGAAAATTTTGAATTTATAGGAAAAACATTTCGCTTCGGAAACACTATCCAACAAAGAAGAAGTTTTTCAAATCGGACTTTTAGAAGTAGAGTTATTGACAAAAATAAGATATACATCTACGCCTCTGGCGTAGAAACCATGCATTATTTCAAGAAGAAAATGTTCCTAAAATGTTCGTCGGCATGAGTAGTATCGGTCCATAAAAAACTTTTTTCAATCGAGATTTTAGAAGCTCATATTTTGCTGCAAATATATCAAAAATGGAAATGGAGACATACGCCACCTGGTGGCCAAACAATTTTTTACAAAAATTTGAAATTACGTGCAAACGATTTCCCATCAGGAGTTGTATCCGGTGCAGAAAGAATTTTTCAGATCGGAGATTTAGAAGCAGAGATATGGGGGAAAACGCAATTTACCTTTACGCCCCCTAGCGGAAAGTCTATGAATTACTTGAAAATTTTGAATTTATAGGAAAAACATATCACACTAGAAGCACTATCCAACAAAGAAAGAATTTTTCAAATCGGACTCTTAGAAGTCGAGATATTGACAAAAATAAGATATACATCTACGCCTCTGGCGTAGAAACCGTGCAGTATTTTAAGAAGAAAATGTTTCTAAAAGGTTTGTTGACATGAGTAGTATCGGTCTACAAATGATGTTATTTTCAATCGGGAATTTAGAAGCTCATATTTTGTTGCAAATACATCAGAAGCGGAAATTAAGGTTTACGCCCCTGGTGGCCAAACCATTTTTTACAAAAATTAGAAATTATGTGCAAACGATTTCTCATCAGGAGCTGTATCCGGTACAGAAAGAATTTTTCACCTCGGAGATTTAGAAGCAGAGATATAGGGGAAAACGCAATTTACCTTTATGCCCCCTAGCGGAAAGTCTATGAATTACGTGAAAATTTTTGAAATTATATGGAAAACATGCGACACGGAAAGCACTATCCGACAAAGAAGGAATTTTTCAAATCGGACTCCTAGAAGTTGAGATATTGACAAAAATAATATAAACATCTACGCCCCTGGCGGAGAAACTGTGGAATATTTTAGGATGAAAATATTCTGAATATTTTAGGATGAAAATATTCTGAAAAGGTCTATCGATGTGAGTGGCATCAGCCCACGAAAGAATTTTTTCAATCGATATTTTAGAAGCTCAGATTTTAGGGCAAATACATCAGAAGCGAAAATTAACGCTTACGGCCCCTGGTGGCCAAAGTATTCTTTACCAAAAATTCGAAATTATATGCAAAAGATTGTGCATCAGGAGATGTATCCGCTGAAAAAAATTTCAAATCGGAGTTTTAGGAGAAGAGTTATCGAAAAAAATGCAATTTACTTTTACGCCCCCTAGCGGGAAATCTATGCGTAGTTTGAAATAGTAACTATATCTAAAATACTGTTCGACATAAATGGAATCGAAAGATAAAATATTTTTTTCAATCGGATGTTTAGAAGCAAATATGTGGAATAAAACTTATTGTTGAATTCAACATCATCTGCATTTACGCCCTCCAGCGGCGAAATTGTACATCGTAAAAAACAAAACAAAATAAAGGATCATCATTCGCATATTTCAAGCTTTCGAATTCAAAAAGAATTTTTCAAATTGGACTAATAGTTGCAGAGATACCGTGGGTAAAGATCGACTGAGGGACGGACAAACGGATAACCTAAGCACGATCTTTTTTTACAAAAGACGTGCTAAAAATGATCAAGTTTTCACATTCCTACATCCTTTTAATTGATTTCAGTTTAAACCACATGAGGAAAATCTTCTAAATATACAGAGGTTGAACAGAATAATGTGAACACCTAGGAAAAGAACATTTTACGTACCAAATAGGGTGTAGGACTACCTTCAGCATTCAAAACTGCCTGAATCCTCCTTGGAATGGACGCATACAAATCCTGGATGGTGGTTAGTTGAATGTTACACCATTCTTCATGCAGAAACTGCTCCGGCTACTTGAGAGATGCAGGAGGAGGATAACGGGACCTTACCCTGTTTCCCAACAAAGACCACAGTGGCTCAATGATGTTTAAGTCAGGTGATTGGGGAGACCAAGTAATTTGTGAAAGTTCGTCCTCTTGTTCCTGAAACCATTAATACACGTTCCGAGCTCTGTGAATTGCGGCGTTGTCATCTTGCCAGATGGCATTCCCTGTAGGAAACAATGTCTGAGTCATTGGATGGACTTGGTCAGCTAAAATGGTTTCATACGCCCTGCCAGTCATCCGTCCTTGAAGTCCTAAAAGTTTTAGCTTTTCAGTTTCTTCTCTCGGTTAGTTTTTGACGTGTATCATCATCATAAGGTATGTTTTCATAAAGATTTTATTAGAGGACATTTCATCACATAGAACCATGTGATTGAATCCTAGAAAATATAAATTACCTGGAATTGTGACATACATCCAACTTAATCATCTGTGACAGCAAAGAAGATTATTTCGTATTTGGACTTAGCATATTTAATTTCATCTGACTTTCGATATCATATGAGATAGTCAAGAAGAAAATAAGTATGATATAGGAAGAAAATAAGTATTATATAGGAAGTATTAAAAACCGATTAAGTAAACAATTAGGACAGCATGTCAGCATGTAAATAATTGGAAAAACAAAAAAATGTGCACGTCCTTGATGGAATTTAGCTGTAACACAGAAGCAGTGCCGGATTTTGAAAATATAGCAATTGTATGCAGACATAAAACTGAACGGGCCATACGTTATGCTGAGACGATCGTTATCGAACAGACTAAAGAGAACAACTGTAACAAAAATGACCCAATAGATTTGCCTTTACCATGGAGAATATTAGTTGAGGAGGAGAGAGTCCCGAAATTATTTTAAAGTATATAAAATTGTAATTCATGGAATGGTATCGAATTGTTGTAGTAAGTAATGTGATTTATAGATGATTAAAAAAGTGCATTTAGTAAACTACAGGAACATATCGATTAACATCGAATAATTCAGTTTCATCAACGTAGGCGGCGCGCATTATAGTGGTCATATAGGGGCCTCTCACAAGGTTCTTGTGTCCTTCAAGTGATGACAACTTCTACCTGAGGATGGTGTTCATACACCGAAATGCATAGCAATCTATGAAGATCAACTACTACTTGAGGACGCTATGGACTATGACTTGAAGTTTTAGCTTTTCAGTTTCTTCCCTTGGTTATTTTTTTATGTGTATTATCGTCATAAGGTATGTTTTCATAAAGAATTTATTAGAGGACATTTCATCACATAGAACCATGTGATTGAATCCTAGAAAATATAAATTACTTGGAATTGTGACATACATCCAACTTAATCATCTGTGACACCAAAGAAGATTATTTCGTATTTGGACTTAGCATATTTAATTTCATCTGACTTTCAATATCATATGAGATAGTAAAGAAGAATTTTTATATATGGATTGAACATATTTAAATACATTTGACTTTTAATAGCATTATCCCCAAGTGATTCGTTATGTCTGGTTAAATATACGTCAAAGAATAGTATTATCAGTTTTAAAGATATAAGATATGGAAAATAAATATTTAATATACTAGAATTTACGTAGTGATTGCATTATATTAAAAAAAGTCGACCTATAGCAGATGACCGCAGATACTATTATGTCAGTAATAAGTCAGCCTATTGCAAATGGTCGCAGATATTATTGTTCTCATACATTAGATGTAATATGCTTCCATGTACATAAATGTCCTTAGCTACTCAAAAACAACGTGTGAAGAGTTTTACACAAGCATACACACTTCTTAAACAAGATAAAAACGGGTAGTAATACGCCAAACAACTAAGTAAAGAACGATAAAATCCGTTTATTGGCATAAGACAGCAAACAAAAGGTTCCAAGCTTTCAGCACCTACGGGTGCCTTCTTGATGTCTGCAACGATGATGTATGCAACGATGACGTGTCAGTGGAGCTGCCTTTGATATGGCGCATGTTCCTGCGTGCCTCTCGTGAAAGGACATGATTCCTCTGTTTCCGCACGAGCCGTGCTGTCACGTTTTTATACATTTTTATATTTCACATGCATATTTAAATTTTCTGTACATTCATTTAGATTACTAACGTTGTTCCAAAACCACGTCTAAGCCTGAAGAAGGCACCCGTAGGTGTTGAAAGCTTGCAACCTTTTGTTTGCTGTCTTATGCCAACAAACGGATTTTATCGTTCCTGACATATACACACTTCTTGTTAAATTGTGTAATGTTAATATTATATATCTTGTTTATGCAGTTCCCTGCGCACTGTTTTCGTTGATACTGTGGACTGGTGATGCAGATTGAGCTCCGCACTAATTGTCGGTCCCGTGGTCTTCTTATTACGGGTAACAACCCCTTTAATGCTCTCCTGTCTCTATCAGTCTGGGTCGTTTTCCGGTCGCTCTTGTATTTCGCAGACGAGGTTTTACCACGAACACGGTATGCTGTCGTGACGCTAGACACTAGCTCTCGATACCCCATACTACATTGACGACTGTTGTCACGAAGACAAGAACTAGCCGGCCACCAACAATAAGCCGTCTTTCGAAGTCCGTTAGTTCGCTCATTTCGTCGTCACCCTGAAAGAAAGTTTCCAACAAAACACTTTAAATGCACTTAAACAGGACCTTGAGGTTCTGAAGAAAGCTGTTATAGCCAAAAAGTGGTGGATAACTTTGCGTATTGCGACGCACGCAGCTGCATTAAAAGTCACGTCTCTGAATGTGGTGTTCACTTTATTCTGTCCAACCCCTGTACGTGCTATTGCAAAAGAAACTGTGATGTGTTAATTTTCTGCATGTCATTTGGAAAATGGTACGTGCTCGTAAGATCGCTGTGTCAGTCAGTCTAATTGTTAGCATTATGTGTCTACACCTATTAATCCTATTTGAAAAATGTTTTTCGTGCTGGGAAGACAGAATTGTGTGGACTAAGACCCATATACACTATCTACCAACAAGTGATTGGACACCTGTGATAGCAAAGAAAAACGAAGTTTATTCACCTTCAGTTGGTGGAGCCTCCACGAGCGGCGATTACAGCTGCGACCCTCCGGAGCATACTCTCAACCAGACGTTGTACGACGGCTAGCGGTATTTTCTTTCACTCTGCTTGGAGAAGACGGGTCAGTTCCTTCACCGATTTCGGACGGTGGGGGCACCCCTTAAGTCAACGCTCCAACTCGTCCAAAAGGTGCTCGATAGGGTTAAGGTCCGGGCTCTGCGCAGGCCAGTCCATTCGATTAACCCCATTGTCACCATACCAAGCCATGGTGGACCTCGCAACATGACAGCTGGCATTGTCATCCTGAAAGTAAAATGGGTCCATTCCGTAAAACTGCCATAACGTAGGAAGCGCATGGTCATCCAAAATGGTGCAGTAGGTCTCAGCGTTGAGTCTACTAGGAATTGCGACCAAGGGTCCCGTGCCATACCAGGTAAAACACCCCCATAGCATAATTCCACCGCCGCCGAACTTCACAGTTGGCACAATACATTCCGGCAGGAGGCGTTCTCCAGGCAGACGCCAAACCCAGATCCTGCCATCTGAACGGTAGAGGGTGAACCTTGATTCGTCGCTCCAGAGAACCTGTTTCCACTGTTCAACGGTCCACTGTCGACGTTCTTTGCACCACGTTAGCCGAGCAGCGCTATTGGACGTGGTGATCAAAGGCTTGTGGGCGGCAGCACGTCCATGATAACCGAGCAGATGGGCTTTCTTACGGATGGTAATCATCGAACGAACACTCCCGGATGCCTGTTGAAACACCTCGAGGATGTGGTCCATCGATTTGGTGCGGTTCTTCCGAATTTCTCTGGCCAGCACCCGTCGGTCTCTATCTTCCAGTTTTGTGTGTCTGCCGGGTCGGGGCACATTCCGACAGTCACCTCTCATCTTCCACTTGCCAATCACGTAGGCCACTGTCGATTTTGGGTACTTCTACTTTCTGGATATGTCAAGTATGGATCGGCCATTTCTGTGATACCCGACGATTACACCTTTCTCGAAATCAGAGAGCTCCGAACTGCGTGGCATCTTGCATGCGACTGGTTGCGTTGTTGTTTCCCATACGATATTTAACGGTGGCGGCCGTGACGTGTATCAGGACCGCAGATATCGTCGATTGCAAGGGTGTCCAATTACTTGTTGTTAGATAGTGTATATATGTTGGATTCTTTCTGAAGTATAAATCTATCGTTACGAGAAGTAAATGCAGATACTATGACTTCGAAATTTACTTTATTTCAGACCATTGCTCTAAAAGTCGGCTGAGAAAATTATTTTATCTTCGGACATCGTTTAGCACAAGATATCTCAGTTCATACTTTCTGCTTTAAACAAGATACAGAGTCACCCCAAGTAAGCGCAAATTCATGTTCAAATTTTCTTTCAATCCCTGCTTCTGAAAAAAACACCGTACAATTCGAGCTTATTGAAGTGCCCACTTCAGATGACAGGAGCCAATCAAATTTCTAAACCGATATGCCTCCCTATTGTCTAGTGGTCAAAGACGCGGGTCCCTGGCCTACCGCCCGAGATGTGCCCTGGGTTAGAGTCCCAGATGAGGAATAGATGGGGCACTTGCAGCATAGTAATGATTCTATCCCTAGCCTAGAGCCAATTGTGCTATAGTCGAGACTGGAAACTGCTCATAGCCTCAGATGCCAACAGTGGGTCTTTCATACATACATATCACTAAGCTGATCTCTGAAATTCAGAGGTTACCTCCTCAAAGAAATACAATCTACCAGATAAATTTCTAACTGATTATGTACTTACTATTGCCGTATCAAACTTCCTTCTCCATTTACAGCGATCTTGACACAAAACTCGGGCTTTAATGACATCCATCACACGACGTACACAAGATCTTCTATACTTCATATTCATAATCTTTTTCTCATGTAGACACTCCTGAATCTGATTCTCCTATGACTTCCTTGGCCTTCCTCTTTCTTTTCTTCCTGCAACTTTGGCTAAAACAATTTTCTTAGTATGCATCTCATCACTTATTCTTTCAACGTGTCCAAACCACCTAAGAAGTTTAGTCTCTACCTTGCTAACAACATTTTGCTTCACATTACACAACTGCAACACATCTTCATTCCTCACACTACCAGAAGGCGTCTTGCTGCCACAAACTCCCCGTAAGTGACGCATTTCTCCAGCACGCAAACGAATCCTATGTTTCTTCTGTAGTACCCAGGTTTAACTGCCATACATCAAAGTAGGTACAATTTTCATACACAGCCACATGGGACTCTTTTGAGAACTCGTCATTCCTGTGAAAACCTCCTAAAGCAGCAATGACTTTCCATGAAGAATTCACTCACCTACTCATTTCATCACCCAATTTATTCTCTCTATCAAACATGCTTCCTGAATACACAAACTCATTCACCTGGTTAATCACTGTGCCATTTAGACTTACACTGAAGTGCTAGAAAAACTGGCACACCAGTCTAATACTTGGTAGATCCCCCACGAGAGCGCAGGACTGCAGAAATACGACAGAGCATGGACTCCACTAGCTTCTGGAAATATGCTGTAGGCAATGCACACCATACTTCCTGCAGGGAGTTCCACAATTCGGGTGTACTCCGTCCAAGGTCTCGGATTCCTGTGTTCGATAGCGCGTTGCATGGCATCCCAAATGTGCTCTATCACGTTCAAATCTGGAGACTTGGGTGGGAATGGCAACACCCCAAACTCAGATGAATGCTCCTCTAACCATAATGTGGCGTCCCGACACTTGTGTGGAGGTGCATTGTCCTGTTGGAACAGGCCCAACCCATCAGCATGAACGCAGGACATTAACGGGTGTACCTCGTCAGAAAGGATGCGCACATAGCGTTGGCCGGTCACAGACTTTTGTAGACATGTAGACGTACCACGGGTCCCACTGAAGTCCAGCTAAACACAGCCCATACCATTACGGACCCCCACAAGCCGGTACAGTTCCCTGTTGACAGGCGGGGCCATGGTTTCATGGGATTTGCGCCACACACTAATCCTTCCATCTGCCCGATACAGTTGGAAACGCGACTCGTCAGACCAGGCTACTTGTTTCCAGTCAAGTGCCCAGTGACGATGTTGCCGTGTCCAAGCGAGGCGCATAGCTCTGTGTTGTGCACTCATCAAGGGGACTCGAGTTGGGCGTAGGCTCCCAAAGCCCATGTCGTGCAGGGTACGTTGCACAGTCCGGACGCTGATGCTTGTTGAGGCTCCAGCATTGAATTCCGATGATACCTGCGAAAGTGTTGCACGCCTATCGCGTGAAACGATTATTGAGAGCCGACAATGGCCACGTTTACCCAATATCTTTTACGGCCACACTGGTATCGTAGGTTGGGGGTTTTACCGGAATTCTTGTAGTCACGGTACACCCTTGCAATGGTCGTCCGTAAAAATCCGAACTTCGTTTCTACCTCCGAAATACTATGGCCCATCTGACGAGCGCCAACCATGACACCGCGTTGAAAATCGCTTAAATCGTTATTACTTGTCATTCTCATGCCGAAAACAGCTTTGATAGCAGGCAAGGATGTCTATCGCTTTATATACGCACTGGCGGACGCAACCCAGTACACGCATATGTGACGTTGCTACGTATTTTGCATAAGCTCGTTTGTACCAGTTTTACTGGCACTTTAGTGTATATTACATTTAGTGCTAACAGTTCCTCGTTCAAAAACCATAACTTTGGTTTTTCTCTTATTTATACTCAGTTTGAATTTCATGCAAACTTCGTACATCCGGAACAACATACTTTGCAACACATTTTTGCTCTCGGCCAACAGGACTGTGTCATCAGCATACAGCAATCTGCATACACGAATATTACCAAGACATAAACTATGTGATGTGCCTGCCGTGCCGCGCAGGACGCACATGAGATAAAGGCAAATAGCAGTGAGAGAACATGCCAGTGTAGTATAGTGGATAGCACTCGGAGCTCCGGATCCGATAGTTGTGGGTTGGAATCCCACCCCTGGCATAAAAATGATAAAGAAATTTACTTCGTCATAACTAGTATTGTCCATCTTGGCATCACGCATGCACGCAAGATGTGCTCATACTGGATCGTTAAATCACTAGACAAAAATAAGACAATTCCATCGACTGATTCGTCATTTGAATGCAAGGTCGTACCTCTACGGATCAAAGTGTCTACTTCCATTCTTGTACATTTACAGGAATCTCGTAAGAAGCTTCACAGAGAGGTCTTTGAAAAACACCTGAGACCAGTAAGAGTAAAAACAGTATTGCACATGTTTCTGCACTTCAATGAATCCCTTCGGTAGCAACACACAACTGGAGGCTGTATGAGGTTCTTCAGTTTGCCTGCCTTGGGTCTCCGGAAGATTTCGATTATCTGAAAAATATATCCCCCGGGAGAGGGAGTCAATTGGATATCTACAATCGATAAAACTTCCAGAAATAGAAACATCCACTTACTTCCATCAGTGGCGGCTGAAACGTTCGTTACGAAAATCAACAAATGGTGCACAAAAAGTACCTCATAAAGGAAGATATCAGAGACAAATAGGTCTTCTCCGCCTTGGTGGTGCAGTGGTTTAAGTGAAGGCTTTTAATCAGTCGTCCCAATGGGTCCAGGTTCGAATCCCAAAGGGGCATGGATCAGAGTTGGGCGAAATCGTAATTTAATTAATCGGTAATGCATTACAGCGTAATGGTAATGGGAACAAGAACTTAGCGTTACCATTACATGGTAATGGTGAACTGGTCATTAGAATTACACGGTAATTGTAATGACATTCAGCAGTTACCCATTATGATCGTAATGGTTAACTATATGTTGGTAATTAACCAATAACTTATGGGTAACAATACTACATGAACAAACCAGCAATCAGTACACCCTTACACGTTGTGTAGGTTATTTGACAATTGTTCCACTCCTCGGACCTCAAATGCGTGTATGTAGGTATTGAAGATTGTACGTGTATAGAATGCGTAGTTGCACCGTTTTCGCATTAAGTAAAGTGATTTGAACGAAATAATACATATAAAGAACGAATGGGATGTTTATTTCGGTTAGAGAATAGTACAAAAATGAAAGAAAGATCAATGCCGTTGCATGTGATCTTAGTCTTTAACAAAGAACAATTCATCTTAGTCTTCAACAAAGAACAATTCATCTTAGTCTTCAACAAAGAACAATTTATCTTAGTCTTCAACAAAGAACAATTCATCTTAGTCTTCAACAAAGAACAATTCATCTTAGTCTTCAACAAAGAACAATTCATCTTAGTCTTCAACAAAGAACAATTCTTCTTAGTCTTCAACAAAGAACAAGAACATAACGTCTAACCCATTCTTTCCGCTTCTAGAACATTCTACACGACACTTCGGTCTCTGTCTGCTATGCTACATAGCCGACTTTTCTAGACATAGCTTTGGGCACACGTGCATTTCTATAAACTATTAGTATGTAATTATTATTTGCAAATTGTGTAATTTCATTATCAAATAATTCCATTGCGTTTGAATGGAATTATTAAACAATTTAATTATATCCTCTTCATTGTGATGCATTACAGATTATTTCCATTACCTTGGGCAAACCATAGTTAGGATTACCTTGTAATACATCACCTGTTACTACATTACACGTTAATTGTATTCTGTACCTCCATTACTTTGTAATGCATTCTTGCCCAACTCTGGCATGGATGTTGTGGTTGTCTTATCGCACACTTGCTCTCTCCCTTCCCTGGAACTAGATGCCCTAAATCTGAGACGAATGAGTTGCTCATCGGGGTCGACAAACCTCCAAACAACAAATAAAAGCGATTTTTCAAATGGAACAGTTAGAAGAAGTGTAGAGGAAAATGTGATTTAATTTTACCCCGCCCCGCCCTCAGAGTAAAAGCTTTTAGTTACTTAAAAAAAGAAAATGGGTTTAAGACACTCTTCATAATGAAAAGCATTCTACCAAAAAAAAAAACGATTTTTCTGGGGCATTTTTCGAATCAAATTAACTCTTTCAAATAAGAATATACGTTGACGCTCCTGGTGGAAGAATTTTGAATGACGGGAAAGTACAAAATATGTAAAAAGTATTCTTCATAGCAAAAGCTACGCTAAGGGAAAATAATTTTTGAAATACGTCTCCCGGAAGCTGAGCTGGAGAAATGAAGGTTTTGCAAGCTGTGAAAAGCAAACAACAAACAGCTCCGACATTAAAAGCGAGACTGCGAGTTTTACAGAAATTGTTAAGTACCGCTAATGGCAATTTTTTACTAAAAGAAGTATTTATCAATTTCAGGAGTTATAAGCGATGTCGTGATAATGAAATTTTACTCTACATAGTTGAAGGTCAGAAAGTAGAAACTCAACTTACTTTCCTTTGAACCATTCCGGTTATGCCTGTCCAGTAGTCATCTTTAAAAATTCCCCATTCCTTTTCTTTTGGAATTACTATTTCGTAACTGAAAATTTCAAAAAAGTGGAAGTATTACTATTAGTACATACATACATGCATGCATGAATTGTAAAATCACCTAAACTGCTTTAGCCGCGGCTGTTTGATTTGAACGATGAATTCTGGTCATTAGGGACTGAATTAACTCGGAAATTATACACTACAGTTGTGTTTGCTTTGTTTTTGGACTGTTTTAGTCCTCATAATGGTAGAGGACTGACCCTTGGTAAAATTCCAAAACAGATCCTGCTTTTTTGGTGCATATTAAGCGCAATTCTATACACAATATGCATTTTGAAGAGGTTGGGGAAGAATTTCCTTTTTTCTTCTTATGCATTTCGGAACAGCTGTTCCCTCATGGTAATGTTGAAAAAAAAAGGAATATTTTTACAGAGCCTCAGAGCAACAAATGGCAGCAGGATTTTCATTTGAATGATGTCAAAATATGGATAATTCTTCAATGTTCCAAGAGACTGACAGCTGGCGGTAACATGAATTTAATATTTAATACCAATTTTCTTGGTTAGGCTGCATGCCTCTACTCAATGAATGACTCCTTAACTTTGCGATAACAATGAAATATTTTCTGTTTATCTCTTGAAAAATATCACATCCTTGAGAAATGGATGATGCTTCCTTTCCTTGAAGGTTAAAATTTATTTCAGAATTGATTTCACTTACCACTTGTTAACGTAAATTGACTGACGCTGGTTGTACTCGGGAAGTTCACTGACTTACGACAGTTGCAAGAATAACAGTTAGCATGAACTTTTGCTTTTCAATTGATGTTATATGTACTGCTGTTATGTACCAAAAGGCGTAAGTTCGTTTTTAATTCTCTTTCTCACTCCCACACAAGATAACAGGTTGTCCGTTTGTTTAGGGTGAGAATGATTTTCTTGGGACCCAGATGACGATTGATATTCTTGGGACCCAGATGACGATTTTCTTGATTCGCGTTGTTTTAGGAGATATTTTTTTTTATTGGAGGTTTAACAACCTTTGTCCCAATGGGCTATGGGAAGTCGCTAGTCCCTAATTTTAGACCACTGGCTCCAGGGAAAGGCGAGAGATAGTGTCGTTAGAAAAACACACCATCCATGTCTAATGCAGGGGATTCGGACCCAGACTCATATCGGACGAATCGTAAAAAGCTAGCGCTTAAACCACTGCCCCACAGGGCCGGCTAGACTTTTCAGCCATACACCTCCCTTTCGCCACAAACCACGACTCTTAAATTAAACTTCTTTGTCCCTTAAACAAGCAGAACTAGGATACAGATTAACTATTTCTTGTATCCCTTCGTACTGATACTCCTGCTACAAAAAATGTTCTTTGAGTTGCATTAACACGTGCGATTAAAGTAATATCATAATACTACAGACATTTGCAAAAGTTTAAGAGCACCTGTTGATATTAGGAGATTTCTGACGATTGCGTCAGCTACTGTCTGTATTACTCAACTACCTGTCGGTGTAGCATCATCCTACAGCGGCAACTCTTGATAGAATTGGGGGAAGCGTGAGAGAGTCAGTTTGCTTCCGGTTTTCATGCTGAGAGGTTTTGTGCGTACTGCATTTTCTATATAGCGAAAAATGGACAAAAAGGAATCATTAATTGTAGCTCAGAGGGCACAAACAGTGACTTTAAATCACGAGAGTTACTCCGAACGCTACATAAACAGAAAAGTAAATGTGAACAAGACTGCTATTCATAATACAATCATGAAATATCGAGATACAGGTGAATTTAGCGGCCGGAAGAGAAGTGGACGTCCAAGGAAAACAGCCGTACGTGATGACAATACCATAAGGTAAATAGTTATGCATTCTCCGAGTTCGTGCAAAGAAAATCAAGGCCTTTCTACATTCAAAAGGATCTGATATTAGTAGCAGCACTGTTTCCCGACATCTTAACAAACATTTTGGATTAAAGTCTTACGGTATAAACCTGCACATAAACTAGACTTAGCTCTGTCATGAAAAAGAAGAGACTCCAGTTTGCGAAGCGTCATCAATCGTGCACTGCTGAAAATTGAAGCCGAGTTCTTTTTTCCGATGAATCAACTGTGCGTCAATTTGATGCGCGTGAAGTACATGTTCAACGACCAAAAGGCCAAAGGTTTGATGAAAAATACCCCGTTAGCACCGTGAGACATCCGCCTAGCCAGATTATATGGGGTGCTCAGTCAACATCCGGTACAGCTTCATTGCCGACAAGCACTACGATGACTGGTCCTTTTCATGTGGAAATGTTACGTGAGAAGCTGTTAACTCATATGCAAGTGCACAGATGCACAATCTTTATGCATGATGGTGCTCCATGCCGCAGATCAAAGACAGTAAAGGATTACCTGCAGAGGAAAAACATAACTGAGCTTGACTGGCCCGGTAATAGACCCGACTTTAACCCCACCGAAAATTTGTGGACCATTTTAAAAGACAAGGTAGCAGAAAAACAGCCATTAAATTCCCAAACTTTGATTGACGCGATAAAGTACGTGTGGTACAAAGACATTTCAAGTGACTACTGCAAATCCCTTATCGTATTCTGTCCGTTATAAAAACCAAAGGGGCCACATAAAGTACTGATTTCGGTCTTTTTGTGTTCTAAAGAAGGTAAGTATTCATCTGTGGTGCCATTTTTTACGCTTTCCAACCGTAGGTTGAAGAAGCGTATATGCTCCAGCTTTTTCCGTCCGTCCGTCCGTCTGTCTGTCTGTCTGTCGGCACGATAACTTGCGTAAAAATGTTTCGATTTCGATGAAATTTTAGCATGTGGTAGGGGACCACCTGGGGACGAACCCTATTGAAAATGGGACAAATGGGGTCAAAGGTCACGACATCGCATCGGGATCCATCCCATTGCCCTTATGAGTTATTACTTAAGTAAAACATCTTTGATTGAGACAAAACTTTATCATGTTGTTCCGGAAGTATACTTTACCGGTTCTGTTGAATATCATCGAAATGGGGTCAAAGGTCAGGACACAGGAGCGAGATTTGTTCTACAGTTATTATCTTCATAACTTGAGTAATACTTGAGTAATTATTTCCGGTATGTTGTAAAGCGTATCATAATCAATGCATTGCATGATTTTACTAACTTGTTTGAAATATCTCTGACGAGTAATTAGTTGTTTCCTTGAAAATATTATTTTTCGAGAAATTGACAGGCGGTCTTAAACTTTTGCAAATGACTGTAAATTGATTTTTAGTTAGACATTTTCACGTAGGAAGAAATTTTGGAAGTTTCTGGTAGTTCCATTTGTTACAGAAATTTCATGCATTTCTCAAAAAAAAAAAAAAAAAAACACTTTTGGTCTATAAAATAATCGAGAACCCATTGTCCGATTTAGTGAGACTTGATTAGTTAGATTTCCCGATCTACCTTTTTTTAATTTTACTGGTTTTACAACTTACACAATCTTTCCGGTGAGCATGTTTGCCAATCCGTCATTTCTGAGATGATCGCTGAAAGGAAATTAGTGGTTAGTACAAATCATTTGTAAATTGACTCTTCATGTTGGAATAGTAAAAATAGTAGAGAACAAGGAGTGGAAAGAAAATCTTTGATAAAGTTAATTACTCTAAAGATGATTTCTCGACTGATACAGAGACACCAGAGAGAGATTGAGGTCATTCACAAGTTTCCAGACTATTGAATACTTTGCGTTGAATTCACGAAACCTTTCTGTGAAGACCGACTATTTAACTGTGCGGCAGTAATATCGAAGCCATTAAACGAACTGATACCGATTTTTTTTATAGAAACGGGGTCACTTGTATTTGCTGAATCCAAAAGTTTTAATTAGAAATAAAAGTATCCATAGCTAACTTTCAAATTATTTGCAAAAGGTTTAATTAACAAAAACGTTTAAAATTGTTATCTATTTCATATGTGTACGAACACAACCAGAGATGGAAACGGGTCGATGGGTCGACGGGTCGACAATTTCTTGCGGGTTCCACGGGTCGGGTCAAGGTGCTCCTGACCCGATTTTGACCCTGTTTTATTTCCGTTGTATTTTTGAAAAGAGAAAAATATATTCCAAAGAAAAATGCATGTTGTGGAATTTTGTAGTCGATACTGGTGCCCACGGAGTGAATAATAATTTGCCATGCAAAAAAATTGCCGTCTCTTTCTTAAAGCTACGAAGATTTCCACCGGCTGTCGTCAGATATACAGACACCATTTCGTAAAAGAAACTTTTTTTGCGTTCTTCTGCAGTGCGATTGTCCAGGGCAAGGTACAAGCAAACGCCATTCGCCTGCTTCTCAGCTGATTCACTCTCTGTGTGTTACTTTTCACATTACCTCTTTTACATTGAGCATTCAGAGGTTTTCGATTAATGTGCTGACATCCCGTTCCCATGACATGTCATGTCGAAATTAACTCCTTATTTGATAATACAGTAGTATGTGGTAGGGAACTACCTGGGCACAAACCCTTTGAAAATGTGCGAAATGGGGCAAAGGTCAGGCAGGGCATAAGAGCGGGATTTATTCCATTGCACTTATGCGTCATAACTTGCGTAAAAATGTTTCGATTTCGATGAAATTTTAGTATGTGGTAAGGAACCACCTGGGGACGAACCCTATTGGAAATGGGCGGAATGGGGTCGAAGGTCAGGACATAAAAGCGGATCCATTCAATTGCCTTTATGCGTCATAACATGCGTAAATATGGTTCGATTTCGATGAAATTTTAGTATGTGATAGGAAAATACATGGGCACGAACCCTATTGAAAATGTGCGAAATGGGGTCAAAGGTCAGGCAGGGCATAAGAGCGGGGTTTGTTCCATTGCTCTTATGCGTCATAACTTGCGTAAAAATGGTTCGATTTCGATGAAAGTTTAGTATGTGGTATGGAGTCACTGGGGACGAACCCTGTTGAAAATGGGCGAAATGAGGTCAAAGGTTAGGACACTGGAGTGGGATCCATTCCATTGCCCTTGTGCATCATAACTTACCTAAAATGCTTCGATTGCGATAAAACTTTATCATGTTGTTCCGGAGGTATAGTTAACCGGTTCTGATGAATGTCAACGAAATGGGGTCAACGTTCATTGCACAAAAGCAAGATTTATTCCACAGCCATTATTCTCATAACTTGCGTAAAACTGCTTCAATTGCGACAAAACGTTAGTATGTTATTCCTGAAGTATACTGAACCGGTTCTGTTGAATATCATCGAAATGCGGTCAAAGGTCAGGACACAGGAGCAAGATTTTTCCACAGCAATTATCCACATAACTTGAGTAATAATTTCTGGTATGTTGGAAAGCGTATCATAATCAATGCGATTTTTCCACAGCCATTATCCACATAACTTGAGTAATAATTTCTGGTATGTTGGAAAGCGTATCATAATCAATGCATTGCATGATTTTACTAACTTGTTAATTTATTCTCTCGTGCATATCCACATAACAGAATTATCCGGACTTCGTTCCAGTTCGATAGAAATTCCTCCCAGAAGTCTACATTGTGAACTGCGTTTCTGAGAAGCTTAACAAAACGCAATGAAAAGAATTTAAGTATATCAAAAGACGTTTTGTTCAGAGTTGGAAACGGGTCAAAAATTTCGGACCCGGACGTCCCATAACTAAACCCGACCCGATATTCATCCCAATAACTGCTTGATATTTATTAACTGAAATCCTTTTTTAATAATAAAATTTGTTTACTTGCTAAATTTTAGTGTCATTTTTAGTGCCACTATTTTGCGTAATCCAGAAGTAAGGCGGACTATGACCGTGACCATGGAGTACATTACAAATGGAATCATTATGTACGATTACACAAATGCATTTTTTAAATGTATTTAGATTGTTCACTCTTTCCGCGCTTTGATGGAGGTGCGCATACTTTCATATGGTCCGTTAGATTTTTGGTTCCACAATCTTTTGTTACACCGTCGACATCTTTCTTTGTAATTATACACTTTCCACATTTTGAACAACAAGCAAAACCAAACAACACAGAATTATTCACCGGTTCCTTAAGGAGACGAAACAATTTCCAGCATTCACTCTTCCCCTTGTGGTTTCCAAAAAGTACGTATTTGTTGGCCTCGACGCCTTTCTCGACCTCCTTAATATTAAATCGATCCATACTGTAATAATTTGTTCTTCAGTTTTCGAAGTTAGCACATACTAGTTGCATTTTTACAAAACAATGTAGATTTGGAAGTATATCCAGTTAAAGTTTCTTCAATGCAGCCTTCCAACATGAAAACGTTCCCCAGTCTGGGTTAGACATTTGGAGATCCAAGAGATGAAAACTACCGGTATAAAGACCAATCACACTTCGTTTCTGCTCTGTCATAGAAATGAAAACAATAGGAGTCGTCTTTGGAACGGCAGATCATCACTGGAAAGAATCATTTAAACACATTAAAGATTCATTTCTTGTTTGTATATTCTGAAATTCTCGTAACAGAGCAATATGTCAATTCGAAATATATAGAAAACTTGTTTTTACGCTTTCCAACCGTATATGCTCCAGTTTTGTCCGTCCGCACGATAACTCACGTGAAAATGGTTCGATTTTAACGAAAGTTTAGTATGTGGTAGAGGACCACCTGGGGACGAACCCTATTGAAAATGGGAGAAACAGGGTCAAAGCTCAGGACATAGGAGCGGGATTCATTTCATTGCTCTTATGCGTCATAACATGCGTAAAAATTGTTCGATTTCGATGAAATTCTAGTATGTGGTAGGGAAACACCTAGGGACAAACACTATTGAAAATGGGTGAAATAGGGTCACAGGTCAGGACATAGGAGCTGGATCCATTCCATTGTCTTTATGCATCATAACTTGCGGGAAAATGGTTCGATTTCGATGAAATTTTACATAATTCTAAAGTTAACTAGCCTTTTCATGACTTTGTTGTGACTGCTTTTTGTTGGAAAGCATTTGAATATTTGGTTGCAACATGGAGGTCTGCAGTTTCAACTGATTCTCTACATGGGTATCCGTCATTTGTTACCTTAAGGACGTCTTGATTTGGATTAGATAGGAGAACGTAGATTCGCAGCAATAAGTCATTGAAAGGCAAGAACGCATTTTTTGTGCATCTTGCCGAAAGCGTGTGTATTGAATTGCATTTTTCCATATTTCAATTGGATCTTTCTCAGTGCAACATGAAGACTTTAAACTGTCATCTTCTGAGAGCTCAGTAAATTCAATCTGCAGTTCTTTAAGAGCCATGGAGACATCAACTAGGTGAGGTTGAAATGCTACTTTGAGTGTGATGTCATGACTCTCAACGTCAGTGAACCTTTCAAGATGTTCTCCAGTTAATAAGCCTATAACAGCTGCCTATTCCTCAAATGATTCGTATGAATCATCCAGCACGTCAATGACCTTTTTCTAACTGGGGAAAATGTTCATCCGAAATTTCCTTTTGGAGAAGTGTTTTAATTATGGCCGTCAGTCGGGCAGCATTATTTCGTTGAATCTTCTTTTACTCTTTGGTATTTTAAATATGATCATTTTAAAATAAAAATAAAAATAATAAGATACGAACAAGATCATAATAAAAATAAAAGGATTTGTTTGGACCGCACTTAATGGCCTAGAAGGCCGCAGGGCTCCCAACCCCTGGTCTAAACAGTTAGAGCGCACAGAAACTTACAGCACACAGTCGATGCACACATACCGGCTACTGAATCAGAAACTTTTATCTAATACCGGGTTGGACCTCCTTTTATTCGATTTACAGCACGGATGGGGTTTGGCGTAGATTCTAAAGGTGATGGAGTGCAGCTGCATTTACAGTATACCAGACGTTCACCAAACAACCATTTAACAGGCTCCTGGATCTGTTTTTCTAACATGTTCCATATACACTGAAGAGCAATTGAATTAGGGACAGCTGGCGTTATGGAAATGTGGCGCTGTGGGTGGCCTTGTAAACGGAAACGACATGATGTATGCAGCGATCCTACAATATAAGGAGTGATGCGACGGGTAAGACGAAGGATCTAAGCGCATTTGATAGTGGGCAAATTGTCGGGGCCCCACAAATGAGTCACTCCACCTCGGAAGTCGTGCAGAAACTGCGATTATAACGATCCACTGTTTCACGGGTGCACCGTGAGCGCATCGAATCCGGTAAAACCATCCATACAAGGGCCAACTGCCGTGGACAACAGCGTGTGGATGAGCGGAGTCATCGTCGGTTAGCTCGCATTGTAACAGCGGATAGACGGGCCACACTGCAAGAAATAACTCGGCAATTTAACGCTGGTGCACAAAAACGTGTAAGCAGTCACACCATCCAGAACCATCTCCTCGCTGTGGGGTACAGAAGCCATCGTCCCACGAGGGTATCGCTGCAGACCGCACATCACAGGGTGCAAAGATTAGCATGGGCGCGGGAACATCGCCAATGGACCCTACACGTGTGGGAAAATGTTGCCTGGACTGATGAGTCAAGATTCACGTTGGTACATGCGGATGGCAGGATACGAGTACGGCGCAAACCTCATGAAGCGATGGATCCTTCTTGCCAGCAGGGTACTCTTCAAGCTGGTGGGGGTGGTATTCTCATCTGGGGACTATTTACGTGAACTGAAACGGGACCCCTGGTGCGTGTGACATCGTCCCTCACAGGTCAATGTTACTGGGATATCCTGGACGACCATTTGCTCCCGTTTGTGCGTCTTTAACATCCCATTGGGGACCTCATCCTGCAACAAGACATTGCACCATGCCATCGCTCCCGAATTGTATCAGAATGGTTGGATAAACACTCCACTGACGTGACCTAGCTTCCTTGGCCAGCTAGGTCACCTGACCTCAATCCCATCGATCACATCTGGGATGCCATCCTGAGAGATGTTCGGGCTCTGACCTCCCTCCATCAAATCTTCGTGAACTGTCGGAGCTTGTTCAGGGGTCGTGGATCCGTATGGCTTCCCAACGCTTCCGGTGTCTTGTCGAGTCCATGCCGAGACGAATCGCCGCCGTCATCAGGGCGAAAGGTGGTGCTACACGCTACTAGACAGGTATCTCTAATTCAATATCTCTTCAGTGTAGTCTGAATGAGGTTCAGATCCGGACTTTGTGATGGCCAAGGATAATGGTGAAAGTCGCTGTCATGCTCGCTAAACCGTTACTGAAAACATCTTGCTCGATGAACAGTAGCATTTTGTCCATGAAATAGCTATCACCTGCTGGATAAAAAGTCAATATTGCAGAATGGATTTGATCGGCAACAATGTTTAGAAAATCCCTGAAGGACACATGACCGTCCAGAAATATAAGCAGACGCGTTCCGTACCAACAGAACGTGCCCCATCCCGCACAGTTACCCTATCTCCAGAACCTTGGATTGTGTTTACAAAGTAAGCTGGGCCCATGGCTTTATGGAGCTCCCGCCAAACTCTCTGCCTACCGTCGGTACAGAACAAGGTGTACCGCGACTCGTTGGAATACGTGAACTTTTCCCAGTCTTTTAGTCTCCAGCCATGGTGTTCGTGACACAACCGTAGACAAACTTTCTGGTTCTTCAAAATTCCCGACACATAGTTTCTCTTAGATATGGGTTAGTAACAGCTTTCATTGAAAGCTTCGGGTAATTGCTGCACACAGAAAGTTCTCTTTCTCCATATTAGTCATCTCCGACGACAGCGATCTCGTTCCTGACAGATTGATGACGCGCCATAGTTAGGCCTCTTAGGCACGCAATGTGGGTTTTTCCCCTGATTAAAGGCGTGGAATATCTCAGCTTTTGAGAAATCAGACAGCTCTGCTATTTTCAAAATCGTCCCTTCAGCTAGAAAGGCACTCACAATAAGCCGTTTATCGAACTCCGACATATCTCTGTTTTAACCATGGTGATCAAAACCACTGATGATTACTGGGAGTCTTAAAACGTTGCCTAGATCAGGTGGTGTCTCACATGACCACCATGTTTTACATTTTCCAACCGTAAATTGAAGAAGCGTGTATGATCCAGCTTTTTCTGTCCGTCCGTCCGTCCGTCTGTCCGTCTGTCGGCACGATCACTCGCGTAAAAATGGTTCGATTTCGATGAAATTTTAGTATGTGGTAGGGGACCACCTGGGGACGAACCTTATTGAAAGTGGGATAAATCGGGTTAATAGGACCGGCATCCATTCCATTGCCCTTATGCCTGATAACTTGCGTAAATATGGTTCGATTTCAATGAAATCTTAGTATGTGGTAGCAGACCACCTGGAGACGAACCCTCTTCAAAATGGGTGAAATGGGGTTAAAGGTCAGGACATAGAAGCGGGATACATTACGTTGCCCTTATGCGTCATAACGTGCGTAAAAATGGGTCGATTTCGATGAACTTTTAGTATGTGGTAGGGTACTACCTGGAGAGGAACCCTATTGAAAATGGGATAAATGGGGTCAAAGGTCAGGACATAGGATCGGGATCCATTCAATCGCCCTTATCCTATACTATTAAGGTGGACGTCAAGTAATTTTGCTTTCTATATTTCCAATGGAAAAACTTTTGTACACATTTCCTTCACAATTAGTGTGTTCCCAAGGATGGAAATTTGAACATCGATTAAAATAACTTCATATTATAACATGGAATACTTAATATTTTCTAAAACATAACCATAATTATATTAAAAATCAATAACTTTTTTTGGTAGTGCTGAAACTAGAAAAAGGATGGCGCAACTTGTACTTTGATGACTTCAGTAGACAAACAAATGTTGGATTGCATAATTATGGTTATGTTTTAGAAAATATAAGTATTCCAAGTTATAAAATGAAGCTATTTTAATCGATGTTCAAATTTTCATCCTTGGGAACGCATTAATTGTGAAGAAAATGTGTACAGAAGTTTTTCCATTGGAAGTATAAAAAGCAAAATTACTTGACGTCGACCTTATAGGAGCAATTCCTGTATCTATGTAAATTTTATTTTGAAAACGGTTCTAAGGATTTTTATGAAAGTCGTAAACCTACCGTTTTCTGTAACTAGAAATCGATTTAGCTTGATCTCGACTTTAGGAAAATTCATTTAGTGGGTTAACCCCGAATTACCACGTTTTTAGTGTCATTGCGTTGTCCCGTTAATGTAACTCATGCTTGGAAATCTTATGATGTCACAAGCTCATGATTGAGATGTTGGCGCGCTGTCACGCCATTTGTCTCATTACGTCACGCGTTGTGTGTAGATCCTATTAAAGTTTTATGACGTCACACTCTTTCGAGCAGATGGTTGCGATTCCCATCTGCCTGATTACATCACGCGTTGTGTGCGTATGTCCGTCCGCACGATAACTCGCGTAACAATCGTTCGATTTCGGTGAAATTTTAGTATGTGGTAGGGGACCACCTGGGAAGTGAACGAAATGGGGTCAAAGGTCAGGACATAGGAGCGGGATCCATTCCACTGCTTTTATGCCTAATAACTAACGTAAAAAAGGTTCGATTTCAATGAAATTTTAGTATGTGGTAGGGGTCCACCTGGGGACAAACCCTATTGAAAACGGGCGAAATGGGGTCAAAGGTCAGGACATAGGAGCGGAATCACTTCCACCGCCATTATCCGCCATAACTTACGTAAAAATTCTTCGATTTGGATGAAACGTTAGATTGTTGTAGTTGCCTGACTGAGGACAAATTCTATTGAAAATGGGCGAAATGGTGTCAAAGGTTAGGACACAGGAGCGGGATCTATTACATAGCCCTTATGCATCATAACTTACGTAAAATGCTTCGATTGCGACAAAACTTTATCATGTTATTTCGGAGGTATACCAAACAAGTTCTGTTGAATATCATCGAAATGGGATCAAAGGTCAGGGCCCAGGACCGAGATTTATTCCACAGCCATTATTCTCATAACTTGAGTGATAACTTATGTAATTATTTCTGGTATGTTGGAAAGCGTATTATAATCAATGCATGGCATGATTTTACTAACTTGTTAGATATTACGTTTACGTACGTCTGCATGAAGGTTTGTAATTCAGTGACCGGCGTGTGTTGTTAACGTGAAGAATTTAGGGTGCGAAAGCTCTTGTCAAATTTTTCTCTGCTGTATTCAAATGACTGCAGTGTTTTTTTATTCAGAATTTAACCAACATCTGAAACTCGAACATCTTTTAATGTTACAACATACTGCCTGTTACAAGGTGAAGGTTTTTTTTATTCCACTTGTTATTTTTTTCTTAGAGCATGCATGTCACTCTGCTGCAAATTGAAACTGCAGGAAGCGAAGTTTACAGTGCTTTTCTCTTGCATATGTAAACACAGTCAATTCCGCTTATAGCGAACTTATGCGGACTCGCATATTTTGTTCACATGTCCGAGGTTCACTAAAACCGAAGTGTCTTCTCTTAACCTGAATTGGGTGGAATGTTGAGCAAGAAAATAAAATATGTGCATATGAACCTAAAAAATTATATTTTTATGTACGTAGTATATATTCATTAAACTAAATAAACAAAATTAATTGTACATTACCTTAATTAACATAAATATAACCTGTTATGTGTCGCTGCTAGCTGCGAACAGTTTTAATAAATATTTTCTCTATGTCCTTTTCTAGTGTCTTCCCTTTTTCCATACATTCTAGGAACCTTAGCACAGTCCTGACAACTTCCAACGCCCCTTTCACTGTTGGAACAAATTCTTCATTATCGTCCTCGTCTTCTTCAGCCTCGTTTTCTTCCGTGCTGGAACCGCCTTCCACAGCCTCGACAATAGTTTCATCCTACGGGATTTCATTCGTTATAACTTCACAGCCAGCATGGATAGAGTCTTCTGCTTCAGTGGAATTCGCACCGATATGCTGAAGCAGGTCCTTAATAAGAGGCACATCATCCTCGTCTTCAAATGCCACACGTCCAGTAGCCAAACCAGACCTCCGGAAACAGTTCTGTATAGTGACACTTAACACACTCCTTCACGCTTTGTTTCCAAAACGTACAGCATTCAGAACCTTTATTGATGTGTTCTGCTTTGATTCCAAGGCTCGGATTAAATGAAGCGTTACTTCTCTTCTGTAATGGGTTTTAAAGCTGCGAACACCTTGCTGCATGAATTGGAGGACTGACGTGTTGTTGGCAGACAGGAACATCAGCTTGATGTTGCTGAGGTTTTTAATCCTAGTTTTGTCCTTCAATGCACTTAAGGAGCAGTAGACCTACAATATTGTTCTCAAAACATTCTTTCAAGTTTTCCCAAGAAGGTTTGTTTTGAAAGAAGTTACAATTTCATGTTACAAGTATATTCTTTTCTTTGAAGTTTTATTTTTTAGGTTCACTATAACCGAAGTTGAGGGTTCACTATAAATGAAAATTTTAATTTATATTTCCAATGTTGCGGGTCGGGACCAATGATTTAATTTCACTATAGCCGAATGTTCACTATAACAGAGTTCACTATAACAAAGTTTGCTATATCCAGAGTTGACTGTATTTTCTCTGCGTGCTTTCTTTCTCACGTTAAGACCAAAAAAGCCTGGGAATATATTTTTCCGTCAATAGAATCCTAGATAGGAACAATCATGTTTAAGAGACTACATGTGAATGTTGTAATCAAAAATTATACTCTGATGTCCGCGTAAAATATTTAAATTGTGTCATTCTCCTATTGGAATTAACTTCAGAACACAATTTAAATACCAAAATGGAAAATTGATATGCATAAAAGTTCAAAAATCACACTACCTGAATTTCAGTTTTTCCTGCAGTGTCTTAATTACAAAGTATTCTATGCCATCGATAAGATTTGGTTTTTCATCATCAGTTCCATTAAGAAAAACGAATGGTGGGTACTGAAAATAAGTGTGTTAATTATGACATTGCAGTCACTTTTTTTATAAACGCATAAAAACAAAAAACATATAAGCAAGATGTACATATAAATTACGCAAGAGTTCTTGAATCATTTCAATAAAAACAAAATCAAATGACGCGAGAACCATTTTTTCCTGAGAAATGTGATCTGAAATTCTTTTCGCTTAAAGCAAATGTGAATTTATTTAAACAGAAATACCTTACTTTGCCTGTCTGAAATATAGATCCATGAAAGTCAAGGAATATTGTAGGTTGTAGGCTATTTTCAATACTTGGTTGATCCACTGAAGTGAAAATGGTTGGAGGGATGCCAAACTTGGAACGCCTTAAGAGCTAATAACGCAGTTGTGCCTTTCCGTAAACATTTATTACCACATGGAAATTCTTTTAAAGTCTTTATGGCTATATTCTATGCAAAATGGGAAAAGTTCAAGAATACTTTTTGTTTTACTTGCTTAGTTTTTTCTTTTTCTTTTTTTTTTTTGGGGGGGGGGAGGGAATAACGACCATCGCGAGACCAACTCTATGGATTTCTGGCAATCGGTCCTCTCTAATTTAGGGGCACTTTTTCCAGGAAATGGGGAGAGTCACACTCGCAAAACAAAAACACTACCCATGCCTCACTTTATCTTGAACCCGTGAACGTCTCTGATAAACGGACAGAAGCCAGCGCTTAGATGACTGAGCCAACGGACTTTAGTGGGTGCTTTGTTCATTTGAGAACTTTTCTTTCCTCCTGTCAAATGTCTCCAGAAATTCCTGATATTTGAAGAATTACAAAAAGATTACTATGTTTGGGGCAAATTTTGTCATGAACAATACTTCATGGTGTTTCAAAGCGATCGCAAAAAATATTCAGCTCTGTGTTTATCAATTCATACACTCTACGTAAATCAGGAACACCAAACAGAAATCATCGCTCTTTCCACGTTAATTTTTGGTTTCTGTGTTTATATCTGTTTGGTGTCTGTGTTTATCCTCTGCAAGTTCTACTTTTATGTTCTCTTTTCTACCCTTGAACAAAATGTAATCAAGTCAACCTCAGTTCCTCAGGAGCTCGAATGTCAATAAATACAAATACCTGCAAGGCTGGTATGAACGATCTCTGCCTCCCTATCACTTGCACATGGAGTGCAAAGGTTTTACACGTGGCCAAAAGCAGCAACGCTTCGTCAATTGGATTTGATACTCTACGATCCTTTCTTGTAGACGGACTTTGCTTCTTCTCGTGTGTGTCGTCCGGGTGTGATTCCTAAGTGTGAATATCTTCTTGTAAGCCACAAAGTAGGAAAATTTAGGAGAAACATTGTTGCTATTCAGAACCACAGAGTGGAACATTTTTAAATACTGTGTTACTTCTGTGAAACAATACATTTGTCATAGATTTTTTGTGTGACATCGGCCAATGAATTAGAAACCTTTATGCAAATGTGCGTAAACGACACTTACGAAACATATATGCAAAAAGCTATCACATACGTGATCACGTGCGTCACCATGTTATCTAGTCCACTATTAAAGACTGCTGCTTGTCAGTAGTGTTGATCACAATGGAAAAAGCAAAAGATTTTTGGAGTTCGATAAAAGGCTTATTGTAGATGCCCATCTAACTGGAGCGACGATTTTGAAATAGCATAAGGGGAGATATCTCGGGTCTTTTATCAGTGGAAAAGTAACCCACATTGTTTGTCTAAGAGGCGTATTTGTTGCGCGGCGACAATCTGTCAGGAACAAAATCTCCGTCATCTGAGAAGTTCCCGAGTGCAGCAATTGGCCGAAGCATGCAATGAAGGGTGTTTTCAACCCATATCTCTAGAGAACTATGCTCATGGAATTGAAGAGGATCCGTTTGGCAGTATCACACCTATACAGAAACCACTGATTTCGGCGAAGAACTGGAAAGTGCGTCTACAGTGATATCAGACATACCGTGACTGGATACTGGAAGACTGGAAAAAAGTTACGTAGTCCGATGACTCGCGGTACATCTCGTTCTGTTCCGACGATAGGCAGAAAGTTTGACGGGAGCCCAATGAAACGATGGACCCAGATTGTCTTAAAAGCACAACTTAGTGTTTTGGAGGTGGCATCAAGGTGTCGGATACGTTCTGTTCTTACGAAACAGGTCTTTTGGTATTGCTGGATGGTTGGGTGTTCACCAAAGATTATCTGAACATTATTGCCGATCAAGTCCATTCTGCAATGTTAACTTTTTAGGCAGCAGGTGATGGCTGTTTCATGGACGACAATGGTACTGTCCATCGCGCAAAACGTTTTGAGCAGTGATTCGGCGAGCATGACAGCTACTTCCACCATCATCCCTGGCCACCACAAAACCCGGCTCTGAACTTATGGAGAATGTATGGGCCATGTTAGAGAAACAGATCTGGAAACAAAGTCCTCTTTCGTAACTTTGTATTAAAAGATGTTCCACTTTGTGGTTCTGAATATCAATAACGTTTCTTCGAAATTTTCCTGCTTTGTGGCTTACAAGAAGATATTCACGAGCCAGTTTAATGATTCTGTAGATGTAGACGCACTTCAACGTCTTGTGGAATTTATGCCATACTGCATACATGCTGTAATTCGGGGTTAAGAAAGTCCACCCTGGACTGAATACAAGTTTTTTATTCTGTTGTTGGTATCAAGTTTTTGGATATATATATATATATATATATATATATATATATATATATATATTCCATATTCGACATTTTCAAGTATTTTGTTTTGTTTATTTGCTTATGTTAAAATAAATTAGAAGTCGTCTTAATCAGTCATACAAAATGTCGACT
Source organism: Macrothele yani (assembly GCA_039090855.1). Taxonomy (NCBI): domain Eukaryota; kingdom Metazoa; phylum Arthropoda; class Arachnida; order Araneae; family Macrothelidae; genus Macrothele; species Macrothele yani. The sequence continues at coordinate 133,479,053 of CM076995.1, read as the reverse complement.
ACCGATCTTGTTTTAATGCCGTTCTCAGGGGCTGTAGGTTTGAAAAAAGTACCAGAAGTAATCTGTCAGGGGGAAGCCCTGGATGAGGCGTATACATATAGTGCGTTTGCCCAACGGCATTGGCTACCTCCTTTTTCTGAAAGCATTGACCTTAAATTAGGGACAGGTGACAGCTTATATGCTTTTTAGAGTTACTCACGGGGACGTTAAGCCCAGGAACTAAAAAAAAAGAAATTGTAATTTTTTTTGTTCGTAGTTTAACTGCCACCAAGACTATCTCTAAGGGCTACTAGCAGCCGCCCTACCATAATTTATGGCAAATGCTTCCAAGGAAAGAAGAGAAACAGCGCTGTAAGACAAGCACGCCACCCATTCCTCATTCCAAACCTGAACTCAGCCCCACTCATAAACTCTCAGAAACCAGCGTTTAGACCAGCGCGCCATCGGAGTGTTAAATTGCCTTTTGGAGTGACCAGTCGTATTGCATGCTCATCCATTATACCCTAGGTGTTTTGGAGAATGTGTTGAGAATACCTGAGTGTGATGTGTGTATTCTGTAATTTGGGAGAGAAAGAAATACAATATGTACATGTTTCTCGTGAGAGTTGCTAAGGCTACAGAACTCGATGCAGAAAAAAATTTTATACCTCACACTGATGCTCTGAGCAGTTTGTTTTATAATCATCATCCACTGCTGGACGAACGTCTCCCCAAGCTTATTTCTGAACTCTCTGTTTTGAGCAGTTATCTTCCATGTCACTACAGCATGCCTTCGAATTTCACTCACACATCCCCCCTACTGGGTGTTCCGTGTCTTTGCTGTCGCTTGATGTCCGGCCCATTATTTCAGTTGTTTAACAGCTGTCAGTTTTTCTAGCAGTACGTCCATCCCATTGAAACTTGAGGGTCATTACTTTGATCATGAAGACTTCTATGTTATTTTCCTTCTCCATGGGCTCTTTTTTTATTTTTCTTTGTTGCACCAAGCATGCATGTCTCAGTGCTTCGTAGAGTTGTCCACATGATGTGTATATTTTTTTAGTTAAGGCTGTGATTCACAAATAACTGTAAAACGCTTTTCTCTTAAGAGTCATCCATACCCTGTATTGGTTCAGTTCCGCCGAATGAGAAACTGAAACAAACATAGCATCATGCAGATGGAAAAATCAATATATCATATCTCTCGTATGTGTTCACAAATTTTTATAATTCAAGAGAAAATATCAAACTATTTTTCTGCTTTTTAACCTAGCAGATATCAAAATTATAACTTTTTAAAAATAATTGTCAATCTGCCCATTATTTTACACTTTTGGGATAATAATTAAAATGTTACTCTGCAAACTGACGCTAATACAGAAACGCAGAAAGATAGTTCAGTGTTTATTCTACATGTGAAAAAAAAACGGATTTCCTAATTGTTTTTTATATGTATATGTAATTTCGTTTTTCAAGTGCTTGCTTTGAGCTATTTTTCACGAGGTATGGAGGATCCTTAAGACACAATGGTAAACTGTTTTCGAAAATGGAGCCTAAGTGCCGCTTTTTTGAGTTGTGAAGTAATTTGATTGGTAAGGAGGTTTGGCCTTTACACCATGCTGGCTATGAGGATAGCATCAGCCTTAATCCCGGCGGTGTTGGTATGCCGATGTTGGTCGGTCAGAGCGTCTTCAGAACAGAAAGCACCAAGAGAAGACGTATAATGAATAAAGCTTTTTCTAATGGTTTTTCTAATGCTTGTTGTGTTGTTAATTATAACATGAATAAACTTTCCTGCTAGTAGTGTAGTAATAATAATAAACAAGCTTTTAACTGCTAGTAATGTTGTAGTAGTAATTAAGATGAATAAAGTCTTAATGCTGGTTGTTAATAATAACAACTAATGAAATAAACCTAACAGCCAGACAGAGATCTGACAAAACTATGAACTGAGAAAAGCGTACTTACTGAAACAACTTTTTATTAGGGAAACTCTTGATATGATCCAACATACACTTCACCGGACACACAGCTACTCAATTAAACGTAGCTCCTTGCACATGAACGAAGCTCTACTCACATAAACACAAAAGCTCTCCTTACGCATATAACGAAGATCTCTTTACACATGAAACAAAGCTCTCCCTACGCACATAAACAAAAAGCTCTCTTAGGTATCGTTGAACGCGCCTATTTATACTGGCTAACACCACGTCATGACTTACACTCATTGCCAGATCTCATTCAGCGGGAGAAATAACATCTCGTTCAGTAAGAAGATAATTTACATAGAAAAATAAAATAACCAGAGATAGTAAAAATCAAAAGGAAAGTGAATCTAGAGTATACGTTACAGACGGGGTTGAGATTTGTCTAGGAGAGGTAAATGTGATGGATGTCGCGCATCGATACATCGTACATCCAATTTGTATATGTTATATTTTAGTGAACTGGCCTTTACACTTTACAAAACGACAACGTCACAACTCGCCGTGGCGCACAAAACGGATTCTAAACATTTTGACTGAAGAGAATACACTATAAAAAATGACTGTAGATTTTACGGTTTTAAATTGTTTTCCAGGGCGCCAACACAAAACCGTAAAATCTACAGTTTTGTGCAGTGTTGGAGCAAAGCTGTAGCTTTGCTCCAACGCTGCATTTAATGAATAAAACAGCACAGAATTTGGCTGGAGCAAGTCACAGTCCAAACAATCACGAAAACACAAAACTTTGGCTGGAAGAAATGTGTTGATTGTGTTGGAGTAAAGCTATAGCTTTGCGTTGGAGTAAAGCTATAGTTTTGCTCCAACACTGTATAAAACTGTAGATTTTACGGTTTTGTGTTGGCACCCTGAAAAACGGTTTAAAACCGTAAAATCTACAGTCAATTTTTCACAGTGTATAAGTGGCATTTTGCAGTTGGCAGTATAAAGCGCTGATCGGAACCTCATAGAATATCTTCGAGATGACTTTGAACGCGGAATCAGCACAGTACTGCATCGACTGCCTTAAGTAGCGCAGCACTACATTAAAAGGGAATTACAACAAAATACTAGCATACTTCTTCCACAAATTAATTAAATGTTCCACAACGCATTCCACTGTGATTCGTGATAAAGGCATACTAATTCCTTTCAGTAAATTGCTTGTGACAACTACTTTCCGTACGATAGTGTGTTTTCAACATACGCATGTAAGTACAACTCTTATTCCTGGAGCTAAGAGTTTTGTTAATATCACAGGAGAAATATTATACGATTAAGAACTCTTTCAACTCACATGGAAGGTTGCGATTTTGAGATGAATATTTTCCATTCCACTCCGCTGGCATTGTCGTCGGTTATCGATAGAACAAATTTCAGTCAAAAACTGCCATCTGAAACAGAAATGTGGGAAACATTTTTGCTTTTAATGAAGAAAGAGGGTAAACAAGGGTCGAAAACGATGAAGATAACAAAATATAAAAGTTACTTTTAATTGATAATTTGCTGGTTATGTGTAATTTTTGTGTGTTTAGTTATCTTTCGGTTGTAAGCACCAAATCATACATCATGTGTTCTTTTTTCTCACAGACAAATGTGAGTGTGTGTTATGTCAGAATGGATTGAATATTTTTCTTTTAAATGATGTTGTCAGAAGTAAAACACATCTAACACTTTATATTACACGAATAGGGTAAGAGTATGAATTTCGCAACGCTAATTACTCGCACAAAATTATGTTAAAATAAATAAAAACATAACGACAGCAATTGCAGTGAGACAGTAATGAGGACGATACATAGCGAATAGTATCTGCAAATGAAAATCTTGGTTTATTTTACCATCTACAGAAGACTGTTCAGCCACCTACTCCAATAAAACAATGTTCATTATTTGATATTGGAGTGAGAAAATTTCGTTCTTCAGTACTGGATGAGAAAATATTTAATATTCGGTACTGGAGTTCATTACTTAAAACCGGATGAGAAAATGTTTACTGTTCAGTACTAAAGTGCAACAATGTTCAGTGTTCAACGATGGAATGAGAAAATGTTCATTATGTCTTATAGAGAGGGACAGAATGGGCAAATACCAGGAATCATGGCATGGGATCCAATCACACGTGACTAAAGTGAAATGTAGGTCATCGGCAGGAGACAGTAATTCTTATACTTTGGAATATTTTGAATTCCTTTGATGTCTAAGGATGAATGGTGCGAACTATGTATCGCCATCATCATCAATAATTATCAATACTCTGATGGATGAAATTATCACAAAGTCTGTTCCACCGCTTTGTATCTTGACCCGGTCTCTTCCACGTCGCCCAACATGCTTTCGAATTTCATTCAACAATGCCACCTCCCATGTTGTCTCAATCTAGGTCTTTTCCTGTCCCTTGGTATCCAATTTATTATTTCAGTTGCCCAACGATGTTCAGTTCTGGCAATTTGTGCAGCCCATTATCACTTGAGGGTCCTCACTTTGATCATAATGTCATCAATTCTTGTCTTTTCCTTTATTCATGTATTTTGCTTCTTATCTTTCCTAGGAAATCCCTCCGTGCTTGTTTGAGTTGTTTGAGGCCTTTGAATACCTTTCTTGAGGGTCTTCACATTTATCATGATGCCAGCCATTGTTGTCATCTCCCTGATCCATGTGTTTCTCTTATTGCATCTCTGCATGCTTATTTAAGTTGTTTGCAGCTTCCGAATATCTTTCTCTGTTGAAGTACATACCTCTGCACCAAAAGTGAGAACTGGAAGAATGCAATGATGAAACATTTTACTTTTAAGACATAATGGCAAATTTCTCTTGAAAATTGCACTGTTTTTTTTTGTAAAGGCTCTCCAACTAAGTTTTATACTCAGATTAATTTCTTTTTCGATGTGGCCTTTGCTTGATATCTATTGTCCAAGATAAATATAGGCATCGGTTACTTCTAGATTTGCCCTAACAATTTCAAAATCTTCACTTTTTGTATAGAGTGTGAGTCGAAAGTTCATACTTACCTTTACGACAAAAGCTGACTAGCATTCAAAGTATAGACCATTGTGCTGCACCATCTTTAGCCATCTGTCTGCCAGTACTTCTATTCCGCGGCGGTACCAGTTCTTGTCCTTCGAGATGAAGAACTCCATCCCACCAGCTACCACCTCCTCCTATCTGCGAAATGCCTCCCTCGAAGGAAGTGGGCCATGGGCAGAAACAAGTAATAATCCGATGGGTAAAGGTCGGGACTAGATGGTGGTTGTGGCATCAGCTCGATGTCCTCAAATTTCTGGAGGTTTGTCCTGATCGTTCACGCGGTATGAGGCCTAGCGTTGCCCTGCTGTAGGAGAGCGCGCTTTCTGTTCACCAATGCCGGGTACTTCTCCTCCAAAATGGCATACATCCGCTCCAGCTGTTCAGAGTAGAGGTCGGCGATGAGGGTCCCACCGTCTCGAACAAATTCGTAATGGATTATCCCCTCGAAATTCCACCAGACGAGGAGCATCACCTTGTGCTCGAAGCACCCACGTTTGGCAGCAGGATCAGGAAACTTGCCTGGGCTCAACCACTGCCGTCGTATGTAAGGATTACGGAAGTAGACCCACTTTTCATCGCACGTAAGAATTCTCTTGATGAAACGTAGATCGCGCAGGTTTTTTAGGAGTTTCGTGCACTCTTCCACTCGGCGGTTTGCTTCAGCTGGCGTTAGTTTGTGAGGGACAATTCGACAGCTCCTGTTGACCTTGCCGAGGTCCTGAAGTTGACGAACCCCGGTGGTTTGTGATATGCCCAGCTCGCCTGATAATCTCCGACTACTGGTTGACGGATTTGGCTCTACGTCCTGGCGCACAGTCACCGAATCCTCGGTTCGCGTCCTACCTGAACTTGTCTGATCGTCGAGGTGTCTGTCACCTGAGCAAAATTTCTTGAACCATCTGGTTGTGGTGCTGTGATCCATGGAGCCTTCCCCTTTCGTGTAACAAATATTTCGTGTTGCTTGAGCAGTGTTATGGCCGAGTCTAATCTCGTAAAGCAAAAGTTCCCTAAGTAGCCCGTTGTGACTGTTCATGTTTTAGGCGTCCCAACCACAGACAGAACGACGACATGCAATGCTGTTCACATAAACGGCTACCACTTTATATCCCTTTCCATTGACTGCAGTGCGGGACTTGAACTAGTTTAAACACGTGACATACCCGTCGCAGCACACGCATTTACGCAAATATTGCAAAACTTTCGACTCACCCTTTGTAAAAGCATTGTACATCAATTTTGGCCACCCCTGTGGAACAGTGGTCTAAGAGCTGGCTTCTGACAGTTCGTCCGAGATGGATCTCGGTTTGAATCCCGGTGAAGCATGAATGTTGTGTTGGTCTTACGGCACTGGCTCTCTCTCCCTTCCCCGGAACCAATGTCTCTAAAGTAAAAACGAGAGACTGGCTTACAGCCCGTCGAGTTGCTCACCGTGGTGGTTAAACTTCCAAAAAAGAAACCAAGCAAACAAATGCATCATTTTTGTTTATGGTAAGCTCATTTTGAAATCCGTTTCCTTGTTCTAGTCAACCAATTATAATGCACTATAGCGCTGAGAGAGTGCTTGTAAAAATGACGATGTCGTCAACATAACAAAAGCAAATTAAACAATCTCCATTAATCTTCTTTATTTCTTCCCAGTTCAATGATTGAAAAGCATTCTACAATGAGGCATTAAAGAGCTCTTGGGGTTCATAGTTCTTGGCTCACTCCCTTTCCTATTTTTATAAGTGCCAAGTAGAGATGAGATGTGTGTGTGTGTGTGCATGTGCATGCATATCAAAAAAATAAAAATACTTTACATCACTTCACTCCATAAGAAACAGTTGAAATCTGATCGATGCATTGTACCCAGTTTCCTTGTTGTATGAAAGTGTTTGCCCTTTCTCAAACCCTAAAACTTTTGTGGCAATAATTTATTTATTTTCGTTTATATGTAGCAGCGAATCGATGGTACAAAATTCGCATTTCTTCAAGAGAATCGTTGCAGCACTTTCGAACAGAAAACCTTTCATTTCTTGCTAAAGTGATTTCTGCTGAATTTTTGTTTCTTCGCAGAGTATATTCTTTTTTAATACAACTCACTTAAACAGCCGTGTTTCTTTATTACAAGTTTAATGGCCCCAGAGTGTCTAAGAATATGAGGAGATCTCCCCTTCTGAGCGCCTAATTTTTTATTATTTTTTTTATTGGAGGTTTAACGACCACCGTGAGCAACTCAATGGGCTATAAGCAGTCCCCAGTCCCTAATTTAGGGTCACTGGTTCCAGGGAAGGGAGAGAGCCAGTGCCGTAAGACAAACACACCATCCATGCCTCACCGGGATTCGAACGAATGATCAGAGGCTATCGCTTAGACCACTGCGCCACCGGGGCGGCACGTAATTTGATCTACTGGTTCTTGGAAGGAGGCACAACCTTGGGAGTAGTAGTAACCCCGGATCTAACTTGCACGATGTTTCAGAAGCCCTCGCCTCTTAAGAGCTTGTTGTCTAAACAGAAATTTTGCATCTTCAATATTAACCCTTTAACGACCATAACGTCTAAAACGCCCGTACGTACAAACAGCCATAACCGCCCGAAACGACTGTCTAGAATGAGCTAGATTTCCTGCTCGTACGTGTTCTTCAAATTTTTCGACCTATGAGGGATCAGCAGGAGTCACTCTCAGTCACTATTGTTGTTGTTAAACAAAGAAGTGAAACATCAGTTTCGGGCGATATGCTATTTAGAGTGATAAAAGATTTTTGGGTCATGGTCGTTAAAGGGTTAATGGGCCTCCGTTCCAATTGCGTTCAATAGCTCATGTAAACGGTACATCTGCAACAAATTCAAGAGTTGATGAGTTGAACTTGTAATGGCCGATCACCACGGTCACGCAGCAGTCTGACCGCTGGCTTATTGCTGCTAGGTCTGCGATGATTGCTGTTGGAATGCGATATTTCTGTCGGTCTGCGATGGGATTTGGCCAAATTCATGCATGAGGAATAAATGGAACGCTTGACTTATGGGACTCTGGCTCTCCCTTTCCCTCTTTCCACCAGAACCAATGGCTCCTAATCAAAGACAAAGGACTGCTTACACGGATGACCAATTACATTATGACCACCCCCAGCCTAGATAAATGAGCACGCCTGGAGACCGAACGGTGGCGCAGGGGAAGTTCACAGAGCAGTATATATACAACACGAGGACCGGCTTTCGGTTAGAAGAGTGTTCGGAGTTAGAATGGAAAAAGCTGCCGATTTATCGGAGCATGATAAAGGACAAGTTGTGATGGCACGGCGTCTCAAAACTACAATCTCGGAAACGGCGTGGCTTGTGGGTTGTTCACGTGCCGCTGTAGTGAGTACGTATCAAAAGTGGTGCACATATGGCCAAACGACAAACCGTTGTCCAGCCGTGGGTCGTCCGCAGCTCATTGATGCCAGAGAGAAGCGGAGACTGTCGCGCATTGTTAACAGCGACCACAGGGCCACAGTGCGACAAATCACCCACAGCTATAACAGTGGTGATCAGGGCAATGTGTCACAGCACACAGTTCATCTCCGTTTTTTGCGCTTGGGCCTAAGAAGTCGAAGACCCAGCCGGGTCCCCATGTTCACTCCACGTCATCGCGAACAAAGCATGAGAAGGGCCAAAGATCATCGAGATTGGACCGTGGATGATTGGAAGAAAGTGGCCTTGTCTGACGAATCAAGATTCCTGGTGCATCAGGCAGATGGCCGAGCGCAGATGCGCCGATTACCAACGGAGCCTATAGCACCTGGATGCACTGTTGGCGGGAAAAGGCCGGCGGCGGTGGTGTTATTCTGTGGGTGATGTTTTCTTGGGACACTTTAGGCCCCATTATCCTAATAGCACAATCCCTGACAGCTGTCAGGTATCTGAAAATTGTTTCGGACCAAGTTCACCCATTCATGGCAACTGTGTTCCCTGCTGGTGATGGCCATTACCAATAGGATAATGCTGCATGCCACACCGCCAGAATCGTCAAGGAGTGGTTCGGGGAAAATGCTGGTGATTTTCTGTTACTGTCCTGACCTCCAAATACACCTGATATGAACTCAATCAAACATTTGTGGTTCGACTTGGAAAAGCGGGTTCGCGCTAAATCACCACCACCCCGAAATGTACGGGAAGTGGATGACCTGCTGCTGACATTACGGTATCAGATACCCCAGAAAACCTATTGCCAACTTGTCACATCGATGATTTGCCGAGTCGCCGCTGTTTTGCTGGCTAAATGCGGTACTACAGCTTGTTAGTTAGGTGGTCATAATGTAATGGCTGATCGGTATATGCCCTCCTACGAAGCTGATCACGGTGGTTCAAGAAAAAGGAACTTCTTCTGAATCATAATCTAAAGTGCTCTTGCACTCAAAATCGCTTAGTCTAAATTCTTTATTTTTCTTACTTTGAACAAAGCCTCTATTATATTTCTCATTACTTTAGAGTTCTCATCAAAATCTTTATAATTTGTTAATACGAACCGTAACGATTCGCTGCATTAAACCCTAAAATAAACTTTTTGACTTTTCAGAAATTATTCTCCAGCAAATCCTCTATGTCAACTGTTTGATAATTCCGAGAGAGAGAGAGAGAGAGATCCTTTACATTAGTGACCCGTGTTTTAGTTTCCTTTTTTATTTGAAAAAAGATGAAAACTGTAGCTGAGCCCATACGAATTTCTGATTTATTCTTCTTTCTACTTTTACGGTTATATCTTAATTCACAACACATGCCGACATATTGCACAGAATCGTGAAATCCTTTTAACATTCCTACACACCGATGAAAGATCCTTCCATATCACCAAACCTTATAAAGAACGTCTGCGACGCTTTCAGAAACCCTATGCACGTTGCACTTGACCCATTGTCAACGTTTACGCACCTAATAGCCCAGTAAATAAGGGCCAAAATTTGGTCAAACCCGGAACAAATTAGGTAAAAGTTGAATTTTTGCAGGCTGGTAGAACTTATTGGGCTTAGCATTTTCACAAAAGTCCCCGCCCCTCCCCGCTTGCCCCCCACGTCCCCATAAGGGGGGGGGGGGGAATGAGGTCAAATACTAATCCATTCGTAACTCCCGAAATAATTGGCGTACAGAGATAACTTTTTTTTAATTTATTCCTCTTGATATGGTCTATAAATTTTGTTCTATTCATTTTTACTATATCTCCAACAGTTTTGCGGCAATTTGCGAAAACCCGCAAAATAGCACATTTTTCTCTCGACATTTTTCCGATTAATTCTAATTACCACTTCACAGAGCCAAAATTTCCGAAAAAGGTTCCGAATAAATGTTGTAGCAAATTTTATAACCTTTACAACAATATATTATTTGTCTTACAGTAATATATAGTTTCGCTTACACTGTATCTAAATCATGTCAGCCTTAAGGTGGTTCCACCTAAAATTTCTGTTTTATGTTTCCAATGGTAAAACTTCTTTACACATTTTCTTCTCAATTAATGTATTAACAAGGACGAAAATCTGCACATCGATAAAACGAACTTTAAGTTATAGTATGAGATACCTAATACTTGCTAAAACATAACCATAATTTAGAAATCCAACATTTGTTTGTCTACTGACGTTATTAATGTACAGGTCGCGCCGTTTATTAAAAGGTCTGAACATTACTAAAAAAAATTATCGATTTTTAATATAATTATGGTTATGTTTTAGCAAGAATTTACTATCCCATGCTATAACTTATAGCAAGTTTTATCGATGTGGAAATTTTCATCCTTGGGAATACATAAATTGCGAAGATAATGTGTAAAGAAGTTTTACCATTGGAAACATAAGGCAGAGATTTTAGTTGGAGCCACTTTAAGCACTTCTGTTACGAAGAATTTGTCGCGGGAAGAACATAGTGCTGATAGATAGATAAGAGGCATTGACTCACGCAATTTGTTTATTTATTTGACACGTGGGGAGAATAAAATGCATTCCTAAAACTCCCCCACTGTCCGCACATATGCCACAAAAGCAAATAGAATTAGGTAATCGGATAGGCAAGATGTCCGCACGGGAGGTTCGCTGAGACAATGAACGAAATGTAAGTTGATCGTTTTTAGCCTCTAAAAAGTTAACCAAATTCTTAATGCATTCCCGTATTGGTTTACCTAACGGAATAAAAAATGGACAAATTCATGATTTGCGATAACCATCTCTGTGAGGGAGAATCAGTAGTTGTCACCAAAGGTTTAAAAAGGATAATTGATTCTAGCCTGAAAAGAAAAGACAGTTTGCATGAAAAATTAGAGAATGTTACTTTTATTATGGTTCACCAGACTTGCTGGCGGAATTACACGCGAGAGAGTAGTATTAAGGCTTCACATGTTGCAAGTATTTCGTTAGCATCAACGTCTTCAAATCCACTTTAACGAAGTTTTCAACAAACTTTTGACTTTAAAAATGAGTGCTTATTCTGTGAAAAGGAAGCCACTCTGAATAATAAGCTTCCTCTCAAATACAGAAAATCGGTCCATATGGTATCGACTCTAGAAATGAAAGATAAAATTTTAACTTTTCTGCGAACGCCGTAACGATGAATGGGGGTAAAATGTGAAGTCGAAAATTCTCGGGGTTATTGACCTAGCAGCAGTTGAAGCACGATATCATTCCGAGTGCTACAGAAAATTCAGAAAAATAAAGCTCTTTAGAGCACCTGGTCGGCCACAAGATCAGAGCACTGAAACTGCTTTCTCATTCTTGTGTGACTATATTGAGAAAACAGATGAATGCCACTCAATTATAATAATTATGAAAAAACTAGTTGGAGGAAACTTCAGGGACATTAAATTACACAGAAAAGGCATGGTTGTAACTCAAGCTGTTGGCAGAATGGGATTGAAAGTTAGATCTGAAGCAGTTTCAATAAGTACACAACAATTTTTCAACAGAGTTATTTGTGTTTGTGATAGTCCTTTGAAATTGAAATCATACCTCAGATATTAACTAGCATCTCGTCCACCATCTTTATTTGACGAAGTGTCACTGCGAAAAGGTACAAAATCCTCCATAACTAAATCTTTCGTTGGTGGTATTGTTAAACAGGAGGATATACCTACTGGTGCAGCTGTTATAATAGATGGTGGTTATCTCCTTCATTCAGTAACTTGGCCTAAGCGCACAACATTTGATCAAATTCTGCAAAATTATATATCTCATGTACTTTCCCATTATGGTACAAATTGCTACGTTGTCTTTGATGGATACCCTGAAAGGCCAACAACAAAGCAGGAAGAACAAACAGGAAGATCTGCCAAAAGGACGTCAGTGAACATTATATTTACAAATAACATGGAGTGCACCACAGCGCAGACTGATTTTCTGTCATCAATAAGAAAAGAATGATTGCAGTATTAAAAGAAAAATTCCTCTCTGCCACTAATATCACAGTTCTTACGGCTAATAACAATGCTGATGTAGATATAGCTCAAACCTCTATAGAAATGTTGAAACTAAACCCTACTCTAGTCACCGTAGGTACTGATACAGACCTTATCGTCTTATTAATTGCACTGGCGCCAGAAGAAACAAAATCTTTGTGCTTTCTCATAACCGGGCACTACTGCAATACCTCGAAAATTTTACAGCATTGAAAAACTGATATCTATTTACAGCCATGTACGCAAATGTCTGTTATTCACGCATGCCATTACAGGGTGTGATACAACGTCTGCAATTTACCGACTTGGGAAACAAAAGGCAGTTAACCTGATAAAAAATCTCAGGAGGCTCAGTCACAAGCAACGGTTTTCAACCGCATTAATGCTTCAAAAGAAGAAATCTTTCAAAATGGAGAAAGCTTCCTTTTGGATTTATATGGTTTGAGCAAACAAAGTAATTTAGATGATGCCAGATACTTTTATTACAAAAAATCAATTGCTAAACTATCACTGAGATCAAACTTTGAATTGGGAAAAATTCTACAGTAGCAGCAGCTCGACAGCATTTATTGCGGATATAATTTCAAGTTCAAATGTGGTCAGGGAACAAACTTGACCCCACCAACTGGGGATGGAAGTTAGAGGGAAGAAGACTAAAGCCAATTGCGACTACTTTACCAGGGGCACCAGATGAACTTTTGTGTTTAATTTCATGCAACTGTAAGAAAGAATGTATGATTTCCTGCAGCTGCCGAAAAGCCGGATTCTCATGTTCTGTATGTGTGGACGTTGCAGTGGACTGCCATGCACAAACAAGCCTGATATGACAAAAACTCAGCGCCTTTATAGTTGCGTATATCGCGCAATACATATATGTTCAGACAAAGACAGTTTGGAAAACGAACTTTATTTCCTTAAACGTGTTGCAGTAGAGCGAGAATACAACCCTTCCATTATAGACAAGGCTCTAACAAAATTCCAGAAACCGAAGCCTAACTCCTGTGATGCGCCCATTGCGAGAGAATTTTGCCATTATTCCATTTTCCCGTGACATTACCTCCAAAATTTCACAAATTCTCAAAACCTTTAATTTTAAGATGATTTTTAAACCCATAAACAAAATGAGATTTTTATTTTCAAATTATTAGTTATTTTAATTTTTTAAATTCATTTTTATTTTTTAAATTCGTGTGAATGCGACGCTTCATTTGTAAATTCATTCTAATAAATACATGCATTAATTTTTAAATTCCTTTTTTTATTTTTAAATTCCTTTTTTTATTTTTAAATTCCTTTTTTTATTTTTAAATTCCTTTTTTTATTTTTAAATTCCTTTTTTTATTTTTAAATTCCATGTGAATGTGGCGCTTCGTATATAGGAAAGACCCGTAGAGCCTTGTGTTTTCGATTGAAGGAGCACAAGACTTACATTCGGAATTGGTACCTAAAGAAGTCATCGATGGCTAAACACTGTTACGAAAAGGACCATAAATTTCTCTTTGAAGAAGCAAAACTAATTGACAAGCCAGATTCAACCACCAAACTTGATGTTTTGGAAGCTTTCCATATATATCAGAAGTCTTCGCAACTTAGTAATGACATGGCATCCACCCCATTTCTATCAAGCGCGTGGAAGCATCTAACCAAAGCACATGACTGTAAACACCATTTATAATATCATATACAATTTGATATTATAAATGGTGTTTACAGTCACGTGTTTTTGTCAGATGCCTCCATCATATACAATTTGAGGGATGTAAGGTCAGCTGATGCGTAACATAACAGCCTCTCCTTGACAAATGTCAACCCCGCCTTCTCGTGGTGCATCCTGTTCCCACTAAAAGGGCTCTGATGACCGCCAATAGCGGTATAACTATACCATCGGGATTAGAGGAAATGCTATCCCACACTCACCTACTCACCTACCCGTGGTGAGTTATGGCCAAACCCCTCCAAAATGACTCCACAACCTAAATCTTGGCCCTCAGTCTCCGGCAGCTGGAATGTACCTGGCCAAGGCAGCGGCCAGTGCGACATGAAGGCAGAGGGCGCTAAGAATCACAGGAGGACCGGACTAGGCTGCCATCTGATGCTGACCTTGGCTACGTATAATGGACGCTCATTATCTTCTGATTCAAGGCTTCTTGAATTGGAAGAGGAACTACAAAGGATCAAGTGGGACATCGTCGGGCTAAGTGAGGTAAGGAGAAAAGGAGAAGATCTCATTGAACTGAAAAGTGGACATCTCTTCTACTATCGTGAGACAGATACTGGCAGAACTAGTGGTGTTGGATTTAAAATAAACAAGGAAACTGAAGGATAAAGTTGTAGAAGTTGAACGTTCCTCTGACAGAGCTGCACGACTCGTTTTCCAACTCTCGAGAAGATACCAGGCTCAGATTATTCAAACTTATGCACCAACCACAAGTCATCCTGAAGAAGAAATTGAAGAATTTTATGAGGAAATTTGTCATCTACATAATAAAGGTAAGCAGCACTTGAAGATAATTATGGGAGATTTCAATGCAAAAATAGGGCAACAGCAACAGAATGAAACTTCAGTAGGTAAATTCGGTCACGGCAACAGAAACCAGCGTGGAAATACTCACGTTGAGTTTGCAGAGGAAGAAGGGTTTTTCATCTTGAACTCCTTTTTCAAGAAAAAGCCACACAGGAAATGGACATGAAGATATCCAAATGGGACGGCAAGTGAAATTTATTTTATTGTGTGTAACACAAAATTCGTCATAAAAGACTGCAGTGTGCTCAACAAGTTCAACACAGGTAGTGACCATAAATTGGTGAGATGTAAGATGCACCTTAACACTAAACTCGAACGTGGCAAGCTCATAAGACAAACAAAATGAATTGACATAACCAACCTTAAAAAACACCATAATACCTTCAAGTTGGAACTGAAGAACAAATTCTCTGCTTTAGAAGGCCTAACATCGGAAGAAGTGGATATTTCTGAAGTTAACAGAAAAGTAACCAAAGCTCTTATGGAAACAGCCACAAAATTAGCTGGGTCTAAGAACAAGTTGCATGTGAACAAATTATCAGGAAAAACCAAAATGTTGATGCAAAAAAGAAGAGTGATGAGGACAACTAAAGAAGATGTGACTTCCAAAGTGGAATATACAGAGCTATGCAAGATTGTACGAAAAAGTATCACTGAAGACGTAAGGAAATTCAGCTGTGAACTAGTGAGGAAAGCAATTGAAAACAACCAAAGCCTAAAGATAGCAAAGGGACATCTCAATAAGGGAAGAAAACAGATTATGGCACTGAGAAAAGAAGATGGTTCTGTAACAAGAAATAGAGGCGAAATTTTGACAAGAGTGAAAGATTTCTACTCTAAATTATATGAAAGGGATGATACATGTACTGCAGACATCATGAAAGGTACCAGTACCAGAGTTCTTCCAGTCCTTCCAGCAGAAGTTGCACATGCAATCAAGAACATGAAGCGCGGAAAAGCTCCAGGAGAAGATGGAATTACTGTAGACATCATACAAGAAGCAAGTGGAGAAATCGAAACAGTACTCGCCCAAATTTTCACTCGATGCCTTAATGAAGGGAAGTTTTCCTGAGGATTGGAACAACGCTACAATGATTCTGCTACATAAAAAAGGTGACATTGAGGATCTCAGGAACTACAGACCTATCAGCCTCCTATCAGTGGTTTATAAAATCTTCACTAAAGTTCTTTCACACCGCTTGAAGGTAACACTAGACATGGCTCAACCGAGAGAACAAGCTGGATTCAGGAGTGGCTACAGCACAATAGATCATATCCACGTACTGAGAGAACTAATTGAAAGAGCGAGGGAATATGAACTTCCATTGTGCATGGCTTTTATCGATTATGAAAAGGCCTTTGATTCGGTGAAACCATCAGCAGTTACAACGGCTTTGAAATCCTGCGGTATTGAAGATGCATACATTAATAACATCTATGAAAATGCAAGTGCAAAGATTCGGATGTTTGAAAATACAACACACATAAAAATTGGAAAGGGAGTGAGACAAGGTGACACCATATCTCAGAAGCTCTTTAATGCCACATTGGAAAATGTCTTTCAATCACTGAACTGGGAAAACAAAGGAATAAAGATTAATGGAGATTATCTAACCCACCTTCGTTTTGCTGATGACGTAGTCATTTTGGCAACTACCTCATCAGAGCTGCAGAGTATGGTTCAGGTACTTGCTGACAAGAGTAAAAAAGTGGGATTGAAAATGAACTTTCAGAAGACAAAAGTGATGTTCAATGCTTTTACAAGAAATGAAGATTTATCGATTGATCAAGAAAAGCTGGAGATAACAGACTCGTACGTTTATCTTGGACAGCAGATATCAAGTGAGGGTCATATTGATGAAGAAATTAATCGGCGTACAAAACTTGCCTGGAGAGCTTTTGGAAGAAACAGCATAATTTTCAAGAGCAATATGCCATTATGTCTTAGAAGAAAAGTGTTTGATCAATGCATCCTTCCAGAGCTTACGTATGGTGCAAAGACGTGGACCTTAACTAAATGAGACATACAAAGGCTGCAGACAACTCAAAGTAGCATGGAGAGGTGCTTGCTTGGTGTAACTAGGAGAGATAAGAAGAGGAACTCGTGGATCCGAAAAATGACAAGAGTGGAAGACATCATGATCAGAGTTAAATCCCTGAAATGACAATGGGCTGGTCATACTGCCAGAAGGACAGACCATCGATGGACAGCCGAAATTTTAGATTGGATTCCAAGGGACAGGAAAAGACCCAGAAGAAGACCACATGGGAGATGGATGGATGAAATTCGAAAGTATACGGGAGTGACATGGAAGAGACTGGCACAAGACAGATCGTTGTGGAGGAAACTTGGGTAGACCTTCGTCCAGCAGTGGATTGATAATGGTTGACAATGATGATGATGATGATGATACAATTTGAATATTTACGTGCCATTCGTCCTGATGAAGGTAGGTCAATAATATACTTTGGGGTGAAATTTGATGACCAGGGTAAACCATATGCTCCACATAAGGTCTGTGTTGTTTGTGTTGAAAATTTCATGCAGTGGACAAAAGGTAAGAAATCATACTGCATTATGCATACTTTGGGGTGAAATTTGGGGATCAGGGAAAACTATGGGCTCCACATAAGGTCTGGGCTGTTCGTTTCGAAGAACTGAGGCAGTTGACAAATGGTAAGAAAAATATAATGTAGTAGTGATCTGGAGGAAGCTAAAAAATCACAGTAATGAATGCTAGTTTTACACCTACTATATAATGTACAAAGTGTGGCGTACAACTCAAAATTTTACCTTCCCTTTGAGTAAAATAATGCTTCGATTGAATGGACTTCTACTTGAAGTAGCCCGTTGATGAAATGAACAGTCCGATAACGTGACCTGTATAGAAGAAAAACAATTGGATAAAATGATCTTCTGATAAAGTGTGATTTTCGATAAAAACGACCTTTCGGTAATGTGGTGGTTGGGAAAATGAATTGCACCCCTTGAGATTACATTTAGAAAGGAAATTTGCATTTCAAATGACTTTTCATGGAAAATAGACTGTAATTTCAAATGATATTTCGTGGGAAAGGGATCGTAACCTCAAGTGACATTTCATGGAGAGTGTCCATAACTTCATGAGACTTTTATGGAAAAGACACTATATTCAAAGAAGTTCTCTGTGACTTTTGATCTGAATTAGATCAGGGCCAAATGAAATTCTTGTGATTTTTCCGTAGAAGAGGATCATATGACGAGTTTTTGATGATTTTTTATTAAAAAATTATCATCATCTGATGCATATTCTAGAACTTTTCACAGGAAGTAATCATATAGTGGTAATTTTCCGATTAATTTCCGTTTAGAAGCGGTATAATTTCCGTTGAGAAGCGGAATTTGTGATGGATTCTCGTCAAAAAAAAAAGAAATTGTTACCTGAGGAGGTACAGAGGATTTCAACATCATCTTTTCTTTGTAAATTCGGCTTCGAATGATTAACAACGGGAGAGAAATCCTACTCCAGTGAGTTGTCGATAGCTTCTAAAGTGATAACTATCGTCTGAGAAACTGTCATCAAAAAGAATTTGCTATTTGAAGGCCTGTCTTTGAGTTTCCATCGTAAAGCGATCATCACGTGACAACCTTTCGATTATGTTCCATCAGAACAAAATCAATATCTTATTAATGATTCTGGGGCAGCTGGATTACCCGGGTTTCGTCCTTCAAAAGCTGATGACGTGTTACATTAAATTATATCCAGTGAATTTCTTCTCTCTCTCTCGAAACTGCCAGATAGGAATGTTTTTTGGGAGGAAACAGTGCTACTCTGCACTTCAGTAAATTTGGTTTCCTTTGGAATCAGGGTATGTTTCTCGAAAGAAGATACGGAGGTTTGCTTTCTGACGTACCTGCCTTAGAGGTGACGCACATGTCAAGATGATAAATTTGCATGGACAAACTTCGTCGGTGCAGCTTAAATGGGAAAGCTTTCGGCTCCAAAGCAGAAGGATGCGATTTCAATATTCTGCCACAGGCAAGTAGATTTTACGTTATAGGGGCCGGAAAGTAAAATGGATATCCTGGCCGTTGGGTTCTTCGAAAAATGTGTGATATTTCTTCCACACATCGTGTGAAATTAGGTAGAATTCCTTCTCTTACAGTGAGCTCTCCTTCAAGCGTGGTTTGCCGGCTGATCGGGAAACTTACGATTCCGTCCCAGCTCTTTCCTCTTTCTCAAGGGGTGGGGGATATGGGGGGACATATCGCCCCCTTGTGAACTTTCTCAACGGGGCGATATGTGTGAACTTTCTCAGGGGGTGGGTATATGTGAAGTACCTACCTCAAAGGAGACACACATATGAAGACGGCAAATTTGCTTTGACAAACTTCGTCGGCGTAGTTTGATCGGAAAAGCATTCGGCTCCGGAGCAAAAGGATGCGGTTCCATATCGCCACTAGCAAATGGCTTTTTCTCTATAGCTTCTAAAATCTTCTCTCGGAAAATTTGTGCCACTAAAGTGTGCGTTGAAGAGCAGTGTTTTCAAGCTACAGTCTGAGAGGCAAGAAGGAAATTCTTGTGATAATTATTCCATGGGTTTCCGTAAAAACTGAGATGAATAGGAAAAATCTGTTGGTTGGAGCCACCTGAATTTTTCCTTACGTTTCTTTCCTTCCTGCGGTTATTTCCAGCTACACTTGAGAAAAGCATATAAAGATCACATACTTACCGAAAAACCTATAAATAAGTTCTCCATGTCGAGAAAAGCGGTATTACTTATCCATTCTCAGTAAAAAAATGTCAAATTTACGTCTTAATCCTTTACATAATGTAATAGCTTCTCATTTGTTTGAAATCAAGTGGTGTTCTGCCGAAACCTTCATCCGCCCCAATGCGTTGAAGAGAAACGGCTTTTTTTTTTTTTAGTTCTTAAGGTAGAATACCAGTGTCGTCATGGAAATAGTTGATAAGTAATGTATTTGCACATAAGAACTCCACTTCTATTATTAATAAGGTGCTTGCGTGTTGGATTTCTTTTAAGTCCTTAAATTCAAATGGAATACCAGTACGACCTCTGAACAAACTCGGGAATTAGCATTTTTTATTCATGTATATTCTCACCGCAGTGTTCGTTTTTTGCTGCGTCTTCCTAACAGATGCAAACGAAACGCAGGCTAAATTACAGTTTATGCTGAATAACATAATTCTTAAAGAAAATCAATGTCGGCTTCCCATCAAAGAATTTCAATAGCATCGCTTCCAAAGCATAATATCGTGCAGCCACTGAATAATGCCGACAATAACGAGTCAATAAGGTCTTCGACGCCTTTTATTATCAGAATACACGAACAACAAACATTGCATTTATAAGATTCGTGACAATACAATGGAACCAGCAATATTTTGAGTTTGAATATGTCAGTGTTATTCTCAAGATTTATGTACTTTTCTATCATATACCTTTACATTTTATTTTTTTCTGAGCTTTCCTGTCTGATTGCACTGATTCAAATTGTGTTAGCCACGATAAGCGATTAAAGACATTCATAGTAAATTATTAAGATAATTTAATTTCTACGGAAAACATATTTACGAACATTTTATTGTTTTTTATTTATTTTATTTTTTAGTTGGAGGTTTAACGACCACCGTGAGCAACTCAGCGGGCTATAAGCAGTCGCCCGTTCCTAATTTACGGCCTGCCATAAATGATGGCTAGCCTAATGTGGTCCGCTATTTCCTGGCAGTGGCAGCCGGCAATCACGTGACGTAACTGGTGGCTTGCCGAATCTTTTCCGTCAATTTCCCAGTAGTAGACATAAAAAAAAAAAGACAACCGTTCCCAGTAGTAGACATAAAAAAAATAAAGACAACCACAATTTCCCAAAGCCACTGCTTTTTTCCCCTTGTGAAACTTCTGCATAATGGCACCGCGCTGGGGAAATTTTCTGAACGGGTCCTGAAAAACACCCGTTTAGACCTGACTGAAAACGAACCAAAGAAAGTCTGCGTGCGAAGCGAGCTCTCGGCCGACTACACTGATTTGCCACGCACGAGTGTTTCCTTGAAGCTGAGACTCTTTCCAGCGCGATGTGAAACTAACGGTTCTCTTTTTTTATTTTATAGTATTGCGAGGTATTTTTCATAAATGTCAGTTTCATATAATTAATAAATTTATTTTTTCAGCGTAACGATTGTTTTTTATTTACCTTCACTCATTTTCAACGAGTGTACCAACTTAAAGGCGCTTTCCAAAGTTTTGTGCTGTCATTGTGGTCTTGAAAGGCGATTGTTTAATTAATATATTTACTCGTTCATATCCCATTCTGTTATATTTTTAGTATTGTATCTTTCCTTTCCGCGGTCCGAAGTTACATTTGTTTTAAAGAGGAAATATATTTTATTTTACATCTCGTTATTTTTAGCAGCGAATTCCTCCAGTCTTGTGTACCCATGGATGAGTACATTATATCCACATAGCCTTGCTTTTTTTTTTTAAATAACTGGTAAATTTTGTACGCGTATAATTCTTATTTTTTTCCAACATAACGATTTTTAATATTTTTCCAGGACTTTTGTTCGAAGTTGTTTAGTGTATGTTAAAACGAAAGATTACACAGAAGTTATTTCTTGTTATTCCTTTTTTTTTTAATGGAAGTTTAACGACCACCATGAGCAACTCAATGGGCTATAAGCAGTCTTCCGTCCCTAATTCAGGGCCACTGGTTCCAGGGAAGGGAAGTGCCGTAAGACAAACACAACATCCATGCCTCACCGGGATTCGAACTCGGACCCCTTTCGGACGAATTATCAGAGACCACTGCGCCACTTGGCAGCATTTCTTGTTATTCATGGGAATGGAGTGGTTGTATTTCACATCTGTCTGTATTATCGATTCTTTGTGTGTTAGGACAGGAATTTCGCTACAAAATTAGTTTCTATAAATACACGAGAGTAACTGACCATTTTTTTACAGTTCATTAATAATTATTTACATAAATTCTTCCGATGGTAATCTTCGTCGACGTGGCATTTCATTTGGAAATTAATTCGCCTCTCTACATACGGATCTTTTTTTCTTAACATCCACTAAAATAACCCGATGGTGATAACGTCGTCTTCAACTAACTGGTACCACGAGAAACACAGCACGTGTTGCATCTGCGCACACGAAGTCCCGTTGCTTCCACCTCGTGTTGGGGTTGCATCGGCTGCCAGGTACGAGCCACTAGTGGCACTTGCTTGGAGGCCCGCAATTCACGGCGATGCTGCAGGGCCATCAATGGCTGCCAACTGATGGCGCTGCCACCAATGGACCTCTACCTTGCCGTGAGCGGCAGATTTCAGCCAGCAGTGACCCATCACTGCCAGTTGGTGGCCAGCAGTTTCCCAACATTTGTGTTTTTGCTGGCCTAGGTCTCCAGTGGAACCTTGTATCAGCTCAACAACACCAGTCAATGATAATTTTGTTGTTTATTTTGTTTGTCATAGGCTGTGTTCCGCATATTTCGAATAAAAGATAATCAGAAAAAAATAATAACAATAGAAATAGTAATTAACCGCACGCTGTAGAGCACAAGTCAGCCAAAAAGCGCAAAAAATACTTAAATAAACAATAACTAGCACACTGAGTTTTAGAACTGAGATTTATTACTTAACGATTTCTATGAATGCTCAATTGCCAATTTTGGGGTGTTTTCAGCGCTACCTCAGGAGAATCAAATAACCTGACTCTTGTGAGTGTATTAACCCATGACCAAAACCTGTATTAGGTGAATAAAGACCATACTTCATCAAGAAATCAAAAGTCTGGCCTTATAAATTTTTGTTCGTAACTGGTAATAATTTACCGTTGCGAGAAAAGAGCGTGAAGAACAATAAATTGATTGCAAATTATCAAAAGAGATATCATGAAACTTTTTGCCTTATGGTTCTGGCTCTCTCCCAGCACTGGATTCGGCGTCCCAAATTCGGGACGCGCGACCGCTTATAGTCATCCGAGTTGTTCGTAGTGGTAGTTAAACCCAGAAATGATAAACAAAAAGAAAATTTAACATATGAAAAGTGAAATGAATCTGCTTTTGAGGAATATGTAAATCAATCAATTAAATGGACATCAGTATATTAGATTTCTGACGACGAAATCTCAGAATATTGATAGGAACTTCAAACACCCAAAATACGATTCAAAATAAACTTTATTGAACAAAACAATCACCGCCTGCAGCAGTACTTTTTCCAAGGAATGTAAGCTTCTAGACTTGTCGTGAGAAATGTCAAGCTGCGGGATGCGGAAAACGTAATGTATTGGTTTCAACAGATGTTTGATTGGGAAAAAATTTTTGCCTGCAGTAGGGTGTCCAGGTACTTTAAGAAGTGATAGTCCGTATGGGACTGATCAAGATAAATAAGAGGATGAGGTAAGGTTTCGTACCTCAATTGGTGCAACTGAATCCCATTTTTGACATTTTTCCTCTTTATTCAGCATTACGACCCTTGGTTATGGAGATACAAGTCATTTTCTGAAAGTCTGCTCATGTGAAGTTCGTAGGACCACAGGAGGAAAAGGACAAGGGGGAGGGGCCTGGGAGTTTTGGAAAAATATATCTCTTGTAGTGGTCTAACAATTAGCCAAAATTCAGTTTTCCCCTAATTATGTCCAACATTTGACTTTTCCCCCTGAGCTATCAGTGATTAAAGAATGTGGCTTACAGTACCTACGGCAAGAGTGCGCCGATCACACACCCATAGACGTGGATGCTGTCGGTATATGAAGACGTGGATGTTCTCGTAGTACTCAGACGTGCATGGTGTCCTGGTACGCAGACGTGCATGCTGTCGTGGTTCGCAGATATGGATGATCGCGTGGTACGCAGACGTGGCTATTGTCGGGATACGCAGACGTGGATGCTCTCGTAGTACCCAGACGTGCATGTTTTGCTGGTACGCAGACGTAGATCCTGTCGTGGTACGCAGACGTACATGCTGTCGTGGTACGCAGACGTACATGCTGTCGTGGTACTGTAACGTACCAGGAGATGTGACGTACCTGCCAGAAGAACGCACACGACATAAAGGCAGATAGGAATCAGAATAAAACATCCGCGTTGCTCAATTGGTAGAGTGACTTATTCCGGAATGAGGGGATCCGGGTTTGAATCCTGGCGTGGACAGAAATGAAGGAGAAATTTACTTCGTTATAATGGCGCCCGAACTATCCGGATGACCCAACCGTTCAAAATCTCGCATTGGTGTGATGTTCTTTCCACACCGCGAGATAGGAAAAATAAGAGAATCGCTTCTCCAGCACTTCGAAAAAAAATAAAAATAAAAAAAAATAAGGGGGAGATGATGTAACGTACCAGGAGATGTGACGTACCTGCCAGAAGGACGCACACGACATAAATGCAGATAGGAATCAGAATAAAACGTCCGCGTAGCTCAATTGGTAGAGTGACTTATTCCGGAATGAGAGGATCCGGGTTCGAATCCTGGCGTGGACAGAAATGACGGATAAATTTACTTCGTTATAGTACGCAGACGTACATGCTGTCGTGTTATGTAGACGTGCATGATGTAGTGATACACAGAAGTAGATACTGTGATTTTATAGAGACGTGGATGCTGTGATGGTACACAGACGTAGATGCAATCATGACATCGATGTGTACTGGTCCTGGAATGATGTCTTGTGACACATTACTCTATTACCCTTCCAACAGCACGCTCAAGACGTTTAGTGTTTACGCTAGACATGAACGCTCTAGCAAATGCTGACCTGGGATATCCTAGATGGGTTCAACAGGAAGAAATTCTGGTGAAATAAGGTGTTGGGTGTGTCATAATATGGCACGCCCAAAATAATTCCGAAGGTGTGCGCTTTATGGCTTACTGGAACGTACTCTAGATCTCCACTCTGCCTTTGGCCACGCCATACCTTTTTACGGTCATTATTTGTAACCAAAGAGATTCGGGACTCATCTGGAAAGACAACTGTGTGCTATTTGTTTATTCCGAATTCGACAGTACAGTAGACACTCCTAGCGGTGTCATGCTAGCAAAGGCAATCGACGTATTGAACACCGTGCATATAATTCTATTTCCCCCAAACGCTTTCATATGCGAGAGCCACACATCATTGGATAGCACTAAATATGACAGCGATTTTTTGTCTCTTAAGGAGGCAATCCTTTTCTTCAGTGATAAGTTTGAGAAGATCAGAACCTTAGCGGCAGGTAGAGGTGTCCTGCTTCATCCATTGTGGTGAATATCGGGTCACCGTGTCTCATTTGCAAACATGCAATTGAATCCATATTTATTGCTATCCAATGAAATGAACAACCATGAACAAACATGTCCATGTAGTTTAGCCATGGTTGTTGATACGTATCTCTGTCACCTTCGTTGTTTGGTCATAAATTCACTGCACTAGCACATGGCTGAACGTTAGCTGGCTTCATGGCAGCATAACCTAAAGAGTTTAAATATGGATCCCGTTAGTGATGGCGCCACTTATACTTCCGGCTTTAGTGACGTCATGGTGCTGTTCGTCATAAACACCACGGTTCTGTTCGTCATAAACATCACGGTGCATTTCACCATTTACATATGTAATGTTTATAGAGCTAGTATGACCTCGCAAAGTTCAGAGATGTAGCACCAGTGGCGAAGGCTTATTACCTTTCGTCCGAAATGGGTCATGTTTGGAATCCCGGTGTAGCATGGATGTTGTTTTTGTCTTACGGCACTGGCTGTCTCCCTTCCCTGGAACTAGTGGCGCTAAATTTCGAATGACCGACGCTTACAGCCCATTCAGTTGTTCAGGGTAGTCGTTGAACCTTCAAACAAACAAAAAAGAAGTTCAGAGATAATAATAGTTGAACTTTTTGTGTCTGTGACTGTATTGGCGCAGTTAAGCATCTCATGTAATCCGAAATAAATTTCTATTTATCTTTTATCTTATCAGTATTACCTTTTCTTTTTAGGATGAAGAGTTACACTGACGGAAAAAAATCCCAACACCACGAAAAAATAGTTGTAGAAGAATGAAATGGCGGCAATACATTTGTACAGGTAACATATTTAATCGATTAAGGTTTCAAGATCACAGCTAATTGTAAGCGCGAGAAGAGCCATTTTAAATGTGAAATGCTGGTACATTAATAACCGGTGTAAGCACCAGAATGTTGAATGCAAGCACGCAAACGTTCACGCATTGTGTCGTACAGGTGCTGGATGTCAGTTTGTGGGATGGAGTTTTATGCCTGTTGCACTTGGTCGGTCAATATAGGGACGGTTAATGCTGGTTGGGGGTGACGCTGGAGTTGTCGTCCAATGATGTCCCATACGTGATCGATTGGTGAAAGATCTGGTGATCTAGCAGGCCACGGCAACATGTCGACACTCTGTAGAGCTTGTTGGGTTACAACAGCGGTATGCGGGAGAGCGTTATCCTGTTGGAAAACACCCCTGGAATGCTGTTTATGAATGGCAGCGCAACAGGTTGAATCACCAGACCGACGAAAAACTGTGCCGTCAGGGTGCGTGAGATAACCACGAGAGTGCTCCTGCTGTCATAGGAAATTGCTCCCCAGACCATAACTCCAGGTGTACGTCCAGTGTGTCTCGGCCGCAGACAGGTTGGTTGCAGGCGCTCACCTGGCCTCCTTCTAACCAACACACGGCCATCACTGGCACCCAGGCAGAACCGGCTTTCATCAGAAAACACAACAGATCTCCACTCCGTCCTCCAATGAGCTCTAGCTTGACACCACTGACGTCGCAAACGGCAGTGGTTTGGAGTAAATGGAATGCACGCTACAGGGCGTATGGCTCAGAGCTGTCCTTCAAGTAACCGATTTGTAACAGTTCGTTGTGTCACTGTGGTGGCAACTGCAGCTCGAATTGCTGCCGCAGACGCGGTACGATGAGCCTCGGCCATACGCCGTACACGGCGGTCTTCCCTCTCAGTAGTGCGACGTGGCCAGCCGGAACCCGGTCTTCTTGAGGCAGTACCTTCCCTTGATCACCGCTGCCAACAATCATGCACAGTGGCTACATTCCTGCCAAGTCGTTCTGCAATATTGCGGAACGAAAATCCACCTTCTCGTAGCCCTATTACACGACCTCGTTCAAACTCTGTGAGCTGTTGATAATGGCTTCTTCGTCTTCTTAAAGGCATTTTTTTTGGAGGTTTAATGACCACCGTGAGCAACTCAATGGGCTATAAGCAGTCACCCGTCCCTAATTTAGGGTCACTGGTTCTAGGGAAGGGAGAGAGCCAGTGCCGTAAAACAAACACAACATCCATGCCTCACCGGGATTCGAACCCGGACCCCTTTCGGACGAATGATCAGAGGCCATCGCTTAGACCACTGCGCCACCGGGGCGGCTCTTAAAGGCATTCTTGACTAACATCTACACCCTACGTCGAATCTCAACGATAACTAACGCTCACGAACGTTACAGCGCGTATTTACAGCAAACCTGCTTTGCATGTTCCGAGGGGCGCTACTAGCGCCACACGTATGCGCCGAGCGCGAAATTTGCATAGACGTCATTTAACAGATGTACTCTCACCACCTACCAACTGCCGTTTGTCTAACACAACCCCTTCTTGGTGTTGGGATTTTTTCCGTCAGTGTATGTTAGCTCAAACAAAGTCATGCCACGAAAAGTAGGGTAATTTCAAAAAAAATTTCAGATTACAAATATTAACAAAGTGAAAAGTATTGGCATTATAAATATGATGCAAACACTATTAGAAAGACCAACTCACAAAGCCATTTACATCCTAAATGAGTTCAGCGCGTTCCCTTTTTATACCTCGGCAGACATCGAAACGGTATTCGATCTAGTTCCAAACATTCTTCAGCGGGTCCAAAAGAAATACGGTAACTGCTTTTGCTATAAAAGCCTACAAGTTTTGAATCATTATAGGTTATGGTGACGCGTGAACTTTATCTTTAGTCAAACCCCACAGACGAGTGAAATGCCAGCATGTTTTCTAGCTGACTCGCCAATTTTTTGTTGCGGGCTAGCGCCACCTGGCGGATCTACGCAATTACAGCAGCGCTGGGAAAAACTATTTGAGTTGCTCCTTCGTATACTACTGGCAATTTCGGTCAGCACCTAATTGCCTTATCACAATATTTTTGTTATTCGAAAAATCATTTGTAATCACCCTGTATTTATAACGTAAAGTCGGATCATGGAGATACCTACACCGAATGAAACAGTAAGACAAACTGACTCCGTTTGGTTCTTTTTAAATTTAATATTTTGGCTCAAAAGCATAGTGCTCCTATTGCTGCGCTGTAATATGCGTTATTCTCACATAACACTGTTTAGTTTTTGGCTCGTGTAATTGCCCACATCTATCCGATTTTTTTTTATTTGGCATCGATTTAAAATATTACAGTTCCGTCATGCAGGAAAAATGTATATTGTAGAAAGCAAACATTGGTTAGAAACTACCATGCCTACACTGTTGGCCACCCAAAATGCAGCACCAAGAAGAAAGCATCCGATTGGCCAGAAATTCGCAGCATGCGTCGCCCGCGAGAGGACATGCAAACGATTAGCATTGCAGGGAATATGAAAATCATGTACGCCCGGCACGCCACCGAGAAGCACTATAAGAAGGGTGCACAGAAAGCGGGGTGTAAGTAGTGGAAGTGTGTTGTGCTGCCGGACCCGCGCGTGGGAAGCTTCCTGATGCCTCGTCGCAGAATACGGCAGTCATTCCAGCACGTTTCGAAGTTCGACAGAGGACGAATAGTGGCTTGTCGCGACAGAGATCTATCGTACCGAGACATCGGCGCCCGTGTGGGACGACATCCAGCCACAGTGAGGCGAGTATGGATCCGGTGGGCGCAGGAGGGACGGACGGACCGACGTGAGCGATTGCCGTAGCCGCGGCACACCACCAGACGAGAGGGCCGGCATGTTGTGCGGCGGGCGTTGACGGCTCGCACCGCCACATCACGAACGTAAGCGCAATAATTGGGGTGTGTTGCGCAACAACCTGTGTCAGCACGTACCGTTCGACGTCGTCTACAGGAGCGGGGACTTGTCGCACGGCGCCCATTGCTCCGATTACCATTGACGTTACACCACCGGCGAGTGCGGTTGCAATGGACCGTTGAACACCGCACCTGGACTACGGAATGGCACGACATTGTCTTCTCCGACGAATCCTGCTTCAGCCTGCAACACCACGATGGTCGGATCCGCGTGGGGCGGCACCGCGGCGAGATACTGTATGACGCCTGTATTATGCATTGCCATACCGGTCCGTCGCCTGGCGTTATGGTTTGGGGCGCAATTGGATATGACACCCGCACCCCTCAGGTACGCATCGCCGGTACACTCAACAGCCACCGATACATCTCCGACGTTTTGGAGCCTGTAGTCCTCCCTTGCCTGCAGGACCTTACAGCGGCCACGTTTCAACAGGACAATGCGCGCCCGCACGTGGCACGCATCGTGGCACACAATTCTTCACGGCCCACCAGGTGTCACTGCTGCCGTGGCCCGCCTGTTCTCCCGATATGTCGCCCATCGAACACGTCTGGTCTCTGATCGGCAACCGAGTTGCTCGGCAAGCACTACCCACGGCTACGCTTGATGAACTGTGGCAACGTGTGGAAGCAGCCTGGACCGACATACCCCAGGCCCACATCCAAAGCCTCTTTCGTTTGATGCCGAGGCGTGTAGCGGCCGTTATTGCCAGCCATGAGGGCCACACGAACTATTGATGTCTGCGTGTTCTGCAAGTCGCACGGGCCTGTAAGCTCAATCGTTTCATCTTTGTATCTGTTGTTATGTGTCCAGCAAATCTGGCTTTGCTATCTCGTGTCCTTCTTTGTGTTGCATTTTGGGTGGCCAGCAGTGTATTTCTTAAGGAACTCAGTTCCACCCACTTTTACCTCTGGTCTTTCCTTCCCAAAGTACAACATTTTAGAATTACTTTTCATGGGACACAACACGCAAGGATAATACTCGAGGATTTCACAGCTCTATTGTTTATACTTTCAGAAGAGGCTTTTAGAGAATATAATTTACCGAAACGGTAAATTCTTGTTGTTTGTGAAACAGATTTGCAGTACAAACTCTGTTGCTATAGAGTGAGAAACAATAAAGAAGATGCAGATAAAAAACAGGTAAAAATTTTATTCAAGTGCGAAAACAAAGATGCGCATTCTCCCCTTTTGATGCATTTTAATGAAGATTAATCAGGATTTCAATAGAATACATATGTATTTTACATGTGTGCAGGAAATAAAATGCAGCTGATCCTTTAGACATAGTTTCAGATCAGAGTTGCGGCAAAATAGCGCATTACAACTACCGTGGTTTCCTATTTTCTTTTGGGAGATTTAAAGTTTTAAAGGTAACGAAATAGTCAAATTTTGTTAAAAACATATTCTACAATGAATGCAAATAATGACAAAGTGCATCCTCCAAATAAAAATAAAAAAGCTCCCTGATAGTTTGACATAGATAAAGGTTTTAGGAGGGACTCGTGTTTATCTTCGACTCCGAGTAATGGGCTTGAATTAAGCTCCGCATCTCTTATCCACTTAAGGATCAGACCTGTCTCCTGAAATCTTCTAATGCTACAAAAATAAAATTAGATAAGACATTTGCATTTGCATTACACCATACTATAAATATATACGTGTAAGTGTACAAATACATTCACAAATATAGACACTACTGACAAAAGACATCACAATATCACAATATCCATTACGTTATGACCACCAACCTAATAAGCTGCAGGACCTATTTAGACCGCAAAGCAGTGGCCACTCGGCGAGGCATTAATTCGATGAGGTGGCGATAGGTATCCTGGGGTATCTGGCATCATAATGTCAACAACAGGTACAACAGTTCCCGTACCTTTCGGAGTGTGGGAATTTAGCGCGAATCCGCTTTCTCAAGTCGAACCACAAATCTTCGATTGCGTTCATGTCAGGTGGATTTGGAGGCCAGGGCGTTAACAGAAAGTCCCCAGCACGCACCTTGATCCACTCCTTGACGATTCTGGCAGTGTGGCATGGCGCATTATCATGATGGCAACGGCCATCACCAGCAGGGAACACAGTTAGCATGAATGGGTGAACTTGGTCCGCAACGATAGTTAGATATTTGACAGCAGTCAGGGATTGTGCTAATAAAATAATGAGGCCTAAAGTTTACCAAGAAAACGTCGCCCAGAGCATAAAACTTCCGCCGTCAGCCTGTTTCCCGCCCAACAGTGCATTCAGGTGCCATAGCCTGCGTTGGTAATCAGCGTATCTACGCTCGGCCGTCTACGTGATGCACCAGGAATCGGGATTCGTCGGACCAGGCCACTTTCTTCCAATCATCCACGGTCCAATCTCGAGGATATTGGGCCCGTTTCATGTGTTGTTGGCGATGATGTGCAGTGAGTATGAGGACCCGGCTGGGTGTTCAGCTACGTAGGCCCATGAGCAAAAGGGTGCGATGAACTGAGTTCTGTGACACATTCCCGTGATCACCACTGTTGTAGCTGCGGGTTATTTGTCGCACTATGGCCCTGCGTTCGTTGTGAACAATGTGCGATAGTCTCCTCTCCCATCTGGCATCAATAAGCTGCGGACGACACACGGCTGGACGATTGTTCGTCTATTTGTCCATCTGCGCACCACTTTTGATACGTACTTACTACAGTGGCAGGTGAACAACCCCGAAGCTGCGCCGTTTCCGAGATCTTAGTTCCGAGGCTCCGTGTCATCACAATTTGTCTTTTATCTAATACCGATAAATCGGCAGCTTTTCTCATTCTGACTCCGAACACTCTACTAATCGAAAGCCGCTCTTCGGATTGTATGTGTACTGCTCTGTGAACTTCACCTGCACCACCGTTTCGTCTCTAGTCGCGCTCATTTCTCTAGGTTGGGAGTGGTCATAATGTAATGGTTCATCGGTGTAGGAAGACAATTTTATTCGTGCCAATGCACATGTACACTCATAATAGTATAAACTTCTAACGAAAAAAATTATACCTTCACGTGTCAATGGTTGCAAAAAAACACAACGGAACTCAGATATTTTATTGAACATGCCAGTACATGAAGATTTTTAAACAGTGTTATCCAAAATGAAGAATCCTCAGCATCTATTTGCGGTATTTGAAGTCGATACTGGTTGTCCCATTGGTCGTAGGAACATTTTGCTGGAGAGTTGTTCGAGTAGAAATCGGTCTCGTGTGAAGAGACTGTCCTAAGACGCTGGCTTTGTCCATTTGCTGGTAGCCTGAATTGGTGTGTGTTACCATTTATACTTTTAGAAGAGGATTCAAGAAAACCTCTTCTAAAAATATAAATTATTTCCAAACTGCTGTTGGATGACATCATGTTTCCCCGGCCAGCTTCATTTTCCCATCAGGAAATTTTACTGAGTGTATGTTTTTTACGCTTTCCAACCGTAGGTTGAAGAAGCGTATATGCTCCAGCTTTGCCTGTCTGCACGATAACTGGTGTAAAAATGGTTCGATTTCGATGCAATTTTAGTATGTGGTAGGGGACAACATGGGGACGAACCTTGTTGAAAATCGGCGAAATGGGGTCAAAGGTCAGGACATAGGAGAGGGATCCATTCCATCGCCCGTATGCGTCATAACTTACGTAAAAATGTTTCGATTGCGACAAAACTTTATCATGTTGTTCCGAAGGTATACTGAACCGGTTCTGTTGATTATCATCGAAATGGAGTCTAAGGTCAGAGCACATGAGCGAGATTTATTTCACAGCCATTATCCTCATAACTTGACTAAAAATGCTTCTACGGGGACAAAACTTTAGTATGTTGCTCCGGTGGTATACTGAACCAATTCTGTTTAATATCATCGAAATGGGGTCAAATGGTCAGGGCACAAGAGCGTGACTTATTCCACAGCCATTATCCTCATAACTTGAGTAATAAACTTGAGTAATGATTTCTGGTATGTTGGAAAACGTATCATAATCAATGCATTGCATGATTTTACTAACTTGTTGAAAATTCTTCTTGTTTTATTATACCAAACTTCTTCATACATGATTTATTTTCCCCCCTTTAAAAATTTTTATTTAACGACGTTCGGGGACTTTATTTTGGTTTAATGTATGTTAGCGAAGGAATATTCGAAGCAGATTGCATTTGTAATTCGATCGAGTATTATTTCTTAGCTTATGATTTATTTTTAAAAGCAACTTCTGCTCTTGATTCATATATTTTTGTGTCTATGTCCTCTACAAAGGAATTTTATTGGTTTATTTTTTATTAAGTAGTTCTTCATTTATTTCATAAATTATTTTCCCCACTCAGGGAAATATTTCACATCGAGGACTTTTTTTTTCGGACTCTGTGTATGAGCGCGCGCGCGTGCTTGTGTTACTCTCAGTGCGACAACAAGATATACAGCAGGGATTTTATCGGGGGAACGACTACTTTCAGGTTATCAGCAGAAAACTGTATTAATTACAGCCGAGGTCCGCCCTTTTCTACGGGTGCTCTTACGTAGTCGCTCACATATTCCTTTACGACCTCTCTTCCTGAAAATATTTTTATCGATATTTTTCCAATTTTAATAGGAGTGTATAAATAGTTTTGAAATATTTTACCATCACACAAAAGACGACGAATTTAGTGCAATAAGGATCACTATGCTGATCTGTTTTCAATGCACTTCTCCTCATCTTAGGTCTCAGATAGATTCACAGATACGGCACATGCTTGTGATCTACTTAATACACTCAGGTTTTACGGAGCAATTAAGCTCACGCCAGTGACCACCCTCATGCACACAGTCGTTCTAGATTCGCAAGATAATTAAATCACCATGTCTCATCGAATACATGTATTTTCATTAAAATGTTAACATGCAAGAATGCTACATATCCTATGACAAATTCACACATCACATATAATGGCAAAATACAACTTCATACGACTCAAAGAATTAAGAGATTTATTTTTTCTTGTAAATTTTAAATATTTCCAGTTTTTGTTTAATTAACATCGTAGAATATTTCACTTAACATCCTTTATATTTACCACACACTACTTTTCTTTTACCATAATTATCTTCAGACGTTTTAGTAATTTTATAGTGACCATAAGCTAATGGTGTCACAGCCATTTGAAAGAATATACCTCTTATCATCAGCTGAGCATAAACTTGGCTTTTTCATTCTCATATTATACAACTTATGACCCTTACTCTGAATCTGCTGCATACTGGTGAAGAACAATTTATTCTGAAATAAAGAAGTTTTATACACCGCCGGAAAGTGAAAAAGGAACACCCAGAGGGAATGCCGGTAGGAACTTCATATTATAATAAGTTAATTGTTAAGAGCAGCGGAAATTGTGATCCAAGATGGAATGTTATTGAATGAAATAATGATGTCACTGCGGGCGACAACATGCAGATCAGATCAGATGTAGGAGATTTCACGAACGGAAAGTCTGACCCCAGGTTAGGAAGCTAGAAGATTTGGGCTGGAGTACCCGATAGAAAAAGCGACACGGAAGTGAGGTAGAAAGAGGGGGTTGGGGGAGACGCCTTTATTTATAACCAGAAGGTCAGTACCCTGGCCCGCCGGCTTAACGTGCCCATTTTACGCACTTTGATTGTTTGATCGTTCGCACCTGCCTGGGACGCAGGTACGAAAGAATATACACTGCTGGCCACCCAAAATGCAACACCAAGAAGGACACGAGATAGCAAAGCCAGATTTACTGGACACATAACAACAGATACAAAGATGAAACGATTGAGCTTACAGGCCCGTGCAACTTGCGGAACACGCAGACATCAATAGTTCGTGTGGACCCCATGGCTGGCAATAACGGCTGCTACACGCCGCGACATCGAACGTAAGAGGCTTTGGATGTGGGCATGGGGTATGTCGGTCCAGGCTGCTTCTACACGTTGCCCCAGTTCATCAGACGCAGCCGCGGGTGGTGCTTCCCGGACCACCCGGTTGCCGATCAGCAACCAGACGTCTTCGATGGGCCACATATCGGGAGAACAGGCGGGCCACGGTAGCAGTGACACCTGGTAGGCCGTGAAGAATTGTTTCACGATGCGTGTCACGTGCGGGCGAGCATTGTCCTGTTGAAACGTGGCCGCTGGTAGGTTCTGCAGGTAATAGAGAACTACAGGCTCCAAAACGTCGGAGATGTACCTGTGGCTGTTGAGTGTACCGGCGATACGTACCAGAGGGGTGCGGGTGTCATATCCAATTGCGCCCCAAACCATAACGCCAGGCGACGACCGGTATGGCGATGCATAATGCAGGCGCCATACAGTCTCTCGCCGTGGTGCCGCCCCACGCAGATCCGACCATAGTGGTGTTGCAGGCAGAAGCGGGATTCGTCGGATAAGACAATGTCGTGCCATTCCGTAGTCCAGGTGCGGCGTTCAAAGGCCCACTGCCGTTGCACTCGCCGGTGGTGTAACGTCAATGGTAATCGGAGCAATGGGTGCCGTGCGACACGTCCCCGCTCCTGCAGACGACGTCGAACGGTACGTGCAGACACAGGTTGTTGCGCAACACACCCTAATTCCTGCGCTAACGTTCGTGATGTGGCGGTGCGAGCCGTCAACGCCCGCCGCACAACATGCCAGACCTCTCGCACGGTGGTATGCCGCGGCTACGGCAATCGCTTACGTCGGTCCGTCCGTCCCTCCTGCACCGACCGAATCCATACTCACCTTACTGTGGCTGGATTTTGTCCCACACTGGCGCCGATGTCTCGGTACGATAAACCTCTGTCGCGATAAGCCACTATTCGTTCTCTGTCGAACTCCGAAACGTGCTGGAATGGCTGCCGTATTCTGCGACGAGGCATCAGGAAGCTTCTCACGCACAGGTCTGGCAGCACAACACACTTCCACTACTTACACCCCGCCTTCTGTGCACCCTTCTTATAGTGCTTCTCGGTGGCGTGCCGGGCGCACATGATTTATATATGCCCTGCAATGCTAATCGTTCGCATGTCCTGTCGCGGGAGACGCATGCTGCGAATTTCAGGCTAATCGGATGCTTCCTTCTTGGTGTTGCATTTTGGGTGGCCAGCAAAGTAATTAATGGTTCGAGTGTTTCCATATGCAAAGGTTCGCAGCGCATATTTAGAACTGGGGCGTGCAGAACGAAGTCATTCGTCTGGTGTTGTGTTGTTCAGTGCTCGTTGAAGAAGCTACCATGCCTGGATGACGCAGGCGTGCAACATTTGTTCAGCTATCGGAGTTCAAGAGAGGCCGAATAGTGGGCCTGCGGGAAGGGGGTTAGTCCTTCCGTCAAAATTCGGTTCCAGTGGTACGAGAGGTATCGGCCGTGGTAAGATGGTGGCGCCGGTGGTCACAGGATAATTCGCACACACGCAGACGTGGTTCCGGGTAACACAGCGTTACGGACGCACGACAGGATCGCCGTATCATGAGGGCGGCGTCACAAATTTAATCCTCTGTCATACCAAGGGTGTCTACCAGAATGATACGGAATCGTTTATTAGAAGCAGGACTACGGTCACGGGTGCCGCTGGCACGATTACCTCTGGCCTCTGGTCACCGTCGAGCACGTTTGCGGTGGTGTCAAGAACGAGTTCATTGGAATGAAGAATGGCGGTCAATGGTCTTCAGTTATAACAGTAGATTCTACTTGGGAGCGTCTGACGGTCGTGTAGGCGTCCGAAGGCGACAAAGTGAGGGGCTTCTGATATCGTTCATCCGCCAACGATACACAGGCTCCACGTCGAGCATCATGGTGTGAGGAGCGATTAGCTATCACTCTCGTACGAGTCTGGTGTTTGTATGTGGTACACTGAATAGCAGTACATATGTCAGCGGCATCGTGCAGCCGGTCGTCCTGCCATTTTTTAGTGCGATCCCCGTTGCGATATTCCAGCAGGATAACACCCACTCACACTCCGCCTCGGCAAGTCAACATGCTCTTCAGGCTGTGCATCAATTCCCTTGGCCAACACGCTCTCCGGACTTGTCTCCATCAAACATGTCTGGGACTGGATCCGACAAAGACTGTTCCACGGGAACAGTCTTCTCTGAACTAGTCTTCTCAGCGACCATCTCTGAACTACAAGTCCAAGTTGAAAGCGCGTGGAATGCTATATACGCAGCGTGATATCCAGCATTTGTACGACGGATTGCATGCCAGATTGAAAGCTTGTATTGCTGCTCGAGGAGGTGCAACACCTTATTAAAATGTACCTCCTGTACACTGTAATACGCATTAAAAGATAAAATAAACTTCGAATTACTTCACACGTGTGGTGACTTTCCTTTATTAACACGTTGTTGCTACCACATAAATCTCATAGATGCAGCTGCAATTTTTAATGGTGTTCTTTTTTCACTTTCCGGTAGTGTATGTTTCGTGCCTTATATTTTTCTCAACAGTAGCTTTTACAACACCTTTAGAGGTTTATTTTTCACCGCACTCGACTTTTAAGCTATACGTCTTTGATCTTAGACCCACAAATTCCATTATTTGCTTCCCATTCATCTCGTCCTTCATCTTTCCACTCACTTTCTTGTTGGTTATACAGAAAAAGATTGGTGGAATAATCAAATGTATCAAATTTGTGTGTTCATGCAACATGTCTTTATAAACGCCATCTGTATGTATTTCATACGTCAACGAATCGGTAGCAGTAAACAGAAGTTTAACACGATCTTCATATTTCCTTCTGATGCAGTTATATAATGAAAGTCAGATCACAAGTAAGCCATATCTGTGAATCTATCTGAGATGTAAGATGACGGGAAGAGCAATGAAAATAGATTATCATAGTGATCCTTATTGCAATAAATTCACTTCTCGTGTGTTTGACAGTAAAGTCGTTCAAAAACTTTTATACGCTCCTATTAAAATTTTTAAAAATATCGATAAAAATATACTTAACATCCTTTTATACACTCCTATTAAAATTTCTAAAAATATCGATAAAAATATATTTAACATCCTTTTAGGAAGACAGGCCAAAGAGGAATGTATGGATAACTATGTAAGAGTACCCGTAAAAACGGATGGGCCTCTGCTGTAAGTAATACAGTTTCCTGCTGAGGACCCGAAGCAGTTGTTTGCCCAATAAATTCACTGCTGTACATCTTGTTGTCGTAGTGAGATTAACAGACGCACGCACGCGCACACACACACACAATCTGAAAACAAAAGTCCTTGATGTGAAACATTTCGCTAAGAGGGCAGAATAATTCATGAAATAAATAACGAACTACTTAAGACAAAATAAACCAATAAAATTATCTAGTAGAGGATAGAGACATAAAAGAAATGCATGAATAAAAAAGAGATCGGTAATTACTTTGAAAAATACATCATAAGCGTAATATGAAATAATATTCGATCGAATAACGAATACAATCAGCTTCGAATATTCCCTCTCTAACATACATTAAACCAAACAATTGTCCCCGAACGTCGTTAAATAAAAGTTCTCGAACGGGAAAAATGAATCCTCTATGAAAAGTTTGGTATAATAAAACAAGAAGAATTTTCAAAAACATACACTCAGTAAAATTTTGTGATGGGAAATGAAGCTGGCTGGGGAAACATGTCATCAACCAGAACAGCGATGTCGTCCAACACCAGAGCATACATAACTATTTATGGAGAAATTGTAAATAATATTAAAAACCTATGAGGCAAAACAAATTCTCTGGTAAAAAACCGTTCAAAATTTGAAAATTACCAGAAGGAAATAAGAGAAAGAAATATTCACAATATGTGGAATTGAAAGAAAAGTTTCCACAAGCATGTGTTAGATAAAAAAAGAATGATGAAACATTTGTGACGTCATCCATTCTGCGTACCGAGAAAGCATTGTGAGATACACTATCTACCAACAAGTACTTGGACACCTGTGATAGCAAAGGAAAACAAAGTTTATTCAGCTTCAATAGTTGGTGGAGCCTCCACGAGCGGCGATTACAGGTTCGACACTCCGGGGGCATACTCTCAACCAGCCGTTGTACGACGGCTAGCGGTATTTTCTTCCACTCGGCTTGGAGAAGACAGGTCAGTTCCTTCACCGATTTCGGAAGGTGGGGGCACCCCTTAAGTCGACGCTCCAACTCGCCCCAGAGGTGCTCGATAGGGTTAAGGTCCGAGCTCTGCATAGGCCAGTCCATTCGATTAACCCCATTGTCACCATACCAAGCCATGGCGGACCTCGCAACATGACAGGTGGCATTGTCATCCTGAAAGTAACATGGGTCCACCCCATAAAACTGCCACAACGTAGGAAGCGCATGGTCATCCATAATGGTGCAGTAAGTCTCGGCGTTAAGTCTACCAGGAATTGCGACTAAGTGTCCCGTGCCATACCAGGAGAAACGCCCCTATAGCATAATTCCACCGCCGCCAAACTTCACAGTTGGCCCAATACTTTCCGGCAAGAGACGTTCTCCAGGCAGACGCCAAACCCAGACCCTGCCATCCGAATGGTAGAGAGTGAACCTTGATTTGTCGCTCCAGAGAACCTGTTTCTACTGTTCAACGGTCCACTGTCGACGTTCTTTGCACCACGTTAGCCGAGCAGCGCTATTGGACTTGGTGATCAAAGGCTTGTGGGCGGCAGCACGTCCATGATAACCGAGCAGATGGGCTTCCTTACGGATGCTATTCATCGAAAGAACACTCCCGGATGCCTGTTGAAACTCCTCGCGCATGTGTCCCATCGATTTGGTGCGGTTCTTCCGAATTTCTCTGGCCAGCACCCGTCGGTCTCTAACTCCCAGTTTTGTCAGTCTGCCGGGTCGGGGCACATTCCGACAGTCACCTCTGATCTTCCACTTGTCAATCACGTAGGCCACTGTCGATTTTGGGTACTTCAACTCGCTGGATGTGTCACGTATGGATCGGCCATTTCTGTGATACCCGACGATTACACCTTTCTCGAAATCAGAGAGCTCCGAACTGCGTGGCATCTTGCATGCGACTGGTTGCGTTGTTGTTTCCCACACGATATTTAACGGCGGCGGCCGTCACGTGTATCAGGACCGCAGATATCGTCGATTGCAGGGGTGTCCAATTACTTGTTGGTAGACAGTGTACTAATTTAAGCATAACGCCAACTCCCTACTCCTGTGATGTCATCCACCCACATGTCATATTCATGCGGTTGCAATCTTATCTCCCAGCCCCTCTGCAACACCACCGTAACGTTATCAGCCCCACGCAATCATCCAAGATAGAGAAAGATAACCACATGTGATACTCCGCAATCCCATGTTATTCCACCTAACAAAGTAGAGAATCCGATACGTTAACATTGACCCTCCACTGCTACAGAAACCCCACCCCCTTCCTATACTACCAACCTCAACTAAAAACAAAATGATTTCTTGTGTTCCTTCATAGTTCTGCTTTTAACTAAGTGGGCTTTAATATTTGAAGAATTATATAACAAATTTCCTTTTTTTCGTCAGTCTAGTAAAATATGCTAAAACAAGAACAAAGGCTCGTGCGTTCCGACAGATGATTCATCCGTGAGAGGCATACAATTTCGTATGTTTTTCTGAATTTCACTACCTACATCAATCCAAACGAGAATTCTTTACAAAGAACACCAGGAAAAATCTCAGTAATGCATTCTCCCATCAGATAAAAAATACACTCATGTCCATAAATTAAGGATCACTTATATTTTCATAGCATATTGTACTCCAACAGAATTAGGAATAAAATAAAGGAGTAAACGAAGACGAAAAGGACATGTGCACACATAAATAAGCATGAATTTGTGCTTATTAATGAAGAAAATCGATAAAAGAACAAAACATACCATTTTTTGACATTGGCTCACAATAACTAAAATTGACAGAAAAAAAATATTTCTTTATGGATCATTTTGATAGGGTATATATCTGCTTCTGACTGCAATGCATGATTGGCATCGGTGGAACATGCTTTTCACGAGATTGCCCAGAAGATCCTGAGGGAGGTTTCTCCATTCTTCTTTCAGAGCCATCATCCTGTCTTTTTTGGTGTCATTTGGGGGATAGCGTTCTGCAATGCGCCTACCCCGAGAGTTCCAAGCATTTTCGATCAAATTCAAGTCGAGGGAGTACGCACGATACCCCATTCGATCGATCCCCCTCGCTTTCCAACTGTTCATCAACACATGATTATCGATAAGGACGGGCGTCGTCCTCCATACAAACGAAATAATTTTCCACAGTACCACGAAACAGCCTTACGTATTCTAAAAGGACCTCCTCTCAATAACACTGGGCATTCATTGACCCTTTCTTCAACAAAAGGAGCTTTGTACGCCCAATGATCATAATCCCAGACCGGACCAGTACCAAAGAATAACTATAAGAAGGTAAGGCTCAGCGAGACGTAACTAGCGCCACTATATTATGCGGCAAAGAATTACTACACAGAAGCCAACATTACAGGCTGATGCCGCAGGATGCCGAGCAGACTGAGTTAGACTGAGCATGCGTGTTTGTGTTCAAAGAATATAAACGCTTGTTTGTGTTGGCGTTTTGTTCAAAGGTTTTGTTGTTCTCATCTAGATCTGCGTTTATATTACAGCCATGAAATACACCCACTCCATTCCGATGAATAACAATTCATGGAATGGAGTGGATGAATAACAAGAACAAACTTGAAACCGTTTGAAACAAA
Source organism: Macrothele yani (assembly GCA_039090855.1). Lineage (NCBI taxonomy): Eukaryota > Metazoa > Arthropoda > Arachnida > Araneae > Macrothelidae > Macrothele > Macrothele yani. The sequence goes on along the minus strand of CM076995.1, from coordinate 133,437,460 downwards.
TATCCTGGAAAACCATTAAAACAACGTTTGCTGAAAAAAAAGCTATCGTTACGTTGAAAAAATTAATTTATCAATTATATGAAACTGACTTTTATGAAAAATACCTCGTAATATTGTAAAATGAAAGAGGGAAGCATTCGATTACACAATGCATACCAAACAAACAGCTTTAAGCATACACTCAATCGTGACAAATTAGTCCGGTCGGTAGAGAGCTCAGCTATCACGCCAACGGCCCAGGTTCGAACCTACTCAGATACGAACGAATGTTTTTCAGATCTGTTGAGAAAATTTCCCCAGCGCAGTGCGTTTAATTTACAAACTTCGGAAGGGTAGAAAAAAAAAATTGTAGCTTTGGGAAACTGCGGTTGTCTTTGCTTTTTTATTATTATGGCTACTACTGGGAAATTGGCGGACAGTGCTGGCCCAGCAAGACTGTTTTTGCTGGGTACCTAATGTTTACGTTTTGTGGGAACCCATTCCTTTGTTTTGCTACTGAAGCTTAGCTTCCTTTCCGTGAAATAGGCTTCCCGTCCCGTGTCTCCTACGCTTTTTGCGCCTGAATGTTAACTTTCCCGCAGAGCATCTGCTGCCGCATTACATGGTGGCGCTGCTGTCGCCTGTTTTACATTATCTCTACGAGAGTTGAGCTTCTTCACGCGAAGCTTTTATATTCTTTGCCAGTACTCCACCATGATATAGCCTTACATGTTATAAAATGACCTCCTCACAATAACGCTGGGAATTCATTGCACCTTTCTCCAAAATCAGGAGTTGTACTCCCATGATCATAATCCCAGACCAGAACATTACTCCACCATGAAACAGCCTTACATATTATAAAATGACCTCCGCAGAATAACGCTGGGCATTCATTTATGCTTTCTCCAACACCACGAGTTCTGCACACCCATTGATCATATTCCCAGACCGGACCATTAATCCACCACGAAACAGCCTTTCATGTTATAAAATGACCTCCGCACAATAACGCTAAGCATTTATTGAACCTTTCTCCAAAACCAGGAGTTGTACGCCCATTGATCATAATCCCAGACCAGTCCATTATTCCACCATCCTTTTGATGGTCAATTTTTGCGATATTTCCGGCTGAAAGACAATGCTGCCCAGCAAAAACAGTCTTGCTGGGCCAGAACTGGGCCATTGCTGGCAGCCAACACTGCCAGCAATGGCCCAGCACTATGTTGCCGCTGCCGAACCGTCAATAAAATGCCCGGGCGGCCAACAGAATGTCTAGCAGTTTAGGCCAACAGCTGGCCAACAGTTGGCGCCCTATCAGTTCTCATATGCCACAACAGGGCCATCAGTGGTCGATCACAGGCAGTAACTGCCACAAGTGGCTCTTCAGTGGCTCTGCAAGCGCGTGCCAGAAATGATGGCTAGCCTAATGTGGTCCGCTAGTGGGCCGGTAGTGGCAGCTAGCAACCACGTGATGTAACTGGTGGCTTGCCGAATCTTGTCCGCCAATTTCCCATTAGTAGACATAGTAATAATAAAAAAATGAAGGACCACTGCAGTTCCCCAAAGCTACATTTTTTCTTAACTTACGAAACTTGTGAACTAACGCACTGCGCTGGGGAAATCTTCTCAACAAACCGGGAAAACGCCCGCTTCCATCTGAGTAGACTTGAACCAGGGACGTTTGCGTGGTTTTCCGTGCTCGCGCGTATGCTTGAAGCTATCTGTTTCGTATGCAATGTGCAATCGAATGCTTCCCTCTTTCAATTTGCAATATTGCGAGGTATTTTTCATAAAAGTCAGTTTGATATAATTCATAAATTAATTTTTTCAACGTAACGATAGTTTTTTTTTTTTTTTTTTACCTTAAGGGAACTTCACTCATTTTCAAGGAGTGTACATACTTAGAGTCGCTTTCCAAAGTTTTGTACCGTTCTTGTCGTCTTGAAAAGAGATTGTTGAATAAATATATATTTACCCGGGTTCATGTCACATTCTGTTACATTTTTAACGTTGTGTCTTTCGTTTCCGTTGTCCAAAGCTACATTTGTTTTAAAGAGGTAAGATATTTTATTTTACTTCTCGTTATTTTTAGAAGCGAATTCCTCCCAGTCTTGTGTATTCAACTCATGGATGGGTACACCACATAGCGATGCTTTTTCTTTCTTTCAAATAATTAATAAATTTTGTACGCGTATAATTCTTTTTTTTTTTTTTTTTACAAACGTTGTTTTAATGGTTTTCCAGGACATTTGTTTCAAGCGGTTTCAAATTTTTCTTGTTATTGATCCACTCCATTCCATGAATTGTTATTCATGGGAATGGAGTGGGTGTATTTCGTGGCTGTAATCTAGTATTTCACGGCTTAATCTGATATCTCCGTCGACGTAAAATTTCATTAGGAAATTAATTCGCCTCTCTACATATGGATTTTTTTCTTAACATCCACTAAAATAACACAATGGCGATAACGTCGTCTTCAACTAACTGGTACCATGAGAGACACAGCAAGTGTTGCTTCTGCGCATGCGCAGTCCCGTTGCTTCCACCTGCTGTTGGGGGTTGCATTGGTTACCAGCAACGGGTCACTAGTGGCGCTTGCTTGGAGGCCCACAATTCACGGCGATGCTGCAGGGCCATCAATGGCTCGCCAACTGATAGCACTGCCACCAACGGACCACTACCGGGCCGTGAGCGGAAGATTTCAACCAGCAGTGACCCATCACTGCCAGCTGGTGGCCAGCAGTTTCCCAGCACTTGTGTTTTTGCTGGGTGGGTTCTCGTCAGATGTATTGCCGCATAGAGTCAGGCAAGAAACCAAATTGGATTTCGTCTGTGAACAGAACATTGGCCCATTGCTCATCATTCTATGTGGAGTGTTCATGACACCATCAGTAGTGAGTTATTTACGTGCTGGGAACAATGGAACAATATTTGTAAGTTTGAAAATTTTAAATATATTGTATTGTAATATTTTTTATATTTGTAAGCTTGTACAGGTCTTCAGGCACACAACACGAAATTATTCAAATGCCTCGACACGGTCCGACGTGATATTTTGGAACCCGTGCTTGATTCCAGCTGTTTTGCTACCTTGCCAGCATTTATTCAGAGAGGTCTTTTAGGCGTTACAATAATATAACGATTATATGATGGAGTAGTTTTCTGTGATCGACCACTGCTGAACCTTCTGGTATCTATTCCATCTTCAGAAAATTGCTTGCCGCCTCGGTAGCGCAGTGGTCTAAGCGATGGCCTCTGATCATTCGTCCGAAAGGGGTCCGGGTTTGAATCCCGGTGAGGCATGGATGTTGTGTTTGTCTTACGGCACTGGCTCTCTCCCTTCCCTGGAACCAGTGACCCAAAATTAGGGACGGGCGACTGCTTATAGTCCATTGAGTTGCTCACGGTGGTCGTTAAACCTCCAATCCAAAAAGAAAAAAAAAATTGTTTCCAGAAACTGCTTCGTTGCGTCTTTTGTTGTCCGCCCTCCAATTTACCAACAATCCGACCACGGGTAATCATCCAGATGAGTTCTTTTAGATATACTGCAAGTCGTCATAACAACAAAAAATAACAGATCCACACTTCAGCACCTACAAAACAAACGATTTCTTCTCATTCAACCATCAGTTGTTATTGCTGATCCACTGTACTGAGCTGTCACGTGATTTCTGACAGTTTGCATATGGCCAAACACTCACCTTACGTGTTTAGATGACGTCAAACTGTTTTGACCGCTAAGCGACAACCTGCGAGTCTGAAAGTTCGCTTTTTGTGATTGATCCTTAATTTTTGAACATGAGTGTAATTACAAGAATATTTACGCTACGTAGAGAGAAACAAACCATCAAAGCAAATAAAATTTCTTGTAGAATATCTGTCAAGCTTACAAATATTGCATATAAAAAGTAATTTTCTTTCTGTCCGTTCCTTAGAAACATCGTGGAAAATACTCGAGGGTATAAACATTTAAGTCAAACAGAAAAACAACGCATTTGGAAAAGTAGAAAATGTTAAAGTATGTGGTTGTATCTGTGAAACGCGTAAGAGATGGAGGTACGGTCCATGTGCAGACAGACTCATAAATAAAACCAGAAGTGAACCGCTTTTCCGCATAAGTATGTCGATATTTCTTTTTCGTGAAAGAAACAGGACACCGCACTCATCCGCCCCAGCAATTCACGAATACATCACGTGTTTTTTTTTTCACCAACCCCAAATTTAAGAATTCAGTCGTAAGTTCTTAATTTCCGTCAAATTTAGAATTGATATATTATATATAATTTTTAATTTTATTAAACAAGCTTTTCTACATTTAAATATTTATTCAGAATAAAAAACATTTCTGTAACACACTTTACTTACTATAAATTAAATGACTTCGTAAAGCGAAAAGTTCGTTGAAATCCAAGGACGAAGTAATTTGTGCCTAGCATGTTTGCAAAAACAAATTTGTCACGTCCGTAAGAGTTGGCAATGTAGTTCAGAGCCATCTTGCTTGCAAGAAAAGCAAATTTTTCCTGAGGAACTCTTTTCACGCCTTGCGTTATATTCGCCACGTAATTCTCTGGAGTTCTGTTTAATGTGTCCAAAAACATTTTGGTTTCTGGCTTCTTCTGCAAGTAAAAGAGCAACAAAAGAGCTCGAGTTCATTCAATCTCAAATCATCAGAAAAGAAAAAAAAAAAAAGAATCTTACCTGAAATACCCCAAGTTGCCTTTCCAGTGCGGCAGATATAAAAAGTGAGAAATTACGTGGCTTAGCTATTACACTTCTCACTAGTATCTACATGCATCAGATTTTCTCCAAGTTTTGCGAGAAAATAAAATTTTCGAAAGGGTTTTAGTCTCAAGTGTGTCGCAATACATATGCAATTTTTTTTCGTGTAGTTTTAATGTTGCCGGCGTAGACAAAGACTTCAGATTATATTCCTGAATACAAAGTAATGAGCCAGCGAGGTAGCCATAAGAATATCGATGGCGATTTTATATCATTTTACCATATATCTCGCATATTTCTGTTTTTAGATGCTTCTTCTCATTACACTATGAAATCCTTACTAGGGTTTACCTCTTCTTAATTCCTACTTGAAAACGTAAAGTAAGAAAATTCTAATTTTCGACAAAATACATATCCTCAACCCTTGATTTAGGATTAGCCGTAAGTTGCTTTGTATTCAAAAAGAGAAGCTACTGGATAACTTTATTTAATTTTTAAACCCTTTTCAAAATATAAATAAATATATACAGGATACTTCTAAATTATTTGGCCAAATTTTGGGAACTTCTTCTACCATCCGTTCCGGTGAAAAAAGTCATGAAAATAGAGCCAGAAACGCTTTCTTCAGAGATATAGCAAGTTGTTGGAGTACGAAATGCCGCGTAACAGCGTTCCCCGTGCACTACATGAGACTTTGCTAGGTACGATGCAATGGAAATGAACATCATCTGCATGTCACTTGGTTCTGGGAATGAATAAAAATGCGTGACTCAATCGTGCAGCTGCAATATGCGATAAAGCAACTTAAGGCTGTCTTTGAATGAGTATTATGGTTCAGCTTCTGCGATAGATGGCGCAAAAAAATCACTCCTTCGGCGTGGCTTTTACTTCTTGAGGGACTGTCCCAGAAGTTGGCGTCAGCGAATCACTTCAGACCTCGCCATATTCAGAATGGAAGCGGTCTATCGTTGGTTCCAGAATGAGAAGACAAATTATACGCTGTTACATTTTAAGCAGTGACGTTATTTGAGGGCGGGGCCTAGTATGTAGGCGGAGTTTCTATAGCTTAAGTTCAGGCGTTCTCTGCTAATGTACACAGTTTCGCTTCGAAAAATGAACGTACAGTAGGATTTAAGATGATTTATGGGAGACAAGATTTCAGTCTCACTTTTGGCCCCATTTAATTATTTGTATTTGGCTTAGTTAATTTTAAAAAATCAGACAGAAGTGAGATATTTCGCTTCTTCCAAACGGAAACACTTTTAAACCAACTTATTGAACCATCTAGCATCCAAATTGGAATACTTTCGAGTCAGATAAATTGAATTTAAAAAAATTCTAACAACTTTTTCGGAATAATAACTGTTGCACGTATTAGCTATAGGTCGTTTTTATTTGTTCTCAAAATTTCAAACACTACAAAGTAATAGTCTTCAAGAAAATGTGTACAAAAGAATTTGCATTCCAGATATAGGATAGAATTTCCCTTACACTCATTCAAAGACTGCTTTACGTGAATCAACAGTCGTTTCGCCAAGCAGTCATATTAGACGGCTTTAAGTGCAAATGAATGAGTAACATAGTTATTATTATCGATTAGGTTTCTGGAACTTTGGCCATGCAGACTAGGTTTACTAACGCCGAATGGGATGACATTCATTTCACTGCGTAGTAGCGAAGTGCTACGTCTCTAAAGGATGGCTCCTGAGAGATGTCCTTCCAAAGTTACGTTTTCCGCCGTCCATCAGCGTGTACGAGAGGAAGAGTAGAGCCTAAACTACAGGGTTATCAAAACCTCGCGCTCTTTGAACTCCAAAGCACTGCGTAAATGAGTGAAATTATTTTATTTCTTATTTCAGCCGACAGATGGCATAACTACATTGTCTTGAAAGCTGTATTTGATTTCTGAAAGCGTTCGCTGTACCAGTTGACGCCGTTATCGTTTGTTTCTTGCGCGAGTAACATACCGTTTTCCCAAAGCCACTGTGTGTATATAATTGAGCGACATTTCGCTCATCGATCGTATGTAAAAGCATCAGAAGCATTTCATGAACAATATCCGAATGTTTTGCCACCTGATAAGAGAACTATCGTTCGTCTTGTAAAGCGTTTTTGGGAAAAAGAAGTGTCTTCTACAGAAAGCGGAGTGGACGACCGTCTATTTTAAACGACGAACAAATGCAAGATGTGCAGACCAAAATGATGTTTTTTACAACCAAACGTTTACGGAAACTTCCCATTCAGACAGAATTATCTTATGGCAGTGGGCAGAGAGCTGTCAAACAACTAAACCTGCATCCATATCGTCTTACTCAGTAGCTGAATTGAGTGGGCCAAAATGGAGTGAGTGAACGTGATAATGTCTTCTTCACCGATCAGGGGAGTAAGAGGGGTTTGGATAAAACAAAAAACGAAAATTTCCTGAAAAGTCTCGCGTATGTAAGAAGTACCGAAAGTAATGTCTAACGTTAGGTAATACTTTCTTATTACAACAAACAGGCTTCATTTGCATGTGTTTGCACATCTATTGTTCCAACTGACCGTTCAGAATAAACACAGGCAGACGGTGATTAAACCAAGAATTTGAAAATACATATGGTAGTTACAACATGAGCGTGCAGATTTCCCTTTAATTGGCGTAAGAGTACAAACTAAAAAAACTAGAACGCTAGCTTTCACCGCAGAAGACGGGCGGTTTCATCAGGCTAATGCTTACAAGTTTGAGTACAGAATCATACAGAGAAACTTTAAACTAAAACAAACAGAAAGAAGAAAGATCACACCAAATTTTCAGGTGTAATAAGCACGTCTTTTGAATCCGTTCTGACGCAAATTAAATTTATCGAAGCTATTCAAAGTCAATGGAACCGGTATGGAAAACAATAGTATCTGACGGAAGAAATAAGTTTTTCAATCGGGTTTTTAATCCCTCAAATATTGCTGTAAACGGAATCGTGAGCGTATGAACTCTTAGAAACAGAGATATCGACAAAAATAAGATGTGACTTTACGTCCCCTGGTGGGAAAACCATGCATTATTTTAGGAAGAAAGTGTTCTCAAAAGGTTTTTCCATATGAGCACTATATGTCCAAGAAAAAAAAATTTAGTCGAGTTTTCAGGAGCTCAGATTTTGCTATAAATACATCAGAAGCAGAAATTAACACTTATGACCCCTGATGACCAAACCATTCTTTACCAAACATTAGAAATTTTATGAAAATATTTTTCATCAGGTCTTGTATGCGATACACGAACAATGTTTCAAATCGGAGTTTTAGGAGCAAAAAACGCAATTTACCTTTGTGTGCCTTAGTGGAAAGTCTATTATTTACTTGAAAATTTTGAATTTATAGGGAAAATATTTCGCATCGGAAACAATATTCAACAAAGAAAGAATATTTCATATCGGACTTTTATTAGAAGTAGATATATTGACAAAAATAAGATATACATCTACGCCCTCAGGCGTAGAAACCATGCATAATTTCAAGAAGAAATTGTTCCTGAAAGGCTTGCGACATGAGTAGTATCGGTGAACAAACGACTTTTTTTTCAATCGAGAATGTGGAAGCTTATATTTTGCTGCAAATACATCAGACGCTGAAATTAAGACTTACGTCACCTGGTGGCCAAAACATTTTTTACAAAAATTAGAAATTATGTGCAAACGATTTCTCATCATGAGCTGTATCCGGTGCAGAAAGATTTTTCAAATCGGAGATTTAGAAGCAGAGATTAGGGGGAAACGCAATTTACCTTTACGCCCCTAGCGGAAAGTCTATGAATTACTCGAAAATTTTGAATTTATAGGAAAAACACGTTATACTAGAAGCACTATTCAACAAAGAAGGAATTTTTAAATTGAACTGCTAGAAGTCGAGATATTGACAAAAATAAGATGTATATCTACGCTCCCTGGCGTAGAAACCGTGCACTATTTTAAGAAGAAAATGTTTCTAAAAGGTTTGTTGACATGACTAGTATCGGGCAACAAACGACATTTTTTTCAATCGAGAATTTAGAAGCTCATATTTTGCTGTAAATACATCAGAAGCGAAAATTAAGATTTATGCCCCTTGGTGGCCAAACCATTTTTTTACAGAAATTAGAAATTATGTGCAAACGATTTCCCATCAGGAGCTGTATCCGGTGCTGAAAGAATTTTTCAAATCGGAGATTTAGAAGCAGAGATATAGGGGGAAACGCAATTTACCTTCAAGCACCCTAGCGGAAAGTCTATGAATTATGTTAAAATTTTGAAATTATATGAAACACATGTCACACTGGAAACACTATATAAGAAAGAAAGAATTTTCAATTCGGACCTAGAAGTAAAGATATTGACAAAAATAAGATATACATCTACGCCCCCTGGCGTAGAAACCATGCACTATTTTTAAGAAGAAAATGTTTCTAAAAGGTTTGTCGACATGCGTAGTTTCGGTCTACAAACGACATTATTTTCAATCGAAAATTTAGAAGCTCAGATTTTGCTGCAAATACATCAGAAGCGGAAAATAAGATTTACGCCCCTGGTGGCCAAATCATTTTTTTACAAAAATTAGAAATTATGTGCAAACGATTTCCCATCAGGAGCTATATCCGGTGCGGAAAGAATTTTTCAAATCGGAGAATTAGAAGCAGAGATATGGGGAGAAACGCAATTTACCTGTACGCCCCCTAGCGGAAAGTCTATGAATTACTTGAAAATTTTGAAACTATATGAAAAACATGTCGCATGGAAAACACTATCCAACAAAGAAGGAATTTTTCAAATCGGACTCCTAGAAGTAGAGATATTGACAAAAATAAGATATACGTCTACGCCCCCTGTCGGAGAAACTGTGGTATATTTTAGGAAGAAAGTATTCCGAAAAGGTTTATCGATGTGAGTGGCATCAGTCCACAAAAGAATTTTTTCAATCGATATTTTAGAAGCTCACATTTTATGGCAAATACATGGGAAGCAAAAATTAACGCTTACGCCCCCTGGTGGCCAGAGTATTCTTTACCAAAAATTCGAAATTATATGCAAAAGATTTTCCATCAGATGTATCCGCTGAAAAAAAAATTTTCAAATCGGACTTTTAGAAAAAGAGTTATCGGGAAAAATGTAATTTACTTTTACGCCCCTAGCGGAAAATCTATGCGTAGTTTGAAAAAGAAACTATATCTAAAATACTCTTCGACATAAAGGGAATCGAAAGATAAAATAATTTTCTCAATCGGATGTTTAGAAGCAAATATGTGGAATAAAACGTATTTTTTAATTCCACATCATCAGCATTTACGCCCTCTAGCGGCGAAATTATACATCGTAAAAAAAAAAACGAAATAAAGGATCTTCATTCGCATATTTCAAGCTTCCTACTGCAAAAATAATTTTTCAAATCTGACTAATAGTTGCAGAGATACCGTGGGTAGAGACGGACGGACTGACGGACGGACGGACAAACCGATAATATAAGCACGATCTTTTTTTACAAAAGACGTGCTAAAATCACGTAATAAATACGTTATGAAAATGTACTCAACCTCGTAAACATTAGCCTGATAAAGCCGCCCGTCTTCAGCGGCGAAAGCTAGCGTTCTGTGTTTTTACGCTTTCCAACCATAGGTTGAAGAAGTGTATATGCTCCAGCTTATTCCGTCCGTCTGCCCGCACGGTAACTCGCGTAAAAATGGTTCGACTTAGATGAAATTTTAGTATGTGGTAGGGGACCACCTGGGGACGAACCCTATTGAAAATGGGATTCATGGGATCAAAGGTCACGACATAGCAGAAGGATCAATTCCATTGCCCTTATGCTTCATAATTTGCGTAAATATGTTTCGATTTCAATGAAAGTTTAGTATGTGGTAGAGACCACCTGCGGACAAACCTTATTGAAAATAAGTGAAGTGGGGTCAAAGGTCAGGACATAGAAGTGGGATGCATTCCATTGCCCTTATGCGTTATAACTTACGTAAAAAGGGTTCGATTGAGACAAAACTTTATCATGTTGTTCCAGAAGTATACTTTACCGGTTCTGTTGAATATCATCGAAATGCGGTCAAAGGTCAGGTCATAGGAGCGAGATTTATTCTACAGCCATTATCCTCATAACTTGAGTAATAATTGGAGTTATGATTTCTGGAATGTTGGAAAGCGTATCATAAACAATGCATTGCATGATTTTACTGACTTGTAATATTTATGAAGACCATTTGAGTAGCTCGTAGTTTTACACTAAAACCCGTGAGGCGTGACTGATGTCTAATTCCTTCTCTAATTTGGACGCAAAACTTTATAAATCACCAGATATTCAAGTTCACCAGGGGTTAGACCATTTGGCAGACGTGAGACGTGTTTTTATCGGCACGAATAAGAAAGCATAGAAGAAACAAGTTTTGGGAGACCGCCGTCTTTTATTGCGCGGTCGGAATGAAAACTATTAAGTTCAAAACAAATGTAACAGCGACGTGTTGCTAAAGCGCCTTTTTTACGCTTTCCAACCGTAGGTTGAAGAAGCGTATATGCTCCAGCTTTGTCCGTCTGTCCGCACGATAACTCGCGTAAAAATGTTTCGATTTCGATGAAATTCTAGCATGTGGTAGGGAACCACCTTGGAACGAACCCTATTGAAAATGGGACAAATGGGGTCAAAGGTCACGACATAGGAATGGGACCCATTCCACTGCTCTTATGCGTCATAACTTGCGTAAATATGGTTCGATTTCAATGAAATTTTAGTGTGTGGTAGGGGATCACCTGGGGACGAACCCTATTGAAAATGGGTGAAGTGGGTCAAAGATCACGACATAGGAGCGGCATGCATTCCATCACATCTTATTAAAGGAGCAATTTTTGTATATATGTAAATTTTATTTTGAAAACGGCTCTAAGGATTTTGATGAAAGTGGTTAACCTACCGTTTACTGGTACTAAAAATCGCTTTAGCTTGATCTCGACTTCGGAAAATTCGTTTAGTGTGTTAAATAACCACCACGAGTTACCACGTTTTTAGTGTCATGACGTCGTCCTACTAATGTTTCCCATTCTTAGAAATCTTATGACATCACACTGCCGCGATCAACTCGCGATTGAGATGTTGGCGCGCTGTCACGCCATCTGCCTCATTACGTCACGTGTTGGTTGTTTGGGGATCCTATTAAAGTTTTATGATGTCACATTCTCGCGACCATCTGCTTCATTACGTCACGCGTTGTATGCGCATCACGCATTACTTCTAACTTATGTTCTTCCAGAACAAAAAGTGATTTGTACCAGCTGCTTGGAGTTGATGCGTAGTACAGTATAAGCCGCGGAACGCTGATTTCGCATGTTGTTTCCTTCAAAATTTAAACTTAAAGTGGACATTAAGTAATTTTGCTTCCTATACTTCCAATGGGCAAACTTTTGTACACATTTTCTTCACAATTAATGCGTTCCCAAGGATGAAAATTTGAACATCGATTAAAATCGCTTCATTTTATAACTTGGAATACTTAATATTTTCTAAAACATAACCATAATTATGCAATCCAACATTTGTTTGTCTACTGACGTCATCAAAGTACAGGTCGCGCCATCTTTTTTCTGGTTTCAACACCACCAAAGGAAATGTTTTTGATTTTTAATATAATTATGGCTATGTTTTAGAAAATATTAAGTATTCCAAGTTATAATATGAAGTTATTTTAATCGATGTTAAAATATTCATCCTTGGGGACACACTCATTGTGAAGGAAATGTGTACAAAATATTTTCCATTGAAAGTATAGGAAGCAAAATTACTTGACGTCCACTTTAATACAGTATTTTTTTGTTACATTTTTGAATAGTCACTTGATGACGAGCGTATTCGCTGTGCTAAAATATGATTAGTTCATTTTTATTAATTACTATTAACAGAGTGTCACGTGGATGTTAAAACAATATAAAAAATGTGGCTGGTCGACCCCCTACGAAACGTGCAGGTTTCAACTTTAATAAGAATAATACGGCACTGTTTGAACAAGAACAAGCGGAAGAAGTAAAAATGGAACAGCTTGGACATTCAAGAGCCGATGGTTTCCGATCACTTTCCGATCTCGAAACACATGACCTTCCATTCGAAGAAGATCAGCCTACAAAAAGATTATTTCGAGCAGCTAAGGCGAGGAGCATGGAAATGATGTCCGACGTTATTATAACCCTCAATGAATCTATATCGGAAGAAAACCTCGAACAAATGCGGCGAATAAATAGAGAGCGATGAAGAACCAATGTTACCATGGGGTTCGATGAAGAACCCCATGTTAACATTTTTCGTTTGGTGTTTCATGTTCGGAAATAATAAAAACAATTTAAAAAAATTTCTTACTCTAACACAAATAAAAAATTATGATTCATCTTTGTTTTGATGTTTATTCTAAATTAATTTGTCTCTAATTCGTCTATCATTATTAATCTTGATGGTTTAGACTTAGCAATACAATACTTGGAAATAACATATCAAAATATAATTTTTTGTGCCCTCATCCCCCCTTTACCCGAGTGATGCTCTGTGTTCCTGATATTTGCCCTTATGCGTCATAACTTGCGTAAAAATGGTTCGATTTCGATGAAATTTTGGTATGTGGTAGGGGACCATATGGGGTAAACCCGATTCAAAATGGGTGAAATGGGGTCATTGTCCCCAGGACATAGGATCGGGATCCATTCCATTGCCCTTATGCGTTATAACTTACGTAAAAATGCTTCGATTGAGACAAAACTTTATCATGTTGTTCCGGAAGTATACTTTACCGGTTCTGTTGAATATCATGGAAATGGGGTCAAAGGTCAGGTCATAGGAGCGAGATTTATTCCACAGCCATTATCCTCATAACTTGAGTAATGATTTCTGGTATGTTGGAAAGCGTATCATAATCAATGCATTGCATGATTTTACTAACTTGTTTAGATTGTAGTCTTACGTCAATTAAAGGGAAATGTGCACGCTTGTGTTGTAAATATTCTTGGTGTATTTACGGCCTATTTTTTTTTCAAAACCTTAAAATATGATATTGTCTGATGCCTTTGTCGGAAAGGCGACTTCGATGGCTTTTATTTCATTCAATCTTTGTTACAGGGTCTTTGTCAACAGGTGTGCCATTGGGCCGAATAGATGAAATTTTCACGGTGCCAAATCTTATGTGTGAGGAAAATGCAAGGCTTGTCTATTTTTGAAGGCTCCTGATTTGTAGCAAAAGACATGGGAGGGCGTCTTTTGGCTCAAATCTTTGTACAGTGAATCGATTCGAAATGTTATTGCGATATTGTCTTCCTGGAAGCTAACCAGAGCTTCACGAATATTTTGCTGCTGCGGGTTATGTTCATTTTTGGATCATGCTCCAGAAAAATTGTGAGATGACAGCCTTTTCATTCCAGTGACCTGTAATATAATTATCTTCTGTACTATTTGTTGGGTTTTAAGATTCGTCGAAGTGCTGTGCTGTCGCTGCAACGACTTGCCTCTGGATGATACAGATGGGCTCAAATGTCGTTAGCTGATTGAGAACCTTGAAAGTTCGGTTCCTAAAACATCTCGCTGTTACTAAACTTCAGATTAAATGGGAAAAGCATGCTTACGAGCTCGCTGCGCCTCAAACAATATTTTCTACCTATAGTACAGTAAAACAATGTCAGAGCAAAGAAAGAAACTATGTTCAAAATTAAACTCGAGGACATTTAAATGAGTCTCTGGAGATTTAGTACGCAGACTTCAAATTTCATTTACCACTACCTCAGTCTTTGAACCTCGGGACAATACATGAGTGTTCCTTGCCTTTTGGGGCTGGTTTTCTCCTTTCCCTGGAACCAGTCATTCTAAATTATGTGTAGTTGACTTCATGTAGACGTACATGCTCATACAGGTAATTAAATACAGAAACGTGAAAAACATTCTGTAAACATTCAGAGCTTTGCACCGTTTGATTCTTAGAACAGTTTTGCACACAACCATATGCCGTGTATACAGGGTCACCTCACATTATTGTGACCACCTCCTACTTTTGACGTAAAACAGCACGTAACCAATGCTTGGAGGGTATATAAGGTGTGCTGTAGGCAATCTGAAAACATAATACTCGTTGCTGTCATGGATAAAAGGAGCGATTTATCAGATTTGCAAAGAGGGGTGATTATCAGCTTTCAGAACAAGGGTGGCAATATTTCTGAAACAGCACAGTTTGTGAAAACTGTTCGCGTGCTGCTGTGGTTAAGGTGTATCGTGATTGAAGAAATGGCACTACTGCGAATAAGCTATGTGAAAACTGCTGAGCACCACGTGCTACTGATGTGAGAGGTGAACTTCGGCTTCGAAGGTGCATGAGGGCCGATTGACATGCTACAGTGGAGCAACTCACTGGCCGAATGAACCAGGGGAGCTATCGGAAGTGTGTCTAAAACGACAGTTCAGCGAACCCTGCTGCGTATGGGGCTCCGATGCAGACGGATGGTCATTGCACCTATGTTAACGAGGGTGCATTGGCAGAAAAGGCTTACATTTGCACTTCAGTATCGGAATTGGACCTCCACTAATTGGCAAAGGATTACCTTCTCCGATGAGTCACATTTTCTGCTTCAGCGAACAGATGGACGTTGGCATATACGGAGA
This sequence comes from Macrothele yani, assembly GCA_039090855.1. Classification (NCBI taxonomy): domain Eukaryota; kingdom Metazoa; phylum Arthropoda; class Arachnida; order Araneae; family Macrothelidae; genus Macrothele; species Macrothele yani. Next base: position 133,422,136 of record CM076995.1, on the reverse strand, counting down.
GAAACATCGGAGAACAAACACTCTTCATCCATTGCTGGAAGACCACAAGCTGGTGGGAACAGTGTTATAGTCTGGGGAATGTTTTTGCGGTATTCTTTGGGTCCAATCATACCTGTGGAAGGCACTATGGACGAATTCGTTATGAATCCATCCTTGCAGACCACGTACACCCATACATGCTTATTGTCTTTCCTGGGGCGGATGGGATCTCCCAGCACGACAATGCGACGTGCCACACAGCTAGAAATGTCCGAGAATGATTGGAAGAGTACGATGAAGACTTCAAAGTACTTCCCTGGTCCCCTAATTCCCCAGCCCAATTGAGCCTCTGTGGGACCACATCGATCGTGTTGTTTGCTCTATGGATCCTCCACCACGCACCCTCCAGAAGCTATCAGATGCACTGCAGTCAGCATGGCTCCACATACCTGTGAACACCTTCCAGCATCTTATTGAGTCACTCCCAGCCCGTCTAGCTGCTGTCTGAGCAGCACACGGTGGTTACTCTGGATATTAGTTGTTGGTCACAATAATGTGACTTGACGGTGAATTAGGCAGGTGTTCATCATGTTTTCGCTCTTCAGTGATCGTAATTAAAGGCCTCCTATTCAATGCTGTCTAGAGAGATATTTAGCAGTCCAAATGCAACCAAATTTGGTATGATGACATTTTCGTTAAAAGAAAATATTGCCAAAACTCACTACTGCGGCACTTGTGACAGCTACAAGCAGCGAAAAAGCAGTTTCATTTACATAAACACACGTATATAATTTATTAGTACTATACTTGTGGTTTTAAGATGCAATAAAAATAGCAACGTTTCTCACAATAAAATCGTAATTATACATCGACTGTACTTTGGAAGAGCGTTTGGTTCGGCATCATTAAGACCAATGGCTAGGAAAAAGCATCATCAGGACGAAGCCATTCGTCCTGATGATGCCGAGCCAAACGCTCTGCGAAACTATAGTCAAAGTATAATAAACATTTTATTGTGAAAAACGTTGTTATTTTTATTGTATAATCACACGTGTTGCAACCAAGTTCGGGGTGTAAAAGTGGACACAACTTCTGAATGCCATTTTTATCAGCTACGATGGCCATTACCATGCCGGAACGCGCGTTTCTTGCGAAGCTGTTTTATGCTGCTGCACTTCGGGAATTTCGTCGTCGTAAGAAATTATGCCGAGGACCATTGACTCCACAAACTCTCAGGAGAATGATCACTCGATTTGAGGAAACCGGACATCTACGAATTAAACCCGGTTGAGGGAGCAAACCTATCACTTCACAAGTCGTTGAAGATGTTGTTACAGCTGTTATTGAATAGCCAATGAATAACTTTTAACGCACCAGAAGTGCACGTGCAGCGTTGCGGCTGTTGGTTGTATCCTATGGCACAGTGTGGTTAGGTCTTCCCTGTGATTTCCGGTTGTGGGGACATGTGTGGTTTATCAAGGACATGTTGCGAATTTGGTAGCCTTGAAAGACATTGCACGCGAGAAGCATCACAGAGAATCAGCTACGGTCGGCCGTTCAACACAGTGTTCATCGTTTTTAGGCTTTACAACTTCAGAATGAAGACCCCACTGAGCAGTATCACTTGCATTGTTAAGGTTAGTATATGTGCGTAGTATGAGTGTCTTGTACCAATAATTTTTTTATTGTTGCAGGGCCACAAGTGCCATAGTGGTGAGTTCGGGAATTTTTGTTTACTACGGAAATGCCTTTCCTGTGTCCTGAAATGTCACCGCACCAAATTTGGTTGCACTTGGCTGCTAAATATCCCTCTAGACTGCGTTGAATAGGGGTACTTTAATTGCTCCCGCCCGGTATGTATACATACACTATATTGACAAAGTCACCGGACACCCCTTAAAAAGCAAATGAACAGATCCGCTTCGTTGTTACGATGCACGGTACAGCTGCAAATGTTATAAAAACCAGCCTGCAGCTGACCGCGATCATATTGCACTGTGAGGTTGAGTGAAAATGTCGCGGCGGGAGAGAACTGGCTTTGAGAAAGGAAAGATTATTGGGTGTTTTATTAGTGGGTTGTCCATAAAGGAAGCCGAGAAGCGTTTAAACATACCCAAGTTAACTGTTTTGGGTGTACTGAATAAGTGGAAGACACATGGCGTGCCTGAAGCAGCAAAACGTACCAGCAGACCAAAGAAAATCAATAAGAGAGGACGTCGAAGTCTCAAGAAAGTCGTTACAGCTAATCGATGGGGTACTGCACAAGATCTCAGTGTGCAGGTGTGTAAAAATGCTGGAACTTCGGTATGTACACGTACCATTTGCAGAGAATTTCATTCCATGGGTTACCGTGGTCGCTCGGCTGCTCATAAGCCTTTCATCTCCACTTGGAATGTTACTCGTCGTTTAGCATGGTGTAAAGAACATTTATCGTGGACCGCAGATCAATGGAAACGGGTCCTATGGACTGATGAATCAAGATTCACGATCCATCAGTCTGATTGCCGTGTGTGGGTATGGCGGCAACCAGGGGAACGCCATTTACCACAGTGTACTGTTCCTACGGTCAGGTTCGGAGCTGGCAGTGTACTCGTGTGGGGGTATTTCTCGTGGTATGGTCTCGGCTCACTGGTTATCGTGGACAAACCTGTTAACCAGAACGTCTACCTCGATATTCTGGACAATTACGTCCTACTGTGGCTTTCAAAGAAAAAATTGTTTATTGATAAACCAGAGAGGAGGGTACAGAAGGCCTGTATTTCCAGTGCCAACAGAAACATAATTGACGACATATGTACAGTGAAGATGACAAATTTACAGATGCTGATGTGCTATATACAATGGCAATAAAACATAGTAGTTGAGTATCTTCACAGATGTAAGTTGAGCTACAGAAATGACCGACAACAATGGTGCATGAGTAATGCACGAGAGATACACAGTGAAGAATTAATATGAACAATTCAAGTAGAAAAGTGTAACAAAGATAAAGGTATAGTTATAATACTATGTACAATGTAGTGATGCACTGGGTAGGTGCCTACGAAAGGCTAATATCATATGAGCAAGAAATATTAATAATATGTACATGTGTGGTAATAGAATGGTTGATGTCAAATGGAAAGTGTAAAAGGCAATGTGATAACATGAATAAGTAGAGTACAACGGTAAACGCTTTGTGGCGAATGTCACAGGTAAGAACTTTACAAGGTGCAAGTGATACAAGTAAAATTACAAATGGCAAAATAATAGAGAACAGTTCTCAAAGAAGGAGTTGTAGATGTACTGAGGGATCAGTAAACCAGGTTCGATTTGGTGACCAAACCCGGAAAAAGCGACGTTTCTGAGAGTCAGTTGAGGCAGACACATATGCGAGGCACAATCGCGACAGAAGCCTGTTGCGGAAGATACAACACATGGCATTCTACAATTCAAGTTCACTATCTTGAACGGATATGTCAGATGGTGGCTGGATTGTGTCATCGGCTGCTATGCAAAGGAGGTGTAAACGACGAACGAATTTCGTTATCCAGCGCGGATCACCAAAGGTCTCACGAGGCACCGGTTGAAGATGAGAACGGATGATTTGCAATTGTCGAAGAACATCAGGTAGACTTGCAGTATAAGAAGATAAAAAGTCTTTCGACTGTTTGTTTTAACGGGGACCTGAAAGGAAATTATATAGAACATCTCCAGTGACTGGAATTTGAGGAAGAGAAAAAGTTTTTAGAAATTGAAGAAATCTATGTGAGAGAATTAGGTCTGCAGAACCAGTATTGGTATCAGTATCAAGCTCAACAGAAGCATCTGATGCAGTGTAGCCGACTGAGTGATCGCTACGGTCAGAGCGGTCATTCGTGTTCGGGTTTTTTTGACACGAGCATTGTGGTTCCTTCGACGCTTTCCTCTACCCCGAGGGGGAGGGGGTAGCATCAGGGTTGCCAGGTATTTTGAAATGGCTAGACGCAGTGGACCAACCAGGAGAAACAGACGATTGTACTTGAGCATCCCCCAAGTGAGGGGTGAGAGGGAGTGAACTAACAAGCGAAGGTGTGTCTGATTGAAGATGTGACGGAGAAGGATTCACAGGTCCGGATTATGCAGGTTGTTGCGAAGTCACGCGTTGGCCAACGGCTGTAGTGCTACTTTTGTCTGAAGTAGCGCGTTGACCAACGGCTGTAGTGCTATTTTTGTCTGGTCACACGTTGACCAACGGCTGTAGTGCTACTTTTGTTTGAAGTCACGCGTTGACCAACGGCTGTAGTGCTACTTTTGTTTGAAGTCACGCGTTGACCAACGGCTGTAGTGCTACTTTTGTCTGAAGTAGCGCATTGACCAACGGCTGTAATGCTACTTTTGCTTTTGGCTTGTGCTGAAGTCGTTGAGGGTACCTCTGAAGCAGACGGTGTTTGGGCTGTCGAAGTTGTAGTAGAAGAGCAATGTAGACATAAGGCACGAGAGTGTCCATAGCCTTTACAGATAGAACTGATAGTGTCGACAGAAATGTTGATATCACGGATGTGCGTATCACAACGAATACTGAACTCGGGTGGAACTCGTAGTTTCGCTTCATCAGACGGAAAAACCACTCTTACATTTCACCGTAGGCCAAGAAGATAACGATCTTCCGGCTGGGTTGGGAAATAGGAGAAGGTTGTGAAAGTGCCAACTACACGTCCAAAGTTTTGAGCAATGGACAGTAAAAGTTCTTCAGAAATTTCTGGCGAGACTGGGGAAAAACTCAGAACAGTAGGCATGTGGGAGATAGGATCAGCATTAATATTTCGGTCACCAATAGAAAGTCCATCATTTATAACTTGAAGTGCAAATTTGGGATCAGAGAAATACGAGGTTACTTTGCCATCTTTCGGGCCTACGTGTGTGACGGCTGACTTTGGGAAAAGTAAACGAAGTGCTGCGCTGTACGCAGTGAGCTTAGTATTGGCAAGAGCAGGGAAAGCAACGCCGAGGTCAACTTTAATAACGAAGTGTTGACCAGCTGGCGAAGTTGCTGGGAGATCGACGAAGACGTTGGAGTTAGCATCACACTTCTGATAAGGGCCTTTGATTGAAGCCGACACAGAAGGTGGAGAAGAATTCTTCGAAAGGACGGCTGCATATGGAGTGGTTGGGCAGTGTAATGAGGTAGAGACCATGGACGAAAGTGAAATGTCCATCGCCTCTTCTGTCACCTGCTAGGAAGGTTGCTGGTCACCACACAGTGACGTAAAAGTAGAGGTAGGATTAGCTGATAGGGCAGCTGAACTACGCTTAGGAGCGGAAGGGCTTGTCGGAGCAGACCCGCCATTGGTGGATGGTGGAAGAGGAGGAAAATCGTTATCAGAAGCAAGAGTTGGGACGTCACCTTCGCCCGATGTAGCCATCCAAAAATCGCGAAGCAGAATTCACGTCTTGGCCGACTCGGCCAAGACAATAAAATGAAGATAACTTAACAAAATGATCACTCACCGACTTGGAAGGGATACAAGAAGAATCGTGGAACCTTCACGGAACTCACGCACACAAAAATAAATACTCGGAACACTGAAGAGAGCACCAGCAAGACGAAATGTTCAGAGCAGAAAAACTCCGTGTATGTGGCAATACTATGAAGCCGAGCCTTGTTGGTACCAAAAGGATAATGCACCGACCTATAAAGCAAGGACTGTTACAGTGTAGTTTGACGATAATTTCGTATCGTGTGTGGACTGGCCAGCACAGAGCCCTGATCTCAATCCATAGAGCACCTATGGGATGGATTAGAGCGCTGCATAAGGAGTTTAAAACCAAGCCCTACTACTAAGCAACAGTTAGCGGCAGCATTATATATTGAATGGAAGCGCATACCTATCGCTGTGTTCCAAAACCTTGTCAAAAGCATGTCTCGAAGAGTCAGTGAATGCATTAAGGCCAAAGTTGGACCGACACCGTACTAATGTATTTCAATAAAGACTCTGTTGTGTTTCTTTTCAAGATGTCCGGTGACGTTTGTCAATATGGTGTATACTTAATATATGTTTATTTATTTATTTCCATTTATACATTCAGGTGGGTACAATTAAAGAACATATTTTTAAATGTGTGTCCCAAAGTGGAATTAATATTCAAGTTTACTTGTTAAGCAGGAATGAAGAATAAAGGGGGAAAAGGGAAAACAGAAATTTATGCTGTAGTAAAAGGTTAGTGCCTCGTTGCCAGAAGCGAAGGTTTTAAGTCAAAACAACATAAATAGATCTTACCATGAGTTGCGTAAGGACTGAACCTTTCACCATCCCAATCTGGTACTTCCTGAATAGAATCGCTTTTGCTAGGTCATCCAGGGAAAGGATGTCAGGTTCGTGAGATGGAAATGTTAGAAATCCAACTAGGGTACCGCTATAACATGTTTGTAGCACAAAGGAACTGACGATCCAGACTATTAGTAGTAGCGATACGCAGCCTTTGGTTGAATTAGTTGACACCACTGAAAATATTGGCGAGAAAGAGGAAAGCTAATTTTCTCAACATAAATGAATTAAAATAGCGCAATATTTGAACTCATTGATACAAATATTTCAACATCATGATGCACTCTATGGAAGTATTCAGTAGCGTAACTAGTATAGATGTTTTTGCTAAGAATATAAATCAAGAGCGAAATCGGAATATAAGTCAAAGAGGGGGCCCTGGTACAGTATCATGTATTGAGCCTCGCTGTTCCGTAGAAATGCCGTATAGTTATTTCAGGTATGCCTATGCGCATTGCCGCGAATTTCATTTTACATGCAGGACATTTATCTATTTCCATATATGAGGAGTTGCTTGACAGAATACACGATGTGCGGTGGCGCTCCATCTTGCATGAATGTTACACACTATACCGGTAGCTCATTATGTAATTGAAACAATTTGATCCAAAAGTCGCGCACAAATTTAAAGATCAGTAATTCGCTGAGTTTTGACAGTTGCCCAGTGTGGATATTTTGTGATATTAACATATTTATTGGATATTTTAGTTTTAATCATGGTCGCCAGATACCTCTGCATCCGAATGATTAATTGTTAATTGTACAAGGTAAAGGACGTTAAGTCCACACAAGGTTTTTACTGTAATGCATGCTCAATGTGGTGCCCATCATTCGCGATCACTGCTTGCAGACGATAGAAGACACCCCGGACAACATTAAACAACATATCCTTTGCTTTGGCAGACACGTGATGTTGGATAGTCTTTCAACATGGCCAATGAAGTGGGACGATCTTTGTACACCCGCGAATTCAGGTTGCTCCTAATCAAACATCACACGCTGAAAGACTATCCAATATCACGAAAATGACGGCTGATCACACGAGTGTTTCCAAACGTTGATTTGAGGAGTTGCTTGACAGGAGACACGATGAGCGGTGGCGCTCCATCTTGCATGAATGTTACATCATTCAGTGCATGACTCTCTTGTAAGCTTGGTATAATGCTGTTTCGTAAAAGTTCTGCGTGACGCTCACCTGTGATAGAGACGGTTTCGAAGGCAGTATCATGGATTTCGTCGAAGAAAAATGGGGACAAATAATGAAGGACGACGTGAACCTTAATTAATACAGACAAGTGACGTGGATTAGGAACATCAAACAGAAGTCATCGCTCTTCCCACGTTTATAAGTGAGTCACGGAAAAATTCTCATTGGCCGCCCCCGGGAATTGAACCCAGGATCTTTCAGTTACGCGTCGGACGTGCTACCACTGCACCACAGCGGCCTCGAACGCCTCCAGACTCACATACGACTAACTGCCAAACCACTTGGCAGGTTGCTTCTTGGAGCCCCGCATAATGCTGGGGATTGACCAAAGATGGTAAGCAGCAAAAGAACAAATAACTAGGAGGCGAATGAATAATTAATACAGACAAGTACTATCATGTCCGGCGCGTAAATGGAAGATCCTGGGTTCGATTCCCGGTGGTGGCCAATGACAATTATTTCGTGATTCACATACAAACGTGGAAAGAGCATTGACTTCTGTTTGATGCTCCTAATTCACGTCACTTGTCCAGTTATTTGTTCAGTTGCTGCTTACCATCTTTGGTGAATACCCAGTCTTGTGCTGGGCTGTAAAAAGCAACATGCCAACTGGCTTGGCAGTTTGTCGTATGTGAGTCTGGAGGAATTCGAAGCCGCTGTGGTGCAGTGGTAGCATGTCCGGGGCGTAACTGGAAGACTCTGCCTTCGATTCCCGGTGGCGGCCAATGAAAATTTCTCCGTGACTCACTTGTAAACGTGGAAAGAGCGATGACTTCTGTTTGATGACGTGAACCTACTCCTCACTGTTACTTTTGGTAGATGGAGTGTAGTTTCTGTAGCAGATCGGGGATTTACCGTTGCGCAAATGCATCAGTTTTGTGTGTTTATTGCTCGATTGAAAGAAAAGTGTGCTTCATCTGTACATAAAACATTTAGCAGTCAGTTCTCGTTGTCATCCATTTGCCGAAAAACTCAAAAAACTCATGCCGAAAAATCTCTCTGCTTCGCGAAATCGGAAGCCTTCAGTTCCTGAAGTGGTTGAATTTTGTATTAATACCTGCGAAGGACTAGTCTCAGTGAATTATTAACACAGAAATGAGATATCTCTAAAATTGTGTGTGTTTTACTGTTTCTCACGTAACATCAGTCACTTCAGAAAATTACATCGTCCTGAAACGGGAATCGAACCCGTATCTCCAGATTTCCGTTCGAGCATGCTAACCATTACACCATCCAGGACGATGAACTCCAAAGATTCATCGTCCTTAGTTACCTTGGGACATCATATCTTGGGATTTCATCGTCGCTAGGCATCTTGGGTGGTATAACGGTTAGCATGCTTGAACGGAAATCGGGAGATACGGGTTCGATTCCCATTCGAGGACTATGTAATTTCCGAGTTTTCTGACGTGACTAATGTTCAGTGAGAAACAGTAAAATACAGCAAACTCTCGATTATCTGTGCTAATCACCGGACAAATGTACACGGATAACTGAAAAACACGGATAATACGATTTTGCTTTTTACTGAAAAAATTACCTTCCTATATACAATTTATTGACAAAAGTAATCGGAAACCTAGAAGAGAAACACAACATAGCATTTATTGACATACATTAGTACGGTGTCGGTCCACCTTTGGCCTTAATGCTGGCACTGACCCTTCGAGACATGCTTTCGACAAGGTTTCGGAACACAACGAATGGTATGCGCTTCCGTTCAGTACATAATGCTGCCGCTAACTGTTGCGTAGTAGCAGGCCTTGGTTCCAAACTTCTTATGCGGAACTCTAATTCATCCCATAGGTGCTCTATGAGATTGAGATCAGGGCTCTGTGCTGGCCAGTCCACACACGATACGAAATTATCGTCAAACTGCACCGTAACAGTCCTTGCTTCATGGGTCGGTGTATTATCCTGCTGGTACCAACAAGGCTCGGTTTCGTAGTATTGCCACAGAGTTGGTAGGGCATAATTGTCCAGAATATCGAAGTAGACGTGCTGGTTAACAGGTTTGTCCACGATAACCAATGGTCCGGGACCATACCACGATAAACACCCCCACACGAGTGCACTGCCAGCTCCAAACTTGACCGTAGGAACAGTACACTATGGTAAATAGCGTTCCCCCGGCTACCGCCATGCCCACACACGGCCATCAGGCTGACGAATCAATCCATAGGACCCGCTTCCATTGATCTACGGTCCACGATAAATGTTCTTTACAACATACTAAACGACGAGTAGCACTCAGAATTTTTTTTTTTTTTTGATTGGAGGTTTAACGACCACCGTGAGCAACTCAATGGGCTATAAGCAGTCGCCCGTCCCTAATTTAGGGTCACTGGTTCCAAGGAAGGGAGAGAGCCAGTGCCGTAAGACAAACACAACATCCATACCTGACCGGGATTCGAACCCGGACCCCTTACGGACGAATGCTCAGAGGCAAGCGCCTTAGACCACTGCGCCACCGGGGCGGCACACTCAGAATGGAGATGAAAGGCTTATGAGCAGCCGCACGACCACGGTAACCCTTGGAATGAAGTTCTCTGCGAATGGTACGTGTACATACCGAGGTTCCAGCAATTTTACTCACCTGTACACTGAGGTCTTCTGCAGTACTCCGTCGATTAGCTGTAATGACTCTCCTGAGGCTTCGACGACCTCTATCATTGATTTTCTTTGGTCTTCCGGTGCTTTTTGCTGCTTCAGGCACGCCATGTATCTTCCACTTGTTCAGTACATTCAAAACAGTTAACTTGGGTATGTTTAAACGCCTCACGGTTTTTCTTATGGACAACCCACTAACATAACACCCAGCAATCTTTCCTTTCTCAAAGTCAGTTCTCTCCCATCGTGACATTTTCACTCAACCTCACAGTGCGATATGATCGAAGTCAACTGCAGGCTTTTTTTATACCCTTTGCATCTGTACCGTGCATCTTAACAACGCAGCGGATCCGTTCATTTGTTTTTGAAGGAGTGTCCGGTGACTTTTGCCAATATATTGTACTATACAGTACATAAAAATACATTTGACACACTTAACTGTTTAAAATAGAGTATATAAAATTATAAAATATTGGTATTGGTACTGTACTTACAATTTCTGTTGTTAACGAAAGTAAAATGCGATGGGCCTATATACGTTTACTAGACACAACCACGAAAGTCAGATGTCTTTTGGAGGAAAATAATCGGTAATGTTCTTCAGCTTCTTCTTTTTTTTTTTTTTTTTTTTTGATTGGAGGTTTAACGACCACCATGAGCAACTCAATGGGCTATAAGCAGTCGCCCGTCCCTAATATAGGGTCACTGGTTCCAAAGAAGGGAGAGAACCAGTGTCTTAAGACAAACACAACATCCATGCCTCACTGGGATTCGAACCCGGACCCCTTTTGAACGAATGATCAGAGCCCATTGCTTAGACTACTGTGCCAACGGGGCGGCCCTTCTGCTTCTTAGATGCATTTAATTGTTTTCTAACACCAGTACGAATATTACAAAGTCCCACAATATCACTGTAATTAAAATTCCCGCAGCTCCGGTGGCGAAAGGACCATTCGTCCGAGAAGGGACCTCGTTCGAATCCCGGTGAGGCATGGATGTTGTGTTTGTCTTACTGCACTGGCTCTCTCCCTTCCCTGGAACCATTGACCTTAAATTAGGGATGGGCGACTGCTTATAGCCCATTGAATTGCTCACGGTGGTCGTTAAACCTTCAATAAAAAAATCCCTTTGTTCCACATAATGTATGAGCGTATCTACACATTCCAAAGCTGCACCATGATTCACTCGTGTTTCTTCTCTTTCCGCTGTTATCTCCACCCCCAGGACCTTCGCTCTACTTGCCGGTTACTATGTTGGCAATTTCTTCGTCTTTCATAAGCTGAAAGCCCGGTTCACATGCGTATATTTTCAGCCAGTCTTCAAGATTTTCACCGTCCACATGTTCAAATCCTTCCATGCGGGAAATCAAAGTAACGATGTCAGATTTTTCATTTGGTTCTTGTGTGTAAAATCGTTGGAAGTCATCTTCTTCTATATCTGGCTGTAGTTTACTCCATGAGCGTGTGATTGTTACAGACTTTAGAGCAGCCCATGCCTTTAACGTTAAATGTACAACATCCAGCAATGAAAGCCTCTTCCAGAATGTTAAAATGTTTTCATGTTCCTTCTTACAAGCTGTGAGCGATAGATTTGCTTCATTGGTGCAATTACACCCTGATCCATGGATTGGAGAATGGATGTCACGTTGGGTGGCAAAAACTTCACTCGTATTTGCCCATCATCAGAAATAAGCTCGTCTTCAGAAGGACGTGAAGGAGAGTTGTCTAAGGGTAGGACTGCTTTGACTGGCAACTCTTTATGTTGTCGATAATCAGTAACTTCAGGGACAAATTTCATCTTAAACCATTCTTTGAAAACTTCTTTGTTCATCCACGTTCCTTTTCGATTCTAATAATTGATGATGCAGCGCAACGCCGGCAGTCAAACTCAACGCTCGGTTTACACGTAATTAAAAACACAACACTGCAGCGCAAAAAAAATAGCAAGGCACGGGTAATCGAGAGTTTGCTGTACACGCAATTCAAAAATATCTGATTGCTGTGTTAATAATATCAATGAATTTCCACGTATGATGTGAATTTTATTTCTTCCACACTATCGACTAATCTCAGTGCTCTCGAAATAATCGTAAAGGTGCACTTGCATATTCCGAATTACGATAAAACTGTTTGCCACAGACAGAACATACACTTTGGTATACAGATTCATAAATTATTTTCCTTGATTAGGAGGGATCGGGATAGGGTTAATACGTTCCAAAGGCACGGTGTCTATTCCATTCCATTAAAAGCTACTGACCCTGATATACAAGACCCCAATTACGTAGGATCCACGATTCGGATTGTTTCTACCCGTATTTCTGAACACAAGTACAATGTCCGTACTGGATCGGGTACCACAGCTTTATCCCGACTAGTTAAACAAGGCCAATACATTCGGGACTGGAACAGCACCAAGATCTTAGCAACACCTACAACTAAGACTAGCTTATTATTCACTGAAAGCTTGTACATAGCTCTATTTGCTTACCAGTGTTGTAATGATGAAATGCCGTCGACACTACCCTCATCATGGAGACATTTTATTTTACAACATTGTATATTTCATCATAATCTGTAATTGTGTTTCTTATACTTTTGTAAATTTGCATGTTTATATTTTCTAACAAGTGCGCATGCGTGGACATTAGCGGCGCCTCCATGCGGTTGCATTGTGGGTTGTTTTGTCCTGCTATATAAACCCGGAATGACCCCCCTGCGGTGCCTGGAGCCGCGAATGGCTGAGTGGTTAGCAGGTCAGACTACCAATGCAACGTCCTCAGGTTCGATTCTGGGCTGATCTTGCAGAGGTGGTGTGATTTGCTAACAATCACTGAATATTTGCCGTGCATCGGACGAGCACGTTAAGTGACGGCCTCCAGGTTGGACCCACTGGTTAAATGGGTATCCTTTCCTATGCCCCCTCCACCCTGAAATTCTCACACCCCTCTATGTGCAACATCGTATTTGTACGGTGGCGCCATCTACTGTACTCTGATCTCACTACAAACTGTTCTGTCAAAGTCGCTAGACTTGCTCTCATTCCTTCCGTTTCTGTGTCCTGCCCAAAAGGCGAGCTCGCTGTAGGTGGCTGGGACCTAAAATCTACTCACTGTGGACGGAAGTCCTAGAAGAAAATGACTCTTACCTGCAGCTCTCTCTGCGGTTCCTGATGATGGACCCATAGTGGGTCCGAAAGATCTCGCGTGTGTGTATATGGTTTTAGATTGTAAATAAAAGTTCATCCTTTAATTTAGCAATTATCTCCGTTGTTTGGTACCGTGTCTAGACAGCATTCTCTTATTTTTGGTGTGTTTTTGGTGTAATCCTATATAAAATGCCACTTCGACGCGTAACTTCACAAGCACTTTATTCTCCATGTGCTGGTGCTATGAAAAGGTTTTCGATTTTCTTTGAAACTCTACCCGCAGCTCGAACAGACGTTACTGATCTTCTACGTCGTGGATTTGCTACCAAAGTTCCGGTCTTCTCAAATGTCTTAATCATCCGCTACAATTCCTAAAAAGACATCGGCCCTTTCCCACTTCGAACGCCTCTGGGCGAACAAAAACATCGTAAAGCTGCACTTGCATATTCCGAATTATACGATAAAACTGTTTCCCCAACGGAGCTTTATTCAGCAATGATAACATGGTGACACGTTACAGTTTCAATTACAGCTGCTTTTATACCTGCCGCTTCTCCGATATCAGTTCCGGTAAAGCGCCACTAGGCGACCATGAATAAAACTAAAACATCCAATAAATGTTTTAATTTTACAAAAATATCCCACGTCATTCTGGACATTTATGTGCAAACCGCATAGCGCTACTTTCAAAACTCAGCGAATTATTAATTTTGAACGTTTTGCACGACTTTTGGATCACCCGGTATACTGATATAAAATAATTTTGCAAATTATTTTTACAAATAGAGTTCGGGAACTTTTGAATCATCACTATGTATATCTATAGTGTGAACAAGATCCATGGGCCGCCCCCGGTGGCGCAGTGGTCTAAGGCGCTGGCCTCTGATCATTCGTCCGTAAGGGGTCCGGGTTCGAATACCGGTCAGGCATGGATGTTGTGCTTGTCTTACGGCACTGGCTCTCTCCCTTCCCTGGAACCAGTGACCCTAAATTAGGGACGGGCGACTGCTTATAGCCCATTGAGTTGCTCATGGTGGTCGTTAAACCTCAAATCAAAAAAAAAAAAAAAAAAGATCCATGGAGACAGAGACTCTCTTCCTGATTCCCTGCTGTAAACACAGTGTCGCTGCACAACAGACTTGGCTGTCTACTCGATGTGCTGACCAACTCGCCTCGTGCACTGACACCATACTGCCTAGGAATGTAGAAGCCCCTCCTTTCTAAACATTGAAAAATGTAATATATAGTAGAACCTACTTATTGCGAGCCTATATTAAACGAGATCTTAGATTTAACGTGCAAAACATGAGTTTTTGTTTTACATAATGTTAATTCAAAGCCAATTTGACGTTTTTTTAACGAACAACATTTAATGAAGTCCCCGGATTTAAGAAGGATGGTAAACAGCAAGACGATTACTTTTAACAAGCAACGTGAAAAATAATTAATAAAATTTCATGTTTAACTAAGTAGAGAAAATATGTTGCGCGCTGTCCTGAAATAGAGGAATAGAAATTGTGGCGCATAGGACTAAATTGTAAAAGCGCAGGGGAATCTCTGTGTGCTAGTGGAGGAATATTGATAAAGAAAGTAATGGGGAGGGACTATATAAAATTTTCAGCATGACAGTTGTGCAAGAGATTCTCTCCGCCACCCAATCCAAAGGTTTGTACTTTACGAGTATCTCGTCAACAGAATTGAAGGCAGGCGACGTGCTTATAGACAAAAAAGAAGGATGGGTGAGGTTCGCGCACGTGAAAATGGATTTCTGAGCAATAAATACGGAAAGGGATAGGGTAGTAATGGATGGGGATGTCGTCTGGAGGGTAAAGGGAGAAAACAACTCCTGAAATTGTGTCCCATTGCTCCTTTCACCGTCCAAGTGAGCGTTGCACTGGGAGGATTGGTGCTTCTGCTTTTGCTTCATGTGTTTTGTGTAGTTAAACAGCGGTCAGTCTCACTTTGCGAGTCAAATTTGATACACTTGAAAGACATAATTAATCAGCTATATTACTAATGTAGTTAATTAAACCTTTAAGGTATATCCAATTGTTATGGATATATAATGTAAATTACACACATATTAGCATGCCCGCATATTTTTACATGTTGGGAATTTTGACCCTAAAACAGATTTAGCGAGGGTTTCAGACGGCCTCGAGCTGCTCGTTATAAGCAGGTTCTACTACAGTTTAATTCTGCCCAAAGAAACAACCATACTGCTACACTCATGCTTGCAGCTTTTGACGCAATGCGCAACAAATTATAGATTTGACATATTACCTATTGATTCATTACCTCTTGACACATTGTTACATTACCTCAGACTGACACATTAGACATATCACCTCATACTGCCACAGGAGACACATTGACACATTACCTTTAGTATATCTCTACTAGAGGTAATGTGTCTGCTTAATGTGGACAATTCAGTTTAAAGATAATACTTGGTTAAAAATTCCCTGATAACTCCTATGCTGAAGTTTTACACAGGAACATCTGTTTGTATCAGAGCATATGTTAGAATAATTGCTTTATTCGTGAGCTTTCAGCGAACTGTGGTGGTGAATTAATATCAGATTTTCAAAGTACACTGTTATCATATTATTTTATTTTGATATAAAAGCACTGTTGACAGCTCTCATTGATGTGGCGAGCTCCACAACAAACTTGAAATTTGTGTAGTCCTGGTGATAATTCATGAACTCTCATTTTTTTATTTCTGCTCGAATACATATCCATATATTGTAGAAATTAAATGTTAAATTCCACAATGCTTTGATCGATAGATTTAGTGATCTGATACGTGTTGTCCATAGACTAAGCCACTACTCAGTACGACTGATAATTTTTAACAAAGAAAAGTTGATTTATGTTAAATGTAGAGTTCGTTTAGTTAATATAGTACGAGTAAGTGAAGGTCTATTATTTACTTCGAACTGTTAAGTCTAACATTACTTAATGAATATGTTGCTGTAAACTCTTTTTATTCATAAGACCTCATTTGGTTTTCTTTCCCGTGTCTGTTTCCTTGCTTTTCAGCTTTTTCTTTTCCACTCTGCCGGTCTGTCTCTCTCTCTGTCCCTCTGTCTGTCTATCTCTCTCTGTTTTTGGCTCTCTCTGTTTCTCTCTCTATCTTTGTCTGTCTCTCTCTGTCTTTGTCTCTCTATGTTTCTCTCTCTATCTTTGTCTGTCTCTCTCTGTCTTTGTCTCTCTCTGTTTCTCTCTCTATCTTTGTCTGTCTGTCTGTCTATCTCTGTCTTTGTCTCTGTTTCTCTCTATATATTTGTCTGTCTGTCTGTCTCTCCCTCTCTATCTTTGCCTGTCTCTGTTTCTCTCTCTATCTTTGTCTGTATGTCTGATACTCTCTCTCTCTCTCTCTCTCTCTCTCTCTCTCTCTCTCTCTCTCTCTTCCTTTATCTCAGTGTCACTCCTACAGCATCTTTTTTATTTTCTTTGTTTGGCTCAGTTTATGTGCCTCACTCTCTCGCCCCTTCATTTTTGCCTTAATCTTTCCCTGTGTTTGTACCTCTGTTCCTCTCTTTTCTTTCTGTCTCACACTTTTCCCTCTTTATCTCTATATCTATACCTTTCTTATTACCTGTCAGACTGCCATTTTTTTAACTCCATCCCTTTTATCATCGCAAATGCGATCTGTGCTTTATATTTGAAGAAGTATGTACTTGTAGTGGTATAGGCAATGTAATCATAATTTTGTGACGCAACAAAGCAACAATCCCAGAAACAACTTGCAGTGTGAATACATGAATAAGAACTAATTTGGTGGAATCAATTTTTATGAGAAATTTTTGGGGAGGAATGCAAATGAAATTTTAATTATTTTTTTATGAAAATTATATTCTGCATGAGAAATTCTGTTCATAAACGCTCGTAAGTTTTTAAATACAGAAATCACTTCTTAATCTCATTTTAAAAGCTTATTTTGAACTGGCTGAAAATTCTGGTGACCTTAAGATGAGTAAATATATATCATACTCTGTTGCGAGATACGTATGTTGTTGTTGCTTTTTTTTGGAGAAAATTTCAGCAACGGATTAAGCTCCAATTATTTTTTCTTCTTCATGAATGTCTTTCTTGCTCCTTAAACTTGTACTTCTCACTTTATTAAAAGATACCTCTTATGAAACATATCACACAATGATACAAAAGGAGAAATTACCTGTTTGACATAGTGTTGCTGTGACATTCCACGCAGTTTGCCACAAACTCCAAGATTCTTCTCCGTAAATTTTGGCTTGCATACCTTTCATAATGAACAGAAACAAGCTCACGGCATGAAGAGTAATCAGCAGCAGCAGCCATACCTAAGTATAAGTAGGAATAAAACAGTTTTCTTACACATGCTGCTAGAATTTCATCATTTCAACAGCACCGGTACCATATTTTTTTCGTATAGTCAGCAGCGGCGTATAATCTTCCGAACGTGAAATTCATGGTAAAAAATCACCACATAATCCATACCCGCGATGTTGATCTACATGCGCAATTTCGTAAAGAAAAGTCGCGATACATGGGATGACCCAGCCGTCTTAAGAAATAAAAAAAGCAATTTCTTATTTAAAAAAACTGTCATTTTTAAATGCTTTTCTATTACTCTCAGTGTATATGGAACAAAATTTGTGAGTTTTTCTAGGATTTTCGCATTTAGACATGCGGCATCCACGAACGCGTGTGACGTTGAGCATTCCATAGCACATGATTGCCAGCGAGAGCAAGTATCTCCTTTGTTGCATTGTATTTTCTGTCCAAATGCTCGCATATGAAAACCTAACTTCATTCCAACTGTTTTTGGGGACCTCTGTCTTCGTATTCAGTTATGTTTTCCTGTTATTAAAACATTTCGGGTACTCTTCCAAATATACAGCCTGTGCTGACAATTTTAATGCAGATTTTTTTTTTTAATCCTAGAGCAGAAAAATATTTTTTTTTAAAGTCGCATATTTTATCGGCATCGGTGTATAACCCGCAGAACCAAAATTGATAATATTTTTAACAAAGATAATCAGCACATTATGAAACGAAACATACGATAGTTATATACAGTGGGTGAGTCGAAAGTTTTGCAATATTTGGATCCTTTTATGTCTTCATACGTACCTTTATGACGAAAGCTGACTAGCATTCAAAGTACAGGCCATCGTACTGCACTGTCTTTAGCCATCTGTCTGCCAGTTCTTCGATTCCGCGGCGATACCAGTTTTTGTCCTTCGAGACGAAGAACTCCTTCACCCCAGCTGCCACCTTCTCCTGGTTGTTGAAGTGCCGCCCGCGAAAGAAGTGGGCCATGGACCGGAACAGGTAATAATCCGACGCGGCAAGATCCGGACTATATGGTGGGTGTGACGTCAGTTCGATGCCCTCAAGATCCTGTAGTTCTGCCCGGATCCTTCTTGCGGTATGAGGCTGAGCGTTGTCCTGCTGTAGGAGAGCGCGCTTTCTGTTCACCAGTGCCTGGTAATTCTGCAAAACGGCATACATCCGCTCCAGCTGTTCAGAGCAGAGGTTGGCGTTGATGGTCCCACCGTCTGGAACAAATTCGTAATGGATTATCCCCTGGAAATTCCACCAGACACAAAGCATCACTTTGTGTTCGAAGCGCCCACGTTTGGCAACCGGTTCAGGATGCTGGCCTGGGCTCAACCACTGCCGTTGTGTGTTAAGATTACAGAAATAGACCCACTTTTCATCGCACGTAACAATTCTCTTGATGAAACGTACATCGCGCGTGAGTTTTCTAGGAGTTTCGTGCACACTTCTACTTGGCAGTTTGCTTCAGCTCACGTCAGTTTGCAAGGGACAATGCGGCAGCTCCTGTAGACCTTGCCGAGGTCCTAAAGGTGACGAACCACGGTGGTCTGTGATATGCCCAGCTCGCCTGATAATCTCCGCGTGCTGGTTGCCTTATTTACCGCTACATCCTGGCGCATGGCCTCCGAATCTACGGTTCACGGCATACCTGACTTTGGCTGATCGTCGAGGTTTTTGTCACCTGAGCGAAATTTCTTGAATCATCTGGTTGCGGTGCTGTGGTCCACGGAACATTTCCCTTTCGCATGAGAAAAGTTTAGTGTTGCTTGAGGAGCGTTATGGCCTAGTTCAAACTCGTAAAGCAAACGTTCCCTAATTAACCGGTTGTGGCTGTTCATCTTTTAGACGTCCCAACCACAGATAGAACGACTACATGCAATGCTGTTCACAGCAACGACTACCACTTTATATCCCTTTGGACTGACCGTAGTGTACGACTTGAACTAGCTTAAACACATGATATACCCGCCGCAGCACATGCGCTTATGCAAATATTACAAAATTTTCGACTTACTCTCTGTATTTAAAACATAAAAGGGATTCAGAGTCTGATATCATATCCCCTTTGCCCCGTATTTATTTAAAATTAGATGGCTGACACATTTCCATTAAATTGTGTTCCGAACTCCCTCAGGAAAATAATACTCGAACGTAAACAAATAAGGAACTTTGTATGGCTCTAGGTTAAGGAAAGAAAGCTTGACACCTGCACTCTCGATATGCAATAAACAAATTTATATATAATAAAATAAAATCAGGAGAGAATGTAAAAAAATATCAATTTCCAAAATTAGAATTATTTTTCTGAGACATTTCTTCTTGCTTCCCCAAATTTAGAAACGCTCACCAAAGGGATCTTAAGGATACGCCCGAAAGATATTAAATACACCACTAATAACTAAGAAGGCAATAAAGTTACATATATCCGTGAGATGGTGTTCATCCAAAAAATATTTTTACCATGCCGAGCTTTTGCCTAGAGGTCCTCACGGATCGGGTTGGGCTTTTTTTAGTTTAAAGAATAAAGCAACGTGCCGGGATTTTTCCCAGACACTTAAGACCGGGCCAAGTCGACTTGTTCTTTTTATCGCAATGGTAAAAAAGTCGTATTTCCCGATTTCCTGGTTTGTTAAACTGTTTTTCTGGCTTTACTTACTTCCATGACGTAGCCCAGGGCGTAATCACAGAGGTGAGGAGAGGCACTCACAGTGTTTTTACCATGCGTAAGTAATAATATGGTAAAAACGCTTTGGGTTTGTTTACAACAAAAAGATTCGACCCCGTGCAAGTGTGTGTTTGTTGTGTCGAGTAGGATACGGTGGTGTCAGCAGTGGGGTGGGGTGTGTATGGTTATGGGGCATCAAAGAGTGGGCCAACATGAACGAACGAGCTTAGTCTTTCTTTATTCTTTCTCTCTTTAAAGGTTATATTATTTGACAATTGCAAAAGTTTAGTTAATATTTCTAGGCTTACATTTATCTAACTATTTTTAGTAATATCTCATGTCATTATTTAATTTTCACAATTTAATAAAATACTACGATGGAAAGACAAAATAATACGAAATAGCAATCACGGACCGGGATGAGTGTCTAATATCTGAAACGGGACGTGCCTTTAACGCAAAGAATTGAGCCCGGCCGGGCTCACCAAATAAGTCGCGTGCAGACCTCTACTTTCGTCAGCCCACGGGAGGCTTTGTCGAGGCAAACTTACACTTGACGAACAACGATGCATTTGGAGCTTAAAATCAAAATCTGGATAATAGCACGTGTATTAAAAACAAAAATATAGCACTACAAACATGCAAACTTGAGTTAGTCATTACGTGTGTCCAATGTTCACGTAGTATAACATATAGGATATCAAGCCATAGATTATTAGTCTCAAACTCAAAACTTATAATCTTCCAATAGATTGACAGATGATCCAAATTTGAATGACACAAAATGGTTGGTCAGTATTAAAAATTTGTTTCTTTCCAGTCAGAACATTGCCAGCTTTATTTTCACTTTAAAAGAAGGACATTGAACTTCCTTTACAGACCATACAGGAACAATCGGTAAAAACATAAACACCTAAGTATTTACATAGTATTAACAACCAAAGCCTGAAGATAGCAAAGGGACAGTCTCAGTAAGGGAAGAAAACAGATTATGGCACTGATAGAATAAGATGGTTCTGTAACAAGAAATAGAGGCGAAATTTTGATAAGAGTGAAAGATTTCTACTCCAAATTATATGAAAGAGATGATACATGTACTCCAGACATCATTCCAGTCCTCCCAGCAGACGTTGCACATGCAATCAAGAACATGAAGCGGGGAAAAGCTCGAGGAGAAGATGGAATTACTGTAGACATCATACAAGAAGCAAATGGAGAAATTGAAATAGTACTCGCCCAAGTTTTCACTCGATGCGTTAATGAAGGGAAGATTCGTCAGGATTGGAACAACGCTACAATGATCCTGCTGCATAAAAAGGTGACATTGAGGATCTCAGGATCTACAGACCTCTCAGTGGATTATAAAATCTTCACTAAAGTTCTTTCACACCGCTTGAAGGTAACACTGGACATGGCTCATCCGAGAGAACAAGCTGGATTCAGGAGTGGCTACAGCACAATAGATCATATCCACGTACTGAGAGAACTAATTGAAAGAGCGAGGGAATATGAACTTCCATTGTGCATGGCTTTTATCGATTATGAAAACGCCTTTGTTTCGGTGAAACAATCAGCAGTTACAATGGCTTTGAAATCCTGCGGTATTGAAGATGCATACATTAATACTGTATTATTAATAACATCTATGAAAATGCAAGTGCAAAGGATCGGCTATTTGAGAATACAACACACATAAAAATTGGAAACGGAGTGAGACAAGGTGACACCATATCTCCGAAGCTCTTTAATGCCACATTGGAAAATGTCTTTCAATCACTGAACTGGGAAAACAAAGGGATAAAGATTAATGGAGATTATCTAACTCACCTTCCTTTTGCTGATGACGTAGTCATTTGTGCAACTACCTCATCAGAGCTGCAGAGTATGATCCAGGAACTTGCTGACAAGAGTAAAGAAGTGGGATTAAAAATGAACTTTCAGAAGACAAAAGTGATGTACAATGCATTTACAAGAAATGAAGATTTATCGATTGATGGGGAAAAGCTGGAAATAACCAATACCTACGTTTATCTTGGACAGCAGATATCAAGTGAGGGTCACATTGATGAAGAAATTAATCTGCGTATAAAACTTGCCTGGAGAGCTTTTGGAAGAAACAGCATAATTTTCAAGAGCAGTATGCCATTATGTCTTAAAAGAAAAGTGTTTGACCAATGTATCATTCCAGTGCTTACGTATGGTGCAGAGACGTGGACCTTAACTAAAAGAGACATACAAAGGCTGCAGACAACTCAAAGTAGCATGGAGAGGTGCATGCTTGGTGTAACCAGGAGAGATAAGAAGAGGAACTCGTAGATACGAAAAATGACAAGAGTGGAAGACATCATGATCAGAGTAAAATCCCTGAAATGGTAATGGGCTGGACATACTGCCAGAAGGACAGACCATCGACAGACAGCCGAAATTTTAGATTAGATTCCAAGGGAGAGGAAAAGACCCAGAAGAAGACCACATGTGAGATGGGTGGATCAAATTCGAAAGTATGCGGGAGTAACATGGAGGAGACTGGCACAAGACAGACAGTTGTGGAAGAGGTTTGGAGAGACCTTCGTCCAGCAGTGGATTGATAATGGTTGACAATGATGATAATGATGATGATTAACATAAATTTGCAAGCAAATTTTCTGCTTCCTTCTTAATTTCGCCAAACTTTTCAGCCGTTTACCTAACGTTAGTCAAATTAACTTTAACTTAATGTGGCGATTGGTTCTAACATCATTCAGAAAGGAGAATAAGATAATCTAGAGTTCCTGCAAGGAACTCTTCTCTCTTCCACATTCCTTTTATTGTCCTTGGAATCCGCTGCAATACAGTACAATCGATTCCAGAATGACTGAGCTGTTATTTAAATAAAGACCCTAAATGATTTGTCTTTTTCTTTTTACCTAACATTCCTAAAGGCAGTAGCCAAAACTTTGAATTTTAGCACCATTTCTTTTTTCGTTTACTAAACACGAACCTGACTTAATGTACTTTTGTTTAGATTTCATTAAAATGCTCATTTCATTTATGCTTACACGTATTAGACTAGCTTTGCTTGCAAATTATCCCGTTCACTTGAGGTCACTTGGGTTTAAAATCCTAAGGTGCTTTCCTTTTGTGTCTTTGACAGGGAAGGAATGCCATCTTTGAATCGTCTTGTTTGAAGACTTTCTGCGCTTCAGTTCTGGATATCTTACATGTATTAAAGGAAGATTTCAAAAGCAAGCAGGTTTTGGGGGAAATAATCTCCCCATATCGTAACAGACGTATCGAAAAGCACAGGGTGTATCGAAAAACACTTGTTTAGGAATTCAAATATCCAATAGTGCGTAAAAGTTATCTTATGGGTTCCTTATGATGTGTGTACAATTTTATTGATATCAGTTAATATCTTCAGTTGCCGTTGGGGCCTTAAATCCCTCATGGGCATGCGGACGACGAATGGGCATGCACAATGTGCACTGCACTGGCCCATTTGAGGATACTCCCTAATGGGCATGTGGACGACGAAAACTTTGTTTCACTGCTCCATCAACGGGGCTTTATAACCCAAAGGATGCGTGCTGTACCATCCCAATTTACTCATGCGATCAGTGTCGGAACAGAAAAACCAAATATATCTGAACTATCCCGACGTTTTTTGGTAGTCAAATGAGCCTCAGCAATGTGAATCATTTTCCCTGACCGGTCAATATAGAGTTGATCTGTTCTAAAAAATTTTATTTATTTCATAAAAATTATACCCAAGAAATCAACTTCTGGGGACATGGCTTTTAAAACCACATGCTACAGAACCTACGATTGGAACATTTTAGTCTTCTGAGAATTCTGGTGAGAAAGGGTTTCACCTGAGTTATTCCAAAAGAAATTATAAGCATCCGTTCTTCAGTTCAAGGTACACTACACCGATACACCAGGAGCCCAATACACGAAGACTAAGCGCGATCCGGGACACAATACCACTCTGACATAAAACGGGTTGAAAATACGTGATATAATCTCACGACATATACAAGACAGGTTCGGTAAACGAAGCAAATAATTATCGGCCAATTGCAAATTTGACTATTTTTGCTAAATTGCTAGAAAAATTAATTTACATTAGATTACTTTCCTTTTTACAAAAATACAACATATTTAACAAACATCAATTTGGCTTTTTGCCAAATAAATCAACAGAGCTTGCAATTTCATTTACACATAATTTAATCCAACAAAAAATCAATCAACAATTGCAATTTTCTTAGATTTATCTAAGGCTTTTGATACGCTAAACCATGATATTCTACTAACTAAATTATTTTCTATTGGAATTACGGGTTCTACATATAATTTATTCAAAAGTTATTTATCAGCTTGGAAGCAATATACTGTGGTTGATATGATACGGTCCTCAATGGGAGGTGTGATTTCTGGAGTGCCGCAAGGTTCGGTCCTTGGTTCTATATTATTTAATTTGTATATTAATGATCTCTTTACATTGGTAAAAGATAATGATTTAATTTTATTTGCTGATGATGCAACAATCTTATCAAGGGTAATAATACTTTAGATCTTACATCCAGAATAAATGCACAACTTGTGTTGGTGACAAATTGGTTAAATAGCAATGAATTGATTATTAATGTAAACAAGACCAAGGCTATGATCTTTTCAAAATTACAAATACTACAATCTATGAGTGACGTGGTGGTCTTGAATGGAGTTAAAATTGATTTTGTGAATAGTCATTCTTACTTGGGAGTATTGATTCGAAATGATTTGAAGTGGAATATGCATATTGACAACCTGGCTAATATAATATCTAGAAACATTGGTGTAGTTAGTAAGATTATGATAAATTTGTCCCCTAAAATAATGATACTGTTATACTACACACTAATACAAACACATATAAATTATTGTATACTGACATGGGGGCAAACAACACAATATAACTTTTAAAAAATACAGGTATTACAGAATAGATATAGATGATTAATAGACCTAAAAACTCTTAATTATTCTATACCTAATTTTACCTTCAGGTCAGAAGTAAATCCCAATAAATATATTATACTTACAATAAAACAATTATTTGACTATAATCTTGGTAAAATAATGTTCAGAAGAATTAAAAATGATTTATACGATGACTTAATATCATTAAATATTCGTACTCATACTTATGAAACCAGGAATCGATCAACACTCATACCTAATTTCCCTTGGACAGAAACAATTAAAATGAATATTAATTATTTGGGTCTAAAACTTTGGAACTCCTTGCCTTACGACATCAAATCTATTAACAATTTTGACCTATTTAAAAAAAAATTCAAGCATTACCTTATTAACAAGTCTCACAATTAGTGCTGAGTTGACCTGATCTGGTAGCTGGATTGATTTCACGGCTTATGAATAGACCTTGCATCTGTATATACTTATGTATTTATTTAATCGTTCAGTTATATTCAATGTGCCTTTGACTTATCTTTTGTATTGTTATTTGTTGTTCGTGTCCTTTTTTTTTAGTACTAGGGGTGGGAGGGCTACGTCAGGCCTTACGGCCTTTTCCCTCCTCCTCCTGGTTGCTACATTTTTTGTAATTGATTATATTGTTTGTATTTTGAATTGTAATATGTGGCAACTGAAAAATGAATAAATGAAATAAATGAAATGACAGTGACTGCACTTGCCAGATGAGAAGAATCTTTAATTACACACTCATAAGAACAAGATATAGTAATTAGCTCCTGAAGGGTAAAAGATATTATGATAATTATGCGTAGAGCAAAGAACAATTATTTGGTACGCCAAGATTTACAGGGCAAAAGCAGTAGCAATACCAAAAACTTTAAAAGACGGTAATCAAAATAATGGCTGAAATAATTACCCATTGAATGGTGCATAAGACGTATGTTTAGGCAACTCAAAGCAATACTATCCTGTGGAATGCAGGACAGGATAATAGCCACGCAGTGATTATCCCTGCAAGAGGGTAAAAAACAATCATTTCCTGGGTGGTGGAAGGAAGGAAGGCTCGGCATCATCCCGTGGCGTATGTAGAAATTATACATGATAATACGGTGATCTTCCACTGAGGTTAAGGGAAGAAAGACACTGTAATCATCTACTGGAGTGGGGCGAAGCAAGACACGGTGTTCGTCTTCCGTGACGGGGAGAAATAATACTAGATAAACGTCCATTAGGGTGGGGAGAAATAATAAATTATAATAATCCATTGAGTGAATTGAAAAAATACATGATAATCATTCATTGGGGTTCGCAGATATAATGAATGATAGCACTAATATGCAAGGTTTTTTTGTTTTGAAATGAATAGGCGTATCTGAGTGGATTTCTTGCGCAGATTCCGGAAATGGCCTTCAAAATTCCGTATCACGTCAAGTTTTCTCACAAATGACGGAGAAAACTTTAATGATATTGTTATATGGCAACGTTTGTAACGTGTGCAAATGTTCTCTGGAGGGGCGGAATGATAGTTTAAGGAATAGATCATCATCATCATCATTGTCAACCATTATCAATCCACTGCTGGACGAAGGTCTCCCCAAGTTTCCTCCACAACGGTCTGTCTTGTGCCAGTCTCCTCCATGTCACTCCCGCATATTTACGAATTTCATCCACCCATCTCCCATGTGGTCTTTTTCTGGGTCTTTTCCTGTCCCTTGGAATCCAATCTAAAATTTCAGCTGTCCATCTATGGTCTGTCCTTCTGGCAGTATGTCCAGCCCATTGCCATTTCAGGAATTTAACTCTGATCATGATGTCTTCCACTCTCGTCATTTTTCGGATCCACGAGTTCCTCTTCTTATCTCTCCTGGTTATACCAAGCATGCACCTCTCCATGCTTCTTTGAGTTGTCTGCAGCCTTTGTATGTCTCTTTTAGTTAAGGTCCACGTCTCTGCACCATACGTAAGCACTGGAAGGATGCATTGATCAAACACTTTTCTTTTAAGACATAATGGCATATTGCTCTTGAAAATTATGCTGTTTCTTCCAAAAGCTCTCCAGGCAAGTTTTGTACGCCGATTAATTTCTTCATCAATGTGACCCTCACTTGATATCTGCTGTCCAAGATAAACATACGTATCTGTTATCTCCAGTTTTTCTCCATCAATCGATAAATCTTCATTTCTTGTAAAAGCATTGAACATCACTTTTGTCTTCTGAAAGTTCATTTTTAATCCCACTTCTTTACTCTTGTCAGCAAGTTCCTGGATCATACTCTGCAGCTCTGATGGGGTAGTTGCAAAAATGACTATGTCATCAGCAAAACGAAGGTGGGTTAGATAATCTCCATTAATCTTTATCCCTTTGTTTTCCCAGTTCAGTGATTGAAAGACATTTTCCAATGTGGCATTAAAGAGCTTCGGAGATATGGTGTCACCTTGTCTCACTCCCTTTCCAATTTTTATGTGTGTTGTATTTTCAAACAGCCGAATCTTTGCACTTGCATTTTCATAGATGTTATTAATAATATTAATGTATGCATCTTCAATACCGCAGGATTTCAGAGCCGTGGTAACTGCTGATGGTTTCACCGAATCAAAGGCTTTTTCATAATCGATAAAAGCCATGCACAATGGAAGTTCATATTCCCTCGCTCTTTCAATTAGTTCTCTCAGCACATGGATATGATCTATTGTGCTGTAGCCACTCCTGAATCCAGCTTGTTCTCTCGGTTGAGCCATGTCCAGTGTTACCTTCAAGCGGTGTGAAAGAACTTTAGTGAAGATTTTATAAACCACTGATAGGAGGCTGATAGGTCTGTAGTTCCTGAGATCCTCAATGTCACCTTTTTTATGTAGCAGGATCATTGTAGCATTGTTCCAATCCTCAGGAATCTTCCCTTCATTAAGGCATCGAGTGAAAATTTGGGCGAGTACTGTTATAGATAAACGTAAATATATGAGTAAGGAATAGATAAACGTAAATATATAGCTGATAATGGAAATGCAACTGTTTTATCTCTATGACGTCACGATTTGCGCCACTCACAAAGGCGGAACATGAGAGAATGATATCTTGGCACGGCAGTATGACTCATACCTCACGCCACTGCTCCCTTCTTTCTATTGGTCACATGGGGCGCCATTCGGGGCAGACCGTGTTACATTAGTCAGTGAAAAGAAGGGACTGGTCCCGTTCGGTTTTTCTTCTGTGGCATGTGCAATGGTTTCACGTGTTTGTGTAAATCATCCAGACATATTTTGCTATATATGTGGCTGTTGTACGACAGGAAAAAAACAGAGGCAAAATATTACGCCTTTCGTGACAAATGCTTATTTTCAATACTTCGGCATTAAACTAGCAGATCAGGACAAAGTTTGGTCTCCTCACAATGTGTGCCGTGTATGTGTGGAGGGGTTGAGGAACTGGAAAAGTGGAAAAAGGGCATCGATGCCGTTCGGTGTACCCATGGTGTGGCGTGAACCAAAAATCACAGTGACGAATGCTACTTCTGCACAGAGAATACCGTGGGCCATACCAGAACCAGTAAGCGTAACATTGTGTATCCCAATATCCCATCTGCCATAAGACCAGTTCCCCATAGTGAATCCATTCCTGTGCCATCCCCGTCCAATATCAAGCCCCCGACAGACACCGATTCAGACGGTGATACAAGTGATGGGGTGTACCAACCGGACAGCAGGGAGGATGAAACCCCAGTGCCATTTACCCAGCATGAACTGAATGATTTGGTTCGTGATCTGAATTTACCTAAAGATGCCGCAGAGCTTTTAGGATCACGACTTCAGGAACAGAATTTACTATGTTCTAATACGAGATTCTCCTGGTACAGGTACCGAGAAGCAGAATTGGTTCCGTTTTTTGCTTAGGAAGGTGGTTTGGTATATTGTCGAGACATTCCGGCAGTCATGAAATACTTCAACATTAATTACAATTCAGGACAGTGAAGGTTGTTCATAGATGCCAGCAAATTCAGTTTAAAAGGTGTTTTATTACAAAATACTAACATCCATCCATCCATTCCAGTAGCACATTCTGTGACTTTGAAAGAGACATACGAGAACCTTAAATTACTGCTGGAAAGTGTGCAGTACAAGTTTCATGAATGGTCTTTGTGCGGGGATTTCAAGGTGATTGGAATATTGCTCGGCCAACAAGCAGGCTACACCAAATTTCCTTGCTTTTTGTGTGAATGGGACTCCAGAGCAAGGACGGAACATTGGGTTCGGCAGCAGTGGCCAGTCAGAAGTACATTCACACCTGGCGAAAAAAACATTGTTTCACTTCCACTGGTTGATCCCTCAAAAATACTGTTGCCACCTTTACACATCAAACTTGGTTTAATGAAGCAATTCGTGACAGCTTTAAGCAGGGACAGTAAATGCTTTCAGTATCTTGGTGGTAAGTTTCCATCAATCACGTCTGAAAAAATTAAAGCTGGGATTTTCATAGGCCCTCAAATACGAAAATTAATGGCAGACAACATATTCGAGGAAACCATGAGTGAGTGCGAATTACGAGCATATACTGCATTCAGAAATGTGGTACACAACTTTTTGGAGAACACGAAGGCTTCAAATTACACCACTTTAGTCAAGGACATGCTGGAATCCTATGAACTGCTTGGTTGCAACATGAGCGTCAAAGTTCACTTTCTTGATGCTTATCTAAATTACTTTCCTAACAATCTTGGTGATTTTTCGGAAGAACATGGCGAGCGCTTCCATCAGGATATTAAAGTGATGGAAAAGAGATACCAATGAAAGTGGACTGTACATATGATGGCCGACTACTGTTGGATGCTGAACAGAGACTGTACGGACGCACACTGAAGACAATCCAAAAAGAGGAAGTTTGAAGGGGAGCCCAGTGGCGAATGTTAGGTATGTTTGCTTTTAAATATGTATTTATGTTTATCTATTCCTTAAACAATCATTCCGCCCCTCTAGAGAACATTTTCACACGTTACAAACGTTTCCATATAGCAATGTCATTAAAAAATAACTGTTTTTTTTAATTTTCACATTTCCGTCATTTGTGAAAAAACCTGACGTGATACGGAATTTTGAAGGTCATTTTCGGAATCTGCGCAAAAAATCCATTCAGATACACCAATTCATTCGAAAACAACAGAAAAAAGTTGCAAATTTGCAGATCAGTGTAATAATTCACTGGGATTAAAAGAAGCAAGACACTGTGATAATCCACCCGGACCGCCAAAAACAGTACATGATGATCACCCAGTGGTTGAGCAGAAAGAGTACATGATAATCATCTACTGTAATAGAAAGAAAAAATACAGGATAATCATCTACTGTGATGGGAAGAAAAAAATACATGATAATCATATATTGGATTGGAGATAAGTAAGACACGGTGCTTATCCATTGGGACTGGTAGAAATAATCCATGATAACCATTCATTGTGTGGGCAGAAACAATGCACGATAGTCATCCAGTGGGGAGAGACATGAAACATGATACTCATTCACTGGGGTATAGGAAGAACCAAGACAATGATTTCTGCTGATGTGGGGAGACGCAAGACGCGGAAATCATCAGGTGGGGTGAATAAAAGTAGTACCCGAAAATTTGCCATGGAGAGGCGGTAGATAATTATTATCCATGCCATGGATGTAAATCATGACTAGTAGTCAAGTCATAGTCACGATTATAATGAAGTAATTTCTTCGTCATTTTTGGTCCACGCCGGGGATCGCACCCGAGTCCACTTATTCCGGAACAAGTCGCTCTACCAACTGAGCTACGCAGACGTTCGTTCTCGCTGCTATCTGCCTTTATGTCGTGTGCGTCCTGCGGGGCAGGCACGTCACATCTCCCCCGAAAGAGGGCCGGGGGCATGTCCCACGGGTAAACCGTGACCATGAATCGTCGTAGGCAGCCATCCGCTGAAGAACGTGCACTTTAGAACTCCCAGTCAATCTGGTGTGTGGAATGCAACATAACACACATTTACTTTTCGAAGCGCTGAAGAAGGGATTCTCTTATTTTTCTTGGCTCGCGGTGTGGAAAGAACATCACACCATTGCGAGATCTTTAACGGCCGGGTCATCCGGGCGCCATTATAACGAAGTAATTTCTCCCTCATTTTTGGTCCACGCCGGGGGATCGAACCCGAGTCCACTTATTCCGGAACAAGTCGCTCTACCAACTGAGCTACGCAGAAGTTCGTCTCGCTGCTATCTGCCTTTTATGTCGTGTGCATCCTGCGAGGCAAGCACGTCACACGACATTATTACCAGTGACGATATGAGTGCAAAACAAAACGATCAGCTACTGAGAGTTAGTGAAAGACAAACGAATGAACCTAAGAACTCTGTAAAACCTTGAACTTAAATTTTCATAAACGCAAGAAACAGCAATTAACAGTGTCAAACGGCGGAATAAAAGAATATTCAGATGCGGGGTTCGAGAGACTCCTGGTACTTCACTGAAAAGAGACGCGTACAAAAATATCTAGAAGTACACGGAATAATGGAGAGTTCTGATTCCAGTTTTTAAGTGATTTTCTAATCGTTTGTTTCCTTCTGTAAATATTTAAAAACATACTGTGTAAATCAAGAACAGAGAAATAATTCTTAGTACATTTATAAGCTTCTTACCTTGTAGTCAAATGGTTCTATGAGTGCATAGGGGTTTTGTAGTGGTTGTGATTTTCGAGATGCAATAGCCCAAGTGTCAGCAAAAAGTTCTACACTGAGTCTCAGGTATTTAAATCTGTCATAATTCAACGCCATGCATCCCAAATCGGCCTCCTGAAATTATTAATATAGTTAGTTTCGTTAAAAGACATTGAAGTAAATAATTAAACGAAATGTAGAGGCATCTGCGTTTCATCAACGAATGTCATGGAGAGATCAAAACACTATTCTTATTCAACATTCACTCATATATCATGAATGAAATTTTAAAGAAAAACTGTCATGATTTCGTTGCTGGACTCCTGCATTTTTTTAACAGTATGGCAATAAAAATTTGAAAGCAGAGACATAGTGTTGAATAAAAATTAACGTTCATGTTATGCCTAAGAAAGGCAGGTGTGGCTTCGGAAATTCTTGTTCTGAAAGTTCTGGATTATCAGTTTCATGGATAACCTAGATTTATTTCAGAACAAACTAAGGCTTGATATTGTTTCTACTTTATGGTGTGATGGGTTCAGTCGTTCTTCAGTTCAACGTACACTACACAGATATTCCAGGAGCCCAATACACGAAGTAAGAGCAGTAAGAGCTAACAACTGGCTAGTGTAAGCTAACAGCTGGCTAGTGTAAGCTAACAGCTGGCTAGTGTAAGCTAACAGCTGGCTAGTGTGGTGTTACAGGGCTGTTCACTGAGTTTGTTTCAGTATCCTGCCTTAAGTGTTCGTTAGACATTCACTTGTAAAGAATTTAGGAGTTTCTCGGTTTTACCTGTATACTTCTCCGATGATGAAACAAGAAAATAAAAATGCCAGATAAAGTGAAAACTCAATATTTTGCAGTGAATAGCAGGTTTTTTCAGTGACGTATATGTGGAAAGATCTTTCATACTGTGTCCTGATTTTACGCTTCCTTGTATCATCAACACGTGGATATATCTCTTTTTATTATTCTATTGGGCTTCTTTCTCAGTTACCTCATTGCTAAGTTTGTTTATAGGTACTTTATTGTCGGTATAAATTGTATCACCATAGTGTGAGCTCACCTTCTACTGAACTCACAGTACTAATTAATCACTAGCAAACAGCTGATGAAACCTGGCCTGTAGCTAGTTCACAGAACTAGAGGGAGTTCTTAGTTAAATTTTGTTGCCTAACGAACACCACGAGCAACTGAGTGAGCAATAAACAATCCGCGGTCCAAAATTTAGCGCCACAGGTTCGGGAGAAGGGCGAGAACCAGTGCCTCAAGACAAACACACACCATTTATGCCTCACACGGGATTCGAACCCGGACCCATCTCAGACGAGTGGTCAGTAGCCTGCGCCACCGGAGCGTGTGTTTTGTTGTTGTTGTTGTTGTTGTTGTTGTTGTTGTTTTCAATTGCAAACTACATATGCCAAGTTATGGTTCAACAACAGATGCCAAGTTATGGTTCCTCTTCACGCCTTTTGGTAGTTCACTTCACTAGCAAATAATTTTGCTATATCAAAAAAGAAATAAAACACGAAATATGAGGAAAGAAAGCTAAGCTCATGAAATATTAAAAATAAATCAAATTCGATGAATTTTCTTGATTGGGTCTGAATTGCACTTTCTGATCGCAGGAAAAAACTCCCAACGAATATGCATTTTTTTTTCTAGTTAACTGTTCCGGTGCCTTTCTGTGGAATCGGTCATATTTCAATTCTTTACACCCATTTTCTTTGGCTCCGCTTTTTACTTCCGCTTTAATCGGGCATTCTCCTTCGCTGGTGCTTAGAGATAGCTTCTTATCTTACGTGGACAACATCCTAAACAGCTCTTCGATTTTCTCGAAAACCATAAGCCCTCAGATTCTGCCAATAAACCCTTTTGCTCCCACACAAAACATTGTAAAAACACCCGTATTATAAATCAGTGAAGAGGAAGAAGACTATTGCTCTGTCTGTCTGTCTCTCTCTTTCTCTCTCTCTCTCTCTCTCTCTCTCTCTCTCTCTCTCTCTCTCTCTCTCTCTCTCTCGCAGAAAGAGTTCCCTCCAATACTATTTTCCTACCCTTAGAAACTAAAACCTCCCATATTTCTTTTTAAGAAATTTAATACCTGGAAGTATTTTAATAGCAGCTTAGCATCTCATAGTCATTTACCAAGTGACGACAGAGTAATTCGTCTTCAACTGTACTACTTCTCCTCCTGACACCCCTTTCTTTTATGTTCTTCTAAAATTTACGTTTCCCCGAAAATTAAGTACCTTTCTCTCTCTCTCTCTTTGTCACCAACGAGAACACTGGCAGAGTTATTCCTACTGATTCACGTCGAGAGGTCGATTCTTTTGAGTTGTGCACTGTTCATTTTGCATCATTTCAAATTTACTTTATTTAAAACGGTAAAACATTTATGATTGTCATGAGTATCAAAACAACTTTCATGAATCACCAAAAATTAAAGTTCATAGTATTTTCAGTAATGTTTACTACCCAGAGCGGTGTGACTGAGTTCCCTCCTGCCTGCTAACTACGGTATACCATTGCTTGACTACTAAGCTATCATTAGTGGACCTCTGTGTAATTGTTTGCGCCATAACCTGAAATATTTTCTACTACCAAACAACAGCAGATAGATAGTTGTCTGCTTTGATGATGATGCTCTGCATCATTCTTAACATTTAGTCCACATTCGACCAACTTCGCATTAAATATAGCTGGACAAAAGTAGATTTCCTATCCGCCAGCAGACATTTATTTATCTGCTAGTATACTGCAGTAGCACAACCAGAGGATTAGTATAGCCTTTTACTAGCCTGTCTTCTACAGGCTATATATACAGTGTAGCTCTTCTGATGTTGAAACTTGCAGAAGCAGCCCCTGGACGTGACTTCGCTTCGATTTGACTTAAATTTAGTCAACTATAGAAAAGGATTCCATTGAATCAGAAATATCCAAAAGCTACAAACGACACAAAAGAAAATAACTAAGAGGATCACCAACCTAGCTGGAAGTTTTGATAAATTTTTAATTATCAGAAAATCAAACACTTACCTTTCTGTATATGGCACCAACCATACCGTCCCATGTGTTGTTCCTGAACATTCCCCAAGTTCGTTGTGGAAAAATTTCGTACCTGTAAAGTACATGATTAAAATTTAATCATGCATGAACAAAAACTCAAAGCAGAGAGCTTTGCTTTCATATAAAGGTATTATTACTTTGCAAAATGAATACGAAACCAAAATCAAATAAAAAGTGACTAACCGGAAACCGAACTTTTCCTGTAAAGTGTTCAGTACTGAACCAAACAATCCTCCGTTGAATGCCCATTCACCAGAATCCAGCTTGAATAAAATGGTCTCAGGAGGATACTGAAACAAAATGTAACATATTCCAAGATTTTTATATATCGTACAAATAGTAGAAAAACATTTGTTTTTTACATTGTATGTATGAAGAACAGTGGCACAAACGAAAATAAATCGTTGAAAGGTATTCTGATGCGATCCGAGTGCATTTTCGTTTTCAGTAAAACACATTTTGCTTTAATACGTTTGATAAAAACATCTTATTAATTTTTGCGGAGATAATCGAATTTCGACAAAGCTTCCGGGACAATACGGTTCAGAGTTTTCTAAAGCTTTAAATAAAATCAACAGTATTTACTTGCTTGTTTTATAGCGTAAAAGTCTTTTCTACTTCTACGTCTTTAAACACATCAACATACTAAGAAATAGTTCCTAAATGAAAGAAACCCTAACGGCCAGACGAAACATGTAAATAACAGAAGTCAACTTACGGAAAGACGCTTTATTCAGGCTGTACCACACACATCGTAACATGGCATATTGTAGTGAACGCTCCACACACCACACATTATCACAACACTCTCATCAATAATCAGTTTACAACCCAACGCTCTCTTTTACAACGCTCTCGTACAACAATGCTCTCTTACAACAACGCTCTCTTACAACCCTCTCGAGCAATAGATCAGTCGTCGTTTTTATATATTCTCTTATCAAGATCAGACATACGTCACGTGCATTCAATCATCAATTGTGTTGCCAAACGTATTCGTTTGAGGGAAAAGATATTTCGTTAAGCGTGAAGAATACTGAGAATAAACTCAAGATTTACATAGGGAATGAAACTACAAAAAGGAAAGTTAATCTAGAATATACGTCACATCATCTCCCTCGTTTTTTGTTTTTTTGTTTGTTTGTTTTTTTGTTTTTTTGCCAAAAACCTATCAATTTTGTA
This sequence comes from Macrothele yani, assembly GCA_039090855.1. Classification (NCBI taxonomy): domain Eukaryota; kingdom Metazoa; phylum Arthropoda; class Arachnida; order Araneae; family Macrothelidae; genus Macrothele; species Macrothele yani. The sequence goes on along the minus strand of CM076995.1, from coordinate 133,386,039 downwards.
GAGGTATCCTTTTAAACAATCTGATCATTCATTCAACTCTTAGAGATAAGAACTAACAAAATGGATGAAAAGATTTGTTGATGCGTTGCTGTAACTGACTTTATCTCAGTACATATAGTCTCTAGACATCAAGAGCTCAATTTTCTGTACATCAAATGTCCATATCATAAGTCGTGATAAATATTTTGTCACAATACGTGTGGAGAACACTCATCAATATACATATAAGTAGCATAGTAGTCAAAAAACTGCATATGGCAGGAAAAAAAACTACAACATTTTTAACGTGGTTAATTTACACATTCGTCCACTAATGATAACTTCTCAGGGAAGACATGTAAGATAGTGTAAATTTAGTTAGTTGGGGGAAAAAACTGCACTTGCAGAAAAAAATTCAACACCAAACACAACAAGTGTCAAGCACACAAAAAGGTAAGTCATAGATATCAACAAAAGCAATGCTGATTTTCATGTTATGCCGAAACGACAACATGCACAAGGTGAATTGACAAGCATTTGAGTACTAAAAGAAATTAATGTGGCGCTACACCAAAAAAAAAACAAAAAAACATTACATACTGACAAGATAAGATATGATATATTTTCGTTCTCAAAGTTTGAGAAAAAAAGTTCGGTGATACTTTGAGTGCAGAAAAGTTCAAATAAATGGCCTTTATAAGGCAAAGTTCTATAATATTTGTTTGTCCTCACATTTTGTGATAAAAGTTCTGTGATTTTTTTCTTGAGGACAGAAAAGTTCAAATAAATAGTCTTTATAGGTATTTGATATTGTTCTCAGAGGTTGTCAAAAGTTAACAATACTTTTTTCTAGTCAAAAAAGATCCGTGTTCTGACATGTTTATGTTGTTGTCGGGGCGACAACGGAACTCTCGTAGCTTCACGCTTCACAGGCTGAGGTTGCAAGTCACTGGATCGCCGGGATGTGTCAGGAATTCCCGCGGACAAGGCAAGCTGACCAGAAGAGGCAGGGTCATCAGGCTGTCGCAAGGAAGTCTCAGGCTGGAGCGAAGAGGTCTTAGGCTTGAGCGAAGAGGTCACAGGCTGGAGCGAAGAGGTCACAGGCTGGAGCGAAGAGGTCTCAGGCTGGAGCGAAGAGGTCTCAGGCTGGAGCAAAGAGGTCTCAGGCTGGATCAAGGAAGTCCCAGGCTGGATCAAGGAAGTCCCAGGCTGGATCAAGGAAGTCCCAGGCTGGATCAAGGAAGTCCCAGACTGGCTTGGAGACGAACCCGGATCCTGAGAAGGGTGAAGATCCGGTCGTTTCTTTGGTGGTCGAAGAAGCGGTATAAAACTAGAAGGGCGCTTCCGTGAACGACGAGGAACGGTGGAGGAAGGTATAGGCTCTGTCCGTCCCGAGCGAAGATTCCAAGGACGAAAACCTGGCAGATGCAAATGCTGGACTCTATGTCTGGATTGTAGCCCAACACTCGAAGTTGCAATAGGATAGTGCGGAACAGGAGAATAAAATTCAGGCGGCGGCCGCTTTGTAGGTTTAAATGGCACGGATGGCAAAAGTGGACGTTTTTGCCTTACTGCAGATTGATCAAATGTTCCTAAAGTAGGCAGTTCCTTATAGTAGAAACAGATGGAAATATTTTTTTACTTGGAGACTGAAGAACCTCAACAATATTGTCCGATGATTCAGATTCAGCAAGAGGCACGACTCTTTTAGGCACAGGAGAGATGGAACTACCTGATGATGAAATGTCAGTTCTTGTTCGTTTTGAGTTTTTTGATTTAAAACCAAAGGGAGGCACTATGCGTGAAGTAAATGGAACGATTGGAGTATGAGAAGCAGACGAAAAAGAACCTCGTTGCACACGACAAGAATATCCAGAGGAACTGGAAGCACTAGAACTCTCGTCTTTTGAGAAGGCAGGAGACGGAGGAGTTGAAATAATGACAGCACCCCGAGTAAATGGAATAATGTCAGAATGTGAATCGTTAATAGTAGAAGCAAAGACCCGCTCAGACGAATTTAGCGAATCGGACAGGGCAGGGGTGGGGTCAATAATTTCATCATCAACTATACATACTTGTGAAATCCCACCCTCTTCCTGAGGACTCCTACTAGATTTAGGGTTAATAATTGCATCAGTGCTTCTAATAACCCATTTTTTACATTGCTGCACATGGGCAGAATGTAGGGAGCCATCTGGCTTCTTTAATATGACATTATTATTGTACAATTCTACCAATTCAAAGGGGCCTTGATATAAAGGTGCAAATTTTTTCACAAAGGTGTGTGCAACGTAGGATTGGAAATGAGTTTCTAATAAGACCAGATCTCCAACTGTGAGATCTGGCTCCCTCCGTTTCGCATTATAGTGCCTAGCTTGGCTTAATTGAGCTCGACTGATAGCAGTCCGTGCCTTTTGCGCAAGTAGTTTTACAGAATCAGGTGTTGGTCTTTGGTTGATTTCATCGATAATGCCAGTTAAATTCTCAAAAGGGGTGCGGATTTTGCGCCCTAGAAAACGTTCAGCGGGCGTCAGCCGCGTTGATTCATGAAATGATGAGCGAAGGGCGAAACAAAACATTTCAACGTGTTCGTCCCAACGCTCATGATTATTGCCAATGAAGGTTGAGATCATCTTTAGTAATGTTCTATTCACACGCTCAGCCGGATTGGCTTGAGGGTGATATGGACTTATGAATTTATGTTTGATTTGAAGCCTCGCACACATTCGCTCAAATAACTCCGAAATGAACTGAACCCCGTGGTTCGAGACTACCGTACGATTACAGCCAAATCGAGTAAAAACATTATGTATTAAAGTATCACATATTACATCAGCCGTAGCTGCTTGAATGGGGAATGCTTCCACCCATTTAGAGAAATTATCTGTAACAACTAAAATATAACGAGATTTAGTTTTAGTTGATAATGGATAAGGGCCCAATAAATCTATAGAGATGGTTTCAAATACATAATTTTTTGAACTACAAATAAAGTGACCGGCCGGTCGTTTATTATCATAATTGTACTTTTGACAGTATTCACATGAGCAAATGTATGCGAGTATGCTATTGTACATGCCCGGCCAGTAGGCTACGTCTCGAAGTTTAGTACGAGTTTTTCATATGCCTAAATGGCCGGCAAGGGGAATATCAATTAATTCAAATAGTAAGGCCATGCGGAGAGACTGAGGTATCGCAGGGCGGTACTCAGCTCTTCAATTCACAATTTTTTTATAATACAAAATACCATCGATGATCTCATAATTTTGACTACGACCCGCTAAAGAAGGTTCATTAGGAGCAGAAGAACCAGCGAGTAAGAAATTATATATTTCCCCAAAATCTGGATCATTTGGCAGTTCAGACATTATTTGCTCCCTTGAAGTTATTTCATAAATAAGAAATAGGGAGGGAGGTTCAGTATCCGCCTGGGCACCAGAACTGACCGGACAGCGAGACAGTGAGTCAGGCAGTTGGTTTGATTTACCAGGGCGATACTGTATTTGAACATTACATTCCTGAAGTCGAAGTGTCCATTTTAACAATCTTCGAGACAGATTCTTTGCTGTGGTTAAATATTGTAATGCCGAATGATCCGCAATAACATTGACAGTTAAATGATTGAGATAGCATTTAAATTTGGTGACAGCAAATAAAATAGCTAAGCATTCTCGTTCAGTAGCAGAGTAATTACGTTCTGCTTTATTAAGAATTCGAGAGGCATATGCAATATGATGATGCCCTCGTTGAGATAGAACAGCTCCTAGACCAACACCTGATGCATCGGTAAAGATATTAAATATTTCTGCATGGTTAGAAAAGGCTAACACAGGTGGCGAAACTAAGGCGTGTTTAAGAGCATTAAAGGCAGTCTCTGTCTCTGTGGACCAAACAAAGTGTCTATATTTTCGTTTCAAAGCAAATAAAGGTTCGCATAGAGTAGCGTACCCCGGAACGAACTGTTGGTACCACCCCGTCATGCCCAAAAATCGCGACAATTCTTTCGCCGACTTAGGCCTCGGGAAAGTCCGAAATTGGCTTGACCTTTGAGTCGTCAGTTAGAAGACCTTTAGGGGTAATTTTCAATCCGAGATATACTAGTTCGTCCCGGCCAATTTCACATTTGCCAGGCTTTAAAGTCAAACCTGCATTATGTAGCAGTTCGAAAACTTGGTCTAACAGAGACAGATTATGTTCAAAAGTCTCAGAAGGGACGATAATATCGTCCAGATAGACATGGACATTAGGTCCGAGCACAGGACGTAAGACTGAATCCATTAAGCGCTGAAACGTTGCTGGAGCATATGCCAAACCAAAGGGCATTTGTAGAAAACTCATGTGCTCCAAACGGGGTTATAAATCCAGTTTTTTCTACAGAATCTGGGTAGACAGCCACCTGTCAATAGCCACTAGCTAAATCCAAAGTTGATGGCCAGTTTGTTGACGATAAGTCCTGGAGAATATCGCTAATTATAGGCAATGGGTAATTGATAGCTTTGGTTACCGCATTGAGTTTACGATAATCTATTACGAAGTGATGCTCTTCCGATTGTTTTTTTGGAACAAGAAAAGCAGGTGCTGCCTAAGGACTAAGTGATTCTTTAATTATCCCTGAATGGAGAATGTCCTGAATTTGTTTTTGGAATTCAGCTTTCTTCTGGTTCGGACATGGATAAGGTTTACATGCAATGAGTTTAGCCCCTTCCGTATCAATGGTATGATACACCACCTGTGTAAACCCTGGTTTATCAGAAAATATTTCTGGTCTGCTGTGTAAAACCTGACCAAGTTTGCTTTTATGTTCAGGCAATAATCTGTCACTTGCAAGAACTGCAGAAAAATCAATTTGCACTTCTGGGGTTGGAGGACTAATTTCAGGCATTAAGATTAGGCCATGCTCGAAATCAAATGTAAGCTTAAACATTTTAATGAAATCCACCCCAGAAGGCAATCCACGGGTATCTCTGGGATCAGAAAAAAATTAGAAGAAACTTGAACTTTGCCAATCTTGACAGGTAAATGAACTAATCCAAAAATTGAAAAAACATTATTGTCGGCACCTCGCAGACATTGCTGGAGGGCTCGACACAAGCATTTGGAAAGGTAGCAGCACAGAAATCAAAATTTAATGCAGAGATGTCAGATCCAGAATCAATTTTAGTCGACACCACCACTTTGCCGAAGGTCACAAGAATATCAGGTAAAAGCGGAGCTTGAATAATTAAAAAGAGAGATTTGAGGTCTTCAGAAAAACGAGGAGATAGACTCGACCCATCTACCTCCTGCTGAAGTTTAAATTGTCGTAAAACTTATTAGAATGTCTAGATTCATTTTAGAAATGTGGCGAACCACCAGAACGTGCTGAATTGTAGTAACGTGCAAGAGAGGCAGCATTATTATCATCATGCTTGCCTTGCTCCCCCAGCTCGGTGTTTTGGATATATCTTGTCAACCGGGTAGTAATTATCCCGGGGACGAGAAACTTGGGTGTCCTGATTCCCATAATGGCCAGGATGTCACATCTCTGGTGCCCAACGATGAGGCGGCACGTATCTAGACTGATTAAAAAATTGTCCTTGATGAATGTTCTGTTTTGGCAGCTGATATCTATTGTTTTGAATATGAGGTTCATGGTACTGCTCAGGTTGGCGGTACTCTTGAGCCTGTGAAGATTGCCCTTTACTGTGGCGCTCTCCATACACTCGAATGAGTTTCAGGCACTCATGAATGGAGACAGGACGTCGAACTTCCAAAACATCCTGCAGGAAGGGATCCAGCTGCTGTAACAACGTGTCACAAATATCAGACTCGACTGCAGCGCGATCCCATAACTTATAAAGTCGAACTGTTTCCAGGACGAACGAGACTGGACTATCTGACGCTCGCTGTCGCCTGGAAAACAGTTGTTGTGCAAGGCCGGCCTTATTGGTGCCAAAAGGAAAGACATCCAAAAAGTCAGCTCGAAATTACTGATAGGAGCCCTCTGGGTTCATTCGACGCCACTGCCTGTACCAGACCTTTGCCGTGTCTTGCAAACATGTGCCAGCAATAGGTATCTGACAGTCTTCAGGAACATTATATAGGTCAAAATGATCATCAAGATCCTCCAAAAACCTAAGCGAACCGCCGTTTCCCCTAAATACAATAGAACCCGCATGGGGTACGTGATGAGCAAGAATTTTGCTCCTTCTCACGGGGAGTGGTGGGGTAAATATTTGTTGTTGGGGCACTGCGGTCGAAGTACGCGGTACATAAGTTTCGCATCTCGCGTATTCGCTGTCTGGTAAGTCAGAACCGCAGGCCTCGTATAGAGCGCTTGGTGAGTTATTAGCAACTCTATAACGCTGAGTGCGTACATTGTCTGCTGTAGAATTATGAGCCTCTTGATCATTTCTATAACAGTCATAGAAGAGACCGATAGGATCAGTTAAGTTACCCATTTTCCGTGACTTCTATGAATCTGTTCGAGTGAATTCGGATGCCAATATAGCGTAAAAGTCTTTTCTACTTCTACGTCTTTTAACACATCAACATACCAAGAAATAGTTCCTAAATGAAAGAAACCCTAACGGCCAGACGAAATATGTAAATAACAGAAGTCAACTTACGGAAAGACGCTTTATTCAGGCTGTACCACACACATCGTAACATGGCATATTGTAGTGAACGCTCCACACACCACACATTATCACAACACTCTTATCAGTAATCAGTTTACAACCCAACGCTCTCTTTTACAACGCTCTCGTACAACAATGCTCTCTTACAACAACGCTCTCTTACAACCCTCTCGAGCAATAGATAAGTCGTTGTTTTTATCTCTTACTCTTATCAAGATCAGACATACGTCACGTGCATTCAACCTCAATTGTGTTGTCAAACGTATTCGTTTGAGGGAAAAGATATTTCGTTAAGCGTGAAGAATACTGAGAATAAACTCAAGATTTACATAGGGAAATAAACTAAAAAAGAAAAGTTAATCTAGAATATACGTCACAGTCCGTATTTCAGTCTTCTACGATTACTTCTCATACCATCCTGTTTCTATCTCCTTCTGTAGAACTGCAAGAGGTTTGGCTGATATCAAAAGTGAAGCCACGTTTCTACGCTGAATATATACGGATCTGGCATGAGATACGTAAAACAGCTTGTCAATCTTACTTTGCGAATTAACATTATGCCCAGAAACCTAAAAAAGATTTAGTAGTGTCACTATTAGTAGTATCCTACAGGTAATGAGAGTGATATCACAAATATATTCACCTGCGACTTCATGTGCGAAGCCTTTGTCTTCATCAAAGTGCTTTTAACTTTTATTCATCACCTGTCCGCTGAATAAAAGTTACAAGCACTTTTGCACATTGCGAAAAAAATTAGGATATGTCAAGCTAGCGACGGTGCACTGACAGATACACGATGGGTTAGTGACGAAAGCATGAAATCGAGATACAGCATGAAACGTGACAAAACAGATATCACACAAGTCATTTCAGCATACTGTCGGTAATACTGCGGGCATGTGGTTATGAAGTTACGCATGAACAAATGGAGGGAAATTGTGCGTACTGGTCGGCAATAAGGTGTATATGGTTACCGGGGATCGCGCTAATACACTGCATGTACATGAGGCATCAACGGGATAAGATTGCCCAGCAGTTGTTGAAGAATTCTCCACCACTTCGGCTTGAGAGTATGCTACAGCTGATGAAACGTCATGGGATGGGGACGGGCAAGCTAAAACACGTCTTTTCAGTGCATTCGACGCTCGCTCAATGGGGTTGAGGTTCGGAGAATGTGAAGGCCAGACAGGACGCTCGATGCCATTTACCTGAAGCATGTTTTCAACCAAATCGGCTCGATGCCATTTACCTGAAGCATGTTTTCAACCAAATCGGCTCGATGCGTACGGGCGTTATACGTACTTATCTATGAAGAGGTACTGTTGTAGCACAGGGCAAAAATGTAAGACGCCGGATCTCATTTCGATATCTGACTGCCACCTGGAGTCCATTCCAGGTAATGTAGCGATTGGTACGATGGTTAATGCTGATGCCCACCCTAATGAGGATCCCACCACCAGCGACGCTTTGTTGTATGAGGGCCTTTATGATGTATAATCTAAATTAACTTTCATTTTTAGTTGCTTTCTCTATGTAAATTTTAGTTCATTTTCTTTTAGAGTTTTCAACCTTAACGTTTTACCTTCTCGCTCACAGAATGACGTTGGCAACAATTCTGAGGTCATAGAGCGCGATGTATGCATGCGACAGATAAGAACTAGAGATACATAGTTTTGAAGCAGTAGCTAAAGTGTGGTGCTGGAAGCTGTGCTAAGCCGAAGCTATGTTTATTTGAAGTTTGCGTATTCGAGTTGTGTTGTTATACACTGTGTGTTTGGAGTAATCAACTTTTCTGCTCACTAACTCACGTTAATCAATGTTAAACGATTAATACTATTGCGATTAGTTCCTCGCGTATTTTTGGAATGTTTGAGGAAAGTGCTCACACGATGATAATGGAATAAAAAAGGCGTGAACAGTAAGTCTTTCTAAAACTTTATTTGAGTGGCTTTGTTTCACTTCGAGAAAGAGAGTGTAAATAAGAAGATGTAGTATTCTCAAAATCTTAAGTAGTACCAAACCGAAATCATCGCTCTTTCCACGTTAATAAGTGAATATCGGAAAAATTATCATCGGCCGCCACCGGGAATCGAACCCAAGGTCTTCCAGTTACGCGCCGGACATGCTACAACTGCACCACAGCGGCCTCGAATTCTCCAGACTCACATGTAATTAACTGCCAGACTACAAAATTTTCATCTGCCGCCACCGGGAATCGAACCCAGGGACTTCCAGTTACGCACCGGACTGGAAGACCAGCTGCTTTCCATCTTTGGTGAATCACCAGCATTGTGCTAGGCTTCATGAATCAACTTGCCATGTAGTTTGGCAGTTAATCACATATGAGTCTGGAGAATTCGAGGCCGCTGTATTGCAGTGGTAGCATGTCCGGCGCGTAACTGGGAGACCCTGAGTTCGATCCCCCGTGGCAGCCGATGAGAATTTCTCCGAGATTCACTTATTAACGCGAAAAGAGCGATGATTTCTGTTTGGTGTTCCTGATCCACATCGAGTTTTCGAATTAATCTTAAGTAGTATTCTCCACGATACAAATAGTAAAGAACGCTACACCGTGTTGTTCCGCTTTCCTCCTATTCACGCTTGATATCACGCGACGATCATCCGACTACAGGATGAAAAGTGGTTCATCGTCATCCTAGAATAGAACGTAACGATACTATTCACAGTTCCAAATACGATAGTCTTCATTCCAATATATAAGGGTTCTTCGGTGATGTGTATAGAGAGACACGCGCACCATCCGTCACCGGGTATGTAATCCTCTTTGGTGGAGCCGGCTGCCTATCGTCTGTGTGAGGATACCCTTCGTCCTGTAGCTGCAGTAAACAGGTGTTGCAGTTCAGTCGCGTTTCGGCAGCGGTTCCTACTAGGCATAAAATGCAAATACATGTTTATTGTCTTGAGCTGCTGCTGATGTTGACAAACTCTGCTCTGGTCTTTTTCGTATTATTCCGGTCTTCTGAAAACACCTCCACGGAATACGGATGGCAGTTTGATACACTCAACTGTTTTTCCACAATCGCTTCTGTCTGGCTAGCTTCCTGCGTTCCGATTGCTCTCCAAGCTGTTTATTCTGGTAAATCGCTTTGCTGAGACATCGCGTAAGTGAAACAAACCTGCAGCTGCATCCTTCTACTGAGTAAGTATGACTTAGCGAATAGGAAACTTATATCTGGTTTGCTCTGAGCTTCGGAAAAGTGCTTGAGTGCGTCATATTTTCTTGTTACTTAAATGTGCCTCTCAGAAGCTGACTTTTCAAGCAAACTTGCAGCTAGTCGATTCATTCTTCAATTCATGCTGACATCACAATATGCCCTACCCCTTTGTTTTAGTAACTTTGATTGTCTTTTGAGCCTATTCATAAGAACTGCAATCTGGTAATTGGTAATTTCTGGAATGCCTAGTTTTTGTTTTGCTTCTGTAATTAGTTACCACATCTTTTTAGAAGAAATTTCCCTGGTATGCCGAATCTGAATTGGCATGGCGAATCCACGATTGTCCCAAATAAGTCAGAAACTTTTCTTTTGTGACAGTCCACTTGGCTAATCAGCACTCTTTGTTCGATCGTGACTGTGTCTTTTGTTGTATATATATGGTATGCCGACCAGAAAATTAGATTTGACTTCAACGTTAAAAACATAACGGTGCAGTACCAAAATCCATGACAGCTAAACAATTTCCATGCTCCATGGTAGTATGTTTTCACTACTTCTACCTTTTGGCAGTAAAGTCTGCATTATGTTGCAATAAAACTAAACTGTAGGAACTTCGATGGTGGCCCAAACTTTCTTTGACTTCCATAAAACTCTGCTGCCTTTAAATAAGGCAACTGACCGATGTGTACACTCAGACTCAGTGAACAGAACATTAGAGATAAGGCTGATGGGCAGTTGACATGCGTGCGCCCCGCGCAGAGTGGAACAGACCCAAACAGAACGCAAGCGACACGTAGGTGGACAGTAGGTCTTCCCGGTGGGTATTGTAATCGACGTGGTGATCTGAGTGACTTGGTTCTTAGACGCATTGTCGGCACAAGACAGATGGGACATTCTATCTCCCAAGTTGTAAAAACTTTAGGGTTCCCCGAGGGCAACCGTATCAAAGGTGTACCGTGGGTATACCATCGACGGACGTACCAGCGCGCAGACTGCAAGCGGGTGGCTGACTACAAGCCATTTATGACCGGGATCGACGTAGACCATCCAGCCTATTACCGACCCACCGCTTAGCAATGGCGGTGAAAATCACATCGAGGTTAAATGTCGGAGGCCCAAGCAGCGTCAGCGAATGAACGGTGCAGCATACACTGGGCTACTGGAGAATACACTGGGCTACGGGAGCAGACACTGGGCTACGGGAGCTGCATACACTGGGCTACGGGAGCTGCATACTCTGGGCTACGGGAGCAGACACCATACTAGTGAACTACTGTTGACTGCCCGTTATCGGACATTACGCCTCATCTGGTGCCAGGAACATCAAAACTGGACTTGTAGCGCCGCTTTGCATGACCAGATGAATCCCATTTTAAGCTGCACCGAGATGACGGGAAGGTGAGGATGTTGCGTCGGCAGCATGAGGCCATGCCGTTGTGTCAGGGAGGATTTGTTCAGGGCGGTGGTGGCTCTGTGATGGTTTAAGGAGGCTTCTCGTGACACACATTAGGTCGCTTAGTGTGTCTGTAGACGTCGTTAACCGCTACGCGCTACCAGCATATGCTGGCTAATCACTAACACGCTTTCATGATCTTCGCGTATCCTGAGGCCGATTGTTTCTTTCATAAGGACAATGCGCCGCCCTACCGGACCACAACCACCCAAGCATGGCTTGAGGAACATTCATCTGAGTTTGGAATCACTCAATGTCCCCAGCGGTTCCAGGATTTAAACCCTGTGGAAGCTCTCTTGGATGCCATAGAGCGGAACGTCAGATCCATGGATCCTGGACTGACGTTTCGGGTGGTGTTGTGGACAATGCTGCCAAATGTATGGCTGTCATTTCCTCCAGAAACCTTCCGGCTTCTGGTGAGCCGATGCCTTGGCGTGTACATTCGAGCTAGAGGAGGGCCAACACGCTATTAGGTTGGCACCTCTAATATTTTGTACACTGAGTATATATTTACCTTGAACAGCAGATATACTCGTATTAAGTGAGGGCTATGGAAGAAAAAGTAAGTGGATGTATAAAAACTTGATTGGAAAGCTTTTGGAAGATAGTGTACAGTATTCAAGAGCAATTCACCTTTATATTTTTAAAAAATTTAATCAATGCATCCTTTCGGTTCTTACTGATCGATCAGTGCCAAGGACCTTAACTAAAAAAGATATACAGAGGCTACGAGCAAACAGCAGTCAGCTAGAAAATAATAGTGTAACTTAAGAATGGGAATGTCACGTGAATGCCATTCGTTTAAATGGTGTGCTTGAGTCATTCGGCAAGAGTTGGCTCGTGGCAAATCATTCATCGTAAATGGTGAAGAGCTCGCGCTCTTTTGGGCAATTTGCCAAAAAGAGCTACGGCCCTGAAAGCGCAACACAGATTCCCCGCAACTAATGATTTCCTCACTGAGCTTAGTCACAACTAAAGAGGAATGATTTATGCTCTTACTAATCTAAAAGCAAATGCAATGTAATTTCCCAATTTCTGGAACCTTCATCTTGTATGGGCTTCGTTATACACATTGTTCCACGAGGATAGGAATTACAAGATCAGATTTTTCCTGGGGCATTAGCGCAACATCATAAAAAAAAACCTGAAACCTAAAGTTTGCAAAATAAGTCACCAGCTTTTTCAAGTAATGCAATTTCAAAGTGGCCAATGCCGTCTTGGTGGGGCAGTTGTCTCAGGGGTGACTTCTTTCCATTCGTCCAAGATGAATCCTGATTTGAATCCCGGTGAGGCATAGATGTTGGGTTTGTATTAGAGCACTGGCTCTCTCCCTTTCCTTGACCCCGTGACCCTAAATTAGGGAAGGCGACTGCTTATAGCCCATTGAGTTGGTGGTCATTACTTTTTCGCAGTATATTGCGTTCGAATTGACGCTTTAATTCAAAGTTTAGCATATGGTGATATTGGTCTTGCGTTAAAGCTCTCAAATTCTTACTTATTTATTTATTTTAGTTCGTTTATTTTTTATGGTTTTCAATTAATATTCTTTCATTTACAGTTATTACTCACATGAACAGAAGCGACTTTAAGCAGCAAATTATTCATCCTGCATCATTTAAACACCTGCAATAAAAAAGAAGTGTTCTAAGTCATTTGGTGAAGAATAAACCATGGTAAATCAACAAATAATAGCAGCACTCCTCGTATTCGATGACAATGACAACTACAGCGCATTTATATGACAAAAATAAAATACAGTCTGGCGTAATCAGTTGTAATATGTGGCCAGCTAATTTGTTCCGAGGAATTTCTTCTACATCCCAAAATTATGTTTTAAAATCTCAAAAGTCCTTAAAAGTATCAGTCTAGGCAATAACATTTTCCATTTCGAGCTTTATGTTTTCCTAAGAAAAAAGAAGCTGAAACTATGCAAAACGTCTGGTATCTGTTTTTACGTGCAGACCACAAAACTTTCTGTTTTGTAAACAGACACCAGAGTTTTACAGATTTCAAGACTTTTTAACATCGACACTTTATTCGAAAATTCCTTTAAGTACACTAGCAAACAAACAGCTCACGTATGCCATACAATGTCCGAGATGGGCCCGGGTTCGTGCCCGGGAAGGGACATGGTGAATGCGTTTATCTGATGGCTCTGACTCTGTCTCTTTTCTGGAAAAGTGGCCCTAAATTAGGGTTGGGAGACTGTTTATAGCATATAGAGTTGTTCATGATGGTCGTTAAACGTCCGAAGAAAATTGTTTCTTCATTTAACCCCGAAGAAACAGCAAAGAGCAGTTGTAATGCATCTGTTTCCGTTTGTACAAGGCAAATGATGATTGTATAAAGAAATTATGTAAATGAGTGTGTCAAAAATAAAGTAAAGAAAGGCGTGTGTAAAGAGTGATTAGTCAAAGGTGAGAATGACGCAGTAGTCTAAGCGCTGGCTTCTGACATTCGTCTGAGACGGGTTCCAATCCCGTGAGGCATGGGGGCTGCATTTGTCTTATAGCACTGGCTTTCTCCCTTTCCTGGAACCAGCGGCCCTAAATTAGAAACGGACGACTGCTTATATCCCACTGAGTTACTAACGGTGGTCGTTGGACTTCCAAATGAAACGTAAGAAAGTGAGAGTGTTTTGTTGGTTTCTGGTGTCGTACTCAAGAGATGGCGCCTTCTGGACTAAGGGATCCGATAATTTAGTACAAATAGATCCGAACAGAAAACGCTTGTATTAAGAGCGCCAAGTGCGGAATGCCAAAATAACATGTTCGTTAGTCATAACTCCAGCTTACGGTGTTCAAGAGAAAACATGAAGTGAAATGATTTAGCCGCCTTATAGCAAAACTGTTGGTAACAACAGTTAAAAAGCCATTCAATGCGAACAACAGTGGTTACAAAACTTATAGCAAGGCTCTAGCACTTCCTAAAAAGACAGGAAGGTGTGAGCACCACTGATTTGGCAACAATTGTCCAGTACATCAGCGGAAAACTTTAAAGCCAGTAACATAGAGGTTACGCAAAATGTTTGTACCTTATAATATGTACTGGGAACCATTTTCCGGCTTGCTTTAAAGGAGCAGACGCACGCTATTCGTTCATTCCGTCGCTTTCGTACAACAACCAGTTAACATCGATAGCGCCTGGAGTTGCTGACTTCGAAAAACTTGTGACATAGAATGCCTTCGTGTGTCAAGATGATCGTCCAATACGTGTGTGAAGATAAAGTGGTCAATGCCGTGATCCGTTTTTTATCACACTCGAACCCTGGGGCGTCACCAGACAAAGAACATCAGGAGGAGAGGCTGAAAAGGGCTTAATTGTTTTCACTAGCCTGTAATCATCACATCCTTCCTCTTCCGTAATGAAAAAGAAATCTGAATTTTAAAACTTACAGCTATCACTTTCAGTTTAATACTTTTAAATTTAAAATAAATTAATTATCTAATTAATTTAATTTCACTTACAGCCTATGTAACCCCGCTATTATCAATTTTAGGATTAATTTTAGCACAGCATTAATATCATTTAAATCTTGATCTTTTTCCCATCTTCAGAGGGTTTTTGAGAATATGGAGAAAGTCCTTAGTAACTTTGCTGCTGTGAAGATGACTGGGAAGTGATGCAATTGAGTTTAGGGCAATTAAAAGCACTAAAGAGAGAGAGAGAGAGAGAGAGACCCACCGCAGCGCAAGAAAACTTGACCTGTAGCACCAAATTCAGCGTGAGAGACCCAAATCTCTGAGCGTCCAATTGATCTCCACACATCCATGGGCGCATGCAGTGTTGCCAACTCTTGAAAAATAAAAAAACATATGAACGGCATAATACCCCCGAGAATCCGCGGAACATGTCTTTAAGCAAGAGATGCATCAATGAATGAAGTGAATTCTAATAGGAATGAATTCTAATCCTCCAGATTCGCTATACATGAATGCCGGATGCTTCGACTAGCGAATCCTCTGATGGTTATATTCAAATTAATTGGAAACTTGAAACTTGGTCATTCTGGGTGGTGCAGTGGTTAGCATACTCGGGCGCTATCCAGGAGTAGGGGTTCGATTTGCGCTCCAGGACGATGAAATTTTCAAGTTTTTTGGTATTATCTGACTTACCATTCATGCCATATTTACACCAATAAACGGATTCACAACTTCCAAAAGAGGTGTATCCTTACGCGTCCTTCGGTAGCATATAAAGGTCAAATGGAAATTTGTCATTAACTTTTTTGTCTTCTTTATTTATTTGTTTTTTGATGATTGATCATTGATTTTAAATAATGATGATAATATTCCGAACTTTAAGGTAAGAAATTCAGTTTTTCGTTTAAAACAAAAAGAATTTAGTTAGAGATTCTTTCAACATTACTGGGGAAGCCTCACATGTACGATTGGTGGAGTTTCAGAACCTTTAAATCAGTCTAACGAAGCCCCAGGTATAAGTACCTCTTGCAGAGCAGTAGCAGTTATGCACTCACAAGCGACAAAATTATGACCACTTACCTAATAGCACGTTGGGCCGCCTTTCGTCACCGTAACCGTTTGCACGGGTGCACCGATTTGGCATCTACACCATTAGACGGCAGAAAGTGTTGAGTGTCGACCGGTATGCTGAACGAGTGGAACAGAATGCCATATCAGAATTCGGTGACGAACTGGAGTGAACCGGAAAATGCTTAGTCCCACTTCATCCCACAAATGTTTGATGGTATTCAAGTTGGGGTGATGTCATTGCCAGAAAAGTACACTAAATGCTCGGACATAAACATCGAGCAATTCCTGCATACGGGCTTTGTGACACGGGACGTTGTCTCTCTGGAAGGGTCGATTGTCATTCTGATACATGGTCATTACGTAGGGCAACACTTGCTCCAAGACAATGCCTAGAAAGGATATGGCGGTAACGGTATGTTCAACGAGTATGGAGAGACCCAGTGATGTTCTCCAGAACATTCCCTACACCATGATACCGCCGCAGCCTACCCACTTCTGTCCAACATGGTTGCAACTGTTCGTATTCACCCTAGCGGCTTCGAATACAGACTCGTCTCTGGGCACATTGTCGCTGGAACCTGGACTCATCAGACCAGGAAACTATTTTGCAGTCATCCACTGTCCAGTCACCGCGCTCCCTTGTCCAGTACAGGCGTATGATGTATGATGTATATCCCTTGTCCAGTACAGGCCCTGTTGATGTATGATGTATATCCCTTGTCCAGTACAGGCGTATGATGTATATCCCTTGTCCAGTACAGGCCCTGTTTATCTGGCCATGTTGACTGATCGATGACGATCAGTCAACATGGCCAGATAAACAGGGTTATCAAGGAAATATCAATAACAGAGGAGTATCTACACTGAGGGGCAACTTTATTATGTACACCTCTAATACTGTATTAATGTAAAGGAAAATACATGCCATTATAACAATTTGAATAATAACTTCGAGAGGTGGAAAAGTGCTGAAGGCAAACCGTTTGTCGCCCCGGAGGTGCAGTGGTCTCAGCGCTGGCTTTTGGCCTTCATCCGAAAAGAGTCTGGGTTCGAATTCCGGGTAAGGCATGGATGATGCGCTTGTCTTACGGCACTGGCTCTCTCCCTTCCCTGGAGCCAGTGCTCCTAAATTAGGGACGGGCGACTACTTATAACCCATCGAGTTGCTCACGGTTGTCGTTAAACCCCTAATTAAAACAAGTTAGTAAAATCATGCAATGCATACGCTTTCCAACATACTAGAAATCATTACTCAAGTTATGAGAATAATGACTGTGGAATAAACCTCGGTCCTGTGCCCTTACCCTTGATCCCATATCGATGATATTCTACAGAACTGGTTCGGTATACCTCCGAAATAACATGATAACGTTTTGTCGCAATCGAAGCATTTTTACGTAAGTTATATTGCATAAGGGCTATGGAATAGATCCCGCTCCTGTGTCCTAACCTTTGAACCCATTTCGCCCATTTTCAATAGAATTCGTCCCCAGGCAGACCCCTACAACATACTAACATTTCATCGAAATCGAACCTTTTTTACGTTAGTTATGACGCATAACAGCAGTGGAATGGATCCCACTCCTACGTACTGACCTTTCACCCCATTTTGTTCACTTTAAATAAGGTTTCTTCCCAGGTGATACCCTACCAGATACTAATATTTCATCGAAATCGAACGATTGTTACGCGAGTTATCGTGCGGACGGACATACGCACACAACGCGTGACGTAATGAAGCAGATGGGAATCGCGACCATCTGCTCGTAAGAGTATGACGTCATAAAACTTTAATAGGATCCACACACAACGCGTGACGTAATGAGACAGATGGCGTGACCGCGCGCCAACATTCTCAAACGTGAGATTGTGACGTCATAAGATTTCTAAGCATTGGAAACATTAATAGAACGACGTCATGACACTTAAAAAGTCATAATTCGGGGTGGTTATTTAACCCACTAAACGAATTCTCCTAAAGTCGAGATCAAGCCAAATCGATTTCTAGTACCAGAAAACGGTAGGTTAACGACTTTCATCAAAATTCTTAGAGCCGTTTTCAAAATAAAATGTACATACATACAAGAATTGCTACTTACGGTGGACGTCAAGAAATTTTCCTTTCTATACTTCAAATGGAAATACTTCTGTACACATTTTCTTCACAATTAATGCGTTCCCAAGAATGAAATTTGAACATCGATTAAAATAGCTTCATTTCATAACTTGGAATACTTAATATTTTCTAAACCATAACCGTAATAATATTTTCTAAACCATAACCGTAATTATGCAATCCAACATTTATTTGTCCACTGACGTCATCAAAGTACAGGTCGCGCCATCTTTTTTCTGGTTTCAACACCACCAAAGGAAACGTTATTGTTTTTTAATATAATTATGCTTATGTTTTAGAAAATGTTAAGTATTCCAAGTTATAGTATGAAGTTATTTTAATCGATGGTCAAATTTCCATCCTTGGGAACACACTAATTGTGAAGGAAATGTGTACAAAAGGTTTTCCATTGGAAATATACGAAGCAAAATTTCTTGACGTCCACCTTAATAGTGTGGGATAAGGGCGATGGAATGGATCTCGATCCTATGTCCTGACTTTTGACCCCATTTGTCCCATTTTCAATAGGGCTTCTCTCCAGGTGGTCCCCTACCACATACTAAACTTTCATCGAAATCGAACCATTTTTACGTGAGTTATTGTGCCGACAGACGGACGGACGGAAAAAGCTGGAGCATATACGCTTCTTCAACCTACGGTTGGAAAGCGTAAAAAAAGAAGGCAAGCTGAAATTTACATAACATGCAAAAGCGCAGGAATCAGTATCAGTAACTTGTATTTATTAAATAGCAAGATTATGGGAGGTCAAGCAACTGAGACCAATTTCTTTAGATTTTCGGCAGAATTCTTAAATAATGGCGGCAACTCACACCTTTGTATGCTTTGAATTAATACATTCAGTAACTTCGCCTTCGTTCCTGCATATTTACCAAATTTAGAAACAATGTGAAAAAGAGAACTGATTTGATATATTTAAGTTCACAAATTTTCAGGTGTGATAAACAAGGGGTCATGAGCTTGTGTGTTTCATGTAAGATTATTTATCGGTGCACGATTAGGTACCGTTCTTAAGTGAAGCTGTTATTTAAACCTTTCCTCTCAAAACTGTTATTTCAATCTGTGATTCGTCCTTTTGAGTGTATACCTAATAAAATTGCAACTCAGCGTACTTCTGGTTTTCATTTTGCCGAACAAATGTTTCATAATGTTTATTGCTAAATTTTGGAGACCTTTGCACGATGATATTTGCAAATGCTTTAGGTACAGAATTTGATTAGTCTTCATTGATAGAAGAGAAAAAAAAATATCTTACCAAAATTCAGACTTCAAATTTATGAAGCCTTCAATACACTAGGAAGCTGTTTTGTCTGAAAGGACATTTTCTAACATGAAAAAATCGCTGCAACGTTCATGTCATCTCCCACTTTCGTGAAATTAAAAAAATATTCACCCCACGAGTTATCTAATCCCAAAGTCCAAACAGTGTACAATACCACTTGAGTTATCAAAATCACGTGCTGTGATCTTTTTATTAAATTTTGTGCAACATACCCCAAATAAACAATTCCTCTGACTGACACAGTCAGAGGAAGTCAGGAGGTTTTCTTTTCTGTGTTCGTTTTCTTGGGGAAAGTACCCTGTTTCGTCAGCAAAAATAGGCCCTCACGCTTTTGGTTTGTGTGTGATTTACCTGAGCCGCTACTGATAATTGCTGTTGGAAAGAGAAAGACAAACGAATTAGGCAGAAAAAGTCTAAGATACACACCATTTTATCAAATGAAATAAATAGGACGCCAGATGGGAAAGTAGTTTTATGAGCATGAGCAATGACAAGTACACTTACTTCCAAAAATGAAGCACGGAGCAGTAAGATGTGAAAAAATGGAGACGTACTGCTTGGATTGACACGAAATGCGGCAGGAAAGTATGAAATATGTTTATTAATGAATCAAAACAAAGAAATACAGACAGAGATGAAAATAATATTGAATTTTCAGAAATTATAAGATGACGTCAAATTGGAGTCATTTACAAAGTGAGTAATAAAGTCACACCAAACATCAAAACCCGACATTAATAGGGTATGTGAGCACCCCTCATCTGCATACAAAGTTTACAACGTCTGACCATGCTTTTTATGAGGTGATCAACCACCGCAGAGTCCAGTAATCGCCATTCCTCCTGTAGAGCAGTTTCCAAAGCTGTGAGAGTGGTTGGGGAGGGAGACGTAAACACACAGCACGGCCGAGGGCATCCCAAAGATTTTCAGTGGGATTAAGGTCGGGCGAGTACGCCGGCCACTCCATACGCGCAAACCCCTCACTCTTTTTTTTTTTTTTTTTGATCGGAGGTTTAACGACCACCGTGAGCAACTCAATGGGCTATAAGCAGTCGCCCGTCCCTAATTTAGGGACACTGGTTCCAGGGAAGGGAGAGAGCCAGGGCCGTAAAACAAACACAACATCCATGCCTCACCGGGATTCGAACCCGGACCCCGTTTGGACGAATAATCAGAGGCCATCGCTTAGACCACTGCGCCACCGGGCCGGCGCCCCTCACTCTCCAGGTAGTCGTAGACGATGGCAGCTCTATGGGGACGCGCACTATCGTCGATTAAAACGAAGGCAGGAACAACTGCTGCAGCGTACAATCGCACAGTGGGGTCTAGGACTTCATCCCGATACCGTACAGCCGTCACAGAATCCCGTCTGTAGATGTGGAGGTCGGTGCGATATCCCAACGAAATTCCTGCCCAGACCATGATGCTTCCACCACGGAATGCATGATGTACGGTGATGTTCTGGGGTCGATTGCATGTGCCTTCTTCCCTCGACACCCGTACACGCTTGTCATCGGGTTGCAGGGCAAACCTGGACTCATCCGTGAACATAACGTTGCCCCAATTAGACACAGTCAAATTGACATGTTGGCGACACCACTTTAATCGTGCCCCTCTGGATTGGACGGATAGAGGAATTCCGTTTGTCTCATGTTCAGCAAAACTCAACTGCATTCTGTATTATAGACAAATAAGTTTTAAGAATTTTTCAATATTGGAGAAAAACTGTCATACGCTTTTATATTTTTCACGGAACAAACATTTTCAAACTTTATTAAAATATTTGAAAATTATTTTTGTTGTCTCGTATTCGGCGAAGTTTAAAAACAGTGCGTGTCTCAGAAGCAAAGACATTTTCAATAGTGAATTACCATGAGCTTTTAAAAGAAAAGTACAACCTACGGCCGAAAAGTTCCAAGACTGACCGCATAACTAACCTAACAGTAGTGAGATAAAAATATCACGTGTATGTCAGAAGACAGTAGTTCTTGGCCAATCAGTGATCAGCTGAAAACCGGTTTATACCGATATCAACAGGCAGTAGACGGACATTAAGGGGGGGGGGGTCATGGTAAGCGTTCTCGTCCCATTTCATTTTAGTCATGAAAGACCAGAGAGTAAACATCCGTTCGTGTTGGAAACTTGGTAAATCAGTTACTTAAACTTACAGAATGTTAAAAGAAGCGTATGGAGACTCAGCATTACCGCAGCAGAGTTCTGGAATAGTAAGCACAGCTTCGGGACGGGCGGGGAACCTTTGAAGATGATTAAAGAGCTGGGCGTTCCTCCAGTGTGCGTGGTACCAATCTGACATTGAGTTTTCGTTTTCGCAGATCCTCGCGTTGAATCTCATGACAGATAAACTTACTGATGCCCAACGACTGAGCCAGATAAAGTTCTCACTGTAATATGGCGATCTTTCTTTAACTGATTCCGCACCTCTTCGATTTTTTCCACTCTCCGCCACTGGAGGAACGCCCAAATCTCGGATCATCATCAAAGGATTCCACTGCTCACGAAATGCGCCCCCCCTCTTCCCTACTCCGGAATAAGTTGCTCTCCCAACTGAGCTACATGGACGGAACGTATCGCTGTAGATTTGTCGTCTTGACACGTGCTTTACCTCTGTATTACGTCACATAGTATTCTGCCTTGTTGATGGCAGCTGAAACCATTGGCGCCGACAGGGGAGGGGTCACAGGGGTCACTTGTCCCCCAGTAGAATTATTTTATTTTATTACTTTTTTTTTTTTACACTCACAGAACTGGACCACAAGGAAAGATGGAGTTTGGGGCGTTTAATTTAATATCCCAATTTTATTGGAAATTTGGAATTGAAAACGATAACGTGAAAGCGGAAAACCTAGCTCGTAAGGTAGTACCCCCAAACAAATTCCGCTCAGAGTGGTGTGTGCTGAACTTAAAAGGCCCTGCTCGACATTGAGGGCCGCGGGTGGGCAACGCTCGTGACTGCCACGCAAAGCGCCTCAGGTTCGATCCCAGGCAGGTACGAACGTTCGATCCAATAAATATCCGCCGTGCGTCAGATGGGCACGTTAAGCCGTAGGACCTCGGGTACTGGCCCCCCAGTATTAAGTACGGGCGTCTTCCTCCCCCTTTCTACTTCGCTTCCGTGTCACTTTCCTATCGGGCGCTCTAGCCCCAAGTTTTTTATTTTGAAGGGTTGTTTAAGATCTGGGGTCAGACACTAACTTCCTAAAATCCTCTACATATGATCTGATATGCTCGACACTGTTAATTATTTTGAAAACAGCTATGAATGTACATGACAATACATGACTATTACTAACATACACTTTCTTCAAGAGCAGCGTCAATTAATAATAATAATAACAGCAATAGTAGTAGTGTTCTAGTGTAGTAAGTAGTAGTAATAGTAATAGTATTAATCTTTCATTTTCACGAATTACTGTTTTCTACATATTAGCCAAATTTTAATTACGTAATTTTGACCCCTCCACCCTTGAAAAATTTCCTGCAGGCGCTCATGGCTGAAACAGAAACATCTCAGCAGATCATCTAATAATCTTCTTTGCTTGATGGGAAGCACTCGTAACTCCAGAAGTGCCAGATTCAGAATAGCTGTGGTGAGTTTTCTCCAAAAAAGCAATTCTGTTCGTTGTCCAGTAGATCTCAAGCCCCTTCTTTAAGACCAGTGGGTGGGAAAGGCAAGTGAAAAGTTAGTGTTTCAAACAAAGTCCCATCATGCTTATTAAGTAAGCATGCTCCTTATCTGGACACTGACTGAAACTTTTATTCACTGCTTTCTTTGCGAATGCCATCAGCTATTCATCTATCGATCATCGGGTACCTTAGATGTAGTGACGAACATTGCCATCTTTGTGTTGTCACGTTTCTTATTCATCCACAGCCCTAAACTGGTTTCGCTTCGATGATTCCAGCCCTTACTATCGCTCCGATCTGCTTGAGCAGAACTAGAAATAACTTCCGATTGTTTTGTTTTCAGGGTCAGTCAATTCAGTCTGCCATTGTGCAACGTGTGGCTGCGTAGTTGAGTAACATTATGTTGCTTTAAAATATGTTTCCTCTATTTTTCGATTGCTGCATAGCCAATTTAGTAAGTAAAAATAACAATGGGAATGTTCTTTGATGGAGGTATATCAATTTCCAACTTTCTTCGTCTAATGCATAACAAAAGAAAGACTTTGAAGCAACAAAAGAAGAAAGTTTTATAATTCCCACCGTTGAAGCAACGTTTGGATAAAGTTTTATAATTGAAACGCGTCATAAATATTTTAAGCAATACACTTATAAATTTCACTTAGTGCATTTGTATCTTTAAGTACTTGTTTTTTTTTTGGGGGGGGGAGAATGGGGGAGTTGAGGGTTTAACAACCACTGTGAGCAACTCAATGGGCTATAAGCAGTCGTGCGTCCCTAACTGAAGGCTATTGGTTCCAGGGAAGGGAGGAAGCCAGTGCCGTAAGGCAAACGCAACATCCATACCTCAGCCGGATTCGAACCCGGACCCACTTGAACGAATGGTCATAAGCCTGCGTTTAGGCAATTGCGTCACCGGGGCTGCTTAAGCGTCTGTATTTCACCTATATTTACATAGCTTGTCCCAAAACAACTGAGAATGTTTTTATAAAAAATGCACAAATCTGCGTTCGACCTTTTTAGCACGTCTTTTGTAAAAAAAGATCGTGCTTATGTTATCGGTTTGTCCGTCCGT
Source organism: Macrothele yani (assembly GCA_039090855.1). Classification (NCBI taxonomy): domain Eukaryota; kingdom Metazoa; phylum Arthropoda; class Arachnida; order Araneae; family Macrothelidae; genus Macrothele; species Macrothele yani. Next base: position 133,362,185 of record CM076995.1, on the reverse strand, counting down.
CCGTCTGTACCCACGGTATCTCTGGAACTATTAGTCCGATTTGAAAAATTCTTTTTGTATTCGAACGCTTGAAATATGCGAATGATGATCCTTCATTTCGTTTTTTTTTTTTACGATGTACAATTTCGCCGCTAGAGGGCGTAAATGCAGATGATGTCGAATTCAAAAACACGTTTTATTCCACATATTTGCTTCTAAACACCCGATTGAAAACAATTTTTTATCTTTCGATTCCATTTATGTCGAAGAATATTTTGAATATAGTTTCTTTTTCAAATTACGCATAGATTTTCCGCTAGGGGGCGTAAAAGTAAATGGCATTTTTTTCTACAACTCTTCTTCTAAAACTCCGATTTCAAAATGTTTTTTTCAGCGGATACATCTTCTGAAGCACAATCTTTTGCATATAATTTCGAATTTTTGGTAAAGAATACTTTGGCGACTAGGAGGCGTAAATGTTAATTTTCGCTTCTGATGTATTTGTCCTAAAATCTGAGCTTCTAAAATATCTTTTGAAAAAATTCTTTCGTGGACTGATGTCACTCACATCGATAGACCTTTTCGGAATATTTTCATCATAAAATATTCCACAGTTTCTCCGCCAGGGGGCGTAGATGTATATCTTATTTTTGTCAATATCTCGACTTCTAGGAGTCCGATTTGAAAAATTCCTTCTTTGTTGGATAGTATTTTCCGTGCCGCATGTTTTTCATATAATTTCAAAATTTTCACGTAATTCATAGACTTTCCGCTAGGGGGCGTAAAGGTAAATTGCGTGTTCCTCTATATCTCTGCTTCTAAATCTCCCATCTGAAAAATTCTTTCTGCACCGGATATAGCTCCTGATGCGAAATCGTTTGCACATAATTTCTAATTTTTGTAAAAAAATGGTTTGGCCACCAGTGGGCGTAAATCTTAATTTCCGCTTCTGATGTATTTGCATCAAAATATGAGCTTCTAAGATCTCGATTGCAAAAAAGGTCTTTTGTGGACCGATACTACTCATGTCGACAAACATTTTAGGAACCTTTTCTTCTTGAAATAATGCATGGTTTCTACGCCAGGGGCGTAGATGTATATCTTATTTTTGTCAATATCTCTACGTCCGATTTGAAAAATTCCTTCTTTGTTGGATAGTGTTTGCGATGCGAAATGTTTTTCCTATAAATTCAAAATTTTCAAGTAAATCATAGACTTTCCGCTAGGGCGCACAATGGTAAATTGCGTTTTCTGCTCCTAAAACTCCGATTTGAAAAACTCTTCCTGTATCGCATACAAGACCTGACGGAAAATATTTTTCACGCAATTTCTAATGTTTGGTAAAGAATGGTTTGGCCACCAGGGGTCATAAGTGTTAATTTCTACTTTTTTTTTTTTTTTTTTTTTTTTTTTTTTTTTGATTGGAGGTTTAACGACCTCCGTGAGCAACTCAATGGGCTATAAGCAGTCGCCCATCCCTAATTTAGGGTCACTGGTTCCAGGAAAGGGAGAGAGCCAGTGCCGTAAGACAAACACAACATCCATGCCTGACCGGGATTCGAACCCGGACCCCTTACGGACGAATGATCAGAGGCCAACGCCTTAGACCACTGCGCCACCGGGGCGGCTAATTTCTACTTCTGATGTGTTTGTAGCAAAATCTGGGCTCCTGAAAACTCGACTAAATTTTTTTTTCTTGGACCGATACTTCTCATATGGATAAACCTTTTGTGAATACTTTCTTCCTAAAATAATACACGGTTTTCCCACCAAGGGACGTAAAGTCACATCTTATTTTTGTCGATAACTCTGTTTCTAAGAGTTCGTAAGCTCACGATTCCGTTTACAGCCATATCTGAGGGATTTTTTTTTTATTTTTTATTTTTTGATTGGAGGTTTAACGACCACCGTGAGCAACTCAATGGGCTATAAGCAGTCGCCCGTCCCTAATTTAGGGTCACTGGTTCCAGGGAAGGGAGAGAGCCAGTGCCGTAAGACAAACACAACATCCATGCCTCACCGGGATTCGAACCCGGACCCCGTTCGGACGAATGATCAGAAGCCATCGCTTAGACCACTGCGCCACCGGGGCGGCTCTGAGGGATTAAAGACCCGATTGAAAAACTTCTTTCTTCCGTCAGATACTATTGTTTTCCATACCGGTTCCATTGACTTTGAATAGCTTTGATAAATTTAATTTGCGTTAGAACGGATTCAAAAGACGTGCTTATTACACCCGGAAATTCGGTGTTATCTTTCTTGGTTTTTTTTTTTTTCGATCATATATTCCAACTACAAATTCTTCAAGCGACAATTCAATTTAAAACGTAAGGGTTCACCTAACATATTTACGTCGAACGAAGTGCCGAAACACATTTTGCTTTACGGTAAACAACCCCCCCACACACACACACACACACAACACACAGCCGCCCCGGTAGCGCAGTGGTCTAAGCGATGGCCTCTAATCATTCGTCCAAAAGGGGTCCGGGTTCGAATCCCGGTGAGGCATGGGTGTTGTGTTTGTCTTACGGCACTAGCTCTCTCCCTTCCCTGAAACCAGTAACCCTAAATAGGACGGGCGACTGCTTATAGCCCATTGCGAAAAAAAACCTTATTATTTTATAGGCTGTAAGGAGCGTCTCGTCCCTAAATTGGATCCACTGGCTTCGAAGAAGAAATGTAATCAGTGTATTCGAAAGAGTAGTTCACTGCGTCTGTTCCGAGACTTAGATTACCTGTGCCTCCCGCCTGTGAAAACTCGTCCGTCATTGACTCCCCAACCTGTCGCCGCCGCCCCGGTGGCGCAGTGGTCTAAGCGAAGGCTTCTGATCATCCGTCCGAGATGGGTCCGAGATCGGATCCCCAGGGGGCATGGATGTTATGTTTGTCTTACGGTGCTGGCTCTCTCCCTTCCCTGGAATAAGTGGCCCTGAATTAGGAACAGAAGACTGCTTGTAGCCCATTGAGTTTCTCACGGTGGTCGTTAAACCCTCAATTAAAAAAAAAAGGATTGGATCAGAGTACCACTTCTTTAATGCCGCCCCGGTGGCGCAGCGGTCTAAGCGCTGGCCCATCACCATTCGTCCGAGAAGTGTCCGGGTTCGAATTCCGGTGAGGCATGGATGTTGTGTTTGTCTTACGGCACTGGCTTTCTCCCTTCCCTGGAACCAGTGACCCTAAATTAGGGACGGGCGACTGTTTATAGCCCATTCAGTTGCTCACGGTGGTCGTTTAACCCTCAGTAAAAAAAAAAACATTGGATCAGACTAGCACTTCTTTAATGCCGCCCCGGTGGCGCAGCGATCTAAGCGCTGGCCCATGACCATTCGTCCGAGAAGTGTCCGGGTTCAAATATCCGGTGAGGCATGGATGTTGTGTATTTCTTTCGGCACTGACTCCCTCCCTTCCCTAGTGCCAGTGACCCTAAATTAGAAACGGACGGCTGCTTATAGCCTATTGAGTTGCTCACGGTGGTCGTTAAACCTTCAATCAAAAAAAATAAAAAGAAATTCTTTAATAATTTGTAATTTGTCTGGGTAGTTTTCATCATCATCATCATCATCATTGTCAACCATTATCAATCCACTGCTGGACGAAGGTCTCCCCAAGTTTCCTCCACAACGGTCTGTCTTGTGCCAGTCTCCTCCATGTCACCCCTGCATACTTTCGAATTTCATCCACCCATCTCCTATGTGGTCTTCTTCTGGGTCTTTTCCTGTCCCTTGGAATCCAATCTAAAATTTCGGCTGTCCATCGATGATCTGTCCTTCTGGCAGTATGTCCAGCCCATTGCCATTTCAGGGATTTAACTTTGATCATGATGTCTTCCACTCTTGTCATTTTTCGGATCCACGAGTTCCTCTTCTTATCTCTCCTGGTTACACCCAGCATGCACCTCTCCATGCTTCTTTGAGTTGTCTGCAGCCTTTGTATGTCTCTTTTAGTTAAGGTCCACGTCTCTGCACCATACGTAAGCACTGGAAGGATGCATTGATCAAACACTTTTCTTTTAAGACATAATGGCATATTGCTCTTGAAAATTATGCTGTTTCTTCCAAAAGCTCTCCAGGCAAGTTTTGTACGCCGATTAATTTCTTCATCAATGTGACCCTCACTTGATATCTGCTGTCCAAGATAAACGTACGTGTCTGTTATCTCCAGCTTTTCTCCATCAATCGATAAATCTTCATTTCTTGTAAAAGCATTGAACATCACTTTTGTCTTCTGAAAGTTCATTTTTAATCCCACTTCTTTACTCTTGTCAGCAAGTTCCTGGATCATACTCTGCAGCTCTGATGAGGTAGTTGCAAAAATGACTACGTCATCAGCAAAACGAAGGTGGGTTAGATAATCTCCATTAATCTTTATCCCCTTGTTTTCCCAGCTCAGCGACTGAAAAACACCCTCCAATGTGGCATTAAAGAGCTTCGGAGATATGGTGTCACCTTGTCTCACTCCCTTTCCAATTTTTACGTGTGTTGTATTTTCAAACAGCCTAATCTTTGCACTTGCATTTTCATAGATGTTATTAATAATATTAATGTATGCATCTTCAATACCGCAGGTTTTCAGAGCCATTGTAACTGCTGATGGTTTCACCGAATCAAAGGCTTTTTCATAATCGATAAAAGCCATGCACAATGGAAGTTCATATTCCCTCGCTCTTTCAATTAGTTCTCTCCGCACGTGGATATGATCTATTGTGCTGTAGCCACTCCTGAATCCAGCTTGTTCTCTCGGTTGAGCCATGTCCAGTGCTACCTTCAAGCGGTGTGAAAGAACTTTAGTGAAGATTTTATAAACTACTGATAGGAGGCTGATAGGTCTGTAGTTTCCGAGATCCTCAATGTCACCTTTCTTATGTAGCAGGATCATTGTAGCGGTGTTCCAATCCTCAGGAATCTTTCCTTCATTAAGGCATCGAGTGAAAATTTGGGCGAGTACTGTTTCGATTTCTCCACTTGCTTCTTGTATGATGTCTACAGTAATTCCATCTTCTCCTGGAGCTTTTCCTCGCTTCATGTTCTTGATTGCATGTGCAACTTCTGCTGGAAGGACTGGAGGAACTCTGGTACTGGTATCTTTCATGATGTCTGGAGTGCATATATCATCCCTTTCATATAATTTGGAGTAGAAATCTTTCACTCTTGTCAAAATTTCTGCCTCTATTTCTTGTTACAGAACCATCTTCTTTTCTCAGTGCCATAATCTGTTTTCTTCCCTTACTGAGATGTCCCTTTGCTATCTTTAGGCTTTGGTTGCTTTCAATTGCTTTCCTCACTAGTTCACAGTTGAATTTCCTTACGTCTTCAATGATACTTTTTCTTACTGTCTTGCATAGCTCTATATATTCCACTTTGGAAGTCACATCTTCTTTAGTTGTCCTCATCTCTTCTTTTTTGCATCAACATTTTGGTTTTTCCTGATAATTTGTTCACATGCAACTTGTTCTTAGACCCAGCTAATTTTGTTGCTGTTTCCATAAGAGCTTTGGTTACTTTTCTGTTAACTTCAGAGATGTCCACTTCTTCCGATGTTAGGCCTTCTAAAGCAGAGAACCTGTTCTTCAGTTCTAACTTGAAGGTATTATGGTGTTTTTTAAGGTTGGTTATGTCAATAGATTTTGTTTGTCTTATGAGCTTGCCACGTTCAAGTTTAGTGTTGAGGTGCATCTTACATCTCACCAATCTATGGTCACTACCTGTGTTGAACTTGTTTAGCACACTGCAGTCTTCTATGACGAATTTTTTGTTACACATAATAAAATCAATTTCACTTGTTGTCCCATTTGGATGTCTCCATGTCCATTTCCTGTGTGGCTTTTTCTTGAAGAAGGAGTTCAAGATGAAAAACCCTTCTGCCTCTGCAAACTCAACGAGAGTATTTCCACGCTGGTTTCTGTTGCCATGACCGAATTTACCTACTGAAGTTTCATTCTGTTGCCGTTGCCCTATTTTTGCATTGAAATCTCCCATAATTATTTTCAAGTGCTGCTTACCTATGCACCCACCACAAGTCATCCTGAAGAAGAAATTGAAGAATTTTATGAGGAACTTTGTCATCTAAATAAAAGGTAAGCAGCACTGGGTAGTTTTACATGTATATATTTAGTTAATTTCACATATTTCTAGCTCAAAAGCCTTACAAGTAAAGTTGTAAATAAATTAAATTCATGTGATTGTTTTGTTATTCATATTGCAATCAACGTAAACAGCAGAGCCATTCGAAGGAAAATGTGAGAAGCATCACGTTGTCGAATTTTAACCACTAAGAGAAATACTTTCTCAAATTAATACGGAGAGATTTTTAAAGCGGTCGGCAACCTTTTGGTGAAATTTCAAAATGGTCCACAACTAAACAAAGATTGAGAACGGTTTGTCTTGGGTGATTTTCCTTAATAAAAATCAAGGCGCGCCGGTATTCTGAAAGATTGTTGCATTTGTGTGTTACGTATCTCCTGGACGAATATATGATCTATCCTCTGCGTTTCGAAGAAACAACCTTGATACGTTTGAAATATCATTTTTTAGAAGCTTCCTTGTCGGTGTTTACACTGAAGTAGTAAATTATTAAGAACACCAATCAGGCACGTGCCATCCTCACTTAGGTATGTAATTAAGAGATGAATTTATAAACAGATTACTTTTTTTTTTTTTTTTGATGGGAGGTTTAACGACCACCGTGAGCAACTCAATGGGATATAAGCAGTCGCCCGTCCCTAATTTAGAGTCACTGGTTCCAGGGAAGGGAGAGAGCCAGTGCCGTAAAACAGACACAACATCCATTCCTGACCGGGATTCGAACCCGGACACAGATTACTTGCAAAGGACTTGGAAGTGAGCGAAGAAATATGGGAAACATTCGTGATTTAAGCGGCTTTAAATGAGGCGTCATAGTAGGAGCTAAGCGGACAGATTCAAGCATCTCAGAAACGGCAAAATTTAGGTGCAATGCAAGAACAATTGCTGTATCGAAGGCGAAACATTGAAAAAGTTCCTTTTTCAATGTTTCTACGCCCTCTGGATGATACTGAAACCTATAATATTATCACTTCATTGTCCCTAAAAAGAAGTGCTGGTTCAGACAATATTAATAGTAGAGTCATAAAAGACTCGATCTCTATTTTAGTACCACTTACAACACATACAGTATTAATCTGAGTTTTTATTCAGGTCAGTTTCCTGACAGTCTGAAAATCGCTAAGGTTATTCCTATTTTTAAAAAAGGAGACAGAGAATCTACCTGTAATTACAGACCGATATCTTTGTTACCCGTTTTGAGTAAGATTTTTGAAAGGTCAATTCACAGCAGAATGATTGATTTTTTAAGCACCCATGGTATGCTCTCGTTGGAACAGTTCGGTTTCCAAAGAAACAGATCTACTGAAATGGCTGTTGCTAAGTTGTCAAACTTCATTTCCGAAGCACTAGATGACAATTATTATACTATTTGCGTTTTTATTGATTTCCAAAAAGCTTTCGACACGGTAAATCACGACATTCTGTTACATAAATTACCCAAATACGGTTTTCGTGGCAAAATTCTTTCCGTCTTAATGAGCTACCTCTCTCATCGCAAACAGTATGTCACTGCAAATAAATATAAACTCCGATCTACTTAATATTTATGTGGAGTGCCTCAATGTTCGGTATTGGAACCGTTACTGTTCCTGTTATATATTAATGACCTTCCTCTGTGCCTGCAATCAACTCATGCTTTGCTATACGCTGATGACACTGTCATTTTTCAAAAATGTCATGATTTGCATAAGTTACAGATAATGATCAATAATGATCTATCAAATTTATCTCATTGGTTATGCTCTAACAAATTATCACTTAATATTCTAAAAACCAACGCCGTATATTTCCGAAACGTTCATAAAAGAGAGGACATAAATAAATTTCCAGTCAGGATTAATGATCTCCCCCTTAAAATTGTGGACAAAGTTGAGTATCTTGGTGTTTGGTTTGATGAATTCTTTAACTGGAATACGCATGTTCAGTTTGTTTTAAAAAAGGTTTCCTTACAGGTTGGCCTGCTTGGTAACATTAAGCATCTCTTCCCTATCAATGTCCTAAAAACATTTTACTTTGCTTTTAGTTATACCCATCTCTCCTATTGTCTGGAATCTTGGTATTCAAATATAAGTGCAAACAATAAGTTATGCTTGCTCAAATTACAGAAGAAATCTGTTCGTTATATGCTGAACACAATTACATGTCTCATTCAAAACCATTATTTCTAAAACTAAATATTCTAAAAATTTATGAAATTTTTACTTTGAAAATAGGTATCATGTTTTTTAAAATAATGCGTCTTAAACTGCCTATTTTTCAATTTGACATCAAATATCTGGATTATTCTATTTTCACCAGATCTGCTGCTAACAACAAATTATGTCAGCCGTGTGTTAGACTTAATTATGGTTTAAATAGTATACTGTATAAAGCCATTATCCTATGGAATAATCTCCCAGAGAGCATCAGATCCCTGTAAAAAATATCAAAAACTTTTCCTTGTCTCTGCGAAATTACATTGTAAATCACCCTGATCTCCATAACGAATCTCAACTCTATCATTAAATTGTAGTTCCAAGCATGCAGCTAACAGTGGTGCTTCTGTTATAACCATCTTACTGGCTTTCATATATGCCATATGTTTTATTCTTTTTTACATCTGATAGGGGGAATCGCCGTACAACCAATGTGTTCAGATTCCTCCTGGTGTATTGCATTTTCATATAACTGTAAGTTTTAAATGTGTGCAATAAATAATTGTATTGTATTGTATTGTACAACGAGTTATGCGGAAACAATAAAACAAGCAGTCAGTGTCTTCGAAAATGATTGGTCGATGTTGGGGGCCAACTGCAGCCGGTGTCGATTGTACGAGGTAACAGGCGAGTTCCACTGCATCGAGTAATCGCACAGTACAACAGTGGTATCGAGAGATTAATGTTAGCACACACTGCCCGCCGCACGTGGAAGCGAATGGGCCGTAACAGTAGACATCCTCTTCGTGTACCCCCTAATCTATACTAAAGCCCAACAAACTCGTCTGCAATAGACACGATAGTGCCAAAATTGGACACTTGAAGCCTGGGAAAAGGTCGCCTGGTCAGATGAATTGCGTTTTCAGTTAATACACGCCGATGGACAGGATAGAATGGACAGAGCATCAACTATCGATGAATTGTGCCAGCTTTTTGTTGACTGTACAAACTGGTGAAGGTGAGGTAATGTCTGGAGTCTACCTTCATGGGGAGTATGTGGGGTTCTTTAATTCTCCCGGAACGCTATTTAGATGTCACGACGTACGTTAACAATTAAAATCATTGCGGACTACGCACGCCCGTATATGTGCGTGGTATTTCTTTATGAAGAGGGCTACTTCCAGCAGTACAGTTTGCCATGCCAGAAGGGTCTGGTCGATTTATCCTAGTAAAACATATAGCACGTGACACGGGCCCCGTGCTGATGTGTACACTGGTACGTTGGTAGTTAGAAATTGTTTTCCTATAGGTACACTTACGGACAACGAAATTTTCTCACCTAGAAGAAAACATGGTACAACTGCGAAACTTTGCAAATAGCTAGAGTGCCTACTGGTATGCAAATGCGCCATGTTCGGTGCGATTGCGCATGATCTCACGCCCTGGGATGACGCTGCAAGCACGAACGGGCAGTCTTATAAACCGGCGTGTAGTTGATGCCCCATGAAAGCGAAAAGCACCGCCGACGTTAGCAGGAGTACAGAGTGACAGGAATGCCAGGTAGACACCAGAGACGTCGATTTACGCAAATTACGGACTTTGAGAGAAGCCTGATCATCGGGCTGAAAACCGCAGGCTGGTCGGTATGCCGTATAGCCCGCCACGTGGATCGCTCTGACAATACCGTCCGACTGTGTTGGGAGCAGTGGACACGTGACCACACTGCCACACGACGGAGCGGAGCAGGTGGACCAGGAGGACCACCGGTAGAGAGGATCGCCGGATCGTGCGCGATGCCCGAACGGATTTCACGGTCCACTATACAGGCAGATGTAGGGCCCACGAACCATTTCCCTACGCATCGCGGAAGCGAATCTGCGGTCTCAGCGCCCCTTAAGTGTGCTGCAGTTAACACCGGAGAACATCGCCGGCTCCGTTTCAGTGGTGCCGGGCCAGAGCGACGTGGAACCCCAACAGATTAGCGACGTGTGGTGTTTAGCGATGAGTGCCGCTTCGTTTTGGGGACAGATGGACAGAGTGTGCAGGTCCCCGAATCAACGGCACTATCCCAACCTCGCTATCGAGAGCCACACCTCCTCCACTTCAGGCATTATGGTCAGGGGAGCCGTAGCCTACGATAACCGATCAGCTTTAGTAGTGGTACGTGGATCATTGACGAGCCAGCGATATGTGGATGAGATCCTACGACCCCATGTGCTCCCATTCATGGCCGGGATTCCAGGTGCGCCATACCAGCAGGATAATGCCCGCACGCGGCTCGGGTTTCCCACGACTGCCTAAGTCATGTCCAGACACTTCCATAGCCTGCCCGCTCCCCGGACATGTCCCCTATCAAGCATATGTGGGACCAGTTAAAACGTCAGCTGCCGTCGTACCGCACTGTCCGGGATTTGGAGCACACTTGCAACACGTGTGGGCTAGTCTGCAGCAGGACAACATCAAGCGCCTGTTCGCCTCCATGCCGGACTGCATTGCAGCATGCATCGCCGCACGAGGTGGTGCGAAGGGCTATTGAAGATGACCGGATTGCGTGACACAGATCCCTCTGTAGCTGTCCTGCAGCTCTGTTTTTGCCATCATGTGTATCCTTCATCTGTATCATTACGTCCATAAAATTTCAGTTCAATCCGAAGCTTTCTTCCTGGTGCGCAAATTTCATTGTCCGTGAGTGTGTATTATTGAGATTATGTTGAAGATTTACCTCACTCTGACGGTTAACAACTGCGGTGGCGAACGCTCTATTTAAAACTTGACACGAATCAGGAACGGAGTAAGAGCGACTATGGATCAAACAAGACTAAATTACCAATCTTTGTTGAGTATTGAGCATGAGTTACTGAGAGAAATTAACATGTCGATGATAATCTGTTGCCAAGTCTCGTAAATGCTTCATCTGAACTGTGTAACTAACTGAAGTTTAATACAGGGTGTTCTTAACTGGCAATTTTAAGTTCGTTTTTTTTGTTAAGCTAGGAAGTGGCTTAATTAGTTTTAGGATAATACTAGCAAATGTTTTCAGCAAAGTCATCTTTTCAAAGTTGCTTTAGAGATGAACTGCATACTAGTCAAGTAATGGACCGACCATCCATTACTCCATCCATCCATTATCTGTTGTTCTATGAATTACACTGAATAAAAATTTATGAAATATTACCTTTATTCCCTTCACACATACCCAAAGTTTGCCATCATTTAGTCAGTCAGTCCCCCTCTCCCCGAGGAAGTTGTAAAATATACAGGGTATCCGAAAAGTATTTCCCACATTACAAAAACTTAATATAAAAATTATATGTAAGTTAAAATAAAATGGTTTCCATCATAATACAGCAGCACTCGTAAAGTTTTTTTCTGTTCTTTAGGTGAGCGCTACTGTTGAATCGGAAGAGTATTTAATCGAGTATGGCTTACATGCAAGAAAAATCAGAGTGCGCGTTGTAGTTTCATGAGCCCAAATCGGCTGTTACTGTCTAGCGTCATTTCAGAAAAGAATGCAGACGATCACCACCGGACCAAAAAACCATAAAAGCTTGGTATGAAAAGTTTTAAGCGACGGGTAGTGTTGGCGATCTCTCCTGAGCGGGCCGACCACCCATGGCACAAGAGACAGCTGCAACCGTTCAGAAGACATTTCTCAGAAGCCCCACGGAATCCACGTCGTGCTTCACTGGAAACTGGGATTCCCCATGCCACGGTTCACAAAGTTTTACACAAACGTCTTCATTTCTATGCTTATACGGTACAGATCGTTCAAGCTCTTCAGACTGATGACCGGCCTAGCTGTGCTGCATTTGCGACAGGAATGTTGCAACGCATGGCTCAAGAGAGTGGTTATCTACACCGTGTCTGTTTTTTAGATGAAGTCACATTCCACGTCTCTGGTACAGTAAATAGGCACAATGTGAAACTCTGGGTATCAGAAAATCCCCATTATGTCATCGAACAACAGACAGTTAGCCCGACAGTGAATGTATGGGGTGGCCTGATGCATGACAGAATCATCGGACCCTTCTTTTTTACAGAACCCACGGTAACATGTAACGTGTACCTGGAAATGCTGGAAAGTTTTGTAGCACCTCAGTTGCATGCACTCCAACCTTTGGTTATTTTCTATCAAGACGGTGCCCTCCCCCACCACCACCACCACCACCACATTGGTCAATAATGGTTCGTGAGTTCCTGAATACCACATTTCCGGGCAGATGGATTGTCCGCTACGGACCCATGACATGGCCACCTCGATGGCCCGAGATAACACCTCTAGATCTTTTTCCTGTGAGGCTATGTGAAAGACCGAGTTTACTCTAGCCGTGTTCCGGATGTCGAGATGCTAAAGAGCAGAATAAGGGACGTCTTTGGTTCTGTCTCTGCTGAGATGTTAAACAAAACATGGCGTGAAGTAGAATATCCCCGGTGCCACAAAAGGCGCCCATGTGGAGGTGTACTGACACTGGAAAAAAAAACTTTACTTGTGCACCATCATTGTCTTGCAATCTCTTTTTTGTACCTGTAATACATTTTTATATTAATTTTTGTAATATGGAAAAGACTTTATGAACACCCTGTGTATCCCTGGAGAGGAGGCCAAACTGTTTGTAAAGCTGCCCCGCGGATCCTTAAATCGCTTCTGGCAAGACGGCATCTTGCTTTAGCTACGATATGACTTCCTTTTCGTTACCTTCCTCTATATAAATTGAATCATTTTACACGAAAAGATCATCGTGATTTTCTACGAGATAAAGTATTTAAAACATACCTTAATCTAGTGAGTCATTATGAGTGTAAAGTAGGTTTCCAGCACCGAAAGTGTTATATAATTTCAGATAGTACCAAGGAATGCTTCAATGTATCTTGACGTTGAAACTTTAGATTCCATTTAAAGGAGGCTTTGTTTTCTAAACCGACTTTGCTAACAACCGCGTACAAAAGAGTCTTTGTTTATGGGAATAACATTATTTTAGATGGCACGAATTTCTTTATTTTTAAAAATAAACAGCAATGGTAGTAGTGCCATCGAAAGTGAGACAAAGATACATATTACCTAAATTTCGTGAAAGGAAACTGCATGATTTGCAACATATGTTCGTGACAAAACCATTTAACAAAAACGTCTCAGCTGTTATACTTCCCTTTCGACTGGTGTGTGATCCTTTCGTTCTGATTCTCAAGTTTCTGATTTATGCAACGATTTTACCGTAGCATTACTTTAAAAAAAATGTGTGGGAAAACATGCGCAAACGATCAATGAAATAATTAAGTGATCGATAATGTCTCCAAGAGATTTAGCCAGAATTCCAAGGATCAATGAAGCGCTTTCTTTTGTCTTGGAAAATGCACGCGCAGAAAATTGTGAATTTGAGAACACTGATAAAAGCAGATAATTGTTTCTTTATGTATCCATACATAATGACCTAAATCAGGTATTTCCAGGTGTTATCTAAGACACTGTGCAATAGATGACTACTAATTTTTTTTAAACAGTGCTCGAAATAGCATCATTAAAGTAGATACCCTCATTCGCGCACGAAGTTTAACGTTTGTTTAGCCAGAACAATTTCTGGTCGTTCCATTTCTGATGTACCAAGAGAAACTAACATTAGTTTCTCTCTGTACACTAGGATAAATCAGAAAGACTTCATCAACATTTTCTATATGCTGCACTTTCAAAAATGTTATGAAATGCATAAGTGAAAGATGAATTTCCGAAGTGATTTCATATTTTTTCACACGGGGCACTTCAAAATTCTGTAGTCAGAAGGTTTACGGACTTTTGCAAGCACAAGATTTCCTAATCGTAGTTTCTTTTAAAATAATTTTCATATCATTTCAAATGTTCTTGCCTTTATGTACGCATTTCCCAAGTTTCAGATTAATTTCCATCTGTAGTACTTTTCGCAGTGCTGAAATATTAAAAAAAAAGCAAGAAAGATGACACCGAATTTTCAGTTGTAATAAGCACGTCTTTTCAATTTTTTTCCGACGCGAAAAAAATTTATCAAAGTTATTCAAAGTCAGTGCAACCGGTTAGAATAAAAAAAAATCAACCAGTTTTCTACAATCGAAAAAATACCCAGAAATAAAAACAGCTACTTACTTCTATAAGCGGCTAAAAAAAAGTTACGAAGATTAACAAATTGCGCACAAAAAACTTCTAATATAACTTTAGAGTTAAAGAAACAAGTTGTGCACAAACGTTTGCCTATTCTTCATGGCAAAAGTAAAATGAACTTTTCAGATACGTCTCACGAAAGCAGAGAAACCAAAAAAGGTTTCGGCCTTTACGCCCCTAGCGGAAAAGATGTGCATTTTTTAAAGACGATAATGCTCCATGTCTCTATTGTAGCGAATGGCATACAGTAAAAAAGGAATTTCTCAATGGGGTTTTTTGAAGCCGAGATACAGCTGCAAACAAAAGTACACAAACACCACCTAACGGCAGAACTGTGAACTACAAAACTGCTCGAATACAAACCTAAAGTACATATTTCACAAAGTAAAAATGGTATCAGGTATTAAAAGAATTTTTTAAGTTGCAAATTTAGAAGCAGAGATATTAAGAAAACAGAATAAAATTTGGGTCCCTAGCGGCAAAACTGTGCATTATTTTGAGAACAAAATGCGCATAAATATAGTTCACATAGTTAGTGGTATCCGACCGAAAGGAAATTTTTTTCATTCGGTTTTTCGTCCCGCAGATATTGCTGTTAAAGGAAACGTAAACTTACCTCCTCTAGTGACACACTTGTGCTTTAAGAAAAATCTGAAATTGTATGAGAAACATTTTGCACCAAAAACGCTCTCCAACAAGGAGAGAATTTTTCAAATCGGGCTCTAAGAAGCAGAGATGTCGACAGAAATACGATATACGTATACGCCCACTGGCGTAAAAACTGTGCACTACATTAAGCAGGAAATATTCTCAAAACGTTTTCCGAGGTGAGTTGTATCGGTCCGCGAAATAATTTTTTCGCTCGAGTTTTCGTAAGCTCAGACTTTGCTGCAAATACACTATATCAGAAGCAGAAACGAAAAAACTTACGCTCCTGATGGCCAAACCATTCTAGACCAGAAATTAGAAATTACGTGCAAAATATTTCCCATCAGTGGTTGTATCCAATGCAGAAAAAAATTTTAATTAATACTTTTAGAAGCAGATATGTCGGGGAAATGCTTTACACCTAGCGGAAAAATCTATGCATTACTTGAAGAAAAAACTAAAATAGTCTTCGAGATAAATGACATTGAAAGGGAAAATATATTTTCAATTGGATATTTAGAAGCAAACATATGGAATAAAATGTATTTTGAATTCGACATCATCTGCGTTTACGCCCTCTATCCGCAAAGTTGTGCATCGGGGAAAAACCGGATTACAAGGATCATCACTCTCACATTTCAAGCTTTCCAATGCAAAAATAATACTGATAGTTGCAGAGATATGGTGTCCACAGACGGACGGACGGACAAAGTGACAACATAAGCACAATCTGTTTTTACAAAAGGCGTTCTGACGTACTGCAGAGGTGAAAACATGTGTCAAGACGACAAATCTGCAGCGAGACATTCTGTCCGCGTAGATCAGTTGGGAGAGCGACTTACTCCGGAGTGAGGGGACACGATTCGACGCCCGTCGCGGAAAAACTTGTGTTTTCACAACGAGCTAAAAATTTGGGTTCAACATGAGTTTAAATTACAATTCCATATGCAATCTCAGCGAAATCAGCAGAGAAAAGCCTTTTTCTATTAAAACAGCTCATTCATGCATTTATCAGAAAAACAGTGAATGTGTGTCAAAGAAATAGCTCTCTCTTCGGGTCTCCGTATGAGAAAGTTAATTTACATTTTTTTAAACCTCTGAAATTTTGTAATAGCAGTATTTCTCAATTTTCAAAACTACTAGAGTGTGTGAAACATTGAATGTTCTCTTCCGTTTTTCTCTCTCCTCAGTCCTATATTTCAGACTACTGGAATGTGATATTAGGAGTTCTGTGACATTTTTAGCACGTCTTTTGTAAAAAAAGATCGTGCTTATGTTATCGGTTTGTCCGTCCGTCCGTCTGTACCCACGGTATCTCTGCAACTATTAGCCCGATATGAAAAACTCTTTTTGCATTGGGAAGCTTGAAATATGCGAATGATGATCCTTCATTTCGTTTTTTTTTTTTTACGATGTACAAGTTCGCCGCTAGAGGGCGTAAATGCAGATGAAATGGAATTTAAAATTACGTTTTATTCCACATATTTGCTTCTAAACATCCGATTGAAAAAATTATTTTATCTTTCGATTCCATTTATGTCGAAGGGTATTTTAGGTATAGTTACTTTTTTAAATTACGCATAGATCTTTCGCTAGGGGGCATAAAAGTAAATTACGTTTTCCCCGATATCTCTTTTTCTAAAACTCCGATTTGAAAAATATTTTCTTTAGCGGATACAGTTTCTGTTGGAAAATCTTTTGCATATATATTCTAATTTTTGAAAATAAAATACTTTGGCCACCAGGGGGCTTAAGTGTTAATTTTTGCTTCTGATGTATTTGCCATAGAATATGAGCTTCTAAATTCTTGATTGAACAAATTATTTCGTGGACCGATGCCACTCACGTAAATAAACCTTTTCGGAAAATGTTCTTTTTAAAATATTGCATGGTTTCTCCGCCAGGGGGTGAAGATATATATCTTATTTTTGTGAATATCTCTACTTCTAGGAATCCGATTTGAAAAATTCCTTCTTTGTTGGATAGTGTTTTCAGTGTAACATGCTTTCCATATAATTTCAAAATTTTCAAGTGATTCATAGACTTCTCGCTAGGGGACGTAAAGATAAATTGCGTTTCCCCTTATACCCCTGCTTCTAAATCTCCGATTTGAAAAATTCTTTCTCCACCGGATACAGGTCCTGGTGGAAAATCCTTTGCACATAATTTCTAATTTTTACAAAAAAATGGTTTGGCCACCAAGGGGCGTAATGTCCGCTTTTTATGCATTTGCAGCAAAACATGAGCTTCTAAATTCTCGATTGAAAAAAACGTCGTTTGTAGACTGATACTACTCATGTCGACAAACATTTTAGGAACATTTTCTTCTTAAAATAATGCATGGTTTCTACGCCAGGGAGAGTAGATGTACATCTTATTTTTGTCAATATCTCTACTTCTAGGAATCCGATTTGAAAAATTCCTTCTTTGTTCGACAGCGTTTCCGATGCGAAATGTTTTTCATATAAACTCAAAATTTTCAAGTAAATCATAGACTTTCCGCTTACGGCGCAAAGGTAAATTGCATTTTATGCGTTATTTGTGCTTCGAAAACTCCGATTTGAAAACTTCTTCCTGTATCGCATACAACATATAACGAAGTAAATTTCTCCGTCATTTTTGTCCACGCCGGGGCTTGAACCCGGGTCCCTTCTTTCCGAAATAAGTCGCTCTACCAATTGAGCTACGCGGACGTTCGTTATCGCTGCTATTTGCCTTTATGTCTGCTAGGCAGGCAATAGTACCACAAGTGATCTATGGGATTGAGATCGGGAGATTTTGCCGACCAAGGGAGAACGGAGGCATTGTTGTCGTGTTCCTGGTACCAGTCGCACACTCTCTTAGCGACGTGGCACGGCACATTGTCCTGTTGGTAGACATCATCACCACCACCAGGGTAAATGTCCAACATGAAGGGAAGCATGTGGTCAGCGAGGATGGACAGGTAGCCATTGGCGCTCATGGACCCATCCAGTGGTACCAGCGGTCCCAGATCATACCAGGAAAACTTTCCTCAGACATTCACGCCGCCTCCGCCGGCCTGTACTTGATCGACAAGCGTGTCTGGATGTTGGTCCTCGTGTGTCTGACGCCGTATCAGCCACAGCCCGTCACTTCTGGGAAGTAGAAACCTCGATTCGTCGGATAAGGCAATATTTTCCCTCTCTACCACAGTCCAATGACGATAGTCCCATGCGAACTGCAGGCGTCGTTGGCGATGGACTTTGGTTAACATGGGCGCCTTGACACAGCGTCGACACCAGAGACCCATGCGTAACAGGATTCGCCCTGCTATTATCAGGTACACGTACCTGGGTGCCTCAGCATTCATTTTCGTGGTCAATTGCAGCACTGTTGCGCGCCGATTGCTCTTTACCACTCGACGGAGTCAACGTTCTTCTTTGGTGTCGATGGCATTTGGAGTTCCACAGTTATGACGTCACGGTGTGCCAGCAGTCCATTCTTGGTACACCCTTACTACAACACTTCGTGAACAGCCCACGAAGTCTGCTGTTTATGCGATGCTTCCACGTTTGGCGTGATGATCATTCCTTTTTTGAACGACCGTTAAATCACCGCTTGTGTCCATTTTGCTCATGTCACGCACTATGGCTCATCTGTCCTGGTAGACCGCTTGTATCTCCGTGTGGTCGACCTTATCACGTTCACTCTGCGATGCACCTGGGCGGGACCACTGTGATTACGGGGGTGGTCATATTATTCTGATGCGACCGTGCATATCAGGACTGGCGTGAAAATGGCCCAGCAGCGACTCCCAGGTAAAACTACACAAGACGGCGAAAGGTTAATGTGAGAGGTGAGCGCCGAGTTCGACGACTTTTATAGGCCAACATACACAGCACTGTTTAACAGTTGACTATCCAATACAATAGAGGTCCACCCGGAACAGTATCTGTCATGACAGTGTCTCGCGCGTTCGCACGTATAGACTGTAACAGCAGACAACCCAGAAGACATCCTCTCCTACGCACGGTTGCACAGATCATGCAAGTTGAACGTCGGACGGCTGCAGGAGAAGTGTGCTGGTCTGACGATTCGCGTTTTTCACTCCACTCCATGGATGGTCGTGTACGTTGTTTGGCGCAAACAACATGTGGTGCTCGATCTATTCTGAATGGTGTCCACAGTGCCAGCCAATGAAGGCGGTTGTATGATGTTTAATTCTCAGGAACTTAACCCCTGGGGCATGTGGAACAATGTATGACTGCTTCCCACTATCATGAATTGCTGTACATCCAGCAATGTTCACTTTTTAGCGCGTCTTTTGTAAAAAAAGAGCGTGCTTATGTTATGAATTTGTCCGTCCGTCCGTCTGTAGATACCATATCTCTGCTACTATCAGTCCGATTTAAAAAATTCTTTTTGCATTGGGAAGCTTGAAATATGAGAATGATGATCCTTTATTTCGTTTGATTTTACTATGCACAATTTTGCCTCTACAGAGCGTAAATGTAGATGATGTCGGATTCAAAATACATTTTATTCCATATATTTGCTTCTAAACATCCGATTGAAAAAAAATTTTATCTTTCGATTCCATTTACGTCGAAGAGTATTTTAGGTATAGTTACTTTTTTAAGTTACGCATGGATTTTCCGCTAGAAGGCGTAAAAGTAAATTACGTTTCCCCCGATATCTCTTCTTCTAAAACTCCGACTTGAAAAACTTTTTCTTCAGCGGATACAGCTCCTGATGGAAAATCTTTTGCATATAATTTCTAATTTTTGGTAAAGAATACTTTGGCCACCAGGGGGCGTAAGGGTTAATTTTTGTTTCTGATGTATTTGCCATACAATTGGAGCTTTTAAAATCTCGATTGAAAAAATTCGATCGCGGACCGATGCTCCTTACATCGATAAACCTTTTCGGGATATTTTCTTCTTTAAATAATGCATGGTTTTTCTCCGCCAGGAGGCGTAGACGTATATCTTATTTTTGTCAATATCTCTGCTTCTAATGGTTCAATACATAAAATTCCTTCTTTATTGGATAAAGTTTCCAATCTGACATGTTTTTCATATAATTTCAAAATTTCCAAGTAATTCATAGACTTTCCGCTAGGGGGCATAAAGGTAAATTGCGTTTCCCCCTATATCTCTGCTTCTAAATTTCCGATTTGAAAATTTCTTTCTGCACCGGATCCAGCTCCTGATGGAAAGTTCTTTGCATATAATTTCTAATTTTTGGTAAAAAATGGTTTGGCCACCAGGGCACGTAAGTCTTAATTTCCGCTTCTGATGTATTTGCAGCAAAATCTAACCTTCTAAAATATCGGTTGATAAAAATGCATTTGTGGACCGATACTACTCACGTCGACAAACCTTTTAGGAATATTTTCTCCTTAAAATAATGCATGGTTTCTACGCCAGGGGCGTAGATGTATATCTTATTTTTGTCGATATCTCTATTTCTAGGAGTCCGATTTGAAAAATTCCTTCTTTGTTGAATAGTGTTTCTAATGCAAAATGTGTTTCATATAAATTGAAAATTTTCAAGTAAATCATAGAGTTTCCGCTAGGGGTTGCAAAGGTAAATTGCGTTTTCCCCGATATTTCTGCTTCTAAAACTCGGATTTGAAAAATTCTTCCTGTACCACATACAGCTCCTGATGGAAAATGTTTTTTATATAATTTCTAATATTTTGTAAAGAATGATTTGGCCACCAGGGGACATAAGTGTTAATTTCTGCTTCTGATGTATTTGCAGCAAAATCTGAGCTCCTGAAAACTGGACTAAATTTTTTTCTTGGACCGATACCGCTCACATCGAAAAACCTTTAGAGAATACTTTCTTCCTAAAAATAATGCATGGTTTTCCCGCCAGGAGGGCGTAGATGTATATCTTATATTTGTCCATATCTGTGCTTCAAAGAGTCCGATTTGAAAGATTCTTTCTTTGTTGGAGAGCGTTTCCTCTGCGAAATATTTCTCATATAAGTCCAAATTTTCCTTAACGCACAAGCCTACAACCAGAGGGCGTAAGTTCACGATTCTGTTTACATCAATATCTGCGGGATTAAAAACCCGATTGAAAAACTTCTTTCTTCGGTCAGATACGACTGTTTTTCCTACCGGTTCCATTGACTTTGAATAGCCTTGATAAATTTAAAGTCGCGTCAGAACAGATTCAAAAGACGTGCTCATTACACCCAAAAATTCGATGTCATCTTTCTTGTTCTCGAATGGCGACGATGTCTTTCAAGGTGTCAATGCGCCGAGCCAGCCGTACTATGTTGTGCAGGTATGGTTTTAGGAACGCAGTTCAGGATTCCAGCATATCAATTGGCCTCCGAACTCGCCCGATAGCAATATCTCAGAGCACTTGAGGGGCACTATGGAACGGCATATCAGGCGTCTGGATATGCTAATCACCTCCATACCTACATTGCAGGCTTCATTACATATAGCTTGTTTGGCCATACCTTCCAACAGCTTCCAGCATCTTACTAAATCGATGCCACGTTGGATAGCTGCTTTAGTGAGGGCGATAAAAGGACCAACGATGTATTAGTTAGGTAGGTGGTTATAATTCAACAATCACTCAGTGGAGACTCAGTGATTCAGCATTGATGTTGTGAAGCTTCACTGAGAAAAGTAAAACCTACCGGAGGAAAGAGCCTGACGTACTATGGATAAATTTATACAGGCTAATTTTAACATTTTATTTTTCAGATTCCTTCTGTGGAAAAAACATCATTTTAATCCTCATCATCATCAACCGTTCTTAATCCATTCTTAAGTAAGGATTGCCCGATCAGAGTCATCTTCTCTATCTTCTCTCTATATATATAAAACAGACTGTGTGTGTGTCTGTCGGTCGGATTTCACATAGAATTAGGCGAACAAGAGCGACGAAATTTGTTATGAAGGTACCTGTAGACATCTTTTGGTGCACCTCGAAGCGATTTTTTTTTAATTTGAATTTGATTTTTAGTTATTTAATGTTACGCGTTTCTACCCGATCTGAGTGTATCTTTCCGCTTTGTTGACATCAACCTGATCACACCGAACGTTAAGGCGTGCAGAAAAGTAGTTCACCATAAATTTTAGGCGTTTCTTTTTTAGAATTCCGTTACGACTATTTTCATTCTTAAATACATTTATTACGCCCTTTTTTGTTAGCGTTGTTTGCCGATTGTATTATGACCTTGAGGGCGGAGAAGAAAAAAAAAAAGAAAATAGAACGTAGTTTTTCAATCTGCGTTATTAATTCAAAAGTGTCATACGTCAGAAGGTCATCATACTATGACGACTTTGTGAGCTAGAAAATAGAACGTTGTTTTAACGTAATTCTAAAAAAGAAATGGCTCAAATTTATCGTGAACTATACTTATCTTTGCGTTGGGTGTGATCAGGTTGCAAGTAAAGAAAGCGGTAAAGAAGCGGATAGGCACATTTATTTTTTATTTATTGTTTTTGTTAAGCCTTGTTTACCAATTGTATTATGACCTTGAGGGCGGAGAAGTAAAAAAAGAAAAAAGAACATGGTTTTCCAATCTCCGTTATTAAGCAACGGCACGAGATTATCTGTCAAGAAACTAATGAAGAATGTTATTGAAGCTACTATAATGACTGGACATGCAGGAGGCAAAAACGTTTTTATTCCAAGGATCCCGATCATCCCATCTGATGTCCCGTTTCAATTTAAACGTCTTCAATTCCCGATTCGTTTGAGTTTCGCC
Source organism: Macrothele yani (assembly GCA_039090855.1). Lineage (NCBI taxonomy): Eukaryota > Metazoa > Arthropoda > Arachnida > Araneae > Macrothelidae > Macrothele > Macrothele yani. The sequence continues at coordinate 133,339,511 of CM076995.1, read as the reverse complement.
ATGAGCTTCAATTAGGCACAAGGGCAGTCTCTAAAAGTTGTTGGACTGGATCTACGAAGTCCATGTTTTTCCCATGGTCAACTGTACGTTGGTTGTTCCAGAGTCGGAAATGGGGAAAATCTTTACATCTTTGCTCCGAATGGAAGGACTGTTAATATTGTTTATCCCGAGGCTCTAGAAGAATAAGGTACTTTTCATCTCAATCAATTTCATTGAATAAGCCTTCTGCGCCTTCTGCTTTTTTTACATTAGACGTGACAAGTACTAAATAATTCAAATACATTTTTTTATCCTAATATTCTATTCCGGGAAGTTGTACTACAAAGTTGTATAAACCTTGATTTATCAGTCTTAATTTAATTGCCGTTATAGCTTTTACTTTATACTATCACTAGCCCGTCAACGACAGGTACAACAGGCTAGTAGGAAATATTGCGAATAGCTTTATGAGCAAAGCTTTGTTCGTGACGCGACGTAGACGGAGGCCCAATTTTGTACACAGCACAACTTCAGAGTTTTCAAATTGCATGTGGCCAGGTGTCTGAACTAGTTTCGCTGATCTGATGAACTTATGAATGTACGCTTAGTACACACTGAGCCTCAGTTTAGTGTATATTAAATGGAATTAAATTATAAAAAACAAACAATAAGGTTTACTAATTCCTCACATTGAGCAGTACTTAGGTAGATGGATTAAAGAATCTTATTGTAAAACCAATGAAAGAAGATATGTGATTCATAACAGCATAAATTTACTAAACTGCGGCGGCGTCAATAGTAAGTATTCCCACAGTTTAGTTTTTCAAAAACAATATTTATTATTATTATATATAAATAAAAATAAAAAGAAGATGATTCCACCTCTTTCTGAGGTTTTTCTTCTCTTCCTTCCGGGACGGGTACGACGTACCAAGTCTGGGAAGTGGTATTTCTTTCTCTCGGTTGTCCAGGTACTTCCTTACTACACTGTAAAAAAAATTCTGAAATTCACGAGTCATTTTCCGTCTTTTCTTTCGAGAATTAACGAAGCATGTTTCTCATACAACTCGTTCCGTGAAATCACGGAAAGAAACCTGAATTTCACGGATTTTTCGTACCACGGGAAAATTCTGAATTTTCAGAAACCTTTCCGCAGTTTCTTTCTTATATTGACGGTAAATTACCGTTTTAGAGATATGTTAACGGAAAATTCTGAATTTTCAGAGACCTTTCTGCAATTCCTTTCGTATATTAACGGAAAAACGCCGTTCTCCCTTTTTCCGTATCCGTGTTACCGATAATACAGGGTGTACCATATAAAAGAAGCCCCGTGGACAGACGTTGTTAGGGGGGTTAAAGTTGTTTGGCGGGTTCCAGTTACAATCACTTTTTTCCACTTCTAACCGGTTTCTGCGTGTACAGCTGCAGCGGAATTCTCCGGAGTGGTTAGTCACATCAAGAGCAGTGTAGGTACGCGTTTATAAGTGTAAGTGGAGAAAGAACAAAGGCAACGGAAATGGTTTTAAGTACGGAACAGCGGATTTTCATTATGGAACAGTATTTCAGAAATAACTCATACAAGGTTTTAAATGACCCAGCAAAAGCAGTCTTTCTGGGCCATTGCTGTCAGCCAGCACTGCCAGCAATGGCCCATCACTATGTTGCCGCTGCCAAACCGTCAATAAAATGTTCGGGCGGCCAACAGTTGGCACCCCCTCAGTTGTCATATGCCAGAACAGGGCCATCAATTGTCCATCACAGGCGGTAGCTGCCACAAGTGGCCCTTCAGCGGCCCTGAAAGCACGTGCCAGAAATGATGGCTAGCCTAATGTGGTCCGCTAGTGTGCCGGTAGTGGCAGCCGGCAACCACGTGTCGTAACTGGTGGCTTGCCGAATCTTGTCCGCCAATTTCCAGTAGTAGCCATAAAAAAAAATCAAGGATAACCGCCGTTCTCCAAAGCTACAACTTTTTTTTTCTACCCTTACGAAACTTGTGGCGCTGAGGAAATTTTCTCAACAGACCGGAAAAACGCCCGTTTGAATCTGAGTGGATACGAACCAGGGCCGTTCGTGTGGGAGCTGAGATCTCTAACGACCGGATTAATTTGCCACGCACTCGCGTGTGCTTGAAGCTGTCTGTTTTGTGCGGAATATGTAATCGAATTGTTCCCTCTTTCATTTTATAATATTGCGAGGTATTTTTCATAAAAGTCAGTTTCATGTAATTCATAAATTTATTTTTTCAACGTAACGATAGTTTTTTTCTTACCTTAAGGGAACTTCACTCATTTTCAAGGAGTGTACATACTTAGAGTCGCTTTCCAAAGTTTTCCACTGTCCTTGTCGTCTTGAAAGGAGATTGTTGAATTAATATATATTTATCAGGGTTCATGTCACATTCTGTTACATTTTTAACGTTGTATCTTTCCTTTCCGTTGTCCAAAGCTACATTTGTTTTAAAGAGGAAAGTTATTTTATTTTACTTCTCGTTATTTTTAGAAACGAATTCCTCCCAGTCTTGTGTATTCAACCCATGGATGAGTACATTATATCCACATAGCGTTGCTTTTTTTTTTCTTTCAAATAATTAATAAATTTTGCACTCGTATAATTCTTTTTTCTTTCCTACAAACTTTTTTGAATGGTTTTCCAAGACATTCGTTTCAAGCGGTTTCATTTTTTTTTTCTTGTTATTCACCCACTCTATTCCATGAATTGTTATTCATGGGAATGGAATGGGTGTATTTCATGGCTGTAATCTAGTATTTCATGGCTTAATCTGATATCTTCGTCGACGTGGAATTTCATTAGGAAATTAATTCGCCTCTCTACATATGGATTTTTTTCTTAACATCCTCTAAAATAACACGATGGCGATAGAGTCGTCTTCAACTAACTGGTACCATGAGAGACACATCAAGTGTTGCTTCTGCGCATGCGCAGTCCCGTTGCTTCCACCTGCTGTTGGGGTTGCATTGGTTGCCAGTAACGTGCCACTAGTGGCACTTGCTTGGAGGCCCACAATTCACGGCGATGCTGCAGGGCCATCAATGGCTCGCCAACTGATAGCGCTGCCACCAACGGACCGCTACCGAGCCGTGAGCAGAAGATTTCAGCCAGCAGTAACCCATCACTGCCAGCTGGTGGCCAGCAGTTTCCCAGCACTTGTGTTTTTTGCTGGGGAGTTTTTTACAGAAAAATTTCCACATTGTGCAGCACCGGCGAAATCAGTGGTGCAGAAGTTAGTGCGAAAATTTCTTGAAACCGGCACGTGTGCAACAGGAAAAGAAACAAACTCAAGACAATTCGTACTGAAGACAATATCAAGGATGTGTGCACAATGAAGTTAAAAATTCCTCGGAAATCGATTCGCCGATTATCGTCTGCAACGGGAATATCTGCCACGTCATGCCGACGCATACTTAAGGTGGATTTGCGTTTTCGGCCGTAAAAAGTTATGGCGTTCCAAGAACTTAAAACTCCTGATTATGCAAAACAGATGAAATATTGTAAGTCATTTGACTTTTATGACTCCACCTGTGACTTTTATCTGTGGGGAGCATTGAAAGGGAAAGTGTACGCAACTAATCCGCACACTCTTGATGAATTAAAAGTGAACATTACGTATGCCATAGCCCAGTTTACTGCCGATGGATTGTGAGTTGTAGCGCGTTACGAACATGTTCCGTCGTGTGCAGCTCTGTGTCTTGATGTCGAACGACAGCACTTTCAGCAATTGTTGTAAACGCAGGTAAATTACTCCTGTTTTCTGTCATTTCAACTATTCTTTACCATGTATAGTAACATTGCCTAACTGTTGTCGTTCATTATACTCGGACCTCTTTTATATGGCACATCCTGTAGAAGCGATTGATGAGAATACTTGAGGTTTGATTAACTTTTAAATTTCAATCGTCTGTCGAATTTTGAAGTTCCGTAGCGAGTTCGGATATTGTGGATAGTATATCGCATGAATTTTGTTTATTGTAGCACAGGATATTTCTTCTCTTCTCTCCTATTTTGTGCACCACTTATTGAATATATATATTGTGCTACTGTAAGAAACTAGTCACTTGACTTATTGTACAGATGGTTATACGATGTCTATGTAACAGTCTTCGGACAACTTAAGACAAAAGCTATATAGCTATCAAGAGCAAATTTTATATTTAGGAGCTTTTTTTATTTATTTATTTATTTATTTATTTATTTTTTTTGGTGATATAACAGTATAAAAAACTACATTTCACCTTTTGTTTTAAAGATAACTGAAAGTCATTGTCAGTTTCAAAAAATCAAGTTGCAAAGCATTTTGTTAGTTCGAAAAACTATGATGAAAAATGCTTAATTTGTGAAAAGTCCTCCTACAGAAAAAAAAATTTCAACCTATTCAAAAAAAAAAAAATAAGCTCTAACAGAAAATAAAATTACTAAATCACTCGTATTAATGACAAAAATAATCACTGTCGCGCAATTTGTTTTAAGATGTATATACGTGATTCGAATTCCCGAGTGTCTGTGGCTCAGTGGTTAAGGGCGAGAGTCAAATGTTCAAACGGCTCTGGTTCATTCCTGACTAAAGCGGAAAGATTATTCCGGGTAAAGGCTGAAAAATGCAAGATCGTCGGTTTTGCCGAATTTCAGTTTAAATACGAAAAAACCTGAAATGGATTTTTATGAAATAAACGGAATTTCTGACTACGGTAAGTCTGTGAAAATACGGAAGTTAAAACAAACGGGCACTTTTAAAAACGGAAATTTCTGAAAAACAGGGATACCTACCGGCAACTTTGCTGCACGTTATTTTCAGAAATTTTCCGTGAATTCACACCACTTATTTTTTACAGTGTATCATACAAGTGTTCAGCATAGCTGACTTCTGTAGTTCCATGTAGGTGTTAGGTTGAAGGTCTAGTGTCTATATAAAGCTGTGAATGATCTTAGGTACAACTCCTCTGACTGATATTACTATGGGGAAGGTGGTGACGTTCTCCATATACCACATTTCCTTGACTTCGAATCGTAAGTCATTATACTTTTACAGCTTCTCTCCGTGCGTCTTTTGGATGTTGCACGTATTGGGCACTGCTATATCGGCTTCTCCTTGTAGACCAGGACGATTTCGGGATGATTGTGGGGGATGATCTTATCTGTTCTGATCGATCTGCCCAAGTACATCTTGTTAGCGTTCTTCTCTAGAAGCGTTGTTGGCTCATATTTGTAGTAGGGAACAGGCTCAATTGTAATGAGGTGGTGCTTTCTTGCCAATTTCTGATGGACAATCTTGGCGACGTGATTGTGCCTGTTTGTGTACTCTGTTTGTGTGAGGACTCTGCACCCTGCTGTGATATGTTGGATGGTAACTGGCGCTTGAAGGCATTGCCGACATGTGTCGCTTTCCACTATTTTTATTATTATTATTATTTAGACGAACGTAAGTAACGACCCTGACACCGATGAAATCGGATGTAGACACCAAAGTCCAGCTGCGCATGCCCAAGCTGAAACCTGACCTCAAAAAAACAAGTTAGTAAAATCATGCAATGCATTGATTATGATACGCTTTCCAACGTACCAGAAATTATTACTCAAGTTATGAGGATAATGGCTGTGGAATAAATCTCGCTCCTGTGTCCTGACCTTTGACCCCATTTCGATGATATTCAACAGAACCGGTTCAGTATACCACAAGAATAACATACTAAAGTTTTGTCGCAATAGAAGCAGTTTTACGCAAGTTATGAGAATAATGGCTGTGGAATAAATCTTGCTTTTGTGCAATGACCTTTGACCCCATTTCGTTGATATTCAACAGGACCGGTTCACTATACCTCCGGAACATCATGATAACGTTTTGTCGCAATCGAAACATTTTTAGGTAAGTTATGATGCACAATGGCAATGGAATGGATCCCTCTCCAGTGTCCTGACCTTTGACCCCATTTTTTCCCATTTTCAGTAGGGTTCGTCCCCAGTGGCTCCCTACCACTTACTAAAATTTAATCGAAATCGAATCATTTTTACGCAAGTTATGACGCATAAGGGCAGTGGAACAAATCCCGCTCTTATCTCCTGCCTGACCTTTGACCTCATTTCGCCCATTTTCAATAGGGTTCGTGCCCAGTGGTTTCCTACCACATACTAAAATTTCATCGAAATCGAACCATATTTACGCATGTTACGACGCATGAAAGGCAGTGTAATGGATCTCGCTTTTATGTCCTGACCTTTGTCCCCATTCCGCCCATTTTCAACAGGGTTCGTTCCCAGGTGGTTCCTTACCACATGCTAAAATTTCATTGAAATCGAACCATTTTTACGCAAGTTATGATGCATAAAGGCATGGAATGGATCCCGCTCCTATGTCCTGACCTTTGACCCCATTTCATTTATTTTCAATAGGGATCGTCCCCGGTGGTTCCCTACCACATACTAAAATTCCATCGAAATCGAATCATTTTTACGCAAGTTATGACGCATAAGAGCAATGGAATGGATCCCGCTCCTATGTCCTGACCTTTGACCCTGTTTCGCCCATTTTCAATAGGGTTCGTCCCCAGGTGGTCCCCTACCACATACTAAAATTTCGTCGAAATTGAACCATTTTCACGTGAGTTGTCGTGCGGACGGACGGACAAAGCTGGAGCATATACGCTTCTTCAACCTACGGTTGGAAAGCGTAAAAAAGCTGAATAGCTAACGTGTTAGTATGCATTAGTGAGGGGGGACAGTAACTTTCGGTCCAGGATATCTGCAGGTTACACCTTAATATGTCATACGTCATTTTAAAGCTCTCGTCAATAGAGGTACCTCCCGTCCCCCTTGGGGGTCGAAAAAAGCCAGGTTTCCTTACGACGCACTGTTTTCATCGTATCCAAAATGCGTTTTTGTAATGGCTTTTATCATATTTAGCATAAGGTTCTCGTAATTTACGCAGATTGCACTGAGATATTGTTACAGAAGGTGAGTCGAAAATTTTGAAATATTTGGATCACTTTATGTCTTCATACGTACCTTTACGACGACAGTTGACTAACATTCAAAGTATAGGCTATCGTGTTGCACAGTCTTTACCCATCTTTCAACCAGTTCTTCGATCCCGCGGCGGTACCAGTTCTTGTCCTTCGAGGCGAAGAACTCCTTCACCTCAGCTTCCACCTCCTCCTGGTTGTTGAAGTGCCGCCCTCGAAGGAAGTAGGCCATGCGGACCGGAAAAATTAATAATCCGACGGGGAAAGACCCGGACTATATGCTGGGTGTGGCGTCAGTTCGATGTTCTTGGAGTTTTTCCCTGGTCGCTCGCGCTGTATGAGGCCGAGCGTTGTCCTACTGTAAGAGGGCGCGTTTTCTGTTCACCAGTGACGGGTACGTCTTCTCCAAAACGGCATGCATCCGCCTCAGCTGTTCAGAGTAGAGATTGGCGTTGATGGTCCAACCGTCTAGAACAAATTCGTAATGGATTATCCCCTCGAAATTCGACCAGACGCAGAGCATCACCTTGTGCTCGAAGCGCCCACGTTTGGCAACAGGTACAGGAAGCTGGCCCGTGCTCAACCGCTGCTGTTGTGTGTTAGAATTACAGAAATAGACCCACTTTTCATAGCACGTAGCAATTCCCTTGATGAAACGTATATCGCGCGGGGTTTTGTTTAGGAGTTTCGTGCACACTTCCACCCGGCGGTTTGCTTCAGCTGGTGTCTGTTCGTGAGAGACAATGCAGCAGCTCCTGTAGACCTTGCCGAGGCCCTGAAGGTGACGAACCAAAGTGGTCTGTGATATGCCCATCTCGCCTGATAATCTCCGAGCGTTGGTTGTCGGATTTACCTCTGCAGCCTGGTGCACGGCCTTCGAATCCACGGTTCGCATGCCTACCTGACCTTGGCTGATCGTCGAGGTTTCTGTCACCTCAGCGTAATTTATTGAACCGTCTGGATGCGGTGCTGTGGTCCCCGAAACCTTCCCCTTTCGCATGACAAATGTTTCGCTTTTGCTTGAGGAGCGTTATGGCCAAGTTGAAAACTCGTAAAGCAAAAGTTCCCTAATTAGCCGGTTGTGCCTGTTCGTCTTTTATAAGTGTCCCAACCACAGACAGAACGACGACATGCAATGCTATTCGCAGCAACGACAACCACTTTATATCTCTTTCGAGTGACTGCAGTGAGGGACTTGAACTAGTTTAAACACGTGACATGTCCACCGCACCAAGCGCATTTATGCAAATATTGCAAAACTTTCGACTCACCCTCTGTACGTTTATGTAAAACGTGATGACGTATTGCACGTACCTAAATACGAGCCTGGTAATAGCCATAGATAGCATGTACTCGTACGAAAGACAAGATTGTAATGTAATTTAAACGATTTTTTGAATGCTATCGTTCGGCGATTGTTTAGTAAAATACTGTACGTTGATCAGTAACAGTGAAATAAACTATTGTTGGGTCACTTTAGGGGATAGCATTCAAAAAATCAGATTTCAACAAAGGTGTTTGTTCACTACTTCCGTTACATCAAAATGTCATGCATGAGATTTACTTTACTGCTGGCAGGAAAGATGCATAGCATACAAACGAAAAAACTTTAAAAAATTAAATAAAAAAAACCTTTTTCAAATAAACAAAGAATCTTTCACAACTACAGATGTGATATGCATTTATATATCGTTTGAGTTTATATCCTATTCACAAGGAAATGATTTATACCTAATTATAACTTTAATATTTTTGGTCAATGTTTCAAGTCAAGCATTTCTTTATAGCGGATAACAACTTCAATAAATGGAATTAGACATATAATGGATACAAGCTTCTTCTACTAGTTGTTGTGTTGTTAATTATATCATGAATAAACTTTCCTACTAGTAATGTAGTAAAAATAATAATGAACAAGCTTATAACTGGTAGTAATGTTGTAGTAGTAATTAAGATGAATAACGTCTTATGCTGGTTGTTACTAATAACACTTAATGAAATAAACCTAACAGCCAGACAGAGATCTGACAAAACTATGAACTGAGAAAAACGTACTTACAACAAAAGCTTTATTTAGGGAAACTCCTGGTATTATCCACATACACTTCATAGATCACACAGCTACTCAATAAAACGTAGCTCCTTGCACATGAACGAAGCTCTACTCACATAAACGAAGCTCTCTTAGGTAACACAAAAGCTCTCTCTACCCACATATACAAAAAGCTCCCTCTGCGCACAACAACAAGAAGCTCTCTCTGGTATCGTTGAACGCGCCTATTTATACTGGCTACCACCACGTCATGACTTACACTCATTGCCAGATCTCATTCAGCGGGAGAAATAACATCTCGTTCAGTAAGAAGATAATTTACATAGGAAAATAAAATAACCAGAGATAGTAAAATCAAAAGGAAAGTGAATCGAGAGTATACGTTACAGACAAAATGGAATGACCTCCAAAATAACCAACCCTAAACTATCCTTTGGAATATGTACCACACTGATGTCTTGACTCGCTCTTTTCAGTTCCTACTTCGGTGTGTACATGTTTCTTGCAAAGAAGATTCCCGAGAAAGTTGAACTCTTCTAAGAGATTTAGTGAAATACCTCATTGGTTGCTACTTCACAATGCAAGAATACTACATCTACGGTTCTCACAGTACAAATGTATGCTCAAATAGCAGATACAATCTTGTCTTTCGTACAAGTACATGATATCTATGGCTATTACCAGGACCGTATTTAGGCACGTGTAACATGTGCAGCTAGCTGCACAGGGAGTCAAAGTTTGGGCGGGGCGGCAAAATAATATTGAAATAAGAAAACTGACAAACAACGAGTAAGAAACTGATAAACAAAGCTGTGAAGAAATCACGAAGAGCGAGCAGCTGCCATGTACTTGCAGGTAGCAGGAGTCGAAATATTTAATGTCATTAAATTACATATTTTAAATCCATAGAGACCCTTGAAAATGAGTTGAAGAACACAGTTGATGTCTACAGAGAGTTTAATTCAAGATTTTCATTTCTCCGAAGTCTTACTGAGCTTGACTCTTCTCAGATTTTTGATGCTGCGGAATAAAATTCAAGTCATTTATAATTTTGACATAGAAAATACACGCTCACGCTTATTTGTTGTAGTTTTGAAGAGGCATGTATCCACTTTAAAAGCTATCTACTCAGTGTAAAAAAAGAAAAAAAAAAGGTCAGAAGCTATTCTCTCATTTCTTTGCAGGATGTTAGTCAAACAAACCTTCAAGATGCCTATCCAAATGTGTACACTGCACTCAAAATTTACAAATGTACTCCAGAAACGAAATGTCCTGCTGAAAGATCGATTTTAGCCCTAAAAATAAATTAAGAATTTTGTACGTCAGCCCTGACTCATGGGCTGCTCATCAATCTTGGAGTGCTTGTCATAGAACCAGATATTAGAGAGAAACTCTGAAATCTGAGGAAGTAATAAATTCATTTCCAAATGCCAAGGCTAGGACAAAGCCACTTCTATATCTGAAGTAAGCTCCATAAATGATGATTATTTTTATAGTGATTATTTTCCGGTGCTTTTAATATCTCTTTTCTTTAGACTTTCTGCAAAATATTTTTATAAACTTGTAAATTTCTCAGTTTCTAATGTTTATTTAATTATGTTACAATATTTCAATAAAATTGAAAATTAATGAGTATTCTGTATAAGTTTTCGCAACTACAGTATATATCTGCTAGTCAATGCTGTGAGTAGGTGAGAAGTGATGATGGTGTTTGAGGGGAGCACATTTAAGGAGACAGAGGGCCCGCGGGCTGGACAGTATTTTGGGGCCCCAGTATTAGTGAGGCATCTGGTATTTCACTATGGGTGGAAGAATAAAAATACACAGGAGAACACATTCCCAAAATATGAGGAAGCCATAGAAATATCCTTGCCGTATTGAAGTGTGTATGCCGTATTTCATGGACGAATCAGTGGTAGCAAGAAAATGTCAAAATGCATAATTGAAAAACGGATACCTGTTCAGTTCTGCCTCAGGATGTTCAGCCTGTCGAAATTATATCAAAGTAGTGGGCAAAATAATATGATCCATATATCATAGTTAAAACGAATTTATAATGTATCAAAATTTCCCCCAATTGCAGATAATGCTTTTGTCCATCTGTCGTCCTTCAACCTTGCAATATCGTAATGCTTTCGATATTGCAAGGTTGAAGGACGACAGATGGACAAAAGTTCTACTGGAGTGGCGGCCATGTGAAGGTGACCTGAAAGAGTATGGAAAGATAATATAAGGAAAACAATTGGAATTATTTGGCACCAACAAGAAATAGATGGATAGAATTGGGAGAAACCTATAGCCAGAAGTGGCAATAAAATCGGTTAAAGAAAAGAAAAAAATGCTTTCGAAAGATTTGGGGATGGTCTGGGTGCTGGTTTACTTTATGCGGACTCCTAAAGAAAGCGGAAAGAAATAGAATTATTTTATCACAAGGCAGTGTCTTAGTTTTTGCTGTGCTATCTGCAAAACAACAAAAAACTGTAGAATTCTGTCAATTCTTCAAGCACCCCGGATCATTCTGGGGCCGCTTGACCCCTTGAAAATGCGGGGCCCAGGGCAGCAGCCCCTTGCCCCTCTTAAATGGGCTCTGGAGGGGCGTAAAATAAATAACTGCACAGGGGCGTAAGATATCACAAATATGGGTCTGGTTGTTATCCACGCCTCTCCTGTGACTAGAATCTGTCTTTCAGAGTGACTTTACTGAAAATTTTCGGATGGTGATTTATTGAAATAAATATGAAAATTAAATCGATTGTAAATCTCGTGGATTCCTAACGCACAGAAGCTCTGCGTCATAAGGCCTCCAAAGTCGTTGTAAATTTTGTGATAATATTTCCTCGTACGAACACGTTATGTAATGGACGTGACATTCACTCTTTTCCTTTACTCAATTAATAGATAATTGTTATTACGCATTTTTCGACTTTTATTCTTTCATGCGTGGAATGAGTGCAATTAAGATATCCATACTTCTTGCAATATGAGGAAATAAAAAAACATACATTTACTGCCCCGAGTTTTAAACTGGTTATTTTGCAGCAATTCATTGTTTTTTGACGTTCGTGACTTTTGTAGTTGTGGGGCCTTGAAGGTTCAATTAAAAGTTGAAAGCTGCTGTGACACCGTAATCACGATTCCAAATCCCCTGACACCATCACGCTCGCTCGTCTCTCTTCTGTTTCCCATTTATAAGGATGCCATCAACGCGCGTTGAACCTCTCAGCAGCTCACAATCGTCGAAATAATGTCAATGTCAATTTCGAATCCGCTGAATTTTATGTGGGTAACACTCACAACTATGACAAGTGTGGTTGGAATTTATTTGTTGTACGGTCAGAAAAATGCTCCGATATCAGTTTCTAAGTTATACAAATATGGGAAACTAAATAAAGATGGTGAACGTTCTCCGTATATCGTACAACTACTTCAAGTTCCAAAAAGGTATGTATTTTTTTACAAATTTTTAGCATTTTGAACCAATTGATTACAATATTATTTTCACTGCAGGTAGTGTAAATATACTTCTCAAACACGCTGTCTTAAACTGAAAGCTATGAAGGTGATTTTTTCTTTGCTTCCGTATTTGTTAGTGAGGATTTATGCGATAGTAAATTTTATGTCTTGTTTTTTTTTTTTTTTTTTTTTTTTTTTTTGATGGTTTAACGACCACCGTGAGCAACTCAATGTGCTATAAATAAGCAGTCACCCGTCCCTAATTTAGAGTCACTGGTTCCAGGTAAGGGAGAGAGCGAGTGCCGTAAGACAAACACAGCAACCATGCATCACCGGGATTCGAACCCGGACCCTTCATGGGCGAATGTTCATAAGCCAGAGCACAGACTATATCTTGTTTCCAAAAAATAGCAGTTTTTTTTTTTTGTAGAACTCAGAGATGTACCATTTGCTTTTTTATTTATAAGAAATTGTAAAAGAATTGTGGAACGACAATTTGAAATTTGCAGTTGCGCGATAGATATTATGAAACTCTATGAGATGTCTCCTTACAAAGATTGCTGAGTAATCTTTTTTCAGTCATTCAGTCGAATTTTCCAAGGTGTTAGATGAATTTAATTTATCGAAATGAATTTGGTAAAAGAAAGGAAAGAACAAAATTTTTGATGAACAGTATTTTTCTCTGTGATGAGAGAGCAGACAATTAGGCTGTTTGAAGGCGAGAGAGTTTTTATTTCCGTTTACTGAAAAGCACAGTTCTTTAAATGTGCTTGTCTGATTTCAGTTATAAATACAGCAAGAAGAAAGATTGCATTGTGCAGGCTGTAAGAAGTTTCAGATGAAAACTTAGAGCCCAATAATATAACATTTTGTGCCTCGTCAGGTCATCGCTGATAAATTCCTCGCCTACGTCAATTCATCGCGTTCCCAAATTTTGCTTACTTACAAATCGCATAGGATTTGATTGCCTTTCCTTCCGTCTTTCTGAAAAAAACGGTTCTTAAGCTTCGAAATGTTGATCTGCTGATTCTTCTTTCTAGTCTGAACTGTGTTCCTCAAGCAGTCTCTGCACAACATTGAACATCTGGCTCGGCGCATTATCATCTGGGAAGACATCGTCGCAACTCGGAAAGACGCGAAACATTGCAGGGTGTGTACACAGTCAGCAAGCAATTCACGATAGTGCGCACCAGTCATACGTTGTTCCACATTCACCAGGGGGGTCCAAGTTGCTGACTGGTAAACCTGCTCCGCATCATACAACCACCTCCACCGGCTGGCGATGTGGAGACCAGGAAGGACGGATCGAGTGCCTCATGTTGTTTGCGCCGAAAACATGTACAATCGTCTACAGACTGGAATAAAAAACGCGACTCGTCAGACCAGAACACATTTTTCCAGTCATTCGACGTCCAGCTTGCGTGATCTTTTCACCAGACGAGTCTTTTGCGCCGATGAACCGCGGTTCGAAGAGGATGTCGTCAGGGTGGTCTGCTGTAATAGCTTATACGTGCCAGAGTGCTACGCAAAAAACATGACAAACACTGTGTTCCGGGTTGACTTCTATTATATTGGGTAGTCATCTGTTGAACAGTGCTTCGTCTGTTGTCTTGTACGAGTTGACGGACCCGGCGCTTACCTGTCTCGTGAACCTTTCGCTGTCCCTGTGCAGTGTTACCTCCGGGTCGTTGTTTGACCATTTTCACGCCGTCCTGATGCACTTTAACTATGACGGCCAGCAAACAACACACCAGTTCAGCAGTTTGGGAAATCGAGGCACCCAGTCTCCAAGTTCTTACAATCTGTCCTTTCTCAAAGTCCAATAAATCCTTCCATTTACCCAATTTTACTACCTACTACTCCACTCACACTTTGACGCCCCGATGGCGCAGTGGTCTAAGCGATGGCCTCTGATCATTCGTCCGAACGGGGTCCGGGTTCGGATCCCGGTGAGGCATGGATGTTGTGTTTGTCTTACGGCACTGGTTCTCTCCCTTTCCTGGAACCAGTGGCCCTAAATTAGGGACGGGCGACTGCTTATAGCCCATTGAGTTGCTCACAGTGGTCGTTAAACCTCCAACACTTACATATGCTGCGTCGGTCTAACCGCGCCCTCTCGGAAATCACGTGATCAACTGACCACTTTTGATGGATTAGTCGTAATTCTGTGATCACTCGGAGTATTGATTACAACAAAAAACACTTGGATAATGTTTGGATTTACTTTGATTTGTATTTTTTCATTATGTTTATTATTATTTATCTCAGAAACTGTTAAAGAAGAAATCGTTGAAAATACATGGAAGGCATGTAAGCATATTAGTTTTTCAGCATATAAATGTTGTAGCTTGGAGCTGTTTACTAAAAAAAAAATTTCCTAGCTGTTTACTAAAAGAAAAATTTCTTTAAAATCCCTAGCTTTCTGAGAGGTTGACTACATGATAACTATAATATATAGCATTTTCATGCCAGAAAATGTTGAATTACAGTATTATTTTTTTTCATAGTTTAATGAGCTAACATGAAAATTAAAATGAATGCTGCCAAATAAAATACTCCATAATTTTTCTGCTGGAAACGGTTATTTTTGGAGGATGATCGAACTTCTTAATTTCAATTTACAAAATGAAGTTTTCATAGTGGGAACAGGAAGTGGATGTGTATCACAGGCGTAGAGTTTTGCAAATCTCAGGTCAAGCTCGACAAAGGGTGTTTATGCACTAATTTTCTTTAAAATGAATAAGTAAAATAAAAATGGGTTGATTTTTAATCGCTATCCAGTAGCAAACTTTTGAAATAGTGCCTGTTTTTGATTTAATACTCATGCTTGTGCGTAAATTTTATATTTTTCCAGCAAAAAATGTTCTTGCTTTCCTTCAAATTTTTCTTAATCTTCATTTCTCATTTGATTTGAAAAATGTTTGCTATACTGAATTCAGTCATGTATTTATACTAAAACAGTATCTTAACAGACACCATTTCAAAAGCGTGTGTTCAATACATTAATTTTGATTTCAATAGCCTTTAGCTAATGGTAACTGAATGAAGTATCTTATTCCACAAGTTCTAATTACAACATACAAATAGTTAACGAAAGGTGATTAGGACATGCTTAAGCAACTGAGCATGCCCGTAGTCGGCGCTTGTGGTGTATATACATTATAAAAATAATGTATCATTATAAAAATAATGTATCATTATAAAAATAATATATCATTATAAAAATAGTACATAATACATTTATATCTGTCCTTGCGGGAGCAGTACTTAGACCGCTAGAAGATCTCATCTTTCTAAATTGTATCAAGAAACCCGTGTGTGGATTCGCTACGCGGACGATATGTTCTTCATATGGGAATATGGAATAGACGAATTAAATAATTTTCTGCATAAGATAAACAACCTACACAATACAATAAAGTTCGCCATGTAGCTTGAAGTGAATGGGATCTGAATTATCTTAACGTAGCGCTCAAAAGAAGTGGAATATCCAGCTTCGATTTTGATGGTAATTATAAACCAACCACAGTACCGAACCTTGTCGCTCCTGATTCACACTGCCAAAAAGAGTACAAACTTTCTGCGTTTAGAGCATGATTCTATAGAGCGTATAACGTATGCAAACTCGACTACGACTACCTACATAATAAGAAATTTGATAATAATTATGGCAAAGCTCCAAAGGCTGGATATACTAGTAAGAAGGATGATATAGACAGAATGCATAGAACTGTAAGAAGTCGTATAATGTCTAGGATGACAAAACCAAACTAGTAAGACAATGAGATTCGCAAGATCCATCACATATGTCCCACGCCTTACATATTGGTTGAGGAATGTATTGCATAAGTACAAGATCTTAATAGCAATGAAATCACCAACCCCGTTATCACATATAATATCAAGCTACAAGGAGAGATAGTGTGCGAAAGAAAAGGTGGGTGTGAACGCTATACCGTTGGTGTATCTCGACAACACGGAAAAGATATATATGTGTATATCGGAATGACAAAGCCATCCTTGGATACTAGATGTAAAGAACACGTCCGAAGTGTCAACCAGGAGATGCAGAATGTAGACCTCGCCAGAGAAGTTATGCATTACTTGGCCGCTTCTGTATGGAATAGTATTAGAAGAATTGTCCCTTACACGAACTTTAAAGAAACTGCCATCAGGGAAACAATAGAAATATTTTCCTGCAAACTGGCATACAATGACATATTCTCTATGGAACTAGTTACCAATGTTTTGGCATGCGTTGCTAAAAGATAGAAACACATCGCGGCATACTGCATAATTGCGAGATAAAAATTCACGTAATAATGCTCATGATGTCACCCACGTTATTTTTAAAAAATCATTTTTATTTCCTACGTGTTCTAATTCCCTGCATTTTACGTCTACATTGCCTTGAGAAAGCTTCCCGGTGGAGCGTGAAAGCTTGGCGAATCTTTATACAAATTTACACTACGAAAATAAACGAATTTACTACGCTATAAGCGTTCCTTGCGTATTTACGACCTGGTGCATTTAAAATAAGAATTTTGAAAATAAATATTTCTACCAAAAATGCATCAGTAGAAGGTACTCAGGGGAAATATTGAGAAGTGCTTGAATAACTACCTACGCAAAAGAGAAATTCCTTTTGAAGAGAGCCAATGTTAAACGCGCATTGTCCGTTCTTACAGATGAATAATAGATAGGTCCGATTTCTTTACTTTTTTATCCTGCTGCTTTTCCACGCGCACTAGAATTTCTTTATTTTGACAGCATTGTTCTTGCATAACTTAATTGCGTACTTGTTTCCTTATGTTTTTCCCCATTCATGTCTTATTGGTGGTCTTATGACAAAATGATTTAAACTGGCGATCAGATGTGGAGGATTGAATCGGTGTTTTAACATCGATTTTTCCTGCTCCGATATAGCATATTGTTGCAATACAATGTAATAAAAAAGCAATAGAACACAATGGGCCATAAAATGAATCATATGAAGATGAGAATTTGGTGGGCAACTCCGATGGTCTAGTGATACGAGGTCCTGGCTTCTAATCATTCGCCAGACGGGTCCGGGTTCGAATCATCGGTGAGGCATGGATGGTGTGCTTGTCTGACGGCTCAGGCTCCCTCCCTTCCCTGGAAATAGTGCCTCTTAATTAGGTGTGTCCGACTGCTTACATCCTACTGAGTCCCTCACGGTGGCGGTCAAACAACCAAAAAGAATTATACTCCTTAACAAAAAAAAAAAAAAAAACGAAATACCCCGAGAAAGTCGTTCGATCCTGATGAAACTCAGCTTACAATTACCTCAGTACCAAATATACAGAACATGTGAAAAATAACAACCAATGACTGAATAGTGGCCCGCAACAGCTCATGAGAACCGCTCGTCCAGGAAGATATATCAAAAGATACGTTCGCACGGCGGGACAATTTTGACAGCGGATTGCAGTTGCATTAACCTCCACGGACTGTGAGGATGCCTCAACATCAGATCCGTGCAAAAACTCGAGCAGGTGAGCGAGTTTGAGAAGGGACGTATAATTAGGCTGAGAGAGGAAGGTTGGTCAAGTCGCCATATCACCAGGCATTTAGGTCAGAGCAACGCGGAAATCGGACGATGTTGGCGCCAATGGATCCAGGAGGGCACAACCGAGCGCACGCGGGCTGTGGACTGCCGAGGATCGTGCGATTGTGAGAGCCGCACGAACAGAACTGAATTCGTTGCTCGCAACCACTCGTGGCCATGCTGCGTCGTCTACAGCTACGGAAGTGGCCATGATGCGTCGTCTATAGCTACGGAAGTGGCCATGATACGTCGTCTACAGCTACGGAAGTGGCCATGATGCGTCGTCTACACTACGGAAGTGGCCATTCTGCGTCGTCTACAGCTACGGAAGTGGTCATGCTTCGTCGTCTACAACTACGGAAGTGGCCATGCTTCGTCGTCTACAGCTACGGAAGTGGTCATGCCGCGTCGTTTACAGCTACGGAAGTGGTCGTTCTGCGTCGTCTACAGCTACGAAAGTAGTCATGATGCGTCGTCTACAGCTACGGAAGTAGTCATGATGCGTCGTCTACAGCTACGGAAGTGGCCATCCTGTCCGTTGCCAGACTACTTGCGGCACGAGGACTACGTTGGAGGAGCCACTCCGCCGCCTACCACTCGCCAGCAGGCATCGCTGGCACTAGTTGCAGTGGTGTAGGGCTCGATCAACATGGGACAGTGTCCAGTGGCGTCGTGCTGTCTTCAATGATGAGTCACGGTTTTCACCCGGCGTCGATGACTAGCGCCTACGTGCTGGGGACGAACCGACCAGCGCACAAACCGGCCAGCGCACAAACCGGCCAGCGCACAAACCGGCCAGCGCACAAACCGGCCAGCGCATGGATCACCCTGCCTTTACCGTGGAACGGCACGCTGCTCGCACACCGGAAGTGACTGTCTGGGGAATCATTTCCTACGACAGCCGACCAACATTAGTAGTCCTCCGTAACAACCTCATAGCTCAACGGCAGATCGACGACATTCTACTACTTGTTGTGTTGCTATTCCTGTCACAGCATCGCCTACCAATTTTTCAGCCTGATAACGCCCGGCCACACACGGCACGGCTATGCAGGTTTGTCTTTGTAATGTCGACACCTTTACGTAGCAGCCCAATGGCCCGACCTCTCACCAAACGATCATTTTCGGGACATGATGGGACGCCACCTACACTCATCCCGGAGTGTCGGCGAACTGGACACCATCTGGCGTGCTATACCTCAGAACAGTATCCGTGAACTGTATGCGTCAATTCCACGCCGGGTACCCGCTTGTATCCGAGTCAAAGGTGGCACTACAATGTACTGACTTGTTCCACTCGTGTAGCTGCTTTATACGAATAAATGGCCCAACTACTGTGGAATTGCAACCATTTCCTTTCCTATAATTGCACATATCAATCTTCATCTCGACTGCTGATTACTTCACGTACATTACACATATCAATTTTTATCTCGACTGGATGATTCCTTCTGGGTACTTCGTTATTGTTTTTTTGTGCTTTTTTTTAATTTGGAGAGGCAAAGAGTGTATAATAATTCGAAGGTAGACCAAGTTCCACACTCAAGTATGTATGCATTTCTAGATTACAATCGTGGCGACAAGTTCTGCACCAGTAGAATGAAAGTCAAATTTTTGATGCTTGAAGTCAACTTATACAGCGTAGTGGTAAAGTCAAAAATACATATTATACATCATTTTAAAGAACATTTTATGCTGAATTCAAATATTTTTACAGAATGTTTTTACCCGTTATAGAAGTGAAGTTACAAGCCAAAGTACAGCTTCTGGTCATAAAAAAGCAACAAATAGTGGAATTTGTGAAATTGGTGTACAACGCATTTAACGTAAAATTACTGTACAGTACATCATTGACACTAGCAATACACTTGAAATAACTGAAAAAACAAGCAAAATACGCTTTAATATTTAATTGTATAACCACGGTTTTTTAGTAACGAAGTGCACCTTTTTGGCATGGAACTAATGATCTTCTCTAGTTGTCCATTGGTGATAACACGGTGCCATACGGTCCTTACAGACTCAATTAAAGACATACGGCCCTTACAGACTTAATTAAAGACTTTAATTGAGTCTGTAAGGGCCGTATTGCACCATGTTATCACCAATGGACAACTAGAGAAGATCATTAGTTCCATGCCAAGAAGGTGCACTTTGTTGCTAAGTATCCATGGTTATCCTATTAAATAATAAAGCGTATTTTGCTTGTTGGTCAGTTACTTCAAGTGTCCTGCAAGTGTCAATAATGTACTGTACAGTAATTTTACGATGAATGCATTGTACACTAATTTCACAAATTCCACTATTGGTTGCTTTTTATGCCTAGATGTTGTACTTTTGCTTGTAACTTCATCTCTTATACTGGTAATAACATTCTGTACAAATATTTGAATTTAGCATAAAAACTTTCCTTAAACTATCGTATAATATGTATTCCTGACTTTGCCATTACGCTGTATAAGTTGACTTCAAACATCAAAAATTTGACTTTCAGTCTACTGGTGCAGGTCTTTTGGCCACGATTGTATTTCATTTCCAAATTCCTAACGAACGTACATAAGTAACGTCTTTTGCTGTGTAGTTCGTAATTAGTGATTTTCAGTTACGATTTTTTGAAACACCTCTCTCATATCTCTGAATGATTAATTATATAAATTGAAAAGATCTTCATGTGGGATTTTAAGGGTTTGCAAGAAGTTCGATTGGAAATTCTCTAAACTCGCTAAAGCTTCACTCCTGGAGCTCCTGTGAAAAAAAAAAATTAAATTAAACTTACTACTGGAAACCGTGGCGAGGGGTGACTCTCGGAATCCTGCAATAGGGAGCATAAGAGGTGATGGATGAGAACAAAATTCTATTAAAAGAATAGTTTGTTATCGTGTTAAATTCCGAAAAACCTTTTTATCACGCTTTTTGTGGAAAAACATCTGTCAGTTTGTCCGTCCGTCTGTGACGGATCGTTTGGTTCGTATTCATTTCGTCCACGTTCTCTTAGTCCAGTTCATTTCGTCCACGTTCACTTAGTCCAGTTCATTTCGTCCACGTTCACTTAGTCCAGTTCATTTCGTTCACGTTCACGTAGCCTAGTTCATTTCGTCCACGCTTACTTAGTCCAGTTCATTTCGTCCACGTTCACTTAGTCCAGTTCATTTACTCCACGTTCACTTAGTCCAGTTCATTTCGTCCACGTTCACTTAGTCCAGTTCATTTCGTCCACGTTCACTTAGTCCAGTTCATTTCGTCCACGTTCAATTAGTCCAGTTCATTTCGTCCACGTTCACTTAGTCCAGTTTGTTTCATCCAGCGTTCATTTTGTCCACATTCATTTCGTCCTCAGTATAGATGGAATACAGTGGAAATTTTCTGTTTTGATGAAATATTTGTTAATAGGCAGAAAAAACAGATATCAGCGGACATTGCTCACATGCTAATTTGTTTTGTTTAAGTTTTTTCGATTAAATACATAACCATTTTATATTTTATTTAAAGTAAAACGAGGAACTGAGCTTTGAAGTGCTTGTGGCCGTCGCTCGTCAGATGGCGTTTCGGACATTTTAATTACGTTCACCCGCAAGGTGGATGTGGAAGCTCTCTCGCGCGCTCTCGAGAGACATAAACTTCGTGATGTTTACACACAATCTATTATTATTTATTTGTTCAAGTTCATTCTAGGAGATAAGATGCATTTCTTTATGTAAAGATGTAAATATTCGTTTGACCGTTATTAGTAAAGATATTAAGAATGTTACATCTAAATGTGCTACTCAGTCTGAGTCTGCATGAAGGGATGCTGTTAACGTCAAACAGTGTTCATCGATTTATGCTTGCGTTATTTCCAAAGGATATATAATTGGTGACATTCTCTAATTAACCACAAAAAGCTTTCTAATTCTTTTGTGGGGTACCATCGATGTCAATCGCTAGGACATAAATCAAATTCTTCCAAAAACCTTTTAAATCTGTCTTTGAATGAGTGTTATGGCTCATCTTCTTCCCTATATCTGCAATGTAAATTCTTTTGTACACATTTTCTCGAAGACTATTATTTTGAAATGTTTGAAATTTTGAGCACATATAAAAACGACCCATAGCTAATATGCCAGAGCTAATACACCAGAGTTACTATTCCGAAAAATGCATTAGGACTTTTTTTAAATTCAATTTATCTGACCCGAAAGCATTCCAATTTGGCGCTAGATGGCACGATGAGTTAGCATAGCAGTGTTTCTGCTATGCTAACTCTTGCCTTGCATCATTAACACTTGTATTGTTACTGGTTGAATAGTACAGTAGTACTACGTATCTTTCATAATGTCTAAGATTTCCATAGGAATGGAAATTTGCGGTTGTGAGATGAATGAAAATGTAGTAGTATCTTCGTTAAAGAGCATCCATGTCTTCCAAGTTGATTTCGTGTCTTTTCTGTGAAACTAGGATTGCTGTCATAGCCTGTGAAAGCATGAAATCTAGGTAAAGCAATAGGCTTTTCCCTTCCAATTGTAGCAGCTATATCATGAACCGGAATAAATCTGTAATTTTTCCCTGTTCCAAATGCAATCTAACCTTTATCCAGACCCTTTGTTGATAAGATAAAAAGTAAGCAATTGGTAAAACTAAGACATCGGTATCTACAGTGCGAATATTTTTGAAGCCGTTTTCTACCATGTCGTGGAAATGCAGTATTATCCTTGAGTCCGCTTCTTCATCACCAGAACAAGTAATACCACTAAGGGAACTTTGGGCAGTAATATTTCCTTTAACCTTTTCACCTACAGTGGTTACAACGTGTACAACATTTGCGATGGTATCTATAGCCAAGGTTTCAAGTAGACTAAAGAGCTCTTCTTTGTTACTTGAATTTCTCAAAAAATATTGCCAAATTTTAGGTAAAACCACGTGGGAAAGCACTTGTCTCCTAGTTCCTGCTCCTCTCCTCTGTCTAGTGTCACCTTTAATACTTGGTGTAATATATGTAACCCAAATCAAATCACTTCTTTGACAAAAACATCAATATTTTTACAAATGTGAGGGTGAAATGTGATCATATAATAATCGCCAAATGTCTTTGAGGAGTGTGGCTTTAAAATGCTTGTAAGAACTACACCATCATAAACTATATCATCACAGGTTCCTGGGAAGCCATTGTCATTCTTGTCTACAGTGTCTTCTAGAATGTGTTCTAGGTCAGTTTTATTGCCTAATCAAAATTCCCCATTACTGGAAAGTGCAAGCGGAAATGATTGATTTTCGTGTTTGAAAAAATTCTACATATCCAACTGACGATTCCTGTAAAGATTCTGGAAAACAGCTTGACACGTGTTTTTAAAGTCTTCAGTGTAGCATTTTTCTTGCTAGTGCTCTTCGCACGAGTACTGAAGAGGGGAATGTTGTTCTTTTTCAAAGGTTGAAATATTTTTGAAGAATTTCTTACTGATCGTTCCTCAATGAAACTGTGGAACAGCTTAATACCAATCGACTCTGCTGAATAAACTGCTGCATTAACTTGCTTGTTCACAGTAATCCTGCTGTTGATGACAATAAGATTTTCACCATTTTCTAAAAGTAAGTTTCCAAACTCTTTTAATGTGTTGTAAAGTGCTTGAACCTTAGTGACATATTTTACTTGAAATGAGTGATATTGCTTATGATGGCGTCGATTGTTTGTTTTTTTCAGGGTTTAGCTGAATGCCTCTCTCAAATTCTTGTATTAACCGACAGATTTCTGGTCCTGCAACTATCCAAAGTCTTAGTGCCGATGGATAATGTGTAAACCCTGTTGCATCGCTATGCCTTTCACTATTGCGTTATTTTGATCATGTGTTTGGTCTACGCTGATTGCTGAGAAGATTTGTTTTTCTTATCACAAACTGTCCTGAAGAAAATGAGCGCTGTATGTCTGGTAGTTGAATCTGAGCATCAAAAAGGTCTTTCAGATGGATTGTCAGCCAAAGTGCATAGTTTTGAGAATTAAGCAAAAAAAAAAAAAGGGAATCATTTCTTTTAGACAGTCACGAATCAAAGAGTAGTTTCCTTCTCTGACTGAGAAAACAAAGAGAAGCCATAGGATTTCCATATTAAGACAAGTCCGGCAATAGTTGAGCATGACAGTCTCTTCTGCTCGTTTTTCATACCAAATCTCAAATTCAATCTCGGGAACATTTTCTCTGCAGCAGTTACTTGGTGAATTCCTCTGGCTTTTGTCACGTGAGTTACTTTTAGATAACTTTCAGCAGCATGAGGAGATGCAATATCAGAATGGGCAATTGCACCATTCCATCCGCTTCCTGACATCCACTGATACAAAACTCGGAGGAAAACTTGTTCAATATGAAACGCACCGAATATCACCAGGAACTTTTTTTCCCCATATGTGTCTGGATAATTCCACTGAAACGGTTTTGCTTATACAATTAATGGTTGGTCCACTGCCATAACAGGAATTTGATTTCTATTAAGAAATTGTACAACGTGTTTCATTATGTTCATCGCATGCTTAATCATAGTATTGATGACGATTCTTCGTACAATAGTGGTAAAAGTGTTGATATTCCAGGAATGAAATCAATTGGAGCTTTTTGACCACTTACATGGTAGGCAGCCCACGATGCATAGAGTCCAATATTGGTATCTTGGCTGATAACGTGTTTCAGCCAATTGAATGTAGCTAATCTCTTCTTTCTTCAGATTCGTATTAGTTGTTGACAACATGAGTTTTGATGTAGCATCAGAACAAGCTGGAAAAGTAGGTTCTTTCGACTGAAGGAATGCTGGTTGCACTAACGAAAATTCTTCTGGAAGACTTGCTACACTTCGCTTTTTGAAGGCACTTATCTCATACTGCATAGCTTGTGTAGGCCTTACTGTTCCTAAACATTCAGGTGTTGGATTTCTCTGCGGTTGAACTGCTTTGATTGTAGTCTATGTTATCGTACGCCCCAGTTGTGAAGATCCCTTCACGTAATTTTGATGGACACATTACCTTTTCCTCTTGGAACTTAATATTTAAAAGTTCACATATCGCTGTTGAGAGTTCCAGCACACGAGTACATGAGATTGAAAGTCCAAGTGAATGTAGCTTTTCCACGATTTCTTTTTTTCACGTTTTTCCAAATACTGAAAGACCCATGTAAACTGGCAGAGGGGGGGGTTCTTTACCAGTTTGATGTCTCGTTATATTTCCAGTTGGTTTACGAGACTGTATATTAAAATACAGCAATTGCGATATTGTGAGGGACGGTTGGGGAACAACTTCATTGGCTTCAATATTGGCTCCGTATAACAGCATATTTACAATAGCCAGTAGGGAACGATGAACAGATTTACGTTGGGATTCATCATACAAATCACTATTGAACGTGCTCTTGTGCTGAAGTTTTTTTTTTCGTACCATTTTCGCAACACGCAATAAAGCAAGCGTATCACCATCTTGATCATGTTTGCAAGCTTTCAACATGACGTCACCAACAGTTTGGTCATATGCCAATATATATTCTCTGTCAGACATGTTTGCCATCATATACGGGAAGTATGCAAGAATTTCCGTCGTAATCTTGAAGTGTGTAAATCAGGCATAGGTAATTGCTCATCCACTCCTATTAGTTGCATTAGTCGCACCTTGTACATTTTTGTCAGGACACTCATTTTGAAAACTGGTTGTGTTTCAGTTGAATCTTTCATACTTTTCTCCATGAAATTGACTAATACTGCAAAAACTTCTCCCTCGCATACATGAACACCGCTGCTTGTTGTTGGCATATGAGTACTACGAGACTTGTTGTACAATCCTGCTAAGCCCTTTGCATGGTATTTACATCCAAAGCAATCATATCGCCACCACTAGGTTTTGCTAGTAGAACACAATTTCCTTGTTGAGTGGCACACTCTCTCCCTTTTGGATCTACATGCAACTTTCTAAAATTAAACAATTGTTCCTTAATGGTCGCAGAATCATCACAAAAGACGCACACATCTTTAGAAATAGATGATCGGTGTTTACGTTCATGCGATTTTGATGTCGGCCCTTCTTTCTCATCTTCAGAAAGTTTTCGTATTTTTGCTCTTTCAAACATTGTGGAATTGTAATTTAATGGACATTTTTTGTGCCACTTAGCTTGTCTTTTTTTAAATGTTTGTTCCAACCCGCTTTGGTCTTCAGCAAACATCTTTATATTAATATTCATGGGTAAGGCATTAATATCTTCAAAGTTCTGTAAATTTTTCGCACGTGTTGCATATGTGTTTTGGCACAGCCTACAAATTGCCCAATGAACAGATTTTGTTTTGTTTTTTCCCTCACCCAGGTCACTGGCAGAAACTAATCTGAGCCATTTTGCCATTTGTACAATGACACCATCACGCACTTAAATCTAAAAAGAATGGATTACAGGGATTAGTGGAACTTTAAGTATTATTGAAATCTTTTTTCAAGTAATATTGAAATCTTTTTATAACGATCTTATTATTTTAAACAGGAGCCACGAATATAAAATCTTGAAATTGCGATAAGAGCGTCTCCTTGTCAAAAACCACGTATGTCCTCCATATTTAGACTTAGCCTCTTTTTCACATGAGAAATGAAATCCTTGACCTCAAAAACATATAAATCGATACCAAACACTCGTTTGTATGATGTGTAAAAAAACGTTGCAACAAAATCTCAACACGTGTAGCCATTTTGAATTATAGCCGCCATCTTGGATTCCGATTACTTTGGGCGATGCCTCCTCATTTTATTTTCATTGTATAACCATGAACTACATTCTTACTAATGGGGATATTCTTATCACGATTTGCAGTATTTATACATCTAGCACCTCAACTAGTGAGAACACGAGATTGCCAAACAGTGATAAAAGTTGAAGTGATAGAATTATCTTTACGTGTGTTAAACTGTTAGTTATTTGTTGTTGTTGGCTATTTGTTGTTATGGCGAATGGCACAAGATTACAAAGAACACATCTCGATGATTTTACCCGTAGAAGAATTGTGGGTACATTGGAAGCAGGACTTTCAACGCGAGATGTAGCTAATGAGTTCGAAGTTGGCAAAAGCATAGTCTCACAGCTGGGGGAAATAACTTTCCGAAAGTGGAACAGCTACCAGACGGTAAGCAGTGGTCGACCACGCAAAACAACCTCTGCTGATGATCGTTATATAACTGCAACGACAAAAAGATGTCTCCGCGTAACTGCTGGCGGGTTAACACGAGAGCTTCAGGCAATGACGGGGAGGCGCCAGACTGTGTCAAGGCGTTTGAATAGCGTTGGTTTGTATGCCCGCCAACCTGTACGATATGTACCTTTAACCACATCACACAAAGCACAGAGGTATTGATGGTGTCGTGAACACGCCAACTGGACTGACGAGCAATAGGCCGATGTCCTGTTCTCCGACGAGAGTAGATTTTGTTTGTCGTCCGATTCGAAGAGCCAATACATCTGGCGTGAACGATGCACTGCCTATTCTTCCACCAACATCATTGAAGTTGACTATTACATAGGTGGTGGGGTGATGGTCTAGGCCAGTATCATTACGAATGGACGTACCGAACTTTACGTGTAGGAAAGTGGAACCATGAATGCTCTGCGTTATTGTTAGGATGTTATCGTTCCTCGTGTACGCAATTTTCATGGTGCTGTTGGAAATTCTTTCATCTTTATGGATGACAGTGCCCGTTGTCATTGTTTGGCCTGTGATGATGTCCTTCTCAACAGCGAAGGAATAAGACTGTATGGAGTGGCCTGCGTACTCCCCTGACCTGAATCCCATAGAGCATGTATGGGATGCTCTTGTTGGAAATTCTTTCATCTTTATGGATGACAGTGCCCGTTGTCATTGTTTGGCCTGTGATGATGTCCTTCTCAACAGCGAAGGAATAAGACTGTATGGAGTGGCCTGCGTACTCCCCTGACCTGAATTCCATAGAGCATGTATGGGATGCTCTTGAGAGGCGCATGGTGGAACGGAATTCCTCACCTCATACCGAAAATGACCTGGTTATGGCGCTGAAACAGGAGTGGCGCAACCTACCCCAAGATCTGCTGGACCATCTGGTCAAGACCATGCGCAATCGATGTCATGCGTGAATTGCAGTGAGGGGTGGACATATTCCCCAATACATTTTCACAGGGGACATTATTCCAGGTGTTATGGCCGTTTTGCTTCTCCTCTGCCAAGGACCAAAAATGCTACGTTTTTTTCATATACTCTATATTACCTGTACATTCACAAATGTCTGCTTCTTCATGCGTATAAATTTCTGCTAAGTCTGTCTGTATGCCATATTAATATATTTA
The DNA here is from genome assembly GCA_039090855.1 of Macrothele yani. NCBI lineage: Eukaryota > Metazoa > Arthropoda > Arachnida > Araneae > Macrothelidae > Macrothele > Macrothele yani. The sequence continues at coordinate 133,311,191 of CM076995.1, read as the reverse complement.
TCATCATCATCCTGCCAGAATTTTTTTCTCTAAAAATATAACTGCCCCTTAATTTATGGACGTCAGGGTGATTCTTCAATTTTTGTAAATACCGGTTTTGCCACTAGGGGCGCAAATTTGTCTTCCTTTTTCTGACTACTTACAATAATATTTGCGCTTCTGAAAATTAGATTATAAAAATCATTTCATGGAGTGATACGACTCATAAAAGATGAACATCTTCAAATTCTCTCTGCTTAAAAAATTGTACACTTTCTCCACCAGGGACCGCAGATATACACTGAAGAGCAATTGAATTACAGATAGCTGGCGTTATGCAAATGTGGCGCTGTGGGCGGCCCTGTAAACGGAAACGACATGACGTATGCAGAGATCCGACAATATAAGGAGTGATGCGACGGGAATCAGTAAGAGTCGGCCGCAGTATGGGTGAAACGAAGGATCTAAGCACATTTGATCGTGGGAAAATTGTCGGGGCCCGACGAATGGGTCACTCCATCTCGGAAATCGTGCAGGCACTGGGATTTTCACGAGCCACTGTGTCACGGGTTAACCGTGAATACATCGAATCCGGTAAAACCATCCCTGCAAGGGCCAACTGCCGTGGACAACAGCGTGTGGATGAGCGGGGTCATCGTCGGCTAGCTCGCATTGTAACAGCGGATAAACGGGCCACAGTGCAAGAACTCACTCGGCAATTTAACGCTGGTACACAAAAACGTGTAAGCAGCCACACCATCCAGAACCATCTCCTCGCTATGGGGTACAGAAGCCATCGTCCCACGAGGGTACCGCTGCTGAGAGCACATCACAGAGTGCAAAGATTAGCATAGGCGCGGGAACATCGCCACTGGACCCTAGACATGTGTGGGAAAATGTTGCCTGTACTGATGAGTCGAGATTCACGTTGGTACATGCGGATAGCAGGATACGAGTACGGCGCAAAAAACATGAAGCGATGGATCCTTCTTGCCAGCAGGGTACTCTTAAAGCTGGTCGGGATGGCATTCTCGTCTGGGGACTGTTTACGTGGACTGAAATGGGACCCCTGGTACGTGTGACATCGTCCCTCACATGTCAACGTTACCGGGATATCCTGGACGACCATTTGCTCCCGTTTGTGCGTCTTCAACATCCTACTGGGGACCTTATCCTGCAACAAGACAATGCACTGTGCCATGGCTCCCGAATTGTATCCGAATGGTTGGATGCACACTCCACCGACGTGACCTCGCTTCCTTGGCCAGCTAGGTCACCTGATCTCAATCCCATCGAGCACATCTGGGATGCCATCGAGACAGATGTTCGAGACTCTGACTCCCCTCCATCAAATCTTCGTGAATTGTCAGAACTTGTTCAGGGGTCGTGAATCCGTATGGCTTCCCAACGCTTCCGGTGTCTTGTCGATTCCATGCCAAGACGAATCGCCGCCGTCAACAGGACGAAAGGTGGTGCTACACGTTACGAGACAGGTATCTCTAATTCAATTGCTCTTCAGTGTATGTCTTATATTTCTTAATATCTATATTTCTAATAGTCCCATTTGAAAAGTTCTTCCTTTATCGGAGAGGGTTTTTAACCTACAATATCAAATCAAATTTTTCTTAACGTACAAAATCGCCACCAGAGAACATAAGTTCACGTTTGCGTTTGCAGCATACTTACAGTAATACATGTGCGTCTAAAATCTCGATTGGAAAAAAAATCTTTTTCATTCAGATACTAACTACGAAAAATATTTATGGGCATTTCCTTCCCATAATTATGTACAATTTTCCTGCAAGGGGGCTCAAATATTTAATCTGTTTTTCTCGATATCTCTTCTTCTAAATGACAGAATTCTTGTAACTGACAATGCCATTTATTTTGTGGAACAGTTTGCCTGTACTCATGTTTTTTTTTTTTTTTTTTTTTTGTAATTTCACAGTTCTGGCGCTAGATGGTGTTAGTGTGTATTTCTCTTTTCTGCTATGTGATCTCTTCTAAAAATCCTACTGGAAGATTTCCCTTTCTACTGTGTGCCGTTCGGTACAGTAAAGATGCGAAACGCATTGTCGTGTTTCAGTAATGCACAGTTTTCCCGCTAGGAACGTCAATGTGAAAATCTTTTCCTCGCTATCTCTGCTTCAAGGAGACGTACTTAAAAAATTATTTTTCTTCAACGTAGCTTTTGCTACGAAGAATATTCGCATATTTTCTACTTTTCCGTTATTTAAGTTCTTCCGCTAGGTAGCGTAAAAATATGTCATCATCATCATCATCATTGTCAACCATTATCAATCCACTGCTGGACGAAGGTCTCCCCAAGTTTCCTCCACAACGGTCTGTCTTGTGCCAGTCTCCTCCATGTCACCCCTGCATACTTTCGAATTTCATCCACCCATCTCCTATGTGGTCTTCTTCTGGGTCTTTTCCTGTCCCTTGGAATCCAATCTAAAATTTCGGCTGTCCATCGATGATCTGTCCTTCTGGCAGTATGTCCAGCCCATTGCCATTTCAGGGATTTAACTCTGATCATGATGTCTTGCACTCTTGTCATTTTTCGGATCCACGTGTTCCTCTTCTTATCTCTCCTGGTTACACCAAGCATGCACCTCTCCATGGTGCTTTGAGTTGTCTGCAGCCTTTGTATGTCTCTTTTAGTTAAGGTCCACGTCTCTGCACCATACGTAAGCACTGGAAGGATGCATTGATCAAACACTTTTCTTTTAAGACATAATGGCATATTGCTCTTGAAAATTATGCTGTTTCTTCCAAAAGCTCTCCAGGCAAGTTTTGTACGCCGATTAATTTCTTCATCAATGTGACCCTCACTTGATATCTGCTGTCCAAGATAAACGTACGTGTCTGTTATCTCCAGCTTTTCTCCATCAATCGATAAATCTTCATTTCTTGTAAAAGCATTGAACATCACTTTTGTCTTCTGAAAGTTCATTTTTAATCCCACTTCTTTACTCTTGTCAGCAAGTTCCTGGATCATACTCTGCAGCTCTGATGGGGTAGTTGCAAAAATGACTACGTCATCAGCAAAACGAAGGTGGGTTAGATAATCTCCATTAATCTTTATCCCCTTGTTTTCCCAGCTCAGCGACTGAAAAACACCCTCCAATGTGGCATTAAAGAGCTTCGGAGATATGGTGTCACCTTGTCTCACTCCCTTTCCAATTTTTACGTGTGTTGTATTTTCAAACAGCCTAATCTTTGCACTTGCATTTTCATAGATGTTATTAATAATATTAATGTATGCATCTTCAATACCGCAGGTTTTCAGAGCCATTGTAACTGCTGATGGTTTCACCGAATCAAAGGCTTTTTCATAATCGATAAAAGCCATGCACAATGGAAGTTCATATTCCCTCGCTCTTTCAATTAGTGCTTTCAGCACGTGGATATGATCTATTGTGCTGTAGCCACTCCTGAATCCAGCTTGTTCTCTCGGTTGAGCCATGTCTAGTGCTACCTTCAAGCGGTGTGAAAGAACTTTAGTGAAGATTTTATAAACTACTGATAGGAGGCTGATAGGTCTGTAGTTTCCGAGATCCTCAATGTCACCTTTCTTATGTAGCAGGATCATTGTAGCGGTGTTCCAATCCTCAGGAATCTTTCCTTCATTAAGGCATCGAGTGAAAATTTGGGCGAGTACTGTTTCGATTTCTCCACTTGCTTCTTGTATGATGTCTACAGTAATTCCATCTTCTCCTGGAGCTTTTCCTCGCTTCATGTGTCATACTTTCCTCTATATATCAAGTTCTAATTGTTCGATTTTTAAATGTCTTTGCGTTTGATACCTTCGTTCAACTATGAGAAACTTTTTGTGCACAATTTGTTAATTTTCCTAACATGCTTTCCAGCCACCCGTGAGAGAAGGTAGCTGTTTATATTTCTAGGTGTTTTATCTATTGTCTATATCCGGTTGATTTTTTAACTGGTTCCATTGACTATGAATGACTTTAAAATATTTTATTCTTATGGGAAGGAATTCAAAAGACATGCTCATTACAACCAAAAATTAGGCGTTGCGTTTAATGTTTATCACTAAATCTGAAAGTTCCTTTGGTTTGCAAGATAATTTTTTTTCGTTGATTTTCTTGCAGGTGTTTTTTGACGTAGGACTACGTCTAACTCCGCGGATAGTATGGGACGACTAACGGTTGACCACCTGTGGCAAAAATAGGTCCCAATTGAAATCATTATAGCGTTAAAAATACGTCCACACACTAATCGTGTAAGCATATTCCCAAAACAGCATGAAGTCAAAATCGCGTACTGCGCAATACATCGTGCGCACATCGCTCCCCTCGCTCTCTGTACGCGGGGGAGATAATGCAATATTTCTAGGGGTGCCGCCGCGTTTGACTCAGTCTATCTCGGCAACCGTGAGCACAACACGACTGTGCGTGGTATGGTTTTAAAGATATCGACGAGATCTATTCGAGTATACGAACATTCCGCAGAGATTTAAACTGAACATTTTTAAAATTGTTTTTCTTGTGAACCGGTGAACACTTTTGACAATATCGCGGTTTATTTGGACAACCGTGGGTGCGAAATGACTATGCGTTGTATCGTTTTAAAGCTCTCAACGAGATCTATTCAAATATATAAAAAACATATCGCAGTGGTTTAAACTAAAGTTTTTAAAAATTGTTTTCGTATGAACGGGATAAATTTTTCGACAATGCCGCGGAATTCGCAGAATGAACGCAAGCAAAAGTGAAGATAATCAAAACGAGAACCAGGAGCAAGTGATGAGGAATGTAAGAAGCCCAAGAAAACAGGGCAACGCTTTGGGTAATTCATGTATTTATCTGCTTTATATTCGCAATGTATCCAGTATTATTTGAAAAAATTATGGAAGTTACTTTTCACATCATAGACTCATGTTGCCTATAGCAAATTAAATAAACGCTTTGAAACCCTACTCGACTAGCTTTTTTCGACTCTCCGATCTGCAAGTCGTTGTCCTACGTTCTAAACTAGCGGCTCAGTCAGAACTGAGCCTACCAGTATTTTTTTCTCTTTTTTGGGGGTAAGGGGCATTTTGTAAGAATAAATCTCCATATCTTTAGTTTCAAAAACTTTGTCTGTAGAAATGTACACTGAAGAGCAATTGAATTAGACAGCTGGCGTTATGCAAATATGGCGCTGTGAGCGGCCCTGTAAACGGAAACGACATGACGTATGCAGCGATCCGACAATATAAGGAGTGATGCGACGGGAATCAGTAAGAGTCGGACGCAGTATAGGTAAGACGAAGGATCTAAGCGCATTTGATCGTAGGCAAATTGTCGGGGCCCGACGAATGGGTCACTACATCTCGAAAGTCGTGAAGGCACTGGGATTTTCACGAGCCACTGTGTCACGGGTTAACCATGAGTACATCGAATCCGGTAAAACCATCACTGCAAGGGCCAACTGCCGTGGACAACAGCGTGTGGATGAGCGGGGTCATCGTCGGCCAGCTTGCATTGTAACAGCGGATAGACGGACCACAGTGCAAGAAATCACTCGGCAATTTCACGCTGGTGCACAAAAACGTGTAAGCAGCCACACCATCCAGAACCATCTCCTTGCTATATGGTACAGAAGCCATCGTCCCACGAGGGTACCGCTGCTAACCGCACATCACAGGGTGCAAAGATTAGAATGGGCGCTGGAACATCGCCACTAGACCCTAGTCATGTGGAAAAATGTTGCCTGGACTGATGAGTCGAGATTCACGTTTTATACATGCGGATGGCAAGATACGAGTATGGCGCAAACCACATGAAGCGATGGATCCTTCTTTCCAGCAGGGTACTCTTCAAACTGGTGGGGGTGGCATTCTCGTCTGGGGACTGTTTACGTGGACTGAAATGGGACCCCTGGTACGTGTGATATCGTCCCTCACCGGTCAACGTTACCGGGATATCCTGGACTACCATTTTCTCCCGTTTATGCGTCTTCAACATCCCACTGGGGACCTCATCCTGCAACAAGACAATGCACCGTGCCATCGCTCCCGAATTGTATCGGAATGGTTGGATGAACACTCCACCGACGTGACCTTGCTTCCTTGGCCAGCTTGGTCACCTATCCTCAATCCCATCGAGCACATCTGGGATGCCATTGAGAGAGATGTTGGAGACTCTGGCCCCCTCCATCAAATCCTCGTGAACTGTGGGAGTTTGTTCAGGGGTCGTGGATCCGCATGGCTTCCCAACGCTTCCGGTGTCTTGTCGAGTCCATGCCAAGACGAATCGCCGTCGTCATCAGGGCGAAAGGTGGTGCTACCCTTTACTAGACAGGTATCTCTAATTCAATTGCTCTTCAGTGTATAATACACAACCAAATATTTTATAGCACTAGACCTTTGGTACTTATTCTCGAGAAAAAATATTTAAAAATCCATAGATAAGTTAAAAGAGAGAGAGAGAGAGAGAGAGAGAGACTCGTTCGTTTATTATTTATGCTTCAAATCAATACAGCAGCGCTATTTTCCATCAAACTAATGTATATAACAGAATAGCAGAATGAAGGATTTTTCATCATTTTGTTAAAAAATGTTTCTTTGAGAGAAATAAGGGATGGCGCAGGAAGCTTGTCTTGTAACTGCCTGTCTTGTTAAAAGATTTTTATTCTTTTTGGTGCCGATAAACATCTTTTAGCCGAGACCTTGTATCTGTAACAATCAAAAATAATTCAACAACTTTTGCAGCTACTGAGAATGCTCTACTGAAATCCCGCGATGCCTAAATATTGAAAAAATTCATTAAGTTTAATATGATTGGGCCTTGGATACAACGCAGAGAGTCCTGCTCACAGTATTACACAATAAAATATCTGTCTCTAACACTTCACTAAGAACTGAATTGCACTCTACGGAAATAGTTAGTTCAAATTTTTTTTAATTTCATCAATGAAAGAAATTTTTGCTTATTGGTATGAGAAAGCCTGTTTGAAATATTGTGCCCCGATATTTTTTTTTTTTTTTTCGAAATCAATTCGGCAGCACGATGTATCTTTTTCCACTCTCGAGTATTTTCAACTCTGTCTGCTTCTGAGAATTTCATAAATTTGTTCAAAATGTAATTTTGACCACTCTCTTGCAAAGTTATCTCTCACAGATTACAGGATTTTTTTTTGAGATCTCTTTATGATATAAGATGTATCAAAAAATTTTTCTGCAAAATTTCAAAGAGAACTTTGGGTTTGGGGAGGATGGAAGCAAATAAAGTTTAAAAGTGATTGAAATCAAACTCTTTGCATTAAGGCCTGTAAAGAGACCATGACGTTCTTAATCTTTCATTTCTCAAAAGAATTTTATGAGTTCAAGATGAACAGACCAAACAACTTCAACCAACCTGGCAGCATACATCCATCTTATTGGTGCCACTGTTAGCAAAGGCGTTTGAACTATTTTCTTCGAGAAAAAGCCGCAAGAGTAATAAAATTGGGAAAAAGTACGAGTGTTGCACTGAAAGTAATGCAAAAGTGGTAATAACTTTTTTATTAACTGACAGAAATCGTTCAAATTGGTAGAGTAACTCTTTCTCGATACAAAAGAAAGTCTTCATCACAAGCGATGCATTTGGGCCATCGTCGAACCCAACACTCGAATCCTCGTTGCAAACATTCGGGTGTGGACTGTTGTACCCACTTTTTCACAGGTGGAAGTCGGAGGGCGCCAGATCTGGGCTGTATGGGGGATGGGAGACCACCGACAAGCCTAATTTGCTTATCGCCTGATTTTTTTGCCAAAGATGTGTGTGGTCTCTCATTGTCATGGTGAATGTGGATCCTTTTCAGATTCTTGTTCGGTTTCTTCCTCCTTATGGCTTCTCTAAGATCCTTGAGTGTCTCAGTGCACAGTTCGCCGGTTCACAGTACGGCCACTTCCTAGAAAATCAAGGAGACTGACATCCCTATCATCCCAAATAACAGTCACCATGAATTTCTGTTCTGACCGTTGGCTCTTGAACTTCTTAGGCCTTGGTGAAGAGGTGTGACGCCATTCCATGGAATGTTTCTTCTTTTCCGGATTGTAAAGATACGCCCACGTTTCATCCCTTGTCACCAGATCGAAAAATAAAACGGATCTCCATTGGCTTCCGACGTTTCCAGCAGATCACAGCGGACTTCTATCCTCCTAAGATTCAAATCGGATGTCAACTACCCAGGTACCCGCTTTGCACACACTTTCCGATACCCCTGATTCTTCCACCATCTTCTGCATGGCACTGTGACCACAATCCAGTTGTGCAACAAGCTCACAGATTGTGACTCGTCTCTCCGCGCGAATCAGTTATAATGAATATACTCTTCTCCTACCAGCTAAGCTAATTATAATGAATAAAGCTTTTAACTACTGAATTATATGCTTGTACTAAGCTTCTAATAGTGAATTCAAATGGTTGTTGTTACTAGTTAATTAAGATCATGAATAAAGTCTCCTGCTAGTAGTGTAGTAATAGTATTGAACAAACTTATAACTGGTAGTAATGTTGTAGCAGTAATTAGGATGAATAAAGTCTTAACGCTGGTTGTTAATAGTAATAAACTAATGACATAAACCTAACAGCCAGACAGAGATCTGACAAGAACTATGAATTGAGAAAGACGTACTTACGAAAAGCTCTTTTATTATATAACACTGGAGTCATCCAACGCACACACACAACTCGTTTCACAATAATGAAGAATCAAACTAATCACATAGAACGAAGCTCTCAATACAACAACAACAACAACAAACTCTCTCCTTCACATAAACCAACGCTCTCCGTACAACAACAAACGCTCTCCGTACAACAACAACGCTCTCCCTAGATATGGCTGAACGCGCCTATTTATACTGGCTACCAACACGTCATGACTTACACTCATTGCCAGATCTCATTCAGCGGGTGAAATAACATCTCGTTCAGTAAGAAGATAATTTACATAGAAAAATAAAATAACCAGAGATAGTAAAAATCAAAAGGAAAGTGAATATAGAGTATACGTTACACAGTTCATCCACTCGCTGACGATGCGTGTCAGTGGTCACAGATGATGGTTTCCCACGGCGTAGTTTGTCTTCAGTTATGGTTTCTCCTTCTTTAAACTTCTTCATCCATCTGTACACATTGCTCTTGTCAATGGTGTCATCTCCGTAAACATTCTGTAGCGTTCAGTGGATGTCGGACATCCTGCACCCTTTCTTCGTTAACAATTCAATGACGGCATGTTGCTTCTGCTTGGAATCCATTATTTACCTGCAATGAAGAAGAAGGATTACTACAGAGGAAGAGTTACTCTACCAACACGTGCAATTTGTACAACCTCTATCAGTTAATAAAAAAGTTATGTGCACTTTTACATTACTTTCGTTACAACCCACGTATTTTCCGCTGTCTGATAAGTTCAGTTGACTGTTGTGTAGTCCAGCGGAATAGCAAAAGAATTGTGCGCTTTTGTATAAAAACACGAACTTAGGAAAATGAATAGGCATATCCTAAGGGTCATTTTAAGATATTGGGCCACTTCGAAATTTACCCAGAAGCCCCTAAATTTCAAGATGGCGGCCAAAATTAAAATTTTCTATAATTATCGTCTGATTTGATTCATTTTCAGTTTATACATGTGTTTTCTGGTTCTGAATACGAATTTAAAGTTACGCTTGACATTTTTCAATAGAAAGCCCATAAAATTCTAAGATGGCGGCCAAAATTTCCATTTTCTGTAATTATTGTCTGATTTGATTGATTTTCACGTTTATACATGTATTTTCTGGTGCTGAATACGAATTCCAAGTTACGCTTGGCATTTTTCAATTGAAAGCCCATAAAATTCCAAGATGGCGGCCAAAAAATCACATTTGTTTAATTTTTCGTATGATTTGATTGATTGTTTTATACACTTATATTAAGTGTATAAAAGGTTTTATACTTTTTATAACTTTGTTTTAAAGGGTTTTACAAAAAACAATCATTGCTTTTTCAATGAGTTTATTTAATTGTCAGTGGCAGCCATGCCTAATGCAAATGAAACTACACTTCATTAACACACTAGTTTTAAAATAATTGACTTCAAAGTTTTACAAGTAATGTTTAACAGGCCCCGCCACACCCACACAGTACAGTGCATGAAAGTTTGGCTTTTTTGCATTTGCATCTATGTTTCTCACAGTTCTTGGTACATTTGCATGATATGAGGTCAAAGCATGATGAAAGTGCATCTGGCAGATCTGTCCAATGGGGTTCATACATCCCATCATCCGTTTTCTTCTATCCCCAGCTGGTTGGTGAAGGTAGCTCAGGATCTGCAATGACACTCTGGCCCCACACATTGCCTCCCTGGTACACTGTTCTTTTTACGTGCTGTGTAAGAGCTGCTTTTGAAAGAGGAATGTTTTGTACATTACAGTTTCTTGCGAACAGCTTCTTCCTTAATTTGTTGATGACATCGTTGGCACTGGTTCTGTCGTTCAACAAAATTACGAATCTCTCAATGGTTTTCAATAAATCTTCGGGGATATCTTTAGGAGCATGAGAAATTACTTGAAGAGCATCAGTCAATTCAGGCAGAACCTTCCATGTGACCCAGGCCTTCTTCTTACCATGGCCAGCAAAGCTAGACACTGTATCGCATCCAGTTAGCGTATGAAACATAGGAAGAGCCCATGACTTTGATGGTCCAAGACTCCGAGCTATTTTATGATCTGCCAAATATCGCAGGTTGCCCGTACCGAACTCAACCCAAAGTTCGTCTGACTGGGGAGTTTCTGTGATACAAATACAGCCAGCACCACTACGTTAGTGTCCACAGTACGTATTAGTATCTGGTGGTGGCCATCATTGGATGCATGAGCAGTATGCAATATGATACGTGTATCAGCCTCCTCGTGAGAACATGGAGCGATTTTATCGAGATCCTTCAGAGGCGGGTTGCTGAGCACCAAATTTCCATCGGCAATAACAAGCTGTTTATTTCCATCACATAATGGATGACGCATGAGTTCTTGGGACAGGAATGAGAAAAGCTCCTTTTTGTTGTCATTGACATGGAGGAAGTTTTTCCAGTTGCCAGGAATTGTTGCTTCCGCTACCACACGTCTTCTTACGGCTTTTCCACATTTCAGTCTTGCTGTTCCTTTCAAAGAGTTTTGAAAGTACGTGTCCCAAACCAGATCCAATCGTGTTACATTTCGAAGCTTTGAAGCTATGTAAGGAAGGAATACTTTTTTAGCATAGTGACTAAAGGTATTTTGTTGACATGGCAACATCTGTACAACAGCTGCTCCTTCAAGAATTAAACAGGTTACTGCAGGAGCAGTAGACTGTTTGGAGCGATGTTCTTCCAAACTTGTAAGAATATCACTCTTGATACCAAAACGAAGTTTTTCCCCATCAGAAAGTGATGGTGGAAAGTCTTAATTTGCATGCTGGAAGAATGAATCCAAGTCACCACCTCTTGTTTGGCAACCAATGTAGAGACGGGAAAACAGTTCCACATTGTTTTTCATTGATATAATCTGTTACTTGTCTTTTATTTGGCAGTTTTGTTTTTGGTGTGCTGAACAGTGGCAATTTGTTGCGTTTGATAGGATCACCAAGTGGCTCACTTCTTTCTAGAAGACGTTCCCTAACAAATGTATCAAATTGTTCTTTACCTATCGTTTCTAATTACATTGGCAAGTGACTTCATGACTTCAGAATCCACAACATCTTATGTATCTAAAACAAGTAGATCGTTGCTTTTCTCCATAAAGGGACTGCCAAACTTTTCAATGGTTTGAACTAGTGAGTTCAAATTCTTAAAGAATGGCGCCTGAACACTTGTGGTTTGTTCATGATGGGGTGCAGAATTATGACGTACTATTTCGTCTTGGAATTCGTGAATGATCCTGGCCACTTCAGGTCCTGCCACCATCCAGCGCCTCAGGGCACTTAGGTTGTCTATAGGTCTAACAGCTCCTCCATCCCCTTTAATGTAAGCATTATTTTGCTCATGAGCTTGATCAAGGGGTATCGCTGAGAAGACCCCATTTGTCTTTTTCACTGTCAACTTGCCATCATTGAACGCTCTGTAAATGTTGGGTTGTTTGATACCAATTCAGCCATGTCTCTGAGATGCACTGGTGTCCAACGAGCGTAGTTGGTGTGGTCCAATGTAAATAACCAGCGTGTCAGCTCTGTCAAAGCAGCTGTTAGATATAAGGTAAAGTCTGCTTGTCGCAAAGAACGGACGTAAGCTGACAAGCGGATTTCTAGTTTGATCACGATATCCCAGTATTGAAATTGAGGGAAGGATTCAATCTGTTGATCATGCCATTCTGAAAATTCCAGAGAATCGTTACTTTACCCTGCTGCAGCTGTTGATAATGTAGGTATGCACGATTCTGACGAATATAGAGTGCACAAGCTGTTATTTTATCTGCTCTCCTCGTACGTTTAATGTGTGCCGCCCTCAGAAATGAGTCACATAATCCAGCTGTTGCAATACCAGCTTGTACCAGGGCCTCAACCCAGCCACTACCTTTTAGCCAGTTACAAATAGTTTTCAAGAAAGCCATTTCACAGGGTAAACCATCCATCATTACCACAAACGTGTCCTCTCCATACGTTTCGGGCCACTTCCACTGAATTTATTTCGCCAATGTAAATAATGGCTGAACAAAAGTGATCAGTGGTGTTTGGCCCGCATATTATGAGGTTTCGATAAGAAAATGCCAAGCGTAACGTCGAATTCGTATTCAGCACCAGAAAATACATGTGCAAACTGAAAATCAATCAAATCAGACGATAATTATAGAAAATTAAAATTTTGACCGCCATCTTGGAATTTTATGGGCTCTCTATTGAAAAATGGCAAGTGTAACTTCGAATTTATATTCAGCACCAGAAAATACATGTATAAACTGAAAATCAATCAAATCAGACGATAATTATAGAAAATTGAAATTTTGGCCGCCATCTTTAAATTTAGATGCTTCTGGGTAAATTTCGAAGTGGCCCAATATCTTAAAATGACCCGTAGAATATGTCTATTCATCATGCCAAAGTTCATGCTTTTGTACAAAAGTGCACGATTGGTTGAATATTCTGAGCTATGCCGCTGCACTAGTAGAGTGAATTTAATCTGTGGGTTTTGCAGTGTACAAAAAAGGTATGATTGTACTCATTCCTTACTAGTTTCTGCAACCCTCAATGTTGCCCAGCCATCACTGCTCCATCGTTATAAGTTTTAGCAACTAGTCTTTAGTCACATCCTTCCATGATGCCAAATAAGGTTTACGATAAAGAAACAGCAGGCTGATCATCACTGACATTGCTAAATTTTTAAGATCTCTCCTGAACTTCACCTTCGGGACAAACATACCTAATCGGAATTGGAAGCTGCGCTTTGTTAGACATATCAGTGGTTTCGTCAATTAAAACAGAAACAAAGTTTGCCTTTTTTTACTTCTACTTTAATTTTACTAGTTCTAAATATGTAATATTACTTCTGTAATGTGATTTTGTATATCACTTGAAATGTCATGCTGAAAAAACAGTTGACGTCTCTAAATGATGATAAAAAAATCTGCCATTAATATTAGCAGTTCCCCGTAATACCTTTATTTTCATAATCTTCAGATTCACAGCGACCTCACCATGATAATTCTTGCTTACTTAAAGAACTGACGGCATCTATTAAGGGGCTCATAACATACTTTCTTTTTCTCAGCTTCGTTGTGTTTCTCAATGCTTTTCTTAAGCACTGAGCTCAAACAAAATTCAATTTGGGTTTTTTCGAACTGAATCAAATCAGATATGAAATCAATACGTATGGAAGATATTTCATAGTGTCATTTTGAGACTCTGAAGCTATAAAAGTTCTGCACACCATCTTTAGTTCAAGCATTTGTTTTTGAAAAACACAGAAGACATGTTCAATAATAAAGTCTGTGTTTCGGCAGTCACATTGCCACCAATAATAAGAAGACATCATGAAAGTGAAAAACTGCAGTTTTAGAATAACTATACTAGTAATCCGAATTTCTTGATAGAAATCAAAGTTTCCAAGCTTTTGCACATCAACTAGACGGCTTTTTCAAAGAAAGTAGATAGCTAACTGAAAATTGAATAGTAGAACACTTCAACAATTTGAACAAATTATTGAAGTTTCGTTCAAATTGTTGAAGTGTCATTCAAATTGTTGAAGTCTTCTTATATTTAATTTGCAGTTAGCTGTCTACATTCCTTGAAAAAGCCATCTGGTTGATGTGCTAAAGCTTGCAATTTTTTTTTCTATTCTAAGCCGAGAAATTCGGATTACTAGTATAGTTATACTATTTTAAGTATAGTTGGTGTATAGTTCCCCATTATGAGTTAGTTTTAGAATGTTTTTTCGATATTTTTAGCGAAGGAGTGGATTTGCCTTTTTCTAGTTACTTGTTTTCTATTATCATAATTCTTAGCAGAAAATGATAAATTCAGCAAACTCGTAACCACATAAGCGCACACACTCACAACTAGGGGTACGACACAGACAAAGCACTACTATTCATTAAGGTTTTTCTAAACACAGCTAGAAATAAATAAAAATAACCGCTAAATAGTCATAAAGAAGTTGTCAACATTAAGTAGCTCGCTTGTAAAGCAAACGTGAGGAAAGCACCAAAATGGAAGCATAAAATGATTGATCCACAATATAAGAAGATGTGTATCCAAATGCTGGGGTGGTGACGGCAAAACTATGTTCTGTGGGTTAGAGGCTACCTGAGTTCAAACTTTCTCTTTGGCATCATTTGAAACGCAGTCGATAGAACTAGCGTTTCATAACTAATGCCAGAAGTGGAAACGCCTGACCTTTCCAATGGAGCCACTATTTGCTCATGCAAGAGGCAGAAAAGCGACCAATATTTTTCATTGGAATGAATTTCATGCATAATTTGCATGTCTTTACTGTTATTAATCTGAATAGATAATTTGATGAGCACGCCTTCGCCCCTGCGCGAGAAACTAATTCTTATATAACGAAAATTTAATAATAATCCAGGTAAATCTTTTATTTGTTAGTTTAGCCATTTTTAACATGAACCTCCATGATTTATTGTATTAAGCATTTTATGAGGTTGATTCATATATTTATTTTTAGGTGGTTTGCACATTTTTATATATTTGCCTGTATTTTCCTCGTTTTCGTTGATGTTGCTGTTTGGAGAAAATATTTTGGATCGCATCCACCCACTTTTATGATATATCTTTTGGATATTTTTGGAGATATTAACCGGAAAGCTTCAGGTAATGCCCAATCATGTTATTATTATTTTAGTTTTATATTTGTGCGTGGAATTCTTTCTGTAGAGGAAGACAACTGCGTAAGATCGTGCTTCCACCTGTGTGCTACAACATGAGACAAGAAGATAACACCTAGCCGTCCCTTCCCGGTGACTCAATGATCTAAGCCCTGGCTTCTGACCATTCGTCTCTGATGGGTCCAGGTGGGAATGTGGCCAGGCACGGATGTTTGTGTTATGGCACTGGCTCTCTCACTTCCCTGGGAAAGATGACCCTAAATTAGGGATGGACGATTGCCTATAGCCCATCAAGTTGCTCACGGACATCCTTAAATCCTCAAACAACATTTTTTTTTATTAAAGGTTTAACGACTACCGTGAGCAACTCAATGGACTATAAGCAGTCGCCCGTCCCTAATTTAGGGCTACTGGCTCCAGGGAAGGGAGAGAGCCAGTGCCGTTAGACAAAAGCAAAATCCATGCCTCACCGGGATTTGAACCCGGGCCCATCTCGTACGAATGGTCATAAGCCAGCTCTTAGACAACTGCGCCACCGGAGCGGAGCAGCAAAAATTACGCCGACTTCTCGGGTGTAATTAACAAATCGTTCGATTTATTCCCGGCAATAAAAATATTTTTCCAAGTAGGTTTTTGGAAAAAGAGAAAAATTCGGCATAAACGAGAATTATAATCCCTTAAAAATAAAATGTTTATAACACCTTTTAGAAAAACTGAGAAACTAATTATAAAATACACAAACATCGAGTGGCACAATTTCAAATCTTGGACTGGTGCCAGGAGCGTGAGTTGCGGCGCCTGCCATTCAAAAGACGGAAAAAGTTAAAATACGTAAAATTAGTAATGGTTATTGTGGAAGAATTTGGATGCACAGGGTGCTCAAAAAAACTCTCCAGTGTGTGGGGGAAGGGACAGCCTTCTGCATTCAATGGGTGAAATATGCACACATTTTTCACAACCACCTTTCTTGAAACAGCTAAGAAAAAGAAAGATGGGGTCATCGTAAACCAATTACGCTGCAAAGAGTGTGCGGAGTACATATTGGGTTGATGCATAAGTTCATGCCGTTTTTCTCACCGCACTACACGAATGTATTATTACACCACAAGGGAAAACGGAATCAAACAATTATGTATGCCCTCCCCCATTGTTTACGATGGTGTCCCAACGTCTGGATAGATCTGCAATGCCATTCTTGAAAAAACGTGCAGGTTTTGCTGCGAAGAAATCATCAAGGAAATTCTGGAGATCATCATCCTTGTTGAACGTTCTGCCACGGACTGCATTCGACAGAGATCGGAACAGATGACGGTCTGAAGGGGCGACACCTGGGGAATAGGTTCGATGTGGAAGGATCTTCCATTTCATGTCTTGAATGGCCGTTTTCGTCATGTCGGAGAAGGACACCATGGCGCCGATGTGGCCGTTTCTGCTGAGTTGCTCCCCCCACACGGCGGAGTTGCTCACAATAGAGTGCAGCGTTGATGGTCCGATTCCACGGCAGCATTTGCCAGTGAATAATACCTTTCATGTCCCACCAGACACACAACATGATCTTCGCAGGATGAAGGCCATGTTTTGGGCGTGGTGTGGGCTTCTTGTTTGGGCTTAACCGTTCCCTCCGATGCCTTAAATCCATGTACAGGCACTACTTTTCATCTCCAGTAAAAATACGTGACAGAAAAGTTTGTGTTGCTGAGAACATTCGCGAAAACGGACGAGAAAGGAACCACACATGGCAACACGCTGATTCTTGTTGTCCTTAGTGAGGGTGTGAGGCACCCAAGACCATAATTTCTGGACCCTTCCCATACATTCCAGGTGTCGCACCACTGTGGCCTAAACACAGTCCACCTCAGTGACCAATTCACGTGTGGTTTGACTCGAATCCAAGTTGATGAGATGGTTCAAACGATCTTCATCGAAGTGAGATGGACGACCTGAATTGTGCAGAGTCGATGAGGTCAAAATTGCCACCTCAGAACCGCTCAAACCATTTTTGGGCTGTCCTCGGAGCAATAGCATCCTCCCCATACACAGCACAAATTTATCGAGTAACCTCTGCGGCTGTGGATTCCTTGTTAAACTCGTATAGGAGCAGATGTCGGAAATGTTCATTCCTTTCTACTTGACACTCCATACTTCCTGACTTGAAAACCAAAAAACCATTAGCCACAATCACACAACGCAATATGATTTAGTTACACGATATTACTGGCTACCACTGGCCATCTGCACCGCTACTACTGACCTGGGAAACACTCTTGAAATAAAATGTCATGAACTTATGCATCAACGCAATACAACGCACTCCCTGAAATTTTCTGAAACATCCACAGGTGATGGAAGAAAGAAATATTCTACAACATCATCACGCTGGTAAAATTGAGGGTGAGTTAGTGTCTTGAAATAGTCAGTCATGGTAAACCCCAATTCCGTATTCATTTTAAGTTTTTTATTTTTCGAAAATCATGTAGCAACCATTTTGCTTTTTGCAGCTAAGCCGTAAAAGTTAAGTGGTTCTCTGACTCGGATGTTATCAATT
This sequence comes from Macrothele yani, assembly GCA_039090855.1. Lineage (NCBI taxonomy): Eukaryota > Metazoa > Arthropoda > Arachnida > Araneae > Macrothelidae > Macrothele > Macrothele yani. Next base: position 133,293,384 of record CM076995.1, on the reverse strand, counting down.
AATAATTAACTTTTTGTCATTTTCCCACGACTAGCCAGACGATTTCTGAATGAGAAGCGGTCCTTTATTCGGAGAAACAGTGACATGTGGGAAACCGACAGCTTATCGTTCCCTATGCTGCGAATATTTCCCCAAAAAAAAATATGCACTTGTGCCGCTATTGGCAAAATTGTTCATTACGAAAAATGATAAATTATATGAAAACATTCCTTCCACGCAAACTCTCTCCGATGAATATATAATTGCTTCAAATTGCACTTTTTAGGAGCAGAGATATGGAATAAAATGTAATTAATATACACTAATGAGCCATTCCATTATAACCCCCCCCCACCCCCACCCCCGCCTAGAGATATTGGCCGCCTGAACACCGAACGGTGGCGCAGGTGAAGTTCACAGAGCAGCATATACTACACAACTCGAGGACCGGCTTTCGGTGAGTAGAGTGTTCGGAGTCAGAATAGAAAAAGCTGCCGATTTATCGTTATTCGATAAAGGGCAACTTGTGATGGCGTGGCGCTTCGGAACTACGATCTACGAAACGGCGCGGCTTGTGGGTTGTTCACGTGCCGTTGTAGTGAGTACGTATCAAACTTGGTGCACATACGGCCAAACGGCGAGCCGTCGTCCAGTCGTGTGTCGTCCACAGCTCATTGATGACAGAGGGGAGAGGAGACTGTCACGCATTGTTCACAGCGACCGCAAGGCCACAGTGCGACAAATCACCCGCAGCTACAACAGTGGTGATCAGGGCCATGTGTCACAGCTCACAGTTCATCGCAGCCTTCTGCGCATGGGCCTGCGTAGCCGAAGACCAGCTGGGTCCCCATTCTCACTGCTCGTCATCGCCAACAACGCATGAAATGGGCCCAAGATCATCGAGATTGGACTGTGGATGATTGAAAGGAAGAGACCTGGTCTGACGAATCAAGATTCCTGGTGCGTCACGTAGACAGGCGAGCGTGGATACCCCGATTACCAACGGAGGCTATGGCACCTGGATGCTCTGTTGGACGGAAACAGGCTGGAGGCGGCGGTATTATGATGTGGGCGATGTTTTCTTGGGACACTTTAGGCCCCATGTTCTCAATAGCACAATACCTGACAGCTGTCAGATATCTGAACATCGTTGTGTCGCCTCGGTGGTGCAGTGGTCTAAGTGATGGCTTATGATCATTCGTCCGAGATGGGTCCGGGTTCGAATCCCGTTGAGGCATGGATGTTTTGTTTGTCTTACGGCCCTGGCTCTCACCCTTCCCTGGAGTCATTGACCCTAAATTAGGGACGGGCGACTGTTTATAGCCCATTGAGTTGCCCACAGTGTTCGTTAAACCTCCAATAAACAAAAAAGCATCGTTGCGGACCAACTTCACACATTCATGGCAACTGTGTTCTTCTGCTGGTGATGGCCATTACCAACAGGATAAAGCACCATGCCACACTGCTAGAATCGTCCAAAAATGGTTCGAGGAATATGCTGGTGACTTTCTGTTAATGCCCTGGCCTCCAAATCCACCTGGCATGAATCCAATCGAACATTTGTGGTTTGACTTGGAAAAGCGCGTTCACGTTAAATCGCCACCACCCCGAAATGCACGGGAACTGGAGGACCTGCTGTTGGCATTATATTACCAGATACCCCAGGATACCTATCGTCATCTCATCAAAACGATGCCTCGCCGAGTGGCGGCGGTTTTGCAAGCTAAAAAGGGATTCTTCAGCTTATTAGGTACGTAGTCATAATGTAAAGGCTCATCGATGTGCTTTGACGCTCCCCAGCGAGAAATGCATGCATTATTTAAATTATAAATTGTACACAGAAGGTCTTCACTCTAAAAGGTATCGCAAGAAACAAAAGAGCTGTTTCAATCTGATTTTTGGAAGTAATGATATGGAATAAAATAGAATTTAAATTCGATAGCACCTGCATATATGCCCACTAGCGGCAAAAGTAATGCATAGGAAAAGACCAAAGGGCAAGAATCATTTTTCTAATATTTTAGGCTTCCCAAAACACTCGTAGGAGAAAGCTAAATTTCTGTTTAGCACATGTACACTTCTGTGTCTTTTCCACCAAAGAAATACAGATCATCTGAAATATGAAGTTGAAATAGAGATTGGGGTTTTAGGTTCCGGACGAGGCATGCCTTTTGTTGAATGGCTCTGGCTATGTTTTTTTCTTGAAACCGTAGAATAGGCGCAGACGACGGCTTATGATGAACAACAAAATCAAAAGGAATCGTCAATACAGCAATCAGACACCTCTAAATTGCATGTAGTTACTGTTCTTCACTTGACTTTGATCAAATCAGAAAACTTGATAATTATTAGGTGTGCAACTTAATTCTCGGCCACAGGCACGACACGTTGACAGCAAATTATAGCAAATCGAATACGTACCTAATCAGGAAAATAATCCTCGTCGTGTTGGATACATCTGAGCCATCGTTCAGGGAGCTGCCGAATGCCACTGCGGAAAAAAGAGGGCTGTTTCGAGTTGATAAAGTCATCAATACTTGTGTGGACCTCCTCGACAGAGGTGAAGTGCGTATCACTCAGGTGATGTTGCAGGGAGCGAAAGAGGTGATAATCCGACGGGGAGAAGTCTAAAGAATACGCCGGGTGGGACAAAATCTCCCATCCCAGGTCGGTGATCGTGTTTAAAGTCGTTTTCGCGGTGTGAGGACGCGCGTTATCCTGAAGCAACACGACCGACCTTCTGCCCATGCCGGTGAATGGCCTTTTCGCCTTCATTGCGTCATTCACACGAATGAATTCCTGAAAATAACTCTCAGCATTGACCGTTTCGCCATGTTTGAGAAACTCATGGTGTACGACACCGTGCTGATACCATCATATGCACAGCAACAACTTCCTGGCATGGATATTCGGTTTGGCGGTATTGGTGGTAGGCTACCCTGGATGAAGCCACGATTTGCGCAGCTTAGGATTACCGTAGAGGATCCACTTCTCATCACAGGTCACAATCTTGTGGAGGAAATCCTTCTTCTTGAATCTGGAGAGCAAGGACACAGCAACATCGTAGAGCCTAAACTTGTTCGCAGCTGTGAGTTGGTGGGGCACCCAACTGTCCTCCTTGTGAATCCGTCCAAGCCTGTGCAGGCGCTTTGCAATGACTTGCCGTGTTACTCAGAGTTGCTGTGCGAGCTCTGACTGTGTGCTACAGGGATCTGCGTCCAACAGCTCTTCCAGCTTCTCATCGTCAACTTTCTCTGGTTGTCCCGGACGTTCTGCATCACGGAGATCGACATTTCCCAGCTTAAACAGCTGGAACCACTTCTTACACGTACTGTAGGACTCAGCAGCCTCACCCCAAAGCAGCACAGATCATTTGCTGGGCTTCCGCGGCACTTTTTTTTTCAGCTGAAACGCGAACAGGAGGCAGTGCCTCAAATGTTGCTTCTCGAAAGACATTGCTTTCACCGTCAACTTTCGTCCTTTCTGCTACTACAGCTGTGAGCGGTTACGTTTGCCTGGAAAGCTGTTGGATGGCGCTGCAATCAGCCATTATCGCACACAGATATTTGCATTTGCCGACGTTCTATGATCGCTTGCGGTTAGGGGCCGAGAATTAAGTTTTACACCTAATACAACGCCCTGAAGCCGAAATTGAACACCATCTCCGATTTCCGTTCAATCATCCTATCCGTTGCACCACCCAGGATGATCAAGTCCCAAAAATTTTGAGTGTTAAGTATCGGAACATTCTCCGAGAACGGAAATCGGGAAACGCGGTTTCGATTCCTGCTCCAGGGACATATAATTTTCAAGTTTTTCGATGCAATTAATGTTACGTGAAGAACAGTAATACATGCAATTCAGAGATGCATGATTACTGTATTAACGATTCTGTCATATCTCCACGTATTGTGAGAAGAACACTTCTTGCACAGAAAATAGAAAGGTTTTTATCTTCTTCTTGCTTTTTGGCACTTCTGTTTTGTTCAACACGTAATTTTTATTTCCTTTTTACTTCATGCTGTTGTTCACTTCCAAAAATATCCTTTGTAAACATGACAGTAGGAATCTTAAGATGGTCTTTGAATGGGTGTTAGGGTCCATCTCCTATCCTATATCTGCAATGTAAACTCTTTTGTACACATTTTCTCGAAGACTATTACTTTGTCGTGTTTGAACTTTTGAGCACAAATAAAAACGACCCATAGCTAATATACCCCGCAGTAATTATTCCGAAAAATGTGTTAGAATTTTTTTTTAATTCAATTTATCTGACTCGAAAGTATTCCAGTTTGGCGCTAGATGGCGCAACAAGTTACCTTAGCAGTGTTTCTGTGTGGAAGAAACGAAATCTCTCATTTTTGTCTGAATTTTTCTATTTATCTGAGACAAAAGGAAATAAATGAATGGGGGCAACAATGAGATTGGAATCTTTTCTTCCATAACTCATCTTAAATTCTATTGTACGTTCATTTTTTTTAATATAAAATGTGTACATCAGCAGAGAACCCCTGAATTTGAGCAACATAACCTCCACCTACTTACTTAGCTCCACCCCCAAATAACGTCATTGGTTAAAACGTAACAGCGCGTATTTTGTCTTTTCATTCTGGCGCCAACGAGAGTCCGCTTCCATTCTGAATATGGTGAAGTCTGCGGTTATTCGCTGACGCACACTTCTGGAACAGTCACTCAAGACGCAAAAGCAGCGCCCAAGGAGTTATTTTCTGCACCATCTATCGCAGAAGATGATCCCTAACACTCATTTAAAGACAGCTTTTTGGGGCACCTTTCTGTTAGATAATCACAAAGTTATAGCTAACTGTTCTTTATCTGTCAAATTTACAAAAAAAAAAAATAAAAAAAAAAACAGTAATACCATGTTTTCCGATTATTACGCATAAACTCGATTTTTACAAACATGCATCTCTTAAAAACGGCTTTTAACATTATTCATTAACAATGCGAATCTCAACCGTCGTGTACAATATTCAGATACAAAAGTTCCTGTTTTGCTTGTTATACGTCTGGGGTCTTGCTAATACGGGCTCGTTATAAGCGGGTTCTACTGTATTGGAAATGTGGAAACATGTAATGATCAATGTCATGAAAAAGTTGCTAATTCATCATCATGAGTAGCTAACCGGAGCATTGATACCAAATGGACTCCAATCACTACTGCTATACACTAAAGAGCAATTGAATTAGAGACAGCTGGCGTTATGCAAATGTGGCGCTGTGGGTGGCCCTGTGAACGGAAACGACATGACGTATGCAGCGATCCGACAATATAAGGAGTGATGCGATGGGAATCAGTAAGAGTAGGACGCAGTATGGGTAAGACGAAGGATCTAAGCACATTTAATCGTGGGCAAATTGTCGGGGCCCGACGAATGGGTATCTACATCTCGGAAGTCGTGCAGGCACTGGGATTTTCACGAGCCACTGTGTCACGGGTTCACCGTGAGTACATCAAATCCGGTAAAACCATCCTTGCAAAGGCCAACTGCCGTGGACAACAGCGTGTGGATGAGCGGAGTCATCGTCCGCTAGCTTGCATTGTAACAGAGGATAGACGGGCCACAGTGCAAGAAATTACTCGGCAATTTAACGCTGGTGCACAAAAACGCGTAAGCAGCCACATCATCCAGAACCATCTCCTTGCTATGGGGTACAGAAGCCATCGTCCCACGAGGATACCGCTGCTGACCGTACATCACAGGGTACAAAGATTAGCATGGGCGCGGGAACATCGCCACTGGACCCTAGACATGTAGAAAAATATTGCTTGGACTCATGAGTCGAGATTCACGTTGGTACATGCGGATGGCAAGATACGAGTACGGCGCAAACGACATGAAGCGATGGATCCTTCTTGCCAGCAGGATACTCTTCAAGCTGGTGGGGGTGTCATTCTCGTCTGGAGACTGTTTACGTGGGCTGAAAGGGGACCGCTGGTACGTGTGACATCGTCCCTGACAGGTCAACGTTACCGGGATATCCTGGACGACCATTTACTCCCGTTTGTGCGTCTTCAACATCCCACTGGAGACCTCATCCTGCAACAAGACAATGCAGCTCCCGAATTGTATCCGAATGGTTGGATGAACACTCCACCGACGTGACCTCGCTTCCTTGGCCAGCTAGGTCACCTGACCTCAATCCCATCGAGCACATCTGGGATGCCGTCGAGAGAGATGTTCGAGGCTCTGACCCCCTCTATCAAATCTTCGCGAACTGTTGGAGCTTGTTCAGGGGTCGTGGATCCGTAAGGCTTCCCAACGCTTCCGGTGTCTTGTCGAGTCCATGCCCAGACGAATCGCCACCGTCTATTTTTTTTTTTTTTTTATTGGAGGTTTAACGACCACCGTGAGCAACTCAATGGGCTATAAGCAGTCGCCCGTCCCTAATTTAGGGTCACTGGTTCCAGGGAAGGGAGAGAGCCAGTGCCGCAATACAAACACAACATCCATGCCTGACCGGGATTCGAACCCGGACCCCTTACGGACGAATGATCAGAGGCCAACGCCTTAGACCACTGCGCCACCGGGGCGGCAATCGCCACCGTCATCAGGGCGAAAGGTGGTGCTACACGTTACTAGACAGGTATCTCTAATTCAATTGCTCTTCAGTGTATATCAGAGTGAAACACACGTTCTTGTTATGATATGGATTAGCTGTATTAATAATAAGTCTGTATTTGCAGAAAAATAGCTTAAATTTTAGTTGTGTGCTCTGAAAATTAAAAGAAAACACATAAATCATTTTCAGAAAAAATAGGCTCTGGTGCCGAAAAAAGTGGGTTCCATGGACAAAGCGTGAAAGATACCTACCTAATAGCACGTTGGTCCTTTTCTAGCGCGAATAGCAATCTGTATACGCCGAGGCATCTACTCCACCAGATGCCGGAGGGTATATGGAGATAATGTCATTCGTGCCTGTTGCAGCATTGTTCATAACTCCCCCAGAGACATCGGTCCAGGTCTATGGATCTGATGTTCCGCTCTATGGTATCCCAGAGAGGTTCCGTAGGGTTTAAATCCGGTGACCTTGGGTGTCGCTGGATGGTTTCAAACTCAGATGAGTGTTCCTCGAGCCCTGCCTGCGTGGCTCCGGCCCGTTGCTGCGGTGCATTGTTCTTCTGAAACAGACCATCGGCCGCGGAATGCGCGAAGGCCATAAAAGCGTGTAGTTAGTCAGGCGGCACATGCTGGTAGCGAGCAGTAGTTAAGGACACACTAAGGGACGTCATGTGCCCCATGAGAAGGCTCCCTAAACTATCACAGAGTCACCACTGCCTTCAACAGAGCCAACCTAGCACGACGGGGCCACGGCCTTCTGCTGTCTACGCCACGCGTGCACCCTCCCGTCAGCTCGGTCAAAACCCCCTGGAGAGAAAGCCCCAGCGTGCGAACTACGAAGGTGTGTGACGTCACGGTCAAAGGGCCATCGCAATCTCTCTCTCCAGAGATGTCAAAGGGCAAACGTAAAGGGAATCCCGATATTAGCTTCGCGTTCATGCGGCATTGATCAGTGTTGAGCTTTCGGTAGTCGTGCATGTGAGTAAGCATTTTTATACAACATGCCTGGAAAATATTGAATGCCTTCATATAGATCTAATTACAAAGCACATCCAAAAGCCACTGTTTTCAGCTTTCCTTAAAATGAAAGCCTTCAAAGAAGATGGATTTCTTCCGTACGAATAAAGACTTTTGAAGTCGCCGTGAATTCGAAGGTTAGTTAAGCCTAATTGTTCTAATGATAGCATGTTCAGCTTTCCTTGTAAATACAACTATAACTTAGTGAATTGTTAGTCGTTATTTTCATTGACGGAGTAAAATTTATGGGCCAGCCTTCCGATTATCAGCTCATTATTTGTTGTGGTTTAAATAATGATATTACTTACCATTCAACATTTCATTTCTATATAATAAATGTTATTTTTCTTTACAAAATTCGTAGTTAGTAGTGTTCAAATTGAAAAAACAAACCAACGAAAAAGAACCCAAAGGACATGTACAGATATTATCAGCGCATCAAGTACTAAGGTTAACCAGGCAAAGAAACTGGCAATAAATAATTGCGTTATTCATTAATCAACATTTCATTTCCGTAAAACAAGTGTCATGTTTCTTCACAAAATTTTTGTGTATCAGTGTCCTAATTAAAACAAGAATTCGCACGAAATGTACAGAACTACTGGATGCGCTCATAATCTGCAGGCAAAGTTTATTGGAATGTCCAACAAATGTATCCGAAAGTTTGGAATGTGTCCGGCACGACCCCTGTAGTTTACTGGCTGATAAGTTAAAATGCATGTACACAGTGCGTCAAAGAATTTTAAGACTGGCGCTAGATTTCAGCCTACAGCGGTGGCACCAGTGTAATCGCGAATGCGTTATAAACAGTGACCATCTGCTTGCTTTCTGCCAAAAGTACTGCGCAGATGTTAAAGTAACTCAAACGAAACGGCCGTTCATTAGAGAAGTAAAATTTTTTCATGTTGAATTATTAAAATGGAACAAAGGGCTGTTATTAAATTTACCGCAAAACTTGGTAAAACTGCCTCGGAAACGTACCAAATGATGAAACAAGTTTACGGTGAGTTTTGTTTAAGTAGATCAAATGTTTTCCTGTGGCACAAACGTCTTTTGGACGGAAGAGATACGCTAGAAGATGATAAGCATACTGAAAGACGAAGTTCATCTAGGACACCTGAGATTATTGAAAAAGTGAAGTGCGCGATTTCGTGCCAAACATCGATATGCGTCACTAAGAATGGTGAAAGAGTCTTTAAACATCAACAAAGAAACGATTCGAACCATCCTGCATGAAGATTTGGGCAAAACAAAAGTCTGTGCTAAATTTGTTCCACACGCGTTAAACAATGAACAAAAATCAAGGAGAAGTGCACATTGCAGAGACATCATTTCAGCCGCTGAAAATGATCCAAACTTCTTAAAATCGATTTTTACAGGTGATGAAACATGGTGTTTTCAATATGATCCTAAAACAAAGCGACAAAGTGCGGAATGGAAGTCAAAAAACTCACCTCAAGCCAAAAAAACAAGAAAAGTTCCATCGAAAATCAAAACAATGCTCATTACATTCTTCGATATTAAGGGTATTATCCACAAATAATTTGTTCCAAGTGGACAAACAATTACTGGTGAGTTTTATTTAAATGTTTTGAGGCGTTTGATGGGCAGAATTCGTCGCATTCGTCCAGAATATTGGGATGAAAACAGTTGGTGTTTGTTGCACGATAATGCACCCAGTCACACCTCACTTCTTGTTCGTAGATTTTTGGCGAAAAATAGCGTTTGTGTGTTGATTCATCCACCGTATTCGCCTGATTTAGCACCCTGCGACTTTTCTTTATTCCCAAAACTTAAAATGACGTTAAAAGGGTGTTATTTTGATGATATTTCGACCATACAAACAGCTTCGACGCGTGCTTCGGAGGCAATTCCGCAGAGTGAACTGGAACAGGCATTCGAATCATTATTAAATCGCTGCTACAAGTGTATTGAAGCGGGAGGGACTTATTTTGAATAACAAACCAAAACAAATTATAATTTCTTGTTTCTATTTCATTTTACAAACCCAGTCTTAAAAATTCTTTGCCACACTATGTATGTACATACATTCATGGGCTTACAATTTTTTTAAGTTAGAGAACGTACAATTTAATTTAAATTAAATTGTGGTAGATATTGAGGTTCGGATTAGAGAATTATGAACTTGAATTGTCTACATTGAACTCTTTTGCAAAGCAACACTTTAATCCCTAGTTACATTCACAGTCACATGTATGAGGATAGTTTCAGAAATATTGGCAGTGAAACGTTTCTCACTGCAAGAAACACATCGTGCAAAAAAGAAGTACTTATGCATAATGAAGGAACACATTTGTTGGTGCATGTGTTTTCCGCTTTTCAGGGAGTCTGTTAATGTGTTGATTGATATCTTCAATATCTTTACAGATATTGAAAAACGGAAAAAAAAATGTGACATTCAGATTTTCCAGCATAAAATTTGCAGTGTTATGTGCATAAATTTGAAGATATCCAATTTAATACATTCCATGTTCATTTGACAAAGAAGTTTTTCCTAAATGATTCTAATTTATAATTATTTTGTTTTTACCTTCTAGAAGTATTTGTAAAATTTGAGCACACATCTTACCGTATTTTCAGTAAATATACTCACTAAATCGGAAATTTTGCTTTCGCGTTCGTTACGTAATTAAGGAAAAATCTTTTTTTTTTCTTTCATTTTAGTGAATCAAACGCGGAGGGAATTTCTAAAAATTTTAAGTAAATGATTATGTTCATACAGTCCTACGCTCCTACCAATTTCCCATTAACGCACTTAAAAAAATCGTAGTTGCAAAAATACTTAACGTAAAATGCTGGGCTTTTCACGTTATGCGTGAAAAAACTTACGTTTGTGCTCCTTTATCCAAATTGCAAACAAAGGGAAAAATTTCCTGAAATATTTAGTTTTAAGACCCGTACATGAAATCATTACCCAGCACAAGAGCAAAACTTTGGAATACCCCGATTTACAGGTATCATTGCTGTAAACTGAGAAAAAATGAAAGCTGAAGATGTAATCTTTCGATGTTATTAAGGATAAAATTTACAGAGAAAAAAAAACATGGTCGATTTATTGCTGTAAGCGCAAATTGTCTAGTATCGCACTCAAGAAATTATTTCTCTGCGTAAACACCGCGGTATTTCGTCGGCGTTTTCAGGAGCGGAGAGCTCGAGGCCCGAGTCGGTCGACCCACTAGCTTTGACTTCAGAGACCAGTTCGGAGGCTTTCTTAATCTTCAGGGGGTTTGGCTCGGTACAGCTGAAAACGGGATTCATCTGACCAAACGACGCTGCTCCACTCTGAAGAGGTCCAATTTTGATGTTCCCTGCACCATACGAGTGCTAATGTCTGATGACAAGCAGTCAACAGAGTCAAACGAGTTTGGTGTCGACTCCGGTAGCCCAAAGTGCCCCGTGCGGTTCACTCTCTGGCGCTACTTGGACATCCGACATTTAACCTGGATGTGTTTCATACACTGGTGTGCAAAAATTACGGACGAAGAGGAGAAATTAGCATAACAGCGGAACGATTAGGCAGAACGGACCGAAAGACCGCTCAGGAGATAGACTAGGGTCCGGTACGGTAGGGCATGCGCATATATGCAGCATGACGTAGGGGGAGGAGAATGTCGGAAGGGTATAAAGCACACGAGCGGTGTACGCTCAGCAATTCTGTGGCAGCTATTGCACGGTGTACATCGGTTTGAACGACGTCGAGTTGCTGACATCGTGTGATATGGCCAACAGGCAATCCAGTAGACGACATCTGGATGACTTTACCCGAGGTCGCGTCATTGGGAAGTTGGAAGAAGGTTGAAGTGTGACTAGTGTGGCCGAAGAGTTCGGGATCGCTCACAGCATCGTTTCACGAGCTTGGAGAGCACTTCAAACGACAGGAACAGCTGTCCGAGAGTTTAACAGTGGTCGTCCACTAGCAACCACGGCGGCGGACGACAGGTATATTGTCCTACAGGCGACAAGAGACAGACAGCAGACAGCGGAAGAACTTGCAAGGCACATGCAACAAACAACTGGACGTCCGTTATCGCGTTTTACCGTGGCCAGGAGGCTGCACAAGGGTGGTCTATTTGCACGACGACCAGTACGTTGTGTGCCATTAACGCCTATTCACCGGAGACAGCCGTATTTGTGGTGCCAGGAACACAAGAACTGGACACATCAGTAATGGGGTCGAGTTCTCTTTACGGATGAGAGCCGATTTAGTCTGACCAGCGATTCTGGACGTATACACATCTGGAGAGAGCAGGGAACACGCAATCACACCTCCAACATCATCGAAAGGGACCGGTTTGGAGGTGGCGGAGTTCTCGTTTGGGACGGTATCATGCTTGGTAGCCGTACTGACCTCCACATCTTCCAAGGAGGTTCAATCACTGGTGTCCGCTATTGTACCGAGGTTCTCCTGCCTCACGTGCGTCTGTTTAGAGGTGCTGTGGGTCTTGAGTTCCTCTTCAAGGACGACAACGTTGCACCTCATCGTACAGTGGCTGTCGCAGAGCTGTTGGAGAGTGAAGATATTCAACGCATGGATTGGCCCGCAAGGTCTCCTGACCTAAATCCAATCGAACACGTGTGGAACCTTCTCGGGAGACGCTTGGTGACACGTCACCAGCCGCCAGCAACGATTCCGCAGCTGCGATTGGCGCTACAAGAGGAATGGGCCGCGATGCCTCAACAGCTCCTTGACAACCTCGTTCCCAGCATAGGCAGACGTTGTAAATCCTGCAACCCAGTCAGGGGTGATCATATTCCCTACTAAAGACTGGATTTTTCTTGGCAGCCGTTTGTCACATGGACGTTTCTGTCTTCCGTCCAGTTGTGCTCGAAGCTATTTTTTTCAATAAAGTGCCTTTGTATCCTTTGGATTCCTTGTTTGAACGGTTTTGCTCACTTGTCCCATATTCTAACATCTTGGGGATCTTATGGTATGATTTGAGTCTATGTGGAGCACTTCTGCACGACGTTACATTCGAAAAACCGTCTCGTCCTTACTTTTTGCAGTTCATTCTACTGCAAGATATTCAGCTGTTGCTCGCATTGTTTTCTAAATTTATCGTACATTTTCAAATGTGTGGCAAATATCCACAGCCGTGATCAAGAAACAATCTGTACTAACTTCTCCCCCATTTCCCACATTCTCTCTTAATTCCAAGCAATTTTTGAAAAGTTTATTTATCCCTGTCAAAAGGAAAGGAGTTAATGCCATCCACTTACTTTTGAAGTCATTATCTCAGGAAAGGGAAAAGACAACAGTTGGCGAAAGCACCGAAGAGTGGCCAAGTGTGAGAAAACATTACTGTTAAGGAAAGTGATCTGTCTCATGGAAAACTGGCTCCCCTGAATCATACGTATGAAGTTGAATATTAGTAATGAAGGATTTAAAATTTCATTTTTGTTGAGGAAAATTAATACACACAATTGACGTGGATTAGGAACATCAAACAGAAATCATCGCTCTTTCCACGTTTACAAGTGAGTCGCGGAAAAATACGCATCAGCCGCCACCGGGAATCGAACTCAGGGTCTTCCAGTTACGCGCCGGACATGCTACCACTGCACCACAGCAGCCTCGAATTCTCCAGACTCACATGTGTTTAACTGCCAAACCACATGGCAGGTTGCTTCTTGGAGCCCCGCACAATGCTGGGGATTCACCAAAGATGGTAAGCAACAACTGAACAAATAACTAGGAGGCGAATGAATAGTTAATACATGCAACTGACGTGGATTAGGAACATCAAACAGAAGTCATCGCTCTTTCCACGTTTATGTTGCTGCTTTCCATCTTTGGTGAATCCCCATCATTGTGCGGGGCTCCAAGAAGCAACCCGCCGTGTGGTTAAGCAGTTAGTCGTATGTGAGTCTGGAGAATTCGAGGCTGCTGTGGTGCAGTGGTAGCATGTCCGGCGCGCAACTTGAAGACCCTGGGTTTGATTCCTGCTGGCGGCCGATAAGAATTTTTTTCGTGACTCACTTATAAACGTGGAAAGAAGCGATGACTTCTGTTTGATGTTGAGGAAAAGTTTAGACTTTCTCTGGGCGAATTTTTACGGTGTTTTTATTACGTTTTGTTTGCAATGTACGTATGCATTATATATTATGCTTAACATGTGCATGTTACTTTCTGTTGTAGTTACTCCAGAAGCCGTAGTCGTCTGTACTGTTCTGTTTACACTGCATGTGTTTTGTCGCTGCTATGAGTGCTTGTTTGTGTCCATTTATTCAGATGCTAACATGAATGTCATTCAATATATTATTGGATTCATATATTATTTTGGAGTCGGACTGTCTTTAATAAGTGGAGCACCAGGTTTCCTTCATAATGATGGTAAGTCTCTTCTACGAGCAGTACTTTACTAGTTGATGATAATTTGTGAAGAAATTACACCGAAGAGCCGAATCATTATGGCCACCTGCCTAACATGATGTTGGCCCTCCACGTGCCACCAAAACGCCTCTTTCCCGGCGAGGATAAACGCTACAAGATTTCTAAAAAGTCTTGTGGTATCTGGAACCAACACGTTACTGGCAGACTCTTTAACCCTTGTACGTTACGTAGTTGAGCAGCCGTAGGTCAGATTTGCTGTTCCAACACAAAACACAGATTCTTGGGTGAGTGGGTGGATGGATGTCTGGGGAATCTAGAGGCGAGGGATGTCTTCACCGTGGAGGCCAGTATGTATTCGCCATTAACTGGATGTCTTCACCATTATCCTGTGAAAGAAGGCACTACTAGAGACGAATACCGTTGCCATAAAAAGATGTAACTAGTCTGAAGTGATGCTTAGATAGGTGATAGACGCACAGTTCCCTGCAGATGAATGATTGGACACAAGATTTCCTAGCAGAACATTGCCCAAAGCATTACACTTCCTCCACCGGCTTGATTTCATTTCACGGTGTACCCTGATGCCAACACTTCCGCAGATAAACGACGCACATGTACCCGTATGTCCACATTGTGCAACAGTAAACGAGATTCATCGGACCAGACGACCTTCTTCTAATCATTCAAGGTCCAGTTTTGATACTCGCGTGCCCATTATAGGCGCTTTCAACGCTGAAGTGAGGTTAGAATGGGCACTCGGCGCGGCCTGTGACTACACAGCCCTATTTTCAGCAGGGTTCGGTGTACTACTATCCATTGCTCTCGTCAGCAAGACTCAAATTACCGGCGAGTTGCGCCACAGTATCCCTTCTGTTGGCTCGTACTGTACAGGAACCCAACAGCACCCCGCACCAGGACGGCCAGTGTCGGATCCGTATGACACTGCATGATGTATGCCTCCTGCAGCCGTCCACCAAGGTGTCGCCGTACAAGGATGCGCCTGTCATGGGTCGTTAAGATGAGCAGCAACTCGTGCGCTGCGTTTTTTTTTATTTGTTTGTTTGTTTGTTTGGGGGTTTAATGACCACCGTAAGCAACTCAATGGGCTAGAAGTAGTCGCCCGCCCCAAATTTAGGGTCACTGGTCCCAGGGAAGGGAGAGAACCAGTGCCGTAAAACAAACACAGCATGATTGATGAACCGTGATTGGCCCATACCTTAGCGGCGGTTCGTAGTTTTCCCCCTTCGGACTACTTTTGGAAGGTACTAGCCATGGCTGACCGTCAGCATTTCCGAGACGGCAAGACTTGCCCTCTCGGAAATGCTCCGACCGAGTCGTCTGGCGATTACAATTGGGACTCAAACTGGCTTCAGTCTGCTGAATCTCCCATCTGGAAAATAACAACAACACTGATTAACAGAGCATGAGCATGAGCATATGTAGAGGATTTTAGGAAGGGAGTGTCTGACCCCAGGTCTTAAACAACCCTTAGAAATAGGAAGCTAGGAGATTTGGGCTAGAACGCCCGATAGAAAAGTGGCACGGAATCAAAGTAGAAAGGGGGAGGAAGACGCCCTTATTTATTACCGGGGGCAGTACCTGGCGGCAGAACCCGGGTCCGATGGCTTAACGTGCCCATCCTACGCACGGCGGGTATTTAGTGGATCGAGCTTTCGTACCTGCTTGGGATCGAACCTGAGGCTCTTCCCGTGGCAGTCACGAACGTTGTCCACTCGGCCACCCACGGCAAAATTTTACAACTCTCTCCGTGGTGCTACTTATATAGCCACTGGTACTGTATCACGTGACAGACGCTATCGTAGTTTCATGTCCGACCACTGGGGCGCTGTCATAAACACGAGAGTTGGACCTCTGTCTCTCCTCCTCAGTGGCCGTCGTTTACCTGCAGTTCACAGTCAACGCGCTGGTCATAACGTGTTGGCTCTTTGGTGTATGATAACTGGTTGAAAAGTGTAATATCTTAGATAACTCGAAATTAAGTGATATTATTGGATTTTTTTTTTTTACTTTCATTACGAAGTAGTTTTACCAGTACTACATGTTTTAAAAGGCTATGCTTTCTTTTGGGGAACTAGTATTGATTTGTGTTTATGCGGATTTACCACTTATAAACTACCAAACATGTGATTTAAGGGTTTGAATGTAAAATCACCATTGCATGGTGGCATTACTGTACGAGAAGAACTGGAAATATAAGACACAAATGTAGATCAGTGGTCCTCTTCTGAATAGTGGATATTTTATCTAATTCTTTAGATTTTTTTAATTTATATCTTTTTCCCCAGTAATGATTTCATCTCAACCCAAAATATCTGTCCAAGTGATTTCTTCATTGTTTCAGATGGTGATCAAGATATTTTATCTGGATCTAAAAACTGTTTTATTTTTTCATAGTACAGTGAATGGACAAATTATATTATATTAGTGTGCAAAAATTAAGGACGAAGAGGAGAAATTAGCATAACAGCGGAACGAGAAGGCAGAACGGACCGAAAGACCATTCAAGAGATAGACTAGGGTCCGGTACGGTAGGGCATGCGCATATATCCAGCATGACGTAGGGAGGGGGAGTGTCGGAACTGTATAAAGCACACGGGCGGCGTACGCTCAGCAATTCGGTGAAAGCTATTGCACGGTGTACATCGGTTTGAACGACGTCGAGTTGCAGCCACCGTGTGATATGCCCAACAGGCAATCCAGTAGACGACATCTGGATGACGTACCCGAGGTCGCGTCATTGCGAAGTTGGAAGAAGGTTGAAGTGTGACTAGTGTGGCCGAGGAGTTCGGGATCGCTCACAGCATCGTTTCACGTGCTTGGAGAGCATTTCAAACGACAGGAACAGCTGTCCTAGAGTTTAGCAGTGGTCGTCCAGGAGCAACTACGGCGGCGGAAGACCGTTATATTGTCCTACAGGTGAGAAGAGAAAGACGGCAGACAGCAGGAGAAATCGCAAGGCACATGCAACAGACAACTGGACGTCCGTTATCGCGTTTTACCGTGGCCAGGAGGCAGCACAAAGATGGTCTATTTGCACGACGACCAGTGCGGTGTGTACCATTAACGCCTGCTCATCGGAGACGGTGGTTTCTGTGGTGTCAGGAACACAAGAACTGGACACATCAGCAATGGGTTCGAGTTCTCTCTTTACGGATGAGAGCCGATTTAGTCTGACGAGCGATTCTGGACGTATACACATATGGAGAGAGCAGGGAACACGCAATCACACCTCCAACATCATCGAAAGGGACCGGTTTTTTTTTTTTTTTTTTTTTTCAATTGGAGGTTTAACGACCACCGTGAGCAACTCAATGGGCTATAAGCAGTCGCCCGTCCCTAATTTAGGGTCACTGGTTCCAGGGAAGGGAGAGAGCCAGTACCGTAAGACAAACACAACATCCATGCCTCACCGGGATTCAAACCCGGACCCCTGACGGACGAATGATCAGAGGCCAGCTCCTTAGACCACTGCGCCACCTGGGCGGCGGACCGGTTTGGAGGTGGCGGAGTTCTCGTTTGGGGCGGTATCATGCTTGATAGCCGCACTGACCTCCACATCTTCCAAGGAGGTTCAGTCACTGGTGTCCGCTTTTGTACCGAGGTTCTCCTGTCTCATGTGCGTCTGCTTAGAGGTGCTGTGGGTCCTGAGTTCCTCTTCATGGACGACAACGCCACACCTCATCGTACAGTGGCTGTCGCAGAGCTGATGGACATTGAAGATATTCAACGCATGGATTGGCCCGCAAGGTCCCCGAACCCAAATCCAATCGAACACGTGTGGGACCTTCTCGGGAGACGCTTGGTGGCACGTCACTAGCCGCCAACAACGATTCCGCAGCTGCGATTGGCGCTACAAGAGGAATGGGCAGCGATGCCTCAACAGCTCCTTGACAACCTCGTCCTCAGCATGGACAGACGTTGTAAATCCTGCAACCCAGTCAGGGGTGATCATATTCCCTACTAAAGACTGGATTATTTTTCTTGGCAGCCGTTTGTCACATGGACATTTCTGTCTTCCGTCCAGTTGTGCTCGAAGCTATTTTTTTTTTCAATAAAGTGCCTTTGTATCCTTTGGATTCCTTGTTTGGACGGTTTTGCTCACTTGTCCCATATTCTTATATCTTGGGGATCTTTAGGTATGATTTGAGTCGATGTGGAGCACTTCTGCACGACGTTACATTCGAAAAACCGTCTCGTCCTTAATTTTTGCACGCCAGTGTATATTATAACAAAGAGTCAAATGAAAACCCTAAATAATTTTTCTCACAATTTAATGAACAAAATTGGTACACACCTGTATAATTTTTCCATGCAATCTCTATTTTGTGCAATACAAGTTCTCCATCGCTTGCAAAGTGTATAAATTCATAAAGAAAAAATTACTTCGGTCACGTGTGCAGTCACTCATGCACCAACTGCTTCACCTCTTCATCAGACCTGAAATTCTTTCGTCCCATCGTATCTTTGAGTGGTCCAAATATGTGGTAATCACTTGGGGGCAAGATCTGGTGAGTACGGCAGATGTGGAAGGCTCTCAAAGTGCAGGTCTTGTATGGTTGCAATCGTTGCACGGGCAATATGGGGCCGAGAGTTGTCATGTTGCAACATCACACCAGTGCTCAGAAATCCACGTCGTTTGGATTTTATGGCTGGTCGGAGGTGATTACTGATAAGATCTGCATACATGTCACTGGATACAGTGTTGCCTCTAGGCATGTATGTTCCTAACTTACACGCCTCATTCATCCGAAAAGATAGTCAGCATAACCTTCCCTGCAGTTGACTGCTTTCGGAACTTCGATTTTGGTGAGGAAGTATGACGCCATTCCTTGCTCGCTCTTCTGGTTTCTGGCTGATGATAGTGAACCCAGGTTTCATCTCCAGTAACAATTCTCTGTAGGAAGGCAACATCTTCTGCTCCAAAGCGCCACAAAAGTTTTTAACAGGCATCAACACGTCGTTGTTTCAATTCTGGTGTCAAGTGGCGTGACACCCACCTTGCAGACACTTTGTTGAACTGGAGCACTTCGTGGATGATGTGATGCACTGAACCATGACTCATGTTCAAAAGTGTGGGTATTTTATCCACCGTCACTCGTCGATTTCCCTTCACAATGACTTAAAGTGCTGTAATGAACTCTGGTGTCACTACTCTGTGTGCCTGACCCGGTCGAGGAGAATCTGTCACAGAACTCACGTCGTTTCGGAACTTCCTAGTCCATTCGTACACTTACTGGAGTGACAGACATGCACCACCATATTGCGGCTTCATTCGAAGATGAATTTCAATAGGTTTTACACCTTCACTACGTTTAAAACGGATGACAGAAAGTTTCTCCTCTTTGGTGCATGCCTCAAGTGGAGTGGCCATCGTTACACTGTTACTGTGACGTCACTAAGCTTGTCTGCACTCTGCTGCCACCAATAACAAAAATCTTTAAGTCATTGGTAACAATATTGCCAACTTACAGGGCAATGACTCTTTATTTTGTATTTTTAGCGCACTTTTAAGGTTTTCATTTGACTCATGTGATATACAGGGTGATTCAGCTGAGCGTGTACAAACTTCTGGGAGGACAAAGAGAAATCGGAATCACATAGCAACGTAGGGTCGGAAACGCCATCTTCATGTGGTAGATGGCGTTATTCGACCGCGAGACTGCTCATACGTTCTTTCAGGATACCGTCATTTGTAAACCGCCCGCAGAGGTAGTAGGACGGCTGAGTTCACGAACGTGGAAATGGCTGATATGCACCTCGCAGCGGACTGCAACGGACGAGCCGCCGTGCGACTGTACCAGAAACGGTATCCGATGAGACGAGTGCCAAACCACCAAGTGTTTGCATGGCTGCATCAGAAGTTATGCGATACTGGTTCTTTCCAGGAGCCTGCCAGGTGTCGGGAACGATGGGTACGCACTCCTGCCATTGAAGAGAATGTGTTAAGTCATGCAGCAGACACTCCAAATGCCAGCGCACGAGCAATTGCCCATCGTCTTGGTCTGTCCCAATCCACCGTATGGAGGGTTCTGCACGAAGTCCAATTTCTTCCATATCATGTGCAGCGTGTTCAGACACTACGCCCTGAGGGTTACCCTCAGCGCATTGCATTTGCGCAATGGTACCTGCAGAAGAGTGCGGCAGAACCCCAATTTCATGCTTCTGTGCTGTTCACAGACGAAGCGGACTTTACACGGGAAGGTTGCTTCAATGCACATGACGCACATATATGGGCGGTGGAGAACACCCCTGCGGTACGACCACGTCCTGCGCAAAACCCTTTTGCTGTTAATGTTTGGGCCGGCATTGTGGGGGACCATTTAATTGGCCCATAGCTCAGGCCTCCTCGTCTGGACGGAAGGAGTTACTGGATAATTCTGGAGGACGTCTTGCCAGAGCTATTGAGCGAAAACAGGTCCCTCAGTCGCTGAGGCGTGCGATGTGGTTCCAGCACGATGGGGCCCCTGCCCATGTCAGCAATTACGTTCGTCATCGCTTAAACATGACATTTGGAGATCAGTAGATCGGGCGTTGTGGTCCCGTTCGTTGGCCTGCAAGATCGCCGGACTTAACATGCCTTGATTACTTCTTATGGGATTACATCAAAAGACTGGTGTACGACACCCCGGTTGAAAGTGATGAGGACCTTGTAGCACGCATCTCTGTAGCTGCTTCGGAAGTCCGAGACACGCCAGGAATTTTCCAAAATGTACGTGATTCTATGCGCGGACGATGTCAGGCGTGTGTTACAGCTCATATAGTCGCAACTTTGAACACCTTCTGTAACCTCAATGCATTTCACAAATGTCTTGTGAGTAATAAAAAGCATTTTGTTCTCTTACATGCTGCTCTTTCATTTCTCGTCCTCTCTGTACACTAGAGCATGAAGATGGCGTTCCCGACCCTGAATTGCTATGTGATTCCAATTTTCCTGTGTGCAACCTACCCCTCCCAGAAGTTTGTACACGCTTAGCTGAATCACCCTGTCTACTCTGATAACGATATGCTAAGCAGAAGTATCATGTCCATTCACGTGAGACGCTCAAACTGGCAATGCCAATAAATAGATCAAATCTCTGCGCAATGGAAACCTGTAACTGAAAAGTAATTATGAATAAAGGTAGCGGCGTGAGTTTAACCATGGGCAGGTAGTAACTGTGAGAAAGGACTGCTGTTCAGTCACCGCAACGTCGAAACTGTTGGCATCTCTACATCAGACCGTCGCTCGTGTATACCAAGACAACGTGAAATACCACAAAATTTCCAACCAACTAGAGAAATGTGGCTGTGAACGTGCAATTTACCGTCGAGATGTGTGCGAACTCTCCCGCATCGTTACAAGGAATCGCGCTGCTACTGCGGAGCAGATAACGTCGGAATTTGATGAAAACGCGTCCAAAAGCCTATGCACAAAGACTGTCCGTTTTACCATGGAAAAAATAGGCAATGGCAGTTGATATCCACATCGTGCCCCCTTGTTGACTGCAAGTCACCGAAAAATTAGGCAGCAGCTTATAAAGACCTATCGCAACTGGTGAACGGAGGACTGATCTGACGAATCACGGTTTTAACTCCATCACACTGATGGAAGGGAGCGTGTGAAGCGTGAAACTCACGAAGCGGTTTACCCAGCTTGCCAAGATAGGTCATACAGGCAGTTTGGGGTGCGGTTATATAGTCTTTCTTGGGATCCATCGAACCCCTCGATATCTACGTCACTGGCACAAGGTATATGAACATGCTTGCGAGCAATCTACACCCGCTCGTTACTATTCTCTTTCCGTACCATAACGCCATCTTTCAACAGTACAAGGCCTTACCGCATACTTCCTTAGTGGGATCAACTGGCTCCAGGAGCATTCAAGTGAGTTTGCCACACTGGAATGACCCCCTCGAATCCCGGATCTCAACCCGTGGGACTAATTGCAAAGCTATGCTGTGGCTCACCAACACCCGCTGGCAACTGTGGATGCTCACGACAGGCAATCCTCGCTTCATGGGCTACAATACAACCCCCGCATATAATAATTTCTCGATTCAGCTATTTATTGTTGTTATTTAAACATTGACATGCATTCAAGGAACCCGCTGTGTAAAATTTGTCACACAGTAACCCACTGGACTCAGGTCTCATGATCTGTTATAACACCACTCTAAAATAGTGTTACCTAATTCTGGGATCATTAGTAATTCAACCAAGAATAAAGTTTTCATACAAGAAACAAAGGATCTCATCGGATTATAATACATCGTTGCGACTGACTCAAGCCAGTAGGTGTTGCCGCTCATGCTGCTCAGCCCAACTGGTTGTTAAGTGTGGCTTCTCTTCTTCTTTCAATTTCCAAAACACCTTCCAACTTCCTTTTCGCAAAGTGCCGTTGAAGAGAGAGGCTTTTCATGGTGTCTTAATGAACTCGTCCAGTGTCTTGAATGTGTCTATTGAGTCCTGTTTTGATAGTAATAATTTTGTATACTGAAGTGTCAAAAGTCATGAGATTTCGTGTATTGCCTCCTCTGGCCCGGCGAAGTGCGTCGACTCGACGTTTCATCGATTCCACAAATGGCCGGAAGACTTCTGGAGAGATGTTGATCCATGCCGTCTGAATAGCCGCCCACAGTTCCCTGGTATTTGTAGGTGCAAGATCTTCGGTGAGAATGAACCTTTTCACCACGTCCCATAAGTACTCTATTGGGTTCATGTCGGGCGAACGAGGTGACCACACCTTCCGTCGGAACTGTCCAGAATGCTCCTCGAACCAATTTTGGACACCTTGGGCCCGATGACATGGTGCATTGTCCGCCTGGGAAATCCCATCATTGTTGGGGTACATGAAGTCCATGAAGGGCTGCGAATGTTCACCCATCAGATCAACAAAGCGATTATCGGTTACTGAAGTGTTTACGAGGACCGGGTGACCCAAATCGTGCCACGTAAACATACCCTACACATGTATGGAACCACGAAAAGCTTGCACAGTGCCTTGTTGACAACTTGAGCCCATCGCCTCATGGGGTCTGCGCCACACCCGAACCCTATCATCAGCTCATAAAAACTGGTAGCGTGACTCATCGGACTACGCCACATGTTGCCAGTCTTCCAGGGTCCAGCTACCTTGTCCACGAGCCCAGGTGAAGCGCTGTGTCTGATGCCGCGGTGCTAACAAAGGCACTCCGGCGGGTCTTCTGCTCGCATACCCCGTGGACGTTACATTACGCTGTAGTGACTTGATGGATATGTCTCTGGTACCTCCTGCATTAAATGTGGATGTTATTTGAGCCAATGTTGTTTGTCTGTTAGCATGGACAATCCTGGTTAGACGCCGCTGTTGACGGTCATTCAGCAGCCGTGATCGGCCACTGCGCTGTCCACGGTAAGTGGTAATGAATTCCATAAGGTATTCTCGGTACACACGTGACATCGTGGATCGAGGAATGTTGAATGTTCGCACAACTTCGGAAATTGAATGTCAAATCCGTCTGGCTCCCACTACCATGCCTCGTTCAAACTCCGATAATTCACGTCGGCTGGCTATAAGCCTAGTGGCGGTTGTTCAGCCTGACTCACGAGGTTGCACCTAGCAACTGATAAAAATCGTGGCGTGCATCAAAGCATTTATACGATGGCAGCGCCTGTTAAAAATTTGCATACTGCAATACCATTACTTCGGCACTTGGGGCACTTCAGTGTAGAAGCTTTATGTTCTACTACACAGGATCTAAGTCGTCTCTTAGTTTTACATACATCAGCTTTACCACAATTACAGTTTACACTATATAGACGATTCATTCCTGTAGCATGATGTTGTCTTTCTTTCTTTCTTTTATGCTTTATGGAAGGGAAGAATATATATATATATTGTTGTTCAGGCCTGGAGCAAATAGAAAATGATTTTTTTTGCTAAGATTCTGAATGTTTCAAAACAAACCTTTAGGGTTGGTAACCTTCTTGGTTATCTTAATGTCCCCCGTTTTACTATTACTGATTTAATGTATTCTTTTCTATTAAATATTGTTTCACTTACTGTAGAATATTGATTATTTTTTGCAAGTGTAACTTTAATTTTTTCAGCTCTTTTTTATGGAATTTTTTAATATGTTTCTGAAGAATCCAGAGTTTAGGAATCATGTAACCACACTAAATTTGACGTATGTGGGATTGTTTTCATATTTCTGAAAAATCTAGCGTCTGTTTTATCTAGGAATCATGTACTCTTGTCAAATTTGATGTGGGTGGGATGGTTTTTTACGCTTTCCAACCGTAGGTTGAAGAAGCGTAAGTGCTCCAGCTTTGTCCGTCTGTCTGTCTGTCCGCACCATAACTAGCGTAAAAATTGTTCGATTTCGATGAAATTTTAGTGCGTGGTAGGGGACCACCTGGGGACGAACCCTGTTGAAAATGGACGAAATGAGGTCAAAGGTCAGGACATAGGAGCGGGATCCATTCCCTTGCCCTTATGCGTCATAACTTGCCTAAAAATGCTCCGATTGAGACAAAACTTTATCATGTTGTTCCACAAGTATACTTAACCGGTTCTGTTGAATATCATCAAAATGAGATCGAAGGTCAGGTCACTGGGGCCAAATTTATTCCACAGCCATTATTCTCATAACTTGAGTAATAACTTGAGTAGTGATCTCTGATATGTTGGAAAGCGTATAATTATCAATGCATTGCATGATTTTACTAATTTGTTATATTTCTGAAGAGTCCAGAGTCTATTTTATCTAGGTCCTTTGTAACCACATTAAATCTGATGCACGTGGGATGGTTTTTATATTTTTGAAGAATCTAGAGTATGTTTCATGCAGGATTATGTACCCTTCGTTAAATTTGATGTATGTGGGATGGCTTTTATGTTCTGAAGAATCCAGAGACTTTTTTTTATTCATGTATCATGTAGCCACATTCAATTTGATGTAGATAGTAAGAGTGTTAGTAGTGAACTTGAATTGCATTGGTAGAGCTTTCATGTAATTTCACACAAATTTTTCTATATGAAGATGGAGCTATCTAAGACGTTTGGGCTATGATTTTGTTCCAGTTCTGTGTGAATTTCAGAGTATTATCATAACTATGAAACAGGTGGAGAATATTTTTTGGAAGAGCATCATTATTGTTGTCAATTATTACAAGAATGCCATCCCTCTATCTCAGATACAGGCAGAATAATGAAGGTTGCGGTAGGACTACAAGTAGAGAGAATAAAGAAGGTTGGGGTAGAACTATTTTATCTTCAAGTTACAGATACTCCCATTTATCCTATATTTGATACTAAAAAGCCTGCACTTTAAAATTTCATGTATTAAATCCTTAATCATTTGGGCGAGGGGGGGGAATTTCCATTCCTCATGCATTAATGAAAAATTCAAACAAACTTGCTTGTTAGTAAATTGGAAGTTCTCCTTTTTGTGGAACACTCTATTTTAGTAAGTATTATTTTGATCTGTACAAACACTAACATCAGTTTGAACCTCCTCGAAGAGTTTCTGGCAGATTTGACAGGTAAAATATTTTTCGAAGAACATAGTAAAGATAACTCATTAGGAATGTATTAACCCTGCTTCTCTGTTTACATTCAAACTTAACTCTTCCCAACTTGAAAATCGATTTCATAAAGAGATTTCAGGCTTAGCAATGGGATCACTAATTAACTCCTTTTCTATCAAAGTCTTACCCGGAAAGACTTGAAGATTAATCAGTCCTACTCAAATCATTATTCTGTCTGTATACGAGGTGCGTGGAGGGCATTCTCATAATACCGGGCATTGGTGATGATGAAGATGATGATGATGATGCTCTCCCACAAAATTTTATTACTCTGTTAAATAATTTTGATAATTCTCTGCGATTCACACTGCAACTGCAACAATATAATAACCTGAATTTCTTGGATTTGACTCTTACATATTCAGAAGGAAAAAATATCTGTAAAAAATCCTACCCTTACCATTTCACCTAAATAGGCGAAACTTAACATTTCACCCAAATAGGCGAAACTGGACTAAATCCTTACGAGGTGCAGGGGACGAGAAGGAAAACAGGTAAATACACATTGCATTATTTGTTTGAGCAATAACAGAAGAAAATATTCATATCAATTTTTAATCGATAAATGAAATAATTTGAAGAAAAACAGTGACACTTAAAACCCAAAAGTTTTGTTTGTGTGCTTTTAACGGACTCCATGAAATGAATCACAATACAATCAAAGAATAAATTGTAATTAAATTTAAAAAGAAATGTGTATTATGGAAAAAAACTGTCGTTCGAATGGTACTCCTGCTTTAAATTCGTTAATAGCAACGTCCTCATTGATCTGTCTGTGCTGCAAGATCCTGACACGGTAACATCAAGCTTTGGAGAAAGCCGTGGGTCATCATTGTTCACAGTGACTTAGATTTAATATACACTGACTTCAAGAAAAATGAGCCACCCGGGTTGCGCTGTAGTTTAAGCCCTGGCTTCTGACCATTCGTCCAAGATGGGTTCGGATCCTGGTGAGGCATGGATGTAGTGTTGTCTTACGGCACTGGCCTTCTGCCCTCCCTGGAACCTGTGGCCCTAAATTTCGGACGGGTGTCTGCTTACAGCCCATTGAATTGCTCAGGGTGGTCTCCCCCAAACAAATAAACAAGAAAGATGACACCGAATTTTCGAGTGTAATAAGCACGTCTTTTGAATCCGTTCTGACGCAAATTAAATTTATCAAAGCTATTCAAACTCAATGGAACGGTATGGAAAACCATAGATCTGACGAAAGAAAGAAGATTTTCAATCGGGTTTTTAATCCCTCAGATATTGCTGTAAACGGAATCGTGAGCTTATGAACTCTTAGAAACAGAGATATCGACAAAAATAAGATGTGATTTTGCGTCCCCTGGTGGGAAAACCATGCATTATTTTAGGAAGAAAGTATTCTCAAAAGGTTTATCCATATAAGCGGTATCAGTCGAAGAAAAAAATTAGTCGAGTTTTCAGGAGCCCAGATTTTGCAACAAATACTTCAGAAGCAGAAATTAATACTTATGACCCCTAGTGGCTAAACCATTCTTTACCAAACATTAGAAATTATGTGAAAAATATTTTCGATCAGGTCTTGTATGCGATACAGGAAGAATTTTTCAAATCTGAGCTTCACGAGCAGAAAAAACGCAGAAAACGCAATTTACCTTTGTGCCCCCTAGCGGAAAGTCTATGATTTACTTGAAAATTTTGAACTTATAGTGAAAACATTTCGCATTGGAAACACCATCCAACAAAGAAGGAATTTTTCAAATCGTACTCTTAGAAGTAGAGATATTGACAATAATAAGATATACATCTATGCCCCCTGGCGTAGAAACCATGCATTTTTTCAAGAAGAAAATTTTCCTAAAAGGTTTGTCGACATAAGTAGTATCGGTCAACAAACGACTTTTTTTTCTATCGAGATTTTAGAAGCTCATATTTTGTTGCAAATACAACAGAAGCGGAAATTAAGACTTACGCCACCTGGTGGCCAACCATTTCTTACAAAAATTAGAAAATGTGTGCAAACGATTTCCCATCAGGAGCTGTATGCAGTGCAGAAAGAATTTTTCAAATCGGAGATTTTTTTTATTGGAGGTTTAACGACCACCGTGAGCAACTCAATGGGCTATAAGTAGTCGCCCGTCCCTAATTTAGGGTCACTGGTTCCAGGGAAGGGAGACAGCCAGTGCCGTAAGACAAACACAACATCCATGCCTCACCGGGATTCGAACCCGGACCCCTTCCGGACGAATGATCAGAGGCCATCGCCTTAGACCACTGCGCCACCGGGGCGGCATCGGAGATTTAGAAGCAGAAATATAGATGGAAACGCAATTTACATTTACGCCCCCTAGCGGAAAGTCTATGAATTACTTGAAAATTTTGAAATTATATGAACCACATGTCACACTAGAAACACTATCCAACAAAGAAGGAATTTTCAAATCGGACTCTTAGAAGTAGAGATATTGACAAAAATAAGATATACATCTACGCCCCCTGGCATAGAAACCATGCATTTTTTCAAGAAGAAAATTGTCCTAAAAGTTTTGTCGACATGAGTAGTATCGGTCAACAAACGACGTTTTTTTTCAATCGAGAATTTAGAAGCTTATATTTTGCTGCAAATACAACAGAAGCGGAAATTAAGATTTACGCTCCCTGGTGGCCAAACTATTTTTTTACAAAAATTTGAAATTATGTGCAAACGATTTCCCATCAGGAGCTGTATCCGGTGCAGAAAGATTTTTTTCAAATCGGAGATTTAGAAGCAGAGATATAAGGGGAAACGCAATTTACCGCTACGCCCCCTGGCGAAAGGTCTATGAATTACTTGAAAATTTTGAAATTATATGACAAACATGTCACACGTAAAACACTATCCAACAAAGAAGGATTTTTTTTAAATCGGACTCCTAGAAGTAGAGATATTGACAAAAATAAGATATACATCTACGCCCCCTGGCGGAGAAACTGTGGGATATTTTAAGAAGAAAATATTCCGAATAGGTTTATCGATGTGAGTGGCATCAGTCCACGAAAGAATTTTTTTAATCGATATTTTAGAAGCTCCGATTTTATGGCAAATACATCAGAAGCAAAAATTAACACTTACGCCCCTGGTGGCCAAAGTATTCTTTACCAAAAATTTGAAATTATATGCAAAAGATTTTCAATCAGGAGATGTATCCGCTGAAGAAAAAAATTTCAAATCGGAGTTTTAGAAGAAGAGTTATCGGGAAAAATGTAATTTACTTTTATGTCCCCTAGCGGAAAATCTATGCGTAATTTGAAAAAGTAACTATATCTAAAATACTCTTCGACATAAATATAATCGAAAGATAATTTTTTTTTCAATCGGATGTATAGAAGCAAATATGTGGAATAAAACGTATTTTTGAATTCGACATCATCTGCATTTACGCCCTCTTCCGGCGAAATTTTACATCGTAAAAAAAGCGAAATAAAGGATTATCATTTACATATTTTAAGCTTCCCAATGCAAAAAGAATTTTTCAAATCGGACTAATAGTTGCAGAGATATCGTGGGTACAGACGGACGGACGGACGGACAAACTGGTAACAGAAGCACGATCTTTTTTTACAAAAGACTTGCTAAAAACAAGAAAAAGTGATACATTAAAATTAAGACACAGGTCAGCATACTCGCAATACAGAAATTTATTTAATTATTGAGACATTCGTCCAAGATTTGCAAAAAGGAATGATTATCGGATTTCGGGCCAAGGGTGACAGTATTTCTGAAAACGGCAGAATCGGAATTGGACCTCCGCTGATTGGCAAAGGATCGCCTTCGCCGATGAGTCACGTTTTCTGCTTCATCGAATGGATAGACGTTGGCGTATAAGGCAAGCAACGTCGGCGAACAAACACTCTTCAACCATTGCTGGAAGAACACAAGCTGGTGGGGGCAGCGTTATGGTCAGGGAATTTTTTCGTGGCATACTCTGGGTCCACTCATACCTGTGGAAGGCACTATGGACCAAATGCGTTAAGAATCCAACCTTGTAGACCACATACCCCAGTACATGCTGACTGTCTGCCCTAGGGCGGATGGGATCTTCCAGCACGACAATGCGAGGTGTCACACAGCTATAAATGTTCTTGAGTGCTTGGAAGAGCCCGATGAAGACTTCAAAGTACTTCCCTGACCCCCTTATTCCCCAGACTTAAACCCAATTGAGCATCTGGGGAACCACCTCGATCATGTTGTTCGCTCTATGGATCCTCCACCAGGCACCCTCCAGCAGCTGTCAGATGCACTGCAGTCAGCATGGCTCCACATACCTGTGAATGCCTTCCAACACCTTATTGAGTCACTCCCAGCCCGTCTAGCTGCTGTCCGCGCTGCCCACGGCGGTAACTCTGGATATTAGCTCGTGGTCACAATAATGTGACTCGACCGTGTAAGTTCAGTGACTATCGGCGTTACATAAAGGGAACGAGGTCAAAGGGTACCCACAGGCATCTTCTGGGTACGGGAGAGTTAAATTCCTTTTTTGTAGGCAACTAAAAATGGTAGGGCTGTAGGAGATCTCAAATACGATACGTAATTAATATTACATTTGTACGGAAGTGGCGCTAAAATTTCGATATACGAAAGTGCCATGTCCGGATCTGCCCGTAAAGCAGTGGAAGGTTTGAGGGGCTGAAATGCTGCCAAATCTTTAGTCGATGTCCGCTGCCGTCTTTCAATAGGACAGTGTCCGACCAGCTGGGCGCAGAATGTCTTACAGCTCCTGGATGCCCGACATGTCCTACGTCTTCTTTGGCCAACGCCTTCGCCTGATTTATCGCTCACTGAACAAGAGTTGATTATGGTCGTTCGATGCCTGGCCAGTTTACCCAAGATCAACTCTTAATACGAATCGAGACAGCATGTAATGACACTCTGAAGTACGACATCGAGAACCTTTTCCAGTCTATGACACTTTTTTCTTTTTTTACGCTTTCCAACCGTAGGTTGAAGAAGCGTATATACTCCAGCTTTGTCCGTCCGTCCGCACGATAACTCACGTGAAAATGGTTCGATTTTGACGAACTTTTAGTATGTGGCAGGGGACCACCTGGTGACGAACCCTATTGAAAATGGGCGAAGCGGGGTCAAAGGTCAGGTCATAGGAGCTGGATCCATTCCATTGCCTTTATGCGTCATAACTTGCATAAAAATGTTTCGATTTCAATTACATTTTAGTATGTGGTAGGGAACCATCTCCACCTAGGCACGAACCCTATTGAAAATGGGCGAAATGGGGTAAAAGGTCAGGCAGGGCATAAGAGCGGGATACATATAATTGCCCTTATGCGTCATAACTTGTGTAAAAACACTTCGATTTCGATCAAATTTTAGTATGTGGTAGGGAACCACTTGGGGACGAACCCTATTGAAAATGAGCAAAATGGGGTCAAAGGTCAGGACACTGGAGTGGGATCCATTCCATTGCCTTTGTGCATCATAACTTACCTAAAATGCTTGGATTACGACAAAACTTTCTCGTGTTGTTCCGGAGGTATAGTGAACCGGTTCTGTTGAATATCAACGAAATGGGGTCAAAGGTCATTGCACAAAAGCCAGATTTATTCCACAGCCATTATTCTCATAACTTGCGTAAAACTCTTTCTATTGCAACAAAACTTTATCATGTTGTTCCGGAGGTATACTGAACCGGTTCTGTTGAATATCATCGAAATGGGATCAAAGGTCAGGACACAGGAGCGAGATTTATTTCACAGCCATTATCCACATAACTTGAGTAATAATTTCTGGTATGTTGGAAAGCGTATCATAATCAATGCATTGCATGATTTTACTAACTTGTTTCTTTGATTGAAGGTTTATCGACCACCGTGAGCAACTCGATGGGCTATAGCAGTCGCCCGTGCCTAATTTAGGGACACTGGTTCCAGGGAAGGGAGAGAACCATGGCTGTAAGACAAACACAACATTCATGCCTCACCGGGATTCGAACCCGTACCCTTCTTTGACGAATGGTCATAAGCAGGCGCTTAGACCACTGTGCCACAGGGGCGGCCAATGCCACTTCGTGTACGATCCATGGTGGGTACACAACGTAGTGAGTATTGTGAGTTCCGCATTACTTACATGTTGGTATTTCTGACCACTTACCTCTTGTATCATAAGAAATGTATCCTACAAATCTCACTTCCATATCTCAGGTCTCTCTTGCTGTTGCACTTTCAACAGAGAGCAGTGTTTCGAGACATACACGGTCGTTTCAAAGTAATACGACTATCCCCGTAATCACAGTGTACCCGCCCAGGCGCGTCATCGAGCGCACATGACAAGGTCGACCACACGGAGACATAAGCGGCCGGCCAGGACATATAGAGCCATAGTGCGTTACTTGAGCTTAATGGGCAGAGGTAGTGATTTGACTGACGATTAAAATTAGGAATGATCATCGGCTGCAGCGCCAAGGGTGGAAGCATCTCAGAAACAGCTGTCTTCGTGGGCTGTTCGCGAGGTGCTGTAGTAAGGGTGTACCAAGAATGGACCGCTGGCACACACAGTACCTTCCGACGTCATAACTGTGGAGCCCAAAAGGCCATAGAGCCCAGAGAAGAACGTCGCCTCCGTCGACTGGTAAAAGGCAATCGACGCGCAACAGTGCAGCAACTTGCCATGGAAATAAACGGTGAAGCAAGCACTACGTGTTCCCGATAACAGTAGAGCGAACTCTGTTTTGCTTGGGTCTCCGGAGTCGACGGTGCGTCAAGGCGCCCATGTTAACCCAGGTCCCACGGAAATTGCAGTTGGCATGGGACTACCGTCATTGGACAGTGGAAGAGTTGGGAAAAGTTTGCCTTCTCCAACAAATCGAGGCTTCAATTGTACTCCACAGAAATGACGGGAGATTGTGTATTCGGCGTGAGACACACGAGAACCAACACCCGGACGCATTTTTCATTCAAGTGCATGCCGGCTGTGGCAGTGTGCATGCCTGGGGGATGTTTTCCTGGAATGACCTGGAACCATTCGTACCACTGGATGGGTCCCTGAACTCCAATGGTTACCTGTGCATTCTCGCTGACCACATGCATCCCTTCATGTTAGACATTTACCCTGGTGGTGATGGTGTCTACCAACAGAACAATGCGCCGTGCCACGTCACAAAGAAGGTGCGTGACAGGTTCCAGGAACACGACAGCGATGTCTCCATTCTCGCTTGGCCGGCGAAATCGCCCGACCTCAATCCCATAGAATACTTGTGGGACTATTTGGATCGACAGGTTCGACGTGCCGACACACAACCACGTCATCTCCAGGACCTACGTGCTCTGATGCAGTCCGAATTTGCACGTGTACCTCAGGCAACCTTCCAGGGTCTCATTGCGTCCATGCCACACCATCTCGCCGCGGTCATCCGGGCCAAGGGTGGTTATTCCCATTATTAGGTAGGCAGCCATATTATTCTGCTACGGCTGTGTATTTTAATAATGCTTCAAACACCACACACTTTTTTTACGCTTTCCAACAGTAGGTTGAAGAAGGGTATATCCGTTCGTCCGCCTGTCCGCACGATAACTGGCGTAAAAATGGTTCGATTTCGATTAAATTTTAGTATGTGGTAGGGGACCACCTCGGGACGATCCCTATTGAAAATGGGACAAATGAAGTCAAAGGTCACGACGTAGGAGCGGGATCATTCCATTCCCCTTATGTCATAACTTACGTAAATATGGTTCAATTTCAATGCAATTTTACTATGTGGTAGGGGACCGCCTGGGGACGAATCCTATTCAAAATGGGTGAAGTGGGGTCAAAGATCAGGACATAAGAGCGGGATGCATTCCATTGCCCTTATGCGTCATAACGTGCGTAAAAATGGTTCGATTTCGATGAAATTTCAGTATGGTAGGGGACCACCTGAGGACGAACCCTATTGAAAATGGACGAAATGAGGTCAAAGGTCAGGACATAGGATTGCGATTCATTCCATCGCCCTTATCCCATATTATTAAGATGGACGTCAAGTAATTTTGCTTCCTATACTTCCAGTGGAAAAACTTTTGTACACATTTCCTTCACAATTAATGTGTTCCCAAGGATGAAAATTTGAACATCGATTAAAATAACTTCATGTTATAACTTGGAATACTTAATATTTTCTAAAACATAACCATAAATATATTAAAAATCAATAACTTTTCCTTTGGTGGTGATGAAACCAGAAAAAGGATGGCGCGACCTGTACTTTGATGACGTCAAAAGACAAACAAATGTTGGACTGCATAATTATGGTTAT
Source organism: Macrothele yani (assembly GCA_039090855.1). Classification (NCBI taxonomy): domain Eukaryota; kingdom Metazoa; phylum Arthropoda; class Arachnida; order Araneae; family Macrothelidae; genus Macrothele; species Macrothele yani. The sequence continues at coordinate 133,259,634 of CM076995.1, read as the reverse complement.
TTTTTACAAACTATTAAGTATTCCAAGTTATAAAATGAAGCTATTTTAATAGATGTTCAAATTCTCATCCTTGTGAACACATTATTTGTTCAGAAAAAAGATGGCGCGACCTGTTTTTTCATGACGTCAGTAGACAAACAAATCTTGGATTGCATAATTATGATAATGTTTTAGAAAATATTAAGCATTCCAAGTTATAAAATGAAGATATTTTAATCCATGTTCAAATTTTCATCCTTGGGAACGCATTAATTGGGAAGAAAATGTGTACAGAAATTTTTCAATTCGAAGTACAGGAAACAAAATTACTTGATTTGATTTGATTTGATTTCATTGGAGGTTTAACGACCACCGTGAGCAACTCAAAGGGCTATAAGCAGTCGCCCGTCCCTAATTTAGGGTCACTGGTTCCAGGGAAGGGAGAGAGCCAGTGCCGTAAGACAAACACAACATCCATGCCAGACCGGGATTCGAACCCGTACCCCTTACGGACGAATGATCAGAGGCCAGCTCCTTAGACCACTGCGCCACCGGGGCGGCCAAAATTACTTGACGTTCACCTTAAAGGAGCAATTCTTGTATGTATATAAATTTTATTTTGAAAACGGCTCTAAGGATTTTGATGAAAGTCGTTAACCTACCGTTTTCTGGTACTAGAAATCGATTTAGCTTGATCTCGACTTTAGGAAAATTCGTTTAGTGGGTTAAATAACCATCCCGAATTACCACGTTTTTAGTGTAGTGTCATGTCGTCATCCCATTAGATGTCGGCGCGCGGTCACGCCATCTGTCTCATTACGTCACGCGTTGTTTGTGGATCCTATTAAAGTTTTATGACGTTAAACTCTTGCGAGCAGATGGTCGCGATTCCCATCTGCCTCATTACGTCACGCGTTGTGTGCGTATGTTCGCCCGCACGATAGCTCGCGTAACAATCGTTCGATTTCGATGAAATTTTAGTATGTGGTAGGGGAACACCTGGGAAAGAGTCCTATTGAAAGTGAACGAAATTTGGTCAAAGTTCAGGACATAGGAGCGGGATCCATTCCACTGCTCTTATGCGTTATAACTAACGTAAAAAAGGTTCGATTTCGATAAAATTTTAGTATGTGGTAGGGGACCACCTGGGGACAAACCCTATTGAAAATTGGCGAAATGGGGTCAAAGGTCAGGACATAGGAGAGGAATTACTTCCATCGCCATTATGCGTCATAACTTACGTAAAAATGTTTCGATTTGGATGAAATGTTAGTATGTTGTAGGGACCTGCCTAGGGACGAATCCTGTTGAAAATGGGCGAAATGGGGTCAAAGGTTAGGGCACAGGAGCGGGGTCTATTCCATAGCCCTTATGCATCATAACTTACGTAAAATTGCTTCGATTGCGACAAAGCTTTATCATGTTATTTCGGAGGTATACTAAACTAGTTCTGTTGAATATCCTCGAAATGGGATCAAAGATCGGGGCACAGGGGTGAGATTTATTCCACAGCCATTTTCCTCATAACTTGAGTAATAACTTGAGTAATGATTTCTAGTATGTTGGAAAGCGTATCATAATCAATGCACTGCATGATTTTACTAACTTGTTTTCATTATTCCTTATCTGATTTCCAAAGGTATTTGGTGAAAGTTTTGTTGGAATGCATTGTTTTAAAATTCGTCATATAATATGCCTTCAAAATATCTCAGGCTTTTGGTTTTTCCAGTGAGTAGTGGTGTTAATTTAACAGATGTTGACATGTTACTGATCAAAAGAACTGTTATGTGCTCTTTTATTTACGCTTTCCAACCGTAGGTTGAAGAAGCGTATATGCTCCAGCTTTGTCTGTCCGTCTGTCCGCCTGCCTGCACGATAACTCGCGTAAAAATGGTTCGATTTCGATGAAATTTTAATATGTGGTAGGGGACCACCTGCGGACGAACCCTATTGAAAATGGACGAAATGGGGTCAAAGGTCAGGACATAGGATCGTGATCAATTCCATCGCCCTTATCCCATACTATTAAAGAAGCAATTCTTGTATGTATGCAAATTTTATTTTGAAAACGGCTATAAGGATTTTTATGAAAATCGTTAACCTACCGTTTTCTGGTACTAGAAATCGATTTAGCTTGGATCTCGACTTTAGGAAAATTCGTTTAGTGCGTTAAATAGCCACCCCGAATTATCACGTTTTTAGTGTCATGGCGTCGTCCCATTAATGTAACCCATGCTTAGAAATCTTTTGACGTCACAATCTCGCGATTGAGATCTTGGCGCGCGGTCACGCCATCTATCTCATTACGTCACGCGTTGTTTGTGGATCCTATTAAAGTTTTATGACGTCACACTCTTGCGAGCAGATGGTCGCGATTCCCATCTGCCTCTTACGAAACGCGTTGTGTGCGTACGTTCGTCCGCATGATAACTCGCGTAACAATCGTTCGATTTCGATGAAATTTTAGTATGTGGTAGGGGAATACCTGGGAAAGAACCCTATTGAAAGTGATCGAAATTGGGTCAAAGGTCAGGACATAGGAGTGGGATCGATTCCACTGCTATTATGCATCATAACTAACTTAAAAAAAGGTTCGATTTCGATGAAATGTTAGTATAATGGAGGGGCCTGCCTGGGGACGAATCCTGCTGAAAATGGGCGAAATGGGATCAAAGGTTAGGACACAGGAGCGGGATCTATTCCATAGCCCTTATGCATCATAACTTACGTAAAAATGCTTCGATTGCGACGAAACTTTATCATGTTATTTCGGAGGTATACTGAACCGGTTCTGTTGAATATCATCGAAATGGGATCAAAGGTCAGGGCACAGGAGCTAGATTTATTCCACAGCCATTATCCTCATAGCTTGAGTGATAACTTGAGTGATAACTTGAGTAATGATTTCTGGTATGTTGGAAAGCGTGTTATAATCAAAGCATTGCATGATTTTACTAATTTGTTATTTTTTTCTCAAATGTTTTTTAAACACTATACAGCACTCAGGCACTGCTTTGAAGTAAAGACAAGCCTAATCAGCACTGAAAATTTTCTGAAGCTCATAACTTTCAGGAATTCAGATGTCCATTTTAATCTGCTGTGTTGTCAGTATCCCCTGTCACAACAGTATTTTTCACGTACGATTCTGCTACTTTGCTTCCATTGAATCATCCGTTCATAAATTACCTTGTTATATAACTCTCGAAATTTTTTTAGATAGCATTATCAAATTTTTCAAACAGTATTCCACTACTAGGTGGGACATTCCTAAGTCCTACTTTCTTGGACCAGTATAAAAGGGGCTTCAACAGCTGTATATTTATCTTCGCACTTAAAAATAAAAGAATGAAAGAAATTTTTCAATTTGTTTTCTTGCTTTCAAACTTCTGCTCAATGTAGTGTGTGGAATGGTTTTTTTTTTGTTTTTTTTTGCCATTTTCGTGTACTATTTCATCATTTCCGTTTTCACTGCAAATCATAAAAGGCTGGTTGTCTCTTGTTTTTATTTCACGATTTAAGCCGCTATCCATTTTTTGTTTTGCTACTGTATTGTGCAAATTTTGAACAGGATACTTATCTAATTTCGAGAATTAGGTCAGCAATCTGATTGTTTCTGGACGATTTATTTGAGCTTCTGTGACGTATATTCTATTTTAACTTTCATTTTAGTTCCTTTTCCTATGTAAATTTGAGTTATAATGAATATCAGTTTCTACTAATATAATTATAATGAATATCACTCTTCTACTACTGAATTATAATGAATTCAGCTTCTTCTAAGCTAATGCTTGTTGTTTGTTAATTATATCATGAATAAACTTTCCTGCTAGTAGTGCAGTAATAATAATGAACAAGCTTTTAACTGCTAGTAATGTTGTAGTAGTAATTAAGATGAATAAAGTCTTATGCTGGTTGTTAATAATAATCAACTAATGAAATAAACCTAACAGCCAGACAGAGATCTGACAAAACTATGAACTGAGATAAACGTACTTACAACAAATTCTTTATTAGTGAAACTTCTGATATGATCCCACATACAACGAAGCTCTACTCACATAAACGAAGATCTCTTTATACAACAACAGCTTTCTGACACATAAACCACAGCTCACTTCGTACAACAACAGCTCACTCTACGCACATCAACAAAAAGCTATCCCTATACAACAACAGCTCACTCTACGCACATCAACAAAAAGCTCTCCCTGTACAACAACAGCTCACTCTACGCACATCAACAAAAAGCTCTCCCTATACAACAACAGCTCACTCTACGCACATCAACAAAAAGCTCTCCCTATGCAACAACAGCTCACTCTACGCACATCAACAAAAAGCTCTCCTTAGGTATCGTTGAACGCGCCTATTTATACTGGCTACCACCACGTCATGACTTACACTCATTGCCAGATCTCATTCAGCGGGAGAAATAACATCTCGTTCAGTAAGAAGATAATTTACATAGTAAAATAAAATAACCAGAGATAGTAAAAATCAAAAGGAAAGTGAATCTAGAGTATACGTTACAGAGTTTGTTCCCTTTTAGCACTTTCCAAACTTAACATGATATCTTCTCTCTCATATGAATGCAGGCTGACAACACCATGTGGTCTGTACGTAAGTGACGTATGTATGTGATAAGAACAAGACAAGTATACACTATATTGATAAAAAACACCGGACACGTAGAAGAGAAATGCAACATAGCATTTATTGACATACATTAGTACGGTGTCGGTCCACCTTTGGCCTTAATGCATGCACTGAACCTTCGAGACATGCTTTCGACAAGGTTTTGGAACACTGAGGTAGGTATGCGCTTCCATTCAGTACATAATACTGCCGCTACCTGTTGCTTAGTAGTAGGCCTTGGTTCCAAACTTCTTATGCGGCACTCTAATGCATCCCATAGGTCCTCCATGGGATTAAGATCAGGACTCTGTGCTGGCCAGTCCACACAAGATACGTAATTATCGTCAAACCACGCCGTAACAGTCCTTGCTTTATGGCTCGGTGCATTATCCTGCTGGTACTAACAAGGCTTGGTTCCATAGTATTGCCACAGAGTTGGTAGGGCATAATTGTCCAGAATATCGAGGTAGACGAGCTGGTTAACACGTTTTTGTCCACGATGACCAATGGGACGGACCCATACCACGAAAAACACCCCCAAACGAGTACACTACCAGCTCCACACTTGAGCGTAGGAATAGTACACTCTGGTAAATAGCGTTCCCCGGCTGCCGCCATACCCACACACAGCCATCAGACTATGGATCGTGTATTTGTATTCATCGGTCCATAGGACCCGTTTCCATTGATCTACGGTCCACGATAAATGTTCTTTACACCATGATAAACGACGAGTAGCATACCGAGTGAAGATGAAAGGCTTATGAGCAGCCGCACGACCACGGTATCCCATGAAATGAAGTTCTTTGCGAATGGTACGTGTACATACCGAGGTTCCAACATTTTTACTCACCTGTACACTGAGGTCTTGTGCAGTACTCCGTCAATTAGCTAGAACGACTCTCCTGAGGCTTCGACGTCCTGTATCACTGATTTCCTTTGGTCTGCCGGTACGTTTCGCTGCTTCAGACACACCATGTGTCTTCCACTTATTCAGTACATCCAACACAGTTGACTTCGGTACGTTTAAACGCCTCTTGGTTTCTCTTATGGACAACCCACTAATATAACACCCAACAATCTTTCCTTTCTCAAAGTCAGTTCTCTCTCGCCACGACATTTTCACTCAACCTCACAGTGTGATATGATCGCGGTCAGCTGTAGGCTTGTTTTTATACCGTTAGCAGCGGTACCGCGCATCCTAACAACGCAGCGGATCCGTTCATTTGCTTTTGAAGGGTGTCCGTAACTTTTGCCAATATAGTGTATAATGGCTACGCAGTAGATGCAAAAAAGGGGATTTTGAATGCGAATGTTTCAGCACCTTTTGGATACGAGACTGCTTGATTGCCGTTAAAGTATAGTTGAAGGCTACGTATTCTACTTTAATGAAAGTGTTGTGTTTCCTAGTTAAAGTTTTATGGGGGATACTAACTCTAGTTCCACTGTTGTGTTTGATAATTAATTGTCATTAAGGACATTAACCCACGTTTAGTTGTGTTCACCGTGTTGAAGTGAACATGATCAAGTGCCTATTGACAGCAATAAAGAATTAGCTGTAAGTAAAACCTCTTGAACTTTATTTGAGTTAATCGCATTTCACTGTAGGTGAAATTTTGATTTGTGTAGTGTTTTTTTAGTGAGTCAGCTACACACAAACGGTACACTTCTTCATTTGGGGGGGGGGAAGTAATAATGTAGTGATGTGAGTGTAAAAGTATCATAAGTCTGGAATTTTAAAAAAGTTTTTAAATCAAGTTATTGGCCTCTTCACCCATCTCACTCTTCCCCCCCTTTTAAAATTCCTTTCTACTGCATGTTTGATGAATTAAAAACAGAAAACTGTTACGATGCTGGTATATTTCATTTTCATTTTTTTGCTGATATTTTGTTTATTTTCTTTTTTGTTCTCTTTTGTGAATGCTGTGTGTAAGTGCTTTTATTTTATAACTCGTTAAATATTTAGGATTGATAATGAAATGTAGAGGGAAATAAATCTTTGTCTGTTCTTTCACTTTGCTACTTCTTCTTCTTTTACCTCTGTATTTTCTCTCTTTTTTTACAAGGTTTTGAGAAAGTTGAATTTTCAAGCAGCTGGTTCTCATGGAATCATATAGCAGGAGTGGCATTCTTCTTCTTTGGCTTCACGTTACAGTTTTATACTCACATTCAACTGGCTAACCTTCGAAAAGATAAGAATGGTACAGATAAGCTTTTAGCATTTTTAATAATGTACATATACTGTGAGATATACATGTTATATTTTTTTAACAATTATTAAAACTAGAACACTATTTCAATTAAAAAAGTACATTGTTGATGAAACATATGCATTTACAAATAACTGTTTTAATAACTGACATTCATGAATTCCCAAACTGAACGAATGACCGTAAAATTTTAAAGCGCTCCTGAGAACTGCTTAATCACATTTATGTAAAATTTAGTCCGTGCTGAAATTTTGGCTAAAGTACTATCATTTTTACTGACTGGCCGGAATCAAGCTATCTTGACTAAACAACGGACACATTATTGGCCTTTTCAGTCACATGCATAACCATTTTTGTACGAAATTATTATTTCGCAACTTTAGAGCGTGGTGTGAATCTCTCCATCAAGTTTGTAATAATATACGGTCGAGTCACGTTATTGTGACCACCAGCTGGTATCCAGAGTAACCGCCGTGTGCAGCGCAGAGATTAGCTAGACGGGCTGGGAGTGACTCAATAAGGTGCTGGAAGGTGTTCACAGGTATATGGAGCCATGCTGACTGCAGTGCGTCTGACAGCTGCTGGAAGGTGCGTAGTGGAGGATCCATAGAGCGAACAACACGATCGAGGTCACTGATGCTCAATTGGATTTACGTCTGAGGAATTACGGGGCCAGGGAAGTACTTTGAAATCTTCATCGTGCTCTTCCAACCACTCACGGACATTTCTAGCTATATGACACGTCGCATTATCGTGCTGGAAGATCCCATCCCAGGGAAGACAATCAGCATGTATGGGTGTACGTGGTCGGCAAGGATGGATTCAAAACAAATTTGGTCCATAGTGTCTCCCATAGGTATGAGCAAAGCCAGACAATGCCACGAAAACATTTCCTAGACCATAACGCTGCCCCCACCAGCTTGTGTTCTTCCAGCAATGGTTGAAGAGTGTTTGTTCTCCGACGTTGTTTGCCTTATACGCCAACGTCCATAAGGCGAGCAACGTTCGATGAAGCAGAAAACGTGATTCATCGGAGAAGGCAATTCTTTGCCAATCAGTGGAGGTCCAATTCCGATACTGCCGGGCAAATTTAAGCCTTTTCTGCCGATAAAGCTTCGTTAGCATAGGTGCAGTGACCATCCGTCTGCATCGGAGCCCCATGCACAGCAGGGTTCACTTAACTGTCGTTTTAGACACACTTCCGATAGCCCCCTGGTTCGTTCGGCCAGTGTGTTGCTCAACTGTAGCGTGTCGATTGACTCGCACGCACCTTTGCAGCCGACGTTCATCTCTTACATCAATGGCACGTGGTGCTCCGCAGTTTTCACTTCGGTTATTCACAATGGTGCCATTTCTCTAATCACGATACACTTTAAATACAGCAGCACGCGAACAGTTCACAAACTGCGCTGTTTCAGAAATACTGTCACCCTTGGCCCGAAAGCCGATAACCATCCCTTTTTGCAAATCTGATAAATCGCTCCTTTTATCCATGACAGCAGCGAGTGATATGCTTTCAGATTGCCTACAGTACACCTTATATGCCCTCCAAGCCAGCTCACGACACGTGGCTTCTTTCATTGGCTGCGCGCTGTTGACGTTAAAAGTAGAAGGTAGTCTCAACAATGTCCCTCGGCTGTGTATGACACAGCCTCAGACAATGTGAAGATTTTACAGAAAGATTTCTTCAGTGGCGGCCGATTAATACGCGCTTTCATGTCGTAGCACGTGAAAAAACATGATTAAAGTACATGCATACGAGTACTAGTTGAAGCCAGCGCAAAACCAACTCTTGAGCCCAGCCATAACCAAGACCAATGTTTGCCATTTCCCCTTTAGCCGTGCGTGCTATGTTTTAGGAAGCATGGGCATTACATAAACATAACGTTCCTGACGCCTAGATCACACATCCTTTATGTCCCCTTTTGCGGTTTCGCGACATGCTGGACTTCTCAGAGCATGATACAGCTAGCTACAAATGGCTGCTGGATCTTCCCGTTTATCCTCTCTCCTTCCTTCTTTCGTTCATGGAATTTGAGGGTGATACAAAGTAGAGTGGGCCGCAAAAATAACTTCCAGGGCAGTTTATGGACAGCTGGTCCCCACTGGTCTTCATAAAGGCTTATACGAAGGTCGTTCGAAAAGTAACGAGACTGATTTTACATGGGGCAGAAGGGTAATGCACTTAACATACTTACGTACTTTCGAAATAATCTCTCTCTACCTGAATGCACCTGTCCCTCCCACTTTTTTATCCACTTCCGGAAGGTGTGTTTGAAGCCTTCCTCGATATGTGGTTAAGAATACCGATCCCAGCATTGTTCAGTTTAGTTTGATGCAAACTGACTCCCACTAAGTTGCTTTTTTAACTTCCGGGGATAGGTGGAAGTCACACGACACCAGATTCGGTGAGTATGGTAGGTGCGCCATCATTTCGATGCCTAGATCTTGGATAATGTGCTGGGTAAGTAAAACACTATGCTCAGGGGCATTATTTTGATGCAAATTCCAACAAATTTGTGCATATTCTTGGAGTTTCGGGGAAATGTTTTTCTTTAGAGGACCTTTGAGAACTTCAGGTGGCGCAATGGTCTAAGCGATGGCCTCTGATCATTCGACCGAAAGGAGTCCGGGTTCGAATCCCGTGAGGCATGGATGTTGTGTTTGTCTTACGGCCCTGATTCTCTCTCTTCCCTGGAACCAGTGACCCTAAATTAGGGACGGGCGACTGCTTATAGCCCATTGAGTTGCTCACGGTGGTCGTTAAACCTCCAATAATAAAAACAAGTTAGTAAAATCATGCAATGCATTGATTATGATACGCTTTCCAACATACCAGAAATTATTACTCAAGTTATGAGGATAATGGCTGCGGAATAAATCTCGCTCCTGTGTCCTGACCTTTGAACCCATTTCGATGATATTCAACAGAACTGGTTCAGTACACCTCAAGAAAAACATACTAAAGTTTTTCGCAATAGAAGCAGTTTTGCGCAAGTTATGAGAATAATGGCTGTGGAATAAATCTTGCTTTTGTGCAATGACTGTTGACCCAATTTCGTTGATCTTCAACAGAACCGGTTCACTATACCTCCGGAACAACAGGATAACGTTTTGTCGCAATCGAAACATTTTTTGGTAAGTTATGATGCACAAGGGCAAATGGAATGGATCCCACTGCAGTGTCCTGACCTTTGACCCCATTTCGCCCATTTTCAATAGGGTTCGTCCCCAGTGGCTCCCTACCACATACTAAAATTTCATCGAAATCGAACCATTTTTACGCAAGTTATGACGCATAAGGGCAATGGAACAAATCCCTCTCTTTTGACCTGCCTGACCTTTGACCCCATTTCGCCCATTTTCAATAGGGTTCGTCATCAGGTGGTTCCTTACCAAATACTAAAATTTCATCGAAATCGAACCATTTTTACGCAAGTTATGACGCATAAGGGCAGTGGAATAAATACGGCTTTTATGCCCTGCCTGACCTTTGACCCCATTCGCCCATTTTCAATAGGGTTCGTGCCCAGTGGTTCCCTACCACATACTAAAATTTCATCGAAATCGAACCATATTTACGCATGTTATGACGCATAAAGGCAATGAAATGGATCCCGCGTTTATTTCCTGACCTTTGACCCCATTCCACCCATTTTCCATAGGTTTCGTTCCCAGGTGGTTCCTTACCACATACCAAAATTTCATTGAAATCGAACCATTCTTACGCAAGTTATGACGCATAGGGGCAAAGGAATAAATCCCGCTCTTATGCCCTGCCTGACCTTTGACCCCAATTTGCCAATTTTCAATAGGGTTCGTGCCCAGGTAGTTCCCTAACACATACTAAAATTTCATCGAAATCGAACTATATTTACGTATGTTATGATGCATAAAGGCAATGAAATGGATCCCGCTCTTATGGCGTGACCGTTGACTCCACTTCACCCATTTTTAATAGGGTTCGTCCCCTGGTTGTCCCCTGCCACATACTAAAATTTCATCGAAATCGAACCATATTTACGCAAGTTATGACGCATAAGGGCAATTGAATGGATCCCGCTCTTATGGCGTGACCTTTGACACCACTTCACCCATTTTCAATAGGGTTCGTCCCCTGGTGGTCCCCTACCATATACTAAAATTTCATCGAAATCGAACCATTTTTACGTGAGTTATCGTTCCGACAGACGGACAGACGGACGGAAAAGGCTGGAGCATATACGCTTCTTCAACCTACGGTTGGAAAGCGTAAAAAAGGAACTTCAGAATAATAGGCACCGGTGATAGTTTTCCCTTGTGGAAAAACATGGTCATATCAATTCCCTTTTTATCAAAGGAAACCAACTGCATGACCTTCCCTACACATGTTTCAACCTTTGCTTTCTTGGATCGGGGACATTGGGTGTTTCCATTGGATACTCTGTTGTTTTGTTTCTGGAACGAAATGGTGAAAAGGGGTTCATCACATGTGACGACTCGATCCAAAAACTGTGGCTCATGTCATAGCTGGTACTTCCATTGGTGACAAGTGACGACACGATTTGCCTTGTGTTTGTCCGTGAACAAATGGGGAATCCTCTTTGTATCGACTTTTCGGTACCCCAAGTATTATCTCAAAATATCATCAATGAAACCACTGTACATCTACATCACATTAGCAACCTCCTCAATGGTCATTTTACGATCTTCGCGAAATGGCCAATTCAGGAGGTCGTTATGGTCTTGGGAATGTTGAAAATATTCCCCAGACCATAAAGCTGCCCCCACCAGCTTATGTTCTTCCAGCAATGATTGAAGAGTGTTTGTTCTCCGATGTTTCTCGCCTTATACGCCAACGTCCATCCGTTTGGTTAAGCAGAAAACGTGATTCATTGGAGAAGGCAATCCTTTGATCAATCAGTGGAAGTCCAATTCCGATACTGCAGTGCAAATGTGTGACTTTTCTGCCGATGCACCTTCGTTAGCACAGGTGGAGTGCCCATCCATCTGCCCTAGAGCCACATACGCAGCAGGGTTCGTTGAACTGTAGTATTAGACACACTTCCGGTAGCTCCCTGGTTCATTCGGCCGGTGAGTTGCTCCACTGTTGCGTGTCGATCGGCCCTCACGCACCTTCGAAGCCAACGTTCATCTCTCACATCAATGGCACATGGTGCTCCGCAGTTTCCACGTCCCTTATTCGCGATGGTGCCATTTCTCCTATCACGATGCACTTTAACCACAACAGCACGCGAATGGTTCACAAACTCTGCTGTTTCAGAATATAAACTGCCACTCTTGGCCCGAAAGCAGATAATCATCCATTTCTACAAATTTGATAAATCGCTCCTTTCATCCATGACAGCAACGAGTGATATGCTTTCAGATTGCCTACAGCACACCTTATATGCCTTCCAAGCCACGTGCCTTCTTTCATTGGTTACGCGCTGTGGACGTCAAAAGTGGGAGATGGTCACAATAATGTGACTCGACTGTGTATATACAGGGCGGAAAGAAACGACCGCATAAACATCCCAGGGGACGATTCCTCGGGTCAACTCAAGCATGAAATGTTCTGTGGCATTTTTGGATTTAGGGCTTAGTTTTCCAGATATAAGCCCCCAAATTTGCGTGACATCACTTCCCGAATTGTCTGTTTTTGAGGCTTCAAGAACGGCCCGAGTGTCATGCAGGAAAGCTCGTAGCGGATGCCTGATTCTAGCTACCGCAATGCTCTTCGAGGCCCTATGTCATGCAACAGGGCGAACGATTCCGTGCGTCTCGACAATTGCGGACGTAACACGACTCCGGAAACGTGCTGGATGACTGTTCTTGTACTGCGATTGCAGCATCAGGCATCCGCCACGCGCTTCCCTGCATGACACTCGAGTGGTACTTTAAGCCTCAAAAACAGGCGATTCCGGACGTGACGTCACGCACTTTTGGGGAATCTGGAAAACAACTTAGGAAAACAACTTAGGCCGTAAATCCAAATATGTCAGAGAACATTTTATGCTTGAATTGACACACGGAATCACCCCCCCCCCCCCGGGGTGTTTATGCGGTCGTTTTTTTCCACCCTATATATATACAGCATGTGTATACTGTTTATATATATATATAGGTGATTTCAATGCAAAAGTAGGGCAACAGCAACACAATGAGACTTCGGTTGGTAAATTCGGTTACGGGAACAGAAATCAACATGGAAATACTCTCGTAGAATTTGCAGAAGCAGAAAGGTTTAGCATCATGAACTCCTTTTTGAAGAAAAAGGCTACGCAGGAAATGGACACGGAGACATCCGAATGGGACGACAAATGAAATTGATTTTATTAGGTGCAACAAAAAATTCGTCATCGAAGACTGCAGTGTGCTAAACAAGTTCAACACAGGTAGTGACCATAGATTGGAGAGATGTAAGATGCACCTCAATACTAAACTCGAACGTGGCAAGCACATAAGACAAACAAAATGTATTGACATAACCAACTTTAACAAACACCATAATACCTTCAAGTTGGAACTGAGGAACAGATTCTCTGCTTTAGAAGGCCTAAAACATCAGAAGAAGTGGATATTTCTCAAGTTAACAGAGAACTCACCAAGGCTTTTATGGAAACAGCAACAAAACTAGGTGGTACTATGAACAAGTTACATATGAAGAAATTTTCAGGAAAAACAAAAATGTTGATGCAAAAGAGAATGGAGATGAGGACAAATGAAGACAAAACTTCCAATGTGGAATATATAGAGCTATGCAAGACAGTGCGGAAAAGTATTACTGAAGACATAAGGAAATTCGATTGTGAAGTAGTGAGGAAAGTAATTGAAAACAACCAAAGCCTGAAGATAGCAAAGGGACATCTCAGTAAGCGAAGAAAACAGATTATGGCTCTGAGAAAAGAAGATAGTACTGTAACAAGAAATAAAAGCGAAATTTTGACAACGGTGAAAGATTTATATTCAAAACTATATGAAAGGGATGATACATTTACTCCAGACATTACGACAGGTGCCAGTGTCAAAGTCCCTCCAATCCTCCCTACAGAAATTACATATGCAATTAAGTTCATGAAACGTGAAGAGCTCCAGGAGAAGATAGAATTACCGTGGACATTATACAAGAAGCAAGTGGATAAATTGAAACTACACTCGCCCAAGTTTCCACCAGATGTTTTAATGAAGGGAAGATCCCTGAGGATTGGAACAATGCTACAATGATCTTGCTGCATAAAAAAGGTGACATTGAGGATCTCAAGAACTACAGGCGCATCAGATTCCTATCAATGGTTTATGAAATCTTCACTAAGGTTCTTCACATCGCTTGAAGGTAACACTAGACATGGCCCAAAAAAAAGAACAAGCTGGATTCAGGAGTGACTACAGCACTATAGATCATATCCATGTACTGAGAGAACTAATTGAAAGAACAACAGAATATGAACTCCCATTATGCATGGCTTTTATTGACTATGAAAAGGCCTTCGATTTCGTGAAACCATCAGCTGTAACAATGGCTTTGAAATCCTGCGGTATTGAAGATGCATACATTGGCAACATTAATAACATCTATGAAAATGCAAGTGCAAAGGTTCGGATATTTGAGGATATAGCACAAATAAGAATTGGAAAGGGAGTGAGACAAGGTGACACCATATCTCCCAAGCTCTTTAACGCCACATTGCAAAATGTCTTTCAATCATTAAACGGGGAAAATAAAGGGATAAAGATTAATGGGGATTACTTAACTCCCCTTTGTTTTGCTGATGACGTAGTCATCTTCGCAAATTCCCCTTCAGAGCTTCAGAATATGATCCAAGAAGTTGCTGACAAGAGCAAAGAAGTGGGATTAAAAATGAACTTTCAGAAGGCAAAAGTGATGCACAATGCTTTTACAAGAAACGAAGATTTAGCGATTGATGGAGAAAAGCTTGAGATAACCGATACCTACATTTATCTTGGGCAGCAGATATCGAGTGAGGGTCACATTGATGAAGAAATTAATTGGCGTATGAAACTTGGATGGAGAGCTTTTGGAAGAAACAGTACAATTTTTAAGAGCAGTATGCCAGTATGTCTCAAAAGAAAAGTGTTTAATCAATGCTTTCTGTCAGTGCTTACGTATGGAGCAGAGACATGGACCTTAACTAAAAAAGACATACAAAGACTGCAGACAACTCAAACAGGAAGGAGAGATGCATGCTTTTTGTAACCAGGAAAGATAAGAAGAGGAACTTGTGGATAAGGAAAATGACAGGAGTGGACGACATCATGACCAGAGTGAAATCACTGAAATGGCAATGGGCTGTACATGTTGCCAGAAAAACGGACACTGATGGACAGCCGAAATTTTGGACTGGATTCCGAGGGACAGGAAAAGACCCAGAAGAAGACCCCATGGAAGACGGAAGGATGAAATTTGAAAGTATGCTGGAGTGACATGGAGGAGACAATCCCAAGACAGACAATTGTGGAAGGAATTGGGGAGACCTTCATCCAGCAGTGGATTGATAATGGTTGTTGATGATGATGATGATGAGAGAGATATAAACCACTAAGCACTTAATGACTGCCAAAACAGAACTGAAATCATCTTTCGGCTATGTCTCTTGCCTAATGACCTAAATTTTTCACGAAAATTACTTAATGCTGTGCAGATAGATATATGTACATATACACTATGTGGACAAAAAGATTGGAAAACAACCCCATGCAGGCGCAATGGTGTGCACTGCAGGAGACTCGTGGTCGATTAAGTATAAAAACGGCAACCGGAGTATGCTCAGATCAATCGCTGATAAAATGGCTAGCAGAAGAGAGCTCTCCGAGTTTAAAAAGGACTTTACTCAATTGGTTGCTCAATTGGAGGTATGAGCATAAGAAACATTGCTGGTGTCAGACAGGTCGCTAAATCAATTGTGACCTTTGTCATCAACAAATAAAAGAAGACGGGACATCGCAGGAATTCACCTCGCCCTAAGAGACCGACGAAACTTCAACCCAAGCACCAGAGGGTGCTGCGGGTGGAGATCTGAAAAACCCCGGCATAGCACATGAATTCCAGATGGCCGCAGATGTTATGGTTTCCACAAAGATACTTCAAAAAGAGTGCCATGCACTGAGGTATCATACCCGAGCTTCCGCCCTTAAACCTCTCATCACAAAGTCCAATAAAGCTACGTATCTACAATAGTGTCAACAGCATGAAAATTAGACATTGGAGCAATGGCGGCAGGTGTTATGGAGCGACGAATCCCGCTTCACATTATTCCGATCGGATCGACATATCTCGGTTTTGCGGTTTCCCGGAGAACGTCTGCTTCCGGAGTGTTGAGTGCCAACTGAGAAGTTATGGTAGGGGGCTGTTTCAGCTGGCACGGTATGGACTACACTGGTTGTTAATTCATGGTAACATAAACTCCGTGCTGTATAGAGATATCCTGTATAACTCAATGCTCCCACCGTTGTGGCAGTTCACGGACACAACGACTATTTCTTACAGGACGACAATGCCGCTTGTCATGTTTTAACGGCTACAGTGGAGTGGTATGAGAAAATCAGACGACTACAGTGGAGTGGTATGAGGAAAATCAGACGACTACTGTGGAGTGGTATGAGGAAAATGATGCCTTGTGGATGGACTGGCCTGCTCAGCGCCTGGACCTTAATCCCATTTAACAACTATGGGATGAAATTCAACGACGGGTGAGGTCTAGACCAACACGATCTTCACTTACAGAATTTTTCGATGTACTCAAGGTGGAATGGAGAATCATCCCTCTCTGCGTACTCCATGGACTTGTAGACATTTTACCTCGACGGGTTGTTGCTGTAATCTCTGCACATGGATGACCTAGCCGCTACTGATGTAAGTACAATAATATTTTTCTATTTACTTATAGTGTCCACTCACTTTTTTCCACGTAGTGCACATACATATGATCATTTACATGTAATATATTTTTTCTTCTCTTAGGAAAAAAGTTATAACCCTGGGTCATGTATTGCCTACTGCTGGTGGCTTTGAATTTGTGTCAAGTCCACATTATTTTGCTGAAATTGTTATGTATTTATCAGTAGGCATCATTATGCAGAGCCTCTCTTGGTGGCTGGTTTCTTCAGTTACTTTATCAACCCAGATTATATCAGGTCTTTTTAACCACAACTGGTACAAATGTAATTTTAAAAACTACCCTACCACCAGGAAAGCTGTCATTCCATATCTGATTTAGACCTGAAAATGTTTATATTTTTTTTAATTTGTTACTTCTGTTTTTGAATGATTGAAAAGCACCTGAACTGTATTATTTTTTTGAATTTGCAATAAATGCTTATATTTTTATGGTGTGGTGATTTCTTCCAATTGTCATTTTAAACTACATGTATTTTCCTGTCTGACGGTGTACCCCAATCCATGCATAGCAGTACTTTAGCTGGAAAAAAAACGGCGTACTGTTACCAGAAATCAAAGGAAATCATAATTTGTTTACCATCATCTTTTGTTTAATTTTGCCAGATATGTTTTTACGTAATTTTAAACATTTAGTTCCACCATAATATACCTTTCCCCTGACAGTAGTTTATTCTGGACTATTCATCTGGAATGTGATAACTGGAAGTCTCTCAAACCATTATTTCAGTGCCA
Organism: Macrothele yani; assembly: GCA_039090855.1. Taxonomy (NCBI): domain Eukaryota; kingdom Metazoa; phylum Arthropoda; class Arachnida; order Araneae; family Macrothelidae; genus Macrothele; species Macrothele yani. The sequence goes on along the minus strand of CM076995.1, from coordinate 133,242,180 downwards.
TTCTTTTACAGTTTCTCTCTCCAAACGTCTGATTTCAGACCAGCTTTGTAAAACAGCAATACCCCAATGTTTGTTGATTTTTAAATATATAATAGTAAAATGTAACATTTCTCTTACATATACTGGTTTCCATAAAATAAGCAACAAATGGAAAAATCGTGATTACTCAAAATGTATGTAACCGATTCGGATCAAATTTGGTGGTAAGCTTTATCAGACCAAATGCAACAAAAAACGTAAGGACATGTGATACAAAGTATTTACATTTTGTATGAGTGATGCAAATATCAAAATACAGAAATATAGGTATCAAGATGAAATAGGAAAAGGTACTTTAATACGGTGTGTGGTTACCCCAAACAGCAATGCAAGCCCGACAGCAATGTTCAATGCTGTTAATTATGTTGTCGAGCAGTTCCGTGAGTAGCTCCGTCCATGGCTCGAGCAAAGCAATGCGAAACGCCTGCAGGGTTTGGGGAGGGAGCTGAATACCAGCAATACGCCTCCTTAGAACATCCCAGACATGTTCAATGGGATTCAGATCGGGAGAGCGTGCTAGCTACTCCATGCGGACTATAGTCTCCTGTTCCAGGTACTGGTGCACGAAGCGAGCTGTGTGAGGGCGGGAGTTATCCGCCTGCAGCACGAATGTATTGCCCATTGCGGCCGCATACGGACGAGCAATAGGGTCCAGAATGTCGTCTCTATATCTCTGAGCATTTTGGTTTCCATGTGGTGACACATATGGGGTGGTACGGCTGCCTAATGATATGCCTGCTCAAACCAGAACACTACCACCACGCATAGAAAATTTGGCCTAGGGCCTCAAAAGTTTTAAATCCGGTACTGCTGGGAGCACTAGAAATGCAAATGCAGTTCCTCGACAATCACCCCTGTGAAAAGTGACGTGTTGTCCTGCCGTGTGGAAAGGTGAAATATATTTATTGCCTTACATTTTTTAATTTGCTGAAAAACACCAGTTGGAAATTATTATCTCTTGTGGATTTAAATTTTTAATAATATTTTTTGAATAAGATTGCCTAAAATATGATAAAAAGCCTCCAATGTTCTCTACGTAAACATCTTTTGTACGCTTCAGCTCTTTTGGAAAGATTATATAAATTATCACCCTACGTTTTTTTAATTTGGTAAAACACACCAGTTGGAAGCTAATCTGAATTATGGATTCAAAAATTTTAATCATATTTTGAATTGAATTGCCAGAAACGTGGCGAAAAACATGCGGAAACTTGCTCCGCTCCTCTGGACAGTGTATCAACAACGTTCATTGAACATTTCAAAGTTCGTCTCTCCTCGGAAGCTAGAAATACATAGCATTTGTGACCCCTGAAAGCTAATTCTTATGTGACGTGCAAGATTCTTTGGTTTAATAACCCAGTATGTCAGGTTTGTAAGCCCATGTGACATGGTTATCAAGTAAAACTGAGCCACTGTACAATATTAAGGTGTCAATGTGTTAACAGAACAATTTGAAATGGAAGGTGTGCTCATGCCAAAGTGTCACGTGGCCATGTAATTCTCATTTTATTCGATCACAGATGGGTGAAGTGAAAATCTGTGCTTGCTTACAGCATACAATCGTTGAATACAAGGTGCCAATGGGTTACAGCTTGGTGAAGTGAATTTTGTCAAATGTTGCTACACAATCGTTGAATACAAGGTGCCAATGGGTTACAGCTTGGTGAAGTGAATTTTGTCAAATGTTGCTACACAATCGTTGCATACAAGGTGTACGATTGAAAATAACTCAGAAAATTCTCAGATTGGCTATCGAGAGAAACATTCTACAGTCTCATTGGTAAAAGTTGCACTCATGTGGATCGACGTATTCCGTGCTAAGTGGGTCAAAACGTCACTTGATTACAAACAGTTTGTTGACATTCAGTTCATTAAAGCTAGCATTTGACTAAATCATAATTGCAGGAAGAAAAACAAAGCTTGTTTACTACTGTTTCAGTGACTATTCTGTGCTATGTTCTCCTTTTTGATCTTTTACAAGATAATTTGAAAAAATATTTATATAGTCATCTTTTCTTAGAAAAAAAAACTGTTCACACAGGTCTGTAGTCAAAGAAAAAAATAAGGTAAGGAAATGATTTTTGTATGCATGTATCAGTTAGAGGGAGTGATGTATTAATTGCTCATTTGCTTCATGAGAACATACAGTGTTTAATGAGGCATAGAAGTGCTTGGTTAGAAAATTAGATGAGATAAAGTGCTGTTTTTTTTTTGTTTTTTTTTTTTTTTGATTGGAGGGTTTTTTTTGTTTTTGTTTTTTTTGATTGGAGGTTTAACGACCACCATGAGCAACTCAATGGGCTATAAGCAGTCGCCCGTCCCTAATTTAGGGTCACTGGTTCCAGGGAAGGGAGAGAACCAGTGCCGTAAGACAAACACAACATCCATGCCTCACCGGGATTCGAACCCGGACCCCTTTTGGACGAATGATCAGAGGCCATCGCTTAGACCACTCGCCACCGGGGCGGTGATAAAGTGCTGTGTCATTATTTTAAATATGTAGGAGTAGCATTTGAAATTAGTTTATTGAGTGTGAATACGGCACTGCAATTAATAACAGATATAAAGGGTCTGAGGAAAAGCCATGATAGTTTTGTAAACATGAAATCTGTAGACCCTCTTTTTTATTTTATGCGATATTCATTTTTCATGAGCTCCTGGAGTGAAAATATTTTTCAATAAAACAATTTGAGGAACAAAATCGGGTGATTAAGGGTAATATGAAGGAACGATAATGCGGTATATTTAAATTCGCATTGCTGCAACTTCACGTACCAGGTGTTTGTTGTATATAGAGTTGTATTTTCTATTTCATAGCTGATTTTCATCGAAATTGAGAAATTGCTAATTACATTTTGATCTAGAAATTTGTTGGTTCGCATTTGCACCAGAATATTCTTTCTGTGCTATTTATAAGATATATTATGCGTTGATTCAAACACTGTATGTATCTTTCCAATAGCTATGTGTTTCCTACCAAATCCTCGCTGTTACAGATGGCACTGCTATCTCAATTGCTGCTCGTTACCCCCGAAGGGTCAAAGACCTTGGAGAGAATAGACTGGCAAACCTAGCCCTTCGAAGGCAACGAGCAGCAATTGAGACAGCAGCGCCATCTGTTACCGCGAGGAGTTTGTGAGAAATGCATAGCTATTAGAAAGGTACATGCAGTGTTTTATTCAACGCATAATATGTCGTATTAATAGTGCAGAAGGAATATTCGGGTGCGGATGAGAACCAACAAATTTCTTGATCAAAATTTAATTAGCAAGTTCTCAATGTCGATGAAAATCAGCTATGAAATAGAAAATACGCTGCTATATACCACGAACACCTGATACGTGAAGTTGCAGCAATGCGAGTTTGAATATACCGCATTATCGTTCCTTCATATTACCCTTAATTACCCGATTTTGTTTCTCAAGTTGTTTTATTGAAAAATATTTTTACCACATGTGCTCATGAAGAATGAATATCGCATAAAACAAAAAAGGGGGTCTACAGATATTATGTTTACAAAAATTTCACTGCTTTTCCTCAGACATGCAGAGCTCTTTATATCTATTATTAATTGCAGTGCCATATTCACACTTAATAGACTAATTTTAGAAGCTATTCCTACGTATAATTGGAACTAATAACACAGCACTTTATATCATCTAATTTTCTAACCAAGCACTTCTATGCCTCATTAAACACTGTATGTTCTTTTGAAGCAAATGAACAATTAATACATCACTCCCTCTAACTGATACATGCATACAAAAATCCTTTGCTCACCTTAATTTTTACCATTTCAATTTTTTTGTCACTTCGTTGGAAGTTTTGTAGCACTTCCTTCCTCTCCAAGCTGGACAGCATCAGTCGAAAGCGCCGGCTCTTGACTGAGTAATTTCTCATATCGAATTTATTTCTGAAAATGCTCTGATGGTTTAAAAACTTGTTTTACATAGGAATTTCATCCAAAAAAACTGCTGACCAAAAAAAAATGGTTTCTGAACAGTCTTTGTGTTCCTTTTTGCTCTTAACACTAGGGACATTATCTGTAGCTGAGATAGCTGTTTCCGTCAGCGACAACAGCAAGGAGCAATGGCGTCTAGTTCAGGCGTTTCCGTGGCGTCTAGTTCAGGCGTTTCCACCAAAAAACATTAATTTCTGACGTTATGAAAACGTGTTTTACATAGCAATTTTGTCCAAAAACTGCTGAGCAAAGAAAAATGAATTTAGAACAGTCCTTGTCTTACTTATTTGCTCTTAACACTAGGGACTATTTTTCGTAGAGGAGGTAGTTGTTTCTGCCAGCTATTCTGGTTGATACGAGGCTGTAGCTGCACCAAAAGTCTAATCTCTAGCGGCGTCTTCGTGTTTTGATCTTCGGCACTTGTGCCCGTTGCAAAGGAGACGGTTTACACCTGGCTACAGTGCCTAGAAGAATTAGTGTGACGTGCTCCCAAAGATGTCCCTCACGGTTCTGTGACCAATCGTCATGAAATGACAGAGGGCGCTGGCATCGGACGTTACGTTAGGATGCTTCATCGGCTTCATGCTATTCAATGGTGGGAAGTTTGTTTGCCAAGGATTTGCTGCTTTACGAAACTTCAAATTTTCGCAAAACAAAGGTTAGTGGAGGAAATCTTTTTGGCAGTATCTTTGCTAATTCGTTGTAGCTCGATCATAACAGTAATACACAAGGTAATTCAGCAGTTGATCACTAAAACGCAATAGGCTTATTAGGGTGTTAGTGTGCTAGTTTTATTCAACTGTGGATTGTTTATAACGAAATTTATTTCCGAAATTAGTAACTTTTTATTCGTGAAGATGTAAAAGTTGATCAAGTATTGGCTGTCACGCGTTAAACCTACTGTGTGGTTAAACTTAAGTGCAGTACTGAAATCGACTGCAACAGTTATAAGATCATAGGAAATAATGTCAGCTATGAAAGGACTGGGAAATTCTGCATTAGCAAATAATAAAAAACATAAAAACGGATAAGGCAAAGCAGCTGTTTTGTGCCAGGATGTAATACTGGCTATAAATCCTGCAAAAATAAAATATCACTCTTTGCTGTCCCCAAAATTCCTGATATGTTAGCAGCAAAGTCGCGGATAAGGCAATTCCCAGAGCTGATAAGAAACTTGATGAAAGTTGTGTTGTATGAGCCTTGCACTTTTGAATCTAAATTCATGGAGATGCATTGTTCGATTATTCAAGGTAAGGAAGTTCTAACATGTCGAGACAAACCATTACTCAAGCATGACGCCATACCTACTATTTTCCCAAATTTAAAAGACATTTAAAAGGCGAACGACTAATTTTTCCAATTTTTAAGGTGGGGGCATGCCCTACTGTGCCTTCCCCACATTACGCCTGTGTGTATGCTACATTAATAATTTCCTTATTTTTAAGGGTAAAAATAGTTTACAGGAACTGCATAAAATTATCCCACTTAGACAGACTCCATGAACACCCACTTTTGTTCTTTTTAATTACCTTATTAAACTTTTTACTTAAGGTGCAAAAGAATTTTCCTCTCTTCACTGCAAACCTAGTTGAATAGCAAATTTATTCACATAATTATTATAAGGTGAAGAAAAGTAAAGAAAAATTTTATTATTATTTTTCTTTAAAAGAATGTCATCATATACATTCAGTTTTTGTATATTTATTTCTGTCCAGTATGATTCATTTTGTTTATCGTATCACAGGCAAAGTTTTTTTAGGAATGATTTTTATAAATGGATTACAGTTAGTATATTATTAGAAAATAGACCAATTCTAAAAATAGTAATCGCATTTTTTGTATTCTATTTTCAACTCATTAAAAGGCTTCTTTTCGAAGCCAACTAAATGGAAAGTTTCAATATTTATTTTGATCCCATGTTCTTACCAAGAAATTCAGTCACTCATTGCTGAAAAATAAAGTACATTATTAAATAATTTATAAAATTTTTAGGTTACTGAATTTTAAGACATTATTGGAATGCAAATTATAAAGCCGATGTCTCATTGAGAAAATATTTCCCCCTTTTCTCCGGTAAGGTTTTGAGGGCAAAACATTTTCTTTTTTTTTTTAATTTTTACTTTATACTGTAAGTTGATGTTTCAGTGATTGTAAACTGCATATTGGTCTCCAGTATTTTTGCATAATGTAACCCATGTAATGATCTCTAAAACTTCCGAAATATCTAACATTAATGTTGACTTAACTTAAACTACGATACCCTCATTAATGAATCTTGAGCACCCCGTTTGTTCTTTTGGGGGGGTGAAAGAGGTGTGGCGATTATTTCGTATACACTTAAGTTACCTGCTTATAAAATATCGTTCAAGGAGTACACATAACACTGACGAGCTGGGTGTGTGTCATAGAAAGATGTGCGTTTTCGTCGTCCTTCCTCCCTGAAAAGCGACGTGACATCCGATGGCAGCGCCATCTACCGCTTTCATGATTGCGGGCAGCAAGTTTTTCTGCGAGCACGACGCACTAATTTTTCTAGGCACTGTAACCTGGCGATAAAGCGTCATCCTCGCCCCTGACTGGATTTCGGCGTGCCGCATAGATAAGTAAATTTTACGTAAAACTTTTTTTCAAAAATGATTTTGTTAAGGATTTATTTTTTTCATTTTACATCATTTTTTATTTCAAAAGGAATATACGTCATGTTTTTTTTTTTAATCTTTCGATCCTGATTTTGGCACCATAATCTACACGTTAACTCTGTTTACGCAGTGAGCTTTTGGAGGTTTTTCTCATGTTTTGGGCATTCATTATTCAAAAAATTTGATTAAAAATTTAAATTCATAGGAAAAAATAGTTTTCAACTGGTGTTTTTCAGCAAATTAAAAAAAATGGGAGCCAATAAATATATTTCATCTTTTCCACAGTGGAGGAACAGCATGTCGCTTTTCACAGAGGTGATTGTGGAGAAACTGTATTTGCATTTTTAGTGCTCCCATGCACAATTTAGAAATTCTAATGTCTCGAAACATACAGTTTTTGATATTTTTCAGTATCCCATGTTCGAGCATATGCTCAGGAACCAGGCCCTGATTTGCGGGAGGGCACACGGGGTGCACGTGCCCAGGGCCCTGATTTTGGGGGGCCCAAATTTTTGAATTAAATGTGTACCTAGTTAATGGGAATTTTTGTGTGTATATTTAAAATTTATTTTTTTACTTTTACATGCTCATGACTCATGTGTTTATAAATGTGGTACTTACATGCAGTGAGTTTGAGTTTCGAGTTTCACGTAAACACGTGGCCGTTAATGAGTTTCAGTGGTTTAATAACCTTCAGGTGGCCATTGAGAAGGAGGATCGCTCCCATTGATTCACGTGACCTTTTCTTGCTTCTCCTAACGCACTCGAACTCAACTGATCCTTCAACCAAGGAGGTTATATTACGGGAGACACCACTGGCTCTGCCACCATAGGTTACAGCTAGCCAATCTGTGGTAGTTGTGTACTGGTGGCGCAGTGGTCTAAGCGATGGCCTCTGATCATTCTCGAACGGTATGGGTTCGAATCCGGTGAGGCATGGATGTTGTGTTTGTCTTACGGCACTGGCTTTCTCTCCCTTCCTAGAACCAGTGACCCTAAATTAGGTGGAGCGACTGCTTATAGCCCATTGAGTTGCTCACGGTGGTCGTTAAACCTCCAATCAAAAAAATCTGTGGTGTGACGTCACAAGCAGGCAAAAACGAACTAAATTATACCGTTGATGAAACAGTAAGCTTGTGTATCATTGATAAAGATTATTGAATTACTCATTTTATCTGTTTATACGCTTAGAAGCTTTTATTCCATTGGTTTCAAGCAGCATCTCTTCTGCGGCTGCATCGTGCCTGCTCATGACGTCATTTGCAGCACAGACGGTGACTTATGGCGGCCAATGCTGCGTGGATAGGAGTGGTGTCTCCAATAATATAACCTCCTTGCCTTCAACTTCCTGCCCACGGCTTGTTGTTGTCGTAACTGTAACCGCGAACATGCTGGCTTGGTTGTATTTTTTTTTTTTTGATTGGAGGTTTAACGACCACTTTGTGAGCAACTCAATGGGCTATAGGGCAGTCGCCTGTCCCTAATTTAGGGTCACTGGTTCCAGGGAAGGGAGAGAGCCAGTGCCGTAAGACAAACACAACATCCATGCCTGACCGGGATTCGAACCCGGACCCCTTACGGACGAATGATCAGAGGCCAGCGCCTTAGACCACTGCGCCACCGGGGCGGCTGGTTGTATTTGGCGTTGCGTTTCTTGTTGTCTGATGGAATGTTGAATATATGTTAATTTTATATGTAATCAAAATTAGTTAGTTGTAACAATATATTTAAGTTGAAATATTTAACATTTAAATTATGTCAAAACGAACATATTTATCCGGCAATGCTAAAAGGAAAGCCAAACAATTGAAACTGAAGGAAGATGACCTGCAGCATGGTAGCATTTTTTTTTTGATTGGAGGTTTAACGACCACCGTGAGCAACTCAATGGGCTATAAGCAGTCGCCCGTCCCTAATTTAGGGTCACTGGTTCCAGGGAAGGGAGAGAGCCAGTGCCGTAAGACAAACACAACATCCATGCCTGACCGGGATTCGAACCCGGGACTTTTACGGACAAATGATCAGATGCCAGCGCCTTAGACCACTGCGCCACTGGGGCGGCATGGTAGCATTGAACGTTTTGCCATTAAAAAATTGGATATTTCACTTGGTCCCAAAAGTCCTACACATTCCTTTAATTTTACTACTGGTGAGTCTCTTGAGTGTAATTTGTCTTTGGAAGCCAGTAATCTAACTTCAGAATCATCTAACATCACAGATGCTCCTAATTTGGGAAATCTTTTGAATTCATCTAATGAAGAGAGCACCAGGGTTCCACAACGAATGCAGTGAATCCTGCCTTATGGGGAGAAATTGCAGAAGAAATGCGTGAATGCTTTTGAGCAATCCACCAGTCCAAGGTTTCAAGTTGCTGGCATTCACAGGGAAGGATATCTGTGGTAAAAAACGTTTCCTAACGGAAGGTAACTTTTTTCAGAATAAAAATATAATGAGAAGGTAAAACGCGACTTTGGCTTCTTTTATCCCCATTCAACTTTATGTTTACTATTCTGCTGGATATGCAAATTGTATTCTAGGAGCACTACAGCATTAGGATCCACAGGTTTTTTTGACTGGAAGCATGCAAGTGAACGTCTTACAGAGCATGAAAATTCACACATACACAGGCAAGCAGTATGTGACTATTCATCCCGCATGAATGCTTCTGCACGCATTGACTGTCAGATAGTTATGCAGTATCGGAATGAATCCAAGTACTGGCAAGATGTTTTGCATAGAGTTGTTGCAACAGTTAAGTATCTCTCAGTTCGTGGGTTGCCAATGTATGGTGATGATGAAACAATTGGAGCAGTTCAGAATGGAAATTTCCTGTGCTGCTTAGAATTAATTGCAGAATTTGATCCATTCTTAGCTCAACACTTGCGAAAATGCGGGAATCCAGGAAGTGGTAACACCAGCTACTTATCTTCAACATGTGTGGATGAATTTGTTGAATTAATGGCTGTACGTGTTTTTAATGCCATCACTGATGAAATAAAAAAAATGTCAAAATATTTTTCTGTCATAGTTGACTCTACTCCAGACATTACACACATAGATCAACTGGCTTTTTTTATAAGGTATGTCAACAAAGATTGTGAAGCAAAAGAACGGTTTTTGACATTTATTCCATTCCAATGACATACTGCAGAAAACATTACAAATACCATGTTATCTTTTCTACAGGAGTCTGGCCTGGATATTATGAATGTCAGAGGCCAAAAGCTACGACAATGCCAGCAACATGTCTGGGAAGTATTCTGGTGTTCAAACACACATTAGGGATATCAATCCACTAGCGGAATATGTGCCATGTTCTGCTCACACTTTAAATTTAGTTGGTGTGAATAGCATAGATAGTTGTGGTAAAGTTCTTTCTTTTTTTCACATTTTTGCAAAAACTCTATACTTTTTTCTGCATCAACTCTCCGTTGGAAGATGCTTCAGGAGAAAGTTCAGGAAGCACATGGAAATTCATCACTCACACTGAAGAGTCGGTCAGTTACCAGTTGGTGTGCAGATGCTGCAGCTACACGATCAGTCAGGGAAAATTGTCGTGAAATAGAGAAAGTTTTAGTATTTCTGTCAGAAAATGTAGATGATTCTCCACTGACAAGAGATGAAGCAAAATCACTGCTGAAGAAAATGCGAACAATGGAAATATCGATCAGCACAGTAGTTTGGGACACAATACTTCACAGATTGAACTGGGCAAATCAAACTTGCCAGAATCCAAAAGGAAATATTTCTGAAGTACCTAAAATTTTCCAGTCGTTAATTGAATTCATTCAATTCGTGAGGGAAAATTTTGAAGTCTATGAAGAGAAGCTAAAACATTAGTGTCTGAAAATGTGCAATACCATGGTCATGATTCCCGAAGAAAGAAAGTGCCCAAGAATAAACACCTAGATGAATATAACAGTGAACATATAGAACTCAGTGCAAGGGATATATTTAGAACTCGGGTTCATTATGTGCTTTGTGATGCTTTAGTCACTCAGCTTTCAAGCAGAAAAAGTGCTTATGAAAATATAATGAGAAAATTTGAATTTTTTACAAAATAATCAAGATCTGAAATTTTTGAAGGGGCAAAAGCATTGCAGGAATACTATAACAATGACCTTGACGACCAGTTTGCAGATGAGTTTTTGCAATTCCCTCCATCAATGATGGGGGAGCATGCAAACCATTCCCCAGATGCTGCAAACTTTGAAGGTAAACAATTTAGAAGCCACAATTCCGAACACTGAGACTGCACTTAGAATGTTCATGACATTACCGATTTCGAATCGTACAAGTGAGAGATCATTTTCTTTGCTGAAAAGACTTAAAAAAATCCCTTACGATCAACCATGCGACAAACGAAACTGGCATCATTAGCTCCTGCTGTCTTTGGAGAGTGATGTGACTCAGTCTTTAAATTATGATTCTCTGATACATGACTTTGCATTTAGGAAATGTAGAAGAAAAATATTCTAACCCAACTGTTTCGTCGTGATATAGGAGGTAAATTTTCAATTGTTTTTTATTCATTCCTAAAAATAAAGAATAGTAACCGAAAGTTATTACAAATAAAAAGATCTGGTGCTCAAACACAGCACTTTGTCATCGTATTGTCAGTTTTGTTTGACATTGGACAACATTCATATCATTATGTGCTCATTAGATTTGGTAAAAATTGGGTAAATGTGTAGTTAAGCGTGGTAAATATTTTGGTCGGAAAAGTTGTAAAATTTTTAAAAAGTGTGACGTACAGATTCTAAAATATGCAATTTAAGGAAATGGTGAAACAATTTCATCGTTAGAATGAATATTAAAGATGTTTACCGAAAAACTTGAACTTCAAGTATGACGAGTCAACAGACGCTGCGGGAAGCCTTAAACAACGTTGCGGCGTTGACATGAAGCTGTGCTCTGTTGAAAGGAAAGATCGCTGCAGCCAGGATATTAACGGGCGGAATAGTACAACAGGAACCGAGTACGCTGTTGTCAGGAAAGAGTGTAGGTGTTGCTACGCTACAGAAAATAGTTAATTTCGGTGTTAGTTCTTGACATCGCAATCGGACAGTTTCTTGGTTTTTTCGCATGGGATTCTTTGATGCTAAATGTATGAACTCATTTCTCCATGGAAGCTTTTTTTTTTATTTAGTAATTAAACTTTCACATTGAGGCTTGCCATCTAACTTCCGTTGGAGAGAATGCGACACCTACTCTAATGCTTTTCTAGAAACAAGAAAGGCATGTGCATACTTACTATTTCGTATCACGGAATTACATGCCAAAGAACGAAGACAATCTCTGCATGTTTCTTTAAAAATGAGACAGAAATTACAAACTACATGCTTTAGCATAGCAGTATATTCTGTTACTCTTTCCTGACAAGAGCGTACCTGATTCGTGTTGTACTCTTCTATCCATGAATTCCCCGCCGCATCAAATCTTCCTTTCAATTGCGGAGCAAAGCTTCAGGTCGTCGCCGCGGCGTGTGTTTACTCATTCTACTTGGACTACTTGGAGGTAAGTTTTTCGGTAAACATCTTTTAATATGCATTTTTTTTTAATTTTACAACTTTTCTGACCAAATAATTTAGGACGCTGAAGTACACATTTACCGACAATTGAACCGGTACTAGGTGTTCCCCTCAGCTTTTCAGATTATTAATATAAAGTTTTTTGGGGTTTTTTTTCTAACTCAGACTTTTCCCCATCAACACAAAATTTTATGTTTTGCAGTTTTCTGATATATTGATCATGATGTGCTGATTTGATCTTGGTAGAAACCGGGAAGCTGAAAGTAGGAGTTTCTATAGCATTTTTTTAATTTTTATCTCTATTTATGAGAAAGTCCAGACGTCACTCATGGATTATTTTTTCTTGTTTTAGTTCACATTTTTTGTAGGATGCATTGTTCTCATGTTCTAGACGCAAGAACATGAGAACAATGACATTGCAAGACCACAATATTCACTGAAATTAAGAGGTCCATCCATTTTGTCATAGATATATTATTATATAGTTAGAATCTATGGGGTCATTAACACCACAAACAACTGGTCAACCAGTTGTCCCAGCACAGCCATAGTTGTATAAAAGTAAAATGTATCTGCGTACACAGTTATTGAAACAGAAAACTCGCTGCAAACCCGCAAACCATGATAACAATAGAATAAGATAATTTAAGGAAAATTAATAAAACAAATTATTAGAACATTACAAATTCTAATGAGGACAAAATAAGTACATTCCAATTGAATGTGCAGCAATGTGTGCAAAATGGACTCTTATGGCAAAATATTAAAATATTGGACTACGAACCTCATAAAACAAGAGATTAATTAAAGAAAAGTTTTTATATCCAGAAAAACAGTTATATTAATGAACCTTCAAAAATTATAAATATCATTTTCAACGAGTTAATTCAAAAATACTGGACTTTACAAAATGCATAAGGAGATAATTTTTATTTAATTGGCAACTGAAAGAGGAACCTGGCAATAAAATTTAAATTATGTGTAAGCAAAACTTATTACAGTTCGTATACATTGAGAACAGGCCTTGGATAAAATCTAGAGGCCTGAATGTCTGTAAAAACAAAAGAACTCAGAAGATGTGAAAAATAATTAAGTTCTTCAGTTGAAATAGAATTAAGTATATTAATCTGAGTAAAACCTTTGAGTAAGTGTTTTAATTGCTGTAATAGGCCTAACATTTTTATTTTTAATCTACATGCCAAATCTATCTGCAAACCTGTTAATGACTTGCGGAAACTATCAGCGTACGCACGTACGCCTACATTCTGCTACTCTGCACACAGTGACTATTATTTGGTCGATAGAGAATAGCGAGGGGGGGGCTGAAATGTTTTGTGCCCTGGGCCTTGCAGGCTGTAGTAAATCGGGCCCTATCTAGAACAGCTTTCAGTCCTCGCTAATGGCGGAACATCCGGTTTTCAAAAACTGACGGAAGTAGCTACGCATTTGCCAGTCTATTCTCTCCAAGGTCTTTGCGGTTTGCATTGCGTTTGCCAGTCTATTCTCTCCAAGGTCTTTGCGGTTTGCATTGCGTTTGCCAGTCTATTCTCCTAATCAGATGCTAGTGGAGTCAATACCCCATGTTTCGTTGCCATTAACAAAAACCTGTTGTACCAAGCCAGTTTACATAGATATGACTTGCATATTCATAGGCTCCCTTCCTGAAACTGCGCAGCCCCTGTAGCATTTATTTGTCACCAGATGGCGGTACCTTTCATCGTATCATATTGTGTACTTGTAGCTAACGGTTGATCTATGTCCGAGGCGATAAAACAAAAAACAAAACCAATTGGACCTAACTACACTAACTTATCAATTGTTATATGTATTTGTGCTTTCGGCAAAAGCATGTACGCTTCAAATTTACTACGAGACGAATTTTCTATTTGAGTTACGGTAGAAAGGTGGTAGTGTTTACAATTGTGTCGTGAAGCACAGGATGTTTCTTTTTTTCCTCAGTTCCGTTTCTATTTTTGAAAGTAGGGTAAAGCTATTTGAAAATTAATATAGCCGCCCCGGTGGCGCAGTGGTCTAAGCGATTGCCTCTGATCATTCGTCTGAAAGGGGTCCGGGGTTCGAATCCCGGTGAGGCATGGATGTTGTGTTTGTCTTACGGCCCTGGCTCTCTCCCTTCCTCTGGAACCAGTGACCCTAAATTAGGGACGAGCGACTGCTTATAGCCCATTGAGTTGCTCACGGTGGTCGTTAAACCTCCAATCAAAAAAAAAAAAAAAGAAAAATTAATATAACAAAAACCTCAAGTCAACGCGGACTTCAGGACACTTTCCGAGGAAATTCCTTGGAACATACATCACATAAGGCTTTTCGGTAAATGTGAAGATTAGCGTCCTAAACTGTTTCGTCGGAAAAATGTTAGTACCTGGGAAATGTGCGGCGTACAGATTTTAGAGTATGTAAATTAACGGCAAATGGTGCAGAAATTTTATATTTTAAATGTCTTTTAAAGATTTGCGTCGTACTATTTACCTGTAAGTGCGATGCTGTGAAGAGGCGCTGCGGTAGGTATAACGTATTGCTACCGAAGTACAATGTCAACCTTTGCTCTGTTAAGAGGAAGATTGCCGCCCCAGTGGCGCAGTGTTCTAAGCGATGGCCTCTGATCATTCGTCCGAAAGGGGTACGGGTTCTTTGAATCCCGGTGAGGCATGGATGTTGTGTTTGTCTTACAGCACTGGCTCTCTCCCTTCCCTGAAACCAGTGACCCTAAATTTGGGACGGGGGACTGCTTATAGCCCATTGAGTTGCTCACGGTGGTCGTTAAACCTTCAATCCAAAATAAAAGGAAGACTCGCAGCGGCGTGTAATTCACTCGCGGATGGCTACAAGTACCGCCGCGTACGTTCTTGCCGTGGGAGCGAAGCATCATGTACTCATCATCATCATCATCATTGTCAACCATTATCAATCCACTGCTGGACGAAGGTCTCCCCAAGTTTCCTCCACAACGGTCTATCTTGTGCCAGTCTCCTCCATGTCACTCCCGCATATTTACGAATTTCATCCACCCATCTCCCATGTGGTCTTTTTCTGGGTCTTTTCCCTGTCCCTTTGGAATCTAATCTAAAATTTCGGTTGTCCATCTATGGTCTGTCCTTCTGGCAGTATGTCCAGCCCATTGCCATTTCAGTGATTTAACTCTGATCATGATGTCTTCCACTCTCGTCATTTATCGGATCCACGAGTTCCTCTTCTTATCTCTCCTGGTTATACCAAGCATGCACCTCTCCATGATGCTTTGAGTTGTCTGCAGCCTTTGCATGTCTCTTTTAGTTAAGGTCCACGTCTCTGCACCATACGTAAGCACTGGAAGGATGCATTGATCAAACACTTTTCTTTAAGACATAATGGCATATTGCTCTTGAAAATTATGCTGTTTCTTCCAAAAGCTCTCCAGGCAAGTTTTGTACGCCGATTAATTTCTTCATCAATGTGACCCTCACTTGATATCTGCTGTCCAAGATAAACATACGTATCTGTTATCTCCAATTTTTTCTCCATCAATCGATAAATCTTCATTTCTTGTAAAAGCATTGAACATCACTTTTGTCTTCTGAAAGTTCATTTTTAATCCCACTTCTTTACTCTTGTCAGCAAGTTCCTGGATCATACCCAGCAGCTCTGATGGGGTAGTTGCAAAAATGACTACGTCATCAGCAAAACGAAGGTGGGTTAGATAATCTCCATTAATCTTTATCCCTTTGTTTTCCCAGTTCAGTGATTGAAAGACATTTTCCACTGTGGCATTAAAGGCTTCGGAGATATGGTGTCACCTTGTCTCACTCCCTTTCCAATTTTTATGTGTGTTGTATTTTCAAACAGCCGAATCTTTGTACTTGCATTTTCATAGATGTTATTAATAATATTAATGTATGTATCTTCAATACTGCAGGATTTCAGAGCCAACGTGGTAACTGCTGATGGTTTCACCGAATCAAAGGCTTTTTCATAATCGATAAAGCCATGCACAATGGAAGTTCATATTCCCTCGCTCTTTCAATTAGTTCTCTCAGTACGTGGATATGATCTATTGTGCTGTAGCCACTCCTGAATCCAGTGTTGTTCTCTCGGTTGAGCCATGTCCAGTGTTACCTTCAAGCGGTGTGAAAGAACTTTAGTGAAGATTTTATAAACCACTGATAGGAGGCTGATAGGTCTGTAGTTCCTGAGATCCTCAATGTCACCTTTTTATGTAGCAGGATCATTGTAGTATTGTTCCAATCCTCAGGAATCTTCCCTTCATTAAGGCATCGAGTGAAAATTTGGGCGAGTACTGTTTCAATTTCTCCACTTGCTTCTTGTATGATGTCTATAGTAATTTCATCTTCTCCAGGAGCTTTCCCCTCTGCTTCATGTTCTTGATTGCATGAGCAACTTCTGCTGGGAGAACTGGAAGAACTCTGGTACCTTTCATGATGTCTGGAGTACATGTATCATCCCTTTCATATAATTTGGAGTAGAAATCTTTCACTCTTGTCAAAATTTCGCCTCCATTTCTTGTTATAGAACCATCTTCTTTTCTCAGAGCCATAATCTGTTTTCTTCCCTTACTGAGATGTCCCTTTGCTATCTTAAGGCTTTGGTTGTTTTCAATTGCTTTCCTCACTAGCTCACAGTTGAATTTCCTTACGTGTTCAGTGATACATTTTCGTGCTGTCTTGCATAGCTCTATATATTCCCCTTTGGAAGTCACATCTTCTTCAGTTATCCTCATCTCCCTTCTTTTTTTGCATCAACATTTTGGTTTTTCCTGATAATTTATTCACATGCAACTTGTTCTTAGGACCCAGCTAATTTTGTTGCTGTTTCCATAAGAGCTTTGGTTACTTTTCTGTTAACTTCGAAATATCCACTTCTTCCGATGTTAGGCCTTCTAAAGCAGAGAATCTGTTCTTCAGTTCCAACTTGAAAGTATTATGGTGTTTTTTAAGGTTGGTTATGTCAATACATTTTGTTTGTCTTATGAGCTTGCCACGTTCCAGTTTAGTGTTGAGGTGCATCTTACATCTCACCAATCTATGGTCACTACCTGTGTTGAACTTGTTCAGCACACTGCAGTCTTCGATGACGAATTTTTTGTTACACATAATAAAATCAATTTCACTTGTCGTCCCAATTGGATGTCTCCATGTCCATTTCCTGTGTGGCTTTTTCTGAAAAAGGAGTTCAAGATGAAAAATCCTTCTGCCTCTGCAAACTCAACGAGAGTATTTCCACGCTGGTTTCTGTTGCCGTGACCGAATTTACCTACTGAAGTTTCATTTCTGTTGCCGGTGCCCTATTTTTGCATTGAAATCTCCCATAATTATCTTCAAGTGCTGCTTACCTTTATTATTTTCTAGATGACGAATTTCCTCATAAAATTCTTCAATTCTTTCTTCAGGATGACTTGTGGTGGGTGCATAAGTTTGAATAATCTGAGCCTGGTATCTTCTCGAGAGTTGGATAATGAGTCATGCAGCTCTGTCAGAGGAACTTTCAACTTCTACCACTTTATCCTTCAGTTTCTTGCCCATTATAAATCCAACACCACTAGTTCTGCCAGTATCTGTCCCACGATAATAGAAGAGATGTTCACTTTTCAGTTCAATGAGATCTTCTCCTTTTCTCCTTACCTCACTTAGCCCGACGATGTCCCACTTGATCCTTTGTAGTTCCTCTTCCAATTCAAGGAACCTTGAATCAGAAGATAGGGAGCGTCCGTTATATGTAGCCAAGGTCAGCATCAAATGGCAGCCTAGTCCGGTTCTCCGGGGATTCTTAGCACCCTCTGCCTTCATGTCGCACTGGCCGCTGCCTTGGCCAGGTACATTCCAGCTGCCGGAGAGTGAGGGCCAAGATTTAAGTTGTAGAGTCATTTTGGAGGTGTTTGGCCATAACTTACCACGCTGGCCAAGCGGGTTGGTGAGTGTGGGATAGCATTTCCTCTGATCCCGATGGTATAGTTATACCGCTATTGGCGGTCGTCAGAGCCCCTTTAGTGGGAACAGGATGCACCACGAGAAGGCGAGGTTGACATTTGTCAAGGAGAGGCTGTGATGTTACGCATCACCTGACCTTACATCCCTGTACTCATACGCTATAGAATATAGTTTGTGCATGTTTTGTCATTGTTTTTAAAGCAGATGTTGAGAAATGTTTCTTTCTTTCACATGATTCCAAATAGAAAGTACAAATATGCCTTTTTATGTTGTACAGGAAACTGGGGAAGTATAACTTTCGGTTCTGCTTTCAACGGCTTCCATTCGTAGCTGATTTGCTGTGCCATTGTACTTTTAAGTATTAACATGAGTGTTAATACTTTCTTTACAGGCCAGTTTCTATCTTACTGATACGTGTGTTTTGCAAATCAAAGAGGTTTTTACCGGTTTTTCCTGCCAACAACGTACAGGATACAACAAAATAAAGGGTGGATAATCTGGACCTCATTTTTGTAGGGTATCACTACAACATTTATCGCTCTCCTGCCAACCATAAAGGAAGGATCTATAGAGTGGAAACAGACACAGGAGCCCATGGAAATTCCTCACATAGAAAGTGGCGCCCCCACAGACCTAAAACAGAAGCAAAATGTGACGTGCCCCGTGACGTCGGCAATAGTTGCTACGGCAACCCAGCGCTCGGTGATGATCAGATGAACAACCGACACGTAAAAACCCAAAAGTTATGAATTCTGTAAGGAAAAGTATACGATCAGTAAGTAATAAGCAAAATTATACCACTTATTAGAACGCTAGAGGAATTGAAAACCAAAAAGAATTTTAAAATTAATAAAGTATTGCGTGTATTCGTCTTAAACACTGCCGGATAGCAAGCCAAAGTCAAAGTAAAAACATTCGTTCGGACAAAAATCACGTGGTTCTTGGGTGTTCCCTGAGAAACCAGCTGTCAATCAACTGTAGTTCTATTTTAGGTCGCTGGTGCGCTGCAGTCGACTTCATGACGTCATGAGTTTTAGCTTTATACAGCCAGTGTCTTCTCTATATATCCTTTCTTTATGCTGCCAACAACGTAACTGCTTTCTCTTGTACTCTTTTGCCGGCCATTTCGGTACAGCAATCAACTTCCTTTTGACGGAGCAAAGCTTGACATCGTCGCGGTAGCGATGCGTTAGGCCTACCGCAGCGTCTCTTCACAGCATCACATTTACAGGTAAATATTACGACCAAAATCTTTAAAACACATTTAAAACAAGAAATTTCTGCATCATTTGCCATTATTTTCCATACTCTAAAATCTGTACGTCGCACTTTTTCCAGGTACTAACATTTTTTGGGACGAAATAATTTCGGACGCTAATCTACACATTTACTGGTTTTTCACCTGAATGAATAAGTATATGCCTTGAAAGATGACTTTTCCGAGCAAATTGCTTACAGCATACACCACATTGATGAGGCTTTTCACCTATGCAAGGGCGCCCATAATACAGGGGAGTGGAGGAAGGGGGCTCGAGCGGGGCCGTCGAGATCTCGTTTCTTACCGGGTCCAAGCACAGACAGAAATCTTGGTTTGTTACGTCACACAAAGGATCCTACTTGCAGCGTTTTTTGCTGAAGGTTTGTGTATGTTGTAGTGGTTAATTTTTGCTTCTAGTTCGAACTTATATTAGGACAAATTTTCACTTCAGTAAGGTAAGTAGCATGTATGACACTGTTCTGCACATTGCTTTTAATCAAGTATCACTTAAAATTGCTTCGCGATTTGAAATTAGTGTGTGGGTTCCCGGAGTTTCCAATCCTCGCAAATGCTTGTCTAAAATTTCATGTTTTGATACACATATTTAACAAAGTAGTGAACATTTTAAGGTCATCAATTACTTTGCTATGACATAATTAAGTTGTCAGTCATATACATTTCACTTACGGAACCAAATTTTTTATTTTTGTTTGGTTCATTCCTTTTCTGTAACAGGTAGATATATTCCAGGACTAAGCATTTTCCCATGCGTGACTATCTTTGAATAATCTGTTGTTTTTTATACTGTGCTTTGTTCTTCTTTTCCTCTTTCTTTGGAGGGAACAGAAGAGTTGTGGTGTACCAAGTTGTAAATCTAAGTATAACACAGATAAAACTTGCACATCAGCAGTTTCCCCTCGCCCCCCCAAAATCATAGACAATGCAGATTTTAGCCCCAGTGCTACTATTATAATACATATTATGATAGTAGCACTTCAATATTAATTACTAGGCCTAGGGCCAATGAATTAAATAACTAGTGCCTAAGTAAAAGTGCAATATGATTAACTTCAGTTCACACATAAACGTTATGAATATGACAGAAAAACTGTTAAAAAGGCCTAGGCCAAGGGACTATGAAACAATATTTAGTGCTTAGGTAAAAGTGGAATATTATTAACTTGAGTTGATATGTAAACGTTATGAATATGGCATCCGTGTAATAAAAACTACTAACCAGGCCTAGGCCTGTGTCCTCTAAATTGATATTTAGTGCCTAAGTAAAAACACAATACTCATAATTAACCTGACATCGTATGTAAACTTTATGAATATGACATCGGTAGAGAAAAAGTGTTTAAAATGCCTAGGTCCAGGGCCTATTTATTGATGTTTAGTGCCTAAGTAAAAGCGCAATACTATTAACCTGACTTGGCACATAAACTTTATGAATATGACATCGGTAAAATAAAAAGTATTAAAAAGGCCTAGGGTTTATGAATTAATACTTGGTGGCTAAGTAAAACCGCAATGCTATTAACTTGAGTTGATAAATAAACGTTATGAATATGGAGTTGACAGATTAAAAACCGTCAAAAAGGCCTAGGGTCTGTAAATTAATATTTTGTGCCTAAGTAAGAGCGCAATATTATTAACTTTATTTGATGTGTAAATGTTGTGAATGACATCGGTGGAAAAAAACAAATAAAAAGGCTTAGGACTAGGCCTATGAATTAATATTTTGTGCCTAAGTAAATACCCAATATTATTAATTTGATTTGCTGTGTAAACGTTGTGAATATGACATTGGTTAAATAAGACTAGTAAAAGGGCCTAGGCCCTTGAATTAATATTTGGTGTCTAAGTAAAGGCACATTATTATTAACTTGATTTGACATGTAAACACTGTCAATATTACGTTGGTAGAATAAAGAAGTTAGCCGCCCCGGTGGCGCAGTGGTCTAAGCGATGGCCTCAGATCATTCTTCTGAAAGGGGTCCGGGTTCGAATTCCGGTGAGGCATGGATGTTGTGTTTTTCTTACGGCACTGGCTCTCTCCCTTCCCTGGAACCAGTGACCCTAAATTAGGGACGGGCGACTGCTTATAGCCCACTGAGTTGCTCACAGTGGTCGTTAAACCTCCAATAAAAAATAAATAAAGAAAGAAAGAAGTTAAAAAGGCCTAGGGCCTATAAATTAATATTTAGTGCCTAAGCAAAAGTGCAATGCTATTGATTTTATTTGATACGTAGACGTTATGAATATGAAGTCGGTCCGCCCCGGTGGCGCAGTGGTCTGAGGCGTTGGCCTCTGATCATTCGTCCGTAAAGGGTCCGGGTTCGAATCCTGGTCAGGCATGGATGTTGTGTTTGTCTTACGGCACTGGCTCTCTCCCTTCCCTGGAACCAGTGACCCTAAATTAGGGACGGGCGACTGCTTATAGCCCGTTGAGTTGCTCACGGTGGTCGTTAAACCTCCAATCAAAAAACAAAAAAAATATGAAGTCGGCGGATTAAAAGCTGTTAAAGGCCCTATGAATTAAGTAAAAGAAAAGTATTACAAACTTGACATGTTATGTAAATATTTAGTGCCTAACAACAAGTGCAGCGTTATTAAAAAATCCCACCTTATCGTCCTTTTCTGAATAGAGCACGAGTCATGTGTAATTCTGTTGTTTCGTCAAACACTGTAGTTTTAAGAAATGTACGGCGATCTTTATACCCCCTCCCCTCCAGTTGAACTTTTGTGGCCAGTCACCCTAAACTGGTATGAGCCGGCGTGAAAATTCAGACAAACATAAGAGCTCCTTTCTCGTCGTTAGGCACCCTGGAAAACTGCCACACATTCAAAGTGTTCCTCAGAGGAATAGTACTTTGTGCCCGACCCCTTAATGAAAAACGTGTGGCAGTTTGCCTATGTGGCGGTTTTCCGGCAACCCCACCCCACACTAGGTAAATAATGAAAGTATGCCCCCCCCTTCCCAACATTCAAACAGTATGTCAAATCGACTTATTAGTATGCCCATGATGACAATCAAAATGCCCATCTCAGACTTTTTTTTCCTGGCCTTTTTTCCCTCGGACTTTATTTATTCAGACTTTTTTTCCGCATTTATAAACAGTCTCAGATTTTTTTCCTTCTGACTTTTTTACCTAGATTCGAGTACACTACATATCTTGTAGTGTGGATTTCAACAGTTTATTTTTCCAACTTTTGTATCAGACATACTGATAAAAAAACAGTGATGTACTTACACTACTGTACCACATCCTATGTACTTGAAAAACAAAGTAGATCTCGAAAATCACAATAAGATTGTTAGTCTGCTAACGGAAAAAATATACATTACCCCAGAGCTCGAAAATTGTGTCTAACATGCCTGTGGCATGTATTTTCGCTCCTACGTGCCTGATCGGGCATGTAAAAGATCTAGCTCTGTACATGTTAAAAAGAAATAATGGTTTGTTTTTTTATTTCCCAGTCAATTGTTCTACTACTCAGATGCTTCCGCCCTCTACTTTGTTTAATAAAATTAATGTGGTGTGTTTTGCGAGATTAAAAGTCAAAATAGATTACTTTGAAAACTAAATTTTACATAATATGATTGTCTGATATCTCAAAAGAAACTCATGTAATAATCTTTCAAACTGCCCCATTATAAGCTCAGTTGAGTAATTAGGTTGATAGTTATTGTCATTTGTGATAGGCTCATAGACATAAAAAATGCCTCTTGTAAACCTCAGGCTTGTGATGGGCACAAAAATGCCACAGGTTTGTGATAGGCATCATAGACACAAAAATGCCTTTTTTTGTAAGCAAAATCCTATAACTACAGAAGGAAAATGTTACATTTAAAAAAAAAAAAAAATTTAATGTAGCAATTTTCAAAAATGTTACATTTTGAACTGATTTAACTTTGAGTGACCTATAGTTATCACATATTTCACTGCTGGGCAATTTATGATATACAATAAAGTTATTTTGTTTTGTATATTTTTTCTGAAATTATTATAAAAAATAGCACATGTATAATGGGGGGGGGGGGCATGTATTTTACTAGACACCTTTCTCGACTCTTGACTAGGGATGGTACAATTTTGAAAAATTTATAGTCCTGCATTGCACCTTTTCAGTTTCCAAGAAAGCCATCTTGCAGGTTTGTCTGTAGATTCAAAGGCAACAGCTCTATCACAATTCAGACTTTAATTATTTTTTCACTGTTGTCAAAGAATAAAAATGTCATGACCTTGGTTCTGATAAGAAATATGATAGCTGAAGCCCTGTATGCATCTACCATGCAGGTCTTATACATTCTAGCAGACTGAGGTTATACAGTTTTATGATTAATTTCGAAAACAGAATCTATCATAACGTGTTTGAAATTATGTGTGGTGACCAATTGAAACCATACATAAACACTCTCATTTAGCTTAGAATTTTCTTTGGCTTTTTTATACTGTTCATTTGGTATAAGCTGTACGAAGTAATTGGCTGAACCAAACATCCACAAATCAAACCTTATGTTACTCATGTTCTACTGACCATGGAGAATTGCGTTGTGCAAGCTCGCAACCTTTAAAGCAAATTTGTGAGAGTGAAATGAATCGTGAAAAAAGCCCCATGACTTTAACAAAAAGTTTTGTACCCAACATCAACTGAACAAAATGTTGCACCTGCACTAAATCTCTTTCATGAAAGTAACAGTGCAACTTTTGAGGTAAATAATAAAAAGCTAAATAGTGAAGGTACAGGCACGAATGAACTCATTTTATTCTAAAATGCTGTGGATGATAAATGTGGAACATTCACATCGAGGCATGTGAAATCTGAATAAATTTTGCCAACCTATTTAAGTTTCATCAGATGACAAAGTTGCATTTTTGTGTAATTTCAGCACCTGGCTCAGTGCATGCGGCCATTTAAGTGAATTAAATGCCTCGCAGAAATATGCTTTAAATCTTCCAACCAAAGAGAGACTTGTGTAAAGAGACTCATTTTGCTCTTAAATTCACAGGAAGTACAAACATTTTAAAATACCTACATTGTTCTATGAAGCTTTCAATACATATGGTAAAATAACAAAGGCTACATTTTTTACTTTAATCTAGTATATTGCTGGTTATGTAGCCCATAAGGTAAGCCAAAACATAAAATGTTCTCTTTGCAGACTAATGTTAGCATGTGATAGAAATTTAGAACATGAAAGCTCAAATTAGGAGGTTTGTCAGTACATACAGCTTATTGACAGAGGTTTACTAAAATAACCCCAATAATTCACTGTATATATTGTAATACATTCCTTTAGAAGTTTTCAGCAATTGATAAGCAAAACTATGAAGCAAAATTTCAGGCAAGAAAGTTGGAGGCAATTAGTTGCTCAGTTAGCTTTTGAAAAATTAAATTTTGTTGATGAACTTCCAAGGGGAAAATATAGTTGTGGAACTGACAGTGCAATGTTAGTAAAAACACATGTCTTTCTGTTGTAACTACCTCATATTTTTCTGAATAACTATGGTAAGATGTATTGAATGTCAGGCGGAAGCCAACAAAAAGCAAAAGAAAACTATCAACCATAAATTCCTTGTTAGATTGCTTAATATCTGATAATCCTGTGGTTGGTGCGTTCTGACGTGTTCATTTCAATTGTCTGAAAATTAATTTTTTCAGTGTGATATTAAATTTACACCTGCTTGTGGGGAAATGTGAGTCTGTAAATAAACATTTGATCTGCAGTAGAGAAATTTCAATAAAATCCTTGTCATGCTGAAATATTTTTGGCATATTTATGGGCAAAACCTACTGCAGCATGAAAGTGCTTCCGTAAAATAATATATATATAAGGTTTAAAAACATAGACCTAAGTCATTGCACGATTCAATTTCGTGTAAAAATATCCTCAAGTGCTATACTGAACTATATTTATTTACATGAGGTTAAAAGCTATATACAATAGATTAAAACACAAGATCTTTCGCAGTAGCAGCTACTGCATCATTGGGTGACAGATAGCATACGGAACCAGAGTTCTTAAATAGTTTTAAAACTATTTAGTTTTATTTAGTTAGTTTTATTATTTTTTAACTATTTAGTTTTATTTAGTTTTAAAACTATTTAAGAACTCTGGTTTCATATGCTATGTGTCACCCGATGATGCGGTAGCTGCTACTGTGAAAGATCTTGTGTTTTAATCTATTGTATATAGCTTTTAACCTCATGTAAATAAATACAGTTCAGTATAGCACTTGAGGATATTTTTACATGAAATTGGATCGTGCAATGACTTAGGTCTATATTTTTATACATTATGCATAGCACGAAATGATGTTATAGTGATATATAAGGTTTGCAAAGAAACTGCATAAAATTGGTACCGGGGAAGTTTTTATCTAATATATTATTTTTTTCTAGAAATATACACTGACGGGGAAAAAAAATCCCAACACCAAGAAGGGGTTGTGTTAGAAAAATGACAGTTGGTAGGTGGTGAGAGTATATCTGTAAGATGACGTCTATGCAAATTTCACGCTCGCCACATACGCGTGGCGCTAGTAGCGTCCCTTGGAACATGCAAAGCAGGTTTGCTGTAAATACGCGCTGTAACATTTGTGAGCGTTAGTTATCGTTGAGATTCGACGTAGTGTGTTGATGTTAGTCAAGAATGCCTTTAAGAAGACGAAGAAGCCATTATCAACAGCTCACGCAGTTTGAACGAGGTCGTGTAATAGGGCTACGAGAAGGTGGATTTTCTTTCCACAATATTGCAGAACGACTTGGCAGGAATGTAGCCACCGTGCATGATTGTTGGCAGCGGTGGTCAAGGGAAGGTACTGCCTCAAGAAGACCGGGTTCCGGCCGGCCACGTGGCACTACTGAGAGGAAAGACCAACGTGTACGGCGTATGGCCGTGGCGCATCATACTGTGTCTGCGGCAGCAATTCGAGCTGCAGTTGCCACCACAGTGACACAACGAACTGTTACAAATCGGTTACTTGAAGGACAGCTCCGAGCCAGATGCCCTGTAGCGTGCATTCCACTTACTCCAAACCACTGCCGTTTGCGACGTCAATGGTGTCAAGCAAGAGCTCATTGGAGGACGGAGTGGAGATCTGTTGTGTTTTCTGATGAAAGCCGGTTCTGCCTGGGTGCCAGTGATGGCCGTGTGTTGGTTAGAAGGAGGCCAGGTGAGCGCCTGCAACCAACCTGTCTGCGATCGAGGCACACTGGACCTACACCTGGAGTTATTGTCTGGGGAGCAATTTCCTATGACAGCAGGAGCACTCTCGTGGTTATCCCACGCACCCTGATGGCACAGTTGTACGTCGGTCTGGTGATTCAACCTGTTGTGCTGCCATTCATGAACAGCATTCCAAGGGGTGTTTTCCAACAGGATAACGCTCGCCCGCATACCGCTGTTGTAACCCAACATGCTCTACAGAGTGTAGACATGTTGCCATGGCCTGCTAGATCACCAGATCTTTCACCAATCGAGCACGTATGGGACATCATTGGACGACAACTCCAGTGTCGCCCCCAACCAGCATTAACCGTCCCTGTATTGACCGACCAAGTGCAACAGGCATGGAACTCCATCCCACAAACTGACATCCAGCACCTGTAAGACACAATGCATGAACGTTTGCGTGCTTGCATTCGACATTCTGGCGGTTACACCAGTTATTAATGTACCAGCATTTCACATTTAAAATGGCTCTTCTCGCGCTTACATTAACCTGTGATCTTGAAACCTTAATCGATTAAATATGTTACCTATACAAATGTATTGCCGCCATTTCATTCCTCTACAACTATTTTTTCGTGGTGTTGGGATTTTTTTCCGTCAGTGTATATATCTAAATTTGTGTGCAGTTTGTGAACAGTATGTGTTTACATCAGTACAGTATGGTTTCAAGTAATTTAAAAGCAACTGAAATTGTCAACCTAGTGATGTGTGCAAAAAATGTGTAGATAAAACAAGAAAATTTATTATGTTTGTCATATTCTGTATGTGTTTATTAAACTCTTGCAGTGCGTGTGATTCCAAATACTTTGCTTTTATCTTCAGTGTGGTTTTAATCTTTTTAACAGCTGCTAAAACTTTACTGACAATCTGTGCAAAAATTAGTGCTCAACTGAAGTATCATAAATGTTAATTTCTTAGCAGGCACAAAAAAATTCTCAAAAAATGGTTGAGTGAAAGATAAGTCTATTAGCAAGAAAACTTAGACCACTTTGTTAAAACAAAGCAAGGAATTCGAAGCCATTAGAATTGTTTTTGCACCCAACTTATGTGTAGCATACTTAGTAATGCATATTATTTCTGTGGGAAATTTTCAGATAATAGAGATAATTACGAAAGTTAGGTATTTAAAAGGTTGTTATATGCATAACTTCTCCAGTTTTGCTTACTGAATATCAATTTATGCTTGCCATATGGTATAAATCTTGCACATTAAAACCTTTTTTTTTCTTAAGTGCAGTTCATGTGTAATGATTCAAATATTGCTTACATACACATGCATATTCCAATAAATAATACTTGCACAGTTATACCAACAACATATGTATTATAAATGGCTTGCAGGCATTTCCATACAGAAGGCATGCAGTTTGTAATCAAGCAATGTTTTAATCTTACATTGCTTGTATGTACCAAGCATTATTTTTGACAATATTACCATATCTCATCACATTAGTATAGCTTTGTTCAATTAAAACAATTGAGGCAAAAGTATGCATCCGACTTAAAATAAGATTTTTTTTTTTTTTCATAAATAAAGTAGAAGCTCAGTTAATCCATTGCAAACTGCTATAGGTCACAGGCTTGTGCAGCAGTTGTTGAAAAAATTTTACATCAAAAACCATCCTCAATTTTACAGGGACAAAGAAAAAAAAGAGATCTTTTCATTTAGCAGCAACAGAACTTGGGGAGGGGGTGTAGGTGTCTTAGAAAATGCAATCAGACGAGCAAGAATTTGTGAATACATGTTTTTCATACATAACAATTAAATGTCCATGAATAAATTTAATACCAATAAAATTTACTCATGGAAATTTAATTGTTGAATATTTAATTTCTATTGTTTATTACTTTTACACTGCCTCATAAAATGTGTGTCATGCATTTTAGCAATAGAAACAAAACAAACAAAAGTCCTGATTAATACAGACATTTAACTAAAAGTCCTGATATTTGGTTGTGATGATATTACTGCGCCGATATCAAATTTATTTGTAATTTCTTCAAAGCTGAGGTTTTTGTCTAAGCCAAAGTGATTACTATATTTACCTTCATTTAATTGCTCACAGTTAATGTTCTAATTATCTCATTTATTCACATCTTGTATAACTAGAGATATAATTGAATCCTCATTAGGACATAATAGCTCTTTGGATGGATTATTCTATGGCTTACAATGTGATTGATTAGCCTGTAGCTTGTGCTGTTTTGTAATTTAGCATAAATCCCTTGTACCTGATACTTTGGGAATTACTTTTTGCATGTCTGAACCCTCTGGTATTCTTGTTGTGTACCCATGTATCATCCCCCCCCCCCCCCGTCTTCTCATTAGAACAGTTTGGAGGACAACCTTTCAAGAGGATAAACACATGTATTTACTGAGGAGCACATTGCAGCTAATGAAGAATGTCACCTGGAGAGTGAACTATTGACTATTTGAATTAAGTTTTGTAGTGGATTTATATAAAAAATGCCTGTTACAAACATTTGTTTTAATGGTCTGAATTGCACCAATAAGCAGATCTGAAGTTTAGGAAACATACTTTGTGGGTAAGCTTATTTTTCTTTCATTTTTTAATTACATTTTTAATGAATACAGGAAATTTTACATTTATGTGGGCGTCAACTTCTCAAAAAATTTCTTCATGTTCTAATTTGCTCATTTATTTACTTTTGTCTTGTATAACTGCAGATGCAACTGAGCCCCTTTTAGGATGTCATAATTCAGATATATTTTTCCACAATTTGTGATATAATTAGCATGAAATGCAGCTTGCTTCCAGGCACTTTGGTGACAAAAATGCGGGGCAAAACTTTGATGCAGCTGAGGTGAAAATATAACAGCATAAAATGAATACACATGTGCTAATTACTTTAGTGAAAACTTTATTACTTAACTAATAAGATGAAATAGGCTATCATAAGCAGCAGCCAGCATAAGCTTAAAATATCGACATTTTCAACAATCAGATTTTGGTACTGAAGATGTTACATGTAAAACAATAAAGTAAAGCAGATTCAGTACCATAACTGATTGAAGAAAATATGAAATATTTCCCCCATGCACCCGAGGCTAATTTCTGTGACCATAAAAAGTAGGTTAAATGTCAATTAGCAATATGGGCTGCTGTTAGCAATGTTCTCCATCATTAGCTAAAATTAATCTCCTTGATATGCTAAATAACCATACATTGTTTGATCAGATTTCCCAGTAATAAGTAGATTTTTTTTTTCAAATTCCCTGTTCTTGAACATATGCTTTGCTAGCAACCAACTTCATAATTTGTCCTTGAATTTTCTGTCTAGTAATAAATAAATAAATATAACAAAATATAAATTTGCCTGTAAATTGCATACATATGTACATATTTGGCTGCAGTATGCACATTTCAGAAGCCCAGTTAAAAATTCTTATCATATATGCATTCCTGTTTCATTTACTACTTAAAACCTATTAACTTATTACATATGTATGTGTCTTTATGACAGTGATATGTACTAGTATATAATATTTTGGAATGCAGTTGTGTATTTATTTTTACAAAGGTGTTTACGTAGGGATATTTTCGCTGTTCTGGTACATCTGGTTTTACCAGGGCATTTTATCACTCAGATTTTTCACTCTATCGCCAAAAACTTGTAAATCCTATTTCCCCAATCTACTAGAAGTGTATATTTTCTTCCTATATTAGTTTTTTACATCGGTTAACTCTCGAGTTTCCCAAAAGCTGCAGCCAAGATCTGTTACCAATGATTTTGTAAACAAACGCTATGATCCTCGCGTCGTGTTGTCTTATCAAATTGAATAACTGTCCAATTAGTGCTTACTAGCGAACATTGGAGATGAAACAACATAAATAAAATGCAACAGCGTTCGCAAAATTCAGATGATGACGTTAAACATGAAAGCGCAGCATGAAACTTCTCTTCCGTAGAGCTACAGCAACAACAAGGTAGTTACATTTTGGAGAAGCAATGGCTGCGACAACGCTAGACCAAAGGCTAGACTGAGTGAAAGGATCATATTGTGAAGTCACAAAACCTATGCTCTTTTTGACCTATGCTTGGCTTTGGCTTGGGCCCGGTGAGGAACGAAGTGACTGACGTGATCTCAACGGCCGCGGCTCGAGCCCGTTCGTAGTCGTTGGTATAGCCAAATGAAATTTTTTAATAAATTTAAAACACTAAAATAGACAAAACATTTATTTAAAGCATTTTTAAAAATAAGATATTAATGATTGATTGCAATTATCAAACTTCTTTATTTTAAAAATTTGATTTGCCCGATTCTGCTATGCGTTAAATTTTTTTGATTTTTTTGATTGGAGGTTTTTTTTTTTTGATTGGAGGTTTAACGACCACCGTGAGCAACTCAATGGGCTATAAGCAGTCGCCCGTCCCTAATTTAAGGTCACTGGTTCCAGGGAAGGGAGAGAGCCAGTGCCGGAAGACAAACACAACATCCATGCCTCACCAGGATTCAAACCCGGACCCCTTTCGGACGAATGATCAGAGGCCATCGCTTAGACCACTGCGCCACCGGGGCGGTCGTTTACTTTCAAAAGTACGACAATGAATTGCAGATGACAGTTTCAACACTTCTGATTACGAAGTCTGCAGTTGCTTTCTCTGAAAAGTACTCTAGCCGCCCCGGTGGCGCAGTGGTCTAAGCGATGGCCTCTGATCATTCGTCCGGAAGGGGTCCGGGTTCGAATCCCGGCGAGGCATGGATGTTGTGTTTGTCTTACGACACTGGCTCTTTCCCTTCCCTGGAACCAGTGACCCTAAATTAGGGACGGGTGACTGCTTATAGCCCATTGAGTTGCTCACGGTGGTCGTTAAACCTCCAATCAAAAAAAAAAAAAAATCCCCAGCATTGTGCGGGGCTCCAAGAAGCTACCTGCCAAATTGGCTTGGCAGTTAGCATGTGTGAGTCTGGAGGAGTTCGAGGCTGCTGTGGTGTAACGGGAGCATATACGGCGTGTAACTGGAAGACCCTGGGTTCGACTCCCGGTGGCGGCCAATGAGAATTTTTCCGTGACTCACTTATAAACGTGGACAGAGCGGAGATCTTTGTTTGAGTTGCTCACAGTTGACGTTAAACCTCCAATAAAAAAAACAAAAAAAACTTCTCAGTTGACAAAAAAAAAATTGCTGCAAACTTTTCATTCATTTGAAATGTAGTTTTTACATACTATCATCACACATGCAGTATGAAGTTGCAATGACAATTTTTTCAATCAGCTGAAGCATGTATTGATTCAGATTTTTTTTTTTTTGGAACTTTATAAATAAATATAATGAACATAACAGAAAAAAATTATGTGAGTTTTTGATAGACCTTTCACATTTCAAAATAAGGAACTTGTTAGCTATTTACTAATTGTCAAACAGTATCAAATATTTTTGTTGTATTTTAGTATCTTGTACATTTACTAAAATGTTTGACAGCCTGTCAATTAAAATGGAAAATTAAGCTGGTCATGATTGCAGGGGAACTTTTGACAAGAAATTTGAATGTCGTTAACATTCTTTTTTTATTTGATTTACAGAATGGCACCGAACAGTATTACATTTTGTTGTGCTAACAGTGGAAAAAATTCTAATAGAAATTGATAGAACCTAACGTTTAAAGCACGTGCCAACTTCTTAGAAAGGCCGAAATGCTGCGCCATCTGTGGGCAAATTTATTCGCAAGGGGGTTCATGAAGCAGCGTGGTATGTGTAGGTCATATCTATGTAAGCTGGTTTTGATAAAAACAAAGTTACAGGGCTTTGGGCACGTGTGTTCAACTATAAACGATGCTGCACTTCACACTTAATAAACGTCCTCGACCTCGGTTAGTCAGTGCCAGCGGTGAACGACTTTTCGAGTTCAATGAATGTTAAGAACTGTTGTGGCGGCGTATTCTCTGTGATCATATATTGCCAAAATGATTTCTAATCCGTTGCATTTCATGTGGGTAGCACTCACATCTGTGATAAGTCTACTTGGAGTTTATGTGTTGTACGGTCAGAAATATGCTCCAATTTTAATTTCTAAAGTATATAAGTTTGGAAAAGTAAATAAAGATGGTGTACGTTCTCCCGATATCGTAAAACTGCTTGAAGTTCCCAAAAGGTGTGTACATTCTTACAAAATTTCAGCTTTTTGAACCTTATGATTGTAACAGTTTGTTTGTTTTTTCTTGAAAGTAGTATAAATATACCCAAACACTGTTCCGAAACTGAAAGTTATGAAGATGATTTTTTTAATTTTATGCTTTTTGTTCCAAAAGGTGGGCATGTGATTTTTCTGTAAAATCCCCAAATGTATTATTTATTTGTTTATTTATAAACAATCGTAAAATAATGGCAGGATTGTTACTTAAAATGTATAGTGGCACATTATATTAGGCAACTCAATTTGTTATCAGTCTTGAGCTGTTTGAGCACTCTGAAAGTCTCTAAGTTTGAAATTTTTATTCTTAGTTGCTGCTGTGTATTAAATTACACTTAGCCAAATATTTTTCCATGCCACAGAAAATAGATTCTTTTTCTTTAGCTAATTTTACAGGCAAAAGCTGCGAGATTGACAAGTAAAGCCAAATAAAGAGGCATGGTAAATGGGATGGCACCCTAAGTTGCTCTTTTCATATCTTATACATTTGAATTTTAGGTGGATTTCAATGTATTAAAAATATGCATGTGAAAACAACAATTTGTATATAGTTAATGCTGATGGTTGTGAAAAACAGAACCATTCCCTTCATTGACTACAGACATTTTCTGAGCCATATGGGTGGATGAAATTCGAAATTATGCGGGAGTGACATGGAGGAGACTGGCACAAGACAGACCGTTGTGGAGGAAACTTGGGGAGACCTTCGTCCAGCAGTGGATTGATAATGGTTGACAATGATGATGATGATACCTCATAGAGGGGGGATTCCCAGTGGTGAAACAAAATAGGAATAAGAGTTGCTGGAGTTTTCTTGGTTTGGATTGAAAAATACATTAATTGGTTAATTCATATAATTATTGACAAGTGCAACCTGAAATTTTATTTGTGCCTTAAATCTCTGAAAACTGAGGAAAAGGAAAAACTATTACTGTTGGAATAGGATTGTTTAGGAACCAGCTGCAGCATATTTAATACAGTCCAGTCCTATCTGTTAATTGTTTTACTATTTTACTGAACAGCTTTGTTTTTTCCATATGTAAACAGTCAGGTCTGATAGGGGTACATCATAGAATGGTTTTTGATGGAAAGTTTACAGTGAGTATTTCCTCAGAGTTCAGGTATAATATTGTTTTTTTTTTTTTTTTATAATCATGATGTAATTATTTCCTGAGCATTCATATTTAAGGAATCCTAGCACTTTGCTTTTCCTACTGCTTTTTTTTTTTTTCTTTATGATAATGTCAATTGGGTGCATGTTAATACTTATAAAAAATGTAATCGGAATATTGTACTATTACACTGGATGCAATTGCTTCCAAACTTTTTTTTTTCTTTTGAAAAAGTTTATGATGGTTTGTATTTTTTTTGTATGAAATCAACAGGCACACATTTTATGCAAAAAAAAAAAAAATGTGTTGCATACTGACATTGAATATTATAAAACCTTTATCATTTGAGTGGTTAAAAGTATTATTTTATAACATAAAAATATTTAGGTTTATAGGTTTGGTAGTAAGCAACTGATATTATTGCTCACTTGCTTTTTCTTTTCTTTTTGTAATATATATATATATATATATATATCTCTGTGTGATTTTCATTACAATGATTTGCAATAATGTGAATATCTATTTTATATATATGTATATTCTAGTCCTTGTTGCTTAGTGGTAAAATGTTTAGTGTGTTACTGTGTTGGCTTTATACAGTGGGGTGTGTTTTTCTTTAATTTTGGTTCTGTACCATCCATGAAATGATATATTAGATGTACAAATAAGTTTTAGTGTTTTTTTTTTTTTGTGTGTGTGTGTGACATATACCACTGATTTACATGTCCGACATTCCCCTACATTGTCATGTGACCATAACTGGTCCAGAGTATAAAATGTGACACAGAAGTTTGCCCAACAGTCAAACTCACTTGCACATCGGTAGGTGAAAGATGGCAACCTATACTGCATTTATTCGACACTGCATTCGTTACGAATTTCATTAAGGATAAAGTGCTGCAAAAGCATATGCAACAATCTGTTCTGTTCTGGGGAAGAATATTGTGTCGAAAAACATATGTGAGTTTTGGTTTAGACCAGTGGTTCCCAAAGTGTGTGCGGCTTTCCCACAGGGACGCAGCGAAATATTATAAAATTCTCTTACTTTTATTTCCATTTTCAATTCAATGTGATAGGACGCGACATCTATCGGACCTGGTGCAAACCAGTAACTCACCTAGTAATAACTGTTTGTAGAAGCCTCTAAAAATGGTTGTTAGATGGCCCTCCACAGTAATGTTACAAGTGTGAACTTTCCCCACGCCAGACTGCCTCCCGACTGGTGCACATGTGTGTTCCGCGCGGCCGCTCCCGGAAGTAACCTGTTATTTTGCACCAGCCTTCGTGCTTCTGATAAACATTCCTCCCTCATTCTCTGAGCATCTAGAAATGAGACTCAGTCCAGATTTTTCAAGATCACCAGATCCTTTAAATATTCTCATCCGTTGTCATTTGTGACTCATTTGGTGGTTAGCAGTCTGTTATGTTCATGCTCTGTCTCTGAATTTCTACGCTTGTAAACTTTCGGCGTATCAAATGAAAATTGTTGTGATTAAGTGAAGTTTTTCTTCTCGTATGTATTTTTAAAAATGGATCAGCTTTTACTAAACAGTAAAAACCGATTCATTTACTTAGTTTTTTATCACATCGGTCACGATAAAAACTAAGTATCCGCGGAAATCAACATGGAGAAGGAAATACGGCTGGCTGTGTGCAGTTCAATTCCAAAACTTGAGAGAATGTGCGGTGATCAACAAGCTCATCCATCCCACTAATTATAATTAGTTGAATTTTTTTCAATTACATTTTGTTCTGATCTTCAATATGTGTTTTATTTATTTTTACCTAAGTGTACTTGTTAGAATTTGACATTGGGGGCCTTGGGAAAATCTGGATTCAACAAGGGTGCCGAGAATTGAAAAAGTTTGGGAACCACTGGTTTAGACAGTTTAAAGCAGGTGATTTTGATGTTAGCGATCGAGAACATAGTGGCGCCCCACAGAAGGCTGCACATGAGGAACTGCAAGCATTGCTGGATGAAGATTCGTCTCAAACGCAAAAAGAACTAGCTGAACAACTGGGGGTAACTCAACAAACCATTTCCAATCACTTACATGCAATGGGAAAGATTCAGAAGCAAGGAAAATGAGTGCCACATGACCTGAGCCAGAAGAACAAGGATGAGCGTGTCATGTAGTGTTTGAATCTGTTAAATAAACGACACAGAAAGTCTTTCCTGTAGAAAATCGTCGTGAGTGATGAAAAGTGGATATGGTATGACAATCCCAAATGCAAAAAACACTGGTTAAACCCAGGTGAAGCAACGACTTCGACACTGAAACACATAATATTCACTGCAAGAAAGTTCTGCTGTGCATCTGGTGAGGATAAGAAGGGTGTACTCTATTATGAACTGTTGCTGTGATTGAACCAGGAAATCTGTCAGAAACATCCGTAAAGGATTGCGCCCCGTGAAATTACTGCATGACGCTAGGCAGCATCAGGGGTGCAGAAAATTTCCAGGGCCCAATATTTCCCCAGAACGCAATTTGTTTTCTGTCCGAAATTTCCCCCAAAACTGTAGCGGACTTTCATACAAGTTTAAGCGAGTATTAGATATATATGTTGATGATTAAGAACTAATCCTTAAAGCCTATTACTTAAAAATTTGAAAAAAACAACAACCTAATATTTATTTTAGATTCAAAATGTCTGAAACATTTTTGGGTCTAGGTAAAAACAGTGGTGGGGCAGAGAGGCTGAAAAATAAACAGCTAAAAAAATTCAATCAACTATTATAGCGTAAAAGTCTTTTCTACTTCTACTTCTTTTTAACACATCAACATACTAAGAAATAGTTCCTAAATGAAAGAAACCTTAACGGCCAGACGAAACATGTAAATAAAAGAAGTCAACTTACGGTAAAGATGCTTTATTTAGGATGTAGCACACACCTCGTAACATAGCATATTGTAGTAAACGCTCCACACATTATCACAACACTCCTATCAAGAATCAGTTTACAACCCAACGCTCTCTCTTACAACGCTCTAGCAATAGATCAGTCGTCGTTTTTATCTCTTGTTCTTATCAAAATTCAGGCATACGTAACGTGCATTCAACCTCAATTGTGTTGCCAAACGTATTCGTTTGAGAGAAAGATATCACGTTAAGAGTGAAGAATAACGAAATAAACTCAAGATTTACACAGGGAAAGAAACTAAAAAGGAAAGTTAATTTAGAATATACGTTACACTATAATTTATTTCATTCTAGCATTTCAGGCGTATAATTGTGCCAGATAATTTTGCTGAATGAAATTTAAATTAGACTTAAATCCTTTGAAAAATGCATGGGTCATTCGCTTTAAAATGTGCGGAACCCCTAGTAATTTTCAGATCGGCGCCTACGACACATAAGCTGCCATTAGTTTCGGAAATTTTTTTATTAGCATAACTAGTGGTTGCGCCGTACTTATTACTTGTGCCACGCTGTCTACGCCTTGGCATTAGTAAAGTCGTTTGGGCTCGGTGAATCATATGCCAGCGGCAGTCTGCAGTACATCACTGTGCACATAAACTCTTGTATTTATAACGACATGACATTTTTCATAATGATTACCTGATTACCATGCAGTAAATTACTCTTATCTTTCGTGTTATACTCGTTATTAATAAGTAAATTTTTCGTTTTATTATTATCACTACTACTATTATTATTACCTACCCGCGGACAAAAATTTCCCCAGAGCTGCCTTAATTTCCCCCGAACCTTGTTCACGAGTTCGGACAAATTCTGTACCCCTGGGCCGCATATCGTGAAATCGGTCAAGTAAACGTTATTGACGCTTGGCTGGGAAGTTTTGGAGCACCCGGCATGTAGTCCCGACATAGTTCCTTCATATTATTATTTGTTCCGATCAATGCGACATGGTTTGTCTGCTGTGCGGTTCTGGACATGTGGCAAAGTGCAACAATGGGTTGACGACTTTCATTGCGTCACATGTCAAAGCATTCTTCGTGGATGGAATCCATCAGCTGTCTGACCGATGGCGGAAGGTGATAGATAATGGTGGCACAGATTTGATTTGTAAAGGTGTTGTTTTTCTCTCAAATTACATGCTGCATTGTCTTAAAACGCTTTAAAACTTATTTGTACACCTAATACTTAAAATTACGAATGGGTAGGTCCTTCCAGAAGGATGTTCATTTGTCTAAAATTAAGATCCTTATCCTTC
Organism: Macrothele yani; assembly: GCA_039090855.1. NCBI lineage: Eukaryota > Metazoa > Arthropoda > Arachnida > Araneae > Macrothelidae > Macrothele > Macrothele yani. The sequence continues at coordinate 133,204,127 of CM076995.1, read as the reverse complement.
TGAAAAAAAATAGGCATACTTTGTTATCACACATAGGTCTGCACACGCCGGGCTGGTTCTGGCTTTTTTAAATTTAGAGGACAAAGCAACGGGCTGGGCCTGGCTTTTCCCCGGACACAGGTGGCCGAGACGGGATGGGCCAAGTCGACCCATTCTTCTTATCGCAATGGTAAAGAAAGAAAAAAGTTGTGTTTCTAGGTTTTCTGCTCTGTTTAACTGTTTTGCTGGCTTCACTTACTTCCATGACATAGCCCAGGGCAGGGGTGCCGACTTCTCCAAATTATGGGTGGGGGGGGGGGACAGGCGTGGAGAGATCAGATGCAAGAGGGGCATGTCTCTTCCATTGTCAGAAGGAAAAATAAAAAAGGGGGGCAAAAAGATAAACTATAAGATTCGACGTATATTTTAAAACACTCATCAGCAAATGAACAAGGAAACAAATATTCTTTTGTTAAATATTAAATATTTAAAAAAATAAAATTCAGCCCGTGATTTTGTGAGAAAAATTTTATTTCCAAAGTTTAGTAAAAAATATGAGAAATTAGCCGAGTTACTCAAAGAACAAGAAGCACAAAAAATGAATTGTTAATTAAAGGCGCTAGATTATATGTTTCTGTATTTTATTTATGATAAAATTGTTTTAATCATTTACTGCATATAACGAGAACATGTCAAACACTATTAATATGGGGCTGGCAATCCAGTTTCTTATTAAATAGCAATGCTGAGAATGGGAAAAATGTTTTTATTTGTTTTGTTATTTATTAATTTTTTGAAAATAAATTGCTTTGGCCTCGTCCACCTTATGAGGCTAAAGCGATTATTTAATTAAATAGGACCCAAAGTATTGGGTGGGCACTGCCCCTCCCCCTATTAAAATTATTTGAGGGGCAAGATTCACCTTTGCCCCCTATAGTCTGTACCTATGGCCCAGGGTGTAATCACAAAAGTAAGGAGAGGTACTCAGTGTTTTTACCATCTATAGAGATTAAGATAGTAAAAACATTTTAGACTTATTGAAAACAAAAATACTCGACCCTGAATGAGTGTGTATATGTTCTATGGAGTGGGGGACGGGGTAGGGGAGATCTACAGTCTAGGTGGGGTCATGTGTGTTTGTATAAGAGAGTGGGATGATTGTTTCTTCTATCCCTGAAGGAGATTCTGAATTGGGCAACGGTTCACTCAGAAAAGAGAAGACTTTGACTACCTCAGTCACTCGCATGCTTCTGCCTGTAACAACATGTGTTTCACGAGATTTGTTTCAGTTCGTGTGAAGTGTGCAATAAATTAAAATCTGTGATATATCTTAAATTCGTGGCTTTGTTGAATTTGAACTGTTTTGATAAATTTTGTGAAAGCTTCCCTGAACATCTACTGTCAGAACTTAAAGAACTCTATGCTTCAAATTTTTGAACTGAAGGTGTTTTATTCCCTTGATGAATACAAAAACAAATCAGTAAGAGCCATTACTTGTTACACAAAGTTGAATAAATTGGACATAGTTTTTAGTGAGGTGTACAAATTAGCAGACTTAGTGTTAAAGTTTCCATCAACTGCAAGTGACTAAATAAGTTTTTCTGCATTAAAAAGAATCAAGATATATCTTAGAGCGACATGAGGACATGTACATTCAAGCAACTTGGCTGATTTGTCAATAGAGAAAAACATTCTTTTTAAATATGAAAAACTACTCTGAAGAAACTTTTTATGAAAACGTAACACTCAAGTTCACACAAAAAGAAAGAATGGAGTTCATGTACAAATAAGTCTTCAAATCTTAATCCTCATAATTATTTGGTATCATGCTAGCAATAGCATGCACCTAAAATAAGTTACTACTGTTACTTAACAATTAAAAATTAAAACTTCACAATTAAAAAAAAAAACAGTACTGTGGGGGGCGGGGGAGACGGGTGAGATAGCCTAGGTCTCTGACCCAACCCAAATTACGCCACTGGTATCAAGCATGCATCTCTCCATGCTTCTTTCAGTAGTTTGCAGGCTCTGAATGTCATTTTTAGTTAAGGTCCATGTTTGTGCTCCATAAGTAATAACTGAAAGAATTAATTAATTGCACTTCTTTTGAGATATACCAAAACCAAACTGATGTCCATGCTAGAGTTGCACATCCTACAGATGCATGAAGAAACTGAAGAAACACAGATTTGTTTTTAAGTATTAGCGCTATGCAAAAAGAAGTTTAGTGAGGAACTCAGTTTTATGCTATCTGTTAGCTTTGAATCATTGAGAGAAATGTGAAAAAATGCATAACTATCAGAAATACAGCAATAAAAATAAATAAATCTAGTAAATAATTCTGTTTATTGGTGTAAAGAGGCAAAGGAACACATTTCCTGCAAGCTTTCGCCACCTTCGGATGACTTCATCAGGCGGATGATATGCTATAAGGAGAGAATAGAATCAAATGGCAATTTAAACTAATTCTAAACAAAGTAAAGGCATATATCAAACAAACAAGCAGGACCTCGTAAACATGCACCTGGTCATGCAACAATCGAAGAAATGAAATTTATGTAACGTGACAGAGTACAAATATTTCAGGCGCTCATCAGTTGTGGTTTTACATCCAGTAGGTGGGTGTGGTGGAACCATGTTGAGGAGGGTGCACCATGCTGTGGGAATTTCTGCAGAGACATCGGTGTTGCGAACGTGCTGCGCGTTAGAATTTCGATCATTTCTCAGAGAATCGCAGCCTTGAGGCTGTGGTAGAGGGCAATGTGGTGGATATCCTTCCAGCTTGGTTTGGCTAATTTGGTGGCAACGTTTCGTAATAAGGCAGCCGATAGTTTTTGTTGTCTGACGTCTCTTTCGTGCTCTAACACCCGCTGGCGAAAGAATCTCTTCGTGACTCTGATGTAGTGTTTAACGATGGTATCAGGATATATTAGCGGGACCTCATAGATGCTGGCATCTATAGGTTTAGTAGCTTTGTATCTCTCTGTTCAAAGTAGAGCAGACATAGGTTTAGGAGGTCGCAGCCCGATACCTAGCTTATACTTTTTTAATTGGTTCCTGAGGAAATGGGTGACCCTGGGTATGTAAGGGACTGCTCCGATGAATTGTAAAGGGGGATCTTTGTTTCTAGATGCGTCGCTCCATGTTTCGGCTGCTGTTTTCATAATTATGTCGTCCACGCAGGAGGTATCGTATCCTCCAGCGAGCGCAAGTGATCTAAGGTTTTGGACCACTGTTTCATAGTCATCTTTTTCCGAGCAAAGAGTTCTTGCTCTCTTTGCTCTGCTGGAAGAGAGCGTATTTGTGTGAGTCGGGGTTGGCAGAAAAAGGTAGTATAGGGTATGGCACATAGATACGTTTATAGTATGCTTTGGGGCTTAACGCTTCTGCAGGAGGTCTTTTAATTAGAACGTCCCTAAGGTAACACACCTTTGTCTTCTAATTCCACTTCAAACTTTATGTCATCATGAATGGCATTCATACTGGTGATGAAGTCACGGAGGGAGTTCGTGTATTCCCGTACAAAGAAAATGTTGTCGGTATATCTTAACCATACTCTTGGAAGTTTTGGTGTGGCTGGTGGTAAACCCATTCTCCAGGGGGTGTAGTACAGCTTCTGCGAGTACCGGTAATAAAGCAGAGTCCATAGGGACTCCATGCGTTTGCTTGTAGACCTTAGAGTCGAACTCATAAAAACTGGATTCTGTATCCATGTAGAGCATTCTAGAGATGCATCTTCAGGCATCGGGAGTAAACAGGTTAAAGTCTAGCAAAAATTGTTTGTCATTTGCCTTGGCTCCGGCCATGTTAGTTACAGAGGGATAAAGTGAAATGACATCAAAGCTCCCAATAATATCTGTAGGATTTAGAATGCTGTTTCTCAGCTTGGAGATAAAGTCAGTTGAAAAGAGTAGCACTCTCTCTAAAGGAGGCAGGAATGGCTTCAAAAACTTGGAAAGGGCTTTCTCGAGTTAGGTGGTGGGAGCCTGTCTTTTAAAAATGATTGGGCTGATGGGGTTACCTGCTTTGTGGTGCTTTAAACGCCCAAAGAGTTTGAAGATTATAAGTCCCAGATCCAGAGACAACTTTGCACCTTTCTTTATAGTGTCGGGTAGTGCATGTAGCTTTGCTGACCTTTTGGTTTGTGCTTTCCAGCGGTTTAGAGGATTAGCTGTGAGTAAAACTGATTGCATTTGGTCTATGAGTGTTTTAAGTTTCTTATCGTAGTCTAGGCAGTCCATGATAGCAATCTGGCTGGTTTTAACTGGTTGATTGCTGCTGAGCTTTGCTCATTTTACTTCTTCCATCAGCTTGCTGGCGCATTGGTTTCGAATAGTGTCTCTCTCGTTGGCTGGAATGTATTGTAGGATGCTGTTGATCTGTGGTATGATTTCTTTGAGGCTGATGGGTGATTTGAAGGAATATTTAGGGCCTTTATATAGCACTTGAAGCTCGTCTTGTGTGAGAGTCTTTGAGGAAACGTTGACGATCGGGATCGAGAGAGTGTGTGAAAGCATCAATGGTTGGGCTTTGGGCTTGCATAGCCATTCAATCTTGCTACAGTGAATTGCAGAGCAGATTTGTGACTGGTGGCATGAAAGGATGTTGATTCTTCTTAACATGAGGTCAAACAAGAGACGTCAGGCAAGGAAAACTATCGACTGCCTTATAACGAGAGGTTGCCACCAAATTAGCCAAACCAAGCTGGCAGGATATCCACCGCATCGCTCCCTACCACAGCCTCAAAGCTGCGATTCTCAGAGAAACGATCGAAATTCTAATGTGCAGCGACATTCGCAACACCGATGTCTTCGCAGAACTTCCCACAGCATGGTGCACCCTCCTCGACATACAGTGTAGTTCCACCACACCCACCTGCTAAATGAAAGACCATAACCGACGAGCGCCTGAAATATTTGTACTCTGTCACATTATTTGAATTTCGTTTGTTCGATTGCCACATGACCAGGTGCATGTTTACGAGCTCCTGCTCTTTTGTATGATATATTCCTTTATTTTGTTTACAATTAGGTTGAATTGCCATTTCATTCTATTTTCCCCTTATAGCATATTTTCTGCCTGATGAAGCCGTCCAAAGGTGGCAAAAGCTTGCAGGGAAATGTATTCTTTTGGTTCTTTATGCCAATAAACGGAATTATTTACTAGCTTTATTCTCCTTTGGTGTTTAGCAACCCTTATAATACAGCTACTAATAAAAATGAAATTCATTTCCTAAGTTACATTAAAAAAAAATAATGCAATATGTTCCATACATGCTCCAATTCTTTGCAATTACATGTCTGACCACTGCCTTGAAAAATGCTCTCAGTGGAGAGCAAAAGTTTAGCGACTTATGTATATTGTATTACGTCACAAAATAAATGGATTTATACCATCAGTAGACAAAACATTAGATACAGAGGTGACGGACAGTTGACATGGGCATCCCCCATGCAGAGTAGAACAGACTCAAACTGAATGCTGGCAATAAATAGGTCTACAGCAGGGCTTCCTAACAGTATATCACAATTGACTAACATGGGTAAGCATGGTGATCTGAGCGGCTTTAATCGTGGACACACTGTTGGTGCAAGACACATGGGTCATTCTATTGCCTAAGTGGTAAGAACCCTAGGGCAACCATATGAAGACCATACCACAAGTATACCATCAGCAGACATACCAGTGCCCAAAGAGCAAGTGGTTGTCAAGCACACGTCACTGGTGACTGGGGTTGATGTAGACTATCCAGGCTCATACAGACTGACCCTTGACAACAGCAGCACAAATCAATCCAGGTCAAATATCAAGTAGCCCAAGCAGCATCAACAAGTGAACAGTATGGTGCATGCTACATACCCTGGGTTACAGGAGCTGACACCCTACTCATGATACTGTTGACTGCTCGTCATAGGACTTACGCCTCACCGGTGCTGGGAACATTAAAACTTAGACCTCTGCAGATTGGCACCATGTTGTGTGGCCAGATGAATCTCAATTTTCACTGTACCAAGTTGACAGGAGGGTGCAGGGGTTAGGAGACAACAACATGAGGCTGTGGCCCTGTCATGCCAGATCGACTCTGTTCAAGGTGGTGGTGGCTCTGTGATGGTTTGGGAGAGCCTTCTAATGCAGCATATTTACATCCCTAGTGTGTCTGGAAAGGTCCTTACCACTGCATGCTACTAGCACTTGCTGGCTGATCATCTATATGTTTTCATGGCCTTTGTGCATCCTGTAGTCAATGGTTTGTTTCAGCAGGACAATGCACCACCCCACAAGAGTGCAACCACCCAGGCATGGCTTGTGGAACTTTCCTCTGTGTTTGGAACTATCCAGTGGCTTCTAAGGTCCCCAGATTTAAACTTTGTGCAAGCTGCCTGTGATGCAGTGAAGTGGAACATCGGGTCCATGGACTGACATCTTCGGTAGAGTTGTGGACAATGCTGCACCAAGCATTGTTGGCATTCCCTTCGGCATCTGGTGAAGTCAATGCCTTGGCATGTACAGGTTGTTATTCACACTAAAGGAAGACCAACATGCTATTGGGTAAGTATCTAATGTTTTGTCCATTGAGTGGGCTAGGCCATAAGCATTTGGAACTTACATAATTAATGTGCACCTAACTGATAGCAGTATGGACATTTCGAACTATACTGAAATTTTTTTCAACCGAAGTTTTGAAAAGGAAACATATAGATTGTTTCCGCATTTCTATTCTTGTGTTGTATGCGAAAAATCATTCTTTTTTCCTGATGGTTATCAAAAACAGTTTTAGCACGTCTTTTGTAAAAAAAAGATCGTGCTTATGTTACCGGTTTGTCCGTCCGTCCGTACCCACGATATCTCTGCAACTATTAGTCCGATTTGAAAAATTCTTTTTGCATTGGGAAGCTTGAAATATGCGAATGATGGTCCTTTATTTTGTTTTTTGTTTTTTTACGATGTACAATTTCCCGCTAGGGGGTGTAAATGCAGATGATGTCTAATTCAAAAATAAGTTTTATTCCACATATTTGCTTCTAAACATCCGATTGAAAAAATTCTTTTATCTTTCGATTCCATTTATGTCGAAGAGTATTTTAGATATAGTTACTTTTTCAAATTACGCATCGATTTTCCGCTAGGGGCCATAAAAGTAAATTACATTTTTCCTGATAACTCTTCTTCTAAAACTCCGATTTGAAAAAAAAAAATTCTTAGCAGATACATCTCCTGATGGAAAATCTTTTGCATGTAATTTCAAATATTTGGTAAAGTATACTTTAGCCACCAGGGGGCGTAAGTGTTAATTTTTGCTTCTGATGTATTTGCCATGAAATCGAAGCTTCTAAAATATCGATTGAAAAACTTTTTCGTGGGCTGGTGCCACTCGCGTCGATAAACATTTTCAGAATATTTTCTTCTTAAAATATTCCACAGTTTCTCCGCCAGGGGGTGTAGATGTATATCTTATTTTTGTCAATATCTCTACTTCTATGAGTCCGATTTGAAAAATTTCTTCTTTGTTGAATAGTGTTTCCAGTGTGACATGTTTTTCATATAATTTCAAAATTTTCAAGTAATTCCTAGACTTTCCGCTAGGGGCGAAGAGGTAAATTGTGTTTCCCCCTATATCTCTGCTTCTAAATCTCCAATTTGAAAAAATCTTTCTGCACTGGATACAGCTCCTGATAGGAAATCTTTTGCACATAATTTCTAATTTTTGAAAAAAAAATGGTTTGGCCACCAGGTGGCGTAAGTCTCAATTTCCGCTTCTGATGTATTTGCAGCTAAATAAGAGCTAAAATCTCGATTATAAAATAAGTGGTTTGTTTACCGATGCTACTCATGTCGACAAACCTTTTAGGAACATTTTCTTCTTGGAATAATGCATGGCTTCTACGCCAGGGGGCGTAGATGTATATCTTATTTTTTGTCACTATCTCTACTTCTAGCAGTCCGATTTGAAAAATTCCTTCTTTGTTGGATAGTGTTTCCGATGCGAAATGTTTTCCCTATAAATTCAAAATTTTCAAGTAAATCATAGACTTTCCACTAGGGGGCACAAAGGTTAATTACGTTTTCTGCGTTATTTCTGCTTCTAAAACTCTGATTTGAAAAATTCTTCCTGTATTGCATACAAGACCTGATGGAAAATATTTTTCACATAATTTCTACTGTTTGGTAAAGAAGGGTTTGACCACCAGGGGGCATAAGTGTTAATTTCTGCTTCTGATGTATTTGTAGCAAAATCTGGGCTCCTGAAAACTCGACTAAATTTTTTTTTTTCTTGGACTGATAGTGCTCATACAGAAAAACCTTTTGAGAACACTTTCTCCCTAAAATAATGCATGTTTTTCCCACCAGGGGACTAATGTTACATCTCATTTTTGTCGATATCTCTGTTTCTAAAAGTCCGATTTGAAAAATTCTTTCTATGTTGGAGAACGTTTCCGGTGCGTAATGTTTCTCATATAAATTTATGGTTTTTTTTACACACTAGTCTGCAGCCAAAGGGCGTAAGCTCACAATTCTGTTTACAGCAATATCTGAGGGATTAAAAACCTGATTGAAAAACTTCTTTCTTCCGTCAGATACTATTGTTTTCCATACCGGTTCCATTGACTTGGAATAGCTTTGATAAATTTAATTTGCGTCAGAACGGATTCAAAAGACGTGCTTATTACACCCGAAAATTCGGTGTCATCTTTCTTGTTGTTGTTTTTTCTGACTGAACAGATTTTCAGATCATGGGAATGTTTTTGAGGGGTGTCTAAATTATAGTTATTGTGGAGAAAAAGATAAATTTCGCCAGGGCTTAAAATTCAAATTTGAAATGAGAGGGAGTCCCCCCTCCCCCCACTTGTGTTTGTAAATGGAGGAGATTGAAAATTTCAGGTGGAGTTTTGAATACGTGTTTAAGTCTCTGGGAAAACAGTAGTATTATATTTCAAACAATATATATAAGCCATACTTGATCTTTAAAACAAACAGGTGAATCAGATCAAAAAATTTACTACATTTAATCTAATGCAAATTATCATGATTCATTTTACAAAACTAGAGTTGTTCATTTTACAGTATATTGATACCATAAAATTGCACCTGAAGTATATGTCTGTCTTTCATTCCTTGCCACAGTTAGCAAGCTTTGATCATTTGATCAGCTGTTGTTTTACTTCTGAGGGTTTACCTGCCCCAATTTCAGTAATATGCATTACAGCATTAAGATTTTTGTTGCTCAGTGGTGTGGATCTTTAAATTTTGACTGAATTCTGTTTTGTGTGCTAAAGCCACGTTCACATGGTACATTTGTTAAACGCAACACAAGACTTACTTGGCAAAGAAACTTTTGACACTAATGGAAATGTGTGCAGATGGTTGCTTATAAAACTCTTATAAAACTCTTAGAAAACTTGAAACATTGGCACATATACTCTTCATTTTTTACAGCTATGTTTGAATAGTGAATATTCCGTAACTGCATCTACTTCAATTTTCGAGGAAAAAAAAAAAAAAAAAACTGGTCTGCCAGACTTTTGAAAGACTGCCAAAACGTGTGTGTGCGTGTGTGTGTTGCTTCACAGATTCAGATTCTACACACTCAAACTTCAAAAAGAGTTCCATTGTGGCAGAAGGAAATCTGCAGTCTATCTCAATCACATAAGATGAACATTCACTGGACATTGTGATGTGCAAGTTTAGTATTATAAAAGGGTCAACTAATTTATTATTTTTTAACAAGTTTCCCTTCAGCTCCGAAAAAAATAAAAAATTATTGAATACTATGTTTGAGATGTTTACATTTCACATAATTAACTTGTTTAATTTAACCATTCTTCTGATATGAGTGTTCAGTTTTTCCCTTTGCAACTATTTAAGGGAAGTTGACATTTAACAATAATTCAGGACAGTGGGAACATCGCGGGAAAAAAATGACGATTACGAAAAAATCTTCACTCCGTCCGAGTTCCGGTTTTGGAAATTTTTTCTCCATTTTCAAGCTGAAACACAATCAGTTATTAAACAAAATTATAGTTTACAATAATACTGAGCAGAGTTAATATTGCGAGAAAAAAATTATGATTACAGACTAAATCTGCAGTTTGTCTAACTTCCGTTTTCGAAAGTTTTGAAAGACGAAATTCCGTCCCCAGCAGGAAAACGCCCGCCCCCCTCATTTCACTGCTAAACCCTCACCCCTCGAAAAAATTATCTTCAGTTTTCCATCGTTCTTGAGAACGACGCAAATGATGACAACAAAGTCAGAGTTCCTCGAATCCGCGGAAGAAACTCGTACCTAAAGTTTACAAGGAAATTTTTGCTCCATCGAACTTCCATTATCGGAAGCTTAAATACAAACATTTATGCAATAAATTGATATTTAATGCCAATATTGGACAGAGGAAACTTCGCGAGAAAAAGAAATTACGATTACGGGAAATTTTTTTACTCCGTTTAACTTTCGTTTACGGAAGTTCTGAAAAAGGAATACGGTTCCCCAGACAGAAAATGACCTAAAATGACCTCCCCACTATATCCACACACTAATCTTCCAAAAATAAAACATTCAGGTTTTTTTTTGTATCAATCTCGCGTATAACCGAAATGTGGCAAAAAAAAAGCGGAATTCCGCAAATCCGAAGAAGAATCTCATGCCTGGATTCGTAGCAGTCCGTGATATGCAATGTTGCTACATATGCATATCGCGGACTGCTATACAATCTTGCTACATATGGAAGCCGATTCACTTGTCCATAAACTGATTATGTTCCCGACGTGAGCGATGTATTCGATTGCAATTTTCGGAACTCTGAACGGTCCATTTCTAACGCATGAATTTTTACAAAGAATATGTTTTTAGCACGCGAAGAATTTTGAGTCTTCCGAAAACGGACTCAAGATTTTATATTTACATATATTTTTTCTTAAAATTTCTTAAGGTGAAAGGCTCCACCTAACAACTTTATTTCGGCAGGAACCCTGCCATCCCGCCCTGAATTTTAACACCTGTAAATAAAAAAATTCATTTTTTAAAGGAAGCGTTTTTAAATATATTTCTTTATCTCCAGACACATATAACGCTTAGTGGTGTGGCATCCATAGCGTACAAAATTTAATCATGCTTATGCTGCTCTAATTGTGTTACACATTGCCAGTGATGAAACGCTGATACAGAACAATTCATAGAAATACCATATACAGTATACTCTTGTGTAAGTCGAAAGTTTTTGGAAGAAATCCTGCTTTGAAAGTCTGCTTACACAGAGGTCGGTAAAAAAAAAAAAAAAAAAAAAAAAAAGAGCGCTGGACTTCGGTGAAAGGAGATATGCATATGTAGGTTCATCAGCTGCGCTATGCATACATTTTCAATGGAAGGTTGACAAAGAGAGGGAACAAGCATGCTTACACATACACAGTCGGCGCTTTGTCTTTCTCAGCAGTACAAAGACAAAATGACTCCTGCCGTCCCTTCCTACAACTTCCCCAGTCTTTTCAATATGACACGCCTTCCCCCCTCCTCTTTGCTTCATACAGACTCCTGAACTGAGGAAAAAATTTCCGAGAGAGTTCCTTTTCCAATCATACCGCCTCTCCTGCACAATTGCACTGCAGATTTTTTTTAAAACTCAAACAGCCACAAAAACCTTTTTGTTTTTAAATCGGCGTTTTTTCACATCAGCGTATGATCCACAGAACCTAAATTTTTAACTCTTTTAGCAGATAATCTGCGGATTATACGACAGAAATTACGGTACATTTTTTTCAGTGATGTTTTCCGTGGTGGTCTGGACACTTTTTTTATGTCTCCCTGGGTGCCCAGGAAACCGTATTTTTCAACCCCTGGTTCCAACCCTTCGTATATTTCCTAACTTTCCCTCGCTTATTCCTGACTTTTTTTCACTTTCATCCCTGTCAGTACAATTATGAATGCACAATGCCTTGATCAACAGAGTTAAGTGATTTTTAGCACCGATTGATAAGTGGGTGCTACATAAGCAGTGAATCCGTACATGACATTCCAGTGGCATTGAAGATCCTTAGGCCACCCCGGTGGCATGGTGGTCTAAGCGATGGCTTCTGATAATTCATCCTAGATGGGTCTGGGTTCGGGTCCCTGTGAGGCATGTTGTGTTTGTTTTATGGCACTGGCGCCCTCCCTTCCCTGGAGCCAGTGGTCCTAAATTAGGGACGGGCGACTGCTTATATCCCACTGAGTTGCTCACGGTGGTCGTTAACCCCACAATAAGAAAAAAAAAAACAACTCCCGAATGAAATGCTCAGCTCATAGCAGAGAAACAAACTCTCATATCACCAAGATTTAATAATTCAGGTGAATCTCTTATTTGCTAGTTTTGCCATTTTTAATGTGAAATTTCATGACATACAAAGTGTTTTGTGAGGTTGATCCATAAATTTATTTTTAGGTGGTTTGTACATTTTTATATGTTTGCCTGCATTTTCTACATTCTTATCGTTGTTGCTGTTTGGAAAGCATATTTTGGCCTGCATTCACCGAAGTTTATGATTTATCTTTTGGATACTTTTGGAGATGTTAACCGGAAAGCATCAGGTAATACCCAATTTTTTAATTTTTTTTATTAGTTTATGGTTGTGTGTAGAACTCCATATAAAACTGAAAACAGTTTTTTAAAATTGTGTACCTTATGTTTTTTTTTTTTTTTTGCTAAATTTGGTTATCTTGTTTTGGGCTGTAGTTGTTGTTATTTTACATTGTTATATAGTAAAATGTTTGCTAATGGTTTTATTCAATTTTCCATGATTTGCTATGAGCATGCATTTAAAATTGTTCGTCTCTTTTGTATTATGCTTTTCAGGTTGTGTGTGTGGGGCTGTCTCTAACTTTCTTTTTTATTAAGGTCAGCTGTTACTAAAATAGATCCAAACAATGTTTTGATGAATTACACTGAATCATGCAAATGTAAACTTTTGTGACATAAATTAAATTATTGGATTGTGAACCACATAAAAAATTAGACTTAATGAAATTGCCCAGTACATAATAAGAATATTTAAATGTAGAGTTGGCCAACCACATAAGAAAGAATCTAGCAACAAAATACAAATGCATTCTGTGTCAACAAACCTTCGAGTACAGTCCTTATTTATTTAGGGCAGGCCTTAACAAACAGCAAGAGTCCAGAAACGTTTGAAACAACAAAAATGAAATCAGGAAACAAGAAGAGTGATACTGTTTTCATTAAATTAACCCTGAGTGAAGCTTGTCAGTAAATGTTATAATATCATTGGTTTTCTAAGTTAGCCCTTTGAATCCATGTGACTGGTTAGTTGTCCACCAGGTCTTCTACAACAAAATCAATTCTCTGATCTGTAGGCTATTACACTGGTGAGTACAGCTTTTCTCCTCTGAAGCTTGCAAGTTCAGCAAAAGTGCCTTAGCATTTCTTATGTGCATGCATCATAAAATAGCAGTTTAGAAGGGATAGCAGATGTTAGTTTTGGTATATAATGTCAAATTATATTTATTTATTCATCCTTACCTCATCATTGTCATTTTTGTTATGTAGTTTCATAAAGGGTGTAAAATGTCATTCCAAAAACATCAAATACATGTTTAAAAGCTTTTTTGTGCTATTACATGCAGCAAAATATGAAAATGATGTATTATTAGTGATGATTAAATGCATTATGTGATTGAAATATTGCAGGCATTTCTATATAATCTGGACATACTATTTTTGTGCCCCCCCCATCATGATTATATTTATGATGGTTGATGTTTTCTTGCTGTTTCAGAACATGCAAGTGATTTTTAACTTGTTTTACCATTCATTCTGTCTCAAACACGTTTGTAATCCATCATTATAATAGATCAGTAAGCATCAGGGCCGGGTGGAACTTTTGTGGGGCCTGGGGCAAAATTTCAGTTCGGTTCCTAGAAAATAAATCTCATACTTTAATAAAATTGTTATGTGAAAAATGAGATCACATGAAAGCTATCATAAAGAAAAATGGTTACCTCACATTTGCTGGGATCTTAAGAAAAGGTCATAATATGGATTGGAAGTTTAGAGGGAGAGAGAGAGAGAGAGAGAGAGAGAGAGAGAAAGTGAGTAAAAAGTGTTTACATCTAGATTTTCTTTCTACTAGGGAGAATGGGGGTTTAGGTTACATTTGTTATTTTTATAAAAACTTTCTTACAAAATGATAAACAGATAACTTGAACTGATCTGCGCAGCAAATATTTTTCCATAGCAAACGTTTTTGCATAGCGAATAATAAGGATCCCATTTGTATAAATTTGGTTATACATATTTTTTCTTGGTGCATGATTTAGTGATTGATTTTGATGCAAGGTTAATAACTGACAAATTGTAGCTTTTTTTTTTACCTTTTTTATGTGTGCTCATTTATGAAAATCGGCTTTTTTTTTTTTTTTTTTTTTTTCGTTGCTGCTTTTAAAGTCATTGAATAATTGGCCTGCATGGATGGCCTAACAACAACTTTGATATTGTTCTTTTTATTTTTGTAAATTTAAGTATCTAGTTTACAAAAATTGTTGAGTATTATAGCAAGGAGTCACAAAACGATGAAATTTAATTTGCTGTTTTATGAATGTGGAAAAGCTTAAGATGATAATAATAATAATAATAATAAATAATTTGAAATCTGTGAATCTAAGTATTATATGTTCAACAAATGGTTTCAACTTGTTTGAAAGTGGTGGGGTGACTGTAAACTAAAATAAAAAAAAAGTTATAGAAATATCTTCTTAAGAGCCTTGCGCCCCAAAACTTTACAAAAAAAAAAAAAAGCAATATATAGAATACAAAAAAAAAAAGCAATATATAGAAAGAATTTTAGCAAAAATGATTGTCTTTATTTTCTAAACGGCGGAGCCCTGTGAAGACTCCGGGCCCAGGACTGTTGTCCCTATGGCCCAGTCGGCCCTGGTAAGCATCTTTCCTATGTGTGGAAGGGTCACAGTCAGTTGTGTGAATATTAGGCTTAAGTAAAGTCATCCATTTTAAACCACAATGATCTTGTTTTTAAGTTCCTAAGATCAAGGAGTCCACATTGCAGATACCAAAAACATAAATGCATGTTCAGTGTCATGATCAAGTTTTGATGTATCATCATGACTAGCTAAGCTTAACATGGATACCAAACAGAGTGTAATATAGCAGAGCAAAAAGCCCATTATTCTGGTATCATATGCATTATCTGGAACAAGCAAGTCTGTATGAGTAGTAAAACACCTGAAATACTATTTCTACAATTTAAAAAAAAAAAAAAAGTATCTGTGAAGAAAACACACACACACACACACACACACACACACACACACACACACACACATTTAAAGACATGCATCTGGATTATGTAGAATACCACATTAAATAAATGCACTCATTATCCTGGAGAAAACATACAACAAACTCGTGAAAAACATGGGAGTTCATTGAAAATGAATGATTAAAATGAATCCATTATGTTAAGTATCGATTACATATAACATTTAATTTACAGTGAGATCTTTCTACTGAATATTGGTCTTGGTCACTCTGATAGATAATAACAGTAAGCTTACTGTGAATAAAATTTTATGCATAATAAGTAGTTAGGATGAGAGATTTGCATATTTCCATAATTTTTTATCTGTTATTTGTACATGAATTGTCCGTATTCAACAATATGTAGTTTGTTTGCTGCAATTTTGACAGGAAATCAGCTGTTGATGCTGACTGATTATTCTCTACCTTTTTCTTACATTTCAAAAGTGTGGCAAATACCTATATCTGTGATCATAATAATAACCTGTACTGACTTGTTCTCTAAATATTTATTCATTCCAAGAAATTTTTACTGGTTCAGCTATTCCTAACAAAAGGAGGGGTTAATGCCATTTATTTACTTTTGATTTCATAATCTTAGTATTGTTTGGGATAAAACTAATTGGTAAAGGCACTAAAGAATGGTGCTTAAGAAAATATTACTATAAAAAAATTGATCTGTTGGTTCATATGGAAGACTGGCTCCTCAAAATCTCTTATTTTAATATTGATTTGAATATTTCTTTTAGTATGTATTAAAAAAATTTCATTGAGGAAAGTTTTAAACCTTACCTACAATTTTAAAAGTTTTTGCAGTATGTAACAATGTAAGTATTATACGCTTTGTGTAATATGTGTTCATTATTTTCTGTTGTAGTTACTCCAGAAGCAGTAGTCATCTGTACCATTCTGTTAACATTGCAAGTGTTCCGTCGCTGTTATGAGTGCTTGTTTGTATCCGTTTATTCGGATGCTAGCATGAATGTTGTACATTACGTTATTGCATTCATGTATTATTCTGGAGTTGGGCTGTCTTTAATAAGTGAAGCACCAGGTTTCCTTCACAGTGATGGTAAGTATCTTCTGCCAACAGTATTTTATTAGATGATAACAATTTGTGAAGACAATATAATTGGCCGAAAAGTGTAGCATCTTATATAACTCAATTTGACGGATATTAAGTGATATTACTAACATTATTTTTCTTAATTGCAAATAAATGTTTACTGGCATCAAATTTAATGCTTGAGTTCATGTTTTAAACAGTCATGTTTTCTTGTTTGCGACTGGTTTTTGTTTGTATTTATGAGTTCGTTACTTATAGAATGATGCCCAGGTATGTGGCTCGTTAGGAATTTGGGCATTATTGTTTAATCAGAGTTGGAAATTTAAGACACTAATATAAATATGTGATCCATTTTTACATGGACAATCGATATTTGACAAAACTTTTCCCAAGTAATGATTTCAACTCAGCCCAAAGCATCTATCAAAGGGATTTCTTCACTGTTCCAGATGCTGATTAGGAGTTTTTATCTGGATCTGAAAACTGTTTTATCTTATTATTATTATTATTATTATTATTATTATTATTATTATTATTATCACAATATGGACATTAGCCCTCATTCAAGAAACTGGTGTGTAGGATTTGTCACACACAGTGGCCACTGAACTCAGGTCTCATGATCTGTGATAACACTGCTCTAAAATGTGATACCTTAGTCTGGCATCATTAGAAATTTTATGATGACCTTAAGATAATCATGTGAGGAAAGGACTGATCTGATCATAATAATGATTTCTATTTCTGTTTTACTGGAATTATACTAGGTTGACCTTTTCTGTTTTTCATTCATCAGGTTTTTAGGCGGGACTCTGACCCGTCACCAGGACTGACTTAAGTGAGTAGCTGTTGCCACTTGCATGGTAATGCTCATCCTTTTTTTTTTTTTTTTTTTTTTGTGGCTAATTGTGACCCCTCCTCCCTTTTCTTTCAATTTCCACACTTCCAACTTCCTTTAAAACATATTGCTGTTGATGAGCTAAAATATTTTATGGAGTTCCAGTTAATTGAATGCTCAGTGTTTCTAATGTGTAAGTCAGGGCTCAAAAAATTACATTGTCTGACATGTCCAGGGCATGTTAGAATTCTGCTCAGGTATCTATTTCTCTTTCCTACATGCCCAATCAAGCATATAAAAAAAATGTAGTGCTTTACAAGCTAAAAAGTTGAAAAAAAAAAAAAAAAACTTTTTTAACTTTCTAGTCAATTTTGGTATTACTCAGAGGCTCTCTTTTTTTGCTTTATTTAATAAAATTAATCGTGTGTGTGAGAAATTAAAGGTCAAAACAGATGACCTTGAGAACTAAATTACCCATAATATGTATGATTGTGTGATGTCTCAAAAAAAAAAGCGCATGCATAGCTACTAACCCTCCTGGTTTTACCTGGAGGTTCCCAGCTTTCACGCTGATCCCCCCCCTCCCAATTTATCATTTCCAAATATCTCAGTTTATTAACATTTTTTTTGAAAAATCATACTAGTAGGGATTTTAAAAAAAATACAGACTTGGGATTTCCTCATCCAGTGAAAAAAACTGCAGTTTTATTCCTTATGGGAGTTGTTTGGTGAGAGATACTTGGCGAGGAAACAGAAATTATAAAATCTCAACCCTTGGCATTGGAACAAGAACTTTTGAGTTCACATGGTGCAAAACACTGAACAGCTGAAGACGGAATGAAAGCAATGGAAAGAATCGCGCCCATTGATGGGAGGTTGGCGTGGCAGCTGGCGGAACAGCTGAAGAGGGGAGGGAGTGGAAGCAACAAAGGGATTAGCCTGCATTTGGATGTCTTTCCTTCCAATGCAAGAGGCAAGTTCTGTGGAACACACATGTTTCAGCATTATGAAATGCATCACATAGTTTTTTTTTTTTTTTTTTTTGTATGTAATTAATTGACAATGCAAAGTTCAGGGTGATGCCTTTTTGTCGCTCTTGCTGCAGTGTTTGGTAATGTTTATATTGTTTTAAGCACAGCAAAGTTTTGTTCAAGTTTGTCAGCAGTACCAGATATTTTTGTCACTAGGCCTATTTATTAGATGGTTTTGCTGGAAGCATGCAATCCCCAACTTATGTATTACATATTATGTTTAACTGCTAAAGCTTCAGATGCGATTGAGCAGATGAAAATTCCTTAAATATGAATATGTATGTGTGTGAGAGTGAAAATGTGTGAGTATACACAGTGCGTCAAAGAATTTTTAAGACTGGGTCTGTAAAATGAAATAGAAACAAGAAATTATAATTTGTTTTGGTTTGTTATTCAAAATAAGTCCCTCCGGCTTCAATACACTTGTTTCAGCGATTTAATAATTTGGAATGCCTATTCCAGTTCACTTTGCGGAATTGCCTCCTAAGCACGCATCAAAGCTGTTTGTATGGTCGAAATATCATCAAAATAACACCTTTTTAACGTAGTTTTGAGAACAAAGAAAAGTCGCAGGGTGCTAAATCAGGCGAATACGGTGGATGATTCAACACACACAGACGTTATTTTTCGCCCAAAATCTACGAACAAGAAGTGAGGTGTGACTGGGGGCATTATCGTGCAACAAATACGAACTGTTTTTATCTCTATATTCTGGACGAATGCGATGAATTCTGCCTATCAAACGTCTCAAAACATTTAAATAAAACTCACCAGTAATTGTTTGTCCACTTGGAACAAATTCTTTGTGGATAATACCCTTACTATCGAAGAATGTAATGAGCATTGTTTTGATTTTCGATGGAACTTTTCTTGTTTTTTTGGCTTGTGGCAAGTTTTTTGACTTCCATTCCGCACTTTGTCACTTTGTTTTAGGATCATATTGAAAACAGCATGTTTCGTCACCAGTAACAATTGATTTTAAGAAGTTTGGATCATTTTCATCGGCTGAAATGATGTCTCTGCAATGTGCACTTCTCCTTGATTTTTGCTCATTGGTTAACGTGTGTGGAACAAATTTAGCACAGACTTTTGTTTTGCCCAAATCTTCATGCAGGGTAGTTCGAATCTTTTCTTTGTTGATGTTTAAAGACTCTTCCATCATTGTTAGTGACGCACATCGATTGTTTGCGACGAAATCACGCACTTTTTCAATAATCTCAGGTGTCCTAGATGAACTTGGTCTTCCGGTATGCTTATCATCTTCTAGCATCTCTCTTCCGTCCAGAAAACGTTTGTGCCACAGGAAAACATTTGATCTACTTAAACAAAACTCACCGTAAACTTGTTTCATCATTTGGTACATTTCCGAGGCACTTTTCCCAAGTTTTGCGTTAAATTTAATAACAGCCCTTTGTTCCATCTTAATAATTCAACATGAAAAAAATTTTACTTCTAATGAATGCCCATTTTGTTTGAGTTACTTTAACAACTGCGCAGTACTTTTAGCAGAAAGCAAGCAATGGTCACGGTTTATAACGCATTCGCGAGTACACTGGTGGCGCCACCGTAAGCTGAAATCTAGCGCCAGTCTTAGAAATTATTTGACGCACTGTGTATGTAAATAAGTCTAAATATTTGAGTTTAAATGTATATTTTTATGCAAATGCAAATAAGAGCATATGAATATATGGGCAAAAAAAAAAATAATAACAATGAAGTAACAACTTTTTCTGTTTCTAGTTATATATCAGATTAGAACATTATGAATTTGAAATTGGAACCTTTTATGTAGTGGAATAAAACAAAGTTAATTATAAGCAATGAGTATTCCCAGCACTACAAATCTATCCTTTTACTAAATAAATCAGGCCAATTCTATTTCCAACATGGTCTTGTTACTAATTCACTATTTGCTTTCTCTTTCAACACGTTTTTGCTAGAGGCATAAGAAAATAATTATTTCCCCCACGAACTAAGTTTTAGGGAGATAATTCTCAAATTGTTAATCATTATAGTTAACTAAATTTATTTTTGTCAAGAATTTAATGTAGCATCAGCTAAATAGAATGGGGAATATCACTGTGGGCTCTCTTTGAAACTAGTTTGTGGATTAACTTTGGGGTTGTTGCTTTCAAGGTATCTGCTGAGGGTTTGCCAGATGGGATGAGTTTGGCTAAGTCACCTCTTAGTGCCCATGTGGGATGAGTTGGGCTTTACAAATGAAATAGTGCTTTGTTATTTTATCTTCATGTACAGTAAGAATACTTAATTTTATTTGCACTTTTAGTCTGAGAATTTCAAAATTTGTTTTATTACAGCACTAAATATTTTTTTAGGGTAAGGGTATTGTAATTTTCTGGCATGGTCTTTGCATTGGGTCAGGGTTGTTAATAGCTGTTTCGTTTTTACCACCTGTTAAAGAACTTTATCATTCATAATTTGGGCAAAAAAAAAAATCATTTTGTTTTTAACAGACGTCTAAAATACTGAAATATATAATTACTTTGTTGACTCTTTACAGCTATTGTCAAAACCTAATGTTTTGTCTTGCCATAAATGTGGAGCAGTGTTGGCTGACATTCCCTTTACAAGACCAGCAATGCTCAGCCATATTTATTTCATCTCTTTTTTGACAGTTGGGATTGTCTGTTTTGTCTTAATTTATATTATAGTTTTGCTAAGGATTTTTATGGAACCGTTACGAGGAATTGTTGATTTTCGATTTTCTTGTAAAGTGAGCAGAGGCACTGCTTTCTGGCTAGTCATCTGCTCTGTGCACTTACTGCTGATGCTGTCCCTTCTTTGTACCAGCTACCTCAAACTTAGGAAAGGTGATTGCTTGTAGCCCTAAGAGATGCTTGTGGTGGCTGTTAAACACCAAAACAACAAGAACAACAAAAAAGTGCCGCCCCGTTGGCGCAGTGGTCTAAGCGATGGCCTCTGATCATTCGTCCGAAAGAGGTCCGGGTTCGAATCCCGGTGAGGCATGGATGTTGTGTTTGTCTTACAGCACTGGCTCTCTCCCTTGCCTGGAACCAGTGACCCTAAATTAGGGACGGGCGACTGCTTATAGCACATTGAGTTGCTCACGGTGGTCGTTAAACCTTCAATCAAAAAAAAAAAAATCAACAAAAAAGTTGCCATTCTTCATCAAAAATATTAGCCACAAGTGTTTGGACAGACAATTGTTATCGTAAAAAGAATTCAGTCTACTTTCTCAAATTGAATCTCTTCACCATAAATTGACAGAACAGAATCTTAATCTTCCTTTATTTTCCATGGGAGTAAGACTACATTGGTTCATTTTCCAAAAGCTTTTTATGATCCTCCCTGGACACTAGAGCAAAAAATCTACACAACAAAACATAAGTTTGACCAGAGTAAAGCATCCAAACAAGCAGAAATTTGTTTTGTGATTAAGGCTGAAAGAACTCTTATAAATTTTAATCACACTAACACAATATCAATTAGCATAATGTAAAATGCAGGGTGTCTGGCATTGGCTCTAATGATGGGGGGGATGAAGACTGTCCTACAAAATCAAGGTATAATAATTAAAATAATACTTTGGGATTGCATCTTCATTGCTTAGTGGTGTGCTCTGACCCAAGCCCAAACTTTTGTGGGGGAAAAAATGCACAACCTCCCCTTTTCTTTTGGAGTGAATCTATAAATTGATCACTATATACTTATAATAGGACTGGCTTTCCCCATATGTTTGAAGTGCATACTAGAAAACACTTTCACTAAAAAGGAGAGTATGTTCTTCTAATTTAATAGAGAAATGGAAATATTTTATTAAAGTAAAACACAAATCACATTTTTAATTGAAAATGTAGTGCTAAAGGCAAAAATATGTTTATATCACCTTAATGGAAAAGTGTTCATCAGTAAAAGGTTTCAAAATCGCTTTATTCTAATTTATCATAAGAAAACATAAGAGGGAGACGTACAGTATTGGGCATCTCACTGGGAAATAATACAAAACTGTTAAAAAACATGATGGTATATACATTGCAATGACAATGGGGATGAATAACAAAATGCTGCAAGCAAAGCTTATTGAATAAAAAAAATTGCAGAAGTGACAAAGAGAAACACATCGTGTCACATGACATTGGCTGGGCATGATTTACAGGATAACACAGGCGAAACAATAGTACACAATTAGAAAAAGAACAGCACAAACACCGCCGTGAAGGTAAAACATTACATACATGAGATAAAAACACAGCGTGCACAATTGTGCAAGTTATTTAACGAGGGCACCAAAGCAACATAATACAGGCGGGGTGAAAGTAAGTAATGTACACGAGTAAGCATGAAAATACACTGAGATGGCATAAGCATTCACAATTCAACGGTAGTGTGGATTGCACGAGTCGTAGAGTGGAGGAGGGCCACCAGGGTGCCACGGAACTCAGCAAAGGAGGTGTAGAATGTCCTAGGGTTCTGATAGGTGTAGCAGTCCAGAATCAATCGCAAACCATGGAGCGGCCGGCGCCCAGGTAGCATAGAAGGTGGCTTCTCGACGACTGGAAGAAGCCGACTGGTACTCCAGGCGGAGTCGAGAAAGCAATCGATCTTGAAAATGGCACAAAAGTGCTGCGCTGGCCTGGTGTAAAGAGACCGGCGAGGAAATGCTGCGGAGTTGTTGAAGGTATACGTAAATAACGTGTTTAACCAGCACGAAAAGATAGGCACATACTGAAGGAAGAGTTGTAGGTGGATGAGCCCGCAGAAGAAGATGTCTGTAGGCAGTGAACGGAAGATCTTGAGAACAAGAGCGACTGGCAATCCGGAAAGCCTGGTGGAGGAGAGGCATCAGGATGGGACAGTAAAGGTAGACGTGAGAAACGTCTGCCTCCTGTGCGCAGAAGGAGCAGAGAGGGGAGGAGAGAAGAGACATGCGAAAGAGAAAATACGGAACAGGGAGGCGATTATGCAAAAAGAGCCAGTGGGTATTAATTTCAAGAGGGGCAGATAAGGGTGAGCGGGCAGCGGCCCAGACAAGAGGAAGAGAAGCAGGGGGAACCTCCAGAATAGAAAGCGGTGAAGGGGTGGCAAGGTGCACTAGAAAACGATAAAGAGATTTAGAGGAGAGAGAGGAGAGAGGAAGAACCGAGTTTGTGAGTCGGAGGAAAAACGGCAGCGGAAGAGGGGCAGAAAAGACAGAGACGAGACCGGTGGGGGAGACAAGATCAGGGAAAAGCGAAAGAAGTGCAGTTAGCAGAGAGTCATAGACCAAATGGGCGGATGGGGACGAGAGAATAGCAGGGGGGAGGCCAGAGAGAGGGCGCCAGGATAGATCCGAGTTAGTGAGGTCTTGTACAGTTACTACACCTGCTCGGAGCCAAGAGGGGAATGAAAAACAGGGGAGATGGGGGGATGAACAAGGGAGTTGAAGAAGAGGGGTTCAGAAAGAAGCTCTAGAGTTGAAGAGGGAGGGGAGCGAATGAGGGGGAGAGAGCGAAGGTGAGTGAGGGCTTCAGAATATGCAGGTGGGAGTTTGGAGGGGGGAAAGGACAGCAATCCATGAGAACTAAAGAAAGAAAAGAAAAATGTGGGTTACGCAAGGAGGCAAGAACGTCACGTACCTGAACTGCGGAAGCCACTGGAGCCGTGAAAAGGTGAATGAAGTTGATCACTCGGCTTGCTTTGTAGCACAGCGGGACATCAGGTAGGCCAGCACCACCATAGGAGGGAGGAGCACAGAGCTTGTGGACGTTAATCCAGTGATGACCCGCCCACATTACTCGAGTAAGGCAGCGTGTAACCTCCTGGAGACAGAAAAGCGGGGTCGTAGATGCAATCCAAGAATGCTTGCAGATGGACAGAAGGTATGTCCTGGTGAGATTTGCACGCTGGTAGTAGGACGTACAGAACTGCGCACGACACCAGAATGCAGCTGTGCGGAGGAGGCGAGGATGGAGTTCCGAGCGAGTTGCACTAGATGTAGCTTGTGGTGCGCCTAAGTGCACACCCAGGAAGCGTTGGGTAGTGGATGACCATGTGGCCCCCCATGGAGCATCCAAGCGATTGGACCACGACCCGCACCACAATCCAGTGCTCTTAGAAGTATTCAGTTCAGCTGCAGAACATGAAGCATATGCGGAGAACAAACGACGAAGCAGTTGGAACTGTGAGTCGCTACGAATGCAGACGGTGATGTCATCTGCATAAGCAGAGTAAATGACTGAGTGATGCCGTGAGCTGGCAACTGGTGGTGGAAGTTGTGCTAGAAGAGATGTTTGCAGAGAGCGTAGAAAAGGCTCGACGGCAATCGCAAACAGTTGACCAGAAAGCGGGCAGCCCTGACGAACTCCCCGCTTGAAGGGAACATGTGCTGTGAGAAAAGATGCCGTCTTGACATGGAAAACGGCGTCCCGGTAGAGGGAGAGAAGAACGGAGACAAATTGTGGAGGAAAGCCAAAGTGTAGCAGGGTTTGTGTTAAATAGGCGTGTGAGATATTATCGAAAGCGGAACGGAGGTCTAAGGAAAGGAGAGCAAGAGGTTCAGAATGAGTCTTGGCAAGATGAATGAGATCGCGAAGAAGTTGAACATTGGAGGAAAGAGAACGGCCAGGAACAGTATAGGTTTGAGAGTCAGCAAGGATGTGAGGGAGGATAGAGTTTAGTCGACGGGAAAGAAGCTTAGTATAGAGTTTATGATCTTGATTGAGAAGAGAAATGGGGCGCCAATTTCCCAAGTCAAGAGGGTCACCCTTCTTGGGAAATAGGACCACATGTGCGTCCGTGAAACTCCTCGGGAGGGGGAGCAGTTAAATGCAGCAGAAAAAGCGGAGAGGAGAAAAGGCAACAAAAGAGGCAAGAACGCACGGTAAAAAGGAAAGAGAGGCCGTCCGGACCCGGAGCGGCATGGGGGTTAAGGGAAGAGAAGGTGTCTGACACCTCCGTGGATGTGGGTGCAAGAGACAGGGTGTGAGCAAGATGAGACGGAACTTGTGGTAGGTTATTGAGAAGATGGGGGAGAGCAGAGGGAGAAGGGGGAGGAGTTTCACTGAACTTGGTGGTATAGAACTGACGAACGTGAGAGCAAATCGCTGCCGAATCGGATGTGATTTCGCCAGAGGGGAGGCGAAGATGACGAAGCGAGGTAGAAGACTTACGTGCAGATTCCATTGATGTTAGAAAATCATAGGTGCATTCCTCCGGATTGAGATGTTTAATGCGCAGACGTAAAAGTGCTTGCTGCGCAAGAGGTTTCAGCAAAGCCTGGAGCTCCGCCTGATATGCTGGAAAAAGCGGATCTGATAACCCAATCAGTGTGAGCATCTGCCTGGCGTGATCGAGGCGCATCTGACTAGAAGTCTTCATGGTGAAGGAAAGTTGCTTGATATGTAAGAGGAGCTGATGCTTGACACGAAGCCAATACGTCAAGGTACAGGGTGCGGAATGCAACCCTGCGCGACGAGCAGCGAGAAAAGAACGGACAGAGGCACAAAATTCAGGATCAGTGAGGAGATTGGAGTCAAATGTCCACGGACGAACAGTCCGAGGGAGTGACGCCGCAACAAACACTGTGAGGGTGACCGTGCAGTGGTCTGAGGAAGCAGTAGGTTGATGTTGCAACTCGGTAATAGACGCAAGAAGCGGTGTGGAAACGTAAACCCGATCCAAGCGTGCAGTTGATGGAAGCTGACTCCCAGACGAGCGCCACGTGTGTGAGGTCTCTTGTGGATGAAGGCGCCTATAAGCATCGGTGAAGGAGAAATCAGCAACAAGGTCATGGAGTAGTGCGACGAGATCCGTCCGACGCTCTCGTGACGAAGGAGAGCGATCCAGAGCCGGGTCAAGGGTGCAATTGAAGTCTCCACCCAAGAGCACACGATCCGAAGGTGAGACTTTCGAGAGAGCTTTACGGAGTTTGGTGAACAAGATGGATAAATGAATAGAGGTGCATGGAATATACACATTAAAGATGTGAAATCGAGCTCCGCCAACTGTGAAGGAGACTTGCTGGAGTAAATCTCGGCATAAGTTCTGCACTGAGAGTGCAGTGAGGGTGGATCGGAAATGTTGATGTATTCCGATAGCAAGTCCACCATGAGATGAGTAGCGGAAAGCATGATGGAACACATAATCGCTAGCACGCCAGCGAGTAAACAGAGTGGAGGAATGGCAGTTTGTTTCTTGTAGTAGTAACAGATCGGCCCCGAGGGGCGAGAGGTCTTCCATAACAAGAGCATTCGCTAGGGGGCTAGCGAACCCTCTGCAATTAAGGGTCGTGATCTTGAATGGACTGGTCAGTCGTTGGTTGGAGGAGTCGCGGAGCAACTTTCAGGAGTTGTTGTAATCGGTTTACGCAGCCAAGGGTCCATGAGTGGTGCATGGGGTCATGAACAAACCCACGAAGGTACTTAGCAATGCATCCGGCTTGCAGGAGCAGCGCGGGAAGAATGTCTTCGCGCTCTCGGAGGTAGTCATACGTCGACTCCAGGTTCGTGGTGTGGGTGCAAAACTGATAGTAATCTCCAAGATTGAGAGGTTCTGAAGGAGCACCACATTTGGAGAGAACACTTGAAAAGACCTCAAACGAAGGTGGAGACCCATCATCATCAGTGTCCCTTTCAATTTCTGTTGGCGCAGGAGAGGGAGAGATATCTCCTGAAGATTTGGTAGTACGGAACGGTTGCCCATCCGCAGAGGAAGATTTCTTCTTCTTCCTCTTACGTCGGGTACCTGTACGAGTGCCAGAAATTCGTTTTCCAGGGAGCGACGATGCTCGGGAAGCTGACGCAGAGTCAGAGGAGTTATCGGCACCGCCGTCACACTCGGAGACGCCAACAGTGAAGACTGGTGGGAAACCAGCGGCGAAGTCTCCCGATGTTGCCACGGGATGAGGAGTAATAGGTGAGGTGAGCACTGGAAATTGAAGGTGGGAGGTGAGATCAGCATCAAAAGACGCTCGTGGACGAGAGGCTGTAGATATACTTTTTGTGTAACTCGGCCCTGGGGCAGTTGGCACATTTGAAGACGGTGCAGGTCGAGAGCGAGATGTAGCAGGATGCTGCTTAGAGGCGGTAGGCACTGTAGAAGCCGTGGGAGCTGGATACTGGTTGTTGGGGCATCGAGCACGCTGATGCCCAAGTTCTTTGCAATTAGCACAGTGTTCTGATGTTAGCATGTCAATTCTGTAGGAGAGCTGCCCACATCGGACGTTTAGAATCTGTGGGAACTTACGGAGATGCTCCTCTGATGGAAAGATGAGTCGAACACTCCGGCGAAAACTACGAACATTCTTATTTGCAGGATCCTTGGGCGCAGCTGAATGTGTGATAAAAGGACCTTGGTTGAGTTTACAGTTATCTGATGCAAACAGAAATACAAATTTGTACTACCTAATGCAAAAAGTACTTATCAGGAATTTGGAAATACATGAGGTTTTATGACTACTGAAAAAAGAAAAAAAAAGATTAAATGAACATACAGGTATTCAAATTAGTAAATCAACTATTTATTAGGACAAAACAAACTTGTTTTTTCAAGTTACATTACTTCAAAAGTTCAGCACCGCATGGTGAATTTCAGAATGTGGGTTGATGTACAGAGACACACCCCTTGCACATATACCTGGTCAGTCCATTTCTGAGGCTGTTTTGTGGCGTTCTTGCACACAAAACATCTTCTTTGAGTGATCTTTTTGTCCATCAGAAGAGGGCACAGTAGGTGGAAAATGTCTTGCAATCAAATGCAATGGATCAGGGGCTGTTGATCTTCTTCAGCCTTTAGGTAACTTCCTTGGTTTGCTGTACTCTTAAATTAATTGCTGAATTACCTGATTCCGGAAGTCTACCAGCTGAGGTTTTTCCCAGTTTTCACTAGGAAGAGGTATGCATTTATTTCAGATATATCAAGAGAAAAGTTTTACGTATCACTTCTTTGATTTTTTCATAGTTTCTGAGAAACTCATTTTGTACAAGTATGTCACTTTTACCTGCAACCTCACATTTGCATTATAGTCTGGCACACAAGCAGGTTTTGCAGTTTTTTTTATCTTGTTCTGTCATTTTTATCTGCATTAACCAGGATATCCTTATGTACTGAAGTCATCATATGCACACCATACCATTTCACAAAAAGCAATTCATCATAAATCATTGACTCGTGTTCACCCTTTTTTAGTTTTCCATGAAGTTGATTTATTCAGTTTTCCCCAACTGTCCCGAATACACCTGTTTTTCTTTCAGATAGATATTTGAACAAATTAGGACTTGTATACCAATTATTAATAAATAAATATTGCCCTTTATCTAAATATGGCCCCAATAGTATTCATTATTACAACATTACCATATGCCCCAAAGTCATAGTTTATAACTTTTGTATAAGAACCCGTATAAACAGTAATGTTTAATATATGGGCCTGCCTTACATTAACAAAGAGTAAGCATTTCTCATTTCAAAATCCTGTCTCTTGGAAGGAATGAGATTCATAAAATTCAATGTGCCTTTCCAAACCATACTTTCATCAATACACTGGTTTCTAAATAGGTTAAACACTTCCACATTTTTTTTTTTAATGATTAATCACACTTTCTAGCTGAGGATATTTGTTGTCACAAAAGTGAAGCAGTAATTTTACCAAAAATTGGTATTAACAGCAATGGGTAGGTTAACCAATGACCTTTATTCATTTTTTTTTCTGCATGTGCCATCTACATCATTAGAGCAAACAAAAAAAGAAATCCTGAAATATGGTGTTTACCCATTTCTTTCTTTCTTTTTACCTCACTATTTTGCATAACAAAATCTTAATTATTTTTCTTGGTAGCAATATTTTTTACAA
Source organism: Macrothele yani (assembly GCA_039090855.1). NCBI lineage: Eukaryota > Metazoa > Arthropoda > Arachnida > Araneae > Macrothelidae > Macrothele > Macrothele yani. The sequence continues at coordinate 133,175,104 of CM076995.1, read as the reverse complement.
GTTCATTGTTGAAATACTCTCAGTTGACTCTTCATTGACACTACAGTTATCACTGACACTGCTTTACTTTCATCAAAATCAAATTGTTCCACAAAATTACCTTACTTCCAAATCCATCCAGTTATTTTCTTCTTCTTAATATTATTTCTAATACACCACAATGTGAATACTTAAGAAATGCATATAGCATATTAAATCCATTTATTTTTATGGCGTAATAAGCACAAAGATTTGTAAGCTTTCGCACTCCACTGGAAGCTTTTTCAAGGCAATGGTAAACATAAAAAGGCATGGAATTGGAACACGTAAGGAACAAAGAGGATTTTTGAAAATTACGTGAGTGGCATCACGAGCATATTACATGAATTTTTAGCACATAATTACACGACAGTTTCCGTGATGACACGTAAAAAGACTGCCATCAGGGAAACTGTCAAAATCCTCTCCAGCAAAGTAGCATGCAATGATATGATCTGTACTGAACTACCAATGGTTTGGCATGCATTATTAAAGGACGATAAAATGTCGCGGCACACCATGTAATTATGTATTAAAAATTCATGTAATATGCTCATGATGTCACTCATGTTATTTTCAAAAATAATCTTTGTTCCTTACGTGTTCCAATTCCCTGCATTTTCATGTCTACCCAGAGGCGACTTTAAATCTTTTGGGGCGCTAGGCGCCAAACAATTATGGGGCCCCTTCTTTATCACCTCAGAAATTTTCATCCGTCAGATTAACAAAAAAAAAGTAAGTCAAGAAAAATGTTTTTGCGCTTTTTGAAATACGATTCTATCATAAATTATTAGGACGTTTTGTCAGAACCAGTGCTAATGTAATCAGTTTGACTGTTCGCGCACATTGAACTTTTTGTTTTTACAGATATTTCAAAAATTATTTTTGCGGCTAATAGGAAATCAAAGGGCACTAAGTTTGGCACTTTAAATATCCCATATATGAATTTACGACTAAGGGCTGTCAAAGTCGAACATTCAAGAAATTAAAGTTCTCTTGTGAAGAAATATTTTTGTGGCTCTCAGATTAGGCTTAACAGTTCTTTCTCAAATACTTAAATTTTCGAATCAGTTCATTAATTTCCTGCTAGAGGTACGGTTTTCACAGATTCTTTAAAAATTATTTTTGCAAATGATAGGACATAAAATTTTATTAAATTTTAGCCATTTTAAATTTCACTACCAGTTCATAAATTCCCCTCTAGTTCTGGAATTGGAAATTTAATAAATTTCAGCTTTACGCTAAGAGAGACCATTTCGGTTACGGCAAAAGTTCATCTTGAGTTTGATACGTTTGGCAAAACTGGCTACACTAGTACATCTTCAGTTGCTATAGTTACATGTCAAATTTAACGCTGAAGGCGCTGAAAATGGAGTTTCGCTAATTTTATCAATACATTTCGTATAAATTGTCATGAAACTGGAATAAGTTTAAATTACAAAACATGCCTTCTGCATTGCTTCAGCTTTAGAAAATCACCTTGTTTTTACGTTATGAGCAAATTTGTCAAATTAGTAGGCAACGAGCATGGTATCCAGCAAAAATAAAATACTTGAAGACACTGGCAACCGGAGAAGTCCTCCATATTACAAAATTACAAAATACGGGTAAATTATTTCAATTTGTGCACAGTACTTCGCTTAAAAAGGGTGGATGACTTTTCGTGGAGGAGTTTTCTTGTGGCGAACGATTCTTTAAATTGAAGAGATTCAGCCGTTCATGGCATAGACAAATGTCATGGACCAAAAATGTTGGATAGTAAGAATTTAATCAGTCAGTGCAAAAAAGTGAGACTGTGAAGAGTTTCTTGAAAACATTTTTCCTTATTACTTTCATCAGAAAATTGAGGTCTGCATTTTCTTTTATTATGTCAAAACGATGCGTAAGATTTTCTTTATACCTCTACCGCAGTTATCAGAAACAGAAGCATAAGGATTAAGTTCAAAAGATCCAGCTTGAAAATGGAAAAGTAGGAACCACAGTTTTTCGAGTAAGAGTATTTATCGGCCTCCTGGGTGGCGTAGTGGTCTAAGCCCTGGCTTATGACCATTCCTCCAAGATGGGTCCCGGTTTGGATCCCAGTGAGGCATAGATGTTGTGTTTGTCTTACGGCACTGGCTCTATCACTTCCCTGAAACCAGTGAGCTTAAATTAGGGATGGGCGACTGCTTATAGCCCATTGAGTTGCTCACGGTGGTCGTTAAACCTTCAATAAAAAAAAAACGTTTATTGCTTTTTCAAATGTTAATTTGTTGTCAATTTAAGAAATAGAAAAGGTGAGAATAGTTGGTAATTATCAGTATTAAACTAGGGGAGGAGAAAGCAATAAGAAAATGCTATTGCAATACAATAGAAATTTCTTTTAATGCTGTTCAATAAAAAAAAAAAGATAAACAATGCAACATTTTCGAATTTCTTTATTTTGCAGCCTAAGCACACGCTTTTTGTGGAAAAAAAAAAGAAAAAAAAAGAACGAAGCACCCCGAGAAATTTGATCCTAATGAAACTCTGCATGCAAGTACCTCAGGGCTGAATATGCAAATGATTAATTAAAAAATAACAACCAATGACTAAATAGCGGCCCCCGACAGCGCATGGGAACCGCATCGAGAAATGTATATCAAGAGCAAACGGCGACACAACAGGTCGTAGAATGCGTCGGCGTACCGAACAATTGTGACAGCAAATTCCTATCACATTAACCTCCAGACTGTGAGGATGCCATGACGACGGATCCGTACACACCATGAGAAGTCGAGCGGGTTTGCGAGAGGATATATAATTGGGCTGAGAGAAGCTGGGTTGGTCAAGTCATGCATTTGAATTTGGCATTTGAATCGGACGATGTTGGCGCCAATGGGTCGAAAAGGGCACCACAATCCAGCGGCACCCGGGCAGTGAACGGCCAAGAGCATCGGTGGAACACGAGATTCGAGCTTCTGTGAGAGCCGCACGAACAGAACCGAATTCGTCTCTCTCAACAATCCGTGGCCGTGTTACGTCGTCCACATGTACGGAAGTGGTCATTCGGCCCATTGCCAGATGAGTTGCGGCACAGGGATTACATTCGAGTAGGCCAATTCACCGCTTACTACTGATCAGAGAGCATCGCAGGCACTAGTTGCAGTGGTGTCAGACCCGATCGACGAGGGATAATGTCCAGAGGTGCCATGTTGTATTCAGTGATGAGTCGTGGTTTGCACTGAACGCCGATGACCAGCGCATGCGTTTCTGGAGACGAGCCGAACAGCGCACGGATCCTGCTTTTACTGTGCAATGGCACAGGGCTCAGACACCCGATCTGACTGTCTAGGAAGCAATTTCCTACGATAGCTGGACACCCTTCAAAGGTCTCCATACTACCCTCACGGCTCAATGGTACTTCGACGCATTCTATGACCTGTTGTGTTGCCCTTCCTGTAGCACATCGCCGAGTAACTTTGCAAGAGGATAATACCTGGCCACACACGGCACAGCTCTCCCGGGCCTGCCTCTGTAATGTTGACATCCTTCTAGGCCAGCCAGATCACCCGATTTCTCACCGATCAAACATGATGGGACCCCACCCACACCCATCCAGAAATGTCGGCAAATTGGCCCACAATTTGGACACCATCTGGCATTCCATACCTCAGAACAGTATCCGTAAACTGTATGTGTCTCTGCCACACTGGGTTTCTGCTTGTATCCAAGTGAGAGAGCTGGTGCTACAGCTTACTGACATCTACTCATATAACTGTTTTATCTGGATAAATGGCCCAACTGCTGTGGAATTGCAATCATTTCTTCTCTTATACATGTACATTACACATGCTAATTTTCATCTTGATTGGGTGATTTCTTCTGGGTGCTTAGTTTTTTGTTTGTTTTTTCTACTTTCTTTTTTTTTAGTGAAGATTATATTAGCTAGTTTGGTTTAGGGTGGTGTAGGAAGATTAGGGCTAAGGAAGAACTTGATTATACTACCCTAAAGAGAAAAGAAAGTACTGTATATACTCGCGTATAAGTCGAGAAATTTGGGACAAAATGAAAGCTTCAAAGTAATGGGGTCGACTTATACGCGGGGTCTAAAAAAATCGTAAGTGGAAAAGTTCTTCCCGTGAGGCAAAAGGCAATCCATCCCAAAAGAAATAAAAATGCCGATGCGGTATTAATTACGAAATCGCAACCCTCCGAAAGAAAGAAAAAACACCGGTGTGGTAGAATTACGAAATCGCGACCCTCCCAATTTCTCCGCGCTTTGAAAAGTCTCCTCTCTCCTGGCTTTGCGTATCCACAGCGCAGTCACAGCCGCGCGTAGAAAGCTCTGCCCTTCCGACTACCAGTTGATTGCGCTGACCTTCGACGCAACGGAGCCGTGCGACAGCCAGTGCTAGGTGTTGCTTGTTCTTAATCGCACGTGTCTCGCTTCTCCTATTATGGGTGACACGTATTGTGTAAAGAAACGGATGTCCTATAACACAGGATTCAAGTTGAAAGTGGTTTCTTTTGCAGAAAATACTAACAACTGTGCTGCTTTACGTCAATTTGGCATTAACGAAAAACTGATTCGAGATTGGCGTAAAAAAAAAACCCGGACTTGGTGAAAATCGCAAAAGGCGCTGCGCCGTGGAACGACATCTTTCCCAGAGCTGGAAAGTGTCTTGAATGATTGGATTGTGGGCTGCAGACAAAATGGTTACATTGTAACGCGAACTGGTATACGTTTGCGAGCAATGAAGCTCGCAAAAGATGAAAAGTTTGCAGCCGCAAATAACACTTTTCGTGCCTCACCAGGTTGGTGCACAAGGTTCGTGAACCGCTATGGGTTGTGTCTACGACAGCGCACCAAAATTGCACAAAAGTTACCTCGTGACCTCGAAGCAAAGATAATGGAATTTCAAAAGTATGTAATTCAAAAGAGAAAAGAGACTGCTTTTGAACTTTCCCAAATAGGGAACATGGATAAAACCGCCATGTGTTTCGACCTTCCTGGAAATAAGACGGTGAACCAAAAGGGCGAAAAAAATATCTTGATCAAAACGACTGGCCACGAAAAATCCAGTTTCATGGTTGTTCTTTCCTCTTTGACCGATGGCAGTAAGCTACCTCCGGTAATTATTTTCAAACTCAAAACTCTGCCGAAAAGCGTTGTCTTTCCGTCTGGTGTGCTCGTTCGTGCCCATGAAAAAGGATGGATGAACGAATCCGGAACAATTGATTGGTTAAAGAATGTGTGGAACAAAAGGCCAGGTGCATTTTTGAGGAACCCTTCTCTTTTGGTGTGGGATATGCTTGTTGCACACCGTTGTGCAGAAGTGAAAAAAACTGCAGAAAATTCAAAAACAACTCTTGCTGTCATCCCAGGTGGGTTGACATCTGTTCTTCAACCACTAGATGTCTGCCTTAATAAGCCCTTCAAGGACAATGTGCGGAGGTATTGGGCAGATGGGATAAGTTCCGATTTGCCGACTGAAACCAAGGGCAGAAATCTAAAGAAGCCGGATATCGTTTTGATTGCGCGATGGGTCAAGGATGCTTGGGATGCGATACCTGCGGAAATGGTCGTGAAATCATTCAAGAAATGTTGCATTAGTAACAAACTTGATGGCACAGAGGATGATGAGATTTTTATCAGTGATGATGACAGTGATTCTGATGACACAGGCATAGATGGGAATATTGATGTTTATGATGACGCGCCGATGACGGAGAAAGACTTTTTTTAACTGTTTTGCGAGTCTGACTCGGAATCGGATTTTGAAGGGTTCCGATGAAGTTTTTGGGTATGCAAATTAAATTTAATATCATATATATAATTTTTTTCGTTTTCAAATGTTTTTGAATAAATTTATTTAAATTTTTTTTTCTCATTCCGGGATCGACTTATTATGCGAGTTTCTGATTTCTTACGATTTTTTCCTCTGAAAGTGGGGGGGTCGACTTATACACGAGTATATACGGTAAACAACAAACACCCTGGATTCTCAGGACAGTTTCTACAAGCACTCTTCATCGCAGCTCAGGAAAGACAGGTAAAAAGTTCCAACACAGATGTTTTTCCTTGGCTGGAAGTCATATGAAAGTAATTTATATCACAGCTAGCTAAGTATTCGCCTTAAACAATGAAAAGTGTGGGAAGCATCAATCCTTGTTTCGCCTACCACTAAAAGGAAGGTTAGGTTATTTTAACAGTTTCTTTCAAAACAAGTGCATCAATAACAATTCGAAAATTTAAAATGAGAAAGTAAATTACCAATTGACAATAAAGTGGTCACTTTAAGGATTGATTTATTTCGGTCCATGAAAAGCAAAACAAAACTGGCAATCCAATTATACGTTTTCGGGGCCCCTGGAGCTCTGGGGCCCAAGGCGCGCGCCTTGTGGGAAATCCGCCCCTCTGTCTGTCATTGCCTTGAAAAAGCCTCCCAGTGGAGTGCAAAAGCTTGGCAAATCTTTGTGCTTACTACACCGCAAAAATAAATGAATTTAATACTTAATACAGATATTTAACGTGGACCAGGAACATCAAACAAAGATCTTCGCTCTTTCGACGTTTATAAGTGAGTAACGGAAAAATTCTCATTGGCCGCCGCCGGGAGTCGAACCCAGGGTCTTCCAATTACGCGCCGGATATGCTTCCGCTACACCACAGCGGCCTCGAATTCCTCCAGACTCACACACGCTAACTGCCAAGCCAAGTTGGTAGGTTGCTTTTTGGAGCCCCACACAATGCTGGGGATTCACCAAAGATGATAAGCAGCAACTGAAGAAATAATTAGAAGGTGAATGAAATAATTAATCCCCAGCAATAATTAGAAGGCGAATGAAATAATTAATCCCCAGCAATCCCCAGTATTGTGCGGGGCTCCAAGAAACAACCTGCCAACTTGGCTTGGCAGTTAGCGTGTGCGAGTCTGGAGAAATTCGAGGCAGCTGTGGTGTAGCGGAAGCATATCCGGCGCATAACTGGAAGACCCTGGGTTCGACTCCCTGTGGCGGCCAATGAGAATTTTTCCGTGACTCACTTATAAACGTGGAAAGAGCGAAGATCTGTGTTTGATGAATTTAATACACTGTTCAAACTTATGCACCCACCACAAGTCATCCTGAAGAAAAAATTGAAGAATTTTATGAGAAAATTCGTCATCTAAATAATAAAGGTAAGCAGCACTTGAAAATAATTATGGGAGATTTCAATGCAAAAATAGGGCAACAGCAACAGAATGAAACTTCAGTAGGTAAATTCGGTCACTGCAACAGAAACCAGCGTGGAAATACTCACATTGAGTTTGCAGAGGCAGAAGGATTTTTCATCTTGAACTCCTTTTTCAAGAAAAAGCCACACAGGAAATGGACATGAAGACATCCAATTGGGACGACAAGTGAAATTGATTTTATTATGTGTAACAAAAAATTCGTCATCCAAGACTGCAGTGTGCTGAACAAGTTCAGCACAAGTAGTGACCATAGATTGGCGAGATGTAAGATGCACCTCAACACTAAACTCGAACGTGGCAAACTCATAAGACAAACAAAATGTATTGACATAACCAACCTTAAAAAACACCATAATACTTTCAAGTTGGAACTGAAGAACAGATTCTCTGCTTTAGAAGGCCTAACATTGGAAGAAGTAGATATTTCTGAAGTTAACAGAAAAGTAACCAAAGCTCTTATGGAAACAGCAACAAAATTAGCTGGGTCTAAGAACAAGTTGCATGTGAACAAATTATGAGGAAAAACCAAAATGTTGATGCAAAAAAGAAGAGAGTGAGGACAACTAAAGATGTTACTTCCAAAGTGGAATATATAGAGCTATGCAAGACAGTTCGAAAAAGTATCACTGAAGATGTAAGGAAATTCAACTGTGAGCTAGTGAGGAAAGCAATTGAAAACAACCAAAGCCTAAAGATAGCAAAGGGACATCTCAGTAAGGGAAGAAAACAGATTATGGCACTGAGAAAAGAAGATGGTTCTGTAACAAGAAATAGAGGCGAAATTTTGACAAGAGTGAAAGATTTCTACTCCAAATTATATGAAAGGGATGATACATGTACTCCAGACATCATGAAAGGTACCAGTACCAGAGTTCTTCCAGTCCTCCCAGCAGAAGTTGCACATGCAATCAAGAACATGAAGCGGGGGAAAGCTCCAAGAGAAGATGGAATTACTGTAGACATCATACAAGAAGCAAGTGGAGAAATCGAAACAGTACTCGCCCAAATTTTCACTCGATGCCTTAATGAAGGGAAGATTCCTGAGGATTGGAACAACGCTACAATGATCCTGCTACATAAAAAAGGTGACATTGAGGATCTCAGGAACTACAGACCTATCAGCCTCCTCTCAGTGGTTCATAAAATCTTCACTAAAGTTCTTTCACACCGTTTGAAGGTAACACTGGACATGGCTCAACCAAGAGAACAAGCTGGATTCAGGAGTGGCTACAGCTCAATAGATCATATCCACGTACTGGGAGAACTAATTGAAAGAGCGAGGGAATATGAACTTCCATTGTGCATGGCTTTTATCTATTACGAAAAAGCCTTTGATTTGGTGAAACCATCAGCAGTTACAATGGCTCTGAAATCCTGCGGTATTGAAGATGCATACATTAATATTATTAATAACATCTATGAAAATGCAAGTGCAAAGATTCGGCTGTCTGAAAATACAACACACATAAGAAATTGGAAAGGGAGTGAGACAAGGTGACACCATATCTCCGAAGCTCTTTAATGCAACATTGGAAAATGTCTTTCAATCACTGAACTGGGAAAACAAAGGGATAAAGATTAATGGAGATTATCTAACCCAGCTTAGTTTTGCTGATGACATAGTCATTTTTGCAACTACCCCACCAGAGCTGCAGAGTATGATCCAGGAACTTGCTGACAAGAGTAAAGAAGTGGGATTAAAAATGAACTTTCAGAAGACAAAAGTGATGTTCAATGCTTTTACAAGAAATGAAGATTTATCGATTGATGGAGAAAAACTGGAGATAAACAGACACGTACGTTTATCTTGGACGGCAGATATCAAGTGAGGGTCACATTGATGAAGAAATTAATCGGCGTACAAAACTTGCCTGGAGAGCTTTTGGAAGAAACAGCATAATTTTCAAGAGCAATATGCCATTATGTCTTAAAAGAAAAGTGTTTGATCAATGCATCCTTCCAGTGCTTACGTATGGTGCAGAGACGTGGACCTTAACTAAAAGAGACATACAAAGGCTGCAGACAACTCAAAAAAGCATGGAGAGGTGCATGCTTGGTGTAACCAGGAGAGATAAGAAGAGGAACTCGTGGATCCGAAAAATGACAAGAGTGGAAGACATCATGATCAGAGTTAAATCCCTGAAATGGCAATGGGCTGGACATACTGCCAGAAGGACAGACCATCGATGGACAGCCGAAATTTTAGATTGGATTCCAAGGGACAGGAAAAGACCCAGAAGAAGACCACATGGGAGATGGGTGGATGAAATTCGAAAATATGCGGGAGTGACATGGAGGAGACTGGCACAAGACAGACCGTTGTGGAGGAAACTTGGGGAGACCTTCGTCCAGCAGTGGATTGATAATGGTTGACAATTTGACAATGATGATGATTATTATTATGCGTTCCTTGAGTTTTGTTCTTTTTTTTTTTCTTTTTTTTTTTTGAGAAACTTCATTATAACGTTTATTGCTGGAGAACAGTGAAGCACTGTTACATGAATCTGTGGCAATCAAGTGTTGCTGACAATGTTGTCATTGGAAACCTTGTCAGCATTATTGTCAAAATTTTCAGTTCTACCAAAACCATCACTGCATTCAACATCGCTACCTGCACCTTGTGTACGTTCCTCTAAACTTAAATAGTCATAATCTGGCTTGAGTTCAGTCAATATATCATGATGAATTTCCTCGGCAAAAGTGGCTGTACACTTTCAGCAGGCATCCCCACTCGGACTGTTTTCATAGTCACTGAGGAAATTGTTTATTGTGAACCTTTTATGGTGTTGGGATAGATAAGAAACTTGTGAAGTTTGTTAACAGATGGTAGCACCTCCCTGCCAAAGCTGAAAAGTCAACATAAATTTACAAATTTAGTGCAGTAGTTAAAAGTTAGTGAATGTATATATATATATGCCAATACTGTTTCTGGTATAGAGGCATGGTGATATATATACTGAGTAGCCACTTTATTATGACCACCTGACAGTTTTAAGCAAATGAGCTATGGCTGCACGCTGTTTCTGCCAGAGGGCGAGGCTAGTATAAAAAGGGAAAGCTTAGTTCTTGCGACAGTAGTAGAAGTGATTTTTGGGTGAAAAGATGGGTAAAAAATGCGATTTGATGGACTTTCAACGTGGGATTATTGTAGGAGCTCAGTTCCATGGAGCGAGTATCACCGAAACTGCCGCATTCGTGAAATGTTCCAGAGCAGCTGTTGTTAAAGTATTTAAAGACTGAACTGTCAGCCAAAAAACTGGGTCTCTATGTGCAACGTGTGGTCATCATTGACTAGTGACTTCTCGGGCGGAACGGAGAGTGTCCAGACTGGTAACAGACAACAGAAGGGCAACAGTGCAGCAAATTACAGACCATCTTAATCAAGGATCCCATCAAATGATCTCTGCATGCACTGTTCGTCGTACACTGCATCGGATGGGATATGGCAGCCGAAGGCCTGTTCGAACACATCTGCTGTCTGCAGTTAACAAGAGAAAACGTCTCCAGTTCTCACAGGAGCACAAGGATTGGACAGTCGATAATTGAAAACAAATTATGTGGTCCGATGAATCACGTTTTCAGTTGCACCATGCCGATGGCCGAGTAAGAATTGGACGGAAATAGCACGAAAGCATGGACCCCAAATGCATTTCTACAACCCTTCAAGCTGGTGGAGGCAACATTATGGTTTGGGGAATGTTTTCCTGGCATGCTTTGGGCCTTTTAATTCATGTTGATCAACGTCTGACTGGCACATCATATCTAAACATTGTTGCAGACCAAGTGCATCCTGTCATGTGGATGGTTTATCCCAATGGCGATGGCTACTTTCAACAAGATAATGCGTCCTGCCATAGTGCTTGTATTATACAGGATTGGTTTCAGGAACATGCCGGTGAGTTTACTTTGCTTAGGTGGCCCCCACGATCTCCAGATCTCAACCCCATTGAGAATTTGTGGGATGAAGTTGAACGAGCCATCAGACAGCTGAATCCACAACCCTGCAATCTCACACTCCTGGAAAGTGCTATTCATCAAGCATGGTCTTAGATTCCACAAACCACCTATCAACATCTCGTGGAGTCCATGCCATGAAGAATCAACACAGTATTAAAGGCAAAAGGTGGCCCAACAAAGTACTGAGGGAGTGGTCATAATAAAGTGGCCACTTAGTGTATATACAGCATTACTTTTCAAAAAGTTTGTAAGCACATACACAATATTGACAAAAGTCACCAGGCACCTAGAAGAGAAACAACATAGCAGTTATTGACACACAATAGTACGGTGTTGGTCCACCTTTGGCCTTAATGCATGTACTGACCCTTCGAGACATGCTTTCAACAAGGTTTTGGAACACAGCGATAGGTATGCGCTTCCATTCAGTACAAGTACATAATGCTGCCGCTAACTGTTGCTTAGTAGTAGGCCTTGGTTCCAAACTTCTTGCAGCACTCTAATTCATCCCATAAGTGCTCTATGGGATTAAGATCAGGGCTCTGCGCTGGCCAGTCCACACACGATACAGAATTATAGTCAAACCACGCCGTAACAGTCGTTGCTTTATGGCTCGGTGCATTATCCTGCTGGTACCAACAAGGCTCGGTTCCATTGTATTGCCACAGAGTTGGTAGGGCATAATTGTCCAAAATATCAAGGTAGACTTGCTGGTTAACTGGTTTGTCCATGATAACCAATGGGACAGGACCATACCACGAAAAACACCCTCGCACGAGTACACTGCCAGCTCCAAACTTGACTGTAGGAACAATACACTGTGGTAAATAGCGTTCCCCAGGCTGCCGCCATATCCACACATGGCCATCAGACTGATGGATCATGTATCTGGATTCATCAGTTCATGGGACCCGTTTCCATTGATCTAAGGTCCACGATAAATGTTATTTACACCATGCTAAACGATGAGTAGCATTCAGAGTAGAGATGAAAGGCTTATGAGCAGTTGCAGGACTCCAGTAACCCATGGAATGAAGTTATCTGCGAATGGTACGTGTACATACCGAGGTTCCAGCATTTTTATTCACCTGTACACTGAAGTCTTGTGCAGTACTCCGTCTATTAGCTGTAACGACTCTCCTGAGGCTTTGATGTCCTCTATCACTGATTTTCTTTGGTCTGCCAGTACGTTTTGCTGCTTCAGGCACGCCATGTGTCTTCCACTTATTCGGCACATCCAAAACAGTTGACTTGGGTATGTTTAAATGCCTCTGTTTCTCTTATGGACAACCCACTAATATAACATCCAACAATCTTTCCTTTCTCAAAATCAGTTCTCTCCCACCATGACATTTTCACTCGACCTCACAGTGTGATATGAATGGAGTCAGCTGCAGGCTTGTTTTCATACAGTTTGCAGATGTACCGCGCATCTTAACAGCACAGCGGATCCGTTTATTTGTTTTTGAAGGGGTGTCCGGTGACTTGTCAATATAGCTTATATACATTGCCATAGGCACACCCTATTTTGGCGATAGTAGCATTGTTAAATATATATATACACAGTAGATTCCTCTTAATTGGGACACATTGGGGCTAGAACACTTTGGCCCAATTGTGCAAAGTTTTATCTCAAAGAACTAATTTGGGATGTTCTTGAAGAATTGTCCTGAATAAATGACTGCCCTAATTATGCCCTAATTAACTGTAATCTACTATATATATATATATATATATATATATATATTCTATAAAGAAGATACCTAAGCAAAAAAATACATATATAATTTTGACTCACACCTAGTACAACATAGAAAAGATCTTGCTTTTGAAGATGTCTTAAAGAAGGTTTTGAAACACATTAGAAACTGTTCTAACTTGATGTACAGAGATTTTTGGATAATTAATAATAATGCAGAAGTAATTTCTACTATACTCAAAGTTTGTCCCCTAGATATTAATAGTTATGATTTTGAAAACCTGTATACTAATCTGCCTCTATCAGATATAATCACTACCTTTAAAGAGCTGTATGCAGAATTTAAACTTAACCAATTTGTTGATGTAGGAACTTGGAACTCTTATCTCAATTGCTGCATAAAAAATAACCATATCTTATATAATAATACTCTCTATAAGCAAGTGAACGGTATTCCAATGGGAACATCAACGTCCACAAATATCGCTAATCTATTCCTGTTCTTTAAGGAATATAAATTCATTAAAAATCACCCCACCTGCTCAGATAACTACCTTTACACTTTTAGATATATTGATGATCGGCTGTGTATCAATAATTCAGAAGTTATAGAGAGTGATTTTGATAATATCTATCCTAGCTCTCTTAACTTATGTAAAACCAACCACAGTAATCAGGAACTTGAGTTCCTAGACTTAAGCATTAAGCTCAACAGAGGTAACCCATCTATTAGCCTCTTTGATAAAAGAGTTAATTTTCCTTTCAAAGTAATTAAATATCTACACTGGAATAATAACATTTCAACCAAAGTAATTGAGAATGTACTAATTTCTCAGGTCCTAAGAATTTCAAGAATTTGCAGCAACAATTTGGATTTCAATTACCACATTAATATACTATTAGAAAGTTTTCTTGAGAACGAAATCCCTTCTTCTTTCATCAAAAGAACTTTAAGAAAAATTATTCTGAATAATAGAGTAAGGTTGGCAGATCTGCTTTAATTTTCTACCCAGTTAATAATATGATTCTGACCAATCAAAGCCGTAAGGAAGTTGGCTAGAGGATGCCTATTAACTACCTAAAGGAACCTTAGTGCTATGGATATGACGGTCCTATTAAAACAAAAAATTAAATAATATAAACAAAATCACAAAAAAAGCTTAAAAATCTGTTTATAAAAGAAAATAAAAACAAATAAAAAAGAAAACTAGTTATTCATCACTAGGATAGCTATACTAAAAATAGTAAAACCAACATTAAAATTAATAAGATTCTGATTAATCTATAGAAGCTCACTAAGGTGATTTAATACATGCAAAGATTATTAAATAAACTGCTCGTGTATTTTATAATATTTCTCATGTATTCTGGAGAGTTAATTCTGCTCATTCTGATCATACAGATCCACAGTCTTAAGTTTATATATTTTTTTCTCTGGTTAAAATCTCCGCGCGTTGGTTTCTTGCTGTATGAGGAGGCCATCAGCCCCACCCTCACTGCCCCCAGCGTCTAGGGAGTGGCGGAAGGGGTCAGCCATGTTCTCCTCTTGTGAGGAGAAAAGTTTTTGTCACACAAGAGGTAAGCTCTCTTCCTTGTTTTTGGGTTCTAGGTTTTATAAGTTCAATGTTTGTACTTTATGTACCTTTTCTCTGTCGTTTTTTAGCTTTTCAGCTTTTAAGCATTGGTTTGTCTGTTAACATTTATGCGGGTTTTAACTCTTATTTTTCTTTGTAACTTTGAGCGTCTTTTGGGGTACCTAGGAACAGAAGAAGGCTAAGCTTGTTCCTTTTCTATGCGCTGTCTATGCGCTGTTTTTTCAAAGTAGTTAAGTTCTTAATAACTAATTAATTATGCACTTAAAGCACTGCTGAAATACTTTGTACATATTGCAACTAACTGTTTAAGGTATATAACTTTCACAAAGTTTTCTTTAGTTAATTATTATCTTTAACTTATTCTCGTTTTCGTGCTGTCATAAGTTGTAGAGTAGGGGGTTTTAGACTCAAGTTTTCTTTCAAAAATCTGTTCGTTATAAATTAACATTTCCTTTTTCAATTGCAATGTAAAATTTGGTTTTCTTTTGCATTGTTTTTCAGGTTTAAATTCTCTCTCAAACGAACTTGGAATTTCGTTATAGCTGAAAATCATTTCTATTTATTATGTCACTCTCACAGCTTGAGTTCTCTTTAATCTTCTTCTCTCTGTTTAATAGTAACAGATGAAGAGCATGGGTCGGGCCATGAAGGTTAATGGATGCAAGCGAAATTGTTAACTAGTGCTAGGTCATGCTACTCTACGGAGGACATGACTTATATATATATTTTTTAAACTATTTTAGGTGGGAATGTTACTTGCATCTATGGCCTTGCAGAAACCCATTTCCAACTAGGTCTTTGTGGAAGTGAGAAAATGCAGAGTTTTTGCTGGTCCTTGATAAAGCCAAGGCTCAGTATTCTCGACACCTTCTACATTCAGTTGTTTTATTTTATTTTTTTATCTTTTCTCCTTTTACTCACACAGGTAGATACATAACCTTTTCTATGTTGTACTAGGTGTGAGTCAAAATTATATATGTATTTTTTTGCTTAGGTATCTTCTTTATAGAATGTGAATTCTGAATTTTCAAAACTGCTGCGTTGCGCGTTTTGATTTTCAGGTTATTTTGCACCCTTCGTTTTAAATTCTAAAATTTTTTCCTTAGTCTTCAGTTTTGCTCTTAAGTATATATATATATATATATATATATATATTAGATAGTACATAAATAAAACAAAAAAAAATAACTTTATAAATATATTATTTAACACAAGAAAAATAGACCAAAAAGGCTAATACCATGAGAAGCGCCGAAGGCAGCTAAACCTCATGTAGTAGCTTATATAGAATGAAAATATTACAGAACAACAATACAAAATTTCAAAACAAGTAAAAAACTGGAACAGGTTGCCGTCATCAGGAGAGCATCAACCTGTGGGAGTGGCCTTTCTAGTACCAACAAAACGACAAGGCAAGCCAAAATTGACGGTTGGTCATGCTCCCTACGCCACAAAACCAAATTCTAATATGCACAAAAAATTACAAAAATCAAATTTAAAAAAAGAATTAAAAGCTTACCGGCAGAACAAAAACCGCCATGACAAAGAGTCAAACGAGACTGAACAGAGCACCCACAAGAACCTAAATATATACACTGATAAGAAAGGTGGTCACGGTTAAACAACTACCTGGTAAGCCAAAAATGTGTGAGTAGACAAGATGCAAAACTGTGTATGTAGATAAGATCTTCAGCTATTAGGGACCCACCAAATAGCACTTTATATTACCTATATATTTAAAATTGTTAGGTCCTAGGTTAGTAAAACATGTCAATGTGTAATTTGAAACTTTTGGACACAGAATTAAAGTTCAAAATTAAATGGTTAAAATGATGCCTTAAGAAATTTATAGGAAAATTGTTAAATTGCAATTTAGAAAAAAGAGCTTTCAGATTTTTTGCAAGAGCTGTGTAGAGCAAATTTTAGCCATTCTATGAAGCTGGGAGATGAGTAGATTACAATGTATAACTTTTGAAATATTGGATGACCAGTGAGTGTAGTGAATGATATCAAACTCAAAAGAGTTTCTTTTATCAAATAAATTCACCACACCTCTTCCCTCCTCGTCTACCTGAACCTCTAAATCGAGGTAACAAACACAAGTAGACGATCTGTTGGTTTTTTCTAGGGTAAGGTCGTCAGGATACAAGTCAGTGGCACAACGTAAAGTCTGGAATGTTAATGACAATAATGTCATCAACATATCTTAGAGCAATCCCAGGTAAAGGATGATTGGCAACATATCTATCCTCAAAAAATGTAGATAGAGATTAGCCAAACTGCTAGAAAAGCGACTGCCCATCGGGATACCACGAGTTTGGAGGTAAAGCCCATCGCCCACGGTAACAAAATTGTTATTGATACAGAAATCCAGTAGGAAATGCCAATTCTGTTCTGTAGTCCCGGGCTCGAACTTCGTATGTATATTTAGGGCTACCTGTTTTATTTATGTACTATCTATTATCTATGTGCTCATCCGTATTGCTGCTTTGCGCATTCGGAGCTGCATATTCACTATTATTTTTCTTATGCTATTACGCTCTAATAAGGTAACCATACCACATCGGTCTTCACGTGGGTTATCAAGGACCGCGCTTGACCCTGAGGCGGCGGGGGGGGGGAGGGGGTCACAGCAAAAAGTGTGTTACAGCCTCCGGTGCCTGGACCTGAGGCAGAGGGGGCCAGTGTTACTTCTAAGCTACGGTCTCCATTTCAAGTTAATTTTGTTGAAGGTTATGCTTTTTCAGTTCCCCAATTTATTCCTCAGTTAAAATTTTCTAAATGCAATGATGGCAGGTGCAAGACTTGTTGTTGTGCTCATTCTTCTAATCTTGGTGAAGGTCATTCACCCAATTTTTGTAAAGCTGTCAATTGTGTGTATTTGATTACTTGTGAAACCTGCCAATGTGGTTATGTTGGTCAGAGCAGTAATCCATTGCATATTCGCATTAACGGTCCTGACATAAGAACCTTCAGAAGGAAATCTGATCGTGAGATTCAACATTTTCAGTCACACGATTTCAGCAATGTTTCCATTAGAACTTTGTTCGTTGAGTCCGTGCTGGAAAACAGGTTAATACTTGAAAACCTGTGCATGCTGCAATTCGAAACTCTCTTTCCGTATGGGCTTAACGAGCTATTCAATGGTAAGCAGCTGAATCAAGATACCTGTGTCTATCTCAATTTTAGATTTAAACCTTTTGCCGTTTCTCAAAGAAAAACAAGGGGTAGTAGAGGTAGCAGAAAGAACTCTTCGGTTCGGGTGAGCTTCGGTGATTTGGTTCATGAGCTTGATTGCCTTGAGGGCTACTTCGTTAAGCGTTGTCGTTCTAAAATCTTTGAGCTAAGTAAAAAAAAAAATCAGGGTTTTTGACCAACTGCTTCGAAATTATGCCTTCAGCTCTGAACACATTGGAATTTTGATCGGTGACCTTCTTGCGTACCGACTTTCCACTTTTCGTAGTAAATTCACAGGAGCACACCTTGTCAGGAAGTATTGCGTTATTGATTACTGTCATGAGGCCATTGATTTTATTGACTTAAAGTCAATTTTGTACAAGCGTTCGGATCTTTTCCCTCTAGGAAATGAGGTGAATTTGGTGACTTGTTTCCGCTATGATAAACCGCTTGGTCGCCGTATTTTTAACTACAGGCAAACCGTTGCTGATTTAAAGTCTATAAGCGGCAATGAGGATGACACCTGTTACTTTCATCTTGACAAATTCAGTAAATTTCTCAACCCTTACCACGGTCATATCGTTACCGGTGACCTGGACATAGTGCCTTTTCGAGAATTACGCACCGTTATGTCTCTGGGCACAAAATACAGGTTGACACCTCGATTCAAAACTAAAAATTGTGTCTCTATTCTACGCAGTAATTTTTTACAATGCGCACTAAAACTTTCATATGAGTTTGGTTTGCCCCTCGAAGCCTTTAACGAATGGCTGGATTCTGTATTATGTGACATTCGTCATGAGCTAGACAAGTTCAAGAGCTCTGGTGTTTGTAATAACTTTGCCTTTTTTTGTAAACAATTCTATCAGGATCTCCTGATACAGGAGATGAATACCACAGATACTTACACTCTGGTCTCTCAAAATCATAAACATATTGTTAAGAAAATAATCGCTCTGCATAAAAGGATAAGGCTTAATGTTTCCAACTTAAATTTTCCTTTTATTTATGCCATCCCTAAGTTTCATAAGGAACCTGTTTCCTTCCGTTTTATTACTAGTGGACGCAACTGCTATAACAGCAAAGCGGGTGGGTTGCTTCAGAGATACTTGTCCGTGGCTCTTCGCGGGTTGGGTTCGACCTGGATTATTGGGAGCAATAACAGAGTCTTGGAGACACTTGGCTCGGTGACTGTCACATCTGTGGATACTTACGATTTTAAAAACCTCTTCACCTCAATTTCATTGAAGGGTCTGTGGCAGGTAGCCCTAAATATACATACTAAATATACATACGAAGTTCGAGCCTGGGACTACAGAACAGTATTGGCATTTCCAACTGGATTTCTGTATCAATAACAATTTTGTTACGGTGGGCGATGGGCTTTACCTCTAAACTCGTGGTATCCCGATGGGCAGTCGCTTTTCTAGCAGTTTGGCTAATCTCTATCTACATTTTTTTGAGGATAGATATGTTGCCAATCATCCTTTACCTGGGATTGCTCTAAGATATGTTGATGACATTATTGTCATTAACATTCCGGACTTTTTACGTTGCGCCGCTGACTTGTATCCTGATGACCTTACCCTAGAAAAACCAACAGATCGTCTACTTGTGTTTGTTACCTCGATTTAGAGGTTCAGGTAGACGAGGAGGGAAGAGGTGTGGTGAATTTATTTGATAAAAGAAACTCTTTTGAGTTTGATATCATTCACTACACTCACTGGTCATCCAATATTTCAAAAGTTATACATCGTAATCTACTCATCTCCCAGTTTCATAGAATGGCTGAAATTTGCTCTACACAGCTCTTACTTGCAAAAAATCTGAAAGCTCTTTTTCTAAATTGCTATTTAACAATTTTCCTATAAATTTCTTAAGGCATCATTTTAACCATTTAATTTTGAACTTTAATTCTGTGTCCAAAAGTTTCAAATTACACATTGACATGCTTTACTAACCTAGGACCTAACAATTTTAAATATATAGGTAATATAAAGTGCTATTTGGTGGGTCCCTAATAGCTGAAGATCTTATCTACATACACAGTTTTGCATCTTGTCTACTCACACATTTTTGGCTTACCAGGTAGTTGTTTAACCGTGACCACCTTTCTTATCAGTGTATATATTTGGGTTCTTGTGGGTGCTCTGTTCAGTCTTGTTTGACTCTTTGTCATGGCTGTTTTTGTTCTGCCGGTAAGCTTTTAATTCTTTTTTTAAATTTGATTTTTGTAATTTTTTGTGCATATTAGAATTTGGTTTTGTGGCCTAGGGAGCATGACCAACTGACAATTTTGGCTTGCCTTGTCGTTTTGTTGGTACTAGAAAGGCCACTCCCACAGGTTGATGCTCTCCTGATGGCAGCAACCTGTTCCAGTATTTTACTTGTTTTGAAATTTTGTATTTTTGTTCTGTAATATTTTCATTCTATATATATTTATATTGTTTTGGGTATAGAAGCATGGGGACATGTATATACATTGATGAGCCATTACACTATGACCGCATACGTAATAAGCTGTAGGACCCCCTTTAGCCTGCCAAACAGAGGCCACTCAGTGATGCATCAATTCGATGAGGTCGCGATAGGTATCCTGGGGTATCTGGTACCATAATGTCAACACCAGGTCCTCCAGTTCCCATACATTTCTGGGGTGGTGGTGATTTAGTGTGAACACGCTTTTCTAAGTCGAACCACAAATGTTCAGTTGGGTTCATGTCAGGTGAATTTGGAGGCCAGGGCATTAACAGAATGTCACCAGCATGTTCCTCGAACCACTCCTTGACACTTCTGGCTGTATGGCATGGCGCATTATCCTGTTGGTAATGGCCATCACCAGCAGTGAACACAGTTGCCATGAATTGGTGAACTTGGTCCTCAATGATGTTCAGATACCTGACAGGTGTCAGGTATTGTGCTATTGGGATAATGGGGCCTAAAGTGTCCCAAGAAAACATTTCCCACAGCATAACACCACCGCCACCGGCCTGTTTCCGCGCAACAGTACATCCACCAGGTGCCATAGCCTCCGTTGGTAATCGGGTATCCACGCACGGCTGTCTACGTGATGCACCAGGAATCTTGATTCGTCAGACCATGCCACTTTCTTCCAATCATCCAATGTCGATGTTCTTGGGTCTATTTTGTACGTTATTGGCGATGACATGCAGTTAGCATCAGAACACTGCTTGGTCTTCGGCTACACACGCCCATGCGCAGAAGGCTGTGATGAACTGTGTGCTGTGACATATTGCCCTAATCACCACTGTTGTAGCTGTGGGTGATTTGTCACACTGTGGCCCTGCGGTTGCTGTGAACTGTGCGCACCAGTCTCCGCTCCCTTCTGGCATCAATGAGCTGCTGACAACACATGGCTGGATGACAGTTTGTCGTTTGGCCATCTGTGCACCACTTTTGATATGTACTCATTACAGTGGCACATGAACAGCCAATAAGCCGCACCGTTTCAGAGATCGTAGTTCAGAGGTGCCGTGCCATCACAATTTATCCTTTATCAAACTCCAATAAATCGGCAGCTTTTTCCATTCTGACTACGAACACTCTAAGAACCAAAAGCTAGTCCTTGGGTTGTATATATACTACTCTGTGAACTTCACTCCTGTCATCATTCAGTCTCCAGGTGCGCTCATTTCTTTAGGCTGGGGGTGGTGACAATGGAATGGCTAATCGGTGTTTGTCACTACAGCTTAAAGGAATAATAGCAGCTTAACTTTTATAAAAGGAATTAATTATAAGAATTTTCATCTGGTAGTTCACACTAGAGATGAGCACGGGCTCCCTTTTTAAGGGCCGGACCCATAATAAAATTTTATATGGCGGGCCCGGCTCGGGTTTTAACATTTGTGCAAATTTTCCTTATGTGAAAAAGGGAAAAAAATGAAGCATATCATTTTATTCCTATTTACATTTTCATGATAAAATAATAATGTTAGTGTTTCCCGTTAATGTCGACCCCCAAAAAGAGAGAAAGGATAATAATTTTTATGTTCATCATATTCAGGTAATAAAATGCCTTTCATTTTGTTTCGAAGTGTATCAAGTGAATTCGTTTACCTAGTTAACTACATTTAATTTGTTTCATTCAAATTTAAATAAGGGTTTTGAACACTTAAATTACATTAGAAAATTATTATAAAATGTACGTAATTTATGCATGACATGAGAATTGCGTATTCCTGTTTTGCTGACGGATTTGGTTTGATTTAGTATTGAGCAAATGTGCACTGCATATATACGTCGTAATGATTCTTAATGGAACTTTATAATATTAGCTGTTTCTGAAACACAAACTTTGTTTAAAGCAAAAAAATAAAAAAAAATATAATAAATAAAAAAACAAAAGATCCAGTGATTTCATTTAAATTCTACAATATGAAGCAATCTGAGACCATTCTCTTTTCATAATATCAAATTAAGGCCTTGTATTTATTTATTTAAGTATTGGTGCCAAATGATGAAGTAAAATTTCATTTTTTTTTTTAGTTGTGCATGATTACAATCGGTAATTTAATGGAAAAATCATTAACAGTATATTCGGCTGATTTTTTTTTTATTTTAATATCGGGACTATTTTATATTATGCCACGTTGGTTAGTATTGATGGCAGCATAATACATATATTTTTGGTTCTGGAAGTTATAAAGTGTTGATTATGTTACTTCTGTTTAATTGCTGAGAAATAAGAATTTTGCAGTAATAAAAAAATAAGCATGGATATATCAAATATATGTGTTATTACCAAAGTAAAATTTCTTGTATTGTTCAAGGAAATAATTATTCAGAAAATGGTCTTTCTTGATTTACTTTCAGCATGTTTCCTATACTTCTAGAACAGAAACATCATTAGAGGGATGTCTTACCTCATAGTCTCTCATAATTTCTCAAAAACAGAATTGCGTCTAAAGCTTTTGAATTTAATCTCAGTCTTCTTTCTTCTAACCCCTGCCTGCTGCACTAAAGGCCCATTCACTTGCAGTGCTGTTAGCTGGTATGCACAATACACGTCTTGCAATACTGGCTAATTTGGGGAATTTTGAATTTTTCTACCAAGTCAGCAAATTTTTTAGCTTCTAAGTGATAGACTCCCACTTTCAAATCGATGTAGCTATGTACTTCATCTTCTTGAGGAACATCTGAATTAAATTCATCTTCCAGTTCTTCAAACATACTTGATGACTTATGTTTCGGTGTGGGCAGTTCTCGTATTGTCGATAATGAAGCTGATGTTTCCGCTTCGTTAGTTTCGTCGACCATAAAACGTATTTGTGAATGCACATGTTTTCTTTCATTTTCTGATAACAGTTTTAACGATTTGAAGTTTGGATGTAGAAAGGGTGCCATTTTATGTAAATTGTTAATATCTATTTTGCTGTGCAACCATTTTTCTGTTTTTTTTTCTTTAGTACTACTAAAATATCTGAATCTGTTTGGGAAGTGGTGCAGTGCTTCATGAGCAAATGATACCAGAGGAGTACCATATGTAAAGTGGGATGCAAATCTCTCTCAAGATGGCTAGTGGCTTCCTCAAACAGTTTTAGAAATTTTGTCAAAACAGACAAAATATCAGAATTTAATCCTTCCATACGAAAGGCTTCGTTTTTGATAGCCAAAACATCCCTAATATCACTTAACTGGTCGTTTACGGATTCTAGCATAGCACACAATGTATTCCAGCGAGTTTCGACTTCTTGATAAACAGATTTTTTCAACTGCGACACAGTTCCTGATTTTTTTAAGTAAGTAACAAGTGATTTACAATTTTCTACACTTGTTTTCAACTTTGGTAGTGCTTCAGTTGCTTCTGTAAAACTGTGTTTCAATACAGTGTTCAAAAGGTGGCAGGCACAAGTTAAACGACGAAAACATCTTAATGCCGAAACTATGTTTGTCCCTTATCACTTACAAATACTACGTTTGTTGCAAGCAGCAATCAGATCTCATATTTTCAAGGGTGTGCAAAAGTTCTGAATTTATGTTTTCTCCTGTCTTTGGTACATAAGGAAATGCAATTGTTGTTAACACCACACCTCAAAATGAAGTCATTATCTGCAAAGTGACAGGTAACAGCCATCTATGCTTCATTCCTAAAGGGAGAGGTCCACATATCAGTTGTTATAGCGCCACCAAACTTAGGTATCACTTCGTTCATTTGTATAACATGTTCTAATCTTATAGTGTCAGCTGAACTTTTAACATGCCTTGAAAGTAGTTCTGTAAGTACATCTTGTGCTGGAACTGATCCTTTTGTTGCACCTGTATCAATTAAGCACTGTGCTACCTCCAGAAATCCTTGTCCTTCGATGATATCAAAAGGTTGCATATCATTAGTGCAGAGTTTTGCACAAGCTTTCAGTATTTTTTCCTTTACAGTGGCAATACTTTTTTCTTTCTTTCTTTAATTAAGAAATTATCCGTATTCATTAAAGTCAGTTGTTTACTGCAAACTTGAGTGTGTCGAGTAAGTCTGCTAGATCCCATCAATACGTATACTTTAATATAATTTACACTTAATACATTGAATGTACTCAACATTTTTATTAGTTTCCAACTCGGTTATTTCTTCGAAATACTTCCATACATCAGATTTTCCGCGTTTATTCGGGGAAGTCGCGTATTCTCTGGCATCGATTTTCCGTTTTATGTTTTCTCGCTCATTGTTAGTCATAATTGCGCTTTAGTCAGTGTTGCGAGCTGAAGTGAAATATACCTCAGACAAGATATAACCTTTGCACCTAATTGAAACCCAAGGTTAATAGACTGTAAGGTTTGCTCATCCTGCCTCCCTCGCAGCGGAAGTGCCGGTCCCTTACGTAGTGACGTCAGTGTACCACACGACGCAGCCAGCAGGACGGATAGACTGTTAATACAATTGAAGCACTCGCGGGAGAAATGTCAACAACTTTTTACTCAAATACGCTCTGAATCTGAAAGCTTGCAACCAAGATGTAATGCAAAAGCACATCTGTAATATAATCAGGAAAAACGGACATCCATGTGAATATTTTATTTAGAGTAAACCGAGAATGTGAAGAAACTTATTATGCATTTCTTTCATTTTTTTTTTTTCAAATCTGTTTAATCTAAATATCTAAATAGGATATTGACATGACACTAAGGAAAAGTGCAGGGACAGTGATTATACCTTCTAATTTATTTATATGCAACTGTAATACTGTCTTTAAATAAATTCAAAAGAAGGAAAAAAAACTTATAAGATTATGCTGTTAGAACCTCATGAAAAAATCCTTTTATGCAGAACAAATAAAAACTTGAGTAGCATTCCACTAACTTGCTTAATTAAAAAGTTGGAAATTAATTTCACTAAATGTTCTGTTATTATTTGTAACTAATCGCTGAACAGAAAAGTTAAAATCATGGATCTTTGCAATTTTTGTTTGTTTGTTCTTAAGTCATATTTTATTCGCTAAATTTTGAGAACTTTAAGAATTGGGACATTATTTAACGTAAAAAAATTATTTCTTCACTTACCTTTGTCATGTTCCTTAGGTAACTGTTTTAACTAGTTTTCTCTTCTTGGGTTGGCAATATATTTTTTGCTGAGCGTTAATATGGCGCATACGGATCATAATTCGGGTTTTCATGAATAGTTTGATGGCAGGGTACACATTTGAAGGGAACTGATGGGCAGAAGCTTCCACTGCGGTGTGAACAATTCTTTTAACTTTCCTTAAATTATTTTTCCCATGTAGTTTTAAAAAATTTCTTCTAGTTGGATAACCATGCTCATCCACTCATTTGTTGGATGTTGCAAGCAGCCTCTGCTTATGATGCTAATCCAGTCGCAAAGAATTCCTTTTTCTTGCACTAGGTCCAGAGGTGCATTTTTGTCCCCCAGCCGAGGACACGTTGTTTGGCATTTAAATGCAACATATCCAGCAAGGTATCGTAAAGCTTGGTACGATATGCTGTCACTAGAAGAATTCCAGGTGAACATTTAATTGCAGCTACCCATCGGCGCAACGTTGACAAAGCAGGAAGCGGAATATTAACTTTATTTCTCAAGTAGTGATATGCTCTCCTGGAAACAGTTCTTAATGTTATTGCAGCTGCAATATCAGTAGAATTCCAAACAATCCGTTTTTGGCCTAACAAAACCCTTATCTGTCCTGGAGTAAACACTGTAGAAAGCAAATTTTTTATGCACATTTCTCTGTCTTTTTTCTCATCTTTCTGTAACCTTCGCAATTCTAATAATTCTTTTTGCATTTGATTCTGTTTTACTTTGAGGACTTCTACACGTAAAGTTAGACTATGGTTTGAAGAGCTCAAATATAATATTTGTTTTTTTCAGCTTTTCATTTTCCTTCATCAAAATATAATTTTCCTTCAATAGAATTTCATTTTCTGTTTTCAGGTCTTTCATACATTCAATTTCAGTATTTTCATCACTGGCACTCCACATGTCTTCCAAAATTTCCTCTGCATCATCAGAGTTTATCAAATCGCCAACAAGATCAGTTCGTTTCTTTTTCTCCAGTCTGTTCTTTCTCTCTGAATTAGAATTTACATTAAAGTTTCCCGGGAGGTTTAAACTTGGTACAGCTGTGTCCTTTAGCATTTTGCGGATAGGCAAACCTAGAAGTTCATTCCTTAAATCGCGTTTGTAGTCTTCCTCAGGAAAATGTTCCGAAAAAATAGCTGAATTCATTTCGTTGAAACTGTCAGCTCGTTTGCATCTCAATTTCCATGTTTTACGCAAAACTTCATTTTTCGGAAACCTATGGTAATGAATGCCATTCCTTCTGGTTTTCGAATAATAATTTTGACACGTTGCTATTGCGCACGAACCAGGCATGTTCAGTGTTTAACGTATAACCAAGGAAAAGAAAATTTGTTTGCTACAAATACCTAGCTTCAAATGAGACAATGTAGCTTTCAGACCCTGAACCAGAAAAACGGGAGCAAGCAGCTTTAGGGGGTTGGGGTGTGGAGATCTCTGGGACTGTGACGTCACGAAGGCGACCCCTGAGACAGTGCTCAGCGGAAGTGTCGGATAAGCATAACCTTGGAGTCTACTAACCTTGATTGAAACCAAAACCACTGAAAAGAGTTTCACTCCTTTTCTCTTTGAATGACTCCTCGCGAAGGGAGGGACGAACAAAGGTGAGTGTTTGGATTTTCAGTTGGTGCAGGATATCCCTCCCTCCTTCTAATCCCCTTCCTTAGCAGCCCTGGGTAATTGGCCTTTGGCCTGGCCTTTTCAGTCTGCAAATCGGCTCACATTCATGTTTAATTCGAATGACTGAAACATGCGATTTTTCATATTTTAGCTACCAGAACTTTAAATTTTAATCTAGGGAAAAATACATTGTAGTTACGTAAAACACTCACAGACGTTTTGAAGTTATGAAATGCATGTGAAATACGCAATTAACAATAATTGAGAATTTTTGGCAAAGAACAAATGAGGGACTAAAACTGAACCATTCAGTTTTGTGTTTCCCATTGCTTTAGTTAATTCAGTTAGCAGTGTTAAATAAAATTAATTAGAAAAGTTAACGGAAGAATTAACTTCAGCCCTGGCCTGGGTTTTTGTCAAAGATTTGATATAACAGCCCACCCGGGGTGGGCTCTTATATCAAATTTTGAATGTGTGAACTAGAGATGAGCACGAGCATGCTCATCTCTTGTTCACACACAGTAAACCATTGTTTCTACATTTACTTATGTTTCTTCATTTTGCAACAAAACAAAAACTAAGTGGTGTTGAAGTACTGTGGTATATAAAGATTTCATAATTCTGAGAATTAAAAAAGAAAAACATTCTTTAATGAAATTAATGGCTCTCCCCATCTCACCCCTTTCCCCATTTTAAATTCATTTCTGCTAAAAATACCAGCATCAGCACAGCTTTTCTGGTATTTCTAGCACGTCTTTTGTAAAAAAAAAAAAAAAAAAGATGGTGCTTTTGTTATCATTTTATCTGTCCATCTGTGGACACCACCTCACTCAACTTTTAGTTTGATTTGAAAAATGCATGCTTTGGGAATCTTGAAATGTGGAAGTGATGATAGTCCTTGCATTCTTTTTTTTTCTTTTTTCTTTTGCGATGCACAGTTTTGCCGCTAGAAGGCGTAAATGCAGATGATATCACATTCAAAATACATTTTATTCCATATATTTGCTTGTTAATATCTGATTGAAAAATTCTTCTACCTTTTGATGATGGTTTAGCCACCAGAGGACATAAGGGATGATTTCTACTTCTGATGTCTGAGCTATTAAAAATTCTATTGAAAAATTTCTATCATGGGTTAATACTGCTCAAAAAAAGTTTTTCGGAATATTTTCTTCTTAATGCATAGTTTCTCCATCAGGAGCAATAGATTTGTATCTCATTTTTGTCAATATCTCTGCTCTTAAGAGTCAGATTTGAAAAAAAAATTATTTGGTGCGAAATGTTTCTCATACAATATCAAATTTTTTCAAGTATGCATAGACTTTCAACTTGGGATCATGATGGTCAATTGCGTTTTACCCAATATCTCTGCTTCTAAAACTCCGATATGAAAAATTCTAAGTTTATAGTAGTATAACTATTATCACTACTGTTGCACACGTTATGAAGTATCTTCAAGTTGAGTGTTCTATGCTTCATTACTTTTGTTATTTGATAAATTTTCAAGGAGATAAAATATAAAACATTTCAACAGTTATTAAATTGTCCTGAGAAGGCTGCACTTACCCAATATTGTAGCACAATTTGGAAGGTTATTGTTGGTTGATTTATTCCTCAGGTACAAATCGCCGACGTCCAAGCTGACAAGTTCATGAGGAGTTGGTTCGTTGAACTAAAAACATTCATCGGTTTATTTGAAAATATACAACCAAAGTAGAGATTTTGAAAAAATGAAGGTGAAGTTTAAAAGGATTAAAGAGATAAAAAGACTATTTACAGTATGAATAAAATCCTAGGCCCTTATTGGCGGCGTCATTGGTTTTAAAACCGAACCATAAATGAGTATCGGAAGTTACGTAAAGAGATTAAGAGGTTTGCGTAAAATTTTATTGTTGAATAGAAGGCAGACAATTTTTTCATAGGTACTCAATATTTAAGCAAAGCCATATTAGTTTCAATCCATCTATATCACGGTCATCCTCAGTGGTACTATCATCGAAAGTCGATGCTATGCAAGTTTGGTGTACAGTGTGCACCAAGTGCCAACTTCCACGTGTTATTCTTGAACAGGTTGTTACATGTCGACAAATCTAGTCTGCGTTCTTATTAACGTGTACCCACGCGACTATGTTGTGATGCGCCATCTATCGCGTTGGTTGTAAAGTATAGTTGTTATCTTATTCTTCTAATTATTCACGTTCATATTTTTCTGTGATTTATTTTTATTATTTAATTGCTTCTTTTCTTGCTCACTAAGATATTTCCAAGGATATGGGATTTCCATTGGTGTTGATGTATTACAATTTTCTTTGTGGGTCTTTTCGATTGCAATAGCCTCAGGCCATAGAATTTTATTATGTTTTTTGTGTGCAGTTAGTATTTTGATGTTTTCCCAATCTGGGATTAGTTCGTTATCAATGCAGTGCTGTATTAGTGTTGTCTTTACTTCTTTTCTTGTCCAATTCGTATAATGTTCGTTCAGTCGAGTTGCAAGTCTTCTTTTAGTGCTACCTATATAATATTTATTGTGTTTACCATCATCAGGATTAATTGTCGGTATCTTATAAATGCCTGCTTTTTGTAAATAATTCTTGTTACTGTCATCTGTTAGTAATCGTGAATTGTCTACAACTTTTTCTGCAATATAAAAGTTGTTGTTCTTGCATTCTTTTTTCAGAATACTACTTATAGGTGGTAGATATGGGATGCTGCCATAGAATTGCATTTTATTTTTAACACAGTAGTTTTAATTTTTAGAACCTTGTTGTTTATTGATGTTTGAAAAATTAAATCAATTAATTCCTTTGAGTATCCAAAGCTAGTCGCAGTGTCTTTAATCCATTGCATTTCATCGTTCAGTACTTTTTTTAGTCGACGAATGTGTAATGGCACGGTTGACAGACGATCGGAAGGCCAATGTCTTGTATCTCCAAGGGTGACAGGATTCTTTAGGAATTATGGTTGGGACATATGTAGGCTTACGGTACACGTTGAAATCTATCTTGTTCTGACTTGTGAATGAAGGGAAGTCTAAAAAGTTAAGTCTGTTGGAAACTTCTTTTTCACAAGTGACTTGAATTGTTGTACACTGCTGGACAATTGCTAAGGACGGATCATAAACGGCTATATAGCTCATAAAAAGTAAGTGTGGTTGGATGCCAAGTGAAATAAAATAATGTCAGAATGCCAGGACATTACAAGAAAGACAATTTTTTGTGCTCTGAAATCCAGAAGGCTTTGGAACGTGTTCAAGGGACAAACAGGCCATTTTGTGCAGAATACGTAAACGTGAAAAAAATGCAATTACGGTCCACAGGCGTTCCGGCGTAAGATGTCAATACAGGATATGGCCACCATTTAAGGCGATGCAAGATTCCACACGTCGTGTCATGCTTTGCACAACATTATCAAGCAGCTGTTGGGGTAATTTGTCCCATTCCTCTGTCAGTGCACGGATGAGGGTGTCCTTGTTTATTGGAGGGCATTGGCGACCAGCAAGACTCCTCCCCAAAGCATCCCACACATTTTCAATGGGATTCAGATCTGGAGAACGTGCTGGTTATACGAGGCGTTGAATATCCTCGCTCTCAAGACACTCCTGGACAGCGACTGTTCGATAACATGTTGCGTTGTCGTCCATGAAAATGAATCTATCACCGACAGCACCACGGAACATGCGAACATGAGGTAGCAGAACATCATTAATGTATCGTTGGCCAGTCATAGTCCCAGTTGGAAGCACATAGAGGGACATGCGGCCATTGATCATGATGCCAGCCCATACCATGACGCTACATGTCGGATATCGGTCCCTTTCCTGTATGTTTGCTGGACAATATGCAGTACCACTATCACGCCAGATCAGTTGTCGTCGACAATCAGACGATAGACTGTATCTACTCTCATCTGAGAAGAGGACAGCAGACCAGTCGTTATCAGTCCAATTGCGATGTTGATGGCACCATTGCAAACGGGAGGTACGGTGACGTCTGGACAATGGAATGCACACAACAGGATGGCGAGCGTATAGTCCTCCTTCATGCAAACGTCTGGCGACAGTTTTTCGGGAGATCCGCTTGCCAGTAGCAGCCATAAACTGATTTGCTACCTCACTAGCTGTACTGCACCGGTGTCTTTTTGTTGATAGTACTATGTACCGATCTTCTGCAGGTGTCGTACTGCGAACACGACCTCCCCGTGACGTTTGCTGCACTCTCCATTTGTTTGAAATGATTTCCAAAGCCTTGAAACAACACTGTGGCTGACGTCGAACTCCCTGGCAACATCTGTTAGTTTTCGCCCTTCTTCAATCTTGCCAATAATACGGCCATGCGTAAAATCATATAGGTGATGTCGGGAAGACATACTGAAAATTGCAAGTTCGTCAATTGATTCTTTCCCTTTCAACTTTGCGTTTGAACAAAAACGGTCAATACGCGTCGAATCCTTTATATCTCTTATCAGCGCTATGATGTCACGAACAAGTTCGACAATCCAAAATTTGCATACGCACAACACGTCTTACTGTATCCCGCACTTATGCTAATTTCCACATTTTCCCGCCTTCCATTTTATGGTTGCTATTATAATCCGTCCTTAGCAATTGTCCGGCAGTGTATATATGTTATTGAAGTTAATCATAAATTGTTTCATCTCTGTTTCGGGGAACGGTCAGAGAATTAAGATATCATCGACATATTGTAAGTATGATAATGGTAAGTTATTTGTAGTCTTAGTAAATATTCTTTCTTCAATATCTTGCATGATGACTTCCACTAATAAATCCAGATATCGGAGATCCCATTGGTGCTCCAAATATTTGTTTGCAAATTATATCGTTGTAGATGAAGATATTATCAGTAATTAGGTTAAGAGCATTCATGATAGCATCGATAGTATTTGGTTCGATCTTATGTCTTCGCAGTTTACCTTCAATGAGGTGGATTGCTTCAGTGGTGGGGGCGTTTGGGTGTGATGAAACAACGTCCAAACCATACATCGTAAATTCTGTGCTGTTAATAGATTTGATTTTGGTAATCACTTCAGTTGAATTAATTACTGTATATTCATGATTGCTGTAAAATACTTTTAAGTAGTGGTATAGACTTTTCTCGAGCTTTATAATAGTTGGAGCATTATTCTTGTTAACGAAGGGATGAATAGGGTTATTTTCTTTGTGAGTTTTCACTTTGCTAAAAATTTGAGGTATTGATGTGGCAACTGGTGGATAGGCATTTCTTCTAACTTCGTTGGGTAGTACTTGATGATTTCTTAGGTGAGCAAGTTTTCTGATAATATTGTCTGCAGGGTCTTTATTGATCGGGGCAGCTCTCAAATTTTTAATAGCATCAGTCATTTTCTGATTATAATCATCTCTGTCTATGATTATCATTTGTTTGGATTTATCAGCTAAAAGACACTTGATGTTTGGATTATCTCTTGTTCTAATAATGTTTGTCATTCGTATTTAAGCCTTGGATTTGGCATATTATTTCTTAGTTGATTGGTGCCTCTTATGATTTTAAAACGTGTAGTATTTTGCTTTGGTTTAGGTAGCTTATTTATAATGTCTTCAACTTGCGGTATAAGGTTTTCCAATTTGGGCATAGCTGCATTTGCATATTTTATATCCTTATTTAGGGCTATTTCTTGCCACGAACAAAGTTGTATACTAGAATTGTTGACATATAGTTTACAATGGTTGTAATTCATTCTGTTGTTGGTATTCGTATTTTCTATTTTTGGAGCTGATCAGGTGTTCGATTTTATAAAAATGTTTCTTTCTACTTGTCTTCTGTTATCTATCAACGGTAGCGAAAAAATTAATCATTTCAATTCTAACAGCTTCGTGCTCGAGGTATTCGGTACATCTGCCACACTTTTCGTTACAGATTTTTCTCAGATAGTCTATAGACTTTCATTTATCACATATAGCAGCTCTTAGTCTTTTAAGTCACTTGTGAAAAAGAAGTTACCAACAGACTTAACTTTTTAGACTTCCCTTTATTCAAAAGTCAGAACAAGATCGATTTCAACGTGTACCGTAAGCCTACGTATGTCCCAACCATAATTCCTACAGAATCCCGTCACCCTTGGAGATACAAGACATTGGCCTTCCGATCATCTGTCAACCGTGCCATTACACACTCGTCGACTAAAAATAAAGTACTGAACGATGAAATGCAATGGATTAAAGACACTGCGACTAGCTTTGGATACTCAAAGGAATTAATTGATTCAATTTTTCATAACATCAATAAACAACAAGGTTCTAAAAATTAAAACTACTGTGTTAAAAATAAAATGCAATTCTATGGCAGCATCCCATATCTACCACCTATAAGTAGTATTCTGAAAAAAGAATGCAAGAACAACAACTTTTATATTGCAGAAAAAGTTGTAGACAATTCACGATTACTAACAGATGACAGTAACAAGAATTATTTACAAAAAGCAGGCATTTATAAGATACCGACAATTAATCCTGACGATGGTAAACACAATAAATATTATATAGGTAGCACTAAAAGAAGACTTGCAACTCGACTGAACGAACATTATACGAATTGGACAAGAAAAGAAGTAAAGACAACACTAATACAGCACTGCATTGATAATGAACTAATCCCAGATTGGGAAAACATCAAAATACTAACTGCACACAAAAAACATAATAAAATTCTATGGCCTGAGGTTATTGCAATCGAAAAGACCCACAAAGAAAATTGTAATACATCAACAACAATGGAAATCCCACATCCTTGGAAATATCTTAGTGAGCAAGAAAAGAAGCAATTAAATAATAAAAATAAATCACAGAAAAATATGAACGTGAATAATTAGAAGAATAAGATAACAACTATACTTTACAACCAACGCGATAGATGGCGCATCACAACATAGTCGCGTGGGTACACATTGATAAGAACACAGATGAGATTTGTCGACATGTAACAACCTGTTCAAGAATAACATGTGGAAGTTGGCACTTGGTGCACACTGTACACCAACCTTGCATAGCATCGACTTTCGATGATAGTACCACTGAGGATGACCGTGATATAGATGGATTGAAACTAGTATGGTTTTGCTTAAATATTGAGTGCCTATGAAAAAATTGTTTGCCTTCTATTCAACAATAAAATTTTACGCAAACCTCTTAATCTCTTTACGTAACTTCCGATACTCATTTATGGTTCGGTTTTAAAACCAATGACGCCGCCGATAAGGGCCTAGGATTTTATTCATACTGTAAATAGTCTTTTTATCTCTTTAATCCTTTTAAACTTCACCTTCATTTTTTCAAAATCTCGCCTCTGGTTGTATATTTTCAAATAAACCGGTGAATGTTTTTAGTTCAACGAACCAACTCCTCATGAACTTGTCAGCTTGGACGTCGGCGATTTGTACCTGAGGAATAAATCAACCAACAATAACCTTCCAAATTGTGCTACAATATTGGGTAAGTTCAACCTTATCAGGACAATATAATAACTGTTGAAATGTTTTATATTTTATCTCCTTGAAAATTTATTTAATAGCAAAAGTAATGAGGCATAGATCACTCAACTTGAAGATACTTTATAACGTGTGTAACAGTAGTGATAATAGTTATACAACCATTGGCTTATAATATAGAGACATAAACCAAAGGTTAATTTTCACTAACCAAATTATATTATGAAAAATTCTTCCTGCATCAGATACAGCTCCTGATGAGAAATGTTTTGCATATAATTTCTAATTTTTGGTACAGAATGTTTTGGCCCTCAGGTGTTTATTTCTGCTTTACGGAAATATGTTTATTTCTGCTTTACGGAAATAAACACCTGGGGGCCAAAACATTCACATACATAAGTGTTTATTTCTGCTTTTGATGTATCTGCAGCAAAATCTAAGCTTCTGAAATTTCTATTGAAAAAATTCCTTCGTGCACCCATACTACTCACCTCAAAAAACCTTTTCGGAATACTTCCTTCTTAAAATAGTGCATGGTTTTTCCGCTAGGGGCACAGATGTGCGTCTTATTTTTGTCAATATCTCTGCTTCTAAGAGTCCGATTTGAAAAAGTTTTCATTGTTAGCGAGAGCTTCCAGTGTGAAATGTTACTCATAATTTCAAAATTTTCTTCACACAAGTGTGCCACTAAAGGGCATAACTTCACATTTCTGTTCACAGCAATATCTGTAGGACTAAAAACCTGATTGAGAAAAATTCTTTTTCGGTCAGGTACCACTCACCTGGAGAACTCTTTGTGTGTATTTTCTTCCCAAAATGACGTACAGTTTCGACACTAGGGGCACAAATATTTAATCTGCTTCTAAATGTGCGATTTAGAAAATTCTTTCAGCACTGGATGCCACTTCCGTTGTAGAACAATTTAGATTTGTATTTGAAAAGTTTTGTAGTTCATGGCTTTATTGCTAGGTGGTGGTTGTGTGTTGTTGTTTGTAGCTGTATCCCTACTTTTAAAAACCCCATTAAGAAATTTATTTTTTACTATATGCCATTCACTACAATAAAGATGGGAACATTATGTTCCTTTTTTTTTTAACAATGCTCAGGTTTCCTGCTGCTAGGGGCGTGTATGTCAACACCTTTTTTTTTTTTTTTTTTTTTTGTCACTACCTTCCAGGAGACATATTTGAAAAGTTCTTTTTCCTTAGCATAGCTTTTTTCATGAAGAATATTTTTCGCGTATTTTCAACTTTTCCGTTATGCAAAATTCTTCTGTTAGAAGATGTAGATTTATATCATGTTTCCTTTTATATTTTTCTTCTTTTAACTGTTTGGTTTGAAAATCTCTTTGTCTTTAATACTTTTCTTCTGCTATGTGAAACTTTTTGTGTGTAAACCATTTGTTAGTTTTCGTAACATACTTTTTAGCTTCTAGTGGAAGTAAGGAGCTATTTCTATTTCTGGGTGTTTTATCGATTCTAGAATTCCAGTTGATTTTTTTCTAACGTGCTCCATTGACTATGAATAACTTTGATAAATTTTATTCGCATCAGAAAGGATTCAAAAGACATGCTTATTACATCTGAAATTCAATGTCATCTTTCTTGTTTATTTTCATTTTGTTGCTGATATTTTGGTTTTTACTTTCAGTTTTGCCCACTCTTGTGAATGCTGTCTTGTAAGTGTTTTTATTTATGGCTTGTTAAATATTTATGATCAGTAATGAAATATAGTGAAGTGTCTTTGTCTATTTCTTCTTTAAACTTTTCTACTCCTCTCCCCCCACCTTTTTTCAGGTTTTGGAAAAGTTGAATTTTCGAGCAGCTGGTTCTCATGGAGTCATATAGTAGGAGTGATACTCTTCTTCTTTGGCTTCACATTACAGTATTATACTCATGTTCGACTGGCTAATCTTCGAAAAGATAACAACGGTATGGATAAGTTGTTAGCATTTTTTTTATACTGTAACTGTGCTGTGAGTTATATGTGTTATATATTTTTGAACAATTGCTGAAACAAGAATAATATATAAACAACGCTTGTAGTTTCTACACGATATCATGAAAGATGATGATGGTGACATTAAAACTGCCACAGATATCAAGTCAACTTTGGAGTCAAAACCATGAATATCTTGTCTTCGATTCGTAGCGACCGTGATCTTGTGCCAAGCCTCGACAAATGGGGTGTTTAGAGTATACCGCTGAGATCAAACGTTCCAGGAACTCACAATTCTGTATATATCGGCTGAACTTCTAGGAAGTTTCACACCAGACTTACAGAACACAAATACAATGTTCGGAATGGGTCACAAACGACTGCCTTGGTAAGAGCAGTTAACAGTGGTAAGTTTTTTCCAGATTGGGACAATATGACAATATCGGCATCTCCATCATGTAAATCAACTTTGTTATTCAAAGAAAGTTTATTTATACTTAAGAACTTTGACTCTTGTTGCAATGATGATCTCCTTAATTACATTCCTGGGGTTTGGAAGAACCTTATTTTGAACAAGCAGTGCCCCCTCCCACAAGGCGTTGACTCTCGACGTGCACAGGTTTTGTGAATGACTACATCACATGCATCTTTGATTCTCAAATTTTAAGTTGTAATCTGGGTTTGTTCATGATATATAACCATACGTAATCTCTGAGTTCGATTATTTCAAATCTGATGATGGGTCTATGGTAGACCTGAAAGTGCTAATGTATTTAAACTTTCAACCTTTTAATTAAAGTTTTAATGTCACCATCATCGTCTTTTATCATATCGTATAGAAACGGCAAGTGTTTATATTGACTCATACACGAATTAGCTTCTTTTAACAAGAATAATATTTCGATTGCAAAGTGCATTGTTGATGCAATATATGTATTTTATTTACAAACAATTGTTTTGCTTGTTGCCATTCGTGAATTTGCAGGCTGAATGAGTCACTATAAAACTTTGAAATACTCCTGGAAAATTGTTGAATCACATTATGCAACAACATCTATGGGTCAAGAACAGGCATAGGAACCTGCTGGCCATCTCCTGCACTGCCAATTGACATGGCAGTGTTTAATCATTCTCTCTAAAGGTTAAAAAATAGCTGCAGAAGTAACCCTGCTCAGGAAAGCAACCCCAGAGAAGAACGCTCGGTGGCCAAATCAGCCGCATGATATACCAACCGAGGAACCAATTAAAAGATTAGTCCACGTACCCCAAGATGGAATTTAGGTGGCCACCCCGGTGGCGCAGTGTTCTAAATGCTAACTTACGACTATTTGTCCATGAAGGGTACAGGTTCGAATCCCGGTGAGGCATAGATGTTGTGTTTGTCTTACGACCCTGGTGCTCTCTCTTCCCTGGAACCAGTGGCCTTAAATTAGGGACGGGTGACTGCTTATAGCCCATTGAGTTGCTCACGGTGTTCGTTAAACCTTCAACCAAAAAAAAAAAAAAAAAAAAAAAATTGGGGTGGGAGACCCGCTCACCAGCAAAAACCTATTTCTGTGACCAAACTTGGTCTTGATTAAAAATAATAATAATATTTACAATGAAGTAACAAAGTATCAATAAACTCTATTGATTAAAGAAAGAGAAAGTAACATGACAATGAATTCAAGAAAACTTAATCAAATTCACAAATATTCAAAATATCAATCAAAATGTTCAAATTCTAAAATAAAATTTACAGCTAACTATCCACAAAAAATCTACAATAAATACTCTCAAAATTCCAATATGATTTATAAAGCAACTTTGACTTACAATTCAAAATACAAACTTCAAATGAAATGAGCGATGCAGTTCTTTACAATCAAAAGTTAAGAATTAATAATTACACCACAAAATAGCAAAGGTTGATATCAACACTTAATTTACAAAGAACTTTACACAATCATTGACTTCAGTTGTTTAAACAAAATAGGTGCACAATCAATAACTAGATCAACAAATACAAATTATATCCAAGATTGGCATGAAGCAATGGTTCAAAATTATGCAACATTCAAAAACACTATATTCCAATCTGCTATCTACAACTGAAAATTCAGCCTGTACAATTACAGTAATCATCAAGTAAAATATAAATTTCATTCATGAAGAATCAGAATCAAAATATTGCTTCTCTCTCTGTCTCTTGATTCTTTGATCCCAGCATTTTCAGATAATTTCTATATTATGAATATTGATAAAATGAATCATTTCTTACATCTCATATCTAGATCTACTAGAATTTAATTTCATCTCAGGCTTTACAGTTTGGCATGATCAGAAGTCTAGTCATAATTTAAGACTTTGCACCTAAAGATAAGATGGTCAATATCTTGAACTTCATCACAGCTGCAGGAACAAGTTCTCAAAGAAAAGCAACTAAAGTAGACTGGGCTTATCTCATGTTCAGTTAACTATTGATTTAGAGCCCTATCAAATTGTCCTCTTTTCACAGAATATAGGAGGGGGGAGATAAGTTCTTCTACCCTTGTCACTGGAAGATCATCGATTTTACCATTTGGCAACCACAGCTTTTTGCAGTTCTGATTTCTTCCTACTAAATGGAAATTTGGATTCATAATCAATTCTTGATCTTTTAGTCCCCTTCTTTGCTAGACTGTCCACTAATTCATTTCCGTACGTACCTTGATGTGCATGCAACCAGTGAAAATTGATTCGATCCATGCTTAAATCTATCAAATTGTTCTTAATTTCATGTACTAAGACACCAGTACTGTTGAATTGTTGAATGGACAATAAAGCCACTTGACTCTCAGAAAAATTCAATTGTGTGAAGATTATTTGTTTTTACCCAATGCAGTGCTTTTAAAATAGCAAATAATTCGCCTGAAAGACTGATGAATTATCTATTAATCTGTGATCCTTAGGTATCACTAAATTTTCAAAGGATAAGGTGCAAAAGCCTGCGCCTACCTTATCTTGAATCCTGGATCCATCTGTAATGATCTCATATCCAAAATTTGATGGACCTCTAGTATCCTAGTCCAGGCAAAAGTCCATAGAGAGTGTCTAGTCCAATCTCTCATATCCATTTGAGTGTTTTTCTTATCAAAAAAAACTCCCATTCGTTCACATGTCCCCTCATGATTTTTAAAATCATAGAAGACAACTTCTTTCTCCACTATCAAGTCTAGTGGCTCACAATGAGCAAGCACCTAATAGAGCATACCTTTGAATTTGTTGTAACTTGGTTCTTAATCTTACAGTGTCCTTCCGCCAAGCCCCAGCCGCATATGTGATCATCCTTTCAAGTGCCTTCTTATAAAATATTTTAATAACTCCCCCAGGAAAACTTCATATCAATGATATGATTTAAAACTTTGAGGAATTTCTTCTTAAGTTGGTTGACATGTGCCAAACCAGAGAGTCTGCAATCTAAAGTTAACTAAGTTCTTTTACTGGCTTTTAACAGTGATTCTTTGATAACAACACCTTATACCTCAATTCACTCTAAGATGGCACTGAAGGAGAAGATATGTCAAACCTATCGCTGTTCCTAAAAGTAGTTCCCAACATTTTCTGTGAAAACCAATGCATTTATTGCCCAGAATCTACTTTATATTGTCCTAGCTGTTTATTTATAAGTACATATAGATATTTTAGACAAATCTAAAAATTATATATTTTCAGAATTTAAGTTTTAAAATTAGACCGACACACACATGCATAGATATGTAGTGTTTGGGAGACAAGGATACCAATGAGTTGATGAGAGAAGTGATTGACAGCTGCTAACAGCAGGACACAGTGGGGTGTGACACGAATGAACAGAACTCTTGGCTGTCCCCCAAAGGGTCAGTGAGGGCAATAGCCTCTTGTACCTTAAACTGCAGTGTCATCTTAGGGTGAATTGAAGTATATAGTGTTCTTCATTTATCCTCTCTTTGCAAAAGTTATCGTTGTAGTTTTTTCAGGAGCAAAGGTCAATTTCAACTTCTTTCTCCAATCATCCAACATTTGTAGGTCTAGTATATCCTCTTCTCAATAACGTAGCGTATGGACACCGACACTAAGATAATGAAATCATCGGCATAGGCTTTACCTTCTCCACATTGTTGAAGGTGCTTCTAACATCAGTTGATACAAGACATGTATGTACTCCATTAGCTCAACTGATTTCCACAGTTTTTCTAATGGGATCAGTGGTTTGAACAGTACTTCTGCAAGTAGAAAACCATATTGGTTCTCAGAGAACCAATTTGTACTAAAGAGATGAAAGATAGTTCTGTTAGTAATTAGCTTGTCCAATATCTTGCTCCAAATAGGCAGAAGACAAATAGGTCTATAGTTAGCTGGTTGATTTCCTCTCTTTCACAGCTTATTGAAAAAGATCAACTTAGCTGTTTTCCAACACTGGGAAATACTCCTTGAAAGAAACATTCATTCGAAATTCCAATGAATGGTTTAGAGTTAGTAAAAAAACAGTTCTTGAATAATATCTAAACCAAGTCCATCAATACCCGATGCTTTCCTTTGTTAAGACCATGAAATACACTTTCATCTCATCGTAAGTAAATGGTGTATCATCTTTAGTTTGTGGTGGTAAAACACTGTCTGCCTAAATTGTAGACTGACTGTGTGAAAAAAAAAATTCTTCAGAATCATCCATAAGTAATCCAGAGGAAAATGATATTCCATTAAAACATGAATACTTTCCTCAAAAGAACTAGTCACAGAATCAACTGTCTGGATAGATGAAATTTTTAAAGGCTTACTAATTTTATTACTTGCAATTTTGTATGCTGAACCAAAGGGATCATTTGGACCTGTATTTTCACAGATACTTCTTCTTTGAAGTGTATTTGCCAAAATAATTTCTGATATTCGACAACAATCTTCTTATATTCAATCTTAAATATCAGTCTTTCTTCAGTAGAAAATCTACTTCTGCATCCTTCTTCTTGCAATTTTGACTTTACTCCTTAAAACACCAAGTTAGGTGTTCCACACTGAAGTTGTAGTTATTCGTTTCTTCTTAGAATTAATTTTATTCTTTTCACAAATTTCAACCAATTAATTTGTAATTTGCTGTACTATTTCTTAATATTTTAAAATCCTTCTGAACTAGAAGCAGACCCTTCAGAAAACTATCTACTAAGTTCATTTTTAAAGCCTAACCATTCCATATTTTAAAAAAATATATCATACTTGAACCAGATAATGTTTGTCTTAATTGTGATCCACCAAATGAAAAAAGTAAACACTGGTGATCACTGCAGGTATAATATCCCAGTGAAAAGCGGAATTTACAGTACTGAATCTCATCAGTGTGACATCAGTCCTGGACTTGCCCATAGCTCCACTAACAGTTGGAACACTGTGTGGATCATTTTGCACAGTCAGTCTATTTGAGAAGGCAAAATTGATCAGCTTCAACCCTCTAGAATCATCTTGTTGATCACCCCCACATGAAACTCTTTGCATTAAAGTTTCCCATTAAAACAATATTAATATCTGGATTAGCCAAAAAAGGTTATAAATTTCTTTAAGCGGAATTTTCAAATCTACTGATGGTGAACTGTGTAAGCATTGATAAGAATGCAAGGTCCCACTTTCGAGTCGATTCTGACAGCTATCAGTCTTTGAGAGACCCCCAGTTGTAGGATCTTTAAATGGTCATTTATCAAAATAATCGCAGTCTTTGGAGTTCCTCTACATCACCCACAAATGTAGTTTTGTTAAGAGGAAACCCCGCAATTGCATAGGGTGAAAAATGTGTGGTTCCTGAATAGCTAACAAATCAATGTCTCTCTCCAAAGCAATTGTTTGGATCTGGTTGATAGCACCCCATGCATGATGAGAATTAAAATGTGCCACTCTAATGCATTGTTTTTTGCTCTTATTCATATTGAATGCTATCTCTTAAAAAAGCAATCTCTCTTAAATAACAAAGCCAACTATGATCAATGCTGGAATGATTTATATCATACTTTAACTCATTTGCTGTCTTACAATTGGAGCAAAGGGAATTTTCTTTACAACACCAATGTTTATAGCCTTGTTGCAAACACTTAGCACAACAATCTTCTTCAGCAGACACTTATTCTGAAAGTGTCCAAAGCCATTACAACAAAAGCATCTAACCTCACAAATAAATTCTTTAAAGCTTAGGATCTGCCACCGCAAGTTTAATTTTCCTTTGATTTTAATCAATTTATAACTGTATGGCTTAACTTTGGATATCCAATGTTTTTAACCCTGCTTGCTGATAATAAAGAACTTAAAGAAATATATACCTTGTTCCCCAAATTCAGGGATTTGTTCTTTTAACTTAAATTCAATTTCATCTTTCTCCATACCTTTCTCAAAATTATATATAATTATTTTTGGATCTTGCTGTTGTGGTGGCTTAGAAGTTAACGTACCTCTAGATAGAGGCTTAGTAGCTAACTCTTCACCCAGCTTACAAATGTCACTTTGTGTATTAGATTCAATAATTACTTCTTTATTTATTTTCTTGAGACCTGTAACTCCTATCTGCAACTGTGTTGGGTCAATTCCTGACTGCAATTTACACTTAACTTCTTTAGAAGCCTTTTTCTGGTAAGATAAGAAGAAAATCTTTCTGCTCTGGCTTTATTTTTAATAGTCTCACTGAACTTTATCTCTTAACAATCTCAGCAAGGAATCCATTCCAGTTGGTACAGGTTCTTGTGGCATTGCAGTTCTTTCTTCTAGTTTTCCATGTAGCTTGCTTATAGATGATGTTTGTGCTAAGAAAATATCTTGCATCTTAGAAAAAAACTGCTCTTAGTAAAATCCTTGTCAGATTGTTAATTCTATTAGACTGATTTTTCCAAAATCTCATCAAAATTTGATGAGCATTCTATCATCTGCCGATTGAAATTGGAAAGTCCTCCAATTGAGAAGTCATCATCATGTTGTGTCAACTAGTGCCCAAAGAGTAACTGGATTGTGAGATTAGGACTAATCTCATGCTAGCAAGTTTGAGACTTTGCTAGCTCCTCAGTTTGGTCCTACCATTGTAGGGGGACCAGCACCACGTCGAGTTACTGAGGTTGCTCTAGGTTTTTACAATGTCTAAATTTAGCCTTAATAAAGGCTGTTTTTTGTGTCTTAAAAACTGCCATGCGGGAACCCACTGTACCTAAACATTTTTAAAGAATGACAGATCAAAAGACACTCCAAAAACACTTGACTGCCGGTCGAATCACATTATGTAAAATTAAGTGCTTATTTAACAGGAACTAAGTGAACCACAGCTTTTGATTAAATTAATTTTTTCTGTACTGAGTGACCCTGAACAAACTGTCTTGACTGAACTACTGACAAGTTATTACCCATCTCAGTCACTTGCTTAAACATTGATATAGGAAACTATTATTTGGCATCTTTTGAGCATGATCTGAATCTTCCCATGAAAATATTTGTGATATGAAACAATATTTTGTTTTGTTCAATCAATTCTTCATACACCTCAAAGTGTTGAATTTCGTTACGTGGTTATAATTCTTATTATACATACATGTCAACAACTCAGTTGCTGCATTGTTTACTGTTTCTCACATTGTATTATTGTTAAAGTGCTCGCAGGAAACTTGCTTGACAAAGGGTTATAATCATAAAATGCCATATAATTTATAATAAATAGGTACACATCAATCACAGGAACCAAGGTTGTTACTTACATTTGGTCATGGAGCATTCTGGAATAGTCACTTTGTGACAAAATTATGTCTATCACATTTCAAATGATAGGCTTCGTTTCTTCAAATAAACTGTGATTCTGTCAAATCTTCACATTGAAGAGTTAAGTTCAGGTACGATATTTAATCCCAATATTATTCTATAATTTGTTTCCAAGTGGAAAGGTAAAAAACAGTAATTGAGTATTCCTCTTGTTGAGTCGTTGTTTAAAAGATATTTAAGAACATTAAAATCTTGAACATTCCATACTTTATTTTGAAGGGGAGTCGATCTGGTAAGAAATATCTTGCTCTGATATCAACTCAGTCTTTGTTCCCCGCCGCACCAAATTCCCAAACTAGTTTCAACTAACATTTCGTAGTCTTCTTCTGTGGGTAAAAAATTATGTATTTCACATCGTTCCGGTTATTCTTCGACCAACTATTTTCAATCCAATGGCTAACTCAAA
Source organism: Macrothele yani (assembly GCA_039090855.1). Classification (NCBI taxonomy): domain Eukaryota; kingdom Metazoa; phylum Arthropoda; class Arachnida; order Araneae; family Macrothelidae; genus Macrothele; species Macrothele yani. The sequence continues at coordinate 133,130,721 of CM076995.1, read as the reverse complement.
AACTCCACGTCGGCAGAACCTTAGCGCATTCAGATTTTGGTTTTGTTGCGCATCCCATGTCATGCGTGTTTCTGATTGGAACTTCCGAATTTGCTCCCGATTCCAATTTCTCCATTGTCGCCATCTTCCGCATGTCAATAGACTTATTATTTATCTTTATCTTGCACTTTTTTTTTTTTCTTGTTTCATTTTTTTTTGCTCTGTGAGGTATCTCCATGCATATGAAAAGTCCATTGGGTCGTTATAATTACAATTTTTCTCTAGTTTTTTTAGTTACAACTGCTTCCGATGTTAAACTTTGGGTTTTAGTTTTATGCGATGTTATCAATTTTGCTTCTGGCCAATCTGGGATTGTCTCTTTTTCAATACAATGTTGAATTAAAGATGTTTTTTTCTCTTTTTTGTTCCAGTTAGATATATATGTTCTCCCAATCTGATCTTATGTCTTCTTTTAGTACTTCCTATGTATATTTTATTCTTTTCTTCATTTCCCCCTGTTTCAGTAGGGTTGTTTTTTTTTTTTGTTGGTATACAGTATACTCCTGCTTTTTTGAGTATTGATCTTTTTTCATTTCCTGTTGTCAATATGGTTTCGTTATCAATAACTGTCTCAGCTAGTATCATGTTTTTTTTTCGCGCATTCCTTCTTTAAAATATTCATTAGTGGAGGAATGTACGGGAATTTACTTGCAAATTTTCTTTCAGTCTTGGGTTTAATGTATAGTTTTTTTCGTATTTTTAAGTATTTCTTCAATTATCTTTTTTCTGTATCCAAACTTCTTAGCTGTCTCGGTTATCCAGTTAATTTCTTTAATTTCATTAGTTCTATTGCTTGAGTGGATTAAAGCTCTTATACAGTATAAAATTGTAATGCTGATCTTTTGTATTTCCATGGGTGGCTGGAATCAATCAGAATAATTGCTGGAACAAACGTTGGTTTTTGATAGACTGCATATTCAATCAAATTGTTGTTTCTAGATGAAGAAATGTCTAAAAAGTGTAGTTGTCTGTTTACTTCTTTTTCAATAGTAACCTGTATTGATGGATAAAAGCTATTGTATTTTTATATGAATTCTTCAAGTTCTTTTTCAGATCGCTGCCAGAAAATGAGGATATCATCAACATATCTCAAATATATTAATGGCTTATTTTCATTGAGTGGTTTAATAAATTTATTTTCAATGTCCTGCAATATTATTGAATTGAATATGCAGTCTATCGAAAACCAACGTTTGTTCCAGCAATTTTTCCAAATGATTCCAGCCACCCATGGAAATACAAAAGATCAGCATTATAATTTTATAAAAGAGCTTTAACCCACTCAAGCAATAGAACTAACAAAATTACAGAAATTAACTGGATAACCAAGACAGCTAAGTTGTTTGGATACAGGAAAAAGATAATTGAAGAAATACTTAAAAATGCGAAAAAACCTATTGATAACACCAACATTAAACCCAAGACTGAAAGAAAATTTGCAAGTAAATTCCCGTACATTCCTCCACTAATGAATATTTTAAAGAAGGAATGCACGAAGGAAAACATGATACTAGCTGAGACAGTTATTGATAACGAAACCATATTGACAACAGAATATGAAAAAAGATCAATACTCAAAAAAGCAGGAGTATACTGTATACCAACAAAAAAAAACTCTACTGAAACAGAGGGAAATGAAGAAAAGAATATATATATATATACATAGGAAGTACTAAAAGAAGATTTAAGACCAGATTGGGAGAACATATATATCTAACTGGAACAAAAAGAGAACAAAACATCTTTAATTCAACATTGTATTGAAAAAGAGAACAAAACATCTTTAATTCAACATTGTATTGAAAAAGAGGCATTCCCAGATTAGCCAGAAGCAAAATTGATAACATCGCATAAAACTAAAACCCAAAGTTTAACATCAGAAGCAGTTGTAACTGAAAAAACTGGAGAGAAAATTTGTAATTATAACGACCCAATGGACTTTCCATATGCATGGAGATAACTCATAGAGCAAGAATAAAAGAAAGAACAAGAAAAAGAAAAAGTGTAAGATCAAGGTAAATAATAAGTCTGTTGACATGCAGAAGATGACGACATCGGAAGAATTGGAATCGGGAGCAAATTCGGACGTTCCAATCAGAAACATGCATGACATGGGATGCGCAACAAAACCAAAATCTGAATGCGCTAAGGTTCTGCTGACGTGGAGCTTTTGAGTTAGCCATTTGATTGAAAATAGTTGGTCGAAGAATAACCGGAACGATGTGAAATACATAATTTTTTACCCACAGAAGACTACGAAATGTTAGTTGAAACTAGTTTGGGAATTTGGTGCGGCAGGAAACAAAGACTGAGCTGTTATCAAAGCAAGATATTTCTTACTAGATCGACTCCCCTTCAAAATAAGGTTTGGTGGAATGTTCAATATTTTAATGTTCTTAAATATCATCTTTTAAACGACTCAACGAGAGGAATATTCAATTACTGTTTTTACCTTACCATTTGGAAACAAAGTATAGAATAATATTGGGATTAAATATCATACCTGAATTTAACTCTTCAATGTGAAGATTTGACAGAATCATAGTTTATTTGAAGAAACGAAGCCTATCATATGAAATGTGATGGCCATAATTTTGTCACAAAATGACTATTCCAGAATGCTCCATGACCAAATGTAAGTAACAACCTTGGCTCCTGTGATTGATGTATACCTATTTATTATAACTTATATGGCATTTTATGATTATAACCCTTTGTCAAGCAAGTTTCCTGAGAGCACTTCAACAATAATACAATGTGAGAAACAGTAAACAATGCAGCAACTGAGTTGTTGACATGTATGTATATGTTGACATGTATGTATAATTTTGTTTTGGGTTACATATAACCTCTGACAATTCAAAGATGGTAAAGAAAGGGTTCATTGAAATCTGAGAATAATTGTTGCTGCATCTGTGTGGAACTTAAGTCTAGGGATTGTGATACCTATGACAGAGCTTGAGTAATATCATTCGCTAGGGTGTATTGCATGATGTATGCCACAATGTACAAAAGAATCAGGCTAAACTTCACCCACACAAATGGAATCTATGGATTCTCTGTTGGCGAATGTCTCTTTCAGAATTAATCCATTTTTAAAATACACTACCTGTGAGTCACCTTGACAGGAATAAGTTGTCAGAAGTTCTTCAAGGCTCACAAAAACTGCAGAATTTTCCTATATCAGGAATTTTCATTCAGAGTTCTGAAAAACTAGACACACCTATATCGGTGATTTTCATCCAGAGTTCTGAAAAATTAACGACCACCGTGAGCAACTCAATGGACTGCTTATAGCCCATTGAGTTGCTCATGGTGGTCGTTAAATCTCCAATCAAAGAGAAAAATCCACACATTACGAGACAAGCATGCCATCAAATACGCTGGTTACTTAATGTGTGGTGTGGAATGTGGCAAACATCCGTCATTGGACCTGTGTTCATTGAGGGAAATTTAACAGGTCAGCGTTGCATGCAGGTGTTATGTGGTCCAGTAAGCGGTTGGTTGGATGGATGATGTTTCTTTGAATACATTACCACGCATATGGTTTCAACATGACTGCTGTCCTTCCCACAAAACCTTTCCAGTTCGCTAGTTCTTATCTCGCACATTCGGCAACAATATTATTGGGTATGGTGGTTGTATGGAATGGCTGCCACAGTCACCCAACCTAACACCAATGGACTTCTTCTTTGGGGGATACCTGAAAGATCAAATGTACTGTACAGAACCTTCCAGCATGGCAGATTTAAAGGAATGCATCGTCGGGGCCTGTAATTTTGTAACCCCTGCAATGCTGCATGCTGTTTGAAATGCATTTCTGTCCCGAGTCCAGATGTGCATCATTGCTGATGGTGCACAGTTCGAACAATGTGTATGGTAGACTACTCACCAGGTTAGTTGCACCTGTACTACACCAACGGTGTGTTACGTCGGTGTTGTTTTGTGTGTAATTTAAAGTTTACTACTTTATCATGTCTTGCCTTTTCTGTAAGTGTTTCTGTCGAACCAAGTGTCGTTTTGTACTGATTCAACACCGCTCTTTCATTTTATAATTGGACTTTTTTGCGTATCTCTCTTGGTTTCTGAGTTAGTTTTGCTAAGTTCTGCATTTCGCCACTAGGGGCGCTACAAGCACGTCCAATCGATTGAGCATGGTCACTTTCTTATCATCATCATCATCATCATTGTCGATACACAGTTTAAAAGGTAGAGGGGCGGAGGTAAACAGACTTTCCTAAGAACCCTGTATATTGTGTGTGAAAAGATGTTAATATTTATCTTCCCATAAGTTTCTTTAACTTTCTTAACTAAATGGGAAATAATAGCATTCAGAAATATGTTTTACTGATAATAAATATTTGTACACCAGTTTTTCATGTGTTTTTTTTTTTTTAACCGAACCTGTATGTGATTGCCTTTAATGCAATTTATATTTCCAAATAGTTTTTTCATTTAGATTCAAAGACTTGAAAAAATGCTTCCAGATAACAGTTATTAGTGCCTTTCCTTCTAACTGTTTCTGAATTATTCAGGACATATGAATTTAATTGTGACATAGAAAAGATAAAACTTGCTCCCAAATTACTTTTAAAATTACTTTTGTGATAATTTTGCTGATGTTCTTCGTATGTTAAGGTTTTATAATAGGGAAAGAAATGGTACTGCAGGAAGGTTTGTTTAATAAGTGAGTAACTCAAGATTTAATAAGACAACCTGAATTTTTTCTCATGTCCAAAATAAAATGCCCCATTAGGGAAATATTGATTCATTTGCTGTTTTAAGAGCTGTTCTTCTGTCAGCATTCTTATTACATAGTAGTTGACTATGAATGCTGTTTTAATTTTAGTAGTTGGGGCTTTTGTGACCATAGTCTTCAGCTTAAAGCTAATTCACTTAGGTTGTCCATCTGCCTTATCATTCAGCACTCAGTGACTGCCAAAACATAACTGAGATCATCCCTCAGCAATTTTTTTTTATTGTGCTTTTTTCTCTATACTTGATGACTTATATTTTTATGAAAATTACTTAATGCTGTATGTATATACATATAAACATTTTCATGCAATATTTTTTTCTTCTCTTAGGAAAGAAGGTTGTAACCCTGGGGCATGTAATGCCTACTGGCGGTGGCTTTGAGTTCGTGTCATGTCCACATTATTTTGCAGAAATTGTTATGTATTTTTCTGTAGGCATCATTATTCAAAGCATCACTTGGTGGCTGGTTTTCTCATTTACTTTATCAAATCAGATTATAGCAGGTCTTCTTAGCCACTATTGGTACAAATCTAATTTTAAAAACTACCCCTTCAGCAGAAAAGCTGTTCTTCCGTATCTGATTTAAACATAAAAATATTTGTGTTTGATTAAATACAGGGTGATTCATAAAGAAGTATACAATCTCAACGCACTATAAAACAAGAACGATGTAAGATATTTTATGTTACCTGTAACAGAATTGTAGGGGAATGTTTCAAGTTTTTTTCGAGACAGTCACAGATGTTCTATGTGTGCACCCTTGGTCACACAACACACATCGAGCCGGTAATCCATTTCCGCCCAAACGCAAGGTAAGATATCTGAATCAAGTGCAGTGATAGTGGCTGTGACACACTGTTTCAGCTCAGCTAGATCAACAGGAAGGGGAGGAGCAATTAACTTGTCCTTTACGCACTCCCATAGGAAAAAAGTCACAAGGTGTTATGTCGGGACTTCTGGGTGGCCATTGGGTCAGTGGCATGTTGTAGTCCGCGGCTTGTCCAATCCATCGGTGGGGAAGATGTTCTTCGAGATAATCTTGCACGTCGCTTAACCAGTGCGGTGGTGCACCATCCAGTTGGAGAATAAAGTTGTGGCTGTTGTCCTGCAACTGTGGCATCAACCAAAGACTTAACATATCCAGAAAAGTGCCTCCCGTGACAGTTTTCTCATGAAAAAATGAAGGGGCCGTACACTTTCTTTTTGGACACAGCACAGAACACATTTACCTTAGGGGAATCTCGCACATGTTGCACTGTAAATCTGAGATACCTGACCACTCACATGAAATGTAGCTTCATCGGTGAGAACTAAGTGATTGGCAAAATAGTCATTTTCAAAACGGTTCTGCATTTTGGCACAAAATTCAAAGCACTTTGTCTTGTCGAGGTCGGTTTGATTTTGCAACATCTGCACTTTGTTTGGAATCATTTTCAGCTTCTTTCTCAAAATTCTCCAGACAGTGGGCTGTGAAATCTGCACTTCACGACTCACCCTCCGCATTGATTTTCTCGGGCTTCGTTGAATGGCGGTGCAAACACTATCGACGACTTCTTCCGATACATGTGGTCGACCAGGGCTTTTTAAGTTTGGACAAACAGCCCGTAGTTTCAAATTCTTTATGCCAATCGTAGATAGATAGAAAAGAACCTCCAACCAACCAGAAATGGTTGGAGATTCTTTCGAATCGTGATCGAAAATGCCGTTGCACAACAGTTACAGATTCTGTTTTGCTCAATTCAGGAACACAAAACGCCTTCTCCACTGCAGACACTGCCACTTTGACTGACTAGTCAAGTGACGTGCACTATTACCTACATCACTTCTCTCAGTAGCGGGACACAAACTTTATAAGTACATCTACCTAACGGTTCGCAGTTGTGGTCCGTGTCTTCAACTGTTACTGTTTTACAGCATGTGGAAACTATAATTCTTTATGAATCAGGGTGTATGTTAGTTCTGTTCTCAAATGCTGCAAATGCACCACCAATGAGATTATTTTTGTTATTTTTCAAAATAAATGCTCAATTTTTTAATGGTGTGGTGATTACTTTTTGTTGATATTCTGAATTTTTAGTGGGAAACATAATTCTTTACAGGTTATACTCAGGTAGGCAGCATATTCCACTGTGCAACGACAAGTAATGTCTCCAATGCATGAGTTTATCATTACAGAGCATATGACACACAGTACAGGGCAGTCTCTCTGTCATGCAAGCTGATACTAAAGTACAAACAATGTAAGCTCACAGTTCAAGACAAGTCATTGCTATTGTGCTGACCACTGAAATTTTGTACTAATTATGAATGTTACCTGTGCACTAAAAAAGAAATGTGACATTTCATGTTTTGGTTTTACATTTTTGGGACATCACTCGATTTTTTTAAATTTGGACATTTATCTGAGAACAGAGCTGTATTTCAGTTTAAATGGAAAATTACAGAAATTAACAATTCATAAGTTTTCAATTGTATGCCGTACTGAATGGTGTGATGAAATCTCATGCCGTCTTGCTCTGTCCTGCTCAGGACTTAAATCATCCCTTTGTCCTGCATATCCACACTGTATATGCTACTCTCCCATTAGTCACTTAGTAACCATCTCTTATATCATATCGGCTGTCACGTTACCGCAGTGCTTGTGTTCAAGTAACATTTATTTTACTTTATGGCCCCAAAGCTCAAGAGTAGTGGTGCCAGCAGTTCAGATATGCCAAAGTGAAGCCTTAAAGTGCTTCCTTTTGAAAAGATGAAAGTTCTTGACTTGATAAGGAAAAAAAATGGTATGCTGAGGTTGCTAAGATCGTAAAAATGAATCTTCTATCTGCGAAATTGTGATGAAGGAAAAAGAAATTCAAGCTAGTTTCACATTTACATAACTTTTATTGCAGTATACTGTTATAATTCTTCTATTCTATAAATTGGGCCTAATTTATAAGTTAAACTTAATCATAGGTATGTATGTATAAGAAAAAACATAATGTATAGGATTTAGTACAATTTGCAGTTTCAGGCATCCACTGGGAGTCTTGGAACATATCTTCCATGGATAAGGGGGGACTACTGTATTTCAAAGAAAAGTGGTAAAAAGTTAACAGTGTAGTAATAACTGCAATTCAGGCTTCTAAACCCTCCTCCTTTCCTTCACAGAAAACAGAATAACAACGAATACAAATGCTCGTGCGATTACAAGGTAAAGAAATCCCAGAGGAAAAGGGTATAAGACTGATACCACCATAGCAGAAAAGAAGCCTGAATTGCTGTAATAACTGCAAAGGAAAGGAGGTGCTTCCGAACCCTGTTCCTTTCCTTCACAGAAAGCAGAATAACAACGAATACAAATGCTCGTGCGATTACAAGGTAAAGAAATCCCAGAGGAAAAGGGTATAAGACTGATACCACCATAGCAGAAAAGAAGCCTGAATTGCTGTAATAACTGCAAAGGAAAGGAGGTGCTTCCGAACCCTCCTCCTTTCCTTCACAGAAAACAGAATAACAACGAATGCAAATGCTCATGCAACTACAAGGTAAAGAAATCCCAGAGGGAAAGGGTATAAAACTGATACCACCCTAGCAGAAAAGAAACCTGAATTGCTGTAATAACTACAATTCAGGCTTCTGAACCCTCCTCCTTTCCTTCACAGAAAAGAATATAACAACGAATACAAATGCTTGTGCAACTACAAGGTAAAGAAATCCCAAAGGAAAAGGGTATAAGACTGATACCACCATAGCGGAAAAGGACAGTTGGGGAACCGAAATGTGTACAGGACTGCAAGTCTGTCAGAAATTCCACGTGGGAGAGATTAAATCAACAGAGGGAGAGTAATGACAAACTCCAGTAACATGTCCCAGGTGAAAAGGGATTTAAATGTAGTTCAATAGTCCAGACCTAAACTATGCTTCAGATGCTGCAATTGCAATGGTGTAGCTTAGCCTTCACAGGGCCTGCACTCTTTAGCTCTAGCCAAAGAGATACATTTTTTACTTCTATCAAAAAATCTTAAATATTTCATAAAATTTGTTAGCCATAAAGCAAAATTCGATTGGTACCATAAATTACCATAAAATACACCCAAAAATGATGTGAGCCAGTGGTCATTCTAGTTGAGACACGTTCACTTGTGAAGTTAAGAGTTTGCAGGAGATGCCTGAGTGAGGATTTTTAAAGTTAATCAAATGCAATCTACCCTCCAAGTTGTGTCTCGTTGAAAAGCACTGAAAAGTTGTCATTTTGTGTATTTGCTCGCCGTTCCTGGCCACGGACAGCTGCAGCATGCCCCCTCGAAGACAATGGCAGCCCTACTTTCCGACTTCGATCGCAGGAAAAAATATTGGGATTGCGGATTGTCACTCCGAGACGTTGGTTCTCGTATGGGACGGTATGCGGCCACGGTGGGGAGAATACGGCATCAGTGGGTAGCGGAGAAACGAACATACCGACGTGCAGGATCCAACGGCCCCGAACGAGAGGACCGACTGATGGGTCACGCAGCTCGGGTGTGTAGCACAACACCCGGTCTCCGCATGGACGGTTCAACGTCGTCAGCAGCAGCAGGGTATTTTTGCATGGAGCCCATTGCTTCAGCTACCATTGACTGTACAGCACCGGCGTCTGCGACTACAATGGTACCAAGAATGTCGCGCATGGAGGAGTGAATGGCAAGGTATCGTGTTTTCCAACGAATCCCGCTTCAGTTTGCAGCACCATAATGGACAAATCCGTGTCTGATGGTACCGCGGTGACAGGTTGAGTGAGTCATACTTTATGCTGCGCCATACCGGCCCGGCGTTATTGTATGGAGTGTCATTGGATTCCACTCCTGCACGCGCCTCGTCCACAGTACCGGTACGTTGAAGAGCCATCGTTACATCACTGAGGTGTTGGAACCTGTTGTTATACCGTATCTTCAGGCAAAGTCGGGTGCCATTTATCAACAGGATAATGTGTGCCATCTTGGAAATCGATAGGTGTGTGCAACGTGTCCCACGTGGGTGTGCGATGCTTGTCATATTCCACATGGATGATCACATTCCACCCTGGACCCCACTTTGGAATTGGAGGAACAGACTTGGTGTCGAAAAGTTACCTGAAATTTATATCTGGCTTGCCAAGAAGTTCTTCAAGGAAGCAGCTGTTCATTCTAATGTACATGTTAGGGGTGCTGTTTACTGACCCTTTCATAGTCTTTAGGTCCACCCCCAGCCCCCTTCCTGATTGGAACAAAAGGATGTGGCCACACTGTTGAGAGTACTGGTTTTTCAGCTGAGAGCCCTGTATCAGATGGAGGAATGGATCGGATAGAGTGTTGACCTTGTCAAGTTGCTAGGTGGGTGTTAGACACCACCAGACAAGTGCCTTGATTGGGTTAACCCTTTCCTTACAGGAAGTACTGGAAGCTGCACTGGCTCCGGATGGGGTTTCCATGGATTTTGTTCCCACCAGGGGTGCGGTGGCTCCCCCAAGCTGGGTGCTTTGCGTCCTTCCCTCTGATCCTGTTGTTTCGGAAGATTCGCTTTCTTTTCTCTACCTTTCCTTCACTTTCTGTTTTTCCCCCTATCGAGTTCACTACTTATATCTTCTAATTTCCTTAGGGCAGTTATAGACTTAGGTCTGACACTCCCATTCTAAAACTACTCATATTTCAATTCAATTCAATATGCAAATCATTCGAGTATACAACCAATCGCGTGAAGTGTGCAAGACACGAAAAGGCAAACAGTGGCCGCCGAAGCCATGTCTTCTCCTTTGCTTCAGGTTGTACGCAACAATGTTAAGAGATACTACACCATATCGGAGAACCGAAGATGCCTCGTCGCCCCGATGGCGCAGTGGTCTAACCGATGGCTTATGACCATTTGTCGGGAGGAGTCCGGGTTCGAATCCCGCCGTGTGAGGCATGGAGGTTGTGTTTGTCTTACGGCACTGGCTCTCTCCCTTCCCTGGAACCAGTGGCCCCAAATTAGGGACGGGCGACTGCTTATAGCTCACTGAGTTGCTCACGGTGGTCGTTAAACCTTCAATAAAAAAAAAGAAAACCCCAGTTACCAGATGGACTCGTTTACAGAGGCCAGAGCGTAAGTCTCCCCGTGAAGATTGTTGGTCGTTTCGCCGAATCGTGACTCATGTGTTAAAATGGATCCACCTAAAATCTTTGCCGATGTTGTGTTTGTCTTACGGCACTGGCTCTTTCCCTTCCCTGGAACCAGTGACCCTAAATTAGGGACGGGCGACTGCTTATAGCCCATTGAGTTGCTCACGGTGGTCGTTAAACCTCCAATCAAAAAAAAAAAAAAATATATATCTTTGCCTTATATTTCCAATGGGCAAACTTCTGTAGCCATTTTCTTCACAGTTAATGCATTCCCAAGGACGAAAATTTGAACATCGATAAAAATAGCACCATGTTATAGTCTAGTGTACTTAACATTTTCTGAAATTGAACCATAACTAAGCAGTCCCCTCCCCGGTGGCGCAGTGGTCTAAGCACTGGCTTGTGACTATTCGTCCGTGAAGGGTTCGGGTTCGAATCCCGGTGAGGCATGGATGTTGTGTTTGTCTTAGGGCACTGGCTCTCTCCCTTCCCTGGAACCAGTGACTAAATTAAGAACGGGCGACTGCTTATAGCCCACTGAGTTGCTCACGGTGGTCGTTAAACCTCGAATCAAAAAAAAAAAAAAAGAAAAGAAAACCTACAATAAAAAAAAAACTAAGCAGTCCCAACATTTGTTTGTAACTGACGTCATGGATGTACAGGTCGCACCATCTATTTTCTGGTCTCAACATCACCAAAGGAAAAGTTATTGATTTTTAATATAATTGTGGTTGAGTTTTAGAAAATATTAAGTATACTAGGCTATAATATGAAGTTATTTTTATCGATGTTCAAAGTTTCGTCCTTGGAAACGCATTAACTGAAGAAAATGGCTACAGAAGTTTGGCCATTGGAAATACAAGGCAAAGATTTTTGTTTTTGTTTTTATTGGAGTTTTAACGACCACCGTGAGCAACTCAATGGGCTATGAGCAGTCGCCCGTCCCTAATTTAGGGCTACTGGTTCCAGGGAAGGAGAGAACCATCGCCGTAAGACAAACACAACATTTATGCCTCCCCGGTATTCAAACCCGGACCCATCTCGGACGAATGATCAGAAGCCATAGCTTAGACCACTGTGCCACCGGGGTGGCAAAGATTTTAGGTGGATCCACCTTAAGGTGAGCTTCAGCGCACCCAACTTTTCTTTGATCCCTAGCCTCAAAAAAAAAAAATTAAGCAGTTAGAACGAGGGAATGTTATAAAATATTTTTTTTTCTTTTCTTAAATTTAGTGCTGTTCTGTTCTGTGAATTACAATGAGTCTTCTGAGGGAGTAGTAAGGACACCATTTTCGTAATATAGCTTAAAAAGATGAGAGATTATTTACATTTTTTTTTTTATTGGAGGTTTAACGACCACCGAGAGCAACTCAAATGGGCTATAAGTAGTCGCCCGTCCCTAATTTAAGGGTCACTGGTTCCAGGGAAGGGGGAGAGTCAGTGCCGTAAGGCAAACACAACATCCATGCCTCACCGAGATTCGAACCCAAACCCCTTTAGGACGAATGATCAGAAGCCATCACTTAGACCAATGGGGCGGCGATTCTCTACATGTCAGGTTACAAACTAAAATTTGTGAACAGCCTCATGCCAGTATATTAAGAAAAGATTAAAAAACATGAGGTAAGCTAAAATTGTGAATAAATGGTGATTGGTGAAGCCCATGGAGGCGCCGCCCCGGTGGCGCAGTGGTCTAAGCGATGGCCTCTGATCATTCGTCCGAACGGGGTCCGGGTTCGAATCCCGGTGAGGCATGGATGTTGTGTTTGTCTTACGGCACTGGCTCTCTCCCTTCCCTGGAACCAGTGACCCTAAATTAGGGACGGGCGACTGCTTATAGCCCATTGAGTTGCTCACGGTGGTCGTTAAACCTCAAATAAAAAAAAAAAAAAAAAGCTCATGGAGGTATGTACCAATAGTTCCCTAGTACCATGTACGTTAAATAAATACTTCGTACAGTATGTACCTGGACGCAGTGGTTCAAGCGCTGGTTCGCTGGTTTCTGACCCAACAGCCCCCCCGCCCCAATTTCGAGCAGTTAGATGTGGTTGCAAGAAGACGTTGCTGAAGCGTGACAGGTTCACTCAGGCCAACGTTAGCGCGCAACAATCAGGGTACTTTTCGCCTATAAATTATGGAGCCACAAGCTACTGCAGACAGCATTCGATGGGATGCAGTGGCGACTGACGATGAACCGAAGATTGGCGGAGGCAGATCTATGCTTTCGGCAGCCAATTAGTCAACTGCCGTTGACCGTAGGGCTTTGCTGAGCTCGCCTAAGATGTCGTAGTAAAGCTGCGTGGTGACAGAAATGAAACCATGTTGGGTTCACCGATGTGTCTCGATTCTGCCTCGGCATCAATTATTGCATGATCCGAATCTGGAGACGACGTGACTCACCAGACTGTCAAAGATCAGTGCTCATTTTATAGATTTCCAAGAAACAAACTGAATAAGCCCTATGGATTAAAATGTCGGTAAATGTGTGGTTTAGCGTCCTGAATTATTTGGCTACGTATTTCGAAAAAAATGAGATATACATATGTTAAAATATGTAATTTGATGGAAAATGGTGAAAAAAGTTCATCTGTAAAATGCATTTTAAAGATTTTTACCGCAAAACTTACCTCCAAGTGCGACGACGTGAACACTAGCTGGCCGCCCCGGTGGCGCAGTGGTCTAAGGCGTTGGCCTCTGATCATTCGTCCGTAAGTGTCCGGGTTCGAATCCCGGTCAGGCATGGATGTTGTGTTTGTCTTACGGCACTGGCTCTCTCCCTTCCCTGGAACCAGTGACCCTAAATTAGGGACGGGCGACTGCTTATAGCCCATTTGAGTTGCTCACGGTGGTCGTTAAACCTCCAATCAAAAAAAAAAGAACACTAGCTGTGGCAGGCCTAACACAACGCCGCGACGACCGCGTCAAACTTGGTTCCGCTGAAACAATGGTCTTCCTGCGGCCATTTCGCTGCAGGAAGAGTACAAGAGGAGCCAGGTACGTTTTTGCCAGGAAAGCGTTCCATTTTGTACTGCTACACCACAGAAAATAGCTCATGATTTCTGTCTAGTTTTTCACATCAGAATCTGACAATTTCTTGTTTTTTTCGCGTATGGTTCTTTGATGCGAAATGTATGAACTCCCTGCTCCTGTAAGGGTTTTATTTATTTATTTGTTTTATAATCCAACTTGAATGAACTGCGAACCATGCCGTCAATACCAGGAGCAGAACTTTCACTTTCCGATGCCATGTAACTTCTGCCGGAGAGAACGCGTCATCTACTTTAACGCTTTTCTAGGAGAAACAAAGGCATCTGCATATTTTCTACTTCGTATCAGGAAATTATATGCGTAAGAACAGCTTTCCTGGCAAGAACATACCCACTTCCTTTTGTAGTCTTCCGCCAGTTAGTTGGCCGCCAGAGCGAGACCTTTGTTTCAGCGGAGCTAAGATTGACATGGCGCCGCGGCGATGTTCACGTCGTCGTACTTGGAGGTAAGTTTTACGATGAAAATCTTTAAAATACATTTAAAGATGAAAATTTTTCACCACTTTAACATATATATATATATACACTGCTGGCCACCCAAAATGCAACACCAAGAAGGAAGCATCCGAATGGCCTGAAATTCGCAGCATGCGTCGCCCACGAGAGGACAGGCAAACGATTAGCATTGCAGGGCATGTGCAAATCATGTGCCACCGAGAAGCACTATAAGAAGGGTGCACAGAAGGTGGGGTGGAACTGTGTTGTGCCGCCGAACCTGTGCGTGGGATGCTTCCTGATGCCTCGTCGCAGAACACGGCAGTCATTCCAGCACGTTTCGGAGTTCGACAGAGGACGAATAGTTGCTTACTGCGACAGCGGTTTATCGTACCGAAACATCGGCGCCCGTATGGGACGACATACAGCCACAGTGAGGCGAGTATGGATTAAGTGGGTGCAGGAGAGACGGACGGACCGACGCGAGCGATTGCCGCAGGCGCGGCACACCACCGAACGAGAGGACCGGCATGCTGTGCGGCGGGCATTGATGGCTCGTACCGCCACATCACGTGCGTTGGCGCAGGAATTAGGGTATGTTGCCCAACAACCTGTGTCAGCACGTACCGTTCGACGCCATCTCCAGGAGCGCGGACATGTCGCACGGCGCCCATTACTCCGATTACCATTGACGTTACACCACCGGCGAGTGCAGCGGCAGTGGGCCGTTGAACGTCACACCTGGACTACGGAATAGCACGAAATTGCCTCCTCCGACGAATCCCGCTTCTGCCTGCAACATCACGATGGTCGGATCCGCGTGTGGCGGCGAGGAACTGTATGACGCCTGCATTATGCGTCGCCTGGCGTTATGGTTTGGCGCGCAATTGAATATGACACACGCACCCCTCCGGTACACTCTACAGCCACCGCTACATTTCGACGTTTTGGAGCCTGTAGTCTTCCCTTACCTGCAGGACCTGCCAGCGGCCGCGTTTCAACAGGACAATGCGCGCCCGCACGTGGCACGCATCGTGTAACAACTCTTCACGGCCCACCAGATGTCACTGCTGCCGTGGTCCGCTTGTTTCCCCGATACGTCGCCCATCGAACACGTCTGGTCGCTGATCGGCAACCGAGTGGCCCGGCAAGCACCACCCGCGGCTACGCCTGATGAACTGTGGCAACGTGTGGAAGCAGCCTGGACCGACATACCCAAAGCCCACATCCAAAGCCTCTTTCGTTCGATGCTGCGGTGTGAAGCGGCTGTTATTGCCATCCATGTGGGCCACACGAACTATTGATATCTGCGTGTTCTGCAAGTCGCACGGGCCTGTAAGCTTAATTGTTTCATCTTTGTATCTGTTGTTATGTGTCCAGTAAATCTGGCTTTGCTATCTCGTGTCCTTCTTAGTGTTAAATTTTGGGTGGCCAGCAGTGTATATATATATATATATATATATATCATCATTGTCAACCATTATCAATCCACTGCTGGACGAAGGTCTCCGCAAGTTTCCTCCACAACGGTTTGTCTTGTGCTATATATATTTATATATATATATGTTAAGCCCCCCAAAAGATGCTTACACAATTTCAAACTTGGCACTGAGTCTCCGACCTGGCCAAGGTAGTGGCCAGTGCGACATGAAGTCTGACGGTGCTAAGAATCACCGGAGGACCGGTCTAGGCTGCCATCTGATGTTGACCTTGGCTACGTTTAATGGATGCTCCCTATATATCTTCTGATTCAAGACTCCTTGAATTGGATGAGGAATTCGAAAAGATCAACTGTGACATTGTGGGACTAACTGAGATAAAAGGGAGAGGAGAAGAGCTCGTTGAACTGAAAAGTGGACATCTCTTTTACTATCGTGGGACAGATATTGGCAGAACTAGTGGTGTTGGCTTTATAATAAACGAGAGACTGAAGGACAATATTCTGGAAGTTGAAAGTTCCTCTGACATGGGGGTGCGCGACTCGCTATCCATCTCTCAAAAAGATACCAGGCTCAGATTATTCAAGCTTGTGCACCCACCAGAAGTCATCCTGAAGAAGAAATTGAAGAATTTTCCGAGGAAATTCGGAATCTAAATAACAAAGGCAAACAGCACTTGAAGATCAATATGAGCGATTTCAATGCAAAAATAGGGCAACAGCAACAGAATGAAACTTCGGTTGGTAAATTCTGTTATGGGAACAGAAATCAACGTGGAAATACTCTCGTAGAGTTTGCAGAGGCAGAAATGGTTTTTCATCATGAACTCCTTTTTCAAGAAAAAGCCACATAGGAAATGGACATGGAGACATCCAAACGGGACGACAAGTGAAATTGATTTTATTAAGTATAACAAAATATTCGTCATCGAAGACTGCAGTGTGTTAATCAGTTTCAACACAGGTAGTGACCATAGAATGTTGAGATGTAAGATGCACCTCAACACTAAACTCGAGCATGGCAAGCTCATAAGGCAAACAAAATGTATTGACATAACCAACCTTAAAAAACATCAAAATACCTTCAAGTTGGAACTGAGAAACAGATTCTCTGCTTTAGAAGGCCTAACATCAGAAGAAGTTGATATTTCTCAAGTTAACAAAGAACTCACCAAGGCTCTTACGGAAACAGCAACAAAACTAGGTTGTACTAAGAACAAGTTACATATGAAGAAATTTTCAGGAAAAAAATCTTGATGCAAAAGAGAAGGGAGATGAGGACAAATAAAGACAAAACTTCCAATGTGGAATATATAGAGCTATGCAAGACAGTGCGAAAAAGTATTACTGAAGACATATGGAAATTCAATTGTGAAGTAGTGAGGAAAGTAATTG
The DNA here is from genome assembly GCA_039090855.1 of Macrothele yani. Taxonomy (NCBI): domain Eukaryota; kingdom Metazoa; phylum Arthropoda; class Arachnida; order Araneae; family Macrothelidae; genus Macrothele; species Macrothele yani. The sequence goes on along the minus strand of CM076995.1, from coordinate 133,113,514 downwards.
AAAACAACCAAAGCCTGAAGAGAGCAAAAGGACATCTCAGTAAGGGAAGAAAACAGATTATGGCTTTGAGAAAAGAATATGGTAGCAATAAATAGAAGAGAAATTTTGACAATGATGAAAGATTTCTATTCAAAATATATGAAAGGGATGATACATCTATTCCAGACATTACGACAGGTACCAATACCCAAGTCCGTCCAATTCTCCCTGCAGAAGTTACATATGCAATTAAGAACATGAAACGGGGAAGAGCTCCAGGAGAAGATGGAATTACCGTGGACATTATACAAAAAGCAAATGGAGAAATTGAAATACACCCGCCCAAGTTTTCACCAGATGTCTCAATGAAGGGAAGATTCCCGAGGATTGGAATAATGCTTCAATGTTCCTGCTACATAAAAAAGGTGGCATCGAGGATGTCAGGAACTACAGGCCCATCAGCCTTCTATCAGTGGTTTATAAAATATTCACTAAGGATTTTTTTCATCGCTTGAGGGTAATATTAGACATGGCTCAACCAAGAGAGCAAACTGGATTTAGGAGTGGCTACAGCACTGTAGATCATATCCGTGTACTGAGAGATCTAATCGAAAGAAAAAGAGAATATGAACTCCTATTATGCATGGCTTTTATTGATTATGAAAAGGCCTTCGATTCTGTGAAACCATCAGCAGTAACAATGGCTTTGAAATCCTCCGGTATTGAAGATACATACATTAGCATTATTAATAACATCTATGAAAATTCAAGTGAGACAAGGTGACACCATATCTCAAGCTCTTTAACACCACATTGCAAAATGTCTTTCAATCACTGAACTGGGAAAACAAAGGGATGGAGATTACTTAACTCACCTTCGTTTTGCGGATGACCTAGTCATCTTTGCAACTACCCCATCAGAACTGCAGAGTATGATCCAAGAACTTGTTGACAGGAGTAAAGAAGTGGGATTAAAAATGAGCTTTCAGAAGACAAAAATGATATACAAAGTTTTTACAAGAAACGAAGATTTATCGATTGATGAAGAAAAGCTTGATACAACCGATACCTACATTTATCTTGGGCAGCAGATATCAAGTGAGGGTCACATGATGAAGAAATTAATCGCCGTATAAAACTTGAATGGAAAGCTTTTGGAAGAAACAGTACAATTTTTAAGAGCAGTATGCCATTATGTCTTAAAAGAAAAGTGTTTAATCAATGCATTCTGCCAGTACTTACGTATGGAGCAGAGACATGGACCTTAACTAAAAAATACATTTAAAGACTGCAAACAACTCAAGGGAGCATGGAAAGATGCATGCTTAGTGTAACCAGGAAAGATAAGAAGATGGACTTGTGGATAAGGAAAATTACAAGAGTAGAAGACATCATGACCAGAGTGAAATCACTGAAATGGCAATGGGTTGGACATGTTGCCAGAAGAACGGATCAACGATGGACAACCGAAATTTTAGACTGGATTCCGAGGGACAGAAGAAGACCCCATGGGAGATGGATGGATGAAATTCGAAAGTATGCTGGAGTGAAATGGAGGAGACAGGCTCAAGACAGACAATTGTGGAAGAAACTTGGGGAGACCTTCATCCAGCAGTGGATTGATAATGGTTTATGATGATATATACATCTTTTTTTTCTCATTCTTTCGAAGTATGTAGCCAAATAATTTAGGACGCTGAACTAAACATTTACCCTTATCTTTCATAGAAGCATGAATTTCACCACGAATTTCCTTGCTAGGCGGTTCATAATAAAATGACTGGATGTGAGAGGACTTCACAGCATTTTCACCGCGTTGAATTAGCTTCAAATTGTCAGAAAAGAAGAAATTGCAAAATATTAGCACATTTCACCAAATACGTTGAAACATTATGGGAATCATGCATGAGCAGACATTTGTTTATGCCCAGCGCCATCTTGTGGCGTCACACTTCGACGACGTATTATAAAACTGAACCAGTTTCAGTCGCAACAGAACTGTGAGGTGGATTTTCAACAACAAACTGAACTATTCTATCTTTTAATGTTCGATGTTGAACTTTATTTCATTTAAAGCACTCATTTCTTTATACCTTATCTTCATTTGCTATGGTTTAATATTTCGCAACGTCCTTAACAGTTACTTTCATTAAATCTTTCAGAATCGTCATTTCAGTAATTTTTGAATCTTCACTGCTTTTCTATTTATGCAACTTGCTCAAATGCTTTAGCTACCGCAGCTTTACTTTTTATGAGTCTCGTAGTGTTTCGTGTCCATTACGGTGGCCGAGTAGTGAGATACGTAGGTTTCAGGCTTGTCCGAGTTGGGACTGGACTAGATTCCCGGATGAGGCATGTGTGGTGAGCTTGTCTCACGTCGCTGGATCTCTCCCTTTTCTGGAAAAACTGGCCCTGAGTTAGAGACAGGCAAATGCCTGAGGAGTTGCTCATAATTAGGGCTAGGATTTATATGTAACAAAATTTTCAAAATATGTACATAAAATATTTATTAAAAATGAGTAAATATGTAGGGGAAAAAACGAAAATCACTGAAATATGTGACATATTTAGTTTTATATTTTTTAATAACCTATAATTTCTTTACTTATACAGTCATAAGAAATTGAAAAATTACTTTACAAATTTTAAATGTACTCAAAACCAAGGGTTTCAACTAACTTACTGCTATTACAAATAGCAACAACATAGCCCTTCAGGTTGTCGAAAACAAAGATCCTATTTTCTCTCAAAATACTTTTAAATTGGCTGAACGATCTCTCGATGTCACATGAGGTGATGGCCGAAAACTTAAACCCCGCCATATTCGATGGTGATGATTCCTTATCTATTAAAACAGCACAACCTGCCGGGTGAAGTTTCCTGAAGAATGTTTGAGGTTTCAAGGCCTGGATTTTTTTACAACACTATTCATCTTGTGTTTTATAATTTCTCCAATGTGGTCGGGTACCTTTTCTGATATTTCAATAGTTATGGTAGTACCTTTCTTAATTTCTCTTCAAATTTATGCAAATTATTTATCAAAGGAGCACTGGAAGTTTCAAGTTCCGTGATGGCCCGATCCAATACAATCAAGTGTGTCTCTAGGAAAGTCAATCTTTCAATGAAGTATCACCAGCAGAACTTATTCTTTTCCAATGGAAGCAGAATCGTCCGAGTCAAATTGAGAGATTACTTCTTTGATTTTGTTAAAGTTGTCTCCATAATATCCTGCAACTTGTAACTAGGTGCCCCAACGTGTAATCACAGGCTCAGGTGGGAGCGGTGACTCTGGGAACATTTCTTCCAACTTTTCGGTTCTGCTGGGAGCTTTAAGAAAACATTTTTTACCTGTTGCAATCAACGAATCAGTTTCTTGCAAATCGAAGAGGATTGTTTCAGCAAATTTGTAGATCCCATGTGCAAGACAGCTCTAATGAATCATCTTGGGGAACAGCACACAAAGTGCTGTAGCTGCTTTCATCATGCAGGGTGCAGCATCAGACACCAATAAGCATACTTTATTGTATTTTACTCCGGCTGGCCGTAAAATCCACAACGATTCGTTGATCAATTTAAAGATCGTGTAGTGGTTATACACTTCATGACAGAGAAAATGCCACACCACGAAGACGTGAACGCTGCGCCATGCAAATTGCAGGGTGGGTGCACACGTACAAATTATGCAAATGATTGCATTTGCAGGCCAGTCGTACGAACGGCGCGTGGGATTTCAGCGGACAACCAGCCCATGAAGCCATCAGTCAAGATATCGTCACTGCCGTGAGAAGTGAATAGTTCTGCTGTAACCGTGTCTGGAGAACGAACAAGCAGTGCCAATGCCGTTAAAGCGCCGTCGTACGCGATTTCGTCAAACGGATGAGTTTACAAGAGGTGTCATCGTAGGCCTTCGTACAGGCGGATGGTCCTTGCGTCGTATTGCGGAAGAAACGCAACGTGATGCCACAATCGTCGATCGCATTTGGAGACAGTGGTTCCAAGAAAGATCTGTGCAACGTCGTTGGGGGTCGAAGCACGGACGTCCGGGCGCACCGATCGTCGCATCGGACGTCATGCCGTAGGCCCCAACGGGCGGCATTTTGCGGAGTGTATGGGGAGGCTTGGATGCTCCGACATCGACGCGGACAGTGTCGCGCCGATTGGCTGCGTCTGGTTTGCTGTCCAGCCGTTAGTTGCAAAGGCTACCCTTAACAGCGAGTCATCGTCGTCACCACTTGGCTTGGTGTCGCTCCAGAGCTGCGTGGGGTGCCGAATGGAATAGTGTGGTGTTCAGCGACGAATTGCGATTCTGTCTCACCACGGATGATCGCCGTGTGAGAGTCTGGAGGTGATGTGGCCAACGGGCGGTTTCCTCCGCCATTGTGCAGAGCCACACGGCCCGGCAACAGGAAATCATGGTGTGGGGTGTTATCAGCGCCAACAGCCGCTCACCGCTGGTACGCATTATGGGCACATTGACGGCACACCGCTATGTTGACGAGGTGCTGCGGCCCAAGTCAGTACCGTATCTGCAGGGCATCCTAAACGCTGTTTTTGAACAGGAAAATGCCCGGGCGCATACCGCTCGGATCATCCTGAATGCTTTACACCGTGGGCGGATGCTTCCGTGGAATGCACGATCCCCCGACCTCTCGCCTATTGAGCATCTATGGGACACGATTGGACGTCAGTTGAGTACTTTCCCACCCGGGCAAAACGAAGGTGAACTGTGGGCTCGGATCAACACCACATGGACCACGATACCTCAGGACCCTATTCAGACTCTCATTGCCTCGATCCCACGTCGGATTCAACTCTGTATTGCTCAAAATAGGGGCCACACTTCTTATTAATCGTCCCGTATATTCGGCCACTGGAGCCTATATATAGTCTGTAGGTGACAATTATATCATTTGTCGAGGACCTACTTGACAATCTGTGTGTGCAGTTGAGTCTGTTTCCGAGCATTCCTTCGTGGTGTGACATTTCCTCTGTCAGGCAGTGTGTTTTGCTTGTTCTTTGTAAGTAATTAAGAATGTGATCGACGGTGCTGATTCATTCAGATGTCCAACAACAATGTTTCCTATTTATCTCTCATGCAGATCTGTTGTTTCATCAACTGAGATCCAGATAAGAAACTCTTCGATTTTCTCCCTGATTTTTAGTACAGTTTCGACGTACAGAAATCATCTCCAAGTAATTTTTCTTAACGAAGGTTCGTCCGGAATTTTTTGACCACAGTATTTCTCTAAGAAACTTCTAAACACTGGATTGATTACTTTCGACAACGGGATACCTAAATCTACTAGAGCACGGCATAAATCCAAACTGAAATTTGAACTGACCTGTTTACTGTACCTTGGAACTTCTGTAAGGAGCCTTTGTTTTTTCTATTTTTAATGTGTTGCGAAACTTGAAAACGCTGGTCACCAGAAACAGTCAATGCGCACACACCACTCATTTGAAAACTCGTTAATAAATGCCTTTAATTTGGTTGATATAGTTGATTTAATTTTGGGCATGTCGATTTACTAAACAACTTGAAAAGGAAAAACAAACTTCTAACAAGGACGTGAACGAAATGATTTAGAAAGAAACTGGACACCAAACTACGCATTAAATGACAGATGACTCAGTCTGTTTTCCTTTTCCTCATCTCTCACCTGAGTTGAGGAAGCAGGCTGGTACCGGTATGGTGCTGCCATCTGCTGATGTGTTGCGAAAACCTGCCATCCGTCGGCTTTGATATGTTTTGAAACTTGCCATCTGTGGGCTCACAGGTTGCTGCAACAGAAATATTGGGTACCTTTGCGTAAAAACTGGCGATTTAAGTACAAATATTTTTAAATAATGTGGAAATATGTAATATATGTAATAAAAGAGAATATGTATAATAACTGCAAAAGACGTCAACTATGTAAAAATATTTAATTACTTATTAATCCGCCTAGTTCTACTCATAATGGTCAGTAAACCCTCTAAACTTAAAAGAAGGAAAACTTATTTGCTCTGCATTCTGGTTAACATTTTTGTTAGAATTCCTTTCTGCTTGTCAGCTACTTTTTCATTAATCTGGATTTTTCTCTGTATTTATTTGCACATCTTGATAAAGGCGTTGCTTCATTTTTCTGTGACCAGAATGTTTGCTGTAGTCTTCGATATAATCATTTTCCTTCCCCGCGCAACAGGTTTTATTTAATAAATCATTTTCTTCAAAGTGGACATTTTTTTTAAGTTGATATAAATTAGGTCTTTCGTCTTGTGCGCTTTTAAAAACAGAATTTTTTTTGTTTTGATAAAGCCAAATAAAACTGCTAAGCGCGTTTAGATAAGACACAGGTAAGTTAAAATAAAATATCTGGAGTTGCCCTCGTCAATGGGGCAGTATCATTTTGTGTGAACCCTACAACCGCGAACGGCGGCAGGTAAAGTGTAGGAAAGCTGGAAGTTTCTAATTCTATTGTAATGCATTTCGTGTTGACCAAATCGCATTCTTTTGTAGTAAATATTTCTAATTTTGCATCGTAATTCTCTGCCGATGAGTGAGAAAATACTGGATTTATTAAACTTAATTATTTGGAGGTACGTTTCCATATCTAATTTAAATTGAAATACATGGAACGTTAATAAAAGTTTAAAACAAAACAAACGTTAAAACTGAAAGCTTCACTTGTCTGTGAAGTGTAATTCTCTCTCTGCTTTGGTATTAACACGATTTTTGCAACCGAAACCCACGATTTTAACACCACAGTTGCATTACTATAAAAATTATCACACAGCTAAAGCTGCATGAAACTTCGTACGATATCGTGCAAACTACATAAAAATGCTCGCACTTTTTGGTTTCACGGTTAAGATCCTGCTCAACTCCACAAATCTCCTTCTAACCTGCTTGACCTTAGATCTATTTGGAAACTTTCAAAGGTGATAGGGCAGCCAATACCCCTAGCACGATGTATCAAGTCCTGCTGGGAAGAAACACGCACTCCATTCCGGCTTATGTTTATTATGCCTGTATACATACAAGCACAAGACTGCAGTGTGCTAAACAAGTTCAACACAGGCAGTGACCATAGATTGGTGAGATGTAAGATGCACCTCAACACTAAACTCGAACGTAGCAAGCTCATAAGACAAACAAAATGTATTGACATAACCAACCTTAAAAAACACCATAAACCTTCAAATTGGAACTGAAGAACAGATTCTCTGCTTTAGAAGGCCTAACATCGGAAGAAGTGGATATTTCTGAAGTTAACAGAAAAGTAACCAAAGCTCTTATGGAAACAGCAACAAAATTAGCTGGGTCTAAGAACAAATTGCATGTGAACAAATTATCAGGAAAAACCAAAATTTTGATGCAAAAAGAAGAGTGATGAGGACAACTAAAGAAGATGCGACTTCCAAAGTGGAATATATAGAGCTATGCAAGACAGTACGAAAAAGTATCACTGAAGACGTAAGGAAATTCAACTGTGAACTAGTAAGGAAAGCAATTGAAAACAACCAAAGCCTAAAAATAGCAAAGGGACATCTCAGTAAGGGAAAAAAACAGATTATGGCACTGAGAAAAGAAGATGGTTCTGTAACAAGAAATAGAGGCGAAATTTTGACAAGAGTGAAAGATTTCTACTCCAAATTATATGAAAGGGATGATACATGTTCTCCAGACATCATGAAAGGTACCAGTACCAGAGTTCTTCCAGTCCTTCCAGCAGAAGTTGCACATGCAATCAAGAACATGAAGCGAGGAAAAGCTCCAGGAGAAGATGGAATTACTGTAGACATCATACAAGAAGCAAGTGGAGAAATAGAAACAGTACTCGCCCAAATTTTCACTCGATGCCTTAATGAAGGGAAAATTCCTGAGGATTGGAACAACGCTACAATGATCTTGCTACATAAAAAAGGTGACATTGAGGATCTCAGGAACTACAGACCTATCAGCCTCCTATCAGTGGTTTATAAAATCTTCACTAAAGTTCTTTCACACCGCTTGAAGGTGACACTGGACATGGCTCAACCGAGAGAACAAGCTGGATTCAGGAGTGGCTACAGCACAATAGATCATATCCACGTACTGAGAGAACTAATTGAAAGAGCGAGGGAATATGAACTTCCATTGTGCATGGCTTTTATCGATTATGAAAAAGCCTTTGATTCGGTGAAACCATCAGCAGTTACAATGGCTCTGAAATCCTGCGGTATTGAAGATGCATACATTAATATTATTAATAACATCTATGAAAATGCAAGCGCAAAGATTCGGCTGTTTGAAAATACAACACACATAAAAATTGGAAAAGGAGTGAGACAAGGTGACACCATATCTCCGAAGCTCTTTAATGCCACATTGGAAAATGTCTTTCAATCACTGAACTGGGAAAACAAAGGGATAAAGATTAATGGAGATTATCTAACCCACCTTCGTTTTGCTGATGACATAGTCATTTTTGCAACTACCCCGTCAGAGCTACAGAGTATGATCCAGGAACTTGCTGACAAGAGTAAAGAAGTGGGATTAAAAATGAACTTTCAGAAGACAAAAGTGATGTACAATGCTTTTACAAGAAATGAAGATTTATCGATTGATGGAGAAAAGCTGGAGATAACAGACACGTACGTTTATCTTGGACAGCAGATATCAAGTGAGGGTCACATTGGTAAAGAAATTAATCGGCGTACAAAACTTGCCTGGAGAGTTTTTGGAAGAAACAGCATAATTTTGAAGAGCAATATGCCATTATGTCTTAAAAGAAAAGTGTTTGATCAATGCATCCTTCCAGTGCTTACGTATGGTGCAGAGACGTGGACCTTAGCTAAAAGAGACATACAAAGGCTGCAGACAACTCAAAGCACCATGGAGAGGTGCATGCTTGGTGTAACCAGGAGAGATAAGAAGAGGAACACGTGGATCCGAAAAATGACAAGAGTGGAGGACATCATGATCAGAGTTAAATCCCTGAAATGGCAATGGGCTGGACATACTGCCAGAAGAACAGACCATCGATGGACAGCCGAAATTTTAGATTGGATTCCAAGGGACAGGAAAAGACCCAGAAGAAGACCACATGGAAGATGGGTGGATGAAATTCGAAAGTATGCGGGAGTGACATGGAAGAGACTGGCACAAGACAGACCGTTGTGGAGGAAACTTGGGGAGACCTTCGTCCAGCAGTGGATTGATAATGGTTGACAATGATGATGATGATGATGATGACATACAAGTTTAAAGTCATGAGATCATCCTCAGATAAACAAACGATTTGTTTATCTGAGGATGGGTCCAGAGTGGACCCGAAAGATCTCATAACTTTAAACTTGTATTTATACAGGTATAATAAACATAAGCCGAATTTTTTTTGTTTGAAGGTTTAACGACCTCCGTGAGCAACTCAATGGGCTGTAAGCAGTCGCCCGTCCCTAATATAGGGCCACTGGTTCCAGGGAAGGGAGAGAGCCAGTGCCGTAATGCAAACACAACATCCATGCCTCACCGGGATTCGAACCCGGACCCCTTTTGGACGAATGATCAGAAGCCAACGCTTAGACCACTGGGGCGGCGATTCTCTACATGTCAGGTTACAAACTAAAATTCGTGAACAGCCTCATGCCAGTATATTAAGAAAAGATTAAAAAACATGACGTAAGCTCAAATTGTGAATAAATGGTGATTGGTGAAGCCCATGGAGGCATGTATCAATAGTTCCTAGTATCATGCACGTTAAATAAATACTTGTACAGTATGTACCTGGACGCAGTGGTCCAAGCGCTGGTTTCTGACCCAACAGAGCCCCCAAAATTTCTGAGCTTCTGGCGTCGCCACTGCATGTGAACCAGGATGCCAGAGCAGTTAGACGTTGTTGGTAACCGTGGTTGCAAGAAGACGTTGCTGAAGCGTGACAAGTTCATTCAGGCCAACGTTGGCACGCAACGATCGAGGTACTTTTCGCCTATAAATTGTGAAGCCACAAGCTACTGCAGACAGCATTCGACGGGATGCAATGGCGACTGACGATGAACCGAAGATTGGTGGAGTCAGACCTATGTTTTCGGCAGCCAATTAGTCAGCTGCCGTTGACCGTAGGGCTTTGCTGAGCTCGCCTGAAGTGTCGTAGTAAAGCTGCGCGGTGACAGGAATGAAACCATGTTGGGTTCAGCGATGTGTCCCGATTCTGCCTCGGTATCAATTACTGCATGATCCGAATCTGGAGACGACGTGACCACAGAGATGATCCAACTGTTGTTCGCGAGCACACACTGCTCGCCAGCCGGACATCGTATGAGGTTCTGTTCTATATGATAGCAGGTCGCGCTCTGATACGCATAGTGGCACGGTGACAACCTGGCGGTACGTGGATGACATTTTACAGCTGTTACTTTGTAGGCCGTTTCCCAACAATATAACACTCGGCCACACGCCGCAAACATCTCCCAAGCTTGCCAACAAAAGATCAGTATGCTTTTCTTGTTGGCAAGCTTGGGCAACACGTGGCCATATGTTAAAATATGTAATTTGATGGAAAATGGTGGAAAATTTTCATCTGTAAAAGGCATTTTAAATGTTTTTACCGCAAAACGTACCTCCAAGTACCCGTCCATCAGGTATGGGATCTCACTGGAAGGTGCTTGAAAGCTTCTCCTCTGCAGCCCCGAAATTCCACTGAGTTATGTGGCCAAATACACATTGCATGGTCCCAGATAACCCAGTACACCATTTGAGAGCAGTGTTATTCCATGCCACGCCATACATCTAATTGAATGGAACAACATGGTGGTCACACATAGTATTGACTGCTGTCACATGATCTCGTCTTTTCTTTTAGCCTGTCAAACTGATGTTCTGCCTTGGAAATTAAATCATGTATTATCCACCTTATGTTTTTTGTCTCTGGTGATTTTCAGCTCATATGACATACTTTCTCGGAATCCCAGTGGGGCTCTTTCAACGTTGAACAGTATACACAGTTTCTTTTCATTGCTGCCTTGCAAAAGTCCGGTTCCACTACAATGAAATTGCTCATGATGATAGCTGAAATACGTCGCCGAAGTCGTGACGCGACGGAATGGCGACTTGGCATAAACACACGTTGTTTACATTTTTTTTTTTTTTTTTTGGATTGGAGGTTTAACGACCACCGTGAGCAACTCAATGGGCTATAAGCAGTCGCCCGTCCCTAATTTAGGGTCACTGGTTCCAGGGAAGGGAGAGAGCCAGTGCCGTAAGACAAACACAACATCCATGCCTGACCGGGATTCGAACCCGGACCCCTTACGGACGAATGATTAGAGGCCAGCGCCTTAGACCACTGCGGTTGTTTACATGTTAGCTAACGTTAGTTTTATCATTGGCGGCTGTCGATAGTCCTGTAAAATTGAATTTTAAGGTGAAACTGAATATATTAGATATGGTTTTGTTTTGCAGTATACTGTAATCACAAGACTGTCAAAGATCAGTGTTCATTTTATAGATTTCCGAGAAAGAAACTGAACATTCCCTATGGACTAAAATGTCGGTAAACGTGTAGTTTAGCTTCCTGAATAATTTGGCTACGTATTTGGAAAAAATGAGATATACATATGTTAAAATATGTAATTTGATGGAAAATGGTGGAAAATTTTCATCTGTAAAAGGCATTTTAAATGTTTTTGCCGCAAAACGTACCTCCAAGTACAACGACGTGAACACTAGCTGCGGCAGGCCTAACACTACGCCGCGACGACCGCGTCAAACTTGGCTAAGCTGAAACGATGGTCTTCCTGCGGCCGTTTCGCTGCAGGAAGAGTACAAGAGGAGCCAGGTACGTTTTTGCCGGGAAAGCGTTGTCATTTTGTACTGCTACACCACAGAAATTAGCTCATGATTTCTGCCTAGTTTTTCACATCAGAATCTGACAATTTCATGTTTTTTTCGCGTATGATTCTTTGATGCGAAATGTATGAATTCACTGCTCCTGTAAGGGTTTTATTTTTTTTTTTATAATCCAACTTGAATGAACTGCGAACCATGCCGTCAATACCAGGAGCAGAACTTTCACTTTCCGATGCCATGTAACTTCTGCCGGAGAGAACGCGTCATCTACTTTAACGCTTTTCTAGGAGAAACAAAGGCATCTGCATACTTTCTACTTCGTATCAGGAAATTATATGCGTAAGAACAGCTTTCCTGGCAAGAACGTACCCACTTCCTTTTGTAGTCTTCCGCCAGTTAGTTGGCCGCCAGAGCGAGACCTTTGTTTCAGCGGAGCTAAGATTGACATGGCGCCGCGGCGATGTTCACGTCGTCGTACTTGGAGGTAAGTTTTACGATGAAAATCTTTAAAATACATTTAAAGATGAAAATCTTTCACCACTTTAACATATATATGTTAAGCCCCCAAAAAGATGCTTGAACCGCCCCCCTCCCCAAAGATGCTTACACAGTTTCAAACTTGGCCCCCCAAGAGCGGTTCTAGAGTTGCAGTCTGGGGGGGGGGGTAATAATATTTAATAAGCTTATGTAAACTATTAACTATAGCATGTAATAATAACTAATATTTCATGAAATTTAGCTATTTAAATTAAAATATTTATTCTAATTGAATTATATTAATTAAATTAATATTCAATAATTCAATTAATTACTAAAAACATTACTGTTTATTCACACAAATAAAATCAAATGACGAACTCCAGTCTTCGGTTCTTCATATTTGCAAATCTGATAATAACATTGTCCACTGATATGAAGATATCTCGATAAACATGAAGAAGGGCAAGGCAAACCAATCTCTCTTGCGTCATTGTTGTTCTTAGCCACGTTTTCAACCTTTTTAATGCTGAAAAACTCCTTTCACTTGAAGCAGTGCTTACTGGGTGGGTGCACAATAATTTCAATGCAGTGCTGATACACGGATATAAATCTTTATCGCAACGAGAAAAAGTTGCTACGGCATTACTTGGTAATTCTTCAATTTTATATTTTTTCCATTTTTTAACCCACAGGTCTATCTCCGACTTGATTTTGGACACTAGAATTTCTTCTTTCTGCAACAATAGGCGCCAAATACTTAGAAATGTCTTCCCCAATTGTCGATATTTCCGATCTTGACTTTTTCACGATTTCTGATGGTAATAAGGAATTAGACGCTAAAGAATTGAAAATAGGAAAGGAGAATCTGAAATCAAGGTCTTGAATCACATTTTCTAACAAAGGGATGTAAATGGTGATTCTGAAGTAATCTTCGGCACTATCAGTCATGGCGTTGCACCTATGTTTTTGATTTTTAACTCTTCTAGGGAGGGAAAAGGATAAATCCAACTTTTCATGTAGCTTTGTAATTTCCACATATAGATCGCTGAACGTTTGTTTTGCGTTTTCTCTCTTTTCCTTTAACACTGATATTACATTTTGGATCAGTTCTTTTGCTACTTTAGTGTCCAAATTTTTCTTTTGTAATAACTCACTCACACTTTGAGTAAAGTTCAGCGCAAAAGACAAGCAATACGCAGCAACTATAAAATTTGTAGTAAACATAGTATTCAACAGGATTTGCGCTGAAGATGATGACTGGCTATCTTTCCAGCTGGCCACTAATTCCAATGCGCTGACAATTTCGAGAAAGTATGTTTTAAATCTCAAAATCGCTTCATGCCTTTCTGCCAACCTAGTTTCGCACAATTTCTTCAATTGCTGGTGACCAGAGTTTTCGTCCATCATAACTTGTTTTAGAACTTTATTCCGCTTTGGCGAGACATTAAAGAAATTTATTATCTCTTTAATTGTTCCTATAGCATTGCGGACATCTTGGACGGAACTGGATTTCGAAAGTGATAAATTTAAAGCATGGCTGTAGCAAGGGCATTGAATAGCATTTTTAGAGACTTCTGCAATTCCAAGACAGCTCCTTTCTGATCTGAAAGCATAATGCTACAAGTGTCAGTGGCTATAGCAACACAATCATTAAAATCGATGCCAGATTTTTACAAAAAAGAAAGTACAGTTTTTGCGAGTATTTTTCCACTAACAACACGTTCCTCTTTGAAGTCTTCGAAATTTTCGTTATGAATATCAATAAATAATACAAAATCTTCCGAAACTTGAAATTCTGTTTCATAAAAATATCTCACAATTATAGACATCTGTGACCCCCGACTAATACTAGTAATCTCATAAAAAATAATTCCATAGTATTTGTTTGTTTTAATTTTATTAAGGACAGAGTTCAAAATTTCATCTCCACAACACTTAATTAGTTCATTTTGCGTGGTGCTGCTTATGTACGCTGCTCGCGAACTTGTATTTTCCACAAATGTTTTTAGCTTCTCATCACCACTTGCAACACTATACCGTTGTGACGTATCTGCCAGCAGGACGCACACGACATAAAGGCAGATAGGAATCAGAATAATCGTCTGCGTAGCTCAGTTGGTAGAGCGACTTGTTCCGGAATAAGCGGCCTCGGGTTCGAATCCCGGCGTAGACCAAAAATGACGGAGAAATTTACTTCGTTATAATGGCGCCCGAACTATCCGGATGACCCGGCCGTTCAAAATCTCGCATTGGTGTGATGTTATTTCCACACCGCGAGACAGGAAAAATCAGAGAATTCCTTCTCCAGCGCTTCGAAAAATAAAAATGTGTGATGTTGCATTCCACACCGCAGATTGACTGGGAGTTCTTAAGTGCACGTTCTACAGTGGATGGCTGCCTGCAACGATTCATGGTCACGGCTGACCCGTGGGCCATGCCCCCGGCCCTCTTTCGGGGGGGGAGATGTGACGTACCTGCCAGCAGGACGCACACGACATAAAGGCAGATAGGAATCAGAATAATCGTCTGCGTAGCTCAGTTGGTAGAGCGACTTGTTCCGGAATAAGAGGCCTCGGGTTCGAATCCCGGCGTAGACCAAAAATGACGGACAAATTTACTTCGTTATACCGTAACAATTCCCGAAAATTACCTTCATTTTGTTTTAAGTAACTTTTGCCATTATCGTCAGAAAATTGGTCATCAACTGATAGAAATGACATTTCGCCGTAATCCCTATGGCCACGCAACACTAAGTTTTGACGTCCCAAAAAAATAATGGACTCGATTATTGGAATTAACCTTTCCCGGTTCTCCTTGTTTTGAAGCTCACGGGCTGAATCTAACTTCATCAATATTCCTTCCTGAAGATTTTCATATATTTTTATAAAATCTGAAGCAAAAGAAACAGATTCTTTATGGTATTTATTTTGCTCGTGAACAATTAAACCTCCATCTTTACCTAGTAATTTAGAATACTTATCCAAAGGCACAGTAATGAGTTTTTTTAATGGAATGGCCTTGTTTATTCCTCCGTATTTACTGGAAAACAAGAGACAATACTTGCAAAATAAACCTTTTAGTTCGCACGAAAACGTTAACCAATTAAACGAACAGAAATGCTTTTGAGAGAGATAGCATTTCACTTTACCATAGGAAGTCGATTTATCGTGCTGAAGGATATTAAGAACACAGTTTTGCCGTCTTTACACGATTTAAAAAATTACGGTTAAAATGATATATACATGAGCACTTTCAAGTCCACTGTGGACCCGTCATCAGATGCTGTGGTTGCACTATGCCCTGGGAGGGTATATATTATGTAGTATGCGCACTGACGAAATAGTATGTTTTGGCATGCGCATGCTCACTACCCAATCATGTCGTTTCATTAGAGCAGCCGGTTTTGTCTCTTTCGTTGTAATAGTTACAGAGTAGTTTCCATGGCAACGGTATAATGATAGGGGTATCGTCGTTACAGCATTCAGCCCTATGTTTATGTATCAATAGGCTTTCTAACAGGAGGATAGATGAACATGTAGTTGGCGTATGTAACATAGTAACATCGTCCCAGATAGGTTGGTGTTGACCCTTCAGGCATAGTCTTGAAAGGGCGGTGGAGGTGGAGCATGTTTTAACATTATATCTATATTCAGAGACACGCAAATTAATATTGCGACGGGTCGAACCTATGTACATCTTGTCGGTTACGTCAGCATTCATAGCTTTTAGTGGGACTGCGTAAACACCGAATTTGGAATCATGGGGAATCCGATCCCTGTCATTTTTAATATGGGCGAGAATGTTGCACGTTTTTATGCCAAAATCAAAATTAAGTGGACGACATGCGTTTTTTAGGATATTTGTGACAGCAGGGATGTATGGTAGCTTGCCGACATATGAAGTACTTGGTATCGTTCTTGGTAATGTTGAGTATGATGCATTAAAGACACGGCGCATTATGAAATTAACTGTGGTAGATGGATAATTATATATTGCTGCAATATCCATAATTTTTGCAACTTCTAGGTCTCTTTGATCGGTTGAGGATGAATGTGTAACTGCTCGGTGAAACATAAAGTGAAGGGCTGAGAGTTTTTGCCTGAGTGGGTGGTAGGAGTTATAGGGAATCATAGATATTGTTGCAGTTGGTTTTCTATAAACAGAGTGAGTTACTTCGTTCGTATTAGGGTTTCTTTCCAACAAGATGTCCAGATAGGGTAATGCATAATTGGTCTCGAATTCTGTAGAAAATTTTATGGAACTGTATTTTGTAGACAACAAGCTGGTGAATTCGGTAAGGCTTTCAAGGGTGGACTGCCAAAACAAAAGCACATCATCCACGTATCTCAGGTATAAAATAGGTTTCACATGAAAGTTTGCGAGGACTTCGTTTTCCAGGTCTTGTAACAACAACTCAGATAGAACTGCTGAGAGGGTGACCCCATAGGGGCCCCTTCCCGTTGACGGTAAATAGTTTCATTAAATCGAAAAAAATGTTCTGTTGTACACAAGTCTTAAGGCATTAACAATGCCTTGAATTTCATTATGAGTATAAGTTCCGTGGGCTGACAACATTTCTTCAATGATACGGTGGACTGCAGGTACAGGTACGTTAGGGTATAAGGAAATGATATCGAGTGAGACCATTATAAACTGCAAGCTAGATGGTGTAACAGAATGTATTTTATTTAATGCCTGAGCGGAACTGGACACTGGACACCGAGAATGTTGTGGTTGCACTATACCCTCCCAGGGCATAGTGCAACCACCGCATCTGATGACGGGTCCACAGTGGACTTGAAAGTGCTCATGTATATATCATTTAACCGTAATTTTTTAAATCGTGTAAAGACGGCAAAACTGTGTTCTTAATAGCATTTCACTTCTTCATTATTTTTCTTGTGGAATGAAAAAGGATAAATGAAATTTTTACCTGGAGTCCACGCGCATTTCAGAATACTTATTTTTTCATTATCTGTTATTGAAGAAATGCATTGCTTCTCAACGTAGAAACCCAAATCAATTTTCCCATGAAAAAGAGCAGGCTGAGGTCTATCTGTTCCTGTCGCCAGTTCTACAAAAGCGACATCCTTTGGCACGTGCATATTTGACGTGGATTGAGCTTCACATGAATGCTGCTGCTGTAACTCTTCAGTACTTGCTGAAACCGAAATTTCATCTTCTTCTCTGCCACTCAAAGTCAAACAAGGAACAGATTCACTTTCACCACAATCTTCTTTCAACTTTTTGAAGAAACAATCTAACATATTTTTTTTTTGGCGTTTGCTCATTTTCTTTTCTAAAAGCTACCGGCGGTCAGGAAAACTAGCATTCTCATTCACTACGTGGGTACTGGGCTGGAAATGAAGTCGAAGGTCATATGACACACGCGATCAAGAAGGAAGCTTCGCTGCGGCGTAAAGGGCGAACTCTGTCAGTAAACTTCACTTGGCGGTCCAAATGGTAATACTGAGAAGCCCACAGTAAAGGGACAGCGTGTGCGTAATGCATGTTCTTGTTCGGCAGTTGCAAGTCTCATTGTGTGCATATTTTGAACAAAGAATGTATTTTTTTGAATTAACTCCATAATTAACGTTAAAGACTCATATCATAAACAGCAGAGATCTGCACTCTTTTAAAACACGCGGAAAGGGTGGGAATGCCGTTGGTTTTCATCCTGTAATGCAGGCTTTCCAAGCATGCCAATTGGACCGCCAAGTATGGCGGCGCCGCTGTCGTGCGTTTTACATTAGCCCTATTCCCTATGGAGCTGATTGGAACCTTTTGTTTTCACCCCTTACAGATTCTTTGCTCCAGTCATCCAACTCACCCCTAGATAAAAAGTATATTGTGCTGCCATCTTTTGGTTTAAAAAATATACAGTAAGTTGAATTAGAAAAACTGTCAAAAATTTTCCCTTATATCAGAGTTGTTCCGCATAGTTTATATATTTTTTTCTATCCAACAAAAATAAAATTTTACCTTCATTTTCACAAGTCTGGTGGGAGGGGGAGGGGTAATTACCCCTATTACCATACACCCCGTAAAACCGCCATTGTTTGGCCCTCAGTCTCCGACAGCTGGAATGTACCTGGCCAAGGTAGTGGCTGAAGTCTGACGGTGCTAAGAATCACCGCAGGACCGGACTAGGCTGTCATCTGATGCTGACCTTGGGTACGTTTAATGGACGCTCCCTATCTTCTGATTCAAGACTCCTTGAATTATAGGAGGAACTCGAAAAGATCAACTGTGACATTGTGGGACTAAGCGAGGTAAAATGGAGAGGAGAAGAGCTCGTTGAACAGAAAAGTGGACATCTCTTTTATTACCGTAAGACAGATATTGGCAGAACTAGTGGTGTTGGATTTATAATAAACAAGATACTGAAGGACAATATTCTGGAAGTTGAAAGTTCCTCTGACAGGGCTGCGCGACTCGCTATCCATCTCTCAAAAAGATACCAGGCTCAGATTATTCAAGCTTATGCACCCACCACAAGTCATCCTGAAGAAGAAATTGAAGAATTTTCCGAGGAAATTCGGAATCTAAATAACAAAAGCAAACAGCACTTGAAGATTAATATGGGTAATTTCAATGCAAAAATAGGGCAACAGCAACAGAATGAAACTTCGGTTGGTAAATTCGGTTATGGGAACAGAAATCAACGTGGAAATACTCTCGTAGAGTTTGCAGAGGCAGAAATGGTTTTTCATCATGAACTCCTTTTTCAAGAAAAAGCCACATAGGAAATGGACATGGAGACATCCAAATGGGACGACAAGGGAAATTGATTTTATTATGTATAACAAAAAATTCGCCATCGAAGACTGCAGTGTGTTAACCAGATTCAACACATTTAGTTACCACAGAATGATGAGATGTAAGATGCACCTCAACACTAAACTCGAGCATGGCAAGCTCATAAGACAAACAAAATGTATTGACATAACCAACCTTAAAAAAACATCAAAATACCTTGAAGTTGGAACTGAGAAACAGATTCCCTGCTTTAGAAGGCCTAACATCAGAAGAAGTAGATATTTCTCAAGTTAACGGATAACTCACCAAGGCTCTTACGGAAACAGCAACAAAACTAGGTTGTACTAAGAACAAGTTACATATGAAGAAAATTTCAGGAAAAACAAAAATGTTGATGCAAAAGAGAAGGGAGATGAGGACAAATAAAGACAAACTTCCAACGTGGAATATATAGAGCCATGCAAGACAGTGCGAAAAAGTAATACTGAAGACATAAGGAAATTCAATTGTGAACTAGTGAGGAAAGCAATTGAAAGCAACCAAAGCCTGAAGAGAGCAAAAGGGCATCTCAGTAAGGGAAGAAAACAGATTATGGTTTGAGAAAAGAATATGGTAGCAATAAATAGAAGCGAAATTTTGACAAGGAAGAAAGATTTCTATTCAAAGATTTCTATTGTTAGAAAATATAAGATTTCTATTGTTAGAATATATATTTTCTAACAATGCTTTTCATTGGTCGAATGAGAAGCATTGTTAAAAAAGGTATATCCTTCCACTGGGATTTCTTGTACGCTTTACTCCTGAAGTTGTGTTTTTGTTGTCAGTTAGCGCGCGTGGTTTGAGTTGATAGCTAGCTCAATTTAGTTGTTAAAAATAACAGTTAAAATTAATTTGGGTTTTCGTCTTTCTATAAACGATTAATTTTTTTTTTTTTGATTGGAGGTTTAACGACCACCGTGAGCAACTCAATGGGCTATAAGCAGTCGCCCGTCCCTAATTTAGGGTCACTGGTTCCAGGGAAGGGAGAGAGCCAGCGCCGTAAGACAAACACAACATCCATGCCTGACCGGGATTCGAACCCGGACCCATTACGGACGAACGATCAGAGGCCAACGCCTTAGACCACTGCGCCACCTGGGCGGCACGATTATTTTGGATATGCTTTTCAGTTAAAAGGTGCTTTAAACGTTATAAAACACTTCGAGATTTCTACTAATACACATTATACTCAAACACGCCGCCCCGGTGGCGCAGTGGCCTAAGCGATGGCCTCTGATCATTCGTCTGTAAGGGGTCCGGGTTCGAATCTCGGTGAGGCATGGATGTTGTGTTTGTCTTACGGTACTGGTTCTCTTCCTTCCCTGGAACCAGTGACCCAAAATTAGGGACGGGCGACTGCTTATAGCCCATTGAGTTGCTCACGGTGGTCGTTAAACCACCAATAAAAAAATACTCAAACACGTGGTGTATTTCACAGTTTTGGGCAAGCCCAGTTAAGTGATATTAAAGGTGTGAAGAAGGATGTTATGTTCGAAGGGGGAAAGAAATGTTGAAAACAGGATAGCTAGCTGTTTGATGGCATGCCATTTATTTCCATTAAACACTATACAATAGTGTCACCAAGGTCGTTCACTGAACACAAGTAAGTTGAAAGCAATCCAAGATTTTTTTTTTTTTTGATTGGAGGTTTAACGACCACCGTGAGCAACTCAATGGGCTATAAGCAGTCGCCCGTCCCTAATTTAGGGTCACTGGTTCCAGGGAAGGGAGAGAGCCAGTGCCGTAAGACAAACACAACATCCATGCCTGACCGGGATTCGAACCCGGACCCCTTTTGGACAAATGACCAGAGGCCATCGCTTAGCCCACTGCGCCACCGGGGCGGCCAATCCAAGATCATGACCACTGATGTAGTAAAAGCAAAGTTCAAAAAAAAAAAAAAAAAGAATCGTATAGCAGAAATCCAACTGAAAGAAATTTTAGGCCGCCCCGGTGGCGCAGTGGTCTAAGGCGCTGGCCTCTGATCATTCGTCCGTAAGGGGTCCGGGTTTGAATCCCGCTCGGGCATGGATGTTGTGTTTGTCTTACGGTGCTGGCTCTCTCCCTTCCGTGGAACCAGTGACCCTAAATTAGGGACGGGCGACTGCTGATAGCCCATTGAGTTGCTCACGGTGGTCGTTAAACCTATAATTAAAAAAAAAAAAAAAAAAAAAGAAATTTGAAAGTTTCCTTCACACATGGCTTATCTTTATGAAGCCGTTTTCATCCACCAATGGAGGTGTTCGAATATCTGCCTAAGTGCAAAATGCAGATGAAAAACCCGGTGAATAACGCCCAATTAAAGAAGTATTGATGAATGGTACTTTAAGCCATGCAATAACAAACATGTTTCTGGTATAAACAACACTGAGAAATCGTTGAATCAGGATTCCTAACAGTAATCAATGTAAATAAGAAGATATTAGGAGCTAAAACACTGAATAAGGCTGCAAAATCGCCAACAAACGACCACTTTCTCGTCAGCGTACAAGAAATCACAGTGGAAGGAGATGCCTTTTCTTACAACGCTTCTCATTAGTCGAATGGGAAACGTCATACAAGGGACCGTATATGTGATTACCAAGTAATGTCCCACAATTGCAAAACATTATACATGACCAATTAATGCAATATGTGTACGACCCCTGAAACGGAAGCTTCCAGAGATTATCAAGCGTTGCAGTAAGACTCCCATAGGGAATCATTCCTGTCTAGAGACGCTAGTATTTACCAACTGTTATTGGCAATCATAGCTTTTAAAAATGGCGGCGCCGGTGAGATGGTTAGCTCTCATGTCAATTATTTGTATAATGTTTTGTAGTCTTCCAAGTGCAGTATGCAAAAAAGAAGTAAGTTTTTCCTCAATTTTTGTTAGCTGTTTTTAGAACTCGGTATATTTTTTATACGAGGTGCAACATTTGTTGTAAAGTAAATTGATGTTTTGGCCACGTATGTCTATGTAAAGCTGTAAACACTTCCTAGGGCCACGTATGTGCAGCTCTGTAAACATCTTGTGTGTCCACATATCTGTATGCGGGGGCACGTGTCTTTCGTTACACCCTTAGACTTTCCATCTGGTCCTAAGAAGTGTTCCTTGAGTGGAGCAAGCAGCACCGGCAACCAAGTTTCACCGGGATTCCGGCTGAGCCCAACCCCGTGTTTAAATACCGGATAAGGCATGGGCAGAGCACTGGTTCTGACCCTCACAGAAATGTTTTCCCCGAAATTACAGACGTGATTAGATGCTAATTAAACCATGTATAAACAAAAAGGGGTTATGCATGTTTTGGGATTTAATGATTTCCATAGGCATCTGCACATTTATAAAGGAGCAGAGGCATATAATATGCACATCGGGGGCCGACCGGTAGCGCAATATTGTAAGCGCTGGCTTATGACCATTCGTCCGAGCTGGGTCCTTGTTCGAATCCTGGTTAGGCATGGATCTCGTGTTAGTTTTACGGCACTGGCTCTCTCCCTTCCCTGGAACTAATGGCCCTAAATTAGGGATGGGCAACTGCTTATAGTCCATTGAGTTGCTCACGGTGGTCGTTAAATCTAAAAAAAAAAAAAAAAAAAAAAAAACCACCACATTCTGGAATATTGATTCTTATGAAACTGTTGCATTTCGTGTGAACAGTGCTGTTAAGTGTTACTTTGCATAATTTGACAGTTTTTCCCTGCAATCTAGTTAATTTTTCTGCTAGATACGCAGCTTTAACATTTATGAAAAACAAAACTTTCTGGTTACAATAAATATTTTGGCCTAGGGAGACAGTTTACGTTGCAGGAGACTCTTTTCAGGGCCAGCCAAATTCCTATAGCTTCTTTTAAAACACTTCTATAATGTAATGAATTGCACTCCATAGAGAGTTGACATGCTGCCATCTATTAGCAAATTTCTGAAGGACTAATGAGCAGGCTAAATTGCCAAATTCAGAGGTCCTTTCCTCTTTTGCATTCCATGTGTCACTATGCAATAGCTTTCTGTTCTTGTGTTAGTTATATCCTCAGCTATGGTCCCTGCCCCCATTGGGGGGGGGGCACAGCTATGGATAATAACTGGCATGCACGATTGTTCTGCTCTCTCAAGACATCATAGAGTAATGCTCCTCCTTCTATTAAATAAGGAGTATGTTTTAAAATATATGTATAATTTTATATGTTCTTAAAAAGTCCAACCCTGTTTTGCATTTTATTGTGGAGAGTCTTTTTATATCACGTGCCACGCAGAGGGTTACAGTCGAAAATGTAAACAAAACGGTTGACAACTCAGATGGAAGGATACACTTAACACTTCAGAAGTACTTCCACCAACTCAATACAGTACAGGATCCGGTATCCCGAAATCCAGAAGGACCCAAAGTCCAGAATTTTTTTAAAACAATTTTTTTTTTTGCTAATTTTTTTAATATTGTATTTTTAGACATATATTTTATGGTTTTTAGAGTTTTTTAAATTTATATTCACTATTTTAACAAAACAACAACAAATAAATAAAATTAAAAAGAAAAAAAAATTGCATCCCAAGTCTGTTCACATGCAAATCCCAGATCACCTTGACATTGGAATACCTACTGTATACTAGAAGTGAAATGCCTTAAAGCAATCTTGTGTAAATAAGGCATGTATTGTTCCCTTAATATGGGAGGCTAGCAAGGGTTTTATGTATTCTTTCTGAAGACTGGTGCCTGTGTTAAAAGTCCTCCTAACTTTCAGCTGTGAAGGAACTTTGTAAACCATCATGTTTATATTTAAAAGGACTAAAATGAGCTTAAAAGGGGAGAATCTCTCTCTCCCACTTATAGCCTGTGTGTCTTTTTGTGGTCAGCAGCAAAGACTGGATTCTTCTCAGGGAGGAAAAGGGGAACCCCTTTCTGTGTTACCTCCCTATCTTTCTTAAATTCCCTGCCTCTCTTGGGGGGGGGGGGGAGAGGTTGCCAGACTGCAAAATCTTTTTGTTTTCTCCTGTCCAACTTGTTCCTCCTTCCACCATTAAGATGCCTCAAATCAAATTACAGTAACATGCATACCTAGCTCCCCCCTCCCACAAGCACCCCCAGTGAACTTGGTTCCTGAGCAGGGAAAACAAAAAGTCCTGTTTGTTATCACTTCCAACTTTTCTTTTTTCTTAATGCTGGCAATTACTGGTTAGCTTCATAAGATGGTTGGTGTCTTAATGATTGTTTTAACCTTGGTTGTTTATTCAATTTTTCACACATGTCAAAAAGGGCTGCAACTATAACATATATGTACATACAGTACTTTGATGCATGAGGACCCAAAATCCAAAAATCGTTTGGTCCCAAGCTTTCTGAATTTGGGGTCCCATACTGTACATACATTTTTGCATTCTACTTCATTTTGCTACTTAATTAAACATTTCTGACAGCAGAATAACATTTCATGTATATATATATATATATTTTGCTCATAGATGCACCTAGATGCACCTCAACACTAAACTTGAACGTGGCAAGCTCATAAGACAAACAAAATCTATTGACATAACCAACCTTAAAAAACACCATAATACCTTCAAGTTAGAACTGAAGAACAGGTTCTCTGCTTTAGAAGGCCTAACATCGGAAGAAGTGGACATCTCTGAAGTTAACAGAAAAGTAACCAAAGCTCTTATGGAAACAGCAACAAAATTAGCTGGGTCTAAGAACAAATTGCATATGAACAAATTATCAGGAAAAACCAAAATGTTGATGCAAAAAAGAAGAGAGATGAGGACAACTAAAGATGTGACTTCCAAAGTGGAATATATAGAGCTATGCAAGACAGTAAGAAAAAGTATCACTGAAGACGTAAGGAAATTCAACTGTGAACTAGTGAGGAAAGCAATTGAAAACAACCAAAGCCTAAAGATAGCAAAGGGACATCTCAGTAAGGGAAGAAAACAGATTATGGCACTGAGAAAAGAAGATGGTTCTGTAACAAGAAATAGAGGCGAAATTTTGACAAGAGTGAAAGATTTCTACTCCAAATTATATGAAAGGGATGATATATGCACTCCAGACATCATGAAAGATACCAGTACCAGAGTTCCTCCAGTCCTTCCAGCAGAAGTTGCACATGCAATCAAGAACATGAAGCAGGGAAAAGCTCCAGGAGAAGATGGAATTACTGTAGACATCATACAAGAAGCAAGTGGAGAAATCGAAACAGTACTCGCCCAAATTTTCACTCGATGCCTTAATGAAGGAAAGATTCCTGAGGATTGGAACACCGCTACAATGATCCTGCTACATAAGAAAGGTGACATTGAGGATCTCGGAAACTACAGACCTATCAGCCTCCTATCAGTAGTTTATAAAATCTTCACTAAAGTTCTTTCACACCGCTTGAAGGTAACACTGGACATGGCTCAACCGAGAGAACAAGCTGGATTCAGGAGTGGCTACAGCACAATAGATCATATCCACGTGATGAGAGAACTAATTGAAAGAGCGAGGGAATATGAACTTCCATTGTGCATGGCTTTTATCGATTATGAAAAAGCCTTTGATTCGGTGAAACCATCAGCAGTTACAATGGCTCTGAAAACCTGCGGTATTGAAGATGCATACATTAATATTATTAATAACATCTATGAAAATGCAAGTGCAAAGATTAGGCTGTTTGAAAATACAACACACGTAAAAATTGGAAAGGGAGTGAGACAAGGTGACACCATATCTCCGAAGCTCTTCAATGCCACATTGGAGGGTGTTTTTCAGTCGCTGAGCTGGGAAAACAAGGGGATAAAGATTAATGGAGATTATCTAACCCACCTTCGTTTTGCTGATGACGTAGTCATTTTTGCAACTACCCCATCAGAGCTGCAGAGTATGATCCAGGAACTTGCGGACAAGAGTAAAGAAGTGGGATTAAAAATGAACTTTCAGAAGACAAAAGTGATGTTCAATGCTTTTACAAGAAATGAAGATTTATCGATTGACGGAGAAAAGCTGGAGATAACAGACACGTACGTTTATCTTGGACAGCAGATATCAAGTGAGGGTCACATTGATGAAGAAATTAATCGGCGTACAAAACTTGCCTGGAGAGCTTTTGGAAGAAACAGCATAATTTTCAAGAGTAATATGCCATTATGTCTTAAAAGAAAAGTGTTTGATCAATGCATCCTTCCAGTGCTTACGTATGGTGCAGAGACATGGACCTTAACTAAAAGAGACATACAAAGGCTGCAGACAACTCAAAGAAGCATGGAGAGGTGCATGCTTGGTGTAACCAGGAGAGACAAGAAGAGGAACTCGTGGATCCGAAAAATGACAAGAGTGGAAGACATCATGATCAGAGTTAAATCCCTGAAATGGCAATGGGCTGGACATACTGCCAGAAGGACAGATCATCGATGGACAGCCGAAATTTTAGATTGGATTCCAAGGGACAGGAAAAGACCCAGAAGAAGACCACATGGGAGATGGGTGGATGAAATTCGAAAGTATGCAGGGGTGACATGGAGGAGACTGGCACAAGACAGACCGTTGTGGAGGAAACTTGGGGAGACCTTCGTCCAGCAGTGGATTGATAATGGTTGACAATGATGATGATGATGATTTTGCTCATGTTTTAAATATGTGGAGTAGTCTAATGTGCTCTGCAGGAAAGCTAGCTTCCAGTTTGTTAGTTTGTATGACTACCAAAGTTACAAACTATGAGACACAGGTGCAACACTATGGGTGGGCTAGGGTGGGCTTGAACCCACTGAACTGTTCTTAGAGCCTGTCCTTTAGCCCCTCCCCCTGCAAAATATTTAAGCAGTTAAAGCACATGGTGAGCGCAGCCATGTAAGATTTTAGGAAACTTAGATAAAAGTATGTGAATTTTCAAACTGACAGAAATTTTATTATATAAAATGAGTATTTTGTTAAATTTCATGTTTCACTGTTTTGTGGAATATAGAGGGAATTTCCTGAGCAAATGTCTTGGAGAGTAGTTTAAAGACACCAACCATTTTTGCAATTATAGTTTAAAAAGATAAAATATCCCTACTCAGATTGCAAAATAAAAATCATAGACTGCTTTATGACAGCAAATATTAAAAAAAATATTTAAAAAATGTTATAAGTGAGCTAAAATTGCAAAAAAAATTGTAAAAAGGCCATGGAGATTCGTATCCATGGCTCCCAGTACTACATACAGTGAATAAATACTGTGTGCAAGTATGTATCTGAACACTTATTTTTTTAAACTGGGGAAAACGTCATCTGTGTGTATGGAAACTTTTGGCATAATTCTGCCAAGCACTTCAAAATTTATGCCCCCCCCCCCCAATAGGGCACCCAGTTATGAACTTCTGGCGTCGCCACTGTTCATACACAACAGTTATCATCCATAGTTGTTCCCGCAGTGGGTGGGGTGGGGGGGTCAGCTGTTGTGTAACTGGCAAAAGGTCAGAAATTAATCACATAGTACTGCTTTTTTGTTAATGAAATATATTATGTCTAGCTAAGAATAATGTGGCTACCAATGCATATAACAAGCAATGGAATGAGTGCGAGCCAAAAGCTAACTTCGTGACTTTAAATGTTTTGTGACTTCAGTTACATCACACCTTGAACCACCTCAAATGTGGGACAGTATGGATAACTGTCACCTGTGATAGTGGCTGGCTTCAGTAATCATACAATTATGTAATATTGAGCACCACTCAATATATTTATAATGAAGTTTTTCAGGGGAAAAAATGGGAAATATTTCTGTTAGATTGCAAAAAAAGTAGAATGCAAAACTGTGTTCATTGGGTTGTTGAGAATTTGTAATGAGCGCATGCGTCTTCTGAAAGATTACCAAAAGTAATATGAAATCTGACACTTATACATCTATAAGATATCAGTGACTTCCCTTTCCCCCATGCCTACAATAATCATTTACTTCATAAATATTCTGATCTTATTACTGTTGCTAATCTGCCACTCATCAGAATTGAGCAAATGACACTTAGTTGAAATATTATGGAGAATTTGGTTAAGCTCAAGTAGAGAAAAATGTTTTTCCAAAGGATTTTGATAAAACATGAAGTTGAGTTAGTGTTTATATGTGGCTTGCTAAAGTTTGTAAAAGGGGCATAATTTTTTTCTCTTAGTTCTTGCTACTTTTTGCTTTTCATTCCTAGCCAAGATCAACAACCTTCAATCATGCACATACTCGTATGTTTCTGATGTCAAGCTGGGAAACCTTGACATTTTCTAGAATGGCAGAAATTTCCAGAAGCTATCATGAATACCAGTTTGTCATCATTAACATTGATACATGGAATTAATAAAATTTAAGCTTAAGAAAAAAGATCTAGTTATGAATTATCACATTGCATTGTAATGAAACTTCATAGTATACACAGTTGTATCAGAATAATATGACCACCTACCTAATAATGGGAATAACCACCCATGGCCCGGATGACAGCAGCGAGACGGCATGCCATGGGTTAAATGAGGCCCTAGACAGTTGCCCGAGGCACACATGTCCACTCACACTGTAGCAGAGCATGGAGGTCCCGGAGATGACACGGTTGTGGGTCGGCACATTGAGCCTGCTGATCCAAATAGTCCCACAAGTGCTCTATGGGATTGAGGTTTGGTGATTTTGCCTGCCAAGGGAGAATGGAAACATCGCTGTTGTGTTCCTGGAACCAGTCATGCACCCCCTTAGCGACATGGCATGGTGCATTGTCCTGTTGGTAGATACCATCACCACCACCAGGCTAAATGTTCAACGTGAAGGAATGCATGTCGTCAGCGACAATGGACAGGTAGCCATTGGTGTTCAGAGACCCATCGAGAGGTACCAGCGGTCTTAGGTTATACCAGGAAAACATCCCCCAGACATACATATTGCACACTGCCACCTGTGGCCTTTACTTAACTGACAAGCATGCCCGGGTGTTGATTCTCCTGTGTCTGATGCCATAGCTTCCACCGCCCATCCCTTTTGTAGAACAGAAAACTTGATTCATTGGAGAAGGCTACCTTTTCCATTCGTCCCGTGTCCAATGATAGTAGTCCTGTGCAAACTGCAAGCATCGTTGCTGATGGACCTAGGTTCACATGGGTTGAAGCTGCGTTGACTCCGGAGACTCCTGCCTAAGAG
This sequence comes from Macrothele yani, assembly GCA_039090855.1. Classification (NCBI taxonomy): domain Eukaryota; kingdom Metazoa; phylum Arthropoda; class Arachnida; order Araneae; family Macrothelidae; genus Macrothele; species Macrothele yani. The sequence continues at coordinate 133,084,347 of CM076995.1, read as the reverse complement.
GGTTTGCTCTACTGTTATTGGGGACACGTACCCGGGTACCCCGAGCGTTCATTTAAAGTGTATCATGATTGATTTATTGCACTTTTGAGTATCAATTGCTCCTTTACCAGTCGACGGAGGCGACGTTCTCCTCTTGGGCCGATGGCTTTTGGGTCTCCACAGTTTTGACGTCGGGAGGTACTCGGTGTACCTGCGGTCCATTCTTGGTACACCGTTACTACAACACCTTGCGAACAGCCCACAAAGTCTGCTGTTTCTGAGATGCTTCTGCCCTTGGTGTAGCAGCCGATGATCATTCCTTTTTTGAATGTCCATCAAATCACTACCTCTGCCAATTATATGCTCACGTGACACACTATGGCTCATCTGTCCTGGCCAGCCACTTATATCTCCGTGTGGTCGACCTTGTCATGTGTACTCTGTGACATGCCTGGACGGGCATACTGTGTTTCAGGGGTGGTCATATTATTCTAATACGACTGTGTGTGTATATACATCATCATCATTGTCAACCATTATCAATCCACTGCTGGACGAAGGTCTCCCCAAGTTTCCTCCACAACGGTATGTCTTGTGCCAGTCTCCTCCATGTCACTCCCGCATACTTTCGAATTTCATCCACCCATCTCCCATGTGGTCTTCTTCTGGGTCTTTTCCTGTCCCTTGGAATCCAATCTAAAATTTTGGCTGTCCATCAATGGTCTGTCCTTCTGGCAGTATGTCCAGCCCATTGCCATTTCAGAGATTTAACTCTGATCATGATGTCTTCCACTCTCGTCATTTTTCGGATCCACGAGTTCCTCTTCTTATCTCTCCTGGTTACACCAAGTATGCACCTCTCCATGATTCTTTGAGTTGTCTGCCGCCTTTGTATATCTCTTTTAGTTAAGGTCCACGTCTCTGCACCATACGTAAGCACTGGAAGGTGCATTGACCAAACACTTTTCTTTTAAGACATAATGGCATATTGATCTTGAAAATTATGCTGTTTCTTCCAAAAGCTCTCCAGGCAAGTTTTGTACGCCGATTAATTTCTTCATCAATGTGACCCTCACTTGATATCTGCTGTCCAAGATAAACGTACGTGTCTGTTATCTCCAGCTTTTCTCCATCAATCGATAAATCTTCATTTCTTGTAAAAGCATTGAACATCACTTTTGTCTTCTGAAAGTTCATTTTTAATCCCACTTCTTTACTTTTGTCTGCAAGTTCCTGGATCATACTCTGCAGCTCTGATGGGGTAGTTGCAAAAATGGCTACGTCATCAGCAAAACAAAGGGGAGTTAGATAATCTCCATTAATCTTTATCCCTTTGTTTTCCCCAGTTCAGTGATTGAAAGACATTTTCCAATGTGGCATTAAAGAGCTTCGGAGATATGGTGTCACCTTGTCTCACTCCCTTTCCAATTTTTATGTGTGTTGTATTTTCAAACAGCCGAATCTTTGCACTTGCATTTTCATAGATGTTATTAATAATATTAATGTATGCATCTTCAATACAGCAGGATTTCAGAGCCATTGCAACTGCTGATGATTTCACCGAATCAAAGGCTTTTTCATAATCGATAAAACCATGCACAATGGAAGTTCATATTCCCTCGCTCTTTCAATTAGTTTTCTCAGTACGTGGATATGATCTATTGTGCTGTAGCCACTCCTGAATCCAGCTTGTTCTCTCGGTTGAGCCATGTCCAGTGTTACCATCAAGCGGTGTGAAAGAACTTTAGTGAAAATTTTATAAACCACTGATAGGAAGCTGATAGGTCTGTAGTTCCCGAGATCCTCAATGTCACCTTTTTTATGTAGCCGGATCATTGTAGTGTTGTTCCAGTCCTCAGGAATCTTCCCTTCATTAAGGCATCGAGTGAAAATTTGGGCAAGTACTGTTTCAATTTCTCCACTTGCTTCTTGTATGATGTCTACAGTAATTTCATCTTCTCCTGGAGCTTTTCCCCGCTTCATGTTCTTGATTGCATGTGCAACTTCTGCTGGGAGGACTGGAAGAACTCTGGTACTGGTACCTTTCATGATGTCTGGAGTACATATATCATCCCTTTCATATAATTTGGAGTAGAAATCTTTCACTCTTGTCAAAATGTCACCTCTATTTCTTGTTACAGAACCATCTTCTTTTCTCAGTGCCATAATCTGTTTTCTTCCCTTACTGAGATGATGTCCCTTTGCTATCTTTAGGCTTTGGTTGTTTTCAGTTGCTTTCCTCACTAGTTCATAGTTGAATTTCCTTACGTCTTCAGTGATAATTTTTCGTACTGTCTTGCATAGCTCTATATATTCCACTTTGGAAGTCACATCTTCTTTAGTTGTCCTCATCTCTCTTCTTTTTTGCATCAACATTTTGGTTTTTCCTGATAATTTGTTCACACGCAACTTGTTGTTAGACCCAGCTAATTTTGTTGCTGTTTCCATAAGAGCTTTGGTTACTTTTCTGTTAACTTCAGAAATATCCACTTCTTTCAGATGTTAGGCCTTCTAAAGCAGAGAATCTGTTCTTCAGTTCCAACTTGAAGGTATTATGTGTGTTTTTTAAGGTTGGTTATGTGAATACATTTTCTTTGTCTTATGAGCTTGTCACGTTCGAGTTTAGTGTTGAGGTGCATCTTACATCTCACCAATCTATAGTCACTACCTGTGTTGAACTTGTTTAGCACACTGCAGTCTTCTATGACGAATTTTTTGTTACACATAATAAAATCAATTTCACTTGTCGTCGCATTTGGATGTCTCCATGTCCATTTCCTGTGCAGCTTTTTCTGGAAAAAGAAGTTCAAGATGAAAAACCCTTCTGCCTCTGCAAACTCAACGAGAGTATTTCCACGCTGGTTTCTATTGCCGTGACCGAATTTACCTACTGAAGTTTCATTCTGTTGCCATTGCCCTATTTTTGCATTGAAATCTCCCATAATTATCTTCAAGTGCTGCTTACCTTTATTATTTAGATGACAAATTTCCTCATAAAATTCTTCAATTTCTTCTTCAGGATGACTTGTGGTGGGTGCATAAGTTTGAATAATCTGATCCTGGTATCTTCTCGAGAGTTGGATAACGAGTCTGGCAGCTCTGTCAGAGGAACTTTCAACTTCTACAACTTTATCCTTTAGTTTCTTGTTTATTATAAATCCAACACCACTAGTTCTGCCAGTATCTGTCCCACGATAGTAGGAGAGATGTCCACTTTTCCGTTCAATGAGATCTCCTTTTCTCCTTACCTCACTTAGCCCAACGATGCCCCACTTGATCCTTTGTAGTTCCTCTTCCAATTCAAGAAGCCTTGAATCAGAAGATAGGGAGCGTCCATTATACGTAGCCAAGGTCAGCATCAGATGGCAGCCTAGTCCGGTCCTCCGGGATTCTTAGCACCCTCTGCCTTCATGTCGCACTGGCCGCTGCCTTGGCCAGGTACATTCCAGCTGTCGGAGACTGAGGGCCAAGATTTAAGTTGTGGAGTCATTTTGGAGGGTTTGGTTATAACTCACCACGCTGGCCAAGCAAAGGGGTTGGTGAGTGTGGGATAGCATTTCCTCTAATCCCGATGGTAAGTTATACCGCTATTGGCGGTCGTCGGAGCCCTTTAGTGAGAACAGGATGCACCACGAGAAGGCGGGGTTGACATTTGTCAAGGAGAGGCTGTGATGTTACGCATCACCTGACCTTACATCCCATATATATATATCTTTGTCCTATCACAGCAGGCATGTTTATTGATCCATCATCAGATGTATTGAGTTTTGATGTTATATTTCATCTGATGCATTTAGTTTTAATACTGTTGTACTTTATACAGTGGACCCTCCATCGATGAGTGATTAATTTAGTGAGAATTCAGTAAATGAGTTACCTCCTGTAAGGACATTCAGTTCATTATTTAAGAAGTGCATATTATGTTAATGACAGCTCTACTAGTGTTTGGTGCTAAGTGTGCATCAGCTGAATGACTTGTCTGCAAAATGTAATTGCCTCCTTCACAGATATGCAATCTTGGTTCTCACCTTAGCTTTGTTCCCTGTGGAGCAAACATTGAGAAAGTTATGCTCCCCAGAGTGAGCAAAGTGTACTGATTTCCTTTCCTTAAAATCCCTAAACCAAAACGAAATCTAATCTTGCAACCAAACACGAGGAAGGTTGGGGAGGAAGGGGGCAACTTACTGAACACATCCGCATGTTTTTGATCCATTGTCTGCTAAGAAGTTATTATTGAAAACAAATCCAGCATAACATCCGCCTCAGTATTAGGGTCATATATGTAAACAAAAATATCACTTTTAACAACATGAGAGCATCTGCTTGTGGCCTCAAAATTATGGTAATTTAAATGAAATTATATGAGTTGGAACTAATTACCCACCATCCCATTGAAATAATAGATTCAGTTAACGAGTGACTCTGTAGAACCAATTGTGCTCATTAATGTAGAGTCCACTGTAGTTCACAGAAAATGTAGATTTCTGCTTTAAAAACTAGGAGATTTTTTTCTTCTAAATAGTGTTGGAAGATATAAGTTCTGATAACTTTCAACCCCAGAGTGTTTTTGCACATTAGGGAAAGTACCCACAAATCAGTATGTTATGATGGAAATAGCAGCATCTCAGTGGAAGTTCCAAGCTGGGCTTCCACCATTGTTCCACATTATTCAAACACCACTGTATTGTTGGGGTAGACACCTCTATACACATAGCTCACTGTTCATGCTGCAGAATATTGGTTGCCATGGTGATCAGGTTACAAACAGTTCTTCTATGGAATGGAAAATCTTCATAATCTGTGGTTTGGCACCTTGGATTTCTTTCTATCATGTCATTTGATGCTCTGTCAGACATTACTCAGCATATCATGCTTACATTCTGCTATGCTCATGCAGGAATTGCTTGTATGCTGGGACCCAGATGTAATTGTTGAGGGGTCAATAAAGAATTTCAGAGTGCTGAATGTATTCTATTCTTCATTCTACCTACCAGTTGAGTCAAATTTTCAAATCCTATACTGCAGTTATTTGAGAGGTATCAAATCAAATCCTACCATAATGAAACTTATAGCCTCCTGGACAGAGGTAAAATCCAGGACCTCAGTGTGCTTGGTGTGTACAAAACAAAATTTATTTTGCTCCTCAGCTGGTACCACAATTTATATTTACAGTCCATTTTGCACCATTACTAAGAATTTGGCATAGCACAAAAAGGACATTTTCCAAGGTAGACATAATTCTTGCTTGGCTTTACTGACTCTTTGACATACACTGAAGTGCCAGAAAAACTGGTACAGATGAGCTTATGCAAAATACATAGCAACGTCACCTATGCGCGTACTCAGTTGCGTCTGCCAGTGGGTATATAAAGCGATAGACATCCTTGCCAGCTGTCAGAGCTGTTTTCGGCATGAGAATGGCAAGTAATAACGATTTAAGCGATTTTCAACGCAGTGTCATAGTTGGTGCTCGTGAGATGGGCCATAGTACTTCGGAGGTAGAAACGAAGTTCGGATTTTCACGGACGACCATTGCAAGGGTGTACTGTGACTACAAGAATTCTGACAAAACCTCCAACTTACGATAGCAGTGTGACTGTAAGAAGACATTGGGTGAACGTGGCCATCATTGGCTGTCAAGAAGCGTTTCATGCGATAGGCGTGCAACATCGGAATTCAATGCTGGAGCCTCAACAAGCATTAGCGTCCTGACTGTGCAATGAACCCTGCACGATATGGGCTTTGGGAGCCGACCCCCAACTCGAGTCCCCTTGATGGGTGCACGACACAGAGCTATGCGCCTTGCTTGAGCACGGCAACACCGCCACTGGACACTTGATGACTGGAAACAAGTAGCCTGGTCTGATGAGTTGCTTTTCCAACTGTATCAAGCAGATGGAAGGATTCATGTGTGGCTCAAACCTCATGAAGCTATGGATCCCACCTGTCAACAGGGAACTGTACTGGCTAGTGGGGGGTCCGTAATGCTATGGGTTCGTGTTTAGCTAAACCTCACTGGGACCCCTGGTACGTCTACAAATGTTTGTGACCGGCCAATGCTACATGCACATCCTTTCTGACGAGGTACACCCGTTCATGTCCTGCATTTATGCTGATATGTTGGGCCGGTTTCAACAGCACAATGCACTTCCACACAAGTGTCGGGACGCCACATTATGGTTAGAGGAGCATTCATCTGAGTTTGGGATTTTGCGATTCCCACCCAAGTCCCCGGTTCTGAACGTGGTAGTACACATTTGGAATGCCATGCAACGCGCTATCAAACACCGAGACCTCAGAATAACCCGAATTGTGCCGCCCCAGTGGCGCAGTGGTCTAAGGCGCTGGCCTCTGATCATTCGTCCATAAGGGGTCTGGGTTCGAATCCCTGTCAGGCATGGATGTTGTGTTTGTCTTACGGCACTGGCTCTCTCCCTTCCCTGGAACCAGTGACCCTAAATTAGGGACGGGTGACTGCTTATAGCCCATTGAGTTGCTCACGGTGGTCGTTAAACCTCCAACCAAAAAAACAAAAAAACCCCGAATTGTGAAACGCTCTGCAGGAAGTATGGTGTGCATTGCCTATAGCATATTTCCAGAAGCTAGTGGAATCCATGCCCCGTCGTATTTCTGCAGTTCTGTGTTCTCGTGGGGGACCTACCAAGTATTAGGCTGGTGTACCAATTTTTCTGGCACTTCAGTGTACTTCAGCAATGCCTCCTTGGAAGAATACTGAAGAAATTCTTCTTTTCATTAAAAAAAGGGATTTGCATTATCGTAAGAGCATTGAAATATTTATCTCTTCAAACTGCAATACTGAATAGTCCTTATTTGACCTTATTTTATTCCCATCATTTGAAAATCCATCCTTTCAGCAACTGTAATGAAAATCCTGGAAATCCAAATCTGGCGACTGGTCTTGCTCCGAATATTTACAGGTGATCAAGACCTAAGTGAAGTCGAAAGCTTGTGTGTTTTAAAGTTTCTAAATGTAGCTTGCGTGTTTATCTGCAACCGACAGTTGTGCTGATGCATGATGCATCTAAAAAGCTATCTAGAAATTTTTACCTGTTTAGTGTTCAACATAGTTTCCCTCAGATGTAATGTTCTTGTATAAGGTCCAGAAATTTTTTCTGGAATGCCTCGAAAGGAATTTCATCAATGTACTTCTTCACATTAGCATGGGTCCTTGAAATAACTCAAAAGTGCTTCCCTTTCAGTGGTGATGTAATTTTTGGTCTAAGAAGTATATTGGTGCCAAATCTGGTATACTGTAGGTACTTGTTGTACTTTTTTTTTTTTTTTTTTTTTTTTTTTTTGTGAGAGAATACGTAACAACATCAGTGGTGTGACAGTGCATTGTTGTAAAGGAGAAACAGATGGACTTCAAGTTATGGTTACTTTTATGTTGTCTCCAAGCTCGTGTGTATCACTCTTTCATGTTTACGTTCACCCCATTCACACCTACCATGAAGAGTCTAAGGAACTAGCTCTACTAGAGTAGCAGAATGTAAACATACATGCATATGCTGTATGCAGATAGTTTCCAAATTATTAGCAGGTTTTGCAGATAGTTTTTGCTTGTACATTTAAAAAAATAAAAATGCTATTTACTGCAATTAAAACACTCACTCAAGGCTTTACTCAGATTAATATTCTTAATTATATTTTAACTTCAAGAATTTTCAATTATTTTCACATCTTCTGAGTTCTTTTGTTTTTACTGACGTTTCTGATCTCTAGATTTTTATCAAGGCCTGTTCTCAATGTATAGAAACTGTATCAAAAGTTTTGTTTACACAAAGAATTTAAATTTTGTTGTCAGGTTCCTCTTGTAGATGCCAATTATTTAATTAAAGTAATTTCCTTATGTATTTTGTAAATCTAGTATTTCTTAATTAACTTGGTGAAAATGCTAGTTATAATTTTTGAAGGTTCATTGATGGAACTGTTTTTCTGGATATAAAAACTTTTAGTTTCTTGTTTTTATGAGGTTCATTGTCCAATATTTTAATATTGTGCCATAAAAGTACATTACAAGCTGCACATTCAATTGTAATGTACGTATTTTGTCCTAATTAGAATCTGTAATGGTCTAATAATTATTTATCGTTTTACTAATTTTTCTCTCTTCTATTATCGAGGTTAGTGCTTCGCGGATTTGCAGAAAGTTTTCTGTTTCAGTGGTTGTGTATGCAGTTACATTTTATTTTTATACAATTCTGAGCTCCACTTCAATTTCATGTGGAGTATTTTCATAGAAAATTAATTTGAATGCTCTATTAAGAAGGATTTTTTATATTTTTATACGCAAAAAATGTGAATTTTTTTTTTTATGTGGAAAAAGTTCTGGAAAATACTATAGCGACCATTTTTTCCCATCAGCCCACTTGTCCGATAAGCTGCATGTTTGCATTAACTTTCAGTAGTCTGGGCAATTAAATTGAGCACATTCTCATCAATGCTATTTCAAAAATAGCAGAACTGAAAGAATAATAAACTGAATCCATTTAAAAAACAGAGCTGCTCATTCAACCAGGAAAACAAAGCAAAAGTGAAATTCTCAGATTACTGTTCTTTATTAGGCTGAAGCAAATGACCTTTTAAATAAAGTAGCATCCAAAACTATTGTGACTAATATAAATTCAAGAATACAATTGGTTGTCTCATTTTGGATATAAAGATTTTTTGGAGACATTTGCAAGGGGAAACACTAAGTTGATATACCCAAGCAACATTGTGCTGGCCCCTATGGAAATATGCAAATGATGACCATATGTCATTGAACTGGCAGGCATGTGATCTTGATAAATGTTGATCTGAGTGGGGTGTGGTAATTGAAGCTTGAGTTAGACTGTTAGTGAAAGAATGGCACTTCACCATGACTTAGAAGACATTATGGTGGAGATGGAAGCAGGGAAATTGCAAGCTCCAGTAGCAAGATGGCTGAATGTGATGAGGCAAGTGGTCTCCAATCTCAGGAGACAGTTGCAGAAAACCAAAACAACAACCAAAAGGCCGGGGCAAGAAAAACCTGCGAGCCACAAGTCAAGAAGATTGGTATTTGTCTATAATAGCTCACTGCTATAGGCAGTTGAGAGCCAGGCAATTCTTGCAGGAGCTCATCTCAGCTACAGAAACTGCAATATTGAAGGAAACAGTTTACAGAGGATTCCATGACAGATGTCCACATGCAAGAAGGCCAGTGGCTTGTATCCCACTTGCCACATCACATGTCCATCTTTATTCGGCCCAACAACATCAACCCTTTGTGCCTTGATCAATGGACCTTCCCTCTCTTCAGTGACGAGTTATGGTACTGCTTAAACATGGATTCTCGATGCTTGCACATTTGGAGAGAGGTTGGAAGCTGAAATCTTCCCTCTAATATTAGGGGAATTGACCACTATGGTAGTGGATTCTTCCTGGTTTGTGCTGGCATCATGCTGGATGGATGCATGCCACTGCACATGTTTCCAGGAGGCACCCTGATGGCTGCATACTACAGGGGTAACATCCTAGAGCCCTATCTATACAGCTTTTTAGGTGAGCTGTTCCCTTTTACAGACAATAACGCCTGTCCCCATAGGGCTTGGCTAGTCGATGCTTACCTGAAAAGCAAGGATATTAACAGGATAGAGTGGCCCATGAGATCTCTGGATCAGAACCCAATTGAACATGTCTGGAATGCCCTGGGATGAGCAATTGCAAGTCGGAAGCCTCCTCTAAGAACCTCTCGGGGACCCTGATGTGTCTTGGTGGAGGAGTGGCACTTATTGCCCTAAACTCACTCTCATTCACAGCCTTGTGATAGAGCATGAGAGCTTGTTGTATGAGTTGTGCCTCTGTTCAAGGTAATCACACTCCCTATTAGCCGCTCAAAATCCACACCTCTTGCTGCATTGCTTTTGGACTGGCATGCTGTCATGTAGTGATGCATGTATTGCTGCATTATCTATATATGCATGTCCGTACCAACTGTAATTAAACTCTGTTGTGTGGATTTTGCATTATTCATGAATTTGTGTTGTTAATTTTGTTATTTTGAGCACCAGTGTATATTGCATATAGTATCTCTATTGTTTGCTTTAATTTCTTGATTGGAAAATCTATAGTTAATCGTGCCTGTTTAATTTTTGCAGACACAAACCCTTGGTGAGCGTGTCCAGCAACTGATGGAAATGTCTATCAAGAGATCAATTTTGAGGTTTAATGGAGATAAGTTTCGTCAGTTTGTGAAAATATCACCCAGAAATTATTCCTTCATTATTATGCTTACTGCATTGTCACCACATAGACAGTGTGCTGTCTGTCGGTATGTTCTGCTTAAATGTTTCTGTTATAGTTCCGGAAAGAATAAAAAAAAAAAAATGTGTTCTTGATTGCAAACTAAAGAAATATTAATATCAGAACAAAAAATTACCTGTATAATATGTATAATTATATTTGCTTTTGTGTTAATATGTTTAATTTACAGTGTTCCTTTGTAAAGATTGTCATATTTCGTAGATTTTTGAAGAATAATAAGGAAGGCTTTCATACAGGTGCAACATGCTGAAAAAAAAAAAATTAAAGAAAGTTCAAGACTTTGAAAATGCCATACAAGTAGCAATGACATCAAACATAAACTTTTTACTTCACTTTCATCAGAAGAATGAATCATCAGAATCACAGATAAAGAATTCTTGACTTTCATGTATGATGTGAAAAAAAATACTATCTAAAAATCTTATTTGAAATGGCAGGAAGTACTTCTGAAGCAATTGTTTTTCTTTGGTAGCAATTGCTCGCAGATTTGTTTAGTTTGACATTGTACCTCTCTATGTGCCACTACATGATATAAATAGTTCCATAACAAAATATATATGAATCATCATCGTCAACCATTATCAATCCACTGCTGCATAAAGGTCTCCCCCAAGTTTCTTCCATGACATTCTGTCTTGAGCCAGTCTCCTCCATGTCACTCCTGCATGTTTTTGAATTTCATCCACCCATCTCCCATATGGTCTTTTTCTGGGTCTTTTCCTGTCCCTTGGAATCCAGTCTAAAATTTTGGTTGTCCATCAATGATCTGTCCTTCTGGCAGTATGTCCAGCCCTTTGCCATTTCAGGGATTTTACTCTCACCATGATGTCTTCCACTCTTGTCATTTTCTTTATTCACAAGTTGCTCTTCTTATTATTCCTGGTAACACCCCCTGGCTTCTTTCAGTTGTCTGCAGTCTTTGTAAGAATATATCTTTTTTAGTGAAGGTCCATGTCTCCGCACCATATGTAAGCACTGGAAGGATGTGCATTGATTAAACACTTTTCTTTTGAGACATAATGGCATATTGCTCGTAAAAATTGTACTGTTTCTTCTAAAAGCTCCCCAACCAAGTTTTATACGTTGAATAATTTCTTCCTCAATGTGACCCACGCTTGATATCTGTTGCCCAAGGTAAATGTAGGTATTGATTATCTTCAGCTTTTCCCTATCAATCGATAAATCATTTATTGTAAAAGCATTGTACATCAGTTTTGTTTTGCAAGAGTTCATTTTTAACCCCACTTCTTTACTCTTGTCAGCAAGTTCCAAGATCGTACTCTGCAGCTCTGAAGGTGGAGCACTTGTGAAGATGACATCATCAGCAAAATGTAGGTGGGTTAAATAATCTCCATTATTAACCACCTACATTTCCTATATTCCTTTGTTTTTCCAGTTCAATGATTGAAAGACATTTTGCAATGTGGCATTAAGGAGTTTGGGAGATAAGGTGAGCCACCACAGTGGCACAGTGGTCTAAGCGATGGCTTCTGACCCTTTGTTTCGAGATAGGTCCGGGTTCGAATCCTGGTGACTCATGGATGCTGTGTTTGTCTTACGGCACTGGCTCTCTCCCTTCCCTGGAACCAGTGACCCTCAAATTAGGGATGGGTGACTGCTTATTGCTCACTGAGTTGCTCATGGTGGTCGTTAAACCCCCAATCAAAAAAAGAAGAAAAAAAAAAAAAGGATCTGGTGTCACTTTGTTTTACTCCCTTTTCAATTTTTATAGGTTCTGTATTCTCAAATAGTCAAATTTTCACAGATGTTATTAGTAATATAACCTATGTAGTATATATGTATATTTCAAACAAACAAATTGCATAGAATGGAATGTGCAAAAATTAATCGAAAAGTATCTCAAATAATAATTTTCAGTTTAGTACTTGGGTGTAAAATATTGTCTAATTCTTTAATACACACACTCCATTGGCTGACAGAAGGAGAGGCATTTTGTCAGTGTGTTGAGAGCTGAATAATCATATGTGCCAGTTATTACCCAAAGCTGTGGAGAGGGCTGCCCCGTTGGCGCAGCGGTCTGAGGGCTGGCTAATGAAAGTTTCTCCAAGTGAGTCTGGGTTTGAATCCCAGTGAGGCATGGATGTTGTGTTGATCCTAAATTAGGGATGGGCAACTGCTCAGAGCCCATTGAGTTGCTCATGGTGGCCGTTAGACCCTCAACCAAAAAAAAAAGTGTGTTTCTGTGTGACGGGAAGGTGGTCACTCATAGCTGAGGACATAACTGAGGACATAAGTAAAGGTAGAAAACTATCGCGTAGGGAGAAAAAATATCTTGTATTGAAATGCGAAAGAGGAAAGGACTTAATTTAAAGATTAATAAATTTTAAATTCCCCCACCCCAATACAAAATGAGTCAATATGAAATAAATTGAAATTGGTACAAATGGATGAACATTAAACATATCTGAAATAGCAGTTATATCATGTTTTTTTTTTTTTTGCATTTCATTATGGAACTACTTATTTATATCGCATAGTATCACAGTCACATTGTGAAATGTCAGCAAACCCTCTGACAACTGTTGCAGAACAAAATGCACACACATTGGAAGTCTAGAAATGGCATTCTATAGAAGTGAAATTTTTACTTGCTAACAAATTTTTGGGTTAAAACCATACCCAGGGCTTGCACTGCCAATTGCATTCCATTCTTTGAAGCTTTGGCAGTTACCTTTTTGTACTATTGTGACACTTAGTCAGAAAAAAAAAATTGAATTTGGCAAATGGGTTGATGAAAACTTAAGCCAGAGCAACTGCTGCATACCTGTTATCATCATCATCTCTGCGGATTAGGTGGGTCAAAAATACCGAAATGTTTTTGATTGAATCACGATAGTGTGAAAAAGTTGTCCATGGTACATCTAAAGATAATGTGAAAAAAAAAAAAATTAAGTCAGACAATAGTTTCCTTTCTCGCATGGTGATCGAAGTTGTAGAAATTTCCTAAAATTATGCAATATCATTGATTTTTTTTTTCTAAGTACCAAATAAATTACAATCGAATAACTGTAAACAGGAAAAGTTGCTTCTAGTGTAGCTAAATATAATGTGGAAAAGTTTTTTGAATTGAGACAATATTTTCTGTTCCTGCATAACGATCAAAATTATAGAATTCTTCAGGAAGATACTTTAATGTCTGTAAATTCTGTTTTACATGTTCTGTAAAGTGGATACAGTCTGTGGTGGTGCATTAACTTATTCAATTAAAATATAAATCGGTTAGAAGTCCTAAAGATGTTACTTACAGAAGTGCGTGTGCCGCCCCGGTGGCGCAGTGGTCTAAGGCGCTGGCCTCTGATCATTCGTCCGTAAGGGGTCCGGGTTCGAATCCCGGTCAGGCATGGATGTTGTGTTTGTCTTACGTCACTGGCTCTCTCTCTTCCCTGGAACCAGTGACCCTAAATTCGGGACGGGCGACTGCTTATAGCCCATTGAGTTGCTCACGGTGGTCGTTAAACCTCCAATCAAAAAAAAAAAAAAGTGCTTGTTCAGTCTGACGTCAGTAGTTATTGAGAGTTTCTTTGTCCAAAGTTGTATCTTGCTTCAATATGGTCAGTTGTTAGGGTTAGCTTGAGAGCCATTTCGTTATAAGTTGTACCCTACTTCGGATATGTCCAGATGTTAGGGTTAGCTCCGTTCTGGCTGTGTCGACATCATATTGAATGGGTAAAGGTTTCCAGATAATAATTAAAGATTCTTGAGTTAAGAGTTACTATTTACATACAACTTGAAGTTCCACGTCGTACTTGGCCTTTAGGGCTATCTCGTCAATGATGCACTCTCTTGGAAATGCTGAGGAAGTCTTCAAAGTTTGGTCAGGTTCATAAAAAATTTAAAAGCTTTCAAAGTTTGGTCAGGTTCATAAAATTTTTTTAATTTTTTATGAACCTGTCCAAACTTTGAAGACTTCCTCAGCATTTCCAAGAGAGTGCATCATTGACGAGATAGCCCTAAAGGCCAAGTACGACGTGGAACTTCAAGTTGTATGTAAATAGTAACTCTTAACTCAAGAATCTTTAATTATTATCTGGAAACCTTTACCCATTCAATATGATGTCAACACAGCCAGAACGGAGCTAACCCTAACATCTGGACATATCCAAAGTAGGGTACAACTTATAACGAAATGGCTCTTGAACTAACCCTAACAACTGACCATATTGAAGCAAGATACAACTTTGGACAAAGAAACTCAATAACTACTGATGTTGGACTGAACACGCAGTTCCGTAAGTAACATCTTTAAGACTTCTAACCGATTTATATTTTAATTGAATAAGTTAATGCACCACCACAGACTGTATCCACTTTACAGAACGTGTAAAACAGAATTTACAGACGTTAAAGCGTCTTCCTGAAGAAACTTGTGGCCATGTAATTGTATGTGAACTTTATGATAGAATCACATGAGATATAATAAAATTATAGAAACTCCACAAATTTAGACAATTTTTCAGTTTCAGTTCTTGTATTCCTTTTCTTTTTAGAAATCACTTTGAAGGCAGCCTTATGTGATAATTCAGGCAAGATAGATCTTGATAGCAATGTTGCATGCCTGAGAACCACAAACCTTGCTTGATGCTTCTGTCACTAGTTTCACATATTGCTGTACAGCTTGTGTGTGACACGGAAAACTTGTTATGTCCTAATTGGGTACAGCCCCAGATTGTATAAGTGATGAAATAGTGTCATCCGTGATGTCACATAAAAGTGGCGGGGACAACAACTTGAGGTGACTGCAGCTGTTGCGCAGTCAGATACTCCATAGCAGTCACTAGCTAATGCAGTAGTTCTCAGCTGAATTCTCATCTGCCATGGCAATGTTGAAATTTTACTGTTAGATGTGCTTGGTCCAAGGCAAAGATCTCAAAAATCATCTATTTCAGTTTGAGGTGATGTGTTTTTGTTCAGTGCATGACAGCAAGAGGTTGAAGACAGTAACTTTTCCTTGGGTCGTTGAGCTCAGTTGTAATTTGTCCATTAGAAGGAAACTTAAAGAGTTTGAAGTGGCAGTGATTGACATATACTGGAGTTTACATTCTTTTATTTCTTTCTTTTTAATTTTTTGGGTTTCCTGAATATTTACTGGTCCAATCGTTCCTATCCCGTGCTGTCTTTGGAGATATAGGAAATTCAGTTCAATCAAAGAGGCATTTTTCGATTTCTCACAGGTGCATGTGATTGATGTTGGGCAAATACAACAGTAACATTTTTTTGTACAATCACCAGGCCTTCACAAATTGAAAAAAACCTGGTAGCCAGCAAAAGTTTTCAGTGGCCAGCCCCATTTTTTCAAGCACAGAACATATTTATGAGCCCCCCCCCCACCACCAAGAGGATCACTGTTCATGCAATTCTTCCAGCAAAAATAATGTGTGTGGGACTAGGCTTAACTTTCATTGACTGGAATGTTTTTTATTTTTTTTACTGTTACATACGTATCTAAAAGTTTTACAAAAATTAGTCTACAGAATTTATTTATTTTCAGTCCCTTTTGTAAAATACAAAAGGCAAAAGGAACAGGTCTCGGGTGCAGATATGAAACACCTGCATCATTTTCCTTAGATTCCCGAAAGCATAATTGAAAAAAATCTGATGGAAGTAAAAATCGCATAAACATGAAGTTATTTTTTCACAGACTGAGGATTTGTTGTAGATCAATTGCACATATTTTTTTTAGCTGTAGCTCATTGCATGGCAGAAAAGATATACTAATAAAACTGCTGAAACCATACTTTCTAGTGGCAAACATATTTGTGGACCCCTAGTTACAAGTATAAATTACTATATATGCTTTTACATAAATTACATACGTTTATTTATGTGGAAATCAGAAATTATATAAAGTAGACTGTACTGTTTCAGTAAGTGATCATAGAATGTTTCCAACATGCTGAATAAAAATGTTAATAAGAAATTGTACAACAATATACATAAGTTGAAATGTTTGTGTCCAACGTTACACTTTTCATGTTCTCACATTAACTAAAAAAGTACTGCATACTGATCAGGACTGAATACAATTCTGCAAGAAAAATTGGGTGGTGGTCTGGCCTCATCTCTTGAATTTTGTGGGGCACGTTTTGTTAACTGTGCATTTTTGAAAAAGCATAAGTTTTTGTTGTATTGATTGAGAAAGAGTAATTGCTAATGTAGTAATATGGATGGTGAATTCAGATGTTGCATTTGGTAACTTCAAATGTTCACAGTTAATAGGGATTTTGAAAAAATGTCAATAAGAATTTATGTCGCATACACAAGGTTCAAGAAATTGTAAACAAAAATTGCATTAACACATTATCAAATGTTTGTGCAGTAGTAGTATGCCTTATAAAAGGCATCCCACTAGGGGAAAAAAATAATTTCTTTTAACATTCTATTTCTGATGTAGTTCTTCAAATTCTGTGTTTCCTAGTTTTTGCTTTTTAACTACTGGCATATGTCCTTGTGTGTGTCTAGATTTTTTGGATTCAAAGAACCACCTATCAATAGCTTTCTGTCTTTTATAGTCTTTAAGTGGAGGGCCATTCAAGTGAATCATCATGAGATCATTCAAAGTTGATGCTTCCATGGATGTTCTGTTGTTTGTTTTTATCAAATTCATGTGACTGAAACCACGTTCACATGATACAGTACATGTTGGTAGAACTGCAACAATTTCTAGTAGGTGGCCAAGAACTGGAAATCTCTTTTGGTTAGATGGTGTTTTTTTTGGATTAAATCTGCAATCTGCAAACCTCGCCCTAAAACTTTAAATTACTACCACTCATTAGAGACTTCATTTTAGTTTCCCATGAGGTTTCATTATGGAAGGAAAGATGTCTTTGAAAGTGCTTGGCAAGAACTTCAATTTCACTGTTCCCAAAATCTTCCAGGTTTTCTTCTGGCCAGACAAAGGTGTCGCACACTGAAGAAGCTTTTTGTAAAGTAGTCTCAGACTCTAAAAATCGTTCCTGAAGGTACCTTATCCCATCGCTGATCATTTTGTTCTTGTCTGACTCAAAGCTTTTACTGTCAATGTTTGTAAGTTTAATGCCTAAGTAGTTTCCACTGATAGTTGTCACACTTGTGAACTGACTTTCATATGGGGCTGGCCTAGATTCCAAGTTCTTAAGTTCATTTAGTGATCTTTTAATGTGTAGCTCAACTTGGCGTAAAAGTAACTGCTGTTTTTGAAAAATCAATGAAACTTCTTTAAATTTTAGCAAAAAATCCAGTAAAAAGTGCAGCATTGCAACAAATCTGAAACTTTTTTTTTTTTTTTTTTTTTTTTTACAATTCCTCTGGCTACAGCAGCATCATCCCCCTTCTCATTTGATACATCTTCTAAATGAGCTATAACCACATTATAATTCTTTAATAATTTAGTAAGAGCACCTACTTTGCTTGAAACCCACTGAACCTTGTGTAGATACTGAAATTTCAGAATCTTTGACTCCAGAATTTTAGCAATACTGTTTAACTGTCCCATTCGTTTAGGCAAGTTCCCGTAAAACTTGTATAGCTTTTAGAGAACAGTATCTAATTCATCTAGATATTTAACATTTTTCATTGAGCTCAGAACACTCAAATTTAATTTGTGGGCAACACAGTGTTGGGAAACAACATCTGGGATGCTTCTCTTTATTTTTGTAGTTAGCCCATTTTCTTTCCCAATCATGTTTGCCGCGCCATCTGTACCAAGCCCGACCAACCACTGTCTTTGTAACCAACTAATTCTCAAATTTCTCATTTCTTCATCCAAGACCTTGTAGTACCCTTCAGCAGTAGATGACTGAAGAGGTACTACTGACAGGAACACTTCTTTCACTTTCTTGTCTTTGACATAGCGAATATTAATAAGTAACTCTTCTACTGTGGATTTATCAGTTGATGCATCAAGAAGGATAGTTGCATTGTTACACTGTTTAACTTCTGCAATTAGTGCTTGCCTAACCTCATCTGCAATATGTGATATGAACTCTTGACACCTCATATCATTCTGATATTGTTCAAGACTCACATTTACATCAAATTTATTTAATGACACAATCAGATTTGAAAAATCTGTAAATGGCTTAGTATATTTTGCCACATAATATGCAGTGTTGAAGAGCTTTTCAAGATGGTTAAACATTTTTTCATCCATCTTTTTGTGACACACTGCTAATGGTGTAACACTCTGTGTTTTTCTACAGCAAGATCATGTTCAATGCAGTTTCTGTGCATTTTTGATAGCTGGTGTATCTTGAAAGTCTCAATTTTGAAAGGCCACTGGAAACCACGAACAAATTTTGAGTTTTTATCTGAAATATTGGGATATTTTGCATGAAGCTTTATCGTTTTCAAACACTAACCATGGAAATTTTTCACACCATTTTTTCTGAAATTTTCTCTTGCCATCTGTCTTATTTTCACTTAGTCTTTTAAGACAATCCAAGTTTGTTTTTCTGAGGCACTTGTTCAATTTGGCCTTTGTCATCATTTTGCAGATTTCCAAATGGGCGGTCACTTCTGAAAAAATGAAAATAGACTCTTTTGTTCCATCATAAAAACAACTTGAGCATGAAAAAAAAAAACCGTGCCTCGAAGTGAGCTGAGGAAGTCAAGCACTTTTAATTTGAAGCAAATAGCACCAAATATTGTTTTAAGTGGCATGAAGCTGGTTATAAATTTTTATTATCACGGTCGGAATCCTTCCAAAGTATCAGAACAGCCAACACCCATGCCTGTGACCGTCACAGGCATGGGTGTTGGCCCCCGAAGTCCAGTGGGACAAAAAATGGCACACCTGTGACTGGGAGGGAGATGACACCAAAGAATGATGACATTCTCAATCTTTTGTTCCTTCTGCTGTGTTACGACGGCGTTTTACGCAAAAACAACAAAAAAAAATAACCATTCAACTTCAAAGATCTGCATAAGAATTTCCTAATTGCATACCTGCCAACTAATTTTAGCAAAAATCTAGAAAACTGCTTAAAAACATCCTGAAGATATTTCAAAAATCAAGAACAGCATATGGTGCAAAAGTCAATTTATGAGTGCATTATAAATACTTAAAAATTACAGAGAAAAGCATTTTTAGCTTTTTCAAATAAATAATTAACACACACGCAGATATATACAGAGCTGTATAAATATATACAGAGATGCGAACGTTTGAAAAGGAGTTCCAGAAATCAACGCACGTTGTTTACGTAATCTTACGGTCATAAATTTACTTTAAAAAAATCCTTGTACCTCGTCCTCCCTTTGAAGCGCTAAGGGTAATGCGAGAAATGTATAGTTGCATAAAGCAAATAGAGTTTGCACGCTTCTCTATGATTAAAAAAAACCTGGCCCTTTTACTTTGCCATTCCATGCCCCCATCCGCACCAAGTTAAAAAAGAAAAAAAAAAAAAGAACAATGTGTTCCGAGATGGCTACCTACGCTATGCGTAGCGAACTGAAGCTATGTCTTTACAGCCGAAACTCTTAACTCGAAACAAAGCAATGACACAAGTTCTGATGATATCCCACTTCGGAAGACAGAGAGCTTTGGTTTACTTTAACAGTGCACAAAAAAAGTATGGAGTTGTTTACAAAAATATCATGCACTCAGAAATTAAAGTGATAAAGCAAAGCTATTACATTTTTATGCAGAATTACGTAATCACTAAAACACTTTTTTCTTTACAGTAAACGAAGAAAAGAGAATCTATACGGTTTATTTCCATATCGAACTCTCTTAACATAATTATGTTTCTGATCTGTTAAGTAGGTCAAGAAAGTTGCGACTGGGACAGAAGCTCCTTTATCACTAATATTTTGTTTTATGCAGCATAGCAGCCAGCAAGCATGCGTTCCGAGTTTGAGATTCGTTCAGCGCAAAGGATTCTGGGGCCCATACCCTTCCTAGATCGTGACAGAGAACAACGAGGAGCAAGCCTTTTCCACTGGTCACGTGATGTGTGGTGGGGGATAGGCAGATAAGAGAGAGACTGCAATTCGTTCGGTCGCACGCACGCACGCACGCCTCTCTGTTTACTGATTTACGTAAAAGATAAAAACACAACCATTCCAAAATTTGCTTCATTACATTAAAAAAAAAAAAAAATAACTACTTATTAAAACTTCTGAAAACATAGTCGCCAGCCAAAATATTTTGGTCGCCGTTGGCGTCCTGGCGACCGCATTTGTGGAGCCCTGACAATCACAATTCAGCATCATTGAACACTTACATGCAGCAATGTTTAAAAAGTGCCTTAGATTCTTTTTTTAAAACTGTTAGAATTGTTTCAAAAGTTTGGTTTGTTTTCGTTCCTGTTTTTACACTTTTTTTTTTAGCAGAAATCTTCCTCAGTTAGTATCATGGTAGGCCTTAATAAGCTGCACAATTCTATACTCAGATACTGTAAAAATGCATGTTTTTTATCAAATACGGATTTTTGTTTGCCAATGCCACCACCACAGATGAAATATTAATGTTTTTACTGTTGCATTCCAATGCCAGCTTATCTCTCTCTTCAAAACAGCACCATATTACATCCTCACATGTAGGGATTCTATTTGAAACAAGATCTCTTAGATGACTAAATAAAGGGCACATAAAATTTTGTCTCATTATACTGTATGTTTATGTGCTGCTTCCATAATTGTAGAACACAATTAAACTGTAATGTCAAAAGGTAAAGATAAGTATGTGTTCTTATTTAAGTAGAGCCACTGGACTAAACTCAAAATCTGATCTGCACTGGTTAGGAGCACAAAGGAATGGCGAGTATGTCAAAGTTGACATGTGTCTCAGCAGAATAAAGTGTGCTTGTCAAGGTTGATGGGTCTCCACAAATGAGTGGAAGGGGAAGGATTTGGTACCTAGAACTAATTTCTAGAAATGTCTAAATTTGTGGAATTTCCATAATTTTGATCATTATGCATGAATGGAAAATATTGTCTTAGTTCAAAATTTTTTTTTAGATTACATTTAGCTAACTACAGGCAACTTTCCCACACTATAGCAATTTGATTGTAATTTATTTGGCACTTAGAAAAAAATCAATAATAAAAAAATTACGTAAATTTTGGAAATTTCTATAATTTTGATTTTCATGCATAAAAAGAAAACAGTTTCTGATTTAAAAAATGTTTTTACATTATCTTTAGCTATATGAGGGGCTGCCGCCCCGGTGGCTCAGTGGTGTAAGCAATGGCCTCTGATCATTCATCCGAAAGGGGTCCGGGTGTTCGAATCCCGGTGAGGCATGGATGTTGTGTTTGTCTTACGGCACTGGCTCTCTCCCTTCCCTGGAACCAGTGACCTTAAATTAGGGACGGGCGACTGCTTATAGACCATTGAGTTGCTCACGGTGGTCGTTAAACCTCCAATCAAAAAAAAAAAAAAAAAATGTATGAGGGGCTACTTTTCCTCACTACAGCGATTTAATCAAAAACATTTGATATTTTCGACCCACCCTACTGCAGGTGTTTCCAGTCATGTAACAACCATTCTTGGTGTTCATTTGTTACGATTACTTCTTTCTTTTCTTTTTCGATTCATTTTTTGTTTTTCCATTTAAAGAGGTGCTGTTGATGTCAAGTTATTTTTAGAGAGTTTTATTTTTTAGACTGTCCGGTTTTCATGGGCAGGTCTGTCTAGTGCTTGTTTATCAGTCATATTTTCAGTTTACTGCCCTTTTCCCCAAGCAGAAATCCTAGCTGCACTACTGAATGAAAGAGACACGGTTTGTGGTTTTATAGAATACCTACAACTTTAACAAATAGAAATACCCGAGGAACTTTACAGCTAAAGTTAACTTTGCAAACCATTGCTGTATCTTCTAGCCAATGTCAAAGTTTTTTTGTTTTTTTTTACCAGATGAATTTGATAATCACCCCAGTTAGGTCTTTTCTTTTAATAGCAGCAATAAGCTCATTGTTATTCATAAAACTGTTAGGCCTCTGCCAACCCAGTTTGGTCCTACAAACTATGGCCAGTCGTGGCTCCTTTAAGGACACTATTCGGCAGTGGACAGAAAAAGCAAGCAGCAGATGAGAAAGGTGAGATATCTCAAGTTGAAAAAAATTGGACTATATTTTAGGATCAAAATGCAATTCCTTTCTGATCCTCAGTGCAAATATAATTATTATTTGAGGGTCAGCTTGGCAGAAATTTTAATTTCAACATTTACTGTGAATTGCAAAATTGTAATGTGGAATACTATTTTTTTAAATATAATAATTTATTATTATATTGAAGACTCGTGCGACATTAATCACTGAAATGATGAAAGATTTCAGTCTTTAGCACGTTTTTATGATTAAAAGATGAGAAATATATACAATTAAAACCATGAGCACTTTCGAGGCAGGCGCTGCCTCGAAAGTGCTCATGGTTTTAATTGTATATATTTCTCATCTTTTAATCATAAAAACGTGCTAAAGACTGAAATATTTCATCGTTTCAGTTATTATTATATGTACATGTAAATTATGTTTTTGCATTTAGTTCTAGGTAACAATGTTAAAGTTTAAAGATAAAAGTTCAAGAAATTGAATTGATTTTTATAAGGTCAACCTGCCCCCTTTTTTAAAACAACATATGTTTAAGAGTTGTTGCACCTTTTTCTCTAGAAAAAAAGGTATGATGGGGTAGTATATAAGGTAGTGAGGTTCAGAAGTTCATCTGAATGAGAAAGTTTATAGAATTAAAAAAAATAAAGAATTGTTTGACATTGGCCTTCAATGCATACTTGCATTTTCAAGATAATATTAACACATTCAGTATCAGCCACCCTCAGGCCAGCTATTTAAACACCTCCCCCAGCCCTTCATACAGCACTTTGGAAAATTTATTATTATTCCTAAACTGTCAATTCTAGAAAATTGAAAAATTGTACATACGTTAACAAGACATCCCAGTAGACTTTGTTGGTATGGTATCTGCTATAACAATTAAATGCTTTAACTGGTTTACGGTACTGAATGTGTTAAGGTAAATTTATTTAATAACTGTACAAAACTGGGCACACACACACTCGTTTGATTACTTCTTTATGCCTAATCATTTATAATATGTTCAATAATTTGTTCACAGTCCAGTCCCTTTGTGTTGATCTTTTCTGTAATCATGCAGAATTATGTGTAGTGGAAATAGTATTATAATGTGTATATTGCTTTTTTTTTTTTTCGTATTGCAACATGGTGCTTGAATATCTATTATTTTCTTTAAGACATGCCCATGACGAGTTTCAGCTGGTGGCCAATTCTTGGCGTTATTCTCAGCTGAACACAAACAAACTGTTTTTTGGAATGGTTGATTTTGATGAAGGGCCTGATGTGTTCACATCAGTAAGTAAATGTATTTAAAAGTTATAAACCTTTGTTCTTTATTTTCTTCTGTGAAATTGTGCAAGACACTCTGGAATTGTATTTTTTACAGTAAAGTATTGAATATAAAAAGTAACAGTTTATAAAATTGTAGTTAAATCCCTACCCAAAAATAAATTTAGCTACTTTTTTTTTTTTTTGAGTTTATGTCTGTCACCTTGTGCTACTTAATAGGGCATTTTTCGGATGTAATAATACGACTCTTTATATGCCAAGAGGACAGTTTTTCATAGTTATGTTCATTATTATTGGAAGGACCAGAAAGTAATGTTGTTTTTGGAAAAGAAGAGAAACACTGTAACAAAAGAAATTTATTTCTTAATTAATTATATAATTGCCATCATTAGCAATCACACTTGTCCATCGTGAAATCAAACTTTCAATGCCATCTTTACAAAAAGACATTGGCTGTGATGCAAAGATGTCCAAGAGCCCTGTTTTGACATCATCAATATTGTGGAATCTTTTCCCATTAAGAAAGTGCTGCAGAAATCTGAACAAATGGTAATCAGATGGTGCAATGTCAGGGGAATAAGGGGGATGGGGCAGAACTTCCCAGCCAAAATATCTGATCGTCTGCTGGGTCCGTCTTGCCGTGTGAGGTCTCGCGTTGTCATGCTGGAGGATGATGCCTTTTCTGTTGACCAGTGCTGGATGTTTTACAGTAAGAGCTTGCTTCAAACGATCCAGTTGTTGACAATAAAGGTCTGCCATTATGGTCTGCCATTATGGTCTGTCTGGGTTCCAAGAGCTCAAAGTGAGCTATGCCAGCAGTAGTCCACCAAGCACAAAACAAAAGCTTTTTGGGGTATAGGCCTGGTTTTGGCATCAGAACTGGTATATGACCTGGAGAAAGCCACTGGTTTTTGCATTTGTTTTTCACACAGTGAACCCACTTTTCATCTCCAGTGACAATTTGATGAAGACATGGATCCTTTTCCTGTTTGCTGAGCAAAGAGTTGCAGGTGGTGGAATGCTGGGCTTTGTTGTCAGGTGAAAGTTGGTGTGAGACCCAAACTCCTTGCCTGTAGACCTTCCTGATCTGTTGCAGGTGCTCTTGAACAGACCATGATGCATGAAGATGTTGGGATTAATTAATTAATGGTTTGATGGGGATCTGCCTCAACAGCTGTATGCAGCAGGTCATTGTCCAGCTCCATGGGCCCTTCCTGCACGAGGGGCATCAGAGAGGTCAAAATTGCCCAAATGGAATTGGGTGAACCAACGCTGGTATTTGCCGACATTTAGCGCATTCGGATAAACAGCGCAAATGTTATTGGTGGCCACAGTTGCATTGTTCCCCTTGTAAAATTCATACAGCGTACAATGACGAACATGGCTCTCCTCGGGTTTTATGTCACTCATTTTGTTCTGCAAATCTGGAAGACAAAAACACCTACATAAGTTAAAGGTCAATAGTTCATTCACTTGTACACACACTTTACATTGAATGTACATAAACACCTCACAACTGCTCTCCAAATTTAGCCCCCCCCCAAAAAAAACATTATTTTCTGGTCCCCCCAATATTTTTGCAGGCCCTAGAAGTTTACTATGTGAACCAAGAAAAGAAAAATGGGAAAACTGGAGCTCAGAGCTGTGATAAATTATCTTTATAGAAAAGGGTTGGTGTGCCAAAGGACATCCACGAAGATATAGTGGCAACACTTGAGGAGGATGTTCCCTTTAAATGGTACTGTAGAGAAGTTGGCAACAGAATTTAAGTGTGGAAGATGACACTCAGTCAGTCAGGCGGACCCACTGAGGTGATCATTTCAGAAAATGTATGCAAGATAGATGGTTAATGCTTTGGCAGATTGGTAAGATATTGCACACATCAAAAACAACAGTTGAACACAGTTTGACGAAACATCTGGCAATGACAAAGGTTGCTATCCTTTGGCTCTCAAAACTCCTGACAAATGAGCAGAAGCTGATCAGACAAAACATGTCACAAGACAACCTTGCACTGTTTGAAGCTAGTTCAGAAGAATTTCTGCAAATATTTGTAACACTAGATGTAATGTGGGGACACCACTACTATTCCAGAGTCAAAACAACAGGAGCATGATGGCCCACCTACTCCAAGGAAGGCAAAGTCTGCCGCTTCTGCTTCAACAGTTTTCTGGGATGTGGAGGGGGTAGTGATAGAGTATTTGCAAAGGGCCAAACCAGTGTCATCTTCTACACTTGAATTCTGTTGCCATCACCAGAGCTTACTGTGATAGCCTACTAAGGAAACTTCAACAGCATTTGAAAGATAAATGCTGAGGAAAGCTAACCAAAGGGGTGTTGTTTTTATCAGAATAACAATCCAAGACTTAAATCAACATTTGCTATGGCTGCCTATCCATGAATGCGGGTTTGAAATCCTACTAGAGATGGGTCGGAAATCACATCATTGTTATTTTGCCACTGTTACTAAAAAATCACTGTCACCATTACGACCATGACAAAAAAATTAGGTATCCAAATTCACTGGTATGAATGCCATTGTTAGCTATGTTGAAGCAATGCTTGGGGTCCAAAGTCACTGGTACATCATAGTTCCGGTTACCATGTCACCATATCTAAACAATTTGTCTTCTTTCTGTTGAAACATCCAAAGAGCACCAGTGATGTGAGCTTTCTTTCAGTATCCCCTTTTTTCCATGCTTAAGATAGTTTTTGTTTTGGCTTTTGCATTGTGTTTGCTTGTAAACAAAGAATTAAAAATGAGCCGAGTGTAACAGTAATTTTTCCACTGTTACAAGTAAGATGGCGACTTGCAGTTCCAGCTTCTTTACATGCTCTGTCACTGCTGTTGTAAGCAGTAATTTTGCTTTTGTTTAAAGTCACTGTTACTTCCATGGAACTGCCACCATTGGCACTGTTAAGCCCGCCTCTAACTTCTACCATACCTTCACTACTCGCCTGATCCTGTCTCCTTGTGTTATCATTATTTTTCAAATCTCAACCATAGAGGAAATAAAAGGAGATGATGAAGGTGTTTTTGATGCTGCCGTAGCCCATTTTGGCAGTCTTGACAAATCATTTTATTTGGAGGGCACAAGAACCTTGAAGCACCACTGGAGAAATTGTGTGGATCTTCAAGGTGACTATGTAAAAAACAAAATAAGCCTAACATATTTTTCCATGACCATTCCTTTGTGGTTGGGCTGAGAACCTTCATGCCATCCCTCATACCTCAGCTAAGTAGATTAGTTAGCAGGTGTAAAAACAGTTTCTTTCATTATTTGAACTTTTAGAAAAAAAATCGTTATTTTCACTATTACTGTATTTCTTCAATGTGGCATTGTCATCCTGTTGGTACGTACTCTGTCAGATACTGTTATAGTCATCCATGATTTGAAAATCTTACAATGTGATATTATGGTACATGCACAGTCACTGCTTCCTCATATTTGTGCCTGAAGCATTGAGCATACCTGCCAAGATTTACAAGATTTATGGTTTACCCGTAAAATTAACAGAAGTTCTGCTTGTTTTATGGTTATTTTATGGATAACAAACTTTTCAGAACCTTCCCTTTTTTTTTCAAATTCATTTTTTTACTTGGTTAGTGCAATTTATAGGAGAGAATAAGTGTTCTGAAAGACCACCGCACCTGTATATTCTGACTTACTTGATCACATTTTCACCCACTTTTACACCCCCAATCCTCTCTGCTCGCAGCATAGCTGTAAAGATTGATAAAAACGCTATAGGATTAGGATTGGCAATAACTGCTTAAAGACAGCGGGGGAGGGGTGGAGATAAAAATGTCAGCCTCACAGAAGACTTAAAAAGTTTCCTTATTTAAAGGCAAACTAGCATGTTGGTACAAATATTTAAGGTCAAAACACTTCAGTTAAGTTAAAGTAAAAAGTTACTGCAATATATATTGCAATGATTTTGCAGTTACAAAATAAATTTTTGTTTGTATACATCGAATACTGTCTCCATCACAAAGCGGCTTTCGCCGTCATCGTTCAGCTCCTGACCATCCCCTGCTCCTTGAGACGTCTGTTCGTGAGGCGTTCGTACGTAGGCAGCACCTGGTGTCTGTATTTTTTGACATCGAAAAAGCTTACGATAGAGCGTGGCGTCACGGTATCCTCCGTGACCTCCACGAAAATGGTTTGCGTGGAAACCTCCCAACTTTCATTGCCAGCTTCCTTTGTAACCGCGTGTTCCAGGTGCGCCTGGGTACGACGCTCTCTGCCTTTTCCGATCAAGAACAAGGTGTCCCTTAAGGCAGCATTCTTTCGGTGACTGTTCATCCTCCGCATAAACTGTCTGCTCAAAAATCTTCCTCCAGCGGTTTCGGCTACCATTTATGTCGACGACCTTCACATCTTCTGTTCATCATCCAGCATGCATTTCGTTGAAAGGCAGCTGCAGTCTGCAATTACCCAGATTGTTAAAGCGGCTAACAATAATGGGTTTGTTCTTTCTCCCGACAAGACAGCCTGTGTCCATTTCTGCCGGAGGCTTGGCCTCCATCCTGATCCAGAGCTCTGTTTGGGCCGTGCAGCCATTCCAGTTTTGCCGGAAACCAAGTTTCTTGGTTTGACCGTTGACTGTGTTCTCACCTTTCGTTCGCACCTTTCGCTCGCACGTTCGACGGCTAAGGACTTCCTGTCTGAGAGCCTTGTCAATCCTTAAGATCCTTGCCTCAGTCTCCTGGGGTGCAGACAGGACTTCCTTGTTCCGTATTTACTATTCTCTCATTTGGTCTAAGCTGGATTATGGCTGTATGGTGTATGGCTCTGCGCGTCCTTCCACTCTTTGGCCGTTGGATACCATCCACCATCAAGCGCTGCGTCTTTGTACGGGAGCATTTCGCACGTCGCCCATTCCCAGCCTTTATGCCGACGCGAACGAACCGTCGCTTCATTTACGCCGTCTGCAGCTGTCTCTTCAATTTTACCTGAAACTTAAATCTCTCTCAGACCATCCTTTATACGATGCAGTTTTTCATCCCCAGCATGCTCGTTTGTTTGAGACCCGTCCCTCGTGCATTCGAACCTTCGGTCTTCGTATGGCGGCTGTAGCTCATGATGCAGGGCTCGACTTGTCACTCGTTGGAGAGACCAGGGGCTTTGAGGACCCCCATGGCACCCTCTTGGTGTCATGGTTGATACCAGCTTTACATCTTTTGATAAGTCCTCAACCCCTCCGTCAGTGTACCAGCAGCTCTTCGCTGAACACCGTTACGTCCATGCAGACTTTTTTCCTGTCTTCACCGTTGGATCTAAGGCGGCTGGTGTTGTTGGATGTGCCGCCGTCTGCATTGACGAAGTTTCTGTTGCCCGCATTCCTGCCGAGGCCACTGTGTTTTCGGCGGAGATGCATGCTGTGTATCTTGCACTTGTTCACGTGCAGTCGAGCTGCTATTGTGTACACCGATTCGTTGAGTGTTGTGCAATCATTGCCATGCCGCCCGGTGGCGCAGTGGTCTAAGCGATGGCCTCTGATCATTCGTCCGAACGGGGTCCGGGTTCGAATCCCGGTGAGGCATGGATGTTGTGTTTGTCTTACGGCACTGGCTCTCTCTCCCTTCCCTGGAACCAGTGACCCTAAATTAGGGACGGACGACTGCTTATAGCCCATTGAGTTGCTCACGGTGGTCGTTAAACCTCCAATAAAAAAAAAAAAAAAAAAATTGTCATCTTTGGATTTCACTGGCCACCCACTTCTTTTTACCGTACGGAGACTTCTTCGTTCTTTGCTCGAGGCTGATGTCCAGATTCGGTTCTGCTGGATTCCTGGACATGTTGGGATCCCAGGGATCGAGTCTGCCGATGCTACTGCTAGATCTGCCTCCTCTTTGGTCGTCACACCCTTGCCACTGTTTTACCGTGATTTTCGCTTTCTTGTTCACGATCATATCAGGCGAACGTGGCAGGGTCTATGGGACCAACAAATGGGGAATAAACTGCACCGTATAAAACCTTTCCTTGGAGTTTGGAAATCATCGTGTCGCCGGAACCGTTGGGAAGAAGTTGTTCTTGCGCGTCTCCGCATTGGGCATTGTCGCTTCACGCATAGCTATTTGCTGTGTGGCAACACTGCCCCAATGTGTGAGGCGTGCGACTGTTTACTCACCATCTCTCATGTTTTATGTAGTTGTGTTCGTTTTCGTAATCATCGGTTTCACTATTTTCAGTTTCAGCTACTGGATGACGGCGCAGCTACACTGCAAAAGCTTTTGGGCGACCACTGCGACACTTTCGCAGTTTTTTCGTTCTTAAAGCAGATTGACTTTTTAAAACTTATTTAAAAAAAAGTTATAATAATTATAACAGTGAATTAATAAATGTATATATAAACCTAATTAACTAACTAGTCTTCACAGCTTTCATCATTCTCTTTTGTAACTTTTACCAAGCCTGTCTGCTCTTAATCATTTCACCCCGCTTTTAAAAATCTTTAACTGATAGTTCTGTGTCTGGCGCTCTTTGGCCAAACCTGGCTCTTGCGCCACTAAAACACTAAAATCAATTAACTAACTAATTAACACAGCCTGATGATAGTGTACTAATAAGATAATTATGTCTTATGTATTTATTGCATTTTAATCGTGAGAAACTGTGTCAAATATCTTAATTATAGCATATGAAATCGATTAAAATTTACAAATGACTTGTATAATAAATAAGCTTTAATCAATAAGTTTGTGATATATTTAATCAGTACATTTGATACATAAGTCAATCAAACACATTGATAAAATGTTCAATGAAAATTTAAGATTTCAAATCTTGAAATTTGGCAGATCTACATCATGTTGAATCATGAATGTAAGTAAGGGATTATTCACACTGTAGAAATTACTGCATCTCTCTCTCTCACACACATACACACTGTAGCCAGTTCTACTTGCTTCTTTCTGACATTTGTTATAGAGTACTGTATCTAAATGAATAATAAAGGTGGTTATATCCGTTCTTACTGTATGATTCCAATATAATTTGTGCTAGCTGTTATCTAGTGCTTTGGGTTGATATTTGTGGTATGGTACTTCTGACATTGATGTTCTATATCCCAAGCCAGCTGGTAATGTACCAATTTAACAAAGTTATTGAGTTATTGTGTATATAATCTTCAGTGGCTGGCATGGTCCATCCACTGCAGACCTGATTGATAGTCTCATTGATTGTTGTATGCATATTATGAAGGCTCATGAAATGAGGAATGTTCAGTTTTTTTTTTCTTTTATAGTAGTGTGGTGTAATTGTATGACCATGCTTGAGTGCTACGTGGTGTGTTTTGTCATTTTTATCCTCAGCATTCTGTTAATTTCTTCAAGGTCAATGTTTGCCCAGCTAAGGAAAAGTATAACACAGAGACTACATGGCTGATGATGGCTGTAACTTTTTCGTTGTGTTCAGATAAGTTTTCAGGATCATTTGGATTCATTGATGGAAGATATTTTTTAACTTTGTATGACATGTTTTCAAAAATGTCTGGTACTCATATCCAGTTTCAACATTCAGATCTTCTGTCTGTTGTTCTTTCTGAAACTTTTCTGATTTAACAAGAACTCTCTCCTGATGAAACATGAAATAAACATCAGTTTGTTCAAGTAAAAGTTCACTGGGTAGAAGTTCTAAAATGTGGTTTTAATATGCAGAAGCGTATTCAGTAATTTTTTGGAGTTGCCATGTGACTTTTCACCACATAAAGTGAATGTGACGATGATGGGCAAAACACGTAACAATATTAACAAATAAAGGTAACTTGATCACGCTAGTTACGTTAAATGAAAAACTTTTACTAGAAAGTTCGTAAGTTGGGAGCTTTCGACCTTATCTTAGGTCTTCATCACGCCAATGGAGAACTAAGATTGTTGCCAGATTCTACATTTGAATTTTTTCTCTATTTTTGTTGCCAAAACTTAGAATTGATCTCCAGATCATTGGAATGTAGGGAGGAGATTCGAATCGCAAGTCATTGAGTTGAAAATAATTTCCAGGCTTTCATGGTAACGGAGGGCAAAATGTTTGTCAAAAGAAGTCCCAGCGGGGAACTGCAGATGTATCTTCCATTGTCAAAATAGACAGCGTGGACTGCCGATGCATGGAAGTATGTAATAGGGTCGGATGAATCCACATTCACACTATTCTCCGTCGCAGGACATGTTTACTTGGAAAGAACACCGCAAGAAACTTGCAACCCATACTGTCTGTACCCAACAGTGCAGCATAGTGGTGGTTCTGTCATACTCTGGGCAGTCATATCATGGTTTTCAGCAGGTCTGCTGATCACCTTGAAAGGACGGATGACTGGCAGGGTGTATGAAACTTTGGCTGACCAGGACCATCCAATGGCTCAGGCATTATTTCCTGCAGGGGATGCCATCTATCAAGATGATAATACCCCAATTCACAGAGTTCAGAATGTCCAGTCATGGTTTGATAAACATGGACGAACTTTCACAGCTACCTTGGACTCCCTAATCACTAGACTTAAACATCATCGAGCCACTGTGGTCTGTATTGGAAAATGGAGTAAGATCCCGTTTTCCACCTCCTGCATCTTTCAAGGACCTGGAGCAGTCTGCATGAAGAATGGTGTGACATCTCACTAACCATCATCCAGGATCTGTATGCATCCATGCCAAGGAGGAATTAGGTGGTTTTGAATGCCAAAGGTGGTCCCACACCCTACTAGGTATGTAAAACCTTCTTTTCTTAGGTGTTCACATTATTCTGTCCAACCACTGTTAACTGTCACCTAATGGTCTACTGGAATTAGATTTCTTGAAGCATGTAATTGGCATGATTTTGATGATCAAGTCATCTCAAATATTCTTGAAACCACTACCAATTTTTGTCATATGTTCATTCTTTGCCTCCTTTTGTATGTCACCAGACTGCATTTGATGAGCATCCTTGATCTGTTTTGCTCTATTACCAATGATTTCAAAGCATCGTCATAGCATTCTTTTGCTGTTTAGATCACATCATATAAGCAAGATGTAAATTTTAAATGTCTGAGCTATGCAAAGCATTGTAAGATTATGATATTGCTTGAGAAAAATAGATTCTGAATTAGTTGCACTCTATATTTTCATCCATATTGAATGAATGTGATTCCTTATTTTGATTTTAATGCCCAAATTTCTGCTAACATTTTGTACTTACTTTTTGTTATTGTTCTTTAATGTCCAACTTTCTGATGTTTAGTTATATACATACACTTAGTTATCTTTGCATTAGGAGCACCTACCTAATAACCCATTGGTCCACCATTCTGAATAATCAAGACTTGCAGACACCTAGGAACAGAAAGCATGGAACATCCTCCATGCATAACTGAACTCACGTGAACAGACGTTGCAGCAGCTCTGTCAGTTCACGCTCATTCCATGGGGGAGGATCAGCAATTCTCATACTTCATTCTAGCATGTCCCACAATTGTTCATTGGATTACAGTCAGGGAAGTTTGGGGGACTAAAGTAATTTGGCAAATTTGTTGTTGTATTTCTCCAACCACCCAGTTAGGTATATCAGCCCGACGACGCAGTGTGTTGGTCCCTGTTGAAAAATGGAAGTGTGGTCTGGGTAAACTTTCTGCCAATATGGGTAGAGATGGTTGGCTAACAGGTCCCTGTAGCATCCACCATTCAGTGTTTGTGGGATGATAACCAATGGACGTAG
Organism: Macrothele yani; assembly: GCA_039090855.1. Taxonomy (NCBI): domain Eukaryota; kingdom Metazoa; phylum Arthropoda; class Arachnida; order Araneae; family Macrothelidae; genus Macrothele; species Macrothele yani. The sequence continues at coordinate 133,051,045 of CM076995.1, read as the reverse complement.
GGCTTGCCAGGAAAAATCTTCCCACACCAGAACACCACCTCCACTAGCCTGTTGAATCCCAACTATGCAACCAGGGAATAGAGCTTCATGCTGTTTACTACCATATGTGAATCCAGTCATCACGCGTGGTGCCGCAGTAAACAGGACTCATCACTCCAGATGACCTTCTTCCATTTGTTGAAGGTCCATTGCCGATGCTCCTTGGGCCATGCAAGGCATTTTTTTTGTAAAGACTGAGCGTTATCACGAGCACCCTTCTTAGTATGGTGCATAGTGCTTGTGGAAATAGGTTGAACTGTTGTTATTGGTGGGTGAGCCTGGGTGATTGTTGCACGTCACTGCTGAGATGCAAGTTGCGACGTCCGACGCTTACCTCTCGGATCAACCTCATTTGGTTAAATGAGCGTGAGCCCTTCCACTGGATGTCTGTGTATGGTTAATCCAGCCCTGGTACACCCTTGATACTGGAGCAGCCAACAAGTGCTGCTGTTACTGAAATCTGGCAACTGCATTCCAGGCCCCAACTATCTAGCTGAGGCCAAATTTGCTTACATTGCCACATCTCCCTATTATAGGCAAACATTTACTGATTGCATACAGAGGATAGGTGTACACAATTTACAGTAGCCACATGTAATGTTGCTATCATGTGGTTCTTTATCGCTCCAAATCTGTAAAATGGGGTGGGGGTGTTCCTAATGGAAAGCTAACTCAGTGTATATTTATTTGGTCCATGAATAAATGAGGCAAAGATGGCCCATTATATGAAGGAACAGAGATATATTTCATATTAGTCTCATGTAAAATTAATTTCATCGGTGAAGATACACCAAATGCTCTGTTTAGAGAATGTATGACATTATATGAAGGCTCATGTCAGTTAGGAATTGTTTTTAAATCCTAAGGATTGCTTCATGTGCAATTTGATTTCTGTAAATCCAGTTTCTTCTTCACATTGCGTTATTGAATTTGCAGAAGTGATCAGAGTAGTTGTGTATATCTTTAAGTATTGTGCTCTTGATTTATGTCCTTTGATGTCAACTTCTTTTCCCTGATTTAACATTGTTTAATTAATTTCAAGTTAGGTATGAATTCAGCTCCTGTCTTCATCCATTTTCCTGAGAAAGGAAAACCAAAAAAGGGAGATCAGATGGATATACAAAGGTATGTATGTAAGTGTACTTAATGGAAATACAATAGAGGGTAATTCAAAATGATTCATCCAATTTCAAATGACTGTATTTTATGTATTTCTAAAATATTTAGTGATTAAATGTACATATGATAAAGAAAAAACTGTCCAAATTTTGTTTTTATACCTTATAAATGCGCTATGCGACTTCCATTGGACACGCAAACTATGTCGGTGATAATCAAATTCCTGCCATATCTGATCAAGCATGTCTGTTGTCAAGACTGCAGATCACTATGAATGCGAACTTTGAGATCATCTAGTGTTGTGGGTAATGGTGGCACATACACATTGTCCTTAACATACCCTCATAAGAAAAAGTCTCGAGGGATCAGGTCTGGAGACCTGGTGGGCCGCTTATAGAGTGCCTTGCCATCATGTCCACAGTGACCAATCCAGGACACAAAACACTTTCTGTTTTGTAGTTGCCATTTTCCCCAATGACAGTCTTTCACCCAGGTGCAGATACGAGTTACATTGCACAATCTAGCAGTTACATTCGTAAACTTGGTGTGTTTTTCTTCATTTTAATGTGTGGTACGCTATTATTACCTTGATTTTTACAGAACTATGATATAATGAAATCGGATGAATCGTTTTGAATTACCCTGTATTTGTTAGTGCAGTTGTTGAAATATCTTCAACTTGATGTATGAACTGATATTGTGCAAATAAATGCTTAGTAGGTTCCAAAAGTTCCCGAAATTGTCCCCAGCTGTGAAAATGAAGAATTGCATGGGGGATTGTTTTTGGTTTCTGAGGTTGACAGCACACACAATGTTGTCCTATGGTAAGTGCCACCATCCCATATCCTGTTTGTGTGGAACATCAGTAGTTTCTTTGTTTACTGTGCACTTATTAACATTGCAGTTAAAAATGTTTACAACTCAGCAGATTGTGTGTTTTGCTTTTAAAATCACCATTGGAGACATTAGTCATGCTTTAGGAAGCATACAGTGAAATGGCAATGAAGAAATCATAGGTGTACACGTGGCATAAGTGTCTCCTTGACAGACGTGTGATTGTCAGTGATGATCCACGTACCTCTTGAACTGCTGAAAAGATTGAAGGCATATGCAGCATTGTCCTGTGTGACCGAAGAAGGAATATCAGATTGAAATGTTCACAGCATTCCCCACAGTGATTTGGACATGCATTACATTTGTAACTTGGTTTCAAAAATGCTGACTGCAAAGCATCAAGAGACATGAATAGCCCTTGTCAGAGACCTAATCACTGACCAGCTGACCAAGATGACAATTTTTGAAGCAACGTAGTTATAGGAGACGAGACAGTGCAATTTTTGTACAATATAGTCCACAAGAGAAACATCAATCCTGTAAATAGAAATCAACATCATCACCTTGAAATTCGAAACCCTGTTTGGACAAGGGTAAAGGAAAAGTAATGCTGGAAGTTTTCTTTTCCTCTCAGAGCTTTGACTACTGTGAATTTATTCCAGAAGAGAGGACTGTGAGAATGAAGAAATGTACATTGATATCCTCTGTCATCTCGGGGATGCAATCCAAATGAAATGTCCAGAAACATGGACCACAAACAGTTGGTTTCATTTTCATGACAATGCACCTGCACATCAATCCCTAATGGTCAAACAGTACCTTGTACAGTACAATGTAACGTCATTGGAGCATCCTGCATATTCTCCAGATTGATTTTTACCTGTTTGTGTGGTTGAAATCTGTCCTAAAAGGATAACTCTCGAGTACTGAGGACACCACTGAAAACATGACAAAGTTATTGAAAGAGGTTTTAAAGAATGAATTCCAGGAATGCTTCAAACAGCTTTATAGACTTTAGCAAAAATGTGTAGGTGCCCAAGGAAACTGTTTTTAAGGAATTGTGGTGTAAATAATGGTAGTGTTATTGCACTCTGTATAAAAAAGAATTTGCTGGTACTTTTTGGACCTACCTTGTATTTGTAATTTTATAGAATGGTGAAAATGCTTGTGGGTGGAAAGAGTGAAAAATTACTGAAGCATAAAGTCCCCACATCAGTCATGTAATACAGGTGTGGCCAATTTTAAAATTACTGTGGCATTGTGGATTACCTTCTCATGTTAAAATTGTCAGATTGGACTACAAAAATTTTCACTGATACTTGTTAACAAGGTCAAATAATGGAAACAGCAATATGGTTTGATTTCCAGGTGATTTTGGTTTCAATTTCTTCTGTTAAACGATGCAAAGTCTTCTTCATAAAAATCAGAAAGAATATGGTTTCATTTGAAGTCATGAACATTGTGTTCACCATAAAACGTTTGCTATCTGTGTTTAGTGGATTTCTGTTATTCAAGGTACCTTATAGAACTACTAGAATGTGTGGAATCTGCATGAATAAACAAGTGATATGATCTGCATGCATTATTATAATAACTGGATGTTCCATATAATTTTAACAGGGTACCCAGTTGTGTGTGTGTGTGTGTGTGTGTGTGTGTGTGTGTGTGTGTGTGTGTGTGTGTGTGTGTGTTAGTTATCATATTCTTTCAAAATATTTCAGGCAGAAGAGATTTTTGTTATTCCAAGGACATCACAGAACCTGTAAAATGTGCTATCTCTGCACAAGTAAAATGTGTGACATGTATTTATGGTGGTAGAGCAATGAAATACTTTTGTACATCATATCAGGTTTTTCTGTGAATGCTAACTTGGAATTCAGATATATAGTATCACTGCCATGGAACATTATCTCTTTTTGCAATTTTAAGTCTGTCCTTTAACCAGGATCAGGAATCATGATGGTTGGTTGGAAGAAAACCAGCCAATCAGCTTAATTCTCAGAAGATATATTACATTTATTGGTGTCCATACTGATAAACTATTAACTCCATAGCAATGCCATCCATTTTTGTGAACTGTACCTTCTTTCTGCAAATTGTATGAATTGCACATATAGCCACCATCATTTCAAAATCCATTTTCTTGTTGCTGCCAGCCAATATAAACATTGAGCTTCCTTGGCATTTACTTATTATTAAAAGTGATAAAATTTCAATATTCTAAAATAACTTCTCCTGAAAGTTAAAAAGAAATTGACAATCTAAATTTTTTTTTCAAATTTCATTATAAAATGTATATAAAGTTAATTTTACCACAAATATACATGTATGCCACCTAAAAATGCTATAAAATCCTTATTCAATATTATGTAAAACTAATGCTTTAAATTCACCAGTTCTCTTTTGCCAATGTTAAAAAAAAAAAAAACTGCATGTAAATTAAAACTATTTACAAAATTAAATTTGAAAATTAAAGTTAAATATTTACATTTAAATAACACATTCTCACAGCAAAAATGTTGTTATAGATCATAATGTTCTTATTGTGAAAATGTATTATTTAAGTTTAAATATTTAATTTAAATTTTTAAATTTTAATATTGTAAATAGTATACACAGTTTTAATTTACTACACTCTTTGCACTTCCTTTCAAAAAAAAAAAAAGAACATGCATATAGTATCACTTGGTCCATATGTTTGACAGTGGACACCATATCTCTGCAGCTATTAGTCTAATTTAAAAAAAAAATTGAATTAGAAAGCTTGAAATGTGGGAATGATGATCCTTGCTTTTCATTTTTTTATGGTGCATAACTTTGCTGCTATTGAATTCAAAAGATATTTTACTCTCCATATAATTGCTTTTAAATATCTGATTGAAAAAATTATTTCTTCTATTCAATACCACTATAACAAAGACTGTTTTGGGTGCAGTTTCTCTTTCAAGTTGCATAGTTTTTCCACTAGGGGATGTAAAGTTAAATAGTGATTTCCTCTATCTCTGCTTCTAAAAGTCCGATTTGAAAATTTTCCTTTTGCATCGGATAGAACTCCTGGTGGGAAAGGTTCTACATATAATATCTGATTTTTGGTCAAGAACAATTTTTCTACTAGGTGGTATAAGTGTATATTTGTATTTCTGATGAATTAGCAGCAGTATCTGTGCTTCTGAAAACTTGATTTAAAAAATTATTTTATAGTTAGAGACTGCTCACCATGGAAAACCATTTCAGAACACCTTCTTCTTAATATAATGCATAGTTTCTCCACCAGGAGCATAGATGTATATCTTATTTTTGTTGATATCTTGGCTTCTAAGAGTCTGATTTGAATTTTTTTTTCCTTTTGTTGGAGAGTGTTTCTCATGCAAAATGTTTTGCATATAATTTCAAAATTTTCCTTACTCATCATTCTTAACTTATCACTCTTACTGGTGCAAAATGTTTTGCATATAATTTTAAAATTTTATCAAATTTTTTTTTAAATTTTCTTGATTTCTGAGTTTGTCATGAATTACGCGCTCGGCTCATACGTGTGGCGCTAGTAGCACCCTCGGAACATGCAAAGCAGGTTTGCTGTAAATACGCGCTCTAACGTTCGTGAGCGTTAGTTATCGTTGATATTCGACGTAGTGTGTTGATGTTAGTCAAGAATGCCTTTAAGAAGACGAAGAAGCCATTATCAACAGCTCATGGAGTTGGAACGAGGTCGTGTAATAGGGTTACGAGAAGGTGGATTTTCTTTTCGCAATATTGCAGAACAACTTGGCAGGAATGTAGCCACTGTGCATGATTGTTGGCAGCGGTAGTCAAGGGAAGGTACTGCCTCACGAAGACCGGGTTCCGGCCGGCCACGTGACACTACTGAGAGGGAAGACCGCCGTGTACGGCGTATGGCCGTGGCATATCGTACTGCGTCTGCGGCAGCAATTCGAGCTGCAGTTGCCACCACAGTGACACAACGAACTGTTACAAATCGGTTACTTGAAGGACAGCTCCGAGCCAGACGCCCTGTAGCGTGCATTCCACTTACTCCAAACCACTGCCGTTTGCGACGTCAGTGGTGTCAAGCTAGAGCTCATTGGAGGACGGAGTGGAGATCTGTTGTGTTTTCTGATGAAAGCCGGTTCTGCATGGGTGCCAGTGATGGTCGTGTGTTGGTTAGGAGGAGGCCAGGTGAGCACCTGCAACCAACCTGACTGCGGCCGAGACACACTGGACCTACACCTGGAGTTATGGTCTGGGGAGCAATTTCCTATGACAGCAGGAGCACTCTCGTGGTTATCCCACGCACCCTGACGGCACATTTGTATGTTGGTCTGGTGATTAAACCTGTTGTGCTGCCATTCATGAACAGCATTCCAGGGGGTGTTTTCCAACAGGATAACGCTCGCCCGCATACCGCTGTTGTAACCCAACTTGCTCTACAGAGTGTCGACATGTTGCCGTGGCCTGCTAGATCACCAGATCTTTCACCAATCGAGCACGTATGGGACATCATTGGACGACAACTCCAGCGTCACCCCCAACCAGCATTAACCGTCCCTGTATTGACTGACCAAGTGCAACAGGCATGGAACTCCATCCCACAAACTGACATCCAGCACCTGTACGACACAATGCATGAACGTTTGCGTGCTTGCATTAAAATGTACCAGCATTTCACATTTAAAATGGCTCTTCTCGCGCTAACAATAAGCTGTGATCTTGAAACCTTAATCGATTAAATATGTTACCTATACAAATGTATTGCCGCCATTTCATTCCTGTACAACTATTTTTTCATGGTGTTGGGATTTTTTTCCATCAGTGTATAAAAACAAGCTGATCCATGTGCGATATGTCTGGTGTTGAATCTATTACAATCGAAAAATATGTGGTATCTTTCACTTCTTCAGCAATTTGATGTCTCAATTTGTCTCCCATTAAGTGAATAAACTCACCACAGGTATGTTGCAACAACTAATTAGTTTTTCCTTGCCCACTGTTTCCGTGCATTTGTAAATGGTGCCTTAGAAATCATCAAATTCACTCAGATATTCTAAGCAAGTTAAGAAGTTTCCCTTCTTTTTATACTGAATATTATTACTGCTTTCCTTAAATGTAATCCTAATTTACTCAATAATTTTACTGTTACAATGATCCTTTTCAAAACTTCTTACCAATAGTTTCGTTCTGCACATATTTGCTTAGCCGATTTTGTGTCGCTGCAGTTGTGCAATGCTCTGTGCCTCTTGGACGGACAAAAAAAATATGGAAATACTAGGAGTAAAAACAGGGTGCTCTGATAGGAAAGATTCAAAGTAAAAGTTGCAAAAAAGTTAGTTTTAGGAGTGTGTGGTTTCCCATTCATAGTGGAAGTTGTAAACTACCTAATTATTGAACATATCTTTTTATATGAACACATGGCTTTGATATGTTCCTTTAACATTTTAGAAATGTTTCACCAGTCAGTACATCCCATTTTCATTTTATTACATACTATAGCTTTCGTGAAAAGTTTGCAAACAAAGCAATATACTGATTTGCTTGTGTCCGAGGATAATTAACCACTCCCATTTTTCTTTGGTTCCATTACTTTTGATGCATAGAAGTGCTATTCTATTAAAGCTCCTACAATATTCCCGGTCGGGATCTTTATATATGATTTTCAAACATTCAGTATTACTGACATTTTGTATTTTATCAATCTAATAAAACTCAGTCATTGTATTATTCGAACCTATATCATACTGCAATATCATTTGTATGTGCACCCGTACTTGCAGTATTAGATTCAATGCTTAAATTAGTACTTCGATTTCCATTTCCCTTGGATTTGCAGAGGCACTTGAGGCACAAATTGTTTCTACGTTTTTTCTTTGGTAATCCACTTTGTTTTCTTCACTGCCTTCCACATGTAGTTCCTCATGTAATAAGTCTGCCTCCATTGCTGTTGACTCCGCTTATTCCTCTTCCTGATGTGGATGCATAGGTCATCGCAAAAATGACTAAATACAATTTGCTTGGGCTTGATGAGCTTTTACTTCTAATTGTTTACATTTACACTTTGATGTGCCAGATTAAAATTTTCTTTTCATCATTTTGGTTACAAATTATCAGCGTCACCAAGAGAAGACACAACACAGACTACGTATGCAATGAACACACACTGGGATGATGGGATTGGATTGCAGTCTAGTCGATTAAGGGAGGCTTTGACGGCATGGGGAAGGAAGGCAGTTCATGGCATGATGTGATAGCCAGTCAAAATGGCGGATTTTCTCCCATGCTAGCCACCTGTAAGTAATCTTTACTACATATTAAGTGCATTATATTGCTGCATTTCAATATCCTTATACACTATTTACGTGGTATAAAATTAATATAAATGTAGTGAAATAACCAACTTTTGGTCTTTTCATTGCTAATTTTTCTGTTGCACTCGTTAAACTTTAGAAAAAGTGGACATACCTCTCATTTGCAATTTCTATACCTTGATATATTAAGTAATAGCTGAGTCAAAAAGGGCATTTGCACTTACTGTAGTTTGGCGGTTGGTCTTCATTTGGTGCTGCTTCTTTGTCTTTAATATAACATTGCAGTTGACTGACCATTGAAATTTAGCTTGTCATTCGTCCAAACTGTATTATGTTATAAATGGGCTAAAGTTTCAAAAAATGGAAAACATGTACGGTAAATATTGTACGTGGTCACTCGGAGAATAAAGCAAAGGTTCAATTTTTGGTATAAAAGATAGCAGATATATTAATAGCAAAAAGAAAAACTGCGATGTAGGAGTGAAATGAATTCAAAATTGACATCAATGCCGGTGGGAAACAAAAGGCTCACCGTATATATATATCAACGAAAAATAGACAGAGGTGCTAAAACTTCATATCGTCGTTGATAAAATATGAAACATCCACAAAAAAAGGAATGAAAAAACATGTCGATGCTTTTCAAGGTACTTCATACAGATGAACATGTGTTGAAAATGAGCAGGTGGAGTATAAAAGCACAAGAAAATTAAAAATTAATTTTTAATTTTCTTAAAGTACCTGAAGTACCTTGACAAGCATCTTGACATGTTTTTTCATTCTTTTTTGTTGTGGACATTTCATGTTTTATCAACGACGATATGAGGTTTTAGCACCTCTATTTTTCATTGATATATATACATGGTAAGCCTTTTTGTTTCCCACCGGCATTGATGCTAATTTTGAATTCATTTCACTCCTACATCGCCATTTTTCTTTTTGCAATTAATATATCTGCTACCTTTTATACCAAAAATTGAACCTTTGCTTTATTCTCTGAGTGACCTCATACAATATTTACCGTACATGTTTTCCTTTTTTTGAAACCTTAGCCCGTTTATACATAATACAGTTTGGATGAATGACAAGCTAAATTTTAATGGTCAGTCAACTGCAATGTTCAATGTTATATTAAAGACAAAGAAGCAGCACCAAATGAAGACCAACCGCCAAACTACGGTAAGTGCAAATGCCCTTTTTTGACTCGGCTATTACTTAATATATCAAGGTACGGAAATTGCAAATGAGAGGTATGGCCACATTATCTAATGTTTAACGTGCGTAACAAGAAAATTAGTGATGAAAGGACCAAAAGTTGGTTATTTCACTACATTTATATAGTAATCTTTTCTTTGTGAGCTGGGAGCCCACAGCTGACATTCAGAAAAGGGGACTCGTAAGTCACACATTTGAACTTCAGCTTGAGGCCCCCATCTAATGCTTATTGCACCTAATGGGAAATCCGGCCCTGTCACAAAGTAAAGAAAAAGAAAAAAAAAAAAAAATGCTGGAACAAGTTGACATAATTGATTGTATACTTTTTATTAATTTCCAGAAGAGCACTTATTGTTTTATGAGTAGGTTAAATTACGAAGAGAGATGTGGTTATGATAGGGGACACAGTTCAAAATCATTTTCTGATTCTCATGAACTTGGGCTTTATCATGTGGCTTTATCTTAACTCAATTTTTTTCTTGCTAGAAAAAAAAACACAAGATTATTGTGAGTTAAAGTTTTTTAAGTTCATGATGCTCCTATGTAATCCAAAGACAATTGTCTAAAATCTCAAGAGCCCATTCAGTTCCTACACATTTCTTGTTGCTGAGAAAGCTGTTTTTCACTTTGCACGTGAGGTCAAAAATCCTCAAAAGGATGTTGTCATTTTGGCACAAGTTCACATAAGTCATTTTTTAGTTTTTCTCAACATTTTGGTTAATTCTTATGCATGGCAATGAAACTTGCATTGTAAAACTTTGTGCTATGCAAATCAGAAAGTATACTGTAATGCAGTGTGAAATGTATTGCAAAATGCAATGCAGTACCAGTTAAATTGCATATCAGGAAGTGAGACCAATAAATTATTAATTTACTTAGTACAGAGTAATTCAAAAAAGCATTTTATTTTGTGCAGAAATTCTGTTAGCAACTCTAATCCATGTGGAGTGTTCCATACTGATCAGTTGCTTATAGTAGTTACATGTTAAAAGTAGTACCACAATGTTATTTTTGTGAGTCATTTCCAATGCCACAAATACCTTAGAATCAGCAGAATATGTGACTTTTTAGTTTCAGGTCTTGGGTATGTTCACTGTAAGCATTTGTTCATAGATTGCTTTTTATGGACTTCATCATGGATGCAGTAGTAATTACCTTTCAAAGATCCTTGTTGTATTCCTTTAATTTAATAAAATGCTCTAAATTTAGAGGCCCAGGTTGCAGTAAGACGTTCCAAGAATAAGTGTAACAAATCACTAGCAGATTTCTCATAGGACTTTTTGCTTTGATATTTTTTATCAAAAGGGATTATGTACAAGGCATTATTTCATCTTTTTCATCTTTTCTACTCACTAGCCAATTTTGCTAGTGACATAATAGTGTACTAGCAAAACATTTGCATGACTAGCAAGTAAAACAAAATCTCTAAATACATGAAAACATATTTCCTAAAAAAGGTTACACAAAAATTTAAAGATACAAAATATTTTGACTTTTTTTGTTTTTGTTTTTTTTTAAGTTAACAGAATTTTAGACAGGTTTAGTGGCTGTTTTTACTATTGATTTCTTATAAATTCTTGTACCACATGAATACATTTCAGTGACATTCAGATTTCTTTCCATATTGTTCAGTTGTGTCTGGTTTCATGATCATACCACTTCATGACAACTGGATTAAAAATCTCTCTCTATTTTTTTTTTTTTTTTTTTTGTTCTATTTCAGTTGTCATCAGATTATTTAAGTTTCAAAAGACAAATTGTTCCAGTCACCTTGCATCTGTTTAGGCAACTGAAATTAAATGGAAGTATGACACAAACTTCTCCTGACTGAACTTTCTATGTTTTTATGACACACACACACACACACACACTCTCTCTCTCTCTCTCTCTCTCTCTCTCTCTCTCTCTCTCTCTCTCTCTCTCTCTCTCTCTCTCTCTGATCAAAACGTTAGAGATACCTACCTAATAGCATGTTGGTCCTCTTCTATTGTGAATAACAGCCTGTACGCACTGATGCATTGACTCCACCAGATGTTGGATGGTTTCCGGAGGAGCCATGCCTGTTGCAGCATTGTCCAGAACTTTGCCCGAGACACCAATCCATGGATCGCTTGATCCACTCCACAGCACCCCAGAGAACTTCCACAGAGTTTAAATCTGGGGGCCCCTGGAGCCATTCCTGGGTGGTTGCTGCCAGATGTGGTGGTGCATTGTTCTTCTGAAACAGACCATCAGCCACAGTATGCATGAAGGCCATGAAAGTGTGTAGGTGATCAGCCAGCACATGCTGGTAGCATGCAGTGGTTAAGGACCTCTTCAGAGACACGCTAAGGACCTTAATGTGCCCCATGAGAAGGCTCCCCAACCCATCACAGAGCCACCGCCACATTGAAGAGAGCTGACCTGGAATGACGGGGGCCACTCCTGCACCCTCCTGTCAGCTTAGTACAGCTCAAAATGAGATTCATCTGACCACACAGTGGGGCACCTCTCTGCAGAAGTCCAGTTTTGATGTTCCCAGCACCAGGCAAGACGTAATGTCTTATGACGAGCAATCAACAGTGGCACACGAATAAGGTATTGGCTCCTACAGCACAGGGTATGCAGCATGCCACATACTGTTCGCTCACTGACACTGCTTGGCCCTCCAACATTTAACCTGGATGTGATTTAGGCCCCTGTTACCAAGTGGTTGGTCTGTATGAGCTCAGATAGTCTATGTTGACTTCAGTCATCAGTAGCGTGTGGTCGGCCACCTCTTGATCTGTTAAAATGAAGAAGGGGGGGGATTCTATGCTGGCTACTGCTCAATGACTTTTAAGTCATTCCTTCTAGAATGAATGATATTGGAAAAATGGGTGATAGGAATAAAAAGTCAAAAGGAAATTAAGTAACATGTTGTTTGATTATTCTGCTGTTTCAGTAACAGTTATTAACAGATTTTGTCATGCAAATTTTGATGAATGACAATGATTTTTGGTTGGTTTAACTTAAAAAATGAAATTGCCTACTAGCAATATGTGCTACTGAAAATTTTTTTTCATTAACAAATTTATTTTTATACTAGAAGTTTGCCAGTTGCTGAAGTTGATGAAATTGTATCCTGATGATGTATTAAGGATTTTTTCACACCATATATTTATTTCTGCATGCACTAATATATTACTTTTGTTCCCTTGCATAGGATTGGGTTTGCTGCTGAAACTATTGCAAGATGGATAGCTGAAAGAACTGATATTCAGGTGTTATATTATTTTTGCCTTATGCATGTCATGTTATGTGGTAATGAGTATTCTAGTGCAGTTGACTTTTAAGTCACGTTTAAAATATTTTCTGGCATCACAAACAAAGCTATCTTTTTCACTCTATTTTTATTGTAGTCTTAATTATATAACAGTAATCCTCATTAGGAATTCATAGGGGACTGCAGTGGTGTATTTAAAGTTACCAGGACCCTGCACAGAGCATCAGTTTTGGTACACCCTTCACTTAGCTCTGCCATCCTTGAAAAACCGTGTTTTTTTGTTGTCAAGGAACCGCTCCCTCTTGGGGTTTTTTTTTTCCTACTTTCTCATAGTGTTGCATGAGAAAATAAAAATGAAGTAAAATGTGAAGTAATACAAAATAAATGTGAAAATAAAATGATAAAGTACAAAGTTGCAACCTCAAAATTTTTTTCACAGCATGAGTGTCTGTTGCCACAGCTCAAAATCTATTTTAGCTATCAAAGTGAAATTTAATATTTAGGGGTTCTGTGATTTTCTGATGGGGAAGAAAAACCAGAAGTTACAAATGAGAAAGCCTTTGTTAAGAAAGAAAAGTTGGAACTTCTATGAATATGGTCACTGAAGCTCAGTACTAACATTTAACATGTTACATACAGTTAGTTTGTGACACTGCTCTAATTGATGTTTATACAAAAATGTAAAGTGGGATCTGCAGTCACAGCAAGGTTCCACCCCACTGCCAGTCACCCTAAAGAGAGCCCAAAACAGGGGTGAAATCAGTTAGTGTGTACATAAAACCAGCTTTTTCAATGCCACTTTATTCGTATAGTAACAGCCTTGTGATTGCCTCCTAAACAGGGCTGAATGAGGAAAAATAAATTTTAAGAGAAAGATGTGCTGTTATATATATAAGTACTGAATTAAAGCACAAAATGTTCATTGTATTCTAAGCAAATTAGCAGGAAATAACACCCCAATCTCTATGCTCAGTTGCACTGTAGATATTAAGAGACATTACTCCAAAATGATTTTAGTCAGCTTGCATTTAAGCTAAGTAAATTAATACTTGTAGATGAAATACTTTCAGGCAGAAGATGAAATACTTTCAGGCAGAATCATGCTTCCAAAACTCATACAGTGAATTTATCCCTCACTCTATGCCTTTTTCTTTAAAGGAGCGAAACTAAGGGGGGGGGGGGGCAGCATTGCAGAGTTCTGCAGTTTCTGTACTTTCCTGTAAATCTGCCCCTGGGAACCAAACAATGATGAAATATTTGAAGATAAGGTCCTTCAAACCAGTTTCCATTCTTTGCCAGTTGTGACCATGACTTTACTCAGACAAAGTCTGGGCCACTGTTGATTGCTTAAAAATTGCCACAAGTGAATAACCACACAATAAAGTAAACAAAAGTGTGTAGTTTACTTTGTAGCAAAACTGTTTTTATTATGTTACCCTTTCATTTTTGCATTTGAGAATCATAAGAAAATAATCCTTAAGCTATCATGTGCATTGTTTTAACTTTGTGTGATTTTCCGAGATGTGGCTGGCCCTGGTGAGAGCTGATCTAGAAATTGTGGTCATTGCATAAACTTATTGAACATTTTCGTGTCTAGTTTAAAATAAATAAATAAAAATTACCCAATTCACACGAAATTTAGGGGTTAAAAGAGTGGTAGGCAATGCATGTAAATAACAAACAAATTAAGAAGATGGTAGTGTAAAACATGCTAATTTACATATAAAAGTTTTAAGGCAAATATATTTCAGCCATTACTATGGCCTTCATCAGTGCGACTACGATTGGTTTCGTTGCCAGATTGGAAAGGTAAGTTTTGTAACGGTAACTCCGGGTGATGTTATGCAATGAGGGATTTCCAGATGTATGGAACGAAAATGGGGAGCTCAGAGTTGCAATTTTTGGAAAATAAAATTTCCAAACTTTCTCTAAACCTCGGAGCATACTGATTTTGGAAGGGAGCCAACTTTTTTGTATCGGACCAAAGTAGAATAGCAGAATTGTAAGCCATGGCTAGTAGAGACAAGGAAGAGGATCTGATGTGAAATTTGGGGAACCTTCCTATTCTTTGTCTCTACTTACCATGGGTGGCTGACACTTCTGCTATTCCACTTTGGTCTGATACAAAAAAGTTGGCTCCTTTCCAAAATCGGTATGCTCTGAGGTTTAGAGAAAGTTTGGAAATTTTATTTTCCAAAAATTGCAACTCTGAGCTCCCCATTTTCGTTCCATACATCTGGAAATCCCTCATTACGTCACGTCACCCGGAGTTACCATTACAAAACTTAATTTTTCAATCTGGCAACGAAACCAATCGTAGTCGCACTGATGAAGGCCATAGTAATGGCTGAAATGTATTTGCCTTAAAACTTTTATGCGTAACTTAGAGTGTTCTACCATCTTCCTAAATTTAGGAGATCCATTCACATTAGTGATCCATGTAGTTAATTAAAATATCGGCCAGTTTTACATTTTGAAAAACAAGTTTTCATTGTTTTTTCTAACCTAGTCTCAACTGACAAAGGGGACACATCAAGACTGTCAGGCAGTACGGAGAGTGGGATGATTCGCAACGCACTCCCCATAGCAGAAAGTTCCTGGTCAGTCTGCGACAGATATCATTGTGCCACAAAATAATCTGCAGGTGGTCACTGTACCAGATAACTACTAAATGCAGAAAACAATAAAAATTTCACAGACATATTTTTCTACCTAAAAAAATGTTTAACTTATTTACTACAGCAATTGCAATGCTAATTAGGATCAAGAACATTTTGGTCCTCTGTATCTGGAATTTTGCCAATATTTTCAAGCTGAAACACAAAAATTTATGGAATAAAATGATATTTCACAACAATTAAGCGCAGAGGCATGCATCACTAGAAAAAAAATGTCATAAAAGGAGAAATCTTCGCTCCATTCTATTTTCGTTTTTGGAACATTTCCCATCTCGTGTACAAACATTTATGTAATTAATTGATGATTAAACAATAATGTAGAAGCACGGCGTGTCGAGGGTTATTAGAGGAAGTAATTTTTGCTCTGTACAACTTTGGTTTTCAGAAAATTTTCCTCCATTTTCAATCTTAAATACAAACATTTATGTAATGAAATGATATTTAATGACCATAGAGGACTGGGGGAATATCTCAAGAAAAAGAATTTAAGATCACTGGTTTCCATCAAACTTTCGTTTTTGGAAATTTTGAAAGGCCAAAAACTTGCATCTACAATAAGGGAGTCTGCCAGATGGTTTAATAGGTTTCTGGTGATGTTTCTGTCTGCAAGACCAAAATAAATGTGTGATGTGCATTGGCCGTCATCGCGATTTTGCTACGAGGATGAGTAGAAAATGAATCTGGGATGTACTTCGCCCATTGCAGCGATTCTTCTATATGGGGATGAGTACAAAATAAACCTGCGACGTATGTCGCCCGTCATCGCAATTCATCTACGGAGATGAATGCAAAATAAGTCTGCGACGTATGTCGACCATCACCATGATTCTGCTACGGGGATGAGTACAAAATAAATCTGCAATGTACATTGCCCGTTGCCGCGATTCTTCTACGGAGATAAGTACAAAATAAACCTGTGATGTTACATCGCCCTTCGCCGTGATTCTGCTACAAGGATTAGTACAAAAGTTTCTGCAACGTACATCGTCCTTTGTGAGAAAAAAAAATTACGATTATGTGAGAAATCTTCACTCCGCCTAACTTCCACTTTTGGAAATTATTTTGCAAGGTGGAAAACTTGCATCTATGATAGGGAGTCTGCAAGATGGTTTAATAGGGTTCTGGGGATATCGTTTTTGTCTGCAGGACCAAAATATATATGCGATGTAAGATTCTGCTATGGAGAACACACTGTGCGTGCGTGTGTGTGTAGCAGCAGTAGTGGTGGTGGTGCATGTGTGTGTGTGGGAAGCTAATGAATACCATTCATGGATTTTTCAGTTGTGGACATTATTATCACTGTAAAAAACTGGTATCAGCAACACCAGTTAGCTTGCCTAAAAAAATATCTTCCCCAAAAATATCAAAGAAAATAAAGAAAATTCTCTTCCTGAGAAAACAAGTGCATCAAAACATATCTGACTTTTGGGTTATTCTGGATTTCAATGTGCTGGACAATAGGTCTGCTACTGTACTTGAAGTAGTACTTACCTTTGGCTTTCCTTCTTTAGAACAAATATCATATATCTTGGGTTTTATTCTGTGCCTCTTGTTACACTCATTTAGGAAACGATTTTAAGATTTCCAAAAACAAATTATTGAAATAGATTCTTAAAACCTTAATTTCTAGTTAAAATTCAACCAGCAGAGCTCTGGGCAATTTTTTTTTTTCATATTGTAGTCATGATATGGGGATAATACTCTTTTTTGTTACCCTGCAAAATATTTAACTGAGAGAATTAAAATTTAAGCTGTACATTATAAAAACAAAGATTGCAGGCAGGCACAGAGGTGCTCATCAAGCTCTTGCTTGAATTGTGAGGGACGTTTTCCAGGCCTACTGTACTGCAAGCCCAGTATCAGCTCATTTACCAAACACTGCCTTCCGTAAATGTTTTACAGATAACGGAAACAGTTTCATCCCAATGGGATATGACTACCACATGGAAATTAAAAAAAAAAAAAAAAATGATGTGGGATTCTGCTGGTTGAATTTCAAGTACAAATTAAAGGTTTTAAGATTCTATTTTAATAATTAATTTTTGAAATTCTAAAGCTGTTTCTTAATTGAGTTTGATAACAGGCACAAAGATGTCTGATATAAAAGGTGGGTCAATAAAATTCGGTGAATAATGTCGTAACATGCAAAAGGGAAGTTTGTTAAAAGTGCAGTAACTTGCACGATGCAGTCAAGTACATGAGTGAACATGTCTGTAACCATTATGGAGCTGGCAGAAAGGGTATGGCATAGAGTATGTACTGCAACAGCTGTTGTAAATGCATGTTGTTAGCTGGCAAAAATGGAGCAAAGAGCTAATATCAAATTCTGTTCCAAATTAGCATTGAATTCACCCACCGTATTCACCTGATCTGGCTCTAGCTGACTACTTTTTGTCTTCCCTAGTGAAATTAGCATAGAGAGGAAGAAGAGGTTTGAAGTGTCACACATTCAAATGAACATAACCCAGCTCTGGATGACAATAAAGAAGGATTTTTCTCATAGCTTCTAGAAGTTATTAAAATGTGTGTGTGTGTGTGTGTGTGTGTGTGTGTGTGTGTGTGTGTGTGTGTGTGTGTTGGAAGGGCGGGGGGGGGGGGATTTTGAGGGTCAGTAAATAAGTTTTTTGAAATATTAACTGTTGTTCATTTTTATAGTGCATTCACTGAACTTTACGACATACATTGTATGTTTTAAAGAAGGGAAACCAAGGATAAGTACTGCTACTCATTTCTGTAGTGTAAGGGTAGGTTGCTAATGTGTTTTTTAACAAACTGCATTAGTTGTTTTGATAAGTATGCATTTTACATGTGAAACAGCAGGTTTCTTTTTGTTTTTCCTTCTATGCTTCCTGTTTTAGAAATTTGTTTTCCCCTATAGATCCGTGTATTTCGCCCTCCCAATTACTCTGGCACTATTGCACTTGTTATCCTGTTTGCACTAATTGGAGCTCTGCTGTATATGAGAAGAAATAACCTAGATTTTCTGTACAACAAAACTTCTTGGGGATTAGCGGCATTGGTATGTATTGACCTGGTTTTTCCTTTTTTTGACTTTTTATTTTATTTTTGGATCTTCCACACAGTGAATTTGTATCTGTTAAAAAAATGAAGTGGCTCTAATGCAAAGCAGTTGAATGATTGGTGCTTAGATTATAACTGAATAAATTTTCAAAACAGTGTGTGGGAAAATCTCCCTTACTATTTAAAATGAGTAATTGGTTTCATAACATTTCTGACCCATCTCTTTTTATGTGCTCAAAGTGTTTTGGCTTTGATGCCGATGTTTTATACCATTTTTTATTTATTCAAGATTGTTGTCAGATGTTGTACATGGAACTATACTTCAATGAACCTGTGCTGCCTGTCACTCGCATTCTGGGATCACATGCCAAAGTGGGCAGATTTGTCTGACACCAATGTTATCACCAATAGAAACAATGCATAAGTAACCTCTATTTGGTAGTGATCTGAAGGATGAGGCCACGGGTAGCCATGCTTGAAACACATGAGAGAATGTACCTGCATTTTGCAGTCACCAGCATTCAGAACTTACTGAAAAATTCTGTGTAGAAAGTTCTCAAAAGATCAATGAAAATGATGCGAGTTTAAAAATATGAAACACCTGTTTCTTTTTTCTCTCTGTGTGCCACCACCATTCACGAGATTGTAGATTTAAGTGGTGGGTGGTCCTTAGGGCCTGTCAAGTTAGAATTTTGTTTGCAGATGGCATGGTTTTCCATTAACTAGGACACACATGTCTGATCTGTAATTGTCCTAAATGAAAGCATGAAGCCCACAGATAAGTTCATCCCCCCTCATCCCAATAGTCTCACATAGCAGCCATATTGTTTGAGCAGGCTTGTTGGGCTGCTCCAGATTACTAAAGGGCTTATTGCCAACTCTAAGGAAGAAAAAGGAAGGGAGGAATTCAAAATGAGATTATAAACTTTTAATGGGCAGTAAAGTAAAACATGGAATCATACACAGAATAAAAAAGTATGACTATTAGGGGTATGCAAAAGTTTCTGCCACCCCCGCTAGCGGGTGCTGTATGGGTCTAACCAGCCGGCGACCCATGCTGTCAGTTCGTACATGAAGCCAAGCATGGCGTTCAATAAAGTCAATTTATGGCACTGTTTGTTATTCATGTTTAATTTAGGGAAAAATGCAAGTGAAGCATACAGTTCAATATGTCAGGCAATGGCGAAATGGTTATGGATGAGCGGACATGTCGAGAATGGTTTGCTAGGTTTAAGAAAGGGGATCTAAGCTTAAAAGCAAGCCACGTGCAGGTAGACCCCAGGAATTTGCAGTCAAGGAGCTGGAATCGCTGTTGCAAGAGGATGCCACACAATCGACCATGCAACTGGTGAAACATTTGAAAGTGGCTTAATCGACGATGGTACAACGATTACAGGCCTTGGGGAAGATCCAGAAGACTGGCAAGTGGGTTCCACATGCTTTAACAGAGTGTAATATTGGTCAATGATTGGGCATTTGCATGTCATTGCTGAAGGGGTTTCAAGGGAAGAATTTCTTGTGGAAGGTTGTCACCAGGAATGAAAAATGGGTCTATCGCAACAACCCCGTACGCAAGCGATTCTGGTTCAACCCAGGCCAGCCATCAACATCTACTGCAAAACAGGTTATCCATGGGAAAAAGGTGCTGTTGCGTGTGTGGTGGGATATGCATGGAGTGCTGTACTTTGAACTGTTAAAACCAGGTGAAACAATCGCTGCACATTGATATAGCGATCAGTTGACGAAACTGAAGGCTGCAATCGGGCAAAAACGCCCATGGACAGGTAAAGGACACCACCCAGTCCTCCTGTTACACGATAATGCCAGACCACATGTTGGTGCCACCACAAAATCAAACCTTGAACAGTTACACTGGGAGGTTTTACCGCACCCAGATTACTCCCTGGACATTGCACCATCAGACTTTCATCTTTTTTGCTCTATGCAACATGCCCTAGCCCAACAGTGGTTCATCACAGTTCCAGAGGTGGAAAATTTCGTCACTGCGTTCTTCAGCTCAAAACCCGAATCCTTCTATCACAGGGGCATTCATTTTTTGCCTGAAAAAAGGGCAAAAGGTCATTGATGCTAATGGCCAAAATTTCATTGAATAAATGTTACTGGTTTCCTGATTGTTCCTGTCTCCTTTCTCCTTAAAACAGTGGAAATGTTTGCATACCCCTAATAGATTGTACCAGGAACAAAAGCCATGATGAACAACAAACTTTTATTACACTAAATTCCTGTTAGTATGAACTTGACGGGGCTACCTAATGTCGTTCGTTATACAATTTTTTTGTAATAATGGGAATTCGTTTTTTTTTCCTTTTGCAAGAAATTTTAATCTAACAATGAATTTAAAAAATCTAACTAAATTTCCACATAAAAGCTGTCCACTTTCAGATATGCTTATAAAAATAAAAATAAATACCTAAAAAATCCCTTCGAAACAAACCTTTGCTTATATGGTGCTATACGTATTCACACCTCCTCCATTTGCACAGATTCGGTAAAATTTTTTTTTACAAGTTGTTTTGTGGCTTTAGAAATCGAAGTTTTGCAATGAATACATACTTGAAATAATATCCTCATAGATGTTTGTCTGATAGGAAACAGAATGACGCACTTTTTCGAACCATGAATGTGCCTCCGATGGATTGATGGTTGACAACGGAGTCATGACATCTGCATCGTCACTGCTTTCCTGATCACCTCTGTAATTTCATTTGCTCGTAATTAACTGGATGATGTCGGCATCAGTCAGTACATAGGATGTATGATTGGAGGTATAACGACCATCCCTCAGCAACTCAATGGATAATGAGCAGTCGCCAGTCCCTAATTTAGGACCACTGGTTCCAGGGAAGTGAGGAGCGAGCGCCATAAGGCAAACACAACATCTATGCCTCACCAGGATTCGAACCTGGACCCATCTCGGATGAATGATCAGAAGCCATCGCTTAAACCACTGTGCCACCGTGGCGGTGCAACCAAGTTCCACAATGTTTCAAGTTCAATAGATGTTTCCATGACCAAATCTTTTTCTGCTGAATTATTTTGATCAGAATCAATCAGTGCAGCATGTTTCCAACAGTTGATGTTAGTTTTTTGACTAACTTCACTCCATGAGCCTGCAATCATATCTGTAGCCCTTTTTGTCTTTGTTTGTCTGTGGTCAGTTCTTTCCATCCAGTGAAGAATTTGCTTCATTAATAGGATTCAATAGCGAGTTTTCACAGTTCTTATGATTCTTTGATCTAAAGGCTGTAAAATGGGAGTGCAGTTTGGCGGAAAATATTCAACATGAATGCAGTGTATATAAGTTGGGGGCTCATTATGAGGTGTACAGTTATGGATGAAAAGAATAATTTTTCTGAAAGAGAAAAACTTTTCATTTCTGACTTGACAAGACAGTCATTAAAAATGTCTGTCATCATCCAGGCTTTTGCGTGATGTGTACTCACACGGCAGTGAGTGAACATTTTTCAAGCAGCGAGGCCTAGCAGATTTGCCAACAATTAAGATTTTGCTGTTTTCAGTTCCTGATTGATTGCAGAAGAAATGTGCTGTCAGACGTTGCTTTGGTCTTTTCCCACCAACATGTTTGTCTCCTTTAAGAGCCAAAGTTTTATCTGGTTTGAGCTGGAAAATTTTCCTTCTTCATCTGCATTAAGCACATCATCTGGATTGTAGGAGCTTCTAAGTTTTGCCACTTCTCTGGCTGCCCTTCCCTGACACTTTCCATGGGTACATCACCTGCCTGACCACAAATCGCTGTTGATACACCACCATATCTTCTCTAAACCCATTGGGCTATCCAACCCTGGTCTGAAAATAATCATGTCCAAGAGTCTTAGCAAATTGTGAAGCTTTTTGGCGAATTAGGGGCCCACTGATTGGTATACCCCACAGACTTACATCTTGAAACCATGTGAACAAGGGCTAATAGACATTTTGAAGATGCGCACGCAGTATTCTTTTCTCTTAGGCCCAATAACCAGCATCTAAACTGAACTTCAATTTTCCCACGATCTTTCAGAAACGTTGAAAGAGTTGATGGACTGATGCCATATTTTTGGCAACATTCTTTTTACTTCCAGAATCTTCTTCAGCGATGAAATTTTTCTTTTCTTCCATGAAAAAGAGTTTTTGCTTCAACAAGCTCATTTTATGTACGAGAAACCAAGGAACCTTAAGTGAAAGAGTAATATTGCATGAGAATGCTCACTCCACTCCTCTTCCCAAACTGGTTCAGTAGCATTCCTTTTGACTCTAAATCATAAAGTGAGGATGAGAGGACAGTTGCTGCTTGAAGATAATACTCTGACATCGTGAAAATCGACTGTAGTTCACCATCGGCCAGACACAGAAGTACCAGTTGATTGACAGCTGGCAGGCGTGTCATTCATGGTCGTGTCAGCTATTCAATGGTCGCGGGCGATCGAGCATGGGAGATACATATGGAGGAATGGGGGAGGGGAAGGGGTTGTATTGGTGGAGAAGCCAGTTGCCCGATCCATTTCTCTGCATGTTGGGTTCCCTTGGCAACCTTTTTTTTTTTCAGCTTATGTACCTGGCCGTATCTCTAAACAGCTTTCGACTTAACGGAAAACCGGAAATAACTTGCACATGCTTCAAGAAAGGAACCGGAATGCAGAAATGCAGGAGTCCAAGCTGAAAATTTTTGCAAAGGATGCTACTTTCCTTCTGAAATTGGAAAAATATGTCCGTTGTAATGAATAGTTGTAAAAATGAATTTTGTTATAATGAAATCAAAAATACATTACTTTAAGGAAATGTTTGCAGGCGATTCACAATAATTTCGCTATATTGGATTTTTCATTATATTGGACTTCGCTCTAACGGGATTCCACTGTATATGCATCATTGAACTTCAGGAAGGAGAAAACAAAGAAGTTGAAATTCATGAATATTTCATTGGATTTTCACCTCTTGTAAAAGTACAGGTTTTAACTTAAGAACTGAAAATACAACTTTCAATTTTAGACATTGTTGAGGGCAGACCTATGATAATGGAGTTCATATGGTTAGTAAAGAAAAAGGCATACAAGCCAGAATTTTTGCTAAAAATTGTAAAGCATTTTTTGTTCTGTGCATGGCTCACAGTTTGAATTTGTTGCTAAGAGACATAGCCACAGCCGTTTCAATGGCAGTGACATTCTTTGGCACAGTTCAAAGATTATATATGATATTTTCTGGATCTGCTCAGGAATATCTTGATAAAACACATAAATCTTGACCTTAAAACCAGTCTTGGACGCATGATGGGAATGGTGTCAAAGCCATTAGATTTAATTTGGAGGAGCTTTGAGGTGCACTAGAGGAGTTAAGTGAAACAACAGATCTTCATCAAATCTAGAGTGAATCACTGACAGAAAAAAAAAATTAACTTTGAATTTGTGTTATCTATGATATCAAATAAACTGTTGTTTGCTATTATATTACACTTTTGAAAGTTTGAAAAAGGTTGTAATCATTTTTAGAGAAAATGGCTATCTGTGAAATCATATGTTTTGTGCTATACAAAGTGCTTCAAAATATTACAAGTTTATGTATAAAATTTTATCATGTGTGACAAATGTTATCTGATTTATTATTGAATGTTTGATGAGCTTTGAATGTACAGAATCCCTGAATAATAAAGTTGCTCTTTAACAGTGCATAGTGTTTGCTATGACATCAGGACAGATGTGGAATCACATACGAGGTCCTCCATTCATGCATAGGTCTTCCAGGGGAAATGTGGTAAGCATTTCTTTAAGAAATATATTTTTATATGTATCTGCATGCATTTTACCAGGGTCACAAATTAAGTAACAAGAGCACAATGAAACTTCATATACCGAACTTCCAAGTTACATTTGAGTATATAATAATCATACTTCATGACACTAAAGGTTCATGCACTGAGTCATATACTGAAAGGACAATTTATTATATACAACCATCTAACAATATGTGGACCTATATTTCACCCTCACATCAGCAGCAACACTTGTGTCATGGATTGTACCAAGTGTTGGAAACATTTGAGTGGTGGTGGGCTGCCATCCATAAAGTGACCACCATCCATAAAGTGCCAAAAGTTGCCAGTGGTGGGTTTCAGGCTCAAATGCATTTCTCCTTTTCAATTTACAGAAGTTCAACTAGATTCAAATCCAGAGAGTGAGAGAGACATTTGAGAGCTGCAAACTTACCGGAATGCTTCTCCAACCAATTCTTTTCTGAATAAGAGTGATGAGATGGGGTAGTGTCTTGTTGAAAGAAAGCATCCTGCTGTGAGGAATGGGTAGCCATGAGTGCGTAGTTGGCAAGTACATCGATGCTGTCTTATGTCACGATGGTGGTTTTAATAGATACAAGGTGGCCCATGTGAAGATGCCCCAGTACATTATACCACCTTCAACATAACAGTTATGTTGGAGTCCATAGCTTCATGTGTTCTATGTCACACACACACACACACACACACACACACATGCATGCATGCACACACCTCCTTACCAGCATGTTGTAGTTGGACCTCCATTCCTCAGACAAAGCAACCCATTTCCAGTCTTTCATAGTCTAGTGATGACATTCATTTGCTCATTGTAGTTTCATAGTCCAAGGGTGATATTCCTTTGCTCGCTGCAGCCTCATAGTCCAGTGGTGATGTTCCTTCATTCACTGCAGCCTCATAGTCCAGTGGTAATGTTCCTTCACTCACTGCAGCCTCATAGTCCAGTGGTAATGTTCCTTCACTCACTGTAGCCTCATAGTCCAGTGGTGATATTAATTTGCAATGCTTGTAATGTTTGTTCACTCTTGCAACCTCATACTGCAGTGTGATGTTTTCACGCACTTCAGCCTCATAGTTCAGTGATGCACTGTTAACAAGGATATTTGAGGTGAGCATTGGCTGCCATTGTACATCTGAATTATCTTTGCCCAAACCTTCATTGGTGCTCATTAGAAAAATGTTCACCTATGTGTCTAATTTTTTAAAAAGCCAAAACACCAATATCGTTCAAACATGCTGAAAGATTATTGATCCATGCAGCACTAATTTTTCAGTACCATTTTTTTCTAGGAAACATAGTCCAGTGTTAGAGTTAGAAATAAATCTTCTACTGGCCCAGTGGACCACTGGAATTTGCAACCACTGGTCCACCAAAATGAAAAAACAAAATGTAAAGACATTTACAATATATATAGAAAATAATGTGTCATTTCAATTTTATTATCTCCAATGTTTGTTTTTAAACCTATCATTAGTTTGCAGCCTAAAAAGAAAACCATACAGCAAGGAAAAAGAAATAGAAATTAATTTTTTAACTTGTGACAAATTAGAAAAAAAAAAAAAAAGATTTATTGGCCATCCTGGCCAGTAAAATCAATAGTTTAGTGGTCCGGCAGAAGTTTTACTGGCCAGTGGCCAACCTACTACTGGGTAATTCAAACATTGCATAGTCTATACTTTGGCAATATCTTAAACTTAGTGTTTTTCTGATTTATGCGCACAGTTTCTTTCTCTTGTGGTTACTTGTAGCAAATGTGCATTTTCTTTTATGATTGACATGCATTTTATGTTTTCTGTGGTTACTTTTAACAAATGTTTATTTTCTTTGATGTAAGGTTATAGTAGCAAGTGGTGTATTAAACAGTACAATATATCAAGTAGTAAAAATGAATAAATAATTAAAACTTCCAAGTTTCATTGAGTATGTTGTTTAATAGGCCCTATGATGATGACACACACGCACACACTCACTCACTGCTGTTCTCTAAGATTCAGAGGTCAGCTGACAGATTAAAGTTTAAAACTGATGGTGCCACATTTTACTTACTGTTGATATATCAAATGCCTCCATTTACAGTGATCTTGGCACAGAACTTGAGCTTAACTGACATCCATCACACATCTCACTCAAGATCTTTTGTACTTCAACTCATTATCTTTTTCTCATGAAAAAATTCCTGAATATGATGGTCCTCCCATGATTTTCGTGGCCATCATCTGCCTCTCTTTCCTGCCACTTGTTTTAAATAAATCCTTTTAGTAATTAATCATCTCACTACTCATTCTTTCAACATGGTCAAACTATCTCAGAATATTGGTCTGCACCTTACTAATAACATTTTGCTTCATGTTAAACATCTTCAACATATTTTTATTCCTCACATGATCAGAATGCATCTCACCACAACCCCACTGTAAGTTCAAACAATTCTTCAAACTGATTTGAGTGTTGAACTTCACTACATGGTTATAATCCATATTGTATATGGGAATATTTGTGCAGCGGGAAGCAAAGTCCAAACTTTCGTCGAGACAGAACATTTCTTACCTGATTGACTTCCCTTCAACTTAAAGGTTTGAACGTTCAATATTTTAGTATTTTAAATATTATTTTTTACAATGATAAATAACTCAATAAGAAGAATACTCACCCACCAGTTTTAACTTATCAAGTAGAAACGATGTATGGGATATTGTCAAGATTGAATATCTTGCAAGATCATTTCACTTCAATTCGAAGGTTAAACCTAATCACTGTTCATTAAGAAATGTTGCCCACATTTTGCAACTTAACAAGATGAATATCGTCATGAAGTGACTACAAGAAGTGATTATCGACAAATTCAAGAAAAAATTCAAGATTTCATCGAATAAAGTTTAATTTTCTGAAATACTCCATAAAACCAAAAAGTGAGTAACAGTCTACATTTATATAATGTTTTTTACCTTGATATTATAATATTCTATTGCATTCAATCACAATAACCCTATGTTAAACAAAGATGAAAGTTTCCTGCGAGCACTTTTACGTATAATGTGAGAAACAGTACACAATATGTCAAATAATGGTTGACAAGTATATACAATACCCACTAAGTAATGTATCTCTCCAGCAAACAAATGACTCATATGTCTCTTCTCCAGTGTACACCCAAGTTTCATTGCCATACATAAGAGTAGGAACAACTTATTTTACTAAAGGTTTCTGGAACAAAACCCAGTGAGTTGGCAAATATGGCACAGTGTCACACAGAACTAGCTGTACCCTAACAATATTTATTCTCAGATACATAGAGGCTGCTGTTGCTGTCACATGTGCCATTATTACCCAGCATAATGCCCCTTGGAGTCAAACCCATCTCTCACTATAATTGCTTGCATGGAAATTCAGATAATTCGTTAAAATACCACTCTAAACAATAAAAATTTTCAAATTCGCTAAAATTTTTTTTACATGAATAGCAGTTATGGCAGCTGTTAGTGATGTGTTTATGGAGCAACGGATTACAGCAACGTTCTGTTTCAGAGCCATTATATTTGTGATGATGTCATCGATGACATGAGAGAGATCTCTCTCATATTTTTCATGATCTATGTTTCCTTTGCTGTCACTTCTGGTTAATTCAGCAATGCACTTTATCATGGTTCCATAAGTTGTATGTGTATCTGTTTTAGTAAGAGTCTGTGTTGCTGATTCATAAAGAGCCATGTAAATTGTGAAGATTAAGTATTTTATTTTCCTGATGGAATGGCTTGTTTGTTCGTTATATTTTAATTGGTTCTTCCAAAAATGCTCTAGACAAGAAATGGAGATGAGATTGTCTTCTGAAAACAAATATGCAGACAAATATGCACACACACATGGACAAACAAGGTGTAAATGAATACATGTGAATGAAGCTTCAACTTCAAAGTACTTTTTGACATTTTATTGAATATTTGATTTTCATATTTTGTAAGTTGATGTATGTATTTCTACCACTTGTTCTTTTCTTCCCCTAGGGCTACATACATGGGAGCAGTGGTGGACAGTTCATCATAGAAACCTATTTTGTGATAATTTTGAGTATCCTTGATGATGTGACAATCATGCATTTTGCAATTAAACATACATGATTCATTTGAATATTTTAAACAAGTAGTTAAACCAAATATGCTATGAAAATGTCCATTTTTGTCTCATCAGATGTGTTTCATAAAAAAGTTGTACGTCTTATTAAATTTTTGAAAGGCTTCATGATTTACTTTTTTCTGTTTTAACTTCCAGCAGTTAACTTCCACTAATACACTGCTGGACAATTGCTAAGGACGGATCATAAACGGCTATATAGCGCATAAAAAAGTAAGCGTGGTTGGATGCCAAGTGAAATAAAATAATGTCAGAATGCCAGGACATTACAAGAAAGACAATTTATTGTGCTCTGAAATCCAGAAGGCTTTGGAACGTGTTCAAGGGACAAACAGGTCAATTTGTGCAGAATACGTAAACGTGAAAAAAATGCAATTACCGTTCGCAGGCGTTCCGGCGTAAGAGTCAATACGGGATATGGCCACCATGGAGGGCGATGCAAGATTCCACACGTCGTGTCATGCTTTGCACAACATTATCAAGCGGCTGTTGGGGTAATTTATCCCATTCCTCTGTCAGTGCACGGATGAGAGTGTCCTTGTTTATTGGAGGGCATTGGCGACCAGCCAGACTCCTCCCCAAAGCATCCCACACATTTTCAATGGGATTCAGATCTGGAGAACGTGCTGGCCATACGAAGCGTTGAATATCCTCGCTCTCAAGACACTCCTGGACAGCGACTGTTCGATGACATGCTGCGTTGTCGTCCATGAAAATGAATCTATCACCGACAGCACCACGGAACATGTGAACATGAGGTAGCAGAACATCATTAATGTATCGTTGGCCAGTCATAGTCCCAGTTGGAAGCACATAGAGGGACGTACGGCCATTGATCATGATGCCAGCCCATACCATGACACTACATGTCAGATATCGGTCCCTTTCCTGTATGTTTGCTGGACAATATGCAGTACCACTATCACGCCAGATCAGTTGTCGTCGACAATCAGACGATATACTGTATCTACTCTCATCGGAGAAGAGGACAGCAGACCAGTCGTTATCAGTCCAATTGCGATGTTGATGGCACCATTGCAAACGGGCGGTACGGTGACATCTGGACAATGGGATGCACACAACAGGACGGCGGGCGTATAGTCCTCCTTCATGCAAACGTCTGGCGACAGTTTTTCGGGAGATCCGCTTGCCAGTAGCAGCCATAAACTGATTTGCTACCTCACTAGCTGTGCTGCGCCGGTGTCTTTTGTTGATAGCACTATGTACCGATCTTCTGCAGGTGTCTTACTGCGAACACGACCTCCCCGTGACGTTTGCTACACTCTCCATTTGTTTGAAATGATTTCCAAAGCCTTGGAACAACACTGTGGCTGACGTCGAACTCCCTGGCAACATCTGTTATTTTTCGTCCTTCTTCAATCTTGCCAATAATACGGCCATGCGTAAAATCATCTAGGTGATGTCGGGAAGACATACTGAAAATTGCAAGTTCGTCAATTAATTCTTTCCCTTTCAACTTTGCGTTTGAACAACAACGGTCAATATGCGTCAAATCCTTTATATCTTTTATCAGCGTTATAACGTCACGAACAAGTTCGGCAATCCAAAATTTGCATATGCACAACACGTCTTACTGTATCCCACACTTATGCTAATTTCCACATTTTCCTGCCTTCCATTTTATGGTTGCTATCGTTGCTATTGTCATCTGTCCTTAGCAATTGTCCGGCAGTGTAGCACTGCTTTGAAGAAGACGTAATTCCCAGATTGATACTTATTCTTTATTGGGGATTTGTTTTAGCTAATAATACTTCAGTATTATGTTTCACTGGAATTCAAATGAAATACTATCTTGTTTTGCAATGGAAAGTACGTTGTTGCTATTATGTTGCTGGGACTGAGAAGAGCACATTGCTCAATCTTAGCCACGGATGATGAATCATATCTGAAACTCTTAGATATCAGTGGGAAAGGAATTCCCTTGAAGAAATAATTTTTCACAGATATGTGGAAGGCATATTTACAAATATCACCTGCACAAAGATGCCATATTTTCACTGTTTCTCATGTAGCTACTTCCTCAGAAAATTTGAAAATTACAAATAGTCAAAAATTAGTTTGGAACTTTTTTTTTGATTGGAGGTTTAACGACCACCGTGAGCAACTCAATGGGCTATAAGCAGTCACCCGTCCCTAATTTAGGGTCACTGGTTCCAGGGAAAGGAGAGAGCCAGTGCCGTAAGACAAACACAACATCCATGCCTCACCGGGATTCGAACCCGGACCCCGTTCGGACGAATGATCAGTAGGCCATCGCTTAGACCACTGCGCCACTGGGGCGGCTTTGGAACTTCAGTGTACCAGTTAGTGTAATGGATAGCATACTCAAACAGAAATTGGAAGGTGCGAGGTCGATTCCCACTCCCGGAGGATGTATTTTCCAAGTTTTCTGATGAGGTGAGATATTACATGTTGAACAGGAAAGGCAATCCACAACATTCAGATTGCCATATTAATAAGGCAGCAAAGTTTATGCCTGATAAAGATTGCAATTCAGTTGGATCATGTTATGTGATTTGGACACAGTATTTGGGAATGAGAAGAGGGGCTATAAAGTTTGTGCCTGAGCTTCTCACTCATGATTAAAAGAAAAACTGTTTCCATGTATCAGGACCTTAAAAATTATGCAGCAATGGACCCACACTTTATGCAGAATATCACAAGTGCACCTATGGCTTGCAACCCCGAAATGAAATTCCAGTCATCTGAATGGAAGACTAAACCCTCTTGACCCAAAAAAAGCATCACTAGGGAAATAAAATGTAAAGGTGATGTTGACTGTTTTCTTTGATGTTAAAAGTATCGTGCATTTTGAATTTGTTCTGGTTGGGCATATTGTGAACTAGGCTTATTACAAAGAGGTTTTAAAAAGATGTAAGGGTAAAGATTTGGCACAACAGCGGGAATTTCTGTTCTGGGTGTTGTATCATGTTAAACGCACTTCCACATTCAGCACTGCCAATCTGCAAGTTCCTGACTAAGCACCAAATCTCAGTTACACTGCTCCCACCTTTTGTTTGATTTGGCCATGTGCAAACTTTTTTATTTCCCAAGTTGAAAAATCTCTTAAGGGACTGAGGTTTTGAGAATGTAGACATCATTAAAAATGTGGCACAGTAGTGAAACATGGTTTCAAAAGATGTCTGAATATGCTTTTTGAAGTGGTAGAAATGCTAGGGCCAATATATTTGCTCAGAAAGAAAGTTGATGATTAATGTCTGAATTCAGAACTTTTTTTCTTTCATCATTCTTTATTTTTTTGGTCATGTATCAAATGTAATAATATTTAAGTTTCTTTGCAAATTCAAATGTTTTTGAATGTGCAGAAATTGATGAAAATATTTTTAAAATATAAGTGTTGATGACTGGCTTTCTGAGTTTCTGTTTCTATAAAATTAAAAGAGTTTTGAAAGACAATATTTTGTAATGCAGGAATATGTAGTGAAAAACCAACCAAACAAAAACTTGTTGGTTGTCTGGGGAAATGAATTTGAGATCTCTTCCCCATGCACACTGCTAAGAATGATATTGTCAGCATGCTAGTGTGAGCTGAATTAGGTTGCTTTTTAAAGCCCATTTCTTTAAGTTTTGGGTTGATGCATAATACGTTCGTGCCATTTTTTTCAACACACCACAGGAATGTATTATTACACCAGAAGGGAAAATGGAATCAATCAACTATGTATCCCCCCTCCCCCGTTGTGTTTATGATGGTGTCTCAACATCTGGATTGGTCTGCAATGCCATTCTTGAGAAAACGTGCGGGTTTTGCTGCGAGGAAATCATCAAGGAAATTCTGGAGATCAAGATCATTGTTGAACATTCTGCCGTGCAGTGTATTCGACAGAGATTGGAACAGGTGATAGTCTGAAGGGCGACTTTTGGGAATAGGCCGAATGTGGAAGGATCTCCCATTTCATGTCCTGAATGGACATTTTGGTCATGTTTGCACTGTGAGGACGTGCATTATCACGTTGGAGAAGGACACCATGGTGCCGATGTGGCTGCTTCTGCTGAATTGTTCCCTCCACACGGCGGAGTTGCTCAAAATAGAGTGCAGCATTGATGTTCCCATTCCTGGGCAGCATTTCCCAGTGAATCATGCCTTCCGTGTCCCACCAGACACACAGCACGATCTTTGCAAGATGAAGGTCGTCTTTTGGACTTGGTTTGGGCGTCTTGTTTGGGCTTAACAATTCCCTCCGATGCCTGAAACATGTACAGGCACCACTTTTCATCTCCAGTAACAATACGTGATAGAAAGGGTTTGTGTTGCTGAGAACATTTGTGATAATGGGCGAGCAAGGAAGCCCATATGACAAAACACTGATTCTTGTTGTCCTCGGTGAAAGTGTGAGGCATCCAAGACCCCCAATTTCTGGACTTTTCCCATACGTTCTAGGTGTCGCACTATGGTGGCCTGATCACAGTCCATCTGTAGTGGCCAATTCGCGGATGTTTTGATGCGGATCCAAGTAGATGAGATGGTTCAAACGATCCTCATCAAAGTGAGATGGACAACCTGAGCGTGGAGAGTCTTTGAGGTCAAAATTGCCACCTCGGAACAGCTCAAACCATTTACAGGTTGTCCTCGGAGCAATAGCATTCTCCCCATACACAGCACAAATTTGTCGAGCAGCCTCGGCGGCTGTGGATCCCGTGTTAAACTCGTAGCGGAACAGATATCAGAAATGTTCATCCCTCTCTACTTGACACTCCATACTTCCTGACCTAAAAACCAAAAAAAAAAAAAACATTAGCTACAATCACACAAATAAATATGATTTAGATACACGATATTACTAGCTACATTTTGATATACAACTGACCATCTGCACCGTCACTACTGACCTGGAAAACACTCGTGAAATAAAACTGCATGAACTTATGCATCAACCCAATAGTATAGTATGCCATCAGGTAGGGCACCATTTCTGTCCTGAATTCCGTTCATCCTACTCTGACAATCTACCATTGTATTGAGATATAGTCTGATGTGGGTGTGCTGTGTCATTAGCCAGAAATGATATATGAAATTCAGCTTCTGCATCTGTTCTTATAGTAATATATCAATTGTTACAGAAGAGATAGAGAGAGGAATACTTTTCTTCTCTATGATATAACAATAGTTTATGTAGCATCAACTAAACTGTTGCATTTGCAGCACATGTTCTGCATAAATAGTATGTATTTTTGTGATGTTTATTTAATTTCTCAAATTAATGCGTGTACTCTGCAAAATATCATTTCTTTTTTCTTTCCATTCGTGTCATAACCTGAACTTGTCTAGATGCTGCCGTTGTATTTGGCATGATTTTAATGAACGAAGCTGCTGCTTCAAAAGGTGACTCAAAGAAAAGAAAAAGTAAGTGCCTTGAATAATACACATGACTCTCTTTCCATCATGCTAATTTGTACCCTGTCTTTAGCATTTTTTAAAGCTAAAATTAAATTGTACTAGCATCTTAGGTGTTCTATCTTTGGTTGCCTTTTCATTCTTCTAGCTAGTTTTATTAATTAAACTTTGCTATTATATTTCTTCCATTAGTTGTTATACTAGACCATTATATTATTTCCAGATGTTCAGCTCATTTATCAGCCTTTGTGAAGAACAATCAGCTGAAGAACTTTTACTATTATTTGGTTAATGAATTTCAATAGCTCCAAATTTTGTGATATGAATTTTAGGATTGCATAATTCATGAAAACGTTTTTTACATAATAGTTACAGTACCTCAGTACAGTTTTAGTTGTTGTATATTGTGCATCATGAAGGTTACTTGAGGGTCATTTGATTATTAGTGCTTGGTTTGTTATAAAATGATCTAACTGCAAGTTCTGTTTTAAATGCTGTGTTATTGATGTTACACACTGATTTCTGTTAGGCCTTGACATCAGTACCCCTTGTTGTCCCACTTGTTCCAAACTTCCAAAAAAAAAAAAAAAAAAAAAGAGAAAAAAAAAAAAAGGAAAGGATCAATGGAAAGGATCTGAAAGGATCAGTGCCCCTTGTTGTGCCAGTTGTTCCAAACTTCCAAAATAAAAAAATAATGCTGTCTTCAGGGTTAAATAAAGAAATAACGTGATAGATGATTTTTTCTTTTTCAAAGACCTATCTTTTGTATCATATGATTCGAGTGTGAATGTTGCTGCTGATACAACATATTTCATATGTAGTTATAAAAACAGGATGTGAAGGATGTGATGTCATGAAGTCTAGAGCTTTAGTAGTCTCTCAGTCTGTGGTTAATCTTTTTTTTTTTTTTTTATTATTATTTTTGAGGTAGATCTGATGTCTAGTTTTTTTTTTTTACAGTTGCTGAAGATCTTTTCTATCATGCAAATAAATGTGACGTTGTTGGGGATGGATCACATATACAATTTGGAATGTATTCAGGAGGTTGGAGGTGGGGTATTAGGTATTATTTTTTGGTTTTGACATTACCGATGAATGTTTTGACAACTCTTAGTGCGGAAGTGGAGTGATTCTATTGTATAGCAATTTCTTAGATGATGTTATAGGAGATGTTAAGGAGATGGGATCACTACAAAAAAGGTCTACACGATGGATAAAGGAATTAAGGTTGTAGAGCTTTTAGGTATTAGCTGTATCAAAGGAGTAAAAAAAAAAAAAAAAATTGCTCCTGCTGTTGGTTTTTCAGCTGCAGGTCTGTGAAGCTTGTTTTCTCTGGTGGTCTGGCCATTTGGTAAAGAAGAATTTAATTGAAATGGATGTAGGAGTGATAAGAATAAGAAGGCTTTTGACATCTTGCAACCAAATAACAAAAATGTTTCCCTATTGTAAAATTTGAGGTGGAAATGCTATGTTTTGACTGTTGTATTTCCAGTATGTTACAGCAAGCCAAATGAAAAAAGAAAAAGGGCGGGGTGGTGGGTGGTGGGAGGGGAGCATCAACTTTAATGACAACAACAAAAATTAATTACTGCCTTATGTAATATATGATATTAGTAATAAACCGCATGGATGTGAAATTTAATGAGACGCTTGAGATTGCTCTTTTTCCCTCAGTAATTGGTCATTTACTCTCTATGGGTTAAGGAAAGCCCGTTTTGTGAAAATTCTGAATGAGAGGTACACTTTATGATCCAAAAGTGTCCAAACACCCTTTTGGAGTGGTAGATTTTTGCCCATATACATCACAGCCATGAGTCATTGCATATATAAAAAGATGCTTGTGGCCTGGCAAACATCATAGACAAGCATGAACAGTAGAATGAGTCTTATGGCAGAGTTCAGGGATTTTCAGTGTGATATGGTTATTTGATGCTATCTAAGCAATAAGTCTGTTTAGGAAGTTTCTGCCCTTCTGTAGCTGTCTGGATCAACTGTAAGTGATGTTATTTTGAAGTGAAAACACCTAGAAGCAACAACAGTGCAATCGTGACCTAGTAGACCATATAAAATGACGGGGGTGGGTGGGGTGGTACTGAATGCTGAAGTAGGTGGTGTGACAAAATCGCCTGTCCTCAGTAGTTGCAACACTCACTACCAAGTTCCAAAATGACACTAAAAGTGATACCAGCACCAAGACAGTTCATCAAGAGCTAAAGGAAATGGATTTACATGGCTGAACATAAGCCTACCATCAGCAAAATCAATACCAACTGTCATTTGAAATGTTGTAAAACTCCTTACCAGTGGACTCTTGAGCAGTGAAAATGCTTTCTCTGGAGTGATGAATCATGCTTCACCATCTGACAGTCTGATAGATGAGCCTGGGTGTGGCGGATGCCAGGCAAAAACACTACGTGCCCAACTGTGAAATTTGGTGGAGGAGACATCATGCTCTGTGATTATATCTCATGTGATTCTATCATAAAGTTCACATACCATTACGTGACCACAAGGTTTGCCAGGGTAGAGCCTAGGTGAAACGCGCGTCCGGCGATTGAGACTGTGGACGGTATGAGGTGGTGTATATAACGATTTTAACTGGAATCTTTTAAAACTTTTAAATTTTTTATGAACGTGACCTAACTTGAAGACTTCCTCGGCAATTCTACGAGAGTGCAGCATTGACAAGATAGCCCTAATGGCCAAGTACGACGTAGAACTTCAAGTGGTATGTAAATAGTAACTCTTAACTCAAGAATCTTTAATTATTATCTGGAAACCTTTACCCATTCAATATGATGTCGACACAGCCAGAACGGAGTTAACCCTAACATCTGGACATAACCGAAGTAGGGTACAACTTATGACGAAATGGCTCTCAAGCTAACCCTAACAACTGACCATATTGAAGCAAGATGCAACTTTGGACAAAGAAACTCTCAATAACTACCGACATCGGACTGAACACGCACTTCCGTGATTAACATTTTTAGGACTTTTAACCGATTTATATTTTAATTGAATAAGTTAATGCACCACCACAGACTGCATCCACTTTACAGAACGTGTAAAATAGAACTTGCAGACGTCAAAGCGTCTCCCTGAAGAATCATGCTCTGTGGTTGTTTTTCATGGTTCAAGCTGGGTTCCCTAGTTCCACTTTCCAGAAATCTTAATGCTGTAGCCTGTAGTGACATTCCTGACAATTCTGTGCTCCCAAAATTATGGCAACGATTTGATGAAGATCCTTCTTTTATGAATAGGATGCCGAGTTTCATATGCTGTAAAAGTGAAACTATAACTAGTAAAGAGACAGACAGGATTTGGTGTAACTGTACAACTTTTAAAACTCAAACCACTGGCAAATTTTCAGAGGTCTAGCTTTGATAGTTTTCAGATGGTATGAGGTCAAAGTTGAGGGAAAATTCAGCACAGCAAATTTTTTGGCATATTGAGATTCTCATATTTTCAGTACAAAATAATTTTAGAAATTGCCTTTTGGTAGATCAACTGAACAGTTAGTTGTTATGAGCTCTGCCAACTTGTAGCACTTGTTATTAAGTAGTTAAAAATATTGCGGTGTAAGGTCAGGTGATGCGTAACATCACAGCCTCTCCTTGACAAATGTCAACCCCGCCTTCTCGTGGTGCATCCTGTTCCCACTAAAGGGGCTCTGACGACCGCAAATAGCGGTATAACTATACCATCGGGATCAGAGGAAATGCTATCCCACACTCACCAACCCGCTTGGCCAGCGTGGTGAGTTATGGCCAAACACCTCCAAAATGACTCTACAACTTAAATCTTGGCCCTCAGTCTCCGGCAGCTGGAATGTACCTGGCCAAGGCAGCGGCCAGTGCGACATGAAGGCAGAGGGTGCTAAGAATCCCCGGAGGACCGGACTAGGCTGCCATTTGATGCTGACCTTGGCTACCTACAACGGACGCTCCCTATCTTCTGATTCAAGGCTTCTTGAATTGGAAGAGGAACTACAAAGGATCAAGTGGGACATCGTCGGGCTAAGTGAGGTAAGGAGAAAAGGAGAAGATCTCATTGAACTGAAAAGTGGACATCTCTTCTATTATCGTGGGACAGATACTGGCAGAACTAGTGGTGTTGGATTTATAATAAACAAGAAACTGAAGCATAAAGTGGTAGAAGTTGAAAGTTCCTCTGACAGAGCTGCACGACTCGTTATCCAACTATCGAGAAGATACCAGGCTCAGATTATTCAAACTTATGCACCCACCACAAGTCATCCTGAAGAAGAAATTGAAGAATTTTATGAGGAAATTCGTCATCTAAATAATAAAGGTAAGCAGCACTTGAAGATAATTATGGGAGATTTCAATGCAAAAATAGGGCACCGGCAACAGAATGAAACTTCAGTAGGTAAATTCGGTCACGGCAACAGAAACCAGCGTGGAAATACTCTCGTTGAGTTTGCAGAGGCAGAAGGATTTTTCATCTTGAATTCCTTTTTCAAGAAAAAGCCACACAGGAAATGGACATGGAGACATCCAATTGGGACGACAAGTGAAATTGATTTTATTATGTGTAACAAAAAAATTCGTCATCGAAGACTGCAGTGTGCTGAACAAGTTCAACACAGGTAGTGACCATAGATTGGTGAGATGTAAGATGCACCTCAACACTAAACTGGAACGTGGCAAGCTCATAAGACAAACAAAATGTATTGACATAACCAACCTTAAAAAACACCATAATACTTTCAAGTTGGAACTGAAGAACAGATTCTCTGCTTTAGAAGGCCTAACATCGGAAGAAGTGGATATTTCGGAAGTTAACAGAAAAGTAACCAAAGCTCTTATGGAAACAGCAACAAAATTAGCTGGGTCTAAGAACAAGTTGCATGTAAACAAATTATCAGGAAAAACCAAAATGTTGATGCAAAAAAGAAGAGAGATGAGGACAACTAAAGAAGATGTGACTTCCAAAGTGGAATATATAGAGCTATGCAAGACAGCACGAAAAAGTATCACTGAAGACAAGGAAATTCAACTGTGAGCTAGTGAGGAAAGCAATTGAAAACAACCAAAGCCTAAAGATAGCAAAGGGACATCTCAGTAAGGGAAGAAAACAGATTATGGCACTGAGAAAAGAAGATGGTTCTGTAACAAGAAATAGAGGTGAAATTTTGACAAGAGTGAAAGATTTCTACTCCAAATTATATGAAAGGGATGATACATGTACTCCAGACATCATGAAAGGTACCAGAGTTCTTCCAGTCCTCCCAGCAGAAGTTGCTCATGCAATCAAGAACATGAAGCGGGGGAAAGCTCCAGGGAGAAGATGGAATTACTATAGACATCATACAAGAAGCAAGTGGAGAAATTGAAACAGTACTCGCCCAAATTTTCACTCGATGCCTTAATGAAGGGAAGATTCCTGAGGATTGGAACAATGCTACAATGATCCTGCTACATAAAAAAGGTGACATTGAGGATCTCAGGAACTACAGACCTATCAGCCTCCTATCAGTGGTTTATAAAATCTTCACTAAAGTTCTTTCACACCGCTTGAAGGTAACACTGGACATGGCTCAACCGAGAGAACAAGCTGGATTCAGGAGTGGCTACAGCACAATAGATCATATGCACGTACTGAGAGAACTAATTGAAAGAGCGAGGAATATGAACTTCCATTGTGCATGGCTTTTATCGATTATGAAAAAGCCTTTGATTCGGTGAAACCATCAGCAGTTGCAATGGCTCTGAAATCCTGCGGTATTGAAGATGCATACATTAATATTATTAATAACATCTATGAAAATGCAAGTGCAAAGATTCGGCTGTTTGAAAATACAACACACATAAAAATTGGAAAGGGAGTGAGACAAGGTGACACCATATCTCCGAAGCTCTTTAATGCCACATTGGAAAATGTCTTTCAATCACTGGACTGGGAAAACAAAGGGATAAAGATTAATGGAGATTATCTAACCCACCTTCGTTTTGCTGATGACGTAGTCATTTTTGCTACTACCCCATCAGAGCTGCAGAGTATGATCCAGGAACTTGCTGACAAGAGTAAAGAAGTGGGATTAAAAATGAACTTTCAGAAGACAAAAGTGATGTTCAATGCTTTTACAAGAAATGAAGATTTATCGATTGATGGAGAAAAACTGGAGATAACAGATACGTATGTTTATCTTGGACAGCAGATATCAAGTGAGGGTCACATTGATGAAGAAATTAATAGGCGTACAAAACTTGCCTGGAGAGCTTTTGGAAGAAACAGCATAATTTTCAAGAGCAATATGCCATTATGTCTTAAAAGAAAAGTGTTTGATCAATGCATCCTTCCAGTGCTTACGTATGGTGCAGAGACGTGGACCTTAACTAAAAGAGACATACAAAGGCTGCAGACAACTCAAAGAAGCATGGAGAGGTGCATGCTTGGTATAACCAGGAGAGATAAGAAGAGGAACTCGTGGATCCGAAA
Source organism: Macrothele yani (assembly GCA_039090855.1). NCBI lineage: Eukaryota > Metazoa > Arthropoda > Arachnida > Araneae > Macrothelidae > Macrothele > Macrothele yani. Next base: position 133,010,822 of record CM076995.1, on the reverse strand, counting down.
AATGACGAGAGTGGAAGACATCATGATCAGAGTTAAATCCCTGAAATGGCAATGGGCTGGACATACTGCCAGAAGGACAGACCATAGATGGACAGCCGAAATTTTAGATTGGATTCCAAGGGACAGGAAAAGACCCAGAAGAAGACCACATGGGAGATGGGTGGATGAAATTCGTAAATATGCAGGGAGTGAAATGGAGGAGACTGGCACAAGACAGACCGTTGTGGAGGAAACTTGGGGAGACCTTCGTCCAGCAGTGGATTGATAATGGTTGACAATGATGATGATGATGAAACATACTATCAAAAATGTATATGTATGATTTCGACCATCTCTGATAACTTGTATCCCAGTTTTCTCACCTCCAATTATATTTCTTTTTCTGCCATTAAAAGAGCAGATCTTTTTCTATAAGAATGTGTGATTTTTATTTTGGAGACTTTCTATATAAGGAATGAAAAATCATCATCAAAATTATGGCGGTTGACACTATAATTCGTGCATAAATACTAGTATTAAAAGAAATCCGTCTTGTTGCACGATGATATTTATTCAGCTAAAAAATGAAATCTATATACAGTTTAAAAACACATGAGCACTTTCGGTGTCACACTGACACCTTCATCAGATGTAATTTCACCATGTGGCTACATGCTGGTCTTAAGTACGTGGAGTAGATGCATCATGGGAAAGGTAATGTCAATGTCACATGATATACCAGATAACAAGACAATCAAAAAAAGGCATAGTTAGCCAATGATCACTTAACAGAAGCAATTGCTATTGTGCTGTCCTTCCCAACAAGATTGCTCCAAGGTTCAGGTAAAACATAAGGATAATAGTCATTACAGCAACTTGTATTATAAGCCGAAATACTACTATCAAAATTATGACCTACTATTCGCAAACAACCATCAATTACTACTATTACCTTTGGTAATATTTCCTTAAAATTGGTTCAAAAAGATTAGCAGCCTTAATTCTGTTTGCAGAAGTTTTTTATACCTTTGAAACCTTTAAACTCAGATTTTATGAGCTGCATTTTATTCAGTAAGACCAACACAAGACATTTTTATGGTATAAATCTATTTTAATTCTTAAGAATTTGCATCAACATCATGAAACAGTTGTATTCATAAATATCAAGACACATAATTACTAACAGAATCATTACATATTTTGTGTGGAATGCATTTACATCGTAACACATTTTTGGGTTTCTTATGGATCCCAAGCCAAAAATAGATAACTTAGCCTAGGTTCCCAAGCCTAAGGTGGGTTTCTTAATGGTTCCCAAGCCTAAGGTGGGTTTCTTAATGGTTCCCAAGTCATAGTAAAGTACAGTATTATTGTTTGAATAACTGGACTTTTTCGTTAACAAGATGAACAGTGGATTCTGAAAATGCATATTGTCATCCCAGTGATGTAGCAGCTGGTGCAGGAAGAACTGTAAGAATATGTTCTTCAGGGACCCAACAACTTTCTCTTCATGATGGCCAATAGAATGAATGAGTGGGACCAGAGGGATGCATAAAAGTAACCAATGCATCATGTTCTGAGATTTCATAAATATTTCCAACCCACCACTGATTATCGTAAATGCATGCTACATACTGTCCAGGCTGCAAATTAAGCAGTTGTTCTTCAGGAAGATGTTCAAGATCAGCTGATTGACCGATTTTGGCGACAAAGAAAGTTGAGTCATTAGAAACTCTACTCACACGAATTTTATGCAAATTAATGGAAGTGAACTGATGATTTTCTTGCGTTTCAGCAACAGTGGAAGCAGTTCTGAATGTTTCTTCTTAGGAAAGCCTTGAGCATTCGATTTCACCTTTTGATACAAAAACAATTTGATTTTGGAAATATTTTGATCACAAAATGTGAACGAATCACGTGCTGTAAGAATCTGATTATTCACTGTATGCTGAAGACTTGCATAAGCAGCAAGCAGCAAGCCTTTTGGCCATTTCACCAATGCCATCACAAGGAGATTTGCCATGACTTGTGCTAAAAAAATCCATTGGGCTTTGAATCCAAAATCAAGTTCATGATGACATAAATTTACAAAATTTTTAAAATTTTTGTATTGAGCTGAAGAAAATTTTTTCTATTGAGCTGTATCGAAAGTACTTCTATTTGTAACTATATATTGTTATATGTTTCACGTATTTTTGGAAATTAATTTGTGTAAGTTTATTTCTATCTCATTAGTAATTTATTGAATTGAACTGTTGTTGTGAATAGCAGGTCATAATCTTGAAGATTATTTTTATTCCTTATATGGAAAGCATCCAAAATAAAAAACACACATTCTTATCGAAAAAGATCTGGTCTTTCTAATGGCAGAAAAAGAAATATAATTGGAGGAGAGAAAATTGAGATGCAAGTTATCAAAGATGGTCAAAATTATACATATAAATTTTTGGTAGTATGTTTATACCGCAATATTTTTTTAACTACATGGCAGACCCCATAATAACCAACTGTTTAGTTGATCTACCAAAGGGTAATTTCTAAAATTATTTTGTATTGAAAATGTGAGAGTCTCAATATGCCAAAACATTTGCTGTGATGAATTTTCCCTCAATTTTGACCTCATTTCATCTGAAAACTATCAAAGCTAGATCTCTGAAAATTTGTCAGTGGTTTGAGGTCCAAAAGTTGTGCAGTTACACCAAATCCCATCTCTTTACTACTTATAGTTTCACTTTCACAGCATATGAAACTTTGGCATTTTGTTTCGTACTATGTGCACAACATTTTGGGGGTCCCCACTTAAGGGCTCCTAGAACCTTCAATTTTTGTTCTTAGGATGTAAAACTTTGCACATCTTAGTTTTATAACATAAGGAAGCCATGTGCCAAATTTCAGCAAAATTGGAGATGGTCAGGTGGGGACCATTGGTCCACTAGGCATGGAATTGCCCATTATTGTTGTCACGGGGTTTAAAAAAAAAGAAAAGGAAGAAAAGCAACAATGAAGAAATAAGGAGAGAAAGATACCAAGAGAAAGAAAAAAATTAAGCAATGAATGTTGTTCAGCTGCAGGGTCAACAAAACACAAACTGACAGTAGTCCGCATTCTTGCTGTTTGTTTTGATTTTTCACCCAGTTAAAATGTTCAGCTTTTTTTTTTCCTTGTTTGGTTTTCATCTTGTCATGAACTGCAATTTTAGAAGCAGTATGATCATATGGTAAGTGGAGGTTTGCACACTATGCATTCACTTGCTAGAATTTCTTGTCTATCAAGCATTGTGGAATTCTGAATGCATTTGACAGATTTTTACTGGTGTAAGTTTCAAACTTAAATCTTACAATGTTGCATATTGTGCACTTGCCAGGGGAATCAATTTTGTTTCGCACATGTTAAATTTGTTTCATTAGTGTCGTTGTTGTAACGGTTTGTTGTGGCGTGTATTTCTTTTCCGCAAAGAAATGGATTGTTTTGTAAAAAGGTGTCTATGTATGTCATGCAGTAATACTTGTTATGACTGACAAGGTTCTTGCCAATGTTGGTAAGTATACTTTGGGATGAATTGAAACACTGACTGCAAGTCTGGCCAAACCACTTGACATAGGTGACTGACTTGACTAGTGCTGTCAGTCACCTGTGTCAAGGCAATTCCTGCAGTAATGCATCAAAATCTAGTGGAAAACCTTCCCAGCAGAGTGGAGGCTATGATAATAGGAATGAGTGGACCAGAATATTAATTCCTTTTATGTTACCGGGAGTTTGTGGATAGGCAAGTGTCCAGAAATTTTTGATCAGGTAATGTATGTTAAAACCTGAACAGGGTTTTTGGTTATTTCCCTGTTTTGCCTTAGGGCTATCTTGCAAATCTAATTTTTCCCTTCTTTTCACTAGTTTTTGAGGAGCATCAGTTATGTAAAGTAAAAAAAGGCTTAAGCAAACATTGATAATAGCATTTGTGATGCATGGGAAAACTTGGAGTAACATCAAATCTGATTTTATTTTAAATGAAATGCCAGAAAAGGGTACCAACTGGTGCCATTCAACTATTTGGGTTCTTGTCAGCCATTAGAATTCAATTTCCTCCAAAACTGTGGAATTAGTTTGGTTTAGTTGATAATGTACTTCAAGGAAATTTTTACAGGTATTATTAACTATGATAGAGTTGCCTTTATTGTAAGCTTAACATGAAATAAAAATACTTACTCACTGGCTTTAGTGAGATTAAAATACTTAAATTCTAAATCAGTGAAGGAAGGAATATTCCTCATAATACATGGGAAATCGATAAAATATTCCAAACAAACAATATAAATTCTGAATATGCTTGTACAACATTACTGGTCATCCATGTAACTCTCTCTTAAAACTACAAAAGCTGCCCCAGTTGTGCAGTGATCTAAATGATGGCTTATGACCATTTGTCCGAGAAGAGTCTATGTTCGAATCCTGGTGAGGCATGGATATTGTGTTTGTCTTACAGCACTGGTTCTCTCCCTTTCCTGGAACCAGTGGCCCTAAATTAGGGACGGGCGACTGCTTATAGCCCATTGAGTTGCTCACGGTGGTCATTAAACCTTCATTAAAAAACAAAAAACAAAAAAAACTAGGAAATTTCAAGTTTTTTGAGAAAGTTACATGGATGTAACTGTTAGCATACTCGAACAGAAATCGGAAGATGCGGGTTCGATTCGCACTCCAGGGCGATGAAATTTTCAAGTTTTCAAAGAGATGGTACATGGATGAACAGTAATGTGGTACAAGCATATTCAGAATTTATATTCTGTTTGCTTTGAATACTTATTACAGACCTGCCAACTATTACGATTTTATCATATTTAGTATGATAAATAATGCTGCAGTACAATATAATTTTGCTGCCAAAAATACGTTGTTGTTTTTAAAAAAAAAGTCATGTTTCCTCTCCTTTTCAGACAGAAGTATGGAAAATTTTACCTGTAATCTGATTTTTCCCCTTCGAAAGATTTTTCCAGTTTCTCTTAACAAATTCCTCTGCCTCTAGTTTCCCAGCGAAAATAAAGTAATTATTTCCATTGGGAAACTAGAGTCAAGTCAAGTACAGTCGGCCACCAGTGGATAAATCCCAACTTGTTTCGTATAATGTTTGAGACTGCTTGTATTTTCGATTCTTCGTCATACTTAAAGCTGCTGCTTGGTCGGTGCTGGAATGTGGACGAGTGTCTGTTTATTCGAAGCAACCTCCCTTCCCTTACACCTGCAACCGTCAAGAATTTCTATAGCCACACCTTACACCATCGAGAATTTATTTAGCTGAAATAGGCTTAAAAAAATTATCAGCACACTTCATGCTACGATTTTTCTATTTGAGTGTTACATTTTTTTTTGGTTTTGAGAGGTTGGCAGGTTTGCTTGTATTCGATTTTCACTTGAAGATCTTTCTATTATTCTTCATATCTTCTGAGTTCTTTTGTATTTTCAGAACTTTCTGGCCTCTAGATCTTTATCAAGGCCTGTTCTCAATTATTAGAAACTGTTGATTATAAATTGTATAGAGTTTCTAACCATTGAGAACAGGCCTTGCTTGACAAAGATAGAGAGACCAGAAACATCTAAAAGTATAAAATAACTCAGAAGATATGAAGACTAATGGAGCCTGTCCTATCTGGGGTAACTGCAGCAAACAGCAGAAAAATAAGATTACCTCATTTCAAAATAAAACCCTACGTTATATGGTTGGACTTGATGAAAGAACTTCAAACCATGCTATCCAAAGCATGCTAAATATTAATTCTATCCATTACATGATGTATGACTTAGCTAAAAGATACTATGAAAAAGCTAAGATTCATCCTAATCCTCTGGTCAGAGAGGTCATTAACTATACTGTCAATGAAACTGACAGATATAAAAGGCCAAAAGCTATCTTGAATAAAGTTCCAGAAATGAACCCAATTCACAGCTACCCTAGCAAAAAAAAAAAAAAAAAACAATAATTGGGACTAGTGTTCAAAGGGTATTCTTCACACATGTGAAGAATTTTTGATTAAAAAACAAACAAAAAACGGCTCTTTTAAGGGCCAAACTCCCCTCCAGCCAGTGGAAAAAAAAAAAAAATTTCTCTGAGAAGCGAGGCGAAAAGCCGAATCCTACACGGGAACTAAGCAAACGACAACTGTGTGGTTTAAGGTGCTTTGCAACACATGGTTTTGTGAGAAAACTGCGTGTTTATCTGTCGGATTTTTCTTGTGTGGTTCTTTTTTTTTAGGCACCCCTTTTCCCTGTCCTTTCCCCGATTCCTACGGCCTTGCGTTGGCTGCAGGATAAATTGCTTTGATCGATTTGATGCAGGTAAGTATGTAGGGTAGCTTATAACTTCAATACTTAACGGGAAACCATATACTCCTTTTGCTCTAATTTTTCTGTACTATTCTTTCATGCTGTTCTATCAGGGAATTCTGTTCCCAATTATCTTATCTTCTTCTTTTTCACCTGCCAAAAGGCGCAGAGCGCTGTAGGTTCGGGTCTCTCAACCTCAGATAATAAATCTCTCTCTCTGAAGGCTAATGGAAAGCTCTGCAAGCTAAAAACAGAATTTAAATATTGCAAGCTTAATTATTAGTGGAAATTTCTAGAATTTAATGGAGGAACAGAGGCGTATATAAAAACTTTTTTCGGGGACAGAGGAGCGACAAGAAATGGAAGTTTTTGAAATCCACCAGAACACAAAAGTTAATGAAAAATAAAAGGAAAAAATATTTTTTTTCTAATATAAATTAATGCATTTTTATTAAATTAAAATATTTTTTATATTGTAAGACACCTTTTAACCAAAAATAGAAAAAAAAAAATTAAACACTTTTGGGGGGAATGGATGTCAAGGCCCCTAGTTCCCCATCTCTAAATATGCCCCTGTAGAGGAATGTTTCCCATCTTATATATTTGGAAAAGATTTTTGCATCATTCCACATTTGTGTCAATCTGTCAACAATAACACTATGCAACAGTTACAAAAAGCTAAAGCACTGGTAAAATTTGTTATCATTGATGGATTTTCATCTATTTGGAACGATCTCAAAATAATTTTCAAGTCGAGACTGTTTCAAAGAGCAGCCCAACATATTATTACGCAGATGTTTTTAATAATTTGCTATACTTCAGTGTATTTTTGGGTGGACAGCCAAGCTTAATGAAAAAACATTAGACAACATTGTTTTTACTCTTCTATGTCAACTTTCCCAACTTGTATTTTTGCATAAAACTCATGTTCCGTCTGTATACACTGACTTCTGTATACAATGGTGGATGTACTTTTTTCATATACTGAAACTTTCAGGGTGTCTCATATTCCACATGCATCCCATTTTTGTTGTATTTATGTAAAGTAGTGGCAGTGATTATGTTGTGAAAGGAAATATTACTTTTTCATGATAATTTAATAAAGAATCTTTTTTTTTTTTCAGTAATGGCTATTGTAGGACTGGCAATAGTAGCCATATTTTTTAGTTTGCTTCTCTCAGTATTTCGTATGAAAGCCCATGGATACCCCTACAGGTAAGTATTTTATCCCCTTTAGAGATAATTTTAGCACACCTTTTGAAAAAAGGGACATGCTTATGTTATCACTATGTTCCTCTGCCTATGGACACCATATGTCTGCACCCCTTATTTTGATCTAAAAAATACTTTCTGTTTTGGGAAGCCTTAAATGTGAGAACAATGATCCATGCTTTTTGATCTTTTACTGATGCATAACTTCACTGCTGGAAGGCGTAAATGCAGATTCTTTGAATTCAAGGTATATTTTATTTGATATCTGTGCTTCTAAACATCCGATTGAAAAAAATCTTTCTTTGGTTATTATTTATAATGAAAACCATTTTGTGTACAGTTTAGTTTCCAAATAACGCACAGTTTTCCCGCTAGGAGCATAAATGTAAACTGATACTGTATCTGTGCTTGTAAAAGTTCAATTTGAAAAATTATTTTTTGGTCAGATACAGTACAGGATGAATAATGTTTTGCATATAAATTTTAATTTTTTACAACAAACAATTTTGCCTCTAGGGAATGTAATCATGAGCATATTTCTGTTTCTGATGTATTTGCAGCAATACCTACCAATACCTGTGCTTCTAAAAACTCAGTTGAAAAATTTTTTTGGTTAGATATACAGCTCACCACCGGGGACCTTTTATGCACATTTTCTGTTCACAATGTGCAGTTTTTTCATCAGGAGATGTAGATGTATATATACCTTTTTTTCTTTGATATCTATGTTTCTAACAGTCCAGTTTGAAAAATATGTTTTTTGTTGGACAAGTGTATATGGTGAGAAATGTTTTCATACAATTTCTTATTTTTCTCAGTGTACAATTTTGCAACTAGAGGGCAAAGTTCGTATTTCTGTTTACAGTATATTTGCAGCAATATCTGCACATCCAAAAACCTGATTGAAGAAAAATATTTTTTCAGTCAGGTATCGCTTATTGCAAAAATGTTTTGTGTGCATTTCCTGACTAAAATAATACAATTTATCCACTAAAGGATGTAAATGCATAATAATTTTTTCCTGATATCTCTGCTTCTCAAAGTCTAACATAAAAAATTCTTTGAATACTGCATACCATCACTTTGTGAAACATTTTGCTTGTGCTCTTGGATTTGCATAATACATAGTTCTCAGCTTTCGAATTACCCAGTGGTCCGCTGGCCATTGGCCAGTAAAACTTCTGCTGGACCACTGAATTATTGATTTTACTGGCCCAGATGGCTAATAAGTTTTTTCTAAGTTGTCACAAGTTAAAAAATAAATTTCTATTTCTTTTACCTCGCTATACGGTTTTCTTTTCAGGCTGCAAACTGATGAGTTTCATGAAATGCTATTGGACAACAGCTGGTTTTTGTTTTTTGTATCCCTCATGATTTGTAAAGAGTGGAAGAAACAGCTAATACAGAAAGGCAGTTTCCCAGTCTTTGTCTTGTAATAGCTACAGCCATTTTTTATTACCTTCGCCTACCCTAGTGAATGTAACAGATACTGACACCAGCCACACGCCAGCTTTTGTTACTGGCTGAAGAAAACACACTAGCACAGAAGGTCAATTGGATGTGTGAAGGTAATTTTTGTAAGAGAGCAATTCACATAAAACAGTTTTAAATGGGGGACTAAAACTAACTTTATGGGAAAGTAGCAGGGATGAGCAATAAGACTAAAAATAAGGAAAGGAAGCTAAATCTTAAACAATAAAACGTATAAAAAAGACTACTAACATATAAGAATTTTTTGTACCCTTGGAGTCTCTTTGTTCCTTCTTACTTTAAAACCAGATCAAGAATGCACTATTACTCTGTTATATCCCCAATCCATCAGGATCTTATTCTGGAAAATTCTTTGTCCTGTCAGTTGCACTTTCAAATTAGATGTTTTAAAAACAAATATTGGAGATAATTCCATTAAAATGACACATTTTTTTCTACATATATTGTAAATGTATACATTTTTTTTTTTTTTTTTTTACGGGCCAGTGGGCATTGTGGTGGACCGGTGGTTTGCAAATTCTACTGGTCTGCTGATCCAGTAGAAGATTTATTTGTAATTCTAACACTGGTTCTTACACTAGGTAGTGTTAGTGTGTATTTCTGCTTGCAACTGTATCTCTGTTTCTAAATATCCCATTGACAAAAATTCATTTTTTTCTGTATTCCATTTGTGACAGTAAAAATTGGGAACTTTATCTTCTTTAAATTATACACAGCTCTTTTGCTACGGGTGTAAGTGTAAAAGCTTTTTTTGTTTTCATGTTATCTCTTCTTTCAGGAGTTGTACCTGAAAAACTCATTTTTCCTCTGCATAGCTTTTCCTATAAAAAATACTTTGTGCATCTTATAAATCAATGGGAAACAAATTTTCCTAAAGGAATAATTCTTTATGTACACGGAAGGCAATACAGATGTCATTATTGGCACAAATAGCCATATTTTCACTGTTTCCCATGTAGCCACCCTTCAGAAAACTTGGAAAATTATGGCAGCCTGGAGTGGGAATGGAACCTCACATCTCCTGATTTCCATTCAAGCATGCTACCTTTACACCACCCAAGACAATGAAGTTCCAAGCAACTGAAGCTAAGCAGATGTAGCTTAGAAATCTGAGAACCATTCAGATTTGCAGTAGTCGAATCACAAATCTGAAAATGCCATTTTTACTTTGTGCATGTTTTCTACTTTTCCATTATTCAGAATTCTGCTGCTAGGGGTGCATCATTTTATGTTTCTGTTTGAAAGAGTTTCTCTGCTTCTAAAAATCTGTTGGAATAATCCTTTCTTGGTAGGTTACTGTTTATTATGAAAAATATTTTGCATCCATTGTGTTCTTTAAGTAACACAAGGCTTCCCTGCTTTGGGCCATAAAGGTATATTGTGTTTTCATCAATAGATCTTCTTCTAATTGTTTGATTTAAAATCCCTTTTGCCTCTGATATCTAAATCTTTCACTACAAGAAACATTTTGTGCACAATTTGTGATTTTTTTTTTAAAACACACATTTCAGCTGCTAGTGAAAGTAACCATGTGTTATTATTTGTGGATATTTTACCAATTGTAAAAATCTGGTTGATTTTCTATTTTTAACCCTTTAAGTGGCCAATGTATTTAAACCAAACGGTACCTAAAAATTTCGCTCTACCAAACAGAAATGTTGTCATAGCAGTGGGTTTTTACGAAAGCTATGGTAAAACAAATCTTTTCCCACTCTCATCTCATCAGCACCGAAAATAAGCCTGTCACAGTGAAAACATCTTCCTCCTAGTCCTGTGTTTTCTTTTCCATGACCCAAGATATGATGGGGAAAGGGCTAATCCCCCTGACATGGACAACATGCCACTATGCAAAAATAAGTGACTCAAACATTTTCTTTCTTACATTCATCTCCATTGCTACACCTCTTTAACAAGTAATCTGTCAGAAAGGATTAGTGTCAATCACACCACTAAATGTCCACTCAGAGTAACAAATGTAAAGGGGGGGGGACACAATGCTATTTGATGCTCTAGTCTTTCAGGACACTCATTCAAGCTCCATTGGAACCACTAAATACATCCTGAATGTACTCATCCCAGTTGCATTCAGCCTACTTCTTAGACAGCAAATATATTCCCCAAGTTGATTTCAGTCCATTTTGGAAACCCCAAGTTAATTCGTTCCAGCCAGTTAAAGGGTTAACTGGTTCCATTCACTATGAAAAGCACTCACAACTTGTATTTTAAATTATGTGCATTCTTGTTTTCACTAAATGTTTTATTTTTGTTGAAAATCTGTTTTGGAATATTTTTCTTCATAAACACAGAAAAACATTCGTGCACATGAAACCATTAGGATGAATACCATCTTAACACGATTTTAAGGACCTTAAAATATGAAATATATATACTTTAAAATACTCTGAAACATACTAGCACTTTCAAGGTGACAGTCGTCCCATCATCAGGTGTGATCGGATTTTCCAAACTGTTCAGTATAAATACCAGTAGTGCACCATAACAGCAATCAACGTAACAGAATCTTGCGATATACACGCCATCTATACCGGCGGTAATTGCTCTTCGGATCTACCTGATACTTGGAGACTTTTTGTCTACACGTGCTGGACAATCCTCAGAACTACATACTTTTTTAGACTTTAAAGTTTAATATTGCAATTATAATCATGTTTTCGATTTGTGATGTGGTGTCGCTTTGAACGTGGTTTACTGCCGGTATAGATCACAAGATTCTGTTATGTTGATTGCTGTTATGGTGCACTACTGATATTTATACTGAACGGTTTGGGATTTGCTGCTGCTGTGGTATTTTAGCGACAATCAGAAGGTGCAGGTAAGAAACCTGGGCAAGTATCTTGCGACACCATAATATGTCAGCACACAGGAACTTATATACATTTAGAGCAACATAGCCACATGCTTGAATCTGATAACTGTGTTTAACTTGGTATTCTAAAATATAAGAAAATATATCCACAATTGTTATTCACAATTATAATTCTGCCAGCAACAAAATATTTTCCTGATATTGATATAGACATTTATTGGATATACATGTGTGTGTATATATATATATATATACTTAAGAGCAAAACTGAAGACTAAGGAAAAAATTTTAGAATTTAACACGAAGGGTGCAAAATAACCTGAAAATCAAAACGCGCAACGCAGCAGTTTTGAAAATTCAGAATTCACATTCTATAAAGAAGATACCTAAGCAAAAAAATACATATATAATTTTGACTCACACCTAGTACAACATAGAAAAGGTTATGTATCTACCTGTGTGAGTAAAAGGAGAAAAGATAAAAAAATAAAATAAAACAACTGAATGTAGAAGGTGTCGAGAATACTGAGCCTTGGCTTTATCAAGGACCAGCAAAAACTCTGCATTTTCTCACTTCTACAAAGACCTAGTTGGAAATGGGTTTCTGCAAGGCCATAGATGCAAGTAACATTCCCACCTAAAATAGTTTAAAAATATATATATAAGTCATGTCCTCCGTAGAGTAGCATGACCTAGCACTAGTTAACAATTTCGCTTGCATCCATTAACCTTCATGGCCCGACCCATGCTCTTCATCTGTTACTATTAAACAGAGAGAAGAAGATTAAAGAGAACTCAAGCTGTGAGAGTGACATAATAAATAGAAATGATTTTCAGCTATAACGAAATTCCAAGTTCGTTTGAGAGAGAATTTAAACCTGAAAAACAATGCAAAAGAAATCCAAATTTTACATTGCAATTAAAAAAGGAAATGTTAATTTATAACGAACAGATTTTTGAAAGAAAACTTGAGTCTAAAACCCCCTACTCTACAACTTATGACAGCACGAAAACGAGAATAAGTTAAAGATAATAATTAACTAAAGAAAACTTTGTGAAAGTTATATACCTTAAACAGTTAGTTGCAATATGTACAAAGTATTTCAGCAGTGCTTTAAGTGCATAATTAATTAGTTATTAAGAACTTTACTACTTTGAAAAAACAGCGCATAGACAGCGCATAGAAAAGGAACAAGCTTAGCCATCTTCTGTTCCTAGGTACCCCAAAAGACGCTCAAAGTTACAAAGAAAAGTAAGAGTTAAAACCCGCATAAATGTTAACAGACAAACCAATGCTTAAAAGCTGAAAAGCTAAAAAACGACAGAGAAAAGGTACATAAAGTACAAACATTGAACTTATAAAACCTAGAACCCAAAAACAAGGAAGAGAGCTTACCTCTTGTGTGACAAAAACTTTTCTCCTCACAAGAGGAGAACATGGCTGACCTCTTCCGCCACTCCCTAGACGCTGGGGGGCAGTGAGGGTGGGGCTGATGGCCTCCTCATACAGCAAGAAACCAACGCGCGGAGATTTTAACCAGAGAAAAAAATATATAAACTTAAGACTGTGGATCTGTATGATCAGAATGAGCAGAATTAACTCTCCAGAATACATGAGAAATATTATAAAATACACGAGCAGTTTATTTAATAATCTTTGCATGTATTAAATCACCTTAGTGAGCTTCTATAGATTAATCAGAATCTTATTAATTTTAATGTTGGTTTTACTATTTTTAGTATAGCTATCCTAGTGATGAATAACTAGTTTTCTTTTTTATTTGTTTTTATTTTCTTTTATAAACAGATTTTTAAGCTTTTTTGTGATTTTGTTTATATTATTTAATTTTTTGTTTTAATAGGACCGTCATATCCATAGCACTAAGGTTCCTTTAGGTAGTTAATAGGCATCCTCTAGCCAACTTCCTTACGGCTTTGATTGGTCAGAATCATATTATTAACTGTAGAAAATTAAAGCAGATCTGCCAACCTTACTCTATTATTCAGAATAATTTTTCTTAAAGTTCTTTTGATGAAAGAAGAAGGAATTTCGTTCTCTAGAAAACTTTCTAATAGTATATTAATGTGGTAATTGAAATCCAAATTGTTGCTGCAAATTCTTGAAATTCTTAGGACATATATATGGGATGTAAGGTCAGGTGATGCGTAACATCACAGCCTCTCCTTGACAAATGTCAACCCCGCCTTCTCGTGGTGCATCCTGTTCCCACTAAAGGGGCTCTGACGACCGCCGATAGCGGTATAACTATACCATCGGGATTAGAGGAAATGCTATCCCACACTCACCAACCCGCTTGGCCAGCGTGGTGAGTTATGGCCAAACCCTTCAAAATGACTCCACAACTTAAATCTTGGCCATCAGTCTCCGGCAGCTGGAATGTACCTGGCCAAGGCAGCAGCCAGTGCGACATGAAGGCAAAGGGTGCTAAGAATCCCCAGAGTACCGGACTAGGCTGCCATCTGATGCTGACCTTGGCTACGTATGATAGACACTCCCTGTCTTCTGATTCAAGGCTTTTTGAATTGGAAAAGGAACTACAAAGAATCAAGTGGGACATCGTTGGGCTAAGTGAGGTAAGGAGAAAAGGAGAAGATCTCATTAAACTGAAAAGTGGACATCTCTTATACTATTGTGGGTCAGATACTGGCAGAACTAGTGGTGTTGGATTTATAATAAACAAGAAACTGAAGGATAAAGTGGTAGAAGTTGAAAGTTCCTCTGACAGAGCTGCACGACTCGTTATCCAACTCTCGAGAAGATACCAGGCTCAGATTATTCAAACTTATGCACCCACCACAATTCATCCTGAAGAAGAAATTGAAGAATTTTATGAGGAAATTCGTTATCTAAATAATAAAGGTAAGCAGCACTTGAAGATAATTATGGGAGACTTCAATGCAAAAATAGGGCAACAGCAACAGAATGAAACTTCAGTAGGTAAATTCGGTCACGGCAATAGAAACCAGCGTGTTAATACTCTCATTGAGTTTGCAGAGGCAGAAGGGTTTTTCATCTTGAACTCCTTTTTCAAGAAAAAGCCACACAGGAAATGGACATGGAGACATCCAAATGGGAGGACAAGTGAAATTGATTTTATTATGTGTAACAAAAAATTCGTCATAGAAGACTGCAGTGTGCTAAACAAGTTCAACACAGGTAAGTGACCATAGATTGGTGAGATGTAAGATGCACCTCAACACTAAACTCGAACGTGGCAAGCTCATAAGACAAACAAAATGTATTGACATAACCAACCTTAAAAAACACCATAATACTTTCAAGTTGGAACTGAAGAACAGATTCTCTGCTTTAGAAGGCCTAACATCGGAAGAAGTGGATATTTCTGAAGTTAACAGAAAAGTAACCAAAGCTCTATATGGAAACAGCAACAAAATTAGCTGGGTCTAAGAACAAGTTGCATGTGAACAAATTATCAGGAAAAACCAAAATGTTGAGGCAAAAAAGAAGAGAGATGAGGACAACTAAAGAAGATGTGACTTCCAAAGTGGAATATATAGAGCTATGCAAGACAACACGAAAAAGTATCACTGAAGACGTAAGGAAATTCAACTGTGAGCTAGTGAGGAAAGCAATTGAAAACAACCAAAGCCTTAAGATAGCAAAGGGACATCTCAGTAAGGGAAGAAAACAGATTATGGCTCTGAGAAAAGAAGATGGTTCTATAACAAGAAATAGAGGTGAAATTTTGACAAGAGTGAAAGATTTCTACTCCAAATTATATGAAAGGGATGATACATGTACTCCAGACATCATGAAAGGTACCAGTACAAGAGTTCTTCCAGTCCTCCCAGCAGAAGTTGCTCATACAATCAAGAACATGAAGCGGGGAAAAGCTCCAGGAGAAGATGGAATTACTATAGACATCATACAAGAAGCAAGTGGAGAAATTGAAACAGTACTCGCCCAAATTTTCACTCGATGCCTTAATGAAGGGAAGATTCCTGAGAATTGGAACAATGCTACAATGATCCTGCTACATAAAAAAGGTGACATTGAGGATCTCAGGAACTACAGACCTATCAGCCTCCTATCAGTGGTTTATAAAATCTTCACTAAAGTTCTTTCACACCGCTTAAAGGTGACACTGGACATGGCTCAACCGAGAGAACAAGCTGGATTCAGGAGTGGCTACAGCACAATAGATCATATCCACGTACTGAGAGAACTAATTGAAAGAGCGAGGGAATATGAACTTCCATTGTGCATGGCTTTTATCGATTATGAAAAAGCCTTTGATTCGGTGAAACCATCAGCAGTTACCACGGCTCTGAAATCCTGCGGTATTGAAGATGCATACATTAATATTATTAATAACATCTATGAAAATGCAAGTGCAAAGATTCGGCTGTTTGAAAATACAACACACATAAAAATTGGAAAGGGAGTGAGACAAGGTGACACCATATCTCTGAAGCTCTTTAATGCCACATTGGAAAATGTCTTTCAATCACTGAACTTAGAAAACAAAGGGATAAAGATTAATGGAGATTATCTAACCCACCTTCGTTTTGCTGATGACGTAGTCATTTTTGCAACTACCCCATCAGAGCTGCAGAGTATGATCCAGGAACTTGCTGACAAGAGTAAAGAAGTGGGATTAAAAATGAACTTTCAGAAGACAAAAGTGATGTTCAATGCTTTTACAAGAAATGAAGATTTATCGATTGATGGAGAAAAACTGGAGATAACAGATACGTATGTTTATCTTGGACAGCAGATATCAAGTGAGGGTCACATTGATGAAGAAATTAATCGGCGTACAAAACTTGCCTGGAGAGCTTTTGGAAGAAACAGCATAATTTTCAAGAGCAATATGCCATTATGTCTTAAAAGAAAAGTGTTTGATCAATGCATCCTTCCAGTGCTTACGTATGGTGCAGAGACGTGGACCTTAACTAAAAGAGACATACAAAGGCTGCAGACAACTCAAAGAAGCATGGAGAGGTGCATGCTTGGTATAACCAGGAGAGATAAGAAGAGGAACTCGTGGATCCGAAAAATGACGAGAGTGGAAGACATCATGATCAGAGTTAAATCCCTGAAATGGCAATGGGCTGGACATACTGCCAGAAGGACAGACCATAGATGGACAGCCGAAATTTTAGATTGGATTCCAAGGGACAGGAAAAGACCCAGAAAAAGACCACATGGGAGATGGGTGGATGAAATTCGTAAATATGCGGGAGTGACATGGAGGAGACTGGCACAAGACAGACCGTTGTGGAGGAAACTTGGGGAGACCTTCGTCCAGCAGTGGATTGATAATGGTTGACAATGATGATGATACAGTATATATATATATATACATATTAAACAACAGAAATAATATTTACAAATACCAAGAAACTCCAGTAACTAACAAATGGTAACATGATGCACAACTGGTAAAAAAAAATCCACACAGTTTGATTTGGGGTGAAACAAAAACCATACACATGGTTTGAGGAATTTTGATGCTGCACATTTGAAGGAAAAGCAAACAAACATGTTGTTTGACTTGGGACATGCTTTTTGGCCAAATAGGAAACAAATCATTTATCCCTTATTTGTGTTATAATTGAAAGCATGATTGAAAACGCAGTGCAGGATTTTGTGGGCACAGTAATAGTTTCTCCACAAATCCCTTTAGTATGACACATTTTGCATTGTCTCCTCCAAGAACATCCCGTTTTATTTTGTTTCTCTGTGGAAAATGGCCACATATTTTTAGTGGCTTAGATATCTTTGCTGGGGAAGTTGATCATTTTGCATGCTAAAGCAGACACGCAATGCACTGTCAAAAATCCAAGTCTAAGAGGCTTACCTTCAGTCCTGCGAATCTGATAAACAAATTATGGGAACTGATAACCATCATTTGAAGTATTGAATATCTAGCTTTCTATGTATATCATCTTATGGGTTTCCTTCCATGAGGGTTTGTTTGTCTGTCTTTTGTCTGGCGCTCTTTGGCCAACCATGGCCCTTGCGCCATTAAAATCAACCAACCAACCAACCAACCTTCCATGAGGATAATATGTTAGCATTTTATCTTGATGATCTGTATACCCTTGATGTAGATTTATCATAATTCTCTACAGACTTTTGGTTTTTCTTTTACCTGACCCCAAAATAAAACCTGACCGACAAAATTAAGTTTCCTGGAATTCCCTTTAGCATGGGTCAGAGCTGTCCTGAAGTTCCTGTTTTTTATTTTTTTGTCCTTAAATGTCCTTATTTTGGTTCTGTATCCTGAAAATTTGAGTGCAATCCTGAATTTTTAAGAATAAATGGTAAACTATGTATAGTGATTCATCATCTAGCGTTTACAAGTACCACGTAAACAAAAAAATGGAACGAGAGAAAGAGAGAGTATTCTGACGTCATTGCCGAGAACTTTCACTCTTGTAATTGGCGATGTACACGAATGCGTTCCCGCTTTTGTGAGATCGTTCGAGAATCGAAGCTGCCGTGCAGGGACGCACAAAGTGGGGGTTCAGTGGGTGCACTGCAATCGGGCGGCAACTTCGAGGGGGCAGCAGAAAGTTCCAGTCAAATTTTACGTTAAGTACATTAATATCAAATATCAAAAACGTGGAAGAAATTTAAAAACATTTTTCCTTTATGGAAATCGCAATACTTTGTGCTACGTTTATTTAAAAAGTCATTATATGTGTATGTATATGTAATTCGGTTATGCTTTCATTTCACCACACTGGGAGTGAACCAGCACATGAGAGATTTGGGAAGCTTTATACAAAACCGCTGTATTTGTGATTAACACAAATGCATTCCATGTGACGTGTCACCCGTGGCCACTCCGAATAACCACGGCCTTTGTCAAACCCTGTCGTCCCAACCCAGTATGACCTAGCTCCCAGTACCGATTTCCCATTAAGAAAAGGAAGTAGCTTCTTGAAACAATAGCAGCAGAAGGGCGGCACTTCGCTCGCCAAAGACTTCACGAAGCACCTCTTTTATGTATGAATAAAATACAGCGGACTTTGGGAAGTGGTTTTCGTACGTTTATCTTAGTCTGGGATCATGCTGAATCAGGGAGCAATCCCAAACAATAAAATACCCCCACACCACCTGTTTTCAGCTTGAAAAGTTGCAGAGAAACAATCTGAATGGCAACTTCTCTAAATGTTTGAAGGGAGTTAGGATGGGTGGGTGTTTGAGCTAAGATACAGCATCTGCGTCTTCCCTATGGGTAAAATTATGATACGTTCGTTCTTCAGGATGGATGCTGTGAGCAACAATTGAGGATGAGATCCCAAGGGCATTCAATGTGGCTTTGAGAGCAACAGACATGGTTCAACCCTCTCAGTTCAGTCTTGGCAAGGATTGTTATCACCTTCAATGCAACCCCCCCCTCAGTGAGCCAATTTCTCATTATTACACCCTTCCGCTATCCTGTTGAAATTTTGGCAGTGACGAAAACAGATCATGTTTTCTAACTTTTACCAATTAAAGAAGATTTACTGGTGAGAAGCAGTTCAAGTCTGAACCTTCTAGTAATATGTGCAGTAGTTGTTTTATATGGTTTCAAAAATCAGTTTTAATCCTTTTCATAGTGGAAAATACTCTCTCAAATTTGGCATTAGGCACTAGGAATAATACTCTTAGTATATTCAAAATGTGGCACAGTTTTTTAACTTTTCACTCTAATTTTTGCTCGCACACTTCCTGAAAGATTCTGCATATTGAAGTGCCAGAATGTTTTGATATCTGTTCATTCATCACAGATCAGATATCTTTTTCTGCTGTACCATGTTGTTCTAACAGTTCTTTGTAACGCCTGAACAAGTATTGAATTTCTCCCACTCGAAAAGAAGTAAGTCTGTTTTTGCCAGATGGATACACTTCATCTTGAAGAATCTTCATTGCTGCATTTATAACTTTGAATTTATGTAAATCAGTAAATATGCTGAAGACCACACCATGCAAATGAATTAGAACATCATTATAACTGTTTTTAAACACACATATGGATGAGCAGTTGGTCAAAGAAATTCCTTTGTAAGTTTGGTGTACCTCTTCTTGAAATTCACCTGAAGTTTCTTAATTCATGAGCCTACTGAGAGTATCAGGAAAATTACCATTTTTCATATTTTCAAGTGTGGAGTATATTCTCTGTAGAATGGTCAATGCATGCATCATATCCACTTACTTACCTTGGAGTGCAAGTGACAGCTTGGAAAAATGACTTAAAATATCATTAAAAAATAAAACCCATGCAATGAATTTTGCAATCTTAAGTTTTTTAAACAAACCTGTTAACTTAGAAGACTGCTGAGACTTTTCTGAAGCCCATGTCTCTAGCTAGCTGCTGCACTATAACATTGTAGTTTCAGATGAAGAGTTCCAGCAACCTTTTCTTATGTGACACCCATCTCACACCTTGTCCTCAGGATGTTGGCATTGATGTTATGTTATCTTCATTTAAGATAGGAGCAAGTTCTCTAAACTTATGTAGACAATTTGAACTTTTGCTGCAAAATTCATAAATATCACTTAGTAATGCAAACATATCTGCAAGATATGTTGACTGAACATAATCTTTCACACTTAGTTCTAAACGGTGACTGAAGCAGTGAACTGTGATTAACCATGGGCAAGTGTTCTTTAATTCAGCAGCAACCCCCTTTTGTGACCTAAATTTATAGATGCGCCATCAGCTGGAAGAAAACCCACAAGTTTCTGTTCAATATCACCAATGCCAAAACAGTCTTGAGTTTCTTTTTGCACTGAGAGTTTCTTTTTCCACTATCTGTACCACTTTTTAAATGTTATTTTAGAAAATTTACATTGCATAGAACAATTATTGTCCACGTAGGTAAAAAAAAAAAAAAAAAAAAAAAAAACATTTTCTTCTCTAATGCACTCTGCAATTCTCATTTCAAGACTGTATTGTAGGTAATCCCCAAGATTACTTCAAGATGTTTTTCTAATTCTACTAATTTTGGAAATTTATTAAAAGCCGTCTCTTTTTGTACTAAGACAAATGCAGTGTCAGCTAATTTACCTTGAGGCCCCCTTTTTTTATATCATCACTTACTGAAGCCATTGATCTAGCAATTGGGGTTTTCACAAAAAAATCTTTAATTGATCTAGGTTTGTTCTTTTCATTAATGGCATAACTGTGCATATCAGATTCTGCATGTTTAATGCAGTTGTCTTTAAGTCGGCACCATGTATTCTGTCAATGAACGAAGAGTTGAAGTTGCAGAGTCCTCGCAGTGCTGATTCATGTTTTCAATATACATCACAATATATTAATGTGACAGCATAGTCATCATCTATATTAACACGTTCGCCGCGGTGACGTTTTTCGGCGATTTTTTTGTAGTATGTTACGACCCACTCGTGGTGTCGTAACTGTTTCAGTACAGTGCTGTACGACCCACCGGTGAGTTGGTTAAAAATATATACATAAAGTGACTGATATACACTACAGATTTATGTATATAAACTTTGTTTTTTCCTCCTCTGAAAAATGTAGAAGTTAACGTGGGTCGTAACGCAGATAATGTGTTAATGTGACAGCATAGTCAACATATATATTAATGTGACAGCATAGTCGGGCATAGATGTTATCTTTGTCTTATGCGCTGGTCCTCTCCCTTCATTGGAACCAATGGCCCTAAATTAGGGACGGGCGACTGCATATGGCCCATCAAGTTGCTCGCAGTTGTCATTAAACACTTCCCAAATAAATAAATAAATAAATAAAATAAACAAATAAACAAAAAATAAATAAATAAATAAAATAAATAAATAAACAATAAATAAATAAATAAATAAAATAAATAAATAAATAAAATAAATAAATAAACAATAAATAAATAAATAAATAAATAAATAAATAAATAAATACATTTATTTATTTATTGATTGATTGATTGATTGATTCTGCTTCATTGAAGGATGCTCCTCATTGGCAGCAATGTTCAGATATCATCAGTATCTGACAGCTGCATGCCAACATATTAAGACATTGGCACAGACCTTTTTAGAAAGTAATTGTGTGGATGTTCATTTTGAGCACATTTTCTCCATGCCTTTCAGTCTAATGCAAGATTTTCTGCCTTTTTAACTCTTGCTACTTTAATCACTAATTTCTGATTTTTATAACCTTCAGTCCACCTTCTTGAGACATTTAAATGTTGCTTAACTAGTATCAGAGGAAACAATGTGTTTCTCAAAAACATGCTCCTGCACTATTACACCATCACCCATCTATGTACCATTCATCATACCCTTATCTCAGTGTTGATCTTTTATTTATACATCTGTTGTGTTTGTTTATTTCAAGGCTTAAGCCTTAACTTTTATACCAGTATTTAGTTTGTTTTTATGTGACACCTTATAAACATGTTTTGTTTTCATAATTTGCTAAATAATGGGCATTTTTCTAGCACAGTAGTTAGGAAATGCCAGGAATACTGAATTTTAAATTGGGTGATTAGGGTTTGTTTTCTGAATAAGAATGCTTTTCAACCAGTTTCCAACTTTGTGTGTATTGTTCCTCTTTGTTCACACAGAACTTGCTCACACCCAACTTGGAACGGCAAAGGAAGTAATTCATGATACCGACAATTCTTACTTTTATATTGCTATTTTCATACAAAAAAAGAAGAAAAAAAATAATAATACACATTTATTTCATATCACAGATTTATAAATTGTAATTCCATACAGAATCATAAGAAATAACCCTTTTCATGGGGCATAATGGCACGAAATTTTTACGTTTGACAATGATTTTTTTCCACTTGGTAGAACAAAGTACTTGAATTGACTCTTCAAATAAATCTAAAGTATGTTTTCTTTTTTTTTTACCAACATGTGTAAACAAATGTTCTATGAGCCTATCAGCCAATTGTTCTTCTGAGGGTCATTCCATGCCAAATCAACCAAAAAATTTCAATATTCAACCTGACCATCTCAGATTTCAATGAAACCTTCAGGGATCATTCTCCCTAATGATAATATATTTTTAAAATTTTTTTTATCTCATTGGGTTTTCATGTAATTAATTTTTAAAATTTTGAAAAATTGTCGTTTTTTGGCTTGCATAAACTTTTTCAATCTTGAATTTCTCAAGTTCTATAAGGCCTAGAGAGTTGTTTGACCCCTCATTTTAAAGAGAATTTCATAAGTTTTAATTTGATATGCAACTTGACTGTGCTTGGTAAAAAAAATTAATTAAAAAAAATAAGTGTTTTTTAAATATTATGAGCTTTAAATCCTGAAACTTCTTGAGTGGGATGCCAATGGGATTGGGAGCTACAGGAAAAAATCTTAGTTACTGTACAAGTAGTAATGGATTATAATTCTTGTTTTAGTGTGTTTATATGATAACAGACACTGAGTTTTGAAATCTACATAATACATCATACTAATACATAGTCAAACATGAAACAAGGGAAGGATAGTCCTAACAGGCTTAAAAGTTTTACCTGGTAAAATTAATAAAAGTTTTTTCAGTTAGCACTCAGGGTTGTAGTTACGCCAAAACAGCGACCTCTTAGTTCTTTAATTTAACAAATAATTTTTTGTTTGCCTTTTTGGTTTCTGAGTTTGTAAGTCGATAAACTCTTCCTGTAGCTGTTGTATGATCAACTTTTGTTAAAACCAGTAAATTGTGGGTATTTGAAAGATGGAGAAGGGCCATGTGGTTCCAAAAAACTTATTTTTACTTCATCTCCTTCTATTCCTAACACACAACCTAACCACCACTTGTCTGAGTATTGGCATGCAACAAAGGCAACAATGTCATTAATGTTCAGATCATCATCAGTGTCATCAGCTGAAACTATTTCTACACTTGATTCCTCTGAAAATGAGTAGCTTTTCACTAAAACTCTAGTCTCATTCACAGGACTGTAACTGTGAAATTGTTGAGTACCCTTTATTGTTGTTGCTGCTTCAAACTTGCTCTTCAAGGTCTTTTCCTCTGCCTCATATTTGTCTGTAGTGGAATACAAAAAAATGATGTTGACAATATTGTCTTTAGCCTAATCATAAAGTTGGCGAGGGGTCATAATTTGATCATTGTAGACCATTCGTAAACTGGCCAATGCCGCTAATCATTTAACAGTTCCTCCGACACCATCACATGCATTTTTTCCATGTGACGATGCAAAGAAGTTCCATTCCGCCTTGATGCCAGAATCTTTCTCATGATGGCAGAGATTGAGAAAGTTTGATTTGTTTTTGTACTGTGATGATGCTCCATCTGAAAAGTAATTCAGCTTTTCGGTGCAGATTCTGTTTAAGAAAGTCGATTATGAGGCGTTGAAACAAATGAACAGTAACTCGTATCATGCACCATACAATCAGATAAAATAACTAAGCTCAGGTGCGCCAACTTTTTGGTTTCCTCATCAACGTAGTATATAACAAACGGATGTATTGTTGCTTGAGCATTGTTCCAATGAAAGCCTTGTGCAGCATCTTGAAGCACAAATGTATAATTTTCAGCAAAATCACAAAGTACAATGCATTGGTTTTGAGGTAGATTTTCTTTCAAGTGCCGCAAATAGGAAGACTGTTGAGTAGCAACGAAAGAGTGTCTTAAAAGTTTTGTCAAACTCTGAAACAAATAATCCAAAAACTCTTCTGTCGGTTTTATAATAGTTTCCAGGACACACTTGTTATCAATCTGCATCCATTGTTTGAAACTCACATTTTCAATGCTTATTAAGTTCAAAAGCTTCTTCAAACTGAGCCTTCAAATCATCACTTCCTGGGCTATTAACACAATTTGCAAAGTAGCATTTAAATGTTGGCGTTTTGCAAATTATATTGCTTGTTACATCTTTGTATGTTTTAATCGGAAGTTCACCATTTGTAAATTCAGGTATTTTACACTGAGCCATCATTAATTTGGCATTCCGATGTATTATGCAAACACACACAGAATGTGTCCCACTGGACCCAGGAAGAACACAATGCTTGGGACAAAGCTCACAAAATTTAGAAATTCCAATTCTCTGATCAGGGTAACACTCCTTAAATAGTACATATGATTCTTTTAATGTACTAAGAATTAAATACTTTTGAACATGTACACGTTTGCCATCTTTTTTAACTGAAACAGTCTTTTTTACCAGGCATTTGAAGACTAACCTCATCATTTTGATAGAATTCTTTGACTAGGGCTACCGTTGCAGGGTTTAGTAAATCATTATCTGTAATAGACCCTAATGTAAATTGGTTACCTTATAGCCAATGTATTTTTTTTTTTACCTTTCAAAAGTTAAAGGTAGCAATGTAGCCCTAACTGGTATTTAAAACAATATCATTGGTACCCATAACTCCTGATCCCATTGAGATCCCACTCTAAAAGTTTCAGGATTTAAAGCTTATAATATTACAAAAAACACATATTTTTTTCAAAAATTTTAAAAAACACTCTTAAAATTTTTTTTAATTAAAATTTTTTTCACCAAGCACAGTGTTGCATATCAAATTAAAACTTATGAAATTCTCTTTAAAATGAGGGGTCAAACAACTCTCTAGGCCTTATAAGAACTTGAGAAATTCAAGATTAAAAAAGTTGATGCAAGCCAAAAAATGACAATTTTTAAAATTTTAAAAAATTAATTACATAAAAACCCAATGAGATAAAAAAATTAAAAATATATTCTCATTTATATCACTAGGGAGAATGATCCCTGAAGGTTTCATTGAAATCTGAAATGGTCAGGTTGAGTGACTGGATGATTTGGCATGGAATCACCCCTGATTTAGAAGTATGGCTTCTCAGATTTTGCTTTAGAGCTCTCCAATTCGATTCTGTAGTTTGAGTATGTACCCCACCATTGGGATCAATAACATTAGTTGATTGATTGTCTGTTAAGTGAGTGAAACCACTGTATGACAAACATTGATATTTGTAAATAGTAGATCCTGGTTCAGCATAGAATTTTTTTTATATATATAAGGGGAAGCAGAGCTTCAGATGATCTTTTATTTCCTGGACAAAGCTCTAAATGGAACTCCTTAGACTACCTTTCAATTAGTCTGAAAATCCAGATCCCCTTCCCTATTCTTCCCACTTCATATTTTTGTTTTCCTATTTTTCTCTCATCAATTTCTACCACTGTTCCCTCCCTTCAAATTTTACCCCTTTGTTCATATCGTTTCAGCATGTAGGAAGTTATTACTTCTCTGCAGTATGAAAATCAACCACCAATAGTTTCAGAAGATGTCCGACTACCATAAAGAGATGCTTGCCAAATAGTACTGTTATAATCATGGTTAGAAATGAAGTAATATGTAAGTATAATAAAATTTTCGGAAGAGGTTTTGGCTTCTTGAAACCATGTGCCTTTACACAGAAAAGAGTTTCTCCATGCTTATGTCCAAAATGAACCTTATAGCACCTAAATAGACAGGGTGTATGCTTTCTCTAGTTTTTAGAGACTTTCCATAAATTGTCTGGCTGGTACCATTCTCTTTCTCTCCCTGGTGATGTTCAACTGACAGAAAACATTGCCTTCTCAACATTTTCGAGCATTCTGTCTACCAATCCCGCCCCCTGTTCTTTTAACAACTGACTGCCTTTTTCTAGGTATAAACATAGTGCAGGATGCTTCTGACCTCCCATTGGGCCAATTATGCAAAGGAATGTATCCCCTGAAAAATGCCTCTTTTTCTGCATGCCAGAGAGTGTGTCTGGAGCTTAATGTTCGGCAACTTCTGTAAAGCAAATTCACTACATTATAAATGAACCAAAATTTGTGTAAATACTTTCATTGTCTCTCTCATCAAATGTTTTCATTCTAATATGACATATGTATGTCTTGATTACTTACTTATTTAATTTTCCTCCTTTTCAGTTTCCTCTTCAAGTGATTGATGCAGTCCTAACTAAAAGTTCCTGAAATGCAACCATGCACAAAAGATCTTATGCTGTTGGTTACATTTAGAATACCTGCATGGTTTTTCTTTATCATCAACAAGTAAAATAAAAATAGAGCCTTTTGAAATAATTTGGTCTTCATTGTTGAAACACTGAGAATACTCCCACCATAGTATCATGAAAAATATGTTACATGCTTTCCCAGAAATGCACCCATTTAACAAACATTCATTTTTTTGTGATATGAATCATACTAATGACAATTAAGTTTATTGGTAGAAAGTACTCACAACTTAAGCTCATAACACAAGTCACATAATTTCTGAAATTTTAGATTGTATTTATTTTGTCTGTACACACAAGGTTACCTCTCAACTGATGACTTTCCACACCGAACAAATATGGTCAGAAGCTTGTTAGAATCTGTATTATCACAGATTATATGAATTACTAGAAGTATGAAATGTATCATCTTACATTTTAACTTTTTTCTGTTAAAACAAATTTGTTGAAAAAATATATTTTTTGTCCTACGCAGTTTATAGTCGAAGATTTATAACAAATATTTTTCTGCCTGTGTATAGCGTTCAAGTGAAAATAAATGGAACTGCTTACTAAGTTTTTTTATTTTTTATTTACTGAAATTTTCTGTAAGTAAACTGGCAAAACAATTTAGGAATAAAAATTGTTATAGAAAAGTTTACAAAAACAATCTGTTTTTTCATTTATGTAATTTTGAATGTTTCATGCAAATTTCTCTTGGGCTGCAAAACGTTAATCATGCACTCTAAAGCAATTTAAAATGCATCAGTGAAGTGAACTAGAAATTATCTTTTTCTTTATTTTTTTGTCATGATCACACACACACACACACACACACACACACACACACACACACACACACACACTCTCTCTCTCTCTCTCTCTCTCTCTCTCTCTCTCTCTCTCTCTCTCTCTCCAACCTGTGATTTCGAAGATTTGTTACAGTTAGTGGGATAATCTCATTTTCAATTATTGATTGATTGCTTCAGGGTTCAATCACTGCATCCATTTTTCTTTAATTAAAATGAAAATAATAATTGGAATCTTTTATAAAATGATGAAAGCCTAATTTTTTTCAGCAAATGGAAATTAATTTTCCAATGGTTATTTTTATTTTCATGGAATTCTTTAATATCACATTGTATTTAAATTAAAAAATCCTCCCAACACAAAAGTTTTTTTAATTTTTAAGTCTTGGTCATGTCTTTTGAAGTTTAGCAGCATACTTAAAAGATTTCTAGCAATTGTTTCGGAAACATACTTTTTGAAAACCATTTGGGTATTCAGATTTTTCGATTGAGAAGTTACATTTGGTGAAGTGTTTGTTGTGGAGTTAAAAATGACTGCTTTCTAGCAGCTTAATGAATTTAGAAGCTTTTAGCTTTAGTTTTTTTATGTAAGGAAGCCATCTGTCAAGTTAGTGGTTTTAATTGGTTTTTGCTTGGCTTTCTTTTCCATGTCACACAATGGTATCCCATTTTGTAGCAGCTGTTACCACTTAAAAAATCAATTACAAATAATAATAAGATATTCTTATATACTAAACAACATATAAAGGTCTGATACATTTTTTTTTTCAATTTGCCATTAGAAAATTATTTTATTTCTCTTATGCATGAGATTTGCAGTGTTAAATGTAGATTAAAGAAAATTGCACTGTTTTGGCCCATTGATGTAGATGCCAACTATCCCATTAGAAGTAAAAAAATTTGATTATACTGTTGCTGTGTCAAACTTCTCCATGATTAGCAATCTTGACACACAACATGAGCTTCACTGACATTCATTACACGACGCACATGAGATCTTCTGAACCTCATACTCATAATCTTTTTCTCATGCAGACACTCCTGAATCTGATCCTCCCATGACTTCCTTGGCCTTTTTTCTTCCTGCCACTTGGGCTAAAAAAAATTTTTTAGAAAGCATCTCATCACTCATTCTTTCAATATAGCCAAACCACTGAAGAATATTAATCTCCACTTTGTTAACAACATTTTGCTTCACATTACACAACTGCAATACATCTTCATTCCTCACACGATGAGAACATGTCTTTGCCCCCCTCCTGTAAATAACATTTCTCTAGCACACAAATGACTCCTATGTTTCTTCTGTAGTTCTCAGGTTTCACTGCCATACATCAGAGTAGGTACAATTACACTTGCATACACAACCATGCGGGACTCTTGAGAACCCATCATTCCTGTGAAAACCTACCAAAGCAGCTATGACTTTCACTGAAGAATTCACTTGCCTACTAATTTCACCATCCAATTTATTCTCTCTGTCAAACATGCTTCCTGAATACACAAACTCATTCACCTGGTCAATCACTGTGCCATTTAGACTTATATTATATTCAATGCTAGCAGTGCCTTGCTCAAAAACCATAACTTTGGTTTTTCCCTTATTTATACTGAATTTCATGCAAACTTCGTACATCCGGGACAACATACTCTGCAACTCACTTTTGCTCTTTGCCAACAGGACAGTGTCAGCAGCATACAGCAATCTGCACACACGGATATCACCAAGACATAAACCAGTATTGTCCTCCTTGGCATCACGCATTCATGCATCCATAAATATATTAAACAGTCATGGTGACATTACACAACCTTGTCTGGCTTCTGCACCAACAGAAAACCATATTGATAAAACATCATTTGCTCATACACAAACTCTACTGCCAGCATACATGGCTTTTTCTCTATCAAGTAGATTCCCAGTAACTCCATATTTATTCAATAGGTTCCACAAGAGAATCTGATTTACTTGTTCATAAGCTTTCTCTAATTCTATGAAGGCAGCAAAAACTTCATTATCAACAGCTGGATACTTTTCAATTATCATGCATAATGCAAAACTTTGGTTAGTGCAGACTTTACCTGGCATAAAACCACTGCGAACATCCTCCAGAACCCTTGAACTTTATATTACTTAGCTTTGTGATTTTAACCACATGCTACAAACAATATGTTTTGGAAAAACATCATATATTGAAGTTCATGGTTATCAGCAAACAAAATAAGTGGCACTCACCCAGGTTTTGCCCTTTTCTCTTTCACTGGAAAATTAAGAATTACCTGCTGTTGACCACCCCATGGTTCCCCTAACAAACAAGTCAGTTTGCATGAAGACAAAAATTAGTTGTTTTTTCTACCCCCCCCACCCCCACCCCAAAAGCTTGTGCACATACATCTACTGGGCAAACAAATGTCTTTTATCCTCTCCCCTTGCTACCCTTTAATCACTTAATCTCTGTTTAAATCTTAGAGTTTATTTTGCATCAAAAAACATCATAGCCACCACATCAGAGGAAGTTTGAAAACAGTTAAAACAGCTATCACAACAAGCACAAAACAAGCAGCAACTGACTCTTGTTTCTCATGTAATGTGCAAAGAGCAAATCAATTATAACCGATGAAATTAAATTTTTTTGGCAGTTACTTGCAGCTGTTTAATGTTTTGCTTATTGCAGATCTCATTCATATTTTTTGCTAGTTATATTTTTTTAATTAACAGTTTATCAGTTACCTTCAATTTTTTTATAAACAGTTTGTGATTGACTAGTTTAAACCTGACATGCTGTAATATGCCAAAAATAGCCCTTTGTTCTATTTATCCAGTTATAACGAAGTTCGCACATATTGAATGTTTTTAATTCATCCTTTGACTTCATTATATACGGGTTTGATTATTACAAATTTCATAGTCACTAATACCTAGAACAAAAAGGTAATGTTCATAAGGTTGGAGCTCTGGTTTTAGATGCCTAAACAAAAGGCCCTCTCAGAGGTTGAGAAAGGCTAAGTGCACTTCCAATTTTTTGAGGCTGTTGATATATTAAAATATGAAGAAAGATAGCATCAAAAGTTTTAATTTGAAATTCTCCATTATTGTAAGGGTTATGCCGACAGTTTCTCATTGCATGGCACCCCTTCTGGGATAGACTCTTTCTGCACAAGGGTATGTTTTTTTGGTTTTTTGTTTTTTTTTTCCAATGGCTGAAGTGCTTGCTTGCCCTTCACACAAGCACACAGTTGAACCCCAAAATAAGATGATTTGGATTGACCACCATTTCACTTCACATTATATTGTATGTTCTTGTGTCAGATATTCTAACATAAGTGCAAGTGGAAATAACTTTTTTACGGGTCTTATAGAGGTAATTTAAAAAAAAAAGTTGATAGTAAAATTTTTGAACTAAAGCCTAGTTCATCATCAGGGCTACATCACTGGAGTAGTTGCTGCCACTCCTACTCCAGTGACATAGTCCTGATGATGAACTAGGCTTTAGTTCAAAAACTTGACCAACTTTTTAAAAAAAATTACCTCTGTAAGGCCTGTAAAAAGTTATTTCCACAGTAAACTATGAAAGAGGTGCCATAAATTCATTTACAACTAAAAAGTAAAAGGTTAGTAGAGTTGACAGGTTTTCTAAATAATCAACTAGAAAGGAAGATGAACCGTGATGTAAAAAAAGCCTTGTTGGAAAGGAAGGGAAGTGATGGTTTTGATAGAGAAATGATTATTTGTGACATTTATCTCAGTTACTCTTGTTCTTCATAAAGGCTACATGTATTGTTAGTGTTCATATGAATTGGCTTAAGACTGAATTGGAGTTTTTTTGTTGTTTTGTTTTGTTTTTTTTTCCCTCTTTTACAAATGATGTCCGTGCAAGAATGATGAAACACCTACAGTAGAACCTAAGCAACACAGTACTGTTGCAATTTCATCCTATATATTACCATTTCCATTTCTCTGCTCCAGGTTTTCTCTTCCTTGTTAAATATGGAGTTTTATTAAATTTTGTTATTTCACTTGTTAAAATTGATTATCTTAGCTTTTCTCTCCCTCATTAAATCTGGTGAATTTATAAAATTTTGTTCATTAAAAACAATCAAGTTAGCTTTGAATTAACATTATTATACTGAAAAAAAGTTTGTTTTGTTCGTTAAATGTGGGATTTCCCTAAATACAGGCTTATTATAAGCGGATTCTACTGTATTGCAGAAGACGGCAACACCATTCTTAATCATTCACATGCAAGGTCTGTCCGGAAAGTAAGGAGACACATTCAATAACAGATGTTTAATTAAAATTATACTTACATAACATTAAAATTCCTCGAAATAGCATCCTTGAACATCAATACACCGCTGCTAGCGGTTCTGCCATGCCACGTGGCTTGCCTGGAAGTCTGGAACAGGGATTGCTTTCAAAGCACTCGTCGCGACAGTTTGCACATTTGTAAGTCTCAAAATGGTGTCCTTTCAGGCTGGATTTGAGCCGGGGAAACAAAAAGAAGTCAGCCGGGGGCCAAGTCCGGGCTGAAAGGAGGTTGGGGCAGCGTCGCAATGTTGTGTTTCACCAGAAACTCTCACTCTTAGCGACGCATGGCTCGGCGCATTATCGTGGTGCAGAACCAAAGTGTTGGTGATCTCCGGGCGGACGCGAGCAACTCTGTTCTTCAGCCGTTGAAGCACTTCCACGTAAAATGCAGCGTTGGCCGTTTTTACGGGTGGTACGAACTCCTTATGGACAACACCTTTACAGTCAAAGAAGACAATGAGCATTGATTTCATCTTTGGTTTGCACATTCGAGCCTTCTTTGGTCGAGGAGACTCGGGAGTGTGCCACTCTGAGATCTGTCTTTTCATCTCCGGATCGTACTCAAAGACCCATGTTTCATCACCTGTTATAACTTTCTCCAAAAACCAGGTTTAACCCTCACACGGTCCACAAGCTCACGAGAAATTGACACACGGTTGTTCCTCTGTTCATTGGTCAAAACCTTAGAAACCAATTTGGCGCAAACTTTCTGCATCTGCAATTCTTGTGTGATTTCATGCACAATGGATTTCGCAAGTTGCACGCGCTTTGTTACCAATCTAACATTCGGACGTCAGTCAGAGTCCAAAACCGCTTTCACCATTTCCACATTGTCCGAAGTGTGAGACGTTGAAGGGCGCCCTGTGCGTGGCTTATCCTCGACGCTATCTCGTTCCTCTATGAACATTTTGTGCCACCGAAACACTTATGCTTTCGATAAAGCATCCTTCCCGTAGGCTTTCTGCATCATAGCAAGCATCTCGGTTGCAGATTTTTCAAGTTTAACAGAAAACTTGACTGCATATCGCTGTTCGACCCTCTTTTGCATTTCGACCATTATGCGACGCTCACACAGCTGCCACTTTGCAAGCGATCCTCACTCTGTTAAAGCTCGGAGCCAACTGACGAGACCGATCATTTACCTAACATACCCCGCCACCCGTCACGCCCGGAGACTCCGCTCTCCGGCCCTTCTGATTGGCCCAGGAAAAGTTGTCTCATTACTTTCCGGACAAACTTTGTATAGGCATACTCTCCATGTCCACATGTTAGAAGCACCATGAAATGGCATGGTTATCCAAAATCTTGAACAGTACCTCTTCACCAAATTTTTAATAAAAGAGAAAGTGAAATAAACTCTTTCTCATGGATTGAGTGCACAATGTGGAGAAGATATATCATGCACAAGTGTGTGCTATAAGTACAAGTTTTTCATACTATATACATAGATATTGCTAAATGATCACAAGCTCATGCAAGTTAACAGCTGTTACCATTGTGAACATTGTTCTGTTTCATAGCTCATTTTGCAGAAGAGATGATTTAAAGAGTGGCGGTGCATCCCCACAAAGTGTGCGGATGTGTCGAAACAATTATTCATGACATCTTGTTCAAGAAAGTATACACACGTTGTCCTCCAGATGCCTACATTTGATTAGAATGTAATGTTTTTTCTCACTTGCTGAACATCTGAACCAGTTTTAACTAGAAGAAAACTGATTTGAAGTGAATAGTGACTTGTTACAAATATTTCGTCTTAGCAAATAAAAAAATAAAATAAATAAATGAGGACTTCCAGTGTGAGGGATGGGGTACCACAAGAGTTTCCCTTAAACCCAATAAAAACAAAACACTGCAGCTACCCAGATCATGATACACTTTTGATTTAAAAGGAATTCATATCAATTTTCTGTGATTTTATGTAGCAGTTAATGCGCAGCATTAGGGTACTTTGCTTCTCAATGATGGCACTTATAAATTTGCACGTAAAATGCTGAGAAGTAATCAGTGGGAATAATTCTGCTGAAAATCAGTGCTTGTGAAAAATTTGACAGTGGCCACCATAAAAATTCTGAAACTTTCTCCTTGCAGTCCAAGTTTTGGACTTTATGGATTTTTGTTTGATTGTACCAATGGAAGATGCCATGAAAGGGCAGAAATTCACGAGAGAAGGTAAACTCAGATTTGCTAGTCAGTGTACTTTTTTTCTTTCTTTTTAACCTGTAACCAAAGAAGGTGCTAAAAATGCTACATAAAATCAGAGGTACGGTTTTGCGAGCGATGGTTCTTTTTTCTTTTTTCTTTTTTTTACTTCAAAGGTAACTAGTTTCCCTAAGCTGTTGTCTGAGATTCAGAGGTTAGATTCACAAAGAAATACAAACTACCAGATAAAGTTTTAACTGATTATTTACTTACTGTAGCTGTATCAAACTTCTCCATTTACAGTGATCTTGGCACACAGTTCGAGCTTCACTGACATCCATCACACAGTTTACACATGACCTTCTGTACTTCATACTCATAATATTTTTCTCATGCAGACACTCCTGAATCCGATCCTCCCATGTCTTCCTTGGCCTTCCTCTGCCTTTCTTTCCTGCAACTTGGGCTGAAATTTTTTTCTTAGTAAGCATTTGATCACTCATTCTTTCAACATGGCCGAACCACCTAAAGTTCAATAGCTAATATAGTAATTTGAACTCTACAAGATACCGCCTAAGAATATTAGTCTACATCTTACTAACAACATTTTGTCTAACATTACACAACTGCAACGCATCTTCATTCCTCACACGATCATAACGTGTCTTGCCACAAACTCCCCATAAGTTATGTATCTCTTCAGCACACAAAACAACTCCTATGTCTCTTCTGTATTACCAAGGTTTCACTGCCATACATCAGAGTAGGAACAATTACACTCTTATACACAACCACTTGGGACTCTGTTGAGAACCCATCATTCCTGTGAAAACCTCCTAAAGCAGTTTTGACTTTCAATGAAGAATTCACTCTCCTACTAATTTCACCATCTAATTTGCTCTCTTTGTCAAACGTGCTTACTAAGTAAACAATTTCAAAGGTAACGACTGTAGAATATGGAAATATTTTCCCAATAGTATTTTATTTGAGTTGTCTACATTATAAATAACTAGTCCATAACCCGTGCCATGAACGATTAAAAAAGCTGTGACTGAATTATTTCTTGTCATATAACACGATTTGTAATAAAATGCATAACTATAATAAATGGTTGAATTATTAATAAGAAATATATAAGATGGGTCACCAACAAATTTTTTTCGTAATATTCCCATTAATTCTCAATTTTTGCAACTACTCGTATACGAATTTTAATGATGACGTTCCTCATTATTGTATAAAAACTGAGAAACAGCACGAAATAAGCAGTTGCCGTCACCGAGAATAGGGATAACATGGCGTTCCATGAGAAACCAAAACAACTCTTCGCTAAGGGTAAGCTTAAATGCATTCACATAGAAAGCAAAGTCCAAAGCACCGCTGTTCCATTTATCTTTGAACTTCGATTACAACTATGTATTTAGTTGATAGCGCAGAGCTTAGTTCCAAGTCTGACCACCGCAGAAAGGTAGATGGCCCTGCAAGTACTGAAGCAAGAACAAACGCCAGAATAACAAATGGCGGATTGTACAAAGAAATTGCCATGGTAACAAAAAAGAAATTACTTAAGACAAAAATTAGCGATGACAAATCTGTGGGTCAGTAGCTTTCATTTAAAAAAATTGTGAAAATCTCTCCAATGGGTGATGCTGGCGAATTGTAGAAAGAAACGGTCTTGCAATAACATATTTTAAATATATTAGAAAGAAAGAAAGAAATGGCCTTTAAATATATTTAAAATATATAGATAATTTGGAAAAGAGTTTGAGAATAAAAAAAGGCCTGTAATATTTTAATAAAATATTTTGCTTTCATCCTGTGATGATAGAAATATTAAAATGGTAGAAAGTATTGAAGTCAAAAGTGAAAAATACTAAATTAAAATGCAATATTTTGCAATTTCAGTACTAGCATATATACATTTATTTAGCACAGCAACGCTTTAGAAAATTCCCATTCTTCAACAAAAGGAGCAACTAAAATCTCATTTGTTCTTACATATCTTGTATGCAGTGTTGACAAACTTTTCTATAACACCATCATTATCTGATTCATTGAGCTCACTCAATGTATCACTATCTGTTTTGTCAATCCATTTTGGAAAAGCATCTTGAAAGTCAGGTGATCCAGAACATTAACTGTTTTCCTGGACACTAGTCCCTTAAGCAAACTCAAAAGATGCATAGATAATCAGACAATGAATGGCTTCTTTTTCAGGAAGGAAAGCAGAGAACCAGATGCTTCAGTGTCACATGATCAACTGAACTTTGACTAGAAAATAGGTGGGCAGATAACAGGAAAATGTGGTTGGAACTAGTTTTCCAGCTTCGTCAGCGATCTCAAAGAGGTCTCGCAGACCACACTTTTGTGGTTAAGGGTTGAATTCAGCAGGTGTCAGTGGCTTGCCAAAGCAATGTGGGAAGTACTTAAAGGGAAGATGTCTAGAAAAACAGCAATAGTTGGATGATTCTCTTATGTATACTTGAAAAAACAAATAATCCAGATCATTATTGAGCCACCTGTGATTATATTATTTAAGTTAAAATGTCAAATTTTTGTTGAGAATGATTACATTATGCTTATCTGTCGATTAAGAAACACACACATTGAAATAATGTTTGTAGGTTTAGTCTATGCTTTATGAAGCTTGTTCAAATCCTGTAATTTGGCTTACTGGAACTCATAGGAACATCTCTTTGGCATTTTTCATCTATCCTGAGCCCTTTGTGACTTCACTGTGTAAATAAAACTCATATTATCTGAAAATGGGCTTTGCTAACCCAGTGGTGCAGTGGTGTAAGCGCTGTCCTCTGACTATTTATCCGAGATGGGTCTGGGTTCAAGTCCTGGTGAGGCATGGATGTTGTGTTTTTTTCTTACGGCACTTGCTCTCTCCCTTCCCTGAAACCAGTAGCCCTAAATTAGGGACGAGCAACTACTTATAGCCCGTCGAGTTGCACATAATGGTCGTTAAACCCTAAAACAGACAAACGAAAAAAGAAAATGGGCTTCGTATTTCATTGAAAAAAACTAAATTGTGAAAATTTTTATGGACTTTTATTAGGAATTATTCTTAAAATAAATTTGTCGCCCCGGTGGCGCAGTGGTCTAAGCGATGGCTTCTGACCATTTGTTCAAAAGGGGTCCGGGTTTGAATCCTGGTGAGACATGGATGTTGTGTTTGTCTTACAGCACTGGCTCTCTCCCTTCCCTGGAACCAGTGGCTGTAATTAGGAATGGGCGACTGCTTATATATAGCCCATTGAGTTGCTCATGATGGTCATTAAACCTCCAATAAAAAAATAAATAAAAAAATTGTGAATTTTTGGAGAAAACTGTTCTTCACATAGTTATTCGTCATTCTTTTTACTCTGCTACTATTGTAGTTAACCTTGATGGGCTGACCCGGTGGCACAGTGGTCTGAGCACTAGCTTCTGATCATTCGTCTGATATGGGTTTGGGTTCAAATCCCGGTGAGGCATGGATATTGTGTTTGTCTTATGGCACTGGTTCTCCCCTTCCCTGGAACCATTGGCCCTGAATTAGGGATGGGTGACTGCTTATAGCCCATTGAGTTGCCCCATGGTGGTAGTTAAACCTCCAATAAAAAAAAAAAGCTAATCTTGATGGTTATAGATATTTTGCATAATATCTTGCCAGATGTTAGATAGTAACAAACCCATGCAGTCATTAATCATAGAATTCTTTTTCTTCTCAATTTCAAGTCTTTTTTTTCATAATTTTCTTTTTAAGAACAGTCCATGCATGCTATAACCAGTTTCTCTAACATGCCTATCTAAATCTAATTTATTGGGGCAGTTTTGTATTGCTACTTTATGTTCTGCTATTCAAATTTCGAGTCTATGACCTGTGTTTCCTATGTAAGATACTCCACAACAGCATTTTACTTCATATATCTGATCACATTTTCAAAATATTTTCTCTTTAAGTTGTCCTAGGGAAAAAAATTCACTTTGTTTTCCAGACTTGGAGGAAGTCTTATAATTTCTGCTAATTTACTTTAAAGACTCAAATAAAACTTTGTGGTAAGTTATTTTTCTAATGAATTTTATTTTCTGACAATTCTTTTTCTTTCTTGAACTATTTAGAATAATGTTGTAATTTTTTCACTTCATTTCATTTTCATTTATTTCGTACTTCAGTTGTTACAATATGCAGTAGACATTCAATTGTAAAGCAAATTAATATAGCAACAACCAGGAAATAAGAGGGAGAAGGCCTCCACAAAGCCTGGTGAGCCCTCTCATCCTGACGACTGAACACATAAGAAATATCCAAGAACAAAGCAAGCCAGGCTTACCATACAACCCATTTAGCAGGTGAAAATGATAATAATAATAAGGACATCACAAAACTGATTTCAGGATAGTAAGTGTTGTTTAAGTTTTCTTTTAAACAAATTATAATTATTAATAGCCAACAATTGTGGTGGGAGCGAATTCCAAATTTGCGGGCCAGCATAATTAATTAAAGCTCTAGAACGTTCATGTGAAGGAAAACAAGGGATCAGTGAGGTTTTATGTCTAGTTCAGTAAGAATGGTTAGGGACAGTTAAAGAAATTAAAGAAGAGAATATGTCATTCTTTACTCTTTTAAACATGAGTTTTGCCAAGTTAAAACAGTATAACTGATCAATATTTAATAACTGAACATCATTAGGCTGCAATCTGGGGAGAAAATTAGGATTTTAAAAGGAGGAACCTGAAAGTCTGAATTGCACCAGTCTCAAAAATCTATTTTGTAATCTCTGAAGTTTAGTTAAGTTATAATTGGTAGTCAAGCGACCAAAATACAATATGAGAAGTAGGGATAAATTACAGTGTAATAAAGTAAAATCATAATTTTCGGAGACAAATAAGCCATAACTTTCCCAATGATTCCAATATTTCGAGAAATTAGGGAAATAAGATAATCAATGTGAGAGTTGTATTTAAGATCCGACTGAATAAAAACACCTAAATATTTAAGACTTTGTACAACCTCAACCTGTGTGTTATTTGAAATTATAGGATGTATAGGGTTTGTATTCCAACCATAGGAGAAAATTAAAAATAGAGAATTACAGGTAAACCAATTGACTGCAGTGAGAAAATGATTTTGTAATATCTGAATCAATGAGTCAATTTCATTACCATGAATAAGTAGGGTTACATCATCAGCATACAGGATTAGGCCAGTGTCCTGAAATTGTAAGCCTAAATCGCTGATATAAATGTTAAACAATAAAGGTGAAAGAATAGAACCCTGGGGACCCCCTGATAAAAGTAACTGGTGATTAGATTTGATGTTATCAATCTCTGTATCATCATCATTGTCAACCATTATCAATCCATTGCTGGACGAAGGTCTCCCCAAGTTTCCTCCACAACAGTCTGTCTTGTGCCAGTCTCCTCCATGTCACTCCCGCATACTTTCGAATTTCATCCACCCATCTCCCATGTGGTCTTATTCTGGTTCTTTTCCTGTCCCTTGGAATCCAATCTAAAATTTCGGCTGTCCATCGATGGTCTGTCCTTCTGGCAGTATGTCCAGCCCATTGCCATTTCAGGGATTTAACTCTGATCATGATGTCTTCCACTCTTGTCATTTTCGGATCCACGAGTTCCTCTTCTTATCTCTCCTGGTTACCCCAAGCATGTACCTCTCCATGGTGCTTTGAGTTGTCTGCAGCCTTTGTATGTCTCTTTTAGTTAAGGTCCACATCTCTGCACCATACGTAAGCACTGGAAGGATGCATTGATCAAACCCTTTTCTTTTAAGACATAATGGCATATTGCTCTTGAAAATTATGCTGTTTCTTCCAAAAGCTCTCCAGGCAAGTTTTGTACGCCGATTAATTTCTTCATCAATGTGACCCTCACTTGATATCTGCTGTCCAAGATAAACGTACGTGTCTGTTATCTCCAGCTTTTCTCCATCAATCGATAAATCTTCATTTCTTGTAAAAGCATTGAACATCACTTTTGTCTTCTGAAAGTTCATTTTTAATCCCACTTTTTTACTCTTGTCAGCAAGTTCCTGGATCATACTCTGCAGCTCTGATGGGGTAGTTGCAAAAATGACTACGTCATCAGCAAAACGAAGGTGAGTTAGATAATCTCCATTAATCTTTATCCCTTTGTTTTCCCAGTTCAGTGATTGAAAGACATTTTCCAATGTGGCATTAAAGAGCTTCGGAGATATGGTGTCACCTTGTCTCACTCCCTTTCCAATTTTTATGTGTGTTGTATATTGAAACAGCCGAATCTTTGCACTTTCATTTCCATAGATGTTATTAATAATATTAATGTATGCATCTTCAATACCGCAGGATTTCAGAGCCATTGTAACTGCTGATGGTTTCACCGAATCAAAGGCTTTTTCATAATCGATAAAAGCCATGCACAATGGAAGTTCATATTCCCTCGCTCTTTCAATTAGTTCTCTCAGTACGTGGATATGATCTATTCTGCTGTAGCCACTCCTGAATCCAGCTTGTTCTCTCGGTTGAGCCATGTCCAGTGTTACCTTCAAACGGTGTGAAAGAACTTTAGTGATGATTTTAGAAATCACTGATAGGAGGCTGATAGGCCTGTAGTTCCTGAGATCCTCAATGTCACCTTTTTTATGTAGCAGGATCATTGTAGCGTTGTTCCAATCCTCAGGAATCTTCCCTTCATTAAGGCATCGAGTGAAAATTTGGGCGAGTACTGTTTCGATTTCTCCACTTGCTTCTTGTATGATGTCTACAGTAATTCCATCTTCTTCTGGAGCTTTTCCCCGCTTCATGTTCTTGATTGCATGTGCAACTTCTGCTGGAAGGACCAGAAGAACTCTGGTATTGGTACCTTTCACGATGTCTGGAGTACATGTATCATCCCTTTCATATAATTTGGAGTAGAAATCTTTCACTCTTGTCAAAATTTCACCCCTATTTCTTGTTACAGAACCATCTTCTTTTCTCAGTGCCATAATCTGTTTTCTTCCCTTGCTGAGATGTCCCTTTGCTATTTTTTGGCTTTGGTTGCTTTCAATTGCTTTCCTCACTAGTTCACAGTTGAATTTCCTTACGTCTTCAGTGATACTTTTTCGTACTGTCTTGCATAGCTCTATATATTTCACTTTGGAAGTCACATCTTCTTTAGTTGTCCTCATCTCTCTTCTTTTTTTGCATCAACATTTTGGTTTTTCCTGATAATTTGTTCACATGCAATTTGTTCTTAGACCCAGCTAATTTTGTTGTTGTTTCCATAAGAGCTTTGGTTACTTTTCTGTTAACTTCAGAAATATCCACTTCTTTCAGATGTTAGGCCTTCTAAAGCAAAGAATCTGTTCTTCAGTTCCAACTTGAAGGTATTATTGATATTAATATCAGTTCAAAAACGTTAAATTCCACGTTATTTAATGAACGTTATGGAACTTTGACTACGCAGTTTGTTGTTGCTTGAATGTATACCGGGAGCAACTAGTCTAAAGGAGACTGCAAACCAATGAGGTAACCATGTTATTATTTTAACCCTATCATTTGTCTTTTATTAAGAAATAAGTTATGTGTTGTTTATTCCATATTTTAAATAATTGAGCCATTCACCCTCAATATGATACCACCTGAATGAATAAGAGGTTAGGGAGTCCGGATATCGTGGTTTTCAGCGAACTTGAGTAAAAACGTGAAGAACAGAAAAAAATGACAGGACTTCTATGAATTCCTGCTAATGCACTTAATCTGTATATTGATACTGATAGGAAAGTTAACTTCTTAAGAGTTGGATGGATAACTGAACCCCTAATACCAAAATTGGAAAGTTTATTTAACAAGACCTTATGATTTGAAGTATCAAAAGCTCTGGAAAGATCAATAACTAAACCCATAGAATAATGAAAGTTTAATAGATTAGTCTGAATTTTATTTTTTAAATACAAAAAAGCCAATTCAGTTGAAGAGTTTGGAATAAAATCAAATTGATTTTTATTAAATAACTGATTGTGATATTTACTAAAAAATGAGAAAAGTATTCCAAATAATATTTTCTCAAAACATTTCGCAAAAATAGGGACTTTTGCAATTGGACGGTAGTTATTAACATCAGTTGGAGACCCCTTTTTTAAGATAGGAGTAATTTTAGATATTTTAAACGAATTCGGATAAATGCCTGAGGATAACATATTATTATAAATGTATAATAATGGGGTTGTAATGTAATAAATTATTGGCGTTAATACAATAGGAATAATATCATCCGGTTCTGCAGAAGTATTTAAATTTATTGAATGCATTTGATGAATGAGCTCAGATTTAGTAATGTTTAGCATATGAATGGAATTGGAGCAGCTGGTCTCAGGAAGGGAAGTTTGTTGAAAATTAAGTTTAGGTACCTGTTGAGAAACTACTTTTGCAGTTGAAACAAAGTGATTGTTTAAAATGATTAACAATGGATGGCAAGTCAGTGATCTGAGCAGAATTACATGTAAGAGAAATCAGCGAAGTAGAACGGTAACCACGACCAAGAAGTGAATTTAGGTGTTTCCAAGTTAATTTCATATTATGAGAAAAAATCCTAAAATAATATTCCCTTTTTAATTTTCTAATAGTGGAATTCAGATCATTTGGGGAGGTTTTAAAAGCATTGAAATCCTCTTGAAGGCGAGTTTTTAAAAATTTAGAAAAAAGTTCATTTTTTAAATTTATTAAGTTCAAGCAGTGACGAGAAATCCATTGTTTATGCTGGTTTTTTTTTTTATTACAAGGAGATTTCAAGATAGGGAATGTTT
Organism: Macrothele yani; assembly: GCA_039090855.1. Taxonomy (NCBI): domain Eukaryota; kingdom Metazoa; phylum Arthropoda; class Arachnida; order Araneae; family Macrothelidae; genus Macrothele; species Macrothele yani. The sequence continues at coordinate 132,968,032 of CM076995.1, read as the reverse complement.
GATTGTAGATTGTCAAGAAAATTTTCAAAAAAGTATTGTAAGCCAGGTATGGGTCAGATAAATTTAAGACCTCATCCCACGGACTAGAGGAAATGCGATCTGTAATGTGCTAAGATTAACTGAGTTAATTTAGCGCACAGTCGCATAAGAGGTTTTAGGTTGATTCAAATTAAGTCTGTAACATATGAAAATAGGAAGGTGATCGCTGATGTTAAAGTTCAGAATACCAGAAGAGCACTGCTCAGAAGAACTATTAGTAATGCATAAATCCAAAGTGGTACCTGAATGTTGAGTTATTCTCATAGCTCCTTGAATAGTGTTATGAAATCCAGCTGTCGTTAAGGCTGATAAAAATTCTTGAGAATAAGGTAGATCAGAAGAGATATCCACATTAAAATCTCCCAATAAAAAAACCTTTCTTTTTTTTTAAATTAGTAAAATTCAAAATATCAGTAAATTTATCAATAAAAGGAATAATCCTGGCTGAAGGAGGGCAATGACATGCTGAGTAAATATTGAATTTATCCTGAATTGTAATAATTTCAAATTCCGAGTCAATAAACGCGAGTTCCTCAATCAAAGAGTAAACCTGAGTATTTAATTTAGTATAGATTGTCACTCCTCCTCCTTTTGACAATAATCTATTTAAAAAGCGTTTGATAGAATGGATATGTAAACAACAATTTTCACCAGGAAACCAAGTTACTGTAATGAAAAGAATATCAACCTGATAATTTACCAGCTTTAGGAATGCTTCAAGTTCAGGTAATTTATTTATTAAAGATCTCATGTTAAAATGAATCAATTTAAGAGAATCCCTGAAATCAGCAGAGGAGGTAGCCTCATACTCATGCATAGAAAAACATTGGTTATTCATATATTGCAGAAAATTAAATTAGTGACTAAACATTCTAAGCCCCCAGAAATAGGACCAAAGTGCTTCCAAATCAAAGTCATCAAAAATATTAGCTGCTCCCCAAATCCAATATCAAATAAATAATTGGTTCATTTTTTTTGTTATCCCTCATTAGGAGTCAAAAACTCATTTAAATCTGATGAAAGAATTTTTTTCCTTGGCAAAGCATCATTTTTTTTTTATGAAAACATGACCATTATTAATCCAAGTTGAACCAATTAAACCCTGATGCAAAAGAGTCCTAGCCTACCAAATTAGTTCTTTATAAACTGGAATAAGTCTTTCATTCATAAAAATCCTTGATTTAGGTAAAGCAGAATTAAGGTCAGAATTGCAAACCACTAATTTTCTCTTCGAAAGTCAAACATCTCTTGACCTTCTAGTCTGAAACTGAGTAGTTATTTTCTGATGTAGTTATTTTCTGTAAGGATGCATTTAAGTTTTTCTGTATGGATGCCTGCTGTGGAGACTATCATATTTATTTTTTCAAAGAATTATCTTGCAATATTTTTCTGTATAGAATATGAATGGTAGGAATCATTTGCCTTTGTAGAATATGGATGGTGGTATCTTGTAATGTATTAGTATTTAAAGGTTTTCTGAATAATTCTGTACGATTTTTTCCGAAGTAGATATTCATATCTGAAGAGTTAATTTTTCATTCTTTTTGCACCTCTAATGCAAATTTAAGGGAAGCATCAAACTCATTGAAGGTGTCCGTGGAGTTTTTAATTCATCCAGTAGCTAAGTAAATGTTGAAAAGTTAACATGTAAAAAGTAAAAACAAAATGTTGTATTTCTTATCTGTAACACAAACACACGCATACCACTTCTGGTCACTGCTGCTGAGTTTATGTTAAATTAAACCTAAATTTTTATTTTTTCAAGATTTGGAGGTGGTATTAATTGCAAGGTTGGTCATGATTTTTAAAGAAGAAAACTACTAACTTTTCACTCGTTGTGTATGAAACGTAATTCACAGTGATTTATTATTAGGCCATTCCAATCTGGAGCACTAGTGAGATGCATGGTTGGAAGGAGGGTTCTCCACAAAATGGTAATGGAACTTGATATAGAGTTATTTTGTGGGACAATGTAAAATTTTATTCTGTAGCTTTGAACAAAGCTTTAACTAATTTCCTTGCCCTTCTGTGTGTAGCGTAAACTGAATGATCTTAGATCTCATCACAAGTAAAAAGAATATGTTTATTTAATCACTTGTGACTTGAGAGGTTCTTTTTAAATGCATGGTATGGATATGAAGCTACCAGCTGTTCTTTTTAAGAGTTAAATGTACACATTGGTGGGCTTTTTTATAACTAACCTTCATTAGCAAGAGTAAAATTATTAAGTGCTACACATCTTTAACTTAAGATTACTAGTTCCAGGAAAGAGAGTGAGTCAGAATTGTGGTAAAATGTCTTTTTGTTACACAGTGAAGAAGATTTGGACCTTATCACATGTGAAGCTGGTACTCTATGACTACTAGTGATACTTCACAGACAAGGAGGTTGTTGAATTGATGCACATAATCAGCAAGGGACGTTTATGCACATTACCTTTATTACTACTATTGTTCTGATATGTGTGTGCATGTATGTGAGCAGAACGAGAGAGGGGGATTGAACATGAATCTATTACTAGTTTACACTGAAAAGCAATTGAATTAGAGACAGCTGGCGTTATGCAAATGTGGCGCTGTGGGCGGCCCTGTAAACGGAAACGACATGACGTATGCAGCGATCCGACAATATACGGAGTGATGCGACTGGAATCAGTAAGAGTCGGACGCAGTATGGGTAAGACGAAGGATCTAAGCGTATTTGATCGTGGGCAAATCGTCGGGGCCCGACGAATGGTCACTCCATCTTGGAAGTCGTGCAAGCACTGGTATTTTCACGAACCACTGTGTCACGGGTGCACCGTGAGTACATCGAATCCGGTAAAACCATCTCTGCAAGGGCCAACTGCCGTGGACAACAGCGTGTGGATGAGCGGCGTCATCGTCGGCTAGCTCGCATTGTAACAGCGGATAGACGGGCCACAGTGCAAGAAATCACTCGGCAATTTAACGCTGGTGCACAAAAACGTGTAAGCAGCCACACTATCCAGAACCATCTCACTATGGGGTACAGAAGCCATCGTCCCACGAGGGTACCGCTACGGAGCGCACATCTCAGGGTGCAAAGATTAGCATGGGAGCGGGAACATTGCCACTGGACCCTAGACATGTGGGAAAAATGTTCTGATGAGTCGAGATTCACGTTGGTACATGCGAATGGCAGGATACGAGTACGGCGCAAACCACATGAAGCGATGGATCCTTCTTGCCAGCAGGGTACTCTTCAAGCTGGTGATGGTGGTATTCTCGTCTGGGGACTGTTTACGTGGACTGAAATGGGACCCCTGTTACGTGTGACATCGTACCTCACAGGCCAACGTTACCGGGATATCCTGGACGACCATTTGCTCCCGTTTGTGCGTCTTCAACATCCCACTGGGGACCTTATCCTGCAACAAGACAATGCACCGTGCCATCGCTCCCGAATTGTATCCGAATGGTTGGATGAACACTACACCGACGTGACCTCGCTTCCTTGGGCAGCTAGGTCACCTGACCTTAATCCCATCTAGCACATCTGGGATGCCATTGAGAGAGATGTTCAAAGCTCTGACCCCCTCCATCAAATCTTCGTTAACTGTGGGAGCTTCTTCAGGGGTCGTGGATCCGTATGGCTTCCCAACGCTTCCGGTGTCTTGTTGAGTCCATGCAGAGACGAATCGCCGCCGTCATCAGGGCGAAAGGTGGTGCTACACGTTACTAGACAGGCATCTCTAATTCAATTGCTCTTCAGTGTATAGGCAGTGAGTTGGAACCCAAAATTACTAGTTTGAAATTTCCCAGTTTTTTGGTTTTTTTTTCTTTTTTGTGCCTGTGACACAGGCGCGATGAGGTTTTTACCAAACATATTTTACCCAAAGGCATGATGTTTTCAGGAGAGTTTCATATTATATACTGTGCACTTCATATCCTGTAACAACCTAATCAGCATGCTATGATATTATCTGGATTCCATGAGTGTTCTGCAGATATTTTCCTTTGTGGAATTCAGAAGTCATCCTTCCCCTGTGTTGGGCGAGAAGCCTACTCCATTCTTTGCATGTGGCTGGTTTTAGTGTCCACATCTGCTGGATTCCGAACCATGTTGGGATTTCGAGAAACAAGTCAGCAAATGCTACTGCCAGGTCCATTTCCTTTCTGTTGGCCATGGCCTTGCTACTGTACCACTGGGACTAAGTGCTGTCTGTTCTTTTGGAGCATATTAAACTTGTCGCAGGAAACAACTGCATTATATTAACTCAGTTCTTGGACCCTGGAACTTTCACCAGAACCGTAGAGAGGATGTTGTGCATCTATACATTAGGCATTATTTCACTTACTGTTACTTGCTGTGAGCCGCCCCGGTGGCGCAGTGGTCTAAGGCGCTGGCCTCTGATCATTCGTCCGTAAGGGGTCCGGGTTCGAATCCCGGTGAGGCATGGATGTTGTGTTTGTCTTACGGCACTGGCTCTCTCCCTTCCCTGGACCCAGTGACCCTAAATTAGGGACGGGCGACTGCTTATAGCCCATTGAGTTGCTCATGGTGGTCGTTAAACCTCCAATCAAAAAAAAAAAAAAAAAAAAACTTGCTGTGAAGTGACACCACCCATATGTGCGAGACGTGTAATTCACCCCTGAGTGTTGCTCATTTTCTGTGTGTGTGCGTGTGTCTCATCGCCTTTGTTATGAATGAGCTCATTTCTTCCTTTTATGTATTGAAGATGAAGCAGAAACCCTAATTCACTGTTTAAATTATCGGTATAACATTTCATTTTTACTGTCCTTTATTTGGTGTATTGGTTTATTTTGAATTATATAGTCTGTTGTTTCTGTGTCGGCTTCACTATACAATTTCTCATCATGTTTATGTATCATGTCGTCTATATGCTTTTTCGTAATGTTTTGAGATCACATCTTTCTTTTCTGTTTCCATGATTAATCATGGTGCTTGGCGTTCTTTAGCCCCCTGTGGTTCGTTTGCCAGTAAAAGGAACCAACTAACCTTGGTTCATCCTCTTTTGTTATTCACTGTCCAGTTTGTGTAGTCTATCTGAAACTTAATCTGAGCATCAACAGCTGTTGTAATAACTTGAATCTCTAAGTTATCACTGAGAAATATTGCATTGGCCTGCATGTATTTTGATGTTTGTATAATTAATGTTGTTTTCAAAGGTATTTTTTTGTGTGATGATTTCAAAAAATGTAAATAGGTTTTATCTATCATGTAGAGTTTTTAGCACGTCTTTTGTAAAAAAAGATCGTGCTTCTGTTATCGGTTTGTCCGTCCGTCCGTACCCACGGTATCTCTGCAACTATTAGTCCGATTTGAAAAATTCTTTTTGCATTCGGAAGCTTGAAATATGCGAATGATGACCCTTTATCTCGTTTTTTTTTACGATGTACAATTTTGACGCTAGGGGGCGTAAATGCAGATGATGTCGAATTCAAAATTACGTTTTAATCCACATATTTGCTTCTAAACATCCGATTGAAAAAATTCTTTTATCTTTCGATTCCATTTATGTCGAAGACTATTTTAGATATAGTTTCTTTTTCAAATTACGAATAGATTTTCCGCTAGGAGGCGTAAAAGTAAATTACATTTCTTCCGATAACTCTTCTCCTAAAACTCCGATTTGAAAAATCTTTTTTTCAGCGGATACATCTCCTAATGGAAAATCTTTTGCATATAATTTCGAATTTTTAGTAAAGAATACTTTGGCCACCAGGGGGCGTAAGTGTTAATTTTTGCTTCTGATGTATTTGCCATAAAATCTGAGCTTCTAAAATATCGATTGAGAAAATTCTTTCGTGGAGTGATGCCACTCACATCGATAAACTTTTTCGGAATATTTTCTTCCTAAATTATCCCACAGTTTCTCCGCCAGGGGCGTAGATGTATATCTTATTTTCGTCAATATCTCTACTTCTAGGAGTCAGATTTGAAAAATTCCTTCTTTGTTGGATAGTGTTTTCAGTGTGACATGTTTTTCATATAATTTCAAAATTTTCAAGTAATTCATAGACTTTCCGCTAGGGAGCGTAAAGGTAAATTGCGTTTCGCCCTATATCTCTGCTTCTAAATCTCCGATTTGAAAAATTCTTTCTGCACCGGATACAGCTCCTGATGGGAAATCGTTTGCACATAATTTCTAATTTTTGTAAAACAAATGGTTTGGCCAGCAGGGGGCGTAAATCTTAATTTCCGCTTCTGATGTATTTGCAGCAAAATATGAGCTTCTAAATTCTCGATTAAAAAAACGTCGTTTGTAGACCGGTACTTTTCATGTCGACAAACCTTTTAGGAACATTTTCTTCTTAAAATAGTTCATGGTTTCTACGCCAGGGGGCGTAGATGCATATCTTATTTTTGTCAATATCTCTACTTCTAGGGGTTCGATTTGAAAAATTCCTTTTTTATTGGATAGTGTTTCCAGTATGAAATGTGTTTCATATAATTTCAAAAATTTCAAGTAATTCATAGACTTTCCGCTAGGGGCCGTAAAGGTAAATTGCGTTTTTTCCTATATCTCTGCTTCTAAATCTCCGATTTGAAAAATTCTTTCTGCACCGGATACAGCTCCTGGTGGAAAATCGTTTGCACATAATTTCTAATTTTTGTAAAAAAAAAAATGGTTTGGCCACTAGGGGGCGTAAACTTTAATTTCCGCTTCTGATGTATTTGCAGCAAAATATGAGCTTCTAAATTCTCGATTGAAAAAAACGTCGTTTGTAGACCGATACTACTCGTGTCGATAAACCTTTTAGAAAATTTTCTTCTTGAAATAATGCATGGCTTCTACGCCAGGGGGCGTAGACGTATATCTTATTTTTGTCAATATCTCGACTTCTAGGAGTCCGATTTAAAAAAATCCTTCTTTGTTGGATAGTGTTTCTAGTGTGACATGTTTTTCCTATAAATTCAAAATGTTCAAGTAATTTATTGACTTTTCGCTAGGGGCGGTAAAGGTAAATTGCGTTTCGCACTCTTTCTCTTCTCTGCTTCTAAATCTCCGATTTGAAAAATTCCTTCTGCACCGGATACAGAAATCCTTTGCACATAATCTGTAATTTTTGAAAAAAAAATGGTATGGCCCCCAGGTGGCGTAAGTCTTAATTTCCACTTCTGATGTATTTGCAGCAAAATATGAGTTTCTAAAATCTCGATTGAAAAAAAGTCTTTTGTTGACCGATGCTACTTATGTCGACAAACCTTTAACGAACACCTTCTTCTTGAAGTAATGCACGGTTTCTACGCCAGGGGCGTAGATGTATATCTTATTTTTGTCAATATCTCTACATCTAAAAGTCCAATTTGAAAAATTCCTTCTTTGTTGGATAGTGTTTCCGATGCGAAATGTTTTTCCTATGAATTCAAAACGTTCACGTAAATCATTTAAGGCTTTCCGCTAGGGCGCATAAAGGTAAATTGCGTTTTCTGAAAAATTATTCCTGTATTGCATACAAGACCTGATGGAAAATATTTTTCACATAATTTCTAATGTTTTGTAAAGAATGGTTTGGCCACCAGGGGTCATAAGTGCTAATTTCTGCTTCTGATGTATTTGTAGCAAAATCTGGGCTCCTGAATCGACTATTTTTTTTCTTGGACCGATACCGCTCATATGGATAAACCTTTTGAGAATACTTTCTTCCTAAAATAATGCATGGCTTTCCCACCAGGGGACGTAAAGTCACATCTTATATTTGTCGATAACTCTGTTTCTAAGAGTTCGTAAGCTCAAGATTCCGTTTACACCAATATCTGAGGGATTAAAGTCCCGATTGAAAAACTTCTTTCTTCCGTCAGATACTATTGTTCTCCATATGCCTTTGAATAGCTTTGATAAATTTAATTTGCTTCAGAACGGATTCAAAAGACGTGCTTATTACACCCAAAAATTCGGTGTCATCTTTCTTGTTTAAATTGATAATGCTATTTTTAATGCTTTCTTAAGGAAATGCAACATATGTGGTCCATAATCTTTCTAACAGATAACCATGGGAGTCGCTGATGGGGGGAGACGGGGGGGGGATATGTCCCCTCCAATATTTCTGACTGCAACCCTTTTCGTGTTTTGCATTTTTTTCAATACAAATACAATACAAGATGTCTGCCTACGTTATAGTTTGTACCTAAATACGTAAATAAAAGTTGTCAGTTTTTAATTTTACAAAATAATTGCCATATGTACAATATCTAAAAATGATTGCAATGCATTCAGATATGCATATATTCAATACACTTAGAAGATTTGCTGTCCCCAACACATTTTGAAAAAAACTTCTTAAAAAAACCCCAAAAAATTAGCTATTATTGCTGCATGCTTGCGCCTCCCCCTAATTCCTGTTTGTCAGCGACGCCCATGATTATAACTTTTGATCCCATGACAGGTTGATCTTGATTAGCTCTTCAACAACTAGCTGACTTTCTCCCCAACTCAGCATTAGTATTTGTTGTGAAAACAAGTTTGTTTTCATGTATTTCGGGTATAATTAGTGTTTTATGAAGGCTACCTTCGGCTAAACAATGTTGATGCATTCTGTTTTACTTGTGGAAACTATGTCGTGTTAGGATAAAGGCAGAATATTAACGGATTTTGTTAAAAATGTGTACTTTGCTTATTTTGGCATTAAATTAGGAGACCAAGATAAACCGTGCTCATCTTATAAAAATATGCCGAACTTGTGTTGAACGTTTGTGACTTTGGACAAAAGGCAATAAAATTTCCAACATAATGAGAAATAAAAACCAGCATAATGGGTGCTATTTTTGTATGACAAATGTTAATGGATACAATGCAAAAAATAAAGGTATATCATAACATGTCTTCAGCATTAAGTCCCATGTCTCGTAATGAAAATCGTCCTGTTACTCATGCTTCTCCTGTACTAGAGAATATAAATATTTCTGGAAATGAATTGGATAAAGTACCAGCTAAAATTTATTATCAGCAGGAACACAATTATTTTAGTACAGACATTGTGAAAAATAACTGGTTCCATATTTTTCTGAAGAAGGCTGAAGAAGATTTACTTGTGTACTGCAATCATCTACATGAAATAATGAAGTTCTTCAGTATTACTTGCAATACTGCTGGCTGGATACTGTTTATAGATTTGTGTAACAAGAGTTTTAAAGGAGTTTCATGTGCGTGCGCAGAAAAGAATGGAAATGAAAAAGCATCTATCTCATTGGCACACTCTGTACAATTAAAAGAATCATACAAAAATATTGCATTTTTGCTAGATGAGGTGAACTATGAAGAACATCGGCGGATCTTGTGTGGTGACTTGAAACTTGTATTAGGCACAAGGAAGCATGCATAAGGTGTCGCTTTGTTTGTCCATTCATCCATTTGTTTGTTTGCATAGGCATTGCTTTGTTTGTCCATTCATCCATTTGTTTGTTTCTATACATGGTATCTCAGCTTTTGGGAACTGAATTGAAATATTTTTTTTTTCTTGTTGAGTTCAGGAAAGACATGCACTAAAACTTTCATATCTTTTGTAGAATTTAATTCTCTGGAATTTTCACTGTAGATGATATGAGTGTGTTTTCAGAAGGATTGGAAAAGTACTGCTCAAATAGGATATCAGCAAGGATGACTGATATTTTCCTGTATAGAATTTTCAAATTTGGTGGCAGTAATATACGGGGTGATCAATTTATCACGCAACCCGGCATTCAATGGCACAGAACAGGGCATTTGGTTGTTGTAAAGAGAGAAAATATGTGACATGCCGGTAGATGGCAGTACAATGCTCCCGAGATAGGAAGCGCAGGTGCATGGTTAGTTGCGCTCCAGAGCAGCGAGAAGAATGCTGTGTTTGCGGAAGTTGCTGACGGACATTACAAGATGCCATTTCCAATGGCACAACGGGTATTTATTGTGGAAGTGTATTTTCAACAGCACTCATATATATATGCATACGCACAGAACCAATTTAATCGAAAGTGTCCTGGCGTGCCTGTGCCCAACAAATCAACAATTATGCGAGTCATCAGCCGTTTTCAAGAGATTGGGAGTGTTGGTGACAAGAAGAAGGCGAGGAGGTCCCATTTTTTAATGGACGCCAAACTCGAGGAGGTAGGGCAGCATTACCACATTCGCCAACGAAGAGTTTGCGTAAACTGGCGGCACAAAAACAAACGTCGTATGGGGAGTGTACACAAGGCCATAAAGAAATTATGTCTCAGTGCGTAGCGTGTCCACTGTGTACAAGAACTCAAAGAACCGCACACGCTCCAATGAATTGCGTACTGTAGGTGGCTAATAACATTGGTGAGATGTCGCTTAATAGGCCTGTTGGATAAAGTGTTTTTCAGTGATGAGGCATAGTTTCACATTAGTGGATACGTCAACAGCCAGAACAACAGATTTTGGTCAACAGAAAACCCCCATGTGTTGCACGAAAGGCACGGAAGACATGCATTGAAAGTCAAGGTGTGGTGTGCAATTTCACGACGACGAATAGTGGGGCCCATATTTTTTGGCATGGCCCTAAACTGGCAGTCGTACCAGAACACAATCTTTTTGCAGTTTGTTGCACTTCTGGAAGCAGATGAACGTTATTGTTACCTGCAACAGGACGGAGCAACGTGCCATACGTCTCGTGACACCCTGCAGTTTCTTGACGACATGTTTGATGACCACTTGATTTTAAAAGGTTTGTGGCCCCCCAGATCACCTGATTTATCTCTACCGGATTTTTTCCTCGGGTGGTATCTCAAAGGTTGTGTATACCGACAGAATCCACGTATTGTAGAGAAACTGAAGTGACGCATTACCAGCGAGATTATGTCTATCAACTGTACGCTCCTATGCAAGGTGGCATCCAACATGGTTAACAGGGCTCGCACCTGCCTTGCAGCTGCGGGTGGACATTTCGAACACCTCCTGTAAACAAGTACGTATGTCATTTGTTGTCGGTATCTCGTTTTCCTATTAAACCCATGATATGTCCGTATTTCACTGGTTTTCTTCATATTGAATACATTCTGAATGCCGGTTTGCGCAAGAAAATGATTGAAAAAAAGTGTGTGTTTGTATTGTGTGTGTGATGTCTCTGTTTCTTACCTGATTTCTGAAAGGCTTTTCATAATTCTGAGCTGTGTGGAAGTTATAAACATTTGGGCCTTTCATTTTTCAAATGTGTGTTCATTGTATTTGAGATTTAAATATCATCGTTGTCTTTCCTCTGTGTGTGGATGCCTTTCTGCAACTGTGAGTAGAATACTTATGCCTCACTCAGTTTTTTGCTCAATTTCTCAAGCCAGGAGTCATATCTCATTGCTCACGCAGTGATGAATAAAATGAAATAAAAATCAAGTATTTAGTGATGGAGTGATAAGTAAAATGAAAGGAAAATATGATATTTGGCAATGTAGTGATGAAGAAATTAAGAAAAGGTTATTTAACAATGCAGTGGTGAATAAATTAAATAGCAGTGCAGTGATGAATAATTCAAACATATCTATGCAGGATGAATGAAATGAAATGAAATAAAAACAAGGTGTTTGCCAATGCAATGGTGAATAAAATGAAAAAAAGATCAAGTATTTAGTAATGCAATGATGAATAAATCAAATAACAATGCAGTGATGAACATTTGGCAACGCACTGATGAAGAAATAAAGTAAAGGTTTTTTTAGCAATGCAGTGATGAACATATTAAATAGCAGTGCAGTGATGAATAGATTAAATAGCAGTGCAGTGATGAATAATTCAAACTCAGCAATGCAGGATGAATGAAATGAAAAAAAGCATTTAGCAGTGCATTGGTGAATAAAGTGAAAGAAAAATTAAGGTATTTAGCAATGCCGTTATGAATAATTGAAATTAGGTGAAGCAGTGATGAATGAAATGAAAGAAAATAAAGTATTTATTTAGCAATGCAGTGATGAATGAAATGAAAGAAAATTAGGTATTTAGCAATGCCGTTATGAATAATTGAAATTAGGTGAAGCAGTAATGAATGAAATGAAAGAAAATAAAGTATTTATTTAGCAATGCAGTGATGAATGAAATGAAAGAAAATTAGGTATTTAGCAATGGCGTTATGAATAATTGAAATTAGGTGAAGCAGTGATGAATGAAATGAAAGAAAATAAAGTATTTATTTAGCAATGCAGTGATGAATGAAATGAAAGAAAATTAGGTATTTAGCAATGGCGTTATGAATAATTGAAATTAGGTGAAGCAGTGATGAATGAAATGAAAGAAAATAAAGTATTTATTTAGCAATGCAGTGATGAATGAAATGAAAGAAAATAAAGTATTTATTTAGCAATGCAGTGATGAATGAAATGAAAGAAAAATAAGGTATTTATTTAGCAGTGCAGCCATGGAAAAATGAAAGAAAACTCATGCATTTTTGTAAAACATTTATGAAAGAAAGATATCAACATTACAAGTATGCTAAAAATTATGTGAAAAATCTGTTTGTTCCTTGTCATTACTTCAGTTTGTTGATTAAGCTATGAGTCTGAAAAAAAGTAAACCACTCATGTGGATTTTATATAATATTTTATTATTCCAAGTAAGCAATATTGGGGACTATGAATAATGAACTATTAGAACAAGAATGTCTCGTGGAAGATTCTGCTTGATCGGTCACATTACTTATCTTCTGCAAAACAAAGTGAACTAAATGAGAACATTTGTGATAAAATGAACTATGTTACAATATATAACTATACAGATAGGACATACAATGCACCAGAGCATTTTTTATTCTTCCTGGAGAACCTGAAGGAAAAGAGAGAAATATTCAATTTGTTCTTATATAGCTAGCAGCTAATACTAATTAATATTCAGGTATTGTGGTCACCTATAAAATCCTGAAACTTACCAAGCATGCAAACTTTCTCCACTCCTCGTTGTTTCTATCCTTCATTTCGTCATATGAATACATCACTTTATTAAAATGTATTATTTGCAATTTTATCACGATATATAATATTAAAATATATGTACAGTAACTTTGTAGTTGCTATAACTATAGGAAACAGGGCAAATGTGAAGCATTATTAATATAGTTACCCGTGTAAAGAATCTAAGTCATTCTTCATAAAATCTCACAGACATTTAAGGCAGTCCTTCGGGCTTTTGTTCCCTGGATAAAAATTATATGTTGTACTCGCACATTCTACAGCTGTAGAGCATGTGATTTTGTGGTTCATTTCTAATAACTATTTTAAAAGACAACTTTTCTGAGAATGTTGATAAACAGGTCAAAAATAGCAATGAATAATATTAATTTTTGATTCAAAAGTGCATTTAACTGAGTTACTTTAATTCAATAATGTTTGCCAGACATGGTAAATTGTATTTAGGGAAGATGCATGCTAATCTATTTGACTTTTAAAAATTCTACTTGTAAGGCATGTACTTTTATATGCACATGTTACGACATTTTCACTTCTGCCATCAAAGTTGGCTATGTTTCCACAAACTTTTGTTCAAATATATTTCCATTAGACCGAAGTGCCGAAGTAAAAGTGATTCAGGGTATCTATTGGGTGAATTTGTGAGTGAGTGCACACTTTTCATAGAATTCCTAACCCCAGAAGATTTTAGGAAGCAAGCACTTCTGGAAATGGGGCAGCTGTCTTCTATTAAGTATGTGGCTTAAGTTCGAGTATAAGGCAGTGAGAGTATGAATAGAACATGTGAGTACAGACATGCTGAGAACGGAAGGTTGTACTCATACATTTGGGTTTCATCAGCCTGTATCAGTTCACAGTGCTTCTGATTGAATATTTTTTTTTTGCCCTTAGTGGATATGAAATCACAGGCTCAAACAGCAACGTTGTGAAGAAGGAAACTGGATTTCATATTTTTTTATTCTGTCGGCCTCATCTGTATTGTGCTGCTTAAGAACAGTTCATGTTCTTGTAACGAACAGAGAGCATTCAAAAAGTTCTTGACAGTGTACCTGCACGAAAATCATTAAACTTACAAGGTGTGACAATTTAACTACCGGAATACACCTGTAAAAACGATGTGTGCGTACCTGTGTACTAGCGACTACTGTCGACTTCGAAGTTGTCCCCTTTCGCAGCTATACGTTTAGTTAGATGCTGTTGCCATTACTGGAAACATACCTGGAACTCTGTTTCTGGAATATACTTGAATTCCTTTGTCACATTACGCTGGATGTCAGAAATGCCTGAAAATCTTCGTCCTTTCATGGCAGTTTTTATTTTGGAGAAGAGCCAGAAATCACAAGGGGCTAAGTCAGGTAAATAGGATGGATGATCCAATTCGATAATTGATTTCTTAGCCAGGAAGTCGCGAACACGGCTTGGGGCATTGTCAGGCCACAGTTCAGCTCATTTCCTTCGAATAGAATCCCGCAACCTTTTCAACACCTCTGAATAACATTCTTGGCTGTCCGTTTGTCCCTGATAAATGAATTCATAATGACTATCTCCATGTGATCGAAAAAACACATTAATAATCTTGAACTGCGAGCGTGACTTGCGCGCATTTTTCTGCACTTATGCCACTTAACGACACTTCACTTTTTCGTGGCATCCTAGCTCTAACATTTCAGTAGCAGTTTTACTGATCTTCACGCAGAATTTGATGTCAATGCGCTGCTCTAAATTCCTGTCACTTATTTTTACCTTAAAACTCACTCACAGACTTGCATTGCTTTCGCAACTGTTCACTCACAAATGGTTCTACTGGTCTGCGGTTAACGCATGCGCTACTTGAAACATGTCCAGACACGCATAGACACGTGATTTTTCCCGCATCACCACAGTGGCAGACACTTAGGGCCACGCCCACCGTTGCTACTGGAAGAAAAGTTTCTTCGTTGATGTCCAAGGGAAGCGCAACCGTGACGTCACCCGGCGGTATAGTGGCGCTCATACTACTAACGCATGCATTACTTGACACATGTCCAGACATGCACAGACACGTGATTCTGCCTGCATCGCCACAGTGGCGACACTACGCGACCATTTCAAAAATTAATTGTCGTACCTCAACAAAACTTTTACTCTCTTTCAAAGGACTTTCCTCCAGCATCTATTCAAAGTTGCAGATGTCTACACCAATTCTGGAACGTTTGGGGATACTCCTGTTGGGGAAGACTCCGCAACTCTGAATGAACATATTTTTAAGGTCTTGCACTCTTAAAATAGGCTACCCAGCAAGTTCCTCTTTAATTTTTTGGAAACAATCAAAAATCACATAGTTCAAATTCGGGTGAATATGCAGGATTTTTTTTCTTGCTCCAGATAAACCATATCTTACCAGGCTCTGTGAGCACTGGCATGTTGACATGGAGAACTCTTGATATGCCTGTTATTGGATGCTGTTCCTTCATCTATTTAACAATTTTGGGTAAAACAATATTGATGCATTATTGGCCATTTTTACTCACATGTTTTCAGGTAAGGTGCGTACAGCTACCATTCCTTTGGAATTTAAAAAAGTTCTGAACATCCTCTTCCTTCAGAAAGACAGAGTCGTCGGAGGATTGGAGAATAGTTATTACTCCACAGCCGAGACATATTTGTTGATCTTTGCGGGAGTTGCACTGTAATAAAACTAAACCCAAATCTTTCCAGGGCCGTAGTTAGGAGAGGGCTCAATCCCCCTGCAAGGCAAGCATGTCCTGCTGGAATATGGATGTTATAAATTCTCAGAACTTTTATTTTCGGTGGTTTATGAAAATTACTCTTGTGCTTCATTATAAGCATAAGTACCTTATTTATTCGTGTGTCGAACTTTGAAAACAAAGCAAAATGATAAGTCAAAAGTAATTACATCTCGGTGTGAATTAGTAGGAATAGCAGTGCCAATGATTCTCAATCACACAGGCCTGTACAGGGTTTGTTCGTGTTAAAGCTCAGGGAATAGAGAAATGCCCCCTTTTCTCCAAACAAGCGTAAAATATGGAAGAACGTTACTCCCCCCTCCCCAAAAAAAGTAAGAAATAACGTCTAGGGGAGCGGATGTGGGTGATATCTAAATGTGTATCCCTCTAGGCGTTGGAAAATAGTACTAAAGGGAAATCCTTGTGCGAGAGAGAGAGAGTGTTTTAATTTCCCATTCATTGTTTTGGAGTCGTTACGAGTGTTTTTGCACCACGTGTGTGTGAGGGAAAAGAGGTTTATTGACGTGAATCTGAAGGCTCTTGGATTTTTTAGTAGGGAATTTCCCATTCATTGTTTTGGAGTCGGTACGAGTGTTTTCGCGCCACGTGTGTGTGTGAGGGAAAGGGGGTTTATTGGAGTGAATCTGAAGGCTCTTGGATTTTTAGTAGGGAAGGGAGGGGGGTTTGTTTGTTTACTATGGTGAGAAGAGACTATCTCTGATCACCGGCGAAAGAGAATGTGTGATAAAAGATGGGGAAAAACTTGGAATCGAAGAAAACGAATAGAAAGAGATGAAGCGCGACATCAATAACTCCTCGATGCTATTACGCAGATCCACGGTAAGGGACCGAAGTAGTAAACTAAAAAATTAAATAGTTTATCCCACAATAAGGAACCTGCAACTCAACCACAATCAAGTAAATTCAGAGAATGTGATGATTTTATACATATTTCAAGAAAGAGGTTGCCTTTCACCTCGTTTTTCATTTTTTGTATTTCATGTTATTGTTTTTATTTTTCTACGTGGAGAAATTATTCGATAGTGAAATAAATTAACAAAAGGTGCGAAAAAATAAAAAAAAACTTGCGTGTGCATTCGTGGAAAAAGTTAGTTTGTAGTTGTACACAGAACTCCCCCCCCCCCCAAGACGATCCTTTAGTTTTCCCTGGATCTTGGACCTAGCTACGGTCGTGAGTCTTGTCACACCTTTGTCAATGTCTGTTAATGGTTTGGGGCCGCTAGGTTCCAGCATTTCTACGCATGAGTCGACTCTAGCCAGTGTGTGTGTGTGTGTGTGTGTGTGTGTGTGTGTGTGTGTGTGTGTGTGTGTGTTACCCATTAGACATACATCTTATGGATCTGTAAACGTTAATGAATAATTGTTTCCACACTGCAAATCCGTACACCGACACCTAAATTTATTACCCAAATGGCGGTGCGTGCGGAAATCAGCGGTGATTCACTCGATCACGGCTTTCTTCGGTCGTCCTGCACGAGAGAGATCTTCGCAGTCGCGCCGTCCTTCTCTGAATTTGCTCCTACATCCCATAAAAGTACCATATGAACAGGCATTATCGTTATGTACCTGTGATAAATTGGCAGGATATTTTCACTTGTCATCCCAAGCTACATCATTGTGAAAATGTAAATTGTTGCTATGGGGCCTACTAAAAACGTGGGGCTTTAAACAGGATCCATAGCAACAATACACAGATTGCGCAGACCTAAATTTACTCGTCGCCGGAAAAAAGAGAAATGATGATACCGTCTTTATTTTTAACATGCAGTGACGAGTTTAGACAAGTTTTTCAAAAAGTTGTGGCTTGTTAACTTCGAATGAAAGAGGGTAACTCTACAGGTACGTGTGAAGAACTTTTTGAATGCCCCTTGTATCTTATTGGTGTTATTAATACAGTGCTGAAGTTACACAGATAATGACTCCCTCATGGGCTGCTGAAATCCAGTGATTTTACAGAAAAATGGTTTATTTATTTTAATGATTGATTGATCCAGTGATTTTTACTGAAAAATTACTGTCACCGTTACGACGAATGACAAAAAGTAACAGTTTTAAATTGGCTGAGTGTCACCGTTAGCCGTGGCTGAGCAATAATTGGGGTCCAATATCACTGTTACGTCATAATTTCGGTTACCATGTCACCATATCTAAACAATTTGTCTCCTTTTCCGTTGAAACATCGTAGAGGTCGCCGGTCACGTGATCTTTCAGTCTCTCCTTTTTCCCACGCTTAAGATAGTTTTTGTTTGACTTTCTCTGGGTGATCGCTCATAAACGAAAAAAGAATTCAAAGCGAGCCGTGTGTAACAGTGTATTTGTTACAAGCAAGACGGTGACTCACCGTTCCGTTACTGCTCCGCAACCCCTGTCGTAAACAGTGATTTTGTCACCGTTACAAGTAAGACTGTGACTCGCAGTTCCGGCTTTTTTACAGATGCGTCACCGCTGTCGTAAACAATGCATTTGTCACCGTTACTTTCTTGGAACTGTCACTGTCACAGGAAAGACACTGTTAAGCCAACCTCTACTACTGATTGAACATGATAAATCGGAAATTCTTTATCACTTCACTCATTTACTTGAAATGCTAAGAAGATAATTCAACGAAATATTTCTCCAGTTTACTGAAAGAGAGCTGGCGACTTCCTCACATTTAACCGGCTGAAACGAATCTTGGGGTTAGCAAAACGAGCTGAAATCATCTTGAGCGAATATATTCGCTATCTAGGAAGTGAGCCGAAAGGAGCGTGTGAACCTGCGCATCAGAAAGCGTTGTTTCCCCCTTAGCTTTGTTACTCAAAGCTAAGGGATGATTGACACTGATCGTTTCTGATTACCTGCTAAAAGGGCTATAACAATGGCAACGAACCTGAGAAAGGAGAGATGTTTGAGTCACTTGTTTCTACCCAGAGGCATGATATCCGTGCCAGAGGGACTTATATTTTCCCCGTCATAGCTGGGTCATAGAGTAGAGAATAACGGTTTGGTTAGTTTAGGTTCATTGGCCGCTTAGAGGGGCAAAACTTTTTCCAATTTTTTATATGATGCACTGCTTAACCACTTTGAGTATTAGGTTTAATGACAGACTCTCGAGAGTTTTCATCACAGAGCGTTTTTTTTTGCTGCAACAAGGAAAGGCGACAAAATGTAGAGGAATAGCATATTTCTGAATATCAAAATTTTACTTCTTTTTGAGAATTTTTTGTTGAATAAAACCAGTGGGATGAAATTTTCTGAAAGACTCATAATCTTATTAGAACTGAGAACAAAATGTTGAATTTATGTGGAATGGTTCAGTAGATTTCGTATTTGCTGCTTCCTTGAAAGTAAGGTAAATACGAATGGTAGTGAATAAGATATGTAATACAAGTTATTACAAAAATCCGTTTTTTTCTTGTTGGCGTAAACAACTGATATTTTTTTCAAATGTGGAAGTTTATCGTTAAGTCTTCCCCGCATATAAGGTTAGTATAAGTCTGCCTCGATAAAACGATTCATTGATGCGCCGGAGCTTGGCAATATCAGTTGTTTACCCCCCCCCCCCCAAAAAAAAAAGAGGGATTTTTGCTATATCTTGTATCGATTTGGTGTATACTTGTGCTTTATGTACTTATCTGAGATATGTAAAAGCTGGGTGTTAAAAATAATAGCTTTTCATTAAATTAAAGGGAACTAAAATTTTTATTTGTTTCGTACGAGCGTTGTCTAATATCGCGCTGTGAGTGTTTTCACGACAGCATATGCTATATTGTGTGACGCAGGTATAACATATCTGACTTGTGCAGATGCCCTGACATTTTAGGAGTCATTTTTATTATTATATTTTTTTGATTTTCATTTAACCGTTTTTATATGTGCTCTTTTTTATGGTTTGAGGTTTTTACCCCGTGTTCTATGTCTATTTATTTATTTTTTCTTTGTCGAATCGTTAACAAACGCAACTCTTACGAACTGAAAGCTGTGTTAAAGTACACGATGTAGAAAAATTCTTAGTCAGTTATTGTCTGTGGAGTTTTTCTTTTTTTGGAGGGAGGGGTGAGAGTGGGGGCGTTTAACTTTCTCTTACCTGCGAACTGTGTAAAAGTAATTGTCGGTAGATGTTAATATTACCTGTGACATGAGAATTTTAAAATTTAAAATCACCTTGATCAACAGCTGGTAAAAAATCCTTTCCATTGCTGACCTACAACTTATTTTAGGGGGCTGACTTAAACTTTCCCATAGCCAGTGAACTCTAAAAGTAATTGCATGATGTGTGAAAATTTACCAGTTGTTATCCTGCGAAGTCCTTTCCGTGAGAGGGAGACCGGAGATAATGTCCTCCATGATCTGCGAGGAGTGTGAAAGTAATGGTACGATATGTAAATATTCTCTACCAGTTTTGTCATGTGAAATTTTTAAAGGGTGGGTGGGAGTATGACATCCCCTATGACTGACGAACTATGTAAAAGTAATTGCACGATAACAACTGGTGATGTTAAAGTTTTTATCATACTATTTTACTATATATGCATATCCCTAGTAGCATAATTTGGCGAGTAAGGTATCTGTTTAGAACTAATATTTTGAGTATGGACCAGTCTTACAAACGTTACTATGGTATTGCATTTATACCAGAAGATTCATTATCACTTATGTCATATTTATCCAGGGATTTTTGTGACATTCTATCTTATTAGTTACTATAATTTCGGCTTATACATATGTGTGTATACATATTTTATATAATCTCAAGTAATTTAAAAAGCCTAGTGGTGTTTCTTCAAGTATTGTGCTAACTTTGTGTGTTGTTATCATCGTCACTTAAGGTGCCACAGAAGTTCTTGATATTGTGCGGCACATCCAGTTCTTCGGGCACATCCAGTTCTTTAGAGCACTGTTCTTCAGCGCTCGCCGCAGGTCCATTTAGAAGGAGGTGATTTTCCAAACGGCGAAGCCTGTTTTCCATCTGCGTACGTACCGAGTTATGTTCGGTCGTAAGATCGAAGAACCTCTTTTGAAGGTTGTCCAAGGCAGCTTGCAAACGGTCGCACCGCTTGTTCGCACTTTTTTCCTCCATCTCAATAGCTTGAACGTCTTTTTCGTCCAAAAGTCCATCCTTTATCAGAATTTGCCTACCTCTCTCTATAAGCATCTTCTGAGCTTCGGGATATTCTGCCAAGACGTTCCACAAGTCCTCTTTGGACAAGCAGAACAGATCGGAAAAGCCCACACTCCGGACGTTTGCCGTTCTTCTGTTTCCTGTCTTCACTCCAGAAATGTTCAGAATGCTAAGTTCCCCGAACACGCACCCCTCACTGAGGGTGGCTAATACTTTTTTACCGTCGTCTCCTACCACATGCAGACTACCTCTTTTTACAATGTACATTTCTTTACCGACGTCTCCTTTGCGGCAAATGTAGTCTCCAGGGCTGAAGACTTGTAGTTTTAGCTTGAGAACCAACTGCACCAAAAGTCCTGGCTCGCAATCTTGGAACACTTTTACCCTCTTCAGCGTGTCCAGGTGAACATGAATAGCGATTTCTGCTTTGAGCTTATCGGGAAGCACTGAAGTGACGTCATCCTCATCTAGAGACTGCCTGTTGATCCACAGGTAATCAAACCATTTTATAACCCTGTTTTCTAGCTCCTTGCTCACTTTCCTGAATTCCAGATATTGCTTTACGCTGTCCATTCTTCGCTGGAATTCTGAACGGGTGACATTCATATTGGTGATCATGCTACCCACGTTTCCGACAATGGTTGCAAAGATGAGTACACCTATGAGGAAATCAACCACCACAAATATGTATTCAACGTCTCGAACTGGAGAAGGCATTTCTCCGATGGTCGTGAGTGTCAGCGTTGACCAGTAAAAACAATAGATATATTGGTGAGTCAGGGTGGAAAAACGTGGGGAGCTCATGTTGTAAACCCAAGTGTCCGTTCCAAAACCAATGGCGTAACTTACAGCGAAGTAGAAGCAGGCATTCCAGTGTATTATGACGAGGATGTAGAAGATGAGTTTCGCAATCCGAAATGCGTAAGGAAAGTTAGTCCGGGTTTCTGTTCGGTCGAAGAATTCCAAGAGACGGTGAAACCGGAGTAGGCGGTTGAGTCGGACAATGATGACACAGGGTACATGAGTTGCGCAGTC
This sequence comes from Macrothele yani, assembly GCA_039090855.1. Classification (NCBI taxonomy): domain Eukaryota; kingdom Metazoa; phylum Arthropoda; class Arachnida; order Araneae; family Macrothelidae; genus Macrothele; species Macrothele yani. The sequence continues at coordinate 132,946,240 of CM076995.1, read as the reverse complement.
CACCTTTGTCACCAGGTACAACAAGTCAGTAGGCACAAGGCTGAGGACGTCGAGTTTGAACTGATATGACCTGATGTAGTTCGTTAACAGCTGATGAGTGTCCCGCACAAGAAGGCCTTGTTCGAGAAAACCTGTGGAGAGAAATTAGACATCACATTTCTGGATGAAAGAAACATAACAGACCAATGAAAATGTTATGTACGGGTATCCACTTCACTAATATATAGTCTTCTGTTTGATCACAGGAATTCATTAAGGGTTTATTCAGTAGATTAATTTGTCTGGATGCTATTAATAGATAACTGCAGCTCAGGGATGTACACTATAATGGATAAGACCAGCGATTATTAATCTTCAAAGTGAAGACCCTCACTAGAAATCGGTTACATGGTTCTTTCGTCACGCATTCTGTGCGGCTGCTACACGTACCCAACAGTAAGCTTCCTAGACCATATGGCATGACTGCAGAAACACGGGGACGTACTGCATGCGTATTTCCTGCCCGGCATGAGTACGTCCCAGAAACATGCCATATGGTCTTTCCTGCCCTACAGCACTAAGAAATGCGTCTATGATGGTGTTAACGCAGGATGGAGTACATTCTCACATCGCTAACTAAACGAATGACAAATTATTATATACACCTATTTAATGTGTTGCTCTACCTTTTGTCCTCACAACAGCCAGACGTCTTGGTAAGGACTCAATGAGGTGTTGAAAACACGGAGGTGGTATTGTCGCCCATGGAGCGAGGATCGACTGCCGTAGAGCATCAGCTGTTGCTGGGTCGGCGGGCTTGAACAGATATTTCCAATACATTCCGTGGGTTGAGATCCGGCGATCAAGGGGGCCACTCCAGTATGGTAAACTCACTTGAATGCTCCTGAAGCCAACCGATCTCCACCCGAGAAGCATGCAGTGAAGCGTTGTCCTTTTGAAAGGTGGCGTTATGATGCGAAAAGAAAATTGGTGCGAACGGGTGTAGATGGCCGGAGAGAATGTTCACGTACCTTGTTCCGGTGACAGAGGCCCCGACGGGTACGAGGAGCTCCAAGGAAGCCCATGTGAGCACGCCCCTAACTGTTAAACCGCCTCCACCTGGCTGTATGACCCCAACTTGACGAGCTGGGTCGAGAACATCTGGAAAATACAATATCATGATATTAGAGAGATCAGTTCCCTCTTTTAGAGACGTTATGCGGAAACCAAAGCTTCCGCTTGATTCCCAGCGTTGTCGTGTATGACGTCAAGCACTACACCGACGTATCAGGCCTTGTAACATGAGAGTGACGTCACAAACGGAGGGAACTCATCTCTCGAATGTCATGGCTTTGTACTTTCAAAACGGCCTTGACTGGATCGATCGCTTTATGTGATTTACGTCACACACGCATCCTGCCATCGGCGTGACAGAGTTGAAACCGTGATCCGTTAGGCCAGACGTATTTCCAGTCCTGCACATTCTAGTTGCGATAGGCCTTTGCAAACTGCAGCCGAATCTTTCGGTGCTTTGCAGTTAACAAGGGGACACGATGCTATGGACTGTCATAGCACATCTTTCCCCCCATGGTATGACCTATAGCCTCTATACACTGCTGTTAGTAGAAATTGCAACACCAGGAAAGGAACAAACAAACAAACACAATGAAATTTATGGGAGTGATTAGTTACGGTACAAGCTGCAAACGATCACAATTACATACCGGTTCGTGTTGAGGAAGGCCAAACAATTAATAATAAGTAAATCCACCATGGGCGGTGATAACCGACCCCACACACCGTGGGATCAAATGAAACAGAGTTTGGACGGTCATCTGTGGTATTGCATTTCATTCTGCTTCTACCTGCATTCACAATTCGTTGGTTGTGACAGGCGGCGAGGCCATGCGAGCCAGTCGTTGCGCGATGACACCGCAGACGTTATCTGTACGCGACAAATCTGGCGAACGATTAGGCCAGAAAAGACGAGCGACTTGATGAGCACATAGTACGTCTTGCACAGCACGAACAACATGGGGTCTGGCATTGTCTTGTTGGAAAACGGGTCCCGGAATCGTCCGAAGAAAGGATAGAAATTCAGCTTCCAACGCTTCCGTGCTGTAGTGTTGGCTGTTCAACGTGCCTGTTATGCGTAGTAAGCGAGCGCGTGAATGAAACGTAATAGCGCCCCAGACCATCACGCTCGGCGTGAGACTGGTATGGCGCTGCACAATGCAGCCTTCTAGATACCGTTCACCACGGTATCTACGAACAAGGGTTCGTCCGTGGTGATGCATTAGATTGAATCTGGACTCGTCCGAAAACACAATATACTCTCATTCAGCACTACAGTTTCGACGTTTACGGCACCACTGCAATAGCTGGCGCCTATGGTTCAGAGTCAAGGGAAGTCGCAACACTGGACGGCGAGCAACGAGGCCTCTCTGCAGCAATCAGTGACGTGCAGTGCTTGCAGACATCGGACGATATGTGACCATCCTCCATTACCGCGTTAGTGTCTTGGATGGTGTTGTGCGAGACGTCACTACCATACGGTACAAGTGTCTGTCTTCCTGCGCGGTCGTGCGGTTTTGAGCTCCAGTCCCTGCACGACGATACGTAGAACCTTCTGCTGCCCATTGACGCCATTTACGCATAAATTAGTTGGGATACGCCTAAAGCGTGCAGCAATATCACAGTATGATAAACCACCTTCTCCGAGTCCAACGATTCAACCTCTTTCAAACTCCGTCAAATGTTCTCATGGTTGTCTTGTCCTCCTACGCGGCATGCTTACATGTCAACAAGTGCGTACGGTTCAGTTTAGCGATAGCAAGTATAAAAACCTGATCTCTGTACATCTTCTTTTATAACTCCTTCTGTGACGTTGCGCGTGCATCACATTTGCATGTGCGCTGCAATTGTAGTCATTTGCATCTCCCATGATGCCCTATCCACCCTGCGAATTTCGGGCACATTTGAACATTTCTTCCTGGTGTTGCAATTTCTATTTAACAGCAGTGTACCTAAGCTTGTAGATATGACCTTATTAAATTCCGACTTTATCTGCTCCATGGTAACTGTGCGATTTCCTATAACGACGCGGGACAGTCCACGCTCACCTCGTGAGTCATTTGCACGTTTACTGCCTGGTTTTCTCCGTTAGTTGGAAGTTTAGCTGCATTTTACGTCGTTTTGGAATACACGTGCGATGGTCTGACGTGGAAACTCCAACAGTTCAGGGCCTTCCTCGCACGTGTCGTCTGGCCACGGTCAAACTCACATTGCTTCCTTTACAATGATTACTTTTCCCTGTCTGGTTTCAACGCCTTGAGAAACCTGCTCGATGCATAGACATTGCCAGTTGCAGAGTCTCACATGATTGGCGGTGATACTTCTGCTTTGCATGTTGTTATCGGGGTGTTTATAATAATCTGTCCACACGGCGCCGTAAGAGTTGTCCAGGAACGACAGAATGCTCATGCGTTCCTGGACAACACCAAGTTTTCCCGTTTTCTCGACCTGAGTATGGAGGAGTTCCTGGAATTTAAGATGATTCTCGATAGGGTCTCGTAAATCAGAAGGTATCATTGCACGCAATACAACTGCCATTATTCTTGGCTTGTCGTGGCAGCCGTTTAAAGATCATTGGTGAGGATAAAATATGTCATATCTACGTTTAACACTTATACACTTCTGGACAATTGCTAAGGACGGATCATAAACGGCTATATAGCGCATACAAAAGTAAGTGTGCTTGGATGCCAAATGAAATAAAATAATGTCAGAATGCCAGGACATTACAAGAAAGACAATTTATTGTGCTCTGAAATCCAGAAGGCTTTGGAACGTGTTCAAGGGACAAACAGGCCATTTTGTGCAGAATACGTAAACGTGAAACAAAAATGCAATTACCGTCCGCAGGCGTTCCGGCGTAAGATGTCAATACGGGATATGGCCAACATGGAGGGCGATGCAAGATTCCACACGTCGTGTCATGCTTTGCACAACATTATCAAGCAGCTGTTGGGGTAATTTATCCCATTCCTCTGTCAGTGCACGGATGAGGGTGTCCTTGTTTATTAGAGGGCATTGGAGTCCAGCAAGACTCCTCCCCAAAGCATCCCACACATTTTCAATGGAATTCAGATCTGGAGAACGTGCTGGCCAGACGAGGCGTTGAATATCTTCGCTCTCAAGACACTCCTGGACAGCGACTGTTCGATGACATGTTGCGTTGTCGTCCATGAAAATGAATCTATCACCGACAGCACCACGGAACATGCGAACATGAGGTAGCAGAACATCATTAATGTATCGTTGGCCAGTCATAGTCCCAGTTGGAAGCACATAGAGGGACGTACGGCCATTGATCATGATGCCAGCCCATACCATGACACTGCATGTCGGATATCGGTCCCTTTCCTCTATGTTTGTTGTACAATATGCAGTACCACTATCACGCCAGATCAGTTGTCGTCGACAATCAGACGATAGACTGTATCTACTCTCATCTGAGAAGAGGACAGCAGACCAGTCGTTATCAGTCCAATTGCGATGTTGATGGCACCATTGCAAACGGGCGGTACGGTGACGTCTGGACAATGGGATGCACACATCAGGACGGCGGGCGTATAGTCCTCCTTCATGCAAACGTCTGGAGACAGTATTTTGGGAGATCCGCTTGCCGGTAGCAGCCATAAACTGATTTGCTACCTCACTAGCTGTGCTGCGTCGGTGTCTTTTTGTTGATATTACTATGTACAGATCTTCTGCAGGTGTCGTACTGCGAACACGACCTCCCCCGTGACGTTTGCTACACTCTCCATTTGTTTGAAATGATTTCCAAAGCCTTGAAACAACACTGTGGCTGACGTCGAACTCCCTGGCTACATCTGTTATTTTTCGCCCTTCTTCAATCTTGCCAATAATACGGCCACGCGGAAAATCATCTAGATGATATCGGGAAGACATACTGAAAATTGCAAGTTCGTCAATTGATTCTTTCCCTTTCAACTTTGCGTTTGAACAACAACGGTCAATACGCGTCAAATCCTTTATATCTCTTATCAGCGCTATGACGTCACGAACAAGTTCGGCAGTCCAAAATTTGCATACGCACAACACGTCTTACTGTATCCCGCACTTATGCTAATTTCCACATTTTCCTGTCTTCCATTTTATGGTTGTTATCGTTGCTATTGTCATCCGTCCTTAGCAATTGTCCGGCAGTGTATTAAGTAACTTATAGACTGATAATACACGGACGGGGCTACTTTGTTATTGCAGTCGGCCCTTCAGTGATTCTTTTTTTTTTTTTTTTTTAATTGGAGATTTAACGATCACAGTGAGCAACTCAATATGCTATAAGCAGTCGCCCGTCCCTAATTTAGGGCCACTGGTTCCAGGGAAGGGAGAGAGCTAGTGCCGTAAGACAAACACAACATCCATGCCTGACCGGGATTCGAACCCGGACCCCTTCGGACGAATGATCAGAGGCCAACGCCTTAGACAACTGCGCCACCGGGGCGGCCTTCAGTGATTCGCCAACCACATCGACTACAGCGTCGCGCTTTTTCCTGTTAGACTTGTGGACTAATTTTATTGTTACCTGCCGGGGAAAGGGGGGCGTTGTTAGACTAAGAACACTGGGGGATCTGAACAAAGACCATGTTTTAACATGAGGGGTCAACAGGGCTTAGTTTTTTACACTACCTTGTACGAAAAAAAAAATCTGCAAAATTTTTAAAATTGATATTAGTCATTTGTAGTTTAATTGCATTTTAAATGTTAAATTATTAATTAATTGAATTTCCCTTACAATCAGTGCAATCCAGTAAGATCTTCAGTTTTAGGATTCATTTTAGCGCAGCATTAATATTTAAATGTTGATCTTTTCCACATTTTCCGTGGATTTTTGAGAAGAGATGGTTCCTAGTTGGTATGCTGCGGTGACGAGTATTCGGCAGTGCTGCAGTGGAACTTAGGGCAATTAAACAGAGAGAGAGAGAGAGAGAGAGAGTCTCACTACAGGCCAAGGAAACTAGCCATGTAACACCGAATTCAGCGTATCAGACCGAAGATCTCTGAGCGTCGAATTTTTCGCGATGTCCATCAGGCGTATAAGGTGTTCCCAACTCTTGGAAAGAACCAACGGCTAAGAAGTGAAACAAAAGGAAAAATTAAGAACCGCATTACACACCCGACAATCAGTCGAACCTGTCCTTAAGCAAAAGGCGGTTCCTTGAGCTTCCTTCGGTAGCATATAAAGGTCAAATGTAAATTTGCCATTGCCTTTTTTGTTTTGTTTATTTATTCTTTGATGATTGATGATTGATTTAAAATAATAATAATAATAATAATAATAATCATAATAATAATAATAATCCAAACTTAGTACAGGTTTAAGAATTTCTTTTTTTAACTTTAACGGAAAACTTATCTCGAAATTATTGTAAGATTATTCGGGGGAGGGTTTGATGTACGAATGGTGGGGTTTTTTAGACCCCAACCTCTTGAAATGATCCCTGTTACTTGCTATTCCATTCCACAGATGCGTAACTAGGGCGAGGCAGGCCTTCTAATTCCTTCCGCAGGTGCGTAACTAGGGCGAGGCAGACCTGCTATTCCCTTCCACAGATGCGTAACTAGGCGAGGCAGGCCTGCTATTCCCCCCCAAGGAGATGAGTGACTAGGGCGAGGCAGGCTTGCTATTCCCTTTCACAGATGCGTAACTAGAGCGAGGCAGGCCTGCCATTCCCTTCAACAGATGTGTGACTACGGCGAGGCAGGCTAGCTATTCCTTTTCACAGATGCGTAACTAGAGCGAGGCAGGCCTACTACCCCCCCCCCCTCCCAAAGAGATGTGTGACTAGGGCGAGGCAGGTTTGCTATTCCCTTTCACAGTGCGTAACTAGAGCGAGGCAGGCCTGCCATTCCCTTCCACAGATGTGTGACTACGGCGAGGCAGGCTAGCTACTCCTTTTCACAGATGCGTAACTAGAGCGAGGCAGGCCTGCTATCCCCCCCCCAAGAGATGTGTGACTAGGGCGAGGTAGGCTTGCTATTCCCTTTCACAGATGCGTAACTAGAGCGAGGCAGGCCTGCCATTCCCTTCCACAGATGTGTGACTAAGGCGAGGCAGGCTAGCTATTCCTTTTCACAGATGCATAACTAGAGCGAGGCAGGCCTGCTATTCCCCCCTTCCTCCAAAGAGATGTGTGACTAGGGCGAGGCAAGCTTGCTATTCCCTTTCACAGATGCGTAACTAGAGCGAGGCAGGCCTGCCATTCCGTTCCACAGATGTGTGACTACGGCGAGGCAGGCTAGCTATTCCTTTTCACAGATGCGTAACTAGAGCGAGGCAGGCCTGCTCTTCCCTTCCGCAGATGTGTAACTAGAGCCTGCTGTTCCCTTCCACAGATGCGTAACTAGTGCGAGGCAGGCTTGCTATTTCCTTTCACAGATGCGTGACTAGGGCGCGAAAATCACCGCTTACAGTCTGATTAAAATTGTAATTCAAACTTTTGCACCAATTTCTGGTACAGATTTTTTCGGCCATACTTTATCATTAGTCTATTTACAGGATTTGCTTATAATATGCTTCGCCAGTTTCGGTTGTCTTGGTAGCTTAAAATTTGAATTTCGCCTAGGAAATGTTTAGAAGATGTTAGGTGCTCAGATTCAGAAATGAAGGCTCGATCGTAAATATTAATACTTTGCAAGACAGGGATGTCGTTTACATGGGTAACGACTCTCCGAGGGCTATTCGATCATTATTACGACTGAGAGCGACGACTGCCAGCTACATGCTACCTGTTTGATGTGTTACCGTAGGTCCGAACCCCAAAGCAGTCGGGAAAATCTGCAAAAATTGTCACAGTTTGATTGTGTCTACCACATAGAGATAACAGTGGGGTGTGACATTTTATTTTATTTTGTCGACCAGTGTATATACAAGATAGAAAGACAGATGGGGGGGGGGGGTGTAATTTTGTGGTTTGCCCCGAGCGCAGGAATGCTCCGTTACATCCCTGTCCCTCTACATATCCCGTCTTTTTTTCTTATTTTTTTTTTTTGATTGAAGGTTTAACGACCGCCGTGAGCAACTCAATGGGCTATAAGCAGTCGCCCGTCCCTAATTTAGGGCCACTGGTTCCAGGGAAGGGTGAGAGCCAGTGCCGTAAGACAAACGCAACATCCATGCCTCACCAGGATTCGAACCCGGACCCTTCACGGACGAATGATCACAAGAGCCAGCGCTTAGACCACTGCGCCGCCGGGGCGGCCATATCCTTTATAAATTTCTCTGCATAACCCTTAAATAAATTATTATTCTCCAGGATGCCCGGATCACTGATACTGTAATTACCAAAATTATAAATAATTCATCGTCCGGTGGTTGGAATGCGATTACCCCCCCCCCTTTTTTTTTTGTACCACCGTGAGCAACTTTATGCTATAAGCAGTAACCCGTTCCTAGTTTGGGTTCTCTAGTTCCAGGGAGGGCAGACGGCTAGCGCTGTGGGACAATCGCACTACCCATTCTTCGTCTCGGACTGGAGTCCGGGCCAGGCTCGGACGACTGGCAGGTCTGCCTTTAGCATAGGCGAGCAAGGCGGCTGCCTAGTGCCGCGGATTTTAATGAAATGTTTATTTTTTTATCATCACTCAATTCCTTATTTGTATTATATTCGAAACGTAAATAAATAAATAAATAACATCACTTAAAACATAAACAGGTGGAGTGAAGTAGAGGTCTACACGGAACATATTTGGTGAGCCTGGCCCGACACAAGCCCGTGCGTTTTAAGGACCGGCCTGTTTCAGATATTAGACACTCGGCCCGACCCGGCTCATCAGTTGCAGCTATTAGGTAGGCACGGCCCGTGATGTGCTATATTCTATTATTTTGTGTCTATATTGTATTTTATTAAATTGTGAAAATTAAATAATATTAATGAATCTGCATAACTGTACCAAATAAATTTCTGTGTTGAGTTTTAACGAGTGTTCTGCCTCTTCATTGCGAGTTTGTGAGTGAAAAAGGATCTCTCAAATCCCAAACCCGTTCTAGAAACCTGTTCTTGGATGATGAACGCACCTGATTCAAACTGAGTAATTACAAGTCTATTTTTAATGTTGCCTTTTTCAAACTGATGCTTCGTTAACAGAACGTATTGTTGGACCTGCTGCTGATGAGGACATAACTTTAGTTAGGTCGCAACATGTAGAACTTATAATTTTGTAAGCCCTTTCAGCTAACGGACGGTCTTTTGTGTGTAAAAATAAAAAACAGTCGCTTCCAACTAGTATTATTAGTTTTTATACGTATTACCGAGGGTGAGTCGAAAGTTTTGCAATATTTGGATAACTTTATGTCTTCATACGTACCTTTACAACGAAAGCTGACTGGCATTCAAAGTATAGGCCATCGTGTTGCACCGTCTTTAGCCATCTGTCTGATAGTTCTTCGATTCTACAGAGAGTGAGTCGAAAGTTTTGCAATATTTGGATCACTTTATGTCTTCATACGTACCTTTACGACGAAAGCTGACTGATATTCAAAGTATAGGCCATCGTGTTGCACCGTCTTTAGCCATCTGTCTGCCAGTTCTTCGATTCTACAGAGGGTGAGTCGAAAGTTTTGCAATATTTGGATCACTTTATGTCATCATACGTACCTTTACGACGAAAGCTGACTGGCATTCAAAGTATAAGCCATCGTGCTGCACCGTCTTTAGCCATCTGTCTGCCAGTTCTTCGATTCTACAGAGGGTGAGTCGAAAGTTTTGCAATATTTGGATCACTTTATGTCATCATACGTACCTTTACGACGAAAGCTGACTGGTATTCAAAGTATAGGCCATCGTGTTGCACCGTCTTTAGCCATCTGTCTGCCAGTTCTTCGATTCCGCGGCGGTACCAGTTCTTGTCTTTCGAGGTAAAGAACTCCTTCACCTTAGTTGCCCCCTCCTCCTTGTTGTTGAAGTGCCGCCCGTGAAGGAAGTGGGCTAATAATCCGACTGGGCAAGGTCCGGACTATATGCTGGGTGTGGTGGCATCAGTTAGATGCCTTCAAGTTCCTGGAGTTTTTCCCTGGTCGTTCACGTGGTATGAGGCCGAGCGTTGTCCTGCTGTAGGAGAGCGCGCTTTCTGTTCACCAGTGACGGGTACTTCCCCTCCGAAACGGCATACATCCGCTCCAGCTGTTCAGAGTAAAGGTTGGCGTTGATGGTCTGACCGTGTCGAACAAATTCGTAATGGATTATCCTTTCAAAATTCCACCAGACGCAGAGCATGGTCTTGTGCTCGAAGCGCCCACGTTTGGCTACTGGTTCAGGAAGCTGGCCCGAGCTCAACCATTGCTGTTGTGTGTTAGGATTACGGAAATAGACCCTCTTTTCATCGCACGTAACAATTCTCTTGATGAAACGTACATCGCGCGGGTTTTCTAGGATTTTCATGCACACTTCCACTCGGCGGTTGGCTTCACCTGGCGTCAGTTCTGTAGGGAAATGCGACAGCTCCTTTAGAACTTGCCGAGGTCCTGAAGGTGACGAACCACGGTTGTCCGTGATATGCCCAGCTCGCCTGATAATCTCCGAGTGCTGGTTGTCGGATTTGCCTCTACGGCCTGGAGCACGGCCTTTGAATCCACGGTTCGCGGCCTACCTGACCTTGGCTGATGGTCAAGGTTTCTGTCACCTGAACGAAATTTCTTGGGCCATCTGGTTGCGGTGCTGTGGTCCAGAGAACCTTCCCCTTTCGCGTGACAAATGTTTCGTGTTGCTTGAGCAGCGTTATGGCCGAAATCAAACTCGTAAAGCAAAAGTTCTGTAATTAGCCGGTTGTTGCTGTTCGTTTTTTAGGCATCCCAACCACAGACAGAACGGCGACGTGCATTGCTGTTCACAGCAACGACTACCACTTTATATCACTTTCAATCGACTGCAATGAGCGACTTGAACTAGTTTAAACACGTGACATACCCACCGCAGCCCATGCTTTTATGCAAATCTTGCAAAACTTTCGACTCATCCTCTGTATTTGATGAAATCTTGAAAATTTTATGTTTTATTTTTATGAATCAATAAAGTTATATTCCCTTCACTTTTGAATCACTTGTTTACTGCATTCACTTTATGGCTGTTTCTCGCTATATCGTTTTATTAGCACCGGGCAATTTGCACAATTAAGTTATATTAGCACCGACCAATTTGCACAATTGGTCAACCTGAACGATAGGTGGGCGTCACACTTGGTGCGAGTTAACTTGAAACGTTCCTGGTGAGTGGAAACGGGAAAACTCAAGCGATAATGGATGATGCACCGGAAATGAAGATCACAGTCGACAAACGCATTAAAATCAATGGGAACTCTTATAATACAAAAGCCATACAGGCTGTTGCGCAGCTTCTATGTGCTGTTACGAGTATTAAACCATGGAGTAATTCCTCTCCTTTCGAAACGTGAGTGAAAGATACGGCGGCCGATGAGTTTCGCCTGCCATCGTTCTCTGTGCGTAGATGCGTTTGAGAACTTCCTCGAAAGCTGTGTGCCTTGCGGCTTAACGAATTAATTTCGACACTGATATCATTTCCGGGTACACTATAGGCAATTACGAAAGGAAATAAAATTGAAAATTCGAGGTAGTACATAAAATATTACTTAGGTAATCACTGGCAGTTGTCCATTCTTTGCATACAGGGTTGCCAGATTGTATCATCAAAAAGAATACGCTTAACATACAGGGTGTTCAGTTAATACGGCGACAAACTTAGAGGGTTGTTAGTAGACATCAAGAGGAACAAAAATTGAAATGGAACATAGTGTCGCAAACCATGTTTAGTCGGTGAAAATCGCGAAAATACGTATGCAGGTTCTGACGTCACGCGAGGACGACAAAAAGTACAATAATAACTACAAAAAGATTTATTTGACAACAAGTTTACAACACAGCTTGTGGTGCATAGTACAATGCTGGAAAGGGAACGATGAGAATGATGTGAACGAAATTATTATTATTTTTTTTTTGTTTTTGTTTGGAGGTTTAACGACCACCGTGAGCAACTCAATGGGCTATAAGCAGTCGCCCGTCCCTAATTTAGGGTCACTGGTTCCAGGGAAGGGAGAGAGCCAGTGCCGTAAGGCAAACACAACATCCATGCCTCCCCGGGATTCGAACCCGGACCCCGTTCGGACGAATGATCAGAGGCCATCGCTTAGACCACTGCGCCACCGGGGCGGCAACGAAATTATTACAGGTGTTGTTAAAAATTATTACATTGAAATTATTACACTGTAGTGCACAGTACAATGCTGGAAAGGGAACGATGAGAATGATGTGAACGAAAGTATTACAGTTGTTGTTCGAAGTGGTGGCCGCGGACGTCATTGCACAGTCTACAACGACGTAAAAACGATTCCCGAACGCGCTCGAAGATACCGAATGTGCTATTGATGTCTGCCGCAGCGACGACGATCCGCGCTTTGAGATCCTCGGGTGTGTCCACAGGCGTCTCATAAACGAGTGATTTAAGGTGACCCCAGAAGAAGAAGTCCAACGGATTGAGATCCGGCGAACGTGGAGGCCAAGCAACGGGTCCGTATTCCTCGTTCGTGTAGTCAGCCATCCCGATCCCCACTAAAACGGAAAACTAACTGCTACACGTGCCTACCACCGCAATGGCGCTACCTTACGTCGCCCGCAGCACGTGCTCCTACCCCAGCGCATGCGTTTCGCGAAGCTGCTTACGTCAGACATCGTGAGTGAACCCACGAATGCATTCAGCGATCAACTGACATCCGGCTTCCCTTTCCTCTGGAGTCAGGGCCTGCATACGTATTTTTGCGATTTTCACCGACTAAACGTAGTTTGCGACACCATGTTCCATCTCAGTTTTTGTTCCTCTTGATGTCTACTAACAACGCTCTGAGTTTGTCGCCGCATTAACTGAACACCCTGTATAACAAGTTAGTAAAATCATGCAATGCATTAATTATGATACGTTTTCCAACATACCAGAAATCATTACTCAAGTTACAAGGATAATGGCTGTGGAATAAATCTCGCTCCTGTGCCCTGACCTTTGACCGTCCCATTTCGAATATATTCAACATAACTGGTTCACTATATCTCCGGAACAACATAGCAAAGTTTCGTCGCAATAGAAGCATTTTTAGTCAAGTTATAAGGATAATGGCTGTGGAATAAATCTCGCACCTGTGCCCTGACTTTTGACCGTCCCATTTCGAATATATTCAACATAACTGGTTCACTATATCTCCGGAACAACATAGCAAAGTTTCGTCGCAATAGAAGCATTTTTAGTCAAGTTATAAGGATAATGACTGTGGAATAAATCTCGTTCCTGTGCCCTGACCTTTGACCGTCCCATTTCGAATATATTCAACATAACTGGTTCACCATATCTCCGGAACAACATAGCAAAGTTCCGTCGCAATAGAAGCATTTTTAGTCAAGTTATAAGGCTAATGGCTGTGGAATAAATCTCGCTCCTGTGCCCTGACCTTTGACCGTCCCATTTCAAATATATTCAACATAACTGGTTCACTATATCTCCGGAACAACATAGCAAAGTTTCGTCACAATAGAAGCATTTTTAGTCAAGTTATAAGGATAATGGCTGTGGAATAAATCTCGCTCCTGTGCCCTGACCTTTGACCGTCCCATTTCGAATATATTCAACATAACTGGTTCACTATATCTCCGGAACAACATAGCAAAGTTTCGTCACAATAGAAGCATTTTTAGTCAAGTTATAAGGATAATGGCTGTGGAATAAATCTCGCTCCTGTGCCCTGACCTTTGACCGTCCCATTTCGAATATATTCAACATAACTGGTTCACTATATCTCCGGAACAACATAGCAAAGTTCCGTCGCAATAGAAGCATTTTTAGTCAAGTTATAAGGATAATGGCTGTGGAATAAATCTCGCTCCTGTGCCCTGACCTTTGACCGTCCCATTTCGAATATATTTAACATAACTGGTTCACTATATCTCCGGAACAACATAGCAAAGTTTCGTCACAATAGAAGCATTTTTAGTCAAGTTATAAGGATAATGGCTGTGGAATAAATCTCGCTCCTGTGCCCTGACCTTTGACCGTCCCATTTCGAATATATTCAACATAACTGGTTCACTATATCTCCGAAACAACATAGCAAAGTTCCGTCGCAATAGAAGCATTTTTAGTCAAGTTATAAGGATAATGGCTGTGGAATAAATCTCGCTCCTGTGCCCTGACCTTTGACCCTCCCATTTCGAATATATTCAACATAACTGGTTCACTATATCTCCGGAACAACATAGCAAAGTTCCGTCGCAATAGAAGCATTTTTAGTCAAGTTATAAGGATAATGGCTGTGGAATAAATCTCGCTCCTGTGCCCTGACCTTTGACCGTCCCATTTCGAATATATTCAACATAACTGGTTCACTATATCTCCGGAACAACATAGCAAAGTTCCGTCGCAATAGACGCATTTTTAGTCAAGTTATAAGGATAATGGCTGTGGAATAAATCTCGCTCCTGTGCCCTGACCTTTAACCGTCCCATTTCGAATATATTCAACATAACTGGTTCACTATATCTCCGGAACAACATAGCAAAGTTTCGTCACAATAGAAGCATTTTTAGTCAAGTTATAAGGATAATGGCTGTGGAATAAATCTCGCTCCTGTGCCCTGACCTTTGACCGTCCCATTTCGAATATATTCAACATAACTGGTTCACTATATCTCCGGAACAACATAGCAAAGTTTCGTCACAATAGAAGCATTTTTAGTCAAGTTATAAGGATAATGGCTGTGGAATAAATCTCGCTCCTGTGCCCTGACCCCATTTCGATTATATTAAACAGAAACCGATTCAGTACATCTCCGGAACAACATGATGAAGTTTTGTCGCAATCGAAGCATCTTTACGTAAGGTATGACGCATAAGGGCGATGGAATGGATCCTGCTCCTGACCTTTGACCCCATTTCGCCCATTTTCAATAGAGTTCCTTCCCAGGTTGTCCCCTACCACATACTAAAATTTCATCGAAATATAACCATTTTTACGCGAGTTATCGTGCGGAGGGACGGACAGACAGACGGACAAAGCTGGAGCATATACGGTTGGAAAGTGTAAAAAAGTGTACGTTTAAATGATCGAAGCCTATTTAATATAATTGTAAAAACTTGTATGAATCTTTATTATAGCATATATGCTACGATAATTATGTCCCAATCTACTGAAAACACTGCTTGTTTGTCTTTGATAATTTCCCCAAAATTTATATTGCAGTTGTCCTTTGTAAATGAGGTATATGTATTTTTTTATACACTGGCGGAAAGTGAAAATAGAACACCAAGAAGGAATTGGCGGACGATCATGAAATTTACATATTTTAATGGGGTCGAGTTTTTTTTTTTTTTTTTTTTTTATTGGAGGTTTAACGACCACCGTGAGCAACTCAAATGGGCTATAAGCAGTCGCCCGTCCCTAATTTTGGGTCACTGGTTCCAGGGAAGGGAGAGAGCCAGTGCCGTAAGACAAACACAACATCCATGCCTGACCGGGATTCGAACCCGGACCCCTTACGGACGAATGATCAGAGGCCAAGGGTCGAGTTTACGAAGGTGTGATATTAATTTCGGGACCAACCGGTGAGCTCTTACGCCACAGCACGGCATAATATGAAAATTATCGTCGGTGGTATTTAAGGAGTACGGCGAAGTGAATGTAATCAGTCGTCGGCGTACGGACACGTGCGAAGACCCCGAAGAAGCCGCAATGCCTGAACATGGAAGACGTGTACGATTTCAGCAGTTATCGGACTTTGAGCGAGGTCATCTAGTCGGACTTCGCGAGGCCGGGTGGTCGTATCGTCGTATTGCGGAGCGAATTGGACGGGAAGTATCGGTGGTGGTACGATGGAGGCAAAGATGGTCCGAGGAACATTTCCACACGAGAAGACGTGGAACCGGGAGTCACAGACGGACTGATGAGCGGACCGATCGACGCATAAGAAGAGCGGCGTGTCAAGCAGAACATTCACTGCGACGCAAATCCGAGCTGCCGTTGCACCTGAGGTGACTGTGCGAACAATCCGCAACCGTCTACTGGATGCAGGACTACGTGCACGTGTGCCTCTGGCATGTGTACCTCTGACTCCAGCCCACCGTCAGGAACGGCTGCAGTGGTGTCGCCAACGTCTGCACTGGAGAACGCAATGGCAATCTCTCGTGTTCAGCGATGAAAGCAGATTCTGCTTGGGAGCCTCCGATGGCCGTATGCAGATGCACAGGGGAGCGTCTCCACCCTTCTTGCATCAGCCAGCGACACACAGGGCATACACCTGTTCTCCTGGTGTGGGGAGCGATCAGCTATCACTCCCGTACACAACTAGTGTTTGTACCGGGTACGTTAAACAGCACCTCCTACATCAACAACATCAATCAGCCTGTTGTTGTGCCATTTGTAAGGTCGGTCCAAGGTGGTGTTTACCAGCAAGATAACGCAAGCCCACACAAGGCACGTGCAACGCAACATGCACTTCAGAGTGTGAGACAACTTCCATAGCCTGCACGTTCACGGGATTTGTCCCCCATTGAGCACGTGTGGGATTTTATGGGACAACGACTTATCCGGTCTCCACGGCCAGCCACGACCATCCCCGATTTACGCGTCCAGGTTGAGGATGCTTGGAACTCAATACCCCAAACTTACATCCAACATCTGTACGACAGACTCCATGCCAGAATTGCACAGTGTGACGCAGTTCATGGCGGTTCAACCTCGTACTAACCATATTACATGGAAATGTTATTTTTCAGTTTACCAGCAAATCCAGCTTTATTTTGCTATAATGCTTTGATCACGTTATCCTCTGTATTCCGTTATTATGCTGTATAGATTTCGTTGGTATCAGACGTCTCCTTCTTGGTGTTCTTTTTTCACTTTCCGGCAGTGTATTATCCGCTGCAATGTAGCTATTGCTGATTAATTCCGATTTTACATCAGACACTGATTTCTGGGATCTATGTAGAATATTTTCGGAAGGGAGTGTCTGACCCCAGGTCTTAAACAACCCATAGGAAAAGGAAGCTACGAGATTTGGGTTAGGGTGCCCGACAGAAGGAGGATATTTTGTGGTTCGAGCGTTCGAACCTGCCTGGGATCGATCCTGGCACTCACGAACGTTGATTACTAGTCCATCCACGGTCTCCCAGACACTGATTTTAATGCTAAGCAGCGCTTTATACCTGATTTGTTCTCAAAATATTGTATTGTGACTGGAAACATTTTAATAGCACCATGGATCAATCCATTGGTTAAAACACCCATATGTGAATTATTTCCTTCAATTATTATCTTTTCCTCATGTCGCTTTCCACAGGTTGAGAGACTAAAGCTTTTTAGACAGCGGCTTCAGTTTTTGTTCCGTTCCTACTGAAGAATTTTTTTATGTTACATCTGAGTATGAAATGCTGAAATCTTTTTTTTTTTTTTTTTTTAATTTACTGTTTTGCTGCACAAAATGGCTAGTCACCATACTGGAACTGCTTCCAGGTTGTATGTTTTTTTTGTGATTAATTGAATGTAAATGTGGTTTCAGATTAGCCATTTCTTCGTTACAAATAAAAACTATTTATAAAAATATCAGTAATATATCCTGTACCTGCTAATATTAAGTGTGCAACTTAATTCTCGGCCACAGGCACGACACGTTGACAGCAAATTATAGCAAATCGAATACGTACCTAATCAAGAAAATAATCCCCGTCGTGTTAAATACATTTGAGCCATCGGTCAGGGAGCTGCCGAATGTCACTGCGGAAAAGAGAGGGCTGTTTCGAGTTGATAAAATCATCAGCAGAAGTGAATCTGGTGTGTGGAATGCAACGTCACACACATTTATTTTTCGAAGCGCTAAAGAAGGGATTCTCTGATTTTTCCTCTCTCGCGGTTTGGAAAGAACATCACACCATTGCGAGATCTTTAACGGCCGGTCATTCGGGAAGTTCGGTCGCCATTATAACGAAGTCAATTTCTCCGTCATTTTTGGTCAACTCCTCGACAGAAGTGAAGTGCGTATCACTCAGGCGATGCTGCAGGGAGCGAAAGGAGGTGATAATCCGACTGGGCGAAGTTTTAGAGAATACGCCGGGTGGGACAAAATCTCCCATCCCAGGTCGGTGATCGTGTTTAAAGTCGCTTTCGCCATGTGAGAACGCGCGTTATCCTGAAGCAACAGGACCAACCTTCTGTCCTTGCCGGTGTATGGCCTTTTCGCCTCCAGTGCGTCACTCACACGAATTTTCAAAGGTGCTTTCCTAGAACATTTTTTGAGGACATAATATGCCCGAAGTGTGAAAATATACTTTTATTCCATTGTGAAAACACAAATTCGTCGGATTAGCGCCTCCTCGCTCCGGAGCCAGTTGTTCTGACCAACTAAACTACACCGACTGAATGTATCGTCACTGATTTGTCATCTTGACACGTGCTTCACCTCTGTAGTACGTCACATCCCCAAAGTGGCTGAATATGTAAATAAGCATTTTACTTGAAAATCGTGGCTTTAGTAACACTAACTGAATTTTTATTAATTTGGAAGGTGTTCAATTTATAACATCTCATATCTCGATAGTAATATGAGGAATAAAAAAAAAAATAGTGATGCTTCCATCTCAGTTGCTAGCCACCCACAATTTGGGTACGAATCTTCTTGGTAGCATTATTATTATTATTTTGGTGTTTACAAGATAATTCAGTAAAATAACAAAACACAAACATTACTGACTCTTTCATCTGAGTTTTTATAGTTTGAATAGGAATTCCTACTTGATAGTATTAGATTTCTTTTTATCAGTAACACAGTACAGTGAAACAAATAAAAATAGTAACCTTCTGAGCTGCGTAGCTCGAGCCCCATATAGTTTGGATAGGAATCTTTACTCCACAGTACTAATTTTTTTGGTATCCGTAACACAGTAAAGTGAAAAAGAAATCAGTGACCATTCCATCTAAGTTGTTTTTAGCCCAATAGTTTAGGTAGACAGCATTAAGTTTCTTGATATCAATAAGATAGTACAGTAAAAAAAAAAAAAAGATCCTTAGTGAAGTTTTCATCTGAATTGCTCGCGATCCATAACTGGGTAGGTTTTTTGGTGTTAGATAGTTGGTTAAAAAAAAAAAAAAAGAAAACAGCTAATAATATGCTTGAGAATACGTGTTGACAGGTTGAGTTTTTTGTGACATCAATTTGTTCTGGTAAAGTGATAATTTAGAAAAGTGTAACAATACAATCACTAGTAAAAAATAGCACCAAGCTATAACAAACGCTGCGTCTTCGCAACTTGAAAGCTTTATTAATTCCTATCCGTAAAACTGAATGGTTGTTTACAACAAATGGAAATGTTCCCCATTTAGGAAAACAAGAATAAAGAAAATTTGCATCGCTTTGGAAGAGAAACTTCACCGGTTCAGTTGTTCTTCCGTTTTATTGTCGATGTTACCATGTTCATTTCCGCCGTATGAAAGTGATCGATGAACACTGTAATTGGGTTTGTCTGACTTGTTTGAAGTCTCCAGAATTTTTTGTCCTGCACACAAAGCATTGCGCATAGCTTTTCATCTAAGAAAACAACACAGCAAAATCTTTGTCTAACGGATTATGTGGAGGAGAAGTTACCTACTGAATTATAGGGACAAACGCAGTCCTTTAAGGGCAAGAAAAGAAACCACATGGTGCAAGGACGCACGAATGAAAGAAAGATATGAATTATTCAATTGCAAACAATATCTAAAACTTACAGCTAAACAAAAGAAATAAATGAATTATTCAATTTTAAACACTGGGAAGAACTTACAGCTAAACAAACAAACAAAAAAAGAAATGAATTATTCAATTCTAAACACTCGCAAGATCTTACAGCTAAACAAAAAAAGAGAAATGAATTATTCAAATCTAAACATTAGCTAAAGCTTATTGCTAAACAAAAGAAAGAAATGAATTATTCAATTTTAAACATTAGCTAGAACACACAGCTAAAGAAAAGAAAGAAATGAGTTATTCGATTCTAAACATTAACTAGAACTTACAGCTGAAAAAAGAGAGAAATGAATTATTCAATTCTAAACACTCGCAAAAGCTTACAGCTAAACAAAAAAAAAAGAGAAATGAATTATTCAAATCTAAACATTAGCTAGAGCTAATTGCTAAACAAAAGAAAGAAATGAATTATTCAATTTTAAACATTAGCTAGAACACACAGCTAAAGAAAAGAAAGAAATGAGTTATTCGATTCTAAACATTAACTAGAACTTACAGCTGAAAAAAAGAGAGAAATTAATTATTGAAATCAAAATACTAGCTAGAGCTAAACAAAAGAAAGAAACGAATAATTCAATTTTAAACACTAGCTAAAAGGATTGCCCAAATAAAAGTGAGACTCGTGTAATAGCGTCTTTGTATAGTTACACAGAGCCGTGCATTTGCGCCGGTAAATGGCGTGTCATGTTAGGAAGCACACTGATCGGCGGGACGTGTCAGCAAAGAATATCTAACGAGAAGTTAAGGCTCAGCGAGACGTAACTAGCGCCGCCATATTTTCAGGGAAAAAATGCAGTGCACGGAAGCCAACATACAGGCTGATGTCGGAGTAGACAGAGCAGACTGCGCATGCGTATTTCTGTTGACTTCAATCTTTGACTTCAATTCTTTGGGTAAAGAACAGTCAGCCGAACTACTCACAGCACGTGATTGTTACCTTCTCGGTAGCATAATCACTTCGCAAATCGGATATGTTAGTTTTGTTACGCCAATCGGGTTAGTTAAGGCTTTTGTTTGTTCTTCAGTTTTTTAGAAACATTTTCAGTGATGCCAAATACTAGGGATTGTCTGCATTTTGTACGGATCCTTAGGCCTAACTGTAATATTTGCTGAAATTTAATTTAAATAGTAATGCTGATGTTATTGCATATTTTTCTGACCAAAATAAGGGATGGGCGGGATATCAGAAAACAGCAACAACAAGAACAAAGAACTGCTCTAAGCAAATAGTCATGAGATCGAAGGAAACCATCGTGGATCAAAGAAAAGCTTCACTGCCGTAGTCCCCCTAACGTGTTTTGTTCCTGAATGTTAACTTTCCCGCAGAGCATATTACCTTTTAATATGTGGTGGCGCTGTTGCCGCCTGTTTTACGTTATCTCTATGAGAGTTGACCTTCTTTAAGCGTTAGATATTCTTTGGTGTCAGTGTGCTACTTGCACGTGCGGCGGCAAGTTGATTACGTAGGGTCGTGACATGGATTCGCCCAAACAGGCCTAGCGGGCAGTTATGCAATTTTTGACGGCAGGAGGTGTTAGTGGAGCCGAAATTTATCGTCGTATGAAGGATTTGTATGAGAACGAGGGTCAATCACGGTGTACAGTGTTCCGCTGGTGTAGTGAATTTCGTAAAGGGCGTGTGAGCACGGAGGACATGCGGAGACCTGGGCATGCACACGTGGCCATCACCATGGAATCGATTGCAGCCGTGGACAACGTTTTGAAGGAGAATCGCCGAATCACCACCTGCGAGCTTGCGGCAACATTGGCCGTGAGTACGGGAACTGTTAACACCATTCTCCATCGCCGATTGGGATACAGCAACGTTTGCGCGCAACGGCTCCCCAAGCATCTCCAGGAGGAGCAGAAGACTCGGCGAATGGCTGCTTGCGTGCAGCATGCGTGCAGAGGGGGGGGGACAGTTTCCAAGATTGTGGTCGCAGATGAAACTTGGTGCCACCACTTCGATCCGGCCACAAAACAGATGAGTACGGAACGGCGGCATCCCAACTCTCCACGCCCCAAAATAGCTCAGTCCTCCTTAAGAGCTGGAAAAGCGATGCTCACGGTTTTCTTCGATGAGAATGACCCATTACTGTTGGATTGGCTGGACGCAGGCAGTACGGTCAAGACAACACATACTGCGATACGTTACGCAACCTCATAACGGCCATCAAGCGTAAGCGACCCGGTATGTAGTCAAATGGGGTTATTCTGTTGCACGACAACGCACGATCGTATCTGGCGACAGTGGGCCAAGATTTGCTGCGGAGCTTCCTCTGGGAGGTCCTTGACCATCCCCCCTATAGTCCCGATCTGTCGCCTTGCAACTACCACATCTTCGGGCCACTGAAAAAAGCTCTCAAGGGAAACAAGTTCACTAACGACGCTGAGGTCCGGGACGCCGTTGAAGACTGGTTCCACAGCCAACCACGGACGTTCTTCGTTCAGTGTATCCACAATCCCGTGCCACGCGGGGGCACTTGGTTGAACCGACAAGGCGACTATGTGTAGCGGGTATGTATCCCATGTATCACTCTTACTTCCTGTATGTTCACATATTCCAACCGATAAACCCTTACGGCAAGAAACCGAGAGTTTCAGTCTCATTTGGGCGACCCTTACAGAACTTACAGCTAAACAAAAGAAATAAAGAATTACTCAATTCCAATACTAGTCTAAAATTTAAAATCTGAATCACTTTAACAATATTCGCAACGTCTTCAGAATTATAGCATTTATGTCGAATAAACTTTTTGAATTAATCAGAAAGGGACATGCCCCTAAGTCTTTGGCGTGGGATTAGGGGTTGACGACCATAGTGCGCAACTCAGCAGTCGCCAGTCCTAAATTTGGTAATGCTGGCTCCATCAATAATTATTAGGTCATTTCTAGTAGTAATTTAAAAAAAAAGGTTCTGATTTGGGGGCTGATATCAGCCATCACGAGATTTCTAGGTTTTTGAGCATTACTGATGGATAATTTAACGATAATTGGGACCATGAACTGAATTTAGTTTTCAGAAACATCTTTGAACCGAGTATTTATGTACTTTTCGTTGTCTTTATTAATTTCATGGTATCTGTTGCGATAGAATGAAAGAATGAGTTGCATTTTATACAGAAGTTTTCTTAAGCAGAAATAACTCGAAATGTTTTACACTTCAGTGTGTTGATTGAAGTACCGTACCGTATCTCTCAGTATTAAGTCATTCTTACATAAAAAAAAGGGTGTTTCTTCTCAGCTTGGTGCAATCAGAACATCACAGTGAAGAAAATGAGCATGGTAGATTTTGCCAAATAGACGTGTTCCGTTGGGGGATCGAATTTGGAGTATAAGTTCCCGAGAAACCCATAATTGTACCATTCATGCTTTCAGTTAAAGTGGTAATAGAAATGGAGTTTAAGTATTCAAAAATTCCGTTGGCTAGTTTTGTAGAATTATCACCGAGAAAAGCTCTTGGTTGTCAAAACGACTTCGCCGAATATATATATATATATATATATATATATAAGGCTCATTTACAGAAGTAACACCTGTTTCCCGTGATAACGCTACGTGTCGCCACGTCCTTTTGTTTGCATGATGCGATACCTGTACGTTGAATTTTAGTTTCCTTTTTTTCAGATGGCCCTTGAAAAGACATTTTGTGTGTGAAAGGAGCAAAAAATATTTCTTCTTAAAAAATACTAACAAACTGGGTTTTATCTGCTCAACATGGCATCATCTATTGTAGGTATAAAGGGAATCATTACTTCCCAGGTAAAGAATCAGGAATAGCATGACTTTGTTGATACCAATACTGGATTGTTTGGTTTGTACGAAAGAGTGGGCATGGGGCATCCCTTAACCCTGTATTTACCAGGATCCCAAAATACCATAACACCCGAAACTCTCTGTTTCTACTTTTCTAATTTTTGTCCTCAATTTTACAAGTAAAAGAAAGATTACTGCAGAAAGAAGGATATCTTCCGCTCTCTAGGCTTGAAATTTGGTACTGTTGACTCCTCTTTTTTTCCATTTTTTGTACTGCTGGCTCCTCTTTTTTCCATTTTTTGTACTGCTGGCTCCTCTTTTTTTCCTTTTTCTTTGTTTCAAGACCTTCAACAGGGGCAGATTTACGTTGTAGGGGGCCCGTCACACTGAACTTTTTGGGGGCCCCTTGTTTTGAGACACATTCGGGTTCCAGATATATTTACTACAATTTTTAAATGGACTGTAATAAATTTCATCAATATCAAATAATTCTATTATTACAAACTTTGAAGATGTGAATCAGTTTTTTGGGTAAATATGACATGGATGGTAAGTCAGATAATATCTGAAAACTTGAAAATTTCCTTGTCCTGGAGCGGGACTCGAACCCGCGTCTCCCAGATAGCGCCCGGGTATGCTAACCCCTACACCACCCAGAACGACAAAGCCTCAAGTTTCCGATTAATTTGAATAAAACCATCACATGATTCGAAAGTCGAAGCAACCGGCATTCATGTTTAGCAAATCTGGAGGTTAAGAATTATATCCAGTGATTGCCCGGAATAGAATTTCGTCGCTCCAGGATGACAACATTTTCATGTATTTGGATATTATCTGACGTACCATCCATGTCATATTTACACCAAAAAACGAATTCACATCTTCAAAATTAGTATTGTATGATGCAATCCCCGTATTCCATTCATGATTTATCTGTTCTTCCTGGCAATCACGGGATAGGATTCTTCACCTTCAGATTAGCTCAACATGAATGCCGGTTGCTTCGACTAGCGAATCCTGTGATGGTTATATTCAAATTAATCGGAAACTTGAGACTTGGTCGTTTTGGGTGGTGTAGTGGTTAGCATACCCGGCCTCTATCTGGGAGACGAAGATTCTATTCCCGCTCGAGGACGACGAAATTTTAAAGTTTTTGGATAATATCTGACTTACCATCCTCGTCATATTTACACCAAAAAACAGATTGTCTTCTTCAAAATTTGTATTGTATGGTGTAATCCCATATTCCATTCATTATTCTATTATTATTCTATACATATGTATATGTAAACGAAACAGAAACAACAGCTGTAACGATGCCGATTTTAAGGATAAGCTTAGGTGTTAATAATCACAACACTGTATAATACCACAACGTGGTGATCAAATGGCAACACAGAAATACAGATTAGAGTCATTTTGAGTTATGTTGCGACGTTACCAGTGGTCAGTGTTGCCACCAGGCACAAATGAAATTACTCTACAATTAGCAAAATTTTACCCGCTTGTCAAGCAGGATAGCCAACTTTATTTCTTAAGTAGATTACAGACGACAAGCACTATATAAAGTTTGAACCACGACTGCTTTTCTATGAATCCGCAACATATTATATTCATCAACATAACTTTTTCCCCCTCTTTTTTTCATTTTCTTTGTTTCCTCCTTGCTTTACTTCTATTTTTACAATGAATCGGGAGCCCTCCGGGACGCGGGGCCCTCCGAGATTGCGACTTGTGCGACCCCATAAATTCGCCTCTGACCTACAAACATTTTCCTGCGGCAATCAGTGCGTTCTTCCACGGAGAGAAGATACGATGTCACAGGAATGAATGATACCTCCCAGGGAGAAACTTACTTTTCCTTGTTTAGTGACAACAATGGTGAGTGAGGGGTAACTTTTGCTAATCCTGCAAAGGCCGTGCAAGTTCAAAGAACATGCGAGGTAGGAAATGTTACTCACCCGAGACTGGCGATTCGGCCGGCCGTGGTCTTCTGCACGTACGGACATTTAGTGCGGCATGGACGTTAAAGGGTTAAACACTACTTTCGTACTGGAGGAACAAGGATTTATGCCAAATAGATTGGCAAGTCCAAGGGTAGTCACTGACATCGAGGACGCCATGATATTCGTCATTCTTTACTTGGAAAGTAACCATTCCCTTCAACACCTATTTCAGAGGTCGTAATTTTGCTTTCGTAAAAAAAGAATTCCTTATTTTTAAGGAGAAATACCTTTTTGCTCCTACAACGTGCAAAATGTCTTTTTAAGATCCAGCTGAAAAAAGAAAACTAAAAATATCGTGTGTCTTAGGGTACAGTATAGCATGATGCGAGAAAGAGGATGTGACGTCATCCAGCGTCGTCTCGGGGGCCGGAGTCACTACAGGTCATCAATGCCTTGTCAGTCAAGGAGAACTTCCAGCAAATCTGTCTCCTTCCATTGAAGACATTTTTTTTCTGGTATGACTTATTTTATATTTGTTAGTACTTCGATCAAGGTCTTGATGAAGTTTCAGGAATCTGTTTTCGCTAACTATCTGCCTTTTCACTCTCTTGTTAGACGAACTTTCCTCTCCTGAGCTATTCCTTCCATTTTAGGGTTACCTAAAAGTCGCGAGAAACGTTTCACGGAATATTTACCTGAGAAAAAAAAGCTGCATCTCACATTTAGAAAGAAATCTGGCATTTAATTATTTCGGATTTTTTAATTTCGTCTGATCACTCCTGATTCAGAGTAATTTATATGTGCGTGCTGTGTTATAATCTACTATTAATATTTACGAACTTACGGTTTTCTTGGCGCTAAAGCGTGTGATTAACTTCGTGTTCGCACTTGCATTTTTTCAAAACTACGTGAAACATTTTACCTGTTCTTGCGTGAACACCCATGTCGATCAAATAGATGACGTCACACATATAGTCAAGGCAATACCACGTGATCGATGTCAAATTCTGTAATTCCCAGAAGACACTTCGCCCGATGATCATGACGACGTTATAAACCAATGCTAAGCTTATGACAGACAGCCATCTGTAGTGAAAATTCTCTGACGGATCTACAACAAAAGCCCTGGGAAGACAGAAAAATATTGTTATACAAGGAATACTATTACTACTACGACTAATAATAAACGTTGATTATATACAGCGACATAATAATTTTGATAAGATGATTCATAAGCAATTAGAGCACGATACACAACTATCAGTGTGTATCGTATCTATCAGTGTGTACGATACACAACTAACAGATGCTATTGCTGTAGATGAGCAAATCAAATAAAATATAATAATAATAATAATAATAATAATAATAATAAGTTTATGATCAGAGTCTATCCAGTATCGCATTGTGTTTTAGATTTACACACTAAAATAAAAAAATAATAAACAAAGACATCGCTCTTTCCACGTTTAGCAACGCACAGCAACCGAAAAATTGTTATTCGGCTGCCGCCGGGGAATTGAATCCCGAATCTCTCGATATCTAGCCGAGCGCGTTAGCCTTACACCACGGTGGCCAACAATCTACGGCGCTATGTGCGTTTTTCTGTCAGCATCTGACATTATAAATCCGTAAAATGGGCTCAGCTACTGAGACGTCTCCATCTGGTGGGCTTTAACGGCACTGGCTATATATTAATTATAGCAGTTAAATCCAAAGGGCGAGATCCAAAGTGAAATTTGGATTTTACTGATATTATTAATATATATATAGCCAGTGCCGTTAATGCCCACCAGATATGTCTCAGTAGCTGAGCCCATCTTACGGATTTATAATGTCAGATGCTGACAGAAAAACGCACATAGCGCCGTAGATTGTCGGCCACCGTGGTGTAAGGCAAACGCGCTCGGCTAGATATCGAGAGATCCGGGATTCAATTTCCCGGCGGCGGCCGAATAACTATTTTTATGTTGCTGTGCGTTGCTAAACGTGGAACGATCGATGTCTTTGTTTATTCACTTTTCACAGGTTTTTCACTGAAAAAATTATGTTCCAAAAGGCAACCTGAAAAGTTTTGTAACTTCGAAATGCTCCTTAAGCGCACCCAGACCTTAAAAAACACCCTTCACAAAAAAAAAAAAAAAAAAAGAAAAAAAAATGAAACGAAGCATCTAGAAGGGAATAATCCAATCGAGATGAAAATTGGTATGTGCAATGTACAGGAAAGGAAATGATTACAATTCCAGAACAGTTGGGCCATTTATTCGGATAAAACACTACACGGGTAAAACAAGTCAGTACGTTGTAGTGCCACCACTGGCTAGGATACAGTCGGACACCCGGCGTGGCATAGACGCATACAGTTCACGATACTATCCTGAGGTATAGCATGCCGGACGGTGTCCAAATTGCGGGCCAGTTAGCCGACATTTCGGGATGGGCGTAGGTGGCGTCCCATCATGTTCCAGACATGTTCAATCAGTGAGAGGTCGGGCGATCTGGCGATCGGGTGATCGGGCTGTCTATGGAAAGGTGTCAAATTATCGAAGTAGGTCTTGGAAAGCCATGCATGGGTGGCCGGAAATTGTGCTGTTGAAAAATTGCTCAGTGATTCTGGGACATAAATGGCAACACAACAGGTCGTAGAATGTTGTCGAAGTACCGTTGAACTGTGAGGGTGGTTCGGAGGACTACCAAAGGTGTCCGGCTATCGTAGGGAATGGTTCCTCAGTCACTCCCGGTGTGAGAGCCGTGACTCATCACTGAAGACAATATGACGTCACTGGACACTATCCAACGTTGATCGGGCCCGACACCATCGCAACAGATGCCGGCGATGCTCGCTGGTCAGTAGTAGGCGGCAGAGTGGCTTTCCCGAATGCAGTCGGTCCGGATGGCCAGTTCTGTATCTGTAGACGACGCAAAATGGCAAGGGATGGTTAAGAGCAGTGAAGTCAGTTCTGTTTGTGCGACACTCACAATCGCTCGATCCTCGTGTTCTGTCGTTGCCCTCGGCCATCCACTGTTCGCGTACGCTTCCGCAACATGACACCATCTTGCTGAAAGATGGCGTCATGGTGCGGAAAGATAATTGTTACGAACGGGTGCAGATGGCCGGCAAGGCTGTTCAGATAACTTGTGCCGTTGACGGAGGTCACGACGGGAACGAGGAGCTCATGCAAATGCACCCGAAACGTCCAGACCGCCTCCATCTGCAGGTATGCTCTCAACTTGGCAAGCTCGATCCATCGCTTCGTGTGGCTTAAGACGCACACGCACTCTTCCATCGGCGTGATAGAGTCGAAACTGTGCTTCGTCAGATTTGTTTCCAGTCCTCTGCATTCCAGTTGCAAAATGTCTTTGCACACTGCAGCCAAATCTTTCGGTGCACAAGGAGACACGATGTGGACGTCGACTGTCATTGCCTAATTTTTCCACGGAATGACAGATAGTCTTTGTGCATATACGAAACGATTTTGGTGCACCTAGTAAAAATAAAATATATGCTGACTACTGAAAGCGAAACATTTTTTCATGTGAAACGATCATAGGACCATAGTGAGAATGAAATATGTGTTAACTGCTGACAAAATATTTCTTTATATGAAATGATACTAGGATTTTAACGAGGCCATCTCAATTAATGAAGATAACATGTTTCTTAACAGAAAAATATCTGGAGCTTGTGGTGATAATGAACACCAAATGTTTACAAAACTACTACAGACTATCAATTATTATAGTCGTGTATATTAAGGTGCTGCGTACTTACTGAATGAACATTATCGATAAATAATGCTGTTCTGCAACTCTATGCACAATTTGCTGCACGAGTTCATCCTTTCTCGATTTGACATCATGCTATGCCTTAGCTCAACAGACGCCATGCTTATCCTTCGCCTCTGTGCCGTGAAGCAGATCGACCAGATATTATGGTATCAATGTCAAAGCACTCAATAAACAATTGTATATAACTACTGAATTACGTAAAACTATAAAATCATTTAAAAACATTTAAAATGTTCAACACGTAACACTGGTTGTATCCATAGGTTCACACATTATATTGGGGTATAGTACTTCATGTGTATGGCCATTATCAGTGTTAGTACCACAATAATGAGGACATAAGGTCTCACTAGAGCTGAAAGGTTAGTTTCCAATATCAAGCCGGAGTAACAAACCACTAACACACAGTTCGAAAATTCTTTTAGATAGTAAAACAAAGGAACAGTCACTACTCATGATTAACACTGTGGTGTGTAAATCCGATGGTACTTGAGCTCTGAAGCACTGCACAGATTCATGGATAAGTTCGCCGGGTTATAGTTAGTTAAAGTAGGCTGTAGTTGTTGGCGGCTGTATGTCTTCACACTTTGGCCATATTCGGAATGCACTGGAAACGACACTCTGACATTAACTGCTTCCAGCTTGTTCAGAATTTAAACGGACACAACATAACTTCGCATTCGTGGACTCCAAACGAGCCAATATATACACTATCTACCAAAAAGTAATTGGACACCCCTGCAATCGACGATATCTGTGGTCCTGATACACGTCACGGCCGCCGCCGTGAAATATCGTGTGAGAAACAACAACGCAACCAGTCGCATGCAAGATGCCACGCAGTTCGGAGCTCTCTGATTTCGAGAAAGGTGTAATAGTCGAGTATCACAGAAATGGCCAATCCATACGTGACATATCCAGCGAGTTGAAGTACCCAAAATCGACAGTGGCCTACGTGATTGGCAAGTGGAAGATGAGAGGTGACTGTCGGAATGTGCCCCGACCCGGCAGACCTACAAAACTGGGAGTTAGAGACCGACGGGTGCTGGCCAGAGAAATTCGGAAGAACCGCACCAAATCGATGGGCCACATCCGTGAGGAGTTTCAAGTGGCATCCGGGAGTGTTCTTTCGATGAATACCATCCGTAAGTACGCCCATCTGCTCGGTTATCTTGGACGTGCTGCCGCCCACAAGCCTTTGATCACCAAGTCCAATAGCGCTGCTCGGCTAACGTGGTGCTAAGAACGTTTATAGTGGACCGTTGAACAGTGGAAACAGGTTCTCTGGAGCGACGAATCAAGGTTCACCCTCTACCGTTCGGAGGGTAGAGTCTGGGTTTGGCGTCTGCCTGGAGAACGCCTCCTGTCGGAACGTATTGTGTCAACTGTGAAGTTCGGCTGCGGTGGAATTATGCTATGGGGGTGTTTCTCCTGGTATGGCACGGGAACCTTGGTCGCAATTCCTGGTAGACTCAACGCCGAGACCTACTGCACCATTTTGGATGACCATGCGCTTCCTACGTTGTGGCAGTTTTACGGGGTGGACCCATGTTACTTTCAGGATGACAATGCCACCTGTCATGTTGCGAGGTCCACCATGGCTTGGTATGATGACAATGGGGTTAATCGAATGGACTGGCCTGCGCAGAGCCCGGACCTTAACCCTATCGAGCACCTCTGGGACGAGTTGGAGTGTCGACTTAAGGGGTGCCCCCACCGTCCGAAATCGATGAAGGAACTGACCTGTCTTCTCCAAGCCGAGTGGAAGAAAATACCGCTAGCCGTCGTGCAACGCCTGGTTGAGAGTATGCCCCGGAGGGTCGCAGCTGTAATCGCCGCTCTTGGAGGCTCCACCAACTATTGAAAGCGAATAAACTTCGTTTTCCTTTGTTATCACAGGTGTCCCATTACTTGTTGGTAGATAGTGTACTTCCTAATTAAACTTGTGGTTTGTCTTCGCTACGCATTTCAGTACAGCGTGTACCATCTTCAAGACACACCCGTCGCTCACTGTCACACGTGTAACCAGCTGCGGTGGATCTCCGGTACAATAATATCTGGCCAATCTGTTTCGCGGCCCAGAGGCAAAAGCTGAACATGGCGTCTGTTCAGCTAAGGCATAGCATAATGCCAAATCGAGACAGAGTGAACTCCTGCAGCAAAACGTTCATAGAGTTGCAGAACAGCATTATTTATCTGTAATGTCCATTGAGCAAGATCTCCAAATTATTGAAAACAAAGCATTTCTTAATACCAAATGGTATTGGGATCATAGTGAAAGTAAAATATATTTTAATTATTGAATATCAATTATAGATGACCAATGATTAAATTTTCCAGCTCTTCTTTATCACTGAGGAAGTATTTTCAGACGACCGAAACCGTTGGAATCACATTGCAGGTGAATAAAACAAAGATTACTAAAATCTACTATTTCCTATAAAGTTATGTATAAGCTTATACTACCAATCGAACTTGAATTCCAGTTTCAGATGACACCTACAGAATAGAGCACAGTTTTTTAATTTTACATAACCGAAATTTTAAAAGACATTCAGATGAAGAATTTTCGAAGTACTTTTGTTAGAATTATTGGACGCAGGTGAATATTTTGCACAGATATTTTCCAACTCTAACGGTGAATGAACATTGGTAACAATAAAAATTCTATTTTCCTTTACGTAGCTTCTTATGTGAACCTGTGATGGAGATTGTGGTGATAATGAACTACAAATTATTGAAAACAAAGCATTTCTTAATACGAAATGGTTTTGGGATAATAAAGGGTTAATGCTACGAGGATAGGTAATAATGTATTGGCAATTTGTGAATTTATCCAATACCGCAAGCGATAGCAACTGACCAACTTTAACACGTTGTAAAGGTAGTAAGAAAAGGTGGCATCTGCATCACGCAAATCTACAGATCCCTCTGGCTCCGGTGGTCCTCTTTTCTATTGCACTATTCTATTGCACTACTGGAGGTCCTCTTTTATATTGCACTACTTGTAACGTATGCTCTAATTTCTCCTTTCTTTTAAGTTCGTGTCTTCTTATGTAAATTTGGTTTATTGTTAAACGTTTTCCTGTCTGAACGCAACATTTTTCTTCTCGATTAATTTAACTTTGGCAATACCTGGCAGCAGATCAATGTGCAAATATGTAATGAGTCTCGAGGGCTAAGAGCTCGGGTGTTCAATGTTAGGTTTGCATTCTTGTTTACGATTGTGAACTTTCTTGTTTCGACTGTGTTATATTGCAGAGAAGCTTAGGCTGTTATCTTGTTTTCGACTGAGCTGTGTTTATTGAATGTTATGCAAGCTATGTTTGCTGGTACTAAAAGCGAGAAACATTTACGTGAAGCGAAAGGTTGTTATCTCATCAGCGTATAATTTGATGGTGGCTACTGGATTTTCTGATGTGCTGAAAGACTACTGAATAAACTAGCTTGAACTATAAGTCACGTTGATTCATTTACGAACCCTAATCTTTTATTGCAGAAGTGTTTTAAATGTACGTAACTAAGTTTAAAGCTACCACGACTGAAGCGTATCCTTCATATTGACGTTAGTTAACATGGCAATTTAACCGTTTAACGACCATGACCCAAAAATCGTTTATCACTCCAAATACCATAGCGCCCGAAACTGTCTGTTGGTTCACTCCTTTGTTTAATAACAATAATAGTGACTAAGGGTGACTCCTGCGTCCGTTCGAGAAAATTTGAGGAACAGGTAAGGGTAGGAAATCTGACACACTCTAAATAGGCGTTTCAAGCGGATATGACCTTTTGTATGTACAGGCGTTTTGGGCGTTATGGCCGTTAAAGGGTTAAGTAAGCGAGGTGTGAGAATTTGATTACAGGAACGCACCTGTACAAAATTGTGTACGGACCTCTCCACTAGCGGCTACTGGCACCTTTTAAGTAATCAATTTCCGCAGCTATGCATTTAGTTAAACGCTGTTGCCATTGTTGGGAATATACCTGGAACTTTGTTTCTTGAATACTGTTGAGCTCCTTTGTCACGTTACGCTGGATGTCAGAAATGTCTGAAAATCTTCGTCCTTTCATGGCAGTTTTATTTTGGGGGAATAGCCAGAAATCACAAAGGGCTAAGTCAGATGAATAAGGTGGACGATCCAATTTTGTAATTGATTTCTTAGCCAGGAAGTCGCGAACCCTGAGCCTATCATAGTTTGGGGCGTTTTCAGACCACAGTTCAGTTTTTTTCCTTTGACAGAACCCTGTAACCTTTTCAAAATCTCTAAATAGCATCGTTGATTGATCCCTATTCGACGAATTCGTGATGAACTATCGCCTCGTGATCGAAAAAACACAGAAGCATGGCCTTGAGATGGGAGCGTGACATGCGTGCTTTTTTTCGGCATTTATGCCCCTCAAAGACACTTGACTTTTTTCATAGCATCCTAAACATACACCACTTTCAATAGTTCTACACTGTTAAAAATTTTGAAGTACGTTGCACCGAAAAGTGGTGCTACACCGGCTGCACCACTTTCTGAGAAAAGATACACCATTGTGTCGTGCAAACAAAACCAAAAACATGGTGCAACCTTGCGCCATAGTGTGGTTACTACTTTGTACTATAGTGCGGCGGAAAGTTGCACCTTGTTGTTGAGTTTTGTTTGCACCATACAATAGTGTATCTTTTCTCAGAGAGTGGTGCAGCTGGCATAGCACCACTTTTTGGTGCAACAGTGTAACGCTTCAGTAGTACTTTTACCGATCTTCACGCATAATTTGATGTTAATGCGCTTCCCTAAATTTCTATTACTTATTTTTACCTCAAAACGCATTTCCTTCGCAACTGATCGCTCACGAATGGCTCTACTGGACTGCAGTTAACGCATGCACTACTTGAGACATGTCCGGACAAGCATATGCACGTGATTCTTCCCGCATCGCTACAAGGGCGACGCTACGTGACCGTTCAGGAACTTAAATTGTGGCATCTCGTACATCGAAGCTTTATAACATTAAATCAATACAATATTACCCGAGAAATTTCCATTAACCAATTAAAACATTTTACGCTGCTGAGTAGCGTTCCATAGTAAGGCTTCTTTGGGTTGAAGGCGTCCAGTCCACCGAAATTCACAAAAGAATTGTAGCATGGTATGGTAGTAAGTGTATAGACCTGAAAAAAGCTTACAAATGGGTAGAAAAGTTTAAACAAGTGTGACTGACGGGGCTCTACAAGAGAGCTCCTCAACGTCACAAGCGCAAATCGATTGCGTGAAATCTCTCATTGAAGGAGACCGACGGATTACTGTGTCTACTGTGTGATAAAATTATACCTAGTCTTACCATAAATACTGTTACAAAGTATTCAATGAGATAACAAAAGAAATTTAAAGGTATTTTAATATACCTGTGATATGACGAAAGTAGTACACTTGTGAATACATGGCACGATTCACTTTTCAAAATGGCATCCTTTTGCCTTCACACAGTCCTTCAGTCTCTGTGGCTACTCATCAATAGATTTATGCAGGGTCTTCACAGGGAAAGTTGCTACTGCCGGCACCGAAAAGCGTTTGCCACTGTCAATACTGGGGTGTCTCTTTCTGCAGGCCATGTCCTCCAGTGTGGCGAACAACTTGTAGTCCAATGGGTTGAGGTCTGCGCTGCTTGAAGACCGATCAGCTGGAGAAATGAAGTCTGACCAATTCGCCTGAAGCCACTCCTAGGTTAACCTGGCCTTGTGGTGCGGAATCTTGCTGAAAACTCCATTGCCGGTTTTGGAAGAGGGTGAGACTCACATTTTTAACCGCTGGCTCCAAAACACTGTCCTGGTAGACTTTGGCTGATGTTTTCACTCCTTCCTCACAGAAATGGAGCTCAGTCGTACCCTCGTAGGAGACTCCCCGCCAAACCATGACAGAAGCAAGATGGTGGACCCCTCATGATCCTTGCAGCATTCTCCTGAGCTTCTGGTGAGGTTGGCGCTTTCACCCTGTCATTTTGGCCTCTTCAATAGTGAAAATGTTTTCATCAGAGAAAAGGATTTGTCTGTGGCGATTGTCTGCGTAACGCTGCAACAAACGTTTCGCTTTTAGCACCCTCTGCTGCTTCAGTTGTGGACTGAGGAAGTGCCCTGTACGCCGCCGGTAAGCTCTCACGCTTAGGTCACTCCACAACACGCGTGATATCGACATTCTTGAAATGTTCAGCTCAGAGACATCACTGATTGTTTACCGACAGGATTTCGTCAAATATAGGCTGCCACTGCTTTTAGCAGGCGAGCAATCCCCACGGTACGCTGCCGACCCTTTCTGTGGAGGTCAGCGATGGTCCCAGTCTCAAAGAACCTTTTTATGGTGCGGTAGACAAAAATTCGGCTGATTTTCAGCTTCTTCAGCATGTTGAAAATCTCGGAAGACGATTTTCCAACTTTGTGCAGAGCTATTACAGCAACACGATTCTCATAATCGCCCCAATCCATGGCAAGTACTTCACGAAACACGTTATCTCTTATGTGACCGAATGCACAATGATTCACTAGCTGCTTCATGCCTCCTAGCTGGTCGATGACGTTGCACACCGGTTGCGCGCCATCTGTCGAACGTTTGTAACAGTATTTATGGGGACTGGGTAGGTATGGGCTACATACCTGGCTTATTAAGAGAAAAAGTGCATAATTTGCATTTTATACAATAAAAAAAAATTAACAGAACTAAAAACATACACAAAAATAAAATAGATCTGATTGCAGTGGGTGAAAATACCTGTTTGTAGACTAACAGATTAACTGAGGAATTACTGGAGCACATAAACTCCCACCACATACCAATATACACTGGCGTGCAAAAATTAAGGATGAGACGGTTTTTCGAATGTAACGTCGTGCAGAAGTGCTCCACATAGACTCAAATAATGCCATAAGATCCCCAAGATGCTAGAATGTGGGACAAGCGGTCAAAACCGCCCAAACAAGGAATCCAAAGGATACAAAGGCACTTTATTGAAAAAAAAAATAGCTTCGAGCACAACTGGACAGAAGACAGAAACATCCATGTGACAGGCGGCTGCCAGGATAAATCCAGTCTTTAGTAGGGGATATTATTACCCCTGACTGCGTTGCAGGATTTAAAACGTCTGCCTATGCTGAGGACGAGGTTGTCAATGAGCTGTTGAGGCATCGCGGCCCATTCCTCTTGTAACGCCAATCGAAGCTACGGAATCGTTGCTGGCGGCTGGTGACGTGCTGCCAAGCGTCTCCCGAGAAGGTCCCATACGTGTTCGATTGGATTTAGGTTCGGGGACCTTGTGTGCCAATCCATGCGTTGAATATCTTCACTCTCCAACAGATCTGCGACAGCCACTGTGCGATGAGGTGTAGCGTTGTCGTCCATGAAGAGGAACTCAGGACCCACAACACCTCTAAACAGACGCACGTGAGGCAGGAGAACCTCGGTACAATAGAGGACACCAGTGGCTGAACCTCCTTGGAAGATGTGTAAGTCAGTACGGCTACCAAGCATAATACCGCCCCAAACGAAAACTCTGC
The DNA here is from genome assembly GCA_039090855.1 of Macrothele yani. Taxonomy (NCBI): domain Eukaryota; kingdom Metazoa; phylum Arthropoda; class Arachnida; order Araneae; family Macrothelidae; genus Macrothele; species Macrothele yani. The sequence continues at coordinate 132,909,389 of CM076995.1, read as the reverse complement.
CACCTCGAAACCGGTCCCTTTCGATGATGTTGGAGGTGTGATTGCGTGTTCCCTGCTCTCTCCAGATGTGTATACGTCCAGAATCGCTCGTCTGAATAAATTGGCTCTCATCCGTAAAGAGAACTCGACCTCATTGCTAATGTGTCCAGTTCTTGTGTTCCTAGCACCACAGAAACCGCCGTCTCCGATGAGCAGGCGTTAATGGCACTCAGCGTACTGGTCGTCGTGCAAATAGACCACCTTTGTGCATCCTCCTGGCCACGGTAAAACTCGATAACGGACGTCCAGTTGTCTGTTGCATGTGCCTTGCGATTTCTCCCGCTGTCTGCCGTCTGTGTCTTCTCGCCTGTAGGACAATATACCGGTCGTCCGCCGCAGTGGTTGCTCGTGGACGACCACTGCTAAACTCTCGGACAGCTGTTCCCATCGTTTAAGATGCTCTCCAAGCTCGTGAAACGATGATGTGAGCGATTTCAAACTCCTCGGCCACACTAGTCACACTTCGACCTTCTTCCAACTTCCCAATGACGCAACCTCGGGTAAAGTCATCCAGATGTCATCTACTGGATTGCCTGTTGGCCATATCACACGGTGGCAGCAACTCGACGTTGTTCAAACCGATGTACACCGTACAATAGCTTTCACCGAATTGCTGAGCGTACACCGCCCGTATGCTTTATACCCTACCGACACTCCCCCCAGCGCTACGTCATGCTGCATATATGCGCATGCCCTACCGTAACGGACCCTAGTCTATCTCCTGAGTGGTCTTTCGGTCCGTTCTGCCTACTCGTTCCGCTGTTATGCTAATTTCTCCTCTTCGTCCTTAATTTTTTCACACCAGTGTATTAGAGGTACACGTAAATGAATTCTAACAAGGCACACACTGAGTATGATGCATCAAATATCACTTAAGAAAAACAGCATGTTGTATGTGTCAAACAATTTACAAAACAAATTTGTATGTAATGAAAAAGGAAACTAGTCCATCAATCGTCTATCTCTCTCTGCATACGACAGAACAGTGAGAGGGATCACACACTAGGAATTGGCATAAAAGCAAACATGAGCAAAATATCATATACAGCTTCCGTTCCATAAAAACGGAGAGTAAAATCACACAAAATGAAGAAATACAGGTACCGCAAAATATGTTATTCTTTCTCAAAGCATCTACCCTCGGATGATACGCAACGGTCCTATCGTTCAGTCCACTTTTCAAAGCATGTGGCGAAGGCATTTTGTGGAAGCTGCTTTAGCGACCCCTGTATAGCTTGAATAACGCCAGTATCTGTGTTGAATGTTGCGCCACGGAACTTTTCCTTCATTGTTGGAAACAATCAGAAATCTCACGGGGCGAGATCAGGACTGTAGGAAGGCTGTGGCCAGTGATGAAAACGGGTCACTGGTCAACGGGTCGACAATTCCTTGCTGGTCCAATGGGTCGGGTCAAGCTGTTCCTGACCCGATTTTGATCTGGTTTTATTACCGTTTTATTTTTGAAAAGAGAAAAATATATTCCAAAGAAAAATGCGCGTTGTGAAATTCTGCAGTCGATGCTGGTGCCCACGGAATAAATAATGATTTGCCATGCAAAAATATTGTCGTCTCTTTCTTAAAGCAACGAAGATTTCCACTGACAGACGTCAAACACACCGACCCCATATCGTAAAAAGATAGTTCCTTTGCGTTCTTTTACAGTGCGCTTGTCCAGGGCAAGGTACAGGCAAACGCCATTCGCCTGCTTCTCAGCTGATTCACTCTCTCCGTGCGAAGTTCACTGTATGACCAAGAGTTACTTTTCACATCGCTTCTTTTACATTAAGCATTCAGAGGTTTTCGATTGATGTGCTAACATCCCGTTCCCATGACATGTCATGTCGAAATTAACTCATTATTTGTTATTATGGATGGATTTAATGCTAAGGAGGTTGAGAAAGGCGTCGAGGCCGACAAATACGTGCTTTTTGATAACCACAAGGGGAAGAGTGAATACTGGAAATTGTTTCGTCTCATTAAGAAACCGGTGAATAATTCTGTGTTGTTTGGGTTTGCTTGTTGTTCAAAATGTGGAAAGTGTTATAATTACAAAAAAAGATGTCGACGGTGTAATAAAAGATTATGGAACCAAAAATCTAATGGGCTATATGAAAGTATGCGCACCTTCATCAAAGCGTGGAAAGAGCGAACAATCTAAATACATTTAAAAAAATACATTTGTGTAATCGTAAATAATGACTCCCATTTGTAATATACTCCATGGTCACGTTCATAGTCAGCCATTAATTCTGGATTACGCCAAACAGTGGCACTAAAAATGGCACTAAAATTTAGCAAGTAGCCAAATTTTATTATTAAAAAAGCATTTCAGTTATTAAATATCAAGCAGTTATTGGGATGAGTATATATATTACGTTTATATGTAGATATATATAAATTGAGTTTCGAATTTATAGTTCAAAGCAGATTTGTCCGGCTCAGTTACGGGTCAGGATAGGGTCCAGTTATGGGACGTCCGGGTCTGGGTCCGAAATTTTTGACCAGTTTCCAACTCTGGCTGTGGCATGATTTCCATAATGCATTTCGTAAGAAACTGTTGAACACAAGCAGCCACATGTGGGCGGGCGTTATCATGGTGTAGGGTCCACTTATCCACCAGTTCCGGTATCTTAATCGATATGTGTCGTCACAGACAGTTCAAGGCTGAAATGTAACACTCAGCATTGACAGTAATTTGTGGGGGAACGGCATGATAGTAGACTACACCTTTATGATCAAGAAAATTGATATCATCACCTACCCAGCTGATTTGGTTTGGCGGACTTTTTTCGGAGGAGGAGAGCCTGTATGTTTCCAGACATTCATAGCGCGCTTCGTGAGGGTGTCGAAAATAATGGACCCACGTTTCATCGGCAGTTATTACTGTGTTTAGAAGGTTTGGATCCTTTGCAATCATTTGTTTCCATTCATGACACACCTGAACTCTGGCTAACAATTGTTCTCTCGTCAGGTGATGAGTTACCCATCTGGAACACTCACACGATGCAGCAGTAATTGGTTGCGAAGAATGCGGAATGCCGACGTTTTTGAAATATTATATTAGTTGACGCCGCTATGTCTTCACCCGTCATTCGTCGATTTTCTTCCCGGATCGCCCAAACAGCGTTAACAATACGCTCCGTAACAACACTTCCAGGTCGACCAGGCCTAGGAGCGAGTTCTACCGACAAACTCCTTTTTTGAAATCATGGTGCCATCTAAAAATCGTTGACTCACCCAAAGATTTATCTTTGAAATCTTTTTTCATTAAATCAACTGTTTCAGGAGCCGTTTCACCCAAACGATAGCAAAATCTTTATCACCCAACGCATTTCACTTCTTAACTCTGAATCACTCAGCTGTATGGCGAAATGCAGACGTACCTTAAACAAGTGCGCAATAACAAAACCAGAATCGTCTGCCACGGCTGATAACTGTTGCTATAGACAATTCCTTAATTCAGTTAACCGTCTGTGTGCTTATGCTTCCGCTTCTTGTTGCCAACTAAAAAAAATACTCTCATTTTTTATGGAATGGCCTTCGTATATACACTACAGTTAGCAGCACATTGCATAACTAAGCAAATAAAAGAGAAAAATAAATGCGATACATTAAAAAAAAAAAAAAACGCGGTATATACCATCACAAAACCTAATAAAAACGGCCCTGTAGGAGCTCGCACGCGACCAGAGTTGCGTGTACGATCCGTACAGAGAAGTAGAACTCCTCCCCACTAGACTAAAACGAAATAAAACGAAAAACAAAAATTCTCGCTCGCAAACTCTTCTCCCAGCCTGAACATTACTTATAAAGAAAACATACACATATTAAGCAAACTAATTCCTTGTGTAACCACGATAACAATCACCAAAGCGATTATAAGTGGGAAAAAGAAACGCGATAAATATAATTATACCACACAGAAAACAATTTGAACATCTCAAACACTTATTATCTTTAAAGTGGTGCTGAGCCCTGTGTGGGATAAAAAGAACAATGAAGTGGGACACACTGAGCGATATAATAGATATACACTGAAGAGCAATTGAATTAGAGACAGCTGGCGTTATGCAAATGTGGCGATGTGTGCGGCCCTGTAAACGGAAACGACATGACGAATTCAACGATCCGACAATATAAGGAGTGATGCGACGGGAATCAGTAAGAGTCGGACGTAGTATGGGTAAGACGAAGGATCTAAGCGCATTTGATCTTGGGCAAATTGTCGGTGCCCGACGAATGGGTCACTCCATCTTGGAAGTCGTGCAGGGACTGGGATTTTCACGAGCCACTGTGTCACGGGTGCACCGTGAGTACATCGAATCCGGTAAAACCATCCCTGCAAGGGCCAACTGTCGCGGACAACAGCGTGTGGATGAGCGGGGTCATCGTCGGCTAGCTCGCATTGTAACAGCGGACAGACGGGCCACAGTGAAAGAAATCACTCGGCAATTTAACGCTGGTGCACAAAAACGTGTAAGCAGCCTCACCATCCAGAACCATCTCCTCGCTATGGGGTACAGAAGCCATCGTCCCACGAGGGTACCGCTGCTGAACGTACATCACAGGGTGTAAAGATTAGCATGGGCGCGGAACCATCGCCACTGGACCCTAGACATGTGGGAAAATGTGACAAGGTGACAATGCTCCGAGCCACAGGTCCAGCTATCTATCGTGAATTGCTTGCTGACTCTGTACACCGTGTGAGTAATGAAGATGTGTTGCAGTTGTGTAATGTGAAGCAAAATGTTGTTAGCAAGGTGGAGACTAATATTCTTAGGTGGTTTGGCCATGTTGAAAGAATGAATGATGAGATGCTTACTAAGATTTTTTTTTTTAGCCCAAGTGGCAGGAAGGAAAGTCTGAGGAAGGCCAAAGAAGTCATTGGAGGGTCAGGTTCAGGAGTGTCTGCATGAGAAACAGATTATGTGTATGAAGTATAGAAGGTCTTGTGTACGTCGTGTGATGGATATCAGTGAAGTCCGAGTTGTGTGCCAAGATCGTTGTAAATGGAGAAGTTTGATACGGCAACAGTAAGTAATTTATCAGTTAAAAATTTATCTGGTATATAGTTTGTATTTCTTTGTGGAGCTAAGCTCTGAATATCAGAGAACAGCTTAGTTATATGTATGCATGTAAAAAAAGACAAATAAAGTAAAGTGCACTTTCACAGCAACAAAATCGAATGATAAAATAACAAAACAATGAAACTGGTGCGGTTGTTTCGTTGAAGATACACGCTGAATTAGGATTTTCAACGGTACTTTTATTACATAATCAACTATCCGTCGAACGAAAAATGATGGCGCGGCATAACGTATTGTTTGCTTTACCGGGAAAGCAGCAGAAGTTTAAAAGAACTGAGAACTCTAAGCCAATTTTCTATCTTTTTTTTTCGTTTGTAGTATTTTTGTTTACATCCTTCAGATACTGTGCCAAACCATCGCTCCAAAAATTCATTTTTCACTGCCTAAGAATCCAAAAAACGCCGGCGCATCGTCATTTTTCCGCTGGGAGATCTTAGAAAGTAACTTAAGATTTTTACAACTTGCATGCAGGCATTCGCTTTCATTGCTTCCATATTTCTTTTTTCTCAGTAATTTTTCTGAACCTTTTATTTCGTAGTAATTCCTGTTGCTTTCAGGCGCGTAAAAAACGTAATTGTGCGCATTGCAGGTATACATTAACGAAGCGTTAAATTAAATCAGGCACAGGATTACAAACAATGGTGAACAGAATAAAAAAGCTTATTTGAAGTGACACAGCAACACAATAGAATGATAAAATAAGTATTTAACGTAAGTTTATTAGCTCGGAAGGGCAAATCAAAGTGATATTTGTATTCTTTTTTTTTAACGTATTTTATTTTCTAAACTGTAGAAACGAAAGATGAATCTTTAATACATTCTATCATCATTATCGGTGTGGGCGGCAGCACCGAATTTGCTGTGAGTGTACCAAACATGTTGTCTGACCCACTTGAATTAACCCTCAGGGAATAACGAAGTCTTGAGAGAGTTTTGCTATCGCACACTATCACATTAAACGATATTAGACGAAACCCGTCGGAATCGGCGGTTAGTTTTTTTTTTTTTTTTGAAAAGAATAATCTCATATTGAACAACAAAGGTAAACTTTGTTTTATTGACAAATTCATTCAACCACTTCAGTAAAGACAATAGTCCAGGTTCGTGATTTTTTTTTTGACTGAAGGTTTAACGACCACCGTGAGCAACTTGTAACGTACCAGGAGATGTGACGTACCTGCCAGAAGGACGCACACGACATAAAGGCACATAGCAATCAGAATAATCGTCCGCGTAGCTTAATTGGTAGAGCAACTTATTCCGGAATGAGTGGACCCGGTTTCGAACCCCGGCGCGCATAAAAATGACGGAGAAATTCACTTCGTTATAATGGCGCCCGAACTATCCGGATGACCCGACCGTTCAAAATCTCGCATTGGTGTGATGTTATTTCCACACCGCGAGATAGGAAAAATAAGAGGAGCACTTCGAAACAAAAATAAGGGGGAGATGATGTAACGTACCAGGAGATGTGACGTACCTGCCAGAAGGACGCACACGACATAAAGGCACATAGCAATCAGAAAAAATGTCCGCGTAGCTTAATTGGTAGAGCAACTTATTCCGGAATGAGTGGACCCGGGTTCGAACCCCGGCGCGGATAAAAATGACGGAGAAATTCACTTCGTTATAAACTTAATGGGCTATAAGCAGTCGCCCGTCCCTAATTTAGGGTCACTGGTTCCAGAGAAGGGAGAGAGCCAATGCTGTAAGACAAACACAACATCCATGCCTCACCGGGATTCGAATCCGGACCCTTCACGAACGAGTGATCATAAGCCAGCGCTTAGACCACTGCGCCACCGGGGCGGCCAGGTTCGTGATGAGCATCACGACTGTACCCTTTTTTAGTCGCAGAATGTGAAGCGGAAGTCCACTCATGTCGATCGTGTGCAAAAATTCAACTGGATAGCGCACTCTTTCACTTTCATCTTCAGTCACAACTGTGTTTGTAAATGTTGTTGGAATGAGATTCGCGTTGCAAATACTCTTCATTCTCTCTTGTCTGAGACATATACTTGCGGCCCATTGATCATTATATTCGAATTTTCAAGTACGCAACAATATAATTTTTTATTTGTACTTCTTTATACTTTTCTTCAATTGTATATACAGTTTCTTTGCTGGCAATGGAATACTCCGAAACGAAAACTCTGCAAATCTTCAAGTTATACCCCCAGTCGATGTCATCACTCATGCAATTTTTTTTTTTATTGTAAAACATTTTTTTAATCTCGCATGCGATCCTGCTCATGTCACGGAAGTAGGAATTGAAAGAAGGCGCGGATTTTTGACCGGATTTATTTTGATTTACAAGACCGGATTAAGACCTTAGTCATCACACTCAGACGATTTAGCCTAGGGCCCACAAAGCTAAATCAATCTGAGTGGGCCTCTAAAGAACTTGAGTGGGAATCATTACTAAGTCTATTAAAACACGAAGCCGCCCTCCCCCTCCACCGGTGGCGCAGTGGTCAAAGAGATGGCTTTCGATGATTCGTCCGAAAGGTGTCCGAGTTCGAATCCCGGTGAGGCATGGATGTTGTGTTTGCCTTCTCTCTCCCTTCCCTGGAACCAGTAGCCCTAAATTAAGGACGGGCGACTGCTAATAGCACATTGAGTTGCTCACGGTGGTTGTTAAACCTCCAATAAAAAAAATAGAAATAAAACATGAGATCGGGGCAATGTGCTTGTGATAATTAATACATAGCGCATTCTTCAAACTAATAAATCATCTACAGAGCATCAATGAAATGCATTGAAATATGGGATTACACCATTGTACAATACAAATTTGGAAGATGCGAATCCATGTCATATTTACACCGATAAACGGATTTACATCTTCCAAATTTGCATCTGCAGAGTCTTCATAGCAAGCCACTGTGTTTTCCACTGTTCTCATAAGAACGCAAGCTTAAGATTCCAAGATTTTATGCTGGATTTTTAATGATTTGGCATTGCGCTCTTTTCTGGCTGCATTTTTTTTTTGTTATGCAATGTGAAGCCACCTAGGACTTTGACCCTTAAAACTTCCAAGTGCCAGTAGGGAGGTGTGGATGAATGATAGTGAAAAGGCTGAAACTTTCCCACTGACGCGGAACTTTTACCCTTAGCGAGTTTCTGCCTTGAAATCTGTTCGTCTTCTATCCGCTGTTTGTGACTGAGTGGAAATCATACGAGACCAAACAAACTATTTTACAAACTTCTGTGTCTCTATAAATATACTGTATAAGCTGTGACTCAGGTTCCACGTGACGTAGCAGCATGCCTCGTGGGCCCTTGGTAATGATGGAGCCCTAGGATACAGCCCCGTTAGACCCTTCCTTCCTTAATACGGCCCTGTTCCGCGATTTTGACTACCTTCGGCGCTTTGACTACTCTCTAGGTAATTTTTCTCATTGAAAAACATTGAAAGTTGCCATTTTTAAAAGCTCTGAAGGTAGTCAAAAAACGTTTTTCTGGGGTAGACCCGGTTTCAGGACATATTTCAACGCGCTCATTTTTAGCTTCCATGTAAATTTATTTAACTGCATGTTTCTATTTCCCGCGCATTTTTCACTTGCAAGGTTAAAATTCATAATTTGTCTGGGAATCCATAACTGTTGTCTAGCTAACTTTCTTTTCTCACAAAAGGTTTACTTTTAACAGGTACTACTATTCACAGTGGAACAGTAAAAGCTCGGTAATGCTAACTACATGAAGCAAAATACTCAGTCGTATCAGAATAATATGATCACCTACCTAATAATGGGAATAACCACCCTTGGCCCGGATGAAAGCGGCGAGACGACGTGGCATTGAAGCAATGAGGCCCTGGAAGGTTGCCCGAGACACACGTGTCCATTCTGACTGTAGCATATCACGGAGGTCCCGGAGATTATGTGCATGTGGGCGGCAGATCGAACCTGTCGATCGAAATAGTCCCTCAAGTTCTCTATGGGATAGAGGTTGGGCGATTTCGTCGGCCAAGGGAGAACGGAGACATCGCTGTCGTGTTCCTGGAACTAGTCATGCACCACGTTAGCGACGTCGCAGGGTGCGTTGTCCAACATGAAGGGATGCATGTGATCAGCGAGGATGGACAGGTAGCCATTGGCGTTCAAGGACCCTTCCAGTGGTACCAGCGGGTCAAACTGCGAACCCTGCAGGTCGCGTGGGACTACCGTCGTTGGACAGTGGAAGAGTGGAAAATGGTAGCCTTCTCCGACGAATCGAGATTTCTACTCCACAGAAGTGACATCCCCCAGACATGCGCACTTCCACCGCCTGCCTGTGCTTGACAGACAAGCGTGTCCGGGTGTTGGTTCTCGTGTGTCTGACGTCATACCCGCCACCGCCCGTCACTTCTGTGGAGTAGAAACTTCGATTCGTCACAGAAGGTAACTTTTCCCCACTCTTCCACTGCCCAACGACAATAGTCTCATGCGACCTGCAGGGTTCGTTGCCGATGGACTTGGGTGAACATGGGCGCCTTGATGCAGCGTCTACTTCGGAGATTCATGCGTAACAGGGTTCACTCTACTTTTATGGGGGACACGTACCTGGGTGTCCCAGCGTTCATTTGCGAGGTCAATTGCTGCACTGTTGCGCCTAGATTGCCCTTTACCAGTCGACGGAGGCGACATTCTCCTCTCGGATCGATGGCCTTTGGGGCTTCACAGTTACGACGTAGGGAAGTACTCGGTGTGCCAGCTGTGTATTCTTGGTACACCCTTACTACAGCATCTGTCGAACAGCCCACGAAGTCTACTGTTTCCGAGATGCTTCCACCCTTGGCGCGGTAGCCGATGATCATTCCATTTTGAACTTCCGTCAAGCCACTACCTCTGCCCATTGTGCTTAGTTGGCGCACTATGGCTCATCTGTTCTGGCCGGCGACTTATATTTCCGTGTGGTCGACCATGTGTGACGCGTGTGGGCGAGTACACTGTGATTCCGGGGTGGTCATATTATTCTGATACGACCATGTATGGCTTTATGTCGTCAGCATTAGAGAAATAGGAGGCAGCATCTCCACTAAATTCCTACCTCTATGGCCCATATCAATTAATTCACTGAAGTTTATGCATTGACAGTCATCCAATTTTACCTCATCTTTTTTAATTTATGAATTGACAGACATGCAAATTTTCCTCATCCTTTCTTAATCTATTGCAGGTACAGAAGTTTTAAATTAATCAGAATTCTAGCTTAATTTCGTCACTAAGACTGATTTGCTTTCTATCCTGGTTGGCATTCAAGATATCGCTGAAACAATCATTCATACTCACACAATTTTCATTATTATGTATTTTTAGAGGCTCAGCAATGCTTTATTGTATATGTACCAGTTATTTAGGTCCATAAGCCCAATTCCTAGGCTTTTGGTGAAAATAACGTACCTTGTGTGTTAGAACTTCAATAATAAACTATGGTATGCATTGGTATATTTGGAAGAGAGCTATCTACAGAAGTGAGCATAAATAGACAGACTTGATTGCATTAATCCTTTTAGTAAGAATTTCTGTTCATCATCTTTAAATTTTTTTGTAGTGATAGTCTCACTAAAATTTGATATCTGAAAATTTTCGAGAATTTCATGGTATTGTGAGATTTTTAACAGAATAAACTAAATAACGAATTTTCATAATGTACTAAAATCGATTTTTTCCCTTCGTTCTTCTTTATGCCTTATTTTTAACAAATCAGGTTCCTTCCGTTAACTTTTTCGGTATCAGTCTAATATTCTAAAATCATAAAGAAAAACGGTTTCGTTAATATTGATATAAGTAAATTTTTAAATAACACAGGCTAAAAATAATTTATACGCAGTTACAAAGTTCAGTCTAATATTTGTTTTCCGTTTCGGGTTCAACGACTACCATACACCGATTTGTCACTGAATTACGACCATTTCTATCAAAAGTGGATGCGGCCCGTTGACAACGTGATTTCCGTGAGGGCGCGATTAGTCGACAGCGTAGCATATATAAGGTGTGAGTGGAGCAGCAGATAGTAAAATTAGGAGCGTGATTGGTAAACGAAAGGATTTATAAGACTTTCAGAAAGTACAGAGCGGGTGCCTCGATTTCTCAAATGGCTAAACTGGTGGGCATTCATGAGCCGCCGTAGTTAAAGTGTATCAGGACTGGTGTGAAAATGGTCAAATAACTACCCAGAGTCGAAACTGCACAGGACAGAGAAAGGTTGATTGTGTGAGTTGATCGCCGGGTCCGACGATTCTGTACACCCAGCAGTGTTGGCGTTTTTAGACGCAGCAGTGTTCAACAGCTGATTACCCGATACAACAGAGAACAACCCGGAACAGTATCTGTCATGACCATGCTTTGCATGATAGTACGTATGGGCTATAACAGCAGACGACCCCGACAGCATCCTCTCCCAATCATGATTAATCGGCACTAAAGACTCGTCTGGTGCAAAGATCGGACGTCCGATGACTGGAAAAAGTGCACTGGTCTGACGAGTTGCATTTTTCACTCCACTCAGTTAATGGTCGTGTACGCATTTGACGCAAACAACATGGACACTCGATCCATCCTACGCGGTTTTTACAGTGCATGACAGTGGAGGCAAGCACTGTGGTGTCCCATCATACAACCACAGGCATACGCTGTGGTTGTATGATGTGGGGCATGCTTACCTGGCAGGAACGTGGCCCCCTGGTGCATATGGAACAAAGAATGACTAGTGCCCACTATCGTGCATTACTTGCTGACTCTGTATCCCCGGCAATGCTGTACATTTTCCCGAATGGCGACGGTGTCTTCCAAGATGACAATGCTCCCAGCCACAGGTCCAGCTATCTATCGTGAATTGTTTGCTGACTCTGTACCCCCAGCAATGTTGCACTTTTTCCAGAATGGCGACGGTGTCTTCCAAGGTGACAATGCTCCGAGCCACAGGTCCAGCTATCTATTGTGAATTGCTTGCAGACTCTGTACACCCAGCAATGTTGCACTTTTTCCCGAATGGCGAGGGTGTCTTCCAAGGTGACAATGCTCCGAGCCACAGGTCCAGCTATCTATCGTGAATTGCTTGCTGACTCTGTACACCCAGCAATGTTGCACTTTTTCCCGAATGGCGAGGGTGTCTTCCAAGGTGACAATGCTCCGAGCAACAGGTCCAGCTATCTATCGTGAATTGTTTGCTGACTCTGTACACCCAGCAATGTTGCACTTTTTCCCGAATGGCGAGGGTGTCTTCCAAGGTGACAATGCTCCGAGCCACAGGTCCAGCTATCTATCGTGAATTGTTTGCTGACTCTGTACCCCAGCAATGTTGCACTTTTTCCCGAATGGCGACGGTGTCTTCCAAGGTGACAATGCTCCGAGCCACAGGCCCAGCTATCTATCGTGAATTGCTTGCTGACTCTGTACCCCAGCAATGTTGCACTTTTTCCCGAATGGCGAGGGTGTCTTCCAAGGTGACAATGCTCCGAGCCACAGGTACAGCTATCTATCGTGAATTGTTTGCTGACTCTGTACCCCCAGCAATGTTGCACTTTTTCCCGAATGGCGACGGTGTCTTCCAAGGAGACAATGCTACGAGCCACAGGTCCAGCTATCTATCGTGAATTGCTTGCTGACTCTGTACCGTCAGCAATGTTGCACTTTTTCCCGAATGGTGACGGTGTCTTCTAAGGTGACAATACTCCGAGCCACAGGTCCAGCTATCTACCGTGAATTGCTTGCTGACTCTGTACTCCCAGCAATGTTGCACTTTTTCCCGAATGGCGACGGTGTCTTTCAAGGTGACAATGCTCCGAGCCACAGGTCCAGCTATCTATCGTGAATTGCTTGCTGACTCTGTACCCCCAGCAATGTTGCACTTTTTCCCGAATGGCGACGGTGTCTTCCAAGGTGACAATGCTCCGAGCCACAGGTCCAGCTATCTATCGTGAATAGTTTGCTGACTCTGTACCCCAAGCAATGTTGCACTTTTTCCCGAATGGCGACGGTGTCTTCCAAGGTGACAATGCTCCGAGCCACAGGTCCAGCTATCTATCGTGAATTGTTTGCTGACTCTCTACCCCCAGCAATGTTGCACTTTTCCCGAATGGCGACGGTGTCTTCCAAGGTGACAATGCTCCGAGCCACAGGTCCAGCTATCTATCGTGAATTGCTTGCTGACTCTGTACCCTCAGCAATGTTGCACTTTTTCCCGAATGGCGACGGTGTCTTCCAAGGTGACAATGCTCCGAGCCACAGGCCCAGCTATCTATCGTGAATTGCTTGCTGACTCTGTACACCCAGCAATGTTGCACTTTTTCCCGAATGGCGAGGGTGTCTTCCAAGGTGACAATGCTCCGAGCCACAGGTCCAGCTATCTATCGTGAATAGTTTGCTGACTCTGTACCCCCAGCAATGTTGCACTTTTCCCGAATGGCGACGGTGTCTTCCAAGGTGACAATGCTCCGACCCACAGGTCCAGCTATCTATCGTGAATTGCTTGCTGACTCTGTACCCTCAGCAATGTTGCACTTTTTCCCGAATGGCGACGGTGTCTTCCAAGGTGACAATGCTCCGAGCCACAGGTCCAGCTATCTATCGTGAATTGTTTGCTGACTCTGTACACCCAGCAATGTTGCATTTTTTCCCGAATGGCGACGGTGTCTTCCAAGGTGACAATGCTCCGAGCCACAGGTCCAGCTATCTATTGTGAATTGTTTGCTGACTCTGTACACCCAGCAATGTTGCACTTTTTCCCGAATGGCGACGGTGTCTTCCAAGGTGACAATGCTCCGAGCCACAGGTCCAGCTATCTATCGTGAATTGTTTGCTGACTCTGTACCCCCAGCAATGTTGCACTTTTCCCCGAATGGCGACGGTGTCTTTCAAGGTGACAATGCTCCAAGCCACAGGTCCAGCTATCTATCGTGAATTGCTTGCTGACTCTGTACCCCCAGCAATGTTACACTTTTTCCCGAATGGCGACGGTGTCTTCCAAGGTGACAATGCTCCGAGCCACAGGTCCAGCTATCTATCGTGAATAGTTTGCTGACTCTGTACCCCAAGCAATGTTGCACTTTTTCCCGAATGGCGACGGTGTCTTCCAAGGTGACAATGCTCCGAGCCACAGGCCCAGCTATCTATCGTGAATTGCTTGCTGACTCTGTACACCCAGCAATGTTGCACTTTTTCCCGAATGGCGAGGGTGTCTTCCAAGGTGACAATGCTCCGAGCCACAGGTCCAGCTATCTATCGTGAATAGTTTGCTGACTCTGTACCCCCAGCAATGTTGCACTTTTCCCGAATGGCGACGGTGTCTTCCAAGGTGACAATGCTCCGAGCCACAGGTCCAGCTATCTATCGTGAATTGCTTGCTGACTCTGTACCCTCAGCAATGTTGCACTTTTTCCCGAATGGCGACGGTGTCTTCCAAGGTGACAATGCTCCGAGCCACAGGTCCAGCTATCTATCGTGAATTGTTTGCTGACTCTGTACACCCAGCAATGTTGCATTTTTTCCCGAATGGCGACGGTGTCTTCCAAGGTGACAATGCTCCGAGCCACAGGTCCAGCTATCTATTATGAATTGTTTGCTGACTCTGTACACCCAGCAATGTTGCACATTTTCCCAAATGGCGACGGTGTCTTCCAAGGTGACAATGCTCCGAGCCACAGGTCCAGCTATCTATCGTGAATTGTTTGCTGACTCTGTACCCCCAGCAATGTTGCACTTTTCCCCGAATGGCGACGGTGTCTTTCAAGGTGACAATGCTCCGAGCCACAGGTCCAGCTATCTATCGTGAATTGCTTGCTGACTCTGTACCCCCAGCAATGTTGCACTTTTTCCCGAATGGCGACGGTGTCTTCCAAGGTGACAATGCTCCGAGCCACAGGTCCAGCTATCTATCGTGAATAGTTTGCTGACTCTGTACCCCAAGCAATGTTGCACTTTTTCCCGAATGGCGACGGTGTCTTCCAAGGTGACAATGCTCCGAGCCAAAGGTCCAGCTATCTATCGTGAATTGTTTGCTGACTCTCTACCCCCAGCAATATTGCACTTTTCCCGAATGGCGACGGTGTCTTCCAAGGTGACAATGCTCCGAGCCACAGGTCCAGCTATCTATCGTGAATTGCTTGCTGACTCTGTACCCTCAGCAATGTTGCACTTTTTCCCGAATGGCGACGGTGTCTTCCAAGGTGATAATGCTCCGAGCCACAGGTCCAGCTATCTATCGCAAATTGTTTGCTGACTCTGTACACCGAGCAATGTTGCACTTTTTCCCGAATGGCGACGGTGTCTTCCAAGGTGACAATGCTCCGAGCCACAGGTCCAGCTATCTATCGTGAATTGTTTGCTGACTCTGTACACCCAGCAATGTTGCACTTTTTCCCGAATGGCGATGGTGTCTTCCAAGGTGACAATGCTCCGAGCCACAGGTCCAGCTATCTATCGTGAATTGCTTGCTGACTCTGTACCCCCAGCAATGTTGCAATTTTTCTCGAATGGCGACGGTGTCTTCCAAGGTGACAATGCTCCGAGCCACAGGTCCAGCTATCTATCGCAAATTGTTTGCTGACTCTGTACCCCCAGCAATGTTACACTTTTTCCCGAATGGCGACGGTGTCTTCCAAGGTGACAATGCTCCGAGCCACAGGTCCAGCTATCTATCGTGAATTGCTTGCTGACTCTGTACACCCAGCAATGTTGCACTTTTTCCCGAATGGCGACGGTGTCTTCCAAGGTGACAATGCTCCGAGCCACAGGTCCAGCTATCTATCGTGAATTGTTTGCTGACTCTGTACACCCAGCAATGTTGCACTTTTCCCCGAATGGCGACGGTGTTTTCCAAGGTGACAATGCTCCGAGCCACAGGTCCAGCTATCTATCGTGAATTGTTTGCTGACTCTGTACCCCCAGCAATGTTGCAATTTTTCTGGAATGGCGACGGTGTCTTCCAAGGTGACAATGCTCTGAGCCACAGGTCCAGCTATCTATCGCGAATTGTTTGCTGACTCTGTACCCCCAGCAATGTTGCACTTTTTCCGAATGGCGACGGTGTCTTCCAAGGTGACAATGCTCCGAGCCACAGGTCCAGCTATCTATCGTGAATTGCTTGCTGACTCTGTACCCCCAGCAATGTTGCACTTTTTCCCGAATGGCGACGGTGTCTTCCAAAGTGACAATGCTCCGAGCCACAGGTCCATCTATCTATCGTGAATTGTTTGCTGACTCTGTACACCCAGCAATGTTGCACTTTTTCCCGAATGGCGACGGTGTCTTCCAAGATGACAATGCTCCGAGCCACAGGTCCAATATTGTGTGGGAATGATTTGAAGAACACAGTTCAGACTTTCAGTATATCAATTGGAATTATTGGAATAATTGAAAGATCATTCGGCATACGTCTTAAGGCTGTAAGCAGTCACTGCTTCTGTGGAAAGGTGAGAACAACGCCGTGGAACAAGTGTGCTACACATATTTCGTCTTGGACCATTACCTTGAAAGCTCATCGGAGCATTCAGCTACCGAGGTGGCTAATCTAGTATTTTTAGCATTTGAACATAAATTTAATTTTAGCCTTTAAGCGGCTGATGTATCAGACCCATATTGTATGCATAATTTTCTGCGCTATTCAGACAGAACTGTTCAGTTAGCGACCGGGTTTTATGAAAGATACTGCAAAATATTTCCTTCCCGCTCTCATCTCAGCTATACCCACCACGAACTTGTTAAGGGTGATAATCACTTTTAAATGTCACGGGCGGTGCCCTTCATTCTTTGCCCCATGGCCCAAGGCATGATAGGGAAAGGCTAGTTCCGCTGACATGGTCATCATCCCACTGGTTAGAAACAAGTGATTCGAACATCTCTCTCCTTTCTTAGGTTCCTTACCATTGTTATAGCCCTTTCAGCAGGTAATCAGAAAGCTTAAGTGTCAATCATCTCCTAAATTATCACTTTGAATGCCAATGCTATGAGAAAAGCAACACTCTCTGATACCCAAGTTGACTCGTTCCATCCGCGTTCGGCCCACTTCTTAGACACCGAATATATACCGATGAGCCATTATATTATGACCTCCTACATAATAAGCTGTAGGACCCCCTTTAGCCCGCAAAACAGCGGCCACTAGACAAGGCATCGATTCGATGAGGTTGCGATAGGCATCCTGGGATATCTGGTACCATAATGTCAACAGCAGGTTCTCCAGTTCCAGCACATTTCGAGGTGGTGGTGATTTAGCACGAACCCGCTTTTCCAAGTCGAACCACAAATGTTCGAGTGGGTGAATTTTAAGGCCCGGACATTAACAGAAAGTCACCAGCATGTTCCTCGAACGACTCATTGAAGTTTCTGGCAGTGTGGCATGGCGCATTATCCTGTTGGTAATATCCATCACCAGCAGGGATTACTTTTGCGTGTTCCCTGGGTAAACTTGGTCTGCAACGATGTTCAGATACTTGGCAGCTGTCAGGAATTATGCAATTGGGATAATGGTTCCTAAAGTGTCCCAAGAAAACTTCCTCCACAGCGTAACACCGCTACCGCCGGCCTGCTTCCTCCCAACAGTGCATCCAGGGGCTACAGCCCGTCTACATGATCCACCAGGAATCTTGATTCGTCAGACCAGGCTACTTTCTTTCAATCATCTACGGTCCAATCTTGATGATCTTGGGCCCATTTCATGCGTTGTTGACGATGACATGCAGTGAGCATGGGGACCCGGTTAGGTCTTCGGCTACACAGGCTCATGCTCAGAAGGCTGCGATGAACTGTGTGCTGTGACGCATTGTCCTGATCAGCGCTGTCGTAGCTGCGTGTGATTTGTCTCACTGTAGTCCTGCGGTCGCTGTGAACAATGCGCGACAGTTTCCGCTCCCCTCTGGCACCAATGAGCTACGGACGACACACGGTTGGACCACGCTCGTCGTTTGGCCATCTGTGCACCAATTTCACACAAAATCACTACAGAGGCACGTGAACAACCCATAAGCCGCGCCGATTCCGAGATCGTAGTTCCATGGCGCCGTGCCATCACAATTTGTCCTTTATCAAACTCCGATAAATCGGAATCTTTTTCTCTTCTGACTCCGAACACTCTACTAACCGAAAGTCGGTCCTCGGGTTGTGTATATATATACTGCTTTGTATACTTCGCCTGCGCCACCGTTTGGTCTCCAGGCGCGCTCATTTCTCTAGGCTGGGGTGGTCATAATGGAATGGCTCTTGGGTGTATTCATTATAGCTGATTTTATTCCATTTGTTAACATGAAGTTAATTCGTCCCAGCTGGTTAAAGGATTAATTTCAGGAAAGAAAGAAAACAGCTAACTACCCATAATGAAAAGCATCTAACACAAATTCGTTTAAAACAAATAACACTATTTCTTGACGTTTTGTATTTAGAATACTTACTTGCTCCAACAAGATATCGATTCTTCTTGCTCTTGTCCCTTTGGTTTTGGACCGTTCGCAAACCTCTCAAGGAAGGAATCTGTTCTTTCCAGATCTCTGGACCTTGATCTTCTACGATTTTGTTTGAAATACTTTAGGAAGAGAAAAAAGAGAACAAAAGTTATATTTGCTTCTCAGGAAACTTCAGAGATTGGTTTAAAAAGTTTTCTTAAGCGATACTATTACATAAAGAAGGAAATTAACGTCATTCACTCGTATAATTAATAGGGGTTCATATAAACAAACGGGACAAAAAAGTTGCGGAATGCTGATTGAAACATGCGCTTAAGTGTAAAATAGATGAAGGTAATGTGTTGTATAAATATGCAGAGTGAAACTGCTGGATTATGATTGTGGATATCTGAGGTGCGAGCTTAAAACGTCTTTCGCCTTCTGTATTTCCTTTTGCAGGTACAACTATGGGTCGCAAAGGTGACGTTACTGACTGGGAAAAACGGGCCATTGTTTTTGGCCGAGAACGTGGTCATTTCTTGAAATAGTTGGCGAAGTTTGTTGGACTGTCCGAGTCAACAGACAGTAGTGTCAATTTGAAGTGGAAGAAGTATGGGAATCATCACTATGTGCAGAGCAAATGAGGTTGAAGCTCTATGATGACAAATCTGTATCGCAGGCATTTGGGACCATTAGCAACTGCTTCACGATTCCGGACTCGTCAAAAGTTGCTTCAACAGTGCCGTGATGGACCTGGTATACCAGTCTCAGAACGAACGCTACGGAGAGAACTGCATGGGTTGGTTATTTTAAGTCGTGTTGCCCGGATATGTCCGAAGTTAACAACTGTCCAGAAGAAAAATCGCCTTGCTTGGGCAAAACAGCATCGTCACTGGACCATTGAACAGTGGCGACGTATAATGTGATACGACAAATCCAGATTCTGCTTGTATTCCAATGATGGTCACTCTTGAGTCACGCGGAAGGCTGGAGAAGCATTTAACTCAGAATGTGTCCAAAGAGCTGTGCAAAAAAGAAGGTCGAAATGTTATATTTTGGGGCTGCATTTCAAGCACTGGAGTTGGACCATTCGTTCAGGTGTCCAATTGCATGAAATCTGTGAAGTATGTGCCACGTTTCAATAACGCATCATGTCCAGGTTTTGAAAAAGAAGGACACATGATGGATTCCATGTTTCAAGATAATAACACTGGTCAACACACGTTTTCTGGCATAAGGTATTCCAACGGTTTTAGGGTAATTTTGGGGTGCTGATTCCAAATCTGGCATCAGTTTTTTGTCTATCACATCAGGTTTTTGAGATATCAAATATTGCATTTTCAATAAAAACAGCAAATTTATGCCCATATACGAATAGTTAAAGAGACATACATACAAGAATAAGATAAGATACAATATACAACAATAATGAAACAAAAATTTAATGAGCAGCAGCACAAAGTTGTGAGAGTGACTGCATATCAATGTGAGGGAATGCATATTACCATATAAGAATTGAATTGTGAAGATAAGAAAAATATGTACAAAAAGGTTATTAACAATAGTGATGTTACATCTGCATAAACAACCTCTTCTTTGACGATCTCCGATGTACAGCTTGTGGAATGTCTCTCATCAAGGACCAGCAGTAATCAGCCATCATGTTTGAGTCCCATCGGCCTTGATAACGTTCTTCCATAACTTTAATGTCTTGATGAAAGCGTTCACCATGCTCTTCGCTCACGTGACCCATGTCCTCTGGAAACTGGGCCAAGTTACTATGTAAGTAGTGAACCTTGATGCTCATTATACATCCAAGTGCTTGGAAACTCAAGAGCAGAAATTCCGCACCACATCAGAGAATGCATTCCAAGCTCTAGCCACTGCCGCAGTCATTGTTGTAACAAAGTGTGGATCCCTGATGAGTGTTCTTATTTGAGGGCCATCAAATATTCCTGCCTGTTTGTTCTCGGCACTGAGACTTGAAAAGTTAGAACATACATAGCTAAAGCAGTCTCCAGTGTTATCAAGAGCTTTGACGAATTGCTTCATTAACCCAAGTTTTATGTGCAGTGGGGGAAATACAATTTTATTCCTATCAACCAGACGCTCATTCTTGATGTTCTTGTCACCAGGCGTCAAACTAATTCTTGGTGGCCAGTTCTTTTTAACCCAGTGTTCTACTGTAGCCCTACTGTCCCAGTAGCACAGGAAACAAGGGTATTTGGTGTGACCTTTTTGCTGACCCAGCAGAAAATTAACCATTTTCAAATCAACACAAATTACCCATCCATGAACATGGTATTCCAATCTATCCAGAACAATCTTGATGTTGGCATACTCTTCTTTCAGTTTTACAAAGTGTCCTATTGGGATTGAACCATATATATTTCTGTTGTGAAGTAACAAAAATAAAAAGTCTCCCTTCACTTGAATCATATGCGGGCAGTCCCATATTGGGAAGAAGCCCTTCAACATCATTACAATAAACAAGTTGACTATCTGAATGGAAATACTTTTGCAGTGCTGCTTCTCTGTTACGATAAAAGGAGACACTAGTGCCAGGTCTGAGTAGTCCTTTCTCTTGCACCCTGGAAGCCAACAATTCAGCAGACTGCTTCGGAAAATACAAATCTCTTACATGATCATTCAATTCAGGCTGACTAAACAGAGAAATTTTTATCACAATCTGCATCAGATGGCGTATATTCGATCTGAGCATCATCATCATCTGTAGAAGCAAGTAAACTGAGGGATTCAACATCAATCTCTGGTAGCTCAGTAAATACAGGCACAGGTATTTCCTCACAGTGCTCAACTGGTCGTCTGGCAGATGGGATATCTGGGTATTGTAAGTGCTGTTTGTTTTTCTTATTGAAACCTTTTACATTGACATTATAGAAGTAGCAGTTATCTAAATGGTTTGTAGGTTCTCTCCTAAACATTGGCACACCAAACTTTAGCTTAGCATTCTTTCCTTTAGACCATGATTGCAAAGTTTCAACACAGGTTTTACACACTTTGCGAGGAGCCCAATTTTTGTCTTGGTCTCCAAGTCGTACTTTAAAGTAGGCAAGATAAACCTTCTTGACAAAGGTATTGATGTTGCGCCTTTGATCCTGCAAAGCGAAGCTGCCACAGATGTAGCAGAAGATATCTGGGTCATTACTGCATTTCCTTCTTTCGGATGTTGTAGCCATTGTTAGATCACGACCTGCAGAAGCAAAATATTAAATAAATGTGGGTATCTACATAAAATTATACTATTAACACACTATCCTAAAAAATACAACACCATATTTTAACGCTAAAGCAGTCACTGACTTGCAACAACTTGCAATCATAAGTGACAAAGAGTTAATTTCGGATAAAATCAGTGAAAATGGGGTATGCCGATAGCATAAAAATGAGATGTCATGAGCAAATCTGAGATCAGATTTGGAATCAGCACCCTGAAATTATTCTAAAACAGCTGCAAAAGTCCAGGCCAAATTTTTTTTTTTTTGTTGACCAGTGTAATTCTTGTGTCCATCAAGCGAGAATTGTACTCGATTGATTTGAAGAACACGAGAGAGACGTTCCACATCTTAATTGCCTTGCAAATTTACCCGATCTAAATGTGTTTGAAAAAATCTGGCACACGTTAAAAGAGGGTGGGAAGAAGAAAATGCAGCACCTCGCAAATTTAGCGGAATTCAGAGATTTTTTGTGTAAGGAGTGAAATAAACTTGATACGCATGTAATATTGAGTCATATTTGATAGCATGCCAAACAAAATGAAAGCTGTAATTAAAGTAGGTGATGATATAACTTCATATTAAACAATAAAGTTTACATTTCGTAATTTTTGTCCGGTGTTGTTAAATAAAGGAAACAGGAGTTTTGAAGGTTTTTCATATTGTAATCATGGGAATCACCTGCCATGGCGGTCGAATAGGCAGTTCCACTGGTTTGAGGAAACTGGTCCTCGCTTTTTTAACAGTACATACACACTCACGGACAAGGAAATTTGCGCACCTAGAAGAAAACATGCTACAACCGCGAAACTTTGCAAAAATAGCTAGAGTGCGTGCTGGTACGCAAATGATCCATGTTTGGTGCGATGGGGCATGACAGAACACCCTGTGGTGGCTTTGCAATCACGAACCGGCAGCCTTATAAACCGGCGTGTAGTCGATGCCCTATGAAAGAGAAAAGCACCGGCCGACGTAAGCAAGACTACAGAGTGACAAGAATGCTGGGTAGACGCCAGAGACGTCGATTTACGCAACATACGGACTTTGAGAGAGACCTGATCATCGGGCTGAAAACCGCAGGGTGGTCGGCGCGCCGTGTAGCCCGCCACGTGGATCATTCTGACTATACCATTCGACTGTGTTAGGAGCAGTGGACACGTGACGGCACCGCCACACGTCGGGGCGTCTCCGGACGGACCAGGAGGACTACCGGTAGAGAGGATCGACGGATCATACGCCGGGCACGAACGGATCTCACGGCGACCCGGTCCGCTATACAGGCAGATGTAGCGGCTTCTGTGTGCCCACGAACCATTTCCTGACGCCTCGCAGAAGCGGATCTGCGATCCCAGCACCCTTTACGTCTGCTGCCATTAACACCAGAACATCGCCGGTTCCGTGTGCAGTGGTGCTAGGCCAGAGCGACGTGGAACGCCACAGACTGGCGACATGCGGTGTTTAGCGATGTGTGCCGCTTCGTTTTGGGGACAGATCATCATCGTGTCCGGGTGTGGAGGTCTCCGGGTCAACGGCACAATCCCAACCTCGCTATCGAGCGCCACACCTCCCCCAATGCAAGCATTCTGATCTGGGGAGCCATAGCCTACAATAGCCGATCAGCTCTAGTAGTGGTACGTGGATCATCGATGGGCCAGCAGTATGTGGATGATATCCTACTGCCCCATGTGCTCCCGTTCCTGGCCAGGATTCCAGGTGCGTTATACCAGCAGGATAATGCCCGCCTGCACATGGCTCGGGTTGCTCACGACTGCTTACGTCCTGTCCAGACGCTTCCATGACCTGCCCGATCCCCTGATATGTTCCATATCGAGCATGCGTGGGACCAGTTGAAACGGCAGCTGCCTCCGTGCCGCACTATCCGGGATTTGGAGCACACCGTCCAACACGTGTGGGCCAATCTGCCGCAGGACAACATCAGGCGTCTGTTCCCCTCCATGCCGGACCGTATTGCAGCATGTATTGCCTCACGAGGGGGGTGCGAAGCGCTTTTGTAGACGACCGGACTGCGTGTCACAGATCCCTCTGTAATTGTGCAGCAGCTCTGGTTTTTGCCATCATGTGTATCATTCATCTGTCCATATAATTCCAGTTCAATCCGATGCGTCCTTCTTATGCGCAAATTTCATTGTCCGTGAGTGTATAATAATTTACAAACTGAGAAATAGCCGAAGAACTGGAGTATGATGAACGCATAGGTGGTCTGGTTTTCACTTTTAAAGAAAAAGCGTTCCACTTCATCTGGAAAAACAACATTTCTAATCCGTAAGTTTTCTGCTGTTTCACAGCTTTCTTTGATGCCACAAAATGATCTTATATTGGACATTGAGTTTTCTTAAGGAGTAGGCAAGTCCTAAATCCATGTTGAATTTACTTACACCGAGCAGCTACAGCGTGAAAGGGCGACTTATTTGCTGAAAATTATTCCTCCATCAAAAAGGTTATTTGTTAGCTAAAGGGAGAATGTAAAAGAAGCATTTTTCACAGAAACTTTTTTCTTGGGAAATTAATTGACGGTTTCTTAGAGAACATAATATAATACAATACTTATTATATTCTGAGAAAAGACAAAAACCCTAATTTGAAAAAAAAATTGTCTGAATAAAGCTTTTGAAAAAATCAAATGCTTTATTCAGACAATTTTTAACATAAGCTTCACACAGGTTCTTCTGTTTAACCGTTTGATTCCCTTTAATATTATTTATTTTCGGTTTTATTACTATTACTTATAGTTGTTGTTTTAAAGAATGATTTATGTCGCGTTAGATGCTTATTTCTTTTCTATTGTTTTTCCACAGAGGGGCTTCACTGGCATCCATCCTTCCAGGCTGGGGCCTTGTAGCCTCCTGATCACAATTAAAAACAAAGGCAAAACTTCACTTACATAGCCACACCGGATAAAAAATTATTACGGAATGCTGATCGAAACATGTACGTAAGTATAAAGTTGATAAACCCAACGAGTTGTAAATTAATATGGAGTGAAATTTCTGGATTATGATTGTGGATGTCTGAGGTGTGTGTTTAAAGCATTTCCTTTTACAGGTAAAACTATGGATACTAAAGGTGATGTTACTAAGTGGCAAAAGGGGGCCATTGTTTTTGGCCGAGAACATGGTCATTCCTTGCAAGAGGTGGCAAAGTTTGCTGGACTGTCCGAGTCAACAATCAGTAGTGTCCATCAGGGGCATACTTAGGGGATGACAAGAGGCTTTGGCTCCCCGAATGTGTTTCATTTTTTATGTTTTTGGTTAAAATGCGTCTTACATTAAAAAAATACCTTAATGTAATAAAAATGCGCCAATTTACTTTAGCAAAAAATGCTTTAATTTTTTCTTCTAGTTTTCGTGAACTTTTATCTTGTCTTGGTGGATTTCAAAAACTTCCATTTTTCGTCGCCCCCTTCCTCCCGAGAAACATTCATGTGTACGCTGTTGGCGTACGTATCCAGCAGAGTTGGGCAGGAATACATTACAAAGTAATGGAAGTACGCATTACAAGGTAATGCAGTAACAGGTAATGCATTACAAGGTAATGCAGTAACAGATAATGCATTACAAGGCAATGCAGTAATGGATAATGCATTACAAGGTAATCCCAAGTATGGTTTGCACAAGGTAATGGAATTTATCTGTAATGCATCACAATGAAGAGGATATAATTCAATTATTTAATAATTCCATTCAAACACGATAGAATTATTTGGTACTTGAGCCAAAAGTTATGTCTAGAAAAAGTCGGCCGTGTAATATAGCAGACAGAGACCGAAGTGTTGTGCAGAATGTTCTAGAAGCAGCAAGAATGGGTTAGACGTTTGTAGAATGTTCCAGAACGATCGCGCAGTGGGAAGTTGGAGAGCTTTATGTAAATCAAGAATATTTCAGAAGGTTTAGGTCCTGTCGTGAAGTATATATAAAGAAGTCAGTCGCTCGCTAGTCCAGTGTTCGTATCGGGCAAGTAATGGACAACAACACGTGAGCTGTACAGCAAACATGTCAAGAGTTCGCAAATTTCTGTAAAATTTGGCAGTGCACCCTGAATTGCTGAACTGGGAGTGTAGTGCTAATATTTGCTTGTGGCTATAATGGGGTAATTATTTTGGACAGTGATACGTATGTAATGGACGAGAATACTGTACTGGAGATGGACGAAATGAGTATCTCTAACCAAAATAAACATCCCATTCCTTCTTAATTCATATGTATTATTTCGTTCAAATCACTTTACTTGCGGCGAAGACAGGGCAACTACTCATGTCATACACGTATAATCTCCAATACATCATTTGAGGTCCAAGGGGTAGAACAATTGTCAAATAACCTACACAACGTGTAAGGGTATAACTGGTTGCTAGCTTATTCACGTTGTATTGTTACCCATAAGTTATTGGTTAATTACAAACATATAGTTAACCACGAACCATTACGATTATAATGGGTAACTGCTACATGTCATTACAACTACCATGTAATTCTAATGACAAGTTCACCATTACCATGTAATGGTAACGATAAGTTCGTGTTCCCATTACCATTACGCTGTAATGCATTACCGATTAATTCAATTACGATTTTGCCCAACTGTGGAAGAAGTGTGGAAGCTATCACTATAGGCGGAGCAACTGTGGTAGAACTTCTATGATGACAAATCAGGATCGCAGGCATTTGGCACGATTAGCAACTGCTTCACGTTTCCAGACTAGTCAAAAACTGCTTCAGCAGTACAATGCTGAACCCAGTAAGCCAATCTCAAAGCAAATGCTACGGAGAGAACTGCATGGCTTGGGCATTTTTAGTCGTGTTGCGCGGATACGTCCAAAGTTAGCAACTGTCTAGAAGAAAAATAGCAAAACAGCGTTGCCTCTGGACCACTGAATAGTGGTGGCGATCAATATGGTCCGACGAAACCTGATTCTGCTTGTAATAAAACGATGGTTGCTCTAGGTCAGGGGTCGTCAACCTTTTCAAACCTATCGCCCATTTTTTTTATCTTTATTGATGGTAAAATTTCCTTACCGCCCACTCGTGCCACAGTAACTCAAATTAGCGCAAGTACGAAGTAATTTTTAAAGGGTAGTGTTTGCAAAAAACATGTTCCTAAATTTATCTTTTTATTTATACTTTATGTATGTTAATTCATAGATAATTTCAATTTAATAAACTTCTGCATCTCCATCGATACAGCGCCTAATAGTGTGGCAGCTTCTTAAATTGAAGAAAATGAAAGTTAAATGTGAAACCAATAAAGCTCATTGAAATTACCTTTAATTAATGATTCATGAGATCCTTGAGATTGATGCTGCGGGACTTAATAATTGTTATCTGGTTCGATTTTTGTAAGGGACAAACGAAGGTCTCCTCTTTCGGTGATATTCAGATGGCTTCTCTGTTTGGTAATATTATGATTAACAGCACTAAAGCCTGATTCTACAAGACATCAGGTAGGGAAAGGTATCAAAAAGTTAAATATCATTTTCCACATATTTGGATATAACGCAGGCATTTTTTATTTTATTATGCAGGCATTTTTTTATTTTTTATTTTACTACGCAGGCATTTTTTATACACGTATACTACGTTGTCAAAGGGAAAACACTTTTATGTTGTTGCTCTTCTGTAGCAATAAATATCGCGCAGGAATTCTTATATTCTACTTTTAAGTGCTTTCACACAGGTGTTTGTGTCGTCGACCCTTAACGTCGTGTTGTTTTAGCTCTGCAGATAACATTATCTGCAAGAAGAGAAAACGTTTTTTCGCATTTAATTTCTTCTTATATTAATTTGTGCGTGATCTACATCATTAATAAACGGGTTTTGTGTTAACACTCTGTATTTACGGAACACCTTGTTTTAATAATTATCTATATTCAAAGTTTAGAGATGAAATTCAAAAGTAAATTGCAAAAACATATTTCAAAAAGTCAAACTCACGATGCTGTTAGCAATGTATTCGATACATGGCGGAAGAACAAAATTTGTAACAACGGGCAAACCCCCCCCCCCCCAGACCACCATGAAAGCTGAATTGCCCACTAGACGACCACTGTTCTAGGTCATGCGGAAGGCTGGAGAAGTATTTAACACAAGAATGTGTTCAAAGAGCTGTACAAAAATGGGCTAAAAGTGTCATGTTTTCGAGGCTGTATTTCAAGCACTGGAGTTGTACCATTAGTTGAGGTGTCCCACCGCATATAATCTATGAATTACGCGCCACTTTTAAATAACGCATTATTACCATTTTTCCAGTTTTTGGAACAAGAAGGACACATAGTGGATCCTGTGTTTCAAAATAATAATTCTTGTGTCAATTGAGCTATAACTGTGCTGGATTGGTTTGAAGAACACGAGAGAGACGTTCCACGTCTCAATTGGCCTGCAGATTCACCCGATCTAAATGTGTTTGAAAAATCTGGGACATGTTACAAAGGGCCGCGAAGAAGAAACAAGTTAGTAAAATCATGCAATGCATTGATTATGATACGCTTTACAACATACCAAAAATCATTACTCAAGTTAAGAGGATAATGGTTGTGGAATAAATCTCGCTCATGTGTCCTAACCTTTGACCCCATTTCGATGATATTAAAAATAACCGGTCCAGTATATCTCCGGAGCAAGATACTAAAGTTTTGTCGCAATAGAAGCATTTTTAGGTAAGTTATGAGGATAGCAGCTGTGGAATAAACCTCGCTCCTGTGCCCTGAATTTTGACCCCCATTTCAATGATATTAAACAGAATTGGTTCAGTATACCTCCGGAACAACATGCTAAAGTTTTGTCGCAATCGAAGCATTTTTACGTAAGTTATGACGCATGAGGGCGATGGAATGGATCCCTCTCCTATGTCCTGACCTTTAACCCCATTTCGTCCATTTTCAATAGGGTTCATTCCCAGGTGGTCCCCTAACACATACTAAAATTTCATCGAAATCGAAACATTTTTACGCGAGTTATCGTGCGGACGGACTGACAGACAGACAGACTGACAGACGGACCAAGCTGGAGCATATACGCTTCTTGAACCTGCGGTTGGAAAGCGTAAAAAACAACACTCTGAATATTTGGTTGAATTAAGGGATTTTTTATTTATGGAGTGGAATAAACTAGATACTCATGTAATATTGAGTCATATTTGATAGCATGCCAAACAAAATTAAAGTAGTAATTAAAGCAAGTGCTGATATAACTCCATGTTAAGAAATAAAGTGTACAATCCGTAATATTTTGTCCGATGTGTTTAGTTGTTCAAGTCAATAGCTTTTTTTTTCTGCTGCATTACATTTGAGCTCAACTTAAGTTTTTGGTATTGTAGAATCTGCAGATCGGACTCAGTCCGTCTAAATTTATATTTAAAATGACTAAAATTTATTTAAAAAAAACCCCGTTGGAACCCTTATAATCGTCAGACGGTTCATTAAATGGTTGTAATTTTACTTTTAGCACGTCTTTTGCAAAAACAGTGGTGCTTATGTTATCAATTTGTCTGTCCGTTTGTGGACACCATATCTGTGCAACTATTAGTCCGATCTGAAAAATTCTTTTTGCGTCGAGAAACATGAATGCGAGAATGATGATCCTTGCAGTCCGTTTTTTTTTCTGATGTACAACTTCACCTCTAGAGGGCGTAAACGCAGGTCATATTGAATTCAAAATACATGTTATTCCATACACTGTATTTACTTCTAAGTATCCGATTGAAAAAATTATTTTCCCATTCGATGCCGTTTATATCGAAGGCAATCTCAGGTCCTGTCTCTTTTTCAAGTAATGCATAGATTTCCCGCTAGGAGGCGTAAAGGCAAATTGCGTTTTTCCTGATTTATCTGCTTCTAAAAGTCCGATTTGAAAAATTATTCCTACATGGGAAATATTTTGCATGTACTTTTAATTTTTGGTAAATAATGATTTGGCCACCAGTCGTGGTAAGTGCTTATTTTTCCTTCTGGTGTACTTGCAGCTAAATCTGATCTTCTGAAAACTCGACTGAAAAAATTCTTCCGTGGACCAATACCCCTCAACTCGGAATTTTTTTTTGAGAATATGTCGTACTTAAAATAGTTATAGGTTTTCGCCAGGGGGCGTAGTTGCATAATTCATTTTTGTCGATATCTGTGCTTCTAAAAGTCGGATTTAAAAAATTCTTTCTTTGTTGGAGAGCGTTTCCGGTGTAAAATGTTTCCCACATAATTTTATATTATTTTTAACGCACAAGCGTGTCACCAGAGGACGTAAGTTCAGGTATCCGCTTATAGCAACATCTACGGGAGTAGAAACCCGATTAAAAATATTGTTTTGTGGTAAGATACTACTAACTCTGGGAACTGTTTGTGTATATTTTCTTCTCCAAAATAATGCAAAATTTCGCCCCTATGGGCGAAAACGTTTAA
This sequence comes from Macrothele yani, assembly GCA_039090855.1. Classification (NCBI taxonomy): domain Eukaryota; kingdom Metazoa; phylum Arthropoda; class Arachnida; order Araneae; family Macrothelidae; genus Macrothele; species Macrothele yani. The sequence continues at coordinate 132,879,263 of CM076995.1, read as the reverse complement.
CGGTTTTTCTCAAGGTCTCTACTTCTAAATGTGAAATTAAAAAAAAATTCTTTTAACACCTGATATCACCTACTTTGTGAAACACTTTAGGTTTGTATTTGAGGAGTTTTTTTGAAGTTCACATTTCTGTCACTAAGTGGCGTTTGTGTATTCTTTTTGCAGCTGTATCTCCGCTTCGAAAAACCCTATTGAGAGATATCTTCTTTTTTACTGTATACCATTTGCTACAATACAGTTTACCCTCTTTAAATAACGCACATCTTTCCCGCTATGGGGCGTAAATGTCAAAATCTTTTTCTCGCTATCTCGGCTTCCGGGAGATGCATTTGAAAAATTCATTTTCCTTAGCATAGCTTTTGCCATGCAGAATACTTTTGATTATTTTCAACTTTTTCCATTATGCGAACTTCTTTCGCTAGAAGGCGTAGAGTAATATCATATTTCCTTGCATATTTCGTTTCAGAAGTGTTCGATTTGAAAATTTCTTTGTCTTTCTATCTTTTTTCTGCTATGAGGAACTTTTTGTGTGCCATAGTTTTTAGTCTCTGGTAGAAGTAAGCGGTTGTTTCTACTTCTGGATGTTTCATCGATTGTAGAATCCGCTGGATTTTTTTCGAACCGGTTCCATTGAAAGTAAGTGGCTGTTTCTATTTCTGTATGTTTTATCGATTGTAGTATCCGGTTGATTTTTTTCTAACCGGTTCCATTGAAAGTAAGTGGCCGTTTACATTTCTTGATGTTTTATCGATTGCAGAATCCGGTTGATTTTTTTTCTAATTGGTTCCATTGAAAGTAAGTGGCTGTTTCTATTTCTGGATGTTTCATCGATTGTAGAATCCGGTTGATTTTTTTATCTAACTGGTTCCATTGACTTTGAATAATTTTTATAATTTGATTCGCCTCGGAAAGGATTCACGGACGTGCTTATTACAACCGCAGACTCGGTGTCATCATTTTGTTTTTTCCTGTAGTCGTGCGTTTTAATACATTTTTTTCTGGTTATAATTTTCAACACAAGAGACTTCGAAACAATAGTATCAGTCTTGCTGCTTCGATTTGTGCGATTCGCGAGTAAACATGTGAAAAATACTGATTTTTCGTTTATCCTGTTTTCAGAAAACCGTTGCTCCTTGTGTTACTAACAGAGTTGGGCAGGAATGCATTACAAAGTAATGGAAGTACAGATTACAATTAACGTGTAATGCATTACAAGGTAATCCCAAGTATGGTTTGCACAAGGTAATGGAATTAATCTGCAATGCATTACAATGTAGAGGATATAATTCAATTACTTAATAATGCCATTCAAACGCAATGGAATTATTTGGTAATAAAATTACACAATTTGCAAATAATAATTACATACTAATAGTTTATAGAAATGTACATTTGCCAAAGTCGGCCATGTAACATAGCAGACAGAGACCGAACTGTCGTGTAGAATATTGTAGAAGCGGAAAGAATGGATTAGACGTTTGTAGAATGTTCCAGAATGATCGCGCAGTGGAAAGTTAGAGAACTTTATGTAAATCAAGAATATTCCAGAAGGTTCAGGTCCTGTCGTGAAGTATATATAAAGGAGTTAGTCGCTCGCTAGTCCAGTGTTCGTACAAACTCTTGACATTTTTGCCGTACTTCTCAACAACACTTGAGAAGTACGGCAAAAATGTCAAAAGTTCGTAAATTTTTGAAATATTTCGCAGTGCACCCTGAGTTGCTGAACTGTGAGTACTGAAGTGAGTATCTATAACCGAATTAAACATCCCATTCCTACTTACTTCATATATATTATTTCGTTCAAATCATTTTATTTGCGGCGAAGACGGGGCAACTACTCATGTCATACACGTACAATCTCCAATACCTACATACACGCATTTGAGGTCCGAGGGGTGGAACAATTGTCAAATAACCTACACAACGTGTATGGGTGTACTGGTTGCTGGTTTATTCACGTTGTATTGTTACTCATAAGTTATTGGTTAATTACCAACATATAGTTAACAATCAACCATTACGATTATAATGGGCAACTGCTACATGTCATTACAATTACCATGTAATTCTAATGACCAGTTCACCATTTCCATGTAATGGTAACGCTAAGTTCTTGTTCCCATTACCATTACGCTGTAATGCATTACCGATTAATTAAATAACGATTTTGCCCAACTCTTGTTACTAATAAACCAGTCTAAACGTTCTTCATCTCATTTCTACGTGGAAGTTTTACAACAGACATGGTGTTTGCAAAGATCATGTGTGAATTTGCATAAGAGCAATGATACCCGAGTAAAATAGAAAGAAAAAGTGAAAGAAGTCGATTTTTTTATCTGTCTTGCTTTTACGAAACCGGGTCTCCTGTGTTACTAATTAACCAATTATAACGTTCTTGGCGTCGTTATACGCTGAATTTTATGCTCTACAAAAAAGTGTGGTGCATCATGGGCGTATAACGAACGGCTTCGGAGAAAAATTCTGAAAACCGCGGAAAAGTGTGGCCTGTCAGCGATTTTTTTCCAAGATGGCAGCCGTAGTACAACTCAGATCACCTCGGTCTTTTTTTATGTTAATCAGGGCCTCATGTAGAAAATGTGTTCCAAAAATCATTTTGGTCCGAATTAGTTCCCCTACCGGGCTTATACAATATTCAGCCCAATATTTTAGGTGACGAAGTGGTCTAAACGCTGGCTTCTGACCATTCGTCAGTGATGGGTCCGGGTTCGAATCTTAGTGAGACATGGATGCTGTGTCTGTCTTACAGCACTGGCTTTCTCCCTTTCCTGGGACCAGTGGCCCTAAAATAGAGACGAGCGATTGCTTATAGCCCATCGAGTTGCTCACGGGGGTTGTTAAACCCCCAAAACAAAACAAACAAACAAAACAATTAGTTCCCTATTCAAGTGTAATTTTATGATACTATTACGGGTTTTAGATTATTCGTAAGACACAGGGGACGGAACGTTAGCTAGGATATACTAAATCATAATCAAATATTTGTAAAGTAGTCAGCTGAATATTGCACAAGTGTTAACGGAATGAAAAGGTTGAATATGAACATCGTTAGGATATCTAAGTGAGGATTAGGCAAAGTTGCGTAAAATTAAGTGTTTTTCACTCTTTGTGCAAATAAACATTTTATAAGATAAAATATGCCAAATCTAACTACAGACTGACCCTGGATTGATTTACAATGAGTTTTGATGGTATGAAATACTGAATTCTAACCACAGCTAAATAAATCCTACTCCTAAAAAGAAAAAGTAAATAAATAATAGACAAATTCCACTTAAATTTCAGAATTTTTTTTTTAAAGTAAAGACAACGAAGTTTCACTGAAATTTGCATAACCGAAAAGAAGGAAATACAAGTCATAGATAAAATGAGTAATATGAACATAGTTAGAGATCATATTATTGATCAGTATCTTCAAGTTCAAAATACACAAAGCAGGACAGTAGAACATGAGGTTAGAAGTAAACGTAACACGATCTGTGAAAGCACGGAAATCGCAAACTATATTAAAAGGAAAATTGTTGACAAACAAGACAAACCGATCAAAAGAATGAAAATAGATTAAAAAGACAACTAACTGAGACATAACTAACAATAATAAACAGGTAACCCTTGCTACCCATATTCCTTAAAGATATTGGGAGAATACTATACGCTTTAATCGTATTTGACTCAGCAAAGAGTTTCAATTGCTTATAAATTAGGATAAGTATTACAAACCGACCCTAACGTAATTCACTCCAGTAATAAGACTCATCTGATTAGTTTAGAATATTAAATACTAATCAAATTTCATACTGTAGTAAGATTAAAATCTTAGAATCTTAAAATATTAAAATAATAAAATAATGGTAGAATGTGTGGCCTTAAAAACAAACAAACTATAATACTAATGCTAAAATACTAAAATAATAAAGTACTAAAATATTTAATGACCTTGACGATACATCTTACTTGGAGCAATAATCTTGTTTTGTCTTGTATTATGCAGCATTGTTTTATATTATGCAGTATTTTACAATATTTTACAATAATCTTAAATTTTTACAACAAACTTGTAGTTTAATATAGATCTTAAGATAGACTGAATTTTAAAATAGATTGTATTTTAAAGATGATTGTCAAGAAACTGTTATGCACTTTTTAAATCGGATGAACCACTCTAACATATATTGAAACAGCATTGAGTACCTAATCATGTCTTATAAAAATATACTAACTGCCGCCGCAAACTTTGTTGGATTCTCATGAACTTTACTGAGTGAGCATTTCAACAGCAAATTTTCAAGCTTTTTCATTGCTCTTAGCTTTTGCATATCTTCTTAAACTCTTGTTTCTTCCCAACTTTTGCATTCTGATTTATTCTATTCGAACCTCTGTTCATTCCTATCTTCAAGGGTGGTTGGACCTACGGCGTCATGCCTTTCCCGTCTACAAGGGCTCCTAGGAGCTAGGGTATAGGCGACTAAACCTGTTAGGGAAACTAGTAATCAGGAGGAGTTATTTCAAAACGGTAAGGAGTATGCCGCATTCGTTTTGAACCTTCGGTTCTCGTATTTTTTGTTTGTTTAACTGAAACTCTTAACTAAAATTTCGTGAAGTACAACTTAACATGAAGAACTAAAATGTTTCTACCAAATTTTCTGTTTCCCTGGATTGATCTATCGACCCTTACATCATTTGAATAAACTTTTTTTTTGGCGGTGTGTATGTGTGTGTGTAGGTTGAACGCCTACCGTGAGCACCTCGATGAGCTATAAGCAGTCGCCCGTCCCTAATTGAGGGTCACTGGTTTGAGGGAGAGAGAAAGCCAGTGCCGCAAGACAAACACAACATCCACGCTTCAGCGGGATTCGAACTCAGACCCGTCTCGTACGAATGCGCCACAGGGGCGGCTGAATAAACTTGAAATACTCCTGATTCAGCAATGCGATTTCTCCTTTATTTCCACTCGGATAAATGATATGACCAACACACACAAAGAAACAAAGACTAGATTTCATAATGCCAAATTACCGAAATTCTATATCCTCAAATTCCTTTATATTTTCCCGTCGTTATTGTAAGGAAAATAATGATATCAGCTAGAGAGATAGATACCTTCAGAAATCGCAAGCTATCACCTTTGGAGAGAAAACGAAAAAGAGAAAAAATGCATTGCTTCGGCATTCAGTCTCCGTGGAGTTTATACCGTCGTCGTTTCTTCGCCGAGGACATAATAAGCACTTCCGCAATCTGATCAGATTTGCACTTCGCCTTTCTTTGAACATTCACGGATCTTGAGTGATTTATTCGCTTGTTTTGCGAGGGGATTTTGCCAATATCCCGTGAAATTGCAGCGCATTTCGCTCAATGGATCACTTTAAAAGTTTTAGCGTGTCATGGAAAATCTATTTTAGATCATCTGGTGGGCACCTTTTCTCCTTACAATTCGCTTCGAGACGCACAGAATGGACTATTTTCCACGACACGCTGAAATTTTTTATAAAACTGGAATTTTACTCTTTCGTTATCAGCAAATTTATAAGAATTTTATCCTCAATAGCGGAGAAATACAAGTTACTGGTGAAAATCTGGTATTAAACCAATAAAAAATTGCGATACTAAAGTTAATCTCTGCTTCTGAGAAAGGATTTAGGAAGCCTATAAATAAATACGTACTGTAGTTATTTCTGTATGCTTTTAATTGTGGAGAAACATTAAATGATGAGTCTCTACCCCAGTTCACAATAAACACATACGCATATATATATATATATATATATATATGCAGGTTTTTTTTTCCCTGGCGGAAACTCTTTTAACACAAAATTTTTGGTTTGCAGTTTTAGAATAAATATTTAATTAAAATGCAATAATTACCGTTACATGTTGTGAGAAAGAAAGAGGCGCAGAAGTTACCTGCTGCATTTGATATTTTCTTCAAGTTATATTAAGGCCGTCTAGAAAATACAAGGCCATGGCATTAGAGAGATGAGTTCCATCCGTTTGTGACGTCACTCTCATGTCACATGGCTTGATACGTTGGTGTCGTGTTTGATGTGACATACGACAGCGTTGGAAACCAATCGAAAGTTCTGGAAAGTGACGTCTGTGACGTATAATCTAAATTAACTTTCCTTTTTAGTTTCTTTCCCTATGTAAATTTTGAGTTTGTTCTCAGTTATACTTCACAACTTAACGTGACATCTTCTCTCTCAAACGAACTCTGTTGGCAACACATTTGAGGTCAGAGTGAACGTGACGTACGACTGTATGATATAAAAACGATAAATAAAAACTAGGATACAACAGTTGCTCGTGTGGGATTTTGGATGTGTGATATGTCAATTATGTTGAAATGTGATATCTGATCTATTGATGTAGTCCTGGAATAAAGCCAATTTTTGTAAGTTTGACTTTTGTTTAAATGTTTCGTAAAGGCTTAATTAAGGAAGTGTTCCATCGTATTCATATCTAATGATATAGACATAACGTAAGAACGACAATATTTCAACACTAAAAGAAGATTACGTTATACGTCACTAAAGGAGGGAACTCATCTTTCTAGACGGCCATGGATGTAATCGGTGAAGTTTCTTTCCGGTATATAACGTATCGCTGTACAACATTTGTGCAACGATACAGTATACACAGTCGAGTCACGTTATTGTGACCACCTCGTACTTTTGACGTCAACAGCGCGTAGCCAATGAAAGAAGGCCTGTGTCGTGAGCTGGCTTGGAAGGTATATAAGGTGTGCTGTAGGCATTCTGAAAACATATCACTCGTTGTTGTCATGGATAAAAGGAGCAATTTATCAGATTTGGAAAAAGGGATGATTATCTGCTTTCGGGCTAAGGGTGGCAGTATTTCTCAAACAGCGAAGTTTGCGAAATGTTTGTGTGCTGCTGTGGTTAAAGTGTATCGTGTTTGGAGAAATGGCACCGCTGCGAATAAGCGACGGGGAAACTACGGAGCACCACGTGCCATTGAAGTGAGAAGTGAACGCCGGCTTTGAAGGTGCGTGAGGGCAGGGCCGACCAACATGCTACAGTGAAGCAATTCAATGGCCGAATGAACCAGGGGGCAAACGGAAGTGGGTCTAAAACGACAGTTCAGTGAACCCTGCTGCGCATTTGGCTCCGATGCAGACGGATGGTCACTGCACCTATGCTAACGAAGGTGTATCGGCAGTAAAGGCTTAAATTTGCTCGGCAGTATCGGAATTGGACCTCCTCTGATTGGCAAAGGATTGCCTTTTCCGATAAGTCACGTTTTCTGTTTCATTGAACAGATGGACGTTGGCGCATAAAGCGAGAAACATCTGAGAACAAACACTCTTCAACCATTGCTGGAAGAACACAAGCTGGTGGAGGCAGCGTTATGTTCTGGAGAATGTTTTCGTGGCATTCTCTGGGTCCACTCATACTTGTGGAAAGCACAATGGACCGAATTCGTTATGAATCCATCCTTGCAGATCACGTACATCCGTACATGCTGATCGTCTTCCCTGGGGAGGATGGGATCTTCCCAAATGACAACGCGACGTGTCACACAGCTAGAAATGTCCGAGAGTGGTTGGAAGAGCACGATGAAGACTTCAAAGTACTTCCCTGGCTCTCTAATTCCCCAGATTTAAACCCAATTGAGCATCTGTGCGACCACCTGGATCGTGTTGTTCGCTCTACGGATTCTCCGCCACGCACTCTCCAGCAGTTGTCAGATGCACTGCAGTCAGCATGGCTCCACATACTTGTGAACACCTTCCAGGACCTTATTGAGTCACTCCAAGACCGTCTAGCTGCTGTTCGCGCTGCACACGGCGGTTATTCCGGATATTAGTTGGTGATCACAATAATGTGACTCGACCGTGTGTATAAAGGAAAATACATTATTTCGTGAGCACGAAATCAGGAAGTTATCAAACAGATTTCAATTTAATAAAGGAGTCATGATTCGTGGTTTTAGAGAATACCTGCAACTTCAAGGAAAAGAAAAGCTTAGGTAGCTTTTACAGCTGAAGTGAATTTAGCGAAACATTGCTGTATCTTCTTTTGAATGGAAAAGGGGATTTTCTCCGACGAATTTGACAATCACCCTAGTCATGTCTTTTCTTTCAGTCACAGCAATTACCTCCTTGTTATTCATAAAATCTATTGGGCCTCCGCTAAAACAAGTTTGATCCTACAAAATACGACCGATCCCATCGAGGATGCCATTCAGCAATCAATACAAAAAGCAAGAAACGGACGAGGACGGTAAAATATCTCAAGAATTGAGCGAAATTTGGACTGTATTTGAGGATCAAAATGCAGTTTCCTTCTGTTCCTTGGTGCAATGTAATCAATCCTTAGAGCGAAGTTAACTTTCTTTTGTGGGTAAGCTGGACAGAGATTTGAATTTCAGCATTTTCTATGTACAGTAAAACTGTTATAGAATGCTATGTTTTTAATAAAATAATTAAATACAATACAGTATGAGCACATGTAAATTTATGCTTTTGTGTTTTGTACCGTGCAACAGTATTTCTTGAACATTGTTATTTAAGCCTTAGAACATTGTTTTAAAGTTAAAAAAAAACAATAGTCAAGGAATTGATTTGCTTTTTTTTATTTTTTTATTAAGAGAATCCTCCATTTTATTCAAAAAAAAAAAAAAAAAAAAAACGCTTTCCTTAAAACGCTCATGAAAGATAGAGTTAAAGCAAGACTTCATGAGTCCAAGCCGACTGTAGGAAGGGCCGTTTCAAGTTGTATAACAATACCCAGGCCTGACGAGGGGGGCGGGGAGGCGGTGCTGTAGCACTGGGGCCCAGAGACCGTTTCTGAAGTAATATTTTTCAATTATTATTTTATTGTCCCAATATTTTTCAAGCTATACCGTCACCAGGGCTGGGAAGTTACGCGTAAAAAAATATTTTCTACGTGAGCCGTAAAATACGCGGAAAAATGCGTAATTTATGTCATAAATGTAAAAAATGTAATGAATTCAAAACTTGCTTTAAATACAGTAAAAGAAAACGAAGTGTTACAATGTTACTCGAGTTCCCAGGCTAACTGCAACACGTGCGTGGGTTACCTGCTGCAAATCAAACGAGCTGTCCGTATTACATTTTTCTTTCTTCTTTCCTTTCCAACGACACGCCGACACCACACATTGGGTTCTCTGTGTTGCTTTGCTACTCACCGACACAGATCATTGTGTATGATATACAACGTTATTTCTAGTCATCAAAGGCTGCAGACAATTTTCATTTCTTCTTTCCTTTCCAATGACACGCCAACACCACACATTGGGTTCTTTGTGTTGCTTTGCTACTCACCAACACAGATCATTGTGTATGATATACAACGTTATTGTTAGTCATCAAATGCTGCAGATGATTTTCATCATGTGGATTTTGTCACTTTGTTTTTCCCACCAGAAGCAGGCATCTTTTGCATTTTTATTTTATGCTCAACTCATTATTTTCGAATTGTGGCGATTTTTATAAATGAATATAGTGTCATTGTGGGTAATTCCAACTTCGTTTATGTGGTTAGTGGAGGAGCCGAAGTGGGGGCCCCGGAGATTTTATTGCACTGGGGCCCGAGCTCGCTCTCCACAGCCCTGCCAATTCCATCAACATCCCCCCGCGTTACCAGAGACATATTTATAATTCAAACAAAAAGAATATTCTGTGTTCGAATGAATCGGCATCACACATCGTGATAGCTATGTTTGTGCGTTACAAAAAGTATTTTATTCTTATTTTGAGTAATATTATGACAAAGTGCATATTTCGCAGAAAACGTTTTAGCCTCTATATATGTTTTTAAGTATATCATTCGGAAAGATTTATGTATATATATACAATATATAAAATGACGTATACAGATTATACATATATAATATATATACGCCATTTTAGAGGGAAACATCAATGGAGCATTTCACTGAACAATCGAAGAAATGAACAAAGTAAGACAAATGAGTAACAATCTGTGTAATTACCTAGTCAAATTAAATCTCAGGCTGTTCCATCACAATTTGTTTTCGTACTAAAACCAGAAACAAACGAACAAACAACAAAAAAGAAGGTAAGGATTGGAATGATGTTATAACTGGTGAACTAATCCGAATGACTTACCGAATAAAGTATATTGCATTACATCAATAATTGAAACAATATAGGGAGGTGGTGTGATTATGCTAGTAGCTACGGAAATTGAAATACAGAATTCATGAAAACAAATGATTTCCCCAAATGAGTTTCAATAAAATGAGGAAATAAATTTGCATTCAATAAAAGGGAAAATAATTTTCATAACCTATTTTAAAACTTCTAAACAAAAACAAAAGAGAATAACCGAAAGTTTTACCTATGCGTTTTAATCAACGCTTCATGCGCGGCGTAAATTGTAATTTCGAAACGTAAACATCTTACACTGGCAAAGTTAAAATATTGCTGCAATGTGTGATCTGTTATCCATAAATATCATTTGTTTACATAATTTACTGCACAGGAATTTGACATTTTGTGTAGAACACTGCATAGAATTCTGGCAGCGCAAGATGTTTACGTTTTCGAGATCGCAAATGGCGCCGCGCACGAAACGTTGGCAAACACGCATAGGTAAAAATTTCGTTTCTTCTTTTTTTTTTTTTAAATAACAACAAACAATCGACGCTGAAAAAGAAAGTTTAGCAGCCGCTTTAAACTTGCTGTTCCCACAAAATAAAAGTGGAAATATTCCACTCAAAGGTCTAGAAGCAGATAAAAAAATTCGTGCCTACTATTCTATACATTTACCAAACGAAAAACATCATTTACTTGAACGAAATAAGTGGAAAGGCAACAAAATGCGAAATTTAAACAGAGAATGCAAACAATAAAGTTGCTAGATTAAAAACGATAACTTCGGAATATCGAAGAAAGCTTAGAAATCCATGTACAAGATACATACATTCACATCACTCGCTCAGAATAACAACAGTAGGCTAGCAGCGCCACCAGACGCAGAAGATTAGAACTACCCAAAACGTGATGATTCCTGGCTTAATCGTCGTTTTCTTCTCATCGCACAGGCCATTGAGAGCGTCTCCACACGCTTGACCCCGTAGGGCCGTGGTCTAACCCAGGGCTTTACAGAGGAAACGGCCAGTCCGTCTCTTTGAGGAACTGAATGCCGACCGGTGTCTGAAAGGGTGGGTGGAAAACGGGTTGGCCACTTGTGCCTTACGTCATCGCGCTGGCCTGTTCCCTGAGCTTCGTTTGTCAACTTCTCTACAAGACCAAATTTTCTTGGTTTATATATAGCATTTTCTTGCGCCTTTTCTTGGTTTATATATAGCATTTGTTTCACGTTGTGTTTTACTTAAGTTGTACACTCAGTGTTGATTTTTATTTCCGTTTTTTTTAACGAAATGGCATCATGTGCTGAAATACGCATATAAACACGAAAGGACAGGAAATTGTTTCCCACGTCCTTTCGTGTTTATAAGAAGGATCTTTATCGGGTTCCGATAAAAATCCTTCTTTAGGAACTATTTCAAAAAACTTCCCCGAAACTAATTCTGTTCAAGATAATTGGGTAAGACTAATTAATATCTGTTGGCTGTTTGACAGTGCCATCATGTTCTTTGAATGATATTATTAAACAGTTTGAAAATATTTTCTCTGCAGTTCACGACAGGATATTTAAAAAAGGGAAAGGTGTTATTAGGGAATTCATAAATGATCTAGAAAAACATTTTCTATCTGTCAACAAAGATGCTATTTGTCGGTTTTGCAAAATACGAACATTTATTCGAATTAGTTTTCTGAACAGAAATTCACTATTAGTGCGGCACAGGAAAGCTCTACAGAAAATGAAGAAAAAAATGGGTTGACTCAAACGCAGTGAGAAAAAACAAGTTTTTTTTCATTTGGGCAATGAAGAAAACAGTTTTACATTTTGTGCAATGAAAAAAAAAACATTTTCCAGTTTGTGCAATAAAGAACATACCTTCATTGCTGAAGTAAATTTTGTTCACCACTTTTGAATAATGTAAGTAAATAACTTTTATTTAATACATTAACAGAATGTTTGAACTACTTTTGCGGAGTTTGAAGAACTCAGTAACTTTCCGTGTCTTAAAAGTTTTTAAACAACTAATGTTTGTGACAGAGAGAAAAAGGTTTTAAACCAGTAAACCTTTCTAGGGAATTACTAAAAAAAAAAAAAAAAAAAAAAAAAAACGAGTTAGTAAAATCATGCAATGCATTGATTATGATACGCTTTCCAACATACTAGAAATCATTACTCAAGTTATGAGGGAAATGGTTGTGGAATAAATCTCACTCCTGTGCCCTGACCTTTGATCCCATTTCGATGATATTCAACAGAACTGGTTCAGTATACCTCCGAAATAACATGATAAAGTTTTATCGCAATCGAAGCAATTTTACGTAAGTTATGATGCATAAGGGCTATGGAAGAGACCCCGCTTCTGTGTCTTAACCTTTGACCCATTTCGCCCATTTTCAACAGGATTCGTCCCCAGGCAGGCCCCTACAACATACTAATATTTCATCCAAATCGAAACATTTTTACGTAAGTTATGACGCATAATGGCGATGGAAGTGATTACGCTCCTATGTCCTGACCTTTGACCCCCATTTCGCCAATTTTTAATAGGGTTTGTCCCCAGGTGATCTCCTACCCCATACTAAAATTTAATCGAAATCGAACCTTTTTTTACGTTAGTTATGACACATAAGAGCAGTGGAATGGATCCCGTTCCTATGTCATGACCTTTAACCCCATTTCGTTCACTTTCAATAGGGTTCCTTTCCATATGTTTCTACCACATACTAAAATTTCATCGAAATCGAACGATTTTTACGCGAGCTATCGTGCGGACGAACATACGCACACAACGCGTGACGTAATGAGGCAGATGGGAATCGCGACCATCTGCTCGCAAGACTGTGACGTCATAAAACTTTAATAGGATCCGCACATTTGTTTGTCTACTGACGTCATGAAAATACAGGTCGCGCCATCTTTTTTCTGGACAATTAATGCGTTCACAAGGATGAACATTTGAACATCGATTAAAATAGCTTCATTTTATAACTTGGAATACCTAATATTTTCTAAAACATAACCATAATTATACAATCCAACGTTTGTTTGTCTACTGACGTCATCAAAGTACAGGTCGCGCCATCCTTTTTCTGGTTTCAACACCACCAAAGGAAAGGTTATTGATTTTTAATATAATTATGGTTATGTTTTAGAAAATATTAAGTATTCCAAGTTATAATAAGAAGTTATTTTAATCGATGTTCAAATTTTCATCCTTGGGAACACATTAATTGTGAAGGAAATGTGCACAAAAGTATTTCCATTGGAAGTATAGGAAGCAAAATTACTTGACATCCACTTTAATACATAATATGGGATAAGGGCGATGGAATGGATCGCAATCCTACGTCCTGACCTTTGACCCCATTTCGTCCATTTCCAATAGGGTTTGTCCTCAGGTTGTCGCCTACCACATACTGAAATTTCATCGAAGTCGAACCATTTTTAAGCATGTTATGACGCATAAGGGCAATGGAATGCATCCCGATCTTATGTCCTGAACTTTGACCCCATTTCACCCATTTTGAATAGGGTTGTCCCCAGGCGGTCTCCTACCACATAGTAAACTGTCATTGAAATCAAACCATATTTGCGCAAGTTATGACGAATAAGGGCAATGGAACGATCCCACTAATACATCGTGACCTTTGACCCCATTTGTCCCATTTTCCATAGGGTTCGTCCCCGGGTGGTCCCCTACCACATACTAAAATTTCAGCGAATTCGACCCATTTTTACGCCAGTTATCGTGCGGACAGACGGACAAAGCTGGAGCATATACGCTTCTTCAACCTACGGTTGGAAAGCGTAAAAAGGAAAGATACGCTGATGTTTTGCCTTCAGAAAAATATAGTTAGTATAGTAAGCAAAATACTTTTTAAAGAAAAAGCATTCATGACAGAAATTGTTAATACATTTTTTTTTCGCATTTATATTATAACATCAACGTTTTCTGATTTTAGGACCCAAAATCCTTAACTTTTGTTTTCGCAAAATACAATTTCTAATATTTGAGTGCGCATTGCAATAGATGACGCACTGTAATTTGTTAAATACGGTAATAACATTGACTGAAAGTACCTTTTCTACGGTGCTCCTTTAGAGAACAGCTCCCCGTGGCTCTTGGCTTGCGAAGAGCCAGCACAGCTACGTCATCAAGCTCTGCTGCGTATCTCATTGGGTGAAGCGCTAAGGACTGGCCCTTTTCTCGTAAGCCCTGGGTCTAACCAACGTCAGACATAAATGCACTGCTCGGCTGGATATTTAAGGGATAACACTCCCGCCAAGTCGGACAGTCGTAAAAGTCACGACGACAGTTTATTATTCTTTGAACGAAATTTCGCTGATGTCTGGTTTATTTCGTTTCGTCGGGTACGAAATGTCTGAACAACAATTGCTCGAAATATACTGTAAGTGTAGGGAAAAGTGCCATATCGCGTTTTAAAAAGCTGTGGAAACCAGAGAAACAGGACTCCGGATGCACGGTGGAGGCCGTAGAAGGGAAACAACAGCACAAGACGACAAATATGTGTCCCCCATGGCCAGACAAAACATGACTGCTACACTAGCTCAGCTCGCTGCAGGCTCCGTGCTGCCACTGGAACCCAGGCATCAAGTCGAAGAATCAGTCGACGATTGAACAGGATCGGGTTGTATGCTCAAAAACCTGAGAAATGTGTCGAGTTATCATCCCAGCATCGTGGTGTCCGGTTAAGGTGGTGTAAAGCACATAGAGAGTGGAACAGTCAGAGGTGATATTCTCAGATGAGAGTCGTTTCAGCTTATCGACTGTGGAGAGAGCGTGGAACACGCTATCAACCTCAAAACATCCGTGAACAGTTAAGTTATTGTGGCCCTGGATTACTGGTGTGGGCGAGCATAATGATGAATGGAAGAACGTTACTGCTTGGGTTCCACGGAGGGACTGTCACAGGAGACAGATATTGCAAAGAAGTCTTAGAAGGCCATGCTCACTTGTTTCGTGGCGCAGTAGCTCTTAGCTTCATCATCATGGATGATAATGCCTCACAGAACGACACAGGTATCTGAAGTACCGCAGAGCGAGGATATTTATCGAATGGACTGGCCTGCCTACTTGCCCGAGTTAAATCCAATAGAACACGAATGGGATGCTTTTGGAAAGCGTGTTGCTATGCGATCACCGTCACGTCAGAGCCTCCAAGAGCTGAAGATTGCATTGAAAGAGGAGTGGGACAAAATCCCAACAGATCTTTTAAATACTCTCATTCTAAGCATGCTCAACAGATGTAATATGTGTATTGCGGTCGGACGAGTTCATACCCCTACTGACGATGCATTGTTTATACTCTATTTTGTTTAAAGCTTTTGTTTTGGACATCGAGTCAAACCTTTCGGAAGCTCACATTGCACATATCACCCCGTACATTTGCTACAATTGTGTTTTGTTTAATTATCTGTTCTTCAGCTTGGATAATATTAGTGGTATGCAAAAGTTTACGCCGCTTTAAGGAGAAAAGAGACAGGAACAATCAGGAAACCAGTACATAGTTATTCAACGAAATATTTGTTGTTAGCATCAATGACCTTTTGCCATTTTTCAGGCAACAAATGAATGCCCCTGTGATAGAAGGACTCGGGTTTTGAGCTGAAGAACGCAGTGGCGAAATTTTCCACCTCTGGAACTGTGGTGAACCGCTGTTGGGCTAGGGCATGTTGCATAGAGCGAAACACATGAAAGTCTGAGGGTGCAATGTCCGGGGAGTAATCTGGGTGCGGTAAAACCTCCCAGTGTAACTGTTCAAGGGTGGATTTCGTGGTGGCACCGACATGTGGTCTGACATTATCGTGTAACAGGATGACTGGGCGGCTCCCTTTACCTGTCCATGGGCGTTTTTGTTCGATTGCGACGTTTAGTTTCATCAACCGATCGCTATATCATTAGGAAGTGATTGTTTCGCCCGGTTTCAACCGTTTGAAGTACAGCATTCCGTGCATATCCCACCACACGCACAAAACACCTTTCCCCCGTGGATATACTGTTTTGCAGTGGATGTTGATAACCGGCCTGGGTTGCCCCAGGATCGCCTCCGTACGAGGTTGTCGCAATAAACCCATTTTTCATTCCCGGTGACAACTTTCCACAAGAAATTCTTCCCTTGAAACCTCTCCAGCAACGACATGCAGATGCCCAATCGTTGACCAGTATTACACTCCGTTAAAATAGGCGGAACGCACTTACCAATCTTCTGGATCTTTTCCCAAGACCCCGTACCATCGTCGACTGCGCCAGTTTCAAACGTTTAGCCAGTTGCGTGGTCGATTATCCTTTTGCAACAGCGATTCAAGCTCCTCGTCTGCCAGTTCCTTCGGTCTACCTGCACGTGGCTTGTCTTCCAAGCTTAGATCACCTTTCTTAAACCTGTCAAACCATTCTGGACACGTCCGCTCACCCATAACCGTTTCGCCATACGCCTGACATATTGAACCGTATGCTTCACTCGCAATTTTCCCTAAATTAAACATGAATTACAAACAGTGCCGCAAATGAACTTTATCGACTGCCATACTTGGCTTCATGTACGAACTGACAGCACGGGTCGCCGGCTGGTTAGACCCCCTACAGCGCCCGCTAGAGTGGGTGGCGGAAACCTTTGAATACCCCTAAAAATTCGAGGCCTCTGTATTGGTTCTATTTTTATTTTTGCCACAAGAGTTGCACACATTTGTTGTTTTACTCTAAAACGTGGTTATTCCTTAGCAATTGTCAACCAGTGTACATATACACAGCTCGTCAAAAGTTAAGCACGGATCACAAAAATCATTATAACTCCAAAACTACGGGAACAAATTTATTCAAATTTAACACGGTCAGACATACAAGTCGTAGGTAGATATCATACAAATATTGGGAAACTTGATTGCGAATAACCCGAACAAACACACTGATGCAAGAAGGTACCCAAGAAACCCGGAATAAGAAAAACGTGGTATGCATTATTATGGAATGTGGCCACCTCTGGCATGAATGCAACGTGATTCATACCCTCAATGAGAAAATCAAAAGAGTGAGACGGCAACTGTTGCCATTCACGCACGAAATCAGCTTGAAAGTCACTGAGGGTTTGGGGAAGGGGTATGAGGCCCGAAACGTGTCTCCCGTGGGCATCCCATAGATGTTCTATAGAATTCAGGTTCGGAGAGTATGAAGGCCAATCCATTCGTTGAATTTCTTCGTCATCAAGGTATTGGTCGACCAGTCTAGCTCTGTATTCACGAGCGTTACCGTCCATTAAAATGAAATCTTGTCCAATGGCACCAGCATAAGCCTTGACGTAATAGTCCAGGACCTTATCCCGATACCTTTGAGCATTAACGGTACCTCCAGGAAACACATGAAGATCGGCGCGCCCACCTAATAAAAATACAGGCCACACAGTGTTTCCACCATCACGGAAAGCATGTTTTTCGATGATGTTTTGTGTCTGGTATCAGGTGCTCATCTCCCTCTAGATCAATACGCGGCTGCTCTCAGATTCCAGGGAAAACCTGGATTCATCTGTGAAAAGGACATGAGCCCATTGTTCTCGGATCCAGCCTACATGCTTTTTACACCGCGAGCGTGTCTATGTCTTGAGGTTAACGGTACACATACAGCTGTTCGCCTGGCATTTGGCCCGGCTTTGTGGAGCCGCCTAGAAACACTTAAGGGCAATACCTGCATGCCTGTGCATGCCATGATCAGAACGCCGAGAGGATTCAGATGCCCCACGGTTCCGTTTAGCTAAGAGTTCGATATAGCGATTATCCAGTGGTGTAGTAGTCCTCGGACGGCTTGCAAGAGGTTGCCTGACAGTGGTTTTACTTATTTGGAATTTTCTCCACAGCCTCGGAACGGTGGTCATTAAAGAACCTGGCCGCTTCAGTGACTGTTTGCCCAGCTTCCATCTATCTGACAGCTCTGCATCTTTCTGAGTCCTCCAAACGTCTTCTTTGGGGACATGTTCAACAAATTGGGTATTCAGAAATTCCAACCGTGACCTGTAATAACAAATTATGATCATTAGCAAAATTAGCTTTTCTTACCGTGTTCCTGTTTGGCATCTAATGGTGCAGGTGACATTATTTTCGAGTTGATATTAAGCTTTTACATAACAAAATACGTTTCTCCACCAATTTTCATTTTGATTGCTTTACTAGTTTTTATTTTATTCGCATTTTTGTGACCCGGACTTAACTTTGGACGAGCAGTGTATACACTGCATATATGCATACGGCTGTTTTGGCTGTTTGAATATGTTGCGTCGCTTTGGTGTAATTGATTCTATGATAAACAAGAAAAAAAACAACATCTGTGGGTCTCTGGTGTGCTTATTATTGAAGCAACTTCCGTCTTTCTTGGTAATCATGAATTTGATAGCCTGCGGCTGAAACCGTACTTTGACAGACTTGAGCATTTCGCTTATAATTATGGCTAGAAACTTAATAAACCAATTGTATTATAATCTTGTATTTACCTTCAGGGGTAGATAGAGTTCCCTTTTGAAGCGTTGCAAATCTCCTTTTCCACTCGTGCTTAGCATTTTCCACCAGAAATTAGTATCATTAAAGGAATTTTGGAACCAGTCAGACACTCTCCCAAATGGAATTTATTTTCGGAATGTTGTACATAGCAGTTTTAAATAACTTTAATATATTCATCCACCATGCGCAGTAACTCTTGGCGATTACTGAGAAATTTGCTCAACTGGATTCGTAATCCCTTTAATGATAAATAATGAGATCAGATTTCTGTCAAACGAACACAAAGTGAGTCGCTTAGATGAATTAAAAATAAAATTAGACTGTTGCTATGCACAGACACAAATCGATTTAAATAGTCATCTCATTTGAGAGAAATTTTCTTGTATTGATATTAGACTAGCAGTTGAATTTTTAGTGAGTCTTTTTTCGAGAATACGTGATTATCCGCACATCCTTCCGTTAGTGGACAAAATATTTCACTGAAATATATCTGACAAATTTCAAGAATTTCATGCTATTGTGAGATTTGGAACAGAATAAATGAAATAACGAATTATCATAACGTATTAAACTCAATTTTTTTGCGTTCTTTTTTTATGCCTTATGTTTTACACAGAAGAGCCATTACATTATGGCCACCTACCTAATAAGCTGTAGGACCCCCTTTAACCCTCAAAACAGCTGCCACTCGGAGAGGCATCGATTCGATGAGGTGGCGATAGGTATCTGGTACATTAATGTCAACAGCAGGTCCTCCAGTTCCCGTACATTACGGGGGTGGTGGTGATTTAGTGCGAACCCGATTTTCTAAGTCGAACTACAAATGTTCCATTGGGTTCATGTCAGAAAGTAACCAGCATGTTCTTCGAACCACTCCTTGACGATTATGGCAGTGTGGCATGGCGTATTACGCTGTTCATAATGACCATCACCAGCAGGAAACACAGTTGCCATGAATGGGTGAACTTGGTCCTCAACGATGCTCAGATACCTATTGGGATAATGGGGCCCCAAAAGTGCCCAAAGAAAACATCGTCTACAGCATAACACCGCCGCTGCCGGTCCGTTTCCACCCAACAGTGCATCCAGGTGTCATAGCCTCCGTTGGCTGGCGCATCCGCTTTTGGGCCGTCTACGTGATGCACCAGGAATCTTGATTCTTCAAACCAGGCCACTTTCTTCCAATCTCGACGATCTTGGGCCCATTTCATATGTTGTTGGCTATGACGTGAAGTAAGCATAGGGAACCGACTGGGTCTTCGGCTACGCATGCCCATGCGCAGAAGGCTGCGACGAACTGTGTGCTGTGACACATTGCCCTGATCACCATAGTTGTAGCTGCGGGTGATTTGCCGCACTGTGGCCCTGCGGTCGCTGTGAACAATGTGCGACTCCACTCTGGCTTCAATGAGCTGCGGACGACACACGGCAAGACGAAGATTCATCGTTTGGCCACATGTGCACCACTTTTGATACTTACTCACTACAGCGGCACGTGAACAACCCACAAGCCGCGCCGTTTCCAAGGCGCCGCGCAATCGCAATTTGTCCTTTGCCAAGCACCGATAAATCGGCAGCTTTTCCCATTCTGACTCCGTAAACTGTACTAACCGAAAGCCGGTCCTCGGGTTTCGGTTAGTACAGCTCTATGAACTTCGCCTGCGCCACCATTCGGTCTCCAGGCGTGCTCATTTCTCTAGGCTATGGGTGGTGGGCATAATGTAACGACTCATCGGTTTATAACTCAGGTTCCTCCTGTTCACGTTCGGTATCACTCTAACATTCTGAAATCCTAAAGAAATAGGGTTTTCTTAATATTGATTTAAGCGAATTTTTAAGTAACACAGGCTAAAATAAGTTTATACAGAGTTACATTGTTCAGTTTAATATTTGATTTTTTAGGTTTCGGGTTCAGCGACTGCCATCGGGGCCGCCGCGTTGGTTCTTTCTCTCTAATAGGAGACCATGGTGGTTCTTCAGTGACTTCACAGTTTACGAGACCCTCGAGCTGCTGTCCTTTACACTTGACGCAAACGGAAGCTTTACAGTTTCACCCATAAACTAGTTAGTGAAATCATTCAATGCGTTGATTATGATACGCTTTTCAACATAATAGAAATCGCGCGCAGACAAACCCTCCTCCCTACCCTGACAATTGATTTGTTCAGTATACCTCCGGAACAACATGCTAAAGTTTTGTCTCAATAGAAGCATTTTTACTCAAGTTATTGCTCAAGTTATGAGGATAATGGCTGTGGAATAAATCTCGCTCCTGTGTCCTAACTTTGGACCCCATTTCGACTACATTAAACAGAATTGGTTCAGTATACCTCCGGAGCAGCATACTAAAGTTTTATCGCAAAATAGAAGCATTTTTAGTCAGATTATGAGGATAATGGCTGTGGAATAAATCTCGCTCCTGTGCCCTGACCTTTGAACTCATTTCGATGATATTCAACAGAACCGGTTTAGCTCCGGAACAACATGATAAAGTTTTGTCGGAATTGCATCATTTTTACGTACGTTATGACGCATAAAGGCAATGGAATGGATCCCTCTCCCATACCCTGACCTTTGACTCCCTTTCGCTCCTTTTCAAGAGGGTTCGTCCATAGGTTGTCCCTCACCACATACTAAAATTTCATCGAAATCGAATTATTTTTATGCGAGTTATCATGTGGACAGACAGACACTCAGACAGACGGACAAAGCTGGAGCATATACGCTTCTTCAACCTACGGTTGGAAAGCGTACAGAAACAAGAATTTCTTCAAATAAATAGTCGAAATTTTTGTAGAAGTAATATCGTGCGTTCTCGATGGGGCAATGTTCTGCCAAATAAATTTTTGTGAGAATCAGCAAATTGTTTCCCTGAGATTTTAAAAATATTTAATTTTTTTCACGCTTTCCAACCGTAGGTTGAAGAAGCGTATAAGCTCCATCTTTGATCGTCTGTCTGTTTGTCTGCATGCACGATAACTCGCGTAAAAACGGTTCGATTTAATGAAATTTTAGTATGTGGTAGGGGACAACCTGGCGACGAACCCTATTTAAAATGGACGAAATGGGGTCAGAGGTCAGGACATAGGAGCGGGATCCATTCCATCGCCCTTATGCATCATAACTTACGTAAAAATACTTCGATTGCGACAAATTTTTATTATGTTGTTCCGGATTTATACTGAACCGTTTCTGTTGAACATCATCGAAATGAGGTCAAAGGTCAGGGCTTGGGAGAGATATTTACTCCACAGCCATTATCCTCATAACTTGAGTAACAATTTCAGTAAAAATGCTTCTATTGACACAAAACTTTAGTATGTTGTTCCGGATGTATACTGAACGAATCAATAGTTTGGGTAGTGAGGAGGGTTTGTCTGCGTGCAGGATAATTCACGTAGAAATTGCTTGATTTCGATACAGTTCAGTGTGCTTCTGTGGAGAACCACGGAGCGAAATGCAAAGAAACCGTCAAAATAGAATCATTATTCAATACAATATATTTTAAGGTCTATGAACGTAGTACATACACTATATTGACAAAAGTCACCGGACACCTAGAAGAGAAATACAACATAGCATTTATTGACATACATTAGTACGGTGTCGGTCCAACTTCGGCCTTAATGCATGCACTGGCCCTTCGAGGCATGCTTTCGACACGGTTTCGGAACACAGCGATAGGTATGCGCTTCCATTCAGTTCATAATGCTGCAGCTAACTGTAGCTTATAGCAGTAGGCCTTGGTTCCAAACTTCTTATGCGGCGCTCTAATTCATCCCATAGGTGCGCTATGGGATTAAGATCAGGGCTCTTTGCTGGCCAGTCCACACACGATATGGAATTATCGTCAAACTACTCTGTAACAGTCCTTGCTTTATAGCTCGGTGCATTATCGTTCAGGTTACAACAAGGCTCGATTCGACAGAATTACCACAGAGTTAATAGGTCATAATTGTCCAGAATACCGAGGTAGTTATGTTTAAACGCCTCTCGGTTTCCCTAATGGACAACCCACTAATATAACACCCAACAATCTTTCCTTTCTCAAAGTCGGTTCTCTCCCGCCGCGACATTTTCACTGAAACTCACAGTGCGATATGATTGTGGTCAGCTGCAGGCTTGTTTTTATGCCATTTGCAGCTGTACCGCGCATCTTAACAACGCAGCGGATCAGTTCATTTGCTTTTGAAGGTGTGTTCGGTGACTTTTTTCAATATAGTGTACTTCCGTCCTCCTGCATCGTTATTTACTTAAAATTATTCGGTTTTGACGCTGACAATATTTCGATTTTGACGCTCACAATTTGTGGTGTTTGGGTATACTCGGT
Organism: Macrothele yani; assembly: GCA_039090855.1. NCBI lineage: Eukaryota > Metazoa > Arthropoda > Arachnida > Araneae > Macrothelidae > Macrothele > Macrothele yani. The sequence continues at coordinate 132,856,322 of CM076995.1, read as the reverse complement.
AACATTTCGTACTTAAAATGGATGAAAACTGTCTTAGGTTACCCGTAACATACCAGACGCATTACATTTTCTTAAAGCATTAAGACCAGCAGATGTTTCACCCACGACGCAGCGCAGATGTTTTACGCTAGAGATGTTAATGCATTTTTTTACTGCCCTTCTGCGTGATAACTTGTGTAAAAATCCTTCGATTGCGACGAAATACAATACGTTGTTCCGTAAAAACTTTGGATTCTGCCAAAAATGTTTTTTGTCAGCAATTGTGGGCCGTGCGCATACGTGAGATCCGTTAGCCATTATTTTCGCACGATAACTTCCGTGAAAATTGCCCGATTTAGATGGGATTTTTAATTATAAAACGGCTTATGTGTGGTAGCTCTTGATAATAGAAATAGGTAACACGGGCACAAAGGGATTTAATTTTGATTTATGTGAACCTCAAACGTTATACCATAGTTCCCTCAAAACCAAGGCATTTTCCTATGATTACTGGTATCTTGAAAAACGTATCATAATCAGTGCATTGCACGCTTTTACTAAATTGTTTTTTATTTCGTTGGAAGTGCGGACTGCAAAAGTTTGGGTTGTCTGTGGAATAATAAACTGGTAAAAATCCCCCTGCCCCCCTAGTGGTGATACCTTCTGAAAAGACTTGCTAAAACACTTTAATTCTTTATAACTTTTCATAGCTTTAAGTTGTCATTCCCAATTTTTTTCATGTGTCAAGTGAATCAAGATGTTCAACCCATATTTTTTGGAAAATGTTTGAATGTCACTTTTTTAAAAATTGAATTTTAATGTTTTGAAGTCTTAGTATTGGAAGAATATTATATGATGAGTTTTGCATCATTTTAAAACTTGTTTAATAAGTTTTCTTATGATACCATAGTAAAAGCCCAATATATTAGAAGTACAGTTGTGACAAATGTTTGAAAAATGCAGAGAACTTCGAAAGTTTGATTTTATTTTTAATTTTGGAAACAATCCAGACGGTCACTTCAAAAATTTGTATTTTTCCTTTACTGCTTAGAGTAACCTCTCACCAATGGTCGTTAAAATTGGGGTTGTCAAGGTTTAGTGCCGTGTTAAGTTGAACCTTCTGGCTGTATTACTAATAAAATTATCCAAAACTAGTCATTGAGGAATAATAAAAGGAGCATCCTGAAATTAATGCCTCCTTCTTAATAACTTTTGAAATTTTGAAGTGATTTTAATGAAACTACACTGACATGTACTGTGAAATGTTACCAATGAAACAACAATTTTTTTTCAGAATCAGAAATAAAAATCATGAGTGACAGAGAAAAGCAGCGAGCCGTAATTGAATTCCTGGAAAAAGAAGGATGTGAGGCTCCAGAAATCCACAGAAGACTCCTGGCGTTGTATGGAGCTGCCACAATCGATATTAGTAATGTCCGAAGATGGATGAAGAGGTTTCGAGAGGGAGAAAGTTCAGTGTCGGACAAACAACAGAGTGGAAGACCCGCAACTGCAGTGACAGATGCCAACAGGTAACGAGTGAAAGACCTCATCACAGCTGATCGTCGTGTCACCATCCAGGAGTTGCAACAATAAACAGTGCTCACTATGTGTAGACTTTGAAGTAGCTAAAGGAAGCTATCAGAAGTACAAGACGTGACATTCCACTTCATAGTGTTGTTTTACACCATGATATTGCACGCCCCCACACCTCAATGGAGACGTCACAGGCCATTGCCAAAATGGGATAGACAGTGATACCCCCCCAGTCGCGATTTAGCTCCCTCAGATTTTTTCTTGTTTGCCCCTTTGAAAAACTCCCTTCGTGGGGAACGTTACGAAGACGTGACAGACGTTAAACTGGCTGTGAACCCTTGGGTGAAACGACAACCTCAGGAATTTTTTCAAAATGTGTTTTACCAATGGGTTCAAAGATGGCGGAAATCTTTAGAAAGTGATAGACAATACTTTGAACAGCCTATCATTACTAACAATATGTCCAAGTATTTTGCCACCAAGTTTCACATTTTTGCTGCTACAAATAAAAATCATATGAGGGACGAGGCATTACTTTCAGGATGCCCTTGGTATATTTTTATGTACTTTCAGGAGTTTCAGCTACTTTGTAATAAAGGTACAAACAGAAAACATTTATGCTACAAAAATTTACTCAATAACCCCCCTTCTCCCCCCAAAAATTCTTTTACATTTCCTGTTTTTTGAACAAGCTGAGTGGCATTTTCCATTTTTGTAAACTATTTGAAAAGACATTGTAAAATATGTAGGCACATTTTCGTGCAAATTCATGTTGAGTGTTATGACATTTAGAATAGACTTCATTGATATGAAGATTTTCAAATTTTTCTGTTGTCACATTCAACAGCAGACCTTTAACCTTCTTTTCAAATAACAGCTTTTCATGTTAAATTTTTAGATGTTTTGTTTCAGGAGAGCGATTAAAAATTTGAAACAGATTAAAAACAACTTAGTTACAATGTGCTTAGGGTACATAAGTCACGACTTGTCTATATGGCTGAAATAAGTTTTCACCACACGGTTGTCAAAGATCACTAACTATTTATTTATTTTATTTTATTTTGCTAGCAGTTATGACCGTTCCCCGAACTGTGAATATATAATTTTTTGAACATAAAATTAAAGAAAGGAAAAGTAATTAAGAGAAAGAAAAGTAATTTAAGATCCGCAACTGTTCCGCGATTTAAAACAGGGTCGTGACTTCAATGCATACGGTTTGACGTAAAACGGATCAGCCTTTGGCGCCCTTTATTTTTAAATCAAAATTTCATGGAATTTTTACAGCATTTCAACGTTTCTGGCACATTTATCTTTAAAACTATTCGCATTTTGAACAGGAAAGCTAAGTAAGCCTCCCTTTTGAACTGTTTGATTTTTAGACTTCTTTAGGTATTCGGACCTTAAGAACTATCAGCTTTCCAATTTTCAGATCTCAAGGTTATTGAGTAGTGGTCGAACAATTCGCCAAAAAATCAAGCAGAGAATGTTTCCATTGCCGCCATTTTGATTTTTTTTTTTTTTTTGGTTTTCGGACTTTTCTAGGCAGTTGGACCGTAAGACATATCAGCATGACAATTTTCAAATCTCTAGGTCATTTACAAGTGGTCAAACAATTCGCGAAAAATTTAAGCAGAGAAATGTTCCACAGCCACCATTTTTATTTTTATTTTATTTTATTTTATGCCGGCGGAAAACGCTGAACTTTAAAAGCGTCGCTACGCCATTAAGCATTGCATCATTACCAGTTTGATTGTATCCTGTCCTTTCACTCAGTGAGAAGAGAGCGCTAAAAATAGCTGTCACCATGGCAGCAGGCCACGGGACCAGAACTTTCCTGTGTGGTTACCGCTGAAGACAGAGGAGGCCGTTCGGTCCTTTCCTTTGCGTCTTTAAAAAAATGCTTAAAAATCATAAAATTAGTTTTTTTTTAATTTTTCTTAAAAGAGGGATGATAGTTGTGAGTTTCTGCTGTAAAAATTTCATTGCATTATGATTCATAGTTTGCCATGTATACGTTTTTTAAAATGGATCCAATCGCGAAATAGAGAATTTTGCGAAACTTAAAAATTTAATTTCTCGTAAACTAAATCGAAATTAAAAAAAAGGGCGACGAGGTACAAAAATTCTGTCATGGCCCTACATGCCTACAAAGTGTTGTGGTTCTGTTGCTGTTATTTTTTTGATTACCTTAACTTTGAAATACAAGAACCTTGAAGTATTATCAGAATCAAAAAACGGTTTATTTCAGCATGTTTTCCAAACAAATTTCTACAAACGATGTAAATATCATATTTTTGTGTTCAATACTTTTTGCGCTGCGAGCTAGGAAAGCGCGAGTGTCGCGAAATTTCAGAAACAGTGGCGGCGGCAGTGACCTTTTTTACGCTTTCCAACCGTAGGTTGAAGAAGCGTATAAGCTTCAGCTTTGTCCTTCTGTCTGTCCGTCCGCACGATAACTCGCGCAAAAATGGTTCGATTTCGATGAAAGTTTGGTATGTACCTGGGAAGAAACCCTATTGAAAATGGAAAAAATGGGGTCAAAGGTCAGGACATAGGAGCGGAATCCATTCCATCGCCCTTATGCGCCATAACTTACGTAAAAATGTTTCGATTGCGACAAAACGTCATCATGTTGTTCCGGAGATGTACTGAACCGGTTCTGTTTAATATCATCGAAATGGGGTCAAAGGTTAGGGCACAGGAGCGAGATTTATTTCACAACCATTATCCTCATAACTTGACTAAAAATAGTTCTATTGCCACGAAACTTTAGCATGTTGTTCCGGAGGTATACTGAACTAATTCTGTTTAATAGCGTCGAAATGGGGGTCAAAAGTCAGGGCACAGAAGCGAGGTTTATTCCACAGCCATTATCCTCATAATTTAACTAAAAATTAATCAAACTAATCAAGTTAATAAAATTTAACTATTAGTATAATATTTCTTTAGTGCTTATTTAAACGATACAAAACCGACAAGGGATTTCATATGAATAAGCAACCCGTTCCACAGCCGGGGGCAATGAACATTAACATTGAAATACGGCGCATTAGTACGAGCCCTAGGAATTAAAAGTGATCATACCCACGAATTTGATAACTATGTGCAGGATAACATAAATTTATTAAATTGAGATGTTTGTTTGCATAAACAAGCTCATGCTTTAACAACATCAGTCGATAACTGTGTAATCTCTCAAAGATCAATAATTTATAACGACTGAACAGGACTTTCACATTTTCCAGTGGATTCAACAAACGAAAAAAAATTTTTTTTTGGAGAGAAAAAATTCCATTAATGCTACATTTAATTGTCCTACCCCAAGCAAGCAGACAGTAAGACAGGTATAGGAATAAATAAAATAATAATAGAGTGTTAATTTAATGTTTGGTTGCAATAGACTCAAGACTCTAAATCAGAGGTGAGGATGTATGGCCCGAAGGAAGATTTCCGGTACCTTGGAAGAGATCCAGTTGTTCAGCGAATTTTTGATATCTTCCTAAGAACTAAACCGTTCTCCAGAAAGTGCTGACTGCATTGACCGGAACAAATGGTAATCCGATGGCGCAATATCTGGCGAATATGGCGGGTGGGGTAGAACTTCCCTGTCGTATCCTTCTAAGTACTTTTAAACAGGTCGAGAAACATGTGGTTTTGCGTTGTCATGCTGTAAGATGACTTTTTGTTGTCTATTCTCCCATTCCGGCCGTTTTTGCGTGAAAGCTCGTTTTAAACGCATTAATTGGGTTTGATACCGATCACCAGTAATAGTTTCTGACGGTTTCAGCAGTTCATAGTGGATCACACCCTTCTGGTCCCACCAGATACACAGCATTACCTTTGAACCATGGATATTGCGTTTTGGCGTTGAAGGATCTGGTTCACCTGGCTTCACCCATGCTTTCTGGCGTTTAGGGTTGTCGTACCATATCCATTTCTCGTCGGCAGTAATTATACGATGCAAAAAACCTTTTCTTTTTGCCTTTGAAGCAGCAATTCGCAAATGGTTTTTCGACGTTCAAGGTCTCTTTCCCGTAAAGCACGTGGAACCCAATTTCCTTCTTTTTGCACCATTCCCATGGCAGCTAAACGTTGTGAAATGCATGGTTGACTAACATTTAATGCTGCTGCTAGTTCATTTTGGGTCTGGCACGGATCCTCGTGGTGTAAAGCTTCCAATTTGGCATCAGCAATTTTTTTGGGTGGTCCAGAACGTTCTTTATCACTGACATCGAAATCGTTCCTTTTGAATCGTCTAAACCATACTCACATGTTTTTATGCATGGGGAATGTTCACCATAGATTTCTGACATTAAGCGATAGCTGTCGGCAGCACTTTTCTTGACAATAAAGTAATGCACTAACACTTTCCGCAAATGCTGTTCTGTCGGGACGAAAGTTGCCATTTTCCATCGAGTAAAACAAATACGTCTTCGCACCTCAATCGAACGTCGTAGACTGACTCTGACAGCTGGCGTCTCATACTGCAATATCGCAGTGTTGCCACCTTAAAATACATGCGAGCAGTAATAAGTACGACACCCAACGGAAATCCCTCAAAACTTATTTATATACCCATACATTATTTTGTAAAAATCTTACTACTATGTACTAACTTCAAAAAACAAAAAACAAAACCAGTTGTTAATTCTGAAGTTAAATAACTTTTTAATGACTTTGTTGTGAGTGCTTTTTGTTGAAAAGCATTTGAATATTTCTTTGGAACATGGAAATCCGCAGTTTCAGCTGATCCTCTGGATGGGGATCCGTCATTTGTGACCTTTAAGGGCGCCTTGATTTGGGTTAGATAGGAGAATGCAGATTTGCAGTAATGAGAGGTTAAAACGCAAGAAAGCATTTTCTGGCGTGGGCATTCTATTGCATTTTTCCATATTTCAATTGGACCTTTCTTAGCCTCAAATAAGGACTTTAAAATGTCACATTCTGGGACCTCAATCAATTTGATCTGTGGTTCTTTAGGAGCCATAGAACGAAATCATGAGCGTAGCAGGTGTCAAAATAGAAATACTTACTAATGTTTTAATTTGTGGCTGTCAGTTGGGGAGCATTATTTCGTTGAATCTTGTTTTACTGCTCTTCGGTATTTTAAATACGGTCATTTTAAGATTAAAATAAAAATAAGAAAAGACAAGCAAAAACATATTAATAAAAATAAAAGGATTTGTTCTGCGAAATTTGGATTCACTCAAAAGATCGCAGTTTCCCCACCTATGCTCTAGACAAAGCTCCTATTCGAGACCTCAAGTCCGGCGAAATGACTTCAACATGCGCTCTCCTGAAACAAAACATCTAAAATCTAAAAATTTAACCCTATCTTGAAAAATCAAAGGAATATCATTCAGAATCACTTCTGGTAGAGCCTCAACTCGAGCCTTTCGGCCAGAAAAAAACCCCCCATACATTTTGTTTTTGTAATATTAAGAGTTAACAGATTGTGCAAATGAGTTTAATGCATGCATCATACTGTATTTTCTTTTTCATTTAATGTATTGCATATCCAGAAATATAAATAATAGCTGGAAGACAGTTCTCTTCTTCCAGATTTTCGACATCACTACCTTTAATTTCATTGCACCCTCCCCCCCCCCATCATCAAGCGTAAATCCTGAAAGGAAATTGTAACAGGAATTGTTCCATATGACGATGAATGTAGCTAGGAAGCTTGAAAGTTTCAGCTTCTTCTAAGATCTTAAAAGCTGTTCGACAGAAAGATAGTTGTTGCCACCATTTAACTCTGTATTGATCCGGTTCGAAATTTACGGGTTAATACACAATTAGTAGAATATTTTCCAAAATATTTTATATCCATGAGAAATCCAAATACACACAATGATTTTTCCAAGAATACGCCACGAATTCACGCCGGTCGGGGTTTACTTCCTCTCACCTCGCTCGTCGCTTGCTAGCCGAGGTGGAGAGGGATATATAACACGGAGGCTCCACTGCATCGCACTTCGTGACGTCACGAGCTGGGAAAAACAGAGCATCATGTCCCCCTCTTGCTCGTGGCAGCTCCGCTACCATACCTCTTAGGGCTGTAAGCAATCGTCCGCTGCTGGTCAAGGGCCATTGGGTACTGGGGAGGGGTGAGAGCGAGATGTCTTTACACAAGGAGACCATGTATTTCTGTCCGTCGGACTTCCGGTGCCGGGCGAGCTCGTTTAGCATAGAGCCGATAACAACACACTTGGAGTCCAGAGCACCGAGCCAATGTTCTTTTCACCGATGAATCCAGATTCAGTTTAAGTACTGATTCGCGACGTAATCTTATCTGGGAAGAATCACAGACTCGAAACAGTCCCTCTTATAATCAGAGGCGTTTCCAATAGCGCAGTAGTCTAAGCGCTGACTTATTACCATTCGTCCGTGATGTGTCCGGACTCGAATCCTGGTGAGGTATGAATGTTGTGTTTGTCTTACGGCACTGGCTTTCTCTCTTCTCTGAAAATAGTGACTCTAAATTAGAGACGGGCGACTGTTATAGCCTATCGATTTGCTCACGTTAGTTGTTAAATTACCAACCACAAAGAAGAAGAAAAGAAAAGAAAAGAAAGACACCCAGTCAGAAAAACGGACTATTGCCGCCATCGAGTGGCTCACGTTAGTCGTTTACTTCCCAAACAAAAGAAAACAAAGAAAAACGGTCAGAAAAAGGGACTATTCCTGTCCCTGTAGCACAGTGGGCTAAGCGCTGGCTTATGACCATTCGTGCGGGAAAGGGTCCGTGTTCAAATCCCGGTGAGGCATGGAATGTTGTGTGTGTCTTACGGCACTGGCTCACTCTCTTCTCTGGAACAAGTGGCCCTAAATTAGGGTCGGGCGACTCTTGTTGCCCATCGAGCTACTCACGTTAGTCGTTAAATCACCAACTAAAACAACAACAACAACAGAAACAAAATATATATAAATAAAAAAAAAACAGTCAGCAAAATCAGAAAAGGGACTATTGCCGCCATCGAGTTTCTCACATTAGTCGTTAAATTCTCAACGACGAAAAAAAATGAAAACTAAAAGTCAGAAGAAAGGACTATTGCCGCCATCGAGTCGCTCACGTTGGTCGTTAAACCCCCTCCCTCAAAAAAAAGGGACTAGCCCCCCCGGTGGCGCAGTGGTCTAAGCGCTGGCTTATGACCATTTGTCCGAGAAAGGGTCTGGACCCTCCCAACCCATCCATGCCTCACCGGGAACCCGGACCCTTCCGGTGACGCATCGATGGTGTGTGTGTGTCTTACGGCACTGGCTCTTTCCCTTCTCTGTAATCAGTAGCCCTATATTAGGAACAGGCGACTGCTTATGGGCCATCAAGTTGCTCACTGTGGTCGTTAAACCTTCAATAAAAAAAAGAGGACTATTCTGGTGACGGTGGCGCATTGGTCCTGGCGGGAACCATAACGAACGGGCGCATCGACCTATACATCCTTCAGATTTGCTCTGTTACTGCCTTTCAGTGCAAAAGACGAAGTCTCGAACCTATTGCATATGTCAGGCTATTCAGGGGAGCAGTTGTCAAGATTTCATTTTTATGGTCAATAATGCCCAATTTCAACGACCTCATTTGGTCGACGACTTTTTCGAAGGGAAAGGTACTCGCTGAATGGAGTGACCACCCAGATGCCTTGAACTCAACTCTATTGAGCATGGCTGGGATGCTCTTGGGAGACGCATTGGACTTCACCAGCCCTCTGCCAGAACCCTTCCAGAACTCAGAATAGCTTTTGTTGAGCAGTGGTCATTAACCCATCATGCAAGATCTCACCAACGCTCTTATAAATACGTTTGAGAAGTTATTCATTCAGCTGCACGGTTCGGAGGGATGATAATACCCCATATTAAAATACCACATGTCTTAAGCAAAATACTTTAAATGTTTTTCCATGGTCTGCCCTTTCATGGGAATTACAAGATGATGATACTAACACGTGCAAATTAAAAGATTATGATTTCCTTCTGCTTGAATTACATAAGTACTATAACAATAAACCTTATAACGTACAAGTTTGTCCGCGCTGGTCTTCGAAATCGGGTCTTCTCACTCCGGAGTAAGTCGCTCTCCCAACTGAGCTACGCAGACATGTGCTCTCACTGCTATCTGCCTTTATCTCATGTGCGACCTGCGGGGCAGGCACGTCACATCTCCCCCCGAAAGGAGGCCGGGGGCAGGACCTGCGGTTCAGCCGGCACCATGTGTCACTGTAGGCAGTCATCCCATGAAGAACGTGCATTTGAAAAATCCCAGACAATTTGGTGTGTGGAACGTAACATCACACATATTAATTTTTCGAAGTACTGAAGAAGGGATTCTCATTTTTCCTGTCTTGCCGTGTGGAAAGAACATCCCATCATTGCGAGAAACTTAACAGCCGGGTCATCCTGGAAGTTCAGGCGCCATTATAACGTACAAGTTTGTCCTCGCCGGGCATCGAAACCGGGTCCCCTCACTCCGGAGTAAGTCGCTCTCCCAAACTGAGCTACGCAGACATGTATTCTCACTACTATCTGCCTTTGTCTCATGTGGGTCCTGCGGAGCAGGCACGTCACAACCTTTCTGCCAAATTTTATTGAACTTGCTCAGATACTTCGACTTCTGTACGAATAAATAAATTATCATTTTAATTTTGAGCACCAGTGCAGATGCCGTACTTTGTACTGTGGTGTAACGGTAACATGTTCGAACGTAAGAGGGTTCGATTCTTATTCCAGGGCGATGCAATAAATTTTCTGAAGACTGGCCACACAGGAAGCACTAAAAATATACGGCATCTATATGCTGACAACAATAAGTACATGTCTTTCATCTATTCGCGAGGAATAAATTCTTCCGGGTGTTGGCTTCCCATTTGTTTCTATGAAGATCAATTGAATTTTATTCCAGTTTGGTGTAAGATTGTTTTCCTTGTATATAGATCAACTTACACTGTAAGAAATCTTCTGAGATTCACGAAACATTTTTTATTGCTTTCGTGAATATAATAAGCATATTTATGACAACCTTTTCCGTGAAATGACGACAAAAATCCTGAATTTCACGGAGTTTTCATGCGTGAATTAACAGAAGTACTCCTCTTCGTTTTTCTTCGATTAATAACGGAAAATTCTGAATTTTCATAAACCTTTCCACAATACCTTTCGCTTATTATCGGGAAATTGCCGTTTTTAAGAGGTGTTAAGGGAAAATTATGAATTTTCAGAAACCTTTCCACAATTCCTTTCGTGCATTAACGGGAAATTGCCGTTTTTAGGAGGTGTTAAGGAAAAATTTTGAATTTTCAGAAACCTTTCCACAATTACTTTCGTGCATTAACGGGGAATTTCCGTTTGTAAGAGGTGTTAAGGAAAAATTCTGAATTTTTAGAAATTCCTTTCGTACGTTAACGGGAAATTTTCGTTTTTAAGAGGTGTTAAGAGACAATTCTGAATTTTCGAAAACCATTCCTCAATTTCTTTCGTATATCAACGCAAAAATTATGTTCACACTTTTTCGGTATCCATATACGAAAAATTCGCGGGAATATTTGAGGTTTGATTAACTATTAAATTATTAGGTGTACCAATAAGTTTTAAAGCGTTTTAAGACAACGCAGCACGTAATTTGAGGGAAAAGAACAATACCGTTACGAATCAAATTATGCTCCGTCATTATCTATCACCTTCCGCCATCGGTTGGGCATCTAACGGATTTCAGTAATGAAGAATACTTTGTCGTGTGACGCGATAAAGTCGTCAACCCATTTTTGCACTGCGTCACATGCCCGGAACCGTACAGCAGACAAACCATGTTGCATCGATCGGAACAAATGATAGTTTGAAGGGGCTATCTCGGGACTATAAAACGAGTGCTCCAAAACTTCCCAACCAAGCGTCAATAACGTTTCCTTGATCGATCTCGCGACATGCGGCCTAGCGTTGTCATGCAGTAATTTCACGGGACGCAGTCCTTTGCTTGTGAATGGACGTTTCCGACAGATTTTCTGGTTCAATCGCAGCAATTGTTGCTTGTAGCGATCAGCAGTAACAGTTTGACCATGTTCCAATAATTCATAATAGAGCACACCCTTCATATCCCACCAGATGCACAACAGAACTTTCTTGGAGTGAATATTGAGTTTCGGTGTCGAAGTCGTTGCTTCACAGGGGTAAACCCATTGTTTTTAGCGTTTGAAATTGTCGTACCATATCCACTTTTCATCACCTGTAACGGTTTTCCGCAGGAAAAACTTTCTGTGTTGTTTATTCAACAGATTCAAACACTTCATGACACGCTCATCCTTGTTCCTCTGGCTCAGGTCATGTGGTACCCATTTTCCTTCCTTATGAAAACTTCCTATTGTGCGTAAACGATAGAAAATGGTTTGTTGAGTTACCCCCAGTTATTCAGCTAGTTCGTTTTGCGTTTGAGACAAATCTTCATCCAGCAATGCATGCAGTTCCTCCTGTGCAATCTTCTGCGGGGCACTGCTACGTTCTCGATCGCTAACATCAAAAACACCTGCTTTAAACCGTCTAAACCATAACTCACACGTGCTTTTCGATACAATATTCTCCCACAGAACAGAACAAATAGATGGACCTGCTTTTGCAGCACTTTTTCCTTGATGAAATTCGTAACGAAGCAGTGCCGAATAAATGCAGTATCGCTTGCCATCTTTCACCTACCGACGTGGAAGTGCGTTTGACTGTTGGACAAACTTCTGTGTCCCTTTTTATGCTCTGGACCAGTTACAGTCACATGACAACAACGCGGGGGAATGTCCGATATGTAAATTAGTGGTGTACGTCACACAAAAAACCTTTCAAAACTTGTTTGTACACTTAATGTTATCATCTGTCGAGGAACTTGATTTTCGAGTTCTGTAGCAAGATTGAATATTGTGAATAGCATACCACATGATATTTAGGTTATTGTGGCAACGGGTACTCTTTCCTCTTTCCCTCCATTTGGAGCACCAGCTATTATATATTGAGTTACCGTAAGAAACCGGGTACGTAATTATCGTACGGGTGATTGTAGGGTGTCTATGTATCAGTTCTGTGGCCCCCTTAACACAAATGCTATTATGGTTACCAAAAGTAAATTTTATATTTAGGAGTTTTGTGAAATAATACTATAAAGCAATACATTTCACCTTCTCTTAAACAAAATTCAATGCAGTGTAAAACATTTAGTGTTCCAAAGCATTTAGTTGCTTTGAAAAATCATGATGACAAATGTAATTCATGATAAGTGTTCCTACAGAAAAAATTATAAACCTATTTAGAAAAATTATAAGCTCCAACAGAAAATAAAGAATAATTAACCCTCATTGATAGCGAAAAACATTTCATCATCGTGCAATTAGAGTCCTTTTTCATTTCTTCCTTAAACGTGTTGAAAGGCTTAGTGGCTTTTAAGGTCAGTCATTAGGGCACTTCTATGGTTGCCAAGCAGTACCGAAATCGATACGCATCAGAGGAAAAGGTTTCTTTCATGAATGAATGAAATACGGGATTACACCAAATCCCGTATTTCATTCATGATTTATCTGCTCCTCCGGGAAATCACGGGACAGGATTCTTAACCTCTAGATTCGCTAAACATGAATGCCGGTTGCTTCGACTAGCGAATACTGTGATGGTTATATTCAAATTAATCGGAAACTTGAGACTTGGTCGTTCTGGGTGGTGTAGTGATTAGCATACCCGGGCGCTATCTGGGAGACGTGGGTTCGATTTCCGCTCCAGGATGAAGAAGTTTTCAAGTTTTCAGATGTTATCTCGCTTACCATCATTGCTATATTTACACCAAAAAGGTTTCTTTCACTTCGTATCTCCGGGAAGAATCTCTGCTACAAGGCAAAATCAAGCGTTTTTATTAAATTTTTGTAAAATAAACAAAACGAACGCAAACCCCCAAACTGACTTTCTGAAAAGAAAAACAGAATTACTCACAACGAAAAAACTGTCGAAATACTGACGCTAAAAACGGAAACATTTCACAACAGAAATTTCATTAACAGTCGGAAACCTATCGGCAATTTTACTGTTCGTTATTTTCAAAAACTTTCCGTAAATTCATACCACTTATGTTTTATAGTGTAGCCTTAGAAGCTAACGAGAGTCGGTAATTTCGAAATAAAAAGAGTGAATAAACAAAGTAAGGGTACTTTTAATTCACACTCTGTTTACTATTTTTGAAAAATCAACACGTTCACACTATGGACTTATAAATATCTGAGATATCAGTATGTGACTGGCATGCATGAATGAATACCCATTTGAAGAATGATACATTCTTGATTTGCTAGTTCAGAAATCAGAAAGTGATGCTTCATGTTTTCAGACTGTAAATCAAAGTGACCACGATGTTACTTTGAGATAGTTTGCCCATGCAGTTGCTAACAGTGCCTACTGCTATCAAAAGATTTGGACCATGAAATTTCGGTTATAATCATGAAAACTGTAAATTATTTCAATTAGGCAATGCACGGATTGAATGTGTAAGAGTGCCTGCAAATTAATCTATAAGTGGTCTGTCTTTCCTCTGCTTAAATAACTGGATTTTACATTTCGACAGTCTTTTCTATCAGGTAAATTTATCTAGTAATGATCTTTAGTCAGAGTTATTAAAGCTATTAATTTAATTTCTAGACGTTAATTGTTGAAATCGAATTTAACTGTGGAACATAATTTTGAAAGGGGTGTAACGGAAAAATTTCGTTTTTTAGACTAAAGTTAATCTTCAACGACTTAACCAACCGCAATGAAGCAAGACAGATCGAATTTTTATATGAATGAAAATTATTGAACGAGCTTATCTTTCCTGAAATAAATGAGGTATAAACAAATTATTTCTGAATTAAGGAGGGAACCAAATAAAAAAAAATCAAAGAATCAACGCTACTGTGTGAAAGTATTTTATTTTTGCCTTTGCGAGATAATTGGTATCTCGCAACTCGTGTTCTCATTAACTTTGAATATTCTTTAAACACGTTTAAAAATGTAATTAAATTCTTGTGCAAAACTATTAGATAATGAAAAGGTGTTAAACTCCAACGGTTTCTTGTACACAACCGATATCTAATCAAGCTAAAAGGCTTTTAGCATGTTTTAAAAAACTCAGCATAAATTCATTATTTTTTTTTTCTCTCGGGGTTAACGACCGCAACGAACAACTGTAAAGGCTATAAGTAGTCGTCTGTCCCTAATTTACAGCTACTGGTACCCGAGAGGAGAGAGAGTCATCGCCGTAAGACAAATGCACCACCCATGCGTCATCTGGGACTCGAACTCGAGCCCACCTCAAGCGAATGGTCAGAAGCCAGATCATTTGGCCTCAGGGTAGCTATTCGTACCAGAAAACTCGCCTGGGAAGTCAACAGCATTCCAGACATCAATACAAATTTTAAAAACTGTACACAGAATAATTAAAAAAATTGTAAAGAAGATCGGTTAAATTTTCCTCTAAATTTTAGAGTACTGATCATTGTACCAAAATTACTGCTAAACTCGGGTTTTGAAAATGTTTTGGGGTAACTTTGGATTTTAAAGAAAATTTCATAGTATGATCGAGCGCAAATTTAGGATAGAGACTAAAAATTATATCAATTGCAATAATACAGTATATAATTAAAATTTCTACACAATAAATAAAATTCTATTCAATCGCTACAGGAAGTCTGAAATTATTAATAAACCTGATTAACTACCTTTTCTATCGTAGTTTAAAAAAAGCTACTGCATTGTTTGTTTAACTTTATAAAAGTTTTGCATTATTATCTACAATAAGTCTGACTGCGATTCGATATTTTAGCAAAAAACTGTTTCTTTTCCTGTTGAAGTGAGATCAAAAGTTAATTTTGTATAGGACCTGAACGCCTTTTTTAGCTAGTTTGAAAATACAGTAGAGCTTCGAAAATCCGAACTAATTGGTACCACTGGCAGTTCGGATTTTCGATGTGTTCGGATTATCGAACATGTAAAAAAAATTACAAATACGCTAACATTTCTACATTACACATATTATCTAAGTACAATCGTGGATAAACCTGTTAACCAGCACGTCCACCTCTATATTCTGGACAATTATGCCCTACAAATTTTGTGGCAATACTATGGAACCAAGCCTTGTTGGTACCATCAGGATAATGCACCGAGCCATAATGCAAAGAACTGTTACGGCGTGGTTTGACGATAATTTCGTATCGTGTGAGGACTGGCCAGAACAGAGCCCTGCTCTTAATCCCATGGAGCACCTATGGGATGTTTAGAGCGCCGCATAAGAAGTTTGGAACCAAGGCTTACTACTAAGCAACAGTTAGCGGCAACATTATGTACTGAATGGAAGCGCATACCTATCGCTGTGTTCCAAAACCTTGTCGAAAGCATGTCTCGAAGGGTCAGTGCATGCATTAAGGCGAATGGTGAACCGACACCATTCGCCGTAATGTGGGGACGAATACCGCATTTATTTATGTTTTGTTTTTTAATATATCTGGAGAGCAAAAGTCAACGATATTGAAAATGTCAAAAATGCTATGTTGTGTTTCTCTTCAAGGTGTCTGGTGACTTTTGTCAATATAGTGTATAAAGGTTTGAGCAATGAAAAGAATAATATTGAAATCTGGATAATCTGAAATACGTAACCTGCCTATGCAGCAACTGAATATAGAGGACCACTGAAAGGAGAGAGGCTGCCTCGTGGCGCAGTAGTCTAAGTACTGGCTCCTTTTTCGTCCGAGATGCGCCCGGGTTCGGATCCCGGTGAAGCTTGGATGTTGTGCCTATCTTACGGCACTGGCTTGCTCGCTTACCTAGAACCAGTGGCCCTAAATTAAGAACGGAAGACTTCTTATAGCCTATTGAGTTGCTAACTTGATCGTTAAACCCCCATACAAACAAATGAGCGAACTTCAATTGATTCAAATATGAAGAGTAAGTCGTGCAATTAAAATACAATAAATGAGCTCCGTCTTAACACGATTTATTTAAAAAACGAATTTATATTTACAATTAAAAACCATTAGCACTTTCGGAGTGCCGTTCACTCTATCCTCAGATGATACATGTTGCTGCACTATGCAGCTATATATCATCACCATCATCATCATTGTCAACCATTATCAATCCACTGCTGGACGAAGGTCTCCCCAAGTTTCCTCCACAACGGTCTGTCTTATATATATCATCATCATCATCATTGTCAACCATTATCAATCCACTGCTGGACGAAGGTCTCCCCAAGTTTCCTCCACAACGGTCTGTCTTGTGCCAGTCTCCTCCATGTCACTCCCGCATATTTACGAATTTCATCCACCCATCTCCCATGTGGTCTTTTTCTGGGTCTTTTCCTGTCCCTTGGAATCCAATCTAAAATTTCGGCTGTCCATCTATGGTCTGTCCTTCTGGCAGTATGTCCAGCCCATTGCCATTTCAGGGATTTAACTCTGATCATGATGTCTTCCACTCTCGTCATTTTTCGGATCCACGAGTTCCTCTTCTTATCTCTCCTGGTTATACCAAGCATGCACCTCTCCATGCTTCTTTCAGTTGTCTGCAGCCTTTGTATGTCTCTTTTAGTTAAGGTCCACGTCTCTGCACCATACGTAAGCACTGGAAGGATGCATTGATCAAACACTTTTCTTTTAAGACATAATGGCATATTGCTCTTGAAAATTATGCTGTTTCTTCCAAAAGCTCTCCAGGCAAGTTTTGTACGCCGATTAATTTCTTCATCAATGTGACCCTCACTTGATATCTGCTGTCCAAGATAAACATATGTATCTGTTATCTCCAGTTTTCTCCATCAATCGATAAATCTTCATTTCTTGTAAAAGCATTGAACATCACTTTTGTCTTCTGAAAGTTAATTTTTAATCCCACTTCTTTACTCTTGTCAGCAAGTTCCTGGATCATACTCTGCAGCTCTGATGGGGTAGTTGCAAAAATGACTACGTCATCAGCAAAACGAAGGTGGGTTAGATAATCTCCATTAATCTTTATCCCTTTGTTTTCCCAGTTCAGTGATTGAAAGACATTTTCCAATGTGGCATTAAAGAGCTTCGGAGATATGGTGTCACCTTGTCTCACTCCCTTTCCAATTTTTATGTGTGTTGTATTTTCAAACAGCCGAATCTTTGCACTTGCATTTTCATAGATGTTATTAATAATATTAATGTATGCATCTTCAATACCGCAGGATTTCAGAGCCGTGGTAACTGCTGATGGTTTCACCGAATCAAAGGCTTTTTCATAATCGATAAAAGCCATGCACAATGGAAGTTCATATTCCCTCGCTCTTTCAATTAGTTCTCTCAGTACGTGGATATGATCTATTGTGCTGTAGCCACTCCTGAATCCAGCTTGTTCTCTCGGTTGAGCCATGTCCAGTGTTGCCTTCAAGCGGTGTGAAAGAACTTTAGTGAAGATTTTATAAACCACTGATAGGAGGCTGATAGGTCTGTAGTTCCTGAGATCCTCAATGTCACCTTTTTTATGTAGCAGGATCATTGTAGCGTTGTTCCAATACTCAGGAATCTTCCCTTCATTAAGGCATCGAGTGAAAATTTGGGCGAGTACTGTTTCAATTTCTCCACTTGCTTCTTGTATGATGTCTATAGTAATTCCATCTTCTCCTGGAGCTTTCCCCAGCTTCATGTTCTTGATTGCATGAGCAATTTCTGCTGGGAGGACTGGAAGAACTCTGGTACCTTTCATGATGTCTGGAGTACATGTATCATCCCTTTCATATAATTTGGAGTAGAAATCTTTCACTCTTGTCAAAATTTCGCCTCTATTTCTTGTTATAGAACCATCTTCTTTTCTCAGAGCCATAATCTGTTTTCTTCCCTTACTGAGATGTCCCTTTGCTATCTTAAGGCTTTGGTTGTTTTCAATTGCTTTCCTCACTAGCTCACAGTTGAATTTCCTTACGTCTTCAGTGATACTTTTTCGTGTTGTCTTGCATAGCTCTATATATTCCACTTTGGAAGTCACATCTTCTTTAGTTGTCCTCATCTCTCTTCTTTTTTGCATCAACATTTTGGTTTTTCCTGATAATTTGTTCACATGCAACTTGTTCTTAGACCCAGCTAATTTTGTTGCTGTTTCCATTAGAGCTTTGGTTACTTTTCTGTTAACTTCCGAAATATCCACTTCTTCCGATGTTAGGCCTTCTAAAGCAGAGAATCTGTTCTTCAGTTCCAACTTGAAAGTATTATGGTGTTTTTTAAGGTTGGTTATGTCAATACATTTTGTTTGTCTTATGAGCTTGCCACGTTCCAGTTTAGTGTTGAGGTGCATCTTACATCTCACCAATCTATGGTCACTACCTGTGTTGAACTTGTTCAGCACACTGCAGTCTTCGATGACGAATTTTTTGTTACACATAATAAAATCAATTTCACTTGTCGTCCCAATTGGATGTCTCCATGTCCATTTCCTGTGTGGCTTTTTCTTGAAAAAGGAGTTCAAGATGAAAAATCCTTCTGCCTCTGCAAACTCAACGAGAGTATTTCCACGCTGGTTTCTGTTGCCGTGACCGAATTTACCTACTGAAGTTTCATTCTGTTGCCGTTGCCCTATTTTTGCATTGAAATCTCCCATAATTATCTTCAAGTGCTGCTTACCTTTATTATTTAGATGACGAATTTCCTCATAAAATTCTTCAATTTCTTCTTCAGGATGACTTGTGGTGGGTGCATAAGTTTGAATAATCTGAGCCTGGTATCTTCTCGATAGTTGGATAACGAGTCGTGCAGCTCTGTCAGAGGAACTTTCAACTTCTAAAACTTTATCCTTCAGTTTCTTGTTTATTGTAAATCCAACACCACTAGTTCTGCCAGTATCTGTCCCACGATAATAGAAGAGATGTCCACTTTTCAGTTCAATGAGATCTTCTCCTTTTCTCCTTACCTCACTTAGCCCGACGATGTCCCACTTGATCTTTTGTAGTTCCTCTTCCAATTCAAGAAGCCTTGAATCAGAAGATAGGGAGCGTCCGTCATAGGTAGCCAAGGTCAGCATCAAATGGCAGCCTAGTCCGGTCCTCCGGGGATTCTTAGCACCCTCTGCCTTCATGTCGCACTGGCCGCTGCCTTGGCCAGGTACATTCCAGCTGCCGGAGACTGAGGGCCAAGATTTAAGTTGTAGAGTCATTTTGGAGGTGTTTGGCCATAACTCACCACGCTGGCCAAGCGGGTTGGTGAGTGTGGGATAGCATTTCCTCTGATCCCGATGGTATAATTATACCGCTATTGGCGGTCGTCAGAGCCCCTTTAGTGGGAACAGGATGCACCACGAGAAGGCGGGGTTGACATTTGTCAAAGGAGAGGCTGTGATGTTACGCATCACCTGACCTTACATCCCTATATATATATATATATATATATATATATATATATACACATATATACACATATATACAGTCACGTGGGGCATTACGTAGCTAAACTCATTGTCATTCATGATTTACACGGTGTTATATCACATACATCTGTTTCTACAAAATATAGTGAAAACTTATGTACATATGTTATAATTTGATGATTTCACTAAGTGCTTCCAAAATTCAGGTAGATCGACAGGATAATAGTCGTTACAATATTTCGTATCTAATGCCGTGATAAAAACACTTTCTGCTATCAATAGGGCATGAACAGAGGAAGGAGTCTGGAGTATACTGACATTGCACCAATCAGGAATAAATGTGCCATTATTTATATTACGTGCAAGTGCTGTATTACAAAGGTGCGCTTTAATGCTATATTTGTGTTCATTCACTCGTAGCTCCAAATTCCTCCTTGTAGGACCTACATAATTACTAATATGCTGTTTTGTAATTGGGTCTAAAAGTGGAATGTTGTAATTTGTATTTAAGGTACGTCGACGACATCCTGGTTATTTGGCTTCATTCACAGGATTTATTAGAGCAGTTTGTCGACGCACTATCTTCTATTTCCCTACCATCAGGCTCACGCTTGAAATCGAGAGTGTGACTATGTTTTACCGTTTTTGGATATATGTATTAGTCGTAACTCTACCACCCATAAGTTAGCATTTTCTGTTTATCGAAAACCATCTTTTGTTTGTTCTATCATTCCGTATAACTCATGTCACCCTTTTAAGCAGAAAACTTCAGCGTGTGATTTTTACTTCAGGAGAGCTTACTCACATTCATCCACAGACCGAGCTTTAAACAGAGAGATTAAGGGAATTTTTAAGATGACTAACATGTTTGGGTACCAGGATTATATTACCCGTAGGATTCACGAAAGGGTAGTAACACGCTGTTCTACTACGTTGGTCAGAGAAAATGAACGTAGTCAGAAGTTCATGGGATCACTGGAATACTTACCTGGTGTTACAAATTTGTTGTCGCATGTCTTCCAAATATAAATTTCAACTAGGCATTAGGTATAACAATTTGTTTGCACAACTCAGACGAGACTGAGATAAACCCGATATTTTGCGAAGTTGGGGTGTTTACAACATTCCACTTATAGACCCAATTTACAAAACAGCATATTTGCAATTATGTAGGGTCTACAAGGAGGAATTTGGAGCTACGAGTGAATGAACACAAGTATAGCATTAAAGCGCACCTTTGTAATACAGCACTTGCACGTAATATAAATAATGGCACATTTATTCCTGATTGGTGCAATGTCAGTATGCTCCAGACTCCTTCCTGTGTTCTTTTTTTTTTTTTTTTTTTTTTTTTTTTTTGATTGGAGGTTTAACGACCACCGTGAGCAACTCAATGGGCTATAAGCAGTCGCCCGTCCCTAATTTAGGGTCACTGGTTCCAGGGAAGGGAGAGAGCCAGTGCCGTAATACAAACACAACATCCATGCCTCACCGGGATTCGAACCCGGACCCCTTACGGACAAATGATCAGAGGCCAACGCCTTAGACCACTGCGCCACCGGGGCGGCCTTCCTGTGTTCATGCCCTATTGATAGCAGAAAGTGTTTTTATCACGGCATAAGATAAGAAATGTTGAAACGACTATTATCCTGTCGATCTACCTGAATTTTGGAAGCACTCAGTGAAATCATCAAATTATAACATATGTATATAGTTTTTTTCACTATTTTCTGTGGCAACAGATGTATGTGATATAACACCGTGTAAATCATGAATGACCATTAGTTAAGCTACGTAATGCCCCTACATGACTCTGTATATATGTATATAGCTGCATAATACAGCAACATAGATCATTTGAGGATTGAGTGAACGGCACTCCGAAAGTGCTAATGGTTTTTAATTGTAAATATGTGTTCGTTTTTTAAATAAATCGTGTTAAGACGGAGCTCATTTATTGTATTCAATTGATTATTTTCATCGTCGGTGTAATTAAAACACCGGTACTTTTAAATTTCCTTACAAACCTGATGAACAGGGCAATCAAAGAAACTCAATTAAACCCCTGCAACAGTGCCCAGTGTTTGAGTTTATAAAACATGTGCCGCGAGCTTGGCCTACGGCTTTGGCTTTCTCCCTTCCCAGGAACCAGCGGCCCTAGAGACGGGGGCTAGCCATGAGAGTTTGGTCGCTTTACCCCGATACAAGAAGAAAGGTGGGGTTTTTATAATCCCGCCTAGTAAAGTGACAGCATATTTCTTCTTTTTGTATATGCGCTTGTGTGAATATGCTACTTGGCCACAAGCAAAATACAGCTAAGATATTTCAGTCTACTGGACTGAAGAAATCAGTGTGCTTTTTCAGCTCAGAAGAACTCCCTAAAGAAAGCAAAAAAAAAAAAAAAAAATGAGTCATGAAATGGGCAGTTTTACGTTTCGTTTAAATTGAGCTTTGATTTGAACAGTTGAAAGATCTTAAGAAGAGTTTATTTGGTGAAGTAAACTCTGCTGTAACTTCTTTTGTAGACATTGGAGATTTCATTTTGAAACTGCTGTCGCTGAAGGAAATGGTGAATAAATCACCCATGGATATGCTGAAACACCTGACGTTCTTCTTACGAAAACGAAACGCAACCCGACATGGGAGGGTAGGAGGGGCAAAAAGTGATAGACCGAAACGTCGCGATAAAAATTTGCCTTGCCAAAGCAAACATCACGTGATTCGAAATCAAATAAAACCCAAGCCCGCTTTTTAGTCTAAATATTTTGCAGCTGCATGAAACAGGAGAAAACAGAGCAAATTTCCCTGGTTGAAATTCTCATTTTATTTAAACGTGCAAGAAGTGGGGATCTTTCGTTTAATATTCTGTCTGAAATACATGGTAAGCGGAGCTTGTGTCCACAAGGCACGTAAAATGTGCTTTTGAGAATTTGTGCTGGAATACTGATAAAGTAAACATGGACGAATCCTGCATTTATTTATGTTTTGTTTTTTAATATATCTAGGGAGCAAAAGTCAACGATACTGAAAAAGCACGACATTAAATACAATTCGTTCAAATAAAAACACGGCATTTTACGTCGTTGAACACATTAATGTATACTAGTCTTATCAGAGCAGAGCCTTTTTGCGTTACTTTAACTTTATCACTCAGCATCGAAATTTCTTCATATCGTGGACTTTCTTGGAATATTGAAGGTTGTATTATCGTCTAATCTGATAGCGTGTTCCCGTTTCGTGCTCGAGAATCTACTACATCTAGAACACACACATAGTCCTAGATACAGTTCAATCCCAAATTTTTCTGATTTTTTTTTCTTGATTGGAGGTTTAACGACCACCGTGAGCAACTCAATGGGCTATAAGCAGTCGCCCGTCCCTAATTTAGGGTCACTGGTTCCAGGGAAGGGAGAGAGCCAGTGCCGTAAGACAAACACAACATCCATACCTGACCGGGATTCGAACCCCTTATGGACGAATGATCAGAGGCCTGCGCCACCGGGGCGGCTTTTTCTGATTCATTCGTCGACAGTTCAGTGTGCTTGCTTCCGTATATTTCGTGTCGCGACGTATTGCTATTCTGTTGTAAAGAAGTTCCGTTCTACATGTTTCATTCCAACAGTACTTGGCAGGAATGAAAAGTAAAGGGTAAACTCAGGGCCCAATCTTGATAACTCGGGGCCCAGGGCAGAAGTCTACGTGGTCCCCCCTCACATCATATTTTTACTCTGTCACTGAAAGACATGCATATGTTCGAAACTTTAAGGGTAATGTTTCAAAGACGTATGCAAACAAAAGCGAGACAGTTTTAAATAACAATATGCTAGGTATAATGAATTAAAAATCCAGATTTACTCCTTAATATGCATAATAGCATTTATTAAAAATAAATGCTACTTTTCTGTTAGCGGGGTGAAAGTAATAAATCGCCAAATATGGTTCAGAAATCAGATTTTCGGGGTTATTTTATTAAAGGCAGTCGACAGTTCTCAAACCATGTTTCGCTACGAAAACTTCTTTTGCTGCGACATGAAGATAAGTTGCATCTCCATCTAATACCATCATTAAAAACAGTTTTATTTCGTGAATGTTCACACGATTCATATTTAATGACAAAATCTCCTTTTCTTGAAAAAAAAAAAAAAATAAAAAACGATCAAAAATGGATCAGAGTCTTCAGATTCCTTCGCTGATGCATCGAAATCTTTACAATGTTCCTTACTTAGCGCACAAGAAATGATCATTTTATTCTGAGAAATATCTGGTTTCTGCCTGACCATAATAGAATACTTTTAATGCGATCTCGCAGTTTTTTGGTAGGTTCTTCATTTCTACGCTTTCCAACCGTATGTTGAAGAAGCGTATGTGCTCCAGCTTTTTCCGTCTTCCGTCCGTCCGTCCGTCTGTATGCACGATAACTCGCGTAAAAATGGTTCGATTTCAATGAAATTTTAGCATGCAATAGGGGATCACCTGCGGACGAACCCAATTGAAAATGGGACAAATGGGGTCAAAGGTCACGACATAGGAGTGGGATCCATTCCACTGCCATTATGCATCATAACTTGCGTAAATATGGTTCGATTTCAATAAAATTTTAGTATGTGGTAATGGGAACCCAGGATGAACCCTGTTGAAAATGAGTGAAGTGGGGTCAAAGTTCAGGACATAGGAGCGGGATGCATTCCATTGCCCTAATGCGTCATAATTTGCGTAAATATGGTTCGATTTCGATGAAATTTTAGTATGTCGTAGAGGACCATCTGGGAACTAACCTTATTGAAAATGGGTGAAGTGGGGTCAAAGGTCAGGGCATAGGAGCGGGATGCATTCCATCACATCTTATTAAAGGAGCAATTCTTGTATATATGTAAATTGTATTTTGAAAACGGCTCAAAGGATTTTGATGAAAGTGGTTAACCTACCGTTTTCTGGTACTTGAAATCGATTTAGCTTGATCTCGACTTTGGAAAAATTCGTTTAGTGGGTTAAATAACTACCCCGAGTTACCACGTTTTTAGTGTCATGGCGTCGTTCCATTAATGGTTCCCATTCTTAGAAATCTTATTACGTCACACTGTCGCGATCGACTCTGGATTGAGATGTCGGCGCGCGGTCACGCCATCTGCCTCATTACGTCGCGCGTTGTTTGTGGATCCTATTAAAGTTTTATGACGTCACACTCTCGCGACCATCTGCCTCATTACGTCACGCGCTGTGTGCGTATTGCGCATTACTTCTATTTTCTTCTAGAACAAAAAAGTGAGTTGTGCCTGTTGCTTGGAGTTGATGCGTAGTACAGTATAAGCAGCGGAAAGCTGATTTCGCATGTTTCCCCCTTCAAAATTTAAACTTAATACAACATTTTTTTTATTACATTTTTGAATAGTCACTTGATGACGAGCGTATCCGCTGTGCTAAAATATGATTAGTTCATTTTTATTAATTACTATTAACAGAGTGTCATGTGGATGGTAAAACAATATAAAAAATGTGGCTGGTCGACCCCTGAGAAACGTGCACGTTTCAACTTTAATAAGAAGAATAAGAATAATAAGGCACTGTTGGAACAAGAACAAGCGGAAGAAGTAAATATGGAACAGCTTGGACATTCAAGAGCCGATGGTTTCCGATCACATTCCAGTCTCGAAACACATGACCTCCCATTGGAAGAAGATCAGCCTAGAAAAAGACCATTCCGAGCAGCTAAGGCAAGGAGCATGGAAATAATGTCCGACGTTATTATAACCCTCAATGAATCGATATCGGAAGAAAACCTCGATCAAATGCGACGAATAAATAGAAAGCGATGAAGAACCAATGTTACCATGGGGTTCGATGAAGAACCCCATGTTAACATTTTTTGTTTGGTGTTTCATGTTCAGAAATTATAAAAACAAATTTAAAAACTTTCCTACTCTAACACAAATAAAAAATTATCTTTCATCTTTGTTTTGATGTTTAATCCAAATTAATTTGTCTCTAATTCGTCTATCATTATTAATCTTGATGGTTTAGACTTAGCAATACAATACTTGGAAATAACATATCAAAATATAATTTTTTTTGTGCCCTCATCCCCCCATTTACCCGAGTGATGCTCTGTGTTCCTGATGTTTGCCCTTATGAGTTATAACTTGCGTGAAAATGGTTCGATTTCAATGAAATTTTAATATGTGGTAGGGGACCATCTGGGGACGAACCCTGTTGAAAATGGGTGAAATGGGATCAAAAGTCAGGACATAGGATCGGGATCCATTCCATTGCCCTTATGCGTTATAACTTACGTAAAAATGCTTCGATTGAGACAAACTTTTCTGTTGTTCCGGAAGTATATTTTACGGTTCTGTTGAATATAATCAAAATGAGGTCAAAGATCGGGTCAGAGGATCGAGATTTATTCTACAGCCATTATCCTCATAACTTGAGTAATGATTTCTGGTATGTTGGAAAGCGTATCATAATCAATGCATTGCATGATTTTTCTAACTTGTTAGTCTTTAATTTCCTTTTATCAAAACCGGACAGACACGTTCGTTGAGGCATCACTTTAAAAGTACGGTATTACATTTTAAACAAATACGATATCAGTTAAAATTCTGTTAAAAACTAGAACATTAAAAAAATATTATCTCACTTCAAACTATTACCACATTCTAACACTAACAAAAACGTAAACTTGAGAGCTTCGCTACAACCAAGTCGAAAAGCTTCATCGTAGAAACACATGCTATAAACAATGTTTGCTTTATAAATGT
Organism: Macrothele yani; assembly: GCA_039090855.1. Classification (NCBI taxonomy): domain Eukaryota; kingdom Metazoa; phylum Arthropoda; class Arachnida; order Araneae; family Macrothelidae; genus Macrothele; species Macrothele yani. Next base: position 132,829,689 of record CM076995.1, on the reverse strand, counting down.
GTTGCCATTTTCCTCAGCAAATATTTCCATCCGTGTGGCTGTAGACTGAAAGCGTCATCCACAGGCTTTAGTATACTGCGCCAATGAACGTGTCGCATTTTACGATAGTGGACGTGCAGGTGGCAATAGATAGAAGGAGGAGCCCACAATCTGAAATGTTTAAAATGCCTCACTGAGTTAGTTAAGATGGGCGCCTTAGAAATTTCATTAGTCCTCTTGATAGTTCGTCCAATCAAAATGAAGCTTTCAACAAAAGAAATTTATAACATAACATTATTATAAAAATGTAAATTTGGGGGCCTCCCTTTAAACTGGGAGCCCTGGGCACGTGCCCCGCATGCCTCTGAGATAATCAGGCCCTGGGTTAACTGTGGGGTCATTGCATCAATTCATTGGTGAAATGGTCTTGCAATATCGCAGTTGGCTGGTGGGTTGCTGCCATCATGAACAAATAAATTCTGTTCTTTAAATAGATGCGTTCTATCTTCTCAAGGCGGAGTTCTGACTTTAAACCCATTCTAACTTTTACTGTGGAATGATGGTGTTACCCCATGCATTTGATTGTAAGATTCAACAAATGGATTTTTTATTAGTAACGCATCGTATCCGACCTCTCCATAACAATCCGTAAACATCGTTGCGTAACCACAATCAAATGCACCCAAGTAACAAATTACTAGGAATAAACAATAGTAATCACACACGTGCGATCCCAAGGCCGTCTAGAAAACACAAGGCCATGATATTAGAGACATGAGTTCCCTTTGTTTGTGATGTCACTTATGCTGCACGGACTAATAAGTCGATGTCGTGCTTGATGTCACACATGACAGCGTCGGAAATCAGTCAGAATCTATGATAGTGACGTCACTAAAAGAGGCAACTCATGTCTTTAATGACATAGCCTTGTGTTACCTAGACGGCCTTGGCCATCCTCACTTACCTTAGTACGCAACTATGATGTTGAAACGACTTTATCGACAGCTCACTGCAAAAGATTCAGATGTGTACGAAGCGTTGACAGTGGCAATATGGGAAAGATTCGTAATTTAAACGAATTTTTTAATGTTGTGTTTAACGACCACCGTGAGCAACTCAATGGGCTATAAGCTGTCGCCTGTACCTAATTCAGGGACAATGTTTCCAGGAAAGGCAGAGAGCCAGTGCAGTAAGACAAACACAACATCCACGCCTCGCCGGAATTCGAACGCGGACCCAACTCAGACGAATGATCAGAAGTCATCGTTTAGACCAGTGTTTCTCGAAGTGTGGTCCACGGACCACTAGTAGTCCGCGGCGGCCTATCAAGTGGTCCACAGGAAATTTCAGAAGAAAAATTAATGAAAAATGTGAGAATTCCTCCTCTTAAATTTTGAGTGCATGCTCGACCCGAATACCCAGAGCTACCAGAGAGAGCCATTAATCATTTACGCTTTCCAAACGTAATTTGAAGAAGCGTATATGCTCCAGCTTTGTCCGTCTGTCCGTCTGCACGATAACTTGCGTAAAAATGGTTCGATTTCGATGAAACTTTAGTATGTGGTAGGGGACCACTGGGAACGAACCCTATTGAAAATGGGCGAAATAGGGTCAAAGGTCAGGTCATAGGAGCGGGATTCATTCCATTACCCTTATGCGTCATAACTTGCGTAAAAATGGTTCGATTTCAATGAAAGTTTAGTATGTGGTACGTGACCATCTGGAGACGAACCCTATTGAAAATGGGCGAAATGGGGTCAAAGGTCAGTAAGGACTTAAGAGCGGGATTTATTCCATTGCCTTTATGCGTCATAACTTGCGTAAAAATGGTTCGATTTTGATGAAAATTTAGTATGTGGTAGAGGACCACCTGTGGATGGACTCTATTGAAAATGGGCGAAATGGGGTCAAAGGTAGGAGCGGGATTCATTCCATTGCTCTTATGCATCATAACTTACGTAAAAATGCTTCGATTGCGACAAAACGTTGTCATGTTGTTCCGGAGATATAGTGAACCGGTTCTGTTGAATATCAACGAAATGGGGTCAAAGGTCAGGACACAGGAGTGAGATTTATTCCACAGCCATTGTCCTCATAACATGAGTAATGATTTCTGGTATGTTGGAAAGCGTATCATAATCAGTGCATTGCATGATTTTGCTAACTTGCTTTCCTTACAACTATGAGTTTGGATTTTCGAATTTAGTTGAAATTAAGAGCGAGAAAAGAAATGATTAGATGTAAAAGCTACTCAACTACTCAAACTATCGGTCATCGAACCGGATATAGATAGCCAGGTGAAAGATCGCAAGCAGTAGCATCCTTCTCATAGATGCTATGATATTATTATTGTAGTTATTATTTTGGTTATTAATTATTGAATCTTTACACGTGGACTTTCAGAAAAGTATTAAAATCAAAAGAGAAAATCAAAGTATAATTGTCCATATCACATTTTGCATATGATGTAACTTGAATTGTATGGAACATTTTTTGCCGTGGCTCGAATTCAGGTTCGGGGAGTTGCGATTTTCGGAGAAGGTTTAAGTAACTTCCCATAAATATTGCCTATTATAAATCTCAGTTTTTGACATTTAGAGGAGGGTTTGGAAACCCAAACCCCCTCACTTGACTACGCCCATGCTGTGACTACATTGCCAATTATTTAATTAAGCGAATGATCTCTTTTTCTTAATACAACTGACAACACAAAATCCTAACTCACTAAACTCTTTCTTTCTTTATGAAATATAGGTACTCTAAAAATTATATTGTTTCAGATAGAGTTGGCAGCCGAACGGTACTTTAAACACCTGGTCGGAATTTTTTGCGATTTTCTGCCTGAGACCGGTGGCAAGAGCTTACCGGCCCTACTTGGGGATGGTATTATTTTCAGGTAAAAAACCATTTGAAAATGTGCTCAAAAAAGCTTAAAATTTATCAAACTAAGCTAAAATTAACTAAAAAAATTACATTTTAAGGGGTAGGGGAGGGGGGAATGGAGGCCGGAGCTCGTAAGCCTGTCTATAAATCATAAAACTTGGGGGATACTTTGGATGTGCCTTTCTTTGAAGCGGGGGAGGGGGGGGCATCACTCAACGACCGATAAGGGTGTCCGGTAGGTCCTAATATTATTAACCAGGGTTGGGCAGCTACACGACTTTGAAAGTGACATGATCGTGAGCACTAAGTGGGATGGTGCAGACGTGTACGAAGCTCAGATAGCGGCAATATGGGAAAGAATCGTGATTTCAACGACTTTGAAAGTGGCGTGATAGTGGGCACTAGGAGGGCAGGTGCAGACGTGTACGAAGCGTAGACAGCGGCAATATGGGAAAAGAGTTGTGATTTAAACGACTTTGAAAGTGGCGCGATAGTGGGCACTAGGAGGGCAGGTGCAGACGTGTACGAAGCGTAGACAGCGGCAATATGGGAAAGAGTAGTGGTTTAAATGACTTTGAAAGTGGCGTGATAGTGGGCACTAGGAGGGCAGGTGCAGACGTGTACGAAGCGTAGACAGCGGCAATATGGGAAAGAGTTGTGATTTAAACGACTTTGAAAGTGGCGTGATAGTGGGCACTAGGAGGGCAGGTGCAGACGTGTACGAAGCGTAGACAGCGGCAATATGGGAAAGAGTAGTGGTTTAAATGACTTTGAAAGTGGCGTGATAGTGGGCACTAGGAGGGCAGGTGCAGACGTGTACGAAGCGTAGACAGCGGCAATATGGAAAAGAGTAGTGGTTTAAATGACTTTGAAAGTGGCGTGATAGTGGGCACTAGGAGGGCAGGTGCAGACGTGTACGAAGCGTAGACAGCGGCAATATGGGAAAGAGTAGTGGTTTAAATGACTTTGAAAGTGGCGTGATAGTGGGCACTAGTAGGGCAGGTGCAGACGTGTACGAAGCGTAGACAGCGGCAATATGGGAAAGAGTAGTGGTTTAAATGACTTTGAAAGTGGCGTGATAGTGGGCACTAGGAGGGCAGGTGCAGACGTGTACGAAGCGTAGACAGCGGCAATATGGGAAAGAGTAGTGGTTTAAATGACTTTGAAAGTGGCGTGATAGTGGGCACTAGGAGGGCAGGTGCAGACGTGTACGAAGCGTAGACAGCGGCAATATGGGAAAGAGTAGTGGTTTAAATGACTTTGAAAGTGGCGTGATAGTGGGCACTAGGAGGGCAGGTGCAGACGTGTACGAAGCGTAGACAGCGGCAATATGGGAAAGAGTAGTGGTTTAAATGACTTTGAAAGTGGCGTGATAGTGGGCACTAGGAGGGCAGGTGCAGACGTGTACGAAGCGTAGACAGCGGCAATATGGGAAAGAGTAGTGGTTTAAATGACTTTGAAAGTGGCGTGATAGTGGGCACTAGGAGGGCAGGTGCAGACGTGTACGAAGCGTAGACAGCGGCAATATGGGAAAGAGTAGTGGTTTAAATGACTTTGAAAGTGGCGTGATAGTGGGCACTAGTAGGGCAGGTGCAGACGTGTACGAAGCGTAGACAGCGGCAATATGGGAAAGAGTAGTGGTTTAAATGACTTTGAAAGTGGCGTGATAGTGGGCACTAGGAGGGCAGGTGCAGACGTGTACGAAGCGTAGACAGCGGCAATATGGGAAAGAGTAGTGGTTTAAATGACTTTGAAAGTGGCGTGATAGTGGGCACTAGTAGGGCAGGTGCAGACGTGTACGAAGCGTAGACAGCGGCAATATGGGAAAGAGTAGTGGTTTAAATGACTTTGAAAGTGGCGTGATAGTGGGCACTAGGAGGGCAGGTGCAGACGTGTACGAAGCGTAGACAGCGGCAATATGGGAAAGAGTAGTGGTTTAAATGACTTTGAAAGTGGCGTGATAGTGGGCACTAGTAGGGCAGGTGCAGACGTGTACGAAGCGTAGACAGCGGCAATATGGGAAAGAGTAGTGGTTTAAATGACTTTGAAAGTGGCGTGATAGTGGGCACTAGTAGGGCAGGTGCAGACGTGTACGAAGCGTAGACAGCGGCAATATGGGAAAGAGTTGTGATTTAAACGACTTTGAAAGTGGCGCGATAGTGGGCACTAGGAGGGCAGGTGCAGACGTGTACGAAGCGTAGACAGCGGCAATATGGGAAAGAGTAGTGGTTTAAATGACTTTGAAAGTGGCGTGATAGTGGGCACTAGTAGGGCAGGTGCAGACGTGTACGAAGCGTAGACAGCGGCAATATGGGAAAGAGTAGTGGTTTAAATGACTTTGAAAGTGGCGTGATAGTGGGCACTAGTAGGGCAGGTGCAGACGTGTACGAAGCGTAGACAGCGGCAATATGGGAAAGAGTAGTGGTTTAAATGACTTTGAAAGTGGCGCGATAGTGGGCACTAGGAGGGCAGGTGCAGACGTGTACGAAGCGTAGACAGCGGCAATATGGGAAAGAGTAGTGGTTTAAATGACTTTGAAAGTGGCGTGATAGTGGGCACTAGGAGGGCAGGTGCAGACGTGTACGAAGCGTAGACAGCGGCAATATGAGAAAGTCTTGTGAATTAAACGACTTTGAAAGAAGGATGACTGCCAGCTATAAGCGGAAAATTGCAAGCATCTCAGAAACGGGAAACCTTCTCGGCTACGAAAGAACAACTGTATCGAGTGTGCACAATGAGTGGTGCACAAACAACAAAACAAGCAGTCAACGGTATTTTCTGTGGGTGGAAAAGACTGGTCGATATTCGAGAGTAACGCCGGCTGGAGAGGAATATATAAAATGAGATTTAGCGAGTCAAGTAGTCACGGATTCCAACAGTGCTATAGAGAGGAGAATTGTAACATACACAGCCGTCCGAAAATTGGTGGTAATGGGTTATAACCGCAAAAGTCCCATTTGTGTACTACTCGTCTCTGCTAAAGAACTGACAAATACATCTGCATTTGGCACGGAAGCACCAAAACGGAACACTTGAAGAACAGAAGGTCTCCTGCTCCTATACATACTGGCCACTGAATTAGAAACCTTTATGCAGTTGCACGTAAACACAGGATATATGTAAAATACGTGGTGATGTATGTCACCACCTGATCTAGGCAGCTATACTGGCCACAGAAAGTTAGGGATATTGCATTTTCGGGGTGATATGCAAATTTAGGGACAATGTGAGATCGGTTATCAGCGTTGGTAGCTACGCCATATGTAAATTAGCATCATGAAGAAACAGCAGTCGCGTGAGAGCTCCAGTAAAAGCAACCTGCGAGAAGTGGAAAACGGGTCGTTCCACCGCTTGGTCTAGAAGTTTGCAGAATGTATTGCCTTCAGTGTGGGATTAACCTGAAATGTTGTCCAGACGACGTTTAAGCATTCACAACAAAAATAAGGCTGTTAGTATGTTACAAGCATGTGTACGGCAGATCGATGTGACTGCTGCTTTAAGAGTTTTGCAAAGTGTAGTAAGTCGGCTACACACAAGATTTCTAAAGCATGAAAATGTTGCACCAATCCAGGAGTAGCCGCCCGAAGATACCCACCAGCAGGCAAGAACTCTATTTGACAGTAATTCCTTGGAGAAGGCCTAGAGTCACCAGTTGCCAAATGCGGTAATAACTTGATCTGGCATGACATGCTTCCCGTTATGTGAAACAACAGGTTGTCACGCAGGTGGCACCACCTGAAAGTACTACCCTTAAGCGCAGGTACTTAGATTGCAACCCTGGTCTTACCGGTAGTCGAGTGGTCATAGGCTCTGAATTTTAGCTCGGGTTTCAGACGAGGCATGGATGGTATGCTTGCCATATGGCTCTAAATTAGGTACGGGGGACGGCTTATAGGCCCTTAATGTTGTTCATGCTGGTCGTTAATCCTTCCTCCCTTTCAAAAATATACGAGGGTTGTACCGAAAGTCATGCAAACGTGGACATAGCTTTTTTATTAACTGACTGAGGTCGTTAAAATTGCACATGTTGGTAGCGTAACTCTTCCTCTATAGTAACCTTTCTTCTTCATTGCAGGTAAATAATGGATTCCAAGCAGAAGTAGCGTGCCGTCAGTTCTTGACGAAGGAAGGGTGCAGGCTGTTCGACACACACAGAAGGCTACAGAATGTTTATGGAGATGACAATATTGACGAGAGCCATTGACAGATGGACGAAGAAGTTTAAAGAAGGGGAAATCAGCATTGAAGACAAGCCACGCAGTGGGAGACGATCATCTGCGACCACTGACACGAATCGTCATTGAGTGGATGAATTGATTCGTGCGGAGGGACGAGTCGCAATCCGTGAGATTTTCGCACAATTGAACTGTGGTCAAAATGCCATACAGGAGATGGTGGAAGACGTAGGGTATCGGAAAGTGTGTGCAAAGTGGGTACCTCAGCAGTTGGCACCCCATTTGAAGGAGAAGGGGGTGGAAGTCTGCTCTGATCTGCTGGTAGCGTTTGAAGTAAATGAAGATACGTTTTTTTTTCGAACTGGCGACATGGATGAAATGTGGGCGTATTTTTACGATCCGGAAACGAAGAATCAATTCATAGAATGGCGTCACTCCTCTTCACCAATGCCTAAGAAGTTCAAGAGCCAATGATTAGCACAGTAAGTCATAGTGACTGTTTTTTGGGATGATAGGGGTGACATTCTCCTTGATTTTCTGGAATGTGGCCGTACCGTGACCATCGAGCGGTACATTGAGAAACTCAAGAAGCTTAGAGAAGCCATAAGGAGGTGTAACGTATACTCTAGATTCAGTTTCCTTTTGATTTTACTATCTCTTGTTATTTTATTTTCCTATGTAAATTATCTTCTTACTTAACGAGATGTTATTTCTCCAGCTGAATGATATGTGGCAACGAGTGTAGTCATGACGTGGTGGTAGGCAGTATAAATAGGCGCGTTCAACGATACCTAGGAGAGCTTTTGTTTATGTGCGAAGAGAGCTTTTGTTTATGTGCGAGGAGAGCTTTTGTTTATATGGAGAGAGCTTTTGTTTATATGCGGAGAGCTTTTGTTATATGTGGAGAGGTTTTGTTCGATGTGAAAAGAGCTACGTCATTTTGTGCCGAGAGCTTCGTTCTATGTGATTAGGTTCTTCTTCATTATTGTGATACGATTAGTGTGACTAGTAGTGTGTGTGTTGGATGATACCAGGAGTTTCCTAATAAAAGGTTTTTAAGTAAGTACGTTTTTCTCAGTTCATAGTACTGTCAGACCTCTGTCTGGCCGTTGGGTCTCTTTTCATTAAGTGTTACTATTAACAACCAGCATAAGACTTTATTCATGATATAATAATTACTACTACAACAACAACCAGAAAAAACTAATTCATTATAGAGGAAGAGACCGAACAAGAATCTGGAAAGGATCCACGTTCATCATTACAATGCGAGACCACACAAATATTTGGCAACAAATCTGGCGATCAGCAAATTAGACTGGTCGGTGATCCCTCACCCACCATACAGCACAGATATGGCACTCCTCCGATTTCCACCTGTTCGGTCCAATGAGGGACAGTCTCCGAGGACAACGATTTGATGACACAGACGAGGTGAAAATAGCTGTGAAGAAGTGGGTACAACAGTCCACACCTGAATTTTTTTCAAAGAGGATTCCAGAGTTGGGTTCAACGATGGCGCAAATGCATCGCTTGTGATGGACACTATGTCGAGTAGTGCCTTTGTGCAGAGAAAGAGTTACTCTACCAGCATATGCAGTTTAAACGACCTCTGCCAGTTAATAAAAAGTTATGCTTACTTTTGCATTACTTTCGGTACGACCCTCGTAACTTTGTGTATTGTTCTGGGTTAGAAAGCTTAGCATAGGTTTTAATTATGGCATGCTCACAGAAGAAGTGTGTGTGTTTTTACTTGTATTTGAAAGAACAACAGCAGATATAGTAGAAACTGTACTTTCTGAACACCACTTGGCGTTTAATGAATTGATCAGTCATTTGATCGACGTGTAAACTCCTTCCAGGTAGTTCGAAATTTAAGGAGCTTTCATTCGACGAACGCGGTTCAAGACTTTATGTCCCACAGGTATTTGCATTGCAGACTTAAAAGCGCACGCTCTTCTTTCGAATGCTGCATAATCAAATCCTACGTAAAATTTTGCAACAGAATTCTCCTCACACTGAAAAAGACACAGCTCTCAATCAATTTAACATTATATGTATCTTTTCCCCACGGTGTCTCTGGGGAGGGCTTGATTTGGAACTCATGCTTCTTCACCTTGTATTCAATCCCCGGATGAAGCATGGGTTTTGTATTTGTCCTATGGCTTGGAATCTCTGGCACCAAATCAGGGATAGGTGACTCCTTATAGCCTTAGATGCTAACGGAGGTCATTCGCCTCCCTCAAGAAACATTATCTTCTACTGTAACACCTGAGCGAAAGGACAGAACTTGCAGCTAAATTTTTGGTGGCTCCACCTATAAGGCCACAGACTGCTTCACAGGAGTTCATTTCTTTTCGCTTATGTTTTGCGCAGACATATATTTATATTAATAGGTTTCGTAGAAAGAGCAAATTGAAACGATCCTGCATTCCGAACAAATGAATAACATAACGTTACCTACCTGAAAACCCCTTACTAGCCTAGTGATGAAGGATTCGGTTGCATTGTTAGATTCTTCAGTCATTTGTTCTATCCTGACAACCTGTGGAGAGAATGTAGTCCCTACTGTACGTGGATCAGGGATTCCGTTCTCCAGTACTTCTAGATCATCGACGGAAGTCGACGTCTGATGAATCACCGGTGGAATCAAGAATTTGCGTACTCGGGGAATGCGAGGTTTTTGCCTTCCGAGCAAACACTTGGGTGGCCCGACGTCCAAATCAGAGGACTGGGTGGGTATCGGTGTTTTTCACCACCCATGCCCTTGGGACGGCAGAATACTCTTAGCAACTTCCCATGGCAACCAGCGGACTGGGCACTAGCTGGTCTGCTAGTACAGCCCGGGGTAGCCATCTTGTGATAGCATTAGCTTCACTCTTCTATGTCTTACTGTAACTGCTGCGTGGGAAACAGAAGCTGTGGGTGAGACCCTTCCAGAAGATGTCGACGCTCGTGTTGTTGTTTCGCATCATTATCTGTAATAGGAAAACAATTTATGACGTTAAAAACATTATAACCCGTTTCATATAAAATATACAGACATTTTACAGCAATTTAACGAAAAAAGAACTGATAGTTTTCATTCATTTAAATTTGAGTAAAAGCCACACAATAAATCATCAATGAAACATTACCAGATGCCTCTGCAGGGTTCGAATTAAGTTTCTTCCTTTGTTTTAAGTAGAATTCTTACTAGCAAATTTGGTAGCAAGTACACTACTGTTTGTAAAAATTGCAAAATCAAGAAAGAACTCAAATTAAATTTATATAACATATTTCTCATGTTAGAGGAGATGACTGATTACAGTTGCAAAGCTATACATGATTTGTCGATTCAAAATTCAGTATCGTGTGAAGCCACCTCGAGCAAAAGTAACAGCCTCTGCACGGCGGGGCATTGAATGAAAGATATTTTTAATATGGTCCTGGGGAATAGCCTGCCAATCTACTTCTATGCGAGACCAGATTTCATTTGGGATGACTGGCGGAGGCGCTTGACGAGCCAGTGAAGAAGCCGACATGGTAGCTAAGCGACTGTCGCTTGACGGGCCAATGAAGAAGCCGACATGGTAGCTAAGCGACTGGAGCTTGACGGGCCAGTGAAGAAACAGACGAGGAAGCTAAGTGACTGGCGCTTGACGGGCCAGTGAAGAGGCAGACGCAGTTGCTACTGGCGCTTGACGGGCCAGTGAAGAGGCAGACGCAGTTGCTACTGGCGCTTGACGGGCCAGTGAAGAAGCCGGCATGGTAGCTAAGCGACTGGCACCTTGACGGGCCAGTAAAGAAGCCGACATGGTAACTAAGCGACTGGCACCTTGACGGGCCAGTAAAGAAGCCGACATGTTAGCTAAGCGACTGGCGCTTGACGGGCCAATGAAGAAGTTGACTTGGTAGCTAAGCGACTGGCGCTTGACGGGCCAGTGAAGAAGCAGACAAGGTAACTAAGTAACTGGAGCTTGACGGGCCAGTGAAGAAGCAGACGAGGAAGCTAAGTGACTGGCGCTTGACGGGCCAGTGAAGAAGCAGTAGCTACTGGCGCTTGACGGGCCAGTGAAGAAGCCGACATGGTAGCTAAGCGACTGGCGCTTGACGGGCCAATGAAGAAGCCGACATGGTAACTAAGCGATTGGCTCTTGACAGGCCAGTGAAGAAGCCGATATGGTAGCTAAGTGACTGGCGCTTGACGGGAAAGTGAAGAAGCCGACATGGTAGCAAAGCGACTGGAGCTTAACGGGCCAGTGAAGGAACACACGTGGAAGATAAGCGACTGGGGCTTGACGGGCCAGTGAAGAAGCAGACGCAGTAGCTACTGGCGCTTGACAGGCCAGTGAAGAAGCCGATATGGTAGCTAAGCGACTGTCGCTTGACGAGCCAGTGAAGAAGCCGACATGATAGTTAAGCGACTGGCGCCTTGACGGGCCAGTGAAGAAGCCGATATGGTAACTAAGCGACTGACGCTTGACGGGCTAGTGAAGAAGCAGACAAGGTAACTAAGCGACTGGCGCTTGACGGGCCAGTGAAGAAGCAGACAAGGTAGATAAGCGACTGGCGCTTGACGGATCCAGACGCTTAGCTACCATGTCCCAGACATGTTCGACATATCCGGCGAACACGCAGACCAGGAAAAAAGCAATATCTGCCGTGCACGTAAGAGCTCTTGGACATTACGGGCCACATACGGAGCATTATCCTGCTAGAATATAGCGCCAGGACAATTCTACGGGCCACATACGGAGCATTATCCTGCTAGAATATAGCGCCAGGACACCCCTGCCTCTAAACATTCTTTCATGTATCACTGGTTGTTGAGAGTTACGTCAGTTCGTATCAGGCGAGATCGCGAATTGAACTCAATGGCACCCTAAACCATGACCCTTGCCGTTGGGCCGGTATGACGCTCGCTGCAAAATGTCGTTCACCATGATGTCTGGAACACATATGCGACCATCATAATACACCAAGTTGAATCGTAACTCGTCCAAAAACACGATCTGTTGCCAATCAGCAGGACAATGCCTATGTTTCATTGCAGCCTGAGGCGTCCATGGTTGAGGGTCAAGGGAATGCGCAGAAATGGACTACTAGCGACCAGTCCTCTGTTAAGCATACAACGTCGAACTGTGCTGTAGAATAAAGTCTGAGGGCTCTACTGCTGCGCTAATCGTAATGTGATCGGTCTCTGCCATGCGGTAGAGGTGTATATCATCTCATGCAGTCTTGAGATTTTGGGGTCCGTTTTCCGGATGTCTGTGCGTCCGATTCTCATCTGTTCACCGACGCTACGTTTGCATCACTCTATTGGAGTTTCGTCTCGCACGGGTGGCAATTTTGCTGTAGGAAAATCCAACTTTTCTCGTTCCAACAATCGTTTCTCGCTCAAAACACATCAGTTGTTCATAATCCGACCTTCTTCGGCGAAAGGGGCAGAGGGGGGACACAAAAACCACCCTTTCGACTCAATGTTTGCAACATCTCGTTTGAGCCAGCTCTTTATAACCGAGACCGGACAGTTCAGAGGGCGCTGCTGCAAAACCGCATGCGCATTTTCACTGACATTTTAATCATTTGGATGTCCCAACCTGTAGCACATATCCTGAAAGTTTCAGGCTAATACCATCAGTCCATGGCGTGCCAATGTTCACAAACAATAGTATATATGTGTTATTATTGCTGGTTAGTTGATTAATTGGCATTTATTAGCGCAAGAGCCATGATGGTCCAAAGACCCCAAGTAACACGGTTTATAACAGTAACGAAAACACCAAATATAACAAAAACTGTGTCACCAAAGGGAAAATGAAACTGTGCGAATGGCCTACAAAAAGAAAATAGACTACACAAAACGAACAACGAATATACTGTATTATAGAAAAACGAACACAGAAGACACATCCCAATGATGGTTTAAGAGGTGACTCAATGTGTTTGAGTCATCCGGTAGAGTAGGTAAAAGCTGAAAACGTATACGTTTGCGAACAAAACGATGAAACAAACATAAACCATGCACAACAGTATTAGGTACATTACACGTATCACACATAAGGGTAGTGTCGCCACACAGTAGATAGCAATGAGCGAAACGGTACCAGTATAACTTCTTCTCCACTGTTCCAGCGAAACATGAAGTCCAGCCTGAAAGAACTGATTTGATGCGATGCAGTTTGTTCCTTAGCTGTTGGTCTCACAGAGCTTGATTTAATATTCTCTCGAACAAGAAAAACTAAGTTACGGTGGTACTGTCGCAAAACGGTAGGCTCCAACGAGAAAATAGACCTGACAGCACTATTATTGTTACGAATTCCACTTGAATTCTTCAATCTACATCAGCGGTGCGGAACCCGGGGTGTTCTAGACCAGTGGTTGTCAACCTGGTCCCTACCGCCCACTAGTAGGCGATTCAAGCTTTCATGGTGGGCGGTGGTTGTTTTTTTGTTCGTTGTTACAAATTTTGATCTTCCGCCACATATCGACATTTTCCCAACATTTAGTGCGCATTACGAGGGCGGGACTTACCACCAGCCATCACTCCTTCGAACTGTACCTCTTTCATGGTGGTGGGGGGGGGCAGCACGTGGTTTGATTTGTGAGAGTAAGCACGCGTCCACGGCTTGGAACGAGTTGATAAATTGTGCAACAAATTGTGAACCCATGCCTTAAAAAAGAAATTCGCTCGTGGCTATTTACCAGAGTATCTGAAGATGGGTGTCATCGAATTTGTTACAAACAAACAGCTTCCAATGTGTTTACTGTGCCACAAGACCAATGAAGCCAAGTCGAGTGCGAGAACATCTTGCTACAAAGCATTCAAAAGATAAAGATAAGCCCATTGAATATTTTCCAAAAAATATATAAAAGATTTCAAAATCGTTCAACAATAACTGCATCATTTAAGAAACAACATGCAAACAACCGAGATGGAACAACTGCAGCTTATCGTATATCACAATTAATTGCAAAATGAGGCAGAAGCCACAATATTGGAGAAACTTTGAAAATACCCTCTATAGAAGAATTTAACTCCACAGTAATGTATCGGGATATACCTGAAGTTTTAAAAACATTGCCCCTTAGCGATATCACAGTGAAGCGACGCATTGAAGAATTGGCGGTTAATGTTGGAAATAAACTTATTTGTATTCTCCAAAACTGTTCATTTTCCATACAGTTGGACGAATTGCAGATAATAATGCTCTATTGATGACATATGTACGGTACCTTGATGAAAACAATGCATTGCAAGAATAAATGCCATTCATTGTAAATCTTATTACAGATACAAAAGGATTATCAATATTTATTAACTTTCATTTTCTTCAATTTAAGCAGCTCCCGCAGTAGTAGACGCTGTATCGATTGAGAAATAGAAATTCATTAAATTTAAATTATCTATGTATAAACATACATAAAGTATAAATAAAAAGATAAATTTAAGTACATACTTTCTACAAACCCTCCCCTCTAAGAATTACTTCGCATGTGCTTAATTGAGTTACTGCGGAACGGGTGGGCGGTAAATTAATTTAACCATCAAGAAAGATACAAAAGTGATTGGTAGGTATTAAAATGTTGACGACCTCTATTCTAGACCATTAAGTGCGAGCTTTTGAGTGAATCCAAATTTTGCAGAACAAAGCATTTTATTTTTATTTAATACGTTTTTTGTCGCATTTTACTATTTTTATTTTAATCTTAAAATGACCGTATTTAAAATACTAATGAGGTATTCAGCGTAGATTTGCCCTGGCATTCTGATGTGCGTAAGCTATCGCAGGGACAGGTGTTAGTAAAAATGTTATATTTGTGAGAACAGATAGTTAAATGTTATGAAGAACAGAATCAGCAATGTGAATTATTGAAAGAAGATTTCTATAGAAATGATGCATTCTTGTGTGATATCATGTCAAAGCAAAATTACTTGAATATTTCTTTGCAAGGTAAAACTAAGTCTATATATGGTATGTGGCAAAAAAATCCAAGCATTTCGAAAAAAAGCTATCTTTTTTCAGCTCTTTTTCTTGAAAGGGGAAATTTCGGATAAACATTTTCCCCAGTTAGCAAAGGTCACTGATAAGCAGGAGGATTCATACGAATCATTTGAAGAATACGCAGCAGTTAAAGACTTATTAATTGGAAAATATAATGAAAGGTTCACTGACTTTGAGAATCATGACACCGCACTCAAATTAGCATTTCAGCCTCACCTAGTTGATATCGCCATGACTTCTAAAGAACTACAGATAGAATTGATTGAACTCTCAGAAGATGACATTTTGAAGTCCTTATTTGACGCTAAGAAAGATTCAACTGAAATATGGAAAAATGCAACAGAATGCCCACACCTTGGGCAAGACGCACGGAAAGCGCTTTCTTGCTTTTCAACCACTTATTGCTGCGAATCGACATTATCCTAACTAACCCAAATCAAGACGCCCTTAAGGTTACAAATGACGGATACCCATCTAGAGGATCAGTTCAAACTGCAGACGAAGGTCTGCAGTTTCAACTGATCCTCTAAATGCAACCAAATATTCTAATACTAAATGCTTTCCAACAGAAAGAAGTCACAACAAGTCCTTAAAAGATTAATTAACTTTAGAATTCACAACTTTTTTCATTTTTTGAAGTTAGTTAGGACATAGTAGTTAGAATTTTACAAAAAATGTACATTTTGAAATGTATCTAATTGAAGTTTATTGAATGCGGCCTACTAGATATAAAGTTTCTTGAAATTGAAGTTTATTGAATGCGGCCTACTAGATAAGAAGTTTCTTGAAATTGAAGTTTATTGAATGCGGCGCACTAGATATGAAGTTTCTTGAAATTGAAGTTTATTGAATGCGGCCTACTAGATATGAAGTTTCTTGAAATTCAAGTTTATTGAATGTGGGCTTCTAGATATGAAGCTTATTGAAATTGAAGTTTATTGAATGCGGCCTACTAGGTATGAAGTTTCTTGAAATTGAAGTTTATTAAATGTGGCATACTAGATATGAATTTTCTTGAATGCGGCTTACTCGATATGAAGTTTCTTGAAATTGAAGTTTATTGAATGCGGTCTACTAGAAATGAAGCTTATTGAAATTGAAGTTTATTGAATGCGGCCTACTAGATATGAAGTTTCTTGAAATTGAAGTTTATTGAATGCGGCCTACTAGATACGAAGTTTCTTGAAATTGAAGTTTATTAAATGCGGCCTACTAGATATGAAGTTTCTTGAAATTAAAGTTTATTGAATGCGGCCTACTAGACATGAAGTTTCTTGAAATTGAAGTCTCCTGAATGCGGCTTACTATTACAGCTAACTGAATGCGGCCTTACTAAATTACAGCTAACCGAATGCTTCTTGATTAAATTACAGCTAACCTTAAGCGGCCTTCCGATATGAAAATGTTCCCCACCTCTGATCTAGATCAAGCACACGAAGCAATGCATCTTGAGGACCTAATCTCATTGGCAAAAGAAAGTTTCTCTGAATAAGCCAATGCAGAAGAGGAGAAGCGATTGGAGAAAGTTTCTACTGGTATGCAGCCATTTGAATGTGCAATCAACACCAAATGCAAATAATTTAAGCATGAACCTAGTACTAAATTTGTTGCAAACCCTTTGGCTTTCAGGCTGTTTTGTTTCTCTCAAGAACTGCAATAGCGCACGAGAGCTGCAACGCATGGGGTAATACTGGGTGAAAAACGCAAGACGGTTGGAACGAGTGTCCCTGATTTACTTAATGTACAACCTCGTTCTTCACAAATACGTACGACGTGTGAAACAACTGCATCACAACTGCCTGAAGTATGAAGCTGTGCTCTTCCTGATCAAAAATTGCAATTCACTCAAAATATTGTTGGACGAGAAATTGGGATATCTGCAAGCGAAGTCTGCAGAATAGAGGATTCCTTGATTATTTGAATACAGCAATCGACACACACTCAGTCTTCCCACAACACACTCGTCTGAAAAGTCGTGCGTTTTCCTTTACCTCTTACTAGAAGATGCATTCTTGCTTATTTCAAAGCAGTCAAGTCCATCTCTATAAAATACTATAACCAAAGTACAAGTATCGTTCGCCTGTAAAAGGTTTCGGCTACACTAATGTTTCCTAGCCGCCAGTCCACGAAAAACGAGTGAATGCATTAGGTGCGCAACTTAATTCTCGGCCCGTAACCGCAGGCGATCATAGAACGTCGGCAAACACAAATAGCTGTGTACGATAATGGCTGATTGCAGCGCCATCCAACAGCTTTCCAGGCAACCGTAACCGCTCACAGCTGTAGTGACAGAAGGGACGAAAGCAATGTCGTTCGAGAAGCAACGATTGAGGCACTGCCTCCTGTTCACGTTTCAGCTGAAAAAAGTGCCGCGGAAGCCCAGCAAATGATCTGTGCTTCTTTGGGTGAGGCTGCTGTGTCCTACAGTACGTGTAAGAAGTGGTTGCAGCTGTTTAAGCAGGGAAATTTCGATCTCCGTGATGCAAAACGTCCGGGACAGCCACAGAAAGTTGACGATGAGGAACTGGAACAACTGTTGAACGCTGATCCCTGTCGCACACAGTCAGAGCTCGCCCAGGAACTTGGAGTAACACGGAGAGACATTGCAAAGCGCCTGCACAAGCTTGGACAGATTCCCAAGGAGGGCCGTTGGATGCCCCACCAACTCATAGCTGCGAACAAGTCTAGGCTCTACTATGTTGCTGTGTCTTTGCTCTTCAGATTCAAGAAAAAGGATTCCCTCCACAAGAATGTCACCTGTGATGAGAAGTGGATCCTCTACGATAATCCTAAGCGGCGCAAATCGTGGGTTTATCCAGGTCAGTAAGTACCGCCAAACCGAATATCCATGCCAGGGCGCTGATCCCACCATTGCTGTGCATATGGTGGGATCAGCGTGGTGTCGTACACTATGAGTTGCTCAAACCTGGTGAAACGGTCAATACTGAGCGTTATTGTCAGCAACTCATTCGTGTGAGTGACGCAATGTAGGCGAAAAGGCCATACACCGGCAAGGGCAGCGGGTCGGTCTTGTTACTTCAGGATAACGCGTATTAACACCGCGGAAACGACTTTAAACACGATCACCGACCTAGGATTAGAGATTTTGTCCCACCCGGCGTATTCTCCAGAGTTCGCCCTGGCGGATTATCATCTCTTTCGCTCCCTGCAACATCACCTGAGTGATACACACTTCACTTCTTTCGAGGAGGTCCACACAAGTATTGATGACTTTATCAACTCGAAACAATCCTCTTTTTCCGCAGTGGCATTCGGCAGCTCCCTGACCGATGGCTCAAATGTATCCAACACGACGGGGATTATTTCCCTGATTAGGTACTCATTCGATTTGCTATAATTTGCTGTCAACGTGTCGTGCCTGTGGCTTAGATTTACGTTTCACAAATAATATTTATTTTTCTTTTGAATCTAAATGGAGTCAAAGTAAAAGAAAACCTAGATCTAAATTTCTTGGAACGTCTGTCGCGGAAGATTAAAGGAAGCGGGACCGGGGAGACTTATTGGAACTGCATAGCCGGACTGGCGAAACTTATTGGCATTGCATAGTGGAACTGGCGAGACTTATTGACACTGCATAGCGGGACTGGCGAGACTTATTGGCACTGCATAGCGGGACTGGCGAGACTTATTGGCACTGCATAGCGGGACTGGCGATACTTATTGGCACCGCATAGTGAAACTGGCGAGACTTATTGGCACTGCATAACGGGACTGGCGAGACTTATTGGCACTGCATAGCGGGACTGGCGAGACTTATTGGCACTGCATAGCGGGACTGGCGAGACTCATTGACACAGCATAACGGGACTGGCGAGACTTATTGGCACTGCATAGCGGGACTGGCGAGACTTATTGGCACTGCATAGCGGGACTAGCGAGACTCATTGGCACAGCATAACGGGACTGGCGAGACTTATTGGCACTGCATAGCGGGACTGGCGAGACTTATTGGCACTGCATAGTGGGACTGGCGAGACTTATTGGCACTGCATAGCGGGACTGGCGAGACTTATTGGCACTGCATAGTGGGACTGGCGAGACTTATTGGTACTGCATAGTGGGACTGACGAGACTTATTGGCACTGCATAACGGGACTGACGAGACTTATTGGCACTGCATAACGGGACTGGCGAGACTTATTGGCACTGCATAGCGGGACTGGCGAGACTTATTGGCACTGCATAGCGGGACTGGCAAGACTCATTGGCACAGCATAACGGGACTGGCGAGACTTATTGGCACTGCATAGCGGGACTGGCGAGACTTATTGGCACTGCATAGTGGGACTGGCGAGACTTATTGGCACTGCATAGCGGGACTGGCGAGACTTATTGGCACTGCATAGTGGGACTGGCGAGACTTATTGGCACTGCATAGCGGGACTGGCGAGACTCATTGGCACAGCATAACGGGACTGGCGAGACTTATTGGCACTGCATAGCGGGACTGGCGAGACTTATTGGCACTGCATACCGGGACTGGCGAGACTTATTGGCACTGCATAGCGGGACTGGCGAGACTCATTGGCACAGCATAACGGGACTGGCGAGACTTATTGGCACTGCATAGCGGGACTGGCGAGTCTTATTGGCACTGCATAGTGGGACTGGCGAGACTTATTGGCACTGCATAGCGGGACTGGCGAGACTTATTGGCACTGCATAGTGGGACTGGCGAGACTTATTGGCACTGCATAACGGGACTGGCAAGACTTATTGGCACTGCATAACGGGACCGGCGAGACTTATTGGCACTGCATAGCGGGACTGGCGAGACTTATTGGCACTGCATAGCGGGACTGGCGAGACTTATTGGCACTGCATAGCGGGACTGGCGAGACTTATTGGCACTGCATAGTGGGACTGGCGAGACTTATTGGCACTGCATAACGGGACTGGCGAGACTTATTGGCACTGCATAGCGGGACTGGCGAGACTCATTGGCACAGCATAACGGGACTGGCGAGACTTATTGGCACTGCATAGCGGGACTGGCGAGACTTATTGGCACTGCATAGTGGGACTGGCGAGGCTTATTGGCACTGCATAACGGGACTGACGAGACTTATTGGCACTGCATAATGGCACTGGCGATACTTATTGGCACTGCATAGCGCGACTGGCGATACTTATTGGCACCGCATAGTGAAACTGGCAATACTTATTGGCACTGCATAACGGGACTGGCGAGACTTATTGGCACTGCATAGCGGGACTGGCGATACTTATTGGCACCGCATAGTGAAACTGGCGAGACTTATTGGCACTGCATAACGGGACTGGCGAGACTTATTGGCACTGCATAGCGGGACTGGCGAGACTTATTGGCACTGCATAGCGGGACTGGCGAGACTCATTGGCACAGCATAACGGGACTGGCGAGACTTATTGGCACTGCATAGCGGGACTGGCGAGACTTATTGGCACTGCATAGCGGGACTGGCGAGACTTATTGGCACTGCATAGTGGGACTGGCGAGACTTATTGGCACTGTATAACGGGACTGGCGAGACTTATTGGCACTGCATAGCGGGACTGGCGAGACTCATTGGCACAGCATAACGGGACTGGCGAGACTTATTGGCACTGCATAGCGGGACTGGCGAGACTTATTGGCACTGCATAGCGAGACTGGCGAGACTCATTGGCACAGCATAACGGGACTGGCGAGACTTATTGGCACTGCATAGCGGGACTGGCGAGACTTATTGGCACTGCATAGTGGGACTGGCGACACTTATTGGCACTGCATAGTGGGACTGGCGAGACTTATTGGCACTGCATAGTGGGACTGGCGAGACTTATTGGCACTGCATGGAGGTACAGGCGAGACTTATTGGCACTGCATAGCGCGACTGGCGATACTTATTGGCACTGCATAGCGGGACGGGCGATACTTATTGGCACTGCATAGCGGGACCGGCGAGACTTATTGGCACTGCATAGTGGGATTGGCGATACTTATTGGCAATGCATAGCGGGACTGGCGAGACTTAGTGGCACTGCATAGCGGGACTGGCGATACTTATTGGCACTGCACAGCGGGACTGGCGAGACTTATTGGCACTGCATAGCGGGACTGGCGAGACTTATTGGCACTGCATAGCGGGATTGCCGAGACTTATTGGCACTGGGTTAACCGACTGGGGCAGCAGTTACCACATTTCTGTTGGGTGAGAAAAATGCTGGTATATTTTATTCCACCCAGTGAAGGAATGTAATCATGTGGCGTCAGGTAAAAACATCTACATCCACTTAGCACTACAAACAATCAGTCACTTCTTCGTTGAAATAAGCTCAGTTCTGTGAAACTCTTGCGTTCGCCAGGACTCTTGGGCACCTTGCAGATAGCATAATATGGATGGCAAAAAGATTAAACAGCAAAACCTTTGGAGCTTTTCTCAAATTCTAGATATTCGAAAGAGGAAGAGTGATGATAAAAAAGTAATCCAGGTACGATGGCTCTGCGTTGAGAAGAAGTCAGACATAATGAGCTTGATGATGCATCAGAAAGTGCGGAAAACAGGAAAAAAACTCAAAGGAAACTTTGTCAGGACTTACAACTAGGACTATCTGAAGTTTGGGTTCATTATGGCTCCTGGGAGTGAACTGCCACCACGGCCTTTGAGTCATGTATTCAGAGACTCTTGGTAATGATGCCATGAAGTCTTCAAAACTTGCTTGGCATTTTCTTTCCAAGCACAGTAATCTTTGAAACGTACCACTGGAATTTTTTGAGTAATTGTGCAATGAGTTGGAAATTCAGAAAAGCTTGATGAAAAAGATCCTTACCGCTGATAAATCTCTGCTGACATCTTATTACGTTGTTGCCCATCAAGTTACCAAAATTAAAAAGCCGTTCACTAATGATTAGGAGTTGATAAAATCTTCCATCGTAGAGGTAGCGAGTTAAATTTAGCTGCTGAAAAACTAAAGGAGATTCCTCTGTCGGACAGCATCATCCATCAGAGAATTGTTGAGATGGTCGCAGATACTGAAGAGCAAGTGATTCAACTTGATTCCGTCCTGCTCTGCTTCGTGAGATATTTGAAAGAAGACGACGTAAGGGAGGAACTTCTGTGCTGCCTTGACTTACCTAGTCGGTTCTCCAGTTTGGAGATATTCACCGCTCTGAATTCTTATTTTGAGGCGCACGGCTTGGACTAGAGTAAGTGCGTTGGACTAGGTACGTACGGTGCACCGTGCATGACTCGGTGCCGCGGCAAAGATAAAGGACGCCGCTGATCCGGACATATTGAACACTCACTGCATCATCCACTGGGAGCAGTAAGCAGCAAAACACTTTCTACTGAACTAAGCACAGTCGTGAACAACATGGTGAAAATCGTAAATGAAATAACTTTAGACTGTTCATGACATTGTGTGATAGTTCGGGCTCGCAATACCAGCATTTCTTCCTCCATTGCTGGTGTCAGGTGGCTTCTGTCGAGAGGGAAGCTTTTAGACAGAGCCCTCAGATGTTTTCACGCCTTTTCGAACTGCAGGAAGAGGTAAAGCAGTTTCTTCGAGAGCAAAAGTCAGCCTTAGCAGAACTGTTGCAGGACGAGGAATAGATGGCTGCTAAGTTTGCATACATGGCGGACATACACTGAGTGAACACTGAATTATGACCACCTACCTAATACTTCGTAGGTACTAGTTTTGCCATCAGCACAGCAGCTATACGACGTGGCATCGATTCAACAAGATGTCGAAAGCAGTTGGAAGGTACGTACAACCAAGCTGTGTGAATTGCGGCCTTCAATGCAGGTATGAAGGTGGTTGATGTATTCAGACACCTGATATGCCGTTCCATAGTGTCCCACAAGTGCTCTATGGGATTTATATCGGGGCAAGTCTGAATTGTATTCCTCAAACCATTCCTGCACAACATTGGACCTGTGGCTCGGTGCATTGCCATTTTGGAAGATACCGTCGACATTCGGGAAAAAGTGCAACATTCCTGGGTGTACATAGTCAGCAAGTATTTCGCGATAGTAGGCACCAGTCGTACGTTGCTCCACATGCACCAGGGGTCCAAGATCCTGCCAGGTAAACCTCCACCAGCCTGCACTTTGGAGACCATGCAGGATGGATCCAGTGACTTATGTTGTTTGCGCCAAACACCTACACGACCATCCACGAAGTGAAGTACTAAACGCGACTCGTCGGACCAGCATCCTTTTTTCCAGTCATCCGACGTCCGACTTGCATTATTTTTGCACCAGGCGAGTCTTTTGGGCCGACCATAGATATGAAAGGATGTCGTCGGAGTCGTCTGCTATTATATAGCCCATCCATGCTAGCGCAAGACTCGTGGTCATGACAGTTACTGTTCCAGGTTGACCTTTTGCGCAGTCAACTGTTCAGCAGTGCTGCATCTGTTGGCCTGTACGAGCGTCGGACTAGCCGCTTACCTCTCACATCAGACCTTTGCTCTCCTGGGCAGTTTTCACTCCGGGTCATTGCTTGACCATTTTCGCGCCAGTCCTGATACACTTTAACTACGACGTTCAGCCGGTTAGGTAATCGAGACACCCGCTCCCACAGTCGTTCAGCCGGTTGGGAAATCGAGACACCCTCTCCCACAGTCGTTCAGCCGGTTGGGAAATCGAGGCACCCGCTCCCACAATCGTTCAGCCAGTTGGGAAATCGAGGCACCCGCTCCCACAATCGTTCAGCCGGTTGGGAAATCGAGACACCTGCTTCCACAGTCGTTCAGCCGGTTGGGAAATCAAGACACTCGCTCCCACAATCGTTCAGCCGGTTGGGAAATCGAGACACCCGCTCCCACAATCGTTCAGACGATTGGGAAATCGAGACACCCTCTCCCACAGTCGTTCAGCCTGTTGAGAAATCGAGACACTTGCTCCCACAATCGTTCAACCGGTTGGGAAATCGAGGCACCCGCCCCCACAATCGTTCAGCCGGTTGGGAAATCGAGACACCCGCTCTCTGATCTCCCACAATCTGTCCTTCTTCAAAGTCCGATAAATCCTTCTGTTCACCCATCTCGCTGCAAATTTTAATAACTACTGCTCCATTCATACCTTATACACTGAAGAGCAATTCAATTAGGGACAGCTGGCGTTATGCAAATGTGGCGCTGTGGGCGGCCCTGTAAACGGAAACGACATGACGTATGCAGCGATCCGACAATATAAGGAGATATGCGACGGGAATCAGTGAAAGTCAGACGCAGTATGGGTAAGACGAAGGATCTAAGCGCATTTGAACGTAAGAAAATTGTCGGGGCCCGACGATTGGGTCACTCCATCTCGGAAGCAGTGCAGGCATTGGGATTTTCACGAGCCACTGTGTCACGGGTGCACCATTAGTACATCGAATCCGGTAAAACCATCCCTGAAAAGGCCAACTGCCGTAGACAACAGCGTGTGAATGAGCGGGGTCATCGTCGGCTAGCTCGCATTGTAGCAGCGGATAGACGGGCCACAGTGCAAGAAATCACTCGGGAATTTAACGCTGCTGCGCAAAAACGTGTGAGTAGACACACCATCCAGAACCATCTCCTCGCTATGGGGTACAGAAGCCATCGTCTCACGAGGGTACCGCTGCTGACCGCACATCACAGGGTGCAAAGATTAACATGGGCACGGGAACATCGCCACTGGACCCTAGACATGTGGGGAAATGTTGCCTGGACTGATGAGTCGAGATTCACGTTGATACATGCGGATGGCAGGATACGAGTACGGCGCAAATCACATGAAGCGATGGAACCTTCTTACCAACAGGGTACTCTTGAAGCTGGTGGGGGTGGTATTCTCGTCTGGGAACTATTTACGTGGACTGAAATGGGACCCCTGGTACGTGTGACATCGTCCCTCACAGGTCAACGTTACCGGGATATCCTGGACGACCATTTGCTCCCGTTTGTGCGTCTTCAACATCCTACTGGGGACCTCATCCTGCAACAAGACAATGCACCGTGACATCGCTCCCGAATTGTATCCGAATGGTTGGATGAACACTCCACCGACGAGACCTCAAACTCATCGAGCACGTCTGGGATGCCATCTAGAGACATGTTCGTGGCTCTGATTCCCTCCCTCCATCAAATCTTCGTGAACTGTGGGAGCTTTATGGCTTCCCAACGCTTCCGATGTCTTGTCGAGACCATGCCGAGACGAAACGCCGCCGTCATGAGGGCGAAAGGTGGTTCTACACGTTACTAGATAGGTATCTCTAATTCAATTGCTCTTCAGTGTATATGCCACTTCGGTCGACTAATCGCGCCTTCTCGAAAATCACGTGGTCAACTGCCCGCATCCACTTTCGATGCGGATGGTCATAATTCACTGATCATTCGGTGTATTTTCTCTACTGAACGAACTTAATCTGTCTCTTTAGGGGATTATGACAAATGTTTTTACTCTCAGGAATAAAATGGAGGCATTCAAAGAGATTTCAAAAATTTCCTTCTACAGCTTTTGTCTACCCATTTCATGTGTGCTTTGTGTTCTGCAACCTATATTGCCAGTGCCGGATTAGGAGGGGGGGGGGGTTATAGGGGCTATAGCCTTGGGGCCCCACCATGACAAAGGGCCCAAGACGCATGCCTGGGCAAATAATTGATAGATAGGTAGAGAGAGAGAGAGAAAGAGAGTGAGCGTGTGTGTGAGAGAGATTTATTAAATAGTTTTACTTTTGTCTAGCATGATTTCCACTTGGTCAGAAACAAAGGCTAGAAGACAAAAGATATTTCAAAGCAGTGACTCACCAAAGGTAAAGGTTTCATGTCGCTGTGTACAGTGGAGTCGGGGAGACAGTCTCACTTCTTTCAGTACATTCCACCCACACCTCTCAATTTGCACTTGGAACCGTTAATGATCAAAGTCCCCCGTGGCTTCACATTGCCCAATAAAAAATATGCATTAAGAAAAGTATACAATGCTAAATCATTAGAAAATCCAAGACAAAATCTAGGAATCTCAAGCTTTTAACTCATGTTTTTGTGAGAACAGTGGAAAACATAAGACTTTTTTTTATGAAAACTATGCAAGTAATTTATTAGTTCAAATTAGTTTAAACTCTGCAGGTAATTTATTAATTTGAAGAATGCACTACGTATTAATTATCATCAACATATTGCTACCGTTTCGTGTTTCAGTGGTCTTCGTGATGATTCTCCGTCATAAGTTCTTTGGGGGCCTTATGAGAAAAATGAAAACTACAGTGACACAACTCTGCAGATAATTTAGTAGTTGCAGTTTGTGTTTTAACAGACTTCATAATGATTCCCCGTTATAGGTTCTTTGGGAGGCCCACTCAATTGTCTTAGCCTAGGAACCCACACGAGGCCTTAATACGGCCCTGTATTTTGCCCATAATCAAGTGTATACGGTTGCTTTTCGAATATTGATCTGTTTTCTTTTCTCTGATATCCCTAACTTATTTGAAAAGTTTATTTACAAATTTTAAAAAATGTAGATGTATGCAGCGTGCACGACCAATGAGATATTTTACGAATTTTTTGGGAACATTTTGCTTTCGAATGAAAAAAAAAAGGTTATACACCGTAACCTTTGCAAATAGCAAAACAATTACCTCAGGATTGGATGCGAATGGGAAAGAAAATTCCGCCCAAAAGAATCTCATAATATCATTTCACTCAGCCTATGTAAAGAGACAGCAAATGCTTCATGGTGTACTTAAAAGCAATTTCTCCTTTTCACATTTTTATAAAAAACTGAATAGCTAAGAACGTAATGATTAACGATATATCTCGTCGCAAGCAGAAGATTATCGCCGCAGTTCCATTCGTGTAATTCTGGTACAGGAACACGACAATCGATCGTGTAACACAAGAGCATTAAAATTAATGAAATTCCTAAAGAAAGTGAAAAGCAAAAGAGAAAATGCTCACATTTCTGCAAAACAGCAAAGAACTAGGAGATTATACGGATATTATACATCATCAAGTAGAAGAAGATCACGTAATGTTCTAACTTGAAACGAAAATAGAGTAATCAGACATGCACTTTGAATTTCATAGTCAGGAAACATTTGAATTAAAAAAAAAGGAACACACAATTTGTTCTCTTTTCTTGTGGGCATGAAACCAATACTTCTAAAGATTTTCTTCTAAGAAAAAAGTTCGTTTCTACATTTCTTTGTTTTCCTCCTTCTTCTGTCGTCAAACAAACACTACAATTCCTACTAACACTACTGTTGAAATTGTTTCAGAAATCAGTTGCATAATCATATTGGTTTAAAGCAAAATTGATAAACATGTATTTCCAATCTGTCGTTTCGGGAATAAAAATGATGAACATATAAGTCTATAATACTGTATAAGTCTGTAGCTCTTATTACAAGTTCAAGATTTAGATTGCAGGATCTAGATGAAAGGAAGCCGCCCCGGTGGTGCAGTGGTCTAAGCGATGGCCTCTGATCATTCGTCCGAACGGGGTGCGGGTTCGAATCCCGGTGAGGCATGGATATTGTGTTTGTCTTACGGCACTGGCTCTCTCCCTTCCCTGGAACCAGTGACCCTAAATTGCAGGATCTAGATGAAAGGAAGCCGCCCCGGTGGTGCAGCAGTCGCCCGTCCTTAAATTAGGGACGGACGACTGCTTATAGCCCATTGAGTTGCTCACGGTGGTCGTTAAACCTCCAATCAAAAAAAAAAAAAAAAAAAGATGAAAGGAAGCGCTGTGACAATGACTAATGATCACGCCATCAAACCACAATTTCTCTGAGATAACTGAGCAGTTTGAGTTGACTAAACCGAGAATAAATCGCAATAATTAGCCATTAAGCATATTTTTATTGAAATCTGTCGGTCTGTAAAAATTTCGTTTTCGAAAAGTTATTCTATTGCTTTGGCTAAAAGAAAATAAAAAAACAATTAAGAAAGCTGCTGATGCAGCAGCTGTAATATTTTTGCATGCATGATAAACAAGTGGACATAAAATTATTCCAATTAAAAAGGAAAACAATCAGCTTATTTGGAAAAGTTTGAGTATGTTCCTCATCTCTTATTATATGTTGTTTTTAACCTTTTAAATACTGTAATCTTTCAACTGTTGAACATGATTTTTTTCTGAATAAATAGTGTCTGATCAGAAAGTTTAAGACCTGGAGAATTTATTTCGGAGGTTTTCTGCATTAATTACAAGAGAAGAAAACTGACTTATCAAATTTTGGGACTGAAGCCTAGTTGAGGAGCAATTAAGGTAGTAGATATTTCCACCATGAGAAGTAATAACCAACTTCTGTGGCCAAGGTTGGTCATTACCTCTGTGGTCAAGATTGGTTACTATTATCTTTTATGCCAATTTTTAGACTTCCATCTTATTTTCCCTTGTGAACATGAAATTAGAGAGCTAAGATTCTTCACAGAGATTTATTTCGTTGTATTCCCGGGACTTTGACGTCATCTTTGAATGCCCATTATCTTCCCGATGCTTTTTATTACAGTTTTACTCTCTTATGCAAGGATTGTTTGCTCACCTTTTCTCTAGATATAAGCAGGAGTATTCACAGTACAGATATTTTCCATAGAAATTTTTCTTTCGTTTCAAGTGTGGGAAGAAATTATATTTTGTCCAAATCCGCA
Source organism: Macrothele yani (assembly GCA_039090855.1). Lineage (NCBI taxonomy): Eukaryota > Metazoa > Arthropoda > Arachnida > Araneae > Macrothelidae > Macrothele > Macrothele yani. Next base: position 132,801,061 of record CM076995.1, on the reverse strand, counting down.
GCAAGTCTGATGTGGAATATTCACAGTCGAGTCACATTATTGTGACCACCTCCTACTTTTGACGTCAACAGCGCGTAGCCAATGAAAGAAGGCCTGTGTCGTGAGCTGGCTTGGAAGGTATATAAGGTGTGCTGTAGGCATTCTGAAAACAGATCACTCGTTGCTGTCATGGATAAAAGGAGCGATTTATCAGATTTGGAAAAAGGGATGATAATCGGCTTTCGGGCCAAGAGTGGCAATATTTCTGAAACAGCGAAATTTTTGAACTGTTCGCGTGCTGCTGTGGTTAGTGTATCGTGATTGGAGAAATGTCATCATTGCGGATAAGCGACGTAAAAACTACGGAGCACCACGTGCCATTGGTGTGTGAGGTGAACGTCGGCTGCAAAGGTGCGTGAGGGCCGATCGACACGCTAAAGTGGGGCAACGTACTGGCGGAATGAACCAGGGGCTACCGGAAGTGTGTCTAAAACGACAGTTCAGCGAACTCCGCTGCGTACGGGACTCCGATGCAGACGGATGGTCACTGCACTTATGCTAACGAAGGTGCATCGGCAGAAAATACTTACATTTTCACTGCAGTATCGGAATTGGACCTCCGCTGATTTTCAAAGGATTGCCTTCTCCGATGAGTAATGTTTTCTGCTTCATCGAACGGATGGACGTTGGCGTATAAGGCGAGAAACATCGGAGAACAAACACTCTTCAACCATTGCTGGAAGAACACAAGCTGGTGGGGGCACGAATGTTTTCGTGGCATTCCCGGGGTACACTCATACTTGTGTAAGACACTATGGACCGAATTCTTTATGAATCCATCCATGCAAACCACTTACACCCATACATGATATTTGTCTTCCCTGGGACAGATGGGATCGTTCAGAACGACAATGCGACGTGTCACACAGCTGGAAATGTCCGAGAGTGGTTAGAAGGGCACGATGAAGACTTCAAAGTACTTCCCTGGCCCCCTAATTCCCCAGACTTAAACCCAATTGAGCATCTGTGGCACCACGTAAATCGTGTTGTTCGCTCTACGGATCCTCCACAACGCACCCTCCAGCAGCTGTCAGATGCACTGCAGTCATTGCATCTGACAACTGCACTGACTGCAGTGACACTAGATGGGCTGGAAGTGACCCAATAAGGTGCTGAAAGGAGTTCCCAGACTCTACATACCTGGGAACACTTTCCAGCACCTTATTGAGTCACTTCCAGCCCGTCTAGCGGCTGTCCCCGCTGCAGGATATTAGCTGGTGGTCACAATAATGTGACTCGACCGTGTATAAGGATGATGAAAAAGTTTCTGTTGGAAGTCGCTACAAGACAGCGTATGAAGTAAACGTGGACGAAAGTGTAATAATGTTCGGCGATACGCTCTTGTCATAAACTAAAATAATGACTGTTACATGCTACTGCCGAGATAGCTGATACTGAACTTGTTGCAAAAATATCCAGAAAAATAGGTAATTTCTTGGTAGCTAACTCGGGAAAAGCAAAATAGAGAATATTGAATGGAGGATGTGAATCGTTTCTAGTAATAACCTAATAACAATTATTCTCGCTAATATAACTGACTGAGGCTGACTGAGGCTATCCTAGGGTCTTGCTCCATTGATTCAAAACCCCACCTTCGCGATTTTAACCCTTATTTCTTTCCATGTCCCTTACGTGTGCTTTCCTGAAATCTTTCACTCCCCGGCGATAAAACTTCTTTCTCATCGACTATTTCAAATGCATCTTTCCTCGAAGTACTCTTATACTCCTGCCTTTTCGATCTCGGCATACCTACTTCGCGTTCTCCCCAAAAATCCATTCCTCTCTTCTTCATTTCTCCTCGATGACTCCTCTTGCTTGACCCCTTCCGTCCGACCAAAACTTCGCCTCTCTCAAAACCCACTCCGCCCACGGGCGAAATCAAAAACACTCACCCTCAGCTAGCAATCCTTCTGTCACCACCTGTCTCCCGAGCCTGGGAAAAGTGGTGTCCGCTAATCAAAGCTAAGCGCTCGAAAGCTTCCTCCTTAACGGAAGCGCGATCAAAATATCCGAGAGTCTGCAAATGGCTCTCGATCACCAAAATGTTTCTAAACAAAACAAAAGTTGAATCCTGCTGAAAGCTCGTCTCATTGTTAACTCCCTGAGAAAAGTGTCTGCATGTGGGACAACGAGGCGCCTACCAAAAGATTGCTTTATCTAGATATGGGAAATGAAAAGATTGTTACCATGCACGATGAAACAAAGAAAAATAAATGGCCAGGTGAAAAATGTGTTACGAGGATGGGTTCAATGCCACAATCTAAACTTCCTATATTAAATACTCGTAACAAAAGTCAGGCTATATAAAGGCGGTTAGATATCTGTGAGAGTAACAGTCAAATTGTGACGTAGTGCTGTGTTTGATGAACATATCGTACACATATTGATGGCATCATTGTTACCAAGCGCGTCCAAAGCAGATCAACAAGCTGTTATTCTGTTTCTGTTAGCGAAAGTAAAGAAACTGGCAGAAATTCATCACAGAATAGTGGCGGTGCTCGGTGATGCGTGCGACAAAGACCTCTGTTTTGGAATGGTGTCAAAAATTTCGTGGAGGCCGCAGTACGACACACGATTTGGAGCAGTTTGGGCGTCCATCCACATCAAACACGCTCGATAACATCTAGAATATGAAAGCCGCTATTCTTAATGATCAGCAAGTAACTATTCGTCGTTAAATAGCCAGTGACTTCAGCATGAGCTACGAAAGTGTTCAAAGCATCGAACAGGGTCTAGGGTACCGTAAAGTGTGCTGTCAATGGATCCTGCGAGCCCTCGATAGTGATTAGGAAACACATCATATGGCACTATCTCTGCAACACTTGCTGCGTTTCAACTTGGAGGCCAACGCATTATTGGAGCGTATTGTGGCCGCCAACGAAATCTGTTGCTCCCACTTCCAACCAGAAGCTAAGTCTGCGAGCATGCAACAGTGGCATCCGTCTTATCCCCTCCGCAGAAGTTCAAGGGGCAAACATCTGTTGGAAAAGGAATGTCGACAGTGTTCGTCGACTACCGAGGCTTATTGCTGGTAGAGTTCAAGGAGCCAGGTGTCAGTATCAATGCAGCAAGGTATTGCGAGACACTTGAGTGTTTGCGTCGTGCCATTAAAAATAAACGTCCCGGCAACCTCAGTGAAGGGGTAATATCACTGTACGACTACGCGCACCCTCATGTTGCCAACGTCGTAAAGGACAAATTACAAGCTCTTAAATGGCAGACCGTGGAGCACTCTCCTCATAGTCCAGGACTCTCCCCTTGCGATTTCAACTTATTCGGTCCGCTGTCCGTCCTCAGTGTCTTTACACTGAAAGGACGTAGGTTACAGTCAGATGATGACGTGAAGCAGGCTGTATTAGATTTTTGTACGCAACAGAAAACAGACTTATACTTCAAAGGTATCTTTATCTTTGTCCGTCAATAGTGCAATTGCCTTAACGCCTACGGCAAGTACTTTCAAATATCTGTGACCTATCTGAATATACTCATTCCGAACAGAAACTTCTCGATCATGCATTATAGTAAACAACTTTTATGGTCTGCCTTTTGAGCCTTCAAGGCTCTTAGCTGAAATTTCCATCCTTTCCCATTCCATTATATTCACAGTGTTCTTCCTATGTCTAGAATTTCTGGTTCTTTCAAGTCTTTTTGATCATTACCTCCTAAGGTCTCTCCAGAGGCAATCTGCGAACTAGCATCAATTTAAGTTTATACGTAGGCACTCTGTCATCCGTCAAAGGTCCTATTTAAATTTATGTCTAAACAGCCTGTCATCCTCTCTACCCTTCAATTTAAGTTTCCGTCAAGGATGGGTGTCATCTTCTATTCGCTCTAGTTTCAGTTTTTGTTTTGGCAGGCAGCCTGTGATCTGTCAAAAGCTCACATTTAAGTTTCCATCAAAAGCTCACATTTAAGTTTCCATCAAAGTAGTGTGTCGTTCTACATACGCGCCAGTTTAGGTTTCTGTGTAGGCATCCAGTCATACTCCATTCTCTCGAATTTGAGTTTCTGCCTAAGCAGTCTGTCGTTCTTCATACGCTTCCATTTGAGTTTCTGGCTACGTAGTTTGTCATCCTTCATGCGATCCCATTTTAATTTCTGTCCAGGCTGTCTCTCATTCATCATACACTACATGCGTCAAATCCACCTCAATCTGCATTATTTAGTGCGCCAATTTCACTACGTTTCTATTTTGACTTTTTTACTTATTGTACAAAGTGAAAACCCCCCAAATACGTGACGTCAGTAAATAAACATATACACCGCTCTTTCAAAGTTTCAGAAACACATAGCAACCGAAAAATTGTTATTCGGTCACTGCCGGGGATTTGAATCCACGGATCGCTCGATATCTAGCCGAGCGCGTTATCCTTACACCACGGTGGCCAACAAGGTGTAAAGCTAACGCGCTGTGCTATATATCGAGAGATCCATGGATTCAATTTCCCGGCCGAGACCGAATAACAGTTTTTCGGTTGCTATGCGTTTCTGGAACGTGCAAAGAGCGATGTATTTGTTTATTTACTTATTGTACGTCTTTTGAGAAAAACAAATAGGTGCATATAGTATAACTCTGTGTGTCCGTCCGTCAATGGGTAGTACATCTTTGCACATATCAGTCCGATTCAAATATTTCTTTCGCATTTAGAAGCCTGAACTGCGAGAACTATAATCCGCATCTTCTGGCCTTTCCCCGATGCCTAACATTCCCGCTAATGGATGCAAAACAAGATTCTATTGAATTCAAAATACACTGGCGGAAAGTGAAAAAAGAACACCAAGAAGGAGACGTCTGATACCAACGAAATTTATACAGCATAATAACGAAATACAGAGGATAACCTGATCAAAGAATTATGGCAAAATACAGCTGTATTTGCTGGTAAACTGAAAACTAACATTTCCATGTAACATGGTTAGTACGAAGTTGAACCGCCATTAACTGCGTCACAGTGTGTAATTCTGGCATGGAGTCTGTCGTATTTATGTTAGATGTAAGATTGGGGTATTGAGTTCCAAGAATCCTCAACCTGGACGCGTAAATCGGGGATGGTCGTGGCTGGCCGTGGAGACCGGATAAGTCGTTGTCCCATAAAATCCCACACGTGCTCGATGGGGGACAAATCCGGTGAACGTGCAGGCCATGGAAGTTGTCGCACACCCTGAAGTGCATGCTGCGTTGCATGTGCCGTGTGTTGGCGTGCGTTATATTGCTGAAAAACACGATGGACCGACCTTACAAATGGCACAACAACGGGCTGAATGATGTTGTTGATGTAGGAGGTGCTGTTTAACGTACCCGGTACAAACACTAGTTGTGTATATGGGAGTGATAGCTGATCGCTCCCTACACCAGGAGACCAGGTGTAGGCCCTGTGTATCGCTGGCGGATGCAGGAAGGGTGGAGACGCTCCCCTGTGCGTCTGCGAACACGCATACTGACATCGGAGGCCCTCAAGCAGAATCTGCTTTCATCGCTGAACACGACAGACCGCCATTGCGTTATCCAGTGCAGACGTTGGCGACACCACTGCAGCCGTTCCTGACTGTAGGCTGGAGCCAGAGGTACACATGCCAGAGGCACACGTGCACGTAGTCCTGCATCCAGTAGACGGTTGCGGATTGTTCGCACAATCACCTCAGGTGCAACTGCAGCTCGGATTTGCGTCGCAGTGGATGTTCTGCTTGACAACACCGCTCTTCTTATGCGTCGATCGGTCCGCTAATCAGCCCGTCTGTGACTCCTGGTTCGACGTCTCCTCGTGAGGGAATGTTCCTCGGACCATCTACGCCACCATCGTACCACCACCGATACTTCCCGTCCAATTCGCTCCGCAATACGACGATACGACCACCCAGCCTCGTGGAGTCCGACTTAGACGACCTCGCTCAAAGTCCGATAACTGTTGAATTCTACACGTCTTCCATGTCCAGACATTGCAGCTTCTTCAGGGTCTTCGTACGTGTCCGCACGCCGACGACTGATTACATTCACTTCGCCGTACTCTTTAAATACCACCGACGATAATTTGCATATTATGCCGAGCTGTGGCGTAAGCGCTCTTCGGTTGGTCCAGAAATTAACATAACACCTACGTAAACGTGACTCCATTAACATATGTAAATTTCATGATCGTCCGCCAATTCCTTCTTGGTGTTCTTTTTTCACTTTCCGCCAGTGTATGTTCTATTCCTTATCATTACTTCTAAAAATCCTCTTGAAAGAATTATTTTTTTCAGTGCATACCTTCTATGAAATATATTAATAGTTTTGCGTGAAAGCATTTTCCTCAGATAATGTACAGTTTCATTCCTAGGGGTTATAAATTCATGCTTGCATTATTATCGATGTCCTTTCTTCTAAAAATCTTATATGAAAAATTATTTTTGAGCAGGAAAGCATTCATTGCGGTTAATCTTTTGAAATCCACAGTTTTGCCTCTAATTGATTCAAGGGCGTATTTTTGTTTGCAGCTCTTTCTCCTATTTTAAAACTTTAATTAAAAACTTTTTTTCTTGCACTTCATAATGACCATTCGCTTTTGGTAAAATTTGCAAATACCATCTGCTTTAAGTAAGGCGTAGTTCTTCCACTAGGAGGCGTGCGTGTATAAACTCTTTTCTTGCTCTGTTTGCTTCTAAAAGTCGTACTTGAAAAATTATTTTTACTTCTGGTATCTTATTCTATGAAAAACATTTTGAGCGAAATTTCTGATTTTCCCCAATGCGCATGCCACTAGCGGGCGAAAGTGGGTATTTCTATTTGCAAATGTTTTATACATTTTTGAAGAGTAGTTGAAATTTTTTTTTACGTGGTACCTTTCACTATGAAGAACACTGAGCACATTATGTACTTTAAATTATGCGGATGTTTTCCTTTATTGGGCATAAGCCCATTTTCTTTTTCTCTGATTTTCTCTAAAAATCTGTTTTGAAAAGTTCTTTTAATATTTGGAAGAGTTCATTATGGGAAACATTTTGTAAATACCTTGTTTTACCATAGTGCCTAGTTCTGCTACTAAGGGTTAGAAATGCATATCTACTCCAATTATTAGCGCAATTTCTGTTACCTCGTTTAGGTACGTACAGTAGTGAACAAAAGTATTTGGCGAAACACTTTTTCGACCATAATTCTTGTTCTGCTGGATCAAATTGGGTCAGTTTGGAATATGATATGTGTTGATTCGGGGGTTACAATGCCGCGTAGTTTGTATTTCGCTCAGAGCGAATTTGTCGTTCGAAATGGGCCATATTCAAGAGTCGCCAATTATTACCCACTTGTTTGCTGCATGTATTAATGTTTTTCTTGTGATTTTTGTGGGTTTTGTGATGTGTAGTGTGATAATAAGTCAATCTTAGGTTTTCAGAAATGGGTAAAAAGGCGGAGATCCCTGTTGGAGCTCGCCAGGCGGCCGTGCACATGATGATATCCGGAATGCGCGTCACCGACATTGCGAGGGCCCTGAAGATCCGACACCAGTTCATTTCAGCTATACGGCAACGTTGTAAGAAGACTGGAACCGTCGAGAACAGTCCGCGATATGGTAGGCCTCGTTCCACTACGTGGCGTCAGGATAGACGCATCCTCCGTCGATCTCGTGCTGATCCCACCTTGACTGCTGTATACATCGCCACCGAATTCCGCGACAGTGACGACCTGAACAACAGCCGAATGACCATCTCCCGTCGTCTCATTGCTGGTGGATTGAATGGAAGACGCCCCGCCAAGAAACCCCTCATCGGAGTCAAGAATCGACGAGCCAGAGTCGCGTTCGAGCGCCGTCTTCAACACTCGACCTTGGCGGACTGGAGTAAGGTGCTTTTCACCGACGAGAGCAAGTTCAACTTGTTCGGAAGTGATGGCATCCGATACGTACGACGTTCGTGTGGCCAGAGATTCAACCCCCAGTTCATTCAGCCGACTGTCAAGCACGGAGGAGGATCGCTCATGGTTAACGGCGCCTTCTCTCGCAATGGAATGGGCCCCATCATCAAGATTCACCGAATAATGACCGGCCAGAGCTACATGAACATGCTCATCAACGATGTCTTCCTATGGGCAAACCAGAACATGCCACCCGGATGGATCATGCAGCAAGACAACGACCTGAAGCACACCTCTATATTAGCGAAGGCAGCCTTCCAACAGCAACAGGTCACACTTCTAGACTGGCCAAGCCAATCTCCAGACCTCAACCCCATCGAGCACATGTAGGAGGAGCTGGAGAGACAATGTGCGAAGAAAACCTGCCGAAATGGGACCCAGAAGTTCGACCAGCTGTCTGCAGAATGGGCGCGAATTTCGTAGGTCACCGTCGAGAAGCTAGTGGACTCGATGCCGGCCCGTTGTGCAACTATTATTAAGTCTCGTTGTTATCCCACTAAGAATTAGTTATTGTTTTGTCGTTTTCTCGTACTTGTTTTCTGTTATCGTTGCATTAAATGAATGTGATACACACCTACTTTGTTGGTCAATTTGTATGATCTTTACGATTAAGCTCGGTACCTGATCTGTGTAAGGTTTCCGATCCATCTGCATATGGGTCATGTTTACAACTGAATAGCACATATCATATCCCAAAATGACCCGATTTGGTCCAGCAGAAAAAAAAAATTATGGTCGAAAAAGTGTTTCGCCAAATACTTTTGTTCGCAACTGTAGGTGTTAAAAAGATATTGACGTATGACTACGTCTAATTCCGCGGATAGTATGGGGCGACTTAGGGCCGACCGCCTGTGACAAAAATAGGTCCCAATTGAAATCATTATAACGTTAAAAATACCTCTCACACACTAATCCTCTTAGCATATTCATATTCGTAAACAACATGGAGTCCAAGTCGCGTAATGCGCAATATATCGTGCGTGCGACGCTCCCTGTGCCCCGAGAAGATGACGCAGTATTTCTGGGTGTGCCGGCGCGTTGACTTAGTCTATCTCGGCAACCGTGAGCGCAACAGGACTGTGCGTGGTATCGTTTTAAAGCTCTCGTCAAGATATATCCAGATATACACTGACGGAAAGAAAAATCCCAAAACCACGAAAAAATAGTTGTAGAGGAATGAAATGTCAGCAATACATTGGTATAGGTAACATATTTAATCGATTAAGGTTTCAAGATCACAGCTTATTGAAAACGCGAGAAGAGCCATTTTAAAAGTGAAATGATGGTACATTAATAACCGGTGTAACCGCCAGAATGTTGAATGCAAGCACACAAACGTTCATGCATTGTGTCGTACAGGTGCTGGATGTCAGTTTGTGGGATGGAGTTCCATGCCTGTTGCACTTGGTCGGTCAATACAGGGACGATTAATCCTGGTTGGGGGTGACGCTGGAGTTGTCGTCCAATGATGTCCCATACGTGCTCGATTGGTGAAAGATCTGGTGATGTAGCAGGCCACGGCTACATGTCGACACTCTGTAGAGCATGTTGGGTTACAACAGCGGTATGCGGGCGAGCGTTATCCTGTTGGAAAACACCCCTGGAATGCTGTTCATGAATGGCAGCACAAGAGGTTGAATAACCAGACAGACGTACAACTGTGCCGTCAGGGTGCGTGGGATAACCACGAGAGTGCTCCTGCTGTCATAGGAAATTGCTCCCCAGGCCATAACTCCAGGTGTAGGTCCAGTGTGTCTCGGCCGCAGACAGGTTGGTTGCAGGCGCTCACCTGACCTCCTTCTAACCAACACACGGCCATCACTGGCACCCAAGCAGAACCGGCTTTCATCAGAAAACACAACAGATCTCCACTCCGTCATCCAATGAGCTCTAGCTTGACACCACTGACGTCGAAAATGGCAGTGGTTTGGAGTAAGTGGAATGCACGCTACAGGTCGTCTGGCTCGGAGCTGTCCTTCAAGTAACCGTTTTGTAACAGTTCGTTGTGTCACGGTGGTGGCAACTGCAGCTCGAATTGCTGCCGCAGACGCGGTACGATGAGCCACGGCCACACGCCATACACGGCGGTCTTCCCTCTCAGTAGTGCCATGTGCCCGGCCGGAACCCGGTCTTCTTGAGACAGTACTTTCCCTTGACCACCGCTCCCAACAATCATGCACAGTGGCTACATTCCTGCCAAGTCGTTCTGCAATATTGCGGAAAGAAAATCCACCTTCTCGTAGCCCTATTACACGACCTCGTTCAAACTCCGTGAGCTGTTGATAATGGCTTCTTCGTCTTCGTAAAGGCATTCGTGACTTACATCAACACCCTACGTTGAATCTCAACGATAACTAACGCTCACGAACGTTACAGCGCGTATTTACAGCAAACCTGCTTTGCATGTTCCGAGGGCGCTACTAGCGCCACACGTATGCGCCGAACGCGAAATTTCCATAGACGTCATCTTATAGATGTACTCTCACCGTCTATAAACTGTCGTTTATCTAACACAACCCCTTCTTAATGTTGGGATTTTTTTCCCGTCAGTGTATAAAGAACATATCGCAGTGGCTTAAATTAACATTAAAAAAAATGTTTCATTGAGAACGAGTTAACATTTTCGACAATGCAGAGGAATTCGCAGAATGAACGCAAGCAAAAGTGGAGAAAATCAAAACGACAGGCAAGAGCAAGAGATAAGGAATGTAAGAAGTCTAAGAAGACAGAGCATAACGTTGGGTAATTCCTGTATCGATCTGCTTTGTGTTCGCAATGTATCCAGCGTTATTTGTAAAAAATGTGTAAGCTATTTTTTATATCAGACCTGTTTTGGCTATAAAAAATTATATAAACGCTTTGAAACCATACTCGCCGCCCCGGTGGCGCAGTGGTCTAAGCGATAGCCTCTGATCATTCGTCCGAATGGCGTTCGGGTTCGAATCCCGGTGAGGCATGGATGTTGTGTTTGTCTTACGGCACTGGCTCTCTCCCTTCCCTGGAACCAGTGACCCTAAATTAGGGACGGGCGACTGCTTATAGCCCATTGAGTTACTCACGGTGGTCGTTAAACCTCCAATCAAAAAAAAGAAAAAAAAAGGAACCATACTCGACGAGCTCATTTCAACTCTCCGATCTTCAAGTTGTAGTCCTACGTTCCAAACTGACAGCTCGATCAGGTTCTTTTTTTTTTCGGTTGTGAAAATATTATTTTATTTATAAAATAATTTTTTCAGATACCAATTTGTTTTTCAAGCAGAAGTCATCGCTCAAAACCGACATCGCCTCCTTTTTTTTAGGGTCACCAGAAAACGTTATGAAAGGTTCCATTCAGTGTATCCAAGAGATACCGACTACTCAAGTTCTGCTCTTTAAGTTCTAGTATTTCTCAATTCAACACACAATATCTCTTCTCAAAAATACCACACACACAAACACAATTTCTTTCTCTCTCTCTCTCTCTCTCTCTCTCTCTCTTTCCCACGCTCTGCCAATTGGCACGCTTCCAAAATACTGATTGAAATAATTTCTCTGTACAGGATAGCAGTCGCTCTGACAAAGATCATCAGCTGCTCCCAATGATGTTCTTTTACTAGGGGCGAGGGTATTTATTTACTTATTTCTATTTTCTGCTAATTTTACACTTCTGCAAGCCTGAGTAATTTGCTTTGGAATGATACATATTTTGTGAACAATATTTTCCGTGGATTTTCGCCGTGTAATTCAATTTTTTAGTATAGGTACAAATGGATATTTCCGGTTTCTAGCGTTTCTATGTTTTGTAAAAGACCGATTTAAAAGTTCTTTATCCACAGGACTGCTGTCTCTACGACTGATACATTGGGTTTTTTTTTTTCATAAAATAATCTTTTCACATACCGATAAATGTTCGACGATAATTATGTCTTACAATCATTACGTTTTTCTGATTCAAAAGGTATGTGCATTAAACCCGAAAATTCTGTGCCACGTTTCATTTTTTCTTTCAAATTGTGCTAAAGGATTTATTGTTTCCAAGGTGTAATTTTGATCCATCCTTGTGTGGGCTTAAACATGTTGAAAAATCTTGTTCGTCAGGCTATTCTATAAATTGATTTCCAAGTTTGTTTCGCTGTGGTAGGATGATAAATCCAATATGATATTTGCGTTGGCGGATATTTTGCACATGTGGTTACAATTTCAATCGTTCTGGTAACAACGGTTTAACCCAGGGAATTGAGCTTTCCTTATTCTTGAAACTCTTTGGCGAATTTGAGAAAATAGAGAAGGAGATCTTTAAAAGGATGGAAATACTAAGCAGCGGTTGGGTAAAAAAAAAAGAAAAAATGTTGAACGACACAGAGAAGCAAATGTTGCCTGATAGATGCATAACAATGGTAACGATTTTTAGATAGATGAAGAAAAAAGGAATTCACAGGACAGAAAAAAATGGCAAAACACCGTAGGGAAATTTACTCACAGTTAAATTCAAATAAAACGTACTCTCACATAAAAAAAAAGAATGTGTGCCTTCGCTTGACAATAAAACAAAAGGTAGGCGGGGAATATTTTCGATATTAGGAAAGAAATTCTTCGGAAATATCAGTATAACAAAATGGAAATGAAATGCTAACAGAACAGAAAAAAGGAAACGCCGCTGGCTTTATTAAAGACACAGAAAATGAAACATAATTGCAAAATCCGGTAAATTAGGTATGAAAAAATATTATGTAAGTTAATTTTCGAGCGAACAATTGATATTAAAAAGTGCTACGACAGAATAATTAATTAGTTGACGGAGAAAAAGCTAAAGAAATCTTCTGATAAAAGTAACACTGAACAACAACAATAAAAAAAACCTTTTTGTTTGCTACAAAGACTTCATATGCCGAATCACACAATATTTGTCATACTGATTACAAATCTACTGTGCTAAATTGTGCTATCGGGCATAGTTCTCGAGTAACCTGATGTTTCAATGTATAATAAGCCTTCATTTGGTCATGTATATTTCACTGCAAGCAATTAATTACACTTACCTTAAAAAGTTGTTATTTTAGATTTTCTTCTGTACTTTGGTTGTACTACATCCCTTTTTAGAGTGCAACAGTAACCAGCTAGCATTTTAGGGCTCTATTTTCCTTTATAGCGGTTTAATATGGTACATATACACTGAAGTACCAGAAAAACTGGTACAGACGAGCTTATGCAAAATGCATAGCAACGTCACCTATGCGCGTACTCGGTTGCGTCCGCCAGTGCGTATATAAAGCGATAGACATCCTTGCCAGCTGTCAGAGCTGTTTTCGGCATGTGAATGACAAGTAATAACGATTTAAGCGATTTTCAACGCGGTGTCATAGTTGGCGCTCGTGAAATGGGCCATAGTATTTCGGAGGCAGAAACGAAGTTCGGATTTTCACGGACGACCATTGAAAGGGTGTACCGTGACTACCAGAATTCCGGCAAAACATCCAACCTACGATACCAGTGTGGCTGTAAAAAGACATTGGGTGAACGTGACCATCGTCGGCTGTCAAGAATCGTTTCATGCAATAGGCGTGCAACACTCTCGCAGGTATCATCAGAATTCAATGCTGGAGCCTCAACAAGCATCAGCGTCCGGACTATGCAAAGTACCCTGCACGATGTGGGCTTTGGGAGCCGAGTCCCAACTCGAGTCCCCTTAATGGGTGCACGACACAGAGCTATGCGCCTCGCTTGGGCACAGCAACACCGCCACTGGACACTTGATGACTGGAAACAAGTAGCCTAGTCTGACGAGTCGCGTTTCCAACTGTATCGGGAGATGGAAGGATTCGTGTGTGGCGCAAACCCCATGAATCGATGGATCCTGCCTGTCAACAGGGAACTGTACCGGCTGGTGGGTGGTCCGTAATGGTATGGGGTGTGTTTAGCTGCACTTCACTGGGGCCTCTTGTACGTCTACAAACGTCTGTGACCGGCCAACGCTATGTGCGCATCCTTTCTGACGAGGTATACCTGTTCATGTCTTGCATAATTGCTGATGGGTTTGGCCTGTTCCAACAGACAATGCACCTCCACACAAGTGTCGGGACGCCACATTATGGTTAGAGGAGCATTCATCTGAGTTTGGGGTGTTGCCATTCTCACCCAAGTCCCCAGATCTGAACGTGATGGAACGCATTTGGGATGCCATACAACGCGCTATCGAACACAGGAATCCGAGACCTCAGAATACACCCGAATTGTGAAACGCTCTGCAGGAAGTATGGTGTGCATTGCCTACAGCATATTTCCAGAAGCTAGTAGAGTCCATGTCCCGTCGTACTTCTGCAGTCCTGCGCTCCCGTGAACGTTCTCCGTGCTCATCACTTACAGCTCCTAAGTTCTATGGGAAATAGTCCAGATGCGAGTGAAGAAATATATTTTAAGGGACATATTGCATCACATGGCCTTACAGTTTTCTAGAAGCTCAGTAACAAGTTCTTTAGAATTTTCTGCATTCCGGTTACCTAAAAAGTTCAGTACGACATCTTTAAAGGACTTCCATGCAGCAGCTTCAGTCTCATTCAAAGTGCCTTCAAATGCAAGATCTCGCATAAGTTCCCTTATTTTTGGACCAACAAAACTGCCTTGTTTAATTGTGGCTTCTGAAATTTTGGGGAACTTGTTCTTTAGAAAATGAAAGGCTTCTCCATCTTTATTCAATGCCTTTACAATTTTTTTTTATCAAACCCAGTTTGATGTGAAACGGTGGTAAGTACACGATCTGACTTACTAAAGGTTGAGCAACAGCATTTTTATTGCTTGGAATTAAGGACTCTCTTTTAGGCCAGGCCTTTTTAATGTAATGATAATTTCTGTCCCTATTGTTCCATTCACAGAGGAAGCAGCAGTACTTTGTGTATCCAAGTTGTAGACCAAGGAGTAAAGCTATCACTTTAAGATCGCCACAAATATTCCACGAATGTTTTTTGTATACTACACGTTGAAGCAACAGCTTCATATTTGCATATGTTTCTTTCATGTATGCAGCATATGCAACAGGTACTGACAAATATATGTTTGCGATATGAAGAAGGACAGCTTTTAAGCTTATTGTTGAGGAATATATAAAAGGTCTCCATTCTTCAGGTTTGTGTTGCTGTTCTAAGGCTTCAAACAATAAGTCTATATTATTACAGTAAACAAGATCACCACTCTTCGAAAATAAGTGTTTGAACTCTTGCTGCCTTCGACGAAAACTACATATTTTTGTACTTGATTGCAAAAGATTCCATCCCTTCAATTTTGAAGCCAATATTTCGGCCTGACTTTTTGCTAAATGAAGGTCACTAACCAGGTCATTTAATTCTTCCTGACTTATAAGGTGAAGCAGAGAATCTTCCAAGAAATCAGGGTCTTGTTGTACTTCAATATCGTTTTTGCTATGAGGATTTATTTCATCAGCATCACTATCATCTAAACTCCATAACTGTGGAGGTACAGGAACAGGAAGATCTGTACCATGAGGGACAGGTCTTATGGCCGAAGGCATACTGGGTTAGTGAATCGTGTCTTTGGTCTTAACTGTAATTCCAGATATCTTAGTGATGCAGAAGTAACAGTCTGTTGAGCCGTCTATCGGTTCACTCCAAACCATTGGTACCGCAAATGACATTTGATGTGATCCCTTCAACCAGCCAATCAACAAAGTTACACGTGAATTACAACAAATGTGAGACGCCCAAGATTTATCTTCATCACCCAATTTGCGCTGGAAATAAAGTTCATGCGATTTTCTAATCAACGCACCGTGTGAAATTTCAGCAATCTAGGGGAACTGTATTCAACTTTGCGAACCGATATCATCAAAAAACACACAGAATTCTGATAGCTAAACATGGACTTTAAGTGACCTCAACAGTAGTTTAGCCAATAATCGCGCCGAACAATTATCACATGTCGCTCAAACTAGCGCCAGTGGCGTTGGCCAGACCATGATGGCCAGACGTCGAGACAAACGGAAGCGCATCATTGCTTCCAGTTCAGTGGATGAGTGGGCAGCAATGGGGATACATGGCGGTTTGTGCGGTGTGGGAGTATCTTCGTCAGTGTTTCAAGGTAATATTTTGTGCGTGAACATTTGCTTATACCTACAGAGTAGGGCAAAATAACGTATTTTAAAGAAAGCGTGTTTACATTGCGACATAACAGTTGTCACATTTTAAGGAACCTTTTAAGACATTATTCCGTGTTGTTCAGCGTTATTCATCCAACCAGATTAAAGCTAGACGTCTACACTATTGAACTGAAAAGAGAAATCTTAAATGACTCCTCAAATATCCCGTCTTGCCATTTTTAGCGTCTTTTGTAAAAAAAGATCGTACTTATGTTATAGGGTTGTCCGTCCGTCCGTCCGTCTGTAGACACGGTATCTATGCAACTATTAGTCCGATTTGGAAAATTCCTTTTGCATTGGGAAGCTTGGAATATACGAATGATGATCCTTTATTTAATTTTTTTTTTTGTGATGTACAATTTCGCCGCTAGAGGGCGTAAATGCAGATGATGTAGAATTCAAAAATACATTTTATTCCACATATTTGTTTCTAAACATCCGATTGAAAAAATTCTTTTATCTTTCGATTCCATTTATGTCGAAGAGTATTTAAGATATAGATACTTTTTCAAATTACACATTGATTTTCCGCTAGGGGGTGTGAAAGCCCCGATATATCTTCTTCTAAAACACCGATTTGAAAAATGTTTTCCTTAGCGGATACCCCTCCCGATGGAAAATCTTTTGCATATAATTTCTAATTTTTGGTAAATAATTATTTGACCACCAGGGGGCGTAAGTGTTAATTTTTGCTTCTGATGTATTTGCCATAAAATCTGAGCTTCTAAAATATCGATTGAAAAAATTCTTTCATGGACTGATGCCACTCACATCGATAAACCTTTTCGGAATTTTCGGAATATTTTCCTAAAATATTCCACAGTTTCTCCGCCAGGGGGTGTAGATGTATATCTTATTTTTGTCAATATCTCAGCTTCTAATTGCCCGATTTGAAAAATTCTTTCTTTATTAGATAAAGCTTCCGATGTAACATGTTTTTCATATAATTTCAAAATTTTAAAGTAATGCATTGACTTTCTGCTGGGTGGCGTATAGCTAAATTGCTTTCCCCCTATATCTCTGCTTCTAAATTTTCGATTTGAAAAATTCTTTCTGCAGCGGATAGAGCTCTTGATGGGGAATACTTTGCACATAATTTCTAATTTTTGTAAAAAATGGTTTGGCCACCAGGGGGCGTAAGCCTTAATTTCCGCTTCTGATGTATTTGCAGCAAAATATGAGCTTCTAAAATTTCGATTGAAAAAAAAAGTCGTTTTTGGAACTTTACTACTCATGTTGACAAACCTTTTAAGAACATTTTCTTTAAAAAATACATGGTTTCTACGCCAGGAGGCGTAGATGTATATCTTATTTTTGTCAATATCTCTACTTCTAGGAGTCCGATTTGAAAATTTTTTTCTTTGTTGGATAGATAGTGTTTCCGATGCGAAATGTCTTTCATATAAATTTAAAATTTTCAAGTAAATCATAGACTTTTCACTAGGGGGGATCAAAGGTAAATTGCGTTTTCTGCGTTATTTCTGCTTCTAAAACTCCGATTTGAAAAATTCTTCCTGTATCGCATACAGCTCCTGATGGAAAATGTTTTTCCATATAATTTCTAATATTTGATAAAGAATGGTTTCACCAGGGGGCATAGGTGTTAATTTGTGCTTCTGATGTACTTGCAGCAAAATCTGAGCTCCTGAAACTCGACAAATTTTTTTTTCTTGGACCTGTACTGCTCACATCGATAAACCGTTTGAGAATACTTTCTTCCTAAAATAATGCATGGTTTTCCCGCTAGGAAGTATAGATGGATATCTTATATTTGTCCATATCTCTGCTTCGAAGATTCCGATTTGGAAAATTCTTTCTTTGTGGAAGAGTGTTCCCGTTTCGAAATGTTTCTCATGTAAGTTCACATTGTTCTTAACGCACAAGTCTGCAACCATTGGGCGTAAGTTCACGACTCCGTTTACAGCAGTATCTGCGGGATTGAAAACCCGAATGGAAAACATCTTTCTTCGGTCAGATACTATTGAAATAGTTTTGATAAATTTAATTTGTGTCAGAACGGATTTAAAAGACGTGCTCATTACACCCAAAAATTCGGTGTGATCTTTCTTGTTGAAAAATGGTATCAACATCCTCTAAAACAACGTACGGACGCAATATTGAGGTATATCTTGGACGAATGGGAAGGCCATATTTGCCAAATGATGCTTTAAACAGAGTAAAAGCAACACTTAGAAAGTTTGCTTATAAAGTCGAGCAGAAGTGGTTTACAGCGCAAAGACATCGGGAAAGATTCCCCGCGGACAAGACATCGTGGCTTCAAAAGAACATCAATTTTGCAGACACTGGAAGTCAGTCCCTGCCTACTTGCTCGAACAGCGACTCCTGTAAAAGAGGCAGGCCCCACAAGTCTTTCAAAGACTGTGTTTCCCAAAAAAGCAAAGCCATTGTTGAATCATCAGGTCAAGAATAACTGTCAAAGGCAACTGAACTGAAACTGCGAAAGGACGGAAAACGCGACTCAGCTTCAATCACAAAAGAGCTGTGTTCTGCGTCTCCTACGAGAAATAACAAATTCAGAAATCTCGTAAATCTTCTGCGGACAGTGTAGCAACTTTATCTTCGGAAAAAGTACTCGATGCTGACTTTCTAATAATCAGTATATTATTGTACGTGATCCAGCTGTTGAGCGTAAGTGTAAGTTGTATCCCCGTATTGTAGAGTAAAAGAAACTAAACAAATGTGTTACCATTCCAATATAGCTATATCAGAAACGTTAGCCGAAATACCAGTGCAGTCGGTTATTTACCATACTGTACCACGGTTATGCAAAGTCCAGGAAGAAGTACTTCGAACGTTGGGCGAGGATAATAATTTAAAGATTGTTATTAAATGGGTCTGTGACGGTTTCGAACAAAGTAGGTATCGACAGAAATTTTCTCATGTACATTTTTTTTCTGGTTGGAGGTTTAACGACCACCGTGAGCAACTCAATGGGCTATAAACAGTCGCCCGTCCCTAATATAGGGTCACTGGTTCCAGGGAAGGGAGAGAGCCAGTGCCGTAAGACAAACACAACATCCATGCCTTACCGGGATTCGAACCCGGACCCCGTTCGGACGAATGATCAGAGGCCATCGCTTAGACCACTGCACCACCGGGGCGGCCTCTATGTACATTGTATAGACGACAGTTTATTAGTATCACTATGGTACCCATACAAATGTGCGATGTAACTAAGGACCGTAAAACCGTAATTTGGGAAAATCTCGCGCCCTCTTCCAGACGATATTGTCGGCCCATTAAGTTCACTTTTTGAAAAGTAATCCGTGGAAATAATTAAAAGGTAAGTTGGGGACATTGAGAAAAAATCGGTAGCCTTTTTCCTACGAAAGTTGTCGTAGATGAAAAAGAACTTCTTGTTAAGGCCACAATTATCTTTTGCATGATCGATGGAAAAGTATGCAATGCTGTGTCATCATGTGTGTCAAGCCAAACATGCTACTGGTGTGGAGCGAAAACGCGTGAGATGGACAATCTCAGATTTCTCTCACATAAGAATGCAGATAGGAATCAGTTATCTTTTGGACCGTCTCCCATCCATTCCAGAATTGTTTTTTTTTTTTTGGTTGAATGTTTACTGCACATTTCGCACAGACTTGAGATTCAATCGTGTCAAGTCCGCGGTACAGCAAATAAGAAGAAATTCGCATAGGTGAAAGCAGCTCGGTTTACTCGTAGATATACCAAAACAGCAAACGGGGAACACGAACGGCGGTAATAACGGAAGAATTTTTTAGAAAAGCAGAAAAATCTGCTGAAATAACTGGGGTCATTGTAGAGTTGATCAAGCGATTTGGTGTGATATTAGAGTGCCTGAATGTCGGGTTTACCGTAGATTTAGACAAGTGTGGTAACTACACTACCGACAATTTGGACTTATACTGTACTTGAAGGAGCATCCGTGGTATTATATGCCCTTAAGGTTATATAAAGTACTTATCCATGGCAGAGATATTATAGGTACAGTCATACTGCCAATCGATAAGTTTTCCGATGAAGCCGAAGAGGTAAGAAATAAAGACAACAGAAAGTACCGTGAACTGCTGGCTAGAAAGACTTCTAGAATCGACACCAACACGGACTTATTGCATCGATCAGTTATCACCTCTGATCCTCTTATCGGTAGCCTGCGTGTTTCGCCTAAAACGGAACTTGCAAACATCTACCTGAGGTATTACGTGTACTGAAAGACTCTTCTTTTAATAATCCTCAGACGTCAGATTATTCGAACAGTGATTGTGATTTATTTTGCTGGCTGAGTCTTGTATATTTTCTATTACAATCTTACGTATACAGTTGCGGTCGTTGTATGTACAATACATGCATACGTACATATTACAAGCTTATGCGTAACATGTACGGTTCTCCTTTTTGTTACACGAAATTGACCTATGACTCGTACTTAGGTCGAAGTATGCAATAATGCCACATAAAAGTAAAGGTGAAAAATGCCAAAATATGTACTTAATGCCAGACGTAGTATGTAAATTATGCTAAATAAAATGTAGAAATACGTAAGTACTTATCAGTTTTGCTTGCATTACCTTCTAAACCCACAATCTCAAGTATACTTAGCCATAGGAATAAAGTTCCCCTGGATTGCTGAAATTTCGCCTTTGAGACTTTAAAGTTTAACGTACACTTTACACAATCCACACCACTTTTTAAAACCACGAGAATGTACGTCCTTCCATGCCAATTAAATGCATTCGAATGACAAAACTTCTGCTTTGTTTCTCCTTCCCAGAAGGAATTTCACAACAGGAAGTAATGGTATGTCTACTCTCAGAGACACAGCTATCCTGATTGCAGACAGATGTCTTCGGTGTGAAACATAGGGGAATTTCTTTAAGTAATACAACATTCACCCCAATAGAGAGTTCCATTACAAGAAATTCAAGCCCAGTGGAGCAATTGTGACTTCATATTCGGTTTCAGCACACATGAATACATACAAAACCGTTAAAGTTTTCCTTGTAACAAAATCATTGTTGTTCAATGTAACCAATGATCAAGTGTAGTAGTAAACGCAAATTAATGTTAGAGAATTGTTAGTTTCGAATATCATTATGTTTATGTATTTCCCGTTCTCAGGCATAGATGATATTTGTTATAAATATTATGCAAGTAATGCAGTGGATTATCGATTACTCAGCATCTTTGTTCGCATGAGAGGCCTCAAAAGGTTTGTTTGGGGGCTTAATGACCACCTTGAGCAACTCGATGGGCTATAAGCAGTCTTCCGTCCCTAATTTTGGGCCACTGGTTCCAGGGAATGGAGAGAACTAGTGCCATAAGACAAACACAACATCCATGCCTCGCCTAAATTCGAACCCAGCCCCATCTCGGACGCATAGTCTCAAATATCCAAACCCACCGAATATTGTTTCTTCATATGGTTTCATCTCTGCATATGTTTTTTATTCAGCCTGAGACTGGATAAAGAAGTGGATTTCCTCCTCGGTGTCTTAGTGGCCAGAGGTTTAGGATTCTGGCGAGTTGTTCTGTCTTTATCTGGGTTCCAGTCCCGAATAAGGTACCGGGGGTGCATTTGCCTTACGGCTCTGGCTCTCTCCACTTTCTAGAACCAGTGGCCCAAAATTAGGGTCGGGAGATTGCGTCCAGTCCTTAAAATTGCTAATGGTGGTCGTTAAATTCCCTCTCCCGCTAAAAACTGGACTTATGTGGAAATATGAGGTGGGCTGCTAAAGAAGTAGAAGGTTAGATTCATGAACCCAGACTGTGCTGAGAACCTTCCCTTTGCACCCAGGAAAAAGTTAATCAGGTCTCATTAAAAAAGAATGGTATTTCAACTAAATGTTTTGAACTTGGGGAATAATACATAATTGATTTACTAAGGTATTTACTAATTAATTTACTTCTTGGTATCAAGAATGATATGAAACATGAGGCCGTTCGGGAAGTACGCGAACACTTTTATTGGGCCTCCCCGGTGGCACAGTTGTCTAAGCGCTGGCTTCGGACCATTAGTCCAAGGTGGGTTCGGGTTCGAATCCTGTAAAGAGATGGATGTTGTGTTTGTCAAACGGCACTGGCTCTCTCCCTTACCCGGAACCAGTAGCCCTAAATTAGACTGCTTATAAGGCTACCTTCGTGGCGCAGGGGTCTAAGCGATGGCTTCTGACCATTCGTCCGAGGTGTGTCCGGGTTCTAATCCCGGTGAGGCATGGATGTTGTGTTTGTCATACGGCACTGGTTCTCTCGCTTCTCTGGAACCAGTGGCCTAAAATTAGGAACGGACGACTGCTTTATAGCCCATCGATTTGCTCTAGGTGGCCGTTAAACCCCCAAACTAAAAAAAAAACAAAAAACCACACAATTTTGTTGGTGTACATTTTGTAAACGTGATGTAGCGACACAGACGATATCTGGGAAGCACGTATCTATGACTTAGTTCATGTCTACCTATTAGCTGGTGAAAGTTGTAATAACGATGGAGAAGCTAGGACGATCATTGACAGTGGAAGAACAGTACAGTGGGATTTTGTTTTTCAGTTTTTAAAGTTTTGTGTCTTATTGCAATATCAGAGGGCGTGGCACAAAGTCTTTTACAGACAGCAGCAGGTCAAAATGTCCATAAGGAAACGGCCTCGCAGAACTGGACGAAATGATATCATCCAAAGATGCATCGACATATTTCCACTTCACGACAGGAAGCCAAACGAGGGATTCAGAAGTTCTTACAGCAGTCTTACAGAGTGAGTGTCCATGACTTTTCTACACAACTGGGTATCCTTCACATAACTGTTTATACCTTGCTTACGGAAGATTTCGGCCTAATGGGGAAACTAGCGTCGTTGGTACCGTATACACTAACCATGAAAACACAGGAGGAATTCAGCTACGGAATTGCACGAAGTAACCTTGCTTGGTGTATTCGTAATAGTAGGGTGCTCGTATGGTCTCCCTACTGAGATGAAAGTTGGGTGGAATTTTACTCACCCAGGCAACGACATCAGTCACGTATCTGTATTGAACCCGGCCCTTCCGGGGCATCTGTATCCCGGTCAGAGTTGCATGAACGTAAAATATTACTGGTACTTCTCATGGATGTTTGCGGGGTAGCTTATTGGAAAACGTATGATGTGAACATCATCATAACAGGAGAGCGGTATAAGTTATTTCTAGAGCATATCTCGGCATGGGCACTACGACATCATATGCATCAATCTGTCTTCCTACAAGACAATGCACGGCCTCATAAGGCCCGGATTGTTCGGCTGTTCATTGAACAGAATGGTTGGGTGAAGGTACCCCACCCCACCACATTTACCAGCTATCAACCCCTGTGATGGCCATCGAAAAAGGAGTTGTCTGCTTCTCGCTTCAACAACAAACAATATTTAGATCTCCGAACTACAGACACTTTGCGCAGACACAATGATACTGTTAATTGTATTCGTGTACTTGTTGGAAATAGTGAATTTCCGTAGTGCTTCACAGCCCGCTCAAAAAAAAAATAAAAAATAAAAAAATAACATTCACAACCATGCAAAGCAGCAACGTTGATGTATCACGTCACAAACCGTCATCAAGTCGATATAAAGACGAGCCGTCTTCGGATAGAGTTGGAGTATATCCAGGAGTATATCTCGATGTCTGACCTGTGGAGCACAGCGCATACTACCCTTTCTGGATTACGACGACAGTTCCAGCTCAAGTGTCTTGCGGAGTTTTCTCGATCAAGGTGACAAGTAGCTGTTTTCCCGATGTCTCTAAGAAAAGTAAGCCTAAAGTATCTTTTCAACTAAGTCGAATTTTGAACTATTTCTAATAGTGTGTTGTATAATATGTTTTATCAGTCGCTTCAACTGAACGTCTTTCTTATTTTGAGAGTTACAACATGTTAACAGAAGTGTATAGCTTAGGTCAACTGTATATATGTTATATTCATTTAAGCTTCAGATAAAGCTAATTTTTGTTCTCATTAATGCGTCGTCATATTTAGCAGCTTGTGTTAAAATTTACTTTATTGCTAAAAGCAACTGCGCCATTCAAACAAAAGTACTGTCCACAGTTATGGAACGTATTAATAATAAGAGGAACTACTAATAATTGCAGTCAAATATTGTGATCACTGCTTTGCCATTTCAAGAATTATGGTAAGACAAAGGTATTCACTTACCACCTGAACGAATTAATATCAATTACAGAACTAACACGATATCAAACACGATATCAGATAATGTTTATAGCAGCAATATCCTGGTACCTTTGCTGGTAAGTGAACTGTAGGTATGAAAACGCTGAAAGTATCCAATACTAAGGGATATTTTTATAACATCTTATGATACAAAAATGTAGGACCTTATATTATCGGCATGTCTGCCTGTGGATGAAATATTTCTAGCTGTAGAAATCAAATTTGAGAAATTCGATTTGTTTCAGACGGTAACTCAGTTTCACATATTTTTTCTACCTTTCCGGATGCACATACTTTTCACTAGTAAACGTAAATGTATAATTAACATGGCTCATTTTGTTTCTCGCAAGCCTCGTGGCTCTGTGATAGACGCTTGCTTCAGGTAGTTCTCGGCCCAGGGTTAATCTAACACGAATAAGTGGATAGATCTCCAACATCAGCCCTGGAGGTATCGAGCCATTCGTGGTAGCTGTCTTCTAACACTTGAGAAGGAAAGCAGTGGAAACTTCACCATGGGACGTTCAGTGATTCGATGATGAATCACTGAATATCCTTGTCTGGAGGTAAAGAAAATGATAAGATGTACTTGAATGTGTAGCAGAATCAATTCTTCTAGATGACGAATTAAAAAAAACAGGTAATCCGTTCAGAGTTTCTCATTACTTCCAAGATTTTGGAAGTTCACGATGTTTTCCCGCTCGAACCGGGCTCTGGCTCTGAATTTTCTTCCTTTTTTTTTTATACACTAATTTCATATAATTTAGCATACGAGTTTTTAATTACATTTGCGAGCTGGTAAAAAGAATTCTTTTACAACTGGGTCTGGGAAGGGAGAGAGAACTACACTGCTGCAAACGGTATAAAAACAAGCCTACATCTGACCGCTCTCATATCGCACGGTGAGGTGGAGTGAAAATGTCTCTGCGGAAGAGAACTGACTTTGAGACAGGAAAGATTGTTGGGTGTTATATTAGTGGGTTGTCCATAAGAGAAACCGAGAGTCGTTTAAACATACACAAGTCAACTGTTTCGGATGTACTGAATAAGTGGAAGACACATGGCGTGCCTGAAGCAGCAAAATATACCGGCAGATCGAAGAAAATCAGTGGTAGAGGACATCGAAGCCTCAAGAGAGTCATTACCGCTAATCGACGGAGTACTGCACAAGACCTCAGTGTGCAGGTGAGTAAAAATGCTAGAACCTCGGTATGTACACGTATCATTCGCAGAGAACCTTATTCCATGGGTTACCGTGGTCGTGCAGCTGCTCATAAGCTTTTCATCTCCACTCTGAAAGCTACTCGTCGTTTAGCATGGTGTAAAGAACATTTATCGTGGACTGTAGATCAATGGAAACGGGTCCTATAAACTGATGAATCCAGGTATTTGATCCATCAGTCTGATGGTCGCGTGTGGGTATGGCGGCAGCCGAGGGAACGCTATTTACCACAGTGCACTGTTCCTACGGTCAAGTTTGGAGCTGGAAGTGTACTCGTGTGGGGGTATTTTTGTGGTATGGTCCCGGTTCATCGGTTATCGTGGACAAACCTGTTAACCATCACGCGTACTTCGATATTCTGGACAATTATGCCCTAAAAACTCTGTGGCGATACTATGGAACCGAGCCTTGTTGGTACCAGCAGGACAATGCACCGAAGTATGAAGCAAGGACTGTTACGGCGTGGTTTTACGATAATTCCGTATCGTGTGTGGACTGGCCAGCACAGAGCCCTGATCTTAATCCCATAGAGCAACTATGGGATGAATTAGAGCGCCGCATAAGAAGTTTGGAACCAAGGCCTACTACTAAACAACAGTTAGCGGCAGCATTATGTACTGAATGGAAGCGCATACCTATCGCTGTGTTCCAAATCGTTGTCGGAAGCATGTCTCGAAGGGTCAGTGCATGCGTTAAGGATAAAGGTGGACCGACACCGAACTAATGTATGTCAATAAATTTGTGTTTCTCTTCTAGGTATCCGATGACTTTTGTGAATATAGTGTGAGTGGGAAGTGCTATTGTTCTGGGCTTCGGGAGCAAATTCTGTCCATAGACCACGCATTAGGGAATTTTTGCGTAGGAGGAAAATCTTCTTGAAGAACTATAGATGGAAAATATCACACCGTCGAAATTCCGAATCCCTCTTCGCACGCCATAGCTTCCACCTAATGTTATTGAGCAACGTACGTAGATTGTAGCGCAGCCCGATTATGTCGGATGGGCCGCAGGAAGCATTTTAGGAGGAAACAAATGGTCAAAGAAAATCGGAAGACAGCACTAAATAAATAGACAGATGACCCCTCCTCACTTTCCAGTTAATAACTTTAGTTTATTGAAGAGAAAAAAACAGTAGAAGTCCGTAGAAGAGTTTTTTTTATTAATGCTAAAACACGTTAGTCACAGTTTTCGGGTTCGTTCGGGCCCGGGTCCTGTTTCGCGACATAAGATTCGAGTTCGGGCGGGCTGTGAAAATTGAACCCGAACTGAGGACTGGTAACCACATACCCTACTTGATGTCATTACGCACTGCTCTCCTCTATTTGTTAACGTATAACTTCAGTACCAGGTGGTGCGTAAAACTTTGTTATCAATTCGTTCACATAGCTTGTGCATTTTGTCAAGCTTTATGCTCGGATTGTCTCATATGCATGTTTTCGACACCAATCCCGTTCGTGCCAGGTCACGCTATTGCGATATTCCTTAATTTCTTATAGCTATGTAGATTGCAAATATGTGCTTAAACGTATGCAGATTGACTATCATATTGATTCAGTTGTCCATTTGTCCAATATTGTTCAGGCATTTTTATTTTAAAAACCATACTACAATATTTAATTCAATTTACACATTATAGCGTAAAAGCCATTTTGTAGGTGGCGAAATTTCGAAACCGCATCGTTCTGCTCTGGAGCTGAGTGCTTTCCCAATTAAGCTACACTGACGAAGTTTGTTGCTGGAACTTTGCCGTCTTGACATGTGCATCACCTCCGAGGTAGGTATGTCACAACATACCTACCTCGAAGGTATGTTGCCCTCCCCGCATTAAACATCCGAACCCACCGCCATACCGACGATTAGTCCATCACTCCTTCACCGTAAACAGATGAATGTCTTTCAGACGAACGTTTTCAGCATTCAGAAAGCGAATCACAGAACGCGCCTCACACTCCGCGGGATTTTTAATTGGCTTCGCCATTTCAAACAAGCAGAACAACGGTTCCAATCACTGCATTAACACGAAACTTGCCACGAACTGAGGATGAAAACCCTCTCGTGCATTCTATGCGCAAAGGGTATTACTTTCTGGATGACCTACACATAATTAAATGTTGGATTGACCAAAGTGTCATTATGATTTGATTTGATACAACAAGTATTTTCTTGCTAAGTATGTTACTTGGATGATGTGCCACAACAGCAAATAAAGTGGATTATGTGAAAGTTAAACTGACTAATTTCTTGCCCTTTGACGTTATTCTGAAACGGTATATTACGTATAGTTAAGTTTTTTTCCAGCTTCAACGTGCATGAAGTTATCCGGGTTCTATAGTGAAGCCAATTCGCTAAGTAAAGCTTGACGAGAAATGACTTATCCGGGTTCTACAGTGAAGCCAATTCGTTACGTAAAGCTTGACGAGAAATGACTTATCCGGGTTCTATAGTGAAGCCAATTCGCTAAGTAAAGCTTGGCGAGAAATGACTTATCCGGGTTCTACAGTGAAGTCAATTCGCTAAGTAAAGCTTGACGAGAAATGACATCCGAGTTCTACAGTGAAGCCAATTCGCTAAGTAAAGCTTGACGAGAAATGGCATCCGGGTTCTATATTCGCTAAATAAAGCTTGATTAGAAATGACTTATCCGAGTTCTACAGTGAAGCCAATTCGCTAAGTAAAGCTTGACGAGAAATGACATCCGGGTTCTACAGTGAAGCCAATTATCTATGTAAAGCTTGACGAGAAATGACTTATCCGGCTTCTACAGTGAAGCCAATTCGCTAAGTAAAGCTTGACGAGAAATGACATCCGGGTTATACAGTGAAGCCAATTATCTATGTAAAGCTTGACGGGAAATGACTTATCCGGGTTCACCAGTGAAGTCAATTCGCTAAGTAAAGCTTGACTAGAAATGACATCCGGGTTATACAGTGAAGCCAATCACTAAGTAAAACCTTACGAGAAATAAGCTTTTAGTGTTTGCAATAAAGTTAACGTAAAGGCAGAATCAAACACCCATATTAAAATAAACATTATATAAAGTAGTTAGTCACTGTAGTGGTAAGGTACTATAACAGTAAGTCACCTCGGTGGTCGAGTGGTACGAAACATTGGCTTCTAAGCATTCGTCCAGTACTAATCTCGGTTGAGGCGTGGATGATGTGTTTTTCTTGTCTTATGGCTCTAGCTCTCCTTCCCTCCCTGGAATCAGGGGGGGGGGGAAGCCAGCCAAGGAACGGGTGACTGCTTAAAGCTCACTGCATTGTTCACGGTAGTCGTTAAACTAAAAAAAAACGATAGCAGTATATTCTTTTTCACCATAAACGAATTATGAAATCCCTCAAGGCTCAATCTTTATAATAAAAGAAAATGTTTCTGCGTGTGTGTGTCTTTGGTCTTTTAATGTGAAAGCATTCTTGCTTGAAATTATTCACAAAAATAGTGCGTAAAGTCGAAAGTATAAAATCCTAGCCCCATAGCTATTCTATTGTTCTTGGGAGCCATTCTATTGAAAGAAAGAGATGAAATACCCGCTTATGTCTCAGTGGATTCAGTCAATCATGAAGCTCGACTGAACAACGCTTTTGATTTGCATTTGAAAGCAGAGAAGTAAAAATTCTTCTGTTAAAACCTGAACTATGACGATAACTTTGCGATTTTAATAATCTGTTACGAAAGCACTTTTCTGGAAATCGGAAGTTTACCGATTACTGTTTTTTAAGAACAGCACTAACTTGTCAACACAACGGAGGAAGAGTACCATCGGGAGTTAAGCAGAGAGGTAACTCTTTTTGACAGGGAAAACTTATGTTCGTATCAATTAGCTCACAACAGTTCCACACCTATGATTTTATAGAAAGTTAATACGTGGACAATTTCTTTTTAAGACAGGAACATACACACAATAAAAATCAATAAAAGCACTCTTTACAAAAGTTTTACATGAAACGTATTGGAGTTTTAGACAGTAAAGTTGAACGTTCAAGATAAAATCGTGAAAGTAGAATTTTCATAATTGATGTACACTCATGAGCTAAAACATCTTCACCATCTACCCAAAATTGTGTTGGTCCATTTTTAGTTGCCATAACCATTTTTGCCAACTCCATTACACCGTGGAGGTGTCCTGAGGTATTCTGTACCATCTGAAGAGAATGGCATCCCAGAGATCAGCAATAGAGTGAGACAATGACGTGGACTGGAGAATGATGCATTCCGCTGTATCCCACAAATATTGGAGAATAAGGATGGCAGGCAAGCATATAGAATGTCTTAACACCACCGTCGAACCATTCCTACACAATGCGAGGCCTCGTTACACGAGACGTTGTTTTTCTGAAAGAGTCCAGGGCAACACGCGGTTAGAAACAATGCTTAGGTAGGATTTAGCGGTGAGTGAGTGTGCAACTGGGATGAGAGAACACAGTGGCGCACAAGAGAACAATCGCCATACTGTGATACCGCTGTTGCTGGCCTGTGTTTGTCCATCCATGGAGCCTAATTGCAGATATTCATCTGTGTGGCGTAGAATGCGCACCCGTCCATTATCATTTTGTAGCTGGAAACTGGATTCATCGAACCGAGCAATTTATTTCCTGTTATCCAATACCCAGTCGCCGTGATCTTCGTGTCGGTGAGCTGTCGATGACCGCAGTTCTACATTGTTACACGAACGAGCCGCAGAGTCCTTAGGTCCATCCGCAAAAGCATCCGCTACATTGTGTGCTTGGAAACATTTCTGTGTGCGCTGTGGTTGTAGTATGCCGTGAACTGAGGAATGGTGAGCAGTCTTCTTTCCCTCAAAAGCATGTGCAGTCCTGAATTCCACTCAACTGTGAACCAGTGGCGGTCCCAACTTTCTGTCACGTTGGGTAAATGTGCTCCCGTGGGAAAACATAAATTCGTCCGTGACAAAGATTAAAATCGTGCCCTGTCACTCCGGAGAAAGTTGCTCTCCAAACTAAGCTACACGGACTGATGTATCTCTGCAGAAAGTTCGTCTTGACACGTACTTTATGTCTATAGCACGTCACATCATTTCCCTCGTCCTTTTTGATTTTTTTGAAGCAAAGAAAGAACCTTTCATTAATTCCAGACGATGTGTGGAACGAACATCACACATTTTTCGAAGAATCCAACGGTCAGTAGATCCATTTTTACGTTCGGGCGCCACTGTGTAAACACAAATTTGCCGGTGACGGGGATCGAATCTGGGCCCCTCACTCTGGAGTAAGTTGTCCTTCCAACTAAGCTACACGGACGTAATGTACCTCTGCCGAGGTGAGGGGAGGATAACCAGATTTGTAGAGATCGATAGACGCCAGTCCAATAGCAGAGAAATTAAATCAGGAACAATACCAAAGAGCATCCAATGCATCTGTGCTTCGCACATTGCACCGCGTACGTTTTAGCAAAAATGGACCTGTCAGTACACAACTTTTATGTCTTCAGCAAGCAATAGAAAATTCCAGTGAGCTAGGAAGCACCGGATGTGGACCTTTTTAATGATTAAAATAAGATCATATGGTATGATAAATCATACTTTCAACTGTACAATGCCCAATAAAGGGTGAGCATTTGGAAATAAAAGTATGAAATATGGATTCATATTCTATGGACATGATTCTCCCGGACGGCGGAGACAGTGTAAGGCTGAGGGCCATATCTTTTAATGTTTAAATAAGCTTGCGCGTTCAATCGAGTGAACCCCGATTGAACGCGAAAGCTTATTTAAACATCGTTTTTGATCGAGTTCATTCAACAACAGTCACCATGGCGAAGGACACTTCCAACAGGACGGTGCATCATGTCACAATGTCCATAATATCTCAGCGCGTTTTCACGAACGTGATGGAAAATTTTCTCAGCTTCTTTCGCCACCTCAATACCCAGACCTTAATCCTGTGGAATATTTTCCCAGATGAAGTCGATTCTGAATCTACTGTCATCGTATCACACATCTGAATCTACTGTCATCGTATGATGACAATAATATGGCCTCTGCGAACTTTGCCAAAAGTTAGATGAATCAAAACTGAGCGGAATCGATGCTGATCTGAAGGCTAAAGGTTGTACAACACCCTTTAGCCTTCAGATCAGAAGGCTTTGTGATACATAGTCAGTATTTTAGGACCAGTAAGCAACTGGTCCTAAAATACTGACTATGTATCACAAAATTAATCCCATTTGGTGTTTTTAAAGAAAACAATTTTTATAGTTTTTGTTCTTTTTCTGAATGCTGACAGATACAAGCCAACATATTAATTTCTTGAATTTTAAAGGGGTTGTACTTTTCTGAAAAGCAGGATGGCTTAATTCACAATGTTAGTTTTGGAGGTTCTCACTTCTGATACGTTTGTAAGAATCGAATAATGTCATTAAACGAATTGTTTCTTTCTGAATATTAGATGTAACGTTAAGAATTGGACTTCCTCTTGTGCTAACACGTAACATCATTAGTTGTTTGTAATTGTTGTTTTTATGATTGCAGATTACTTTATGTAGTAGTGCGCAAATTAATTGGGAAGAAAAAAATCTTCAAATTTTTGTTTTTTTTTAAGAAAAAAAATCGATAGAGTACCCTGGTATTCCTTGTAGATAATTTATACTGTGCATCTTTCACATGACAAGATCTTTGCGGGTGTGAAATAGAACAAGTGATTCGAGAGTATACATTTATTTATGTACAACACATTTCGCTTATTTACGTCACGCATGATCACACCAAACCATCGCCTGGTACATACTAAATGGAATTAAATCATAGCAACAAAAAATAAGGTTTAGTAATTCCTGACACGGAGCGGTACTTAGACAGGTGGATTAATGAATGTTATTGTCGTAAAACCAATGAAAGAACATATGTAGTCATAAAAGTAAATATTTACTGAACTAAGCCGGCGGTATATAGCAAGTATTTCGACGGTTTACTTTTTCAAAAACAATATTTATTTTCATTATTATATATTAATGGCATTTAGTCGAACGTAAGAAACGATCCTGACACCGATGAAATGTGATGTAGCTACGAAAGTCCATTTGCGCATGTGCAAGCTAAAATCTATCCCAAAATATAAAGTAAACCCATAACTACTACTTACAGTAGCAACATACTCTTCTTCACGTGCTTATACTAGCAAATTTAAGCAGAAGTCAATAGGTTCCTGGTAATATTAACAAAAGCAAACTACAAGCAGCACAATCAAAAGGATTTACCCCAACTTTGAAAAGTAGGCCTACATCCATTGTCGTCCGGCTTCTTCTGCTAGTGAACGAATATCAGCGACCGATAAGACATATATCACAACAAACGGTAAAAACGACCAATTGAGTAAAACGTGAATTAAACTGTATAAAACGAAGTATAAAATGGTGAAATTCGAATGAAATGAGAACATTAAAATCTATTGAGAAGTAAAACCAAGAAAGTTAAAAGTTTAAAATGACAAAACCACGGAACCTATCTACATTCTACCCATGCTACCAGTATACATACATGTTTCGGCAAATATTATGCCTTCATCAGTGGAAGAGTTCACAAGTGCCTAGTCCTCCGCAATTAACTCAGATGTAATATGACACGCCTAAATGAAAGACAGTATGTTAACTTCATCGCATAAGATATGAGCACCTATACCCTATCGCGCAGTTCTTGTATAGCGCCATCTGTAGGGATTTCGCCGACGTATTCGTCCTGCTGATCGACCAAGCCAAGCAAGCAGAGTTTATCTGACTTCTGTTTAATCATACGTTGATTTTCAGAATGTAACAGGTATCTCCATGCGTGTGGAATATCGATAAGTGAGTTACTGTTACAATACTTCCCTTTATATTTTTCAATAATAAGAGCCTCTGAAGTGAGAATTTGTTTATGAGATCGAAGTGATGTTAGAATTTTGACATTTTCCCAATCGGGTACAGCATTGTGTTCGATGCAATATTGAATAAGTGCCGTTATGGGCCTTTTCTTTTCCCAATCGTATACATGTTCCTTTAATCGAGTAATAAGGCGTCTCTTAGTATTACCTATGTACATAGAATCTTTTTGATTGGGGTTCGTTATTATCGTGATAAAATATACGCCCGATTTATCGAAGATTGACTTGTTGTCATTGTAGGTTAATAAGGCACCATTATCGGTGATAGTTTCAGCCAAAAATATTATATGCTCTGCACATTCTCTCTTTAACAAATTGGTAATAGGTGGTAAACAAGGAATTGATAAATAAGCTTTATATTAACTTTTTTATGCAAAATTTGAACTCTATTTTTGATATTGTCGTAAATGGAAGTATTCAATCTACCACTATAACCAAATGCTTCTGCAGTATTCCTGATCCACTGCAATTCAGCCTGTTCTGATTGCAAGGAAGAAAATATATAGAAAATCTACATCGCAAGTGCGTTAGTGAGGAGAATTAGTAGCATTTGGTCTGGAAATATCTACAGTCCAATCAAGCACATAGATTTTATTCCAATCAAGCACATAAATTTTATTTCCTGCATGAATTTCTTGACTACTTTCGAATTGTGGAATGGGGTCAGGTCATGGTAAATGTGCCTTTTCCATCTGCAAAAGTCTGCAGGAATGGCAGAACTCCGCCTGTTAGAATTTCAATGCATTTTGATGAATTCATCATGCCGTCAATTGTGGCTAAGCTGCCAGGCCCACTTGCTGTGGAATAACCCAGAAACAACTTTACGGGAAGGTGTCTTTGAGTACAATGAAGGCGCTGAATTCTCACTGGCTCTTCGTCAAAGAAGGTTTGTTCGGTATACTTGAACAACATACTGTGTCTCAAAAGAAATAAACTACCTTTTCCAGTCGTTACAGCTCCAACATTCGTGTCCAGACCAAACGCTCTTTTATTCATTGAAGTTGTCAAGAACTGCTTTTATATTTGCTTTTTTCCCTTTTCACCCAGCTTTAACCCTTTAAGTAGAGATGTACCTGAACTAAATGGTAACCAAAATTTTCGGCTCTTTCCATAGGGAATGTTCTCATAGAGGCAGCATTTTACGAAAGCTACAGCACAATTGTTTCCCATTTTCATCTGAGTAGTGCCGAACATAAACCTGTTACGGCTGATAAGTGCTTCATTCTAGTCCTTTATTCTCTGCTCCATGTTCCAAGGCATGATGTAGGAGGACTACTCGCCCCTGACGCGGACATCGTGACATTGGGTAAAAACAAATGACTCAAACATCTTCTCTCTCCTTTCTTAGATTCGTCGCCATTGTTTTCAGAAGGTGATCAGTCAGAAAGGATTAGTGTAAATCATCACCCAAAAATACCACTTTGAATAACGAAGTTAAGGGAAAAGCAACAATTTCTGCTGTACGTGTTAACACGTTTAGGCACACTTCTTGTTCAGCGAATATATTCGTTCTAGTCGATTTCACCCTATTTCTCAAACTCAGAGTTAGTTCGTTCCAGCCGGTTAAAGGGATTGAGTTTGAAAGGGCTTTATTTGTCTGAAACCAGTCAAACTGGTACCTTCTGGTTAAAGCTAGTCTCCCACAAGATCCCATGGCAGATAAAACGGGTTTCAGCCCACGACTCTCAGCCAAATTAAAATTTCATGAAAGTATGGGCTTGTTCCAATTAATTTACACACTATTGTAGGGTAGAAAGAAGCTAATTTGAGAGTTTTATTACTTTTCCGTTTTGATGATACGTCGTAACCTAACTTTGTTTTGAAGATACGACGCAAGTCTAAACTCATCAATATCGAAAGTACATTGAGTTTGACTTTTTCATTATGTTAAATGAAAGTTATGCGTGAGAGGTACATCAATAATGGTAAACAGTCAAGCGTGTTGACATAAAACTTATATAACAAGCTACGTTTGTCCCTAACGTTCTGACGTCATTCAGTATTTGCAGCGCCATCTACTTTTATCCGGTGACCAAAATCGGAACTAAGCTCACCGCTATCGCACGATACGTAAAATCAAGGAGAAATGCCGGACAATAAAATAAAGTTAGTAAGACAAACGACTTCATCTGTGGCAACACGCACGTGCTCGAATCAACTGTCAGCGACGTATGTTTTGTTACGTAGGTGTTATGTCGTGTTTTATTTCATTTTCTTCGCATTGCAGAGTAACTTCATAAAAAGGGATAAAATTGTAGAGTAATTTCATAAAAAGGAATCAGCGTTATTCTATTTCATAAAAAGGAATTCCTACACAGGATTCAGCGTTATTTTATTTCATAAAAAGGAACAAGTAAAATTGTAAGAAAGTAACTGCAGACGTAGTTTTGATTCACTGTGATGGAAATGTAAGAAAATATTGGTTCCGTGGAAGTTTTTCTTTGCAGTACAAGATGGAAGAAGATAAAGCTGAAAGAAAACATCGCTTAAATAGAAGAGAACGACAACGACAATGGTATGCAAATCAATCTTCATAAAACAGTTTTTCGGGATTCGGAAGGCGTTTACAGATTTTATGAAAGTTTTACAGGTTTTATGAAGGTGCGAACCAAGTTTCATAAAACCTGTAAAACTTTCGAAGAAACACAAGCCAGAAATGTTACATACGTAGCCTATTGTATAGGTTTTATGTATATGTATTTTACGATTCGTGTAGTAAAAATTTCACGGGCCATAAGCTAGTTATTAAAGTTTTTTTAAGCTTACCGTTGGAATTATTGGAACATCGGTGATGGCGCCCACTACTTCAGACTGGATGCAGCTGCAAAGTTAATAACAAAAACAGAGGAGCACGGTTAAGAATTGGATGTTCTTAAGAATTCTGGTTTGTAACTCGTAGCATCTCTTAACTGACTCCGTTTGAGATATAATCAATCTTTCCTTTATCAAGAGTTCGCCCCATGAAAGGTAAAGAATCTTTCGCTGTTACTTGCCTATTGAAACACTGCCAAGCCATGGATGACACATGACTTTGCAACTACTGCTGTTTCATTGTAGTAAATAGAAAAATGATTTTTTTCCGGAAGGAAAGTAAAACTCCATCAATTTAAAGAACATTAAAAGAAGCAGAGGTCTCTGAATTTGTGCTTTCCTTGCCGTTCGTCGAAGCCAGCTGGCCTTTAATGAAACTATCCTCAATAAATGCTACTTCCGCATCGAAAAGTGGGTTGCGAAAGAAAAACCATTTTTCCCCCGACTAGGAATCGCCACCTTAAAGGATTAATAATTCATGCAATGTATAAGTTAGAAATTACGCTGAGACAGGGGCAGCGCATCTCTGACCTACTACACAGGTGAAACACGTGCCAAGACGACAAATCTGCAGCTGTGCATTCTGCCAGTGTAGCTTAGCTGGGAGAGCAACTTACTCCGGAGTGAGGGGGCGCGATTGGCGCCCGAACGTAAAAATGGATCTGCTGGCCGGAAAATGTGCGATGTTTGTTCCACACATAGTCTGGAATTAATCAAAATTCCTACTTCGCTTCAAAACAAAACAAAAAAAAAGTTAAGAGGAGATGATGTGACGTAGCCTACTGCAGAGGTGAATCACGTGTCAAGACGACAAATATGCAGCGGTTCATTCCGTCCGTGTAGCTTAGTTGGGAGAGCAACTTACTCAGGAGTGAGAGGGCCCGGACAAACTAGTGTGTTTACACATCATCTGGGGAAATGTGACATAGGGAGAGATTTTGAAAATTCAGGCATCGAAAAGATCTTTTTTTAAAAACATTCTAAAATTTGTTAGAGTAAAAAAAAATTTCAGCGTAACTCTAAATGTGATTTTTTAACACACTTTAGGGTCTCATAGCGTTTGTGGAATTTGTGCAAATTGCCGAAGACTACAGAAAAGCGAAATGTATGAGGAATCCACACCGTATTTTTCTTCGTATAATCCGCAGCGACGTGCAATTCGCGGACCGTGAAATTCAGGAAAAGACAAACAATTCCTTCGTATAACCAGCGGCGGCGCACACTTCGTTGGCACTGAAATTCGGGGGAAAAATCGTCGTACTATCCGTACCAGTGATGTTGATCCCGAACCGTTGTTTCGAACGAAAAAAGTCGCCATTCACAGGATGAAAGAGTAGTAAAGAAACAGGGGGAAAAAAGACTTTTGTTATTAAGAATACAACAAATATCATTTCTACGAGTAAATGCTTTTCCGTTACTTTGAAGTGAAAAGAGGAAAATTTTGGAGATTTGCATAGCATTGCCGCAGTTTGACCTGACATTTCCGTAGTTAGATTCAGTAGTATGCAGTTTTGTGCACATCTCTTGCTAAAAAGGTACGTGCTTTGAATCACCTTGTCCGTCTGTGGAAACCATATATCTGGAGCTATTAATCCGATTTGATTCTCATTCGAAGGTTTGAAATATGAGAACAAGGCTTCTCGCTTTCCGGCTTTTTCCGATGCAGAAATCATCGCTAGGGTACGTAACCACAGAATCTATCGAATTTAAAATACATTTTATTCATATATTTGATTCTAAATATTTAATTGAAAAAAATATTTCCTCCTTTCTATGTATTTTATAACGAATACTATTTTGTGTACGATTTCTTTTTCAAGTAATGCATACATTTTCCTCTAGGAGGCGTAAAGGAAATGTTTGATTTTCCCAATATCTCTGCTTATAAATGTCCGATTAAAAACTTCTCTCTGCATCGGATACAGCTCCTAGTGGGTAATGCTCTATCTATAATTTATAACTTTTGATACCGAATATTATAAGGGTTAGTATGTGTTTCTCTCTGTTTCAGACGCATTTGCAGCAAAATCTGCGCTTCAGCATCGGTCTACTTGTTCGGTTGAGAACATTCTCTAGTAGACCGATACTGCTCACCTCGGTAAACTCTTTCAATTTGAAAATTCTTTCTTTATCGGAGAGCGTTTCCCGAGCGAAATGTTTGCATGTAATTTCAAATGTTTCTTAACGCACAAGTTTACCACTAGAGGGCGTACGTTCACTTTTTTTTTTTTTGCAACATTTTTTCAACAATATCAGCGGGACTAAAAACCAGATTTAAAAAATTCGTTTTTGGTCAGATATTGCTAACTATGAAAACATTTTTTGTGAATCTCCTTCCAAAAATAATGCACAATTTCTCCGATAGTTGGAGCAAATGTTTGATCTGTTTTCCTAGGTATCTGTGCTTCTAAATTACCGACTTAAAAATCATTTTAACATTGGATACCATTTACTTTGTGGAACACTTTAGGCTTGTACTTGCGGAATTTTGTATAGTTCACAGTTCTGTCGCTAGGTGGTGTTTGTGTACTTTTGTTTGCAACTGTATCTCCGCTTCTAAAAACCTTACTGAAAAATTCCTTTCTTTATTGCATACCATTCGCTACGACAAAGATGAGGAACATTATCCTCTTTAAATAATGCACATCTTTACTGCTATGAGGCATAAAGGTGAAACCTTTTCCTCGCTAACTCTACTTCCGGGAGTCGTATTTGAAAAATTCTATTTCCTTAGCATAGCTTTTGCTATGAAGAATACTTCTCGCATATTTTTATCAAATAAGAGGTATAGAGTTACATCATGCTTCCTTCTATTTTTTTTTGTTTTACCAGTTCAATTTGAAAATCTATTTGTCTCTGATATCTTTCTTCTGCTATGAGAAACTTTTTGTGCGCCATTTTTAATTTTGGTAACATACTTTCTCAACTGCTGGTAGGCGTAAATAGCGGTTTCTATTTCTGGATCTTTTATCGATTGTAGAAATCTGGTTGATTTTTTTAACCGGTGCCATTGAGTACGAATAATTTTGAAATTTTTTATTCGTATCGGAAAGGATTCCAAAGTCGTGCTCATTACATTCGAAAATTTGGTGTCATTTTTCCTGTTTCCTTTGTTTGGCGTTTAACGAACACCGTCAGCTACTCAAGGAGTCGTAAACAGTCACCCGTCCCTAATTTAGGGTAACTAGTTCCAGAGAAGGGAGAGATCCAGCGTGTGCCATAAGATAAATACAGATCGATGTCCCCCCTCGGGATTCAAACCCGGACCCACTTGGACATAAACCAGCACTTACACTGATAAGCCATTGCATTATGGCGACCTCCAGCCTAGAGAAATGAGCGCGCCTGGAGACCGAACGGTGGCGCTAGTGAAGTTCACAGAGCAGTACAAATACAACCCGAGGACCGGCTTTTGGTTAGTAGAGTATTCGGAGTCAGAATGGAAAAAGCTGCCGATTTATCGGATTTTGATGAATGATAAACTGGAATCTTGAAAACGGCTCGGCTTGTGGGTTGTTCACGTGCCGCTGTAGTGTGTATGTATCAAAAGTGGTGCACAGATGGCCAAACGACGAACCGTCGTCCAGCCGTGCGCCGTCCGCAGCTCATTGATGCCAGAGGGGAGCGGAGACTTTCTCCCGTTGTTCACAGCGACCGCACGGCCACATTGCGACAACACACCCGCAGCTACAACAGTGGTGATCAGGGCAATGTGTCACATCGCACAGTTCATCGCAGCCTTCTGCGCATGGGCCTGCGTAGCCGAAGACCCAGCCGGGTCCTCACTGCACGTCATCACCAACAGCGCATGAAATGGGCCCAAGATCATCGAGATTGGACCGTGGATCATTAGAAAAAATAGTCTGGTCTGACGAATCAAGATACTTGGTACATCACGTAGACAGCAAAGCGCAGGTATGCCGATTACCAACGGATGCAATGGCACCCGAATAAACTGTTGGGTGGAAACGTGCCGGCTGCAGCGGTGTTATACTGGGGCGATGTTTCCTTGAGACACGTTAGGCCCCATTATCTCAATAGCACAATCTCTGACAGCTGTCAGGTATCTGAACATCGTTGCGGACCAAGTTCACCCATTCATGGCAACTGTGTTCCCTGCTGGTGATGGCTGTTACCAACAGGCTAATGCGCCATGTCACATTGCCATAAACGTCAAGGAGTGGTTCGGGGAAAATGCTGGTGACTTTCTGTTGATACCCTGACCTCCAAATTTACCTGATATGAACCCAATCGAACATTTGTGGTTCGACTTAGAAAAGCGGGTTCGCGCTAAATCACTACCACCCTGAAGTGTACTTACTGGAACTGGAAAAATCTGCTGTTGGCATTATGGTTTCAGATACTCCAGGTTACCTATGGCCACCTCATCGAATCAATGCCTCGCCGAGTGATCGCTATTTTGCGGGCTAAAGGGTTTTTTACAGCTTATTAGGTAGGTGGTTATAATGCAATCGTTCATTGGTGTATTCCAAACGCAGGACCTTTAGGTACATCGATAAATTCTGATTATCCAATTAAAATGTACACCTTATGGGAGTTTCAGAAAGATAAATCGTTGTGTAGTGTGATGCCTTAGCTTGTTTTGTCTGTGTAAGTGAGCACCATGAGCAACTCTATGGGACATAATCAATCGCCAATCTCTAATTCTAGATAGTATTGGGGGACAACGTTTTTCCCTTTCCTAACTGAGCAGAGAGAGAGAGAGAGAGAGAGAGCGAGAGCCAGTCGTAAGACAATCGCCCCATCCATGCCTTATCAGGGGCTTAAACCTGAGACAATATCAAACTAAAGGCCAGAAGCCAGCGCTTAGACCACTGCACCACTCCGGTGAAGCAGTGGTCTAAGGTAGGCATACATAGGAATATGTAACAAAAGATATTAAGCATTTCAACACGAGTATATCTTCATCATTTTTATACGAGTACATATTCTGAAACCCCTTAACATTGATTCTGACGTATACAGACGGACAGACATTATGAGATCACTAGATGGCAGACACATAAAACGGAACGATGCTTTTACGTTTAGCTGAAATGACTTTTCTTTTCAATTTCGGAAGAGCTTTATTCTGTGTTACAGTTTCGTTCATTGCATTGAATCGGTTCTGTCAAGAGGAGGAGTAAGTTCTCTCTATTTCTCTCGTAGAAATCTTTCTCTCTCTTGAGTTCTTTTTTCTTTCCGTTCTTTGGGACCAGCAGATTAAGAAGGATTGAGAAATGCACGGAGTGCAATAGGGAATTATGGGGAGAGGAATTTCGATTTCCGCAAGAGTAGGTGCAGTAAATTTTTTATCCATCCCCACTACATTATGCATACAAATGAGTCAAATCTTTCAGTACAAAAAAGAAAAAAATGCTGAGCATAATGTTTAGCAGACTTGCATAATGCTCTACTCTTGAGCAAAACAAAAAGTGGCTGTGCTATCCAACACAAGGAATGCGATTTACATACTTATTTATATGGTGCTGGTGCTCGCAGCAGTTCCGGGAAGAATCGGTTTTGTTCTGCTTTAAATCTTCCACGGCAATTTCAGGAGGACAACTTTCTCTCTTATTTATTTTTTATTTTATCCCAGAGGACTGAATTTCGGGATCAAGAAGGAAAGATGTTAGACCGATGTGTTTTTTAAGATAGCACGCTGTCGATTTCATCAAGCACTATTTGTTAAACAAGGACAGCCTAATAAAGATAGAAAACTTTCAAACATAAAGTTGTTATGTAATGTATGATAGAGGAAGACTGTCTTTTTACAGCAAATCAGGCTATACTTCCGAATTGTTACGTGTATTATTCTGCAGAAGTTACCCACGGGTTTGTTTATCCCATGACTCTTTGTGTGTGGTACTCTACGTTATGAAATAGATCCACAATGAAACACAAAAGAACGTGTTTGTGTGTGTAAAATGATGTCACGTTTTTGTAAAGTCAGTAGCGTTCTTAGTTGGTTTGAACGATCGTCACTACGTACTTTAACCAACTTTCCTAATGCATTTCAGGTGTCACTACGCTATAATTTTCTGGTCTTCTATCAGTTATATTTTCGCCTGGGTCTCTTCCCTGTCAGAAGGCCACAGCTATGGATGATAATTGGCACGTATGATTATTTTTCTCTCATCTTCACCTGGGTCTCTTCCCTGTCAGAAGGGCACAGCTGTGGATGATAATTGGCACGTATGATTATTTTGCTCTCATCTTCATCTGGGTTTCTCCCTGTCAGAAGGGCACGGCTATGGATGATAGATAGCACGTATGCTTATTTTTCTCTCCACTTCACCTGGGTCTCTTCCCTGTCAGAAGGGCACAGCTATGGATGATAATTGGAACGTATGATTATTTTGCTCTCAATCTTCATCTGGGTCTCTTCCCTGTCAGAAGGGCACGGCTATGGATGATAGATAGCACGTATGCTTACTTTGCTTTCATCTTCACCTGGGTCTCTTCCCTGTCAGAAGGGCACAGTTATGGATGATAATTGGCACGTATGGTTATTTTGCTCTAATCTTCACATGGGTCTCTTCCCTGTCAGAAGGGCAGAGCTATGGATGATAACTGGTACGCATAATTACTTTGCTTTCATCTTCACATCTGGGTCTCTCACCTGTCAGAACGGCACAGCTATGGATGATAATTTGCACGTATGATTATTTTGCTCTCATCTTAACCTGGATATCTTCCCTGTCAGAAACGCACACCGATGGATGATAATTGGCACGTATGAATATTTTGCTCTCATCTTCACATGGGTCCCTCGCCTGTCAGAAGGACACAGCTGTGGATGATAATTGGTACGCATAATTACTTTGCTTTCATCTTCATCTGGGTCTCTCCCCTATCAGGAACGACACAGCTATGGATGATAATTGTCACGTATGATTATTTTGCTCTCATCTTAACATGGGTCTCTTCTTTGCCAGAAAGGCAAAGCTATGGATGATAATTTGCACGTATGATTATTTTGCTCTCCTCCTAACCTGGATCTCTTCCCTGT
The DNA here is from genome assembly GCA_039090855.1 of Macrothele yani. NCBI lineage: Eukaryota > Metazoa > Arthropoda > Arachnida > Araneae > Macrothelidae > Macrothele > Macrothele yani. The sequence continues at coordinate 132,757,911 of CM076995.1, read as the reverse complement.
CAGAAACGCACACCTATGGATGATAATTGGCACGTATGAATATTTTTCTCTCATCTTCACATGGGTCCCTTGCCTGTCAGAAGAGCACAGCTGTGGATGATAATTGTCAAGTATAATTATTTTGCTCTCATCTTCATCTGGGTCTCTTCCCTGTCAGAAGAGCACAGCTATGGATGATAATTGGCACATATGATTATTTTGCTCTCATCTTAACCTGGATCTCTTCCCTGTCAGAAGCGCACACCTATGGATGATAATTGGCACGTCTGATTCTTTTGCTGTCATCTTCACATGGGTCCCTCGCCTGTCAGAAGGGCACAGCTATGGATGATAATTGGCACGTATGAGGATTTTGCTCTCATCTTCACCTGGGTCTCTTCCCTGTCAGAAGAGCACAGCTATGGATGATAATTGGCACGTATGATGATTTTGCTCTCATCTTCACCTGGGTCTCTTCCCTGTCAGAAGAGCACAGCTATGGATGATAATTGATACGTATGATTATCTTCCTCTCATCTTCACCTGGGTGTCTTCCCTGTCAGAAGAGCACAGCTATGGATGATAATTGGCACGTATGATTATTTTGCTCTCATCTTCACCTGGGTCTCTTCCCTGTCAGAAGGGCACAGCTATGGATGATAACTGGCACGTATGATTACTTTGCTCTCATCTTAACCTGGATCGCTTCCCTGTCAGAAGCGAACAGCTATGGATGATAATTGGCACGTATGATTATTTTGCAGTCAAGGCCTCGTGGAGAAATGACAATCCTTTCATCAGCCAATGGAGTACGTACGACGCAGAAAGAGAAATTGATTTCACACCGAAGAAACAAGAAGAAAGTTACGATTACAGACATTTTACGCATTCTATTCTATGTAATTTACTTGCGTTACATTGAAATATATAGTAGTGTTCTTAAACTCCGGACCTGTTTTGCATTTCACTGTGGACCTCTTTTTACGGCGTAGTAACACACCAGAGCCGCGGTCAAAAACATAAACAATCCGCCAGGCAACTACAGCAGAAGGATACACGTAACACTTCGGAAGTACCTCTTAAAATCCCGCAAGAGACACAAAGACTTCATTCGGATCCGTGTCAGTATTCTCCAGGGAAACGTGAACATCTTTTGACACTAAATTTAATTTCTCTAATGTCATCATGATATACCATACAAAGGAAATCCAGTCTTTATTGGTCATATCTTGAAACATTTCTCGATAACGTTAGCAAATTTTATTGTTAGCACTATACTATGCATGTTTGCACAGTTACAATGGCAACATAGCTGTAGTGATATAATCTGATATCCAATATTGCGAATTTCCATTGTTACTTTCAGGTAAAAAAGCAATTATAGTTTATGTCATCCTCATCATCATCATCATTGTCAACCATTATCAATCCACTGCTGGACGAAGGTCTCCCCAAGTTTCCTCCACAACGGTCTGTCTTGTGCCAGTCTCCTCCATGTCACTCCCGCATACTTTCGAATTTCATCCACCCATCTTCCATGTGGTATTCTTCTGGGTCTTTTCCTGTCCCTTGGAATCCAATCTAAAATTTCGGCTGTCCATCGATGGTCTGTTCTTCTGGCAGTATGTCCAGCCCATTGCCATTTCAGGGATTTAACTCTGATCATGATGTCTTCCACTCTTGTCATTTTTCGGATCCACGTGTTCCTCTTCTTATCTCTCCTGGTTACACCAAGTATGCACCTCTCCATGCTGCTTTGAGTTGTCTGCAGCCTTTGTATGTCTCTTTTAGCTAAGGTCCACGTCTCTGCACCATACGTAAGCACTGGAAGGATGCATTGATCAAACACTTTTCTTTTAAGACATAATGGCATATTGCTCTTGAAAATTATACGGTTTCTTCCAAAAGCTCTCCAGGCAAGTTTTGTACGCCGATTAATTTCTTCACCAATGTGACCCTCACTTGATATCTGCTGTCCAAGATAAACGTACGTGTCTGTTATCTCCAGCTTTTCTCCATCAATCGATAAATCTTCATTTCTTGTAAAAGCATTGTACATCATTTTTGTCTTCTGAAAGTTCATTTTTAATCCCACTTCTTTACTCTTGTCAGCAAGTTCCTGGATCATACTCTGTAGCTCTGATGGGGTAGTTGCAAAAATGACTATGTCATCAGCAAAACGAAGGTGGGTTAGATAATCTCCATTAATCTTTATCCCTTTGTTTTCCCAGTTCAGTGATTGAAAGACATTTTCCAATGTGGCATTAAAGAGCTTCGGAGATATGGTGTCGCCTTGTCTCACTCCTTTTCCAATTTTTATGTGTGTTGTATTTTCAAACAGCCGAATCTTTGCACTTGCATTTTCATAGATGTTATTAATAATATTAATGTATGCATCTTCAATACCGCAGGCTTTCAGAGCCATTGCAACTGCTGATGGTTTCACCGAATCAAAGGCTTTTTCATAATCGATAAAAGCCGTAGTACCGTGAAAATGCAATAACATGGTAAATAGTTTTACTCTCAGCAAAGTCTTCTTTCGACGAGCTTAGGATGCATCGCGAGTCAACTGCCTATAAACTTAGCTAATACGTAATTACATTACCGGAAATTGCAAAAAGAACACCCAGAAGGAATGCCGGTAGGAACGTCATATCATAATATGTTAATTGTTAAGTGCAGCAGAAACTCTGATCCAAATTGGAATGTCATTGGATGAAATAATAACGTCACTCCAGATGACAACATGTAAAAATACGCAGCGCGTATTTAAGGACTAGGGCGTGCAGAACAAAGCCATTCGTCTGGTGTGTTATTCAGTGCTCGTTGAAGAAGCTACCGTGCCTGGACGACAGAGGCGGGTAACATTTGTTCAGTTACCGGAGTTCGATCGTGGCCTTGTAGGGGGTCCGCGGGAAGAAGGTTGATCCTTCAGTCAAATTGCGGACCGTGCGGGAGGAGAGGTATCGGCCGTGGTAAGATGGTGGCGCCGGTGGTTAAAAAGCATTCGCACACTCGCAGACGTGGTTCCCGGCAACACTGAGTTAAGGACGCACGAGAGGATCGGCGTATCAGGAGGGCGGCGTTGGCAGAGCTGACGGCTACGGCGTCACAAATTCTATCCTCTGTCATACCAAGGGTGTCTACCAGAACGATACGGAATCGTTTGTTGGAAGCAGGACTACGGATACGCGTGCCGCTGGTACGGTTACCTCTGACCCCTGGTCACAGTCGAGCGCGTTAACGAGGGTGGCCAGAAAGAGTTTGTTTAAGGGAAGAATGACGGTCTATGGTGTTCAGTGATGAAAGCCGATTCTGCTTGGGATCGTATGACGGTCGTGTACGCGTCCGAAGGCGACAAGTCAGCTTCTGCCATCGTGCATCCGCCAAAGACATACAGGCCCCATCCCGGTCATCATGGTCCGGGGAGCGATTAGCTATCACACTCGTACGAGTGTGGTGGTTTTATGGGGTACACTGGATAGCAGTACGTATGTCAGCGACATCATGCAGAAGGTCGCCCTGCCATTTCTGAGTGCGATTCCAAATCCGATATTCTAGCAGGATAACACCCACCCTCACTACACCCGGGCAACTCAACTTGCTACTCAGGTTGTACATCAACTTCCTCAACCAGCACGCTCTCTAGACTTGACTCCAATCGTGCATGTCTGAGACTGGATCGGACAAAGACTCTTACGCGGACCCCGGAAGGCAGCGATCATCTCTGAATTACGCGCGTCCAAGTTGAAAATGCATGGTATGCCATCCTCCAACGTGATATCCAGCAGTTGTATGACCGATTGCATGCCTCATTGGAAACTTGTATTCCTGCTGGAGGAGGTGGAACACCTTATTAAAATGTACCTTCTGTACACTGTAATACGCATTGAAAGGTAAAATAAACATGGAATCACTTCACACGTGTGATCACGTTTCTTTCTTAACAAGTTGTTGCTACGACATAAATCTCATAGATGCAGCTGCAATTTTTAATGTTCTTTTTTCACTTTCCGGCAGTGTATGCACATATTGTAACCTAAATAAGCCTCACAGAGGCGTGAACCCAGGTTAGGGCTCACTCCAAAATGTCTGTATCACTTCCCTGATACAGACCGCTTAAGTGGCCTCAAGAACAGGATCGCCCCCCCCCCCTCAACAACATGTACGTCGGAGGCTTCATTTAAAGTCTCTCCCCATGAAGAGGAGTATTCTTTAGTGGGACACCAGTCCTTGCGTGTCTGCATGGCACACTTACTAGTGCTGCTTTTCTCTTCTCTGAGAATGAGTACATGTCCTTGGAAACGAAAGAAAACACTACTAGAGGTTTTCATGCGTCTGGTTCGGCTCATAAAGCCAGAGCCAGAACCGGCCCATGAGCCGAGCAGAATTTTTGTTTATCGGTTAAGTGTAAAATTACGAGTTCAGACCGGGTCGAGCCAGTACCGGAAGGTTTATCAATTTCCTTCTGGGTTACAGAAAATCTTCGATATTTAAATCTTCGTTTTGTGACTCACAAAACGACTTCAATTATTGAATAATCAGATGGCGAAGATCTCACAATGAAACGAAAGACATAGAAGTACACCCCCCCCACCAGATGCGTTGATTAATCACAGCTCAAACTGACAAGCCGGGCTGAAACATGAGATATACAAAGGTTGAAATCAAATTCTGCTTTCATTTCGTTGGCTTTAGCGACTGAATCACGTGGCTTTTATCTTTTCCGAGAAAGGTATACAGAAATAGACTTTTCAGCTTCACGAAACATATGACCGAGCTTCTGGCACGATTCGTTGGTGTAAGGGCGATGAGGTAGTTTGAAGCATTTGTTTACATATTCGGAGATCAAGGTTGCCTAGTTTATACCTAAGCGTGGAAGAAGAAATGCGTTTACATTTGTAACATAAGTAGGTAGTCAGGTCGAAGCATCATCTCTAGGAGGAATTCCTACGAGAAATAGCACGTCTCTCAGAGTAACATTCCATTTACTACTGTGGTAGTTCAGTCAGCAGAGCAGCTTTGCTTTTCCAGAGGAAGTTTTGTGTTATTTGCAAACGCGTGATGAAGGTCTGAAACAGGCCTGGTCGCGCCTTAAACTGAAAAGCCTGAAACAGGCTTGGCTGGGTCTTAAACTGAAAAGCCTGAAACAGGCTTGGCTGGGTCTTAAACTTAAAAGTCTGAGCTGGGTAGGACTTTCCAACGTAAGTCCCGTGGAGACCTCTGAACCCTTCACTGTACATGCAAGATCGCCACAGTCTCTTCGCTAAAGAACGCATATTCCAGCACATCGAAAGGTGGACTCTTGCCCCCTCAAATAGTGGTAGTTCTGTATACTTACGAGCTGAGGCGTCGAGCGTAATCACTCAGTTCCGACTAATTTCATGAATATGATATTTCTCCATTTCATGGGATAGCTGACAATTTTAATTTTAATTTGTGGTTTTCATCTTTTTTGTTACATCACGGGGTGATTTCACCCGGTCAGAGCGTCCCTCTCACGGGTTTCATAGTTGATTTTCATTCAGTACCAAGCCCATTCTTTTATTTCATATTGATGATTTCCATCCTTTGGGAGAGTGAGATTTTTATTTCTACGGTGGCGCGGTGTTCTAAGCGATGGGTTTTGATCATTCGTCCCAGATGGGTGCGGGTTGGAATCCCGGGAGGCATGAATGCTGTATTTGTCTTAGGGCACTGGTTATCACTCTTCCCTAGAACCAGTGGCCCTAAATTAGAGACAGGAGATTGTTAAACCCCCCAATCAAATAAAAACAAATATATTTCTAAATTCCTTGAGCTGTTACTAATGATCAACTCATTAGACGCAAACATTCAATTTTTTTATCAATTGGAGCAAGATGGTTCTTTTCCTTTGCTAGACGTACTGGTTACGCGATATGAAGATTTATTCGTCACTACTGTTTACCGGTAAACTACACTGCTGGACAATTGCTAAGGACGGATCATAAACGGCTATATAGCGCATAAAAAAGTAAGTGTGGTTGGATGCCAAGTGAAATAAAATAATGTCAGAATGCCATGACATTACAAGAAAGACAATTTATTGTGCTCACAAATCCAGAAGGCTTTGGAACGTGTTCAAGGGACAAACAGGCCATTTTGTGCAGAATACGTAAACGTGAAAAAATCCGATTACCGTCCGCAGGCGTTCCGTCGTAAAATGTCAATACGGGATATGGCCACCATGGAGGGCGATGCAAGATTCCACACGTCGTGTCATGCTTTGCACAACATTATCAAGCAGCTGTTGGGGTAATTTATCCCATTCCTCTGTCAATGCACGGATGAGGGTGTCCTTGTTTATTGCAGGGCATTGGCGACCAGCAAGACTCCTCCACAAAGCATCCCACACATTTTTAATGGGATTCAGATCTGGAGAACGTGCTGGCCATACGAGGCGTTGAGTATCCTCGCTCTCAAGACACTCCTGGAGAGCGACTGTTCGATGACATGTTGCGTTGTCGTCCATGAAAATGAATCTATCACCGACAGCACCACGGAACATGCGAACATGAGGTAGCAGAACATCATTAATGTATCGTTGGACAGTCATAGTCCCAGTTGGAAGCACACAGAGGGACGTACGGCCATTGATCATGATGCCAGCCTATACCATGACACTACATGTCGGATATCGGTCCCTTTCCTGTATGTTTGCTGGACAATATGCAGTACCACTATCACGCCAGATCAGTTGTCGTCGACAATCAGACGATAGACTGTATCTACTCTCATCTGAGAAGAGGACAGCAGACCAGTCGTTATCAGTCCAATTGCGATGTTGATGGCACCATTGCAAACGAGCGGTATGGTGACGTCTGGACAATGGGATGCACACAACAGGACGGCGGGCGTATAGTCCTCCTTCATGCAAACGTCTGGCGACAGTTTTTCGGGAGATCCGCTTGCCAGTAGCATACATAAACTGATTTGCTACCTCACTAGCTGTGCTGCGCCAGTGTCTTTTTGTTGATAGCACTATGTGCCGATCTTCTGCAGGTGTCGTACTGCGAACACGACCTCCCCCGTGACGTTTGTTACACTCTCCATTTGTTTGAAATGATTTCCAAAGCCTTGAAACAACACTATGGCTGACCTCGAACTCCCTGGCAACATATGTTATTTTTCGCCCTTCTTCAATCTTGCCAATAATACGACCGCGCGTAAAATCATCTAGGTAATGACGGGAAGACATACTGAAAATTGCAAGTTCGTCAATTGATTCTTTCCCTTTCAACTTTGCGTTTGAACAACAACGGTCAATACGCGTCAAATCCGTTATATCTCTTATCAGCGCTATGAAGTCACGAACAAGTTCGGAAATCCAAAATTTGCATACGCACAACACGTCTTACTGTATCCCGCACTTATGCTAATTTACACATTTTCCTGCCTTCCAGTTTATGGTTGCTATCGTTTTTTTTTGTTTTTTTTTTTTGATTGGAGGTTTAACGACCACCGTGAGCAACTCAATGGGCTATAAGCAGTCGCCCGTCCCTAATTTAGGGTCACTGGTTCCAGGGAAGGGAGAGATCCAGTGCCGTAAGACAAACACAACATCCATGCCTCACCGGGATTCGAACCCGGACTCCTTCGGACGAATGATCAGAGGCCAACGCCTTAGACAACTGCGCCACCGGGGCGGCTTGCTATCGTTGCTATTGTCATCCGTCCTTAGCAATTGTCCGGCAGTGTAACATCCATTTGCTGTTAGTTTACCGCCTTACTCAAGATTAAAGCATTCCACTCAACACGAAACCAGTGCCTTTTATACATATTATATCTACCAAGCCTTAAACGTTTGTTCTACAGAACAGCCTCCAGAAAGAACTGGATTACATCAGACGTGTTGCTATCAACAGGGGCTTCAAACCCTTAGTTGATGACTCAGATCAGCTATCATAAAATGTCTAAAACCTCAACACAAATCCATTTCGACCCCGATCACATCAAAATCTCTGAAATGTGTTTCAAAATTCCTAAAATCCTTAGGGCACGCCTGTGATTAAGACGATTTACCCTACCAAAGAGGACACACAGAGAGAGAAACTGTATGACGCCTGCATTATGCATCGCAGTACCAGTCCGTCGCCTGGCGGTATGGTTTGGGGCGCAATTGGATATGACACCTGCACCTCTCTGGTACGTATCGCCGGTACACTTAACAGCAACCGCTACATCTCCGACGTTTTGGAGCTTGTAGCAGGACCTGCAGGACCTGCCAGCGGCAACGTCTCAACAGAACAATGCGCGCCCTCACGTAGTTCGCTTCGTGCAACAATTCTTCACGGCCCATCAGGTGTCACTGCTGCCGTGGCCCGCCTGTTCTCCCGATATGTCATCCATCGAACACGTGTGGTCGCTGATAGGCAACCGAGTGGCCCGGCAAGTACCACCCGCGGCTACGCCTGATGAACTGTTGCAACGTGTGGAAGCAGCCAGGACCGACATACCCCAAGCGTCGACATCCAAAGCCTCTTTCGTTCGATGCCGCGGCGTGTAGCGGCCGTTATTGCCAGCCATGGGGGCCACACGAACTATTGATTTCTGCGTGTTCCGCAAGTCGCACGGGCCTGTAATCTCAATCTTTGCATCTTTGTATCTGTTGTTATGTGTGCAGTAAATCTGGCTTTGCTGTCCCGTGTCCTTCTTGGTGTTGCATTTTGGGTGGCTAGCAGTGTATCATCCTCGCCATATCTATCAAACACTTGGAATGCATTCATCAAAACCGATAACTGACACTTAACATAAGATAAAAAACAACTGTCGTCACAAGAAAGCAACACGCCACAGTCCTGAGGAAGCTGGGGCCATTTGTTCCATCGAAACTATAGTAGATGTTAAGCCATAAATAATTGCATTTATAATCGCTGTTTCTCCATATCAAATTGAATAATATCCCTTCAAATTCAGCGCTCAGCGCAATCACATGGGCTAAGGTGGCCAGCCTACATTAAAACACACAGTTCTGTGCCATACCATGTTCCCTACACTTCTATAGCTTCCTTACTTCACGAACCACTTGGAATTTTACTTATTTATCTTCTTTTTTATGGCACGCGCATAATGTTGCCGGATCGGGAAGATATTTTGTCTACTATTTCGTGACTCTTGTGAGAACACTCAGTTTCTTGCGAGAGCAAGATGCTTTAAAGAGAAACTACTATACATTTTCACAAGGGAATTGCCGGTGGCATCACAGTGTTACGTGAATTGCTAATTTACGGTTAATAACTGTACACACGAATCAGGATTAATTTTAACAATGGCAGCGATGAATAAATCAAAGGATGCCGCAGTAATTAAGCTATAAATTAATGGCTAAAAAATAGAAAGACTTATATGGAATAAAAAAAATACTAAAACACATACAAAACAAAATAAAAATTAAAAAGTTAAATTTTATAACATAGTAGCTGTATATAACAACAGAACTATTACTTTGAGCTTTCTGCGAGCTGCGGTTATGGATTTCGGTTCATCTTTTCAGGCGTTGAAAATGTTAGATACCGTTTGTATTAATGTCACCTTTCGGTTATTGTAGACGAGTAATGCGACATTTCTAAAACAAAGTGCAATTTTTATACGGTCCATAAATATTGATGTGATCAGTTTTCCTACATTAGATCGGAAACGTCCTTCGACTTACGAATTATCTACAAATCATCCATAGTGGGCAAGTGTCCGAGTGGGCAAGTGTCCGGTGGGCAAGTGTGCGAGTGGGCAAGTATCTGGTGGACAAGTGTCAGGGTGGGCATCAGCAGTCCAGTTGTTATACTAAACTGCCTTGTGTGTTTGTCATGTGACAACCACTAGTTTATACAGCCGAAACTTCACAACCAAAACCTTTCGTGAGTCGATTCAAAAACTCCGCAATTATTCCTAAGAACGCTCTCTCAGCGATTTTACCTCTCGTAAGATGCTGATGTCGTGTGCGTTAATTACTCCATCTAGGGCACAGAGTTAGTTGCACATTTCGCGAATTAAGTGACATCAGAACTAATGTGATATATCATTTATGAGTAGATAACGGAGCTTTTAACACTGTGATATTTTGTTAGGGACCGTGTAGGTTTTCTGAACAAAGTCCGAAATTGATGCTTTTTCTTACAATTACCTTAGCAAAGACAATGCTTCCATTACTTACATTACCTTAGCAGGTCAAAATTAAGGGGCTTTACAGCTTGTGGTAGTAAATCACGAGATTCTACTGTTTGCTGAGTTAAATCAAAGCCGTCTAGAAAACATAAGGTTATGACATTATAGAGATGAGTTCTCTCCGTTTGTGATGTCACTCTGACGTTACACGGACTGATACGTCGGTGGCGTGTTTGAGGTCACACACGACACCGTTGGAAACCAATCGGAAGGTCTGATTTTCGCGTGACGTCACTAAAAGAGGTAACTCGTATCTGTGATGTCATGGCATGGTGTTTTCTAGACGGCCTTGGTTAAATACATTGTGGCGTATAAGAACATTTCAACTTGCCGTTATTGCTTCTTTCTGAACGTCATACTGGAATGCTGCGACGGTTTCTCATTATGTGGTAACAACTGGCAAGAAGCCAAACAAAAAAACAGTAAATAAAAGACTGCATGAAGTGAGAGAGAGGTGATGTGATTGTTATCAGTGCAAAGTTCTCTCGCTGGTGATTTGTTATCAATGATCCACGTATCACTACTAGAGCTGATCGGCTATTGTAGGCTATGGCTCCCCAGGCCGTAGTGCCTGGGGAGCCATAGCCTACAATAGGGGGAGGTGTGGCGCTCGATAGCGAGGTTGGGACTGTGCTGTTCACCCGGGGACTTCCACGCCCGGACACGATGATCATTTGTCCCTAAAACGAAGCGGAACTCATCGCTAAATACCACACGTCACCAGTCTGTGGTGTTCCACGTCACTCTGGCCTGGCACCACCGCACACGGAGCCGGCGATGTTCCGGTGTTAATGGCAGCACACGTAAGTGGCGCTGGAATTGCAGATTCGCTTCCGCGTGGCGTCGGGAAATGGTTCGTGGGTACACAGGATCCCCTACATCTGCCTGCATAACGGACCGAGTCCCCGTGGGATCCGTTCGTGATTGGCGCACGATCCGTCGCCCTCTACCGGTGTACCCCTGGCCAATCCGGAGCCCTCCGCCGTGTGGCAGTGCCGTCACGTGTCCACTGCTCTCAACACAGTCGGACGGTATGGTCAGAAAGATCCACGTGGCGGGCTATACGGCGCTCCGACAACCCTGCGGCTTTCAGTCGGATGATCAGGCCTCTCTCAAAGTTCGTAAGTTGCGTAAATAGACGTCTCTGGCGCCTACCCGGCATTCTTGTCACTCTGCACTCTTGTTTGCGTCGGCCGGTGCTTTCCGCTTTCATGGGGCATCGACTACGCGCCAGTTTATAAGGCTACCGGTTCGTGCTTTCAGCTCCACAATAGGTTGTGCGGTCATGCGCACTTGCACCAAACGTGCATCATTTGCATACCAGCACGAACTTTAGCTATGTGCAAAGTTTCGCGGTTGTAGGATGTTTTCTTCGAGGTGCGCAAATTTCATTGTCCGTGAGTGTAGCTTGTGTTTGTCGACTTAGCGTTTCCCCCTGGCATATGTGTCTGAAAAACCTTTAAAATCGGTTGTCTCGTTTTGTTCAAATTCTCAAATTTGCATTTGTCAGGCTAATTTCGGACACTAGTTTATGTCTTGTTTCAATGAGCATTCAATTCAGATTTTTAAGTGGTTTTTTGGGCATCATATGTTATATGTAGCTGTGCGTTTAAAGCATTAAAAGACTATTTTGAGATATTAAAGATTTTGAAAATCCATTTCATTTATAGGATCCAGTTTTGCTGCTACTCTTTCAGGAAATGAGAATTATATACGGTATAGGAGTAAATGCCGTGCTTGCCATAGGAGTTAAATGCTTTTCATTGAACCTGTGAAAGGAGTTTGCTTATTAAAAATTTGAAAAAAATAAAAGGGTACACAAAATCAACAAAACCAAGTCTGGGAAACAGGACTAAATAAACAAGATCATTTTCATTAAAAATAAGGTTTCGCAATCAAGCCCCAGTTTTCAGCGGAAATTTCACTGGGATAATGATTGTTAATTATAGCATGGTGGTGAAGATTAAAGAGAGCGATTATTTGTTGTAATTATGCATGAGAGGAAGAGAGGAAAGTTTTCAAAGAATTTGATTGAAATATGTAAATATCATTGAAAACAAAACAAAGCGGGCTCTGATTTTTAGTTTAATTAAAGTATGATGAAAAATGTGCTTCATTAATCTCAATCTTCCGAACCAAATTAAATTAACTTAGAGAGAATGTTGATCACTGAAAGCTACAATTTTTTTAAAGCTCTTTTTTCTATCATGAAAGCCTCACGTCTTGTTAATTACGTTATATTTGTCGTCAGTAACAAACCAAATCAAAACGTCTGTTTACACTTGACTTTTTCACTCAGCTAAACCATATTTCTTCTTTAGTAATAAATGAAAATCAGTACCGTCTGATACTGCATCTTATTACAGTCAGAAAAACAGAATATTTCTTTTAAATAAGTGATTACAATCACAGACGAAAAAGAAATCGAATATGTTGTAAAATCGTGAACTGTTTAAGCTTTTCCACCTAAGACAGCGAGTGCTGCAAGTCCTTCGTATAAAACTCAGTTACGTACATTCAAAATATAACTGAGTTTATATAGGTTATATTTAGTCAATGATTATTGATAAGATTAACATCTGAGAGATTAATTTTAATATCGAAACTTTTCAACATCAATTATTTAAACACAACAGAGAAAAAAGTCGCTAAAACGAATTTCTTGTGAGCGTACTGCGTTCACTGACAACTAATTCAACATACCTACGAACGTCACACGATTCAAACTCACTCACGGTCGTAGTGTCTTGTTTTTTAGCCAAGTCAATATATTTTCATGAGTGGCGTGAGATAATCTTTGCAAATGAGTATGTGTAACGTATATTCAATTTTAACTTTCCTTTTTCTTTGTAAATTTGAGTTTGTTCTCTTAGACACATCAAACAGAAGTCATCGCTCTTTCCACGTTTATGAGTGAGTCCTGGAAAAAGTCTCATTGGCAGCCACCGGGAATCTAACCCAAGATCTTCCAGTTACGCGCCTGACATGCTACCACTGCACCACAGCGACCTCGAATTTTCCAGACTCACATACGACTAACTGCCAAACCACATGGCAGGTTGCTTCTTGGAGCCACGCACAATGCTGGGGATTCACCAAAGATAGAAAGCAGCAACTGAACAAATAACAGGAGGCGAATGAATATTTAATACACACAATTGACGTGGATTAGGAACATCAAACAGAAGTCATCGCTCTTTCGACGTTTATAAGTGAGTCACGGAAAACATTTTCAAACCTTAACGTTATGTCTTTTCTCTCAAACGGAAATGATGTTGGCAACACCCTGAGGTCGGAACAAGTGTGACGTATGTGTGGCCGGATAAGAACGATAGATAAAAAGGCAGTACAGCGGTTGTTTAAGGGGAATGATGTTATTGATGAGAGACCTGTTGTTATACTATGATTGATGTTATTGATGATAGACGTGCTGTTATACTGGTTTTGGATGTGAAATCACTGTATCGAATAAGCCAATAAATAATATGTGAGTGTGGAGTACAACCCATGCAAGCAAAATAAAAGTATTTGTAAGTACTACTTGACCTCTTTCTTGTAAGGCGTATGGATACCTTCTAATATTGCATTGACTTAGCCCACATAACCTAATTCAAAACAGATACAAAACCTAATTACTGACATAAGGACTAAGACACATAACATAATTACTGACATAAGGACTAAGTCACGCGGAAAGAAAATTACTTTATATATGCAAATAGGACATTTTGCTGCATTTTAGGTCTTTCTGTCCACAGATATAGAGGCTGTTCATACATTTCCAGAACGTTTTTGATAAGAAATTGCAGAAAGTAAAAGAAGTTCAAAGAATTGAAATTGGCAACAGTCTGTCAGATGAACACGAAAGAAACATCTGCTGGAGATGTTTCTTTCGTGTTCATCTGACAGACTGTTGCTAAGAAAATGGCACAAGTAAACAAGCTGTGGATAAAATGTTATGTTTTTGCTCTTAATGAAGAGAAATACTCGTATTCTGTAATTACAAAGCGCTGTGAAAATCATGGAATTATGAGCATTTCTAAATGTAAAATAAGCAGTATTTTTAATTATAGAGGGGAAAATCATCAGTCAAATACTGCTTTTAACAGGAAAAAGAACACCAAACGAATATCCAAAGGAGGTACGTAGTTTTACGACTACTTCAAAAGTAAAAAAAAAGAAAACCACCGACTCAAAGAGCAATCGCTGAGTCGTTAAAAATCTTCATATCAACTGTAAACAAGGTAATAAACAAATATTTTAATCTAAAAAAAACAATGTTCATCACCTTTTGGCTAGGCACTATAACGAAGTAAATTTCTCCGTCATTTTTGGTCTACGCCGGGATTCAAACCCGAGGCCGCTTATTCCGGAACAAGTCGCTCTACCAACTGAGCTACGCAGACGTTTATTCTGATTCCTATCTGCCTTTATGTCGTGTGCGTCCTGCTAGCAGGTACGTCACATCTCCTCCCCCGAAAGAGGGCCGGGGGCATGGCCCACGGGTCAGCCGTGACCATGAATCGTTGCAGGCAGCCATCCACTGTAGAACGTGCACTTGAGAACTCCCAGTCAATCTGGTGTGTGGAATGCAACGTTACACACATTTATTTTTCGAAGCGCTGGAGAAGGGATTCTCTTATTTTTCCTATCTCGCGGTGTGGAAAGAACATCACACCATTGCGAGATTTTGAACGGTCGGGTCATCCGGATAGTTCGGGCGCCAATTATAATGAATATATTTCTCCGTCATTTTTGGTCTACGCCGGGATTCGAACCCGAGGCCGCTTATTCCGGAACAAGTCGCTCTACCAACTGAGCTACGCAGACGTTTATTCTGATTCCTATCTGCCTTTATGTCGTGTGCGTCCTGCTGGCAGGTACGTCACAGCACGGAGCTGAGCTTAGAGCACGGTGTAGACTTCTTTATGAGAATCACTTAGCCGGAGACAGATGGAAATTTATTCTACGTATTGATGAAGCATGGATCTACATAAACGACTGAAACAAAAAAAGATCGATTTACTATGCAAAAGGGCAGAAAAAAGACTTACAAACTTAGTTTTAAGAATCCAAAGAAGTATCAGTAAAGGATTCATGGTTTTTGCTGGCTTCTCGTACAATGGGAAATCAAAGTTAATAAAAGTTGAAAAGAATGTTAAAATCAATTCTACATATTACCAACATAATGTTTTAACTCCTATATTTAAAGAGGAAACACCATTCCATTATCTACAGAGCCTTCAAGGAGTGGAACTCCATCAGGCTAAGACTGCCAGTCAAACATTCAAATCTTCCACTCTATTTCTTGAAAAAAATGATAAAAGAGTTGGGTATCAGGTCTATATATTTTTTGCTCATATTCCTTCAAAGTACCCTAATGTGTCACTAATGGACTGTTGTACCTTCGGACTGAAAAGCGCTTTCTAAATGCAGACCTAAAACAGTAATTGGACTATAGAAAGCACTGGAAGAGAAGTGGAATAAAATACCACTAACAGTTTTAAGAAATGCCCTGTTACCTTGGAAACCTAGATGTAGGTTCATATCTAGAGATAGGGCTATGAGATAGAACCTTTAAGAAAGAAATAATTTTATTTTAAACATTCGCGGTCTCCTCCAATGCTCATTCTAGACAGTGTGAACTAAAAAACATAATCGAATTGGCCACTGAGGCAGGATACACCTCGAATCAGATGCATAACTTTATCTAAAAATTCAGATCCAGTCGTACAAAGCGTTTTATGCGGCAACTACGCTACTTGGGCTCTATTCCCTATACATGCCAAATGTTTCCTATCAACTCAAGAATGTGCTTAAGAGAATAGACTTTGGTTTCGGCGTAAGGTCCCCTGGCGTCTTTATATACCATGCTTAAGAGATACATATTGGCAAGCCACCTCTTTTCAACGAGGCGGGTGTTTATGCCATCGCTCTACAATATCCGGACAGCTCCAAGTGGTACTACATCGGAATGACCAAATTTTCTTTTGGAATTAGAATCAACGAACATAAAAGAAACACTATCCATAGAAGTCAAGTTCAAGTTCTCTGATCCTATGTGGGATGATATAAGGAAAATTTCTTCCTACTCCACGCCTAAATCTGCTGCCATTCGCGAAAATTTGGAGATCATTACCAACAGTTTGGCTTGCAATGATAGTTCCCCTCTAGAACTGCCATGAATTTGGAATAGAACGCCTTTCTTCTTTGAAGAATAATTACATTAATAGCTATTCATTTTTGTCTAGTCAGGTCACCGCATTTAAATTGTTCAAGCGTTCTATTGTTCAGTTTGCAGGTTTTGGGCTACCTTCCTTGAAAACGCATCTAATTGATGTGCAAAAGCTGTGAGAAATTGTGTTCTTCATTAGGTCAACACTCCTCTCATCTTTACAACTTTATGTTCAAGAATTCCGGCACCTTTTTCTCCAAAACATGAAGAACTGGATAGCAGAATTGTCAAAAACATCATTTCGGCCTAAAAGCTTCAGTGAAAAATAAATAGCTGTAAACATTATGGTACAGATATTCTGATTTTGCACGATAATTTCAATGAATACGTTGATGAAAAAAATGCATAAGGATCGAGATGTCAAAGACGTTGTTTCGACATAATACAGTGGATGTTTACACATTTTAAAGTGAGGATCCCATTGGAGCGCCATTTATCTGTTTATAGATTTGTCCTCGGAAACTGAAGCAGCTGAAATATGAGACCAAGTCAATTAACTTGAAGATACTGAGGCAAGACTCCTGCGGATAGTGATGAAATACATATAGTTTCTTTTCAATGAATTACATATAGTTTCTTTCCTGTACGGGAACCGAAGGGTAAAAAGAAACCACCTCGAAACTGCTGATAATGTCCCGGTGTTGAACAGTGATTTGTTTAGTTTACATGAAAAAATTTAGAGTGGAAGTAGAGTTATTATAAATTCCGATTCAGTTAGATAAATAGTCAGGATATTGGATAGTGCTTCCTCTAAATGGTACGTCGGTGCAGACCTCCTGGACACGATCTGTCTCAACGGATTGCTGGGTTTGTGGTGTTCGAAAAGCTTTGAGATCAGATGGCCATTCGAAGAGCTTTGAGATCTGATAGCCAGGCGGTAATTTGGAGGCTTTCTTGAGATTGTCCGGAACAGCAGTCAGTCTTTTGTTTTTTTGTACATGTGCAATTCAAGAATTTAGAAGATTTGCTTATAAGGTTATAGATCCAGAATCGGAATAAAATACTAGAGTTTCTCATTGTAGTCCTCTGCGTCCATAATTGCTATCTGGCCGGATTTGTCCGTTAGCTTCGACATCATGGAGCGGTCATTTCTAAGGTTCGAAATTGGCCTCGAAATTTTAAAATTATTAAGAGTTTCAGGATGTACCACCATTTTGGATGTACCACCATTTTAACCGGCAGAAACAGAGTTGGCGCCGTTCGTTTTTAGGGTCTTCTGGAAGTCGCGATATTATGCTCTCAAATTCAGAAACAACGCTTTTTGGGTTCGGTCTCCATCGGAAGCAGAATTTTGGTCCAAGTTCCAAAAACTTTAGTTTCTTCTAGGGAGAGCGTTCCGTTAGGAATATTGAGGAAAGGAATAGTGAAATGTTTAGTTTAGGAGTCTGAGAAGACTTCAAGTTTTCCAGTTCCATGCTGTGTCTGAAGGAAAAGCAAAACTGGAGCCTTTTGACTAACATGTCCAGTCGGAGGGTTAGGTTGTTGAAGGTAATCGTGTCGCAAATCTATACAACTTCATATACAGGGTATAGCCCTTGGTTTCCAACGACATGGCGTCCTTTCTTCTTGCTCACTTTAACTAAAAACGTGTTACCAAAGGGCAAAACAGCATTATTGAAATATACTAGCTAAACGAATAGTAGAATGAAATTATTACAGTGTATACCCCTAAGGCACGCCACTGATTTGCGAGCTCATTATTCTCCTTTAAGGTGGTTCAACCTAAAAACTCTGGACTATGTTTCCAATGGCAAAAACTTTAGCAGATTTCTTCGCAATTAATGTATTCCCAAGGATGAAAATTTGCACATCGATGAAAATAACTTTAAATTACTGCATGGTATACTTAACATATGCTAAAACTTAACCATAATTATATTAAAAATCAATAAGTTTCCTCGTGTGTTATGTTGAGACCTGCTAATATATGATGATTAATGACATCAGTGGAAAAACAAATGTTTGATGGCTTATTTCAGAACTTGAAATCAGCAGTGCATACAGTACAGCTGATTTTTTAATAGTTTTGTTAATTTTCGGAATGTAATCATAATTCGAGTATATCTATGCGATAGTCTGGAATGTTTGAATGATTTGATCCATTTAGATTAAATGTTCTGACAATAATTTAGGTGAAAATATTAATTGAATTGCAGTTCCTGATTCTATTAATATTTCTGATAGAGATTGTAGTTCCTGCTGATTTCTAATTCCGAAAAAAACTGTGAAAATATTTTTGTCAATTGACGTCATCAAAATACAGGTCGCGCCATCTGTTAGCAGGTCTCAACATTACCCAAGGAAAAATTATTGATTTTTAATATAATTATGGTTAAGTTTTAGCATATATTTCGTATGCAATGCAATAATTTAAAGTTATTTTTTATCGATGTGCAAGTTTTCATCCTTCGGAATACATTAATGGCGAAGAAAATTCTACAGAAGTTTTTACCATTGGAAACATAGGGCAGCCATTTTAACATTTTATTTATTTATTTATTTTGATTGGAGGTTTAACGACCACCGTGAGCAACTCAATGGGCTATAAGCAGTCGCCCGTTCCTAATGTAGGGGCACTGGTTCCAGGGAAGGGAGAGAGCCAGTGCCCTAAGACAAACACAACATCCATGCCTCACCGGGATATGAATCCGGACCCCTTTCGCACGAATGATCAGAGGCCATTGCTTAGACCACTGCGCCACCTTTAACGTTTTAGGTGGAACCATTTTAAAATAAAGCTGACAGACGTAGGACTAATACTGTTCTCTCTGTTTGTCTGTCTGTCTGTCTCTCTTTCTCTCTCTCTCTCTATATATATATTATCAAAAGTATTGGACTCCACCAGATATTTGTATAAGTGCAAAGAATGGTTACTTAGGAACGTGCTCTGTACGTCGGGAGGTGCATATATAAATCTGTGATGTTCTCTCGCGTTTTCAGTAACGTTCTAGCGAATATACCGTGTGGACGTGAACTTTCCAAGTTCCAGCATGGGCTGGTCATAGGATGTCATTTGAGTAACGTTTCCAGATATGGATGTCATTGAGTAACTTTCCGAGTTCCAGCGTGTGCTGGTCATAGGGTGTCATTTGAATAACGTTTCCAGATATGGATGTCATTGAGTAACTTTCCGAGTTCCAGTATGGGCTGGTCATAGGATGTCATTTGAGTAATGTTTCCATACGGAGCACTGGAACTAAACTAAGGATATTAAAATCGACTGTAGGTAACGTGAAGAGACTAGAGTAGGACGGTGCAACCGCAGCGAAAAAGCGTTCTGGAAGGCCACAGATACTGACGGCACGTGACAGAAGAGTCATGGTAAGAAATGTTAGCAAATCCCGTTCTTCATGTGCAGTTTCCATCGATGGTAAAGCAGGAAATGCTTGTGATGACTCAGTTAGTACCATAACTAACGCAAAGAGTTGCGGAGTGTGGGCTATTATGGTAGAGCAGCGGGACACAAGCCACACATCACTACCGTGAATGCGAAGCGCCGTTTGGTGTGGCGTGTCTCCTGTCGTTCCTGGACTGTGGGCGACTGGAAAGCTGTTTTTTGTAGTGATGAGTCACGCTTTTCCCTCTTCCAGTCTGATGAGCGTGTTTGGATTTGGCCACAGCCCGGCGAACGATTTTCGTTGGAGTGTGTTCTTCCAACTGTTAAGGCTGAGGCTCCGTTATGGTATGGAGTTGTTTTTCGTGGATGGGACTCGGCCCATTGGTTATTATAACACAAACCATGAATGGTGAAGTGTAGTTCGACGTTCCGAATAATTCCGCCCTACCAACAATATGTCACTATTATCGAAATGACCGTTGTCGCTTCCAACACGATCAAGCTCCTGGCCACGCTACACGGCGTGTACAGGACTCGTTTCTTGAAAATGAGGAGGCATTGTTAGACTGGCCTGCTCAGAGTCCTGATCTTAAATTTCACGGAACACCTCTGGGATGAACTGGAGTGACGGATACGAAATCAACCACAACAACCGTCTTCGCTCTCCACTCTGGCAGCAGCTTTACATAACGAATGGCGAGCCATTCCTGTCGAGACCTACCGGAAATTGGTTGATAATATGCCTCGATGCGTTGCCACTGTCATACAACCTACCGGAAATTGGTTGATAGTATGATTCGATGTGTTGCCACTGTCATACAGCCTATCGGAAATTGGTTGATAGTATGCCTTGATGTGTTGCCACTGTCATACAACCTACCGGAAATTGGTTGATAGTATGCCTTGATGTGTTGCCACTGTCATACAACCTACCGGAAATTAGTTGATAGTATGCTTCGATGTGTTGCCACTGTCATACAACCTACCGGAAATTGGTAGATAGTATGCCTTGATGGGTTGCCGCTGTCATACGAGCCAAAGATGAACCAACTAACTAATAATTTCGATAATAAAGCCATTTGTTCCCAAAACTTGTGGTATCCGAATACGTTTGATAATATAGTATACATAATGTATCTTTCATGTTGTTATCAGAATGTAATGCCGCGTATCAGAATTTCCATACATACTTTGGTGAGGACGAAACACATGTCTTATCTACACACGTACTGAATAAAACACATGCCTTATCTACGTACTATGGGGGATTGCACGCGGTACGATGAAAAAAATAATACCGTGTGGTGACTAAAAGTGTTTATCTTTCATTGCATTCTCCTTGAAAATGTTTTTGTTGATAAAGGAAGAAGGTAGTTACTAAAAATTGTAAAGAAGATTTTCGCAGACATTCTACGCATCCACCTTAATGGTTTTATTCATGTTGCATACAGTTATACTTATTTTGGATAAGTTTCAAAATCGTTACTACTTCTCTAGGTAAATATTTAACGTTCTCTGACGCATTAATGTAAAAAAACCCCGAAGGATTTAAAGAATAATATACTCAGTATCTTTGCTTCGTTTATGGTATAAAAGTTGAACATGTCGCATCGATTTGCTTTTATATTAAGCTTACCATGTTTTCATCTCATCTTCCTTTTGAAAAAAAAATCACTTTCCGCACAGTCTTGGTATGTGAACAGATATCAAAGACGTCGCTTTTTTTAACTGGACACTTTTGGTGACATTCACTTTCAACTTTCTGTTTAATTGCATTCTTTGAGGAACATTTTACGTTCGTTTTGTTTTGTCTTGAGTAACTACAAACTACAGAAGCTACAAAGCTGGAGGATGATATATTTGCTTGTCTCGTTTTTTACCGTACAACAAGAAACAGTTCCAATTAGCATTATAACCCAAAACAGGAGCTAATGAAGAAGATACTCAGGTTTTCTTCTTTTTCATTATCTTTACGTTAACAATGTTTTGATTTAAGTAACATGTTGTTGGCATCGCATTTTAATCGTTGCTTTGTTCTGAAATTAAGTCTTTCTTCCCTCTACCTCTAGCGCAAATGTTTTCAATTACCAAACCCAATTATATTTCGGTTACTAACATCACGCTTTTTTGTTAATGATTTAATTTTTCTTCCGTACATTTATTTAAGTGTTCAAAGAGCTGTCCATTTTACCCAAAATGCCATAAATACACACAGAAGAAAAACACCATTAAGAACATCCAACAACAGTGTTGCCAACCTTTCTATAATTTTGCTCACTGTACTATGAAAAATAACAAGTCTGTTATATTACATAAATACCGTGTAATTTATAATTTAGCTCATTGTACTATGAGAAATAACAAGTCTGCTATGTCACATAAATACCGTGTTATGTATAATAACTTTGTCATCTGTGCTACTGAAAACCTTATGATCATTTCTACTTCTATTTTTTTCTGAGTTGTTAAACTGACATGGATTATTGAACCTGAAATCGTGACTACGATGATCCAGGAACATCAAATCCAAAGAAAAATCTAAATTTCCAGGAAGAATAAGCAGACTGCAGAAGTTTAGGAAAGAGTCGAAAATCCTACCCGAATTCCAATAGCGGTTGTTTCCTTAGCATACACGCAAATATAGGACACAGTGTCGCGTTTGTGATGTATCTATGACAGCAGAGGCCCGTGTTTTAAAGTCGCATGAAAACGGCATCAATCATAAGAAAACCTTTCAGTTGGTGGTAGTGCTGCAAAGCAAGCTGCGAATATTAAAACATTTCTAAATCGAAAACATTATTTTAAATCATAAAATGCATTTAAGAATATTGCTTTGTTGTCTTACCTTCTCTTGTTTTTGACATACTACCATGTTTATAAAAATGCTATATTTGAAAAAAATGGTACTATAATTGCTACTTCAGAGGTTGGCAGTACTGATCCAACAGAAATCCGACACGTGCCATCCTCACTTATACACTGAGTGGTCACTTTATTATGACCACGCCCTCACTACTTCGTTGGGCCACCTTTTGCCTTTAATACTGCGTCGATTCTTCGTGGCATGGACTCCACGAGATGTTGATAGGTGGTTTGTGGAATCTGAGACAAGTGCTTGATGAATAGCATTTTTCAGGAGTGTGAGATTGCAGGGTTGTGGATCCAGCTGTCTGATGGCTCGCTCAACTTCATCCCACAAATTCTCAATGGGGTTGAGTTCTGGAGATTGTGGGGCCACCTAAGCAAAGTAAACTCACGGGCATGTTCCTGAAGGACGCATTATATTGTTGAAAGTAGCCATCGCCATTGGGATAAACCATCCACATGGCAGGACGTACTTAATCCGCAACGATGTTTAGATATGATGTGCCAGTCAGACGTTGATCAACACGAATTAAAGGGCCCAAAGCATTCCAGAAAAACATTCCCCAAACCATAATGTTGCATCCACCAGCTTGAAGGGTTGTAGCAATGCATTTGGGGGTCCATGCTTTCGTGTTGTTTCCGCCAAATTCTCACTCGGCCATCGGCATGGTGCAACTGAAAACGTAATCCATCGGACCATATAATTTGTTTCCAATTATCGGCTGTCCAATCCTTGTGCTCCTGGAGACGTTTTCTCTTGTTAACTGCAGACAGCAAAGTTGTTCTAACAGGTCTTCGGTTGCCATATCCCATCCGATGAAGTGTACGGCGAACAGTGCATGCAGAGATCATTTGAGGGGATCCTTGATTAAGATGGTCTGTAATTTGCTGCACTGTTGCCCTTCTGTTGTCTGTTACCAGTATGGACACTCTCTGTTCCGCCCGAGCAGTCACTAGTCGATGACGACCACACGATGCACGTAGAGACCCAGTTTTTTCGCTGACAGTCCAGTCGTTAAAGACTTTAACAATACCTGCTCTGGGACATTTCTCGCTCCATCGCTCCGAGCTCCTACAATCATCCCACGTTGAAAGTCCGTCAAATCGCGTTTTGTACCCATCTCGTCACCCAAAAAATCACTGCTACTACTGTCGCAAGCATTAAGCTTTCCCTTTTTATACTAGCCTTGCCCCCTCGCGGCAACAGCGTGCAGCCATAGCTCATTTGCTTAAAACTGTCAGGTGGTCATAATAAAGTGGCCACTCAGTGTATGCGTTTACAATGCCATGACGTAGATGTGCTTTATAAACAGCTCGCTGCGAGGGATTCAGCCTTTTACGAAACGTAGATAATGGCGATATATGCGGAAGACTCTTGATTTAAGCGACTTTGAAAGAGGAATGACAATGGGCGCTTGTCGGACAGGCACAACCATCTGAGAAACGGCAAACCTTCTCTGCTACGCAAGCACAACTGTGTCGGGTGTTTGCAACGACTGGTGCATATACGACAAAGCAATTAGCTAGCGGTCTTCCTATGGGCTGAAACGACGGTACGTAAACGACAAAGCAATCATCCAGCGGTCTTCCTGTGGGCGGAAACGACTGGTGCATAAACAACAAAGTAATCGGCCCGCGATCATCCTGTGGGCAGAAACGACTGGTGCAAAAACAACAAAGCAATCGACCAGTGGTCATTCCGCCGGCGGAAACAACTGATTCATGAGCAACAAAGCAATCGGCCAGCGGTCTTTCCGTGGGCGGAAATGACTGGTTCATGAACAACAAAGCAATCAGCTAGCGCTCTTTCCGTGGGCGGAAACGACTGGTTCATGAACAACAAAGCAATCGGCCCGCGATCTTCGTGTGGGCGGAAATGACAGGTGCGTAAACAACAAAGCAATCATCCAGCGATCATCCTATGGTCGGAAACAACTGGTGCATAAACGACAAAGCAATAGGCCAGCGATCTTCCTGTGGGAGGAAACGACTGGCCAATTTCGAGGGCAGCGGTGGCAGTATAGAATTGTACGAAGCAACAGAGGAGCTCCATTGGTCTGTACAAAAGGGTTATCGAGAGAAGAATTTCAGCATACACAATTTGCCAAAAATTGTCGCGAATAGGCCATAACAGCAGACGTGTCCTTCATATACCACTTACCTCTGCTGAATACCGCCAGATTCGTCTGTAGTGGTGACGTGAGCACCGAAAAGGACCCTTGAGGACTGAAAAAGGGTCATATAGTCTGATGAGTCACGTTTCAGTTAATACATGCAGATGGACAGGCCGGAATCGGACATCAGTAGCACGAATCGATGGATACTACCCGCTTAGGTTTAACTGTACAAGCTCGTGGAAGCAGTACAGTTCCTGTATCTTCAACAGCATTTGGATGCTACAAGGTATTCTTAACATCATTGCGGAACCTTTTGAACAGCATTTGGATGCCACGAGGTATCTTAACATAACTGCGGAACTAATACGTTTATGGAAATGGTATATATATATTGAGGGTTTAACGACCACCATGAGCAACTCAATATGCTATAAACAGTCTCTCGTCCCTAATTCACGTCAACTGATTCCAGGGAAGGGAGAGAGCCAGTGCCGTAAGACAAACACAACTCCATGCCTTACTGGATTCTAACCCCGGCCCATCTTGGACGAATGTGAGAAACAACCATCGCCTAGACCATTGCGCCACCGGGTTGACATATAGTATATATATATGTATATATATATGCGCGTGTGCCTGCATGCATGTGTTTGTGGTGCATTTTACCACGAAACATTTCGAAATGCTTCAGTACTGTTTAGAAACTACTAAAACATTTCTACTGCGGTCAGCAGGCCCAGTTATTCGTCATATCAAAAGGAAGTTCGACATTTTGCAGCCAAAAGAATAAAATAAATAAAAAGGCAATTCAACTTGGTGTAATTAGATATACTTAAGCAGAGAACAGTGGTGATAAAATAAACGTGAGAAGTCAGAGAGACTGTCAGTAGCCTTAAAGAACTCCCATAGAACTGGAATAGTTGTGGTGCCATTACTCAATTATCGATTTGAAGATCAGCAAATGGAGAGGCGATCCAATGACTGACACACCGTAAAGTAAGAGACACGGTGAAAGCAATAGGACAACACTTCAAACTTTGCCACCCATAAGGAGACTAAAAATGACTACTGCCGCATGCGGTCCTTTTCGCTGTGGTTAACTGTGAGAAGATCATGATGATTATCGAACGGAGAAGACGGATGAATGTCATGCCATAAAATAGGAGGGTCACTTTGGGCTTGCAGATTGCCTACGACAGGGACAGGGGTGCCCAAACAATGTCCCGACTATTTTTCAGTGCTCTCTGTCATCGTTTAGAAGCTGACGAGCATTCTAAAATATTTTTAAAATAATATATATATATATATAACTCACCTTCGTTTTGCTGATGACGTAGTCATTTTTGCAACTACCCCACCACAGCCGCAGAAGAGTATGATCCTGGGACTGGCTGACAAGAGTAAAGAAGTGGGATTAAAAATGAACTTTCAGAAGACAAAAGTGTTGTTCAATGCTTTTAAAAGAAATGAAGATTTATCGATTGATGGAGAAAAGCTGGAGATAACAGACACGTACATTTATCTTGGACAGCAGATATCAAGTGAGGGTCGCATTGATGAAGAAATTAATCGGCGTACAAAACTTGCCTGGAGAGCTTTTGGAAGAAACAACATAATTTTAAAGAGCAATATGCCATTATGTCTTAAAAGAAAAGTGTTTGATCAATGAATTCTTCCAGTGCTTACATATGGTGCAGAGACGTGGACCTTAGTTAAAAGAGACATACAAAGACTGCAGATAACTCAAAGAAGTATGGAGAGATGCATGCTTGGTGTAACCAGGAGATATAAGAAGAGGAACTCGTGGGTCAGAAAAATGACAAGAGTGGAAGACATCATGATCAGAGTTAAATTCCTGAAATGGCAATGGGCTCGGCATATTACCAGAAGGACAGACCATCGGTGGACAGCTGAAGTTTTAGACTGGATTCCAAGGGACAGGAAAAGACCCAGAAGAAGACCACATGGGAGAGGGCGATGGGTGGATGAAATTCGAAATTATGCGGGAGTAACATGGAGGAGACTGGCACAAGACAGGCCGTTGTGGAAGAAACTTGGGGAGACCTTCGTCCAGCAGTGGATTGATAATGGTTGACAATGATGATGATGATATATATATATAACATGGGAAATATACCATTGAACCTACAAGCGGTCATATTATCACGGGAAATTTAGTCATTGTCAAATCAGGAATGCTACGAGACTTGAATAAAGGTGCAAACTTTAGACTCGCTAAAGAGGGAATAAAAACTAAGGAATACATGAAGATTATAAGAACTGACATACCAAGATATATAATGAAGAAAGTTTCAAGTCAAACTGACCAACCCCTCCAGGCTTTTATGCCTTGGTATAATGAAGTGTTGGACAAAATACGTAAAAACGTGATGCTGAATATGCAATCTGTGAATCAAACAAGTTAGTAAAATTATTCAATGCATTGATTATGATACGCTTTCCAACACACCAGAAATCATTACTCAAGTTATGAGGATAATGGCTGTGGAATAAATCTCGATCCTGTGCACTGACCTTTGACCCATTTCGATGACATTCAACAGAACCGGTTCAGTATGCCTCCGAAATAACATGATAAAGTTTTGTCGCAATCGAAGCATTTCTAAGTAAGTTATGATGCATAAGTGCAATGGAATAGATCCCGCTCCTATCTCCTGACCTTTAACCCCATTTCGTCTATTTTCAATAGGGTTCGTCTCCAGGTAGTTCCCTACCACATACTAAAAGTTCATCGAAATCGAACCATTTTTACGCAAGTTATGACGCATAAGGGCAATATAATGGAATGGATCCCTCTCCTATGTTATGACCTTTGACCCCATTTCGTCCATTTTCAATAGGGTTCGTCTCCAGGTAGTTCCCTACCACATACTAAAATTCCATCAAAATCGAACCATTTTTACGCAAGTTATGACGCATAAGGGCACAAGAATGGAATGGATCCCTCTCCTATGTTATGACCTTTGACCCCATTTCGTCCATTTTCAATAGGGTTCGTCTCCAGGTAGTTCCCTATGACATAATAAAAGTTCATCCAAATCGAACCATTTTTACGCAAGTTATGACGCATAAGGGCACAAGAATGGAATAGATCCCTCTCCTATGTTATGACCTTTGACCCCATTTCGTCCATTTTTAATAGGGTTCGTCACCAAGTAGTTCCCTACCACATACTAAAATTTCATCGAAATCGAACCATTTTTACGTGAGTTGAGTTATCGTGCGGACAGACAAACAGACGGACAAAGCTGGAGCATATACACTTCCTCAACCTATATTTGGAAAGCGTAAAAGACAACAAAATATTACAGGAATATATATGGACAAATAAGAGAATTAAAAACAGAAGTTCTTATTACTTTTCCGGACAAATTAAAAACAAATTTGCAATTATCTGCAAAAAACATTATTGTGATATTTTATCACAGGAATTGAACTGCAGTGAGACTTACGGAATTTTTACAGGGAATCACAATGTTATTAGTAGAAAGATAATAGCACTCTATAAAAAGTTGAAAATTACAGACTTCAATGTTTCCTTGCCATATCTATATGCGGTGCCAAAATTTCACAAAACACCTTTAAAATATCGTTTTATCACAGCAACAACTAACTGTTATGAATATCAAGCTGGAAAAAAAGTTTAAATACTGTTTACAAAAAATTATGCCCAAAATAGAAAATTCTTGGATGGTTCACAACAGTAACTCTGTGCTTAATATCCTGAACCAATATAATTTACAACATAGAGATTTTATTCAAGCCTACGACTTTCACAGCCTATTCTCTGCTATCACGCTTGATGACATTGGCAGGATTTATGACATTCTTTCGAAGAAAATAAGAATATACTAGATATCTAGGCTGAACAGTGGAGCCATTTGAAAACGTTATGTATACACAATAACCAGGGCCCCATCATGACAATCTTGGGCCCAGGGCAATGAACAAAAATTGGGCCCCAATCCAGATCTTTCCACGAGGAGTGGGAAGCAAAACAATATTACTCATTAATATTTTCTTTGAATATACAGAATAACTGCACAAACATGTTGCATGTGGCTTTACTAATACTATATATAAACACACTGCAGTACATGAAATTAATGGACTTTTGTATGTATGTGTAACATGATATCTAGACAGGTAGATAGCAAAAATAATTCTGTGCACAGCTGTTGAAATGGCTTTTACTTCATTAAGGTTCTGAGAATATAAAAGAAAACGATTATGAAATATACACTGTGTATTTTAAAACTGTGACCGATGAAAGTACTTTGGAGTTTCGTAATTAAAAAAATATATTAATTTCCTTTTAGATTTAGTTGAGTTTATAAATAGCATTCAAATATTTCTCAAGTGCAGAAATACTAATTATTAACAATCTGGCTGAAATTCACCTGGTCAAGGCTGTTTGAAATCAAAATTAAAATGGTTAAGGTTAGTTTA
The DNA here is from genome assembly GCA_039090855.1 of Macrothele yani. Lineage (NCBI taxonomy): Eukaryota > Metazoa > Arthropoda > Arachnida > Araneae > Macrothelidae > Macrothele > Macrothele yani. Next base: position 132,728,726 of record CM076995.1, on the reverse strand, counting down.
CTTAGCTATTTTTAAAAATATGCAGTACATTTAACAGTTCGATCTATTTTTCTCCAAGGTGCATTCAGAATGAAATTGGTAACTTTGTCAAAATATGATTTGATACCCAACCTTGTAATATAAATTTGATAAAATGTAAACACTAGGAATATGTATAACACCCTATTATAAAAAAACCCTAAACAGTATGTACCCATCACCCTCAAAAGGCCCTAAAACCGTTCAAACATATGTGGCAATGAAAATAAGGTTTTGTTTTGTTGGCCTGTCGCCTGTGTTATCTTTAAAATGACTTCTTTCTTATCTTTTGAGCTGCAAATTCACAAATTGCGTCATTATAATCTAAATTAGAAGTCATGTCATTTTCAAAAGAAAGTATTGCCAATGTAGAAAGTGTTTCTTGACCTAGTGTTGTTCTTAAAGAAGATTTTAGTCTTTTCAAAAGAGAAACTTCGTTCACTTGTACAGTTGCTAATAAGTGAAGTTAGAAATATTTTCAAAGCTGTCTCAGCATTTGAAAATGTTGCTCTTATATCTCATATTTAGTTTATGTAAATTTTGCAAAGTGCCTATAATATTTTCAGTTTTCTGTTGAATGGGGAAAAAACTGTTGATATTCTTCAGCAAAATCATAATCTAAATCAACATTATAATGCTCCTGAAAACTACGTGCGTTACAAGAAGCTTCATTTGGTTCACGATTTATTAAGAAGGAAAATTTGTCTACAATATTTTCATATGAAACTTTCCTTGATGTTAGTTGTGATATTAATGCATAGTGACTAGCAATAATATCCCAATTAACATCAAGGAAGTTTCAAATAGCATAATGACATGTCTCTCGAAAATTATCTCGAGGAGAGAGATGTACTTGAGGAGTAATTCCATCATCAAGAAGCCTGTTCTTTGGAACGCTTTTCTTTCTTGCAGTTTCATAATTTGCAACTGCATTTGTATTAATTATAATTAGCTTTGCTTCCTTCTCATATGCATCAAAGTTTTCTCTCACATAGTGTACAAAAGAGACTAATGAAGCAAATAATGGCAAAACACATTCAAGATTTTGCGAAGTCTTTTGAAGTTGTTTGCTTACTTTATTAAGGCGCTGTAAAAATGAATTCCGTAGTACTGTATTTATTCCAGTTTCCAACTGTTGCAATTTCAGTGAAAGAGAAGAAATCTCGTGTCTGGTAAAGGCAGGTTCATCTGCGCTCTCTGATAACATGTTAAGCACATAAACAACTTCTCTATAATTTGTTCATAATGATTTTGTGGCATCTGCATCAGCGCTCCACCTAGTCGATGAAATGCTCTTTAAGGTAAATATACGAATTTTTTTAATACATTCCTCCTTCAAAATATTCCATGGATAGGTAGATGCAGAAAAAAATTATAAAGTTTCTGTAATAATGAAAACAAAAACACTCTACAATATGGGTGCATCTTTCGACACTGTGCGTAGTCACTAAATTTCACGTGTGTGCAGGTACGTACTCAGAAGAGCATTAACTTCTTTAATCCTGGCCTGTAATCCAGTATATTTGCCAGACATATTACTCGTAGTGTCATAGCTTTGTCCTCTTATATCCATGATGTCTAATTTGAAAATTTCAGTAGTAGAAAATTCAATGTCGCTTGATCAAACCAAAACTCCTCGCAAAGCAGCATGAACTGAGAAATAAATAAAGTATTCATTCAATGATAACGCGCAGTTTGAGGTTAACAGAGATGTAAACAACCAGAATTATGGTGTTTCCATTTGCATAAAAAACTATTCAAAAATTTAATTAAAACTTGCCAACATTGGTGACTATATTGTGAAGATTCAATATTGCATTTAATGGAAAAGAGAATTTCAAGGCTTTCTAAAAAGTATAACTCTTTTCTATCCGAAAATGGTGGAAATCTTAAACGGATGGTTTGGTTCCACATTGGAGTGGGAGTAGGATGGTTTTTCAAACAGTGTGTTAATGATGACTGTGGTATTGTTTCGTTGTTATTAAGTGTTTTGTTAACTGCCTTTCGATGTTCTAGGAAACGTTTACAGATGAGTCGGGAAGTGCTGCCAATGCAGCATGTGTGTGACAAAAGAATAGAAATTTTTTGGGTCCCTGAAATTTATGGGCCCTGGGCAAGTTCCCCGTTTGCCCTGCCGATAGTTGGGCCCTGACAATAACTACTTGGGAATGGGATAGGACACTTTTCTACAAACGCAAGGAATGCCTATGGGAACCTCGTTATCGAGCATTTTGGCAAATTTATATCTTCACGTTTACGAACGTGAATACACTCACTAAGCTGTCGGATAATAGTAAAATTCTAAGATATGTGGACGACATTATGACCATACATTGTGAAAACTTCGGCTTAAGCGCAAAGGAAATTTACCCGAGTCTCCTAGAACTGGAAGCGTCAAGTCAAAATGCTGATAGTGTCCATTTTCTAGATATACAAATCCAATGGTAAAAAGAAAAATAATCGGATCACTTTATGACAAAAGTAGAAACTACAAATTCGATGTAAGCTTCCTGGTCTACCGGGAATCAAACATTTTAACGCAACATCGCCATATCTGAATTCCTGAGATGTTTGCGTGTTTGTAATACCTCAAATGCTCTCATTGTACAACTTCGACAACTGTATGAAACACTAAAATCTAATGGATATCCAACCCCCTTTCTTTAATATTTCATCAACTGCTGTATAGTACAGCTTCTAAATCTTACTTTTCACAGAACAGCATTATAAACATAAGAAGTATTAATAATCCATGACCCTAGAAAATTAAAATGTCTTCTTCTTTGCAAGTACTGCAAGAATGGTCTAATGCAGTTGAAGATTTTGTTACGTGCCTGCACCGCAGGACGCACATGAGATAAAGGCAGATAGCAGTGAGAGCACACGCCAGTGTTCTATAGTGGATAACACATGAGAGTACAGTGAGAGTACTCGCCAGTGTTGCATAGTGGATAACACATGTGCGAGTACTCGCCAGTGTTGCATAGTGGATAACACTCAGAGCTCCGGAACCGAGAGTAGCAGGTTCGAATCCTGCCCCTGGCATAAAATGATGGAGAAATTTACTTCGTCATAACTTCGTTAAAAAATTATGGCAACCTATACTTTCAGTCTTTCCTTCAGTCCTATCTCGCTATGAGTTACTTACACATGAGGAGATAAAGGTGTTGATTCTTCGTCAATGAATTTTGGACCACCCACCTTGCTATCAAGTAGGTTAGTGACTTCGCTTATTTTGACTATGACGAAGTAAATTTCTCCGTCATTTTTGTCCACGCCGGGCATCGAATCCGGGTCCCCCCATTCCGGAATAAATCGCTCTCCCAACTGAGCTACGCGGACGTATGCTCTCGCTGCTATCTGCCTTTATCTCATGTGCGTCCTGCGGTGAAGGCACGTTACATCTCCCCCCCCCCCCGAAAGAGGGCAGGGGGCATGGCTCTCGGGTCAGCCGGAACCATGTGTCGCTGTAAGCAGTCATCCGCTGAAAAACGTACATTGGAGAAATCCCAGTCAATTTGGTGTGTGGAACGTAACATCACACGCAATTATTTTTCGAAGCGCTGAAGAAGGGATTCTCTTATTTTTCCTGTCTTGCGGTGTGGAAAGAACATCACATAATTGCGAGAACTTTAACAGCCAGGTCATTCTTGAAGTTCGGGTGACAATATGACGAAGTAAATTTCGCCGTCATTTTTGTCCAGGCCGGGCATCGAACCCGGGTCCCCTCATTTCGGAAGTCGCTCTCCCAACTGAGCTACGCTTCCAACTGAGCTACGCTCTCGCTGCTATCTGCCTTTTATCAACTGAGCTATGCTCTCGCTGCTATCTAGTCGCTCTCCCAACTGAGCTACACGGACCTATGCTCTTGCTGCTATCTAGTCGCTCTCCCAACTGAGCTACGCGGACGTATGCCCTCGCTGCTATTTGCCTTTTATCAACTGAGCTATGCTCTCGCTGCTATCTAGTCTCTCTCCCAACTGAGCTACGCGGACGTATGCTCTTGCTGCTATCTGCCTTTATCTCATGTGCGTCGTGCGGTGCAGGCACATCACATTCCTTATGTGTATCTTTCATTTTCGTTTATAAACTTAGGGCAACGCTTATTGTCTTCAGTTAAGAAATCTATTTCGCCCATTTTGACTAGATGTCTTTTTCAACTTCGTATACACAACCACAGGCGACTTTTGCTTTTAACAAGTTTTTGCCTGTTTCGAAAGTTGCTAAAGGCCAGTATTGCCCTGATAAAAATAGTCTTATTATGTCTTTTGGACTTTTGTTACTACCTTTGATTAAGACTTTTAGCTAGGGTGTATTGCTGAGCTGCAGTGTAAAGTTGTGTGTCCTTTTCAGCACTTTGATATTTAACTATTTTTACTTAATAGCTTCATAGTCTCCAGAAGCGGATTCCCAGCGATGTATTTATTTCTAAGTGTATGTTTTGCTTTTCTACTTGCCTTTTTAGGGGTTTTTTTAATTTCACTTTACTTGTTGTTCATTATCTTTTGTCTGAATTTTTGTTGCAATGGAATCATTTTGGAATACATGTATATATATATATATATATGAACGCTCCTCAACTTCTAAAGTATATCGAAAAAACACTGAAAAAAATGATATAAATTGTTGACTTCGTTTGCACAGATCACGCGTTCAGAAGAAACGTTCTTTTCTTTTACAAAAAGGAGAACAATCATGGCATCTAGCGTGAGAGAAAAACTTGGCTTCCAGCATGGAGTCATTTACACACACATGTCCCAAACCTAAACACGAACAACATTTTCACAGGCTCTACAAACATACGTAGTATAATCACTGATTTTATATACACTAATACATGTCATTTAAGAGCTCAACATATCACATAGATGTCATTCATCTTACACTGATACAGAATGCCGGACATCCTGAGTAAACGAAGTTGGTACAAGCGCCTGTTACGCTGAAGTCTAAATTAACTCAGAGATGTACTGTCCAGGAACACCTATGGATAAATCAAAATTCGGTATGGCCTCCTTAAATAAATATTCACGTTTGACATCGGTGTGGCATACATAGAACAAAATTGTTGAGACGTTCTTGAGGCAAAGTTTGCAACTCCTGCATCAGTGCTTTTCGGAGCTCAGGAATCGTTTCTGATAGCGGTGGTCTCTCAGATAGACATCTCCTCAAAGCATCTCAAGCATGCTCTATTGGGTTGAGATTAGAGAAGTATGCTGGCCACTCCATTCGTTGGACATCTTCTTCCTTAACGAGTTCAGCCACAGCCGCTGAACGATGGGGACGAACATTGTCGTCCATGAAAACAAACTCTGCTCCAATAGCTCCACGGAACAGGCGAACATGACGGAGGATGACATCATTACAGTATTATTCACCGGCTATGGACCCTCATTCTACCAGATGCAACTTGGTACGGCCATCGACGATAATGCTGGCCCATACCATGATTCTCCAAGACAATTTCTATCGTTTTACACGATGTTCTCTTGACAGTACAGTGTATCACGATTTCACCAGATGTACTGACGCCCAGAATCGCGGAAGTTAATGACTGAATCTGCTTTATCTGTGAGTAAAACGCTGCCTTATTCCTGATTCGTCCAACCACTGTGTTCTCGACACCATCGCAAACGGGCCTGCTTGTGTCGCAGTTTAAAAGGTACACATTTAACAGGTTTACGTGCATAGAGCTTTCCAGCATTCAACCATCTTGCCACGACTTGATGCGTCACATGAGTCCCAGTACTGGAAAACAGCTGATTACTCAATTGATCATCATGACTCCGCCGATTCCGTTTTGCAGAAAGCACCAAATAACAGTCTCCTGATGCTGTTATGCATCGTGAACGACATTCCCCATACACCTCTAGAGGCATTTCCAGTTGTCTCGTATTTTGACCACAACCTTGACACGATGGGTCGATGCCCAATTCATTTGCAACAATGGTTACAGTTCGCCCTTCTCCCAGATTACCGATGATCCGACCACATTCAAACTCATTCAGATGATGTCTTTATGCCATGTTTACTTTAACTTTCCAGTATGTTTCCAACTACAGCACCAAACACCAGTGAAATCTCAGGTTGCAATAGCACAGCAACTACTCACAGCAAGCGTTCACCGACTGTTTCACACGCCATCTATGTTAGAATGTGTCATTTGGGTATGGGGCAAGTCCGTAGGGATGCTGACATTCATCTGGATGAGTATTAGTGTGGTACACGGTCAATTTTCCCGTTTGTTAGATAAAAGTTCTTTCGTGCTTAAGTTTTGGAGATGTATGCATTTCGGTCTCTACTTGGGAAACACGCACAGCACAGTTTTCTCGTTTACCGGAAAAACACACATATCGTCATTAGCGCCGACCTGAAAAATTGTTGGGGGTTCCGGAAATTTTTAACCGAATTACCCATGCATTTTTCAAAATATGCAAGTCTAATTTAAATTTCATCCAGTCAGATTATCTGGCACAATAAGACGCATGAAGTGCTAAAATGAAGGAAATTATAGTTAATTTCAAAAAATATTTTTTTCTTTAGATAATTATTTATTTCATTTATTTTGCTTTTGTAGACGCGACATTATTACACATACAATACACAGATACTGTGAATTTCCAACTCAATTGTCTTTATAAAAGTAACAAAAACATGTAAAATTTATTTTAAGGTTTTTACCAATTTTAAAAATGCCAACAAATGTTTTTCAAATGATTTCTGAGTTAAAACAGGAGGTTACAACGAAGAGGAGATGGCATCAGCCGCACGCCCTGCCTTTTCCGTGGGCTCCACTTCGTATCAGCTGTGAATGCCCAGTATGCCCAACTTCGGTTGCTTCTGTACTTTCTACGGAGAATTTCGTCGACTTTGAAGAGGTTTTAAAAGCACTTGTGTAGCATGTACAGTCAGGAAAAAATGGGTCTGTAATATACATGCACATAACTAAAAATAAAAAAAACCCCTACAGAAATGATGTTTTGCATTTTCTAAAAAAAAAAAAAAATAAACAAAATTATGCTTCGTAGAGCGGAAGTGCATATTGCGCAATAAATCGCGGGCTTGGTAAAGCTGTGGGAGCTCTGTTGACTTTCAGGGACTGCTGCAGAGAGTAAGAGACGGTCGCTATCAATTTGTGCTGCATCACAGGTATTGAGGAAGTAACGTCACGTCAGGGTGCAAGAAACCAGATGATCAGATTTGGCTGTTTTTTATTTTCTTTATTGGAAGTTTAACGACGACCGTGAGCAACTCAATGGTCTATAAGCAGTCGCCCGTCCCTAACTTAAAGTCACTGGTTCCAGGGAAGGGAGAGAGCCAGTACCGTAAGACAAACACAACATCCATGCGTCACAGGGATTCGAACCCGGACCCCTTTCGGACGAATGGCCATCTTTAGGCCATCGCTTAAACCACTGCGCCACCGGGGCGGTTAAGATTCGGCTTTACGAGCTGCTGCTGATGCCATCTTCTGTCTCTTCTAACCTTCTTGGTCCCCGACTGTCCGAAGATAGGGTGGGTAAACTGACTGTACAACATATTTCCGCCTTTATCACTATGACCTCAATTAGGTTCTCGTCTCAGAATGTAAAGCTAGACTTTTGTATTTTGTGGGAACCCAGACAAACCAAAGAATTTTCCTTTATAAAGAATGCAGTTTTAAATGCTCTTAAACAACGGTACTTGAGGTATTGTCTGACGCGTCAAATTTGATGAGCGCGAACAAACACTAATTCTTTTTTTAGGCACAATAAACAGTCTGAGGGGTAGATTTCTATACACCCTTTCTACATATAGTAAACGGGGAATGAATAATAAAACACTTGAAGAATTGATAACGAAAAAAAAAAATTAAACACATACGCGCACGTGCATTTTCCCCACGAAATACGCGCAAAAATATTAGGGGTTCGAGAAACCCACAACAAAATCATTGGGGGTTCAAAAAGTGTCTCGAACCCACGAAGTCGGCGCCCATGCATATCGCGTTCTGATGGGGTTCGAAGGTCACATTCCTGGTAGGGAGAATCTTTGCTGGCTGAATTTGAAGAGGAGGCAGGTGACGTCACATTCGGCCTGTGTCGAGGAGAGAATTCGTTTTTCGATTCCGGGACATCGCTACACTTCCTGACGATGAACCTCACTCATTTCGATATATATATATGCGAGCGAGTCAGTCTGTAAGTTAGAATTCGATCTCTTTCTGATTTTTCGATTATTAACGACTAATATTAATAATACTTAGTCTTTATTAATTTGATCGAGTGTTATAAAACTAAAGGTAAGCGAACTTAATCATTTAGTGAAGTTTTTATTACGTTTGTAATGTAAAAACGTAACAACCGTTACAAGAGGAACTAGTAAATGCAAAACATACAAGCAAAAAGCATGTCTACACTGAAGTTGTTTGCAATTTTAACGAAAAATGGACTGATTTATCCTTTGTGGGCGGCCCCGGTGGTGCAGTGGTATAAGCGATGGCCTCTGGTCATTCGTCCGAAAGGGGTCCGGGTTCGAATTCCTGTGAGGCATGGATGTTGTGTTTGTCTCACGGCCCCGGCTCTTTCCCTTCCCTGGAACCAGTGGCCCTAAATTAGGGACGGGCGACTGCTTATAGCCCATTGAGTTGCTAACGGTGGTCGTTAAACCTCCAATCCAATCCAATCCAATCCAACCCAATACTTTGGGGAAACTGAGGAAAAGCCTGTTTGTTTAACATGTTAGGAATAGATATCCGGTGTCAAGGAATATTATTTGAAAAGACATTATCACACAAAACATGTCACCAAGTTCGCGAGTCTACAAGGTCCGGTACGCACTGAACCTTCTCGAAAAATCATTAAAATCGCAACAATCAGTTTTTAAGAAAGTATCGGAGGATGTCAGGAATAATGTCGAAGCTAGTTATATCAGTGCTCAAACATTGCCGAAAGGTCGATATTATTTTCTGATGGAGAATTTGTGAAGGAGTGCCTTGTAGCAGCAGCTGAAGCTGTATGCCCAAACAAAGCTGGGCCGCCCCGGTGGCGCAGTGGTCTAAGGCGTTGGCCTCTGATCATTCGTCCGTACGGGGTCCGGGTTCGAATCCCGGTCAGGCATGGATGTTGTGTTTGTCTTACGGCACTGGCTCTCTCCCTTCCCTGGAACCAGTGACCCTAAATTAGGGACGGGCGACTGCTTATAGCCCATTGAGTTGCTCACGGTGGTCGTTAAACCTCCAATAAAAAAAAAAAAAAAAAAGCTGATGCCTTCAAAATGATAATCTTGTCTCGAATGACTGTTACTAGGACAGAAGAAGAACTGGCATTGAATGTTGAGGAGCTATTAAAAGCAAAGTTGCTAGCATGCAAATTTTACTCATTGGCATGGGATGAAAATACGAATTTAACCGATACAGCTCAGTTGGCTATTTTTATTCGTGGGATCGACGGCCAACTTAAACTCATTGAAGAACTGTTGGCTTTATATACCTTGAAAGGAACCACAAAGGAAGCAGCCATTGACGCTCCAGTGGCGCAGTAGTCAAAGTGATAGCTTCTGATTATTCGTTCGAGATGTGTCTGGGTTCGAATCCCGGTGACATCGATGTCCATGCCACACCAGGAATTCCCTCCAGTGAAGGAGAGAACCTACGGCCCTGGTTCTCTCCCTTCCCTTGGAACCAGTAGCTCTAAATTAAGGAAGAACTATTGAATATAGCCCATCGAGTTGCTCACAATGGTCGTTAATCCCCCAAACATAAGAAAAAGACAGACATTTTGGAAGCTACGAAAATGACTCTTGGTAGATATCATCTCACTTTGAAAAACCTTGCAAGTTTGGCGACGGATGGAGCACCAGCTATGGTTGGAATTTGGAACAAAATCGGGATTGGTAGCTCTTTTAGAAAAAGGAACAACAAATAAATACTTGCAAATTTGACTGCTGCCATTGCATCATTCACTAGGAAAATCTGTGTGCCAAATATGTCGGATTTAAAAATGTCATGAAACTTATCACATGTACTGTGGATTTTATTCGACCGAAGGTTTTGAATCAACGACAGTTTCAAAATTTTCTGTAGACGGAATGGGATGCTGATCATGGCGATGTTGCCTACTTCTCCGACTTGCAATGTTAAGCCGGTCCAGAGTGCTCACGAGGATTTTTAAATTGCAAAATGTCATTCAAGAGTTTGTGTCAGCAAAAGGCAAGTCAATATCAGAGTTCGACGATCCGAAGTGGTTGGCCGACTTTGCCTTCCTTACGGACATTTCTTCTCATTTGAATGAGCTAAATTTAAAGCTTCAGTCAAAAGATCAACTAGTGTATGTCCCTGTTTAATCACATCGAAGCTTTTCAGATTAAATTAGAGTTCTTTAAATGCTTACTTCAAGATCAGAATTTTACTCATTTCCGAAGAATGTTGAAATTGCAGTCTGAAGTATATGTTCCTCAATATGTGGCTGCAATATCTGAGCTCCAGACCGAGTTCGAAGAGAGATTCCAAGATTCCCGAGCTAAAGAAAGGACCTTGAACCTGGTAACAAACCCCTTCTCTGTGAAAGGGATGCAGACTCTAGGAGACCTCCAAATGAAAATCATTGACTTTCAGTGTAGCTCAGACCTGAAAATCAAATTTGAGGAAGGAAGTGTCTCGTAGAATTTTACGAAAAATATCTAGAAAAGGGAAAATTTATCAGTTTAAAAATATATGCAACAAGAATCTTCTCCCTCTTCAGAAGCACGTACTTATGTGAACAGATGTCTTCCAGAATGAAGGATGCCAAGCCAAAATTGCGGACAAAGATTACGGATTGTGATCTGGATCACTGTCTCTGATTAGCTACCAGAGAAATAGTTCCTTAAATTGATTATTAGCAAAAAAAAAAAAAAAGAATAAATAAAAAAATAAACAGATTCAGTTTTCTCATTAAATGAAATTTCCATTCCTTTCATCGCTATTGTGTTGTAATAAAATTTGCTTATAAATACTGTTGATTTCGTTATTTTAAACAACCCCTAATTTGCAAAACAAAGTTATCACGTTGAGTCGAATTCAGAAAAAGCTCTCAAAAAAAATATTTTCAAGTCGAAAAGTGAAAAAAATCACGTTATAATGAAGTGCATGGAACAACACTGCAATTGATTTTAAGTGGTTTTATTCAACACATTTTTCCTCAGGGTTTAGATGTTGCTTTTGAATGCAAGTTTAAAAGCGTTATATTAGACTTGTTACTTGTATGGCCCGCGATATGAACCAAGTGTTCAAACTGACCCACTACTTTGTAAAGGTTGAGCACTCTTGGCCAAAGACATCCGGAGCAAGCGAAAAATGATTTGGAAGGGTACAATGCCATGCTCACCTACGTCGTCATCCAACAAATCCGTTCCAATGCGACTGCATTACACATTAATATGAAGATAAAAATAAGCCACAGCCTTACGTTAGGTATCAGAAAGTGCAGCACTTAATTATTTAGAATTTCAACTTAAATTCTAGAAATAATGAACTTTTCAAATGGAAAAGTTTAGGAAAGCATGGTATGCTGGGTGATAAACTTAAGCTAAAAGTTGTGAGGGGACCGTCCCCAGCTCCGTCTCTATGTGAAATGGTTCTGAGGGATCAGGAAGTGGGTACTCTAGGGATAGAAGTGTATTGTGCTAGATGGCCTTTTTGAACCCTTTAAGCGGCCGATGCAGTTGAGTCAAATTGTACCCACAATTTTCTACGTTTCTCAAATAGCTCATTTCCGCTAATTTTCTACGTTTCTCAAATAGAAATGCTCACATCGAAAGCAATCGCAAAACAATTCCTTTTCCCTCATATCTCAGCAATACAGACAACCTCTCAGTGGTGATAAGTTCTCCATTCTAGGCCTTTATTATCTTCTCCACGATCCAAGGCATGATAGAAAAGGGCTAGTTCCCATGACACAAACATCATGCCACTGGATAGAAACAAGTGAATCAAATATATTCTCCCTCCTTTCTTAGGTTCGTCGCCATCATTATATCCTGTTTAGCAGGCAATCATCCAGAAAGGATTTTTTTGATTGGAGGTTTAACGACCACCGTGAGCAACTCAATGGGCTATAAGCAGTCGCCCGTCCCTAATTTAGGGTCACTGGTTTCAGGGAAGGGAGAGAGCCAGTGCCGTAAGACAAACACAACATCCATGCCTGACCGGGATCCGAACACGGACCCCTTACGGACGAATGATCAGAGGCCAGCGCCTTAGACCACTGCGCCACCGGGGCGATCAGAAAGGATTAGTATCAATCATCCCCTTACATGACTCTTTGAATAAAAAAGACCACCCGGAGGCGAATGTTGTAAGCGCTGGCTTTTGAAACATTCGTCCGAGATGGGTCCGGGCTGGAATCTCGGTCAGGCATGGATGTTGTGTTTGTTTTACGGCACTGGCTCTCTCCCTTCCCTGGAAAAAGTGGCCCTAAATAAGGGTTGGGTGCTTTTTATACAGCCCGGTGGACGTTACCCCCACCCTTCGAAAATGTTTTCGGGGTAGGTAGCCTCGAGGGCACTATCGCTGAGGTTTTTGGCGGAAAACGTCTTACCCAGGCGGGGTTGTCGGGGTGGGGTTTTTGTAGGGTTGGTAAGAAAGAAATGAGTGCAACGAATTTGCATGTCTTTTATTTTATTTATTTCTCACAATGCTAACTAATTTGTAAAATTTTGTTGAACACAGGACAATGGTACGAGTAGTACGATATGTAAGACTTACATGCTGCACTTATATCTCTAGAGAACGTTAAGTCTATCTTGGTATTCTTAAACGTTGTGAAGTCAGTTGGATCCGTGGTCAACACCAATCTGAACTTGTAGTTCCGAAATTGTTTCAGACGATCGTTCGATGTCTCAACGTTAAAGTCCCCGGTGAGCAGAAGCAGTATGTTGATATCGCAGGGCCAGTCGCCAACTATTGTTCTGACATGCTCTGTGTAGTAAAGCATTAGTTGAAAGAGAAACATCTCGATGTAGTTGAGTGATATCTGTGGATGAATATAGATTGACACTAGAACGAATTTGAATTGGTTGGGAATCTCAACTTCCACTAGTTCGCCTTTGCTGACATGAATATCCTGTAAATAATTGAATCCAGAATACTTGGGTATTGGCCGTCGTGGAACGGGTTTAGCGACATAAGCTCTGCACGTTTTCTAATTCTTGAAGACTGCTGTGCCACCGTAGAGTCTACTACTCTTCTTCTTTCCAATGCCACGATTCGTACTGGGATGTTGGTCGTCGTTATCGCCGTGTCTGTCGCACTCTTTGGACTCAATGTGTTTGAAGCCGGATATGTCGACGGTTTTGTCTTTATGAATCCAAGTCTCCGTGAGTGCCAAGCAGTCGGAGCGTGATACGCGAAGCCGTTACTCTTACTCAACGTTGGCATCTTTCCTTGCTTTACTGATGTCCAGCAGTTTGAGCAAAACATAAACAGTTGAACGTTTTCATCTGTGAATTCCTGTTGTAAGAATTGCAACATATCTGCATTGGGTTGTTTTGAATCATTTTGGAACCACATGCGATCAAAACTCCACAAACAAAACCCAACTTGTTACCATAGAACGACTTTTCAAAGTGCTTCGCCGCCAGACGCCAATGGGTTATAAACGGTAAATCTCGATTCTCAAACGTCTCATCTGCTTGCATTTAGTTGTATTCCATCGGTTCTATTTCACTGTCGACATCTATTGCCTGTGAACTGGCGTTAGACGTTGTGGCATCTGCGCGACTGGTACTCGCTTCAACTCTTCGACGCTGCCTCATCATCCGCATTCGTTCTGCTAATGTCATAGGGGCCTTTTCGGATTCCTCATTTATTCTTCTTTCACTTTGTAAGTGTTTACGATACCTTCTTGTTTTGAAGATATTTCGACATTTTTGAAATTTTAACGAAAATGTGTCCAAGTTCAACACTTTGTCACTGTATATTTTTTCGAGTTCTTTCACTATTGTCACTATGAGTGTTTTATTTTATAGTAATCGTCGAGCTCTGTTGAACGACACCTCACATGACGTCCTATGCGTACGCGTTTCAGAGGTATAGTCATTTTGCCCCGCGGCGAACCGGTAATTTTCCACTCAATTTGGGAACCATCTTGTAGCGGAGTGTGACGTCACACGCTCAAGGCTAATGCTGCGTGACAATCTTTCATCTTTGCTCTTTTGAACCGTGTATCGCTTATTTTGATATGCGTTATAGTTTTAAAGTTATCAAGATTTGTCTGGTACTCGCAAAATTGTAATATCGACTTTCGCATAATAAATACAGACATTTGACGTGGACCAGGAGCATCAAATAGAAGTCATCGCTCTTTCCACGTTTGTAAGTGAGTCACGGAATCTTTGGTGAGTCCCCAGCATTGTACGGGGCTCCAAGAAGCAACCTGCCAAGTAGCTTAGTTAGTGTATGTGAGTCTGGAGGAATTCGAGGCCGCTGTGATGCAGTGGAAGCATATCTGGCTCGTAACTGGAAGACCCTGGGTTCGATTCCCGGTGGCGGCCAATGAGCATTTTTCCGTGACACACTTATAAACGTGGAAAGAGCGATGACTTTCGCATAGCTTCCCCCATACCAGAACCGCGGGGTAAGTCGTTTTCCGTTAAAAAGATTAAGGGCAAAGCAGCGCTTTCTGATGAGTAACCACACTCGCTCTATCCATGTTCAGCCCACTTCGTAGACAGCGAATATAATATTTTCGTTCGAGCTGATTTCAGATTGTTTGCGTAATTCCGAGTCAATTCGTTCTAGCCCAGTGGTCTCAATCTCAGAAGCTTGGAAGAGCCACTTTCCAGTTTTAAAGGAACTTAGCGAGCCGCATGAATATTAATAAGCCCCTGAGCACCCCCGTAGTTGGCGCCAGTGATTTTCACTTAAATCTTAAAACAATCACATTTCACCAACTGAACGTGGTACAGAAAATATTACACGTTCTGACCAGAAACGTGGGTTCGCTTTTCTGTCTCTAACTTATCGATATTTGGAATAATGCCCTTTGAACCTACTACTTTTAAAAGGGAGCATAAGTGACTGTCACTTAACCTATTCTTTTCAAGGCATTTTATTAGGCTCATTCTTGAAAATAACTGCTAATATGAGTTTGTTGTTCCGAACATGGACATAAGACGTGCGGCTAGGTTATGGATGTTTACGTACTTGTCCTTTGAAACTACATGTTTTTTTTTTTTTTTGAGGTTTAACAACCACCGTGAGCAACTCAATCGGCTATAATCAGTCGCCCATGCCTAATTTAGGGCAACTGGTTCCAGGGAAGGGAGAGAGCCAGTGCCGTAAGACAAATACAACACCCATACCTCACGAGATTCGAACCCGGACCCCGTTCGGACGAATGATCAGAGGCCATCGCTTAGACCACTGCACCACAGGGACTCTTGGGTTTTACAAAAGTCTCGATTAGATTGCAGCTGTTGAATTTTTCTTTTAGGAAAGGATCACAGTGAAAGTCTATTAATTCAAGCTGAAGTTCTTCATGTGTGTTGTCAGCATTATAGGAAAATGAAGACTATAATGTATTGGAAATATGCATTTTGCTCAGTACAGTTGTATTCTTCATAAATAAACTTGTTACTTATAAAGAGGATGGCTTTGCTAAGCATTTCTATGTTTATATCATATTTAATATATTATAATATACTTGAAAAAAAGGGTGATTTTTTTTGTAATCATTCATGCGGGCCGCAAAACAGTTGGCGCAGGGCCGCGAGTTTGAGACCACTGTTCTAACTGGTTGAAGTGTTAATGTTTCTTGCACACTCATTTGCTTCATAACAGGAGTTTTGCTGTAGTCATCTCCCTTTGATTTGATAAGCGGAGGTGACTTCTGGCTCCTCTATAAATAATGCACTGCCATATTTGGTTTATAATGCCATCACACATGTTCACTGTGTCGGGTATGGGAACTTTTATTCCGCTGTGTTAAACAACGTCATCTTCATTTACATTATTATCATTAACGATTATCAATTATGTTTAACAACGTCATCTTCATTTTCGTTGCTATCGCAACGATTACTGTGTTTCACAACGTCATCTTCATTTTCGTTGCTATCGTAACGATTACTGTGTTTAACAACGTCATCTTCATTTTCGTTGCTATCGTAACGATTATTGTGTTTAAAAACGTCATCTTCATTTACATTATTATCATTAACGATTATCAATTATGTTTAACAACGTCATCTTCATTTTCATTATTATCATTAACGATTATCAATTATGTTTAACAACGTCATATTCATTTTCGTTGCTATCGTAACGATTACTGTGTTTAACAACGTCATCTTCATTTTCGTTGCTATCGTAACGATTACTGTGTTTAACAACGTCATCTTCATTTTCGTTGCTATCGTAACGATTATTGTGTTTAAAAACGTCATCTTCATTTTCGTTGCTATCATAACGATTACCGTGTTTAACAACGTCATCTTCATTTACATTATTATCATTAACGATTATCCATTATGTTTAACAACGTCATCTTCATTTTCCTTATTATCATTAACGGTTATCAATTATGTTTAACAACGTCATCTTCATTTTAATTATTATCATTAACGATTAACAATTATGTTTAACAACGTCATCTTTATTTTCGCTGCTATCGTAACGATTACTTTCTGTTTCCATCATTTCCTTCCACTCGTTGTGTCGTGTCAAAGCCCAAAATGAATAAAAAAATATAATAAATAAAGTTAGCATCTCAGAGCTTTTCGGATTTCGAAAATTTGGGTAAACGAATGCTTAAGCTGCAAGTGTGCGCGCACACAAACACACACACACACACACACACACACACACACACACACACATTATTCGGGGTTCTTATTATTAGCGTTAAATATAATACATACCAGGAAAATAAATACTGTTTGGAGTAATTCTGTCATATTGAATAATTAAGTTTTTATAGAGTTTATAACAGCTTTTTGTTCATAGAAATAACGTTCTTAAAACAAAAGAAAATTTCAGGAAGTTTCCGTTAATTTCAAGGGAAATTTGCATTAGACGAGAAAACGTGAGAAACGTCAGATTCTTTTTACCTGTACACTAAGTTCTTAAGGGATCATATGCAAATAGACTTAAAAAGCATAATTCTTAATTTTTTGATTGAAATTTAGTAACTTCTCTTTCCTTTCTATGTGCCGAACTTTACAGACATCAGAAAAACGCAAACAAAATGTTACGAACTACATTTCAGGTTTCACTGTAAAATGAAAAGAAGAAATATATATGTATTTTACATTCTTCTTTCTAATCCTAGAGAAAGTACAAGCTTTTTTTTTCCCCGGAATTCAGTTTATAAGCACCGAAACTTACTTTCAGGTTTTAGGGAAACTAATTACTAAGAAGTTAATGCATCTGAAATGATATGTTACCGAATAATATTGCGGATTTTCTTCCTTTGGAAGGCCTAAATTTCGTTTTCGGAGTATCATCAAAAGGAAACTTGTACATATCGCTTAGTTGAGTAATTGTTTTCTTAAAAATTACTTTTTTATATTCTTTTCTTAAAAAATTACTAAAAGGTTAAAATCTGAGGGCAAGGTAAGCTATATACCAATACATAAGAGGCGACAGATGAAGGTGGGTTCTGTGGCTACAATAATTATTTAGTGAGATTTGTGTCAAAAGATGAAGCATAATATTCTTTCAAGTATAATTAATCACCTATGTGGACAAATGATTTTTAGGTTTATGTAAAAAAAAGGGCTACATTTAAATAATCTAAAGAGACTTGTCAATACAGCGATGGCCTGCCTACTGGCCGAATGGCCAGAGTTGAAACGTTCTGGTTAGTCGTCTGAGCTGCTCCCGGATCCGAATCCTGGGTGAGATCTAGGAATTGTGTCCTATGACGTGAATTCTGACTTCGTGAAACTAGTGGTTCCCAAGTGGGACTCTTTATAATCATAGATTCTAATGCGGGGTGGGTCGCAAAACCCCCGAAATAACACAAATGCAATGATGATTCAATGTCTGTTGGCTAATTGGGTTTGTCTAACGCAGAAATGGTGATATAAACTGGAACTAAAATCAGAAGCATGAGGATGAAAAATAATTGCCACAAAAGTCAGCGAGTTTTTACTGCTGCAAATGATTGAAAATTTTCATATCAGTGGCTATGCGTAAATAGAATAATGTGACGTGCCTACTCCGCAGGATGCACACGAGATAAAGGTAGATAGCAGTGAGAGCACACGTCTGCGTAGCTCAGTTGGGAGAGCGACTTACTCCGGAGTGAGGGGACCCGACTTCGATGTCCGACGCGGACAAACTTGTATGTTATAATAGACATGCACATTTTTAAAAGCAACCGAGACAAACACGTAGTAGTAGGTTCGACTGAGTACAACGAAACAAAAGGAAGATTTAACTTTCACGTAAATTACTAAATGTGTGAAATGGATACACCCAGAATAACCCGAGCTGCAATGGGACATACACAACGTAAAAATCAATATAAGGACATCTTGCTGTAGACATTTTAATAATTTACTTCATAAAATTGAGTTTTTGCCACTACAAAAATATCTTTTGGATGCTACGTCTTAAAGTTGTCTACTGTATTAAAGGAAGATGGGTTCGACACGGAACTTCCATATTACGGAAGCAGATATCTCACATTTCCGTTGTATTAAATCAGAATCAGTTTGCTAAAATATAGTAGAACCTACTTGTAACGTGGGTCTCGGGACCCTTGGGACTCCTCGGTGAATACGTTTTGGGTAATAAGCATACATGATAATATGCATATACGTTTATACCCTACACTATATTGACAAAAGTCACCGAACACCCCTTCAAAAGCAAATGAACGGACCAGCTGCGTCGTTAAGATGCGCGGTACAGCTGCAAACGGTATAAAAACAAGCTTGCAGCTGACCGCGATCATATCGCACAGTGAGGTTGAGTGAAAATGTCGCGGACGAAGTGAACAGACTCTGAGAAAGGAAAGATTATTGGGTGTTTTATTAGTGGGTTGTCCATAAGAGAAATCAAGAGGCGTTCAAACATACCCAAGTCAACTGTTTTGGATGTACTGAATAAGTGGAAGACACATGGCATGTCTGAAGCAGCAAAACGTATCGGCATACCAAAGAAAATTAGTGATAAGGGACGTCGAAGCCTCAGGAGAGTTGTTACATCTAATCGACGGAGTACTGCACAAGAGCGCACTGTACAGGTGAGTAAAAATGCTGGAACCTCGGTATGTACACGAACCATTCGCAGAGAACTTCATTCCATGGGCTACCGTGGTCTTGCGGCTGTTCATAAGCCTTTCATTTCCACTCGGAATGTTACTCTGTGTTTAGCATGGTGTAAAGAACATTTATCGTCGACTGTAGATCAATGGAAACGGGTCCTATGGACTGATGAATCCAGATACACGATCCATCAGTCTGATGGCCGTGTGTGGATATGGCGGCAGCCGGGGGAACGCTATTTACCACAGTGTACTCTTCCTGCGGTCAAGTTTGGAGCTGGCATGTACTCGTGTGGGGTGTTTTTCGTGGTATGGTTCCAGAATATTGGTAATCGTGGACAAACATGTTAACCAGCACGTATACCTCGATATTCTGGACAATTATGCCCTACCAACTCTGTGGCAATACTATGGAACCAGTATTGCCACAGAGTTAGTATCAGAAGGATAATGCACCCAGCCATAAAGCAAGGACTTATACGGTGTGATTTGACGATAATTCCGTATCTTGCGTGGACTGGCCGGCACAGAACCCTGATATTAATCCCAAGGAGCACCTATGGGATGAATTAGAGCGCCGCGTAAGAAGTTTGGAACCAAGGCCTACTACTAAGCAACAGTTAGCGGCAACATTATGCACTGAATGGAAGTGCGTACCTATCGCTGTGTTCCAAAACCTTGTCGAAAGCATGTCTCGAAGGGTCAGTGTATGCATTAAGGCCAAAGATGGTTACAGAATTGCTTTAATGTAACAAAACAGAGGAGACAAGCAACATGGAATCGTTTCAAAGAAACAAAAAGAACAGGAATGATACCAACTGATAAAAGCGACGATATGTACACTGAAGAGCAATTGAATTAGAGATACCTGTCTAGTAACGTGTAGCACCACCCTTCGCCCTGATGACGGCTGCGATTAGTCTCTGCAAGGACTCGACAAGACAACGCAAGCGTTGGGAAGCCATACGGATCTACGACCCCTGAAGAAGCTCCCACAGTTCACCAAGATTTAATGGAGGGGGTCAGAGCCTCGAACAACTCTCTCAATGGCATCCCACATGTGCTCGATGGAATTGAGGTCAGGTGACCTAGCTGGCCAAGGAAGCGAGGTCACGTCGGTGGAGTGTTCATCCAACCATTCGGATACAATTCGGCAGCGATGGTACGGTGCATTGTCTTGTTGCAGGATGAGGTCCCCAGTGGGATGTTGAAGACGAGCAAATGGTCGTCCAGGATATCCCAGTAACGTTGACCTGTGAGGGACGATGTCACAATTACCAGAGGTCCCATTTCAGTCCACGTAAACAGTCCCCAGACGAGAATGCCACCCCCACCAGCTCAAAGAGTACCCTGCTGGCAAGAAGGATTAATCGCTTCATGTGGTTTGCGCCGTACTCGTATCCTACCATCCGCATGTACCAACGTGAATCTCGACTCATCAGTCCAGGCAACATTTCCCCACATGTCTAGGGTCCAGTGGCGATGTTCACGCGCCCATGCTAAACTTGACACCCTGTGATGTGCGGTCATCAGCAGTACCCTCGTGAGACGATGGATTCTGTACCCCATAGCGGGGAGATGGTTCTGGGTGGTGTGGCACCTTACACGTTTTTGTGCACCAGCGTTAAATTGCAAAGTGATTTCTTGCACTGTGGCCCGTCTATCCGCTGTTACAATTCGAGCTAGCCGACGATGACCCCTCTCATCCACACGCTGTTGTCCACGGCAGTTGGCCCTAGCAGGGATGGTTTTACCGGATTCGATGTACTCACGGTGCACCCGTGACACAGTGGCTCGTGAAAATCCCAGTGCCTGCATGACTTCCGAGATGGAGTGACCCATTTGTCGGGCCCCGACAATTTGCCCACGATCAAATGCGATTAAATCCTTCGTCTTACCCATACTGCGTCCGACTCTTTCTGATTCCCGTTGCATCACTCCTTATATTGTCGGATCGCTGCATACATCATGTCGTTTCCGCTTACAGGGCCGCCCGCAGCGCCACATTTGCATAACTCCAGCTGTCTCTAATTCAATTGCTCTTCAGTGTACATTGAATGAGTAATGATAAATTTACAACGCGATGCAAACAGAGCAATGCTTGAGGAAGAACAAAATTATCGCAGGCAGGGCACCGCAGTGCGAAAGAACAACAAAAAGTTAATGCAGAGTCTTAACTCATCGTGAGATGTAACGGACGTGGTGTAAGAGCATAATCACGGGGTCACTGGTGACCACGTAGCATAGAAGGAGTTTTCACGGCTTGCGGAGATGACAGACTGATACTCCTGTTGTACCACCGTGCACAGAGCAACGGAAAGCATGTTGAAAGGTGAAGTCTCAAGTGCGCCATCTATGAAAAAGTGTCGAGGAGTGGCAGTTCGTCTCTTGCTGAAGTAGTAAGTCGGACCCAAGAGGCGAGAGATCTTCCAGAACGAGAGCGTTAGCGACGGGGTTAGCAAACGTTATACAATTCAGAGTGGCGAACTTGAATGGGTAAGTCCGACGTTGGATGAAGGGCAGCTATGGCAGCTTTCTGGAATGTGTCGAGACGATTGATGATACCACGACACCACAAGACGTAGTCGGGTTGCTTGGCATTATGCCGGTGGGATTTGAGGATGGAGGTTGCTTGGTAGAAGACATCGGGAAGAACTGCTTCAAACTGCTGTAAAAAGATGAGAGAAGCCACCCGATTTGTTTTATGAGTGAGAAACTCGTAAAGATCTTCAAAGGAGGCAGGTTCTGAAGGAAGAGAGGCATCGGTAAGCAGAGTCGAGAAACCTTCAAACGTCGGCAGAGGACCCTTGGACTTTGAAGAGGAAGAGCTAGAAGGTGACAAGGGAGACTTGGATCTTGCTAGACGGGTGGAACGATGTGGGCGGCCAGTCGGAGAAGGTGACTTCTACTTTTTCCTCTGGTCCTCGGTACTGGTAGTAGAGCGACGTTTGCCGTCGATCGATGACACACGAGATGTGGAAACAGAGGAAAGGTCCACCTCATCGGCGGGAGCAAAAGTGCCGACGGTGAATGAAGCTTGAAGATCAACCGTGGTGTCCTCTGATGGAGAGAGAACACGGGAAGGCAAGGAGGAATCAAGCGGAGGAAAATCCGACAGAATGGAAAAGACGCGTGTTGATCGAAGGCTTTAATCAGATTTTCGCCAGAACTTGGTCCAGGAGGTGCAGACGCAGCTTGGAGCTCCAGGAGTGAGTGGATCTGCATGGGGGCAATGAGCCTGCTGGTGGCCATAAGCCTTGAAGCGTGAGCCATGAGCAGAGGTGAGGAGCTCAATCCGGCGGCGCTCGTTACCGCAACGAACATCGAGGAACCGTGGAAACTTTATGAGATGCTCTTCCGACGGAAAGATGATGCGAGCAGTACTACGGAAGCCGCAAATATATTTATTATCGGGGTCAGAGGCGGAAAAGGAGACAGTCTTCACTCGGCCGATTACTCTGCCGCATCGAATAAGTGCAGCACACAGCACATCATCAGAGATCTCCGGGGGTACCGGATGTAGAGAGACCAGAACAGGACGCTGGGTGATGGATTCGGCTAAGAGGTGACGATCGCCAATTGATAGGCCCCGAGACAAGACAAGCTCGGCATATTCTTTCTTCGAAAAATAAACAATCACAGTTCGTGGCTTTCGGGTGAGGGGTGATGGGACCAGAAGGAAGCATATTCTTGAGAGCGGAGCAGTACTGTTTCAAAGGAGTGTTGGGCAGCGCATCAAAACAAACCCCCAACTCGAGGGTCGAATAAAGACGTTGACCAGCAGGAGAGTTCTCGGGAATATCTATTAAAAAAACGGTGTCACCGTTGAGAGTAACGTAAGAATCCATAAGGGGTAGACGAGACGAGGAGGAAGCCAGTGGAATACCAGAGGCAACCGCAGAACACGTGCGTGCAAAAGCGCCTCCTCTGCAAGGCATTGATGCAGCATGGAACAATGTACTGGAAGCAGAGGCAGTAGAAACTGCAGAGGGCAGATTAGCGACGCCATCAGAGACGTCCATGAATTTATCATCGTCATCAGAGGCCAGGGACTTCACATCCACCTTCTCAATGGCAAAGTCGGAGACCTGAGCTGGAGAAGACGTGCAAATGACAGAAGGAAAATTAAGAGACTCTCCACTAGCAAGCGAAGATGATTGATCGGCTGCGTCTGTCGTTGCAGAGGTGACGCAAGGAGCTGCAGCGATGCGGGCGGGAACATCGCCCTCATCGGCAGATGCCATAATCAATGGCAAGGGTTAACGAAGAAAAACGACCAGCTCGGTGTGTAAATAAAAACACTGATAATGAAAAAAAAATGAGCACTCACCCACTCGTGAGAGATATTAAACGAAAGCACAGACCTTTAACTTCGGCACACAAACAGAAGAACAATGATGAGACACACAAAACACGCACGCGCAGCACTCAAACACGGAGCTCGTGAAGACACGTGTAGGCCAAAGGTGGACCGAAACCGTACTAATGTATGTCTATAAATGCTATGTTGTTTTTCTCTTCTAGGTGTCAGGTGACTTTTGTCAATATATTGTATTATACTTTGAGTTAGCTTTGCATTAGGATCACCTACTTAATAACGCGTTTGTTCACTTTTCTGTGCAATCACAGCTCGTAGACGCCTATGAACAGACTATACAAGGTGTAGAACACCCTCCATGAATAATTTCACCCATGCCCGCTGCAGTAGCTCCGCCATTTCACGCTCATTTCATGGAGGGAGATCAGCAGTTCTCACATCCCGTTCTAGTATATCCCACAAATGTTCAATTGAGTTACCTTCAGGAGAGTTTGGGTGCGAAGGCAATGTGGCGAATTCCTTGTCCAATGACACGGTGGTTTTCTTGTTGAAAGAAGGTACTGTGGTTTGGGTAAACCTCCTGCAGATATGGATGGTGATGGTCGGCTAACAGGTCCCTGTAGAATCCACCGTTCAGTGTTTATGAGATGATAACCAACGGACCTAGGGCTTGCAAGAAAAAAGGCCCCCCACAACAGATCACCACCTCCACGGGCATGCTGAATACCAACTGTGCAACCATTAAATAAAGCTCCATGCTGTTACACCATATGCGAACCAGGCGTAATCAGCATGGTGCAGCAAGAAACGGGACTCGTAACTTCAGACGACCGTCGTCTTCGATCTGTCGAGGGTCCGTTGTCAACGTTCTTTGGCCAATGCGAGGCTTTATTTGCGATGATTGTGCATCATCATGGGTACAGTAGTTGGTCTCGGGCTGTGGAATGCCAGAAAAAGCTAGATACGGTGCACGGTGCACGTGGAAATAGGTCGAACCGCACCGCTGTTGTACTGGTGGGTGAGCTGGGAGACTGTTTCACGTCGTTAATGAGATACCAGGCGTAATCCTTGACGCTCACCTCTAGGATCAACCGCGCGCAGTAGACCCATGCCAGCTCTTCTGCTGGATGTCTGTGTATGGTTAATCCAGTCTCGGCACACCTTTGATACAGAATTACGGGAGCAGCCAACAAGTATGGCTTACCAATGTGAGCCCTTCTACTGGATGTCTGTGCATGGTTAATCCAGTCCTGGTATACCCTTGATACAGTAGCACCGGAGCAGCCAACAAGTGTGGC
This sequence comes from Macrothele yani, assembly GCA_039090855.1. Taxonomy (NCBI): domain Eukaryota; kingdom Metazoa; phylum Arthropoda; class Arachnida; order Araneae; family Macrothelidae; genus Macrothele; species Macrothele yani. The sequence goes on along the minus strand of CM076995.1, from coordinate 132,703,860 downwards.
TGACGAATGTGAGCCCTTCTGCTGGATGTCTGTGCATGGTTAATCCAGTCCTGGTACACCCTTGACACAGTAGTACGGGAGCAACCAACAATTGTGGCTGACCAATGTGAGCCCTTCTACTGGATGTCTGTGCATGGTTAATCCTGTCCTGGTACAACCTTGATACAGAATTACGGGAGCAGCCAACAAGTGTGGCTGACCAATGTGAGCCCTTCTACTGGATGTTTGTGCATGGTTAATCGAGTCCTGGTACACCCTCGATACAGTAGTACGGGAGCCGCCAACAAGTGTGGCTGACGAATGTGAGCCCTTCAGCTGGATGTCTGTGCGTGGTTAATCCAGTCGTAGTACACACTTGACACAGTAGTACGGGAGCAACCAACAATTGTGGCTGACCAATGTGAGCCCTTCTACTGGATGTCTGTGCATGGTTAATCCAGTCCTGGTACACCCTTGATACAGAATTACGGGAGCAGCCAACAAGTGTGGCTGACCAATGCGAGCCCTTCTACTGGATGTCTGTGCATGGTTAATCCAGTCCTGGTACACCCTTGATACAGTAGTACGGGAGCAGCCAACAAGTGTGGCTTACCAATGTGAGGCCTTCTACTGGATGTCTGTGCATGGTTAATCCAGTCCTGGAACACCCTTGATACAGAATTACGGGAGCAGCCAACAATTGTGGCTGACCAATGTGAGCCCTTCTACTGGATGTCTGTGCATGGTTAATCCAGTCCTGGTACACCCTTGACACAGTAGTACGGGAGCAACCAACAATTGTGGCTGACCAATGTGAGCCCTTCTGCTGGTTTCTGTGCATGGTTAATCCAGTCCTGGTACACCCTTGACACAGTAGTACGGAAGCAACCAAGAAGTGCGGCTGTTTCAGTACTGTATGAAGCGTGTACCAGTTCCCAACTGTCTGGCTGCGGTCAAATTGGCTTAAGTCGTCCCGTTTCCCCATTAATGGAAAACGTTTAGTAATTACGTATAGAGAATAGTTGTTCACAAATTACAGTAGTGGTGCGTCGAATATGTAAAACGGGAGTTTTCCTAATATAAATCTAAACTCAGTGTGTATCCATAACAATTGAACTTGAAATATTTAATTAGTTAAAAACAGCAGTACAAATTAAAATGAAACAAGCACTTACGTGAATATCTATGTAGTAGAAGTAAATACTGAAGCAGACATCGTATGGAAATATTAAAGAGAAAAGATACCCTCTAGGCATAATGTTTAGTTTAAATGTTTGTAGTTTGTGCCCCAGTGGTTTACTTGCACAACTCACATGTTGAAAATTTGTTGTACTCCATCCCCATTGCTGTTCTATCAAAATTCTTCCACTAGCACCCCCTGCGTTTTTACAATTTCGTCCTGTACATGTCTATTCCTCCATTCCAGGGGAGGGTTCAGCAGATTTTCTTTGCCACTGTAAATAAGGAATTTCATTAAATGTTGTTACTTTTCTCGTTATGAGCGATCATCTCAGCTTTTCTCTCCCACTTCAGATCCGCGACTTCTTTAAAATCTGTTTGTTACAAATGATCAAATTATCATTGAATTAATATTATACCAATTAAAGGTGTCTTGTTTTGCTCATTAAATCCGAGATCTAGCTAAATCTAAGCTGGTTTTAAGCAGGTTCTACTGTACTTCCAAATTTCTACTCAGATTTGTCTGTAGTGTTAAAAATAGTTTGGTTTATTCAGTGCTTTTATGTTTCACGGCAGATATCTTGAATTGTTGGATGTGTTAAAGAAAGACTGGTTTGCCGCAGCATTTTTCAATGAGCGTCAACAACATATTATCAAACTGTCAAATACAGAAGAAAGAAATAAAGAAAGAAGAAATAATAATGCGTTTTTCTGCCACTCTAGTTTTGCTGTAAAAACACAAAGTAGCACTTTGGACTTAGGAATCAACCTATGTCAGATGTTGAAGGGATAATACTAAGCCATGCGAGTGTTGATTCTGCAGAAACAGTAGAATTATGGAATTATGACAAAAGGTTTAAATGTTGGATGCTCTGATATGACAGTCGTCGGTAAAGTGTAGACGGGGAAATCTCCATGAGTTTTATGTAATCTTCTGAGGTGTCGCGTATTAATGGAGGAGAGCTTTGAGAGCTTTCGATGTGAGAGTTTGCACGAAGAGAAGGTTACGATAATATTGTTGGTCCTGAGACCGAAATCACAGCTCTTGAATTTATGACGAAATGCCACTCATGGACAAAAGTCAAGTTATAAACACAACGTTCATATGGCAACACAACGACTTGACAGATTTTAATGAAATTCAGGTGAAAGGTAAAGCAGACTATGATAAACAATGTACGCATATGGGATCATGAAATGCATTGGAGTTGATGACTTGGAAATAAGAAGAAATTAGTTCTTCCGGTGATCAATAGGTCGTATGAACCCCGAAACTGACAATCATACAATAAAGAGCAATTGAATTAGAGACAACTGGCGTTATGCAAATGGGGAGCTGTGGTCGGCCCTGTAAACGGAAACGAGACGTATGCAGCGATCCGACAATATAAGGAGTGATGCAACGGAAATCAATAAGAGTCGGACGCAGTATGGGTAAGGCGAAGGATCTAAGCGCATTTGATCGTGGGCAAATTGTCGGGGCCCGACGAATGGGTCACTCCATCTCGGAAGTCGTGCAGGCACTGGGATTTTCACGAGCCACTGTGTCACGGGTTCACCGTGAGTACATCGAATCCGGTAAAACCATCCCTGCAAGGGCCAACTGCCGTGGATAACAGCGTGTGGATGATCGGGGTCATCGTTGACTAACTCGCATTGTAACAGCAGATAGACGGGCCACAGTGCAAGAAATCACTCGGCAATTTAACGCCGGTGCACAAAAACGTGTAAGCAGCCACACCATCCAGAACCATCTCCTCGCTATGGGGTACAGAAGCCATAGTCTCACGAGGGTACCGCTGCTGACCGCACATCACAGGGTGCAAAGATTAGCATAAGAGCAGGAACATCGCCACTGGACCCTAGACACGTGGGAAAATATGTTGCCTGAACTGATGAGTCGAGATTCATGATGGTACATGCGGATGGCATGATATGAGAACGGCACAAACCACATGAAGCGATGGATTCTTCTTGCCAGCAGGGTACTCTTCAAGCTGGTGATGGTGGAATTCTCGTCTGGGGACTGTTTACGTGGACTGAAATGGGACCCCTGGTACATGTGACATCGTCTTTCAAAAGTCAACGTTACCGGGATATCCTGGACGACCATTTGCTCCCGTTTGTGCATCTTCAAAATCCCACTGGGGACCTCATCCTGCAACAGACAATGCACCGTGCCATCGCTCCCGAATTGTATCCGAATGGTTGGATGAACACTCCCCCGACGTGACCTCGTTTCCTTGGCCAGCTAGGTCACCTGACCTCAATTCCATCGAGAACATCTGGGATGCCATCGAGAGAGATGTTCGAGACTCTGGCCCCCTCCAACAAATCTTGGTGAACTGTGGGAGCTTGTTCAGGGGTCGTGGATCCGTATGGCTTCCCAACGCTTCCGGTGTCTTGTCGAGTCCATGCCGAGACGAATCGCCGCCGTCATCAGGGTGAAAGGTGGTGCTACACATTACTAGACAGGTATCTCTAATTCAATTGCTCTTCAGTGTATAGCATAATGATCAAGCATGCTGTTGACAGGATGATAGATGAGGTCAGGTGGCAATAAACTAGATTGTTCGGTTAGCAGGTTTCTGGAATGGGGATAAAGAACAGCAATATCTCACCAAGGCGTCTAAGGGCTGCTGGAATGGATTAAGATCTGGAGACCTGGCAGGCATTTTCATCTTCTGGATATCCTCAATCTTGACTTATGAGGATAAGCACTACCATAAAAATAAACTCAAAGTCTAAATCAACCTGAAAAGTCTACGTAGGGCTCACGGTTCTCCTGATATTCTTTATATATCATTGAACATGTACGGTGCCTCCCTCAAACAAATGGAGTGGTATACCGTATATATCCATTCAGTATTATGTTTTTGTTTACCAGAAAACTTCCTTTTACACAGTGAACTAGTTCCCAGATATATCGATAACGATTGTAGATTTGCCGCCCCGGTGGCGCAGTGGTCTAAGGCGCTGGCCTCTGATCATTCGTCCGTAAGGTGTCCGGGTTCGAATCCCGGTCAGGCATGGATGTTGTGTTTGTCTTACGGCACTGGATCTCCCCCTTCCCTGGAACCAGTGACCCTAAATTAGGGACGGGTGACTGCTTATAGCCCATTGAGTTGCTCACGGTGGTCGTTAAACCTCCAACCAGGAAAAAAAAAAAAAAAAAAAAGATCTGATGAGCACACGTCAAGATTACGAAGCCACACCGAAATGGGACTCGTCCGTGAAGCGCGCATGCGCCCTCTATTTTTTGATCAAAGTTCGATGTTACCTGCACCAAGTCCTTCGAAGTTTTATTTAACATGTGTTAAAGAGAAAACAAACCATCGGTAGCTTTTCACGAAGTCATCTACATCGGCAGCCTTGCACAAAGTCGTCGAGGGCAGCGCGAAGTCTTCTACATTGTAGCCTTGCACAAAGTCAACAAACCATCGGTAGCCTTGCACGAAGTCGTCTGGACACAGTTTTTCGTTACGTCATAGCGACTAAAGTAAAGTTAAGATAGACAGCGAGTTGGATGCCATTGCATGGAGATGACAATCTGAATGACACAAGGCACTCTTTCTATCTCAGCTTGGGTCTGTCCTGCCAACATCTAACCAATGGCTATTCATCTTTACGAATCCTCCAACTGATTTCAGGCGTTCACCTGCATGTTCTCCAACCCTCGCAAGCTGACTGGATTTAGAGCGTGATAGTTACCACATGATGAGCGCCATACCTGCGCTCTGTTTCAGACATGTCGTTTTGCATCAACCTGCGCAAGAATTGCTCACGGAGCATTTGTTTTGGAAAGGTTCTTTGTCATGGGCTGTTGATCTCTCTACCTAATTTCATTAAATGCAGGCCGGTAGTGGTGTTAATATCAGATATTTTTCGTTTGCAACTTAGCTTTTGTCTGTCAGTTCATTCCATGCGGCAAGACGAATGCCACGTTTAAACCGATCATAACTCGTGAGCGAAGGTTGCAATTCGATGTTTGTTTGCTCCTTTGGGATTTTTTTATTAAAGGTTTAAAGACCACCGTGAGCAACTAAATGGACTATGAACTGTCACCCGTCCCTAATTTAGGGCCACTGGATCCAGGGAAGGGAACGGAGCAGCGCCGTAAGACAAACACAACATCCATGATTCACTGGAATTTGAACCTTGACCCATCTCGGACGAATGGTCATAAGCCATCGTTTAGACCACTGCGCCACCGGGGCGGCAATTTCGGAATTAATCAACTGTCACGAACAACTTTTTGGACTATAAGCAGTCACTTGTCTTTAATTTAGGGTCACTGATTCCAGGAGAGCCAACTGCATAAGACAAACTTACCATTCATATTACACTGGCGTGCAAAAATTAAGGACGAGACGGGTTTTCGAATGTAGCGTCACACAAAAGTGCTCCACATCGACTCAAATCATACCATAAGATCCCCAAGATGTAAGAAAATGGGTCAAGTGAGCAAAACCGTCCAAACAAGGAATTCAAAAAATGCAAAGGCACTTTATTGAAAAAGTAGCTCCGAGCACAACTGGACAGAAGACAGAAACGTCCATGTGACAGGCGGCTGCCAAGAAAAATCCAGTCTTTAGTAAAGGATATGATCTCCCTGACTGCGTTGCAGGATTTTCAACGTCTGTCCATGCTGGGGACGAGGTTGTCAAGGAGCTGTTGAGGCATCGCAGCCCATTCCCCTAGTTGCGCCAATCGCAGCTGCGGAATCGTTTCAGGTGGCTGGTGACGTGCTGCCAAGCGTCTCCCGAGAGGTCACACACGTGTTCGATTGGATTTAGGTCCGGAGACCTTGGGGGCCAATCCATGCGTTGAATATCTTCACTCTCCAACAGCTCTTCGACAGCCACTGTACGATGAGGTGTAGCGTTGTCGTCCATGAAGAGGAACTCAGGACCCACAGCACCTCTAAACAGACGCACGTGAGGCAGGAGAACCTCAGTACAATAGCGGAAATCAGTGACTAAACCTCCTTGGAAGATGTGGAGGTCAGTACGGCTACCAAGCATGAAACCGCCCCAAACGAGAAATCCGCCACCTCCAAACCGGTCCCTTTCGATGATGTTGGAGGTGTGATTGCGTGTTCCCTGCTCTCTCCAGATGTGTATACGTCCAGAATCGCTCGTAAGACTGAATCGGCTCTCATCCGTAAAGAGAACTCGTCCCCATTGCTGATGTGTCCAGTTCTTATGTTCCTGGCACCACAGAAACCGCCGTCTCCGATGAACAGGCGTTAATGGCACACACCGTACTGGTCGTCGTGCAAATAGACCACCTTTGTGCAACCTCCTGGCCACGGTAAAACGTGATGTCGGACGTCCAGTTGTCTGTTGCATGTGCCTTGCGATTTCTCTCGCTGTCTGCCGTTTGTCTCTTCTCGCCTGTAGGAAAATATAGCGGTCGTCCGCCGCCGTGGCTGCTCGTGGACGACCACTGCTAAACTCTCGGACAGCTGTTCCTGTCGTTTGAAATGCTCTCCAAGCTCGTGAAACGATGCTGTGAGCGATTCCAAACTTCTCGGCCATACTAGTCACACTTCGAACTTCTTCCAACTTCCCAATGACGCGACCTCGGGTAAAGTCATCCAGATCTCGTCTACTGGATTGCCTGTTGGCCATATCACACGGTGGCAGCAACTCGACGTCGTTCAAACCGATGTACACCGTGCAATAGCTTTCACCGAATTGCTGAGCGTACACCGCCCGTGTGCTTTATACCCTTCCAACACTCCTCCCCTACGTCATGCTGCATATATGTGCATGCCCTACCGTACCGGACCCTAGTCTATCTCCTGAGTGGTCTTTCGGTCCGTTCTGCCTACTCGTTCTGCTGTTATGCTAAATCTCCTCTTCGTCCTTAATCTTTGCACACCAGTGTACATCCGGGAATCGAACCGGGATCAACTCGTACGAATGGTGAGAATATCACGCCCCGGATCATCTGGATGAAGATTAGTCGGTAGAATTTGGTGATGTTGTAGATGACCGATTGGAATATTTTTGGCTACTAGCACTAGTTCAAGGCGATGTTGCACATGATCGATTATGAAGCTGTTCACATCTCAAATGAGTTCAAGTCGATGTAGCACAGGATCGGTTGTGAAATTCGTGGAATCTGATATCAGTTCTAGGTGCAGGAGTACATGCATGACCGATTTTGAAGCTGTTGACATCTAAAACGAGTTCAAGGCGATGTAGCAGATGATCGATGGAGAAGTATTTTGCATCTAACAAGGGTTCAATGTGATGAGGCTCATGATCGATTGTGAATTTTTTGGCATCTAACATCAGTTCTAGATGGTGGAGTACATGATTGATTGCAAAGATGTTGGCATCTGAAATGAGTTCAAGGCGATGAAGCACATGATCTACTGGGAAGCGTAAAACGCTTCCCAGTAGTCCACCATGATCGATTGTGGTCCATATGATCGAGGTCCACCATGATCGATTGTGAAATTATTGGCATCTAATGTGAGCTCTAGGTGGTGGAGTACATGATCGATTGTGAAGTTGTTGGTATCTAAAATGAGTTCAAGCCGATGTAGCACATGATCGATTATCAAATTATTGGCATCCAACTTAATTTCAGGGAGGTATAGTACATAATCGATTGCATTTACATTAGTTCAAAGTGCATTCTTGCAGTTGTTCATCATTTGAGTGATGAGTTTTTTAACGTGAAAAAAATTGGATTCATAAAAATTCGTTTCCTGTTCACGACTACTTTTGAAAGTTTAGCTTTTTCACTCCTTTCGATTTTCTAAGAAACGTTAGGAGAGGAGAACTTGGAAATTATTTCAATTTAAAACCGCTGATCTCGATGCTCTGTAGTATGGAGCAAAAAGAAAAAATATCACTTTTCCCTCTGTAGATAGAGAAAGAATATTTGTTCTGACACGGATTAGGAAAACTTGCGGTAAACATGTTAAAATCCAGTTCGACTTGAAATACATAGAGACTAAAAAGTGGAGATGTTTTTCCCGTCGGCGATAAGGACTGACTAGTATGGGCTTTGCATTTCTTAGATAGACGATGGAGGGAGCATTGTTTATGCAATATTCCACTTTCATCCGCACGGTGAAAGAAGTAAAGCCCGAAATATTTTTGCCATCGGGTACGCTATTTGTTGTTTCCTTTTTTATCTCTAAAAAGCGCTTAACATGCATTTTTGCAAAAAAAAAAAAAAAAAAAATAAATAAAGGACCAGAAAATCATTTCCGGGGTCTCTAAGTTTTGGCGTTCCAATATAAATCTGCAGTGAACTGATATCATTTAAAAGGTTAGTAAAATGAGTTCTGCATAGTTGAATCGATCCCAAATGAGAGTTGGGTATATATATATATATACTAGGCGTTAGAAGTGAAGGAGAGGTAAAATAGACAACACTGCGCAGGTATTCAAAATAATGTCATACAAAAAAACAAGGAGAAAAAAGTGGCTTGAAAGGAATATACACTATATTGACAAAAGTCACCGGATGCCTAGAAGAGAAACACAACATAGCATTCATTGACATACATTAGTACGGTATCGGTCCACCTTTGGCCTTAACGCATGCACTGACAATTCGAGACATGCTTTCGACAAGGGTTTGGAACACAACCAAAGGTATGCCCTTCCATTCAGTACATAATGCTACCGCTAACTGTTGCTTAGTAATAGGCCTTGGTTCCAAACTTCTTATGAGGCGCTCTAATTCATCCCATAGGTGCTCTATGGGATTAAGATCAGGGCTGTGTGCTGGCCAGTCCACACACGATACGAAATTATCGTCAAACCGCGCCGTAACAGTCCTTGCTTTAAGGCTGGGTGCATTATCCTTCTGATACCAACTCTGTGGCAATACTGGTTCCATAATATTGCCACAGAGTTTGTAGGACATAATTGTCCAGAATATCAAGGTATACGTGCTGGTTAACATGTTTGTCCACAATTACCAATATTCTGGAACCGTAACACGAAAAACACCCCACACGAGTACATGCCAGCTCCAAACTTGACCGCAGGAAGAGTACACTGTGGTAAATAGCGTTACCCTGGCTACCGCCATCCCCACACACGGCCATCAGACTGATGGATCCTGTATCTGGATTCATCAGTCCATAGGACCCGTTTCCATTGATCTACGGTCCACGAGAAATGTTCTTTAAGTCATGCTAAACGACGAGCAGCATTCCAAGTGGAGGTGAAAGACTTTTGAGCAGCCGCACGACGACGGTAACACATGGAATGAAGTTATCTGCGAATGGTACGTGTACATACCGAGGTTCCAGCATTTTTACTCACCTGTACACTGAGGTTTGTGTAGTACTCCGTCGATTAGCTCTAACGACTCTTCTGAGGTTTCGACACCCTCTATCACTGATTTTCTTTGATCTGCCGGTACGTTTTGCTGCTTCAAGTACGCCAAGTGTCTTCCACTTGTTCAGTACATCCAAGACAGTTGACTTTGGCATGTTTAAACGCCTCTCGGTTTCTCTTATGGACCACCCACTAATATAAAACCCAACAATCTTTCCTTTCTCAAAGTTAGTTATCTCTCGCCGCGACATTTTCGCTCAACCTCACAGTGCGATATGATCGCGGTCAGCTTCAGGCTTGTTTTTATTCCGTTTGCAGCTGTACCGCGCATCTTAACAATGCAGCGCATGCGTTCATTTGCTTTCGAAAGGGTGTCCGGTGACGTTTGTCACCGGACACCCTTTCGAAAGCAAATGTATGATTTTAGAAATTTCAGAAATACGCAGGGAAAGGTTATTAATCACTGGAACAAAACTTCTCTTTTGTTTTCTAGGATTCATATATGCATACCAGTCGTTTACTGAAATAGCACAAATGAAAAACTGAATGTCGAATTGCATAAATCGTTGAAGGAAAACAAACGAATGACAGAAGATACTCTGAGAAATGAAGTGACAACACGTAAAAGTTATAGGGTGTTTCACTAGGTAGTCCCACCAAAGAACCACCTATTGTTTTATTCCAACTCTACATGCAAACACGACGTTTGGTTTACAAACGCCCTTGATCCTTGAGAAATACGCTGGAGTGATTTTGCTGATAAGGCGATGATTCATTGTAACGTCACCCCACTAGATGGCCGGGCACGCTAATTTTGTCCGGAGGCAATCTGTGTGCTTTATTATGTCGTTTAAAGTCATTCAGGATGGCTGTGTAAACCGTTGCGGAGCGGGTGTTTATTGTGAAAAGTTATTGGATAATAAAGTCAATAAAGGTAACACAGCGGGAATTCCAGGAGAAGTTTGGAGGAAGAAAAGCACCAGACAAACGCTACATTGCCAGGTTAGGTAAGGAATCTGAAACCACGGGTAATGTTCTGAGTAAAATAAAGTGGCGAACGTCCTCCTTAAGCAGAAGAAAAATCGAACAGGTGAAGCACAGGTTGCTGGCATCACCGAAGAAGTCACTACGACGTTTGTTGAAAGAAACTGGGTATTCTGTTTCCACCTGCCAAGAAAGTGTTGCTTCATCCGTACCGTGTGACAGTTGCGCAAGAGTTGCAAGAACCGGATCTTGAAAAGCGTGTGCCCTATTGTCACTGATTCCTGCCATTTCTGCTCGGAATTCCAAACATTTTTTGATTTCACATGGCTCACTGACGAAGCATGGTTTACAACAGTAAGCCTCGCACGTTAGAAGACTTAGAAAGAAACATAAATGCAGAAATCCGGACTATTGATGAGGATATCTTGCGGAGGACCATTGATGATATGCAGCGTCGCGTTCTAGTGTGTTTGGATGTCGGGGGAGGACATTTCCAGTATTTATTGTGAATGGTGCTATGTTCTCTTGAACCAAGGTACGTTGTTAACCACATGTAATGTTTCTAAGTAGAGTGTTGCAAAATATGTTTGATTCTTTGAGGAGGACTACCTCGTGAAACACCATGTATTTAGAACTGAAGTGGTATATTTAAAAAGGCAAGCTGTTTGGAACTGAAATTGTAGAAAGCAAATGCTGCGTAAACAACCGAGGATAAGCTGATACACGTGAAGAGCAAAAGCACTGCACGAACCACTGAAAATTGATAAACTGCTGATCAAAGATATTGCACAAAGCAATGAAAATTAGAAACAAGAAAGATGACACCGAATTTTCGGGTGTAATAAGCGCGTCTTTTGAATCCGCTCTGACACAAATTAAATTTATCAAAGCTATTCAAAGTCAATGGAACCGGTATGGAAAACAATAGTATCTGACGGAAGAAAGAAGTTTTTCAATCGGGTTTTTAATCCCTCAGATATTGCTGTAAACGGAATCGTGAGCTTACGCCCTGTGGTTGCAGACTTGTGCGTTAAGGAAAACATGAATTTATATGAGAGACATTTCGCACCAGAAACGCTCTCCAACACAGAAATAATTTTTCAAATCGAATTCTTAGAAGCAGATATCGACAAATATAAGATGTGACTTTACGTCTCCTGGTGGGAAAACCATGCATTAATTCAAGAAGAAAGTATTCTCAAAAGGTTTTACCATATGAGCGGTAACGGTCCAAGAAAAAAAAATTAGTCGAGTTTTCAGGAGCCCAGATTTTGCTACAAATAAATCAGAAGCAGAAATTAACACTTATGCCCCCTGGTGGCGAAACCATTCTTTACCAAACTTTAGAAATTATGTGAAAAATATTTTCCATCAGATCTTATATGCGATACAGGAAGAAGTTTTCAAATCGGAGTTTTAGAAGCAGAAAAAACGCAGAACACGCAATTTACCTTTGTGCCCCGTAGCGGAAAGTCTATGAAAAAGTCTATTTACTTGAAAATTTTGAATTTATAGGAAAAACATTTCGCATCGGAAACACTATCCAACAAAGAAGGAATTTTTCAAATCGGACTCCTAGATGTAGATATATTGACGAAAATAAGATATACATCTATGCCCTCTGGCGTAGAAACCATGCATTATTTCAAGAAGAAAATGTTCCTAAAAGGTTTGTAGACATGAGTAGTATCGGTAACAAAGGCCTTTTTTTTCAATCGAGATTTTAGAAGCCCATATTTTGCTGCAAAATACATCGGAAGCGGAAATTAAGACTTACGCCACCTGGTGGCCGAACCATTTCTTACAAAAATTAGAAATTATATGCAAAGGATTTCCCATCACGAGCTGTATCCGGTGCAGAAAGAATTTTTCAAATCGGAGATTTAGAAGCAGAGATATAGGGGGAAAGCAATTTACCTTTACGCCCTCTAGCGGAAAGTCTATGAATTAATTGAAAATTTTGAAATTATATGAAAAACATGTTACACTGGAAATAGTATCCAACAAAGAAGGAATTTTTCAAATAGGACTCCTAGAAGTATAGATATTGACAAAAATAAGATACACTTCTACTCTCCTGGCGTAAACCATGCATTATTTTAAGAAGAAAATGTTTCTGAAAGGTTTGTCGACATGAGCAGTATTCGTGAATACAATGAATTAAGTACAAATGTTTCTAAATGGTTTGTCGACATGATTGTTTTCGTGAATAGAATGAATTAAGTACAAATGTACATATACGAAATATGGAACATCACAGAGAAAATTAACATGGCCCCTGCGCAAGGATGACAAACTAGTTTTGTTGTTTTCGTAAACACATTGCTTTAAATTATTTTACATTGTTTTAATCATTATTTTTTCATACTGGTTAATTTTTTAATATTGTCAGAATGGGCGCAGAAAAGTTGGATCGCAATTCATACATCGGGACCAGAAAATTTGGTTTGCTATTTGCACATAGGGGTCTTGGTTCTTAGTTCGCGATTTACATATCGGGATTAAGAGCGGTCTGATTTTATTTCGCAATTTACACACTCCGGTTCAAATAATAGAAGAACAAATATTTGCAAAATTTCATAGCATATATCATTCAACATAGCAACTGATTGGGAAAATGTTTATGCATTAATCACCTAAATCAAGGGATAAGAAAAGATATTTCGCATGGTATTCAGAATTCATAAATGACTGGCAAAATATATCATAAAACGCATAAAATATAAATAATTGACTGATACAAAGCACTGTGTATGACACTGAGAATAAATAAATGACTGGTAGAAGGTATTGTTCAAGCCATATGTAATAATAAAATTACCGTGTCTGTCCATTTGTCGGTCTCTCTCTCTGTCCGTTTCCACCTGCCAAGAAAGTGTACAGATCGTATAGACTTGAAATTGGCATGGACGTGCAAACGAACATGGATGTGTGCACATCCGAGCTCATCTTTCTAATTAATTTTTTTAATTTTTAAATCTTTCAATTATTGTTCAAATTTGATCTTGAAATAAGCTGGGCCATAAACTCCCGTAACAATAGTTCATTTCATGCGTAAAAAAGTTTTCATTACGTTATTGCTCAACTGTATTTCACGCAGCATTAACGCAAAGATATTTAACTGCACTGTTGTGCAAACTGCGAGAATCTTACACCAAATGGTCGTAGGTGCTATTTCAAAAATTCGTATCTTGTTGGCGTAGCAACATATATGCCGCAATCTTTCACACATCTACGGATGGCTTTATCAAGGCAGACTAATACTACAAAGCTGTGGGGGAGAACACCCCTACAGGGAACAGAAGAGACAATTGAAGAGGTTGTGCTGGACTCTTTTGGATGCACTTCTGAAGTGTTAAGTGCACTTCTGAAGCGTTAAGTGTCTTTGGGATGCACTTCTGAAGTGTTAAGTGTCTTTGGGATGCACTTCCGAAGCGTTAAGTGTCTTTGGTATGCACTTTCGAAGTGTTAAGTGCACTTCCAAAGTGTTAAGACACTTAACACTTTGGAAGTGTTAAGTCTTTGTCATCCCAAAGACACTTAACACTTCCAAAGTGTTAAGTGTCTTTGGGATGCACTTCCAAAGTGTTAAGTGTCTTTGGGATGCACTTCCAAAGTGTTAAGTGTATTTGGGATGCACTTCCAAAGTGTTAAGTGCACTTCCGAAGCGTTAAGTGCCTTTGGGATGCACTTCAGAAGCGTTAAGTGTCTTTGGTATGCACTTCTGAAGTGTTAAGTGCATTTCCAAAGTGTTAAGTGTCTTTTGAATGCACTTCCGAAGTGTTAAGTGCATTTCCGAAGCGTTAAGTGTCTTTGCGATGCACTTCCGAAGTGTTAAGTGCACTTCCGAAGCGTTAAGTGTCTTTGGGATGCACTTCCGAAGTGTTAAGTGTCTTTGGGATGCACTTCCGAAGCGTTAAGTGTCTTTGGTATGCACTTCCGAAGTGTTAAGTGTCTTTGGGATGCACTTCCAAAGTGTTATGTGTAACATTTCCCTGCACATGCTGATTTTTGAACTTAACTTTTCTAGACTGAAATTTTATGTTGAAAACATTGTTCTGAACTCAGTTCAGGAAAATATTATTCAAAGTTTGGTGTTGATATTTATATACATTGAAGTTTTGTGCTAATCATAATGAACTTTTCCTCTGAGAGATTTGCAAAATGCTTTGTACTTACGTAAGTTATGACGTATAAGGGCAATGTACTGGATCCCTCTCCTATGTCCTGACCTTTGACCCCATTTCACCCACTTTCAATAAGGTTCGTCCCCAGGTGGTCCCCTACCACGTACTAAAATTTCATCGAAATCGAACCATTTTGACGGGAGTTATCGTGCCGACAGACATAGCTGGAGTATATATGCTTCTTCAACCTACGGTTGGAAAGCGTAAAAAAGGTAGTGAATGCGAACATATCTGGCAAGAAGTCATTCTTAGAAGCATTCATTTTGCTGTAAAATTAATAATCAGATTATTTTATGGGGAATGTAATGGCGAAAACCATGTGTGAAAGTTCGAACCATAATCATTCTGTTTTTGTTTTTTTTATTAAAGCTTGAAACTACTAGGTTTGTTTGTACCAGATTTTGACAGATGAAGTTTGTTGTGTTCAGGGGGAAATACCACGGGCTAGGAATTCCAAATTTATCACGTGAAAGGAATGGAAGATTTGTTTCAGTGATAGATGCAGTATTTATTGAGCATTTCAAGGAGTAGTAGGCAGCAGTGCTACTTGTAATTCGGCGTGAAACTGCTAGCGCTGTCCTGTTGGCCGCGTGGTTTGAGGCGCTGGCTCTGTCACTTCTCTGGAACCAATGACCCTAAATTATGAATGAAAGTCTATTTATAGCCCTACGAGTTCCTCATGGTAATCGTTAACTTACCCCACCTCGAAAAAAAAAACAATAAAAACCCACCGAGGTGTGAACCATGGACCAACATTTTTTTGATAACAGCAGTGTCATTAAAAGATACAGTTATCATTTTCCTTATCGAGGAAAGATAATGAAAAGAATTGGTGATTGCAAGGTTGTAAATCAAACGAACGTCGGCTCCTCACAACATGAATAAGTTTTACAGCTCACTATTCTAAATGCAAGCTGACCGCGAGTTGACTAGCGGTCAGAGTAACCGCCTGCCGTCCATATGTTGTGGGATCGATCCCAGATAGTCACTGAATATTAGCCGTACGTCTAATGTTCACGTTAAGCCGTCGGCCCTGGGGTATTGGACCCCCTTTACATATAAGGTCGTCTCTTCTTTCCTCCCCGCTCTTGTTCTATCTCTATGAAAGCGTTCGTTGTGAAGTCCCAGTCTGGCACTCCCCACTGTGTCGTCTGGTACTTTAAATATAGCACTCTTACTTATCTCTCCCGTCTGGGCCGCGGGTGGCCTAGTGGTAAACGTTTGTGACTGCCGCGAAAAGGACCTCAGGTTCGATCCACTAAATATCCGCCGTGCGTCGGATGGGCACGTTAAGCCGTCGGACCCCGGGTACTGCTCCCCTCCCCGGTAATAAATAAGGGCGTCTTCCTCACCCTTTCTACTTCGCTTCCGTGTCACTTTCCTATCGGGCACTCCAGCGCAAATCTCCTAGCTTCCTATTTCTAAGGGTTGTTTAAGACCTGGGGTCAGACACTTCCTTCCTAAAATCCTCTACATACAATCATTTGATCCTCTCCCGTCTACACTCTGTCGCTCCAGAGCTTCTAGGTTTAATACAATGGAACTTCGCTTATTATGCACAGCACAAAAGTCCCATTGGACATAGATAATTGCGTCTAAGTCTTCTTTCCTTTAAACCCTACAAGAAATTACTGAGTTCAAGTATTAGGGTGACTTTCGCAATGTCAAAAAGGTTTCCATAAAAGAAAATAATGTTTAACAATCATTGCATGAATTCAGTAAGAAATTATTTTCTGAATTTTAATATTGATAGCTATAATA
The DNA here is from genome assembly GCA_039090855.1 of Macrothele yani. Taxonomy (NCBI): domain Eukaryota; kingdom Metazoa; phylum Arthropoda; class Arachnida; order Araneae; family Macrothelidae; genus Macrothele; species Macrothele yani. The sequence goes on along the minus strand of CM076995.1, from coordinate 132,687,455 downwards.
AAAAGCTCCATCAGTGATCTAAATTAAGAAAATACATTGCTGATATTTAACCGAAAATTATAGCTCTTCAGAAGCAACAACGCATATGCGAGTAAGAGAAAAATGAAAGTTTCAGAGTACAGGCAAATTTCGGTGATTCTGAAAGGAAACGTAAACTAAAGAAAAAAATGAGAATAGGAAGAAAATACAAATTGATCTGAGATTTTCCCCAATCCCTAGATTTTGTGAAAGTGTGTGTGTGCTTCCCAGGAAATAAATCTTCTAGTTACTGTTACAGCGTTGCAACAGGAACGACGATGGAAGATTGATGAACAACTCATGGATGAATATTGCTTGTTACCAAACATACCGAAATTTTGAAAAAGTAGCAAACAGTTTAGTCTGACGTAAAGTGCGCCAGTTGATGACGTCAATCGCCCTTCAGCATCCTGAGAGAGAACGACCACAGAAGCGACAGGATATCAAGAAAATATTTCTTCAGCGCAAAAAGGAAAGACATTTTTCTTATTGGTAACTTCCAAATAAAGTTTTAGTGAGAAAGGAGTGCCTTCGAAGGGAGATAAAATGTGAAGTATTCTTTAGTATTACTTAGAAAAATATTTTACACGAGATACAAATAATATTTATAATAACAACATTAATAAAAATAATAATAAAAATTGACATGGCAGTACCTAACACGTGCAACATTCAGGAGACGCGCGGAGAGAAGCTGTCCAAGTATAACGACCTACGATACGAAGTCAAGGAAATGTGGTATATGGAGAACGTCACCACCGTCCCCATAGTAATATCAGACACAGGAGTTGTAGCTAAGACCATTCACAGCTCTATAGAGACACTAGACCTTCAACCTAACACCTACATGGAACTACAGAAGGCAGCTATCCTGAACACTTGTAGGATAGTAAGGAAGTTCCTGGACAACTAAGAGAAAGAAATACCACTTCCCAGACTTGGTACGTCGTACCCGTCCCGGAAGGAAGAGAAAAAAGCCTCCAGGAAGAGGTGGAGTCTCTATAATAATATTAATAATAATAATAAGCAAAATTTTACGAACATATTACAAAGCTAGACACGACAGGGTTGTAAAATTGATTCACTGGTCATTATGCAGAAAGTACAATCTGCCAGCATCGAAAAACTTATGCGAACATCAGGCAGGAGAAAGTCGTAGAAAACGACCAAGTCAAGATCTTGGGGGATTTTTGAATTCAAACCGATCGGCACCTAGAACATAATACACCAGACATAATAGCCATAGAAAATCGGAAAGTCAGGATAATTGATATAGCGATTCCTGGAGAGGCAAGAGTCGATGAAAAAGAACTAAAAAAAATGACTACATATGGAGACCTGGGCATAGAAGTTACCCGATTATGGACTAAACACACAAAGGTAGTAGACCCCATTGTCATCGGGGCACTTGGAGCAATGTCAAAAACTTTTATGAATCATTTCGAAAAATTGCAGCTTTCTGATATACCACCTAGAGAACTGCAGAAGTCAGCTTCACTTAGGACATCATATACTGTATTTTACGCCGATTCTTGACTAATACCTAGGTCTCCGGTGGAAACACGTATCAGCTCAACAATACCAGTCAATGATAATTTGTTTGTTTTTGTTTGATTGTCATAGGCGGTGTTTCTTATATTTTGAATAAAGAAGATAATAATAATAACCCTAGTCTTCAGGCCCAAGGCCTGAAAGACAAAGAAATCAAGAACGACCTAGCCGCCAAATATAATAAAAGGCTGGAGAGGCTTATGAAGACCAAGTTCAATGCTCCCAAAATCACCGGGGCCGTCAGCAGATACCAAGTGTCAGTGCTTACGCATTCCTTCGGGATCATCAAGTGGACCACCACAGAGCTAGAGGAAATAATTCTCAATACCAGGACAACCCTCACTAAACATTGCCAGCACTACTCAAAATCAGCAGTAGAAAGGCTGACCATTAGACGGGCAGAAGGAGGACGAGAAATGATTTATCTCCTGAAACACCGAGACTGAGAGATCAGCAGCATCAGAAAATACTCCCATCAGAGCATGGTGCCTCTTCACGAAGCGATAAACCAGAGTGTCAAGAAGTACACGGCACTAGACCTCTCTAACTAGAACATCGATATTAGATCTAGGGAGCCAAACGAAGAAGCTTGGGGAAAGAAAGTTCTACACGGAAGGCACTACAACGAATTTCAATCCAACCATGTGGATAAGACTACCTCCAATGTAAGACTAACAAACGGATCACTCTTGCCAGAGACAGAAGAGTTCGTGATGGTACTATACAAGATCAAGTTGTAAACACCAGAAACTATCGGAAGAATATCCTGAAGGACACGTCAGTGTAAAGCGATACATGTCGGTAATGCCATCAAGCGCCAGAGACCACTCAAAGACCACTCAACATATCACAGCAGGGTGCAGAGTACTCACACAAACAGAGTTCACGTACAGGCACAATAAAGTCGCCCAGATTCTCCATCAGAAATTAGCAAGAAAGCATCATCTCATTATAACTGAGCCAGTCCCTTACTACAAGTATGAGCCAACAACCCTTCTAGAGAACAAAACCCACAAGATGTACTGGGACAGATAGATCAGAACAGATAAGACCACCCACCACGATCGGTCCGGCATCATCCTGGTCGACAAGGAGAAGAAGTCTACATACCTAATTGACATAATCTTGCCCAATACTTGCAACATCCAGATGATGCACAGAGAGAAGCTGTCAAAGTATAACGACCTACGATATGAAGTTAAGGAAATGTGGCATATGGAGAACTTTACCACTGTCCCAATAGTAATATCAGCCACAGGAGTTGTACCTAAGACCATTCATAGCTCTATTCAGACACTAGATCTTCCACTTAATACGTACATGGAACTACAGAAGGCAGTTATCCTGAAAACTTGTAGGATAGTAAGGAAGTTCCTGGACAATTAAAAAGAAATGTGCTACTTCTCAGACTTGGAACACCCTACCCGTCCCAGAAGGAAGAAACCATAAAGAGGTGGAGTTCCTACTTATTTTGTAATAAAAATAAAATAAAAGATGGAGGGTATTCATGCTGCAGCCTGTATGCCTGTTAAAGCTATTTTACGACTCTTCCGAAACGAAAAGCCTTATAATTGTGGTATTGCACTTACAAATGTAATTCTGTATCTCTCCCTCCACAACGCACATAACAAGTTGTTCCATTACGATGGGACGTTTGATTTAAGGTGTATCGATTCTTTTGACTGAGAGTGTTCATTGAGCACGAGTAGGATACACGTCAGCGGCAGAACTACAGACTTGACTCAGTAAAAACGTCAAGATACGAACGCATCTGACTCGAGTCACTATGAACGCCAAAAACAAAACCCATCGTACTCGACTTAGTATGAACGCCAAGGTTACAATACACGAGTTAGGATACACGTAAGTGGCAGAACGACAGACGTGACTCAGTAAAAACGTCAAGATCCGAACGCATCTGACTCGAGTCACTACAAACGCCAAGAACAAAACCCATCGTACTCTACTTAGTATGAACGCCAAGGTTACAACACACCAAAATCAAGTAATGCGCCTCGGTGGCGCAATGGTCCAAGCGATGGCTTCTGATCAGTCGTCCGAGATGGGTTCAGGTTCGAATCCTGGTGAGGCATGGATATTGTGTTTGTCTTACGGCGCAGGTTCTCCCCCTTCCCTGGAACAAGTGGCCCTAAATTAGAGATGGGCGGCTACTTACAGCTTATTCAGTTGTTCACGGTGGTCGTTAAACCTCCAACCGGAAAAAAAGTCAAGTAATAATGAACGTCAAATCAGAATGCCCAGGTCTTGTTGCCAAGTATAGAATGCGTAAGATTTGAGTCATCACAGGCGTCAGAATAAGAACGCATTGGACGATGGAAATAAAATCATAATGCATCGCACTTGGGTCAGTATGTGTAAAACGCATCGTGTTAGTGTCATTATGAACGCCAAGGTAACAACCCGTCAGGGAAGAACAAGGCTGAACTTCAAATGACAATGCATCGGACTTGACTAGTAGGAAGAATAAAATCATAACCTTTCAATTCTGTGTCAGAATTAACATCAAAGTGTATTGTACACCGAGGGCTTACTTAAAAGACGAATAAAGATACATATATACATACATACATACATACATACATACATATCTATCATTAAGCTGTTCTCTGATATGCAGAGGTTAGCTCCTGAAAGAAAAACCATCTGACAAATAAACATTAAACCGATAATACAAACCAGCAGATAAACTTTTAACTGATTATTTACTTACTCTCGCCGTATCAAACTTCTCCATTTACAGCGATCTTGACACACAACACGGGCTTCAGTGACATCCATCACACGACGTACACAAGACCTTCTATACTTCATACTCATTATCTTTTTCTCATGCAGACACTCTTGAATCTGATCCTCCCATGACATCCTTGGCCTTCCTCTGCGTTTATTTCCTGCCACTCGAGCCGAACAAATTTTCTTAGTAAGCATCTCATCACCTATTCTTTCAAATTGGCCAAACCACCGAAGCATATTAGTTTTCACCTTGCTAACAACATTTTGCTTTACATTACACAACTGCAACACATCTTCCTTCCTCATTTGATCTGAACGTGTCTTCCCACAAACCCTCCGTAAGTAACGAATTTCTCCGGCACACAAATGACTTTTATGTTTCTTCTGTAGTACCAAAGTTTCACTGCCATACATCACAGTAGGAATAATTACACTTTCATACACAGCCATTTGGGAATCTTGAGAATCCGTCATTCCTGTGAAAACCTCCTAAAGCAGCTATGACTTTCGATGAAGAATTTACTCGCCTACTAATTTCGCCATTTAATCTGTTCTCTATGTCAAACAAGCTTTCCAAATACACAAACTCATTCACTTGGTCAATCACGGTGTCATTTGGACTTATATTGCATTCAGTACTACCAGTTCCTCTCTCAAAAACCATAACTTTGGTTTTCCCCTTATTTATACTCAGTTTGAATTTCATACAAACTTCGCACATCCATGACAACATGCTCTGCACTCACTTTTGCTCTCTGCCAACAGGACTGTGTCATCAGCATACAGCAATCTGCACACAAGACATAAACCAGTATTGTCCATCTTGGATTCACGCATGCATGCATCCATAAATATATTAAACAGCCAGGGTGACATTACAGAATCTTGCCTGATTCCTGCACCAATGGGAAACCATTTTGATACGACACCATTCACTCGTACACAAGCTCTACTGCCAGTACACATGGCTTTCACACTATCAAGTTGATTCCTAGTAACACCATATTCATTCAACACCTTCCACAGGAGTATCCTATTTATTCGGTCATATGCTTTCTCTAAATCTACGAAGGCAGTAAAAACTTTCTTCGAGTAAAGATAATTTTCTTAAATATTAATTTTTTACATTGAGTTCACCAAACTTTATAATATGTCATTAACATCACAGATATGTATTTTCTCAAGAAGACGGGGAAACTGCCCATAAAGAAAAACGGAAAGTAAATAGAAATTATTCATCGTGCTGACATGTATTCTGTAGAAAAAGGACTTTTTTTAATATGATTTTTAGAAAAAGGGACACCGAAATGAAAGAAAACAAATGTGACATTCAGAGGCTTGGGTATATTTTTCTGTTATATATGTCCAACATGAAAATAATTTCCTAGAAGAGATAGGCCAATACGGAAAGCCGCAGTGGTCTAAGCGATGCCTTCTGATCATTCGTCCGAGATAGGTAGGTGTTCAAATCCCGGTTAGGCATGGATGTTGTGTTTGTCTTACGGCAGTAACTCTCTCCCTTCCCTGGAACCTGTGGCCCCAAATTAATGACGGGCGACTACGCATAGCTCACTAAGTTGCCCACGGTAGTCGTTAAACTTCCAATAAAAAATACGGAAAACAAAGATGCATGCGACTCCCTTTAGATTTTCCAAAACCTTTCATGATCCTGCACGATGTCTTTTCCTTTTTCTTTTTTAAATGTATGAATTTTCTAATTTTTACATGAAAACGGAGACACTATAAGAAAACGTAGACTTTCCTACGAATACTTTGTTTTCTGCATATCGAATGGATAGCTTTTCTCAAACAGTTTTGCTTTCCTTTCACGTATTACTCCTAGAAAGGCAGCATTTGTTACTCGGAAAGGCTGAATCAGGTAAGTCATGCAAACACTTTCAGCAAAGCACTCACACGTTTTTCTGTGATTTTGAATATTTATTGCCTTACTGTGTTAGAGTTATTCCGTTACAGGCATGTATATGCTTTAGGAGAATTCAAAATTTATGTGTCATCCATTTCCATATTTCTTTTAGACGCATTCAACAACGAGGTTCGAATGAAGTCAACGGATCAAAAAATCAGAATATGACAAGAGTGAAAATAAAGGGTCTCCCCGGTGGCGCAGTGGTCTAAGCGATGGCTTCTGATCTTCGTCCGGAAGGCGTCCGGATTCGAATCCCGGTGAGGCATGGATGTTGTGTTTGTCTTACGGCACGAGCTGTCTCCTTCCCAGGAACTAGTGACCCGTTAGTTAGCGACGGGCTACTGCTTATAGCCCATTGAGTTGCTCACGGTGTCTGTAAAACGCAAGTTCTGTTTGTACTAATATACTTTACTCTTTGCACTGTGAAATTTACAGTTGTACCATGGAATTGTAATTCCTTATTAGTGTCTTCCCTATGCCGTTGCATCTTGTGTACATATGTTGTTGTTCATTACAAGTTAATCTATAGCACTGTGATTGAGGCACTTGTTTAAGCCTAAGTAATAGTTCTTTTTGTAATTTGACAGCGTTTCACAAGAGAGATATTGCATTCAAATTGTATAGAGTTCACACCATCATTGTGGATAGATCATTTATTCGCTTATCTTTCAGATACTGAAAAGTATAAACCTTCTGCTCTTTTCTTCTCTTTTCTTCTTTTTTTCAAGATTGCTCAAAATATACATGTTTGTTTTTGCACTGTAAAATTCATAGTTATACCTTGTACTGGTGTTCACCTATTAGAGATGGCACTCTGTTGATGCACATTGCGAACATATGTTGTACATAGAGTAAGTCAACCCATCAGTCCAGTATTGTCAGTTTTATGAATTTGCTTACATTGTATATAGTGCATCCACATAGTGTAAATATCTCATTGTCATTGTAAATAGGTCATCCACTTGTTTATCTTTTGGTAACTGTTAAGCACAGGCCATCTGTATCTGCCTGTCCATGTTTGCTCCAAATAAAAATTGTTGAAGCTCACGGTGGTCGTTAAACCTCCAATAAAAAAGCAAAACAAAGGGCATTCCCATGTTCGTTTACAGAAAATCTCTGGCTACTGAACAGGACAAGGAGAAAAGTTGAGCAGTCTGGAACTTTGTAAATGGACGATGTCATCGCTCTTTTCACGTTATTTTTTAAACAACGCATAGCGACTGAAAAATTGTATTCCGGCGCCGCTGGGGTCGAACCCCAGAACTCTCGATAACTAGTCGAGTGCGTTCGAATTTACGCTACGGCGCCAACAATTCTCAGCGCCATGCGTGGTTTATCAGTCAGCATCTGACTACACGAATACGTATTGATGGTCTCAGCAACTGAGATGTCGTCATCTGGTGGCATTTAACGCAACCGCTATTTAATTGTAGCTGATAAATTCAAAGGGCAATAGAAATGGTTAATATATATCAAATACGTGGAGACAATGCAAATGGACGATGCTCTTTCCACGTTATTTTTCAAACAACGCATAGCGACTGAAAAATTGTATTCCGGCACCGCTGGGATCGAACCCCCAGAGAATTGTTGGCGCCGTAGCGTAAATTCGAACGCACTCGACTAGTTATCCAGAGTTCTGGGGTTCAATCCCAGCGGTGCCGGAATACAATTTTTCAGTCGCTATGCGTTGTTTAAAAATAACGTGGAAAGAGCGATGACATCGTCCATTTGCATTGTCTCCACGTATTTGATATATATTAACCATTTCTATCGCCCCTGGGACTTTGTGCTGCGCGGACAAAATATCACGCTATCTAGACCTCGTAAATGACGTTTTAGGCGACCTCATAGTGCTAAATGATAAAAATGTGTTACATTTCGAAATAAATTTAACGCTCGGCAGTATAATCGGTAAAATTTACCTAATTGACTTCATTTTTCTTGGAAACTGTAAAGTTAATAACCCAATGCATGGCTTACTTTGAAATGTTTCGTGCAAGTGTCACCACAAATTTTTCACGATGGCTCCCAGGACGTCTTATTGTGTTTCCTTTTTTATACATTTCATTTCATTATTAAACTTAATCGTTTGTATTATTTGTAAACATTTCAGAGTTAATAAAATATTATTGCATTGCCTTATTTGTACATTTTGCAGATTTCTTTCCATTGTCTTATTTGCGCATTTTATACATTTCTTTCCAAAATTACAGCTTCGATCCGTTTCGATTGCAAATGCTACAAAACACGGAAGTGACGTTCTTTTAGGTTCCAAACATCTACATTCAAACCTCGATTTAACGAACAACAAGGGACCAGCCAAGGAGGTTAGAATAAGATATCTGGAGATGATGAAGCAGTGCCACTTTGCGTGAAGCCTATAACCGCGAACCCCAGCCGTCAAAGTGTGGGAACGCTGATGGCTTTCAAGGCTATTGCAATGCATTTTGTGTTGGCCGAATCGACTTCTTTCGTCGCAAATGTTTCCAATTTCGCTCCGTAACTTGTTGCCAATGTGTAAGAAAATGCTGAATTTATAAAATTCTCAATTATTATGAAGCTCCTTCCCATTTTTATTTTAAATTGAAATACACGAACATGAGTGCGAATTATAAACAAAACATAACGTTAAAATTGTAAACTTCACTCGTGTGAGAAATATAATTCATTCCGGTTTGATGTTAACACGGTTTCTGCAACCAAAAACCTTGCAATTCCAAAATACAAACAGATGAAATTACATAGGTATCATGTAAACAATGGCAAATTCCCACATCTTGAGGCTTAACCGTTAAGAAACCAGTGCATCTCCAGAAGTATTATTCTAACCTCCTTAGGACCAACAGGCGCGGAATTCGCTAAGTAGAGGAAGCCTTTTGAATGCAATAATCAAATTAAGCTAGTGTTCATAACAGGATACGTCAGCAGCTAAGTTCTCTTTCTGTCAGTGAAATTTAAGTTATTTATAGTACTTTTAATTACGAAATTTACTATGAAAAATGTTATAGTACGTACGTCTACTTTAGATATTAAATACATAATTCGTAGATATTAGATTTCTTTTTTTATTGGAGGTTTGACGACCACCTGGAGCTACTCAATAGGCTATAAGCAGTCTTCCGTCCCTAATTTAGGGCCACTGGTTCCAGAGAAGGGAGAGCTTAGACCACAGTGCCACCGGAGCGGCATTAAATTTCAAAATGTAGCATCAAAATTTAAGCGTACGTTTAAATTTTCCGAACATTTAGCTTCTTAAATAACGATTTCAGTATCCTAAGCTGCATAACGAGATGTGTTGTTTAATTTGACCTGTAGATTTAGAACTAAGAAGAACAGAAGAAGCGCAATTTGGTGTAGAACTCCAGAGGTTCAGGAATGGGTACGTACAATGTGCGTCCCTTGAGTATACAGAAAGCTATTGTTTTGCCTGTAGCTGAAAAACAAGAATCTCTCAGAGTACCCCAGATTTCCTCCCCCACACCGTCTTTCTTTTTTCTGCTTCCCACCGATGCAAGAAAACGTTGTTGCTTCTTTGGAACTTGTTGGTCATTTGCTTCTCCCTATAAGAATCTTACGCTTGATAGTCGCAGAAAAGGCGAACTGATTAATGATTCCGTCAAGCTGGGTCGTAGATAGTGTTATTTGAAACGCTGTTTAACTGTAGGCGTAAAATGTTCCTGTTTCGTGAGGCTCTCCATCTAACTGTTAACGTAAAAATGCTGGTTAACATTTAGTTTGGTGGTTTAAAAAAATAAAAATTTTTTTTGCTAAATTGAGGGAATGTGTTCGTTAAATCGGGAAACACCAAGCATTAATTTCAATGTGATCCCATCCGTACTATAAAAAATGTACGTTAAATCGCGGAATGCGTTAAATGTGTTAGACTGTACCATGATTTGGAAGTTACGTAAAGCTGGTAGTCTCCCGGTAAAGACAAGACGTTATAAGCCAGTCTAAACTCCTTCCTTTGCAGACCGTACCATTTAGTTTATTTAGCAGTATAAGTGGCGACCGTGTGTTCGGTGGTTAACAAACAACCATGTCTAGCCTCGAAATTTTTCTAGTTTTATTCTTCTTCTTCTTTTTTTTTTTAATTCAGGAGGTAATAAAAACCTCAAGCATATAAGGCTGTAAGAGTGCAAAGCCAGTGCCATAGGGCAAACATGCCTCAGCTGGGAATCGAACCCGGCGCAACTCAAACGATTGGCCAGATTCCCCCGCCTCTGACTACTTGCCCACTCCGGAAATACTTTTTACTAGAAAACTACTGACACACAGTTTAAAAATACACTGAAATATCTCTAATGTGCCAATTTTCAACGAAAGTCTTAAACCTGGCACGTTAACGATATTTCAAAATATTTTTTTAAACTGTGCTTCAGTGGTTTTCTGATCAATTGGAAAAAAAATAAACTTCACGCTACCTTAAGAAACAATTTTGCAAAAGAAAAACCAAAATGTATATGGACAATAGTGATTGGTCGGCATCAAAAGATTGCCAAAAATTTTTCAAAACAGATCTTATTAAAGAGCACTTATGATGTGAAACGCAAATATATTGCTGCAATTCCTGGAGGATTGAGAAGATAAAATTCATCTGGAAAATCAAAAGGCATGTGGATAATACCTGATTTAGCCGGTCCTAAATGATTTTTTTTCTAATCTGATCTGTGGAAATTAATGTAAAGGCAAACAAAAATCTAAATTCGTGCGAGCTAGCGGTGAATATTTCTATCAGGGAGGGGTGAAAAATGCAAGAAAATGCTGATCTTCAATACAGTTATCACATGTGTTAAAACAATTTCAAATCAGACTTTTAGAAGCTGAGATGTCATGACAAATTCAGATATATCAGGTAACCACAGAAGTATTTGCCGTTTCTGGAGACTGAGGCAAAGTACATATGACACATTTGTAGTAGAACAGCAATTTTCATCAAAATAATTACCAAGGGCATCAAGAACGTTCTGTCGACGTGCTAACAACTTATATGTGTCCCTGCGATAAAACGCCAGGTCATGGAAAGAGAAAACCTTTTGGAGGACAGCGTGCAACTCAACAAAACTGGAGAAGTCGTGTCCAAGCAACAAATTATCGAGTGAAAGAAACATACATACATACATACATATCGCTAAGCTGTTCTCTGAGATTCAGAGGTCAGCTCCAAAAAGAAATACAAACTACCAGATATTTTTACTTACTGTTGTCGTATCAAACTTCTCCATTTACAGCGATCTTGACATACTATTCGGGCTTCACTGATATCCATTACACGCTGTACACAAGATCTTTTATACGTTCTTCATACTCATAATCTTTATCTCATGCAGACACTCCTGAATCTGACCCACAACAAATTATGTACTTTTAAATGCACCAGATCATGAAGAGTCAAGGAACAGCCCTCGCCAGAAAAGTTATGCATTGCTCGGCCGCTCCTGTATGGAATAGTATTAGAAGAATTGCCCCTTACACGAACTTTAAAGACTTGCCATCAGGGAAACTGTCGAAATACTTTCCACAAATTAGCACGCAATGACATGGTCTCTATTGAACTACCAATAATTTGGCATGTGTTATTAAAAGACAGAAACACATCGCTGCACACCGTATAATTGCATGATAAAAACTAAAGTAATACTGCTCATGATGCCAACCCACGTTATTTTAAAAAAAATAATCTTTGTTTCTTACGTGTTATAATTCCCTGCGTTTTATGTCTACATTGCCTTGAAAATCCCTCCCAGTGGAGTGTGAAAGCTTGGCAAATCTTTATGCACCTATAACAAAGTAAATTTCTCCGTCATTTTGTTCACGCAGGGGCTCAAACCCGGGTCCCCTCATTCCGGAATAAGTCACTCTACCAATTGAGCTACGCGGACGTTCGTTCTTACTGCTATCTGCCTTTATGTCGTGTGCGTCCTGCTGGGCAGGCACGTCACACACCACGAATACGAAGGAATTTACTACGCTATAAACGTTCCTTGAGAAACAAATGATAGTCCGAAGGAGAGATATCTGGTGAGTAAGATGGATAACATAAAAGCTTCCATCCAAGTTCCTTGACAGTGTTTCTGGTCAATGAAATGGAGTGGATATGAGGGTTATTTTGAAAGAACAGAACTCCCTTCCTGTTGACAAGTACCGCTACCTTTCTTTTTAGGTCCTCATGCAAGCGTTCCAGTTGTTCACAGTACACAGCAGCGGTGATCGTTTGGCCGCGTTGCAAGAGTTCATAATGAAAAACACCACGTGAAATTCACCTTGCACACAGCATAACTTTACATGGATGCAGTGCTGGCTTCGATGCGTGAAGAATTGAGTTAATGGCGGACAATCAATATTTGGAACGTTTCGGGGTGCTGTATTGGACTAACGTCTTATCACATGTGACTACCATATCCAAAAATAGCCCCTTGTCGTAGCGAGACAACAATGTAAGATAAGCTGAGACACGTTGCTGTTTGTTCACTGCAGGAAATTCGAAGGGAGTCACGTAGATAATTTCTATGCCTTACCTACTGATATGCAGATGTCTTCGGACGGTTTCATCCCTAACACCAAGTGACTGGGATAGTTCCTGGCATGTTTGGCTACTGTCCTGCTCAATAGCAACTTTCAGGGCTTCTGTGTCAGGACGAGCACTCTGAGCCTTTTCTTGAAGGAAATTCATCTCCGTCTCTGAATTTTCGAAACCAATTCTGAGTTGTGCGTTCCTTCACAGCATCAGCCTCGCACGCTGAGTAAATGTTTCTGCAGAAGATGAACCGAGTTTAAATTCGTATAAAATACACCCACGAATAATCTCAACTGATAACTCCATTGTAATCGTACGTCTTTCCACTACCAAACTACTTACTCATCTGATAACTCCATTGTAATCGTACGTCTTTCCACTACCAAACTACTTACTCATCTGATTCATATGCTCAGGGCACCTTGGGATTTCAGCTGACGATATACCATAGGCGAAACGCCATCTCTCCGCAAATTTAATCATTACAAGGTGTTTCGTTTGCTTCTTCGAAAAACGGCAAATACGTTTGCGGTTACCTGATGCATTTACGGCATCTAGCAGAAGTGTACCTTTGTGTCACCTAGAGATGAAATGGTGAATAGTGAAGAGTAGGTTATTTTATCCCGTTTCAGAGTTTAGAGTTTATCCACGAGCATCTAACACCGTAGAGAGTCGAGCAACTCTAATGTATAGCCATTGACTCTAGGGAAGGAAGAAAACCATACGTGGTAGAAATGAATCCAAACTAATGGCTTACTCCGCGATTCCATCCCAGATATAGCAGTATAAGAACCCAGAAGCTCCTTCCTTCAGTACTCTACTACTTGGTAGCCGAACGGAAATGTATGGACGTTTTGCTCAGAACTGCAGCTAGAAAATACAAAAATAATTTTTTGAAACAGATTTCAGAAGTAGAGATATCCTGCTAGGTGTCTGCATGCGCGGCACCTAGCGGATAACTGTGCATTTCAGAAATTCAAAAGGACATCATCCCATAATGAGCTTTATAATTTGGAGCGCGGTAATTGGAAAACCCACCGTATTCACCGGGCTTAGTCTCGTACGAATTATTCTTGTTCCAAAAGTTCAATGCACCATCAAAAGACTGTCATTTTGATGCACAACATTCCAAAGCTGTGATGAGAACACTAAAGTGTATACCGGACACGACTTCTAACAGCCGTTCTGGTCTCTTCGTGATCGTAGCAAGCAGTGGACGAGGGCAAAAGTTAACTTGAAGAAACCAACGTTAGTTTGCTCAAACATGGGAACATTATTTTCCTAGCATCAGTCTTGTTTTTCAATTGCAGCATGGTGTATATTTAGATGTACACTGCTCGACACTGAAATTGCCCCACCTGAAAAGAATGAGCCAAGTGAGCCGAAAATCACCATAGATATACGGGGTGCTTTAGCGGGAAGTCTCACTTTTTAAATAGGTCAGTCGTTCTACTCAATAACTAAACAGTAACGTTACTACGTGTAAATGAGAGATAAATAAGGGGAGAATGACTTACCACCACATCAAGTTTTCTGCAGTTGGCGTCCGTGAAGTCTTTAGCGGCTGTTCCTGTTAGTTATCTAATACTCTATAATGTGCACTCAATAACGCTTTGCGCATTGATCTCAAATGACGACTAACGAAAGAACTAGAATTTTCCAACTCACTGAACGGAAGACCGAAAAGAGAGAGTACTTACCACCATTCATTAAGTAATCGCAGTGCGGCAGCGCCATCTATCGTCTTGAACTGTGACAGACACACCTTGGTAATTCCTCTAACAGTTCCCGCTTTCACTGGTCATTTCTCGCCACAAACAGTAAGGTCACAGTGCAACAGCGCGTGCTTATCGTGCAGAACTACTAGCTTACCAATTCTGTTATTGCCACACAAAGGGCTTACCGACACGAGTACGGTGTTTGCGATGCTCCTGACCAGAAGACGATTCTAAAGTTCGTGGAGAAGCTGGAAGAAACAGGTTAATTACTGAGTGAGAAAGCGAAGCACAACCCGCCCTCAAGAGTGCCGCAGTCTGCAGAAGATGTTCGGAAGCAATTGTCTTCCTCTCCCCAAAAATCATTACGCAGATTGTTACAGGGGACACGCTACTCTTTGACAATGTGCCAAAGAGTATAGCTAAGCACTCAAAAATCAGGTCGTACAGAATGACAGCTGTACACCAGCTGATGGAGCTAGACAAAATCAAGCGTGTACATTATTGCAATTGGTTCCTTAACTGGGTGGAAAGGAACCCTGGAATATTGACGATGACATGGTTTACCGATGAAGCTTGGTTTCAGCTTTCAGGATATGTAAATTCTCAAAACACGTGGATTTGGGTGACAGAAAACCCTCATGCAATCCACGAGACACCACTTCATCTGCAAAAGGTGAGTGTGTGGTGTGCAATTTCTGCTAAGAGAGTCATTGGACAGATTTTCTTTGAAGGGACTGTAGACTCTGCACTGTACACGGAATTTTCATGGCCTTCGTAGAACAACTAAACGACATGAGCTTAAGCAGGGGTACTTCCAGCAGGATAGTGCCACGTGCCACATCTCCAATGAGTCTGTGGTGCTCGTCAAAACTTTTTCGTGGACCGTGTTATCACCCTGCTGCTCTCCAGGTTGCCAGACTTGACGTCAGTGGATTACTTCTTGTAGGGCTATCTTAAGGATAGAGTCTACAAATTCAGACAACAAACCACTCAGGTTCTCTGGGTAAACAACACGACCGAAATAAGCAATGTCGACACAGACATGTTGAGACGTGTATATGGAAACATAGTGAAAGGTGTGCAAATGCGTCTCGAAGGGGAAGGAGAACACTTTCAGCATTTCATGTCATCGTAAGTAATTCTCCCGTTGTTAACCTCTTATTTATAGGTAGTTATGTTACTGTTTAGTTAATAAGTCGGCTGCCCTATTTAAACAAGTTAGTAAAATCATGCAATACATTGATTATGATACGCTTTCCAACATACCAGAAATCATTACTCAAGTTATGAGGGCCGCCCCAGTGGTGAAATGGTCTAAGCGATGGCCTCTGATCATTCATCCGAAAGGGGTCCGGGTTCAAATCCCGGTGAGGCATGGATGTTGTGTTTGTTTTACGGCACTGGTCTCTCCCTTCCCTGGAACTAGTGGCCCTAAATTAGGGACGGACTACTGCTTATAGCCAATTGAGTTGCTCACGGTGGTCGTTAAACCCCCAACAGATAGAAAAGAAAAACAGTTGTGAGGATAATGGCTGTGGAATAAATCTCACTCCTGTGCCCTGCCCTTTGACCCCATTTGGACGATACTCAACCGAACCGGTTCAGTATACCTCCGGAACAACATACTAACGTTTTGTCGCAATAGAAGTATTTTTAGTCAAGTTATGAGGATAATGGCTGTGGAATAAATCTCATTCCTCTGCACTGACCGTTGATCCCATTTCGATGATATTAAGCAGAATTAGCTCAGTACATCTCCGGAACAACATGATGAAGTTTTGTCGCAATCGAAGCATTTTTACGTAAGTTATGACGATAAGGGCGCTGGAATGGATACCGCTCCTATGTCTTGACCTTTAATCCATTTTTTCCACTTTCAATAGGGTTCCTTCCTAGGTTGTCCCCTACCACATATTGAAATTTCATCGAAATCGAACCATTTTTACGCGAGTTATCGTGCGGACGGACGGACGGAGAGACAGACAGACGGACAAAGCTGGAGCATATACGCTACTTCAGCCTACGGTTGGAAAGCGTAAAGAATGGAACTTTCCACTGAAACATCCTGTATAATATGAAATGGTTAATACAGTATTTAATTTTTATCAGTTTGTGAGGTTACAAGGAAGAATCACGTGACAGTAATCCACACCTTGCGTGAGCACCACGTAGTGCAATGCAATCGACATACAGTGCGGCATGGAGTGATACAGCCATCTAATGTTGTTCTGTGGTATTAGAGACCACCTAACTTCTGTGGCACCGTACTTCAGAGGCATTCCGAGGAGGTCTAGAAAAGGCTTTGCAAGCGTTATCAATTGAGGTCCCATACATGCTCCACGAGTGATAAGTCAGGAGATCTCGGTGTTGATAGAAGCATACGGACCCCTTTCGGGAGATGCTGGTGGTCTGTGACCGAGTGTTATCTTTCAGGGAAAACGGCTTTTGAGATATCACTCAGAAATAGGCAAAATCACAGGCTGTAAAACGCCCCTCACGTACTATAGCGATGTCATTGTTCCAACATTATGCGTATCAGAGGCGACAAACTTTCGTAAGTAATGCAACTCCACAGGAGGATATCCGGTTGTTGAGCAGTGTGCTGTTCGATGACAACAGGAGGATTCTCGCTGCCAGAAGCGGACTCTACGATCGTCGGCACCGAAGCAGAATCAGGACTCATCGTTGAAGACGACACGGTGCCATTTGTTTTGCCAAGAAACTTTAGTACGGCGTCACTTCAGCCGAACTCGGAGATACTCTACGGTCAATGGCACTCGACGCAATAGCTATAGTGAGTGCTTAGCTGCCTCACCCAATAATCGGTTCATCATTAGGGTCGTGATGGGGATATCTAGAGTCGCCGCTACAGCCCGCCGAATGCTCTGCGCCATCCCCTGGCGATGAATGCGCTGATCGATGGGTGCTGACGTCCGCCTGTTTGCATCAGTCCGGCTACGCCGACTAGCGGTGTCTTCTTGCAACACTGTTGCCGAAAACGTCCAAATGTTCTGGCTTCCCGATGCACATGAACCGCGATTCAGCGAATCGCTTCTGCCTCTTTTAAAAGCATCCAGCCGGTGACAGGATTGAAGATGAGGCTTACGAAGCACTTTCTGTCCATTGGTAATGTGTAGAAGCTCTCAATGCTCCGTTGTTTTGTTCCGTACAATCTTAATGGAGCATGGGACACTACATGCATTCGGCGGCGCGTGTGTTTTCTGCTTTTATCTCTCGAACATCTCATGAGATTGGTTACATACTTGAATGGTTTGCATATCTCATCTGCCTGGGTTCATCTACCAATTTCCATGCTGATACGATGATTCATTCGGGGTGTGGTAATCTCAATGTTGAGCAGTATTGATAGATGTATATTCTCGGGCATCAGACACCATGTGTACAAACCAACAGTCTGACGGAGAGAAATACAAGGTACTTTTGTCGATAAGTTTCAATTACGAAAAAACAAAAGGAGAAAAGAAATGGTAAGTGTTCACAAAATACTTTCGTACTTCAACTACTCCCAGAGAAGTCTCATATAATTCATTTTTGAATTCAGACTTGATACAAACAGCTGTTAAAACTGTGGACAATATTTTTAGCGTATCCTGAATTCCAAAGCGTTACATTGCATGCCAATTTCGTACCCGAATTAATTAAAAAAATGCTTGACCAACAAAGTACTGTAATGAATGAATGAATGAAATACGGGATTACACCATTATGGAATACAAATTTTGAAGCTGAGAATCCATTTATTGGTCTAAATATGACCTGAATGGTAAGTCAGATAATATCCGAAAACTTGAAAATTTCGTCGTCCTGAAGCGGAAAACGAATCCGTGTCTCCCGGTTAGCGCCCAAGTAAGCTAACCACTACATCACCCAGAACGACCAAGTGTTAAGTTGAAACTATCACAGGATTCGGTAGTCGAAGCAACCGGCATTGATATACAGGGTGTTCGTAAACTGTTTTAACAAAAGAAGATAGGTGATAGTACTCATCAAGACGAACAATATTTGCAATGGAACCTAGGGTCGCATTCCACTCTGAGTGTCAGAAAAGAGTAAAGTTAGATGTCCAAGTTGAACTTTCAACAGTGCAAAGAAGGAGAATTAACGACATCATAAGTTGCACAATCGCATTTATGGAGATCAGGGACAGACTCAAAGTAGATGCCCCAAGTGGCAGCCACGGGCTCCGTTGCACAATTCACACCGGCGAATGAAAGACTGGCGCACCCTCTCGAAGACTCTTGGTGTCGTGTTTATCCTGTCCGTTGCAACAACGATTCTCGCGACGAGATCTTCCACGGAGTCCACAAGCGTCTCGTACACCAATGATTTCATGTGCCCCAAGAAGAAGAAGTCCAATGGGTTTAAGTCCGGTGAGCGTGGAGACCAAGCCACAGGTCCGCCACGTCCAATCCATCGTGCGGGATACGTGGCATTCAGGAAGTGTCTACTGCAACCTTGATAAGCCAATCAGCTGCAACTGTCGATGCTGCGTCTTTTCTCTGGAAATTTGCATACGGTAAATGATTGACGGTGATGTTCTGGCGATGTGCTACGTCTCCGGCACGAAAGAAATGACGTCTGAGGTGACGACTTGTGCTTGTTGGACGTATTTCGAAGTTACTCTTTTCTGACACTCAGAGTGGAATGCGACCCTAGGTTCCATTGTAAATATTGTTCGTATTGATGGGTACTATCACCCCTCTTCTTTTGTCAAAACAGTTTACGAACACCCTGTATAGCGAATCTGGAGGATTAGAATCCTAACCCGTGATTTTCCGGAGGCAAAACAAAATGGCACCATGTCGTCTTCAGAGATGAATCCTGATACTACTCGGGCGCTAGCCGGTAGACGCGGATTCAATTTCCACGATTTCCCGGAGGCAAAACAAAATGGCACCATGTCGTCTTCAGCGATGAGTCCTGATACTACTCGAGCGCTAGCCGGAAGACGCGGACTCGATTTCGCTCCAGGACGACGAAATTTTCAAGTTCTCGGATATTATCTGACTTACCAATGTACTGCAAGCTGCTTCATAGTCAGATACTGTCCTGGACATTGAAAACTAGGATCCAAATTTAAGGTGAGTGATTCCGGGGAAGGGGCAGAATGAACATAAAAAATAAAAAAAACAAAGCACGTGTTCTTCGAAACTGGAATGAAGTTCAACAGTACGCGAAACCAAAAGACTGCGCCATTGTTTAAAAAATATTTTAAGCATTTCATTTCCTTGAGTTGTTTCACAGTAACTGGTGCTACTCAACAATATTTAAATTCATAAATAAAATAGAACAGTAGCAATGATTGTTATTTCCAAGCTAAGATACAGCGACGAGAATTTGAAAACATAAACTTCATCGGTTAGTTAACTACAAATTTCAAACAATTCTTCAGATGCATTGCATTTTGTCACACAGATCTATTTCTGGACTTTTCTTCACCTCGAGAAAGAGAGCTATCTGCTTATATCTGTGGTAGGCTTCTACTAAAGGTGGCTTGGCTTTTCTTTTAACGTCTTGCGGCCATCTATTCCTGCTGTTTATCTAAGAACGACGAGTTCGCTGATCCCAAATTCCGTTTACCGAAAGTATTGAATACTGTTTGACTATGGCGTCTAGGTCTTTTTCCGAGGCAATGCCATGTGATTGCGTAGTTAGATTGAAACTACTTCAATTGGATAGTTAAGGATTCCTTGAAAAGGTAATACTAAGATTCCTTAGTTTATTTAAACTGGATAATTTCCTTCTTAAAGTAAACAAATTCTGGTATGCTAACAAAAGTATACAACATGATATAAATTCACACTGAGGTAACAACAAAATGTCGAAGACATTGAAGTTTAAAAAATCCGTAAATAAGCATATTATCTCAGAAAGTGTATCGTAACATTACTAGAATGGATGACATGGTTTCAGGATAATTTTACATCATCTTGTCCTCCTTTTTATCTGATAAGAAGCATGTGAGACTTGTGCTCTAATTTAACTTTGAACTTTAGTTGTGTGTTTCTATTTAGATTAGGTTACTTCTCGTTACCTTTCCGTACTTAACGTCATATCTTCCAAGAGCTTGCATTTTAAGAAACTCCTGGCAGCCAGTCAAATGATTCATGTGCAAAAAAATGCTGCATGTGCAATCCAGCTAACGAGCTTGTGACTTGTTCCTGTTTTATCTACAGGTTGAAATTTCTTCGAAGCCGAGTTATTGGAAGTAATCGAAGCGTTCGTTGGTATCTTTACCAGTGCTTCCCTTAAGTTGCGCACGCGCGCTGCCGCGCAGTAAGCAATTTAGATTAAAATTCCCAAATCCTCAATTAATTTTCATAAATAGAAAATCAATTACCTGCAAAATTATTAATAAATAAATAAAATTAGGGCTCTCAAAAGACAAAACAACACTTTTCTTAAATTCCGTTCTTTTCCTCTTAAGTTCGTCTCATTGTTCTTTTCATTTTCGAAGACGTTTTGCAAAAGGTGTAGTGCGGGAAGCGACAGTGCCCCAAGCGACTTTCTGGAAATCGTGCGCAAAGCGACCCTGTATTCCATCGCGGAAGAAACGGCCCTGCTAATCGAATCATTTTACTTCTATATATTTACAAATTTCAGTCAAATTATTTACATCTAATTAATTGATTAATTACATCAAGTTTTTTATACTAAATACAAGTTTCTAATATCATTTTATACACTGCTGGCCACCCAAAATGCAACACCAACAAGGGAGCATCCGATTGGCCTGAAATTCGCAGCATGCGTCGCCCACGAGAGGACATGCAAACGATTAGTATTACAGGGCATATGCAAATCATGTGCGCCCGGCACGCCACAGAGAAGCATTATAAGAAGGTTGCACAGAAGGCTGGGTGTAAGTAGTGGAAGTGTGTTGCGCTGCCGGACCTGTGCGTGGGAAGCTTCCTGATGCCTCGTCGCAGAATACTACAGTCATTCCAGCACGTTTCGGAGTTCGACAGATGACAAATAGGGGCTTATCGCGACAGCTGTTTATCGCACCGAGCCATCGGCGCCCGTGTGGGACGACATCCAGCAACAGTGAGGCGAGTATGGATTAGGTGGGTGCAGGAAGGACGGACGGACGGACGGACGTGAGCGATTGACGCAGCCGCGGCACACCACCGAACGAGAGGACTGGCATGTTGTGCAGCGGTCATTGACGGCTCGCACCGCCACATCACGAACGTTAGCGCAGAAATTAGGGTGTGTTGCGCAACAATCTGCGTCAGCACGTACCGTTCGACGTTGTCTGCAGGAGCGGGGACTTGTAGCACGGCGCCCATTACTCCGATTACCACTGACGTTACACCACCGGCAAGTGCGGCGGCAGTGGGCCGTTGAACGCCGCACTTGGACTACGGAATGACACAACATTGTCTTCTCCGACGAATCCCGCTTCTGCCTGCAACACCACGATGGTCGGATCCGCGTATGGCGGCTCCGCGGTGAGAGAATGTACGACGCCTGCATTATGCATCGCCATACCGGTCCGTTGCCTGGCGTTATGGTTTAGGGCGAAATTGGATATGACACCCGCACCCCTCTGGTACGCATCGCCAGTACACTCAACAGTCACCGCTACATCTCCGACGTTTTGGAGCCTGTAGTCCTCTCTTTCCTGCAGGACCTGCCAGCGGCCACGTTTCAACAGGACAATGCGCGCCCACTTGTGGCACGCATTGTGCAATAATTCTTCATGGTCCATCAAGTGCCACTACTGCCGTGGCCCGCCTGTTCTCCCGATACGTCGCCCATCGAACACGTCTGGTCGCTGATCGGCAACCGATTGGTCCGGCAAGCACCATCCACGGCTACGCCTGATGAACTGTGACAACGTGTGGAAGCAGCCCCGACATACCCAAGCCCACATCCAAAGCCTCTTTCGTTCGATGCTGCGGCGTGTAGCGGTCGTTATTGCCAGCCATGGGGGCCACGCGAACTATTGATGTCTGCGTGTTCCGCAAGTCGGACGGGCCTGTAAGCTCAATCGTTTCATCTTTGTATCTGTTGTTATGTGTCCAGTAAGCTTTGCTATCTTGTGTCCTTCTTGGTGTTGCATTTTGGGGGCCACCAGTGTATATACTGTATATACAAATCGTAGTCAAATTATTTACATCTAATTAATTGAATACTTACATCTGAATTTGTAGCTTTTGTCCATGTTGAGTCAAACAACACATCAGCTCCAACCTCGTAAATGGAAAATAATATTTTCCGAGTACTCTTCAAGATGGTGGAGTCATAAATTTCCACGGTCGAGTCTTCAGTTTGGGGGAAAAATTGAGAGGCGATTTATTCCATGAAAGGACTGTTATATCAGAACGATTTTCCTATTTTCCAGGGTTTTTATTCCATAAGTTAGTTTGAGCTCCTAACTTTTTATAAAATAAAAAAAATGTAATTAACGAAATGTTTTTAACAATTTTTTTTATTGAAAATCAATTGTGGAAAGAACGGTGATGAAAATGGGGGATTAGAAAAAATAAGGGTTCCAATCCAAGTTCCAACTTCTACTGCGTTAGTAAGAGAAGCTCAGAAAATAAACCTTTTTGTCCAAGTGGTTTTGATGCCTGCCGAACTCATTGAGTTAGGTGCATATTGCCCATGGTTGCTTAGAGGAAATATCAAGTTTACCTTGGTTTTTCTGTTCATAGTTTTTGACCGAATTCATCTGTTTATTTAAAATAGTATAACTGTACTAGTGATCCGAATTTCTTAGCGTTGAATAGAAAATCAAAGTTTCCAAGGTTTCGCACATCAACCAAATGGCTTTCTCAAGGAAGGTAGATGGCTTTCTAAGAAGGAAGGTTGATGACTTTCTCAAGAAGGGTAGACAGAAAACGGCTGCCTGCAACAGGATGGTAGACAGCAAATGCCAGTTTGCCGTCTACCTTTCTTGAGAAAGCGATCTGGTTGTTGTGCAAAAGCTTGGAAATTTTGATTTTCTATTCTAAGCCAAGAAATTCGGATTACTAGTATATTTATACTATTTTGAGTATAGTTCGTGTACGGTTCCTGTTTATTATTGGAGGTATGCAAAAGTTTCCACCGTTTTAAGGAGAAAGGAGACAGGAACAATCAGGGAACCAGTACACATTTATTTAACGAAATATTGGCCATTAGCATCAATGACCTTTTGCCGTTTTTTAGAAAACAAATCAATGCCCTAGTGATAGAAGGGATCGGGGTTTGAGCTGAAGAACACAGTGACGAAATTCTCCACCTCTGGAATTGCGGTGAACCGCTGTTGGGCTAGGGCATGTTGCACAGAGCGAAACAGGTGAAAGTCTGAGGGTGCAATGTCTGGGGAGTAAGCTGGGTGAGGTAAAACCTTCCAATGTAACTGTTCAAGGGTTGATTTCGTGGTGGCACCGACATGTGGTCTGGCATTATCGTGTAACAGGATGACTGGGCGGCTTCCTTTACCTATCCATGGGCGTTTTTGCTCGATTGCGACGTTTAGTTTCATCAACTGATCGCTATATCATTGTGCAGTGATTGTTTCGCCCGGTTTCAACCTTTCAAAGTACAGCATTCCGTGCATATCCCACCACACGCACACAACAACACCTTTTCCCCGTGGATATACTGTTTTGCAGTGGATGTTGATAGCTGCCCTGGGTCGCCTCAGGATCGCCTGCGTACGAGGTTGTCGCAATAAACCAATTTTTCATTCCCAGTGACAATCTTCCACAAGAAATTCTTCCCTTGAAACCTCTTCAGCAACGACATGCAGATTCCCAATCGTTGACCAATATTATACTCCGTTAAAATAGGCGGAACCCACTTACCAATCTTCTGGATCTTTCCCAAGACCCCGTACCATCGTCGACTGAGGCAGTTTCAAACGTTTCGCCAGTTGCATTGTCGATTGTGTGGCATCGTCTAGCAACAGCGATTCCAGCTCCTTGTCTGCGAGTTCCTTCGGTCTACCTGCACGTGGCTTGTCTTCCAAGCTTAGATCACCTTTCTTAAACCTACCAAACCATTCTCGACACGTCCGCTCACCCATAACCGTTTCGCCATACGCCTGACATGTTGAACCGTATGCTTCATTCGCAATTTTCCCTAAATTAAGCATGAATAACAAACAGTGCCGCAAATGAACTTTATCGACTGTCAGGCTTGGCTTCCTGTACGAACTTACAGCACGGGTCGCCGGCCGGTTAGATACTACAGCGTCCGCTAGAGGGGGCCGCTGAAACTTTTGCATACCACCAATAATTAATCATCTGCTTATATCTGGGTTGAAAACCTAGATTTTAGCAAGGACAAGAAAGTTACTTATTTCCTTTAGTCTTCTGTAACTAAAGGTTCGAAAGAACCCCGTTAGGACCTGATTCCCAGTATGAAAGGTATTTTACTCTAGTAATTTCTGTGATCCGAAAACTTATTGAACCAAATGCGTTAAAAATTTTTCCGATAGTTAAGTAAAAAGGTACGTATTGCATTGCCTCGCTTGATGCAAGAGCTCCTTAATATTGTGTCAGGTCAGCGCTTCGTACAACGCGCGAAATAATCAAATCAGTAAGCACTGTACATGCAGGTAACAAATAACTTTCGTCGTGTTCATTTCGACCATATTCACTTGGCGCAGTTCATTTTGTCCACGGTTCACTATGTCCACCGTCATCTTTGTCCTCTGTTAATTTAGTCCACTAATCATTTCACCCTCAGAATGGATGGAATACCGTGGAAATTTCGTTTTTGATGTAATTTTTGTTACTTGGCAGATAAAAAAGGGCAGCGGACACTGCTTATATGCGATTTGTTCGTATTTCAGTTTTTCGATTAAAATATAACGATTTTAAATTATTTGATATTAAATAAAAAAAATAATATCAGATTTGTAAAAAGTTTTTATCAATGGCCATAAATGCGTTGGATCGAAGAGGGATATTTTTGAGCCCCTTTCTCTTTTATGTAAAAAGTTTTAATTTTCCTTCTCTCACACGGCAAATTCACAGTAAAGATAAATCTAAACTTTTTTACACCATTATACTCTTATGGATTTTTCTCACGTTAAATACACTATGTGAACAAAAATAATTGGACACTCCCACCCAAGCGCAACGGTGTGATCCCACAACAGATACGTGGTCAATAACGTATAGAAACGGAAACGGGAATACGCTCAGATAAATCGCTGATAAAATGGCTGCTAGCTGGAGAGAACTGTCCGGGTTTGAAAAGTGCGTTATAATAGGCTGCTCAATTGGACCTATGAGCATAAGAAACACTGCTGATGTCAGATAGGTCGTTAAATCGGCTGTAACTTTTGTCATCAGCAAGTGGAAGAAGACCAGAAATTTCAGGAATTCACTACACCCTAGAAGACCCAAGAAACTGTTACCCAGAACTGGAGACTGCTGCAGATCCGAAAAACCCAGGTCCCGACCAATGGGAGATCGGAAAAACCCAGGTCCCGACCAATGGGAGATCGGAAAAACCCAGGTCCCGACCAATGGGAGATCCGAAAAATCCAGGTTCCGACCAATGGGAGATCCGAAAAACCCAGGTCCCGACCAATGGGAGATCCGAAAAACCCAGGTCCCGACCAATGCACGTCAGAGCACATGAGTTTCAGATCGCCACAGATGTTATGATCTGTACCAAGACACTTCGAAAAGAGGCCCACCTACTTAGGTATCATGTCCGAGCTACCGCCCATAAACCTCTCATTACAAAGACCAATAAAGCCTCGCGACCACGATGGTGTCAACAGCTCAGACGTTGGACATTGGAGCAATGGTGGCAGGTGTTATAGAGCGACAAATCTCGCTTCACATTATTCCAATCGGATGAACGTGACCGGCTTTGGAGGTTACCCGGAGAACGTCTGCTTCTGGAGAGTACAGTACCGACTGTGAAGCACGGAGGCCATTGAGTTATAGTATAGGACTGTTTCGGCTGGTACGGTGTGGATCCACTGATTGATATTCATGGCAACATGAACTCTGAGCTGTATGCACAAGTCCAGACTCCCAACTTTGTAGCAGTTCTGCGGACACGACGATTATTGCTTTCAGGACGACAATGCCGCTTGTCATGTTTCCAAAGCTACAGTGGAGTTTCATGAGGAAAATCAAGTCTCGCAGATGAACTGGCTTGCTCAGAGCTCGGATTTCAATCCCATTGAGCATCTCTGGAATCAACATGAACGACGGGTGAGGTCTAGACCAACACGATTTTCTTCACTGATCGAGTTGGTCGATTTACTCAAGGCGGAATGGTGGAATATCCCGCTCTCCGTACTCCATGGATTTGTAGACAGTTTACCTCAATGGGTGGCTGCTGCAATGTCTGCAAATGGAAGAGCTACCCGCTACTGATGTAAATATAATACTGTTTTTCTATGTATTACTTACAGTTACCTCAATGAGTGGCTGCTGTTTTTCTATGTAATTACTTACAGTTTACCTCAATGGGTGGCTGCTACAATGTCTGCAAATGGAAGAGCTACCCGCTACTGATGTAAATATAATACTGTTTTTCTATGTATTTACTTACAGTTACCTCAATGGGTGGCTGCTGTTTTTCTATGTATTTACTTACAGTTTACCTCAATGGGTGGCTGCTACAATGTCTGCAAATGGAAGAGCTACCCGCTACTGATGCAAATACAATACTGTTTTTCTATGTATTTACTTACAGGGTCCAATCACTTTTGTCTACGTATAGTGCAGCTATGACACATGCAACGATGAGTCATTACATTATGACCACCGACCTAATAAGCTGTAGGACTTCCTTTAGCCAGCAAAACGGCGACCACTCGACCAGGCATCGATTCGATGAGGTACCTATAGGTATCTTGGGTATCTGGTACAATGATGTCAACAGCAGGTCCTACAGTTCCCGTACATTTCGGGGTGGTGGTGATCTAACGCGAACCCACTTTTCCAAGTCGAACCACAAATGTTCGCATTTACCACCTTTTTTACGCTTTCCAACCGTAGGTCGAAGAAGCGCATATGCTCCAGCTTTGCCGGTCTGTCTGTCCGTCCGTCCGCAGGATAACTCTCGTAAAAATGGTTCGATTTCGTCGAAATTTTAGTATGTACTAGGGGACAACCTGGGGACGAACCCTATTGAAATGGACGAAGTGGGGTCAAAGGTCAGGACATAGGAGCGGAATCCATTTCATCGCCCTTATGCGTCATAACTTACGTAAAAATGCTTTGATTGCGACAAAACGTTAGTATGTTGTTCCGGAGGTACTCTGAACAAATTCTGTTGAATATCTTCGAAATGGGGTCAACGGTCAGGGGACCGGATCGAGATTTATTGCACAGCCATTATCCTCATAATTTGAGTAATAACTTGAGTAATGATTTCAGGTAAGTTGGAAAGCGTATCATAATCAATGCATTGCATGATTTTACTAACTTGTTAATTTCCGAAATATCTTCAGTGGTACAGTGTATTAATATCATTATTGGTGTTAATCGCCATATTTCAGTTCAGTTACATTAATCTTTTACTTTTCAGTCTCCATACCCTTAAGATGTCATAAGTAAATCACGATTAAACCTGAGTGAGTAATCACGATTAAACCTGAGTGTTTGGTTCAACATTTCTTAAGCATATATCTACTTTTATTTCAATAAAGTGGAAAATGTTCATTTCCGTAGAAGTAATATGAAGGTTCATCTGATAAAGAAGTTACCCATAGTATATTTATTTTATGTTAAATGTTACACTCATGAAATCGAATTATAAGTTATTGAATCAATGTGTTTGATTAACCTATTAAATAAGCTTGCATACAAGTTAAGTGTAAACTATAATTTAGTATCTAATTAAATTAAGATAATAAGTTGTTCAATATTATGTAAGAGTCCCTGTAACAAATTTTGTAACCGATTCTACCTGAATCTCAGTTTAGTATAGCTCAAATTAGATTTATGAGCAGATGTACAGAGAATTTCAAATCGTATTATTTCGTGGACATTTCCTTGTATTAAGAATGCATTTCAGAGCAACTTTCACAAGGAGTGAAAGTTTTACAATGAGTTAACATTCTCACGCAAAGTAATTTCCCGACATTAGTGTGGAACGAAAACCTAAACGAATCATTGCGGTTCGCTGCGATGTTAAGGACTTCAGATGATGTTAAATAGCTAAGGGAGCTGTGAATAAATGCATATATTTGCTTTCAAAGTCCAGATAATGGGATGCGAATATTTCAAGCTTGGGAAATATCCGCCTATCATCATAAATTTTCAGCAAGAGATCGCAATTAAGATTTAATAAATTACAGACCGATACGTGAAACCTGATAAACTAGGAAAACATTTGTGAATACATAAACCTGCTTTTCACTGAAAGTTTTAGTTGGAGATATCAAAATAAACAACGTTGATTTTTTATTGAAGTGAAGAAAATGTCTGTTTCTTCATTATTATTTGTCAATATTATATGCGAATATATATCAAATGCGTGGTGATAATGTAAATGGACAATGTCATCGCTCACACATTATTTTATAAACAACGCATAGCAACTGAAAAATTGCGTTTCGCCACCGCTGGGAACGAATCCCAGATCTCTCGATACTAGTCGAGTGCGTTCGCATTTACGCTACAGTGCCAACAATTCTCAGCGCCATGCGTGGTTTATCAGTCAGCATCTGACTACATAAATAATACGGATTTGTACGGATTTACACAAATAATACGAATTTGTACGGATTTACACAAATAATACGAATTTGTACGGATTTACACAAATAATACGAATTTGTACGGATTTACACAAATAATACGGATGGTTATCAGTCAGCATCTGACACACAAATAATAATGCGTGGTTTTTCAGTCAGCATCTGACTACACAAATAATACGGATTTGTACGGATTTACACAAATAATACAAATTTGTGCGGATTTGCACATATAATACGGATGGTTATCAGTCAGCATCTAACACACAAATAATAATGCGTGGTTTATCAGTCAGCATCTGACTACACAAATAATACGGATTTGTACGGATTTACACAAATAATACGGATTTGTACGGATTTACACAAATAATACGGATTTGTGTATCAGATGTTGACTGATAAACCACGCATGGCGCTGAGAATTGTTGGCACTGTATCGTAAATGCGAACGCACTCGACTAGTTATCGAGAGATCTGGGATTCGATCTCAGCGGTGGCGAAACACAATTTTTCAGTTGCTATGCGTTGTTTATAAAATTACGTGTGAGCGATGACATCGTCCATTAATATTATACGCATTTCGGTTGCTTAATTCGAAGCTAAATATGTCTTTCACTTCTTGAGAATGGACAGAATAGGCAGGCAAAACAGGCGAATTAAAATTCATTTAATCCTGATAGATTTCCTTTGTTTAAGCTTTCAAAAACACTTTGCAAGACAAAACAGTATTTTGTAAATATTTCAGTGAATCTCCTTGAAAAACTTTTCCATGTGTTTTTAAAGAAAATTACATTAACGAATATGATAAAAGAATGAAAGATTTGTCTAAGATTTAGATAATTTCCTAAGACAAAAGATTTAGTAAACCTCTACCGAAAGTATTTTAATTCCTTCACTAAAACGCTCGGGCATGTTTTCACATATAACGTTTCTTACCAAGTTGGAAATTTTAACTAAACAAGGAAGAGGTAAAAGAATTAAAATTTTTTATCGAAAATTTGAAACAGTTTTCCATAAATATTAAAATTTGACTCCAAACGGAATCATATGCACAAAATATAAATTTGTTCTGTACGAACATGCACTATTTTCTGACAGAATTTTTTAAAACTTTACTCACAAATGTATAGTGTTTGAAAATTATTCCATTATTTTCGTTTTCATGAAAACAAGAGCTGGTACAAAATGAAGTCCTTTTAAGAAATATCATGGGGAAATAATTGGCAGATGGCTGTAAATGTTCTCAATCGCCAATAACGCTTATTTTCCGACGATATACCAACAAACGTTACGTGACGAGCAAGCTCAGAATACAGGTTCTTCCTTGTGTAAAACATGCACGTTCTTGTTTGCATTAATCATACCACTTCTCTTTGATGTCCATTCGAAAAAGTATCAACAGATGACGCCTCAATTAACCTTCAACACTTTGGTAACTCATCATTTAATCCCACAGAACTCCACCACCAATGGTTAGTTTAGTAGACCACGCCACTTCCACTCAAGCGGTCTTGGTTCGAATCCACACACTTTTATTTTCTTGATTGGAAGTTTAACGACCACAGTGAGCAACGCAATGGGCTATTAGCAGTCGCCCGTCCCTAATTTAGGGTCACTGGTTCCAGGGAAGGGAGAGAGCCAGTGCCGTAAGACAAACACAACATTCATGCCTCACAGGGATTCGTATTCGGACCCCTTTTGGACGAATGATCAGAGGCCATCGCTAAGACCACTGCGTCACCGGGACGGCGCATCGACTTCCTAAGCGTCTTGTTTGTATTTCGAGAATAAATTCGATTCATTCTCACAGCTACATTCACCATGTATTAGGTGTGCAACTTAATTCTCGGCCACAGGCACGACACGTTGACAGCAAATTATAGCCAAATCGAATACGTATCTAATCAGGGAAATAATCCCCGTCGTGTTGGATACATTTGAACCATCGCTCGGGGAGCTGCCGAATGCCACTGCGGAAAAAAGAGGGCTGTTTCGAGTTGATAAAATAATCAATACTTGTGTGGACCTCCTCGACAGAAGTGAAGTGCGTATCACTCAGGCGATGCTGCAGGGAGCGAAACAGGTGATAATCCGACTGGGCGAAGTTTAGAGAATACGCTGGGTGGGACAAAATCTCCCATCCCAGGTCGGTGATCGTGTTTAAAGTCGCTTTCGCGGTGTGAGGACGCGCGTTATCCTGAAGCAACAGGACTGACCTTCTGCCCTTGCCACTGTATGGCCTCTTCGCCTCCAGTGCGTCACTCACACGAGTGAGTTGCTGACAATAACGCTCAGCATTGACCGTTTCACCAGGCTTTTAGAAACTCATAGTGTACGACACCACGCTGATCCCACCATATGCACAGCAACAACTTCCCGGCATGGGTTTGGCGGTACTGGGTGGTAGGCTGACCTGGATAAACCACGATTTGAGCCGCTTAGGATCATCGCAGAGGATCCACTTCTCAGTTCTCTCGGCACTTTTTTTCACAGGTCAAAATCTTGTGGGCGAAATCCTTCTTCTTGAATCTGGAGAGTAAGGACACAGCAACATATATTAGCGCCTAGACTTGTTTGCAGCTGTGAGTTGGTGGGGCACCCAACGGCCCTCCTTGTAAATCCGTCAGAGCTTTTTGCAGGCGCTTTGCAATGGCTTGCCGTGTTACTCCAAGTTCCTGGGCGAGCTCTGACTGTGTACGACAGGGATCCACGTCCAACAGTTCTTCCAGATCCTCATCGTCAACTTTCTGTGTTTGTCCCGGACGTTCTGCATCACGGAGATAGAAATTTCCCGGCTTAAACCTCTGGAAGCACTTCTTATACGTACTGTAGGATACAACAGCCTCACCTAAAGCAGCGGAGATAATTTGCTGGGCTTCCGAGGCACTTTTGTTTCAGCTGAAACGGGAACAGGAGGCAGTGCCTCAAATGTTGCTTCTCGAACAATATTGCTTTCACCGTCAGCTTTCGTCCCTTCTGTCACTACAGCTGTGAGCGGTTACGGTTAATGGATGGCGCTGCAATCAGCCATTATAGCACACAGCTTTTTGCATTTGCCGACGTTCTATGAACGCTTGCGGTTAAAGGCTGAGAATTAAGTTGCACACCTAATAAAAATAAATTGCGGAATTACAGAATAAATGGCTGGAGGAAAAGGTGATGATGCCGTTCAAAAGGGTGGAAAATGACCGCGATGATTTGTACGCGACAGAGGATCGCTATTAAGTTAACTAGCTACACACCTTCCACTGGATCACGTTTAAGGTAGAAATAAAGAGGACAGGAGTCGCATTTAAATGTTTTTCGATGTGTGTGAACACGGGTTATTCAGTGATTTTGCTTTATGTTTTTATATTGGAGCTCATTATTTTTCTGAAGAGGTTTATAGTAATTTTATTTTTCTTGTGAGAGGACTTATCACAAGTTGCATTTTGCTTTTCATCATGTTTTTCCAAAGTCACAGAATGTTTTGGAGTTCGAGATATTTTTAAAATTACAGTTACTTTATATTTAAGGCCGCCCCGGTGGCGCAGTGGTCTAAGCGATGGGTTCTAATCCCGTTGAGGTATGAATGCTGTGTTTGCCTAACGGCACTGGTTCTCTCCCTTCCTTGGAACCAGTAGCCCTAAATTAGGGACGGGCGATTGATTATAGCCCATTGAGTTGCTCACGGTGGTCGTTAAACCTCCATTAAAAAAATACGGCGGTGTGGGATAAAGTAAAAACCACGTATTATTTGAGTAGAAAGCAAAGCGGCGTAATTTTGAACTCAAAGGGGCGTAATTTTGAACTCTAAGAGGGACGTAATTTCAGGTCTCGCCCTCCTAGATAAGTAAAGCTTGCTAGGGACCTGGACAAGTGTATCTATATTTGTCGACATTATGTTGAGAAATAAGTGGAAATGTAAAGGTAATAATAAATGTTTTTCAAGTTTGTATCTGACTTTGTATTTTTTAAATAAGTGTTTGTGTCTTATTTACACACTTCCCCTCGTATTTCCTTTCATTTCACATGCTATCATTTTTTTCTCTCGCGGCCTTTACGCATCCTTCCTACTTTTGTAAAGCTTAGGCTGTGCATTAAAGCTGTTCGACTGGATGTTCACTTTCTGTAACAAAATTGCTCACCTCCTAAAATGTCAATAATCAGCGTTTAATTTAATCACATTTTTTGGAGCGCCTTTCTCAAGTGTCACATGAGATGTTATTTCTGTGGGGTGTTTCTGTTGATACTGATGCAATGAGTGAATCGTCAGCAAACAAGACATTCCGTGGTACGCCTTTGGATACACTAACGTAAGAAAAGTATCCCAGCTGTGGTGAAGGGCAAAGAACCATCTTCTCTAGCGTCGATTTTCCAGAGGAGCACCGCAAAACTGTGTCTGTACTAAAGTGTAGTGGACTTTAGGAAGTGACAGGTAGACATCCTTCAACAGGAAAGACATTCGAAGGTAAAATAAGTTGTCAATTACGGATAATGTTCACACATTTGTAGAACGATTTTCCAGCAATGTAATTAATGTTTAAAATAAAATTATTTCTTTCTTAAATATTCTATCAGATAGCCATTTCTCTGGACTATGAACCCACATCTAGATCTGTAAGATAACAGAAAATTTCTTTAAAACTGGTAGTGGTATTCTATTCCACTCATCTTCCACTGCTTTCCATAGTCCGATCATTGTTTTAAATCTGCGTTTAGAATGCGCTCTTTTTAGCAGTCCGAAGGTACAATGGTGACAAATCAGGGGACTGTGAAGGAATATGAGCAAAATGTATAGACTTGATACCCGTCTCTTTTTGCTTTTTTTAAAGAAACAGAATGCTAGATTTGGATGTATGACTGGTAGCCTCATCCTGATGGAGTTCTTCTCTTTGAAGGATCTGTGGATAAAGGAATGGTATTTCCTCTTTAAATACAGGAAACATTATTTTGGTAATATGTAGAGTTGATTTTCAACATTATTTTCAACTTTTACTAACTTTACTTTCCCATTGTACGAGAAATCAGAAATAATCACGAATCCTGTATCGAAACTTTCTTTGGATTCTTGGAAACAAGTTTGTAAGTCTTACTCCTTTGCGATAGTAAATCGACTTATTTTGTTACGGTCGTTTAGGTAGATTCATGCTGCATCATTAGTCACAAAAAATTTCGATCTGTCTCTAGTTAAGTGATTTTCATGAAGAAGTCTGTACCGTGTTCTGCGCTCAGTCACGTGCCTAGGCAATGGTTGTGAACATTCATTTTTTTTTTTTTTTTTCAAATTCGAATCTTTGTTCATTACCTTGTTTACAGTTGATACAGAAATGTCTAATGACTTAGCGGTTGCTCTTTGGGTCGGTGGATTTTCTTTTAAGACAAGAGACTTTACTTTTGAAACGGTCGTAAAAGTACGTACCTTCTTCGGATATTCGTTTCGTGTTCTTTTTTTACTGTGGAAAGTAGTGCTTGAGGATTTCCCTCTCTATTATTAATAATATTGCTTATTTTACATTTAGAAGTGCTAATTCCATGATTTTCACTGCGTTTTTTAAATTACAGAATACGAATATTTCTCTTCGTAAAGAGCAAAATCATAACCTTCTATCCACAGCTTGTTTAGGTGCACCATTTTCTTAGCAAACAATATTTAAGTGCAGCAGATGTTTCCTTCATGTTCATCTAACACGCTGTTGCCAATTTCAGTTCTTTGAACTGCCTCTATTTTCTATAATTCCTTATAAAAAAGTTCTAAAAATGTGTGAACATTCTTTATAACATGAAAAATCTCAAACGGTGAAGACATTATCTCCATAAAAAGAGCGGAATACTAGACACACATACATATGTATAAGGTCTTCATTGGGTGAGTAACATTTAACCGTTCTCCGTGTAACTAACTCATAAGAAACAAACCGATTTCAATTATATATATTGTAAATTTATGCAGGCATTTATTTGAAATTCATCTTTGGAAACTCTTTTCGAGCAGCGTCGACAAGAGTCATTGACGATCACATTCATAACGTTAACCTCAAAAAGAAATTTAAAATTAAATATAATTGGTTATCAGAAAGCAACTTGGAAAATTCATAAACCCAAATCCTTTCTGCGTCGCAGCAGCATTGATTTCGTCTGTTGAAAATTTTTTTCCCATGAATTTCAGCATCAGCATAAAAGTTCTGCAGCGATTTGCCGATGCCTTTACGCATCTCTTTTTAGAGCCTATCGTGTTAGCGGGTCTCGGGCTTTTTCACTTTGTCGAGCACCCCAGCTTTGCAATATTTTCCTATTAAATTACGTATTTCTTTCTTAGGGAGTCAGCTGTAAAATATAAATTGAAGGGAGACAGTAATCCAATTTTTCGTGTCCGGGTTTTGTAAAGTGAAAACATATGTCTGTAGAAATTAAATGACCAGTTTTAAGAGTGGAACCGATTCGTTCAATGAGCAAAAATTACTAGTGTAGCTTCCCCTTTTTTTATCCTCATGGGAATACTTTCTGACCTCAATTGCTGATTAACCTGCAAATTTCGACAGTCAGGTAGATTTTTTATTGCATTTCTTATAACGACACGAAATCGGTTCTTTACCACAAATTAAAATCTTAATCAAACTGAATATGGTCTTCATTTTCGCTCGCCTTTTGAAGAAAAAAGAAGCGTTCTTATGCTATACGCCCGTCCGTATGTAGATCATATCTGTTAGTCTTACTTGAAAATTCTTTTCGCATTGGAAAGTCTGAACTGCGAGAGAGAAATTTCATGTATTTTGGTCTGTTTCTGATGCTTTACTTCCCTCTAGTATCTAAAGTGCTAACGAAAATTCGTGCTTTTTGGTCTTTTCCCGATGCTTAACTTCACATCTAGTATCCTAAAAGCTAACGAAAATTCATGCTTTTTGGTCTTTTTCCGATGCTTAACTTCACCTCTAATAAATGCAGATGCTATTGAACTCAAACAATGCTGCTCCATATTATTTCTCCCAAAAATCAGATTGCAATTATTAATTTTTCGCAAGGTACAATTTACAATTTTACAGCGACTATTTTGCCTAGAGAGAGAGAGAGAGAGAGAGAGAGAGAGAGAGAGAGAGAGAGAGAGAGAGAGAGAGAATCTTCAATTAATGTATAGTTTTCCCACTAGAGGGCACAAATGCAGACCGTATTTTTCTCGATTTGTCTGCTGCTTTTAAATGTCCCATTGGAAAAATTAGTTCTACTTGATAACATTCATCGCTACAGATATTTTGCATACCATTTCGAATTTATCCAGAAGAACAACTTTGTTGTAAAGAGGTATTTTTGTTTGCAAAAATACACTCTTTACAAAATCCAAAAGCAAAACAAAGACGAAGCATACCAAGAAAGTCGTTCGATCCTGATGAAACATCGCATGCAAGTACCACAGGGCCGAATACGCAAATGATTTAAAATAACGATCAATAACTAACCACAGCGCATGGGAACCGGGCATCGAGGAGGGTATATCAAGAGTAAAGCTCGCACGCAGGGACAATTGTGACAGCGGACTGCAGTTGCATTAACCTACAAGGACTGTGAGAATATCTCGACGTCGAATCCGTGAAAAATACGAGCAGTTAAGGGAATTTCAGAGAGTACATATAACTGGATCTGCTGTGACATTCTACGCCATGTATGTTGCCTTTCTTGTAGCAGCATCACCGAGCAATTTTTCACCCGGATAATGCCGGACCACACACGGCACAGCTCTCTCATGCCTGCCTCCATAATATCAGCACCCTTAAATGGACAGCCCGATCGCCCGACCTCTCATCTAGCGAACATGTTTGATACACGATGAGATACCACTTACGCCCATCCCGGAATGTCGGCCAACTGGTCCTCAATTTGGACACCACCTGGTATGGACAGCATCCGTGAACTGAATGTGTCTAGACCACGCCAGGTAACGCTTGTATCTGAGCCAGAGGGGTGCTACAAGACACTGACTTGCAATCATTTTTTTTTCTATAAATTTGCATTGCACACATCAATTTTTATGTTTTCATCTCTATTGGATGATTCCTTCTTGGTGCTTCGATTTTTTGTTTTTTGGAAAAGACTGTATTAAAAGTATCTAGCGCAATCCAAATCTACAGTCTTAATTTGGCTCCGAGTGATTTTCATATCTTTGGCCAACAGGAGGGAAGAATCAAACAGAAGTCATCGCTCTTTCCACGTTTTTATCTGACTCACGGGAAAAATTCGCATCGGCCGCCACCGGGAATCGAACTCAGGGCATTCCAGTTACGCGCCGGACATGCTACCACTGCACCACAGCGGCCTTGAATTCTCCAGACTCTAATACCACTAACTGCCAAACCACATGGTAGGTTGCTTCTTGAAGTCCCGCACAATGCTGGGGATTCACCAAAGATGGTAAGCAGCAACTGAACAAATAACTGGGAGGCGAATGAATAATTAAAATACACAATGTGAGTCTGGAGAATTCGAGGCCGCTGTGGTACAGTGGTAGCATGTTCGGCGCGTAATTGGAAGACCCTGGGTTCGATTCCCGGTGGCGGCTGATGAGAATTTTTACGTGACTCACTTATAAACGTGGAAAGAGCGATGACTTCTGTTTGATGTTCCTAATCCACGTCAATTGTGTGTATTAATTAGGAGGAAAAAATTCACTAAAGATGAACAACTACGAAAATGTTTCCTACTGTTGCTACCTCCAGAATCCTTCTGCATAGCTGAAATACAAAGCCTTCCACGGAGATGGGATAATTGTGTTAACGTTAAGGCAGAGAACTTAAAAAAGAACCAATCGTTCGGTTAGTGTATTCTTATTTGTTTCTTTTGTACAACAAATGTCCAAGTCAACCTTGAATCACCTTCGTAAAATTGCATTTCATAAGCGTTACTGCTGTCCAGTTTTATTAAGAGGAGAGTAAGAAAGGGGACAGAACAATAAGCTATTTCTTGCTATTTTCTTTCCTAAAAAGACAGCGGGTGTTATTCTACTGCTGAATTTTTTTCAAATGACTTTTATGTGTATTTCTGGGATGGTGTTCCTTGGTGTCGGACAGAGATCTGACGAATACCTCGCAGCAATTGGGTGAACAGTGAACACGCAGCGAAAGCAAAATTACCTTTACTTTTCTCTTTCGCCAGGAGTGATTGGATTTCCACGGCAAATATTTCCGACACGTTTAATTTTCCACTGGTCATGGATTTTCCTTCGGTCTGCAGTAACATTTTTGCTCCTTTTATGTCCGTAACTCATTCTTTGAGAAATAAGATAGAGTGCCTGAGTGATGAAACTATTCCCCAGAGACCGTAAATAGGAGTTGTTGGGTTGCGCAGAAATTACATAGAACGTACTTTTCTAAGATACATGGTGCTCGGCAGCCTCTTAAAAGCAAAAGCTAAGAAACTAAGTTAAGGGAACATATCTATATATATATATAGTATTTTTCTTTGCTGAAATATATTTAGTATATATACACTGAAGAGCAATTGAATTAGAGACAGCTGGCGTTATGCAAAATGTGGCGCTGTGGGCTGCCCGGTAAACGGAAACGACAT
Organism: Macrothele yani; assembly: GCA_039090855.1. NCBI lineage: Eukaryota > Metazoa > Arthropoda > Arachnida > Araneae > Macrothelidae > Macrothele > Macrothele yani. The sequence continues at coordinate 132,648,732 of CM076995.1, read as the reverse complement.
GAAGTATGAAGCGATCCGATTACAAAAGGAGAGATGCGACGGGAATCAGTAAGAGTCGGAAGCAGTATGATTAAGATGAAGGATCTAAGCGCATTTGATCGTGGGCAAATTGTTGGGGCCCGGCGAATGGGTCACTCCATCTCGGAAGTCGTGCAGGCACTGGGATTTTCCCGAACCTCTGTGTCACGGGTGCACCGTGAGTACATCAAATCCGGTAAAATCATCCGTGCCAGGGCTAACTGCCGTGGACAACAGCGTGTGGATGAGCAAGATCATCGTCGGCTAGCTCGCATTGTAACGGCGGATAAACGGGCCACAGCGCAAGAAATCACTCGGCAATTTAACGCTGGTGCACAAAAACGTGTAAGCAGCCAAACCATCCAGAACCATCTCCTCGCTATGGGGTACAGAAGCCATCGTCCCACGAGCGCACCGCTGCTGACCGCACATCACAGGGTGCAAAGATTAGCATGGGCGCGAGAACATAGCCACTGGACCCTAGACATGTGAAAAAATGTTGCCTGGACTGATGAGTCGAGATGCACATTGGTACAGGTGGATGGCAGGATACGAGTACGGCGCAAACCACATGAAGTGATGGATCCTTCTTGCCAGCAGGGTACTCTTCAAGCTGGTGATGGTGGCATTCTCGTCTGGGGACTGTTTACGTGGACTGAAATGGGACCCCTGGTACGTGTGACATCGTCCCTCATAGGTCAACGTTACCGGGATATCCTGGAAGACCATTTGCTCCCGTTTGTGCGTCTTCAACATCCCACTGGGGACCTCATCCTGCAACATGACAACGCACCGTGCCATCGCTCCCGAATTGTATTCGAATGGTTAGATGAACACTCCACCGACGTGACCTCGCTTCTTTGGTCAGCTAGGTCACTAGACCTCAATCCCATCGAGCACATCTGGGATGCCATCGAGAGAGATGTTCGAGGCTCGAACCCCCTCCATCAAATCTTCGTGAACTGTGGGAGCTTGTTCAAGGGTTGTGGATCCGTATGGCTTCCCAACGCTTCCGGTGTCTTGTCAAGTCTATGCCGAGACGAATCGCCGCCGTCATCAGGGCAAAAGGTGGTGCTACACGTTACTAGACAGGTATCTCTAATTCAATTGCTCTTCAGTGTATATACTGTATATACTATATATATATACACTGGCGGAAAGTGAAAAAAGAACACCAAGAAGGAGACGTCTGATACCAACGAAATTTATACAGCATAATAACGGAATACAGGGGATAACGTGATCAAAACATTATGGCAAAATACAGCTGTATTTGCTGGTAAACTGAAAAATAACATTTCCGTGTAACATGGTTAGTACGAGGTTGAACTGCCGTGAAATGCGTCACACTGTGCAATTCTGGCATGGAGTCTGTCGTACAGATGTTGGATGCAAGTTTGGGTTATTGAGTTCCAAGCATTCTCAACCTGGACGCGTAAATCGGGGATGGTCGTGGCTGGCCGTGGAGACCGGATAAGTCTTTGTCCCATAAAATCCACGTGCTCAATGGGGGACAAATCCGGTGAACGTGCAGGCTATGGAAGTTGCCTCACACCCTGAAGTGCATGTTGCGTTGCACGTGCAGTGTGTAGGCGTGCGTTATCTTGCTGGAAAACACCACGATGGACCGACCTTACAAATGGCACAACAACGGGCTAAATGATGTTGTTGATGTAGGAGGTGCTGTTTAACGTACCCGGTACAAACACTAGTTGTGTACGGGAGTGATAGATGATCGCTCCCAACACCAGGAGACCAGGTGTAGGCCCTGTGTGTCGCTGGCGGATGCAAAAAGGAAGAGGAGACGCTCCCCTGTGCGTCTGCGAACACGCATACGGCCATCGGAGGCTCACAAGCAGAATCTACTTTCATCGCTGAACATGAGAGATCGCCATCGCGTTCTCCAGTGCAGACGTTGGGGACACCACTGCAGCCGTTCCTGACTGTAGGCTGGAGTCAGAGGTATACATGCCAGAGACACACGTGCACGTAGTCCTGCATCCAGTAGACGGTTGCGTATTGTTCGCACAGTCACTTCAGGTGCAACGGAAGCTCGGATTTGCGTCGCAGTGGATGTTCTGCTTGACAACGCGCTCTTCTTATGCGTCGATCGGTCCGCTCATCAGTTCGTCTGTGAATCCCGGTTCCACGTCCTCTCGTGTGGGAATGTTTCTCGGACCATTTACGCCACCATCGTACCACCACCCATACTTTCCGTCCAATTCACTCCGCAATACGACGATACGACCACCAGGCCTCGCGGAGTCCGACTAGACGACCTCGCTCAAAGTCCGATAACTGCTGAAATCGTACACGTCTTCCATGTCCAGGCATTGCAGCTTCTTCTGGGTCTTCGCATGTGTCCGTACGCCGACGACTGAATACATTCACTTCGCCGTACTCCTTAAATACCACCGACGATAATTTGCATATTATGCCGTGCTGTGGCGTAAGCGCTCACCGGTTGGTCCCTAAATTAACATCACACCTACGTAAATTCGACCTTATTAGCATATGTAAATTTCATGATCGTCCGCCAATTCCTTCTTGGTGTTCTTTTTTCACTTTCCGCCAGTGTATTTATACAGAGTGGTTATATATGTATCTTTATACAGGGTGGTTATAAATTAGTTGGGCAAAAAGAAAACGTTATCATGCATAAGTACAAGGATGCATGCGATAATAAGTACGAATAATATATACACAGTTGTACAAAAATTAAGGACCAAGAGTAGAAATTAGCATAACAGCGGAACAAGCGGGCAGAACGGACCGAAAGACCACTCAGGAGATAGACTAGGGTCCGGTACGGTAGGGCATGCGCATATATGCAGCATGAAATAGGATGGGGGTGTCAGAATGGTATAAAGCACACGGGCGGTGTACGCTCAGCAATTCGGTGAAAGCTATTGCACGGTGTACATCGGTTTGAACGACGTAGAGTTGCTGCCACCGTGTGATATGGCCAGCACGCAATCCAGTAGACGACATCTGGATGACTTTACTCGAGATTGCATCATTGGGAAGTTGGAAGAAGGTCGAAGTGTGACTAGTGTGGCCGAGGAGTTCGGGATCGCTCACAGCATCGTTTCACGAGCTTGGAGATTATTCCAAACGACAGGAACAGCTGTCCGAGAGTTTAGCAGTGGTCGTCCACGAGCAACCACGGCGGCGGACGACCGATATATTGTCCTACAGGCGAGAGGAGACAGACGGCAGACAGCGGGAGAAATCGCAAGGCACATGCAACAGACAACTATGGACGTCCGTTATCGCGTTTTACCGTGGCCGCATTTTAGGAGGCTGCACAAAGGTGGTCTATTTGCACGATGACCAGTACGGTGTGTGCTATTAACGCCTGCTCATCGGAGACGGCGGTTTCTGTGGTGCCAGGAACACAAGAACTGGACACCTCAGCAATGGGGTCGAGTTCTTTTTACGTATGAGAGCCAATTTAGTCTGACGAGTGATTCTGGACGTATACAAATCTGGACAGAGCAGGGAACACGCGCAATCACACCTCCAACATCATCGAATGGGACCGGTTTGGAGGTGGCGGAATTCTCGTTTTGGGAGGTATCATGCTTGGTAGCCGTACTGACCTCCACATCTCCCAAGGAGGTTCAGTCACTGGTGTCCGCTATTGTACCGAGGTTTTCCTGCCTCACGTGCGTCTGTTTAGAGGTGCTGTGGGTCCTGAGTTCCTCTTCATGGACGACAAAGCTACACTTCATCGTACAGTGACTGTCGCAGAGTTGTTGGAGAGTGAAGATATTCAACGCACTGATTGGCCCGCAAGGTCCCCGGACATAAATCCAATCGAACACGTGTAAGACTTTCTCGGGAGACGCTTGGCAGCACGTCACCAGCCGCCAGCAACGATTCCGCAGCTGCGATTGGCGCTACAAGAGGAATGAACCGCAATGCCTCAACAGCTCCATGACAACCTCGTCCTCAGCATGGACAGACGTTGTAAATCCTGCAACGCAGTGAGGGGTGATCATATTCCCTACTAAAGACTGGATTTTTCTTGGCAGCCGCCTGTCACATGGAAGTTTCTGTCTTCTGTCCAGTTGTGCTCGAAGCTACTTTTCCAATAAAGTGCCTTTGTATATTTTGGATTCCTTGTTTGGACTGTTTTTATCACTTGTCCCATATTCTTACATCTTTGGGATCTTATGGTATGATTTGAGTTGATGTGGAGCCCTTCTGCAGGACGTTACATTCGAAAAACCGTCTCTTCCTTAATTTTTGCACGCCAATGCAGTTAATCATGCCAAGGTTTGCCTTCCAAGATCAACAGTGAAAAAATCTTAAGGAAACATCTGAAATTTAGACCTTACAAATTGCAGCTCGTTCAAGCTCTGAAGGATAGCGACGAGAAACAGAGAGCAAGTTTTTCCCGTGGTATGTTAAATCGCATGGAAGCTGATGATGACTTCTTGTCGAAGTTCGTGTTCAATGACGAGGCGAACTTTCACTTAAATAGCAAAGTGAATAGACACAATGTGAGGGTTTGGAGATCAGAAAATCCCCATACCATCTTGGAACATGAAAGGGAGAGTCCCAAGGTAAACGTTGTTTGTTTCGTGAGTTGTGCTTCCGTTTTTGGCCCATTTTTGTTTGCTGAAAGAACTGTTACCTGAGTCACATACATGGACATGCTTCAGATTTACCTAATGTCAATTCTCAAGGGAACAATGATAGGAGGTTTCATTTATCAGGAAGACGTGTCGTCTCCTCCCTACCACAAGGACGTCACATCTTACCTCGATGCTGAAGTTCCAGTTTGGATTGGTCGCGGCAGCCCAATTGCATGCCCCCCCAATCACTGGCCCTAACGCCCCTAGACATTGATCTATGGGGTTTTGTTGAAGATCAGATTTACCTTCCGCCGCTTTCTTAGTCTCTTCCTGAACTGAAATCAAGAATCACCGCTGCACTCGCATTTTTCGATGTCAACAAGTTCATTTCAATGTGGGAAGAACTGATTTACGGATGGGACATTTACAGGGTAACCAAGAGAAGCCAGATTGAGCATTTGTGAAGAAAGGTAAACTTGATATGTTTAACTATATATTAATTGTACTTATTATCATAAGCATGCTGATAACTATATACACGGAGTAGCCACTTTATTATGACCACCCCCTCAGTACTTCGTTGGGCCACCTATTGCCTTTAATACTGCGTCGATTCTTCGTGGCATGGACTCCACGAGATGTTGATAGGTGGTTTGTGCGATCTGAGACCATGCTTGATGAATAGCACTTTCCATTAGTGGGAGATTGAAGGGTTGTGGATCGAGCTCTCTAATGGCTCGTTCAACTTCATCCCACAAATTCTCAGTGGGGTTGAGATCTGGAGATTGTGGGGGGCCACCTAAGCAAAGGAAACTCACCGGCATGTTCCGGAAACCAATCCTGTACAATATGAGCACTATGGCAGGACGCATTATCTTGTTGAAAGTAGCCATCGCCATTGGGATAAACCATCCACATGACATGATGCACTTGGTCCGCAACGATGTTTAGATATGATGTGCCAGTCAGACGTTGATCAACACGAATTAAAGGGCCCAAAGCATGCCAGGAAAATATTCCCCAAACCATAACGTTGCCTCCACCAGCTTGAAGGGTTGTAGCAATGCATTTGGAATCCATGCTTTAGTGCTGTTTCTGCCAAATTCTCACTGGGCCATCGGCATGGTGGAACTAAAAACGTGATTCATCGGACCACATAATTTGTTTCCAATTATCGACTGTCCAATCCTTGTGCTCCTGTGCGAACTGGAGACGTTTTCTCTTGTTAACTGCAGACAGCAAGGTGTTCAAAAAAGGCCTTCGGCTGCCATATCCCATCCGATGCAGTGTACGGCGAACAGTGCATGCAGAGATCATTGAGGGGATCCTTGATTAAGATGGTCTGTAATTTGCTGCACTGTTGCCCTTCTGTTGTCTGTTACCAGTCTGGACACTCTCCGTTCCGCCCGAGCGATCACTAGTCGATGAGGACCACACGTTGCACGCGGAGACCCAGTTTTTTGGCTGACAGTACAGTCTTTAAACACTTTAACAACAGTTGCTCTGGAACATTTCCCAAATGCGGTGGTTTCGGAGATACTCGCTCCATGGCTCCGAGCTCCTACAATCATCCCACGCTAAAAGTCCGTTAAATCGCATTTTGTACCCATTTCGTCACCCAAAAATCACTTCTACTACTGTCGCAAGCACTAAGCTTTCTCTTTTTATACTAGCATCGCTCTCTGGATGCAACAGCGTGCAGCCATAGCTCAAACTGTCTGGTGGTCATATTAAAGTGGCCACTCAATGTATAATAAAGTTTTCTTTTTGCACAACTAATTTATGACCACTCTGTATGCACACTCAATGGACAAGACATTAGAGATACCCCTACCTGAGAGCGTGTTGGTTCTCCTCTAACTCAAATAACAGCCTGTACGCACACCGAGCATCATCGACTCCACCAAATGCCGGAGGATTTCCAGATGTAATGCCAGCCATGCCTTTTGCAGCATTGTCCACAACTCCGACCGAGACGTCGGTCCAGGATCCATGGATCTGATGTTCCGCTTCACGGTTTCCCAGAGAGCTTCCACAGGGTTTAAATCCACACTTGGGGGCCAATGGATGGTTCCAAACTGAGATGAGCGTTCCTCGAGCCATGCATGGGTGGTTGCAGCACGCTGGGTCAGCGCATTTTTCTGTTGAAACAGATCATCGGCCGCAGGATAGGCGAAGGCCATGAAAGCGTGTTATTGATCAGCCAGCACGTGCTGGTAAGGCGCAGCGGTTATGAACCTGTCACGACACTCTAAGGGACATAATGCGTTCCACGACAAAGCTCATTTCTAATCCTATCTTTTCTGGTGACATCACACATCAAATTCACCATCTTCTTTTCAGCAACATTTAGCTTATTCTCCAAAGATCTTGCCATTCGCCAAGCTGTCTCAGAACTTTACAACATTCTTATGCATTGAAGAATTCAAAACACGACTTTTCGTCTTTATTGGCATCATTAAATTGCACAGCACACATGACGTTTTCCTCCAGTTATTCCATCCTGCTTGCACGATGCATACCTTTTCAAACTTTTATGATTTATTCTTCGAACTGTTTAGGATTGTGTATGCGTAACATCACAGCCTCTCCTTGACAAATGTCAACCCCGCCTTCTCGTGGTGCATCCTGTTCCCACCAAAGGGGCTCTGACGACCGCCCATAGCGGTATAACTATACCATCGGGATTAGAGGAAATTCTATCAAACACTCACCAACCCGCTTGGCCAGCGTGGTGAGTTATGGCCAAACCCCTCCAAAATGATTCCACAACTTAAATCTTGGCCCTCAGTCTCCGGCAGCTGGAATGTACCTGGTCAAGGCAGCGGCCAGTGCGACATGAAGGCAGAGGGTGCTAAGAATCCCCGGAGGACCGGACTAGGCTGCCATCAGATGCTGACCTTGGCTACTTACAATGGACGCTCCCTATCTTCTGATTCAAGGCTTCTTGAATTGGAAGAGGAACTACAAAAGATCAAGTGGGACATCGTGGGGCTAAGTGAGGTAAGGAGAAAAGGAGAAGATCTCATCGAACTGAAAAGTGGACATCTCTTCTACTATCGTGGGACAGATACTGGCAGAACTAGTGGTGTTGGATTTATAATAAACAAGAAACTGAAGGATAAAGTTGTAGAAGTTGAAAGTTCCTCTGACAGAGCTGCACGACTTGTTATCCAACTCTCGAAAAGATACCAGGCTCAGATTATTCAAACTTATGCACCCACCACAAGTCATCCTGAAGAAGAAATTGAAGAATTTTATGAGGAAATTTGTCATCTAAATAATAAAGGTAAGCAGCACTTGAAAATAATTATGGGAGATTTCAATGCAGAAATAGGGCAACGGCAACAGAATGAAACTTCAGTAGGTAAATTCGGTCATGGCAACAGAAACCAGCGTGGAAATACTCTCGTTGAGTTTGCAGAGGCAGAAGGGTTTTTCATCTTGAACTCCTTCTTCAAGAAAAAAGCCACACAGGAAATGGACATGGAGACATCCAAATGGGACGACAAGTGAAATTGTTTTTATTATGTGTAACAAAAAATTCGTCATAGAAGACTGCAGTGTGCTAAACAAGTTCAACACAGGTAGTGACCATAGATTGGTGAGATGTAAGATGCACCTCAACACTAAACTTGAACGTGGCAAGCTCATAAGACAAACAAAATCTATTGACATAAACAACCTTAAAAAACACCATAATACCTTCAAGTTGGAACTGAAGAACAGGTTCTCTGCTTTAGAAGGCCTAACATCGGAAGAAGTGGACATCTCTGAAGTTAACAGAAAAGTAACCAAAGCTCTTATGGAAACAGCAACAAAATTAGCTGGGTCTAAGAACAAGTTGCATGTGAACAAATTATCAGGAAAAACCAAAATGTTGATGCAAAAAAGAAGAGAGATGAGGACAACTAAAGAAGATGTGACTTCCAAAGTGGAATATATAGAGCTATACAAGACAGTAAGAAAAAGTATCACTGAAGACGTAAGGAAATTCAACTGTGAACTAGTGAGGAAAGCAATTGAAAACAACCAAAGCCTAAAGATAGCAAAGGGACATCTCAGTAAGGGAAGAAAACAGATTATGGCACTGAGAAAAGTAGATGGTTCTGTAACAAGAAATAGAGGCGAAATTTTGACAAGAGTGAAAGATTTCTACTCCAAATTATATGAAAGGGATGATATATGCACTCCAGACATCATAAAAGATACCAGTACCAGAGTTCCTCCAGTCCTTCCAGCAAGAAGTTGCACATGCAATCAAGAACATGAAGCGAGGAAAAGCTCCAGGAGAAGATGGAATTACTGTAGACATCATACAAGAAGCAAGTGGAGAAATCGAAACAGTACTCGCCCAAATTTTCACTCGATGCCTTAATGAAGGAAAGATTCCTGAGGATTGGAACACCGCTACAATGATCCTGCTACATAAGAAAGGTGACATTGAGGATCTCGGAAACTACAGACCTATCAGCCTCCTATCAGTAGTTTATAAAATCTTCACTAAAGTTCTTTCACACCGCTTGAAGGTAACACTGGACATGGCTCAACCGAGAGAACAAGCTGGATTCAGGAGTGGCTACAGCACAATAGATCATATCCACGTGCTGAGAGAACTAATTGAAAGAGCAAGGGAATATGAACTTCCATTGTGCATGGCTTTTATCGATTATGAAAAAGCCTTTGATTCGGTGAAACCATCAGCAGTTACAATGGCTCTGAAACCTGCGGTATTGAAGATGCATACATTAATATTATTAATAACATCTATGAAAATGCATGTGCAAAGATTAGGCTGTTTGAAAATACAACACACGTAAAAATTGGAAAGGGAGTGAGACAAGGTGACACCATATCTCCGAAGCTCTTTAATGCCACATTGGAGGGTGTTTTTCAGTCGCTGAGCTGGGAAAACAAAGGGATAAAGATTAATGGAGATTATCTAACCCACCTTCGTTTTGCTGATGACGTAGTCATTTTTGCAACTACCCCATCAGAGCTGCAGAGTATGATCCAGGAACTTGCTGACAAGAGTAAAGAAGTGGGGTTAAAAATGAACTTTCAGAAGACAAAAGTGATGTTCAATGCTTTTACTAGAAATGAAGATTTATCGATTGATGGAGAAAAGCTGGAGGTAACAGACACGTACGTTTATCTTGGACAGCAGATATCAAGTGAGGGTCACATTGGTGAAGAAATTAATCGGCGTACAAAACTTGCCTGGAGAGCTTTTGGAAGAAACAGCATAATTTTCAAGAGCAATATGCCATTATGTCTTAAAAGAAAAGTGTTTGATCAATGCATCCTTCCAGTGCTTACGTATGGTGCAGAGACGTGGACCTTAGCTAAAAGAGACATACAAAGGCTACAGACGACTCAAAGCAGCATGGAGAGGTGCATGTTTGGTGTAACCAGGAGAGATAAGAAGAGGAACACGTGGATCCGAAAAATGACAAGAGTGGAAGACATCATGTTCAGAGTTAAATCCCTGAAATGGCAATGGGCTGGACATACTGCCAGAAGGACAGATCATCGATGGACAGCCGAAATTTTAGATTGGATTCCAAGGGACAGGAAAAGACCCAGAAGAAGACCACATGGGAGATGGGTGGATGAAATTCGAAAGTATGCAGGGGTGACATGGAGGAGAATGGCACAAGACAGACCGTTGTGGAGGAAACTTGGGAGACCTTCGTCCAGCAGTGGATTGATAATGGTTGACAATGATGATGATGATGATGATTTCAGTTAACGGACACTAAACAAAAATGATTTATTTAGATCAACCATCAAGACATCTTAGAAGCCGATAAATTCTGGGATTAATTCTAAGGAGAAAATTTCATAGGTAATTTTGTGGAATTACCTATGAAATTTTTAATGCCCATTAGTAATTAGGGAATGACGCTTTTAAAGCTACGCTGTCAACTTATAGAATTAAGGGTTGAGCAAAATATTTTTATAATAATAATAATAATAATAATAATAAAGGGAAAACCTACTGCATGGACAATTTCTCAAAAACGTTGAAGGGAAAAGTGACAACAATTTTACTTGTGCATGACTGAAATTGGGTTCCATCAAGAAAGAAACAGAAGGTCTGATTTTTCTGCACAAGAACAGGAAGAACAGGCATTGCCGCCCCGGTGGCGCAGTGGTCTAAGGCGTTGGCCTCTGATCATTCGTCCGTAAGGGGTCCGGGTTCGAATCCCGGTCAGGCATGGATGTTGTGTTTGTCTTACGGCACTGGCTCTCTCCTTTCCTGGAACCAGTGACCCTAAATTAGGGACGGGCGACTGCTTATAGCCCATTGAGTTGCTCACGGTGGTCGTTAAACCTCCAATCAAAAAAAAAAAAAAAAAAAAAAAAGAACAGGCATTGCAAACAAATGTTATGAAGTCTAAAATCCAGAAAGTAAGTGATAATCCAAAATGTCAACTTTGTCAAGAAAAAGATGAAACTGTGTCTCATCTTATTTGTGAATGTAGCAAAATTGCACTGACAAATTACAAAGCTAGACACGACAGGGTTGTAAAATTGTTTCACTGGTCATTATGCAGAAAGCACAATGTGCCAGCATCGATAAAACTCATGGGGACGTCAGGCCGAGAAAGTCGTAGAAAGTGATCAAGTCAAGATCTTTTGCGATTTTCGAATTCAAACCGATCGGCACCTAGAACATAATACACCAGACATAACAGTCATAGAAAATCGTAAAGCTTGGATAATTGATATAACAATTCCTGGAGATGTCAGAGTCGATGAAAAAGAACTGGAAAAACTGACTAAACATAAAGAACTGGCCATAGAAGTTACCCGATTATGGACTAAACACACAACGGTAATCCCCATTGTAATCGGAGCACTTGGAACAGTGTCAGAATTTTATGAATCATTTCGTAAAATTGCAGCTTTCTGATATACCACATAGAGAACTGCAGAAGTCAGCTTCACTTGGGACATCATATACTGTATTTTACGCCGATTCTTGACTAATACCTAGGTCTCCGGTGGAAACTCGTATTAGGTCAACAACACCAGTCAATGATAATTTTGTTGTTTATGTTTGATTTTCGTAGGCTGTGTTTCGTATATTTCGTACAAAGAAGGTTGTGTCGTACTACAGAGGTATAAACATGTGTCAAGACGACAAAACTGCAGCGAGACATTCTGTCCGCGTAGCTCAGTTGGGAGAGCGACGTACTCCGGAGTGAGGGGGCACAGAGTTCGATGCCCGTCGCGGACAATTTTGTGTTTTCACGAGGAAATAATAATAATGTAATTGCAGACAAAAACTGAAGGAGACACAATTTATAGATGCAGCAGTCACACTTATAGAAAGCATGCAAAGAACAGAATCTGGGAAAATCTTGAAATATGAGAACTTGCAAATGGAAATCCAAAGGATCTAAAAACAAAGCATAACATTTCGGCAACTGCAGTGGAACCAAATAACTTTCTGAAAAATCTTGAGGAATTCGGATTGGCAATCCAAAAGACAATCATTCTACAAACCTGCCACATCACTAGAAAATTCCTGAATTTCCAGGCTTGTGAGATCAATATCTCCACCTTTGTTTCACCGGTTCTGGCCGAGATAATCGACAAGAGAAATAATAACAATAACAATACTAAGTATTTAAAAACTTTTAACTGTGTCCTTGCAAGTAAAATTTATAATCACTGTGAAAAGAATGAAGTACTACCATGGGAACAGAAAGGCTGTATTAAAAGAGTTTTTGGATGCAAAGAATAACGAATAATTAACCAAATAATTCCAAACTACGCACAAACGAAGCCAAGAAATCTTAGCATATGATACATTGAATATCGTAAAACATTCGATTCCGTACCACGAGACTGGCTTCTTAAAGTTTTGAATACGTTCAAAATGTATGCTAAAATTGTTAATCTCCTTCAACTCCTGATGAGAAACTGGAGGACAAGTGTAGTTCGAAACGAAATGAAAATGGAAGTCCAGCATCTCTGCACTGGGATGCATGCTGGACATAATCCCAATGGCAATGGCATGCATACTGGATATGATCTTAGTGGCAATGGGTGTAAACGGTCGGCTAGGATGTTTACATATTTGAGGGCATTCAAAATTGATTGCACAAGTATCAAAGAAGCTCCCAAAGCATTCTAGATGAAAATACCCGATACTATCACTGAGCCACTCCACCAGCATAATTCTTCCAACTTGACATGACGGGTACATGGATTCATGCAGTTGACTCTCCCATCGGCTCGATGAAGTTCAAATGTAGATTCATCCCTCCAGGCTATCTTCTTCGACTAGTATGTGATCCATTGTCGGCGTGCTTTTATCCAGGCAAGGCGTTGGGCCCGGTGTCGTGTCGTTAACAGTGGGATACTTCCGGTGCAGGCGGCTCTAGAACCCTGAACGTTTAAAAGTACGTTACATTGTCTTTTCACTGATTTGGTGACTTGATCCACTGTTCAAATCGGTAGTGATTTATTATATTGTTTTGCGCCTATCTGTTCGAACAGTGCGGCCCAAACGCCGTACACCACGAGCTGTCATGGCTGTCATGGCTCTTAGAAACAGAGTTATCGACAAAAATAAGATGTGACTTTACGTCCCTTGGTGGGAAAACCATGCATTATTTTAGGAAGAAAGTATTCACAAAAGGTTTATCCATATGAGCGGTATAGGTCCAAGAAAAAAATTTTAGTCGAGTTTTCAGGAGCCCAGATTTTGCTACAAATACATATGAAGTATAAATTAACACTTTTGACCCATGATGGCCAAACCATTCTTTACCATACATTAGAAATTACGTGAAAAATATTTTCCGTCAGGTCTTGTATGCGGTACAAGAAGAATTTTTCAAATCGGAATTTTAGTAGCAGAAAGCGCAATTTACCATTGTGCGCCCAAGCGGAAACTCTATGATTTACTTAAAAATTTTGAATTTATAGGAAAAACATTTCGCATCAGAAACACTATCCAACAAAGAAGGAATTTTTCAAATCGGACTTTTAGAAGTAGAGATATTGACAAAAACATGATATACATCTACGCCCCTGGCGTAGAAACCATGCATTATTTCAAGAAGAAAATGTTCCTAAAATGTTTGTCGACATGAGTAGGATCGGTCCACAAAAGACTTTTTTTCAATCGAGATTTTAGAAGCTCATATTTTGCTGCAAATACATCAGAAGCGGAAATTATGGTTTACGCCCCCCTGGTGGCCAAACCATTTTTTTACAAAAATTAGAAATTGCGTGCAAACGATTTCGCATCAGGAGCTGTATCCGGTGCAGAAAGATGTTTTTAGATCGGAGATTTAGAAGCAGAGATATAGAGGGAAAGGCAATTTACCTTTACGCTACCTAGCGGAAAGTCTATGAATTACGGGCAAATTTTGAAATTATGTGAAAAACATGCGACACGGAAAACACTATCCAACAAAGAAGGAATTTTTCAAATCGGACTCCTAGAAGTCGAGATATTGACAAAAATAAGATATACATCTACGCCCCTTGGCGTCGAAACCGTGCACTATTATAAGAAGAAAATGTTTCTAAAAAGTTTGTCGGCATGAGAAGTATCGGTCTAAAAACGACGTTATTTTCAATCGAGAATTTGGAAGCTCATATTTTTCTACAAATACATCAGAAGCGGAAATTAAGGTTTACGCATCCTGTTGGCCAAACCATTTTTTTACAAAAATTAGAAATTATGTGCAAACGATTTCCCATCAGGAGCTGTATCCGGTGCAGAAAGAATTTTTCAGATCGGAGATTTAGAAGCAGTTATATAGGGGGAAACGCAATTTACCTTTACGCCCCCTAGCGGAAAGACTACGAATTACTTGAAAATTTTGAAATTATATGAAAAACATGTCACACAGAAAACACTATCCAACAAAGAAATTTTTTTTCAAATCGAACTCCTAGAAATCGAGATATTGACAAAAATAAGATATACATCTACGCCACCTGGCGGAGAAACTGTGTAATATTTTAGGAAAAAAATATTCCGAAAAGGTTTATCGATGTGAGTTGCATCAGTCCACGAAAGAATTTTTTCAATCGATATTTTAGAAGCTCAGATTTTATGGCAAATACATCAGAAGCGAAAATTAACACTTACGCCCCCTGGTGGCCAAAGTATTCTTTACCAAGAATTCGAAATTATATGCAAAAGATTGTACATCAGGAGATGTATCCGCTGAAAAAAAATTTCAAATCGGAGTTTTAGAAGAAGAGTTATCGGAAAAAATGCAATTTACTTTTACGCACCCTAGCGGAAAATTTATGCGTAATTTGAAAAAGAAACTATATCCAAACTACTCTTCGACATAAATGGAATCGAAAGATGAAAGATTTTTTCAATCGGATGTTTAGAAGCAAATATGTGGAATAAAATGTATTTTTGAATTCGACATTATCTGCATTTACGCCCTCTAGCGGCGAAATTGTACATCGTAAAAAAAAACGAAATGAAGGATCAACATTCGCATATTTCAAGCTTTCGAATGCAAAAATAATTTTTCAAATCGGACTAATAGTTGCAGAGATACCGTGGGTACAGACGGACGGACGAATGGACATACAAACCGATAACATAAGCACGATCTTTTTTTACAAAAGACGTGCTAAAACAGAGCAAAGTAAACTGAATTTAATATTTTTAAGTTGAGTTTACTTTTTTTTTTTTCAAACTATGACTTGCACTAGATTCTCTTTGCGAAACAAGAGTTTCAAATCAGCTCTGGACTACCGATGTAGTCTATTTTTGTTCCGAGGATTTAGCTGAGTAGCAGAATACGCAATAAGTCAACAGAGTCACAATAGCAAGGTAATGAACAAATGCTGCAGTGACAATTTACTCCGTAATTAATGACATTCTCTCTCTCCTCGCGTAGCAGTAGCAGCTTGTTTTTCCTGAACTTGAACACGGCGAAGCAATTAATTTCCACAAGTTAAGAACAAAGGAATGACGTCAAAAAAGGGAAATCGGATTAGCATTTCGTATCCGTATCGGAGGAGTCTAAAGACACATAACGAATGCTGACATCTCAATATGTACCAAGCTGCTTGAGCTATTTAAAAATAGAAATATCTTCTGTAGCTTTTCCACGAAAGTTATATTTGGAAACGGTTTAGTATTTACATCAAAAATATGAAAACTTCCGAACTGATTGCGATTATTAACATCACCCGATCAATATTATTTTCTGTTTCGGTATTTAAGAGATATGAGTCATTTTTGCAGGTATTCCTTCAGAGCTACAGAATATGATCCAGGACGGATTAAAAATGAAATTAGAGAAAACAAAATCCGTGAACAATACTTTACAGGAAGTACTGAGACAAACTAATTACAAATAATACCGTTTGAGCATGATTTATTAAAAGATGAATAATATGTACAAATTGAAACCATTAGTACTTTCAAGGTGCGAAGGATATTTGGAAATTCGTAGGTACGGTTGAACACATGCCGTACATTAGTAATATGCTATCTCGCCTGTGCTCCAGATATAAATTACGTGTTGGTATTATGTCAACATATGTTGGAAAAGATCGTAATAAAGCTGACATGTTGCAAAAATGGGGTGTTTACAATATCCCTATGCTGGACCCATGCTCAGGCGAGATTATCAGCAACAACATAGGATCTACTAGGCGGCAGATAGGTTTGCACTTGCAGGAGCACAAATATAGCTTAAAAGCAAACCTAAATAGCCCAGCCCTAGCAAGGAATGTCAATTCTGGTATTATGTACACCCAGACTGACAGAACACTAAATTATTAGCAACCCCCGCTTCTGCCCACTCACTACTGTGCATGAAAAGTATTTATATTACAGCTTTTGGTGAACAGTGTTGCAAAGATTACAGCCCTTATGAACTATCTGGAATATGCTCCTCATTAATACGTTTCGTAACAAACTGTTGTTTCAAGTGGTATAATGCGTTTAATTTGATATAACTTGCTCTTACAGCTTACCGTCTTCATCACGATTTGCATAAGTTGTTTAAAAAAATCCTGTTTTGTCACGTGATTCTGGAGTAAGGTACCCTTAGTACACATGGACAGTGTATATAAGATACTTCATCGTGTTCACTAATCTAACCAACTGTGTAATCGGAGCGCATGCGCTTCTGTTGATTCGACAATTATTCCTCCGTACACCTGGCGAGCTTTCATTTTATCCAAAAACCTAGAGAGCCAATGGCAGTGTCGAATCTTTGTATAGCTATTTAATCTATATTATACAAATTTGGAAGATGTTTATCCGTTTATTGGTGTAAATATGACATGGATGTTCAGTCAGATGATATCCGAAAACTTAAACATTTCGTCCTCCTGGAGCGGAAATCGAATCAGCGTCTCCCGGATAGCATGCTTGGGCGCTATCCGAGAGACGGGGGTTCGATTTCCGCTAAAGGATACGGATTCACATCTTAAAAATTTGTACTATTCAATGATGTAATCCCGTATTTCATTCATTAATCTACATTATGTTGAAAAAAATCTCCGGACAACAATGCTGTTTAAAAACTGCTGAATTTATGGCTAAATCGGTAACAAGTTGGCCCACCGTTATCCACAATTACATTGTGCACCCTCTTTGGTACACTATCAATGAGATTCTGGTTAGTTGTAGCAGATATATTGTTCCATTCCATCCACAAAGCAGTGGTCAGTTCAGACACAGAAGTCGAACGTGTCCTTCTAGCCCAAATACGTCGTTCAAACTCATCCTAAAGGGCCTCTATAGGATTAAGGTCGGGCTTTGAGTTGGTCACTCGAATATCCTCAAACCATGTCGAACACCCATATCCTCAAACCACGTCGAAACGGAGCGTACTTTTTGGCACTGCGCGTTTTCTTGCTGAAACAAGAATGGCCCGCCTACGTAAAACTGGCAAAATGTAGGCATTGAGGCATTGCTTAGAATGTCCCAATACATCGTGGCGTTCATGTTTCCATCCACAGCCACCAACTCTCCGAGTCCATACTACGAGAAACATCCCCAGACTATGACACTGCCACCAACACTCCGAGTCCATACTACGAAAACATCCCCAGACTATGACACTGCCACCAACTCTCCGAGTCCATACTACGAGAAACATCCCCTGACTATGACACTGCCACCAACTCTCCGAGTCCATACTAAGAGAAACATCCCCAGACTATGACACTGCCACCACCAAATTTGACAGCTGGAATGACACATTCGAACAGATACCGTTCTCCTGTCAAACGCCACACCCAGAAAAGACCATCGGATTTGAAAACGATATAGCTTGATTCGTTACTCCATAGCACTCATTTACACTGATCTAGGGTCTATGGACAATGTGCTTTGCACCAATCAAGTACCTTACTCGCATTCTTAGGAGTTATTAACGGCTTGCAGCTCGACAGTGGAAATTTAACATGTGCAGTTCTTTACGAGTTGTCTCAGTGCCACACTCACTCTTACTGAATCCTGAAGTTCTAATATGATGATTTGTGCAGAAGAATGACGGTACGACCAAACGATACGTTTCAGAGTTATCTTGTCCCTTTCTGCCAGTTTACTTGGACTTCCTGAACTTTTCTTGGCAGTCGTCCCTCACGTTTCCATTTGTTAATAACATCTTGAACAACTGATCGCGGGTGTTGCAACTATTCTCCAATCGCACGCA
Source organism: Macrothele yani (assembly GCA_039090855.1). Classification (NCBI taxonomy): domain Eukaryota; kingdom Metazoa; phylum Arthropoda; class Arachnida; order Araneae; family Macrothelidae; genus Macrothele; species Macrothele yani. The sequence goes on along the minus strand of CM076995.1, from coordinate 132,630,455 downwards.
CGGACAGGTTGTCTATATGGTACCCTTTAATAACACCTCGTTGGATGTTACTAAGCTCAACACGCGTGGGCTTGTCTACCGAGTTAACAGTATACAACGTGAGAGGAGCTTACCCGCAGTTTTGAAGAAAATCTCTCACACGTGATCTATTGGAACGTCCCATTTTTGTTGCGAAAGGGCTGTCCGTAAACATTTTCCCACATACGGTAGGGTGGCTTCTCGTTTGCCTGTTTTGTGGTGCTGAGTGCCAATTCTCGCCCCTTAATGTATACAATGTATGAAGTTATAGTCTAGTTCAAGTTCATGAAGAGTTCAGCAACGTTATCTACACAGAATGTGTTTACTGTCATCATTATAAAGTTGTTTTACTTAAAAAGTATTATGGCATCTTCATTTACAAGTGTCCATGTTCTTTTTAGCACGTCTTTTGTAAAAAAATATCGTGCTTATGTTATCGGTTTGTCCGTCCGTCTGTGAACACTATGCAACTATTAGTCCGATTTGAAACAAAATTCTATCTCGCCGCCTCGGTGGTGCAGTGGCCTGAACGATGGACTCTGATCATTCGTCCAAAACGGGTCAGGGTTCGAATCCCGGTGAGGCATGGATGTTGTGTTTGTCTTACGGCACTGGCTCTCTCCCTTCCCTGGAACCAGTTGCCCTAAATTAGGGACGTGTGACTGCTTATAAGCCCATTGAGTTGCTCATGGTGGTCGTTAAACCTCCAAAAAACAATAAAATTTATTTTTTTTTGCATTGGGAACCCTGAAATATGCGAATGATGATCCTTCATTTCGTTTTTTTTTTTTGAGATGTACAGTTTCGCCGCTAGAGGGCTAAATGCAGATGATATCGAATTCAAAATACACTTTATTCCATATATAAAGTTGTAGAAGTTGAAAGTTCCTCTGACAGAGCTGCGAGACTGGTTATCCAACTCTCGAGAAGATACCAGGCTCAGATTATTCAAACTTATGCACCGACCACAAGTCATCCTGAAGAAGAAATTGAATAATTTTATGAGGAAATTCGTGATCTAAATAATAAAGGTAAGCAACACTTGAAGATAATTATGGGAGATTTCAATGCAAAAATAGGGCACCGGCAACAGAATGAAACTTCAGTAGGTAAATTCGGTCACGGCAACAGAAACCAGCGTGGAAATACTCTCGTTGAGTTTGCAGAGGCAGAAGGGTTTTTCATCATGAACTCCTTTTTCAAGAAAAAGCCACACAGGAAATGGACATGGAGACATCCAAATGGGACGACAAGTGAAATTGATTTTATTATGTGTAACAAAAATTCGTCATAGAAGACTGCAGTGTGCTAAACAAGTTTAACACGGGTAGTGACCATAGATTGGTGAGATGTAAGATGCACCTCAACACTAAACTCGAACGAGGCAAGCTCATAAGACAAACAAAATATATTGACATAACCAACCTTAAAAAAGACCACAATACCTTCAAGTTGGAACTGAAGAACAGATTCTCTGCTTTAGAAGGCCTAACATCGGAAGAAGTGGATATTTCTGAAGTTAACAGAAAAGTAACCAAAGCTTTTATGGAAACAGCAACACAATTAGCTGGGTCTAAGAACAAGTTGCATGTGAACAAATTATCAGGAAAAACCAAAATGTTGATGCAAAAAGAAGAGAGATGAGGACAACAAAAGAAGATGTGACTTCCAAAGTGGAATATATAGAGCTATACAAGACAGTACGAAAAAGTATTACTGAAGACGTAAGGAATTTCAATTGTGAACTAGTGAGGAAAGCAATTGAAAACAACCAAAGCCAAAACATAGCAAAGGGACATCTCAGTAAGGGAAGAAAACAAATTATGGCACTGAGAAAAGAAGATGGCTCTGTAAGACGAAATAGAGGCGAAAATTTGATAAGAGTGAAAGATTTCTACTCCAAATTATATGAAAAGGATGATACATATACTCCAGACATCATGAAAGGTACCAGAGTTCTTCCAGTCCTCCCAGCAGAAATTGCACATGCAATCAAGAACATGAAGCAGGGAAAAGCTCCAAGAGAAGATGAAATTACTGTAGACATCATACAAGAAGCAAGTGGAGAAATCGAAACAGTACTTGCCCAAACTTTTACTCGATGCCTTAATGAAGGAAGATTCCTGAGGATTGGAACAACGCTACAATGATCCTGCTACATAAAAAAGGTGACATTGAGGATCTCACGAACTACAGACCTATCAGCCTCCTATCAGTGGTTTATAAAATCTTCACTAAAGTTCTTTCACACCGCTTGAAAGTAACACTGGACATGGCTCAACCGAGAGAACAAGGTGGATTCTGGAGTGGCTACAGCACAATAGATCATATCCACGTACTGAGAAAACTAATTGAAAGAGCGAGGGAATATGAACTTCCATTGTGCATGGCTTTTATCGATTATGAAAAAGCCTTTGAATCGGTGAAACCATCAGCAGTTACAATGGCTCTGAAATCCTGTGGTATTGAAGATGCATACATTAATATTATTAATAACATCTATGAAAAGACAAGTGCAAAGATTCGGCTGTTTGAAAGTACAACACACATAAAAATTGGAAAGGGAGTGAGACAAGTTGACACCATACCTCCGAAGCTCTTTAATGCCATATTGGAAAGAGTCTTTCAATCACTGAACTGGGAAAACAAAGGAATAAAGATTAATGGAGATTATCTAACCCACCTTCGTTTTGCTGATGACGTAGTCATTTTTGCAACTAACCCACCAGAGCTGCAGAGTATGATCCAGGAACTTGCTGACAAGTGTAAAGGAGTGAGATTAAAAATGAACTTTCAGAAGACAAAAGTGATGTTCAATGCTTTTACAAGAAATGAAGATGTATCGATTGATGGAGAAAAGCTGGAGATAACAGACACGTACGTTTATCTCGGGCAGCAGATATCAAGTGAGGGTCACATTGATGAAGAAATTAATCGGCGTATAAAACTTGCCCGGAGAGCTTTTGGAAGAAACAGCATAATTTTCAAGAGCAATATGCCATTATGTCTTAAAAGAAAAGTGTTTGATCAATGAATCCTTCCAGTGCTTACGTATGGTGCAGAGACGTGGACCTTAACTAAAAGAGACATACAAAGGTTGCAGACAACTCAAAAAAGCATGGAGAGGTGCATGCTTGGTGTAACCAGGAGAGATAAGAAGAGGAACTTGTGGATCCGAAAACTGGCAAGAGTGGAAGACATCATGATCAGAGTTAAATCCCTGAATTGGCAATGGGCTGGACATACTGCCAGAAGGACAGACCATCGATAGACAGCAGAAATTTTAGATTGGATTCCAAGGGACAGGAAAAGACCCAGAAGAAGACCACATGGGAGATGGGTGGATGAAATTCTAAAGTATGAGGGAGTGACATGGAGGAGACTGGCGCAAGACAGACCGTTGTGGAGGAAACTTGGGGAGACCTTCGTCCAGCAGTGGATTGATAATGGTTGACAATGATGATGATGATGATGATTTGCTTCTAAACATCTGATTGAGAAAATTCTTTATAGCCGTCTATAAAGTACGTCCGAGATTACAGGGGAAGGGTTAGTATTTCGAACGTCCAGCGGCAGAAATATAGTGGATGGTATGTCTTGGAGTATGTCAACCAGACCAAATGTGACATGGGAGACGGGGGGTGGGGGGGGTGGGGGGGGGGGGGGGGGGGGGGGGGGTGAAGGTTCAATAATTTGGACGTCCAGCGGCAGAAATACTGTGGATGGTATGTTTTCGTTTTGTTTTCTCTTTTTTTCTTCTTTTAATAGTTAATAAAATATGTGAAGTATATCAGATTTCTGATGATATTTAGCTAAATCACAATATTGAGTTCTCGTATTTGTACTACCAAATCTATTGTGTTTTGCAGATGCTATGATCGGGAGTGTTGCAACCTTGAATGCGTGTGTTCATCTGTAGATCTTTATTTCAGAATGATAAAGTTCGGGTAGTATTTGGGAATAAATTAATGCCTAAATAATAAATATTTTCTGAAGAAAAAGAATAAATATATGGAAGATTCCTTTAAATAATTACATGTTTTCTTTCTGTTTCTTAACGGACTTCTAAAAGCAGTTGTCAAAATAAAGGGGTTGCGGGAATTAGGACGTACCTTTTAGGGGGGTAGGTGTCCCCAATCCGACAAAATGTGACATGGGGGAGGGTGAGGAGTCCAAAAATCGTAAAAAATCACGGACGTATTTTATGGACGGCCCCTTTTACCTTTCGATTCCATTTATGTCGAAGAGCACTTTAAGAATAGTCAGTTTTTCAAGTTAGGTATAGATTTACCGCTAGAGGGAGTAAAAGTAAATCGCGTTTTTCCCCGATCTCGATCTCTACTTCTAAAACTTTTTTTTTTTTTTCTTTAGTGGATACAGCTCCAGATGGGAAATCTTTACCATATATTTCTAATTTTTGGTAAAGAACAGTTTGGCCATCAAGTGGCGTAAGTGTTAATTTTTGCTTCTGATGTATTTGCCATAAAATCTGAGCTTCTAAAATCTCGATTGAAAAACATTCTTTTGTGGACCGATACTACTCACGTCGGTAAACCTTTTCGGAATATTTTCTTCTTGAAACATTGCATGGCTTCTTCCGCCAGGGGCATAGATGTATATCTTATTTTTGACAATATCTCTGTTTCTAAAGGTCCGATTTGAAAAATTCCTGCTTTATTGGATACAGCTTCCCGTGCGACATGTTTATCATATAATTTCAAAATTTTCAAGTAATTCATAGACTTTCCGCTAGGGGCGAAAGATAAATTGCTTTTCCCCCGATATCTCTGCTTCTAAAACTCCGATTTCAAAATTTTTTTCTGCACCGGAAATAGCTCCTGATGGGAAATCTTTTGCATATAATTTAAAATTTTTGGCAAAAAAAATGGTTTGGCCACCAGGAGGCGCAAGCCTTAACTTTCGCTTCTGATGTATTTGTAGCAACATCTGAGATCCTAAAATCTCGATTGAAAAAAATATTTTGTGGACTGATACTACTCACGTCGAGAAACCTTTTTGGAATATTTTTTTCTTAAAATAATGCATCGTTTCTCCGTCAGGGGGTGTAGATGTATATCTTATTTTTGTTAATATCTCTACTGCTAAGAGTCCGATTTGAAAAATTCCTTCTTCGTTGGATAGCGTTTCCGGTGCTAAATGGTTTTCATACAGTGTCAAAATTTTCAAGCAATTTATAGACTTTCCGCTAGGGGCGTTAAAGTAAATTGCGTTTTCCTGATATTTCTGTTTCTAAAACTCCGATTTGAAATATTCTTTATGTATCGCATACAGCTCCTGATGGGAAATGCTTTTCGCATAGTTTCTAATGTTTGGCAAATAATGATTTGGCCACTAGGGGAAATAAGTGTTAATTTTTGCTTCTGATTTATTAGCAGCAAAATCTAAGCTCCTTAAAACTCAACTGAAAAAATTCTTCTCTGGACCGATACCGCTCACACAGCAAAACTTTTCAGAATACTTTCTTCTTAAAATAATGCACGGTTTTTCCGCCAGGGTGTCTAGACGCATATTTTATATTTGTCAATATCTCTGCTTCTAAGAGTCCGATTTGAAGAGTTATTTCTTTGTTGGAGAGCGTTTCTACTGCGAAATGTTTCCCAAATAATTTCAAATTTTTTTCTTAACATATACGTCTGCAACCAGAGGGCGTAAGTTCACGATTCGGTTTACAGCAATATCTGCGGGATTAAAAGCCCGATTGAAAAAAAAACTTTTTTCTTCGATCACATACAACTGTTTTCCATACTAGTTCCATTGACTTTGAATAGCTTTGCAAAATTTAATTTGCGTCAGAACGGATTCAAAAGATGTGCTCATTACATCCGATAATTCGGTGTCATCTTTCTTGTTTTCTGCTTTATTCCTGAAACACCAAGCGTAAAATGAATCCCTCATACTCAGAAAGAAAGAAAAAAGAAAAACAAACTACAATTTGTTAGTAACAATATGTTCCACAAACGTATATAAATATTCCAGAAAATTGCGAGAAGAAAATGACATATCAAATATCATGAGCATACTTACTTTTTGTTTTCTAAATGGTAAATCTTATTTATGCTCGTTTGTACCTGATATAAAGAAAATTATTCAAATCCGTCTTCTGAAAGCAGAGGTATCGAAACAAACGTAAATCCGCCAGAGAGGGGAATTTGCTTTACCGAAAATGGAAAATACTAGAGATTTTGTGCACGCTTATACAGTACTAGCCTACACAAAATCTGTCCTACGGAAATAGAAGCGTGAGAATAAAATAACATACATATTTGGAAAAATATGCATCCGGAGAAACAAAAAGAACTGTGTATAAAAAAGAAGAAAGAAAACTTATAGAAGAGCAGATATCTCGACAGACACGCACTGCACCCACGAAAGAAAGAATTGTTCACTAAAGAAAGCGAAAATAAATGCGGAATCTTTAGTTTGCTAACATCTAACCTACGTACAAATATTTTCCTTACACGTTTCCTAAACACTGAGGTGTCGTGACAAATGAAATGTACATTTTGGTTCTCCGGTTTGAAAACAAAATTGTGCAGTAGGAGAGAAAAAGAGAAAGAAAATGCAAAGGTCATGGCATAAGCTTCCGTATGTGATATGAAAGCAGAATTTTCCCAAATAGATCTCAGAAACGATAAGCAATACATTTTCAACCATAAAGGGGAAGGTAGAGCAAGTAAGCTCACAATGTTTGACTTACACATTACATGCACATCAAAATACACTGGCGGAAAGTGAAAAAAGAACACCAAGAAGGAATTGGCGGACGATCATGATATTTACATATGTTAATGGGGTCGAGCTTACGTAGGTTTGATGTTAATTTCGGGACCAACCGGTGACCGCTTACGCCACAGCACGGCATAATATGCAAATTATCGTCGGTGGTATTTAAGGAGTACGGCGAAGTGAATGTAATCATTCGTCGGTGTACGGACACGTGAAAAGACCCTGAAAAAGCTGCAATGCCTGGACATGGAAGACGTGTACGATTTCAGCAGTTATCGGACTTTGAGCGAGGTCGTCTAGTCGGACTCTGCGAGGCCGGGTAGTCGTATCGTCGTATTGCGGAGCTAATTGGACGGGAAGTATCGGTGGTGGTACGATGGTGGCGTAGATGGTCCGAGGAACATTCCCACACGAGAAGACGTGGAACTGGGACTCACAGACGGACTGATGAGCGGACCGATCGACGCATAAGAAGAGCGGCGTTGTCAAGCAGAACATCCACTGCGACTCAAATCCGAGCTGCCGTTGCACCTGAGGTGACTGTGCGAACAATCCGCAACCGTCTACTGGATGCAGGACTACGTGGACGTGTGCCTCTGGCATGTGTACCTCTGACTCCAACTCACCGTCAGGAACGGTTGCAGTGGTGTCCCCAACGTCTGCACTGGAGAACGCAATGGCGATCTGTCGTGTTCAGCGATGAAAGCAGATTCTGCTTGGGAGCCTCCGATGGCCGTATGCGTGCTCGCAGACGCACAGGGGAGCGTCTCCAACCTTCTTGCATCCGCCAGCGACACACAGGGACTACACCTGGTCTTCTGGTGTGGGGAGCGATCAGCTATCACTCCCGTACACAACTAGTGTTTGTACCGGGTACGTTAAACAGCACCTCCTACATCAACAACATCATTCAGCCCGTTGTTGTTGTGCCATTTGTAAGGTCGGTCCATCGTGGTGTTTTCCAGCAAGATAACGCACGCCTACACACTGCACGTGCAACGCAACATGCACTTCAGGGTGTGAGACAACTTCCATGGCCTGCACGTTCACCGGATTTGTCCCCCATTGAGCACGTGTGGGATTTTATGGGACAACGACTTATCTGGTCTCCACGGCCAGCCACGACCATCCCCGATTTACGCGTCCAGGTTGAGAATGCTTGGAACTCAATACCCCAAACTTACATCCAACATCTGTACGACAGACTCCATGCCAGAATTGCACAGTGTGACGCAGTTCATGGCGGTTCAAACTCGGACTAACCATGTTACATGGAAATGTTATTTTTTAGTTTACCAGCAAATACAGCTGTATTTTGCCATAATGTTTTGATCACGTTATCCTCTGCATTCCGTTATTATGCTGTATAAATTTCGTTGGTATCAGACGTCTCCTTCTTGGTGTTCTTTTTTCACTTTCCGCCAGTGTATATGAAATAATTGTAAAAACACAAATTTGTCCGTGATGAGATCAAAACCGCGCTCCCTCACTCCGGAGCAATTTGCTCTCCCAACTAATCTACACGGAAGGAATATACCGCTGCTGATTTGTCAGCTTGACACGTGATTTTCCTGTGTAGTACGTCACATCAACTCCCTCTTAATGTTTTTTTTCTTATTTGAAGCAAAATAGGAATTTTTCCATTAATTCCAGACGATGTGTGGACAGACATCACACATTTTTCGAAGAACCCAATGTGAAAACTCAAAATTTTCCATGACGTTGATCGAATCAGCGACTTTCCACACCGGAGTAAGTTGCTCTCCCAACTAAGCTACACGGACGGAATGTATCGTTGCAGATTTGTCGTCTTGAGGCGTGCTACGCGTCTTGACTCTGTAGTACGCCACATAACGGGGATATCACTGCGAAGTTCTGTAGAAGGGTTTATAGTGTGGCATAAATCCGTTTATTCAGCGGCGTAATACACTATATACAAGGCGCTAAGCTTTCACTTACAACTAGGAGGAATTTCAAAATCAGTGGTTAGACATGACAAAATGAAGAGAATTAGAACGCATAGGAAGCAAAGCTGATTTTTTAAAATAGAGTGGACGACATCACGAGCGGTATTGCGTGTTATTTCTCATGTGATTATATCCCGGAGAGCCAGAACGTCTTATCACAGGCGCGTCTTTATGAAAATCGAACCAACTACAGGTAAACGATGGAGTGTGTCAAGACGATACCCTCCGTCGTTTAACCCTTTGAGAGGCCGATTACCTGAGCCAAGGGCCACGGGTGGTCAAATGGGCAACGTTCGCGACTGCCACGGAAAAAACCTCAGCTTCGATCCCAAGCAGGTACGAACGCTCGATCCGCTAAATGCCCGCCGTGCGTCGGATGGGCACGTTAGGCCGTCGGACCCCGGGTACTGCCCCCCGGTAATAAATAAGGCGTCTTTTCCCCCCTTTCTACTTCGCTTCCGTGCCACTTTCCTATCAGGCACTCTAGCCCAAATCTCATAGCTTCCTATTTCTAAGGGTTGTTTAAGACCTGTGGTCAGACACTCCCTTCCTAAATTCCTCTACATATGATCATGATCATAATAATACCTAAGCCAAATCGTGGAAAGGCTTTTCTGAGCTCCCCAAACTAAAATATGCATATACCAACTGGGTTCTACGAAAGCCACGACAAAAAAGTTACTTTACCCCTCTCATCTCAGCAGTACCGACCATAAACCTGTGTGACGTGTCAGCCCCGCAGGACGCACACGACATAAAGGCAGATAGCAGCGAGAGCTAACGTCTGCGTAGCTCAGTTGGTAGAGCGACTTGTTCCAGAATAAGTGGAGTCAGGTTCGATCCCCGGCGTGGACCAAAGTTGACGGAGAAATTTACTTCGTTATAATGGCGCCCGAACTTCCCGGATAACTCGGCCGTTAAAGATCTCGCAATGGTGTGATGTTCTTTCCACACCGCGAGATAGGAAAAATAAGAGAATCCCTTCTTCAGCGCTTCGAAAAATAAATGTGTGTGATGTTGCATTCCACACACTAGATTGACTGGGAGTTCTCAAGTGCACGTTCTTCAGCAGATAACTGCCTACGACAATTCATGGTCACGGCTAACTCGTGGGCCATGCCCCGGCCCTCTTTAGGGGGGGGGAGATGTGACGTGCCTGTCCGGCAGGACGCACACGACATAAAAGCAGATAGCAGCGAGAGCGAACGTTTGCGTAGCTCAGTTGGTTGAGCGACTTGTTACGGAATAAGTGGACTCGGGTTCGATCCCCTGCGTGGACCAAAAATGACGGAGACATTTACTTCGTTATACCTGTTCAAAGGGATTAGATCTCGTTTCTATAGTCCTCTATCCTCTGTTCCACGACTTAAGACATGATGGAGAAGGGCTTTCCCCCATAATAAGGAAAACATACAACTGGAGAGAAAGACGTGTCTCAAACATGTCTCCTTTTTCAAGTTAATAGACATCGTTACAGCCCTTTCAGCAAGCAATCAGTTAGAAAGCATCAGTATCAATAATCACCCTAAATGACCACTTGGATAAACAAAGTGGTCATTTAGTGTCAATTACCCCCTAAATGATCACTTTGAAAAGCCAAGGAGAACACAACGCCGTCTGATGGGCAGGTTTACTCATTCCAGCTGCGTTCCTGCACATTTTGTAAACAATGAATATATTCTATCGAACTGACTTCAACCCGTTTTGCTAACCTCGAGTCAATTCGTTCCAGCCGGTTAAGGGATTAATAACACTTAACAATGAGCTCTGTTAATCAGCGCATCCATGTTCTTCAGATGGGAAAGGTAGCAGGCTCAAGCGAGTTTGACAAAGGACAAATTTTGATAGCAACACGACTAAGTCGGAGCATTTCCGAAACGGCAAGACTTGTAGGATGCTCACGGTCAAGCGTGGTTAACACCTTTAAATTGTGGTCCGAGAAGAGAAACCACGAAACGCCGGCAAGGTGTGGACAGGCAACGGCCCTCCGATGCTAGAGGTGAGTAAAAGCAATGCCGTATGGTACGAACCAACAGACAGGACACTGTGGCCCAACTCGCTTGTAATTTGAATGCTGATGACGGAAGAAATATGACACAACATACAATACATATAAATGGGACAGCACAGCCGCAAGCCTCTCCAAGTACCCATGCTAACCTCTGTTCTCCGTCGAAAGTGCCTATAATGGGCACCAGAGTATAAAAACTGGACCTTGAATGATTGGGAGAAAATCGTCTAGTCCGATGAATCTCGTTTCCTATTACACCATGTGGACACCCGGGTACGTGTGCGTCGTTTACATCGGGAAGTGTTGGCACCAGGATAAGCCGTGTGACGAAAACAAGCCGATGGTGGGCGTGTAATATTTTGAACAATGTTCTCCTGGGGAACTCTATGTCAACTCAAGGGCCAGACTATGATGTAAACAGCATGAATCCATGGATCTCAGCTGCCTAGAGCGAGCTGTACGAGCAGGTGCAGGCGGTGTAATGATCCGGGATCTGTTTTTATGGCAAACATTGGGTTTTTTAACATATCTATCAACAGCATTTGGTGTGTTAACATCACTGCGGACCGAGCACACCAGTACATCCGCATGGTGTTTCCTGATCGAGAGCGCTACAAGACTTGGATAGTCACACAGTGGTTTCAGGAGCGCGAGCAATGAATTTAAACTGTTAAATGGACCCCGCAGTACCCCAGAAAGTAACCCGATTGAATCGTCAATACAGCTATCACACGTCTCTGAACTGCCTGTATTTACTGTTCTTCACATCATCATCATCATCATTGTCAACCATTATCAATCCACTGCTGGACGAAGGTCTCCCCAAGTTTCCTCCACAACGGTCTGTCTTGTGCCAGTCTCCTCCATGTCACCCCTGCATACTTTCGAATTTCATCCACCCATCTCCCATGTGGTCTTCTTCTGGGTCTTTTCCTGTCCCTTGGAATCCAATCTAAAATTTCGGCTGTCCATCGATGATCTGTCCTTCTGGCAGTATGTCCAGCCCATTGCCATTTCAGGGATTTAACTCTGATCATGATGTCTTCCACTCTTGTCATTTTTCGGATCCACGAGTTCCTCTTCTTATCTCTCCTGGTTACACCAAGCATGCACCTCTCCATGCTTCTTTGAGTTGTCTGCAGCCTTTGTATGTCTCTTTTAGTTAAGGTCCACGTCTCAGCACCATACGTAAGCACTGGAAGGATGCATTGATCAAACACTTTTCTTTTAAGACATAATGGCATATTGCTCTTGAAAATTATGCTGTTTCTTCCAAAAGCTCTCCAGGCAAGTTTTGTACGCCGATTAATTTCTTCATCAATGTGACCCTCACTTGATATCTGCTGTCCAAGATAAACGTACGTGTCGGTTATCTCCAGCTTTTCTCCATCAATCGATAAATCTTCATTTCTTGTAAAAGCATTGAACATCACTTTTGTCTTCCGAAAGTTCATTTTTAATCCCACTTCTTTACTCTTGTCAGCAAGTTCCTGGATCATACTCTGCAGCTCTGATGGGGTAGTTGCAAAAATGACTACGTCATCAGCAAAACGAAGGTGGGTTAGATAATCTCCATTAATCTTTATCCCCTTGTTTTCCCAGCTCAGTGACTGAAAAACACCCTCCAATGTGGCATTAAAGAGCTTCGGAGATATGGTGTCACCTTGTCTCACTCCCTTTCCAATTTTTATGTGTGTTGTATTTTCAAACAGCCTAATCTTTGCACTTGCATTTTCATAGATGTTATTAATAATATTAATGTATGCATCTTCAATACCGCAGATTTTCAGAGCCATTGGAACTGCTGATGGTTTCACCGATTCAAAGGCTTTTTCATAATCGATAAAAGCCATGCACAATGGAAGTTCATATTCCCTCGCTCTTTCAATTAGTTCTCTCAGCACATGGATATGATCTATTGTGCTGTAGCCACTCCTGAATCCAGCTTGTTCTCTCGGTTGAGCCATGTCCAGTGTTGCCTTCAAGCGGTGTGAAAGAACTTTAGTGAAGATTTTATAAACTACTGATAGGAGGCTGATAGGTCTGTAGTTTCCGAGATCCTCAATGTCACCTTTCTTATGTAGCAGGATCATTGTAGCGGTGTTCCAATCCTCAGGAATCTTTCCTTCATTAAGGCATCGAGTGAAAATTTGGGCGAGTACTGTTTCGATTTCTCCACTTGCTTCTTGTATGATGTCTACAGTAATTCCATCTTCTCCTGGAGCTTTTCCCCGCTTCATGTTCTTGATTGCATGTGCAACTTCTGCTGGAAGGACTGGCGGAACTCTGGTACTGGTATCTTTCATGATGTCTGGAGTGCATGTATCATCCCTTTCATATAATTTGGAGTAGAAATCTTTCACTCTTGTCAAAATTTCGCCTCTATTTCTTGTTACAGAACCATCTTCTTTTCTCAGTGCCATAATCTGTTTTCTTCCCTTACTGAGATGTCCCTTTGCTATCTTTAGGCTTTGGTTGTTTTCAATTGCTTTCCTCACTAGTTCACAGTTGAATTTTCTTACGTCTTCAGTGATACTTTTTCGTACTGTCTTGCATAGCTCTATATATTCCACTTTGGAAGTCGCATCTTCTTTAGTTGTCCTCATCTCTCTTCTTTTTTGCATCAACATTTTCGTTTTTCCTGATAATTTATTTACATGCAACTTGTTCTTAGACCCAGCTAATTTTGTTGCTGTTTCCATAAGAGCTTTGGTTACTTTTCTGTTAACTTCAGAGATGTCCACTTCTTCCGATGTTAGGCCTTCTAAAGCAGAGAACCTGTTCTTCAGTTCCAACTTGAAGGTATTATGGTGTTTTTTAAGGTTGGTTATGTCAATAGATTTTGTTTGTCTTATGAGCTTGCCACGTTCAAGTTTAGTGTTGAGGTGCATCTTACATCTCACCAATCTATGGTCACTACCTGTGTTGAACTTGTTTAGCACACTGCAGTCTTCTATGACGAATTTTTTGTTACACATAATAAAATCAATTTCATTTGTCGTCCCATTTGGATGTCTCCATGTCCATTTCCTGTGTGGCTTTTTCTTGAAGAAGGAGTTCAAGATGAAAAACCCTTCTGCCTCTGCAAACTCAACGAGAGTATTTCCACGCTGGTTTCTGTTGCCATGACCGAATTTACCTACTGAAGTTTCATTCTGTTGCCGTGTCCCTATTTTTGCATTGAAATCTCCCATAATTATTTTCAAGTGCTGCTTATCTTTATTATTTAGATGACAAATTTCCTCATAAAATTCTTCAATTTCTTCTTCAGGATGACTTGTGGTGGGTGCATAAGTTTGAATAATCTGAGCCTGGTATCTTTTCGAGAGTTGGATAACGAGTCGTGCAGCTCTGTCAGAGGAACTTTCAACTTCTACAACTTTATCCTTCAGTTTCTTGTTTATTATAAATCCAACACCACTAGTTCTGCCAGTATCTGTCCCACGATAGTAGAAGAGATGTCCACTTTTCAGTTCGATGAGATCTTCTGCTTTTCTCCTTACCTCACTTAGCCCCACGATGTCCCACTTGCTCCTTTGTAGTTCCTCTTCCAATTCAAGAAGCCTTGAATCAGAAGATAGGGAGCGTCCATTGTACGTTGCCAAGGTCAGCATCAGATGGCAGCCTAGTCCGGTCCTCCGGGGATTCTTAGCACCCTCTGCCTTCATGTCGCACTGGCCGCTGCCTTGGCCAGGTACATTCCAGGTGCCGGAGACTGAGGGCCAAGATTTAAGTTGTGGAGTCATTTTGGAGGGGTTTGGCCATAACTCACCACGCTGGCCAAGCGGGTTGGTGAGTGTGGGATAGAATTTCCTCTAATCCCGATGGTATAGTTATACCGCTATTGGCGGTCGTCAGAGCCCCTTTAGTAGGAACAGGATGCACCACGAGAAGGCGTGGTTGACATTTGTCAAGGAGAGGCTGTGATGTTACGCATCACCTGACCTTACATCCCGTTCTTCACATACACGGTCGTATTACAATAACATGACTACTCCCGGAATCCCAGTGTACCCGCTCAGGTGCGCCACAGAGTGCGCATGACAAAGTCGACCACAAGGAGATATAAGCGGCCGGCCAGAACAGATGAGCCATAGTGCGTAACGTGAGCACAATGGGCAGAGGTAGTTATTTGACGGACGTTCAAAAATGAATGATCATCGGCTACCGCGCCAAGGGTGGAAACATCTCAGAAACAGCAGACTGCGTGGGCTGATCGCGATGTGCTGTCGTAAGGCTGTACCAAGAATGGACAGCTGGAACACCGAGTACCTCCCGACTTCATAACTGTGGATCCCCAAAGATCATCGACCCCAGAGGAGAACGTCGCCTCCGCTGACTGGTAAAGGGTAATCGATGCTCATCAGTGTATCTGTTGACCCTGCAAATTAACACTGGAGCACCCAGGTACCCTGTCCCCGATAACAGTAGACCAAACGTCGTTACGCATGGGCCTTCGGACTCGAAGCTGAGCCAAGACGCCCATGTTAACCCAGGTCCATCGGCAACGACGGACGCCTGCATTTCACATGGGACAACCGTCGTTGGACAGTGGAAGCGTGGAAAAAGGTTGCCTTCTTCGAGGAATCGAGGTTTCTACTCCACAGAAGTGACGGGCGGTGGCCGATACAGCGTCAGAAAAACGAGAACCAACACCCTGACACACTTATCCCTCAAGCACAGGCCGTTGATGGCAGTGTGCATGTCTGGGGGATATTTTTCTGGTATGACCTGTGACCTCTGGTACCACTGGATGGGTCCCTGAACGCCAATGGCTACCTGTCCATCTTCGCTGACCATATGGATCCCTTCATGTTGGACGTTTACCCTGGTGGGGATGGTGTCTACCAACAGCACAACGCGCCGTGCCACGTCGCTAAGGGGGTACGTGACTGTTTCGAGGAACAGGACAGCGATGGCTCCATTCTTCCCTGGCCGGCGAAATCGCCCGACCTCAGTCCCATAGAGCACTTGTGGGACTATTTGGATGACAGGTTCGACGTGCCGACTCACGTGATCTCCGGATGTGCACGGGTGCCTCAGGCAACCCTCCAGGGCTTCATTGCGTCCATGCCACTCCGTCTCGCCGCTTTTATCCGGGCCAAGAGTGGTTATTCCCCATATTAGGTAAATGGTCATATTATTCGGATACGACTGTGTAATAATATTAATCACATCAGAGAGCTTAAAAATTGCATCTTCCTGGAATTGAACCCGCATATCCGGATTTCGGTTCGAGCATGCTATCCGTTACACCACTCGGGCAATCAAGTCCCAAGAATCTGAATATTGTCCGAGTTTCGCCAGTCAAAGCAAACTCTGCTTCCTCGGAGCGTTAAGTAAGTCACCAGTCTGTCTGGTAACTTCTGTGGAAGACGAGTCTGACATATCTTCATGCATTGTGAGAAGAATATTTCTTCCACAGAATTTTAACCCGATTGAGAACATGTGGGAGCAGATTGAGAGAGCCGTTTCCAACAGATATCCTCCTTCAGTGAAGATTCAGCAATTCACGGACGTGACCATATCTGCTTGTCTGAACTTTCCTGTAGAGCGATATCAGCACCTTGTTGAATCCATGACACATCGAAACGAGGCTGTTTCGAGGGACAAGGGCAGCTTATCACGTTATTAGGTAGATGTTCCTAATATTTGCTATTTCAGTGTAATAATGACTTTAACACTGACCTGATACGAACCAAAAGCAACTACTGGGAGGTACTGGAAGATTTAGAGTTATGGTAAGCAACAACGGTCATTCACAAATGTTGTTACTTGTTAAAATGTCAGTTGTTCGAAAACCTGGAAGTCAACAAACTCAGACAACATTTATGTACTCTCTTGTTGATTTAGCGAGTAGTACGTTAATCTGTCGTAATTGTAGGTACTCGTGATTCCGATTTAGGGAGACAAATCTGCTTTATTATATATGTCTGTAAGCAATACATCTACGCAGTAGTGCGCTTATATATTTCGAGTTAAACACTGTCAGGATTTGTCGCTATGAATTCGCGAGTTATGTGAGGAATAAATTTAAGGAAGCTTCATTCGTGAAGGTTTGTTCCTCTGATAATGTTAATGAAGATTTAATGAGAAGAGTTCCAATTAAAGCGGAGTGCACGCTAAAATGGGATGAAATTGGGATTAAGACAGATGTGACGTACTCAAGATGTTTCATAACGTCAGAGAAATCCATGTCACGCGACCAAATATAAATGGCGAAAAAATTATGAGTAATTGGATCCATTAATTTCATCATTATGGTTTAGAGTTCGTGGCATTTGCAAGATTGCTTAATCAACGGTAAGTGCCTTAGTTTTATTTATTTGGCAAATGGTTTGGATTTCATTGGCTTCAAAGTTTGGAAACACGCCTGCTTCAGATGTAACGAGGTAGTTCCGTTGTGGAAGAGCAACGCGTCGACTGAAAATTGTGTTATAATCATTATTTATTCAACGAAAATAGATCATTGGTTAACAGATAGGTGGCTCGATAGCACCATTATGCACTTTTTCGTTTAAGATCCGTGCGATAAAGCCATTGAAAACTATGTAAGGTTGTGATATCATGATAGTGAGGGAATTGAAAAGGAACTGCGGAGCAAAAAAGAAAGAGAAATAAACTTAACACTTAGTGAATGCATTTTAATGATTAAAACTGCGACAAAATTTTCCATCCTAAAAATTTTAATATCACATCTTTTTGCTAGTGTGAAACACCAAGTGATACATGTACTTTCACCAAAAGCTCACCGCTGCAAAACAACACATTTTAATTAAAGTGTGACCAATTCGTTGGAGGTCCCAACAACTTCACTCAAAAAACCCTATGCTTTTCAAGTTAACACATTAGAGACTACATGTTTGCATTTATCCCTATTTCACAGTCATATCATGTACTTCCAAAGACATCCAAAATCCTTTTAATGATACAATTTTTTACAATATCTTATTTTTCTGTTAAACTGCACAGAGTTTAATACACTGACAAACACCTACGGATTGATTGGTTTTTTGGTAACACTTTCTCTATGTTATGTTACCAAGTACAAGTAAAATGCACATATTCTATTGTAATTATACCTATTGCTGAAAAATGGTTAAAATTTAGTTGCATAGATACAGTTTCCTTGCAAAGTCCTTAGGAAACTGTATGTATACAACTAAATTTAATAAGTTCGAAGTTCGGACACGTAGGACGTTTAACAGTTTTAAGTTTGCTACACATCCACCTTTGGGTGTGTAGCAGTTAGAACCATGATTTATTGGACAAAGTCTCCTGTTTTCCGATGTTCTTTTGCCCGCTGCAACCTCATAGCCTTGAGTGGTTGGTAGATCCTTGAGTGGTTGGTAGATGCTCTCGAAGTGGTCGTCGGCTGCCGTGGCGTAGTCGTGTTATCGCTCGTCGAATAGTCTTTGCACAAACCTTCGCATGTGGCCCATCGTTGAATGCCGACGTTATAATCTCCAATGTGGACTACCATTCCGTTGTTATGATACGAGAGAGAGGTGGCATTCCTCTTGAATATCAATGTCCCGTTTGCTGTCACACTTCCCAAAGCGTCTGCCAGTTTTGATGCAACCCTTCTACACACGTGCGATGGTGGCATGCCAAATCCTCAAACGTTTAGCAGTCGCGCATACGAAGCACACCGTCTTCCTCTCAGCGAACTATCTGCCTACTCTCGAAAACACTTACATAGCCATATTCACTAATCATTGGGTAGAATATACAGCAGGCTGGTATCTGATCTTCCGAGCAGGATGTTCTAGACGCTGTGACGTGCCTGCCCCCGCAGGACGCACACGACATAAAGGCAGATAGCAGCGAGAACGAACGTCTGCGTAGCTCAGTTGGTAGAGCGACTTGTTCCGGAAAATAAGTGGACTCGGGTTCGATCCCCGGCGTGGACCAAAAATGACGGAGAAATTTATTTCATTATAACGCATTATTGTGGAGGCAGGTTCCTCAATGGTTGCGGTGTGTATTATCAATTGCGTTTTCAGCGTATATGACCCGCCCATTAAAAAATGCGACTTGTCCGCTATCCATCGTTTCGTTTCTTAAAACTGCCACTAAGTGGAGTTAGTTACAGACAAAAATGGATACAAATTTGGCGGAGGTAGATAAGCATCCACATTTCGCAATATTTTCATATATTTTTATGAAACTTATTGTAAATTGTTTTTTAGAAGATAAAAATGGCCTGTTGGGTTTCTTTTCGCCAAGTATGATAAAAATAGAAAATAAAACGAAATATCGGTGGCAAAGAGAAAAGTGTTTTACTAGTCGATTATCCACTGCCCAGATGTGGAAGCGTAAGTTAAAATTTCCGTGCGGAATGCATTCAAAAAACGCGAATAAATTATTGCATTCTTAAAACTCAGTTTTGTTTCACTTTTTACTTGTAAGTTAATGTGAAAACTGTTAAAGATCGAAATAAAGCAGTGTCGTGCAGATGACGAGAAAAACAAAGTCATTTGTTATTTCCTAGGCAGGTATTGATCCTCCTCACCCATTCTGCGTACGTACATTATCGCTATCGTCTTTTCCTTTCGCAGGAGAACTGCTGTAAAATCTTTTGCCCACAGGTTGAACTTGGATAGTCTATTTAGCAAATTAGATTACGGCATGCGAGTGTCGGAACTTTTAAAAGTGTACAGTATATGCAGATAATGATTTCTACTTTAAACTTTAAACTTAGTAGTGTTAATTCAGCATGAGAATGCTACGTTCAAATCAGTCATACACATTATTGTACTCTAGCATTAGGTGTACAAATAAGTTTTAAAATGGTTTTTGTGTGTCGTATACCGCTAATTTACATATCCGACATTCCCCGCGTTGTTGTTATGTGACTGTAACTAGTCCAGAGTATAAAATGTGACTCAAAAGTTTGGCCAACAGTCAATCGTACTTGCACATCGATAGCAGAAAGATGGCAAGCAATACTGCATTTATTCGACAATGCATTCGTTACGAATTTCATCAAGGAAAAAGTATTGCAGAAGCATGTGCATCGATCTGTTCTGTTCTGGGGGAGAATACTGTATCGAAAAGCACGTGTGAGTTTTGGCGTAGAGGGTTTAAAGCAGGTGATTTTGATGTCAGCGATCGAGAACGTAGCGGCGCCCCGAAGAAGGTTGCACATAAGGAACCGCAAGCAATGCTGAATGAAGATTCGTCTCAAACGCAAAAAGAACTAGCTGAGCAACTGAGGGTAACTCAACAAACCATTTCCAATCGTTTACGCGCAATGGGAAAGATTGAGAAGGAAAGAAAATGGGTGGCACGTGACCTGAGCCAGAATGACAAGGATGAGCGTGTCATGAAGTGTTTGAATCTGTTGAATAAACAACACAGAAAGCTTTTCCTGCGGAAAACCGTTACGGGTGATGAAAAGTGGATATGGTACGATAATCAATCCGAAAGGCAAAAACACTGGGTAGATAGACCCCTGTGAAGCAACGACTTCGACACCGAAACGCAATATTCACTCCAAGAAAGTTCTGCTCTGCATCTGGTGGGATATGAAGGGTGTCTGCTCTATTCTGAACTATTGGAACAGGGTCAAACTGTTACTGCTGATCGCTACCAGCAATAATTGCTGCAATTTAACCAGGAAATTTGTGGGAAACGTCTATTCACAGGAAAAGGATTGCGTCCGGTGAATTTACTGCATGACAGCGCTAGGCCGCATGTCGAGATATCGGTCAAGGAAACGATATTGACGCTTGGCCGGGAAGTTTTGGATCACCCGGCGTATAGTCCCAACATAGCCCCTTCAGACTATCATTTGTTCCGATCGATGGAACATGGTGTGTCTGCTATGGGGTTCCGGACATGTGGCAAAGTGCCAAAATGGGTTGACGACTTCATCGCGTCACAAGACGAAGTATTCTTCATGGCTAGAAACCGTCAGCTGCCCGACCGATGGCGGAAGGTAATAGATAATGACGGCGCATATTTTAGTTTGTAAAGATATTGTTGTTTTCTCTCAACGTACATGCTGCATTGTCTTAAAACTCTTTAAAACTTATTTGTACACCTAATAATAATTTAAAACTGAACATCACTTCCACGAAACTCTTGTTTTTACTTAAAGAGACTGTATGATTAACTTGAAGTATATAGAGTATAAGTATTCATGCATGCTTGAACAGTAGCATGGGCATGAATTGCTTTTCATGGCCTTTGAGTGAAATAAAAAAAAAATCCTTAGGTGGCGTGAAAATGAAAGAAGATAGAATTTACAGTTTAGTCAACTTCCAAGAGAGTTCTTACAAATTTTCTTGGATACCGATAATATTCATGGGAGAAGCTAAAAATTAAAGAAACACGTTGAAACTGTGATTTAATAAATGTGTAATCTGTTACCTAAATTTTGCCTGGACTTCATTACACCCTAAATAAACAAATTACACTGCTGGACAATTGCTAAGGACAGATCATAAACAGCTATATAGCGCATAAAAAAGTAAGTGTGGTTGGATGCCAAGTGAAATAAAATAATGTCAGAATGCCAGGACATTACAAGAAAGACAATTCATTGTGCTCTGAAATCCAGAAGGCTTTGGAACGTGTTCAAGGGACAAACAGGCCATTTTGTGCAGAATACGTAAACGTGAAAAAAATGCAATTACCCTCCGCAGGCGTTCCGGCGTAAGATGTCAATACGGGATATGGCCACCATGGAGGGCGATGCAAGATTCCACACGTCGTGTCATGCTTTGCACAACATTATCAAGCAGCTGTTGGGGTAATTTATCCCATTCCTCTGTCAGTGCACGGATGAGGGTGTCCTTGTTTATTGGAGGGCATTGGCGACCAGCAAGACTCCTCCCCAAAGCATCCCACACATTTT
This sequence comes from Macrothele yani, assembly GCA_039090855.1. Lineage (NCBI taxonomy): Eukaryota > Metazoa > Arthropoda > Arachnida > Araneae > Macrothelidae > Macrothele > Macrothele yani. The sequence continues at coordinate 132,608,848 of CM076995.1, read as the reverse complement.
CAATGGGATTCAGATCTGGAGAACGTGCTGGCCATAAGAGGCGTTGCATATCCTCGCTCTCAAGACACTCCTGGACAGCGACTGTTCGATGACATGTTGCGTTGTCGTCCATGAAAATGAATCTATCACCGACAGCACCACGGAACATGCGAACATCAGGTAGCAGAACATCATTAATGTATCGTTGACCAGTCATAGTCCCAGTTGGAAGCACATAGAGGGACGTACGGCCATTGATCATGATGCCATCCCATACCATAACACTACTTTCGGATATCGGTCCCTTTCCTGTATGTTTGCTGGACAATATGTAGTACCACTATCACGCCAGATCAGTTGTCGTCGACAATCAGACGATAGCTGTATCTACTCTCATCTGAAAAGAGGACAGCAGACCTGACGTTATCAGACCAATTGCGATGTAGATGGCACCATTGCAAACGGGCGGTACGGTGACGTCTGGACAATGGGATGCACACAGCAGGACGGCGGGCGTATAGTCCTCCTTCATGCAAACGTCTGGCGACAGTTTTTCGGGAGATCCGCTTGCCAGTAGCAGCCATAAACTGATTTGTTACCTCAGTAGCTGTGCTGCGCCGGTGTCTTTTTGTTGATAGCACTATGTACCAATCTTCTGCAGGTGTCATACTGCGAACACGAACTTCCCCCTGGCGTTTGCTACACTCTCCATTTGTTTGAAATGCCTTGAAACAACACTGTGGCTGACGTCAAACTCCCTGGCAAAATCTGTTATTTTTCGCCCTTCTTCAATCTTGCCAATAACACGGCCACGCGTAAAATCATCTAGGTGATGTCGGGAAGACATACTGAAAATTGCAAGTTCGTCAATTGATTCTTTCCCTTTCAACTTTGCGTTTGAACAACAACGGTCAATACGCGTCAAATCCTTTATATCTCTTATCAGCGCTATGACGTCACGAACAAGTTCGGCAATCTAAAATTTGCATACGCACAACACGTTTTACTGTATCCGCACTTATGCTAATTTCCACATTTTCCCGCCTTCCATTTTATGGTTGCTATCGTTGCTATTGTCATCCGTCCTTAGCAATTGTCCGGCAGTGTATTATACACATTATAGCGTAAAATCCATCTGCAGGTAACGCAATCGAAGCCCCATTCTGTTGCTCCGGGGCCGAACGTTTTCCATTTAAGCTACACCGATAAAGTTTATCGTTGCAACTTTGCCGTGTTGACATGTGCTACACCTCATAGGTAGGTACGTAACATACACTGAAGAGCAATTGAATTAGAGACAGCTGGCGTTATGCAAATGTGGCGCTGTGGGCGGCCCTGTAAATGGAAACGACATGACGTATGCAGCGATCCGACTATATAAGGAGTGATGCGACGGGAATCAGTAACAGTCGGACGCAGTATGGGTAAGACGAAGGATCTAAGCGCATTTGATCGTGGGCAAATTGTCAGGGTCCGACGAATGGGTCACTCGATCTCGGAAGTCGTGCAGGCACTGGGATTTTCACGAGCCACTGCGTCACGGGTGCACCGTGAGTACATCGAATCCGGTAAAACCATCCCTGCAATGGCCAACCGCCGTGGACAACAGCGTGTGGATGAGCGGGGTCATCATAGGCTAGCTCGCATTGTAACAGCGGATCGACGGGCCACAGTGCAAGAAATCACTCGGCAATTTAACGCCGGTGCACAAAAACCTGTAAGCAGCCACACCATCCAGAACCATTTCCTTGCTATGCGGTATAGAAGCCATCGTCCCACGAGAGTACCGCTGCTCACCGCACATCACAGGGTGCAAAGATTAGCATGGGCGCGGGAACAACGCCATTGGACCCTAGATATGTGGAAAAATGATGCCTGAACTGATGAGTCGAGATTCACGTTGGTACGCATGTGGATGGCAGGATACGAGCACGGCGCAAACCACATGTAGCGATGGTTCCTTCTTGCCAGCAGGGTACTCTTCAAGCTGGGGTAGGGGTGGCATTCTCGTCTGGGGACTGTTTACGTGGACTGAAATGGGACCCCTGGTACGTGTTACATCGTCCCTCACAGATGAACGCTACCGGGATATCCTTGACGACCATTTGCTCCCGTTTGTGCGTCTTCAACATCCTACTGGGGACCTCATCCTGCAACAAGACAATGCAGCTTCCTAATTGTATTCGAATGGTTGGATGAACATTCCACCGACGTGACCTCGCTTCCTTGGCCAGCTAGTTCCCCTGACCTCAATCCTATCGAGTACACCTGGGATGCCATCGAGACAGATGTTCGAGGCTCCAACGCTTCCGGTGTCTTGTCGAGTCCATGCCGAGATGAATCGCCGCCGTCATCAGGGCGAAAGGTGGTGCTACACGTTACTAAACAGGTATCTACAATTCAATTGCTCTTCAGTGTACATCCCCTCCCCCAAGAAAGGGCTGGGACGGAATCGTAGGTTTCTGGGTCAGCCGACAAACCACTCTTGAAGAGAGACCACTGTAGTAGAAGGAATTATCATTAATTCCAGACGAGACGAAACCCGTCGGAATCGACGGTTAGTTTTCTTTTTTTTTTTTTTTGAAAATAATAAACTCATATGAAACAACAAATGTAAACTTTATTAGATTGACAATTAATTCAACCAGTTCAGTAAAAACAGTAGCCCAGGTTCGTGATTTTTTTTTGACTGAAGGTTTAATGACCCCCGTGAGCAACTCACTGGGCAATAAGCAGTCACCGTCCCTAATTTAGGGCCACTGATTCCAGGGAAGGGAGAGAGCCAGTGCCGTAAGACAAGCGCAACATCCATGCGTCACAGGATTCGAACCCGGACCCTTCACGAACGAATCATCACAAGCCTGCTCTTAGACCACAGCGCCACCGTGGTTTGCCAGGCTCTTGGTGAGCATCACGACCGCACCCTTTTTCAGTCGTAAAATGTGAGGCGGAAGTCCACTCATCTCGATCGTGTGCAAAAATTCAACTGGACAACACACTCTTTCACTTTCACCATCAGTCACAACTGGGTTTACAAATGTTGCTGGAATGAGATTCGCGTTGCGAGTACTCTTCACCCGTCGGAATCAACGGATAGTTTTTTTTTTTTTTTTTTTTTTTTTTAAATCATAAGATTATATGAAACAACAAATGTAAATTTTATTTGATTGATAAATTCATTCAACCACTGCAGTAAAGACCATAGTCCAGGTTCGTGATTTTTTTGGCTGAAGGTCTAACGACCACCGTGTGAGGAACTCAATGGGATATAAGCAGCTGCCCGTAATGTTTTCACTAACAATGGTCAACGGAATGTTTATTTATATCTTTGCATAATGGGAAACGTCTTACCTACGTGAATAAAGTGGATCTAATGAATATTAAATTGTATATATACATCACACAGTCGAACGGCATAATGTAATCAGGTCTTCGAGAGTGTTCGCTGTTCCGATGAGAAGAACTTTGATACGAGTGCCTGCTAACAGTTGCTTTGCGCAACGGTTCGCTCAGAAAAGAGAAGACTTCGGGCTTTGATCAACCGCAGGCAATCGAATGTCAATCGCACGCTTCTCCCATAGACTTTCCATGGGAAATTTGCCGGCCAACAACGCCCGAACCGTTGCTCGAATCTTATTTTTTTCTTCTTCTGGGGCATCTACATGGTAAGACCTTATTTCTGATACCTTAACCATATCTTTACGTTCAGTCGTTCTCTCAAAATACGACTCATAGTAAAAAAACATATAAAATTAATATATTGATGATGTGTGGAAACGAACATCACACATTTTTCGAAGAACCCAATGGGCAGGAGATTCATTTTACGTTCAGGCGCGAGTATAGCCTAAAATCCATTTAGCCGTGGCTCGAATCGAATCCTTCTCCTCCGGAGCCGAATGCTTTCCCAATTAAGATACACCGACGAAATTTGTCGCTGCAACTTTGCCGTCTTGACGTGTGCACCACCTCTGAAGTATGCACATCACAACACTACGATAACAATATGCAAAGCAGAAGCACGGCGTCCAGTAACGTGAAGTAGGCAATGCCTATAAATAGAGCAAGTCTGCAGGTCACTACACATTGGAAAACAGTCACGGATAAACAATCATGGATAAACACAGCGACGTAAGTGAGTTTGACCGTGGCCAGATAGTAGCTGCGAGGAAGGCAAGCTGTTCAATTACCACAACTGCTGAACGTTTGGGATTTCTACGTCAGATCGTCGCATGTGTATACCAAGATTACGTGAAATTCAACAAAACTTCGAACCAGCGGTTGAAATGTGTTAAGCGGAAAAGCACGTATACCGCGGATGAAATAACGCAGGGATTCAGTGAGGGCACGTCCACCAGCTTAGGCACGAAGACTATTCGTCGTACTAAGAAAAAATTAGGCTATGACAGTCGACGTCCACATCGTGTCCCCTTGTTTAGTGCAAGGCACCGAAAGATTTGGCTGCAGTTCGAAAAGGCCTATCGCAAGTGGAATGCGGAGGTCAGGAAACACCTGACCTGGCCTGACGAATCACGGTTTCAATCAATTTATTCCGCCAATGGGAGATTGCGTGTGTGGTGTAAACCACACAAAGATATAAACCCAGCTTTCCAAGTTGGGGTCATACAGTCAGCTGGAGGCAGTGTAACAGTAGTTTGGGGTGCGTTTAAATGGGCTCCCTTGGGGGCATCGTACCCATCGAGACCACTGTCACCAGTAACAGGTATGTTAACAACCTTCATGATTCCCTTTCTGCATAATGGCGCCATTTTTTCAACAGGACAACGCAACACCGCATGCCTCACGTATAGCGGCCAATCAACTTCGGGAGCATTCAAGTGAGTTTATCACACTCGAAGGGTCCACTCGATCGCCGGACCTCAATCTCATTAAGAATTTGTGGCAGGAAATGGAAAGAATAGTTCGTGACCACAAGGCCAACCGGCAACTGTAGATACCAGTGGAGGCAACAGTCGAACCCGGACCCAGCTCGGACGAATGCCCAGAGTTCAGCACCTTAGATTTCTTATCTGCTTCAGTGATCACTAAAAGACGTTTTTGATTACCAAGCTAAAATTAAAGGTTTGTCTTTTAGCTTGATTTTTGTCTTTTAGCTTGGAGACTAGAGGACATACTTATAGAATTTTTACTTTGCAGAAACAATTTGTTCGATTGTTAAATCAATCGGAAAATGTCGATAATTTTTTCTACCGTTCTAAGTTACTGATTTTTGAGAAACTGTGCATTTTCAGACTTATGCATGAGCGGGCCTATGCTAATAAGCGTTTTAAATCTAATTACTGTGTGTCGTCCTGCGCAAGCTTATCACACTCGTGGATATACCGATTTGGTGATCCCCAGAGCTCGGACAAACGTGTTGTATTATACACTATCTACCAACAAGTAATCGGACACCCCTGCAATCGACGATATCTGCAGTCCTGATACACGTCACGGCCGCCGCTGTTAAATATCTTGCGGGAAACAACAACGCAACCAGTCGCATGCAAGATGCCACGCAGTTCGGAGCTCTCTGATTTCGAGAAAGGTGTAATCGTCGGGTATCACAGAAATGGCCGTTCCATACGTGACATTTCCAGCGAGGTGAAGTACTCAAAATCGACAGTGGCCTACGTGATTGGCAAGTGGAAGATGAGAGGTGACTGTCGGAATGTGGCCTGACCCGGCAGACCGACAAAACTGGGAGTTAGAGACCGACGAGTGCTGGCCAGAGAAATTAGGAAGAACCGCACCAAATCAATGGGCCACATCCGCGAGGAGTTTCAACAGGCATCCCAGAGTGTTCGTTCGATGAATACCATCCGTAAGGAAGCTCATCTGCTCGGTTATCATGGACGTGCTACCGCCCACAAGACTTTGATCACCAAGTCCAATAGCTCTGCTCGGCTAACGTGGTGCAAAGAACGTCGACAGTGGACCGTTGAACAGTGGAAACAGATTCTCTGGAGCGACGAATCAAGGTTCACCCTCTACCGTTGGGATAGCAGGGTTTGAGTTTGGTGTCTGCCTGGAGAACGCCTCCTGCCGGAATGTATTTTGCCAACTGTGAAGTTCGGAGACTGTGGAATTATGCTATGGGGTGTTTCTTCTCGTATGACACGGGACCTTTGGTCGCAATTCCTGGTAGACTCAACGCCGACATTTTGGATGACCATGCGCTTACTATGTTGTGGCAGTTTTATGGGGTGGATCTATGTTACTTTCATGATGACGAGGTCCACCCTGGCTTGGTATGGTGGCAATGGGGTTAATCGAATGGACTGGCCTGCGCAGAGCCCGGACCTTAACCCTATCGAGCACCCCTGGGACGAGTTGGAGCGTCGACATAAGGGGTGCCCCCACCGTCCGAAATCAGTGATGGAACTGACCTGTCTTCTCCAAGCCGAGTGGAAGAAAATATCGCTAGCCGCCGTACAACGCCTGGTTGAGAGTATGCCCCGGAGGGTCGCAGCTGTAATCGCCGCTTGTGGAGGCTCCACCAACTATTGAAGGTGAATTAACTTCATTTTCCTTTGCTATCACAGGTGCCCAATTATGTGTTGGTAGATGGTATAATATCAGTGCCACTTGCCCTCGACTCTGGAACGGGTTGCCGATTTATATTAGATCAATTGTTAATTATGCTTTATTTAAAAGAGAGCTAAGGGAATACTTAATATACAGTTAATATGCTTCTGGTATGACTATCTACAATTGTTATGATGTAAATTGCAGTTCTATAGGAGGATAACTTATTGACTTGGCACTTTTGTTTTTTATTAGAAGACCAGGGGCTCGTAAGGCCTATACCAGCCTTTTCCCCTTGCTCCCTGCTATGTTGCACTACAGTTGACTGTATAAGTGCTTGTAATATACGTGGTACTATTCGCACTGTCATACATGTTTTTGTATTACTATCACTGCATTTGTACTTTGCATTATATGTATATTATTATTGCATAATATTTGTATTTAAATGCTTGATGGTTAATCATCATCATCATCATCATTGTCAACCATTATCAATCCACTGCTGGACGAAGGTCTCCCCAAGTTTCCTCCACAACGGTCTGTCTTGTGCCAGTCTCCTCCATGTCACCCCTGCATACTTTCGAATTTCATCCACCCATCTCCCATGTGGTCTTCTTCTGGGTCTTTTCCTGTCCCTTGGAATCCAATCTAAAATTTCGGCTGTCCATCGATGATCTGTCCTTCTGGCAGTATGTCCAGCCCATTGCCATTTCAGGGATTTAACTCTGATCATGATGTCTTCCACTCTAGTCATTTTTCGGATCCACGAGTTCCTCTTCTTATCTCTCCTGGTTACACCAAGCATGCACCTCTCCATGGTGCTTTGAGTTGTCTGCAGCCTTTGTATGTCTCTTTTAGTTAAGGTCCACGTCTCTGCACCATACGTAAGCACTGGAAGGATGCATTGATCAAACACTTTTCTTTTAAGACATAATGGCATATTGCTCTTGAAAATTATGCTGTTTCTTCCAAAAGCTCTCCAGGCAAGTTTTGTACGCCGATTAATTTCTTCATCAATGTGACCCTCACTTGATATCTGCTGTCCAAGATAAACGTACGTGTCTGTTATCTCCAGCTTTTCTCCATCAATCGATAAATCTTCATTTCTTGTAAAAGCATTGAACATCACTTTTGTCTTCTGAAAGTTCATTTTTAATCCCACTTCTTTACTCTTGTCAGCAAGTTCCTGGATCATACTCTGCAGCTCTGATGGGGTAGTTGCAAAAATGACTACGTCATCAGCAAAACGAAGGTGGGTTAGATAATCTCCATTAATCTTTATCCCCTTGTTTTCCCAGCTCAGCGACTGAAAAACACCCTCCAATGTGGCATTAAAGAGCTTCGGAGATATGTTGTCACCTTGTCTCACTCCCTTTCCAATTTTTACGTGTGTTGTATTTTCAAACAGCCTAATCTTTGCACTTGCATTTTCATAGATGTTATTAATAATATTAATGTACGCATCTTCAATACCGCAGGTTTTCAGAGCCATTGTAACTGCTGATGGTTTCACCGAATCAAAGGCTTTTTCATAATCGATAAAAGCCATGCACAATGGAAGTTCATATTCCCTCGCTCTTTCAATTAGTTCTCTCAGCACGTGGATATGATCTATTGTGCTGTAGCCACTCCTGAATCCAGCTTGTTCTCTCGGTTGAGCCGTGTCCAGTGTTACCTTCAAGCGGTGTGAAAGAACTTTAGTGAAGATTTTATAAACTACTGATAGGAGGCTGATAGGTCTGTAGTTTCCGAGATCCTCAATGTCACCTTTCTTATGTAGCAGGATCATTGTAGCGGTGTTCCAATCCTCAGGAATCTTTCCTTCATTAAGGCATCGAGTGAAAATTTGGGCGAGTACTGTTTCGATTTCTCCACTTGCTTCTTGTATGATGTCTACAGTAATTCCATCTTCTCCTGGAGCTTTTCCTCGCTTCATGTTCTTGATTGCATGTGCAACTTCTGCTGGAAGGACTGGAGGAACTCTGGTACTGGTATCTTTCATGATGTCTGGAGTGCATATATCATCCCTTTCATATAATTTGGAGTAGAAATCTTTCACTCTTGTCAAAATTTCGCCTCTATTTCTTGTTACAGAACCATCTTCTTTTCTCAGTGCCATAATCTGTTTTCTTCCCTTACTGAGATGTCCCTTTGCTATCTTTAGGCTTTGGTTGTTTTCAATTGCTTTCCTCACTAGTTCACAGTTGAATTTCCTTACGTCTTCAGTGATACTTTTTCTTACTGTCTTGCATAGCTCTATATATTCCACTTTGGAAGTCACATCTTCTTTAGTTGTCCTCATCTCTCTTGTTTTTTGCATCAACATTTTGGTTTTTCCTGATAATTTGTTCACATGCAACTTGTTCTTAGACCCATCTAATTTTGTTGCTGTTTCCATAAGAGCTTTGGTTACTTTTCTGTTAACTTCAGAGATGTCCACTTCTTCCGATGTTAGGCCTTCTAAAGCAGAGAACCTGTTCTTCAGTTCTAACTTGAAGGTATTATGGTGTTTTTTGAGGTTGGTTATGTCAATAGACTTTGTTTGTCTTATGAGCTTGCCACGTTCAAGTTTAGCGTTGAGGTGCATCTTACATCTCACCAATCTATGGTCACTACCTGTGTTGAACTTGTTTAGCACACTGCAGTCTTCTATGACAAATTTTTTGTTACACATAATAAAATCAATTTCATTTGTCGTCCCATTTGGATGTCTCCATGTCCATTTCCTGTGTGGCTTTTTCTTGAAGAAGGAGTTCAAGATGAAAAACCCTTCTGCCTCTGCAAACTCAACGAGAGTATTTCCACGCTGGTTTCTGTTGCCGTGACCGAATTTACCTACTGAAGTTTCATTCTGTTGCCGTTGCCCTATTTTTGCATTGAAATCTCCCATAATTATTTTCAAGTGCTGCTTACCTTTATTATTTAGATGACAAATTTCCTCATAAAATTCTTCAATTTCTTCTTCAGGATGACTTGTGGTGGGTGCATAAGTTTGAATAATCTGAGCCTGGTATCTTTTCGAGAGTTGGATAACAAGTCGTGCAGCTCTGTCAGAGGAACTTTCAACTTCTACAACTTTATCCTTCAGTTTCTTGTTTATTATAAATCCAACACCACTAGTTCTGCCAGTATCTGTCCCACGATAGTAGAAGAGATGTCCACTTTTCAGTTCCATGAGATCTTCTCCTTTTCTCCTTACCTCACTTAGCCCCACGATGTCCCACTTGATCCTTTGTAATTCCTCTTCCAATTCAAGAAGCCTTGAATCAGAAGATAGGGAGCGTCCATTGTACGTTGCCAAGGTCAGCATCAGATGGCAGCCTAGTCCGGTCCTCCGGGGATTCTTAGCACCCTCTGCCTTCATGTCGCACTGGCCGCTGCCTTGGCCAGGTACATTCCAGCTGCCGGAGACTGAGGGCCAAGATTTAAGTTGTGGAATCATTTTGGAGGGGTTTGGCCATAACTCACCACGCTGGCCAAGCGGGTTGGTGAGTGTGGGATAGAATTTCCTCTAATCCCGATGGTATAGTTATACCGCTATGGGCGGTCGTCAGAGCCCCTTTAGTGGGAACAGGATGCACCACGAGAAGGCGGGGTTGACATTTGTCAAGGAGAGGCTGTGATGTTACGCATCACTTGACATGGTTAATATGTCTGTATTAATTGTATTATTATTATTCATATTTTTGCATTTACGTCTTGTATTAATGCATTTCTTACATATACACTGAAGTGCCAGAAAAACTAGTACAGACGATCTTATGAAAAATACATAGCAACGTCACCTATGCGCACACTCGGTTGCGTCCGCCAGTGCGTATATAAAGCGATAGACATCCTTGCCAGCTGTCAGAGCTGTATTCGGCATGAGAATGACAAGTACTAACGATTTAAGCGATTTTCAACGCGGTGTCATAGTTGGCGCTCGTGAGATGTGCCATAGTATTTCGGAGGTAGAAACGGAGTTCAGATTTTCACGGACGACCATTGCAAGGGTGTACCGTGACTACAGGAATTCAGGCAAAACCTCCAACCAACGATGCCATTGTGGCCGTAAAAAGACATTGGGTGAACGTGACAATCGTCGGCTGTCAAGAATCGTTTCACGCGATAGGCGTGAAACACTCTCGCAGGTATCATCGGAATTCAATGCTGGAGCCTCAACAAGCATCAGCGTCCGGACGGTGCAACGTACCCTGCACGATATGGGCTTTGGGAGACGACGCCCAACTCGAGTCCCCTTGATGGGTGCACGACCGTCACAGAGGTATGTGCCTCGCTTGGGCACGGCAACACCGCCACTGGACACTTGACGACTGGAAACAAGTACCCTGGTCTGACGAGTAGCGTTTCCAACTGTATCGCGCAGATGTAAGGATTCGTGTGTGACGCAAACCTCATGAAGCCATGGATCCCGCCTGTTAACAGGGAACTGTATCGGCTGGTGGGGCTTCCGTAATGGTATGGGGTGTGATTAGCTGGACTTCACTGGGACCCCTGGTACCTCTACAAACGTCTGTGGCTGGCCAACGCTATGTGCGCATCCTTTCTGATGAGGTACACCCGTTCATGTCCTGCATTCATGCTGATGGGTTGGGCCTGTTCCAACAAGACAATTCACCTCCACACAAGTGTCGGGACGCCACATTATGGTTAGAGGAGCATTCATCTGAGTTTGGGGTGTTGCCATTCCCACCCAAGTCCCCGGTTCTGAACGTGGTAGAACACATTTGGGATGCCATGCAACGCGCTATCGAACACAGGAATCCGAGGCCTCGGAATACAACCGAAATGTGGAACGCTCTAAAGGAAGTATGGTGTGCATTGCCTACAGCATATTTCCAGAAGCTAGTGGAGTCCATGTCCCGTCGCATTTCTGCAGTCCTGCGCTCACGTGGGAGACGTACCAAGTATTAGACTGGTGTACCAGTTTTTCTGGCAATTCAGTGTACGTATTGTATTTCTTTTGTGTTTGCATATGGTTCGATTTGTATTTGGTTAATCTTTTTTCTGGTACAGAAATTGTATGCTAGATAGTGTTGTAACATTGCAAAATTAAATTCAAATTCAAATTCAACTCTTTTTATTTTAATTTTAAGTTGTGTGTCATTTACATGCGTTCAGTGTTGGTTAAAATTCCAGTTTAAGACATATTAAGACATTATACTCATAGGCTGAAGCACAGTTCGCTGTTCCACATTTAACTATTCCTACATTTGGATGTCTGTCAGGGTACGTGAATAAAATATAAAAAGAAATGTGTTACGTTAGCCAGTCTTTTTTTATTCGTAACTGTAGAAACGTGATATTAATGCGTAGTTTTATCTACAATACATGCTAATCTACAAAAGCCGTTCCATAAAAACTGAGCGTAATTATTTTTGAGTTGGCAACAGTGCGAAGTGGAAAAATAACCACGCAGACGACTAACTGAATTAAGGAAGTATCTATGGCAACAGTTATAAGACGTGGCAGACAATTCTGGTTTTGTTATTGAGCAGGTGTTTAAGATACGTCTGTATTTTGCCATACAGCTATGGAGGTGAGTGATTCAGAGTTAAATAGTGAAATTCATTGTGCGATAAAATTTTGCTATCGTTTGGGTACAACGGCTCTAGAAACAGTTGATTTAATGAAAAAGGCTTACAAAGATAAATGCGAGTCAAAGATTTTTAGATGGCACCATGATTTCAAAACAGGGCGTTTGTCAGCACAACTCGCTTCTAGGACTCGTCGGCCTCAAAGTATTGTTACGGAGCATATTGTTAACACTGTTTGGGCAATACTGCAAGAAGATCGACGAATGACGTGTGAAGACATAGCAGCGTCACCTACTATTTCAGAAACGTCGGCATTCCACATTCTACGCTACAAATTGCAGCTGCATTGTCTGTGTTCCAGATGGGTACCTCATCACCTGACGAGAGAACAATTGTTAGTTAGAGTTCAGGTGTGTCATGAGTGGAAACAAATGATTGCCAAGGATCCAAACTTTCTAAAAACAGTATTAACTGCTGATGAAAAATAGGCCTACTATTTCGACCCCCTCACGAAGCGCGCATCGAGTGTCTGGAAACACACAGACTCGCCTCCTCCGAAAAAAGTCCGCCAAACCAAATTAGCTGGGAAGGTGATGATGATTATTTTCTTTGATCATAAAGGTGTAGTCTACCAGCATGCCGTTCCTCCACAAATTACTGTCAATGCTGAGTATTACATTTCAGTCCTGAAGCGTCTACAACGACACATATCGATTAAGCGATATGTCTGGTGGGCAAGTGTATCCTACACCATGATAACGCCCGCCCACATGTGGCTTCTTGTGTTCTACAGTTTCTTACGAAATTCAGTATTGAAATCGTGACACAGCCTGCCTACAGTCCTGACCTCGCCCCGTGCGATTTCTGGTTGTTTCCAACAATGAAGAAGAAGTTCCGTGGTGCAACATTCAGCACAGATGCTGACGTTATTCAAGCTGTACAAGGGTCGCTAAATCAGCTTCCACAAAATGCCTTCGCCACATGCTTTGAAAAGTGGACTGGACGATGGGACCGTTGCATATCATCCGAGGGAAGATACTTTGAGAAAGAATAACATATATTTTGCTGTACCTATATTTCTTCATTTTGTGTGATTTTACTCTCATTTTGTATGGAACGGCGGTTGCATATAATAGTCTCACAAAATTAATTTCCTGGGTTCAGTTACGGAGAAAGTATTTATAATGTAGAGCATGTCTTTCTTAGAAACAACGGGTTAATAAAAAAATATCTTCCATAATCACCTCACCTTCGGTCGAGGGGTAAGAGGCCTGGTCTTTTGGCTAGTTATTCTAGCTGGGCCAAGGCTCGAATCCCGGTTGAGGTATTGTTGGTGTGCTTCTCTCACGGTGCTGACTCTCTCTCCTCGCTAGAACCAATAACCTCAAATCAAGTGTTGGAGACTGCTTATAGCCTTATATGCCTATAGCAGCCGTTAACCTCGAAACAACAGCCGCTCAGAAAGCTGAGTGATGGATCTGTTCTAGCGAATATTTAGAGCAGGGCTTGTCTCCTGAAAAAGGCAAGGGTGCTGTGTTTGTGCTGCAGCACGAAGTTTCTCCCTTTTCTGCAGTTAGCCCTAAATTAAAGGCAGGCGACAGCTTACAGTGCTTAGAGATGTTACTGGAGGTCGTTAAATGGCGGAAACCAAAAATCTCCTTTTCAGAAGCCAAACATAGGAACACATAGGAGCTGAATTTCTTGCATTTAACAGCTATAAACTTATTAGCTGGTGAAGACTGGTTTATTTTACTTTGCTTCCCATATCAACATATGGGTGTGAAAGCTAGAGCTTGAGAAAAAAAGCGGACTAAAGGAGGATTGATGCATTTGAAGATTGTTAAGGATACCATGGACAGGAAGGTTTACCAACAAGAAAGTTCTAGAGAATAGTGTTAAGTATACCATGGACAGCAAGAGTTACTAACAAAGAGGTTCTAGAGCGCATCATACCCGAAATATCACCTCGGGAAAACATTACCAGACTACAACTCACTTACTTTTGTCATGTGATTCGATCGGACTCATTGGAGAAAGAAATGATGCTTGGAATGGTGGAGGGTACAAGAAGGCGAGGACAACAAAGAACACGTTGGCAGGATACAGGCGAAATGAACGATGGACTGGACATGGAGCAGTTAAGGAAGAGAGTCCAAGATCGTGAGGCATGGAGGGTCACAGTCTATTTAAGCGCCAAGAGTGGAATTCGACTGAACGAAAAACATCAACTTATTAGCTAATTAAGAAAAACAATGAACCAACGGACTACGTACAGCAAGGGTTACCAACAAAGACGTTCTAGTTACCAACAAGAAGGTTCTAGAGAAGATTGCTAAGGATACCACGGCAGCAAAATTTGCCAACAAAAAGGTTCTAGAGATTAGTGTTAAGTATACCATGGACAGCAAGAGTTATATCAACAAAAAGATTCTACAGCGCATCACACCCGAAATGTCATTTTGGCAAAAGATTACCAGACTACAGCTCACTTACTTTGGTCATGTGATGCGATCGGATTCATTGAAGAAAGAAATGATGCTTGGAATGGTGGAGGGAACAAGAAGACGAGGACGACAAAAACACGTTGGTTGGATACAGTCGAAATAAACGCTGGACTGGACATTGAACAGTTAAGGAAGAGAGTCCAAGATCGTGAGGCATGGAGTGTCACAGTCTATTTAATCGCCAAGAGTGGAATTCGACTGAACGGATAACATCCTCAACTTATTCGCTAATTAAGGAAAAACAATGAAAGACTTAAAGTACATGCAACCGCAAAGATATGAGGTGTTTGGTCGACTCCGGAGACCAATGCGTAACAGGGTTCGCTCTACTGTTATAGGAGACACGTACCTGAGTGCCCCAGCGTTCATTTGCGTGGTCAATTACTGCACTGTTGAGCGTCGATTGCCCTTTACCAATAGACGGAGGCGACGCTTTCCTCTGGGATCGATAGCCCTTGGCGCTCCACAGTTATGACGTCGGGAGGTAGTCGGTGTGCCAGCGATCCATTCTTGGTACACCCTTACTACAGCACCTCGCGAACGTCCCACGAAGCCTGCTGTTTCTGAGTTGCGTCCCCTCGTGGCACGGTAGCCGATGATCATTCCTTTCTGAATGCACGTCAAACCAATATCTCTGCCCATAAAAGCGACATTTAAGTTTCCGACCAGGAGAGGGGCTAATCTGTCCTAGCCAGCCGCTTATATCTCATTGTGGTCGACCTTGTCACGTGCATTCTGTGACGCGCCTAGACGGGTACACTGTGATTCCGGGGGTGGTCATATTATTCTGATACGACCGTGTATGTACAGTTGTCAGATTATGAACGTGACTAAGTTATAGGATTGCCGGAAGCAGGATTGTCTTTGGTAATATCGCCGTACATGTCCAAAGAAATGCAAGCGCAGTGATTCAAGTATGGCTGTAGTGGAAAGAAGAGGGTATGGCGCAACCTATGTGATGCGCCTGGAGCCTATCGTCTCAGAAATGAACGGGAAGATCGGCACCTGTAACGTATGACATTAGCGGACCGCAAAGCCATGTCCCATACACGTGAGAAGATGCCGGAAACCTCAGTTAGAACCCATTATCTTTAGAAAAAAACTATCTGCTAGGTGCCCATTGCTACGAGTTCCAATGACCCTATACCACCGATGTCAATGATGCCAAGAACGAAAACACTGGCATGACGTATGCCATGGCATCGTGTTTACAGACGAATCGCGGTTTAAACTGACGTACCATGATGAAAGGACCCTTGCACGGAGAAGCTCTAGTAAAGGGATGCTGGAGGCGTATATTTAGGAGCTTCGTACGATCCCGACACGGAGATTCATGGTGCAGTGCGCTATTGGGTTTCGTCCACATTCTTGCCTTACAAGCATTTCTGGGTCTCAGAACAGCCAGCGGCATATCAAGGACATTTTAGAGTCTGAAGCCCTAGCGTATCTGCAGACGGTCTTTGTCGCATCTCTCAACAAGACAAAGCCCGGCTACATTAAACTCTCCTGAATCTCTGACATGGGACTCTTCCTTCTCTCAGATTCATTGTCCGTTGAACATATCTGTGATTTGGTCGCTCGGCGACTGGCACGTCAGGCCACTCAAGTATATCCCGAGCATGTAATGGAAACAGCATTGTGGGACCTTCCCCAAACAAATATTCATGGTCTCTTTATTTCAATGCTACACCACGCCGTTATTTCCGGTCGTACCTGTTACACTAAATTCTGAATAAAATGTCTTCCTCCGCACCTACAGCTCTGTATTACTGATCGTTCACGTCTTTTATCGACTGGAATCTGCCATTATCTCGTGCCTATCTTGGTGTTTCAATTTCTATAAACAATTGTGCAGTTAAATAAAATTAGCTTTCATGCTGAAGTTGAAATTTCCAACAGAATATATTTACATATACACATTTTACTATTTTATTTCTTACAGCATGATGTTATACATTTTCCACCTGCGATTCTATCTTCAATAAAAAGCTAATTTTTCAAAAATGCATTTAGACAAGCATATTGCTTCTTCTCCATAAAAATTAGCAAGGAATCGATTCATGCTTATTACATACTTTGACATCCCGGAGCAGTATTAACCACATTCTCAGCTCTTCTGGCACAGTAGTCAGAGGCGCGAGCTCACGGATAAGTCGTGGATAGTGTGTTGGTCTTAAGTCACTTGGTTTTACCTTCCCTAAGGTCAGTGTCCCTAAATTAGGGACGGGGGACTGCTTGTATCCCAAGTAAATACTCATTATGGTCGTTACACTCGGAAGTAAAAAAAGAGAAGCCATAGATACTAATGGTGGTCGTTAAACGCTGAAGATACTAATGGTGGTCGTTAAACGCTGAAGATACTAATGGTGGTCGTTAAACGTCGTTTTCGTGACTGAAGAATACATTTCTTATTCGTCTATCAATATTACTTACTTTCACGTGTTAATTTCAATAGGTGTTTGCATGCCTAGACTGATTTTAAAAAAATGCTAATAACGATTTCCTGTCATCATAGATCGTGTTCAGGTGACGCATGAAGCCAAAGTTGAGGTCTTTAAGAGTAGAAAAAGTTCAGATCCCTAAATTTGCTTCTGACCGTTAGCCCGAATGGCCCAGGTTTCGAGTTCCGGATCAGGCAAAAGTTGTGTGCTTGTCTTGCGGCGTTGGCTCTCTCCCTTCCATGGCACCAGTGACCTTAAATCAGAGACGGGCGACTGCTTACAGTCCTTACAGTTGCTCACGGTGATTTTTTTGTTACATTTAGGGATTTAATGACCACCGTGAGCAAATCGATGGGCTATGAGCAGTCGTCCGTTCGTAATTTAGGGCCACTGGTTCCAGGGAAAGGAGAGAGCCAGCGCCGCAAGGCAAATACGGCATCCATTTTCTTTATTGGAGGTTTAACTACCACCGTGAGCAACTAAGTGGGCTATAAGCAGTCGCCCATCCGTAATTTAGGGACACTGGTTCCAGGGAAGGGAGAAAGCCAGTGCCGTAAGACAAACACAACATCCATTCCTCACCGGGATTCGAAACTGGACACATCTCTGACGAACGATCATAAGCCAGCACTTAGGTCACTGCGCCATCGGGACGGCCATGGTAGTCGCTAAACCTTTAAACAAGAAGACCCGAAACAAAAATGTATCTCATTGAACAGGTTGTCATTTTCCTCTAGGTGCTTTCCAAATCAGCAAGCCGCCCCGGTGGCGCAGTGGTCTAAGGCGCTGGCCTCTGATCATTCGTCCGTAAGGGGTCCGGGTTTGAATCCCGGTCAGGCATGGATGTTGTGTTTGTCTTACGGCACTGGCTCTCTCCCTTCCCTGGAACCAGTGACCCTAAATTAGGGGCGGGAGACTGCTTATAGCCCATTGAGTTGCTCACGGTGGTCGTTAAACCTCCAATCAAAAAAAAAATCAGCAAAGCCCCCGGTGGCGTCTAAGCGATGGCCTCTGATCATTCGTCCGTAAGGGGTCCGGGTTAGAATCCCGGTGAGGCATGGATGTTGTGTTTGTCTTACGGCACTGGCTCTCTCCCTTCCCTGGAACCAGTGACCCTAAATTAGGGGCGGGAGACTGCTTATAGCCCATTGAGTTGCTCACGGTGGTCGTTAAACCTCCAATCAAAAAAATCAGCAAAGCCCCCGGTGGCGTCTAAGCGATGGCCTCTGATCATTCGTCCGTAAGGGGTCCGGGTTAGAATCCCGGTGAGGCATGGATGTTGTGTTTGTCTTACGGCACTGGCTCTCTCCCTTCCCTGGAACCAGTGACCCTAAATTAGGGACGGGCGACTGCTTATAGCCCGTTGAGTTGCTCACGGTGGTCGTTAAACCTCCAATCAAAAGAAAAAAATCAGCAAAACTTTTCTGTATACATGAAGAGATCATGACGAAAAGAAATATACCGAGAAACGCAGGATCAAGAACTATAACTAATGCTGCAAAAAATGCTAGCAACATATCAAGATTATATGACATACACTTTTTATTATCGTCCAAGTGGGTCCAGGTTCGAGTCCCGGTGAGGCATAGCAAATGTTTTTATTTTCTTACGGCACTGGCTCTCTCTCTTCTCTGGAACCAATTTTCTTTATTGGAGGTTTAATGATCACTCCGAGCAACTCAGTGGGGTACCAGTAGTCGCCCGTCCCTAATTTAGGGCCACTGAGTCCAGGGAAGAGAGAGAACCACCGCCGTAAAACAAACAAAACATCCATGCCCCACCGGGATTCGAACCCGGACACATCGCGGGCGAACGATCAGGAGCCATGGCTTAAACCACTGCGCCACCGGGTCTACCCGGAACCAATGATAAAAAAATCATTGGAAACAGCTTATCGCCCATAAAGCTGCTAAAACCTCGAAATAACAACAGCAACAATAACAAATAAAAAAACACACTTTCATTTAATATTTAATGGTACTGCTTTTGAAATTTGTTACTCAATCCATTTTTAATGGAGTTCCATGTTTTCT
Organism: Macrothele yani; assembly: GCA_039090855.1. NCBI lineage: Eukaryota > Metazoa > Arthropoda > Arachnida > Araneae > Macrothelidae > Macrothele > Macrothele yani. The sequence goes on along the minus strand of CM076995.1, from coordinate 132,589,820 downwards.
CCAACTTCCCCATGATTTATATCTACACTAATTTGTAGACTTTTTGGTGTTGCCAGCTTCATGATAAAAGTCTGTGTCTCATTGCCAAAAATGTTCATTCGTCTCCACCTTCCCGACCGAAAGGTCTGGCATTTGGTGTTTGGGATCCTGTTAGTGAAGCAAACGGTGTAAACAAGAAAAAACATACTCGGAACAACTAGATACGTGCCGGCGCTCAGACACAGCGAATGTCTGCGTGTCAAGTCAAGAACAACGGAATGAATGATGCCAGCGCCATTTGGCAACGCTTTGATTCCATCTGGGTCGTTCATCCCCGCAACCATTCTGTGCGAAAGCAATAGTCTTTCTTCGCTCGAGAGAAAGAGCAACCATCTGTCTGAAACTTCAGCCATTTCTTCATTTATTTTGCTGCTGCTTTTCAGAAAAGACTCTAGAGAAGTATTTTAATGGATTTTCTCGCATGTGCGGGGATCCAGAGCACCAAATGATGCTCTGTTGGTTCGCATCGCAAAATGAAAGTCGATGACCTTCGCTTTTCAACTATAGATTAAGTTTATGGCATGGGTTTAAAAATCTAGTCATGAACAAAGGAAAGAAACAGTTAAAATTCTGGGCAGATTTAAAAAATATCCAAATTTTATTTCCAAAAGTCAAGTTTATTTAAAGAACCTAGGAAAGGGGCATTATGTGAAAAGTCTTGTTAATATAATGGAATTCTTGAGAATGCATTTATCTAACTTTAATAATAATTTTGCAAATCTTATTTCTTGCTACATTATTGCCCAGAGGCAAACGGGAGGAAAGCCAAATGGAAAAATAAGTATTGTGTTTTTTTCTAAGACTCCGTGGAAAGGAAGAAAATGATTTTTGATTTCTGCTTTGGAAGAAGAGATATCATGACCACAGATAAAACGTGGGCTGATGAACAGTCAGACTAAATGATAAGTACAGTGTGGCCAAAAGTCCTTCAGCAGTAGACCGAAAACCAATTTTTAATGTTTGAAGTCAACTTATACAGCGTAATGGTAAAGCCAGAATACATGTTATACATCATTCTAAAGGAAATCTTATTCTAACATTTTTACAAAATGTTATCACGTGTAATAGAAGTGAACTTACAAGCAAAAGTACAGCGTTTAGTCATAAAAAGCAAAAATAGTGAAATTTGTGAAATTAGTGTACAATGCATTTGACGTAAAATTTCTGTACAATACATTATAGAAACTTGCACGACACTTGAAATAACTTACCAACAAGAAAAATATGCTTTTTTATTTCATTGGATAGCCACGGTTTCATAGTAACAAAGTACACTTTCTTGGCATGGAACTAATGAGCTTCTCTAGTTGTACGTTGGTGATAACACAGTGCCATACGTCCCTTACAGACTCAATTAATGCTGTGGGTACTTGTTGACGGATCTTTTGCTTCAATCTCACCCACAAATTCTCTGTGGTATTAAGATCAGGTGACTGAGCCGGCCACTGGAGTTTTCTTATAACTTTTCTCTTAAACCCCTCGTCAAACAACTTTGACCGATGACATGGCGCTTAACCGTCCTGAAAGATAAAATTCCGCAAACTCATGTCTTGTGCAGATGGTAGCAGCTTGGAGCCCAAAATATCCACATAATTCGATCCATTCAATGTGCCATCAACAATGTGTAGACGGCCAACACCACTGGCTGAAATACAGGACCGTAACATCACCGAATGTGGGTGCTTGATTGTTGGGTGGGTGCAGCATGCCTTATATCTTTTACCAGCCCGACGACGTACATAATTATTTCCATTATTAGCGGAAATAGTAACAGTTGTTTCATCACTGAAAATAACGTTTTTCTATTCATCAACAGTCCAATTCTTGTGTGCCTTGGCTCAAGCAATTCTTTTGAGCCGTTGTTGTTCAGTAAGGAAAGATTTTCATGCAGCTTTTCGCGCAGTCAGTCTATTTTCTTGTAGCCTACGAGGAACTACACGTGCAGATGCAATAATGCCTACTTCATTCTCCCACTCACTTTTTAAATCAGTGGCTGTTCTACACCTTGATTTTAAGGAACGACGAATCAGCATGAGATCATCACGTTAAGATCCAGTTTCTGCAACTCTGTTAATGGTGCGCAAGACAGTAGAATGATCACATCCACATTTAACAGCAATTTTACGCCTACTGCATCCAAGTTCATGCAAAGTAGTAATTTTTGCCCTAGTATGAAGTGGCAGGACCCATTTTCGTTTTTTTTGACATTCCGAAATTCAAATATCACCAGGAATTTTGCATAAACATCCGTCAACTGGCAACACGCAGCTCTGTTCTAAGTCGGCAAACGATTCAATATCTTTTTATATCTCACTAGCAAACTTCGGAGAAAGCTATAGTGGATAAGAAGGGCGTGAACGCTTTTTCAGAACTGGATTTGTGTTTACTCACTTGAACATGTTTGCTTGTAACTTCACTTCTGTTACTAATAATAACACTCTGTAAAAATATTTGAATTCAGCATAAAATTTCCTTTAAAATGATGTATCATATGTATTCCTAACTTTACCATTATGCTGTATAAGGTGACTTCAAACATCAAAAATTGACTTTCGGTCTATTGGTGCAGGACTTTTGGCCACGATTGTATGTGTCTGTCAGTGAACCACAAAAGGCGGTATTGGAATCGAACTTCAGTGTGAAGAGCTCTCGTATCCATATACAGTGTAAAATGTGTTTTATCTACATTCTAACTGTCCAAGATTCTTGTACCAGGAAAAAAGAGAGTGTAATTGAAATAATAATTTACAGTTTGAAGACGACAGCAGCTTATTCGCACTCCTTGCGGGAACAGTAGTTGAGGAAAACTCACCAAGCACGAGCGATGAACTTCCATGAAGCACATGTGAAGTTTTTTTTTTCTTTGGTTGGGGGTTTAACGACCACCGTGAGCAACTCAATGGGCTATAAGCAGTCGCCCGTCCCTAATTTAGGGTTACTGGTTTCAGGGAAGGGAGAAAGCCAGTGCCGTAAGACAAACACAACATCCATGCCTCACTGGGATTCGAACCCAGCTCCATCTCAGACGAATAGTCAAAAGCCAGCGCTTAGTCTACTGACCCACAGGGGCGGCCATGTGAAGCTTTAGTAAACAGATTAGTTGAAAAACAGGAATATTTGGACATTGGTTATTAAAATTCACGACAAAAACTCGTATTAATAAAATGGCGTTGGTTATCAAGGAATTCGCTGAGGCATATCTCACTAAAGATAGAGTTGAAGACAACAGCTACCAGGCTGAGTCAAAAGTAGGTCTCGTTTTGAACAACACACAATGTTGGTTCTCCAGTCTTGTGCGAAGCGCGCCCAGCGTCGACTGGGTACCGCGATGACGCGGAACACACGAGGATGATGACGGAGCCACATTGCGCTATGAGGTGAGCAGAGGATGGAGGTCATTAAACGTGATGCTCGGGTGCTCTTACGCCATTATTGTAAAAAAAGACAAATGTGGCAGCAGCAGTGGCAAGAGAAATTTGTGAAGGCGAGGTTTTAAAAATCTGGTCATGCACAACTGACAGACTACTAAAATTCGGGCTTAATTAAAAAATATATATCCAGATTCATGAAAGAAATACTGGATTACGCCGTATAATACAAATTTTGAAGATGACAATCCGATTTACGCCAAAAATCGGATTGTCATCTTCAAAATTTGTATTATATGGCGTAATCCCGTATTTCTTTCATGATTTATCTGCTTCTCCAGGCAAACACGGGATATGATCCTTAACCTCCAGATTCGCTAAACATGAATGCCGGTTGCTTCTCCTAGCGAATCCTGTGATGGTTGTATTCAAATTGATCAGAAACTTGAAACTTGGTCGTTCTGGGTGGTGTAGTGGTTAGCATACCCGGGCGTTTTCTGGGAGACGCGGATTCGAGTCCCGCTCCAGGACGATGAAAATTTTCAAGTTTCGGATATTATCTGACTTACCATCCTTGTCACATTTACGCCAAAATTTGTATATCCAGATTGTTAAATCATCTTCAAAATTTGTATATCCAGATTGTTATTTCCAGGAGCTGTTTATTTACAGAAACTGGGATGGGTGTACTATATGAGAACTCCCATGGATATCATAGAATTAGTGGACTAAAGCACTGCACGGAAATAATTTATGAGTTTCAATGCTAAGGACAACAGTCTCGATGACAAGCTGCGGTTGCATGTCAGATGATAACAAAAGCTGACACCCTCGTTAAAGTTGTGAGATTGAACCCTGATTCCAGTACACGACGATTGACAGCTGAGGTGGGGTTTTTCCAATCCACCATCGTTCGACACCAGCGCCAGTTTGGTTTCTTTTCTAGGTGCTATGCAATTTAACCCCATGAACTGACACCCCAATAGGCTGACCAATGCGCCACTTTCTGTCGCAAATTACTGTCAAATTCACAGGACGGTAGGTTATGTCGTCATATTACCAATTACCACAAGTGATGAAAAACTGATATTCCTACGCTATCCTATAATTGTGAACCCATGGCTCAGGCCACGGCAAGAAGTGCAATGAGTGGTGCATAAAGGGCAGTTGCGTAAAGGGCGGTTCGAGAGGAGTGTCATGGTTTTGCATAAAGGGCGGTTGTGCATATCTGGAGCAGGCTTATAAAGTCTGGAGCAGGCTTACAGAGTCTGAAGCAGGCTTATAAAGTCTGAAGCAGGCTTATATGGGCGGTTGCATAAAGAGCGGTTATATCTGGAGTCTATAAGTTATGTCTGAAGTCCTTATGTCAGCAGGCTTATAAAGACGGTTGCATAAAAGGGCGGTAATGTCTGGAGTCTATAAGTTATGTCTGGAGTCTCTATGTCTGCAGGCTTATAAGGGCGGTTATGTCTGTTATGTCTTTATTGTGCATGTCTGGAGCAGGCTTATAAGGGCGGTTGAATAAAGTGCGGTTCAACAGGAAAGTGATGGTTGTGCATAAAGGGTGGTTGTGCATGTAGGAAAGTCATGGTTGTGCATAAAAGGCGGTTCGAGAGGAAAGTCATACGGTGCATTTGATAGTTTGTTCAATGGGAACTCATGCCAGATGGTCATGCTGTGGACGGTAATCTCTGTGCCGAACAACTGCAGCGGAATGATGATGCGCTATGCCAACGCTACCCAGAGCTCATAAGTAAGAATCGGGGATAATGCCGCAAATCACACACTCAGACTGGTCCACCGAAAACTACAGGAATTGGAAGGAGTTGAGATCCTACCCCATTCTCCTTATAGACCGGATCGTGCTTCATCAGACTGTCACCTGTTTCGCTCCACGGCCCATTTCCTTCAAGGACGGCATTTCGTTTCAGCGATGAATGTAGAACTTTACTAATTTTCATGGGGAAGCTATCCTTGCCATTTTCTGTCCTCGAAGCTTGTCTTGTGCTTTCCCTGTGGGATCGTTGCTCTGGTCGGACGTTGGCAGAGAAATATAGAAAACAACGGCCTGCACTTTGCAGTATGAGGTCAATGTATATCCCTTTATTCCATCATAGAACTTTTGAGCTGCAAACGAAATGAACTTTTGACTTACCGTGTTAACTTAGCAAACGAAATCATCTCTCACATCTTCATCTCTCCATTTGTTTTTATCTAAGTTGCTGGAGCTTGGGTATCCTATCGCACGTTTTCTGGACAGAAAAGCCGTTTTCATTTCTTAATTCGACCGCTCACATGTGTTTGTGCACGCGCACTTGTGTGTGTGTGTGTATGTGTGTGTGTGTATGTGTGTGTGTGTGTAAAGGAAGTAAAAAAATCCAAGTACGGGAGAGTTAAAGCATGAGAGATTACAAGCTACACTACTGTTTGTGAAAATTGCAAAACTATGAACGACTGCTGGTATTAACTCAAAACTTACAGGATATGTATAACAGGTTGGGACATGCAAATGATTAAAATGTCAGTGAAAACGCGCATGCGGTTTCGGAGCAGCGCTCTCTGAACAGTTTGGTCTTGGGTACAAAGACCTAGCTGGTCCAAACGAGATGTTACAATCCCTGAAGAGGCGGTATTGAGTCGAAAGGGTGTTTCTTGTGGCTCAGTATGCCCCGTTGCTGAATAAGGTCGCATTATAAAAACCTGACGAACTTTAAGCGAGGAAGGATTTTTGGGATAAGATAAGCTGATTTTCCTACCGCGTAATTGACACTCGTCCTGGATGAAACGCCTGTAAATTGATGCGAATATGACGTCAGTGGACAGATCAGGCTCGCAAACACGGAGATTCGAGAAATCGACAGCAAAACCGCACGACTGAATGGGGTAATAGACACCTCTACCGCATGGTAGTGACAGATCGCACAGCGGCATCCACGGTGTTAAAGTAGCACTGGAGCACTGTCACAGGTCAGGCTTTTTCCTCCAGCACAGTTCGACGTCGTATGCTTAACAGAGGGCTGGTCGCTAGCAGTACATTGCTGCGCATTTCTTTGACGCTCAAACACAGAAGCCTCAAGAAGCAAGGAGGTCTTGTGACGTACTACAGAGGTGAAAACATGCTTCAAGACAAATCTGCAGCGAGACATTCTGTCCGCGTAGCACAGTTGAGAGAGTGACTTACTCTGGAGTGAGGGGACACCGATTCGATGTTCGTGGCTGAAAAATGTGTGTTTTCACAGTCTCGAACACAGACATTGGCGAGCTGATTGGCAACAGGTGTTTTCTGACGAGTCGCGATTCAGCATGATGCACAATGACAGTTGCATACGTACGCGAAGACCTGGTGGCGAACGGAACCTTGCTGAGTCATATCAGCCCAACGCCTAGGGTCAGGGTTTGGAGCCCCATGGGGTTTAATTCTTGAACTTAGTGTCATGGTTTGGGGCGACGTTGGGTTCAGTTCTTGATCTCGCCTGATACAAATTGAGGAAACCCTCAACCGCGAGTGATGCATTAGGGATGTTTTAGAGGCATAGGTGATACCTTTCCTTCAGAGTTGTCCTGACGCTATTTTACAGCAGGCCAACTCTCGGTGATATGTAGCCAAGACCACTTCCATGCACGATAGATACCGCTTCTTACTTGGTCTGCACTTACGCCGCTTTGTCCTCGATCGAACATGTGTGGGACATGGTAGCTAAGCGAATGACTCGTCAAGTCCCTCCGCAAATCACCACAAATGAACTCTGGTCTCGCATAGAAACAGCATGTATAGACTATTCCCAGAACGATATCAAGAACCTCTTCAATTCAATGCCACGCCGTGTAGATGCTGTTGTTCTTGCTCGAGGTGGCTATACACGATACTGAGTTTTGAAGCGAAAAAATATTGCATTGCTCTTCAGATGTAATCAGTTATCTCCTGTAATTAATTACAACAATCTGTGATATAAATTCCATTTGAATAGCCCGATTCTTTCTTGGTGTCGCAATTTTCCCAAACAGTAGTGTATACACTATATTGACAAAAGTCACCGGACACCCCTTCAAAAGCAAATGATCGGATCCGCTGCGTTGTTAAGATGCGTTGTACAGCTGCAAACGGTATAAAAACAAGCCTGCAGCTGACCGAGATCATATCGCACTGTGATGTTGAGTGAAAATGTCGCGGAACTGACTTTGAGAAAGGAAAGATTGTTGGACGTTACATTAGTGAGTTGTCCACAAGGGAAACCGAGAATCGTTTGAATATACCCAAGTCAACTGTTTTAGATGCACTGAATAAGTGGAAGACACATGATGTGTCTGAAACAGCAAAACGTACCGGCAGACCAAAGATAAACAGTGATAGAAGACGTCGAAGCCTCAGGAGAGTCGTTACAGATAAGATCTCACTGTATATGTGAGTAAAAATGCTGGAACCTCTGTATGTACACATACCATTCGCTGAGAACTTCATTCCATGGGTTACCGAAGTCGTGCAGCTGCTCCAAAGCCTTTCATTTCCACTCAGAATGCTAATCTTCGTTTAGCATGGTGTAAAGAACATATATCGTGGACCGTAGATGCAAGAAAATGGGTCCTATGGATTTATGAATCCAGATACACGATCTATTTGTCGGATGGCCATGTGTGGGTATGGCGGCATCCGGGGGAACGCTGTTTACCACAGTGTACTGTTCCTACGGTGAAGTTTGGAGCTGGCAGTGTACTCGTATGGGAGTGTTCTTCGTGGTATGGTCCCGGCCCATTGGTTATCGTGGACAAACCTGTTAACCAGCACGTCTACCTCGATGCTCTGGACAATTATGCTCTACCAACTCTGTGGCACTACTATGGAACCGAGCCTTGTTGGTACCAGCAGGATAATGCACCGAGCTATAAAGCAAGGACTATTTGGCGTGGTTTCACGATAATTCCGTATCGTGGGTAAATCTATAGAACACGTATGGGATGAATTAGAGAGCCGCATAAGAAGTTTGGAACCAAGGCCTACTACTAAGCAACAGTTAGCGGCAACATTATATACTGAATAGAAGCGCATACCCATCGCTGTGTTCCAAAACCTTGTCGAAAGCATGTCTACAAGGGTCAGCGCATGCATTAATGGCTAAAGGTGGACCGACACCGTACTAATGTATGTCAATAGATGCTATGTTGCGTTTATCTTCTAGGTGTCCGGTGACTTTTGTGAATATAGTGTATATATAAATGAATATACGAATTTTTAAAATGAATGAATGTTGGTATAAATGAACACTGCTGCGCACACAGATTAAAAGAATACTCTTTTGAATTAGTAAAGGATATTTGATATTCGCTGTGAGATCGTAAGGCGTACAGATGAAATAACGATCATTACAAAAACTAGAGCAAAGACATGCATATAAATAACTGATTATAACAAAAATATTAAAATTATAAAACCGTGTACACAAAGATTTATTCATTTTTTAATTTAGACGTAGCTATTTTAAAAGAACATCATTTGTTTCTTTCATCTGATGAATGAAGGACAAGGGAGTTCTTAGGGGAATCCGGACCCGTGTGTGCACCTGTAGTTGCAAGCCCCTCAAGGGAAACGTGAGACGCTTCTCAAATACTACTTATGAATTTTGTTGAATCTCCACAAACTACTGAGAAAATTGTGTTCAAAGATACAAGGGGCATCCTGAAAGTAATGCCTCCTCCGTAATAACTTTTGAAAGTTTGAAGTGATTTTAATGAAACTGTACCGACATGTACTATGATATGTTACCAGTGTGGGAACACATTTTTTTGAGAATGGGAGATAAAGGTCATGAATACAGTGAAAGGCAGCGAGCCGTAATTGAATTCCTGGAAAAAGAGGAATGTAAGGCTCCAGAAATACACAGGACTCCTGGCAGTATACGAAGCTGCCACAATTGTCATCAGTAATGTCCGAAGATGGATGAAGAGGTTTTGAGAGGGAGAAAGTTCAGTGTCGGACAAACAACGGAGTGGAAGACCCGCAACTGCAGTGACAGATGCCAACAGGCAACGAGTGAAAGACCTCATCACAGTTGATCGCCGTGTCACCATCCAGGAGTTGCAACAATAAACCGTGATGCTCAGACATTGATGAAACTAAAAGAAGTTATCATAAGGAAAAGACGTGACATTCCATTTCATAGTGTTGCTTTACATCATGACAACGCACGGCCCAACAGCTCAATGGAGATTTCACAGGCTATTGCCAAAATGGGCTGGACGGTGATGCCCAACCCCTTACAGTCCTGATTTGGCTCCCTCAGACTTTTACCTGTTTGTCCCTTTGAAAGACACCCTTCGTGGGTTACGTTTTTTCCACGAATGTGACAGACTTTATAATGGCTGTGAACTCATGGGTGAAACGACAGCCTCAGAAATTTTTTCAAAATGGATTTTATCAATGGGTTCAAAGATGGCGAAAATGAGAAGAAAGTTATGGGCAATGCTTTGAATAGGCTAGCATTATTAACAATATGTCCAAGTGTTTTGTCACCAAGTTTCACATTTTTGCTGCATCAAATAAAAATCTTATGAGGGACGAGACATTACTTTCAGGATGCCCTTTGTAATTTTTACGGTTAAGTGACTTCCATAGGAAGTTGGCAATCTTCAGAATTTTAGAGAAAAGCTCTTTCGATATTAAGGTGAAACTTAGTGGTTATTATTTCCTCTACTCGTTCATTTTCCCTGCTGTGTTGAAAAATGACATCATCATTGACTTCAATGTGCACTTCACTCACTAAAGATGTTTTAAGCCAATATCCTACTTATTTCTTTTATAAATGGGATTAATGTAATATTGTCTACAGTTTTGAAAGATCGGATGCGCGTGTGGGATAAAAAGAAATGAAAGAAACTTAAACTCTTTAGTAGAAGACATCTGTTTACTTTCTGCTGTAGAAAAGATCAATTCTTTCGAACTTGCTATATAACAACGGCTATGACGCTTGACGAGCCGAAAAACACAGAAGCTTCTTTTCCGGGGGTGTATGCGAGAGCTCTTGCCATCAAATCAGCATGTCATTATTGGAGTAGTAAACTAATGGAATCGCTTCTGAAGAGGATACGACTGCAATAAAGCTCACATCGTTGAGCACACTAGGGAAAATGAAAGAGTTCATTGTATTTCAAATTGCAATTAGAAAGTACTGCTGCTACCATAACTTCTTAAACGGCCTATTAACGTGAGTCAAATGGTGCCCCAAATCAGCCACAGTTTAAAAACGCATTGGATCCAAATATTCTGTACTCGCCAGACAGAAATGGTCACATAGACGCCTGACTTTAAGATAGCTGTTTATTTTCAAAGCAAAACAATTCCGTTCTCTCTCTCATCTCTGCAGTATCTACCATAAACTTGTATCCGTGAAAAGGGCACTTTTTTATTCCTATATTCTCTGCTCCATGAGCTAACGTATGAATGTGGGAGAGTTAGTCTCCCTGACCCGGACGTATATCACGGCATTCAAATATCTTTTATCTCCTTTCTCAGGTTCATCGCTGTTGTTATAGCAATTTAGCATGTAATCAGTCAAAAGGAATTAGTGGCAATTATTACCCTAAATGATCTCTTTGAATAGCAAAGCAAAGGCGAAAAAGCAACATTTACCTATACTCTTGTCTCACAAACCACTCTTTCGAGTGACGTTGGACCCACTAAACATGACTCGAATGAATTCATTCCAGCCACGTACGGCCCACACTTCTTAGACGGCGAATATATTCGTCCGAGCTGATTTCAGCCCATTTTTATAACTCCGATTAAAATCGTTCGAGCTGGTTAATGGGTTAAATCTACTTACTATATTACTCACGTTAGTGAGCAAACTCGACATATCAGCAAGCTCAGGATAGCTAGGAAGAAAGGTACAAAAACCCTCATTTAAGGACTGGGAAGCTTTACAAAAGGTAATCCGTTACCTTCAAGCAACTTCAAACTACAATCCAACTGTGAAGCTAACATTGAATTATCAGCTTATGCTGATGCGGATCAGGCAGGTGATACCCAAGACAGGAAATTAACTACCGGTTTCATCATAAAACTGGGAGACATTACTGTTGCCTGAAGCAGCAAGAAACAGAGCTGTATCGCTCTATCATCTGCAGAAGCTGAATATATTGCAGCTTCAAATATTTCTAAATTCATCGTATGGTTGAAAGATCTGTAAGACGATCTACATGCTCCTGAAACTAAACCAACTATTCTTTTCGAGGACAATAATGCTTGCATCGGTTTGATAAAGAATGAAAAAGCTCATTCAAGAGTGAAGCATCTGGATGTTAAAATCCACTTCATAAGAAGTCTTTACCCTTCAACTACCGAACTGAAATAATGTGAGAGCAAGAAGAGGGTAGCTGACGTCCTAAGGGTATGCTTGAAACCCACAGAGCAGCTATGGGACTCCAGTCATCAAGCAATCTTCGTTCTTTGCCATCTGCCATGTGGGAGTATGTTGGAAAAACGCCGTGACCAATTTTAAAAGCGGCACATGTCAAGCAACGTGCCGCGTTCTATCAACTCGAGAATACATATATAAAACAATGTACGAGTGCGCGTGAAAGAGCTGACAACGAGATATTCAGTTTATGTGAAAGTATGTGTCCTCCGATGTAAAAAAATAAGTGTAACAACCAAATTATATTTAAGCTTCGCATTTAGTATTCGACGTAACCTGTTTCATGTATGTGTCCTCCGATGTAAAAAATAAGTGTAACAACCAAATTATATTTAAGCTTCGCATTTAGTATTCGACGTAACCTGTTTCATGTATGCGTCTATAACTGTGGATTATTCTTTTTATAGCGTTGTTGATATAATGCAGTATTTTGATAGCGCGGGCCAGCGAAAGAGTCCCGAATCGAATGAGAGACAAGAGAATTTGAAATCACATTTGAATATATCTATGTTTTATAACAATCTAAAGTTTAGTTATTCATGTAAGGTGAGTCATTTCAAATTCTCTTGTCTCGCATTCGATTCGGGATTATCTCGCTGACCCGCGCTGTCGAAGAACTGCATTATACTAACAAATACACTATTACACATCCTTCATTTGTAAGCACCACTCTATCTGAAGCAGTTTGTTCATTAGTTGATTTACTATTAGTGCCGAGTAAATCATTCACTAATCTTTGCTCATTTCATATTTCTTGAATTCAGAGAAAAGGGAGAATTGTGAAAGTTTTTTACTTAACTCTGATTTGCGTCACCTATTTCATGGCTGAAAAAAAACCGCTGTCTCGATTTTCTCAAAGTTGTAACATACAGGGTTTTGTATAAAAGAGTCGAAAAACCGCATATTTTTGATTATCTAAAATTCAAAATCATGAATGAAAGAGTCGAAAAATTTGTATAAAAGAGTCGAAAATTGTATAAAAGTGTTGAAAAAAAAATTTATCGGAAACTTGAGACTTGGTCGTTCTGGGTGGTGCGGTGGTTAGCATACCCGGGCGCTATCCGGGAGACGTGGGTTCGATTTCCGCTCCAGGAGGTTGAAATTTTCAAGTTTTCGGATATTATATGACTCACCATTCTTGTCATATTTACAACAAAAAAAAAAACAAAAACGGATTGTCATCTTCAAAATTTAACGTATAATCCCAAAAAGCGTATAAATGACTTCGGTATAATCGAATCGGGAAAGCAAAAAAAAATTACAATAAAAGATCGGGAGTGGCACCGAATTACGTATCAATATGAGAAACATATAAACAGAAAATGTATAACCGAGGTTCCACGGTATTATCTATATACGCTCATGTCAAAAAATTAAGGATCACTTATATTTTCGTGGCTTACTTTTATTCCAAAAGAATGTGGATGAAAATATTTTAATAAGGAGTAAAAAAGATGAAAAGGACATGCACTCACATAAACAAGCATGAATTTGTGCTAATCAATAAATAAAATCGATAAAAGGACAAAACATACCATTTTCTGACATTAATTCACAATGATTAAAATTGACAGAAAAAATGAATAATTTTTCATAGATCATTTTAATAAGCTATATGTTCATCCCTGACTGCAATACATGATTGGCATGAGTGGGCCATGCTGTTCATGAGATTGTCCAGAAGATTCTGAGGAAGGTTTCTCCATTTTTCTGTCAACGTCATTAAATACAATCGAAATGGGGTCAAAGTTAAATATCAACGAAATGGGGTCAAAGGTCAGGGAACAGGAGAGAGATTTATTCCAGTGATTATCCTCATAACTTGACTAAAAATGCTTCTATTTTGACAAAGCATTAGTATGTTGTTCCGGAGGTATACTGAACCGGTTCAGGTTAATATAATCGAAATGGGGTTAAAGGTCAGGGCGCAGGAGCGAGATTTATTCTACAGCCATTATCCTCATAACTTGGCTGAAAATGCTTCTATTGCAACAAAACTTTAGTATATTTTTCCGGCGATATACTGAACCAATTCTGTTTCATATAATCGAAATGGGGTCAATGGTCGGGACACAGGAACGGTATTTATTCCACAGCTATTGTCCTTATAACTTGACTAAGAATGATTCCATTGCGACAAGACTTTAGTATGTTGTTCCGGAGATATACTGAACCAATTCTGTTTAATATCATCGAAATAGGGTCAAAGGTCAGGGCACAGGAGCGAGATTTATTCCACAGCCATTTTCCTCATAACTTGACTAAAAATGCTTCTATTGCGACAAAACTTTAGTATGTTGTTCCGGAAGTATACTAAACCACTTCAGTTTAATATAATCGACATGGGATCAAAGGTCAAGGCACAGGAGCGAGATTTATTGCACAGCCATTATCCTCATAACTTGAGTACTGATTCCTGGTATGTTGGAAAGCGTATCATAATCAATGCATTGCATAATTTTACAAACTTGTTTAATGTTCCACCATGTCGGTGTGGTAACTGTTCTAGTTTTGAATTATAAACTCTGATTTTCGCGCAGCAGATTTTAGAGGAAAATTATTGATATATTTACTTCCGCAATTTTGCACCAGTTTAAAAATTCAAAAATGTAAAAAACCGGCAAAAGCAAAAATTAGTAGTTGTTTATTTAGAAGATGGTGAAAGATATTTTCGGTTTAAGTGGGCATTGTGAAAATAAGCCATAAAATAGATTGTATCATCCATGCATTTTGATTATCTGCATGTATGTTCCCTTTCATCAGCACGGATAATCAGCAGAATACTCGAAATACGACGACGACAATAAAGATCAAGACCTGTTCAAATAACATCTTTCCTGACTGCCTGCTTCTTTGCAGTAGTGTGTAATCATTGTTAATTTCGCTTATGTTGCCTTGGAATAACCACTTAACATTATTTGGTGGCTTCTACCTACAACGTCAACGTAAATGAACGAGCTCGGAATTCAGAAATGATTATAATGAGGTAAATACTTCCGTTTTCTCATTTATTATTTTTTTTTATGTTTGTACATAAAACTAGTAACCAATTTTAATTTTAATACCTCAGCAAAGCTGTATCTCCGAGAAATGTAGTCTAGTGTTTCAGTTTAATTAAGTTATTCGTGTTCTTTTTCAAGAGGCAAAGGGGGATCAAGCCGTTACACTTATTTTAATTTCAGTCCTTACTACTTAGTATAATAGCTTCAAATTCTTCTTTCCGCTACGACCAAGAATAAGCAGCTTGTTTGAAACAGAAGATTACTGTAATACGTGATCCATCATGCCTATTATTAAAGTGGGCAGAGGAATTAATACACAGGCATTTTTCAGCGAGAATGAATAATGCCTCTTAAAGCACAAAAGTGGACGAAAATAAAGAAATACTTTTTATTTAGGAAAAATTGCTTCCAGTATGTAAGACGAGGAAAAGTCAGTTCATTGCAGTTCAACACTCGCGTGAAACGTAGGACACTTGAACTACAGTCGTCTAGCAGGTATCGAAAGTTGTTTGCAGAATGGCTTTCTAAAAGGACCGTTCGAATATTAGTTTCTGTTTGCGGAGGCAGTTTCTGTTTAAACACAGGACTAGGCTGGAAAATGTTTTTCAACGGCTTAAACCTACTTTTCAAGAACTACCGTATATCTCACGTATGAGCCGAAAGCTTTTTTACGCTTTCCAAACGTAGGTTGAAGAAGCGTATATCCTCCAGCTTTGTCCGTCCGTCCGTCCGCACAATAACTCGGGTAAAAATAGTTCGATTTCAATGAAATTTTAGTATATGATAGGGGATCACCTGGGGACGAACCCTATTGAAAATGGGTGAAGTGGGGTCAAAGGTCATGACATAGGAGCGGAATCCGTTCCATTGTCCTTATGCGTCATAACTTGAGTATGGTTCGATTTCAATGAAATTTTAGTATGTGGTAGGGGACCACTGGGGACGAACCCTATTGAAAATGTGTGAAGTGGGTCAAAGGTCAGGACATAGGAGCGGGATGCATTACATTGCCTTTATGCGTCATAACATGCGTAAATATGGTTCGATTTCGATGAAATTTTAGTATGTGGTAGGGGACCATCAGGGAACGAAACCTTTTGAAAATGGGTGAAATGGGGTCAAAGGTCAAGGCATGGGATCGGGATCCATTCCATTGCCCTTATGCGTTATAACTTACGTAAAAATGCTTCGATTGAGACAATAATTTTGATGTTGCTCCGGAAGTATACTTTACCGGTTCTGTTGAATATCATCGAGATGGGCTCAAAGGTCGGGTCATAGGAGCGAGATTTACTCTACAGCTATTATCCTCATAACTTGAGTAATGATTTCTGGTATGTTAGAAAGCGTATCATAATCAATGCATTCCATGATTTTACTAACTTGTTTTTTTCTTTCTTTTCCGGTTGAAGGTTTAACGACCAGCGTGAGCAAATCAATGGGCTATAAGCAGTCGCCCGTCACTAATTTATGGTTGCTGGTTCCAGGGAAGGGAGAGGCAGTGCCGTAAAGCAAACACAACATCCATGCCTCACCGAGATGATGAAAGGTTTATAACAAATTGTTGTTTTTCAAAGTAATGGAGTTATTTTTATGCGCGATACCCAGCATATGATTTCAAGAAACATGGATACGGAAGAAGTTGTCGATACTGTAATACGTGCGAAACCTAATCCCGTTTAATCGTGAGACCACGGAATTTCTTGTTGCCAAAAGGAAGCAAGGTAAATCTGTCGATTATATCGCGGTCACCTCCATTGCTTTTATGACACAGAATGCCGATGGATGGTGACACGTCAGTAAACGCGGGAATCACCATCCTAGCTAACGACGATGGCCATTAACTCAGTGAAGGTTTGACAACAGTGTCTCCTGCTGAAGTCCACCTACGCCATTGGCTGATGGAAGGCTTGGCGTTTCTTTATGGGGCTTTGCGAGGAAGACAGCGGTATTACTGTTTGGTTATGGGGAGAACAGCGGAATCGTCGAAGTGCTTCTACTCTGTAACATCGAACCACACTAATTCTGCAAAGCGCAGAAACATTTCTCCAGCAAGGAAATTGATCACACTATTTATTACCTGTGGCTGTTAGTATCCTTGCCTGTGCCACGCAACGAGAGAGGGGATACAGCTGAAGATAACGGATGCCGAGGGGTGGCAACACAAAAGCCAGATATAATTTAAAATTTAACAGGGACGTTGTAGTGCAAAGTTTTCATATACTACCCTGTAAGTAATGCTATGCATGTTACGGAAGATGACTTGGTTTATGATTCAGGTGAAAAAGAAAAACAGCCACAACGTCTTAGTCGATGATGCCATATTGACGACTCGACGTTTATGGAAACGGACTTATAGGAACTCTTTGGAAACTCCGATGGTGAGTTTGGTAGCTTATGCAAGATTTTTATTAAAGTAGGAATCAGGGGCTTGTCAGGCTTTTTTAATAAAGTTATTTTCCCTGGCTCCATGCCATTCACTGTGGTGATTAATGGCGCCATAAATAATTTATGTGTTTACAATACTACCTCTACATGTTTCATTTGTTCAATAGTTTGTGAAATATCTAATGGTACCCATGTTATATTGAATATTTTTGACTAGTTACTTAATATTTCATATAGTTTTATTGTGGTTGAGTATATTGTATAGTGACTGTTATGTATTAAATTACCAGCTGTATGGCAGAATATTTCAATAAACAAACAAACAAAGAAGATTATTATAGAAATTTGCATAATTTTATTTAAATAATATCATGTGTTCCAAACTGTTTAAAAATTATGGTAGGTATGTGTGGGTTCCAGTTTTCTACCAATTTCTTTAGCTGGTGAATTAGGGGTTTGGCTTATACGCGAATACATACAGGTATCCCTTTTACGCCCAGTGGATAAGGGATATATGCCCACACACCTAACAACAAGTTGTATCTCCATGATCTTTGATAACAGCATAACCAGAACGTTCCCAGACTTGTGAAACTCGCGACGATTCATCGGATTTTGAAAACACCTCTTTTAACGTAAATTGTGTTGGGTGTTAAAAGTCTGTGGTGCTCATGTTAACGACACTAGGATGATCGCTTACCTAATACTAAGCTATTATTTCCAAATATGAAATTGTAAACTGAACCCATATGGATATCAGGGAATGATACACTTTTCGTAGGCTAACAGGTCTCCGAGAAAAAAAAATAACACAAGATAGCACACGACTGGAAAAATCAAGGCGAATTGTATTTCCCCAGAAGCAACATAGCACAATGTTGAATGGATGCGCACACAAACAGAACTCAGACACACTCATAGGTATCCTATTCCAACTAAAACAATGAGGCAGGGATGTCATTAGTATGCGAAACTCAGAAAGCCGACAAAATCTAACGCACTGAGGCATGAATGTTACGAGACTATAGTCTCAGTTAAATAGATAGGTATCCGATAACAATTTAAATGGTGGACGACAGAAGACTTTCAAACATACTCAGGCAGCCTCGGTAGCCTATTGGTACGAACTGTTTGCTTCTAATCACTTGACCGAGACGGGCTTTGGATCGAAACCTGGGTGAAACCAAAGTCGTGCGGAAAACACAAGGCAACACTGGAAGAAAACGAGAAAACACATGGCATTTGAGAGATGAGTCCCTTCTTTTAGGGACGTCACGAGGAAACCAAAGCTTCCGATTGGTTTCCAATGCTCTGGTATGTGACGTCAAACACACACCGACGTATCAGTCTGTGTAACACGAGAGTGACATCATAAGCGGAGGGAACTCATCTCTCTGATGACATGGCTTTATGTTTTCTAGACGGCCTTGGTAAAACGTAAAGGTTGTGCTAGTCTTATGGCTCTAACTCTCTTCCTTTCCTAGATCGAGCTGATCTAATTTAGGACGCGCAACTGCTTAGAGCGCACTGAGTTGCTCACGGTAGTCGTTAAACACACAAACAAAGCACACACACAATCAGACTTGATGAAATACACAGAACTGACCGATTATCATACACGTATAGACCCCGATTCTAATATGCAAAGCTGAAATATCGCTTCCAGTCACATGGGACGCTGAAGCGGGCAATACCTATAAAAAGAGCATGCATTGGAAATCAGTCACGGTGAAGTAATCATTTGTAAAGGTGGTAACGTAAGTGAGTTTACCGTGGCCAGAGAGTAGCTACGAGGAAGACTGATTGTTCAGTCACCCCAACTGATAAACTGTGTTTATTTCCACGTCATACCATCGCACGCTTATACCAGGACTACGTGAAATACCTCAAAACTTCCAACCAGTGGGGAAAATGTGGCCGTAAATCTGCAATTGATCCTTGAGGTGAGGGCAGTTTATCCGGCACAGTTGCAAAGAATTATACGGTACCGTGGAGCAGATGATGTCGGATTTTAATAAGGGCGCGGCAGCTATATCATACGTAAGAGGCTGTCGCGCCATGGGAAAAATAGGCAATGGCAGTTCATATTCACATCGCGTCCCCATGTTGATTCCAAGACACCGAAAGATTATGCTGCAGTTTGCAAAGGCCTATCTCAATTGCAGCGCGAAGGAGAAACACGTCATCTGGTTTAACGAATCACCGTTTTAAACGGGAATGGGATGGGCTCGTGTGTGGCGTAAACTACACGAAGAAATGAATCCAGCTTGCCAAGTTGGTTCATACAGGCAGATGGAGGTGGTATAGAACCTTAGGGTGCATTTACAAGGGCTTCCTAAAGGCAGCTCGTGACCATCGAGACTCTAGTCAACGGAACAAACTATGTCCAAAAATCTCGCCAATCATTTACACCCGTTGACAACGACTCTCTTTCAGCGCCACGACGCCATTTCGCAACAGGACAACATCACACTGCATACTACCAGAATGGCAATCAGTTAATTCTAAGAGCATTCAAATAAGTTTACCACACTCGAATGGCACCATCGACTGCAGACTTCAACCCCACTGAGAATTTGTGAGATGAATAGGAAAGATCTGTTGCAACACGCCTATACCCACAGGCAATTCTGGTGCTCTAGGACAGGTTTTAATTAATGTTTTCAACACCTCAATGGGACCTTACCAAGATGTGTGGCTGCTGTCATGAAGGCCAAAGGAGGAACAACATTATATTAGGTAGGTGTATGAGATAATTTGCCAGTTCAGTTTTCATGCTACCGCTATCACTCTGTCGTGGATACAAAAGTTGGACAAGGCAATTAAAACGATTCCACAGATTTAGTGACCGCCTAGTTTCAATAGATGTTTTCAATATTTATCCTGAGTTTTACCGCTAATCTTAACGATGGTTTTGCTGATCGTCTGTTTGGCACTAGAAGCATATTTTCATTTGGAACTGTATCTGAGCTTCTGAAAGTCCCACGTACAAAAAATCTTTTGGCGTACGATTGCTACAATTATGATTACAATTTTTCTGACAATTTCCAGCTTCAGAAACGCAAGTTTTCTGCTATTAGATGGTATAAATTAAAATTTTAATTTGAAAAATCTCGGCTCGTTTAAGTTTGATTGTAGAAAAAAGTGTAACATTTGCCAGCTATAATAAAGAATGTCTACACAAATTTTGGTTTCCCAGATTAACAATTTACCCATCAGAAGGCGAACAATATGTTAAAACTGTGTTTGTGTTCCTAAAAGCCATGCTTTAAAACATCATTGATGCACCGAACTGTTATAAATCAACAAAATTTACCGAATGGGAGTAAAGTCAGACTGAAAAAAATACAAAGAAGCATTGGTGTATACTTTAAAAGATAGAGATTTTTGATGCCTGAAACAGTTGTGTTCAGAACACCCGAGAATTCAGTGGAATCCATTTTCTTTTGTTTACTTATATTTTCACTTTTGTTGGTGAACCGAATATTGCAAACAAAAAAAAAAAAGTCGGAAAAATAAATAAATAAATAAAATTCTGAAGAAGAAATGGTTGGGAAGAGCAATGAGAACAGATGCTTTCTGAGACGCAGTGTTCCCACAGCGCTATATATTTTCTTCAGCGGTGTTTCATGACATATATGCCTTGAGAAAAATTCTCCTTCAACCAAACGTTTACAGCAATTGTGACCTCTTGTCGCCAGAAGAAACAGTTTGCCAGAAGTCTCTTCAATTTTAGAAAGGAGCTCAATTCGCTGGAGGCTATAGATCTGCGAAGAAAAAAATGCAGCGAGGAAGTGCGTGGATGTGTGATCACTGTGTAAAGCTCACGCGAAATTGTCTTTTGAAAAATTCCCGATGCTACCTATTTATTTAAGAAAAATACTAAATTGCCTTTTTTTCTTTTTTTGGCCATCACTGGCTTGCATGGTTTAGTGCAACACCATCTTTTATCTGTCTTCTTGTTTTGATTAGCACATATAATGAAATAGATGGAAGTAAAAGAACACATGTAGCCAAGGTTTTTGTTGGTCACAGCAAACTCATTATTAGGTTTTTTAACTGGAAAAAATACCCTCGTACTGAATTTGGAAGAAAATATAATGAAGGATGTTGGTTCGATTAACGTTGCGCTGTCCGACTTTACAAGGAACTGTTGTTGTTTATTATTAGTGCATTCATATTTATCGATTCTTTCAGTTGCTCTTTTCATATCATTCAATAAGAACATTTTTCAAAACTTTTCTTATTTCCTCAGATGAATCCGAAAATGATGTTACGTATCCCTAGGAACTCGTAAAATCATTTTTTCATCCCAAGGAACCCTAAAATAATTTTTCTTGTAACGAAAAAAACATAAAATATTTTTTTGTATCTCGAGGAATCCATTTTGTACCTACAAAAACTTTTCCAGGTTGTAAAAAATTGATTGCCGGCAGTACAATTCAGTTACTCCTAAATTATACAAGAGTACACCTTATTCAGTTACTCCATTACATTATGACAATTCAGTTACTCCATTACATTTTGACCACCTACCTAATAAGCTGTAGGACTCCCTTTAACCTGCAAAACAGCGGCCACTCGGCGAGGCATCGATTCGATGAGGTGGCGATAGGTATCCTGGGGTATCTTGTACCATAATACCAAAAGCAAGTCCTCCAGTTACCTCACATTTCCGGGTGGTGGTCATTTAGCGAGAACCCGCTTTTCCAAGTCGAACCACAAATGTTCCATTGGGTTAACTTCAAGAGAATTTGGAGGCCAGGGCATTAACAGAAAGTAATCAGCATGTTCTTCGAACCACTCCTTGAGGATTCCGGCAGTGTGGCATGGCGCATTATCCTGTTGGTAATGACCATCACCAGCAGGGAACATAGCTACCATGAATGGGTGAACTTGATCCGAAACGATGTTCAGATACCTGACAGCTGTCAGGGATTGTGCTATTGGGATAATGGGGCCTAAAGTGTCCCAAGAAAACATCGCCCATAGAATAACACCGCCGCCGCCGCCGCCGCCGCCGCCGCCGCCGGCCTGTTTCTGCCCAAATGTGCATCCAGATGCCATAGCCTCAGTTAGTAATCGACGTATCCGCGCTCGGCCGTCAACGTGATTCACCGGGAATCTTGATTCGTCAGAACAGGCCACTTTCTTCCAAACATCCACTGCCCAATCTCGATTGTCTTGTATCCATTTCATGCGTTGTTGGCGATGACGTACAATGAGCATGAGGACCCTTCTGGGTCTTCGGCTACGCAGGTACATGCACAGAAGGCTGCGATGATCTGTGTGCTGTGACACATTGCGCTGAGGCCCTCTGCCGTAGCTGCGGGTGATCTTCAGTACTGTTTCCCTGCTGTCGCTGTGAACAATGCACGACAGTATCCGCTCACATCTGGCATCAGTGAGCTGCAGACAACACACGGCTGGACGACTGTTCATTGTTAGGCCATCTGTGCACCAGTTTTGATACGTACTCACTACAGCAGCACGTGAACAACCCACAATCCGCGCCGTTTCCGAGATCATAGTCCCGAGGCGCCGTGCTATAATACAGTAATTTGTCCTTTATCAAACTCCTATAAATCGGCAGCTTTTCCCATTCTGACTCCGAATACTCTACTAACCGAAAGCTGGTCTTCGGGTTGTACATATGTACTGCTCTGTGAACTTCACATGCGCCACCGTTCGGGCTCTAGGCACGCTCATTTCACTAGGCAATGGGTGGTTATAACGTAATAGGTCATCAGTGTATTCTGGACACCATTGCATAACCAAAACTAAACGTTCACTTGCAGAGCCAAACACGCACACCCTGGGTGCGTTGAGTGCTTCATATAAAAAAGAGTGTTAGCGCTCCTTGTGGCGTACTAGAGAGGGGAATAACATGTTAAGCCGACAAATCTGCAGCGATACATTTTTTTTGTTTTGTTTTTGATTGGAGGTTTAACGACCACCGTGAGCAACTCAATGGGCTATAAGCAGTCGCCCGTCCCTAATTTAGGGTTCACTGGTTCCAGGCAAGGGAGAGAGCCAGTGCCGTAAGACAAACCCAACATCCATGCCTCACCGGGATTCGAACCCGGACCCCGTTCGGACGAATGGTCAGAGGCCATCGCTTAGACCACTGCGCCACCGGGGCGGCCCAGCGATACATTCCGTCGGTGTAATTTAGTCGGTTAGATCACTCCAGAGCGAACAGACGCGAGTTCAATCCTTGTCACCGGGAAATTTGTTTTTCAGAACCTCTCTGACGACATTGCAATCGACTATGATGCACGAAGCTGAACTGATGGACTTTGAAAGAGATATAGGTGTTGATTGCTACCTGAGTAAGCAATCAGTGCTTAGCATTGCCGCTCATCGGGGACTCCCAAATTCCAGTCGCTGATGTTCTTCATCTGTGGAAAACAGGTGGCGCCACTACAGCAAGGCCGCGCTTCTGGAAGGCAGCACCAACTAAGTTATAGTGCTAAAGGAAACTTACTTCGGAATGTAAAGACGGCACACACGTCCTGTGCCACAAACCTGGCCGGATATGTTGCACAAACCACCGGGAAAGCTATATGAACCAGAATAATCTCTCGAACATTGTATGCTTATGAATACCCAGCTAGATCAGCCTGTCCTACATCACTCCAGCAAACGCCAGACGGCGACTGCAGTGTTATCTCGCTTGCGTTTGATGGATAATAGAAGAGTGGAAGATGGTAGCGTGGAGTGAGTATTCACGTTGCTCACCCTTTCCTTAGGACGGAAGTATTTAAGCATGGCGTTTGCACTGGGAACGCTGCCAGAGGGACTACATTATTTCTGCAGCCAACTCTACAGAGGCATCTAGGAGGACGTGAGTTGTTTCTGCTGAAAAAGACTCGTCCTCTGGCTGTGGTGCTCTTCAGCCTGCTCGACCGTAGTAACCCCTGTCGTGCAACATCCTTCGCACTGTACTTGTGCTAACATCCGTCTCAATAGTCTCACAGAGGGTTTGCGTGATTTGCGACAGTGGTTAGTGACTTGTGGATGGCTGCCCGACCGTGGTAACCCCCATGTAGTCCATCATCCTTCGCACTGTTCTGGTACTAACATCAGTCTCGATAGTCTTACATAGGGTTTTTGTGATTTTAGACAATTACTAACGTCTTATGGATCGGTGCTTGACCTTGGTAACCCATGTCGTGCAACGTCCTTTTGCACTGTACTAGTGCTGATATCAGTCCCAATGGTCTCACATAGGGTTTGCGTGATTTGGGGCAATTTTGATTTGCATTCAGAGCTGAGAGTCCTTTTCAGAGGTCTCCTGTCACGTTCTGTTAGCTTCGGAGGTTTAACGGGTTCTTTGCTTTTAGAAGATTCAGACACAGTCCGCTACTACATGTATTTGCATATCACATCACAAACCGTCGATCTAGTGATCGTCAGTGTTGCTAAAATGTAAGATAAGGAGCAATTGCTCATGTGGTACTCTAATATCAATCCCAGTTAACTGTGGCGATCTAGGCATCTTGTATGCACAGTCGTACTGTTGTGACATCATAGCCCTACGAGAGAATTTAAAGCTGGGTTTGTAATGTGGTGCTCGCGTAGGATGGCATTTGCTTCCTACAGAGGGGTGCCCTTATACCATAGTATGGATCGAGTAGTATATGTTCGAAGAATACCGTTAAGAGCTAACAGAATGAGCAGGTTAGTTGCTTCTACTCAGAATAGACGCATCATGGTGGCCCAGGTATCCACTCGAAGAGTTTGCTATAGATTGAAAGTACAGTAGCTGAATCCTAATGAACTGTTCAGGTCTCACTCTCGACTAATGTAACGAATGTTTTTAGTGACGACAGCTGAAGGTGAGAGTGGCGCTTAGTAATGTTTATGTATGAGACACGTTTCATCTGCGCTGTAAGTGATGGGAAATGTGGTCCAGAGAACGCTTCGGAGAGGTTGAGAAAGAATAGACCATGTAAGGGAAAGGAAACACAACATAAAATCCTGGTGCAGTGGTGTGGACGGAAGTGAAAATGAATAGAAACAAGTTATCCTATTTGCAGTCAACCGCATGGTAGCCAATTATTAGTTAACCAATTATTATTATACAAGTAGTGTACAAATGTCATTAGTATACAATCAGTGTACCAATTGTTATTGTACAAATTCCAAAGTCCAGTGTTCCTTTGGTTCTCAACGAACGTGGAAAATGTGTTTGCGATCTTCCAACATGAGATAATGCCCGCTCTCATTCTTCAAGCATTATCAAACTGGCTGTTCAAAACGTGAGTGTTTTGTGGATAGCGATGTCAGCAATTCTGTTTCTCAGTCGAAAATCTCTGCCACACGATTTTAAGATTCAAGAGCGTTTATAGAATTTGTTTTGGGAGAAAGGCGACAAAAAAAAAAAAAAAAATGGACGTTTCGAAATCCACCACAACAAAATTAAAGTTAATGAGAAATAGAAGAACAAATTAATGCATTTTTTCTAATGTAAATTAAGGCATTTTTATTAAATTAAGGCATTTTTTCTCATGTAAGTAGCATTTTTACCAAAAAACGTAAAAAAAAAAATGAAATGCTTTCAGGGTGTCAAGGTACCCCTGGCTCCCATCTAAATACGCCCCTGGCAAGATTCCTGGCATCAAGTAATATTTCAGTCTCTCATTCAAGGGGAACAAGCTTGGTATGATATACCGCCAAACGACGTCTAGCTGAATAAAAGCCAGAATCAGTATTTGCATTCAAGCACAACTAATACTACTTTTGAACACTGCGTTTTGGTATCCCAATAAAAATTGATGGTGGTGTTTGCAAATTTTAGTTAAAATGAGATCACTCTTTTTCCCTTTCCTTTTCTTTGCTTAAAACAATCATAGTCTTTCTTATAAAATATGACATTACTGTGCATTATTATTTATGTCTACACCGATGAGTTATTACATTATGTACACCACCCCCAGCCTAGATAAATGAGCGCGCCTGGAGACCGAACGGTGGCGCAGGTGAAGTTCACAGAGCAGTATATATACAACCCGAGAACCAACTTTCGGTTAGTAGACTGTTCGGAGTCAGAATGGGAAAAGCTGCCGATTAATCGGAGTTTGATAAAGGACAAATTAGTCTATGATTGCACTGCGTCTCGAAACTATGCTCTCAGAAATGGCGCGGATGGTGGGTTTTTCACGTGCCGCTGTAGTGAGTACGTGTCAAAAGTGGTGCATAGATGCCCAAACGACGAACCGTCGTCCAGTAGTGTGTCGTCCGCAACTCATTGATGCCAGAGGGGAGTCGTTGTGAATAATGCGCCACAGTCTCCGCGCATTGTTCACAGCAACTGCAGGGCCACAGTGCGATAAATCACCCATAGCTACAACAG
Organism: Macrothele yani; assembly: GCA_039090855.1. NCBI lineage: Eukaryota > Metazoa > Arthropoda > Arachnida > Araneae > Macrothelidae > Macrothele > Macrothele yani. The sequence continues at coordinate 132,563,257 of CM076995.1, read as the reverse complement.
TGGTGATCAGGGCAATGTGTCACAACACACAGTTCATCGCAGCTTTCTGCGCATGGGCCTGCGCAGCCGAAGACCCATCCGGGTCCCTATGCTCACTGCACGTTATCTCCGACAATGCATAAAATGGGCCCAAGATAATCGAGATTGGACCGTGGATGATTGGAAGAAAGTGGCCTTGTCTGACGAATCAAGATTCCTGGTGCGTCACGTACACGGCCATGCGCGTATACTCGATTACCAACGGAGGCTATGGCACCTAGATGCACTGTTGGGTGGAAAAACAGGCCGGCGGCTGCGGTGCTATCTGTGGGCGATGTTTTTTTTTTTTTTTTTTTTTTTTTGATTGGAAGTTTAACGACCACCGTGAGCAACTCAATGGGCTATAAGCAGTCGCCCGTCCCTAATTTAGGGTCACTGGTTCCAGGGAAGGGAGAGAGTCAGTGCCGTAAGGCAAACACAACATCCATGCCTCACCAGGATTCGAACTCGGACCTTTTTCGGGCGAATGATCAGAGGCCATCGCTTAGAACACTGCGCCACCGGGGCGGCGGCGATGTTTTCTTGGGACACTTTATGATGCCCCATTATCTCCATAACACAATCCCTGACAGCTGACAGGCATCTGAACATCGTTGCGGATCAAGTTAACCCATTTATGGCAACTGTGTTCTCTTCTGGTGATGGCCATTACCAAGAAGTGGATCAAGGAACATGCTGGAGACTTTCTGTTAATGCCCTGGCCTCCAAATTCACCTGATATGAACCCAGTGGAACATTTGTGGCTCGACGTGGAAAAGCTGGTTCGTGCGTTATCACCACCACCCCGAAATGTACGGGAACTGGAGGACCTGCTGTTGACATTATGGTACAAGGTATCCCAGGATACCTGTAGCCACCTCATCGAACCGATGCTTTGCAGAGGGGCCGCTGTTTTGCGGGCTAAAAGGGGTCCTACAGCTTATTGGGTATGTGGTCTTAATGTAATTGCACATCGGTGTAAGTTGCAATGTGTTTAATAATAACACAATGTTAAATGGTTTGGAATATATAAAGTTAACACCTCAATACAATGCTCAGGGAGTCAAATTAATTTCTCATCAACTAAAGTTTGACTATGTTTTTTCAACATATAATAGCTAAGAGATGGTTCACGATAGGAAAATATAACAATTTCCCTTAAATGCATTTTAGGGACAAAAACTGTACATAAGTGTGAAAGAAATAAACTTTAAGACTTAAATTTGCTCTGAAAAACGGTTTAGGAAACATAGCACTTTGAGAAAATGGACAACAGGAATTAGCTTTGATGATTTCATTTTTCAAGGAACGCTTTTCAAATTTAAATTATCACATCAACAAATTCATTAAATTAGTAAGTGCTAATAACCAAAGCACGACTCATGCACTTCAAAAGCGACTCAGTAATAGTATAGCCCAGTTATTATGATAATAGACACAGTTAATCGTATCGCACGGTTCCGTAATTTCGGAAATGGTGATTCTGTGACAAACATGGTTGCCTAACAGTACGATAGCCGTTATATTCTTCACGATGCGGAAGTAATTTCTAGCTGTGTCTCCAGATAAGCTTCAAAGCTACTGGCTAAAGACATATGGGCAACGGATCTTCATTCTGCTCTCTCTCTCTCTCTCTCTGTGTCACTAATAAAGCCGAGCGCAATCTAATGTAGGATTTACTTTCCTCCACCAGAGAACCAAATGATTCATTTTGCGATAATCATCGCGCATTCTCGAATCTGATTGAACCAGACGAATAAAACCTTCTGCATAGACAGGAGACATTTTTGTAATTATAATTTTGTAAAAATTTTAAAGTTGTCAACTTTGAAAGAAATTTAAGCAGGTGACGCAATACCAAATTACCAGACCGCGCATTCTTTTCTGACGGAAGAGCAGTGCAAATTTAGAATATTTTTCAGCATTTCAGAACACATGAATATTACTATTAAATTCCAAGGAAACCAAGTTATCGTGTCCACACACACACACACGCACGCAGAGTAATTTTTATGAATTAATATGTGGATATTGCTGTGATTCAAAAAGAGAAGACCTGACTGGGGTGATTTTCAAATTCATCTGAGAAAAACCGCTTTCACTGTGATTAGCGCATGTGTAAATGTGGGTTCAGGTACATACAAATGTCTTACTTACTTTACTAACCTGACGTGCACATTTCACGGGTTTTGAGACTTTTGCGCATATAGTCACATCAGAATAATATGACCACCCCGGAATCACAGTGTGCCCGCCCATGTGCGTCACAGAGTGCCACACGGAGATATAAGCGGCCGGCCAGGACAGATGAGCCATAGTGCGTCACGTGAGGGTAATGGGCAATGGTAGTGATTTGACGGACGTTCTAAAAGGAATGATCATCGGCTACCGCGCCAAGGGTGGAAGCATCTCAGAAACAGCAGACACCGTGGGTTGTTCGCGAGGTGCTATAGTAAGGGGGAACCAAGAATGGACCGCTGGCAGACCAAGTACCTCTCGTCGTCATAATTGTGGAGCCCTGAAGGTTAACGAAGACCACATAAATTAACGCTGCGGCACCCGGGTACGTGCTCCTGATAACAGTAGAGCGAATCCTGTTACGCATGGGTCTCCGGAGTCGAGGCTGCGTCAAGGCACCCAAGTCATCCCAGGTCCATCAGCAACGACGCCTCCACTTTACGTGGTACTACTGTTATTGGACAGTGGAAGAGTGGAGAAGGGTTACCTTCTCCGACGAATCGAGGTTTGTACCATACAGAAGTGACGGGCGGTGGCACACTATCCCTCAAGTACAGGCCGGAGGTGGCAGTGTGCATGTCTGTGGGATGTTTTCCTGGTATGACTTGGGACCCCTGGTACCACGGGATGGGTCCCTGAACGCAAATGGCTACCTGTCCATCCTCACTGACCACATGCATCCCTTGATGTTGGACGTTTACTCTGGTGGTGATGATGTCTACCAACAGACAATGCGTCCTTCCATGTCGTTAAAAGGATGCATGATTAGTTCCAGGAACACGACAGTGATGTCCCCGTTGTCCCTTGGCCTGCGAAATCCCCAGAACTTAATCCTATAGAGTGCTTGTGGGACTATTTGGACCAACAGGCTCGGCGTGCCGACCCACAAGCATGTCATCTCAGTGACCTTCGTACTCTGCTGCAGTCCGAATGGGCACCTGTGCTTCGAGAAACCTTCCAGGGCCTCATTGTGTCCATGCCACGCCGTCTCGCCGCTGTCATCGGGGCCAAGTGTGGTTATTCCCATTATTAGGTAGGTGGTCATATTATTCTGATACAACCGTGTACATGAGAGAGTGTATTAATCGTAGTAGCGTGTGCTCTGCTTCGTGCTGTGAGGTGTTTGCCAAAATATAACACACGAAATTCACTGTTGGCTGGCTGCTTGACTTGAGTAAAACACATGATTTAAGGAAGCGCGATGGATTTTCAGAGACCATCGGTCTCTGCGTGTTTGTCATTAATAGAAAGAACGTACTTCGTGTTTTGTTGAAAACAGGTCTTGCATTACCTTCTGTATCTAGGCTTTTTTGACGCACCTGAAGCAACTAACTCTTCGTTCATTTAATATTGCTCCATTTTTATCTTGAACTACTGTGCTTTAGTTTCGCCCTCGTTATGCGGTTCCATTCAAGTACATCTCCGTTTGTGAAGTGAAATTCCGACGTTTCCTCTTTGTCGTCATTATATGTGTTCTCCAGTGCATTCTTGAATGCTTCGTTATTTTGAACTGACTAGCGTCGTTCAGTGTTTACTCCGTCGGAATATGAATATACATCTGCGCACAACTGCAATTTGATTTCTTTGATCAGGTGATTTTTCATTTGCGTCAAAATTACTGTACTCCAATTATTCAGTTAAATTACTGTAGCCCCGAAATACGAGCGTTCTGTATTCACATTCTTTCTACGCGGTAAACAATGTCTTTCTTTTCCTGCAGACGAAATTAATTTTATCGTATCAAAAGTGCCGACATTTAACTCCTATTTTGAAACAACTTTATTTTCGCCTTTATTGGTGTACGAATACGTACTCTTTATTGATGTATACATTCTGTCAAGAATAAACTTGTTTGCTCACAACATGACAACGGCATAGTAAAACTGTAACCAGATGCTTTATGTAGGAAGATAGACATAAAATGTTACTCTTGATCTTACTTGATATATATATATATATATATATATATATATATATATATATATATATATAGAAAAGAAGATCCTGAAGAAGAAATTGAAGAATTTTATGAGGAAATTTGTCATCTAAATAATAAAGGTAAGCAGCACTTGAAAATAATTATGGGAGATTTCAATGCAAAAATAGGGCAACGGTAACAGAATGAAACTTCAGTAGGTAAATTCGGTCACGGCAACAGAAACCAGCGCGGAAATACTCTCGTTGAGTTTGCAGAGGCAGAAGGGTTTTTCATCTTGAACTCCTTCTTCAAGAAAAAGCCACACAGGAAATGGACATGGAGACATCCAAATGGGACGACAAGTGAAATTGATTTTATTATGTGTAACAAAAAATTCGTCATAGAAGACTGCAGTGTGCTAAACAAGTTCAACACAGGTAGTGACCATAGATTGGTGAGATGTAAGATGCACCTCAACACTAAACTGGAACGTGGCAAGCTCATAAGACAAACAAAATCTATTGACATAACGAACCTTAAAAAACACCATAATACCTTCAAGTTGGAACTGAAGAACAGGTTCTCTGCTTTAGAAGGTCTAACATCGGAAGAAGTGGACATCTCTGAAGTTAACAGAAAAGTAACCAAAGCTCTTATGGAAACATTAACACAATTAGCTGGGACTAAGAACAAGTTGCATGTGAACAAATTATCAGGAAAAACCAAAATGTTGATGCAAAAAAAGAAGAGAGATGAGGACAACTAAAGAAGATGTGACTTCCAAAGTGGAATATATAGAGCTATGCAAGACAGTACGAAAAAGTATCACTGAAAACGTAAGGAAATTCAACTGTGAACTAGTGAGGAAAGCAATTGAAAACAATCAAAGCCTAAAGATAGCAAGGGGACATCACAGTAAATGAAGAAAACAGATTATGGCACTGAGAAAAGAAGATGGTTTTGCAACAAGAAATAGAGGCGAAATTTTGACAAGAGTGAAAGATTTCTACTCCAAATAATATGAAAGGGATGATACATGTACTCCAGACATCATGAAAGGTACCAGTACCAGAGTTCTTCCAGACTTCCCAGTAGACGTTGCACATGCAATCAAGAACATGAAGCGTGGAAAAGCTCCAGGAGAAGATGGAATTACTGTAGACATCATACAAGAAGCAAGTGGAGAAATCGAAACAGTACTCGCCCAAATTTTCACTCGATGCCTTAATGAAGGGAAGATTCCTGAGGAATGGAACAACGCTACATTGATCCTGCTACATAAAAAAGGTGACATTGAGGATCTAAGGAACTACAGACCTATCAGCCTCCTATCAGTGGTTTATAAAATATTCACTAAAGTTCTTTCACACCGCTTGAAGGTAACACTGGACATGGCTCAACCGAGAGTACAAGCTGGATTCAGGAGTGGCTACAGCATAATAGATCATATCCTCGTACTAAGAGAACTAATTGAAAGAGCGAGGGAATATGAACTTCCATTGTGCATGGCTTTTATAGATTATGAAAAAGCTTTTGATTCGGTGAAACCATCAGCAGTTACAATGGCTCTGAAATCCTGCGGTATTGAAGATGCATACATTAATATTATTAATAGCATCTATGAAAATGCAAGTGCAAAGATTCGGCTGTTTGAAAATACAACACACATAAAAATTAGAAAGGGAGTGAGACAAGGTGACACTATATCTCTCAAGCTTTTTTAAGCCACATTTGAAAATGTGTTTCAATCACTGAACTGGGAAAACAAAGGGATAAAGATTAATGGAGATTATCTAACCCACCTTCGTTTTGCTGATGACGTAGTCATTTTTGCAACTACCCCATCAGAGCTGCAGAGTATGATCCAGGAACTTGCTGACAAGAGTAAAGAAGTGGGATTAACAATGAACTTTCAGAAGACAAGAGTGATGTTCAATGCTTTTACAAGAAATGAAGATTTATCGATTGATGGAGAAAAGCTGGAGATAACAGACACGTACGTTTATCTTGGACAGCAGATATCAAGTGAGGGTCACATTGATGAAGAAATTAATCGACGTACAAAACTTGCCTGGAGAGCTTTTGGAAGAAACAGCATAATTTTCAAGAGCAATATGCCATTATGTCTTAAAAGAAAAGTGTTTGATCAATGCATCCTTCCAGTGCTTACGTATGGTGCAGAGACGTGGACCTTAACTAAAAGAGACATACAAAGGCTGCAGACAACTCAAAGCAGTATGGAGAGCTGCATGCTTGGTGTAACCAGGAGAGATAAGAAGAGGAACTCGTGGATCCGAAAAATGACAAGAGTGGAAGACATCATGATCAGAGTTAAATCCCTGAAATGGCAATGGGCTGGACATACTGCCAGAAGGACAGATCATCGATGGACAGCCGAAATTTTAGATTGGATTCCAAGGGACAGGAAAAGACCCAGAAGAAGACCACATGGGCGATGGGTGGAAGAAATTCGAAAGTATGCGGGAGTGACATGGAGGAGACTGGCACAAGACAGACCGTTGTGGAGGAAACTTGGGGAGACCTTCGTCCCGCAGTGGATTGATAATGGCTGAGAAAGATGATGATGATGATGATGATGACACACTATACTGACAAAAGTCAACGTACACCATTTTAAAAGCAAATGAACAGATCCGCTGCGTTGTTAAGATGCGCGGGACTGCTGCATACGATATAAAAACAACCTGCAGCTGACCGCGATAACATCGCACTGTGAGGTTGAGTGAAAATGTCGCGGAGGGAGATAACTGACTTTGAGAAAGGAAAGATTGTTGGGTGTTATACACTGCCGGACAATTGCTAAGGACGGATGACAATAGCAACGATAGCAACCATAAAATGGAAGGCAGGAAAATGTGGAAATTAGCATAAGTGCGGGATACAGTAAAACGTGTTGTGCGTATGCAAATTTTAGATTGCCGAACTCGTTCGTGACGTCATAGCGCTGATAAGAGATATAAAGGATTTGACGCGTATTGACCGTTGTTGTTCAAACGCAAAGTTGAAAGGGAAAAAATCAATTGACGAACTTGCAATTTTCAGTATGTCTTCCCGACATCACAGATGATTTTACGCGTGGCTGTATTATTGGCAAATTTGAAGAGGGGCGAAAAATAACAGATGTTGCCAGGGAGTTCGACATCAGCCACAGTGTTGTTTCAAGGCTTTGGAAATCATTTCAAACAAACGGAGAGTGTAGCAAACGTCACGGGGGAGGTCGTGTTCGCAGTACGACACCTGCAGAAAATCGGTACATAGTGCTATCAACAAATGGACACCGGCGCAGCACAGCTAGTGAGGTAGAAAATCAGTTTATGGCTGCTACTGGCAAGCGGATCTCCCAAAAAACTGTCGCCAGACGTTTGCATGAAGGAGGACTATACGCCCGCCGTCCTGTTGTGTGCATCCCATTGTCCAGGCGTCACCGTACCGCCCGTTTGCAATGGTGCCATCAACATCGCAATTGGACTGATAACGACTGGTCTGCTGTCCTCTTCTCAGATGAGAGTAGATACAGTGTATCGTCTGATTGTCGACGACAACTGATCTGGCGTGATAGTGGTACTGCATATTGTCCGGCAAACATGCAGGAAAGGGACCGATATCCGACATGTAGTGTCATGGTATAGGCTGGCATCCTGATCAATGGCCGTACGTCCCTCTATGTGCTTCCAACTGGGACTATGACTGGCCAACGATACATTAATGATGTTCTGCTACCTCATGTTCGCATGTTTCGTGGTGCTGTCGGTGATAGATTCATTTTCATGGACGACAACGCAACATGTCATCGAACAGTCGCTGTCCAGGAGTGTCTTGAGAGCGAGGATATTCAACGCCTCGTATGGCCAGCACGTTCTCCAGATCTGAATCCCATTGAAAATGTGTGGGATGCTTTGGGGAGGAATCGTGCTGGTCGCCAATGCCCTCCAATAAACAAGGACACCCTCATCCGTGCACTGACAGAGGAATGGGATAAATTACCCCAACAGCTGCTTGATAATGTTGTGCAAAGCATGACACGACGTGTGGAATCTTGCATCGCCCTCCATGGTGGCCATATCCCGTATTGACATCTTATGCCGGAACGCCTGCGGACGGTAATTGCATTTTTTTCACGTTTACGTATTCTGCACAAAATGGCCTGTTTGTCCCTTGAACACGTTCCAAAGCCTTCTGGATTTCAGAGTACAATAAATTGTCTTTCTTGTAATGTCCTGGCATTCTGACATTATTTTATTTCACTTGGCATCCAACCACACTTACTTTTTATGCGCTATGTAGCCGTTTATGATCCGTCCTTAGCAATTGTCCAGCAGTGTATTAGTGGGTCGTCCATAAGAGAAACCGAGAAGCGTTTAAACATGCCCAATTCAACTGTTTTAGATGTACTAAAGAAGTCGAAGACACATGGCGTGCCTAAAGCAGAAAAACGTACCGGAAGACCAAAGAAAATCAGTGATAGAGGACGTCGAAGCCTCAAGAGAATTGTTATAAATAATCGATGGAATACTGCACAAGACCTCAGTGTACAGGTGAGTAAAAATGTTGGAACCTCGGTATGTACAGGTACCATTCGCACAGAACTTCTTTCCATTGGTTACCATGGTCGTGCGGCTGCTCATAAGCTTTTCATCTCCACTCGGAATGCTACTCGTCTTTTAGAATGGTGTAAAGAACATTTATCGTGGACCGTAGATCAATGGTAAACGGGTCCTATGGACTGACGAATTCAGATACACGATCCATCAGTCTGATGGCCGTGTGTGGGTATGGCGGCAGCCGGGGGAACGCTATTTATCACGGTGTACTGTTCCTACGGTCAAGTTTGGAGCCGGCAGTGTACCCGTGTGAGGGGGTGCTTTTCTTGGTATGGTGCCGGCCCATTGGCTATCGTGGGCAAACCTGTTCACCAGAGCGTCTACCTCAATAATATCGACAATTATGCCCTACCAACTCAATACTATGGAACCGAGCGTTGTTGGTACCAGCAGGATAATGCAGCGAGCCATAAAGCAAGGGCTATTGAGGCGTGGTTTGACGATAAATACGTATTGTGTGTGGACTGGCCTGGCCAATACAGAGCACTGGTATTAATCCCCTAGAGCGCTTATGGGATGAATTAGAGCGCCGCATAAGAAGTTTGGAACCAAGGCCTACTACTGAGCAACAGTTAGTGGCAGCATTATGTACTAAATGGAAGCGCATAGCTATCGCTGTGTTCCAAAACATTGTCTAAAGCATGTCTCGAAGGGTCAGGGCATGCATTAAGGCCAAAGTTGAACCGACACTATATTAATCTATAACAATAAGTGCTGTGTTGTGTACTCTTGTAGGTGTCCGGTGACTTTTGTCAATATAGTGTATAAATAAAAAATATAAGTAGATACAAGATATAAATATAAAATACAATTCGCAAAACTCCACACTTAAGATTCTATTATAAAACTAAATAGCAGTAAACCCATAAATCACAGAACCAATCAGCACGTCCATGTTTTAGGAACAACACATCGTAGATCCTCTGTACATAGTTTCCGAATGCCATATGCACCGCTCAAACAGATCATATATAAGCCATTCTCGTCAGGGAAACACTGGTCTGATATGTATGCTTGAGAATCTGGTTGTCTTGAAAGGTCAGTTTATTTTACGGCGGTGTGTGGGTTGTGTAACGTGTAGTGCTTCAATGGTCGCGACTGCTTGGTTTGGTGGATTTGCTTGAAGGCTGCGTTTTTGTATTCCTCCAGGTAACCTAGGGAACACGCAGGCGGGTTTTAGGTAGCTCTATCTATTGCCTGTTTCGAAAGGTTAGCATAGACCAGTGTTCCCCTGACGAGAATGCCGTATATATGATCCGTTTAAACCTTGCTGAATCGCACCTGTGGCGAGAGTCAACAAGGCGCCCCCCTCCTCCTTCATTTTAGAGCAAGACAATCCTAAGTTTTAAGTTCATGATAAATCTGAAAACGGAAAATAAAATAACAAACATTTGAATGGGTTTATGCAGTTTTAAACGGGTTGAACAATATTTAGCTGTATTAAAAAATATTTTTTACGTTCTCAGCTCGACTCGCATAACGTGAGACGTAAGAGGGGAACCTCACGGCGCCCATTGGCTCGTGGCGCTTGCGGTCGAACCCCAAATGTTCGATTGGGTTCATGTCAGGTAAATTTGGAGGCCAGGGCATTAACAGAAAGTCACCAGTATGCTCCTCAAGCAACTGCTTGACGATTTCGGCAGTGTAGCATGGCGCATTATCCTATTGATAATGGCCATCACCATCAGGAAACACAGTTGCCATGAATGGGTGAACTTGGTCCACAACGATGTTCAGATACCTGACAGCTGTCAGGGATTGTGTGTGCTGTTGGGATAATGGGGCCTAATGTATCCCAAGAAAACATCGACCACAGCGTAACATCGCCGCCGTCCTGCTTTTGTCCAACAGTGCATTCAGGTGCCGTTGCCTCCGTTGGTACTCGGCTGTCTACGTAATGCACCAAAAATCTTGATTCGTCAGACCAGCCCAATATTGATGATCTTGGACCCATTTCATGTGTTGTTGGCGATTATGTGTATTGAGCATGGGGACCCGGCTAGGTCTTCGGCTACGCAGGCCGATGCGCAGACAGTTGCGATGAACTCTGTGCTGTGGCACATTTCCCTGTTCACCACTGCTCTAGCTGCTGGTGATTTGTCACACTGTGGCCTTGCGGTCGCTGTGAACAATGCGCGACAGTCTCCGCTCCTCTGTGTCATCAACGAGCTGCAGACAACACACGGCTTGACGACGGTTTGTCGTTAGGCCATATATGCACCAGTTTTGATACGTACTCACTACAGCAGCAGGTGAACAACCCACAATCCGCGCCGTTTCCGAGATCATAGTTCCTAAGCGCCGTGCTATCATAGAGTAATTTGTCCTTTATCAAACTCCTATAAATCGTCAGCTTTTCCCATACTGACTCCGAATACTCTACTAACCGAAAGCCGGTCCTCGGGTTGTATATATAGTGCTCTGTGAACTTCACCTGCGTCACCGTTTGGTGTCCAGGCGCGTTCAATCCTGTAGGCCGTGGGTGGTCATACTGTAATGGCTTATCGGTGAATATATAAGCGAAATGTCCATCTGGTTGATGCGCGAAAGCTTGAAAACGTTTATTTATATATTCCTACGCCAATAAATCGGATTACTAGTATAGTTCTAATATTTCTGCATTATTGGTGTATAGTTACTTGTTATTGATGATAACCGTATGTTTTCGAGTAAAGCACGTAACAAAGCGCGTGCTTCACGAGACCGGGACGTGCTCCTGCATGCTCGTAAGAGAACCTTGACTAGAAGAACTGAAACAAACTGTTTCTTCTTGAGTTTGTTGTTTAGACGTCGTGTAAATAAGTCGCAGTTTGTGCGTGTGAGTTCCAAAGTTGTTCTATTGGTAAAAGGGTCTTTACAGAAATATTGCCACAATGTTGAGAGCGCAGAATTGTCGAGAATGACATTTTAGACTTCAGGCTCCTGGGAACTGGATATAAGTGCATCGGCAGGTAACGTTTACCTGGCGTCCTCCACAATCGGATTCGTCCGTCGGACTGTCAAATGATGAAGCGGGATTCTTTACTCCAGAGACCGCGTTTTCGCAACTCCTGAATCCACTACTACTGAGCTTTACACCACGCAAATCGACTCTTGGCGTTGATCTCGCTGATATCAGGAGTGTGTGAGGGTGCTCGGCGATGGAAATCCATTCCCTTCAGATTTCCACGAAACGTTACGGTGCTGGCGTTGCTTACAGAGGCAGTTTGGAATTCATTAGTGAGTGTTGCAACCGAGGACGAGCGATTTTGTCGCATCACCCCTTTGAGCTCTCGGCTGTCTCTCTCTGTCTTTTTACGTGAGATACCGCGTCGCCATTCCTCTTTTGCGGCTCCTAGGCGTATACGTTTCACAATAACAACGCTTACAGTTCATCCGGGCAGCTACTGCAAAGCAGAAGTTTCTAGAACTGATTTGTGCTAAGACTGCATCTTATGGCCGTGCCATGTTGAATCCCACTGCGTTCTGCCGCACGGCCCATTCTGCTCTCCATACTTGTTTGGCTGCCACACAGTATTTGTCATTTTCTTGTAGGACTTCCGTCCACAGTGAGTAGAGTTTAGGTCCCAGCCACCTACAGCGAGATCGCCTTTTGGGAAGGACACAGAAACAATGAGAGCAAGTCTAGCGACTTTGACAGAACAGTTTGTAGTGAGATTAGAGTACAGTAGATGGCGCCACCATACAAATACGATGCACACAGAGGGGTGAGAGAATTTCAGGGTGGGGGCATAGGAAAGGATACCCATTTAACCAGTGGGTCCAGCCTGGGGGCCGTCGCTTAACGTGCTCGTCCGATGCACGGCGGATATTCAGCGATTGTTAGTAAATCACACCATCTCTGAAAGATGAGCCCAGGCTCGAACTTGAGGACCTTGCAATGATAGTCTGAATCGCTAGCCACTAAGCCATCCGCGGCTCCATACTTGTTTGGCAGGCGACGTGCGTCATTTTGTACCAGTATGGACCGCGGATGTGACGTATTTGGGCAAACCCACTATTCAAAACGGGTGTTCGGATAATTTGATCATATAGCGTATTTAAAAGACGCGTTCTGTCACAACCAATACAGAGCATGGAGAGTTACAATAAAATGTTATGATCAACCTCAAACCAGATTTCTTTTTTTTTCCATTTTCCTGTAAAGCGTTTTATTTTTATTGAAAAATGAAAATATTAACATCAGGGAAATCATGAAGCTTCTGGTTGTAAGTAAATCTAGACCTGTTTGGCCTGCCGACCAAATTATCCTGTAACCTGTTTCGATTTGTGACATTTTAGTGAGTATAAGTTATCGGATACAGGAAATGTTCTCTTCACGGCACGATTTCGAAAGTTTTTCTAGTCGATTCCGAAATTGAAAAAGAAGTCCTACCTTCTTGGAAGTAAACTTTGCAATGCAAAAAATACGGCTGTGCCATAACAAGTTAGGAAAAATATGTTAATTCCTATTAGTAGTTTGTAAGTCTTTAACTAGAAGAGGCAGGTGATTGTTAACAACATTTCTTCGTATTACAATCCTTTACAATTACAATAGTTTGTCTCAGGGGTGTATACAGAAGTTTATTTTCTGTGAGAGGGGCGACCGAAAATTAAAGTTTTTGAAATTCATCAGGACAAAATAAAAGTTAATGAAAAATAGAAGAAAAATCAAATAATTGTTTTCTATTATAAGTTGATACATTTTCAATAAATTAAAGCATTTTTATTAATGTAACTCGCATTTTAACAAAGAAATGAAACACATTTGGGGGAGGCAAGGTCCCCTTTCCTCCCCTCTAAATACGCTCCTGGTTTGTCTCATTGAGGTCCTTTAGCTGGGAGATCTTGATTTGAATTTTTTTATTTTACCAACTGCGGTTTGCTGGGTTCAGTTCTGTAAAGACGGCTGATGTATTATTTACTTGTTTCATGGTTGTGGTTTACTCTTTGATGCGAGACAGTTTTTCACTTCTCGGTAACATTCTTTTGAAAATTTAAAAGTAGGTTCGAGCCTATAAGCTTTTTTGGGAAAGAACATGTTTCTTCTTTACTTTCATAGTTCGTAGTCCGTATTACGCACAGTTGTAATAATTTACTAACATTTTTACGTTGGAAGTTGCTTTCATCTTCTGCAGCAAGTGAGTCGAGTGCAATCAACAAAATATTTAGGTATCTGTGATGTTTCACTTACGGAAGTCCGCCGAGTGTCCGCCCACGCTCTCATTCATGAAGTTATATTATGTTTTTCTTTTACTCTGAACGAGCTTACCTTTTTGCTGAGAAATCTTTTTATAACTTCATTGATTGCTTTACTGCACTTTTAGACATTCTTTCAGAAAAAAAAATAAAAAAAATGGAGCCCTTGTTTATAATTTTTTGTGCACAGTGGTGATCCGTTAAGAGACAAAATGCAACTACACATAACAGAAAAGTTCTTGTACAAATTACTCAAAATGAGCTCAACAAACTCTACTGAAAAACTGATCCCCAAAAATGTTCCGGAGAACTTGCACTGAAGATGTGTAACGTACCAGGAGATGTGACGTACCTGCCCGAAGGACGCACACGACATAAAGGCACATAGGAATCAGAACAAATGTCCGCGTAGCTCAATTGGTAGAGTGACTTGTTCCGGAGTGAGTGGACCCGGGTTCGAGCCCCGGCGCGGATAAAAATGACGGAGAAATTTACTTCGTTATAGATGTTATTTTGAAAAAAATATCAGGATACAATTCTGAAACGGAAACTAAATATTACTGCAGTTATAAATATTCTGTTGTTATGCTCTCATAACTTCCACGTGCTTGCGTATTTACCGCATTTATATTCTTATTTAGAAAAGGGTAGTTTTACTAAGGCAGCTGTAGGAAATTTCTGGTAAAGAATTAGCGGAACTCGTTTAAAGAGGAAGGCAAACTCCAGACCTCATAAAGGACCTTTTCAACGTATTTGAACTTTGTCAAACTAAGTTCACATCCTGGTTCAGTTGTTCTACAGCATGAATAGCTCGGCTTTGGTGTCGTCTATAAGGTTGATACTGTCTCTCTTATATTGCGGAACCGTTATTTCATCACTAAGCTCTTATGTTTTCGTAAGAGGAGAAGCTCATCTCCAATATGGATGTCTACGCAACCGTCTCCGTCGCGACACTTTTGTTCAAATCCAAGGTTACTATTTGCTATTTTTTAAGATGTTTTTACCAAATAATACGTTTCAGCAGTATACTGAATGTCCGCAAGTTACAGAAACGTATAACCGTACTCAGCTCATGTGATAGAAACTGTTTCTGAAAACTTCCAGTGGTACATAAGGAATCGGAATTTTAAGGTACAATATTTATTTTCATTTAATTTTCATAGCACACCCCTCCTAACTTTATACACCTTTTTGCCCTACAGTATCTCCATGGCTCTGTGAAACTGAACTTCTGGAACCCTTGTTAATCGCTCTTAACGCTGTTTTGGATCTGTGAAACGCTGTGAAAATGGTGTCTATTTATGTGGGATTTCATTTGGAGGGGGACAGAAAGTAAAGAGCAGATGTCAAATGCGAAGAATACGGCGATGGTGAAACACCGTAACACAATTCCGTGCCAGAAACTGCTTGGCAATAATCGCGTTGGGAGCAGGAGCACTGTTGCGAAACATAAACTAGTAGCTAGACTTTGTCCAACTTGCCAACTCGTTTTAATAGTCAGTTCGTTACTTCTATGTATAACGCAGAGTTAAATATTTGAACTACCGGTAGAAATTTCTTGTGCACAACTTCTTTCCAATCAAAAACAAATCACCAACATTGCCTAGATTTGGGACTTTTGTAACCGAAGTTTCTGCACTTCGGCGAATGTCTTTTTGTTTCAGGGTCTAAGTAAAGCATTAGGATTCATCACCAGTTATATTATAAAAAGAAGCGTAAAGCATTAGGATTCATCACCAGTTATGATTATAAAAAAAAGCGTAAAGCATCAGGATTCATCACCAGTTATGGTTATAAAAAAACGTAAAGAATCAGGCTTCATCACCAGTTATTATTATAAAAAAGCGTAAAGCATCAGGATTCAGCACCAGTTATGATTATAAAAAAAGCTTAAAGCATCAGGATTCATCACCAGTTATGATTATAAAAAAAGCGTAAAGCATCAGGATTCATCACCAGTTATGATTATAAGAAAAGCGAAAAGCATCAGGATTCATAACCAGTTATGATTATAAAAAAGCGTAAACCATCAGGATTCATCACCAGTTATGATTATAAAAAAACGTAAAGAATCCGGCCTCATCACCAGTTATTATTATAAAAAAAGCGCAAAGCATCAGGATTCATCACCAGTTATGATTATAAAAAAAAAGCGTAAAGCATCAGGATTCATCACCAGTTATTATTATAAAAAAAGCGTAAAGCATCAGGATTCATAACCAGTTATGATTATTAAAAAAAGCGTAAAGCATCAGGATTCATCACCAGTTATGATTTAAAAAAACGTAAAGAATCAGGATTCATCACCAGTTATTATTATAAATAAGCGTAAAGCATCAGGATTCATCACCAGTTATGATTATAAAAAAAAGCGTAAAGCATCAGGATTCATCACCAGTTATGATTACAAAAAAAGTGTCTGAATCACTGTCTGTCATTATAATCAAATCGTGTCATGCAGCAACTGGCTCCCCATTCTGTTCCACCGACGTTGCATGCAGTACGAAGCGCAAGCATTATTTTTTTTTTCAGAACAACGGCAACAATCGTTCGCACGATATCGTAAATGATGTGAAGCTCCTTTGCTATCAGTCGGAGGGACAGGCGACGATTTTCCATTAACACCTGGGCAACTTGGTCGATGTTGGAGTCTATACAAGACTGGGTGGGCCGACAGCTATTTACGTCGTCCTGAACATCTTCCTGTCTTTCACGTATTTGCCCATACTAGAGAAAAATGTTGGGTAGTGATAATGCTTCACATTTCCATAAGCTGAATAAACCGGTACAATTGTTACGCTCGCACAGGTTTCTTAGTTTAAAACAAAATTTGATTATCACCCTTTGCTCAGAACTTTGCTCCATGATGAAGTGCTTTTACTGCACCAACATAAACCCGAATTTTTTGTTTGTTGGGGATTATAACGATCACCATGAACAACTCAAAGGGCTATAAGTAGTCGCCTGTCCCTGATTTCAGGCCAGTGGTTCCACAAAAGGAAGATAGCCAGTGCCGTAAGACAAGCACAACATTCATGCCTTACCGGGATTCACACCCAGATCCATCTAGGAGAAATGGTCAGAAACCATTGCTTAGACCATTGCGCTAATATGGTGGCCTCATTTTTCTTGACATAGTCTTCTACGCAATCGGTGAAACATTGGTGAGATTTCTACGCAATAGGTGAAACATAGGTGAGATTTCTACGCAATCAGTGAAACATTGGTGAAATTACTACGCAATCGGTGAAACATTGGTGAGATTACTACGCAATCGGTGAAACATTGGTGAGATTTCTACCCAATAGGTGAAACATTCGTAAAATTACTACACAATAGGTGAAACATTGGTGAGATTACTACGCAATCAGTGAAACATTGGTGAGATTTCTACGCAATCGGTGGAACATTGGTGAGATTTCTACGCAATCGGTGAAACATTGGTGAGATTTCTACGCAATCGGTGAAACATTGGTGAGATTACTACGCAATTGGTGAAACATTGGTAAGATTTCTACGCAATCGGTGATACATTGGTGAGATTTCTACGCAATTGGTGAAACATTGGTGAGATTTCTACGCAATCGGTGAAATATTGGTAAGATTTCTATGCAATCGGTGAAATATTGGTGAGATTTCTATGCAATCGGTGAAAAATCCAGAAATTAAAATTGCAACTTTCGGCTATTAGCGGCTGAAATGCGTGCTACGAAAAAAAAATATTAGAAATTGCGCGCAAAATATTTCTCATTATGGAAGATATCTGTGGCAAATTGGATTTTTGAAATCGGGTTCCAAATATGGTACGAATGGAAATGAACAATTACATCCCCTAGTGGCAATACTGTATGGTACACGAAATTTGGAATGCTTATGAATAATACTTCTCGCCACGAACGAAAACAGTTTTCAAAGGATTTTTTAAAATCAGACTGGGAGGTATCATCATTAAATGATTTACATTAACACCCTCTAGTGGGAAAACTAATCGATATTTTAAGAAATACACATAAATATTTCCGCGCTGGGCGGCGTGTGACCCAAAAGAAACAATTTTTTCAGTTAGATTTTTAAAAGCAAATATAGGATTATAAACATATTAAAAACAGAAATATGCACTGTGGCAAATTATTTTATCAAAACTACAGTAAAATGCACGCAAAATATCGATCTTCGTGACCTCTATCTAATGCTAAAAGGAATTGTAAAATCCAGTTTTTTTAGAAGCAGGTATTTGAGTAAAAATAAATTACGCCCCCTAGAGGTAAGAGCATGCATTGTTTCAAACAGAAACTGTACGTAAAATGGCCTTCGTGGTAAAAGACATCGGAAGGTAGAGATAATTTTTCGAATCTTTTTTTATCGATGCAACTACATAGAGTAAAATACATTTTGAATTTAATAGCATGTGCATTTACGCCCTCTGGTGGCGAGGTTATCATCGGAAAAAGACCAAAATGAGTGGATCATCGTTCTCATAGTTCAGACTGCAAAAATATTTTTTCGAATTGGACTAGTACTCGCACTTGCAGAGATATGGTGTTCTCAGACGGTCACACGGATATAGTGATAGTGCAATAAGCACGTGCGTTTTTTCTAAAAAGGCGTATTAAAAATACAGTAGGACACTGTTAGAGTCCCTGTCTGATGGCAAACTACACTTCATCGCTCGAATGGAATCTTCTACTTCGATGCACTTTTTTCAGCACACTGAGAACACGCTAATCGCAAGTCGACAGTTTTCCATCCAAACTGCCGTAATCATGTATTCTTTACGTTGTTTGCCTGGAGACGCGCATTGTCATGAAGCAAATTTCCCGGAATTTTGCTTCGAATGCTCTCCCGTAAGGGCTTTCATAACAAGAGCGATATCATAACCGTCTTTGCCTACTTTTGGGTTTTAGCCTTCTTGGGAAAGGGGACGAGAGATATTTCCACTTGAACGCTGTACTTCCAGATCGTACACCTCTGGTCACAATGTGATATAGAAAATGCCGCACCTTATCATTGTAACTAATTTAGTATTATAATGACAAGTCCATCCGGGTGGCTTTGTAAGATTTTTGGGCACCCGCTGTGGACACACTTGCCTGAAGTTCAAGTGCTAATGCAAGATAATGTGCATTGTTCCAAACCTCAAGAGTGCTCCGCTTTCGATTTGGCAGATCATGATCTTTAATACACACAATTGACGGGGATTAGGAACATCAAACAGAAGTCATCGCTCTTTCCACGTTTATAAGTGAGTCACGGAAAAATTCTTATCGGACGCCACCGGGAATCGAATCCAGGGCCTTCCAGTTAAGCGCCGGACATGCTACCACTGCATTACATTACACCATGCTGTTTCTGCTGCTTACCATCTTTGGTGAATCTCCAGAATTGTGCGAGGTTCCAAGATGCAACCTGCCATTTGGTTTGGCAGTTAGTCGTTTGTGAGTCTGGAGAATTCGAGGCCGCTGTGGTGCAGTGGTAGCATGTCCATCGCGTAAATGGAAGACCCTGGGTTAGATTCCCGGCGGTGGCCTATGGGAATTTTTCAGTGACTCACTTATAAACGTAGAAAGAGCGATGACTTCTGTTGGACGAGGATCATGATGTATCTGTTAGAAGAAACTCGCTCTACCACCTTTTTTCACACTGTTCGTTGTGACTGTAACCTGCTGACGACCGGGTTGTTGTCTACCCTGAATGTTTTCCAGCTCCACACAAAACCATTTTTCCCACATCTTGGCTCTGGCTAAAGAAACATTGTGTAGACGTGGCAGTGAATTTTGATATAGCCCTATTTCTCTGTGAGGTGAGGAACACAATCACGACGCGTTATTCCAAATTGGATGTTTGCATTCTGCGGTTAGTCAGATGGTGTTCCCTATTGTCCTTTCCACGATCACTATTGATTTTCCGATCGAGGCTACCAATGAAAGTGGGCTTTACTCA
The DNA here is from genome assembly GCA_039090855.1 of Macrothele yani. Lineage (NCBI taxonomy): Eukaryota > Metazoa > Arthropoda > Arachnida > Araneae > Macrothelidae > Macrothele > Macrothele yani. The sequence goes on along the minus strand of CM076995.1, from coordinate 132,543,343 downwards.
CGAATTCACCTGTGTATGAAATATGACTACATACGCATGTTTCATCGTCCAGCGCAGCACATTCGCAGCTATGTGACGTACCTACCTCATGGGTGACGCGCATATCAAGACGGCAAGTATCAGAGATAAATTTCGACGGTGTAGCTTAATATTGAAAACATTCGGCTCCGGAACAGAAGGATGCAGGTTCGATTCATGCCACTGGCAAAAATGGCGTTTACGATATATTAGCACCGAACGTAAAATGAATCTCGTGGCCGTTGGGTTCTTTGAAAAATTTGTGATGTCCATTCCACACACCGTCTGGAATTAAGCAGAATTCTTTCTCCTACAGCAGTGGTCACCAAACTTTTGGGGAGAATGGCCAAATGAGAAATTGGCTAAAAGGCTCGGGGCGGTCGGATTTTTAGAAAAGAAAAAAGGTAAACCGAAGATAAATCAATGCAAATTTTGTAAATTTTCGATGAACTAATATTTGTCAAGGTATAACTAATTTTACATGATCTGTAATTTAACATGAAAGTTTTACAATACATATTTAAAGATATTTATACACATCTAAAATTAATACAAAACTAAACATACTAAAGACTAATAATATTGCATGGTTTCTACGCCAGGGGACATAGATGTATATCTTATTTTTGTCAATATCTCTACTTTTAGGAGTCCGATTTGAGCAATTCATTCTCTGTTGGATAGTGTTTCCAGTTTAGGCCACATTAAGTTGATTTTATGACATAAACAAACTGACTTCATTACATCTACAACTGGGAAAAGAATGGTATTGTTGCCGGAATGATGTAGCGATATTTTCGATATTTGGTTTCAGGTTGTCTGACAATTTCGATATTTGGCTTCAGGTTGTCTGACATTTTCGATATTTGGTTTCAGTTTGTCTGACATTTTCGATATTTGGTTTCAGTTTGTCTGACAATTTCGATATTTGGTTTCAGTTTGCCTGACATTTTCGATATTTGGTTTCAGTTTGTCTGACAATTTCGATATTTGGTTTCAGTTTGTCTGACATTTTCGATAATTGGTTTCAGTTTGTCTGACAATTTCGAATTTTGGTTTCAGTTTGTCTGACATTTTCGATATTTGGTTTCAGTTTGTCTGACAATTTCGAATTTTGGTTTCAGTTTGTCTGACATTTTTGATAATTGGCTTCAGGTTGTCTGACATTTTCGATATTTGGTTCAGGTTGTCTGACATTTCCGATATTTGGTTTCAGGTTGTCTGACATTTTCGATATTTGGCTTCAGGTTGTCTGACATTTTCAATATTTGGTTTCAGGTTATTCAAAAATTCTGACAAGTGATTGTCAGTCACTCGTGAATGAAGCTTTAATTTAATTTTGACGAAAGCTTTTTCTCACATAACATATGTACTATCAAACAGTAAAAGCATTTTCCTTGCAAAACTTTTTCAGATTTGTAAAACTATTTCTAGAAAAGATAATAAAAGGTTATCGAACTTTCACTGTTAAGCAATGACTTCAAATTATTATTAGATTGCAAATTTAACAGTTGTAACTGCATATTTCTCTTCGGCATCACCAACCGCAAAATCAAATGGGTCCTGCAATAGCTGGAATGATTTTTCGTGCTTGTAAAACTCACCAAATCGTTTTTCAAACTCAGCTTTTAACAGATTAATATCTGTGACACAGTGCTGAACATCGAAAATAAACTTATCAGATGTGTTGTCAAACATATATGTATTTACAAGATGGAAAGTTAAAACATTTTTGGTCTGCTAACTGTGCCTGGAATAGTTTCATCTTTGATTGGAAAGACTTGAGATCAAAAAACAAATCATGGGCGAGTTTATTTTTTCCTTGCAAATTCAATTTGAGTTGATTGAGATGGTCAGTAATGTCGGTTAAAAATGCAAGATTCCACAACCAGGATAAGTAAAGTTCAGCCGGATCACGGCTTGGCCCACGGGCCAAAGTTTGGGGACCACTGTTCTGCAGTGATCTCTCCTTCAATCGTGGTTTTTGCCGGCTGACCCGAAAGCTAACGATTCAGTTCTATCCCTTCCTCAATGTGGATATACACTATCTACCAACAAATAATTGGACACCCCTGCAATCGACGATATCTGCGGTCCTGATAGAAGTCACTGCCACCGCCGTTAAATATCGTGTGGGAAACAACAACGCAACCAGTCGCATGCAAGATGCCACGCAGTTCGGAGCTCTCTGATTTCGAGAAAGGTGTAATCGTCGGGTATCACAGAAATGGCAGATCCATACCTGACATATTCAGCGAGTAGAAGTACCCAAAATCAACAGTGGCCTACGTGATTGGCAAGTGGAAGATGAGAGGTGACTGTCGGAATGTGCCCCGACCCGGCAGACCCACAAAACTGGGAGTGAGAGGCCGACGGGTGCTGGCCAGAGAAATACGGAAAAACCGCACCAAATCGATGGGCCATATCAGCAAGAAGTTTCAACAGGCATCCGGGAGTGTTCTTTCGATGAATACCATCCGTAAGGAAGCCCATCTGCTCGGTTATCATGGAAGTGCTGCCGCCCACAAGCCTTTGATCACCAAGTCCAATAGCGCTGCTCGACTAACGTGGTGCAAAGAACGTCGACAGTGGACCGTTGAACAGTGGAAACAGGTTCTCTGGAGCGACGAATCAAGGTTCACCCTCTACCGTTTGGAAGGCAGGGTTTGGATTTGGCGTCGGCCTGGGGAACGCCTCCTGCAGGAATGTATTGTGCCATTTGTGAAGTTCGGTGACGGTGGAATTATGCTATGCGGGTGTTTCTCCTGGTATGGCGCGGGACCCTTGGTCGCAATTCTTGGTACACTCAACGCCGAGACCTACTGCACCATTTTGAATGACCATGCGCTTCCTAAGTTGTGGCAGTTTTACGGGGTGGGCCCATGTTACTTTCAGGATGACAATGCCACCTGTGATGTTGCGAGGTACACCATTTCTTGGTATGGTGACAATGGGGTTAATCGAGTGGACTGGCCTGCGCAGATCCCGGACCTTAACCGTATAGAGCACCTCTGGGACGAGTTGAAGCGTCGACTTAAGGGGTGCCCCCACCATACGAAATCGGTGAAGGAACTGACCTGTCTTCTCCAAGCCGAGTGGAAGAAAATACCGCTAGCCGTCGTACAACGCCTGGTTGAGATTATGCCCGGAGGGTCGCAGCTGTAATCTCCGCTCGTGGAGGCTCCATCAACTATTGAAGGTGAATAAACTTCGTTTTCCTTTGCTATCACAGGTGTCCAATTTCTTCTTGGTAGATAGTGTATGTGCCGTACTTACATCAGAGGTGCCAAGACGGCGAAGTTGCTGCGACAAACTTTGTCGGAGCTTAATTGGGAAAGCATTCGGCTTCGGAGCAGAAGGATGCGGTTTCGATAGCTGCCACAAGGAAAAGGGTTTTACCATATAGTTACACTGGTTTCCATAAATTGTGCGTCACATCGTTTGCAGAGTATAAAACAAGTATTTTGAGATAGGTTTGTTGTATTGGCTGCAAGACACCATTGAACAGATGAACTGTGGTGGAGAGAGATGGGAAGACTAAAGGCAGGTCAAAGTCAAGCGGAAGGCTGCATGTGAATCCTTAGGATCCACAGGCTGTGAAACCAAATTCAAAATACGCAATCAGCTTCCCGAAGACACAACGAAGGAAGGCCTAAATCTATAACATCCGGGAATGGCCTATATCTCCGATTATATTTGCGGAGAAACAGCACGGCCACCCTTACACACCCAAGATTTGCCCTTGCTGCTGCTAAAAAAGCGGTGGTATCTGTTTCCACAGTGCGTAGAAGATTGTACGAAGAAGATCTTTATGCTAGGCGATCAGCATTCTGCTTGCCCCTTACCCTCGTCACAGGAAGGAACGTTCCAATTGGGTAAGACTTCACGTCAATTGCACCGAAAACAAATGGAGGTCGGTACTCTTCACAGATGAGTCCAGATTCGCTTTGCGGAACGATTTCAAGCTTTTTTCAACAATTCAACAAAAACCAAAACACGAATTTGACACCTGGTGCACTCGGTCATTCGACTCCTAAAGAGTTTTCGTTTTCTTAATTGCTACACGTATTCTATTACAATAAACGTTAATTCAGAATATTTTTGAGACTCTGTATAAGTCACGTGACGTCCGAGGAGAGGGAAGGGGGGCTTGTATACTAAAATATATTGCATGAAAAGGACAATTTCCATATCTTTCAAATTTTTATTCCCTACCGCCGGATCCGGAAATATCGCTGGGGATAAGGGGAGGGGGGTAATTCAAAATGTACGAAATATCCAGAATTATGAGTCCGATCGTTTTACTGGGAGAAGATTTTGTGGCTTTATAAACTGCACCTATCTCAACAGGCATATCACATCGCTGGAACCTAATATGTCTCTCGTGTGTGTGTGGGGAGCACATTTGTGCCGCTGAAGATGCGACGATGTCCCAGACTTTGTGCTATCGTAACTCAAAACGTTTTTGCATTTAGTGCACTGCACAACGTTTACTGGCCGACTAGTTTCAGAACGGGACAGTAATTTAAAATATCTTCAAATATCGCTTTTCCCCTTTTTATTGTCTACAAGCACATATTCTCCGGAAGCGATTTTTTCGCGAAAATCTTTTGCTTTCTTAAACTGCACGATAAGTGTGGAAGAGTATTTATCAGCAACACTGAACTGAGTATATGCTAAGGGAAAACAACGACAGACTGCTCAGCTAATCAGTGTCACAGAAGTTTTGAAAACGGCTGCCTGATAGTACAGTACAATTGGGGAAAATACGTCACAGATTTATAAGTTTCTCCCAGACCATTTCTCCCGTGCCATTTAAGACAACTTAAAAGTTTTTCACATATCTAGAGAACACAGTGCCGCCGACTAAACAATAAAAAGATCGTCTGCGACAGCCCTGGTCTGCGAGCGGGTGGCTTGGTTTAGAAATGCTGCAGTTAATAGTCTGCCCTGAAGTATGAGAGGAGGGTGAAAGTTAGGGAGAGAAAGAAAGGACCACATTCACATTGAAAAACTAAGGGAGCTGACCCACTCCAATTGTTTTGTAGGAGGGAAGGATGTCGTAAAACTTCTATTTTTTTCCATCAGCGGAAATTATTCAATCTTATCCTGCTGCTTTATGTCGCGAGTTTTCCAAACGAGAAAGGCATCGTACAGCGATTGTTTTCCTCATAAAAAGAAACCCCTGCTCGGCCTGTGTCTGTTTTACATTAAATACTGAAGGCGCGGCCCGGGACCGTGCAGACCTCTAACCGATTGAGCTCCTACGCACCATCATCAGCAGCATGAAACATCGAAACATCCCTGTGAGGGGTGACTAAACTCCCTATTGAAGTACTTTGGTATTTCATTTTGACACCTTATTTTTCACCTGGTTCTGTATGCGGTCATTTTTGTCGTAATGAAGAGCTTCATACGAAATCTTTTAGAGCCTTTCTCTAACGTGCAATAAGACACAGGTTTCCACGAAATTTCATAACATTTCGTCACGTATTTTTTGAGTTACCGCAGTGTTTTTTCGTTGTTTCTTAAATTTATGGAAACCAGTGTAGTTCCATTAGGGGGTGAAAGGCAACCTGGCAGTACATCGATCATCGAATTTTACCCAATGGTCATCCCCGAGGGCTAAGGCACTGAGTCTCAATCACCTAGGTTAGAAATGACTGTCAGGTCAGGCGAAGCAATGTGTGACATGTAATGGAGCATTAAAGCTCACAATAGGTCAGAAGGTGGACAGGTCAACGACGTAGATGTGCTAGGTGCTCAATGCGAGTCAGCATAGTGGATAATGCCAGACTATATCTTCACACAAGCTCTAATCCGAAGAGAGAGCGGGAAAAAAACATAATACCGTATTTGTAGTGGAGTTCAATACCCCTGCACAACGGCTTAGGCTGCCATTGGACGCACCGCTTATATTCAGTGGTTCAGAGCGTCCCAGTCACCGTGGGACTGAATCCGCGATCAAGTGGTCGGAGGGCGGTTGCCCTAACCACTGGGCCAACTGAGCCTTTCTCCTCTTCTTCTTCTTTTATATCATTCTACCAACCGGCGAAAGCATGAACGCTATGCAACTTTTCTGCTATGAGCTAACCTCATTGGGTCATTTTGTATTGATCAACCCTAACAGATGTGGGGTAAATAACCCAGAAATCATGTCAGGCGATTCAAAGGGATATTTGCATTTACGTTTCATCTATTTAAATACGAAGCCACTGACAGACTTCTTAAGGTAGAGGTCTAGTGTTTTTGTTTCCTATACTTTCAATGAAAAAAATGACCGTATTTTTGCAGCGAAGAAAGATTTCCCATTCATCAAAATTGGCCCACTGATTAAAAACATCCTAACTTAGATCGTACAATCGTTTTTTTTTTGCTGAAAACTTTCCTGATCTGTATTAAGAAAACAATAACTTTACTTCATTGTAGTTATGATACTTGCTTATTGTTGGCACTACTCTTCCTTACCTGTACATCGAAGTAAAGTTAATGATTTTTAATATACACTCACGGACAATGAAATTTGCGCACCAACAAGGAAGCGTCGGATTGACCTGAAATTTTACGGACGTAATGACACAGATGATGAAAAAACACAGAGCTGCAGGACAATTACAGAGGGATCTGTGGCACGCAGTCCGGTCATCTTCGATAGCGCGTCGCACAGCCTCGTGCGGCGATGCATGCTGCAATACGGTCCGGCATGGAGGCAAACAGACGCTTGATGTTGCCCTGCAATAGACTAGCCCACACGTGTTGGACAATGTGCTCCAAATCCCGGATGGTGCTACACGGCGGCAGATGGCCTTTCAACTGGTTCCCACACATGCTCGATAGAGGACATGTCCGGGAAGCGGGAAGGCCATGGAAGTGTCTGGACACGATGTAGGCAGTCCTGTGCAACCCGGTCCCGTGTGCAGGCGGGCATTATCCTGCTGGCATAGCGGCACCTGGAATCCCGGCCAGGAATGGGAACACATGCGGCCGTAGGATCTCATCCACATACCGCTCATGATCAACGTACCCTTTCTAGAGCTGATCGGCTATCGTAGGCAATGGCTCCTCCGACTGTAATCCATACAGTGGGAGAACTGTGGCGCTCGATAGAGAGGTTGGGATTGTGCCTTTGACCCGGGGACCTCCACGCCCGGACACGACGATCATTTGTCCCCAAACGAAGCATCACGCATCGCTAAACACCACGCGCCACCAGTCTTAGCGTTCCACGTTGCTCTGGCCTGGCACCACCGCTCACGGAGCCGGCGATGTTCCGGTGTTAATGGCAGCACACGTAAGGGGCGCTGGGATCGCAGATTCGCTTCCGCGAGGCGTCGGGAAATGGTTCCTGGGCACACCGGAAACCACTACACCTGCTTTTATAGTGGGCCAGGTCCCCATGGGATACGTTTGTGCCTGGTACACGATCCGTCGATCCTCTCCACTGGTGGTCCTTCTGGTCCGTCCAGAGCCGCTCAGCCGTGTGGCAGTGTCGTCACGTTTCCACTGCTCCCAGAACAGTCGGAGAGTATGATCAGGACGATCCACGTGGCTAGCTATACGGCGCGCTGACCACCCTGCGATTCAGCCCGCTGATCAAGCATCTCTCAAAGTCCGTAAGTTGCGTAAATCGACGTCTCTGGCATCTACCCTGCATTCTTGTCACTCTGTACTCTTGCTTGCGTCGGCCTGGGCTTTTCGCTTTCATGGGGCATCGACTATACGCCGGTTTATAAGGCTGCCGGCTGGTGCTTGCAGCGCCACCACAGGGTGTGCGGTCATGCGCACTCGCCCCAAACATGGATCATTTGCATAGTATGCACGCACTCTAGCTATTTGCAAAGTTTCCCGGTTGTAGCATATTTACTTCTAGGTGCGCAAATTTCATTGTCCTTGCGTGTAGTTCAGGAAAGTCTTTTTGCAAAAAAACACCGATTCTAAATCTAAGTTGTGATGTTTTGTATCAGTGGGCATGGGAAATGTTTCTTCGCTGAGGAAGTAGTTTCGAAAATTTTTCTATTGGAAATGATCGTTAGTGTTCTGCCTCTTGACAAGTCCAACGGTAACACAGCAAGTTCTCTTTCCCCAGTTTCCTCTGTCCCTTACTTTCATCTTCAATTCTTGATAGCTTCCTGTGTCTATAATATCATTAAGCATCATTAATCGTCTCTTTCCTTGTGGTCGCTTTCCTTCTAGTTTCCCTTCTATCATTCTTTTCAATAGGCTGTCTCCTCTTAACACATGTCTTATCCAGTTATATTTTCCTTTTTCTTATGGTACACTGCCGGACAATTGCTAAGGACGGATGACAATAGCAACGATAGCAACTATAAAATGGAAGGCTGGAAAATGTGGAAATTAGCGTAAGTGCGGGATACAGTAGGACGTGTTGTGCGTATGCAAATTTTGGATAACCGAACTTGATCGTGACGTCACAGCGCTGATAAGAGATATAAAGGATTTGACGCGTATTGACCGTTGTTGTTCAAACGCAAAGTTGAAAGGGAAAGAATCAATTGACGAACTTGCAATTTTCAGTATGTCTTCCCGACATCACCTAGATGATTTTACGCGTGGCCGTATTATTGGCAAGATTGAAGAAGGGCGAAAAATAACAGATGTTGCCAGAGAGTTCGACGTCAGCCACAGAGTTGTTTCAAGGCTTTGGAAATCATTTCAAACAAATGGAGAGTGTAGCAAACGTCACGGGGGAGGTCGTGTTCGCAGTACGACACCTGCAGAAGATCGGTACATAGTGCTATCAACAAAAAGACACCGGCGCAGCACAGCTAGTGAGGTAGCAAATCAGTTTATGGCTGTTACTGGCAAGCGGATCTCCCGAAAAACTGTCACGAGACGTTTGCATGAAGGAGGACTATACGCCCGCCGTCCTGTTGTGTGCATCCCATTGTCCAGACGTCACCGTACCGCCCGTTTGCAATGGTGCCATCAACATCGCAATCGGACTGATAACGACTGGTCTGCTGTCCTCTTCTCAGATGAGAGTAGATACAGTCTATCGTCTGATTGTCGACGACAACTGATCTGGCGTGATAGTGGTACTGCATATTGTCCAGCAAACATACAGGAAAGGGACCGATATCCGACATGTAGTGTCATGGTATGGGCTGGCATCATGATCAATGGCCGTACGTCCCTCTATGTGCTTCCAACTGGGACTATGACTGGCCAACGATACATTAAAGATGTTCTGCTACCTCATGTTCGCATGTTCCGTGGTGCTGTCGGTAATAGATTCATTTTCATGGACCACAACGCAACATTTCATCGAACAGTCGCTGTCCAGGAGTGTCTTGATAGCCAGGATATTCAACGCCTCTTATGGCCAGCACGTTCTCCAGATCTGAATCCCATTGAAAATGTGTGGGATGCTTTGGGGAGGAGTCTTGCTGGTCGTCAATGCCCTCCAATAAACAAGGACACCCTCATCCGTGCACTGACAGAAGAATGGGATAAATTACCCCAACAGCTGCTTGATAATGTTGTGCAAAGCATGACACGACGTGTGGAATCTTGCATCGCCCTCCATGGTGGCCATATCCCGTATTGACATCCAACGCCGGAACGCCTGAGGACGGTAATTGCAGTTTTTTCACGTTTACGTATTCTGCACAAAATGGCCTGTTTGTCCCTTGAACACGTTCCAAAGTCTTCTGGATTTCAGAGCACAATAAATTGTCTTTCTTGTAATGTCCTGGCATTCTGACATTACTTTATTTCACTTGGCATCCAACCACACTTACTTTTTTATGCTCTATATAGCCGTTTATGATCCGTACTTAGTAATTGTCCAGCAGTGTATTTAGTAAATTCCTTTCTTCTGCAACTCTTTGCAATACTTCATCACTGGTAATTTTTTCAATCCACTTTATTTTTTCCATTCTTCTCCATAACCACATTTCAAATGCCTCCAACGTTTTAGCTTCGTTCTTCCCAATCGTCCATGTTTCCGCCCCATATATAGGTAACGTTATACTCGAAACATAGCCCTTAATAAGCCTTTTCTGAAAATTTTTATTCATTTTATTAATAAACAGATTTTTCTTGTTATAAAATGCATATTTTCCTTTATTAAAGTGGAACTCAAGTAATTTTACTTCCTCTACTTCCAATCGGAAAACTTCTGTACACATTTTCTTCACAATTAATGCGTTCCCAAGGATGAAAATTTGAACATTGATTAAAAATAGCTTCATTTTATAACTTGGAATACTTAATATTTTATAAAACATAACCATAATTATGCAATCCAACATTTGTTTGTCTACTGACGTTATCAAAGTACAGGTCGCGCCATCTTTATTTTGGTTTCAACACCACCAAAGGAAAAGTTATTGATTTTTAATGTAATTATGGTTATGTTTTAGAAAATATTAAGTATTCTAAGTTATAATATGAAGTTATTTTAACCGATGTTCACATTTTCTTTCTTGGGAACGCATTAATTGTGAAGAAAATATGTACAGAAGTTTTTTCATTGGAAGTATAGGAAGCAAAATTACTAGACGTCCACCTTAATTAATTTTTTCTGAACGACTTCATGCTATTAGAAGCATAGGGAGCAAAAGAGGTCCATTAATAAAACAGCTAAAGTTCTGTACCTGTGCACTTAGGGATCTTATATGTTTTAGGTTTTATATTATATATTGAATTCTTTGAACATTATGCGACAACGTAAGGCATGTACGCGACTTTGGCTAATTTTGCGAAATATTTCGAAGCATTAATAATCACTAGCCCCTCTGACGGAACTAATGGTGCTGTCGGATACCTTTGAAAGCAGAGGTAGCCTATTCCCCGTCATTCGCTGAAAGCCGATGTTGCTAATCTCTTACTAAAACTCCCAGTATCCGACGAAGAGCGCATTTGATGGTATGGCCATAAATCTCGATTGGGCGCGTAATTACCCACGACTGAAATGAACTCGACTGATAGATATTTTGTGGAGTGGCAGAAGATTTACGTCCAACGTTTTGCTCATCGCACAGCTTCATTAGTTAACAAATTCTGGCAAGACATTTCAACATCCAATTCGTACAATAACTGGAACGTTTGGTTTGATTGCTTTGAAACTGAAAGGGCTTTTGCGTGATGAGAATTTAAGCTGGTATTCTTGAAGGAACTTATTACGTGGGTTTCTGAACGACTTCAGACTTGTTATTTCGACATAAGTTTGCCAGTGTATGTGAGACTAACGGAATATTTCAAAAACAGATTCTCGCGCTGAAGGTTCAGCGCTAATCTACTTGTCAGAGACGAAGCTGCTGTCAACAAGAACAGTTGGACTTTCTTCTATAATCAACACGCCTTTTGACGAAAGCCGGAAAATTGTTGCGCAAAATGAATTGCAAGTGCTTTATGATTGTGTACTCGCATATGTTCTCATAAAGGTTCGTTTTATGTAACACCGCCAGAAAACTTTTCATCAGAACAGCTGCAAAATGCGTGGAAAATATTAAACGTGATAATAAAATTCAAATGGATAAAAAAATCAAAACACTTAGAAGCGCAGTTATAGTGACGTATCTAACGATAGCGTTTCTCCATAAAGGGAACATACTTTATTTTATTTCTAGAATCAAAAGGTACACTCCCTTTCCAGATCATTACGACCACCATGTCTTCACAAGTGGACGCGTCCAACAACACGCAGCAGTGACGTCACCTACCGGCGTGGAAGTATATACAAGGTGTGATAAAAAAGGTTTCGAGACAAGATTTATTTAAAAAAAAAAGTAAAAGACTTTTAAATTTGAAAATTATTTACCTTCTAAGTAGTCCCCTTTCGAAGCCAATCACTCATCCCAGCGCTGTTTCTACTGCTCGAAGAAGTTTTTGAAGTCATCTTCTGAGATAGTGAACACATGCTTCGTCATATTCTGTTATACCTCCTCAAAATCTTGCAATCTTGTTTCTTTCAAATGGTATTTGGTTCTTGGAAGACCAAAAAAAAAAGTCGCAAGAAGCGAGATCTGGCGAATAGGATGGATATCCGACCTGTGGAATGTGGTGTTTAGCAAGAAATGCTACACAAGTTGCGATGCATGGACAGGACCGTTGTTATGGTGGAGTTGCCACTCGCCACTCTCATGCAATGCCGACCTTTTGCGACGAATCGTGGCCTTCAAATGCCGCAAAAGTTGACAGTAGTCCTTGTTGATTGTCTGGCCTAATGGAGCGAATTCATGAGTCACAATTCGTTCACAAGTTAAAACAAAATAGTCGTCTTGGCATTGCTGTGGCTCTCTGCTACTTTTTTGAAGAGCTTGTGGTTTTCCACTGTGAAGACTGGGCCTTACTTAGGGAAGACTGTGCCTTAGGAAGACATCGAGGTGCCTGGAAGACTGGGCCTTAGGAAAGACTGGGAATACTGGGCTTTAGGGAAGACTGGGCCTTAGGAAGACATCGAGGTTCCTGGAAGACTGGGCCTTAGGAGGACATCGAGGTTCCTGGAAGACCTGGGCCTTAGGAAGACATCGAGGTTCCTGGAAGACTGGGTCTTAGGAGGACATCGAGGTTCCTGGAAGACTGAGCCTTAAGAAAACATCAAGGTTCCTGGAAGACTGGGCCTTAGGAAAGACTGTTAAGACTGGGCCATAAACCCACAATTCATCACCAGTTATGATAGTTTTTTACGCTTTCCAACCGTAGGTTGAACAAGCGAATATGCTCCAGCTTTATCAGTCTGTATGTCTGTCCGCACGACAACTCGCGTAAAAGTGGTTCGATTTCATGAAATTTTAGTATGTCGTAGGGAACCACCTGGGGACGAACCCTATTGAAAATGGACGAAATGGGGTCAAAGTTCAGGACATAGGAGCGGGATCCACTCCATTGCTCTTATACCTCATAACTTGTGTAAAAATGGTTCGATTTCGATGACATTTTAGTATGTGGCAGGGAACAACCTGGGAACAAATCCTATTAAAAATCGACGAAACGGGGTCAAAGGTCAGGACATGGGAGCGGGATCCACTCCATTGCTCTTATATATCATAACTTGCGTAAAAATGGTTCTATTTCGATGAAATTTTATTATGTGGCAGGGAACCACCTGGGGAAAAAATGGACGAAACGGGGTCAAAGGTCAGGACATAGGAGCGAGATCCATTCCATTGCTTTTATACGTCATAATTTACGCAAAAATGCTTAGATTGCGACAAAACGTTATCATGCTGTTCCGGAGGTATACTGAACCAGTTCTGTTGAATATCATCGCAATAGGGTCAAAGGTCAGCGCACAGGAGCGAGATTTATTCCACAACCATTATACTCATAACTTGAGTAATAACTTGACTAATGATTTCTGGTATGCTGGAAAGCGAATCATAACCAATGCATTGCATGATTTTATTAACTTGTAAGAATACTTTCGCAGTTGTCGTCGCACTAAACCAGGTTACTAGCAGCTGAATATAAGGGCCTGAATTTGCTCAGCTGAGAGCAATTTTGTCACAAATTTGGCTGAGACACGTCTCATACCTAAATGTGATGTTCTTTCCACACAGCGAGATAGAAAAAGTGAAAATATCTTCTTCAGTGCTTCGAAAAAATAAGTGCGATGTTACGTTCCACACACCAAATTGTCTGGGATTTCTCAAATGCACGTTCTTCATGGGATGACTGTCTACAGCGACACATGGTCCCGGCTAACCCGTGGGCCATGTCCCCGGCCCTCTTTTCCTGGGAAGGGGGAAAGATGTGACGTGCCTGCGCCGCAGGACGCACATGATATAAAGGCAGATAGCAGTAAGAGCACATGCCAGTGTAATATAGTGGATGGCACTCGGAGCTCCGGAGCCGAGAGTTGTGGGTTCGGATTCCCCTGGCATAGAATTGACGGAGAAATTTACTTCGTCATACAGGACAATGAGCCGCCCCACCGGACAGCAACCACCCAGGCATGAACACTCATCTGAGTTTGGAACCATCCACGGGGCCCCAAGATCGCCGGATTTAAACCCTGTGGAAGCTCTCTGGATGTCGTAGAAGGAAAATCAGATCCATGGATCCTGGACGACGTGTCGGTCGGGGTTGTGGACAATCCTGTAAGAGGCATTGCTGGCATTACCTCCAGAAACTCTCTGGCATCTGGTGGATTCGATTCCTCGGCGTGTACAGGCTGTTTTTCGCACTACAGGAGAACCAACACGTTATTAGGCAGGTATCTGCAATATTTTGTCCATTGAGTGTATATACACCGTAAACCTTTGCCCAAAATTCACGAGCCATATTTCGCGATTTCTTTCGTGAATTTTTAATAAAGCATGTTCTTGATTCAACTTTTTCTCTAAAATGACGGGGAAACCTACATTTTAGGGGATTTTTCGTACTTGAATTGACAGAAATACCTTTGTTCATCTTTTTCCTGTAGTGGAAAAATGCCGTTTTTAATGGGTGTTGTCGGAAAATCCTAGATTTTGAGGGAGCCTTTCCGTGATTCCGTCCGCATATTAACGAAAAATTCCTGTTTTCATTTTTTTCTGTATGCATATGACAGAAAATTACGGGCAGTAAGTGCGGTTCACGGGAATAGTTGAGGTTTGTTGAACTATTAAACATTGATCGTCTGTTGGCGAACCTGATTTTGTGGTTGCGCAAGGAGGCCGTACGCTGTTGATAGCATATCACATGATATTATTTATTTTTTTATTTGGCCTTTTCCCCTGGTTCCCTGCTATGTTGCTATGGAGTTAACTGCGTGTAACATGAAAAATAAGTAAATAAATTATGGGTATTGTTACAACGAAGACACTCCCGCACTGTCCCAAGTTGGTGTGTCTGCTATTGTACATAATATTACCGTGTATTTGAATTGTCGTACGTCTGATTGCATGTTGTCCATGTGTCAATCTGTGGACGCTTTAACACAGAAACAATCAAGAGTAAATTTTATATTTTGCATTTTGTGAAATAATACTATGAAGTAGAATATTTCAGCTTTTCTTAAACATATATGAAAGCATTTTCAAGTGTTAAAAATATCGAGTTCTAAAACATTATGTTGCCTTGAAAAATCATGATAAAAAAGGTAATTTTTGACAAGTCCTTCTATAGAAAGATGTAAAATTATTATACACCAATTCTGAAAAATACTAAGCTCCGACAGCAAATAAAGTGAATAATTAACCCGCATTCATACAGAAAACATTTTATCATCGTGAGAGACCAGTCCTCTTCGTTTCCACCTTAAACTATAGGTGGTGGTCAGTATCTTGTTAGCTCTGTCAGTAGGCCTCCTTACTGAGAAACTTAACAGCCGGGTCATCCTTGAAGTTCGGGCGCCAATATGATGAAGAAAATTTCTCCATTATTTTTATGCCAGGGGCGGGATTCGAACCCACAACTCTCGGCACCCGAGCTCCGAGTGCTACCCACTATCTGCCTTTATCTCATGTGCGTCCTGCGGGATAGGCACGTCACACCTGCTGGAACACATCAGCAGCCGCAGGATGTGCGAAGGCCATGAAAGCGTGTTGGTGATCAGCCAGCACATGTTGGCAGCACGCAGTGGTTAAGAACCTCACCAGACACACTAAGGGACCTATGTGTACCATATGAAGGCTCTCCAAACCATCACTTAGACAACACTGCCTTGAACAGAGACAACATGGCACGACGGGGCTATAGCCTAATGCTGTCGACGCTACACCCGTACCCTCGCGTCAGCTCGGTGCAGCTGAAAATGGGATTCATCTGAACACACGATGAGGCGCCACTGTGAAGAGGTCCAGCTTTGATGTTCCTAGCACCGAGTGAAGCATAATTTCAGATGACGAGCCCTCATTAGAGACACACGAGTAGGACGACGGCTCCCGTAGCCCAGGGTATGGAGCATGCGCCATATCGTTTGTTTGCTGACGCTGCTTGGGACACCGACATTTGACCCGGATGTGATTTGCGCAGCCGTTGGCAAGCGGGCGGTCTGAACGAGCCTGGATAGTCTATGTCGACCCTGGTCATCAATGGCTTGTGGTCAGCCACCGTTTGCTCTTTATGTGCTGTACGTCCGTCGATGGTATACTCACGGTACACCCTTGATACCGTTGCCCTCGGGAATCCTACTTGGGAGATAGAACGACCCACTAGTCTTGCTCCGGAAATGCATCCACGAACAAAATCGCTCAGTTCACCACGTTTACCCATGTTCGTTTATTGCGATACACTGCTGAAAAGCAATACTGGCCGCCAATGTATCGTCTTAGTCCGGTTTTGGTCTGTTCCGCTGTATCTGGGGGATGCCCATTTCAACTGACCGTCACTTCTATCTGTAATGTTTTGTCTACTGAGTGTACATTGCGACCATGCATCTGGATGGCACTAAACTGTTTGAGAATAAACTGTCGCAAATCCTCCAAATGCAGGAATGATATCAGGATCATATCCAAATATTGTCTGCTTCTGTGGCCGTAAATTCTCCCCGAATTGGATAAATCCCATATAATATTTGTGGGATGCACTAGAACACAGAATTCGCCGATCCACGGTAGTGCCTCGCTCCGTCGCTGAACTCTGGACGTTACTCTGTCCAGCTGGTCCGCCACCCCGGTGGCGCAGTGGTCTAAGGCGCTGGTCTCTGATCATTCGTCCGTAAGGGGTCCGGGTTCGAATCCCGGTGAGGCATGGATATTGTGTTTGTCTTACGGCTCTGGCTCTCTCCCTTCCCTGGAGCCAGTGACCCTAAATTAGGGACGGGCGACTGCTTATAGCCCATTGAGTTGCTCACGGTGGTCGTTAAACCTCCACACAACAACCAACAACCAACCAGCTGGTCCAGAATACCTGAGGATACCTTCCGTGATATTGTGAAGTTAATGCCACTAGGGGTACAAGCGGTATTTGTTGCAAAAGTGCGGCCCAAGACGCTAACAGATAGATCATCGTGTTATGGTTTGAAGGGCGCAGTTGCTTTTAGCAATAAAAGAATACTGACTAAGTAAATTTTGACACAAGCTGCTAAATATGACGGCGCATTAATGAGAACGAAAATTAGCTTTATCCGAAGCTTAAATGAATATAACATATATACAGTTGACCTAAGCTATACACTTCTGTTACCATGTTGTAACTCTCAAAATAAGAATGACGTTCAGTTGAACTGACTGATAAAACATATTATACAACATACTATTAGAAAGAGTTCAAAATTCGACTTAGTTGGAAATATACTGTTCTTACAGACATCGAAAAGGCAGCCACTTATCACCTTGATCGGAAAAAACTCCGCTAGACACTTGAGCTGGAACCGTCGTCGTAATCCAAAAAGGGCAGTATGCACTGTATCAACTCTTGAGGCTTATCCATAGCAGATCCTCGTAATTGCGTCATTAATTCCTTCAAACTCCGACGACATCAGACTCGGACTCACCAGGTCGTATTCCGTAGGTATTTCACCGAGATACACTCCTGGCTATACTCCGCCTCTATCCGAAGACGGCTTGATGACGGTTTTTTTTTTTTTTTTTTGATTGGAGGTTTAACGACCACCGTGAGCAACTCAATGGGCTATAAGCAGTCGCCCGTCCCTAATTTAGGGTCACTGGTTCCAGGGAAGGGAGAGAGCCAGTGCCGTAAGACAAACACAACATCCATGCCTCACCGGGATTTGAACCCGGACCCCTTCGGACGAATGATCAGAGGCCAACGCCTTAGACCACTGCGCCACCGGGGCGGCGATGACGGTTTGTGATGTGATACGTCAACGTTGCTGCTTTGCATTATTGTGAACGTCTTTTTTTTTTTGAGCGGGCTGTGAAGCATTGCGGAAATTTACTATTTCCAACAGATCGTCACTGCCTTGCTTCGTAGCTGAACTATGGGACGTCATCATGTCCAGCTGGTCTAGAACACTTGTGGATACCTTCCTTGGTATAGTGGAGTCAGTACCACTCTGGGTACAAGAGATTTTGTCTCAAAATGAGTCCTACGACGCTGATAGGTATGTAGTCATTTAGATCACATGAGTGAATATGAATAGCATTGATCACGATTAGGAGTATGCAATACTAAATGAATCTTTCCACTACACTCCAAAGATGTGAAGATATTACCAAATGGCGAATTTTAATTTAGGGTTCCCAATGGGAAATTTGCTTTCAGAAACGAAAAAGATGGAAAAGGCACTGCGAACCGTTTTTCATGTTTGCACCAATCAGATGTAAAAGGAATTTCCGATACCACACATCTAAAAGCTGATGTATACTTTCAAATGCAAATAATTAAATACGAGCGGTTATCTTCTATATCGAAGCCAGCGGATGGCACTTTCTCTTTAGTTCTTCTGTTAGAAACATGGGTGGTTTTTAGTCACAAACCTAAATCTACGGTAGAGAATATTCTACACCAAACATTTTTCCGAAATTCACAAAGCGTTTCTGTTTTTAACTGAAGTTATCGGATGCAAAATTTTGTTTTCAGTAAGACGTTTATAAGCGGATATATGACATCAAATAGCAATTTGTATTTACGTTGCCTAGCGAAAAACCGTGCGTTCTTGAAGTAGAAAATGTATATCTCTGTTTGCCATAGTGATACCGAATAATCGATGCTGAAAAGGTTTTTTCAGTGGGCGTTTTAGAAGCGTTGATACGTCCGAAGAAAACAAAATAAACGAGATTTTGAAGCTCCAAGCGGCAGTTCATATTTTTCTGTGCATTACGGAAAAATATGACAGTGCAGGAAATATTTCTCATCGAAGACGCCGAACATAAAAGGATAAGTTGGGTATCACTTGAAGTGCAAAAGATACGCAGCGTGATTGCTGCGATAAATAGTATGCAATGGAATAAAAACAAAGTAACAATCCGTTTTCAGAAGAAAAAAATAACTGCTAATAAGTATGTATGACAACTCCTGGTTGATGAACAACTGCGCATTATGAAAAAAGCACTAAATACTGTATGTGCAGAACGTGTCTCACACTGTAAGCTATCCGATAAGGAATGATTTTTCTACATCGGAATTTTAGAAATGGGTATTATCAGAGAAATGAAATATGCATCCACATCACTCATCGGAAACACTATATACACTATATTGACAAAAGTCAACTCACACTCCTTCAAAAGCAAATGAACGGATTCGCTGCGTTGTTAAGAAGCGCGGTACAGCTGCAAACGGTATAAAAACAAGCTTACAGCTAACGGCGATCATATCGCACTGCGATGTTGAGCGAAAATGTTACGGCGGGACAGAACTGACTTTGAGAAAGGAAAGATTGTTGGGTGTTATATTAGTGGGTTGCCCATAAGAGAAACCGACAGTACTTTAAACATGCCCAGGTCAACTGTTTTGGATGTACTAAATAAGTGGAAGACACATGGAGTGCCTGAAGCAGCAAAACGTACTGGCAGACCAAAGAAAATCAGTGATAGAGTACGTCGAAGCCTCAGAAGAGTCAGTACAGCTAATCGACGGAGTACTGCACAAGAACTCAGTGTACAGGTGAGTAAAAATGCTGGAACCTCGGTATGTACACGTACCATTCGCAGAGAACTTCATTCCATGGGTTACCGTGGTTGTGCGGCTGCTCATAAGCCTTTTAGCTCCACTCGGAATGCTACTCGTCGTTTAGCATGGTGTAAAGAACATTTATCGTGGACCGTAGATCAATGGAAACGGGTCCTATTGACTGATGAATCCTGATACACGATCCATCTGTCTGATGGCCATGTGTGGGTATGGAGGCAGCCAGGATAACGCTATTTACCACAGTGTACTGTTCCTACGGTCAAGTTTGGAGCTGGCAGTGTACTTGTGTGGGAGTGTTTTTCGTGGTATGGTCCCGGCCCATTGGTTATAGTGGACAAACTTATTTACCAGCACGTCTACCTAGATATTCTGGATAATTATGCCCTATAAACTCTGTGGCAATACTATGGAACCGAGCCTTTTTGGTACCAGCAGGATAATGCACCGAGCCATAAAGCAAATGACTGTTACGGCGTGGTTGGACGATAATTTCGTATTTGTGTGTGGACTAGCCAGCACAGAGACCTGATCTTAATCTCATAGAGCACCTATGGGATGAATTAGAGCTCCGCATAAGAAGTTTGGAACTAAGGTCTACTACTGAGCAACAGTTAGCGGCAGCATTGTGTACTGAATGGAAGCGCATACCTATCGCTGTGTTCCAAAACCTTGTCGAAAGCATGTCTGGAAGGGTCAGTGCATGCATTAAGGCCAAATGTGGACCCACACCGTACTAATGTATGTCAAAAAATGCTATGTTGTGTTTCTCTTCTATGTATCCGGGGACTTTTGCCAATATAGTGTATAATTTGAAGTAAATATTCATGAGCGAGCTGTTTGTATCCGACAAAATGAAAAATATTTGGAAGTAATAACATGCAGTAAAATAAATACCGAGATAAATTTCAGTGTTCGTATATGCCCCCTAGCAGAAAAATTGTGCATCAGAAAAGAAAAACAAAGGTTATGAATAGTCGTTCTCATAGTTCAATTTCCCGAATGGGAAGGAGCTTTTCAATTTTTAATAAAAGCTCTATTCATTCTTACGAACGGGCTAACTACGAAGCTAAATTTCACGTCCTTCGAATATCAAAAGAACTGCTTATTTAAAGAAGTGCAAATTACGGAAGTTATGAGCCTAAAGAAAAGAAAGGGTCCTGATATTTATCACGGCAGGTACAATGGCGTTTTTGATTGAAAAGAAAGTTAAAGTTTAGTTCCACGTGTGACGGTAATTACTTGAGACAAGCTCCAACTCCTTTGTATGTTTCAGTAGAGATCTGCACGGGCCCGTCTCGACCCGGGACAAGTCGGGCTGTAATATGACAGTCTGAAACGGGACAGTTTATTTCTTTTAAGGCTCAGATAAAATTCCTTTTTCGCGTCGTTGGCTTTAGCAACTAAAACACGTGGCCCTTTTCTTTCCAGAGAGATTTTCACATGAACAGAGTTATCAACTTTTTGAAACCAAAACCAAAACGAATTTCTGGCGCCATTCGCAGCTACAGCGGAAATGAGGAAGTTTGAAGTATTTGTTTACATACACTGACGGAAAAAATCCCAACACCAAGAAGGGGTTGTGTTAGACAAACGACAGTTGGTAGGCGGTGAGAGTACATCTGTAAGATGACGTCTATGCAAATTTCGCGCTCGGCGCATACGTGTGGCGCTAGTAGCGCCCCTCGGAAGATGCAAAGCAGGTTTGCTGTAAATACGCGCTGTAACGTTCGTGAGCGTTAGTTATCGTTGAGATTCGTCGTAGGGTGTTGATGTTAGTCAAGAATGCCTTTAAGAAGACGAAGAAGCCATTATCAACAGCTCACGGAGTTTGAACGAGGTCACGTGTAATAGGGCTACGAGAAAGTGGATCTTCTTTCCGCAATATTGCAGAACAGCTTGGCAGGAATGTAGCCACTGTGCATGATTGTTGGCAGCGGTGGTCAAGGGAAGGTACTGCCTCAAGAAGACCGGGTTCCAGCTGGCCACGTGGCACTACTGAGAGGGAAGACCGCCGTGTACGGCGTATGGCCGTGGCGCATCGTACTGCGACTGCGGCAGCAATTCGAGCTGCAGTTGCCACCACAGTGACACAACGAACTGTTACAAATCGGTTACTTGAAGGACAGCTCCGAGCCAGTCGCCCTGTAGCGTGCATTCCACTTACTCCAAACCACTGCCGTTTGCGACGTCAGTGATGTCAAGCTAGAGCTCATTGGAGGACGGAGTGGAGATCTGTTGTGTTTTCTGATGAAAGCCGGTTCTGCCTGGGTGCCAGTGATGGCCGTGTGTTGGTTAGAAGGAGGTCAGGTGAGCGCCTGCAACCAACCTGTCTGTGGCCGAGGCACACTGAACCTACACCTGGAGTTATGGTCTGGAGAGCAATTTCCTATGTTCCTATGACAACAGGAGCACTCTCGTGGTTATCCCACGCACCCTGATGGCACAGTTGTCCGTCGGTCTGGTGATTCAACTTGTTGTGCTGCCATTCATGAACAGCATTCTAGGGGGTGTTTTCCAACAGGATAACGCTCGCCCGCATACCGCTGTTGTAACCCAACATGCTCTACAGAGTGTCGACATGTTGCCGTGGCCTGCTAGATCACTAGATCTTTCTCCAATCGAGCACGTATGGGACATCATTGGACGACAACTCCAGCGTCACCACAACCAGCATTAACCGTCCCTGTATTGACCGACCAAGTGCAACAGGCATGGAACTCCATCCCACAAACTGACATCCAGCACCTGTACGAATTCCATTGTCATGTACATAGAAATGTTATTTTACTGAAGAATAAAGGCAATTTTGAAATGTACGACATAATGCATGAACGTTTGCGTGCTTGCATTCAACATTCTGGCGGTTACACCGGTTATTAATGTACCAGCATTTCACATTTAAAATGGCTCTTCTTGCGCTTACATTAAGCTGTGATCTTGAAACTTTAATCGATCAAATATGTTACCTATACAAATGTATTGCCGCCATTTTATTCCCCTACAACTATTTTTTCGTGGTGTTGGGATTTTTTTCCGTCAGTGTATTTGTGGACCGAGGACTACCTTGTTTGTATTTCAGCTTAGCGACAGGTTTTGAATCCATGGGCGTACTGATTGCCCCATTGCAACCCCTCCCCCAGCCCCCACGGTATGGTGAGGGGGAGGGGGCAGGGCCTCTAGCCTCAGTAGAATTTTTCAAAAATTTTGCGGACGCTTCATATGAAATTGAAGAAAGAGCCAGGAATCTTTGACGAGAGCTTTGAATAAAATATAAATAAAAAAAGGCATTTTTTTTCAGAAAATATGTAAATAAAATCTTCAAGAAATCGTTTTCGCTTTGGTTTATAAAACCTGTATGACGGTAAATCAGCTATTCTAGAGTACGAAGGAGCCCCTCCTTTTCACAGCCGTAGCAATAGTTCTTATACCTGTATATTAAAAAGAGAATGTGAATAAAATAATAGTTGAACATACGAAATTTTTATATTAATGACGATAAGGCGTTATATATTACACTTGTTTGCAGATAACTACGTATCTTTTAGAATATATTGAACTATATGGAGTTCTTCGCTGCAAAGAAAAAACAGAGACCTGTGTCATTTTCTTAAAACAGAGTTAAAAGACTTTTACTATAATATGTACAAAACATTGTGACAATAAGTGTTATTTTTTGTATTTTTCTCTTTCGTGCCAAAATTTTTAAATGTTACTTTTTTAATTTGCTTACTTATGCTCTGTATTTTCTTATAAATCGGAAAAGATTATGTTAGACACTGTCCCACGTCCGTTACGTGTTGTGTGTGTGTATAATCCTGAGGAATTTCAAAGGGCCTGGCCTTAGTTCTCTGAAAGAATAAAACTTGCATGATATGACTTTCTTTGGCGTACGTGCTTTGTAATACTTTGTATGGCATTAACCTAGGGCAATCATTTTGATTACAACGTGTACATTTGTATTACAAGCAATAGAGCGTAACAAATTTGGTTTTAGGAAAAATACATATAGGTTTCAAAGAATTTGAATTATACGCCCGTACAACTTAGTTAATAATATGGAACTTAAAAATTTCTGTCATTGAAAACAAGCAGATTTTCGCAAAAGGACCTGGAAGATATTTTTTGCAGGGAAAGGGGGGAGGTTCAGGTAAGCTATTGTTTCCATCCTAAAACTTTACTTTCGGAAAAAGAAACGATCCAGTTCTTATGATATCTATGTTACAATGACTTCCGAAATCGGTAGCTGACGCTCCTACATTTTTCAGTATTCTTTAAGAATTTGTGGTGTGCGTTCATTTCGAATATGTATTTCCTTCCATTTTGAAATTTCCTTTTTGGATAACTTAACCCGCAAGCACATCGAATAGTGCTCCGCGAGCCATGGGTTGAAGGCCCCTTTTCTAGAGGAAGAATTGCGTTGTCACCAATAAATAGCGGGTTGGACTGGGTCGTAGACTAGAATTCTGAGCTGGGCCAGTGCAGACCTTCATGTTTCAGTCGCAGGGTTTCAGTGCTGGTGCCTGAAATATTGCCCGGTTGCCGTGGTTTTTTTCGGTGTGATCCCTGTGGGTTCTGCTCCTGTTTTCGACCGCACGTCCGCCTAACTGCGCAGTTATACTTGCATGTCTCCAAAATTGTACTGTTTTCATTTCCTATAGTTTATCCTAACCGTCCCCTATCTTGCTATTTCTTAGGACTCTTTAAGACCAGGGATCGGACACTACAGTCCTCTACACCATGAGTAATTTTTAAAATTTAACTGTAGGATATCTAATTTTAATGAACAATAGGTAGAGATAACGAAAAAAAAAACTCTTACATTTAAATTACTATTGCTGGCTCAAAAAATCAACTGCAAACAATCAGTGCAATGCAACAATGCTGTATTTACTGTTCAACTAAACCGAGGATTTCATTGACTAATATTGTACTGTCTGCATTCTGATCTCCGCATTGCACAGCCTCTTACCCTATCTGTCTGTGATACCGCATTGTGTTCCAGGATTTACTCAGCCTAAATACAACTGGCAAACAATATAAATTTAGGCATAACATCCGAATAACGGCCACCTCCCAACAGAGGTCGATTCTTTCCAACGCGAGGGGGTTACCGTTATTCAAAGATATCACTGCATAAATCACAAATAAAAACTAACACGGTACATCAGCCAAAATGTATCTGATACAAATATTACTATTTTAACTAACTGGACATGCTGATCACGAATATGGATTTAAAAATCGCGAAGTAGCTCTAGTTTTCAAGATACAAGAGACGGGGGTGGGGTTAAGTGGGAATAGATGGTCCGCACAGGAAGTTCGATACGACGAGCACGTGATTCCTCACGCATTCGTCAGAAAGGGGTCCGGGTTCGAATCCCGGTGAGGCATGGATGTTGTGTTTGTCTTACGGGTACTGGCTCTCTCCCTTCCCTGGAGCCAGTGACCCTAAATTAGGGACGGGCGACTGTTTATAGCCCATTGAGTTGCTCACGGTGCTCGTTAAACCCCCAATAATAAAAAAAAAATCCTCACGAGACGGATAACCTCGAGCGCCAATTGGATGACGCATCTATGGCAGTAACTGCAACCGCAGTTCGTACTTGTCATTATTTACTTTGCAGATTCTGTTAGCGCAGACATGTCGTTCTAGATGCCTCGTGAATGTGTGAACGATGCGGATAATTTGTTATATTTGTGTACAAATAACTTTGCTATCGCAAAAGCAACCCATTACACCGATGACAAAGAAAGCTTGCTGCCTTTATTTTGGTTGTGAGATTGGTGAACAGACTTGTATGGTATTCTATACATATATTGTCGATCCTATGCAACAAATCCGAGCGGCTGGTTAAACCAAAAAGGACGATCGATATGTTTGGTAGTTCAAATAGCGTGGAGAGAACCGGCGAACCGCCTTAATGATTGTTACTTTTGCATGACTCCTCCAATCGAACACGGTACTCCTAAGAAGAAAAAGCGGCCTTTGATATATCCGAATATCCCCTCTGCTATACGCCCAGTACGTCACGGAGGACTTCCTGTTCCGAACCAGCCAGATTCTTACACACCGGATGATGAAGAAGAACGTAAGGCGAGTGAAGATCAATGTCATCTATGAAAGAATCTACCTCACCAATAGATCTTGATTTCCTGCGTATTGAAGGGTCTGCGAAGCCACATAAAATTACTCAGAGTGAATTGAATGATTTAGTGAGAGACCTAGAATTACCAAAAAGTAAAGCAGAACTGTTGGGGTCCTGACTGCAGCAATGGAATCTTCTAGAAGAGGATGTGCATGTGTTTGTGTTTCGCGCTCGGCAAAAAGATCTGCTTTCAAATGACAGATGACCTCACAGCTTGCGTTGATAAAGTAGGTCTGATGGCAGCAGCACAAATGGACGACAGAGACAACGGTTGCAGGCTGTTCATTGATTCGTCCAAGTTGAGCTTAAAAGCTGTGCTGCTCCATAATGGTAAGATTTTATCATCTATTCCACCCGGGTAAGCAGTCCACATGAGAGAAACGTAAAACAACATGAAGCAAATGTTACACACCATCAAATACGACAAATATAAGTGGCATATTTATGGTGATCTGGTCATTGCCATTTTAATGGGGCTACAGCGAGGTTACAAAAGGTTTTGCTGTCTCCTCTGTCTCTGGGACAGCCGTGCCAGGATTTTCTACTACTAGAAAAAGGATTGGTCCTCACGACAATTCTTTGATCTGGAGAAAAAGAATGTACTTAACGAAGCACTTGTAGAATCCTTTAAGACCTTGATCCCTCCTTTTCACATCAAACTTGGCCTAATGAAAAGTTTTGTTAAGGCCATGGGTCGAAATGGGGCAAGAGTTTTGTATTTTCGTGATAAATTTCCAAGACATTGTGAGGCCAAAGCCAAGGATGGTGCATTTGTCGGTATACAGGCACATCACGCCTTCCAAGATAAGGGTTTTAATGATATCCTCATAGGTGATGAAAACTTAGCTTCGAATGCTATCCAGGAAGTGGCCACAGCTTTCTAGGAAATAATGAGGCTGATAATATCCAGGAGCTTTTAGGCAGCACTATGAAAGACTAACATATCATTAAAACTACACTTTTTACACTCTCACCTCGGCTAACTTTTAAACTCTCATCTCGGCTAACTTTTAAACTCTCATCCGGATAACTGTCAGTAACGAGCACGAGATACTTTTTAATTAAAACATTACTACCCTCGATAAAAGGTACGAAGGGAAATGGAATGCAACAATGCTAGTAGACTATGCTAGTAGTGTAAAAGATGTTCCATAAACTCATTACGTCGCTGTGAATCATTCCTCTATGAGCATTATCATAGGGTGTGTACACTGAAGTGCCAGAAAAACGGGTACACAAGTCTAATACCTGGTAGGTCCCCACGGGAGCGCAGGACTGCAGAAATACGAAGGGGCATGGACTCCACTAGCTTCTCGAAATATGCTGTAGGCAATGCACATCATACTTCCTGCAGAGCGTTCCACAATTCGGGTGTATGCCGATGTCTCAGATTCCTGTGTTCGATAGCGCGTTGCATGGCATCCCAAATGTGTTCTATCACGTTCAGCTCTGGGGACTTGAGTGGGACTGGCAACACCCCAACCTCAGATGAATACTCTTCTAACCATAATGTGGCGTCCCGACACTTGTGTGGAGGTGCATTGTACTGTTGGAACAGGCTCAACCTATCAGCATGAATATAGGGCATGAAAGGGTGTACCTCGTCAGAAAGGATGCGCACAAAACGTTGGCCGGTCACAGACGTTTGCAGACGTACCAGGGGTCCCAGTGAAGTCCAGCTAAACACACCTTATACCATTACGGACCCCCCTTCAACTGGTACAGTTCCCAGGAGATTTTGCCGGAATTCCTGTAGTCACGGTACACCCTTGCAATGGTCGTCCGTGAAAATCCGAACTACGTTTCTACCTCCGAAATACTATGGCCCATCTTACGAGCACCAACTATGACAACGCGTTGAAAAGCGCTTAAATCGTTATTACTTGTCATTCTCATGACAAAAACAGCTCTGACAGCTGGCAAGGATGTCTATCGCTTTATATACGCACTGGCGGACGCAACCGAGTTCGCGCGTATAGGTGACGTTGCTATGTATTTTGCATAAAATCGTCTATACCAGTTTTTCTGGCATTTCAGTGTATATGCAAATGTGTAAAACTTGTTCTATAGATATTTCAAAAACTAGAGCTAACTCGTGGTTTAACGGCAATTTTCCTATTCAGCAGTCTAAGCAACATAACGGTAACTTGGTGTAATCTCGGATACACGCAAAAAGTCAAAAATTTGTTGTGCAGTGCAAAAATTCCACTTACATTTTTTTTGGATTTCAATTTTTTATACTAAACGTTGCGATGAGAGCAGTGCATTGAACGGGTACTAATGCATATACACTGTGCAAAACAATCAGGGGATATCGTAGTTTTGTATGAAAACTGTGAGTGACGGAAAACTTCCGAGGCTACAGACATAGCACGACGATATGTGAGAAAAAAATATGGCCTAAACAATTAGTAATTTAAATTTAATAATTTTTGAGGAGACGAACGTAAAAATGCATATTTATGAACGTTTCATAAAAATTAAAATAAAAGTAATTTTTTCCCCATAAAATTGGATTTAATGGGAGGTATGGTTTCCTCTGACAGAAAGCAATGTTGCACACCTGTGAGGCATGGAGTTAGAGTATTAATGAGGGATTGAGGAATTCCACTCTACTCCAGCAGAAGAGCACTTTCCAATTGCTGGAATGTTTGTGGAGGGGTTAATCGAGCAGGAACCCTTCTTCCCAGAACGTCCCAGACACGCTCGATGGGGTTTATGTCTGGGGGACATGCTGGACTGTTCATTCTGATGATTCCCTCGTCAAACAGGAAGTCGTCCACACATCGACCGCGATGTGGCCTGCAATTATCGTCCGCGAAAATGAATTCATCTCCGATTGCTGCAGCATAACAGACGACGAAGGATCTGAGGATCTTATCTCTATACCGCTCAGTAGTGAGGGTTCTATTTCTGATGCTGTACAGGTCTGTTCGACCGTTGATGGAGATACCGGCCCACACCACCGCTCCGCCCTTTCCAAATCGAACACTTTCTTGCACAAATAACGCGTTGTTACGAGTACCTCGTTCCCTCCAAAGGATGAGTCTCCTATTGTCAGGATGTACAGTAGAGCGCTACTTGTCTGAGAAAAGAACATTGCTCCGTTAATTTCTTCTCCAATCGGTATGGTTCTGCACCCAAAGTCTGCGGGCATCACGGTGGCGTGAGGTTAAAGAAACACATACCGCAGGTCGTCGAGCATACATACCAACACTATAGTATCAGTTCCGAACAGGTACAGTTGAAATATTTGTGCCAGTAGCCGTACGGAGTTCGCTTTGCAGAAGAGTAGCGCTCATACTCCGGTTTCTCCTGGCAGTCAGTGTTAAAGACCGATCCTCATTTCTTGATGTTGCTCTCCTACGACCTTGCCCTAGTCTTCTTCGTACATTTCCGGTATCTGAAAACCGATTTTAAAGTCTGGAAATCACGCTTTGAGATACTCGATGGCTTCCGCTACCTGCGATTAAGTTTGACCCGCTTCTACGCGACCGATAGCCCTACAGATTCGGGTAAATCATGTTGTTCGGACATCACATTCATCACTGACACACATTCAAAGAATGTGGGTCGTTTTTATCCTGGACTAAACGATCGTACGAAACATGTCACTTTTCATTCGCTAACGGAAATACGCTCTTTTTAACGTCACACAAAAAATTTGCATACTCAGGTGTTTGTAAGCGTGCAAAAGTTTCATTCTAATCACTTTCCTTCAACTTCTCTTAGCATAAAATCAGTTGATGTCAGTAGTTCATATCAAAACCATACATACATACATATCACTAAGCTGTTCTCTGAGATTCAGAGGTTAGCTCCAAAAAGAAATACAAACTTCCAGATATTTTTACTTATTGTTGTCGTATCAAACTTCGCCATTTACAGCGATCTTGACATACAACTGGTGCTTCACTGATATCCATTACACGCCGTACACAAGATCTTTTATACTTCATACTCATAATCTTTTTCTCATGCAGACACTCCTGAATCTGATCCACCCATGTCTTCTTTGGCCTTCCTCTGCCTTTCCTTCCTGCCACTTGGGTTGAAAAGATTTTCTTAGTAAGCATTTCATCACTCATTCTTTCAACATGGCCAAACCACCGAAGCATATTGGTCTCCACCTTGCTAACAACGTTTTGCTTTACATCACACAACTGCAATACATCTTCATTCCTCACACAATCAGATCGTGTCTTGCCACAAACCCCACGTAAGTAACGCATTTCTCCAGCACACAAACGACTCCTATGTTTCTATGATATCCTTTAATTTTTTTGAGCAGTGTATTAAAAAAGCAATACAAACTGTTAATGGCTCATCAGCTATTTTTTTTTTTGCTGTGCATTGTGTTGCCTATGGAAATCATTAAGTTCTGTGATATCTAATCATGGCTATTAGTTGCAGAAAAGAAATCATCAGTCGCGTTTGTGGAAAAAAACAAAGAAAGATAATTAGCTTAGGAGGAAACATTTTCCAAGTTAATATGAATTTCGTTATTTTAATCAACTTAAAATTAAGTTCCACGCATTCATATTATTTAATAAAAGTAGGTAATTATTTCTGCAGTACAGGTTTTTCATACACACATTCTTGTCCAAATCTGACGCAAGGAACTTTTTTTTTTTTTAAAAAGAAAACATGACCGTTTTTTGCTTTCAAGAATGGATATCGCGAACTTTTAAATTATACGCCCCATTTCTGAGTACTGAACTTAATGAGTCTCTTTACGAAATGAAATTTTATCTTTTTCGACATGTTCGCTCTCTCTCTCTCTCTCTCTCTCTCTCTCTCTCTCTCTCACACACACACGTCCCATTTTTCAATATCTTTTTCCTCTGCACTGCTGCCTTTCGTTTAACTGATTTTCGGTTATTAAAAATTTAACCTTTTCCAATTTCTATTCTTTTACCATCCCATGTATTAATTCCTACCGATTTCTTCAATTAATTCTTTATTAACTTTACGTTTCCCTCTTGATTGGGAAGGTAGCAGCTGTTTGCTGAGGAACTAATGGTTTGCAACGGAAGTCTCATTTCCTGATCTTTACGTTGGCTTGCAGAAAAAGAAGTCGATCGAATTTCCTCTTTTTCCAGAGAACAAGGATTTTTCTAACGTGCTACCCGAAAACCGATATTATTTTAATAAATTAAATTACGCACACACCTTATACTTAACACCAATATCATGCCAGAGGAAGTCTGGATGTGCCACCCAGGTGGCGCAGTGGTCTAAGCGATGGCCTCTGATCATTCGTCCAAAAGGGGTCCGGGTTCGAATCCCGGTGAAGCATGGATGTTGTGTTTGTCTTACGGCACTGGTTCTCTCCCTTCCCTGGAACCAGTGACCCTAAATTAGGGACGGGCGACTGCTTATAGCCCATTGAGTTGCTCACGGTGGTCGTTAAACCTCCAATCAAAAAAAAAAAAAAAAAAAAGAAGTCTGGATGGGCACGGTTAAGTGAAATCGCAATCTGGATAGGGTTTTCCTGTTACGGTTTCTAGGAGTGGCAAGCCTATTGTCCGATGGCCAGGATTCATTAGAGCAATGAGTATGAAACGATGTGGTAAAACCACTACCTTTGCTAGGTATTACAGCAGGGCCGGATTAGGGGGATCTACAAGGGGTATAGCCTTGGGGCATGACCAAGGGCCCAGGAGACATTTCTGGGTAAATTATAGATAGATAGATAGATAGAGAGAGAGGTTTGTAAAATAGTTTGATTGTTCTCTCGTATGATTCCCACCTAGTCAGAAACAGAGGCCGACAGAAGAACAAATTTCAAGGCAGGGAGTCGCCAAGGTTTCATGTCGCTGTGTAGATCGGGGTCGGCGAGACAGTTTCAGCTTTTTCTCTACTATCACCCACACTTCCCAATTTGCACTTGGAACCGTTAATGGTCGAAGTCCCCTGTGGCTTCACACTGAATAACAGAAAAAAGATGCATTAAGAAAAGTACACAATGCTAAATCATTAAAAAATCCAAGACAAAATCTAGGAATCTTAAACTTTTAACTCATGTTCTTATGAGAACAAAGAAAAATACAGTGGCTGATGAAAATTCTGCAGGCAACTTATTTAGTTTGAAGAATGCACTTCGTATTAATTATCACGAGCATATTGCTAGAGTTCTGTGTTTTAACGGACTTCATAATAATTCCCCGTTATAATTATTTGATGGCCCACTCAAATGTCTTAGACTTGGGACCCACTAAGGCCTTAATCCGGCCCTGTACGACTTTTTTCGATAGTTACAAAAAAATTTATGCAACGCCTGCTACCATGAACCACACCATAACAAAATGCAAAACCCCTGCTGATTTGTTTATCAACTGATTTATTTCTTATATTCAAAATTTTATAATATGAACTCCTGCCCCTTGATAAAAATAAATTTGATATTCAAGTTTGTATACAAAAACCAAATAAAACAACGGAACTTTCACTTCAAAGATAAAGAACAAACACATTTTCGGCACATAAGATACAACTTAAAATGCGTTTTTGAAGGCTGTAAAAACTTCTCAATTAATTTTGAAAGTTACTGTACTCCAAAACCACAAATTTAAGCAAGTAAATATTCCTTTATATTAGCCAAATTCGAAGATTTAATAGACTGCAAGCATAGATTTGTGATAAATCACAGACAGTCATGGAGGGTTATCAGATATAGGAAAGGTAGACGTCAAAGTTTTTCTTTCAATAACGCCGACTTAATATCAGAAAAAACTACTAAAATCTGGAAACAAATTTTAAAGTGAAATCAATGATTCAGCATTTCTGTTCTTCCTATCATTATTCAAACAAAAGCGAGGACAAACACTAAAATTTTATCAATACCTTGTCAGTACGACTTATTTATTTGCACACATACTTATATATGAGGTTGAATGAAACGATTAATACACAACGAGATAACTTGAGATTCTTTCTCATGAGGAGTATGCTTAGCTGCCAATAATGTAAGGACATACTGATCAGAGAATTGAAGATGTCAGAAATAGGGAGAAATTTCGCTAGAGAGATTCATCCCTCGGTAACTTGTAGGGAAAATCTGAATTTACCTTATGTTTCAGAAAATTCAACCAAATTATCTCTCTATTCTAAAAAAAAGCAACTGCGCTGTTTTAGAAATTTCGCGACACTCTTGCTTTCCCAGCTCGCAACGCAAAACGTATTGAACACAAAAATATGAAATTTACATCGTTTATAGAGAATTGTTTGGAGAACACGCTGAAATAAACCGTTTCTCGATTCTAGCGAAACTTCAAGAGCTATTGTATTTCAAACTTAAGGTAAGCAAAAAAAGTGCTATCAGGTCGCGTTCCGGACACACTAACAGCAACAGAACCACGAAACTTTGTAGGCATGTAGTGCCATGACCGAATTTTTGCACTTCATCCCTTTTTTTTAAATTTCGATTTATTTTACGAGAAAATAAAGTTCTAAATTACACAAAATTCTCTATTTCGCGATGGGATCCATTTAAAAAAACCGGATATATGGCAAACTATAAATCTTAACGCACTGCAATTTTCACAGCATAAACTTACAACTATCGTCCCTTTTTCACAAAATTGTTTTAAAGAAAAAGTCATTTTCTGATTTTTAAGCATTTTTTAAAGACGTAAAGGAAAGAAATGAACGCCTTGTCTGTCTTCACGATAACCACATAGGAAAGTTCTGGTCCCGTGACCTGCTGCCATGGTGACTCAGAGAATTTGTTATGCATATGCTTTGTTGGTAAAGCTATCTCAGTTGTTTAAGGTGGACGTCAAGTAATTTTGCTTCCTATACTTCCAGTGGAAAAACTTCTGTACACGTTTTCTTCACAATTAATGCTTTTCGAAGGATGAAAATTTGAACATCGATTAAAATAGCTTTATTTCATAATTTGGAATACTTAATACTTTCTAAAACATAACCATAATTATGCAATCCAACATTTGTTTGTGTACTGACGTCATCAAAGTAAAGGTCGCGCCACCTTTTTTCTGGACAATTAATTAATGTGTTCCCAAGGATGAAAATTTGAACATCGATTAAAATAGCTTCATTTTATAACTTGGAATACTTAATATTTTATAAAACATAACCATATTTATGTAATCCAACATTTGTTTGTCTACTGACGTCATGAAAGTACAGGTCGCGCCATCTTTTTTCAGGTTCCAACACTACCAAAGGAAAAGTTATTGATTTTTTATGTAATTATGGTTATGTTTTAGAAAATATCAAGTATTCCAAGTTATAATATAAAGTTATTTTAATCGATGTTCAAATTTTCATCCTTGGGAACACAATAATTGTGAAGGAAATGTGTACAAAATTTTTTCCATTGGAAGTATAGGAAGCAAAATTACTTGACGCCCACAACGGTTTAGCATAACGGTTTACGGTTTACGGAAATGCTTTTTGGACCGCTTCTGTTTTCCTTAGTGGTAAATTTAGTAAGGGCTATAAGTTCAAACGACAAAAGTCCGACTTTTCAAAAATTAACGACTGTAAAAAAAAAAAAAAAAAACTCTGAAATTTCGGAATAACAAGCCTTATTTGCTTAGACATGCAATAAAAATTGTAATTTATATGAATTTTACAGTTTTTATTTCATGTGATGTACTTGGAGATCGGGCTGCAGGGCCAGAGAGCTACTCTGGAAACGAGCGTAGCGAGCCTAGAGGTGCAGCCCCTAGTACTCTAAAAAAAAAAAAAAAAGAAAAAAAAGTATACAGAAGGAATCCTTCAATGGAGATGAAAATACGAGAATTAATTCAAAAGTTTTGCACACTGTGGGTTATCACTTGAAAAACAAATTTATTTCACAACATACCTTCACAGACATTCGAAGTAATTTCCATGTTTCTTTTAGACAGCGACCCAACGTTTGGGCAAGTGTTGTATTCCAGTCAGAACACCTCCATTGTTGAGGCGTCGGATTACTTGGGTCACCTCATTCTGAATCGTACTGAATCGTTGCCCGTAGGGTGCCTTATGCAGTTTTGGGAACAAGTCCTAGTATGTTGGGCTCATGTCAGCATTGTGTGGCGCGTGGGGAAAAAATTCCCATCCCTACTTTTCCAGAATGTCTCTTACTGTAGGGACAACATGCAACCTCTCGTTGTAGTGCAAAATGATAACACCAGCTTCGACCACGTCGGGCCTTGTTTTAGCGAATCTTTTGTAGACAAGAAGCGGTAGACATGTTTGCTTCATAACCAATCTGTTCACATGTGTTCCGTCCTTCTTCTTCCACAATGCTGTTGATGATAACCACAGAAGCGTCGTCCATTGCATCTGATGGCTGGCCACTTCTTGGGTAATCTTCGATGCTTCCCTGACCTCGGCGGAAAGGAGAAGTCCACCGTGACACTATGCTACAATCCAAAACACTAATCCCACAAACCTCACACTAAGGTTTATGAATTTCGGAAGGAAATTATCCTCGCAATTTTCAATTTTAATGTAGAATCGCTGGTCGTTACGCGAGATCTGATCTGACTCACATTCTTCCTCCATTTCTAGGCAGAATATTTCGGAACAGGAAAAAATTAGCTTGAAAACGTAGACACAACTTTGTGTACCGAAGTCTGATTCACAACTGGGGCAACTAATGGAGCGATTGCATCATTCTACTGGCAGCGCATGCGCAGTGTGAAAAACTTTTGAAATGACCTACGTAGATATCTACAATGCATATATTGGAAAGGAAACGATTACAATTCCATAGCAGTTGGACCATTTATTCGGATAAAACATGCAGTTGGAACAAGTCTGTGCGTTTGTAGCTCTACCTTTGGGTCGGATACAAACGGTTACCCGGTGTGAGATAGGCGCATACACCTTCACGGATACTGTCTTGAGGAATAGCATGCATGATGCTGTCCCAATTGCGGGCCATATCGCCGACTTTCTGGGATGAGCGTAGGTGGCCTCTCATCATGTCCCGATCATGCTCGATCGATGAAAGAGATCGGGCAGTCTGGAAGGGTGTCGAAAATATGGAGGCATGCTGGGAGAGCAGTGCCGTGTGTGCCCGGGCATTGTCGTGCTGAAACATTGCTCGGTGATATTGCGACAGGAATGGCAACACAACAGGTCGTAGAATGTCGTCGACGTACCGTTGAGCTACGAGGGTGGTACCGAGGAGTACCAAAGGTGTCCGACTATTGAAAGAAATGCCTCCCCAGACAACCACTCTGGGTATAGCCGTCCCACGATAAAGACAGGATCCGTGCGCTGCCCGGCTTTTCTCCAGATATGTATGCACTGGTCATCGGCGCCAAGTCCAAACTGTGACTAATCACTGGACACTATCCCACGCTGATCGGGCCCGACACCACTGCTCGCTGATCATTGGTAGGCTGCACAGTGGCCTCCCCGAACGCAGTTCCTGTACCGCAAGTCGTCCCATGTTCTGTCGTCTACAGCCATGTCCGTACCTGTAGACGACAGAACATGACCGCGAATGGTTGAGACGAAGAATTCGATTCTGTTATGCGGCTCTCTCAATAGCTCAATCCTAGGCTTTCTGTCGTTGGCAACGGCCGTCCATCGTCCCCGTGCTGTTGAGTTGGGCTCTTCTCGAGCCCAACCGGGGCCGCCGGGACCTCTCCCCTCTATCTTTACGGGCCTAGCCACCGGATTAAGAACTTACTTGTGGCGTCACGGTAAGCGACGGGCATGTTCACGGGTAGCTGAAGACAACAATGTGAAAATATCCATTATTTGCTTCGAATTCTTTAAATTCCTTTTGACTGATGATTGTGAGCCATTACGTGATGTACAAAATGTAAAATTTTGTGTTAAAAAAATTAGCGGCAAAGAAGCTTGAAGAGTTTAATGTGGTAAACGGAAAATGTTAAAAATGTAATCAAACTAAATTTGAACTGGGACTAAAGTGCGGTTCTGTATTTTTAAATATAATTTTAAATAACTACTCAAAGTTGAGAAATGACTGCTTAAATAGCAGATCAGGGAAAAGAAAATATGCTATGTTTGCAGCAGCTACGTAATAAATCTGGTCTTCCTGTATGCCTCAACAACAACGGGAATATCTCCAAATTTTGGAAAAGACATTTGATAATCATCATTACAGGGAAATTAAATCCTAGTGCCAGTCTAACTACTCTAAAATACCATACAAATAAATATATTTCAATCTTCATTTTGTATATTTTCAATCTTCGTTTTCGTATATTTTCAATTTTCATGTTATGTGTGGGACAAAATTATCAAGCATGCATGTTCTAACACATGCTTATAACCACGGAGGCAAAATTAGTGCAAGGTGAGTGTATTTTTCATTTATTTATTTCTGTGTGTACATTGTCTTGATACACATTCTCAGTATCAATTTAGTCTAGTTGGCAGCCTCAAAACTTTTTTATTTATATCTGTATACCCTGCAACATTATATAGATAAATAGCAAGATTATATCTCTAATTCCTTCAATTTCAAAATAGACTAGGGGAGGGGAGAGGCTAAGTTGTTAAAACCACACATAAGTATAGACTGTAGTAGCATTATCAGATTTTTTTTGTCACCTTCTTTTCCAAATATGTTCTAAGTATTAATTTAGAATATAGTTGGCCTCTCCCATTTTTTTATAGCACGCCTTTTGTATAAAAAGATCGTGCTTATGTCACCGGTTTGTCCGCTCGTCTGTACCCACGCTATCTCTGCAACTATTAGTCCGATTTGAAAAATTCTTTTTGCATTGGGAAGCTTGAAATATGCAAATGATGATCCTTCATTTCGTTTTTTTATCATGTACAATTTCGCCACTAGAGAGCGCAAATGCAGATGACGTCGAATTCAAAAATACGTTTTATTCCACATTATTGCTTCTAAACATCCGCTTGAAAAAATTATTTTATCTTTCGATTCCATTTATGTCAAAGAGTATTTTCGATATAGTTACTTTTTCAAATTAGGCAAAGGTTTTCTGCTAGGAGGCGTAAAAGTAAATTACAGTTTCCTCGATAACTCTTCTTCTAAAACTCCGATTCGAAAATTTTTTTCTTCAGCGGATACACCTCCTGATGGAAAATCTTTTGCATATAATTTCAAATTTTTGGTAAAGAATACTTTGGCCAACAGGGGGCGTAAGTGTTAATATTTGCTTCTGATGTATTTACCATAAAATCTGAGCTTCCAGAATATCGATTGAAAAAATTCCTTCTTGGACTGATGCCACTCACATCGATAAACCTTTTCGGAAAGTTTTCTTCTTAAAATGTTCCACAGTTTCTCCGCCAGGGGGCATAGATATACATCTTATATTTGTCCATATCTCTACTTGTAGGAGAACTATTTGAAAAATTCCTTCTTTGTTGGGTAGTGTTTTCAGTGTGACATGTTTTTCATATAATTTCAAAATTTTCAAGTAATTCATAGACTTTCCGCTAGGGGGCGTAGAGGTAAATTGCGTTTCATCCTATATCTCTGCTTCTAAATCTCCGATTTGAAAAATTCTTTCTGCACCAGATACACCTCCTGATGAGAAATCGTTTGCACATAATTTCCAATTTTTGTAAAATAATTGTTTGGCCACCAGGGGGCGTAAATTTTAATTTCCGCTTCTGATGATGTATTTGCAGCAAAATATGAGTTTCTAAATTCTCGATTGAAAAAAACGTCGTTTGTAGACCGATACTACTCATGTCGATAAACCTTTTAGAAACATTTTCTTCTTAAAATAATGCATGGTTTCTACGCCAGGGGGCATAGATATATATCTTATATTTGTCCATATCTCTACTTGTAGAAGTACTATTTGAAAAATTCCTTCTTTGTTGGATAGTGTTTTCAGTGTGACATGTTTTTCATATAATTTCAAAATTTTCAAGTAATTCATAGACTTTCCGCTAGGGAACGTAGAGGTACATTGCGTTTCACCCTATATCTCTGCTTCTATATCTCCGATTTGAAAAATTCTTTCTCCACCAGATACACCTCCTGATGAGAAATCGTTTGCACATAATTTGTAATTTTTGTAAAAAAATTGTTTGGCCACCAGGGGGCGTAAATTTTAATTTCCGCTTCTGATGATGTACTTGCAGCAAAATATGAGTTTCTAAATTCTCGACTGAAGAAAACGTCGTTTGTAGACCGATACTATTCATGTCGACAAACCTTTTAGAAACATTTTCTTCTTAAAATAATGCATGGTTTCTACGCCAGGGGTCGTAGATGTATATCTTATTTTTGTCAATATCTCTACTTCTAGAAGTCCGATTTGAAAAATTCCTTCTTTGTTGGAAAGTGTTTCCAGTGTGACATGTTTTTCATATAATTTCAAAATTTTCAAGTAATTCGTAGACTTTCCGCTAGGGGCGTAAAGGTAAATTGCTTTTTCTCCTATATCTGTGCTTCTAAATCTCCGATTTGAAAAATTATTTCTGCACCGGATACAGCTCCTGATAGGAAATCGTTTGCACATAATTTCTAATTTTTGTAAAAAAATAGTTTGGCCACCAGGTGACGTAAGTCTTAATTTCCGTTTTAGATGTATTTGCAGCAAAATATGAGCTTCTAAAATCTCGATTGCAAAAAAAGTCCTTTGTTGACCGATACTACTCATGTAGACAAACCTTTTAGGAACATTTTTTTCTTGAAATAATACATGGTTTCTAAGCCAGGGGCGTAAATATATATCTTATTTTTGCCAATATCGCTACTTATAGTAGTCTGATTTGAAAAAAATCCGTCAATGTTGGATAGTGTTTCCGATGCGAAATGTTTTTCCTATAAATTCAAAAATTTCAAGTGAATCATAGACTTTCCGTTAATGGGCACAAAGGTAAATTGCGTTTTCTGCGTTATTTCAGCTTCTAAAACTCCGATTTGAAAAATTATTTCCTTATCGCATACAAGACCTGATGTAAAATATTTTTCACATAATTTCTAATGTTTGGTAAAGAATGGTTTGGCCACCAGGGGGCATAAGTGTTAATTTCTGCTTCTGATGTATTTTCAACAAAATCTGGGTTCCTGAAAACTCGACTAATTTTCTTTTTCTTGGACCGATACTGCTCATATGGAAAAACCTTTTGAGAATACTTTCTTCCTAAAATAATGCATGGTTTTCCCACCAGAGGACGTAAGTCACATCTTATTTTTGTCGATATCTCTGTTTCTAAGAGTCCGATTTGAAAAATTATTTCGGTGTTGGAGAGCATTTTCGATGCGAAATGTTTCTCATATAAATTCACGTTTTTCTTAACGCACAAGTCTGCAACCAGAGAGCGTAAGCTCACGATTCCGTTTACAGCAATATCTGAGGGATTAAAAACCCAATTGAAAAACTTCTTTCTTCCGTCAGATGCTATTGTTTTCCATACCGGTTGCATTGACTTTGAATAGCTTTGATAAATTTAATTTGCATCCGAACGGATTCAAAAGACGTGCTTATTGCACCCGAAAATTCAGTGCCATCTTTCTTGTTTAAATTTTACTTCTAGGTGTACTGCAACATTAACCTGGTGCAGCATTATTATAACTTTTCTTTTGTGAATTACCTTTTCAAACACATTCTCAGTATATTAATTTGGGATCACTTTGTCTCTTCAGATTTATTATTTTTTGTATGAAAGCAATGTTATTTGACTAGAAAAAGTTAGGGTCTTAAAACGCAATTTTGGAGGCTGTTTTATTAAATTTTCGCCGCTTTTTCTTTTACACGTGGAAATTGCAATGTAGCAGTATATTAACGTATTAATAGATTGTGTTTCAGTTATTATCTGCGTCTGTTTAAAACTGCATTAACAGAGGTTTTTGCTATAACCGTTTATACTCATACAGAACAGAGAATGCGTAATTCCTGAGAAAGGTAAAACAAACGCAAATTTATTTCTTTCTGGAACAATCCAATAATAATCGTCACTGTCACTGCACGATTTAAAATCCGATTTAACAAGATCGCATTAAAGGTTTATTAGATTAAAATATATTATTTACAATTTAAAATCTACTAGATCTTTCGTGTGGCTAACAATCCACTAGATAATTCAGTGTCGATCATTATTGGATTAATCGAGTGATGCTCGACAACTAATTCTGAGTTCTTTCTTTCTCTTTTTTTCGGTAGGACTACTATTATAAAGTAATATACCATAAAATAATATACAGAAAACTAAAATATAGACCTTGTTAAACTGTTTCTTCAAGCATTAAGTACGACTGAATGCCCAGAAGCGTACAGTGCTGTAATCTTCTCGGTGCATTACACCGTTGCTTAGCGTGACGTCACAAAAACGATGGCCAAGCCATCCCGGGAGCCCCGGCCCAACTCAGCTGCACGAGGTCGATGGACGGCCGCACAAACATCGTCCGATTGCCACCTCGCTCTGACACAAATACCTGGCGATAAGGCGACTTGACCAACCGGTCTCTCTCAGCCCAATTATACGCCCTCTCTGAAACTCGCTCAACTCCTCGTAGTGTTCACGGATCCGACTTCGAGGCGCACTCATACTCTGTGGAGGTTACTCAGCTATCACAATTGTCAAGGGTGCGAGCTTTGCTCTTGATACACCCTCCTCGATGTGCGGTTCCCATGCGTTGTGGTGGGCCACTATTTCGTTATTGGTTGGAGGTTTTTTGTTACCCTAAAATGTTTAATCTGGATTTAAATTGAAATGAAGTTTTTTGAATTTTTAGAAAAACGCATTTTTTCGTTAGAAAGTCTTACATTGCTTCTATGGCTTCAGAGTAAACATATCTGTAATTGATTTGTAGTATAATATTGCATATGAAGGAAAAAATCATGCTTTATTTCAACCTGTAGATTGATACTACGTTTTAACAAACGAACTTTTCATTGGTTGTTTATGGGTATTATTTATGTATTTAATCTACAGGGGTTGGACAGAATAATGTGAACACTTATGAAAAGAACGTTTTACGTATCTAATAATGTGAGGAATTACCTTTGGCATTCAAAACCGCCTGAATCCTCCTTGGAATGGACGCATACAAATCCTGGATGGTGGTTAGTGGGATGTTACACCATTCTTCAAGCAGAAACTGCTCCAGGTCTTTGAGACATGCAGGAGTAGGAAAATGGGATCTTACTCTGGTTTCCAACACAGACCACAGAGGCTTGATGATGTTTAAGTCTGGTGATTGGGGAGTCCAAGGAAGGTATGAAAGTCCATCCTAATGTTCCTCAAACCATTATTGGACAATCTGAGCTCTGTGTATTCGGCGTTATCATCGTGATAGATGGCATCCCCTGCAGGAAACAATCCCTGAGCCATTTGATGGACTTGGTAGTCTAAAATGGTTTCATACGCCCTGCTAGTCATTCGTTCTTCCAAGGTGATCAGGGAACCTGCTGAAAACCAAGATATGACAGCCCAGAGCTTGACAGAATCACACCATGCTGCACTGTTGGGAGCAGACAGTATGGATTGTACGCTTTTGACGGTGTTCACATGTAAGCACGTCGTGCGATGGGGAATAGTGTGGATTCATCCGACAACATTGCACGTTTCCATGAAACGGAAGTCCACGTTGTATGCCCCTGGAACCACTGCCGTCGCCGTTGTGCATTCATTCGGGTCACCATAGGTTTTGCAATAACAGCTCTGCCGTGAATATCTTATTTATGCAGTTCCCTGTGCATTGAGTGCGTTGATACTAAGATCTGGATATGCAGATTGAGCTCCGCACTAATTTTAGTCTCCGTGGGCTTCTTATTACGGGTAACAATGATCTTTAATGCTCTCCTGTCTCTATCAGTCTGGGTCGTTTTCCGGTCGCTCTTGTGTTTCGCAGACGAAGTTTTGCCACGAACACGGTATGCTGTGATGACGCTTGACACAGTAGCTCTCGATACCATCACTACCCTGGCGACTGTTGCCACGGAGGCACCAATTAGCCGTCTTTCGAAGTCCGTTAGGTCGCTCAATTCGTCGTTACCGTGAACGAAATTTTGCAACGAGACACTTTAAATGCACATATATATCTATATCATATGTAGAGGATTTTAGGAAGGGAGTGTCTGACCCCAGGTCTTAAACAACCCTTAGAAATAGGAAGCTAGGAGATTTGGGCTAAAGTGCCCGATAGGAAAGTGATACGGAAGCGAGGTAGAAAGGGGGAGGAAGACGCCCTTATTTATTACAGGGGGGCCAGTACCCGGGGTCCGACGGCTTAACGTGAACATCCGACGCACGGCGGGTATTTAGTGGTTCGAGCGTTCGTACCTGCCCAGGATCGAACCTGAAGTTATCTCCATGGCAGACACGAACGCTGACTACTAGGCCACCCGCGCGGCCTTAAATGCACTTAAACATGACATTGAGGTTGTAAACAAAGTTATTACAAGCAAAAAGGGGTGGATACCTTTCCGTATTGTGATGTACGCAGCTGCATTCAAGGCCACGTCTCTGAGCGTGGTGTTCACATTATTCTGTCTAACATCTGTACATTGCATGGAAATTCAGGTACTCTCTTAGCAATACAAGGTTTGGTGGAAAAGAAATGCACATATGTTCGTAAGAAATATAACTGTAGGATCAGCATATTTTTTGGTCTCATACCCTTTATTAATATTATCATAGAAATATCTAATGAAAACTTTCTGTGTGTTGTAGGTCCAAAGTTACGGAACCCGAAATAAGTACCAGCATCAAGCACCGGTCGGTCATCGAGTTTCTTTTCAAGACCGGCAAAATTTCAAAGACTGTAATTCACAAAAACTGAAAACTATTAATGGTGAAGAAACTGTTAACAGGAGCAATGTCAACAGATGGATTCATCGGTTCAAA
This sequence comes from Macrothele yani, assembly GCA_039090855.1. Lineage (NCBI taxonomy): Eukaryota > Metazoa > Arthropoda > Arachnida > Araneae > Macrothelidae > Macrothele > Macrothele yani. The sequence continues at coordinate 132,499,910 of CM076995.1, read as the reverse complement.
AACGGTGATTGTTTTTATCAGTTACAAGTCTAGTAGGGTAGACTAGCGATAGTAGCAACAAAAGAAACAGCGGCTCTTGTTGAACATACCGTATGATCCAAGCTGACAGAACAATAGCAATTCATCATAATATTGAAAAATTTCCGATGTATAAAGAAAGTGTTCTGCAGTTGCGTTCAACCCTTGGATACAGAAAATGTTGTTCAAGGTGGGTGCCAAAGCTGAGATGATGCAGTCAAGAAAAGAAATATGCATCTATCTTTTAGAGAATTTCTTTAGAGCGCAATCTGAGACATTTAAGGAGGTCGTAACATGCAGCAAAGCTTGAGTTTATTTTATGATCAACAAAACACCTGGCTTAAGAAAAAAAACAGCCTTTCTCTAACAAAAAACAGAATTATGATGATATCGTTTGGGATCAAGAAGGTATTATGAGCCTTGACACACTTAAAAACAATGCAATATTATTAAGGAAAGATATTTAAAATCCACCAAAGAAACTTCAGATAGCCATTAAAACTAAGAGCACTCACCGAAAAGACGTAGAAATTAAATTTCACCAGAAAATCCCGCGCGTCGCATCTACACTTTTTCCACAATTGCAAGGTTCGATTGGACTTTAATGTCTCACCCTGCTAATAGTCTTGACTTGGTACCCTCGGATTTTTTTCCTTTTTGTTAGATTAATGAGATTTTTAAGCGCAAAGGTATTTCATTTGGATGAACATTTGATAAAGGAAGTAGAGAACTCATTACAAGAACAAGGACGTGAATTTTATACATGTACTTTTGTGGACTGGCAAAATCTCACGACAAAATATGTAGAATGCGAAGGTGGATGTATTGAATGATATCTGTACATAGATAACGGACGGCTAACTATCTCTACGAAGTTTGTTTTTGAAAATGCCATAGAAATTTCCCATAACAGATTGTGTATTACTTTTTTGTGCGGCAGACCCTTGTGAAATCTTTATTAACTTTTAAAGAATTCTATTTTCAGTACTTTAAAAATGAAGAAAAATTTAGAAGACAGAAAATAAATGTTTAACTTTTTTTTACCATTGACATGTACTTATATACTGAGTGGCCACTTTATTATGACCACCCCTCAGTACTTCGTTGGTCCACTTTTTGCCTTTAATACTGCGTCGATTCTTCGTGACATGGACTCCACGAGATGTTGAAATGTGGTTTGTGAACCATGCTTGATGAATAGCACTTTCCAGGAGTGTGAGATTGCAGGGTTGTGGATCCAGCTGTCTGATGGCTCGTTCAATTTCATCCCTCAAATTCTCAATGGGGTTGAGATATGGAGGTTGTCCGGGTCACCTAAGCAAAGTAAACGCATCGGCATGTTCCTGAAACCAATCCTGTACAATATGAGCACTATGGCAGGACGCATTATCTTGTTGAAAGTAGCCATCGCAATTGGGATAGATCATCCACATGACAGGACGCACTTGGTCCGCAACGATGTTTAGATATGATGTGCCAGTCAGACGTTGATCAACACGAATTAAAGGGACCAAAGCATGCCAGGAAAACATTCCCCAAACCATAACGTTGTCTCCACCAGCTTGAAGGGTTGTAGCAATGCATTTGGGATCCATGCTTTCGTGCTGTTTTCGCCAAATTCTCACTCGGCCATCGGCAAGCTGCAACTGAAAACGTGATTCATCGGACCACATAATTTATTTCCAATTATCGACTGCCCGATCCTTGTGCTCCTGTGCGAACTGGAGACGTTTTCTCTTGTTAACTGCAGACAGCAAAGGTGTTCGAACAGGCCTTCGGCTGCCATATCCCATCCGATGCAGTGTACGGCGAACAGTGCGTGCAGAGATCATTTGAGGGGATCCTTGATTAAGATGGTCTGTAATTTGCTGCACTGTTGCCCTTCTGTTGTCTGTTACCAGTCTGGACACTCTCCGTTCCGCCCGAGCAGTCATTAGTCGATGACGACCACACGTTGCACGTAGAGACCCAGTTTTTTGGCTGACAGTCCAGTCTTTAAAAACTTTAACAACAGCTGCTCTCGAACATTTCATGAATGCGGCGGTTTCGGTGATACTCGCTCCATGGCTCCGAGCTCCTACAATCATCCTACGTTGAAAGTCCGTCAAATCGCATTTTTTACCCATCTCGTCACCCAAAAATCACTTCTACGACTGTCGCAAGCACTAAGCTTCCCCTTTTTATACTAGCCTCGCCCTCTGGCGGCAACAGCGTGCAGCCATAGCTTATTTGTTTAAAACTGTCAGGTGGACATAAAAAAGTGGCCACTCAGTGCATATGTTTGATAATGTAGACGTAGTTTAAACTTTGGGCAACGTGTGGTTCTCGATTATGTATTTCTGTCGCGTGTAGGTTTCCAGTTCTTCAACGGAAACCGAAACCCCAGAAAATAACAAAGGGCCATCAGCAACAAACAAGTAAAAAAAAAACTCCTTTCGCCAAAAACAAAATTTTTCCAACTCCTTTGAATGAAATTTAGGGAACAGTAAAGGGACAAGTTTTGAAAGAAAGATCCGCAATTGCTATTTTTATGTGGTTGTCCTTTTTAATTAGGAATATTAAAGCAAATGAGAAAATACAATGGACGAACAGTTTCTTATTTGTGCGTAGGCACCATACTGCTCTTAAACCTCTCAGGTTTCCCCACGCACTTTCACTCCCCCACGCACGCAACAAAACATATAACGGTTTCCATGAACACTTTGGAATGGCCTTATCTTTTCCGCAAATTGTCGTTTCCTTTTTTTTTAATGGAAGGAATTATTTTAAGCACATAATTACTTTTCATGATTGTGAAACTACCATTTTGCGATCCAGACTGAAACGAAATATTTGTAATTTGAGACATCTGATAAAAAAAAATCTGAATTAATTAAAGCATCTTTTACAAAGAAATCTATTGAAAAAATGGTTTCGTTGTGTTGAACAAGTAAAAACAGGAAATTATGCTGTGGATATCAAGAGACAACGTTTTCTTTGGCATATACCGTGAAAAAGGCTCCTATTATTCACGACATCCCTCTTCCTATTGACGTTGCTCTCAAGCTTCCAAATCCTCTTGAAAGAATATATTCCACTTCATTCTGATGCAAACACAACGGAGAAGGATCTGGTAACCTACGGAAGAGGAAAAGAAATGATCTCATTGCTTAGAATTCTTTCTTTTCCTTTCCTTATGAAATGCAAAAGAAAGCAAAACAGTCTAATAATAGAACCCTGAAAGTAAAGGATGAAAACCTTTGACAGCAATCAAAATGATAAATTCAAATCCTCTTACGTAAATAAATCTGCGCCGAAATGATCTCGGTAAAATAAAGTTCTTATCCGAAGCTCGACAAAAAGAAAGAACAACATTTTGCATTCATTGTAAGGTTCCCCATTTGACGTTCTCAGCTGAATGAAGGGTTTTCTTGTACTCTTGACGTCACATGACAACGACGAAGTAAATTAACAAGTTAGTAAAATTATGTAATGCACTGATTATGATACGCTTTCCAACATACCAGAAATCATTACTCAAGTTATGAGGATAATGACTGTAAAATGAATCTCGCTCCTATGACCTGACCTTTGACCCCATTTACATGATATTCAACAGAACCGGTAAAGTATACTTCCGGAAGAACATGATAAAGGTTTGCTTCAATCGAAGCATTTTTACGTAAGCTATAACGCATAAGTTCGATGGAATGGATCCCAATACTATGGCCTGACCTTTGACCCTATTTTGCCTATTTTCAATAGGGTTCGTCCGCAGGTGGACCCTTACCACATACTATATTTTGATCGCAAATCGAACAATTTTTACGCAAGTTATGACGCATAAAGGTGGTGGAATGGATCCCGCTCCTATGTCCTGACCTTTGACCCCATTTTCAATAGGGTTCGTCCCCAGGTGGTCCCCTACCACATACAAAAATTTCATTGAAATCGAACTATTTTCACGCGAGTTATCGTGCGGACGGGCAGACGGACAAAGCTGGAGCATATACGCTTCTTCAACATACGGTTGAAAAGCGTAAAAAAACAGTTAGGGAAGCAATAAAACCACTTCCCGTTCATTTAAAATTACTGGATTTTTTTCTCAGGGAATTTCATTTAATCTTTACTTAGAAACAAAGACAACGTAGCGTTTTGAAACTTTTGCGTGAATACAGAAAGCTAAAAGTGAGATTTCTATGACGGTTAACAATAGTGTAGGGGATACTCTACCTATTTAACGTTGCATACTTTTTTTTTTTTTACTTTCTCATATATAAGTTTTGGTTACCTCTTGTTATGCTTTTAGGCACTGAACGTCACGTCGGAACTCTCTAGAGTTTATTGTTTTGGATCACTCTGGAATATAGCCAAGTCTAAGAAGCGTAGATACGAGGAAAATTTTAACGAAAAATAAGGTGTGATGTGTGGAAATGCTGGGGTGACTCAAAAGAAATATGAAAAGAAAAAAAAACTCTCCCAAAATGGATAGCAGGATGTAATTTTCTGTGAGAAATAAGAGAGGAGGAAGCAGACGATCATTTTTGCGACAGGGCTGCAAAAAAAGGGAGGCGTCATCATCTTCGTGCACGGAATGTGGAATTTGTAAATCGAGAGAGGTCGTAGCAACGTGGAAATGTGTTGCACGTGGCATACTGATGTATGAGGAAGACAGGAAACATCATACATTTTTCGAAGAACCCCACGGCCAGTAGATCCATTTTCCACAATTTGGCGCCAGTGTGAAAAGAGGAATTTGTCGGAGATCGATCCGCGCCTCCTTGTTCCGGACACAGTTATTCTAACCGACTAAACTACACCGATGAAATGTATCGTTGTAGATTTGTCGTCATAACACGTGCTTCAGCTTTGTAGTACGTCACAAGATCTATGCATTAGTTTAGGCTGCGATCTAGAACAAAGGAGTTTAATTACCAGATGAGTTCTATATATCATCCTGTTTCACAATCTGTATATTCATCCCTGCATGAACGGTGATATTGAAACTGCAATGGAACTCTGTATCAGAACTTTAGATGAATAGCCCCAACTGTTCACCTAATGAGCAACTATTTATCATTATCCTACGTACATCATCCAACCACTTTATTCTACGGGGTGATCATTTTAGCACGCAACCCGGCATTCAATGTCGAAGAACAGGGCATTTGGCTGTTGTAAAGAGAGAAAGTGGGTGACATGCCGGTAGATGGACGTACAATGCTCCCGAGATAGGAAGCGCAGGTGCGTGATTAGTTGCGTTCTGGAGTAGCGAGAAGAACGCTGTGTTTGCGGAAGTTGCTAACGGACATTACAAGATGCTATTTTCAACGGCACAACGGATATTTATTGTGGAAGTGTATTTTCAATAGCAATCATATGCACACGTACAGAAGCATTTTCATCGAAAGTATCCTGACGTGCCTGTGCCCAACAAATCAACAATTATTCGAGTCATCAGCCGTTTCCGAGAGACTGGGTGTGTTGGTGACAAGAAGAAGGCGAGTAGGTCCCATGTGTTAACTGACCCCCAAATCGAGGAGGTATGTGCAGCATTACCACATTCGCCAACGAAGAGTTTGCGTAAACTGGCGGCACAACAACAAACGTTGTATAGGAGTGTACACAAGGCCATAAAAAAATTATGTCTCAGTGCGTAGCGTGTCCACTATGTACAAGAACTCAAAGAACCGCACACGCACCAACGAATTGCGTACTGTAGGTAGCTAACAACATTGGTGAGATGTCACGGAATAGGCCTGTTGGAAAAAGTGCTTTTCAGTGATGAGGCATAGTTTCATCTTAGTGGATACGTCAACAGCCAGAACAACAGATATTGGTGGAAAGAAAAACCCCATGTGTGGCACGAAAGGCCGTTACATGCATTGAAAGTCAAGGTGTGGTGTGCAATTTCAAGACGACGAATAGTGGGGCCCATATTTTTTGGCACGGCCCTAAACTGCCAGTCGTACCAGAACACAATCTTTTTGCAATTTGTTGCACTTCTGGAAGCAGATGAACGTTATTGTTACCTGCAACAGGACGGAGCAACGTGCCATACGTCTCGTGACACCCTGCAGTTTCTTGACGACATGTTTGATGACCTCCTGATTTTAAAAGGTTTGTGGCCCCCCAGATCACCTGTTTTATCTCCACCGGAATTTTTCCTCGGGTGGTATCTCAAAGGTTGTGTGTACCGACAGAATCCACGTACTGTAGACGAACTGAAGCGGCGCATTACAAGCGAGATTATGTCTATCAACCGTTCGCTCCTATGCAAGGTGGCATTCGACATAGTTAAGAGGGTTCGCACCTGCTTTGCATCTGCGGGTGGACATTTCGAACACCTCCTGTAAACAAGCACGTATGTCATTTGTTGTCGGTATCTCGTTTTCCTATTAAACCCATGATATGTCCGTATTTCACTGGTTTTCTACATATTGAACACATTCTGAATGCCGGGTTGGGTGGTAAAATGATCATCCGGGTATGTGGCATACCGTATCGCGACTTCCCTATATATTCTCTCTAGCAAAGTGGGAAAATGGGAGTATTTTCGTCCGCGAATTGTTCAACCACTTCTAAATGACCTAGAAATCTCAACATTGGCATGCCGATAGGTCTTAAGGTCCGAATACCTAGAAAAGTCAAGAAATAAAAAAAAAATCGAAATGGTGGCTTTGGAACACTGCCTGCTAGAATTTTTCACGAATTGTTCGATCACTTCTAAATGATCTAGATATCTGAAAATGGTCATGCTGATAGGTAAATAAACAGTTGACGTGGACCAGGAACACCAAATAGAAATCATCGCTCTTTCCACGTTTATAAGTGAGTCACGGAAAAATTTCTCACCGGCCACCACCGGGAATCGAACCCAAGGTCTTCCATATAAAACGTGGAAAGAGCGATGACTTATAGTTGGTGTTCCTGGTCCGCGTCAACTGTGTATTTGTCATTCATTCGCCTTCTAGTTATTTGTTCAGTTGCTGCTGTTCATCTTTGGTGAATCACCAGCATTGTGAGGGGCTCCAAAGAAGCAAACCCCTGCCATGTGGTTTGGCAGTTTGTCGTGTGTGAGTCTGGATAATTTCAAGGCAGCTGTGGTGCAGTGGGAGAATATCCGGCGCGTAAATGGAAGACCCTGGGTTTGATTCTCGGCGGCGGCCGATGAGAAATTTTTTCGTGACTCACTTGTAAACGTCGAAAGAGCGATTTTAGGTCTGGATACCCACTAAATGGGCTCTGACGACCGCCAATAGTGGTATAACTATACCATCGGGATTAGAGGAAATGCTATCCCACACTCACCAACCCGCTTGGCCAGCGTGGTGAGTTATGGCCAAACCCCTCCAAAATGACTCCACAACTTAAATCTTGGTCCTCAGTCTCCGACAGCTGGAATGTACCTGGCCAAGGCAGCGGCCAGTGCGACATGAAGGCAGAGGGTGCTAAGAATCCCCGGAGGACCGCACTAGGCTGCCATCTGATGCTGACCTTGGCTACGTATAATGGACGCTCCCTATCTTCTGATTCAAGGCTTCTTGAATTGGAAGAGGAACTGCAAAGGATCAAGTGGGACATCGTCGGGCTAAGTGAGGTAAGGAGAAAAGGAGAAGATCCCATTGAACTGAAAAGTGGACATCTCTTATACTATCGTGGGACAAATACTGGCAGAACTAGTGGTGTTGGATTTATAATAAACAAGAAACTGAAAGATAAAGTTGTAGAAGTTGAAAGTTCCTCTGACAGAGCTGCACGACTCGTTATCTAACTCTCGAGAAGATACAAGACTCAGATTATTCAAACTTATGCACCCACCACAAGTCATCCTGAAGAAGAAATTGAAGAATTTTATGAGGAAATTCGTCATCTAAAATAATAAAGATAAGCAGCACTTGAAGATAATTATGGGAGATTTCAATGCAAAAATAGGGCAACGGCAACAGAATGAAACTTTAGTAGGTAAATTCGGTCACGGCAACAGAAACCAGCGTGGAAATACTATCGTTGAGTTTGCAGAGGCAGAAGGGTTTTTCATCTTGAACTCCTTTTTCAAGAAAAAGCCACACAGGAAATGGACATGGCGACATCCAAATGGGACGACAAGTGAAATTGATTTTATTATGTGTAACAAAAAATTCGTCATGGAAGACTGCAGTGTGCTAAACAAGTTCAACACAGGTAGTTGACCTTAGATTGGTGAGATGTAAGATGCACCTCAACACTAAACTCGAACGTGGCAAGCTCATAAGACAAACAAAATGTATTGACATAACCAACCTTAAAAAACACCATAATACCTTTCAAATTGGAACTGAAGAACAGATTCTCTGCATTAGAAGACCTAACATCGGAAGAAGTGGATATTTCTGAAGTTAACAGAAAAGTAACCAAAAGCTCTTATGGAAACAGCAACAAAATTAGCTGGGTCTAAGAACAAGTTGCATGTGAACAAATTATCAGGAAAAACCAAAATGTTGATGCAAAAAAGAAGAGAGATGAGGACAACTAAAGAAGATGTAACTTCCAAAGTGGAATATATAGAGCTATGCAAAACAGTACGAAAAAGTATCATTGAAGACGTAAGGAAATTCAACTGTGAACTAGTGAGGAAGGCAATTGAAAACAACCAAAGCCTAAAGATAGCAAAGGAACATCTCAGTAAGGGAAGGAAACAGATTATGGCACTGAGAAAAGAAGATGGTTCTGTAACAAGAAATAGAGGCAAAATTTTGACAAGAGTGAAAGATTTCTAATCAAAACTATATGAAAGGAATGATACATGTACTCGAGACATTACAAAAGGTACCAGAGTTCTTCCAGTCCTCTCAGCAGAAGTTGCACATGCAATCAAGAACATGAAACAGGGAAAAGCTCCAGGAAAAGATGGAATTTACTGTAGACATCATACAAGAAGCAAGTGGAGAAATTGAAACAGTATTCGCCCAAGTTTTCACTCGATGCTTTAATGAAGGGATGATTCCTGAGGATTGGAACAACGCTACAATGATCCTGCTACATAAATAAGGTGACATTAAGGATCTCACGAACTACAGACCTATCAGACTCATCAGAATCCTATAAGCGGTTTATAAAATCTTCACTAAAGTTCGTTCACGCCGCTTGATGGTAACACTGGACATGGCTCAACCGAGAGAACAAGCTGGATTCAGGAGTGGTTACAACACAATAGATCATATCCACGTATTGAGAGAACTAATTGAAAGAGCGAGGGAATATGAACATCCATTGTGCATGGCTTTTATTGATTATGAAAAAGCCTTTGATTCGGTGAAACCATCAGCAGTTACAATGGCTCTGAAATCCTGCGGTATTGAAGATGCATACATAAATATTATTAATAACATCTATGAAAATGCAAGTGAAAAGATTCGTCTATTTGAAAGTACAACACACATAAAAATTGGAAAGGGAGTGAGACAAGGTGACACCATATCTCCGAAGCTCTTTAATGCCACATTGAAAAATGTCTTTCAATCACTGAACTGGGAAAACAAAGGAATAAAGATTAATGGGATTATCTAACCCATCTTCGTTTTGATGGTGACGTAGTCATTTTTGCAACTACCCCATCAGAGCTGCAGAGTATGATCCAAGAACTTGGTGACAAGAGTAAAGAAGTGGGTTTAAAAATGAACTTTCAGAAGACAAAAGTGATGTTCAATGCTTTTACAAGAAATGAAGATTTATCGATTGATGGAAAAAGGCTGGAGATAACAGACACGTACGTTTATCTTGGACAGCAGATATCAATGGAGGGTCACATTGATGAAGAAATTAATCGGCGCACAAAACTTGCCTGGAGAGCGTTTGGAAGAAACAGCATAATTTTCAAGAGCAATATGCCATTATGTCTTAAAAGTAAAATATTTGATCAATGCATCCTTCCAGTGCTTACGTATGGTGCAGAGACGTGGACCTTAACTAAAAGAGACATACAAAGGCTGCAGACAACTCAAAGAAACATGGACAGGTGCATGCTTGGTGTTACCAGGAGAAATAAGAAGAGGAACACGTGGATCCGAAAAATGACAAGAGTGGAAGACATCATGATCAGAGTTAAATTCCCTGAAATGGCAATGGGCTGGACATACTGCCAGAAGGACAGACCATCGATGGACAACCGAAAGTTTAGATTGGATTCCAAGGGACAGGAAAAGACCCAGAAGAAGACCACATGGAAGATGGGTTGATGAAAATTCGAAAGTATGAGGGAGTGACATGGAGGAGACTGGCACAAGACAGAACGTTGTGGAGGAAACTTGGGGAGACCTTCGTCCAGCAGTGTATTGATAATGGTTGACAATGATGATGGTGTTGATGATGATTTAGAAAAGTGATAGGTTTTAAATTCTGGATACTTAGAAAAGTGATAGGTTTTAAGGTCTGGATACTTAGAAAATTCCGAAAACAAAAAAACCCCCAAAATAATGGCTTTGGAATATTGTCTGCTTTAAATTTTCTACCACTTCTACGTCTAACAATGTCTGAAATCAAAAATTGAAAAGAGTGCCTTAGCTGTACTCTTCAAAATGCTGATAGGTTTAAAACTAAATATGGCAGATACGTTAAAAGGCTGTAAAATTCCATGAAAATTCTTATTTGAAATTAAGGGGCACCAAAGCCTTCCATCGTTTTACGTCAAACCATATGCACGTCACGACTCTGTTCGAAATCATAAAACAGTTACGGATCTTAAATTACTATTCTCTCCCTTAATTATTTTTCCGTTTCTTTAATTTTATGTTCAAAAATGATGCTATAGATTCGACGTTCGAAAAACGGGTATGTGCTAGTTTAAAATAAAGAATTTGTTATTGGTGTCAAGGGTCTCAGCTCTGTAAAACATCAGTTTTAATCCTTGTGTCTCTGAAGAGCGACAGAAATCCAATAAGGTTGTCTAGGCCTTAAACTGATCCTGGATTAGTGACAGCTATACTTTTCAAAAAGCACTCGTTGGCTGATAAAAACAAGGTACAATTCTGATGAACTAACGGTAAGCGAAGTTATTGAAATATTCGTAACCTATTGCCACACGATTTGTCACATATGGTTCCAACCCCTCCCCCCACCTAATAGGTCCCTGCATTGAATTGGCAAGCTTGAGTTCAGTCAGTACATGTAGTCTACACGAGATGGATATAAGAAGTTCGACACGAGATGGATAAAAGAAGTTCGACATGATCGGTTCAGTTGTGTCCTTTTGGTATAGGTTTGAAACTGCGAGACAGTAAAAAGTTCATTTTTGTCATTTAATACCGTTTTCTATTGCAAGGGCAAAACCGCTGCACAAAAGGAAAAGGAGATGTCTTATGAATGGTGAGGATTAGTGGCGTAATCAGCACAACGTGCTCCCTGCTGCAAAATTTACTTCAGCACTTGAAGCACATTAATTTTCCCAGGATATTGAACACGAGGAAGGATGCGTTTTTCACGGTGTGTGTGTATGTGTGTGGTGGTTGGGGGGGGGGTAGGAAGTCAGGGAGAGTGTCTGCAAAAGTAATGATGGTACCTTGATCCCTGTAGTTTTAACATTTTGAGTAACAGATTTGAAAATACGTGCGATTGTTTTGTCCAAAACTAAAATAAATCACTTGAAGAAATCATCCATTTACACATGGCAGATCTGCCGGCTGCTGTGAATAAATGTTGACGCCTGTCGTGAACGTTATCCTAGGTAACTGACTGTTTTCCTACATCCTCTACAGGGTATCCCATTGTGCCCTTGCGCTTTTCCTCAGCAGCGCAGAGTGCGGACGATTGCAGAACAATCGTGTTACAACTCGAAGTCAAGGAGCCGAACACTTTCAATCTGTAGGACATTCAGCGTTCTAAAAGTGAAACTAGGTATTTATTTGGGCAAAGCGAAATATATTTTAAAGCAAAATATGAATCTTTGGGTTGATTATTGTGCCTGTTTGAAATTTTTCATAAAATTATAACTGGCAGCTGCAGTATACCTCTTTGCTACCTGCGCCCTCTCCCCCCGCACCTGCGGGGGCTGCGGGGTTGTAGGTACGCCACTTGTGAGGATTCTGTAAGCGTTCGACTGTATCAGTATCGGTTTACAATGTTTTGTTGCGGAGATTACTCACTTGCCGATGAACTATGCTCTGGAGGACCCGTTGAAGGTGATGACGTTTAAATCGATGCGTTAATCGAAAGCAACATATACATTACCAATATGACCCAGTACATGCAAAATGTTTTGCAAGGTCAATTGTATCCGGTGTTAGAAAATATTTTTAGATTGGACATTTAGAAGCAGAGATATCGAGAAACCCTCGTTAAAATGTTTACGCCCACTTGCGGAAAAATTGTGCATTATCTTGGGCAGGAAACGCACACAGAATGTTTTCGTAATTAGTGGTATCTGACCCCAAAAAGGATTTTTCAATAGGTTGTTTTGATGAGCAGATGTTGCTGTAAATATCCAGTCAACGGAAAACGTGTACTCATGCCCTCTTGTAACACACTCGTTCGTTAAGAAAAATTTGAAATTATATGAGACATTTCGCACCAGAAGCTGTCCCCGACAAACAAATAATTTTTCAAATTGGACTCTTAGAAGGAGAGATATCGACAAAACTAAGATTATAATCTACGCCCTTGGCAGAATACTTGCGCATTATCTTAAGCAGAAGCTATTCTCAAAAGTTTTTACATGTTGAGAGGTAATTCAACAAAAAAGTTTTTTTTTTTAAATGGAGTTTCTAGACGCGAAGATATTGCTACAAATACATCAGCATCAGAAATAAACGCTTAGGCCAGCTAGTGGTAAAATCGCTCTTTACAAGAATTGGAAATCATACGCAGAACATTTCCCACCTGGAACTCTATCCGATGCAAAATGAAATCTTCAAACCCGATCTTTAGAAGCAGAGATATCGGGATAATCGCGATTTAACTTTAAGCCCCAAGCAGAAAACCTGTGCATTACTTGAAAAAGAAACTGTATGCCAAATAGTCTTCGTTATCCAGGGATCATAACAAAAGTTCTGCACACTTTCCATTTTTGAGAAGAGTGTAAAGTAACGGAGAAAACTTGCCTTATTGCGGTTCAATGTACTCCCCCTTCTCAGCTAATGACAGCTTGAAAGTGGTGAGGTAGGTCTTAGATCCCCCGTAGTACGCCATCTTTGTTCAGCTGTCGTATTATTCGGGTCACGTCCAATGACAATTCGTCCAGCGATTCGTAGCGAATGCCACGGAGCCGATTTTTTTAACTTTCAGAAAAGATCAAAGTCGAGAGGGCTGAGATCGGAGCTATATGGTGGGTATGATAAAGTTTCCCATCCAGATTTCGACAAAAATCCCCGTACCGACGCTGCAGTATAACCCAATGCGTAGTCATGCAACAAGATCGCTCTCGCTTCCAGGGGGATTTTGACGAATTTTCGGTCTCAACTTTGTCCTCAGAAAAAAATTGTGTTTCGATCAAGAGTTAAATCCCCACAAGCTTCTTACAAGGCAATATGGATCTGTGTCTGAGTTTTTCCCAGCGGAGTTTCTATTTTCACATACGAGCGCTGGTCTAACGCCGTAACTCGAACCGAGGAGCTGCACGATTTCATTTCCAAACCCACCCACGTCCACACAGCAAATGATAGCGCGTCGTTCTGATACCACTGCATTGCTAAGAATCTGACTTTGACATGACGCAATCATTTTCCCGATTGCATCATCCGCTTCCGTTTTATACACTGCTGGCCACCCAAAATGCAACACCAAGAAGGAAGCATCCGATTGGCCTGAAATTCGCAAAATGCGTCGCCCGCGAGAGGACATGCAAACGATTAGCATTGCAGGGCATATGCAAATCATGTGCGCTCGGCACGCCACTGAGAAGAATTATAAGAAGGGTGGACAGAAGGCGGGGCGTAAGTAGTGGAAGTGTGTTGTGCTGCCGGACCTGTGCGTGGGAAGCTTCCCGATGCCTCGTCGCAGAATACAGCAGTCATTCCAGCACGTTTCGGAGTTCGACAGAGGACGAATAGTGGCTTATCGCGACAGCGGTTTATCGTACCGAGATATCGGCGCCCGTGTGGGACGACATCTAGCAACAGTGAGGCGAGTATGGATTCGGTGGGTGCAGGAGGGACCGACAGACCCACGTGAGCGATTGCCGCAGAGGCGGCACACCACCGAACGAGAGGACCGATATGTTATGCGGCGAGCATTGACGGCTCGCACCGCCACATCACGAATGTTAGCGCAGGAATTAGGGTGTGTTGCGCAACAACCTGTGTCAGCACGTACCGTTCGACGTCGTCTGCAGGAGCGGGGACTTGTCGCACGGCGCCCATTGCTCCGATTACCATTGACGTTACACCACCGGTGAGTGCGGCGGCAGTGGGCTTGGACGCCACACCTGGACTACGGAATGGCACGGCATTGTCTTCTCCGACTAATCCCGCTTCTGCTTGCAACACCACGATGGTCGGATCCGCGTGTGGCGGCACCGCGGTGAGAGACTGTATGACGCCTGCGTTATGCATCACCATACCGGTTCGTCGCTCTGGCGTTATGGTTTGGGGCGCAATTGGATATGATACCCGCACCCTTCTGGTACGCATCGCTGGTACACTCAACAGCCGCCGCTACATGTCCGACGTTTTGCAGCCTGCAGTCCTCCCTTACCTGCAGGACCTGCCAACGGTTACGTTTCAACAGGACAATGCGCGCCCGCAAGTGGCACGCAATGTGCAACTATTCTTCACGGCCCACCAGATGTCACTGCTGCCGTGGCCCGCCTGTTCTCCCGATATGTCGCCCATCGAACACGTCTGGTCGCTGATCAGCAACCGAGTGGCCCAGCAAGCACCACCCGCGGTTACGCCTGATGAACTGTGGCAACGTGTGGAAGCAGCCTAGACCGACATAAATCTCAAGCCTCTTTCGTTCGAAGCCGCGGCGTGTAGCGGCCGTTATTGCCAGCCATGGGGCCACACGAACTATTGATGTCTGCGTGTTCCGCAAGTCGCACGCGCCTGTAAGCTCAGTCGTTTCATCTTTGTATTTGTTGTTATGTGTCCAGTAAATCTGGTTTTGCTATCTCGTGTCCTTCTTTGTGTTGCATTTTGGGTGACCAGCAATGTACTTTGCCTCCAGATCTGTTTTTCTAATATGTCCTATATATTCTCAATGGGGCTCAGATTCGGGCTTCTTAGTGGCCAGGAAGGATAGTAGAAATCGCTGTCATGCTCGCTGAACTACTGCTGAATACATCTTGCTCGATGGACAATAGCGTTGTCATCCATGAAGCAGCCGTCACCTGCTGAATAAAACGACAGCATTGCACGATAGACTTGAATGGAGACAACATTCAGATAATCCTTGAAGAATACTCTATCTTCTAGAAAATCAAGGGACTTGCTCCGTACCAACAGAACGTGCTCCACACCATAGCGCCGCCCCCAGACTCGAATCTTGAGTTGTTTTTACAAGGCAAACTGAGTCCATTGCTTCATGGGTCCCCCACCAAACTCTCTGCTTACCGTCGGTACAGAACAAGGTGTAGCGCGACTCGTCTGACCACATGACTTTTCACCAGAGTATCGGTGTCCAGTTACGGTGTTTCTGACGCCACTGAAGTCTTACTTTCCAGTTCCTCGCAGAAACTAGTGGTTTGTCGTATTGGCATGCGACTGCCAGAACCGATCCTCTTCAATTCCCCGTGCACAGTTCGCTGAGATATAGGTTAGGAACAGCATCCATTGAATGATTCAGTCAATTGCTGCCCATAGGAAATCCTATTTCTCCGTACGAGCCTTCTAAGACGACGGGAATCTTGTTCCTGACAGATTGTTGTATCTTCACTGTTACACGTCTTAGAGAAGCAACGTGAATTATTTTTGCACTGCTAAAAGACCCGGCATATCTAACCTCTCGAAAAACCGGTAAGTTTACAAAATCGTCACTCCAACCAGACGGGCGCCCACAATAAGCCCTTTATCGAACTCCCAAAGATAATTTGTTTTTCCCACTGTGATCAACACTACTGACCAGCAGTACACTTAAATATTAGGAGATTCAAATTCGCGCAGAAATATTCAACAAGTTAGTAAAATCATGCAATGCATTGATTATGATACGCTTTCCAACATACCAGGAATCATCACTCAACTTATTACTCAATTTATGAGGATAATGGCTGTATAATAAATCTCGCTCCTATGACCTGACCTTTGACCCCATTTTGATGATATTATTACGATCTCGGGCCCCGGATATCGGGTCCCGGATAATCAGGATGCCAAAATATTTCCGGACTGCGATCCGATCGCTGGATCCGCAAATATACCTCGTTAGCCAATTAGCTTTCACAGTACACCAACAAACCAATGGAGGCACAGTATAACAATTAAAACAGGGATTTAATTGATACATGCATAATTTACACTGGATACTTAATGTAATAGTAAATGCTATAATTTCCGGCCAACTTTGGGCCCTCTTCAGTGTTTCAAAAATATGTCTTCCCGAAAAGTCTGTTCGTTCACAATGGGCCGCAAAGAAAATATTGATAAAGTACTTACGTATAATTTCGAGTATCCAAAGTACGGATGACACTGACAAACACATATTCACTCACACGCACACGGGTAGTTTGATCTTAACTTCCATCACTTCGCTTTCCGTGCTTTAGGCGAAAGCGGCGTCGTTCCTCGGCTGCTGGACGTGCGTACTCAGACACACACACACGAAGTTACTCCGAAAAAACACAAACAGAGGCAGCGATTAGCTTCGGTTTTCCTCTGCCTGCAGGGGGGTCATCTTCAGGACTTCCTTCGAAGCCAGGCGTTCCTCCTCTCTCTCTCTGGATTTTGAGCGAAGGGATTCCGTGATTCTTTTCTCTCTGCCGTTCACATGAAATGGTTCCTTTACGCGGCAACTTTCGGTATCGGCTGTCCGGCAAGGTGATGAAAGTTCCCAGGCAAAACTAGTGCTGGTTATTTCTCAGCTTATGTTTTTAGCAGGCTTTCCTTGTGCTCAGATTTTCTAGAGCGGCAGCAGACGGCAACAAATTTTGAGCGCGAGGAAAATCCCCGTCCTATTTCTCTCGGCTATCAAACGGATTCTGCCCCTCAACAACAATCTCCCGTCTCCAAGAGGTGGTAAACGGTGAATTCCACCACTTGAAACCGCGGCATATTTATTACGAAACGCTTCAAGTTCAAAAGCTCTCCCATTGTTTCGCACGCGTCACAGACAAAAGCTTCAAAAGCGCTTGCCGTTTAAACAACTTTTGAGCTATGGGAAAAAAGCTTTTAAACTCTGACCTGCCCCATTTACGTTTATGAGCTCTTTGGTCTTGTGGCAAACACCTGCAACTCGCCACTTGAATTCAATGTGCTAGAAGATCTTTTCTTTATATACCGCCCCTCGCAAGTGTTTAAATTATAACTCTGTTAATTGAACCCCCAATCAAGTTTCAATTACCATTCATTAGCCACGCCTCTCGCCAATTAATTTTGCAAGTGGGGGGGGGGGGGGTCGTCGCAATATTCAGCAGAATTGGTAAAGTATACTTCCGGAACAACATGATAAAGCTTTGTCTCAATCGAAGCATTTTTACGTAAGTTATAACGCATAAGGGTGATGAAATGGATATACAGTTTGCCCCTAGGTGGTCCCCTACCGCATACTAAAATTTCAACGAAATCGAACCATATTTACGCCAGTTATGATGCATAAAGGCAATGGAATGCATTCCGCTCCTATGTCATGACTTTTGATCCCATTTCGTCCATTTTCAACAGGGTTTGTTCACAAGGGGTTCCCTACCACATACTAAAATTTCATCAAAATCGAACCATTTTTACGCCAGTTATCGTGCGGACGGACAAACGGACAAAGCTGGAGCATATAAGCTTCTTCAACCTACGGTTGGAAAGCGTAAAAAGTAATTAGTTGCCTTCGATGCATGATCTTGATAAGAAGAATCACACACAATACAAATTCAAATTCATCGGCTAAATTTAAAGATTTTGTTTTATACTAGCTATACTACCCGTCTTTGCCCGGGATTTAAGCTTATTAATTTCATATTCCCTTATACGTCACTGAAAAAATGGGGAAAAAATTGATGTTTGCAAAAAAGAAAAAGCTGATTTCACAAATTCGGTCATTACAAATTATTTATTCATAGTGTGATTATTCAAAACCTTCAGACAAAATTCGGTTCTGGTGAACAACAGTAGCTCTCGAGTTTGAAGCTCGTTGGCAATCGGACGTTCGGCGCTCGTTCGTCTCTTCAGAAGTCTCATTGCTTCGTCTTCTAGGAGTTCGAAATTGTTGTTCAGCAAGTGGCGCCTCTGTTTCGTCAGCGGTTTCGTTGCTTCGTCGAACACCTTGTTGAGTTTTGTCTGCTTCACGTGCTTGTGATCTTTCCTCTTCGGATTGCTTGGATCGTGATACCTTTTGGCGTTTTGTGTTGATTCGTGTTTGATTAAAAATTGGTCTATTCCTTTTGGGCATTGCTGTCACAAATATTTGTCGAGAATTAAAGCAACGAAATGTACAGAATGTATGGAATCTGTAGAATCAAACGGACCAAAATCGTTACGAATTATTAACACGCGTCCAGGAGAAGCAGCGTTAGAACACTGACTGAACAAAATTTGTTAACAATGTGTTATCGACGATCAAATGCATCACGTCCTTTCAGTTTCAGACGTCTTTGAGGGGCAAATATCTGGTATATAAAATTTAAAAACGTATCTTTGTGAATATTTTATGAAACTGGCTGAAATTTTAATGAACACCATAAATCGTTAATAGGAACATGACCTCCAAATTTCGCCTGAATCGGTAAATAACTTTTTAAATTAGCCGTCGAAATTTTATTAACCGTTTCTGCGTATATATTTCTGTTTACGCATTATTATAAAAATTCCATGCCTATTTTAAAAAGTTGTGACCGGATTCCGGTGAAATTTTGAGGGACTCCTATTGTTACTAATTCATGGTGTTGATAAAAATTTCAGCCCGTTTCGTCAAGATTTCGAAAAGTTCGTTTTTGCATTTTTTTATGCGCAGCTCTCAAAGAATAGAAACACTTGTGGATGTGCTGCGGCGATGAATGCAGTCACGTGCTTTCAGATTTAGAACAGGATGACGTAGCAAACGACGCTGACTTTATTGATTAGCTTATTAATTAATTCATAACTCGCGAACGGAACAACATAGAAAAAAATCTTAAAGTAGTTGCGTTGATCTAGAAATTCCAGTATTAATAAGCTATGCAAATTTCACGATGCCACAGTTCGGCGTTCGAGAGTTTTTGCTGCTACAGACAAACAGGCGTTTTGTGTTTTATATATAACAAAGTTTAAGGTATAAAAACTTTCGGGTTTCCTTAGAATCCATCGTCAGATACATTAACAGAAGAAGAAAGGGAATACGTTTAAATAGAATATGTTACGTGATATGATATAGAGACAAGGTATAACATATAATACAGCGTCACGTGGTTTCAAGTTATCTAAACAACGTGGTAAGTATCGTGAAATAAAGAAAATAGAATACTGGAATACATACAATATTGCATTGTAATAAATAACAGGAAACGAATTTGTAACTAATAGGATATATCCAGCAAATTGAGAACAACACAAATTAATTTAGTTACAAATTAATTTTCTATTATTTATTACAGTGCAGCATTGTATGCATTCCAGCATTTCATTTCCTTTATTTTACGATACTTACTACGTTGTTTAGATAATTTGAAACCACGTGACTCTGTATCATATATTATACCTTGTGTCTATATCATGTCGCGCAACATATTCTATTTAAACGTAATCCTTTTCTTCTGTTTATGTATCTGACAATGGGTCCTAGGGAAACCTGAAAGTTCTTATACCTTAAACTATACACAATAAAATCTTTAAATTCAGCCGATTAATTTGAATTCGTATTGTGTGTGATTCTTCTCATCAAGATTGTGCATCGAAGGCAATTATCGATTACTTTTAGACTTAAATAGCTTCCTAGATCACGTGACCATGTATTTTGCATACACGCTCCGTAAGCGACGTATATGTGTGCATCTCCATAAAGGTTCCTAATTCATTGGCAAGAGTATATACATATTCATTAAAGTGCAAATCCTTCTTCCTTTCTTTCTAGGCGGAACAAATTTAGTGAAAATCCGTGAAACAATCAGTGAGCTTCTATAGTCACAGAAATTTCTAAGATACCATTAAAAGTTTGAAACCCAGATATTTTAAATTGTTCAACATGAAACAAATGATTTCCTGATCTTCAAATGTTGCCAATAGAAAAACGAGACAACTTCTTGAACTAACAGGTATATCTTAAAGAATTGTGCAGTTTAACAAGCCTCACGGAAATCGATTCGGGTATTTACAGCAATTCAAGTGCTTTGTGTAGGCAGTTATCGAATGTATTTTTCTGACAGAAACCAATTTTGATCCACCTCCTGGAGTTTTGAGTCTCTCGATGAAACTTATTTTGAGCTTTTTTTTTGGAGTTTCCACAGATTTGTTTCAGTAATAAAAATTTATGCAGGAAACAAGCTGGAGAAACGATGGAAAGCACCATGATTTCGCCATGTTTTCCGAAACGAAAGGCATAGTTTATTTTGCAAGCGAAGCAGGATAACCCAGGATTTTCTTATTTATTTCGCGTAAGGGCAAAAACAAAGAAATTGAAAGAGAAAGGCCAATAATTTGTTTTCGAAACATCTGCCTGAAGTTTGACTAGACTTTTATTATTCTTTAATTCATTTCCCAATGTTTTAGCATTCGATTGTACTGCAAAGTCGTGATATAAATGAAATGGCTAATTTACTGAGATATCTTTCACTCTATAGCTGTCGAGGTATATATTGGAAAGGTAATGATTTAAAAATAACATACAAACCGTACCAAAAGAAAGTTGCAAGATTCGATAAGTATCTATGAAAACTGGAACTCAGAATGACACAGTTTTTTCGAAGCATGAAAAGGTGCACTTTTCCATTTAGTAGACCCAACTATATTTTTGGCATAAAGGGAAAGAGCATGTCTACAGTATCACTTTGTCAGTTCGATCGTACGTCTGTGGGCATCATCTCTCTGCAACTATTACCCCAAACAGCCTGAAAGGTGATTTTGCGATTCTACCAACAGCTCTTCATCAATGTACTAATATTTTTGAAAAGAAACATAAGAAATTACGCACTCCCCAGATGATTCAAAGTTTCATAATTTTTATAATTTTCCTTTTCTCTATCTTGTACCTAATTTGAAGATACGTCTTCATCATTCACCTGAAAGTCTTTTGCCAAACCGGCATGTTTTCTGCAGTTGTAACTGTTTCTTTTGAAACAGCTTTCCAACTACAGCTTAGAATATTACATGCAACCGTAACGTTAAAACCTATTGCTCCATCTCTATGAATTAATTAGATCTTTCAGAAGCACACATTTTTTGTAATGAACTTTCATATTTCCCATTAGTCGCTTATCTAGTGGCTTCAGCTCCTTTTCAGTGTTTCGGGTAGACAGCAAATAGTAGTTGATTTTAAAACCACTTTAGTTTTGTGGACGCACAGTTGTTTATAATAAGAATAATCTTTCGCTTTTTCCTGCTCATTTCAGCGTCAGTTGCTTAAATCCGTTCTATGAACACCTCTGATGTCCTCCTGGGTTTTTTATTGGCTCTGTTATCGAATGCTAGTTTTCACCTTTTTTGGAAAAACGTGAATTTTTTTATTTTCGGAGAACAGACAACTTTCTTTGATCTGAAACAACCATATTCCCGAACAACTTCACAACGAAACTGATTTTATAATTTTTTTCCACACCTGAATTTTCACCTTTAAAAGCTAAAGCTTTCTGTGGCTATAATTCGTATAGAAATTCCAGATTCGTTGGCGTTATATACGTCAGTATTCCAGTGAAAGTAGAATAGGTAGAATCTGGAAAATGCTGTCTATTTTGTTTCCTGAAAAAAGTGCTGAACTTCGATTGAAATGGCTTCACCAAAAATTATTTCTCGTAATACACTGTTAAAATAACAAAATATACTAGTACGAAATTCAGGGGATTTTTAAAACTTCGGGTTATGCGTAACTTCGTATTTTGGGAGTTCGTTACACACTGAAGAGCCAAAACATTATGGCCACCTGCCTATTATGATGTTGGTCCTCCATGTGACTCCAAAATAGCTGTTACCCGGAAATACACTGAAGACTCAGAACATTAGGACCACCTGTCTAACATGATGTTGGTCTTCCACGTGATGCCAAAATAGCTCTTAACCGGATATACACTGAAGAGTCAAAACATTAGAACTACCTGTCTAATATGACGTTGGCCTTCCACGTGACGCCAAAACAGCTCTTAACCGGATATACACTGAAGAGTCGAAACGTTAGGACCACCTGTCTAATATGATGTTCGTCTTCCACGTGACGCCAAAATAGCTCTTAACCGGATATACACTGAAGAGTCAAAACATTAGGACTACCTGTCTAATATGACGTTGGCCTTCCACGTGACGCCAAAACAGCTCTTAACCGGATATACACTGAAGAGTCGAAACGTTAGGACCACCTGTCTAATATGATGTTCGTCTTCCACGTGACGCCAAAATAGCTCTTAACCGGATATACACTGAAGAGTCAAAACATTAGAACCACCTGTCTAACATGATGTTGGTCTTCCACGTGACGCCAAAATAGCTCTTAACCGGATATACACTGAAGAGTCAAAACATTAGAACTACCTGTCTAATATGACGTTGGCCTTCCACGTGACGCCAAAACAGCTCTTAACCGGATATACACTGAAGAGTCGAAACGTTAGGACCACCTGTCTAATATGATGTTCGTCTTCCACGTGACGCCAAAATAGCTCTTAACCGGATATACACTGAAGAGTCAAAACATTAGGACTACCTGTCTAATATGACGTTGGCCTTCCACGTGACGCCAAAACAGCTCTTAACCGGATATACACTGAAGAGTCGAAACGTTAGGACCACCTGTCTAATATGATGTTCGTCTTCCACGTGACGCCAAAATAGCTCTTAACCGGATATACACTGAAGAGTCAAAACATTAGAACCACCTGTCTAACATGATGTTGGTCTTCCACGTGACGCCAAAATAGCTCTTAACCGGATATACACTGAAGAGTCAAAACGTTAGGACCACCTGTCTAATATGATGTTCGCCTTCCACGTGACGCCAAAATAGCTCTTAACCGGATATACACTGAAGAGTCAAAATATTAGGACCACCTGTCTAATATGATGTTGGTCTCACACATGACTCCAGAAACAGCTCTTAACCGGATATACACTGAAGAGTCAAAACGTTAGGACCACCTGTCTAATATAATGTTGGTCTTCCACGTGATGCCAAAATAGCTCTTAACCGGATATACACTGAAGAGTCAAAACATTAGGACCACCTGTCTAATATGATGTTGGTCTTCCACGTGACGCCAAAGCAGCTCTTAACCGGATATACACTGAAGAGTTAAAACATTATGGCCACCTGCCTGGTATGATGTTGGTCCTTCACGTGCCGCCAAAATAGCTCTTACCCGGATATATACTGAAGAACCAAAGCATTATAACCACCTGCCTAATATGATGTTGGTCCTCCACGGTCCGCCAAAATAGCTCTTACCCAGCGAGGCATAGGCGCTACAAGATTTCTAAGGTTGTCTTATGGTATATATTTGGTACCAATACTTTACCAACAAACAGATCCTTTAACTCTTGCGAATTACCTGGTTGAGCCGCCGCAGATGGGATTTGGTTTTTCACAGATGCTCAATTGGTTTGATATCTGGGGAATTTGCAGAGCAGGGCAATACTTGGAAGTCTTCCTCGTGTGCCGCAAACCATTCTTGAACAATCCGGGCAGTGTGGCATCGCGTATTTTCTTATTGAAGTAAGGCCCTACTATAGGGTAATACCGTTGCCATGAAAGAATATATCTGGTATGCAATGATGTTTAGGTAGGTGGTAGATGCCATTGTTTCCTGCACATGAATGGCTTGACCCAGGGTTTCTCAGCTGAACATTGCCCAAAAAATTACACTTTCTCCACCGTCTTGTTTTCGTCCCCGGGTGCACTCTGCTGCCAACACTTCCCCACATAAACGACGCAACATGTATTCGGCAATCCACATGGTGAAACAGGAAACGAAATTCATTGGACCAAACGATCTTCTTCTAATCATTTAAGGTCTACTTATGATTTTCGCGTGCCCGTTGTAGGCGCAAAAACAAGTTCGAAAGCTGTGAGTCTTCATAATGGAAATTCGAATGTGGCAATCCCTCTTTCTAGTGCAGCACACATGGAGTTGCATGACAATATAAATTGCTACTGACAATGATACAGTATAAGAAATCATCTTGGCACATTTGTGGAGATTTAAAGGTGATAACTTTTGTACTACCACTTCAGCTTGTATACACAAAGTTCTGTTGCATTTTATGTGAGAGGGATAGTAGGAAGAGGAAAAACACTTTATGAAAAAACAGTGACCAAAGAGAAGAAATCTGACATCTGGAGAGAAAATTGTCATTTCTTAGGCTCTTGTGAACCCCCAAAAAGTGTACTTTCCCTCATTGCACTTCAAATTTGGTTTGATGAAGTACTTCGTCAAAGCGATGGATCATAACGGCCCAGGTTTTCTTTTCCAAAAAGTAAGTTTTCAAGAATAAATGATGCAAATATTAAAGATGGGGTATTTGTTCGACCCCATGGGAGCTTTTAAAGGATCCAAAGATTGATCGACGATTGAATGAGTCTGAGGCAGCTGCATGAGGATCATTTTGAAAAATCGTGAGAAACTTCCTGGTAAACAAGTTGACCAAGAACTACAAAGAACTGTCTAGTGAACTTCTTGCAAACTACAGAGCCCTGGGATGTAGTATGTCTCTGAAAATCCAATTTTTGGATTCACATTTGGGGACTTTGGACATACATATAAGTGACGAACATAATGAGCGCTTCCACCAGGAGATATCAACGATGGAAACTCGATACCAAGGAAAATGGAACTAAAGAATGCTTGCAGATTACAGCTGGACACTAAAAAGGGACGTTTCGCAAGCTGAATGCAGCAGAAAATCAAATAAAAGTGAATTTTAAGTGAGTTAAATGTATATGTACTACATGATATGCATTATCGGAAAATATAAATTTAGCAAATATTTAAATGCATGTTACTCAGAAATATAGCAAACATATTTGAAATCAGTGCAAAAAGTACCATAAGAAGCATCCTATCAGATCAACTTAACATAAAAAAAGTAAATTTTGCCAGCCAGTGTTATTAGTATTAATGTCCTTTCTGCGTCTTACATCATTTTCTTCAAATTATTAATATCAGATTATATTCATTGAACAAAAACTTCACTTTTTGAAATACAAGTCCAAATGTAAAATCAAAGTGACTTAATCTGATCAATACGGTGGTCACGATATCGTTCCGCTAATTCCTATCCAACTATTCGATAACTTTTAATTCGAAAATATGTTAACATCTATGATGCTAATGTGCAAGTCCTCGGTCAAAGTTAAAACAAAGCATCCGGCAAACCTGCTAGGAGCTATGGAATTATATCAATTCTAATATATCACGGCAAATGATGTTGTTTATCCTTTTCCCAAAAATGAATACGCGTCGCGCACGTTCTTTCAAACGACACAAAACGCATCCATTAATTTCTCCGCTTTCCCTGACGTACCTGATTTAGGTAGAATTTCTGTTGCCAGTATCACAATTTTCATTAGGGATAATATCAGAATATCAAACTTCGTTGAACGATTTGCCAACACATATGAAACGCGTTCTCAATTTGAAAGGCCATTTTGAGTTGTCACGTAGCAGAGAAATCGAAAACTGAACAACTAATTTTATCTATTGACTTAAACAATTAATTCGACCACATTTATAAACATTTCTTTTTAGCTTTATCTAAAATTTTCGTGCAATTAATTTAAAATGGAAAAGATAATTTTGAATCTCCCAATATATACTCAGCAGAGAACGGTTCTATATGTTAAACATGTTGTAGGAAAAACAATGCTAACCTTTCCATAACGGTGCCTTTTTTTCATTGAAAATATCCAGAAAGAGCCGTTCAAGTGAAAGAAATATTAAGGGTTAACGCCTCCATTTTTTCTTACACGAACTGTATTTTTCGTCATGAGGAACAATAAAAGATGCCATTAAATAAAAAAATTCCCAGTTCTTAAAAGATAACTTTTTTCTTTCTCGAAGCATAAATGTCATTGACCTTACGAATATAACGTTGAACAACAAAAAAGAAAAGAAAAACCTTTCCCACCACTAGCATAGAAGAAAATCCTCCCCGTTTAAAATTTTTAAGAAATACGAAAAAGAGAAAAGTTCTCTTGAAGATGCACTTTGAGGAAGCTATCTATGTGTCTCCAGAGGTGGGATGGAGGCAGACTGATAGATCCAACAGAAACCCATTCTTTAGACAATATCAAACTGCGTTTCTCTTTCCTAATAAAATGGTCATTTAGGAAATAAGGACAGTATTCTTCATTTTATTTTTTCCAAAGTAAAACAAATTCCCTTTCGCGTTTTATAGAACACTACATATTTTTGCTCCTGTTGCTTTCCTATATTTCAAAAACAATATGATTGAAAAGCAATTTTTTTTCGAAATTAAAGAAGTTCTTGTTTATCTCTGTTCGAAAGTCAAATGAACTGGGAAAAGTGCTGCTATTAAAGCAATATCCCGAAATTTCATTTCCGTTCATTTATCATTAGAAGTGGCATCTCCAGTGTTAGGTATTTCGGTAGCAACTGGATATTTATCCGCACACCACAGATAGTCATGTTGTGAATATTTTAAGAAATAATATTCCTCCCAACAAATTAATATTCGTAAGGAAAGCTCGTTAGAGGTTTCATCGATCATTTCTGACAGCAGTCTCATTAGACCCCTTTGTGGTGATCTTTTTTTCAAAACGCCCGTATTGGTAAACTAGCTTATGAGGCTTTAGAAGCGAATTTTCACCCAAAAAAATTACTTGTCGTGTCGCACACTATTCAGGCAAATTTTCGTTGCCGAATATCTTGAAATGTAGTTTGTAGAATTCATAATAAAAACATCCTAAGGATATCATCATCATCATCATTGTCAACCATTATCAATCCACTGCTGGACGAAGGTCTCCCCAAGTTTCCTCCACAACGGTCTGTCTTGTGCCAGTCTCCTCCATGTCACTCCCGCATATTTACGAATTTCATCCACCCATCTCCCATGTGGTCTTTTTCTGGGTCTTTTCCTGTCCCTTGGAATCCAATCTAAAATTTCGGCTGTCCATCTATGGTCTGTCCTTCTGGCAGTATGTCCAGCCCATTGCCATTTCAGGGATTTAACTCTGATCATGATGTCTTCCACTCTCGTCATTTTTCGGATCCACGAGTTCCTCTTCTTATCTCTCCTGGTTATACCAAGCATGCACCTCTCCATGCTTCTTTGAGTTGTCTGCAGCTTTTGTATGTCTCTTTTAGTTAAGGTCCATGTCTCTGCACCATACGTAAGCACTGGAAGGATGCATTGATCAAACACTTTTCTTTTAAGACATAATGGCATATTGCTCTTGAAAATTATGCTGTTTCTTCCAAAAGCTCTCCAGGCAAGTTTTGTACGCCGATTAATTTCTTCATCAATGTGACCCTCACTTGATATCTGCTGTCCAAGATAAACATACGTATCTGTTATCTCCAGTTTTTCTCCATCAATCGATAAATCTTCATTTCTTGTAAAAGCATTGAACATCACTTTTGTTTTCTGAAAGTTCATTTTTAATCCCACTTCTTTACTCTTGTCAGCAAGTTCCTGGATCATACTCTGCAGCTCTGATGGGGTAGTTGCAAAAATGACTACGTCATCAGCAAAACGAAGATGGGTTAGATAATCTCCATTAATCTTTATCCCTTTGTTTTCCCAGTTCAGTGATTGAAAGACATTTTCCAATGTGGCATTAAAGAGCTTCGGAGATATGGTGTCACCTTGTCTCACTCCCTTTCCAATTTTTATGTGTGTTGTATTTTCAAACAGCCGAATCTTTGCACTTGCATTTTCATAGATGTTATTAATAATATTAATGTATGCATCTTCAATACCGCAGGATTTCAGAGCCGTGGTAACTGCTGATGGTTTCACCGAATCAAAGGCTTTTTCATAATCGATAAAAGCCATGCACAATGGAAGTTCATATTCCCTCGCTCTTTCAATCAGTTCTCTCAGTACGTGGATATGATCTATTGTGCTGTAGCCACTCCTGAATCCAGCTTGTTCTCTCGGTTGAGCCATGTCCAGTGTTACCTTCAAGCGGTGTGAAAGAACTTTAGTGAAGATTTTATAAACCACTGATAGGAGGCTGATAGGTCTGTAGTTCCTGAGATCCTCAATGTCACCTTTTTTATGTAGCAGAAGCATTGTAGCATTGTTCCAATCCTCAGGAATCTTCCCTTCATTAAGGCATCGAGTGAAAATTTGGGCGAGTACTGTTTCAATTTCTCCACTTGCTTCTTGTATGATGTCTATAGTAATTCCATCTTCTCCTGGAGCTTTCCCTCGCTTCATGTTCTTGATTGCATGAGCAACTTCTGCTGGGAGGATTGGAAGAACTCTGGTACCTTTCATGATGTCTGGAGTACATGTATCATCCCTTTCATATAATTTGGAGTAGAAATCTTTCACTCTTGTCAAAATTTCGCCTCTATTTCTTGTTATAGAACCATCTTCTTTTCTCAGAGCCATAATCTGTTTTCTTCCCTTACTGAGATGTCCCTTTGCTATCTTAAGGCTTTGGTTGTTTTCAATTGCTTTCCTCACTAGCTCACAGTTGAATTTCCTTACGTCTTCAGTGATACTTTTTCGTGTTGTCTTGCATAGCTCTATATATTCCACTTTGGAAGTCACATCTACTTTAGTTGTCCTCATCTCTCTTCTTTTTTGCATCAACATTTTGGTTTTTCCTGATAATTTGTTCACATGCAACTTGTTCTTAGACCCAGCTAATTTTGTTGCTGTTTCCATTAGAGCTTTGGTTACTTTTCTGTTAACTTCCGAAATATCCACTTCTTCCGATGTTAGGCCTTCTAAAGCAGAGAATCTGTTCTTCAGTTCCAACTTGAAAGTATTATGGTGTTTTTTAAGGTTGGTTATGTCAATACATTTTGTTTGTCTTATGAGCTTGCCACGTTCCAGTTTAGTGTTGAGGTGCATCTTACATCTCACCAATCTATGGTCACTACCTGTGTTGAACTTGTTCAGCACACTGCAGTCTTCGATGACGAATTTTTTGTTACACATAATAAAATCAATTTCACTTGTCGTCCCAATTGGATGTCTCCATGTCCATTTCCTGTGTGGCTTTTTCTTGAAAAAGGAGTTCAAGATGAAAAATCCTTCTGCCTCTGCAAACTCAACGAGAGTATTTCCACGCTGGTTTCTGTTGCCGTGACCGAATTTACCTACTGAAGTTTCATTCTGTTGCCGTTGCCCTATTTTTGCATTGAAATCTCCCATAATTATCTTCAAGTGCTGCTTACCTTTATTATTTAGATGACGAATTTCCTCATAAAATTCTTCAATTTCTTCTTCCTAAGGATATAATGATATTTAAATGTATTCCGAAACCCAAGTTTCGTAGCGAATATTTATAATGTGATCCAGAAGTCACGCTGCCGAAATCGTACGTTGCACTACACATATATTCACCATGAAAGACAGTATGGTATCATTCGCTTGACAGAAAATCATTTGGCCAAAATGTACATTTCACCAAAGGGTCACTATTTGGAAACGTTCATTTTTATCGAAGTGTTACATCATCGAAATGTTAGTTTAAAGAAAGCTTTGACTTTTATTATATAGAGTGTGTTGAAGTGTAGAGCGGATTAGGGAAACACCACAATAAAGGTAGGGGATCATATAAAAATTGCACTTTAATTTCTTTGTGTCCACTTGCCCGCAAGTCTACGTGTCTTTTGACATCTGACATTAATTATAACACCCTAGGCCTAGCCGTTAAGCAATTTCTAATCCCCTGTGGTCATATGCACAAGGTTTAGACACCCAGTCAAGTTTATAACATCGCGCGACTTGGGCTTTGAGCCTCTCTAGTAAATCTTAATCCTCCGTAATCATACTCATAAGATTTACTAACAAGTAAAGTCAATGATGAACTTATACTGAAGTACAAAGAACTGATTATAAGGCCCTAGGTATAGGTTCTTTAACCAAATTTTAATCCCCCGTGATCATATGCATAGGGTTCATTTAACAATTCAAGTTAATAGTGTTGCACTTTTACTCGGGAGCAAATCATCAACTTTTACACCCTCGGCCCGTGTCTCTTTAGCAAATTTTAAACCGCGGTTCTCATATTAATAAGGCTTACGAGTATCAGCACGATGTATTAAAATTTTCTAAAAAGGCCCAGGCCTGAGGCCTTGTAATTAATATTAGATGATGTTTCTAGAGAATTTATTAAGATCGACCTGCAGGAAATTGGGCACGGAGAAATCAAAAGAGATATATTTATATGATCCAGCAATGGTTTGGTGGTCAGCTTTCTAAATCCGCCTTTTCCCAGTAAAACCAGTGTTGCTGGGCCAGCACCCAAACCAGCAGTGGCCCAGCACTATGTGTGCCGCTGCCCAACCGTCAATAAAATGTCCTGGCGGCCACCACACGGGCCAACAGTTCAGGCCAGTAGCTGGCCAACAGTTGGCAGCTCATCAGTTGTCATATGCCAGAACAGGGCCATCAGTTATCCATCACTGGCAGTGGCTGCCACAAGCGGCCCTGCAAGCACGTGCTACAAATGATGGCTAGCCTAATGTGGTCCGCTAGTTTCCCCGGCAGTGGCTGCCGGCAATCTCGTGACGTAACTGATGGCTTGCCGAATCTTTTCCTCTAATTTCCCAATAGTAGCCATAAAAAGAAAAAGGATTAACCGCAGCTTCCCAAAGGCACAACTACTTTTTTTCTATCTACGAAACTTCCGCATTGCAGCACGGCGATGGGGAAATTTTCACAACAGGTCCTAAAAAAACGCTTGTTCGGATCTGCAAACCAAGGACTGTCTGCTTGTGAAGCGGGCATGCTAGCAACTACCCTGATTCGGCGCGCACGGGAATTTGCTCGAAGCTGAGCCCCTTTCCTGCGCGATGTGAGACGAATGATTCTCTCTTTAATTTTACAATATTGCCAGGTATTTTTTCAAATATTTAACTTTAATTTAATTACAATATTGCGAGATATTTTTCGTTTTACAATAATGCGAGGTGCGTTTCGTGTAATTCATAAATGTGTTTTTTTTATTTTTTCAACGAAACGATTGTTTTTATTTACCTTAAGGGAACTTGACTCATTTTCAAAGAGCCTACCAACTCAAAACCACTTTCCAAACTTTTGTGCTGTCCTTGTGGTCTTCAAAGGCGATTGTTTAATTAATATATTTACCCGTTCACGTTACAATCTATTACAATTTAACGTTGCATTTTACCTTTCCGCGTTTCGAAGCTAATTTATTCTAAAGAGGAAAGATATTTTATTTTAGTTGACGTTATTTTTAGCAGCGAATTCCTCCAGTCTTGTGTGTTTAACCCGTGGATGAGAACATTATATCCACATAGCGTTGCTTCTTTTTTTATTCAAATAATTGATAAATTTTGTACGCGTATAATTCTAATTTTTTTTCCAACATAACGATTTTTTAATGTTTTTTCGGGACTTCTTTTTCAAGCGGTTTAGTGTATGTTAAAACAAAAGATTACACATAAATTATTTCTTGTTATTCATGGAAGTGGAGTGGGTGTATTTCATGGCTGTCTGTATTCTCGATTCTTTGTGTGTCAGTGCAGGAATTTTTCCACGAAATGAGTTTCTATAAATGCATAAGAGTAACTGACTATTTCTTACAGTTCATTTTAATTATTTATATATTTTTCTTCCAAAATCTTTAAATCTTTTTTATATATTTTTATTCAGATAATCTTCGTCGACGTGGCGTTTCATTAGGAAATTAATTCTCCTGTCTACATATGGCTTTTTTTTCTTAACATCCACTAAAATAACACGATGGCGGTAGCGTCGTCTTCAACTAATTGGTACCATGAGAAACACAGCACGTGTTGCTTCTGCGCATGCGCAGTTCCGTTGCTTCTACCTCGTGTGGGGGTTGCTTTGGTTGCCAGCTACGGGCCACTAGTGGCACTTGCTTGGAGGACCACGATTCACGGCGATGCTGCTGGGCCATCAATGGCTGCCAACTGATGGCGCCGCCACTAACGTACCGCTACCGTGCCGTGAGCGGCAGAATTTATCTCTGCCAGCTGGTAGCCAGCAGTTTCCCAGCCCTTGTGTTTTTGCTGGGTTATTTCAACTAAAAAAATCGTAAGTTTTCGATAAACTAACCCTTCGGTGAAATGATCTGTCGATGAAATGAAATTTTATGTGAAGCGATTCTTCGGTGAAATGAACCTTTCGATCATGTGACACACCGGTGAAACGTTCCTTTTGGAAATGTATTTTTGGAGCAAGCAACCTTTCGGTGAAGTAGTCGTCGGAAAAATGAATTAGAGGCAAAACAACACCGACTACGTTGATTTTGCTTTCCTCAAGGAATCAGCGAAACTACGTGCAATATTGTCAACGAACTTATTTGTGTAAGTCTGTCAATAATCTACTGTATTTTCCTGAATTTCCTTTGTGCAGAAAATTAGAAACATGTAATGCAGGCTTTCTGACTTTGGACGACTATCTATATATTTTAAAGGGGCATGGTGTCCGCGTATCATGAAATTACTGAAAATGCTTACCACTGGTGAAATTTTCATGTTAATTAGAAGAAGGGTATCAGGATATCATTAAAATACACTGAAGTCCCAGAAAAACTGGTACAGACGAGCTTATGCAAAATCCATAGCAACGTCACCTATGCGCGTACTCTGTTGCGTCCGCCAGGGCGTATATAAAGCGATAGACATCCTTGCCAGCTGTTAGAGCTGTTTTCGGCATGAGAATGACAAGTAATAACGATTTAGGCGATTTTCAAAGCGGCGTCATAGTTGGCGCTCGTGATAGTATTTCGGAGGTAGAAGCAAAGTTCGGATTTTCACGGACGACCATTGCAAGGGTGTACCTTGACTACAAGAATTCCGGCAAAACCTCCAACCTACGATACCAGTGTGGCCGTAAAAAGACATTGGGTGAACGTGACCATCGTCGGCTGTCAAGAATCGTTTCACGCGACAGGCGTGCAACACCCTCGCAGGTGACACCGGAATTCGATGCTGGAGCCTCAACAAGCATCAGCGTCCGAACTGTGCAACGTACCCTGCACGATGTGGACTTTGGGAGCCGACGCCCAACTCGAGTCCCCTTGATGGGTGCACGACACAGAACTATGCGCCTCGCTTGTGCACGGCAACACCGCCCCTGGACACTTGATGACTGGAAACAAGTAGCCTGGTCTGACGAGTCGCGTTACCAACTGTATCGGGCAGATGGAAGGATTCGTGTGTGGCGCAAACCCCATGAAGCCACGGATCCCGCAGGTCAACAGGAAACTGTACCGGGTGGGGGTGGGGGGTCCGTAATGGTATGGGATGTTTTTAGCTGGACTTCACAAGGACCACGGGACGTCTACAAAGTCTGTGACCGGCTAACGCTATGTGCGCATTCTTTCTGACGAGGTACACCCGTTCATGTTCTGCATTCATGCTGATAGGTTGGGCCTGTTCCAATAGGACAATGCACCTCCACACAAGTGTCGGGACGCCACATTATGGTTAGAGGAGCATTCTTCTGAGTTTGGGGTGCTGCCATTGCCACCCAAGTCCCCAGATCTGAACGTGATAGAACACATTTTGGATGTCATGCAAGGCGCTATCGAACACAGGAATCCGAGACCTCGGAATACACCCGAATTGTGAAACGCTCTGCAGGAAGTATGGTGTGCATTGCCTACAGCATATTTCCAGAAGCTAGTGGAGTAGGTCATCAACGTATTTCTGCAGTCCTGCGCTCACGTGGGATACCTACCAAGTATTAAACTGGTGTACCAATTTTTCTGGCACTTCAGTGTAATTTTTGTTTTTCATGTTGCATAAAATTTTGTTGCGAAATAATGTTCATTGATTAACACCAGCTTTTTCTGGGAAAGCGACATGTTGCTTACTTACTAATCAAACAATTACTGTTAACAGACAGGTTACAAGGCACTTCAGACGGTGAGTTGGCGCCCTTACGACTCCAATGGATGCTGATTTTGAGAGTAAAAAATTTCCCACGCACTATCGTGCATCTGGATGAGCTTAAATTACAGGTTTTCACACAGATTTTTTTATTAGAAGAAATGTTACGAAAATTCAATTCGCGCGCTGTTCAAAATATCGATATGAATGTATAGCTGGCCTGAGAGAGGCCAGTTGTCGCAAGTCGCCGTATCGCCAGGAATTTAGGTCGGAACGACGCGGCAAACGGACGATGTCGCCAATGGGTCAAGGAGGACATAACCCAGCGGCATGCGGGCAGTGGACGGCCGAGGGCAACAACAGAACACAAGGATCGAGAGATTGTGAGAGCCGCACGAACAGAACCGGATTCTTCATAAAGACGCTTTGACGTCTGTAAGTTTTCTGTTTTATACGTTATATAAAGTATGTACAGTCTGCGGCGGTGCATTAAATTATTCAATTGAGGCACAATTCAGTTAAAAGCCCTAAAAATGTTACTTACGGAAGTGCGTTTTTAGTCCCACATCGGTAGTTTATTGAGAGCCTCTTGGTCAAAAGTTGTATCCTGTTTCTATATAGTAAGTTCTTAGGGTTAACTCGAGAGAATTTCGGTCAAAAGTTGTGTCCCACGTCGATTATGTCCAGTCGTTAGGGTTATTTCGGTTATGGCTGTGTTGACTTCATATGGAGTGGGCAAAAGTTTTCAGATAACAATTAAAAATTATTGAATTAAGAGTTACTAATTACATTCCACTTGAAGCTCTACGTCGTACTTGGCCGTTAGGGCTATTTCGTTAATGTTGTATTCTCGTAGAATTGCCGAAGAAAACTTCAAGTTAGGTCATGTTCGTACAAGATAAAAAGTCTTAAAAAATCCAGTTAAAATCACTATATACATTATATACATCACCTTAATTTAATGCACCGCTGCAGACTGTACCCACTTTACATAACGTGTAAAACAGAAAACTTACAGACGTCAAAGCGTCTTTATGAAGAACCTTATAGTCACGTAATGGTGTGCGAACTTTATGATAGAATCACCTGAGATATATTGAGAACCGAATTCGTCGTTTTCATCCATCCGTGGGCATGTTACGTACGAAAGTGGTCATCCGGACCGTTTTCAGATGACTTGCGACACAACGACCACATTCGAGGAGGCCATTCCGCCGCCTACCACTGGCCATCGAGCATTGCCAGCATCGTTTGCAGTGGTTTCGGGCCCGATAAACGTAAGATAGTGTCCAGTAGCATCGTGTTGTCTTCAGTGATGAGTCATGGTTTGCACTTGGAGCCGAAGAGCAGCGCATACGTGTTTGGAGACAAGCCGGCTAGCGCACGGATCCTGCCTTTACCTTGAAAGGGCATACGGCTTGTACACCAGGAGTGATTGTCTGTGGAGCCTTTTTTCTCGATAGCCGGAAACCCTTCATAGTCCTCCGCATCACCCTCACGGCTCAACGGTACGTCGGCGACATTCTACGACCTGTTGTGTTGCCATTCTTGTCGCAGCACCACCGAGCAATTTTTCGCCATGATAATGCGCGGCCGTACACAGTGCTGCTCTCCCACGCCTGCCTCTGAACACCCTTCCATAGCCAGCCCGATCGCCCGACCTATCACCGTTTAAACATCTCTGGGACATGATGGACATCTTTGGGACATCACGGACCACTTACGCCCATCCCGGAATGCCGGAGAACTGGTCCGCCACTTGGACACTATCTGGCATGCTATATCTCATGACAATATCCGTGAACTGTATGCGTCTATGCCACTCCAGTTATTCGCTTCTATTGGAGCCAGAATTGGCGCTACAGCGTTCTGACTTGTTCCACTCGTGTAAATGTTTTATCCGTATAAATAGCCCAACTGTTCTGGAATTGCAATAATTTCCTTTCCCATACTTATACATTGCACATACCAATTTTCATCTCAATTGGATGACTCCATCTGGGTGCTTCATTATTTTGGCAAAGAGTATGCAGTGTTAGAAAATTATCTAGATATTGGTTTTATTCGTTTTCCTCTAGAATTTTATTATTATAATTATTGGCATGCATCATAAGTAAAGAAAAGCAACACAGAATTGATTAAAATTAGCAGATGATGCATTTTTACTTTTGCGAGAAAGTTATCAAGAGAACAAGGTCATTTGCACATACATAAAAAAGCTCGTAATATTGTAAATTACGATATTTAAAAAGTGAAATGTAGCGCTTCGTTTTTTATGAACTTATAATATCTCGTGAGTTACACCTCGCATAGAGTTATATCTCTTCAGGAACACATTTCGTGTTTTATTTAAAGTAAAGAAAATCGCAAATCTTACTCCCGTATGAATTAAACGAAAGTTATAGTCTTAGGGGAGAGAAACTATTTCCTTTTGTTCGTTGTTTTAGCTTGAACAATGCTGTGCATTTAATTATGGGAAAAGCGATCGTCTAATGGGATAGCAAGTTTGTTGCAATCTTTATTTGATTTTAATCGTATTATTTTTATTTTTGGAGGGTTTAACGACAATCGTGAGCAACTCTATGGGCTATAAGCCGTCGCCCGTCCCTAATTCAGGGCCACTGGTTCCAGGGAAGGGAGAGATCCAGAGCC
The DNA here is from genome assembly GCA_039090855.1 of Macrothele yani. Classification (NCBI taxonomy): domain Eukaryota; kingdom Metazoa; phylum Arthropoda; class Arachnida; order Araneae; family Macrothelidae; genus Macrothele; species Macrothele yani. The sequence goes on along the minus strand of CM076995.1, from coordinate 132,463,006 downwards.
ATTAGACAAACACAACATCCATGCCTCACCGGAATTCAAACCTGAACCCATCTTAGACGAATGGTCGGAATAATTCGGTTAGAATGCCGCGCCTCTGGGGTGGCTCATATTGTTTTACACAACGTAATAGAGCTTGCGAAGATATGAGTGATGTACACAAATTTTAGCTTGAAATAATTCTTTTGATTTGAATGTAACATACACTGCTGGCCACCCAAAATGTAACACCAAGAAGGAAGCATCCGATTGGCCTGAAATTCGCAGCATCCGTCGCCCGCGATAGGACATGCAAACGATTAGCATTGCAGGGCATATGCAAATCATGTGCGTCCGGCATGCCACCGAGAAGCACTATAAGAAGGGAGCAAAGAAGGCGGGGTGTAAGTAGTGGAAGTGTGTTGTGCTGCCGGACCTGTGCCTGGGAAGCTTCCCGATGCCTCGTTGCAGAATACAGCAGTCATTCCAGCACGTTTCGGAGTTCGACAGAGGACGAATAGTGGCTTATCGCGACAGCGGGTTATCGTACCGAGACATCAGTGCCCGTGTGGGACGACATCCAGCCACAGTGAGGCCAGTATGGGTTCGGTGGGTGCAGGAGAGACGGAAGGACCGACGTGTGCGATTGCCGCAGCCGCGGCACACCAACAAACGAGAAGACCGGCATGTTGTGCGGCGAGCATAGACGGCTCGCACCGCCACATCACGAACGTTAGCGCAGGAATTACGGTGTGTTGCGCAACAACCTGAGCCAGCACGTACCGTTCGACGTAGTCTGCAGGAGCGGGGACTTGTCGCACGGCGCCCATTGCTCCGATTACCAATGACGTTACACCACCGGCGAGTGCGGCGGTAGTGGGCCGTTGAACGCCGCACCTGGTCTTCGGAATGGCACGATATTGTCTTCTCCGACGTATCCCGCTTCTGCCTGCAACGGATCCACGTGTGGCGGCACCGCGGCGAGAGACTGTATGACGCCTGCATTATGCATCACCATGCCGGTCCGTTGCATGGCGTTATGGTTTGGAGCGCAATTGGATATGACACCCGCACCCCTCTGGTACGCATCGCCGGTACACTCAACAGCCACTGCTACATCTCCGACGTTTTGAAGCCTGTAGTCCTCTCTTACCTGCAGGACCTGCCAGCGGCCACGTTTCAACAGGAAAATGCGCGCCCGCACGTGGCACGCATCGTGCAATAATTCTTCACGACTCACCAGGTGTCACTGCTGCCGTGGCCCGTTTGTTCTCCCGATATGTCGCTTATCGAACACTTCTGGTCGCTAATGGGCAACCGAGTGGCCCATCAAGCACCACCCGCGGCTACGCCTGATGAACTGTGGCAACGTGTGGTAGCCCCCTCGACCAACATACCCCAAGCCCACATCCAAAGTCTCTTTCGTTCGATGCCGCGGCGTGTAGCGGCCGTTATAGCCAGCCATGGGGGCCACACGAACTATCAAGTCGCACGGGCCTGTAAGCTCAATCGTTTCATCTTTGTATCTGTTGTTATGTGTCCAGTAAATCTGGCTTTGCTATCTCGTGTTCTTTTTGGTGTTGCATTTTGGGTGGCCAGCAGTGTATTTATAAAAACTACAGATTGAGAAAATGCCAGTAATTGTTTTTTTTAATAAATCTTACTCCAGTAGGTCATTAAACTTCAACTTAGCAGCAATACTACCATCACTTGCATTAAAAGCGAAAACGCATCTTTTATTTTCGGGAGTGTAAGGAGGGTGATCTTATCATGGTACGTATGGTACTAGGTGCATTAGGTGTATAATAATGTGGTATCCTAATATCACACCGGTTCCCAAAGCTGCTGTCCCACGTGGCAGAAATTCACGGGCTTTCTCTACAATGAAGCTTTCTCTACAATTATTTTCAGGCTTTCTCTACAATTATTTCTTCTGTTGAAGTTTCTACAGAAGATATAATTTCATCTTCTGCAATTGAAACAAAATGCTATGATATATGTACAGTATTATGAAGATCCGTTTGGCCCACAATTTTGGTCATATAAATTAAAATCCGTTCGAAACTCCCTGAGTGATATTCACTGAAATGACTTTCTAAGGGAATTGATTCTGCGATACAAACGAGCAGAAAATGGAGATCCATTCTGGACTGGCTGACAGACAATCATCCGAGAATTCCTTTAAACAAAAACATATCTTACATTTCCTCCCCAAGAAAACGCGATTTTGTTTGGCAGGCTGACAATCACGTTAGTCCAAGAGCCAGGCTACGTTTATTTACTCTAGGAACGTCAAAAGTGCAATAAGGTTTTATAGATTTTTAATTAGGTAAGTAATCAAGATATAGGAGTCTTAAAAAATTAGTGGTGGGGAAATGACGTCATCAACATGGATAACTCGCCATATGCACTAAAACGAATACAACTTCTTATTCATTCACGGCAGATAGACGCTGTCTTTTCAAATTGTAGATCATTTAATGGGCAAATTGTTATGATCTTACAAATCTTCCTACAAATTCTAAAGTTTTCCATTTTATTTCATGTGAAGCTTAGAAAATAAAAATTTAAGATAAGCGACTTTACGTTTGGTTTTATTATTTGTAAACTAAACACTCAACAACATAATTTTCTAAGTAAATCTATGAAATATTTTTAACTAAAATTAAAATAACTAATTATGCTAAAATTCAGTAGCATTATGTTTGTGAATCAAATTAATCTGCAAAGCTATAATAATGTATCATTCTTCTTCATCATCACTTCCTTCTTCGCATCTTTCAATTAATCGGGATTCATTGTTAAATCCAACAACTGAACTTGGTGTTTCCCGTTGACTAACAATCGTTCATGTTCTGAAGTCAATTTTTTCACGTGGATTAGACTGATTAACTTTCTTCCAGATTCTGTGAGGCATTGTTTCTTTTTACTTTTTTTACAAAAAGCAGCTTTTGACGATGTAGAAGATTAGGATCAATGTTTCGCTAAAGGATATTGAAGAGTTTGGGTACACAACTTTAAAAAAAATAGCTGTACCGCACTAGTGTTATAGATTCACAAGAAAGATGTTCATACATAGAATAAACAAATCTCTCAATGTCGGTATACAACTTCTTTTTCACAACCAAGGATTCCCCTAAACTGGCCAAACATTTTTGCTGTTCAATACTTTTGCTTAGAATTTTCAAAGGCTTCATTTTTCCTGCCCTTGCAAAAGCAGCTGTCAAGTCTATTTCTGTGAATTCATAGTAGCCAAGTAAAGTAGCAGTTAAATCATCACCATTACGATGACTGTCACATCTAGAAGTCGACTAGAATTATTGATGAAATTCCACGATCTAGCCACACATAAAAAGTTCCAAAACAGGGATTTTTAAATTTTCCAAGGAAGGTTTGTCCTTGCACGTAAGCATTGACGAAGTCCTCAGAAGGCTCTGTCGGTATCGTTTGCACACTAGAAATAAATGTATTTTGAAATGGCTTTTGAGATTCGTTGTCCTGAAAAGGATTCCAAAAGTTGTTAATTGTTACCGTAATGATCACAACATTCTAGCTGCCTTGGTAGACGCGACTGTACTGAAAATCACTTTCCGGGTCTGTTAATCTTAATTTATTACAGAACTCCAGCAAGTGATAAACAACTCTGCCCCTTATAGACCAGGTTTTCATCCTTCTTTTTAATCTAGGGTAAAAAAAAACCTGTTATTCCAGTGAACCCAGATGCAGGATTTGGTTTTTGTTTAAGAACCATTTCTATGGATTCGAGAGACGAAAACACTGGGAAGTTTGATAGAGAGTCCTCTTTACGAGAGAACACTTTTTGCTCCCGGGCAGGTGACTTTGATGTTCAGGAGCTTCAGAAGACACACCATCATGAAACGAGTGCCTGGGTTTTTTCTATGCAAAATATATTGGACACAGTTTCTTTAAAATATCTGTGTGCATGTCGATATGAATATTCCTGCATGCTCAACTGAAAAACCCGTATATTTTAAAGCAGCCAGTGTACCTTTGATTTGATAGGAATGCGCGGTTTTACCGGGAGAGCAATTCTTTGTTTTTTCTCTAAAATCCTTCTATTGTTCGAACAGGTTCGTGACTTCAGTAGTGCTCAAATTTTTCCTAGTGAGACTCTTGACGAATTCTTGTTGCAACTTCTCAGATTAAAAAAACCGATTATAATTGCATTAAATCTGAAATAATGTAAAATTACATACTAAAGTAATATTATAAAGTTTCATAATAAAATAGAAATATAAAATTACATAATTAAATAACAATGTAGAATTACATAATCAAATAAGAAAATAAAATTACATTATAAAATAAAAAACAAAATTGCATTACAAAATAATAATTTGAAATTATATTAAGTAAAAATGATACATAAAGAACAAAGCACAGGATTTGAAAGATCGATTAATATAGTGAATTTCATTCTTTGCTGAGAGTATTTCTTATATTTTACACTGCATCCCTCACGCGCTTTACGTAGGTTACATTGCACGTCATCTTCGAAGAAATATCACATTTATTTTATGAATGAGAAGCTTTTGATACCGGCTAACTAATTTACTTGAAAAATTAGTTAGTCATGTGTTCATGTTGCTAGTTGTACACAGCCAGACGTAAAACAAGCTTTGTGTAAATTTCCATTTTGCAAGTTCAACATTGAGGAAATCTTGTAATAAAAAAAACAGTTTATCTATTAAATGATCTACAAGTAAAAAGAAAAGCACCTCTCTGTCGTTAATGGACAAGTTATATCCGTTTTAATCCAGTGACGTCAGTATGACGTGACGACCATGTTTATGACGTCATGTTTCATTCCCAACCGCTGTGTTTTTTTAAGAGTCCCACATTTTGATTACTTGCCTAATAGGAATCCAGAAAACCTTATTGCGCTGTCGTCATCTAATGGCAAATAAAATGTTCCTTGGGTCTTGGACTATCTGGGTGACCCCTTGCGAAGAGAAACATTATCCTGCACTGCCACTAACTAAAAACCGAAGAAGATTCGTTATGGAATGACTGACTGGCATCCTCTTAGATGACTTCCTGCTAACAGAAACAATATCCTACACTTCCAATGACCAAGAATGAATGACTGACGCCCACCGGATGATTTCCTCTCTTCAGGCAGAAATATCATCCTACACTCTTAATAAATAGCGGCTTGTTGACAAGGCGAATAGCAAAGCCATGGGCTGACATTTTTTTTTTATAAATTGGTACGTATCAGTTCCTTAAGTTGAATGTATATAAAACGACGGTCAGGTATTAAATTCATTTTCTCTAAAATTTTTTTTGCATCCATATATACGAGGAGAAGTCAGAAAGTAACTTTCCCAACATCACATATTTTGTATTTATTAGTATGAAAAAAGTTTGTACATCTCTGTGATATGGCCATCTGTATACTATTTCTCAACGTAGTCCACTTGTTTGTTGAGTCATTTGTCAAGCCGAAAGATCCTGTGTCGAAATCATGTCTATAAAAGCTTGGCGGTTGTCCATACAGCCGTTGTTTCACTGCACGTTTCACTGTCATTCGACGGGAATCCTTTCCCACGAAGGTGCTGCATCAAACGTGGAAAGAGGTGAAAATCCGCGACGGTGCGAGATCAGGGCTGGAGGCCGGATATTACAGAATTTCGCTTTTCCAGCTTTCCAACAGATTTACTGTGTGACGAGCTGTACGCTGGCGAGCGTTGTCATGCAACAAAAGCACGGATTGGGATGAATTCCGGCTTTTTCCGTCGAACATCTCTCTTCAGTCTCTTCAGGGAAGCTTGATAAGCAGCATCATTGATTCTTGTTGTTGAAGGTGTGAAATCCACTGGAAGCACACCATGCATATCCCAGAACACGTTCGCTATGATCTTCGCACTGCTGGTGGATGAGTTGAAGTGTTTTTGGCAACGGAGGACCCTCGATGCTTCCACGCCCTGGATTGGGCTTTTGACTCAGGGGTGTAACGGAATATCCATGTTTCATCTCCGATGATGATGTGCCGTAAGAAACGGTCTCCATGTTCCTTGAAGCAAAGCAGATGGATGATAGAAGCACCCATGTGGTTATTCTTGGGTTCCTCTGTCAGGTGTCTGGGAACCCACCAAACGGTCGTGAACAACGTTTCATACGGTGGCATGCGAAAGATGGAATTTTTCTTCCAGGTGATGACGTGTCACACGGCGATCTTCACGTAAGAACTCCTCAGTTGCATCGACATGATCTGATGATGTGGAAGGCCGACCGCTCCTTGGTTCATCATGGACACGTACTCTACCACCACTGAAATTGTGACACTACGTTCTCCCCTGCTGCATTGTCATCACGTTCGGGACGTACACAGTTTGAAGTTTACAGTGAATTTCAATTGGCAGTGTCCCTTTTGCCCACAAGAAGCGATTGACTCCTCAGGCTTCTTCCTTTGTCCATTCGACCAGTACAGTAGCTATTTTGAATCTGTGTAGTTTAGGAACGTAATGTCTCTGGCGCTTCAAACTGCAGCCACCTAAAACTAAACATGTCAAGTTACAGGTCAGCAAATATCATTTTCAATACATGCAGAACTTTTAAAGTTCTTCAATAGCGGAAGCTATTTTCTGACTTCCCCTCGTACAATATTTAATATTGCATTCTGATAACTGATCATCTGTACACGTTGAATAATTGCTTATATGAACTGTTCTTAAGGAATCATGGCTTACAGGAAATGCATAAAAAACAGTCAAATTTATTATCACTTATCTATTAAATTTCAAGAATATGGGAGTAAAAACATTTATCATATTTATCGTTATGTCTTAAAAGTATTTAATCAATGCATCCTTGCTGGTCTTATTTATGGGTCAGAGACATGAGCCTTAACTTAAAAGTCATCCAGAGGCAGCAAACTACTGATAAAAGCATGGACAGGTGCATGTTTAGTACAACCAGAAAGAATGGAAAAAGAAACTCATGGATCAGGAAAATAACGGGAGTTGATGATATCATAATGAATGCAAAATCTCTGAAATTGCAATGGGCTGGACATATTACTAGAAAAACTAATAACCTTTGGACAACAGAATCAATAGACTGGATTCCAAAGGACAGAAAAAATCTCAGAAGAAGACAGATAGTGGCAGATGAGTGCATGAAATTTGCAAGCATGTCGGAGGGACATGAAAGAGGTTGGCTCAAGACAGAAAGTTGTGGAATAATTTGAGCAGACTTTCATCCAGTAGTGGATTGATAATGGCTAATGATGATGTATACGTTATATATGTACAGTAGATTCCGGTTAATTATGACACTTCGGGTTGAGAACTATTTGGCCTAGTTAAGTGGCTGCTCCAGTTATGCGAAGCTTTATCCCACAGAGCTAATTTGGGATGTTCTTCAAGACTTTTCTCAAATAACCGGCTGCCTCCGATTAACCAGTGACCCAATTAACCAGAATCTACTATATACACTGACGGAAAAAAATCCCAACACCAAGAAGGGGTTGTGTTAGATAAACGACAGTTGGTAGGCGGTGAGAGTACATCTGTAAGATGACGTCTATGCAAATTTCGCGCTCGGCGCATACGTGTGGCTCTAGTAGCGCCCCTCGGAACATGCAAAGCAGGTTTGCTGTAAATACGCGCTGTAACGTTTGTGAGCGTTAGTTATCGTTGAGATTCGACGTAGTGTGTTGATGTTAGTCAAGAATGCCTTCAAGAAGACGAAAAAGCCATTATCAACAGCTCACGGAGTTTGAACGAGGTCGTGTAATAGGGCTACGAGAAGGTGGATTTTCTTTCCGCAATATTGCAGAACGACTTGGCAGGAATGTAGCCACTGTGTATGATTGTTGGCAGCGGCGGTCAAGGGAAGGTACTGCCTCAAGAAGACCGGGTTCCGGCCGGCCACGTGGCACTACTGAGAGGGAAGACCGCCGTGTACGGCGTATGGCCGTGGCGCATCGTACTGCGTCTGCGGCAGCAATTCAAGCTGCAGTTGCCACCACAGTGACACAACGAACTGTTACAAATCGGTTATTTGAAAGACAGCTCCGAGCCAGACGCCCTGTAGCGTGCATTCCACTTATTCCAAACCACTGCCGTTTGCGACGTCAGTGGTGTCAAGCTAGAGCTCATTGGAGGACGGAGTGGAGATCTGTTGTGTTTTCTGATGAAAGCCGGTTCTGCCTGGGTGCCAGTGATGGCCGTGTGTTGGTTAGAAGGAGGCCAGGTGAGCGCCTGCAACCAACCTGTCTACGGCCGAGACACACTGGACCTACACCTGGAGTTATGGTCTGGGGAGCAATTTCCTATAACAGCAGGAGCACTCTCGTGGTTATCCCACGCACCCTGACGGCACAGTTGTACGTCGGTCTGGTGATTCAACCTGTTGTGCTGCCATTCATGAACAGCATTCCAAGGGGGGGGGTCCAACAGGATAACGCTCACCCGCATACAGCTGTTGTAACCCTACATGCTCTACAGAGTGTCGACATGTTGCCGTGGCCTGCTAGATCACCAGATATTTCACAAATCGAGCACGTATGGGACATCATTGGACGACAACTCCAGCGTCACCCCCAACCAGCATTAACCGTCCCAGTACTGACCGACCAAGTGCAATAGGCATGGAACTCCATCCCACAAACTGACATCCAGCACCTGTACGACACAATGCATGAACGTTTGCGTGCTTGCATTCAACATTCTGGCGGTTACACCGGTTATTAATGTACCAGCATTTCACATTTAAAATGGCTCCTCTCGCGCTTACATTAAACTGTGATCTTGAAACCTTAATCGATTAAATATGTTACCTGTACAAATGTATTGCCGTCATTTCATTCCTCTACAACTATTTTTCCGTGGTGTTGGGATTTTTTTTCCGTCAGTGTATATAAAGTATAATTATATTAACTAAAATGTAACTAATATCAAAATATCAATATAACGGAAAATGTGCAATCTGTTCATAATATAAAATTGGGAAACTTCTTTGACAAGTAATGGCTATAGATATACACTATACTGACAAAAGTTACCAGACACCCCTTCAAAAGCAATTGAACGTATCCGCTGCGTTGTTAAGATGCACGGTATAGCTGCAAACGGCACAAAAACAAGCCTGCAGCTGACCGAGATCATATCGCACTGTGAGGTTGAGTGAAAATGTCGCAGCGGGAGAGAACTGACTTTGAGAAAGGAAATATTGTTGGGCGTTATATTAGTCGGTTGTCCGTAAGAGAAACCTTGAGGCGTTTAAACATACCTATGTCAGCTGTTTTGGATGTACGGAATAAGTGAAAGACACATGGCGTGCCTGAAGCAAACAAAACGTACTGGCAGACCAAAGAAAATCAGTGACAAAGGACGTCGAAGTCTCAGGAGAGTCGTTGCAGCTAATCGACGGAGTACTGCACAAGACCGCAGTGAACAGGTGAGTAAAAATGCCGGAACCTTGGTATGTACACGTACCATTCGCAGAGAACTTCATTTCATGGGTTACCGTTGTCGTGCGGCTGCTCATAAACCTTTCATCTTTACTCGGAATGCTACTCATCGTTTAGCATGGTGTAAAGAACATTTATCGTGGGCCGTAGATCAATGGAAACGTGTCCTATGGAGTGATGAATACAGATACATGATCCATCAGACTGATGATCGTGTGTGGGTACGGCGGCTGCCGGGGGAACGCTATTTACCACAGTGTACTGTTACTACGGTCAAGTTTGGAGCTGGTAGTGCACTCGTGTGGGGGTGTTTTTCGTGGTATGGTCCCGTCCCATTGGTTATCGTGGGCAGACCTGTTAACCAGCGCGTCTACGTCGATATTCTGGACAATTATGCTCTACCAACTGTGTGGCAATACTATGGAACCGAGCCTTGTAGGTATCAGCAAGATAATGCACCGAGTCGTAAAGCAAGGACTGTTATGGCGTAGTTTGACGATAATTCCGTATCGTATGTGGACTGGCCAGCACAGAGCCCTTATCGTAATCCCATAGAGCACCTATGGGATGAATTAGAACTCCGCATAAGAAGTTTGGAACCAAGGCCTGCTACTTAGCAACAGTTAGAGGCAGCATTATGTACTGAACGGAAGCGCATACCTATCGCTGTGTTTCAAAACCTTGTCGGAAGCATATCTCGCAAGGTCAGTGCATGCATTAAGGCCAAAGATGGACCGACACCATACTAATGTATGTCAATAAATGCTATGTGTGTTTCTATCCTAGGTGTCCGGTGACTTTTGTCAATGTAGTGTAAGTGCTGTAAATAAAGACGCATTTCTTCCTAGCGCACCATTCTGAATGCACTACTGAATGAAGATCTTCTCAAGTCTCTTCGGCAACACTTTGACCTGAGCAATTCTCTTCCATGTCACTCTTGCTGGGTCTTTTCCTGTCTCCTGGTATCCAGTATAGTATCACAGTTTTTCACTGGTGGTTAGTTCTTCTAACCACCGTTCGATAACTGAAGTACTAGACTGGATACCGAAAAGTCGAAAGTCAACCTCCGAGGACAGTTTCTCTGGGAGAGTAATTTTGGAGCTTCATTTGAGGCAGAACTTGAAATAAATGCGGACCAATCATGATATCATATGTGCTGAATTCATACGGATTCTGGCGTTTCTGTTCCACCACTCAATTTCAAACAAGTTTCAAGAAGAGAATATACGAAAGAGTGCAGTATGTTTAGGCCGCCGTGTTTTCAAAAAGTATTAAATAATGGATTTTAAATTTGAGAATTTGATTTTGTTTCAGGATTTAATAAGCGAGAGCAAATCTTAGGAAAGTAACAGACCCTAATTCGGGTTCATTGCTTTCGGGTTGGTGGAGTGGAAGTTGGCTAAAGCCGTGTGTCAATCGCACTACCCATTCTTCATCCAGGGCTCTGGTCCAACTCGACGGATTAGCCAAAAATCATCACTCGGACAAAAGCGCAGCAAATTTAGATATAATTACGTCTGCTTCAGCATAAGTCCCAAATTTTGGAAACGCGCAACCCTTGTCCTGCTGCATCAATGACCGAGTACTGAAAGGCGCGAACTTCTGGCTAATCGTCCGATCTCGACCCGGGTTCGTGTCCCTGGATAAGGCATGGCTGGTGCACTTTTCCTAAGGCGCTCGCTCTGTTTCTTCCCTGGAACCAGCGTCCCTAAATTAGGATCGGACGACTACTTAGTCTCAGATGCTCATGTTAATTATTAAACCCCAAAAGCAAACCCCCGTTCTCTTGACCTTGTTGAGACTTGCAAATTTATAACCCAGCTCTGCCGATCGCTACATTATACCCAAAAGACCCAGCCTGTCTCATATTTGCAAATATGCATATAGTCCCGAGCCGATTCAGGAGTGCTAACTTACACTCTTTACCAAAATAAGAAAAACAAAAACAGAAACGAAATTTCTGAAAATAAAGCTCGATCCTGATGAAACTCCGCATGCAAGTACCTCAGGGCCCAATATGCAAATTATTAAAAAATAGCGATCAATGACTAAACAGTGGCCCGCCACAGCTTATGGGAACCGCGCATCGAGGAGGGTATATCAAGAGGAAAGCTCGCACCCATTGACAATTGTAACAGCGGATTAAGGTTGCATTAACCTCCACGGACTGTGAGGATGCCTCGACGTCGGATTCGGGCACACTACAAGCAGGTAAGCTACTTTGAGAGATGACGTATTGTTATGCAGAGAAGGCCGATTAGTCAAGTCGTCGTATCGCCTGGCATTTGGAGCGGAACGATGCGGCATAAGACGTTTTTGGCGCCAACAGGTCGAGGAGCTCACAACCTAGCAGCATGCAGGCAGTGAACTCCGAGGGCAATGACAGAAAGCGAGGATCGAACGATTGTGATAATCATATGAACAGAACCGAATTCGTCGCTTTCAATCATCCATATCATGTTGTGTTGTCTACAGGTACGGAAGTAGCCATCCGGACCGTTTCCAGGCGTCTTGCGGCCCTGGGACTATATTTGAGGAATCCACACCGCCGCCTACCACTTTCCTGCAAGCATCGCCGGCACCGATTGCAGTGGCATCGGGGCCGATCAACGTAGCGTCGTGTTGTCTTTAGTGATGCGCGATTACCAGCGCATACGGGTCTGGAGATGAGCCAGACAGCGCACAAATGCTGCTTTTACCCTGGAACGGTACACGGCTTGTACACCGGTAGTTACTGTCTGGGAACCCATTTCCTATGATAGCTGGACATCCTTGGTAGTTTTCCGTACCACTCTGACCGCCGAACGGTACGTCGACGACATTTCACGACCTGATATACGTTCTGTTCTGTTAAGTTATATAAAACGGGGCTCCTATCTGTACAAACTTTAACGTTTTAACAGGCTGGAACGAATCAACTCGGTATTAGCAAAATGGGCTCAGATCAGCTCGAAAGAACATATACACTTCCTAAGAAGTCGACAGAATGAGCTAGAACGAGTGAATCTGCGCATCAGAAAGCCTTGCTTTTTCTTAGCTTTGTCATTCAAAATGGTGATTTAGGGGGATGATTGACACTAATCCTTTTCAGAATGATTACGTGCTAAAAAGACTGTAACAATAAAGACGATCCTAAGAAAGATATGGGAAAGTGTTTGAGTCGTTATTTGTTTTTATTGGGTTGGAGAGAAAGTCATGTCCACAAATGCAAGTCAACAGAAAAAGGTAAATTACCGTATGTACAAGTACATATCAATCCAAAATTTAGTCCCCATCGTTTGCCACTACATGTTCCCATAGTATGGGCAGCTGCTGGATACCGTTCCTGTAGAATTGTGGCGGCTGGAACTCAAAGAAGTGAGTAAGTGCGCGTTCGACATCGTCCAGGTTGGTGAACTGCTGTCCGTTCAGGAAATGCTGTAATGGCCAAAACATGCGGTACACACTTGGGGTAATGTCCGGGGAATAGGCTGGGTACGGCAGCAGCTCCCATCAGGTCCCTGATCTTGTGACAGGTCATCCGTGCTGTGTGAGGTGTCGCTCCATCCTGCTGTAGAAGGACGCTCTTGCGTTTCAGCAGTGCTGTTCGTTTCGACATGAGAGATGCGTGAAGATCGTCGAGCTGACTGCAGTGCATATCGGCGGGGATAGTGGTGTTGTCCGGCAGCAGCTCAAAAAACAAGAAAGGTGACACCGAATTTTCGGGTGTAATAAGCACGTCTTTTGAATCCGTTCAGACGCAAATTTAATTTATCAAAGCTATTCGAAGTCAATGGAACCGGTATGGAAAACAATAGCATCTGACGGAAGAAAGAAGTTTTTCAATCGAGTATTTATTCCCTCAGATATTGCTGTAAACGGAATCGTGAGCTTACGCCCTCTGGTAGCAGATATGTGCGTTAAGAAAAAACATGAATTTATATGAGAAACATTTCTCACCGGAAACGCTCTCCAACACCGAAATAATTTTTCAAATCCGACTCTTAAAAACAGAGATATCGGCAAAAATAAGATGTAACTTTACGTCTCTTGGTGGGAAAGCCATGCATTATTTCAGGAAAAAAGTATTATCAAAAGGTTTTTCCTAAGGAGCGGTATCGAGTTTTCAGGAGCCCAGATTTTACTACAAATACATCAGAAACAGAAATTAACACTTATGCCCCCTGGTGACCAAACCATTCTTTACCAAGCATTAGAAATTACGTGAAAAATATTTTCCATCAGGTGTTGTATGCGATACAGGAAAACATTTTCAAATCGGAGTTTTAGAAGCAGAAACCACGCAGAAAACGCAATTTACCTTTGTGCCCCTAGCGGAAAGTCTGTGATTTACTGGGAAACTTTTAATTTATGAAAACAACATTTTGTATTGGAAATACTATCCAACAAAAAAAGGAATTTTTCAAATCGGACTCCTAGAAGTAAAGATATTGACAAAAATTAGATATTTCATCGTTTCTACTCCCCCTGGCTTAGAAACCATGCATTATTTCAAGAAGAAAATGTTCCTAAAAGATTTGTCGACATGAGTAGTATCGGTCAAAAAACGACTTTTTTTGCAATCGAGATTTTAGAAGCTTATATTTTGCTGCAAATACATCAGAAGCGGTATTTAAGACTCAAGCCACCTGATGGCCAAACCATTTTTTACAAAAATTAGAAATTACGTGCAAAGGATTTCCCATCAGGAGCTGTATTCGGTGCAGAAAGAAGTTTTCAAATCGGAGATTTAGAAGCAGAGATATAGGGGGAAACGCAATTTACCTCTACGCCCCCTAGCGGAAAGGCTACGATTTACTTGAAAAATTTCAAAATTATATGAAAAACATGTCACATTGCAAACACTTTCTAACAAAGAAGGAATTTTTCAAATCGGACTCCTAGAAGTAGAGATATTGACAAAAAATAAGATATACATCTACGCCCCTGGCGGAGAAACTGTGGGATATTTTAAGAAGAAAATATTCCGAAAAGGTTTATCGATGTGAGTGGCATCAGTCCACGAAAGAATGTTTTCAATCGATATTTTGGAAGCTCAGATTTTAAGGCAAATACATCAAAAGCAAAAATTATCACTTACGCCCCCTGTTGGCCAAAGCATTCTTTACCAAAAATTAGAAATTATTTGCAAATTTTTCATCAGGAGGTGTATCCGCTGAAGAAAAAATATTTCAAATATAAGTTTTAGAAGAAGAGTTATCGGGAAAAATGTAATTTAATTTTACGCCTCCTAGCGGAAAATCTATGCGTAATTTGAAAAAGTAACTACACTACCCACCAACAAGTAATTGGACACCCCTGCACTCGACGATATCTGCGGTCCTGATACACGTCACGGCCACAGCCGTTAAATATCGTATGGGAAACAACAACGCAACCAGTCGCATGCATGATGCCACGCAGTTCGGAGCTCTTTGATTTCGAGAAAGGTGTAATCGTCGGGTATCACAGAAATGGCAGATCCATACGTGACATATCCAGCGAGTTGAAGAACCCAAAATCGACAGTGGCCTACGTGATTGGCTAGTGGAAGATGAGAGGTGACTGTCGGAATGTGTCCCGACCCGGCAGACCCACAAAACTAGAAGTTAGAGACCGACGGGTGCTGGCCAGAGAAATTCGGAAGAACCGCACCAAATCGATGGGCATTAGCGCTGCTCGGCGAACGTGGTGCAAAGAACGTCAACAGTGGATCGTTGAACAGTGGAAACAGGTTCTCTGGAGCGACGAATCAAGGTTCACCCTCTACCGTTCGGATGGTAGGGTCTGGGTTTGGCGTCTGCCTGGAGAACGCCTCCTGTCGGAATGTATTGTGCGAACTGTGAAGTTCGGCGGTGGTGGAATTATGCTATGGGGGTGTTTCTCCTGGTATGGCACGGGACCCTTGGTCGCAATTCCTGTTAGACTCAACGCGGAGACCTACTGCACCATTTTGATTGACCATGCGCTTCCTACGTTGTGGCAGTTTAACGGGGTGGACCCATGTTGCTTTCAGGATGACAATGCCACCTGTCATGTTGCGTGGTCCACCATGGCTTGGTATGGTGGCAATGGGGTTAATCGAAAGGATTGGCCTGCGCAGAGCCCGGACCTTAACCCTATCGAGCACTTCTGGGACGAGTTGGTGCGTCGACTTAAGGAGTGCCCCCACTGTCCGAAATCGGTGAAGGAACTGACCTGTCTTCTCCAAGCCGAGTGGAAGAAAATACCGCTAGCCGTCGTACAACGCCTGGTTGAGAGTATGCCCCGGAAGGTCGCAGCTGTAATCGGCGCTCGTGGAGGCTCCACTGAATTAACTTCGTTTTCCTTTGCTATCACAGGTGTCCAATTACTTGTTGGTAGATGGTGTATATCTAAAATACTCTTCGACATAAATGGAATCGAAAGATAAAATAATTTTTTTAATCGGATGTTTAGAAGCAAATATGTGGAATAAAACGTATTTTTGAATTCGACATCATCTGCATTTACGCCCTCTAGCGGCAAAATTGTTCATCGTAAAAAGAAAAACGAAATAAAGGATCACCATTCGCATATTTCAAGCTTCCCAATGCAAAAATAGTTTTTCAAATCGGACTAATAGTTGCAGAGATTTCGTGGGTACAGACGGATGGACAAACCGGTAACATAAGCACGATCTTTTTTTTACAAAAGACGTGCTAACAAGACACCTTGCGTATCTCACCGAGCAGACACAGGAATTTACGTGGGTGCAAGGCGGATTTGGGAGTCGACAAGAGCTGTGCTTTGGGTCCAACCACTGTTTCTGGGAGCTGACATTGTCAAACAGGACCCATGTCTCGTCACCTGTCACAGTGCAGTCCAAGAACGATTTTACATGGTCACGTTCAAGCAAGGAAACACATGCACACATGCGATTTGCTATCTGCTCAACTACTAGTTGATGGGGTACACATACTCCCCTCTTGTGCACCTTCCCAATTTGACGCAGGTGCGTGATAATGCTCACTTGTGTAGTTCCCCAGCTGTTCGGCTAACTCCTGCGTGGTCACAGGTAGTTCGGTCTCTACTAAGGTCTTCAGCATGTCCATATCCACTGTTGCGCGTCTTTCGGCTTTGGGAGGGTCTGACAGGTCAAAATTTCCCTCTCCAAACTGTTCGAACCAACGGCCGGACTGACGATGCGACATGGCATTGAGGTACACACCAGTAATGTTCCTTACGGTACTTGCGAGTGTGCTGTCGCGATCAAAGTCATGTAGCATGTAATGGCGGATGTGCTTCTTGTCCACTTTCATGTTGGCTGGAGCTTACACTCTTCGCCTTCTGACTGCTAAATGCCACTAACTTAAGCCACCAACCTGTTGATCTCGTGCCGGTATGCTGCGCTATGTCAGTGGCCAATGTGCGCCGTGGTCGAGGCTTCGACTTCGGGTATCGCGTCATCAGACATTACTTTCTTTCCAACCCAGTATCTAGTGACATGATGTGTGTGTCAGGAGGAATAGCCCTTCCCCTCGTGGCTTTGGTCGTGGATCAGAGAATAAAAGACCAGTTGCAGGTTAATGGCCGGTGCTGCTGAGATGAAAAAGGGAAAGGAACTGTTTCGTCGTAGATTTCTAAAAACTCGGCCACTATGCGGACATTTCTGTTTGGTGATCGCAGAAAAATTTGGACACTATTTGGTTCAGATACATCAGTCGCTTCAACGGTTAAAGCACAGGTCTAACTGGCAACTGTTGTTATTTCGGTTGCTATATTTCCCGTGAGTGTTCATCCTAATAGATGAACACTCACGGGAAATATAATTGTACAAGGTGTAAAGGCCGTTCCATAAAAACTGAGAGTATTTTTTTTGAGTTGGCAACAGTGCGAAGGGTTGAAAAGTAACCACGCAGACGACTAACTGAATTAAGGAAGTATCTGTGGCAACAGGTATTAGCCGTGGCAGGCGATTATGGTTTTGTTGTTGCGCAGTTGTTTAAGGTACGTCTGCATTTTGCATACAGCTATGGAGGTGAGTGATTCAGAGTTGGGAAGTGAAATGCGTTGTGCGATAAAAATTTGCTATTGTTAGGGTAAAACGGCTCCAAAAACAGCTGATTTAATGAAAAAAGCTTAGAAAGAAAAATGTTTGGGTGAGTCAACGATTTTTAGATGGCACCATGATTTCAGAAAAGAGCGTTTGTCGGCAGAACATGCACCTAGGCCTGGTCGACCTGTAGTGCTGTTACGCAGCGTATTATTAACGCTGTTTCGGCAATCCTGCAGGAAGATCGGCGAATGACGTGTGAAGATATAGCGGCGTCAACTAATATTTCAAAAGCGTGGGCATTCCGCATTCTACGAGAGAACTTACTGCTGCATAATTGTTCTCTCGTCAGGTGATGAGATACCATGTTCCAGTTCCAGTTTGTACCATGTTCCTCATCACCTGACGAGAGAACAATTGTTAGCCAGGGTTCAAGTGTGCCATGAGTGGAAACAAAGTATTGCAAAGGAGTCAAACTTTCTAAACACAGTAATAACTGCCGATGAAACATGGATCCATTATTTCGACCCCCTCACGAAGCGCGCAACGAGTATCTGGAAACACACAGGCTCGCCTTCTCCGAAAAAAGTCCACCAAACTAAATAAATCAGCTGGGAAGGTAATGATGATATTTTTTTTTATCATAAAGGTGCAGTCTACCAGCATGCCTTTCCTGCACACATTTCTGTCAGTGCTGAGTGTTGCATTTCAGTCTCGAAGCGTCTGCTACGACACATCGATTAAGCGACCGGAACTGGTGGGCAAGTGGACACTACACCACGATAACGCCCGCCCACATGTGGCTGTTTGGGTTCAACATTTTCGTACGAAGTGCAGTATTGAAATCATGCCACAGCCTGCCTACAGTCCTGATCTCGCCCCGTGCGATTTTTTCTGGTTGTTTCCAACAATGAAGAAGAAGTTCCGTGGCGCAACATTCAACACAGATGCTGACGTTATTCAAGCTGTACAGGGGTCGCTAAAGCAGCTTCCACAAAATGCCTTCGCCACATGCTTTGAAAAGTGGACTGAACGATGGGACCGTTGCATATCATCCGAGGGAAGATAATTTGAGAAAGAATAACATATATTTTGCTGTACTTATAATTTTTTCATTTTGTTTGATTTTAGTCTCCGTTTTTATGGAACGGCCGTTGTATATAACCACGAAAGACATAACAGATGCTCGTAACACAGAAAGCGTTCTGTCTGGCAGTTTGAAAGGGAGTTTTAAGTAGAGTTTGGTACTTCGAGAAAATCTGATGTTGTTTCATTATCGAGATATTGCTGGAATTAAATTAGTAAAATAATAAAAGGCAAGTCTTCTTCAGTCTTTTTCAAGAATTCTGGGTTCGTTATGAGAGAGCCAAAGGACGTGAAAAAAAAGGAAAACTGATCAGGAGATGAGAAAGCGAAAAGGCGATGAAAGAGAGATTGCCCGTCCAACGAAGTGAAACGACAGCAATCTTAATGATCGCAACATCAGTAGAATTGCAAGGATTGGTTCTCGATCGCCTGGGGCTGGAGGTGGAGGTGAGGGGGCGGGGGCGAGGACTCTTTCCTGGCGGGAAGTTTTCGGGCACGGTGGATGGGAAGCAGGCAGAAGCCTGTTGGCTTTTAGCGAAACAGAAGACTCTGTGGCACTCAACACGGCTCTGAGACATGGTCGCCTATTTGTAATTCCGCTAGTTCGATTAAGTGGATTCTTTATCTGTGTGACAATAAGGGAAAGTAATTCCGTTCGCGGTTCCGGAGGAAAGAGGAAAGTAATTTCTTTTCAAACTTTAAACGAGATTGCAAATGTACAATAACATACCAGATCGTTAAAAAACAAAGTTTAAAAGAGAAACCCATAATTATACTAACGGACCGCTATATTTCTTCAAGCAGAATACCAGAAATCGATATCGCAACGGTGATTTTACCTTGCGGTATGAATGATATCTTCAGGCACGTCAAGGATGCGTTTGATTTTATATATATTTTTTTTTTTTATTAAATTCGCTAGCGTAGAGTCATTGGGCGAGAATGTGCCGTAAAAACTACCGGTAATTTGAAGTTGTGATCGTAATGTTTGTGCAGAGCAAACGAAAAATGAATATTTCGCAAACGCAGCTTGCCAGTAAAGTGTAAAACCAGCGATATCCTTCGGAAAATTCAGTTTGCCATGGGAATACGAAATGCCTCTGACGTTTTTACTCACTCGCTGTTGGAATTCATAACAACAGGGGCATCATTCGTTCGGAATCTTTAGGGCAACTTTTTAACTGGTTGTTTCGTAAGCTCTGCGTTAAGGAGACTAATCAAGCTTATGTTTTTTTGTTTGTTTTTTTCTCTCGAGAAGATTTGAACTGCTTGGACATTGTAATGTGCACATAACGGTCACATACACTGTCTTAAAAGAATAATATTACCACCTACCGAATAATGGGAACTACCACCCTTGGCCCTGATGACAACGGCGTGGAATGGACGCAATGAGGACCTGGAAGGTTGTCCGAATAGGCACGTGTGCCTATTCGGACTGCAGAAGAGCACTTAGATCCCGGAGATGACATAATTGTGGGTCCGCACGTCGAACCTGTTTATCCAAATAGTCCCACAAGTGCTATCTAAGGGATTGAGGTCGGGCGATTTTGCCGGTCAAAGGAGAACGGAGATATCGCTCTCGTGTTCCTGGAACTAGTCACGCACCCCTCTAAGAAACATGGCAGGGCGAATTGTCCGCTTGGTAGGTTAGCACCCCTCTAAGAAACATGGCAGGGTGAATTGTCTGCTTCGTAGATTAACACCCCTCTAAGAAACATGGCAGGGCGAATTGTCCACTTGGTAGGCTAAAAGTCCAACATGAAGGGATGCGTGTGGTCATCCAGGATGGACCGGTTGCCATTGGCGTTCAATGACCCATCCAGTGGTACCAGCGGTCCTAGGTCATCTCAGGAAAACATCCCCCAGACATGCATACTGCCACCGCTGGCCAGTAGCCTACTTGACCGAAAAGCTTATCCGGGTGATGGTTCTCGCGCGTCTGACGTCATATCCGCCAACACCCGTCACTTCAGTGGAGTAGTAACCTGGATTCGTCGGAGAAGGCAACCTTTTCCCACTCTTCTACAGTCCCGTGCGAACTGCATGCGTCGTTGCCGATGGACCTGAGTTAACATGGACGCTTAGACACAGCGTCCACCCCAGAGATCCATGCGTGACAGGGTTCGCTCTAGTGTTATCGAGGGCACGTTTCTGGGTGCTCGAGAGTTCATTCGCGTGATGGTTAGTTGGTGTTTTATGGCCCAAGGGCCTCAAAGGGCCAAAGAGCGCCAAGTCCAATGGTGTCAGAATTTTATAAAACAAAATTAATAGGAAACGACATAACAGAACAAGCGCTGTAAACGGCCAATAAAACAACAACATACTAAAAAACAACACACAAAGTCAGTCACATCATCAGCTCGGGAAACGTGGGGGGCGTTACTCCCCATCCGCTGTATGAACAGTCGTCCCTGCGAAGTCCACATTGTCGAACTCAGGACTCAGGACTGAAAAAAGCCATTTCGAGACACAAGATGTTGGCCAGCTCGGGTCGTGGAGGTGCTACTCCCCAAATAACTGGAAGACCAGTTATCCCCGTACGGGGATTCACTTGCATGATCAATTGCTGCACTGTTGCGCGTCGATTTCCTCTTTAATATTCGACGAAGGCGACATTATCCTCTCTGGTCGACGGCCTTTGGGGTGCCACAGTTATGACATCGGGTGGTACTCGGTGTGCCAACGGACCATTCTTGGTACACCCTTACTACTGCACCTCGCGAATATCCCACGAAGTCTGCTGTTTTTGAGATGTTTCCACCCTTGGTGTGGTAACCGATGATCATTCCTTTTTGAACGTCCGTGACATCACTACCTCTACCCATTGCGCGCACCTAACGCACAATGGCTCATCTGTCCTGGCCGGCCGCTCATATCTCCGTGTGGTCGACCTTGTCATGTGCACTCTGTGACGTGCCAGGACGGGTACACTGTGATTCCAGGGGGGTCATATTATTCTGATACGCCTGGGTACATACAGCAGGTTTCTCAAATCACAGTATTTCTGGCATTAACAAAATTGCGACTCGCAAACTGGCATCATCTGATACTGTAACTTTAGACGTAGAGTTTTGTAAACCCCAGGGCATGCCCGAAAAAAAATTGCGTTTGCACACTAATCTATATATAATTTCTATAAGTTTTTTTACTGTAAGCCCAGTTGTAAGGGAAAGGCTGAACGTAAACAAATGGTTGAGGTATCAAAATAAAGTTCTTACCATTTAAATGTGCCAATCGAAGAGAAAAATGAGATTGGGGCAACGGTTCGGGCGTTGTAGGGCGGAAAAGTTCCCATGTAAAGTCAATGGGAGAAGTGTGCGGTTGACTCACGCGCTGTTGAAGGCGAAAGTATGGAGGGACTCAAATATTCCGAAGTCTCTCTTCTCAGCGAACCGTTGTGCAAAACAATGCTAGCAGGAATTTGTTTGAAAGTTCGTATCGGAAGAGCGAGCAGTCGAAGACCTGATTGCGTTGTGCCATTGGACTGCGTGATGTACATATACAATTTAACATTCATTCGATCCAGTTTATTCACGTACGTAAGACGTTTCCCACTATGTGAAGATGTAAATAAACGTTTCATATGAGTTTATTCTTTTGAAAATAAAAACAAACAAACAAACTTATCGTCGATTCCGACGGGTTTCGCCTACCGGGTTCGAATCCCGGTGAAGCATGGATGTTGTGTTTGTCTTAGGGCACTTGCTGTCTCTCTTCCCTGAAACCAGTGACTCTAAATTAGGGACGGGCGACTGCTTGTTAAATCTTCAGTCACAAAAAAAAAAAAAAAAAAAAAAATCACGAACCTGGAGTATTGTCTTTACTGAAGTGGTTGAATGAATTTGTCAATCAAATAAAGTTTACATTAATTGTTTCATATCAGTTTATTATTTTCAAAAAAAAAAAAAGAACTTACCTTCGATTCCAACAGGTTTCGTCTAGTTTTCTTTAAAACAAATCAGAAAATAAATAAAAATGTGTTATTATTAATCATTACCAAGTAGTAAAATTTTGAATACTTTTGAAATAGTGCCCGTTTTTCATTCAATACTCGTTTTTGCGAGTAAATTTGAATATAAATTTAAATTTATTTTCAAATTTATAGTGTAATCATCAGTGTTACGCTTAAAAAAAAATGTCATTTTTTTCTTTTGTTTGTGTGTTTAAGGACCATTGAGAGCAACTCATTAGAATACATAAGCAGTCACCCGTCCCTACTTTAAGGTCACTGGTTCCAGGAAAGGGAGAGGACCAGATAAGTAAGACAAACGTATTATCCCTGTCTCACCGGGGACTCCAACTAATTTGAAATTTGATTAACTGTTAAAGTTTAATCGTCTGTTGGCGGACTTAAGTTAGATTTCCTGAAGCAAGACAGGCTATATTGTGAATAGCATATAACATGATAGTAATGTTATCGTTGCAACGCATATCCCAACCCCTCTTCTTCCAATTGATGCAAATCCTATTGCATACCGTGTAACCGTAAGCAGCGCTCGAAATGGAAATTTTGAAGTGCCGGTATGCTCATATTTAGCTAAAAATCATCCGAAAAGAATGTCTTCGCCAGAAAATCTCTCCGAAAACTGAAAAAGTAAAAACAAAATTTCATATAATAAAAACTCTTTTGTTTGAAAATGTAATTGACAGTTGCGTGGAATATTATTGCACCATAAGTCAGAAATGATGGCGGTCGATTTCACTTGGTTGCTTTGTGGATGCAGCGGGACCTACTTATACTGCATCGAGGACTGAGGTTAGACTTTTTTATAATGAGGAGTCTCTACTCCGGGACCAACGGATTAACGAGATTTCCGAACCTCGGCTAATCATTAGTGTTTGAGCTGTACTTGAACCCAGAACTTTAAACCTTTAACTACCATAATGTCCGAAACGCCCTTACACCTAAACTACCATGGCCACCCGAAACGCCCTTACACCTAAACTACCACGACCACCCGAAACGTCCTGACACCTAAACTACCACCCGAAACGCCCTTACACATAAACTACCACGACCACCAGAAACGCCCGTCTAGAGTGAACAGGATTTCCTATCCCCACTTGTTCTTTAAATTTAAACTGCCTCTACGGTTTTAGCAGAAGTAACATTCAGTCGCAATTGCTGTCGATAAGCAAATAGAAAAAGCAGTTGTTGGTATAAAGTAAGCGTTGACACAATATTTCAGGAACCTGGTCGTTAAAGGGTTAAGAACTTAAGTTCCCATTTTATCCCTAGAAGGGGCTGCCCAGAAGACAGCCCTTTTCTAGGGACAAAATAGGGACTTTCATGAAAGAGTAAGTCGGGCAATCAGAATCTCCGCAATCAGAATGACTATTTAGCCTTAAATTAATAGCAATCTCACCAACCTAAAAAAAAAAAAAAAAGTCCAAAGTGGAAGAAGTTGATACTCATTGCTGCAAAACTAAAATTTGTGTTTAATCTATTACTCCCAGTTCTTCATTCTGTGAAGAAACTCGTCAAATTGAATATATTAAATTAACGATGTAATAAAAATTACAGACACCTTTAGTGTGATAAACTGGAGCTTGGGCAACATGTGATCATGCGGCATGGGTAGCTTCATTTCTATCCTTTGAAGGATTGAACTATAGCTCATGTGTACACCACTCTCTACCTTTTACGGTTCCCACATGGATATTTCTCAAGGCCAGGAGGGCACGAGCCACATAAAGTTTCTATGTTTAAAAATGCGCGCTCGTAAGTCGGGAACAACAACAACAACAAAAAATCATTTCAGCAGTTCCCACTATTAAAATTAGTGCCGGTATGTTAATTACGGATTAAAAAAATGTGCCGGTATGCTATCCCGGTGTATACCGGCCTATTGGAGCACTAACCGTAAGAAACCGGGCTCTTGAAGTTTCGTAAGAATGATAGTATGATGTCTAGGTATCATTCTGTGGACCTCTTAACAGAAAAGCTATTATACAGTAAATTTCACATTTAGGGGGTCTTGTGAAATAATTCTATAGTACATTTCACCTTTTCCTAATCGTAATTGCAAAATATAAAAATATCTCGAATTTCAAAATAATCTGTTGATTTGAAAAATTATGAAAAAATTTAATGTGTGATATGTCCTACATAAAATGAAAAATTATTTTAAACCTATTCAGAAAAATAATGAGCTCTTACAGAAAATGAAATATCTTATTAACCCGCATTCATAGCGAAAAAGATTTCATCATTGAATGAATCGAGTGTTCTTTGTTTATATCTTAAACGTAAGCTGGAGATAAGTGTCTCTGGGGTCAGTCTACATATTTACTTATTTGCGGCATAGCTTTCTCGGGGTACAGCAAGAATTTTTTTTTCTCTTCATACGCAAGGAAAAAGTCCTGAAAAGCGTCTGGTGCATTTAGGTTTAAGAAAATAAAAAAGGAAGTTTAATCGGTAAAGGGACTGAAAAAGTCAAATTCGAACTTTTGCAGAAAAACGGAAAAATCAGAAAATGACTTTGCTGAAAAAAAAAAAAACACACACTAAAAAAAATCGGAATTTGTGACAACGGAAAATCTATCAAAAAAGTTTCCACGGAAAATTTCCAAAACCAACCAAAGTTTCGTTAAAAGTCGGAGATCTACGGGCAAATTTGTTACACGCTATTTTCAGGAACTTTTCGTGAATTCACACCATTTATTTTCTACAGTGCACGACAAAGAAAGTAAGAAAAAGACCTGACCGAAATCAAAAATGGGTAATAATATAATCCATCAAAACGGAATGGCTAAATTTCTGGGTTATGTAAACGTAAAAAGATGAGAAGAAAACTTTTGGGAAATCTATATTAGTTATTGCAAAACAAGTCAAGAAACTTTCATCAAAAAGTTAGTTATACGTTCACACAAAAAAAGAAAATGAGAAAAACGGCAATATACGGTACTATATTAAGTGAATTTTAATGTTTTAGAAGTTTCAGAAATCGTGACATGTTCAAAATCGAAACAACATCTATACACAGTGCGTCAAAGAATTTTTAAGACTGGCGCTAGATTTCAGCCTACGGTGACGCCACCAGTGTAATCGCGAATGCGTTATAAACCGCGACCATCTGCTTGCTTTCTGCCAAAAGTAATGCGCAGTTGTTAAAGTACCTCAAACGAAATGGGCGTTCATTAGAGAAGTAAAATTTTTTTCATGTTGAATTATTAAGATGGAACAAAGGGCTATTATTAAATTTAACGCAAAACTTGGTAAAAGTGCCTCGGAAACGTACCAAATGATGAAACAAGTTTACGGTGAGTTTTGTTTAAGTAAATCAAATGTTTTCCTGTGGCACAAACGTTTTTTTGGACGTAAGAGATACGCTAGAAGACAATAAGCATACCGGAAGACCAAGTTCATCTAGGACACCTGAGATTATTGAAAAAGTGCGTGATTTCGTGGCAAACAATCGATGTGCGGCACTAAGAATGATGGAAGAGTCTTTAAACATAAAAACAAAAAAAACATTCGAACCATCCTGCATGAAGAGTTGGGCAAAACAAAAACCTGTGCTAAATTTGTTCCACACACGTTAACCAACGAACAGAAATCAAGGAGAAGTGCACATTGCAGAGACATCATTTCAGCCGCTGAAAATGATCCAAACTTCTTAAAATCGATTGTTACAGGTGATGAAACATGGTGTTTTCAATATGGTCCTAAAACAAAGCGACAAAGTGCGGAATGGAAGTCAAAAAACCCACCACAAGCCAAAAAGAAACAAGAAAAGTTCCATCAAAAATCAAAACAATTTTCATTACATTCTTCGATAGTAAGGGTTATTATCCACAAAGAATTTGTTCCAAGTGGACAAACAATTACTGGTGAGTTTTATTTAAATGTTTTGAGGCGTTTGATGAGCAGAATTTGTCGCATTCGTCCAGAATATCGGGATGAAAACAGTTGGCGTTTGTTGCACGATAATGCACCCAGTCACACCTCACTTCTTGTTCGTAGATTTTTGGCGAAAAATAACGTCTGTGTGTTGAATCATCCACCGTATTCGCCTGATTTAGCACCTTGTGACTTTTCTTTATTCCCAAAACTTCAAATGACTTTAAAAGGGTGTTATTTTGACTATATTTCGACCATACAAACAGCTTCGACGCATGCTTTGGAGGCGATTCCGCAAAGTGAACTGGAACAGGCATTCGAATCATTATTAAATCGCCGTAACAAGTGTATTGAAGCCGGAGGGACTTATTTTCAATAACAAACCAAAACAAATTACAATTTCTTGTTTCTATTTCATTTTACAGACCCAGTCTTAAAAATTCTTTGCCACACTGTGTATATTAGGAACTGAAGCTTGTTTAAGCCTGTTGTATGGTGAAGAAAGTCAGTTCGAAATAAGAATAAAAAAGGAAGAAGGAAGGCCTTTCGGTTCACGGGTATAATTCTTGTATTGGGTTGTCGGAAAAGTCATGACGTATTTTGGCACCCGATGGCGGTTGGGCGGTTTTGGAAATACAAGAGGCATGTGCAGCTCTGTTATCGCTATGACATTCGACAGGTGCCAGTTCTAGCTGCAGTCTAAAAGGAATAGTGAGCGATTTGGTTGATGTGCAGAAAATTGACATGAAGTTGAAGATGGAAAACCAAACTGTGCATTTTTGCCATATTTTACTGTTTTACTTCCGTAAAGGTAACAACGCGCGTCAAGCTTGTGAAAAGTTGCGTAACGTGTACGGTGATAATGGTCTACAAGAACGTCAGTGCCAGCGGTGGTTCGCAAAATTCCGTGCTGGTGATTTTGATCTCAACGATGCTCCTCGGTCCGGAAGGCCCACCGAGGTTGATGACGACCAAATCAAGGCATTGATCGAGTCAAACCCACGTTACACGAAACGAGAGATTACAGACACATTGCGTATCCATCATTCAAGCGTTCACGACCACCTGAAGAAGCTGGGATATGTAAGCAAGCTCGATGTGTAGGTTCCTCATGAACTTAAAGAAGCTCAATTGACGGCGCGTGTAAACATCTGCGATATGCTCATTAAACGTGGGGAAAACGATCCTTTTTTGAAGCGACTGATAACTAGTGACGAAAAGTGGATTGTGTACAACAATGTGCTGCGCAAACGGTCTTGGTCCCGACGTGCTGCTTTGCCTCATACTACATCCAAAGCAAACATTCATCAGCGGAAGATTCTGGTCTCAGTGTGGTGGGATTTTAAAGATGTGTTTTTCTCGAAACCAAACAATCAATTCGAATGTGTACTGTCGGCAATTGGACAGTTTGAACGAATCCATCATCCTGAAACGTTCAGAGCTCGTTCATCGTAAAGGTGTTGTGTTCCATCAGGACAACGCAAGACCACACACAAGTTTGATCACCCGCCAAAAATTAATGGATCTTGGGTGGGATGTGTTGCCACACCCAGCATACTCGCCTGACCTTGCGCCGTCAGACTTCCACTTGTTTCGCTCTCTTCAACAGTCCTTGCGTGGTAAAACGTTCAATTCAGATGAGGCTGTAAATCAGCACCTTCTATAGTTTTTCGCCACGAAAGACAGGCCCTTCTATGAACGAGACATTCTGCAGCTCACTGAAAGATGGCGAAAGGTTATCGAACAAAATATATCATTTATTGATTTTTGTCCTTTCTATCAATAAATGACTTTTACAAAACATGGCTAAAATACTTCCTGACTTTTCCGACAACCCAATATTTTCCCCAGTTCCCGGTATATAAGCCTCCCAAATTTTGAAATCATTATTTTTCTGAATGGGTTTAAAATAATTTTACATTTTATAGGTAAAAGTTTAAGGTAACTGATAATATTTTTCAAACCGGAAACATCCCAACAATGGTCCATTTATTTGAAGGAGTAAAACAGTTCTCAAAACGCAATAAAACATACTATTCTAACAGAAGAGGCAAATATTTAAAATGCGAATGATTCCTTCGTAACACTGCAAACCAAGGCAATGTTACCGTTACACTGTGTATAAGGTACGTGAATAATAACACAAAGAACTTTACACCAACTATACGCAAGATAGTATAACTATACTAGTGATCCAAATTTATTGGCGTAGATAAAAATCAGGTAATATCCGAAAACTTGAAAATTTCGTCGTCCTGGAGCGGGAATGGAATCCGCGTCTCCCAGATAGCGCCCGGGTATGCTAACCACTACACCGCCCAGAATGACCAAGTCTCTCAAGTTTCCGATTAATTTGAATGCAACCATCACAGGATTCGCTAGTCGAAGCAACCGGCATTCATGTTTAGCGAATTTGGAGGTTAAGAATCCTATCCCGTGATTGCCCGGAGGAGCAAATAAATCATGAAAGAAATATGGGATTATACCATACAATACAAATTTTGAAGATGACAGTCCGATTTTTGGTGTAAATGTGCCAAGGATAGTAAGTCAGATAATATCCGAAAACTTGAAAATTTCATCGTCCTTGAGCGGGACTCGAACCCGCGTCTCATGTATGCTAACTACTACACCACTCGGGCGCTATCTGGAAGACGCGGGTTTGAGCCCTTCTCCAGGATGATGAAATTTTCAAGTTTTAGGATATTATCTGACTTACCATTCTTGTCACATTTACACCAAAATTCAGACTGTCGTCTTCTAAATCATTTTTTTCTACTGCGTGCCGAATAATTGGGGTGTTTATGTTATCTATTTAACTACGCATCCAATCTTTGGGAATTACTGACTTTGTAATGTAGTTACGCCACCGTAATTGCAGTTAAAAATTGTAGTTACGTTATTATTATAATACGTACTTATATATACAGTATTATTATAATACGTACTTATATATACAGTATTATTATAATACGTACTTATATACACAGGGTGATTCCTAAAGTCCTAAGTCACCTCAATAACTTGGGAACAAAGAGAGCTATAGCTATGGAAGTAAGGTATGATATAGTAAAATAACCATGCGCCTATCGGATGGAAGTGACTGCAGCGCCCCTAGTGGCAAAATGTGGAAGTTAGCACTTTTATCTCGGAAACCATTAGAGATACCGGAAAGAGATCAATTAAAAACTTGTATAACTTAAACGAATTAGTAAGAAACAACATATGGTAGAAACAGCTGTGGTAAGTAGAAGGCTGGAAATGTGAACTTGTGCGAAGCCGGTTCGTGTCGTTGTCGCGGTAACAGTCTAGCAAAGAGAAATGTATGACCTATGCGACCGCACGCCTGTGAGTGTCGCACGCAAATTCATCGACCGCACGCTTGTGAGTGTCGGCACATCAACCAACAGCGGTACAGCACTTCCTGTCCAACACTTTTGAGGCGACAGATAATCGGTTATGGTCGTCCCGTAGCGTGGCCTCCACGATTCCCGGATCTAACTCCCATGGATTTCTTTCTCTGGGGTTACCTAAAGGATCACGTGTACAGGGTGGAACCGACGAGTCTCCACGATCTCCCACTGCGTATCGTCGCTGCGTGTGATGAGCGTGACACCTGTTATGCTGACGAACGTACAACGGGAAGTTCTGTCTCGCATTCAAATGTTTATTGTGGCAGATGGTGGCCATATTGAACCCTATTTACGTTAAACGCAACATTATGTAAGTACCGCTGTTGCATTAAATGCGACCAATGTTCTCCATTTGTATTCATGCCTGAGTATAATAAACCTTGTGTTTCCCTCACGTTTCCAGCCTTCTACGTAACCCAGCTGTTTCAACCATGTGTCATTTCCTATTAATTCGTTGATGCTCTTCAAGTTTCTAAATGATTTCTTTACCGTATCTCTCATGGTTACCGAGATAGGAGTGCTAACTTCCACATTTTGCCACTAGGGGCGTTGCAGTCCCCCAAGTTATTGAGGTGACTTAGGACTTTAGGGATCACCCTGTATATTCTCTACTTGTTTCTGTTTCTCCTTTTTTTTTTTTTGATTAGAGGTTTAACGACAACCGTGAGCAACTCAATGGGCTATAAGCAGTCGTCCGTCCCTAATTTAGGGCCACTAACTCCAGGGAAGGGAGAGAGCCAGAGCCGTAAGACAAACACAGCATCCATGCCTCACCGGGGTTCGAACCCGGACCCATTTCGGACGAATGAACAGAAGCCATCGCTTAAACCACTGCGACACAGGGGCGACCCAATTGTTTCTACCCAATGTCATAATGTTCGTGTCAGGGGCTCTAGGTCTTCCCCGTCATGCCCCGAAGAGGACTAGAAAGCGGTGCTTATTAACACTGACAGGTTTATGATTGGCGCGGCTGAGATGAGAGGGTGAAAAGAATTACTTTGCCTTAGCTTTTGTGAAATCCATCCGCTATGTGAATATTTCTGTTTGGGGAGTGCTGAGAAATTGCGGCACCATTTCGTTCAGGTACGAGGGATGAAAGTAGCGGTGGGCGGCTGACGCAAGAATTTCAGAGTATTGCATCATACTTCAATTGTATAATAGCTACGCCACGTCGCTATGCTAGCATTTGAGATTTCGCCATACTGCATTGAAGTGTATAAGGTGACACTGGATTAACGTCTGAGTAAATTGCGGAACTGAGCGGTGACTGAATTTTTTACGAAGGAAGGTGAAACGCCATGCAGTATGCATGAACGAGTGATCGTCAGCGGTGCACTTTCATATGCCACAGTGAAAATCTTTCTTAACGGGAAAGAGACTCCTTGATGGAAGACGACCCTCACGAGTGACGCTGAGTAGAGTTGAAAGGCACAAGAAAGTGGGGGACCTAATGTCGCCAAAACGGCTAATCAGTGTCGTTCAGATTTCTGAGGAACAGGAGTTACGTACCGGCTGTGGTTGGACCATTTTGCGCGAAAGGCTAGTGATGTCAGAGGTGAAATGGGTTCCTCAAACGCTGACACCTGATGTGAATAATAATCGCGTTGAAGAAAATCGGACCGCCTCAAGAGAGATGTAGATGATATCTATTCCTCCATAGTGACTGGTGATAAGAAGTGGCTTCACCATAGGGACCCTGATACTGAACAAGAGACTATGCAGTGGAAACATCACGGATCACCACTACCAAAAGGTTTCAAAACACCACCACCAGCAGGAAAGATTATGATGGCCACCAGTTTTTGGGACTCAAAAGTGTTGTCAATTGATTACTTGCCTCATAAAAGGACAATGAATGCAAGATGTTATGCCGCGCTATTAGGACAATTGGGCGAAGCCATCAAGAGTAAACGGCGAATAAAATTGCGACGGGGTGTTCTGCTTCCCCAGGACAATGATCCAATCCACGCAACTGGTGTTTCCCTGCAAGCTGGGAGCGAATGTGGCTTCCAACTGCTTACTCACCTACCGTACACACCTGATTTCGACCCTAGTGATTTCTTCCTCTTCAAAAATCTGAAAAAAGATCCGGGGTGGGCGTTTTACGGATGAAAAACGCCTACTACAGGAGAAAGATAAAACGTTTTTCGCAACTGGGATTCGCAAACTCCATGATCGGTACAACAAGTTTATCCAAGTCAAAGGAAACTATGTGGAAAAATAAAGGTGCGTTTTTGAAAATAAAAACGTTGTCTTTGTATGTTAGTCTTAGAACTTATGGAATGCCCTATATACATCTGCGGTTAAAGGGATCTCTTCTTCTTCTTCTTTCAACCCTTTTTATAGCCAATTCCAAATGTACCTGTCTTGGGCTTATCTATTCCACAGCTTTCTTACAGTTTTGTTTATATCATCCATACATCTTCCCTCGGTTCTTCCTACTCCTCTCTTTTCTTTATATGGTCTCCATCCTGTTGTTACTTTAGTCCATCTATTATTTTCCATTCTTGCTCTACGGCCAGCCCATTTCTATTTCAAATTGAGTAACTTTTCACCTATGTCTAAAAAGTTTGTTCGGAATCTTGTATCTGTATCCTTTACTTTATCTTGAAGTCTTATATTTAGTAGGAATCTTTCCATTTTACTTTTCTTTATTTTTTTCAATTTGTCTAAGATGATTATCTTGATAAGCCAGGTTTCAGTGCCATATGTCATAATGGGTATTATACACTATATTGACAAAAGTCACCAGACACCTAGAAGAGAAACACAACATAGCCTTCATTCACATACATTAGTACGGTGTCAGTCCACCTTTGGCCTTAATGCATGCACTGACCCTTCGAAGCTCGAAGTGGTTGGGTTTTGAGCTCCGTGATTTTCGTTGCTATAAGGTGTTTATTGAGTGCTTTAGTTTCTGTGGTTGCGTGTATCTTCAAGTTGAAAGTCCACGCTTTACGTTCGTGTATCTCCCAGGTTGGTGAGTGCCATATTTTTTCATTATTCACTGTTTTATTTTTCAACCGAGCTGGTCTTTTTTCGTTAAAGTCTCGCCATTGCTTCGATGGCGGAGGCAGACAAGGGTGACGCCCACATCCTTATCTTGGCAGATCAGCCAGCACCCTCTTCTTCTTCTACGGCGGCAGCTCCTGCTCAGCTAAATGAGGTGGCTCCCGAGCGTCATTGCGACGTCATGGATACCTCTTCTTCTCCAGCAATAACTTCCTCCCTTCCCACCAAGTGCGGTGGTGCCAAGTCTCCTATCTACATCTCAGCAGATGATGACGTCTCCGTGATCAGCGATACTGAGCTCATAGCTTCTACTTTTCATCAACTTTCTGATCCGCCCTCACTGCTAGGAGCCGCTTCATCGAGTTCTCGACCCATGCCTGCCCAAGCATCCTATGCTTCTGCAACTTCTGGGGTCCTCACACCCCCAGTTTCATCTGCTATGCCTTTTCCTGAATCCTATGTCACTGTCGTCGGTTCTACTGCTACAATTGACATACCAGAGGATTCCCGAGCTGGTCACCTTTTTTCCTCCACTATGGAACGGGGCGTCTATTTTGATGCGCTTCCCGACACTAAGCTGTGGCAATATAGCCGAGCCCTCAAAGCTATCTTACCAAAGGATGCAATAGACTTTGTAGCTCGAAAACCCAGATCTGTCTTGGTCTATTTTAAGGATAAAGCGCATGCTGACCAGGTCCTTACGGAAGGTCTAACCATCAATGACGTGCATCTGTTAGCACAACCGGTTGCGCACCGCCCGGTGCAGGTGACCTTCTACCCCGTACCACCAGAAGTATCCGACGCTGCACTTTGCACCTTGCTCAGCAGGTACGGCAGAGTTGTTGGCTCCATAACAACTCTCTCTGCGGCTCCCAGAGATCCTGAAGACAAATCGATTCGAGGTTTTCGCCGCACTGCTCGAGTCCTCTTTTCATCTGATGCTCAGCTGAAAGCGGTTCCGAATGTTTTGCACATCCGCTGTGGACAGCAACGCCGAAGAGTTGAGATAATCACTTCACAGTATTGCACTATATGTCAGAGCGAAAGTCACATAAGGGCTCAGTGCCCACGTGCCTCCCTGCAAACAGCTCCACACACTACATCTTCTTCTACTTTGTCCACCAACGCTTCACAGACTTCTTCCTATTCGAGGAAAGTCGCGGAATCAAGATCTTCCAAAAGTCAGCTTACTGCCATTGGTCAACAAACGACTTTGATGCCTCCACCTCCTGCTGATCCTAAGAATTTTCCCAGGCTTCCAAAATCGACTCCCTCTTGTACTTTTACAACCACTGCTGATGTACATGTTGACCACTCCTCAGCTTTTACCGTTGGCTCCATGACACGAGTCACAGGTAACGCTTCGGGTTCAGACTCTCCAGACGATCATGAAGCTTTAGTGGTTGCTGGAAAACGCAGTGGTGCTACTCGCTCCAAGTCGAAGAAGTCAAAGACTCTGGCATCCCGAAGATCATCTCGCTCTTCTACCCGCTCATCCTCTCGCTCCGTCAGCTCTCGACGACCGTTCTCCAGGTCGCCTCTACACACTTCCTCTGAGACAGCATGTGAGGGTGCCTTTCCCTCACTAGAAGAATTCACAACTTTTCTTGCTGAAAATGCTTTCCCTGCTGAGCCTCTGCCATACGAGGACGTGCTGGATTGCCTTTTAGGGTCCTCTAGCCCTTCCTCAGCACGCACTTCCATTCAGCAGTATGAAGCAGCTCTTCCACAAGTGCTGGTTCAATTACACTCACTTGAAAACACTCTTCGGCGCACTGCGGACGAGGTCCCGTGGAGTGCTTGTTTTCTCCGTCGACTCCACTCCATCACTACAGCCAGTCAATTCCTACTGCATCCCACAACTAACCTAGACATTCAAGGTGGTGTCACTTAATTGTCGCGGTTTTGCGACACCTCTTGCGAATGCGCTGGTACGAGAGGATCTTGCTCCGCTGAATGCTGATATATTACTTCTGCAGGAAACAAACTGTACTTCCACCACTCAATTTCATCAATGGCGTCAGTGGGATCATACTTTCCATCACGCCTACAGCCAACTGTCGCGTGGTGGCATGGCAGTTGGTGTTCACTCACGTTTTCGTTCAACTCTTTCCTCCTTCTCAGTGAAAAACTTATGTCGAGACTTATTACAACGAGTCTCTTTCACCGTCGCAGCTGAAAAATTTCATGTATTCAACATTTATGTTCCTTGCACTCCTACTCACGTGCCAGAGTTGTTTGCAAAACTTCGACGGGCTCTGTCACGTATTCCCATCACCGACCGGGTACTTATCGGAGGTGACTACAATTGCACTCTACATCCCCTAACTGATCGCTCTTCTTCTTCCAGACAACACCGCACGGAAGTAGTACATCTCTTACAGTCTATCATTTCAGACTTCTCACTAGTAGATGTTCAACGCCATTTGTCACCCACCCAGACTACACATACATGGCGTGCACCAAGAGCCATTGATCCTCCTACAGCAAGATTGGATCGCTTTTATGCAACTTCTCTTCTTCTAATAGCAATATCAGATTCATGCTGTACACCCACAGCTTCCTCGGATCATTGCGCCATTGCCATAACAGTTTTTGCTACTTCAACACAGCCACGTACAATCCGGCCTTGGACTTTTGACGACACTCTTTTAGATGACTCAGCCTTCTGCTCATCGGTGCGAGATTTTCTTGCGGATTGGCGTACAAGGCTTCATTCTGCACCGTGCCCCCTCAACGTTTGGTTGGAAGTAAAACGCCACCTCATATTACTGGTACGAAACCTGTCATACTCGATCATGACACAACGGAGGATGCGACTTGATCATACTAGGCAAATGCTTTCTTTGCTCAATCTTGCTGATCCCCTATTTCAAGTCTACCAGGCAGAATTACATTCACTTTTGGTGCCACTTGCAAAACAAGCCCTTCAACGCCTTAAACTACAACACCTGAAACCTGATGCTTGTTCGTACGAATTCCTTACGTCACTTGAGTCAACTCGCCGATCCTCTTCTGTTCTGCAGCACCTTCGTCTTCCAACTGGAGTAGTTTCATCCGAACCAGTTCCAATTTGTTCTATGGTACGTAATTACTACATTTCAAAATTTTGTGAAACTCCTCCTCCCTCCCCTACGGCTTCTGCTCTTCTGTTCTCTTCTTTACCTCAGGTCCCTTCTCATCTTTCAGCCAGCCTCCTCCATCCTCCCACTTTAACTGAGCTCTCTGACACTTTCTCGTCCCTCAACCCCCGGGCTTCACCTGGCCCGGACGGTCTCCCTGTTTCTTTCTATAAGGCTTTTCTTCCTGCCCTCCTTCCATTTCTCCTCTGTGCCTTTTCTACTGCCATGCATCTTACATCTCTTCCAAGGAGTTTCACGCTCGCACATGTCGTACTTTTCCCCAAGAAGGGTGATCCGCTTGACTTGGGGAATTGGCGTCCCATCTCACTCTTAAATACTGATTATAAACTCTATACTAAATTTCTGTCCCGCCGGCTTAACCCCATACTCCCTCATATTCTCTCCACTAATCAAACCTATACTGTACCCGGGCGCTCCATCTCCCATAATATTCAGCTTCTTAATGATCTAATTCACCTCGCCCGCTCTCGCTCAGAACCCCTTGCTCTTCTTTCCCTCGATCAACGCTCAGCGTTCGATAATATTTCTCATGATTACCTTCTTGCTACATTACTAAATTTCGGATATCCTCCTTCCTTTGCTTCTCTTCTCATCTCCCTCTACCGGGACGCAGTTTTCCACGTCAAGCTGCTCAACCTTCTTACAGCTCCCATACCCTTTCGTCGCGGCGTGCGTCAGGGTTGCCCCTTATCCGGGCAGCTCTTCGCCCTCGCAATAGAACCTTTTACGCGCAGTCCATCGATCCTTCTTTGCTTCACTAGCACCGGTGGTAGCCAGCACACGTCATCATGTTGCTACCTATGTTGCCTACGCCGACGATATTACATTCTGCATTCGGCAAGACTCACAATTTCACGATCTCCACAATCTCTACAATACTTACGCCTCATGTTCCGGAGCAGCGCTAAACACAACGAAAAGCACAGGCCTATGGACCGGTTCGTGGACTAACCGCACTGACTCTCCTTGGGGAGCAGAGTGGTCCAACACCTCTCAACGATTCCTAGGAGTCCACCTTGGAAAACCAGCAACTGCTTCACTCGTCACCTGGACGACTCTCCGGCCACGCCTACATCGCTCGGTCGCAATCTGGCGGCGCGCACAATTCTGCACCTCCGTCTTTCAAAGAGCACGTCTAACGCACACTTACCTGCTTTCAATGTGCACGTATTCCTGGTTGGCTTCGAAGCAACCAGCACTACGTCTTCTTGAACTCACCCGCTGTCAAACTCAGGTTATCTGGCCCGGCCATCACTGGGTCGGAGCACCTCAACTCAGCCTGTCTCCTTCCAACGGAGGCATTAGTCTACCCGACGTCAGATCCTATTACAAGGCTTATCGTGTGTCTACGTTTTTACGATCACTTGCGGCACCTGCTCCCTCTGCAGTTGCTGCTCGTGATGTCATAGTATCTCCGCATAACCCACGCTTTACTCTCCTTTCGTTCTTACTCATGGACCACTGTCCTCTTCTCACACTTTTTCCTCCTGTCTACAAAGAGGCTATCTCCTTTCTTCGTTCCCTCCCTCTTTCTCGCTCTCTCCCTGCCTCCACAAATGACCTACTTTCCGAACCTCTTTTTTTTTCTTCTCTGCTACACCCTCCCCATCTCCCATGTTTTGCTTTTCCTTCATGGCTCAGAGCTGGAGTCGTTACTGTCAGCGATCTTGTTAACACCGATCTTTCCTGGCTCCCCTTCTCTTCTCTACCCTCTGCTCTCCGTTTCAATGCCAACGCTCACTTTGTTCACAACTCTCTTATTTCTACTATAATCTCCCTGTTCCCTGAGCTTGCTACTCCCTCAGGTCTCATTTCTGTTCACTCTGCCTCTCTCCTTCTCCCATTTTTTCTGTCGTCCATTGGTCCACCTCTTCCTCTTGTCTCTTTCTCAACAGCTGATCTCTACCGTTTTCTCTCTCGCTCTTCCGCACCTCTTCCCATTTCTGGTATTCCACTTTCTTCTACCTCCGCAGTGTGGTCCGCTGCGCTTTCCCCACTTTCAGCACCCCTTGAAGTCAATTTACATTGGCTTTTCTTACACAACCGCCTCCCTGTGCCGTCGATTTTACATCGCATGACCATTTTATCTTCACCCTCCTGTCCGTATTGTGGCGAGGAGGCTGACGTTCAGCATGTCTTCATGTATTGCACAGTATTATTGCCAATACTCCATCTCGCTTTCACGCTAGCGCAACGATCCTGTGAGACCGTCCTCACCTTCAGCGCCTACCGAACACTACTTCTGAACTCTTCTCGCCCTATTCACCTTCCGGCAGTCTGCTCCTACATCTTCGTGCTTGTAAAACATATAATTCACGTGTATCATCTTCAGCGTCCCCCGAAGCTTCTACTGACATAAATAAAGTCAGTACTGCGTTACTTTGTCATTTTCGTAATCGCCTACTCTCCCGCCTTCGACTAGAACTTACCACTGCAGTTGCACGCTGCAGTGAACCACAGTTCCTATCAACTTGGTCACCAGCAACCACTTGGTTTGCAGGGTCGCCCACAACGCTTCACCTTACAGTCGGAACTTTTGTTTCACCTACCTCCTGATAGATACAATTTTTGCCATGCTGATTTGTCTTCAATCTCTGCTTCATCAGAGACTATTTTTTGTCTTTTCCGACAAATTATCATACATAAACTGCATTCTCTCACCACTATATTGAGCTTTGTGAATAGGTCGTTGCGTCAGCTACAAGCACCTGTAAATCTTCTTTTCATATGTCATTTTGAAACGATTTTTCTATACACATTTCCTGTTGTTTTTTTTTTCTTGCTTCGCAACTGAGTGCAATCTTGTTCCTCAACATTCACTGTACTATATTATTTGTACTCTCTATTTTATCAGAATTTTTTTGTTTGTCTCACTATTGTACATAACTTTTAGTAGATCAATTATTGTATAGAATCCTATGAATTGTTCGAAGCTTGAGCTACTTATAATTGTCAATTTCTTTTCATGTTTTTTTTAAGACTCTGTTCTCATCCTCTTCACATGTATCATTTCGTGTATAACTCATGTGTAAATTTTTTTGTTTTTCATTACTCATCTTGCTGAATTATGTATTCTCTCTGCGATGTCAGAGACTATTTCTTTTTACCACCTCTGACAAATCAATATATATAAATTGTAACTTCTCATTGTACAGAATCATGTATATAGGTCGTTTCATGAACCACAGACATCTGTAAACTTTGTGGTTTTTACAGTATATTCTTATCTTCAATTCCTGATTCAACAGTGTAATTTTACTTTTCAGCTGTGTAAATTTGTGTTCTCCAATACTCACTGTGATGAGTTGTGTCTTCTCTCTGTATTTTCAGAGATTATTTTTTCTTTTGTATTCTCAGGAAAATTATTGTATATAACTATTTTTCATATCACCGTTGTATGTAACATGTAGTACCGCGAGCCACATTCATCTGTAAATTTTTCATCATCTGTCTTTCGAACTTTCGATTTCATGTTTGTCCCTTGATCACCTGCAACCTCCTGGTTTTCCAGGTCACCCACAATGTATCACCTTTCGGTCAGAACTTTTTTTTTTTTTTTTTTTTTTTCATCAATATTGTGTAAAATTTATACTCTATAGTGCTCATCATTCTGGATTGATTTTACTCTCTGTTTTACCAGAGATTCATATTGCCTCGCCAGATTTCTACTGCACTTAACTGTTGTCTTGCAAACGTTGCACCGAATCCTGTAATTAACGTAGCGCAAGCTGCACATTCTGTTAATTTCTCATCACCTGTCTTTTGAATCTATGTCTGCAAGCTCGAATTCTGTATTATTCCTTGCATCAATACTGTGCAAAATTAATATTGTATAACGCTCTTCTAGCTGAATTGTTCCTATTCTTTGCTTTGTCAGAGACTTTTGTTGCCTCACTAGACACTCGAGTGTAATTAACTGTTTTTTTACTATCATCAATGTACAGAACCGTGTAAATAAGCAGTAGCGTAAGCTACAAGCATCTGTAAATATTTTTTTTGTCATACATCATTTGAGATGAT
This sequence comes from Macrothele yani, assembly GCA_039090855.1. NCBI lineage: Eukaryota > Metazoa > Arthropoda > Arachnida > Araneae > Macrothelidae > Macrothele > Macrothele yani. The sequence goes on along the minus strand of CM076995.1, from coordinate 132,423,078 downwards.
TTATTCAAGCACATCTCCTGTATCTTTCTTCTAATAAATACTGTGTGAAAACTGACCCTTCAAGACATGCTTTCGACATGGTTTTGGAACACAGCGACAGGTATGCGCTTCCATTAAGTACATAATGCGGCCGCTAAGAGCCAAACTTCTTATGCGGCGCTCTAATTCACCCCATAGGTGCTCTATGGGATTATGATCAGGGCTCTGTGCTGGCCACTCCACAAACGATACGGAATTATCGTCAAACCACAACGTAACAGTCCTTGCTTTATGGCTCGGTGCATTATCCTGCTGGTACCAACAAGGTTCGGTTCCATAGTATTGCCACAGAGTCGGTAGAGCATAAATGTCCAGTATATCGAGGTAGACTTGCTGGCTAACAGGTTTGTCCACGATAACCAATGGGCCGGGACCATACTACGAAAAAACACCCCCACAAGATTTCACTGCCAGCTCCAAACTTGACTGTAGGAACAGTACACTGTGGTAAATAGCGTTGCCCCGGATGCCACCATACCCACACACGGCCATCAGATTGATGGATCGTGTATCTGGATTCATCAGCCCTTAGGACCAGTTTCCATTAATCTACGGTTCACGATAAATGTTCTTTACAACATGATAAACGATGAGTAGCATTCCGAGTGGAGATGAAAGGCTTATGAGTAGCCGCACGACCACGGTAACCCATGGAATGAAGTTCGCTGCGGATGGTACGTGTACATACCGAGGTTCCAGCATTTTACTCACCTGTACACTGAAGTTTTGTGAAGTACTCTGTCGATAAGCTGTAACGACTCTCCTGGGGCTTCAACGTCCTCTATCACTGATTTTCTTTGTTCTGCCGGTACGTTTTGCTACTTCAGGTACGCCATGTGTCTTCCATTTATTCAGTACATCCCAAACAGTAGAGTTGGGTATGTTTAAACTCCTCTCGGTTTCGCTTATGGACAACCCACTAATATAACACAAAACAATCTTTCCTTTCTCAAAGTCAATTCAGCGACATTTTCACTCAACCTCATAGTGCGATATGATCGCGGTCAGCTGCAGGCTTATTTTTATACAGTTTGCAGCTGTACCGCGCATCTTAACAACTCAGCGGATGCGTTCGTTTGCTTTTGAAGGGGTGTCCGGTGACTTTTATCAGTATAATGTACATTGATTGAAAAGTTTGCTTAAAGGCTTAAATTAAATAATATTTCATTGCATGTTACGGTTGCTACGTTATTTTAATTACATAAGTACCACACAAAACTGAAACCAAAGAACAAAAAGTCAATGTTTTACTCGAAGTAAAGGAGCAAACAACGCCTGGAGAATTTTATTTTGAAAGTTTAATCTCCTATATTTTTGTAGTTCGATAAATGGCACCGTACTTCGCTGCTTTAGATAAATTTTGTCCAACTCGTCTTCAGTAAATTATTCCTTCAAAGTGTTTTTTTTTCAATGCTGCCCTTACTATCAGCGTTTCCGCAGATCTCATACATGATTGTTAACAAAACTGCGACTCATTGTACGTCTTACAGGTCCAAAAGTCAGTCAACGCTTATGGATATCGTTACGGTGTAGCAAAATGCTTTATTGTGCGAGATGCATCGATTGTACTTCGCCCTTTCCAACTTTCATGTGTAAAAAACATCGGGCAACGGCATTAGGATGCTGACAGCATCTCCCATCCTGTTCGACCCAATGCTCCTTGTAAAGAAAGAGACGCGTCTTTAGAGGAAGAATCGATGTCTCCAATCGATAGTCTCTCTCTCTCTCTTCTCTCTCTCTCTCTCTCTTCCTTCCCCCCTTTGTTTGGTTATGATAACCTTCGGGTACCAACAACCACAACATCTTTTCACCCTCTACAATTTCCTCTCCGTGCACAGTCTGTAAGTCAGGTCACATTTCCCGACTCTATTGACTCAGTCCGCAGCTAAAAGTGAAGGTATTCTAGCTGAGGATAATGAAAGACGAAAGATGAGAGGAAGAAGGGAACTGTTCTGTACACACGAGCGCCATATTCAACATCCGTTACTGATGCAACTCTCCTAAGAGTTTTAGGTTTCTCATTAATAAAGGAAAGGAAAAAGTTTCTGGATCTTTTTGTGCATATACTACTCCATTAAATGATAACAATCAGGAATATTCCTTACCAAATGAATACAGTTGCGTATGTTTGAATTTACAAATCGAACCGGTAACCTCTATTTTATGTAATGGTTATATAAATAAATGTTTATCAGGCTTGAGAAACTTTCTCCTTCCTAATATTCAAAGCCATCCTCCAAATACTCCAAAATAAATAAAAATAAACGATATAAAGATTCTTTTAATTATGCCTTTTGTTATACACTAATTTGCCACTTTATTCATGTTTTATTTGTAGACTCAAACACTCATAGCCAGTGTAACACTTTAAATAGCAGAATAAATGAATAAAAATGTACTGTGCTTCACATAGCAATTTTAAGTAACCGAATTACGATATTCATTATTATCTAATCGCATAAAAATCAATTCTTCCATGACAGGGATCACCAAACTACGGCTCGGTGGCCAAATTCGGCCCGCGGTAAATATGTAGACAACATGTCTTATAAGTTTGTTTTTGATGTTAAGTACTCAGTCACATATTAATTGGTTAAAAAATAAGTTTGAAAGACGTTTCGGTGATTTTACAAGCATTAAAAACCATTCCAGCTATTACAGGACAACATTAAATTTTACTCTGTCCTGTTAGCAGAGAGCAAAAGTGAGTTGCAGAGCATGTTGTCCCGGATGTACGAAGTTTGCATGAAATTCAAACTGAGTATATATAAGGGAAAATCCAAAGTTATGGTTTTTGACAGAGGTATTGGTAGTACTGAATGTAATATAAGTCTAAATGGTAGAGTGATTGACCAGGTGAATGAGTTTGTGTATGTAGGAAGCATGTTTGACAGAGAGAACAAATTGGATGGTGAAATTAGTAGGCGAGTGAATTCTTCATTGAAAGTAATGGCGGCTTTGGGAGGTTTTCACAGAAATGATGGGTTCTCAAGAAAGTCCCGCATGGCTGTGTATGAAAGTGTAATTGTCCCTACTCTAATGTATGGCAGTGAAACCTGGGTACTACAGAAGAAACATAGGAGTCGTTTGTGTGTGACACGTTCTGATTGGGTTAGGAATGAAGATGTGTTGCAGTTGTGTAATGTGAAGCAAAATGTTGTTAGCAAGGTGGAGACTAATCTGCTTCGGTGGTTTGGCCATGTTGAAAGAATGAGGGATGAGATGCTTACTAAGAAAATCTTTTTAGCACAAGTGTGAGGAAGGAAAGGCAGAGGAAGGCCAAGTTAGTCATGGGAGGATCAGATTCAGGAGTGTCTGCATGAGAAAAAAGTTATGAGTAGGAAGTATAGAAGATACTGTGTACGGTGTGTGATGGATATCAGTGAAGCCCGAGTTGTATGTCAAGATCGCTGTAAATGGAGAAGTTTGATACGGCAACAGTAAGTAAAAATTATCTGGTAATTTGTATTTTTTTGCGGAGCTAACCTCTGAATCTTAGAGAATAGCTTAGGGATACGTATGTATTAAATTTTACGTTTCATGATGCCGAGAGGATTTTACAGTCAGAAATGTAAGATTTGCAATCTAATAATAATAATTTTAAATTATTGTTTAAGTGTGCAAGTTTGATAACCTTTTATTCTCTTTTGCCTTGAAATAGTTTTCAAACCTGAAAAGTTTTGCCAGGAAAATGCTTTCAGTGTTTGGTCGCACATATGTCTGCGAACAAGCTTTCCCCAAAATTAAATATGTGAAATCAAAGCTACGTTCACGATTGACCGACAAACACTTGACAGATTTTTTTACGATTGCGTTGCCAACCTGAAACCAAATGACAAAAATGTAGCTAAATTATTCCAGAAACAATGCCATTCTTCTCATTGACTTTTTTTTTTTTTTTTTTTTTTTTGGTTTTACATGTCAAGAAGTCAACTTACTAAAGACTAAAGTTCTGTATTGTTTAGATATGTATAAATATCTTTAAATATTTATTTGAAAATGTTCATGTTAAATTACAGATCTTATAAAATTAGTGAGATCTTGGCAAATATAGTTTTTAATATTTTTTTATATTGTAACTGAAAATTTTCAGTATCTGCATTGACTGATCTTTGGTTCACCAATTTTTCTTTTAATCCGGCTCTCCGAGCTTCAGCCAATTTCCCCGTTTGACTCTTCTCTCCTTAAGTTCGGTGATCCCTGTTCCAGGATATTGTTCTAACCAGTTTGTCGTGAGAGGGAAGTCCTACCGTTTCTTCGCGAGTAACCTTCCTACCCTTAACATCCAGACGCTCCTCTATCGTTAGTGAATTATTTCCTACGCAAGCACTTCGCCATCGACCCAACTATCACTATTCTTGTAGAACTATGATAAGACAATAGCACGACTTTGAATGCAGGATGCCTTTATCCACAGTTATCTTATTTCCATCGCCGATTGACAGTAGTGTGCCACATAAGCAATCGCTCCGTACGTGATTTTCAGCGAATATGAAGGTCCCTGGTTGACGGTTGGTAATGTGATTTGCAAATGAAAGAGAACTGGGGCTTAATATGCCAAGAAACGATCTGGTAAACCTCCGAAGCTCATAACATCTTCCAGGATAGCTCTACAAAGGATTATTCTCCCTGCAACCAAATAAAAAAAGGGTGAAATCACAGAAACCCTATGCTAGACTATTGCGACTGACGTAAGCACCAGTAAAGTGCGCAGGAAGCTTCAAGTGTGCTGCCACCGTCGAGCAGGCTCCCACAAACCGCTAATTATTGTTTCAAATCACACAAACCCTATGGGAGACTATTGGGACTGATGTTAGCCCTAGTACAGTGCGAAGGACGGTGCACGACATGGTTACCACAGCCAGCCATCCACAAGCCGCTAGTCATTGTCTCAAATCACGCAAACGTTACCAGAGACTATTGGGACTGATGTTAGCACTAGTACAGTGTGCAGGACGCTGCACTACATAGGTTACCACGGTAGGGCAGCCTTCCACAAACCGCTAATCATTGTCGGAAATCACACAAACCCTAAGTGAGACTATTGGGACTGATGTTAGAACCAGTACAGTGCGAAGGGAGATGCATGACATGGGTTATCACGGTCAAGCAGACATCCACAAATCACTAATCATTGTCTCAATTCACGCAAACCCTATGTGAGACTATTGAGACTGGTGTTAGCACCAGTACAGTGCGAAGGACGCTGCACGAAATGGGTTACAACGATCGAGATGGCCACACGCCTATTCGCGTACTGTAAAGAACTGCAGACTTGGACGGTATTCCAACGAGAACTGTGCTTTGGACTCACGAGTCATGGTACACCGTCTACCAGTCTGATGGCCGTTTCTGGTTGTGGAGGATGTCAGGGTAAAAGTACCTTACCTTCTGGACTGCGTCGTCCCGACAATAAGGTTTGGATGTCTTTTGGTATGCAGCCGTTTTTCGTGGTTCGAGTTGCAGTCGAAATGGGTTACAATGATCGAGAAGGCCACACGCCGATTCGCGTACTGTAAAGAACTGCAGACTTGGACGGTATACCAGCGAGAACTATGCATTGGACTGACGAGTCATGGTACACCGTCTACTAGTCCGATGGCCGTTTCTGGTTGTGGAAGATGTCAGGGTAAAAGTACCTTACCTTCTGGACTGCGTCGTCCCGACAATGAGGTTTGGATGTTTTTTGGTATGCAGCTGTTTTTCGTGGTTCGAGTTGCAGTCATTATTCGTTTGGACAAAATCATGAGTGCTTAGGTGTCCCTAGATGTCGTAGATAATTATTCACTGCCAACTTTGTGGCAGTACGTTGGGAAAGGCTCATACCTTTATCACCATGTCATACTACTCGCGTTGTTACAGATTCGTTTGAAGACACAGACGTCGAACCGTTGGACTGGCCAGTCCAGAGTCCTGTTCTGAACCCTACTGAAAAGTTGAGGGTACAGAGGGCCTGTGTGCACTGAAGAATAGATCGCTCAATCAATAATGCTGAACTGATGACTACTTCGTAGACCCAATGGCGTAATGTTTTGTAGGAGATTTTCGAAAAACTGGTGGACAGTACTCGACAAGGACTTGAGCCGTCCTGAGAGACAGAGAGATTTCAGCACACAATATCAAATTTTCCGTAGATACAGATGATTTGTTGACATGCAAATAATCTTGTATTTCCTTAATACTATTTTCTTTTCTGTTCGCCTGCTCTTTCCAAAACAGAATGCTCCATTTCACTTCTGAGCCTTATTTTTTCATATCGTACAACAACGGTTTTGAGATGAAAGTGTATTTATCTAAACCTCGGTTTCTCCAATGAAAAAAAAATCTCCAGAAGAGAGAATTTCACTTGATTTTAGATAAAATTTAAGGCGAAAAAATGTTCTTCGTACTTTCACATGAAATGAATTATGTGGAGATCTAGCTGATTTCCCCGTCTTAATACAGTTTGGAACCCAATCTGCGCCACAAACGGAATGGCTGTGTGTGATTAAAAAGCCCCATTACATTCATACATTTGTATGCAGAAACCGTGAGAATACCATCTGGAATCAAAGTGATAAGCCGGTTGTCTCAGTAGAGTTAGGACACTTACTTCATGACAGAAAAATTCCACGGATACAGGACTTACCTCACATCAGAAAAGTCTAAATTTAGCTATCATAATTGTTATTATAACACTTATTTTGTTACACCTAGGTGTGCTGTATAAAATAAAAGTTATTATCAAGGTTTTTGAATTTATGTTTACTTCAAGGTTTCAACTTTAACTTAAGTTGAAGCTTTGGTTAAATCTGAACTTTAAACTTCAAGTTTACGCTCAGCTTATCTTGTAGACTTAATCTGTCACTTTTCCGGATGAGTCTCAGTCGTTTGTACCTGAAAGTTTTTATTAGTCATGTATAACACTTCAAGAACATGGCCACGATTCAATGATGGTTCTACTTACAAGTATCTAAACCATTGTCTTTATTCGTTTATCAAGCACGTCAGAAGTCTATAATCAACAGGCGTGCAATACACGTCTTTGATGCGCTAAATCGACATGCATTTATCAACGATATTTCACAATATGTCTGATCGTTATCACTCTTTAATTACAATCGGCTACAATTGTCAGACATATTGTGAAGATGTTTCACATTATGTCTGACCCTTATCACTCTTCGAATACAATCGGCTACGGTCAGGTTTATGAACCTTACAAAACTTTGAAGACTTCCTCAGCATTTCCAAGAGAGTGCAGCATTGACGAGATAGCCCTAAAGGCCAAGTACGACGTGGAACTTCAAGTTGTATGTAAATAGTAACTCTTAACTCAAGAATCTTTAATTATTATCTGGAAACCTTTACCCATTCAATATGATGTTGACACAGCCAGAACGGAGCTAACCCTAACATCTGGACATATCCGAAGTAGGGTACAACTTATAACGAAATGGCTCTCGAACTAACCCTAACAACTGACCATATTGAAGCAAGATACAACTTTGGACAAAGAAACTCAATAACTACTGACCATGGACTGAACACGCACTTCCTTAAGTAACATCTTTAGGACTTCTAACCGATTTATATTTTAATTGAATAAGTTAATGCACCACCACAGACTGTATCCACTTTACAGAACGTGTAAAACAGAATTTACAGACGTTAAAGCGTCTTCCCGAAGAACCTTCTTGTCACGTAATTGTATGTGAACTTTATGATAGAATCACATGAGATATAAGAAAGGAAGCAGGCTGCATTGAAAAAGTTAAGTCTTTCTTTTTGATTTTCAAGTGGGATGGTAGATATTTTGACAAATTGAACCATTCTATTTGGCGGTCACCTGCCGAGGCGGGCATTTTTTCACATAACCATTTAAGACCTTGCTAGACAGGTTTCGCTGTATTAGCACTAACTGTCCCCGACTGTTTTGCAACAAAGATTTATATTTTTAAAAACGTTCATGTTCGTATTACAACTCGCAAGGCGTCTGCAGAACAAGGACATTATTATCCTTCGCAATTCTGACCATATTGGAAATTATAAAATTTTGTTTGACGGATTCTCGTTACTATGACTTTTTTAGACACATATTGATTTAAGGTTATTTACTGTACTTGCTATTAATAAAAGCCCTCCGGATGTAGGAGGCACTAGAATTGTTAGAAACAGGAACAAATACACTGCCGGACAATTGCTAAGGACGGATGACAATGGCAACGATAGCAACCATAAAATGGAAGGCAGGAAAATGTGGAAATTAGCATAAGTGCGAGATACAGTAAGACGTGTTGTGCGTATGCAAATTTTGGATTGCCGAACTTGTTCGTGACGTCATAGCGCTGATAAGAGATATAAAGGATTTGACGCGTATTGACCGTTGTTGTTCAAACGCAAAGTTGAAAGGGAAAGAATCAATTGACGAACTTGCAATTTTCAGTATGTCTTCCCGACATCACCTAGATGATTTTACGCGTGGCCGTATTATTGGCAATATTGAAGAAGGGCGAAAAATAACAGATGTTGCCAGGGAGTTCGACGTCAGCCACAGTGTTGTTTCAAGGCTTTGGAAATCATTTCAAACAAATGGAGAGGGTAGCAAACGTCACGGGGGAGGTCGTGTTCGCAGTACGACACCTGCAGAAGATCGGTACATAGTGCTATCAACAAAAAGACACCGGCGCAGCACAGCTAGTGAGGTAGCAAATCAGTTTATGGCTGCTACTGGCAAGCGGATCTCCCGAAAAACTGTCGCCAGACGTTTGCATGAAGGAGGACTATACGCCCGCCGTCCTGTTGTGTGCATCCCATTGTCCAGACGTCACCGTACCGCCCGTTTGCAATGGTGCCATCAACATCGCAATTGGACGACTGGACGACATCGCAATTTAACGACTGGTCTGCTGTCCTCTTCTCAGATGAGAGTAGATACAGTATATCGTCTGATTGTCGACGACAACTGATCTGGCGTGATAGTGGTACTGCATATTGTCCTGCAAAACATACAGGAAAGGGACCTATATCCGACATGTAGTGTCATGGTATGGGCTGGCATCATGATCAATGGCCGTACGTCCCTCTATGTGCTTCCAACTGGGACTATGACTGGCCAACCAACGATACATTAATGATGTTCTGCTACCTCATGTTCGCATGTTCCGTGGTGCTGTCGGTGATAGATTCATTTTCATGGAGGACAACGCAACATGTCATCGAACAGTCGCTGTCCAGGAGTGTCTTGAGAGCGAGGATATTCAACGCCTCGTATGGCCAGCACGTTCTCCAGATCTGAATCCCATTGAAAATGTGTGGGATGCTTTGGGGAGGAGTCTTGCTGGTCGCCAATGCCCTCCAATAAACAAGGACACCCTCATCCGCGCACTGACAGAGGAATGGGATAAATTACCCCAACAGCTGTTTGATAATGTTGTGCAAAGCATGACACGACGTGTGGAATCTTGCATCGCCCTCCATGGTGGCCATATCCCGTATTGCCATCTTACGCCGGAACACCTGCGGACGGTAATTGCATTTTTTTCACGTTTACGTATTCTGCACAAAATGGCCTGTTTGTCCCTTGAACACGTTCCAAAGCCTTCTGAATTTCAGAGCACAATAAATTGTCTTTCTTGTAATGTCCTGGCATTCTGACATTATTTTATTTCACTTGGCATCCAACCACACTTACTTTTTTATGCGCTATATAGCCGTTTATGATCCGTCCTTAGCAATTGTCCAGCAGTGTAATATTGATATTCAGAAAACATATCTTGTTAGGATAATATACCATCTTCATCCCTACTTCAGGAATATCAGATAGACAAAATAAGGAAGAAAAGTTAGATTTTTGTTCCTGATTTCGATCAGAAGGGAATTTTTCGAACCAATTTGTCTTCTAGAAATAGAGGTATCGGACAAATTTCAAGTTCTTCTCCTTAGTACATATTACGTATGAGCTTTGAGAAACTTAAAAACTAGAGGCAAATTTCCGCATAGAATATTTACGATGCGCCTTCTAAAACTGGAGCATCTCCAGACAGACGGACGAATGCATGCGCAAACGGAGAGATAAATATGCAATGCAATAAAATTTACTTTCCTCCATGCGACGGATAGTTAAGGTGGCCAAATTCTTGAGAACGAAATTGAGGCCAAAACAACACGTTGTCCTCAATTTCACTGCAAAATTGAGGACAATTTTGTTTCAAATTGAGGTCAAGAAAGAGGACAACATCTGACACATTTTGGTGAAACCGAAGATCAGCAAAGGATGTTGTGACCTATATCATAATTGTACAGTTCAATGGATAAAACATACGATGAATCTGAAGGATGACTTTCATGTGGAATAAATATGAAATAGCAATAAGACACATTCATGCAGAATATCACATCACAAATTTCAGGCATTACTCGTACAGGGAAGCACCTGCAAACAAAGCTACATTTTGATTTCGTACTGAAATTTCATTGTTATTATGTCCAAGATAAAAATCTGAAGCCAGAAAATTTGCTACACACTGAGAGGACAGATATCCAATGATTTCACTTGAAGAAACAGTTTAATGACAACCGTTTCCTCAAGTGAAATAATTGGACTGGACAAAAGTTTATTTTGTTATACTGAAGAAATGTTGTAGAACTCTCAATGGAATCTACCAAATGCATCCAAATTTAGCATCTACTACTTATTTAATTTTTTTTTATTGGAAGTTTAACGACCACCGTGAGCAACTCAGTGGGCTAGAAGCAGTTGCCCGTCCCTAATTTAGGGTCACTGGCTCTAGAAAAGGGAAAGAGTCAGTGCCGTAGAACAAACACAACATCCATGCCTCACCGGGATTCGAACCCGGACCCATCTCGCACGAATGATCAAAAACTTATCTACACTGCTGGCCACCCAAATTGCAACACCAAGAAGGAAGAATCCGATTGGCCAGAAATTCGCAGTCTGCGTCGCCCGCGAGAGGACATGCAAACGATTAGCATTGCAGGGCATATGCAAATCATGTGCGCCCGGCACGCTACCGAGAAGCACTATAAGAAGAGTGCACAGAAGGCGGGGTGTAAGTAGTTAGTGGAAGTGTGTTGTGCTGCCAGACCTGTGCGTGTGAAGCTTCCTGATGCTTTGTCTCAGAATAAGGCAGTCATTCCAGCACGTTTCGGAGTTTGACAGAGGACGAATAGTGGCTTATCGCGACAGCGGTTTATCATCCGGAGACACAGTGAGGCGAGTATGGATTCGGTGAGTGCAGGAGGGACGGACGGACCGACGTGAGCGAGTGTCGCAGCCGCGGCACACCACCGAACGAGAGGACCGGCATGTTGTTCAGCTGGCATTGACGGCTCGCACCGCCACATCACGAACGTTGGCGCAGGAATTAGGGTGTGTTGCGCAACAACCTGTGTCAGCACGTACCGTTCGACGTCGTTTGCAGGAGCGGCGACTTGTCGCACGGCGACCATTGCTCCGATTACCATTGACGTTACACCACCGGCGAGTGCGGCGGCAGTGGGCCGTTGAGCGCCGCACCTGGACTACGGAATGGCACGACATTGTCTTCTCCGACGAATCCTGCTTCTGCCTACAACACCACGATGGTCGGATCCGCGTGTGGTGGCAATGCGGCGAGAGACTGTAAGACGCCTGCATTATGCATCACCATACCGGTCCGTCGCCTGTCGTCATGGTTTGGGGCGCAATTGGATATGACACCCGCACCCCTCTGGTAAGCATCGCCGGTACACTCAACAGCCACCGCTACATCTCCGACGTTTTGCAGCCTGCAGTCCTCCCTTACCTGCAGGACCTGCCAACAGCTACGTTTCAACAGGACAATGTGCGCCCGCACGTGGCACGCATCCGGCAACAATTCTTCACGGCCCACCAGGTGTCACTGCTGCCGTGGCCCGCCTGTCCTCCCGATATGTCGCCCGTCGAACACGTCTGGTCGCTGATCGGCAACCGAGTGGCACGGCATGCACCACCCGCGGCTACGCCTGATGAACTGTGGCAACGTGTGGAAGCAGCCTGGACCGACATACCCCAAGCCCACATTCAAAACCTCTTTCGTTCGATGCCGCGGCGTGTAGCGGCCGTTATTGACAGCCATTGGGGCCACACGAACTATTGATGTCTGCGTGTTCCGCAAGTCGCACGGGCCTGTAAGCTCAATCGTTTCATCTTTGTATCTGTTGTTATGTGTCCAGTAAATCTGGCTTTGCTATCTCGTGTCCTTCTTGGTGTTGTAATTTGGGTGGCCAGCAGTGTAAATGCAAGAAAGTGGATGGCCGCCCCAGTGGCGCAGTGATATCAGCGCTGGCTTCTGACCCTTCGTCCGAAATGGATCTGGGTTCGAATTCCTGTGAGGCATGGATGTCGTGTTTGTCTTACTGCACTGGACTTCTTTGAGCATTCAGAAATTTTGATTTGTTTTTAAATGCCACTATTTCAACTTTTTGCGGGAAATTTCAAACATTGAGAACAAAATATAAGAAACCGAGGACATTTGACGTCCTCAGTCAGTTTTTACGGAATTGAGGACGATGCACTGAAATTGAGGACTGTCCCTAGAAATTGAGGACGTCGTTCACCATAAGCATAGTTTACACAAAAGAATCCATTACGTATAAAAATGGACGCACACAAAGCAAAACTGAAATGGAAACTCGGGTCATGCATATTTCTACACAATATTAAAAGTAAATTTTCAAACGTTTAGCTTTAAACCGTGACACTTCTACTGTTCAGAACTAGAGATATCAGAAATAACATAACTGCACATCTTCAGCACTTGCAGCACCATCTGCTTTCATCCGGTGGCCGAAATCGGAACTCAGCTCACCGCTATCGCACGATACGTAAAATCAAGGAGAAATATCGGAAGATAAAATAAAGTCAGTAAGACAAACGGCTTCATCTGTGGCAACATGCACGTGCTCGAACAGCTTTGTGCGACGTTTGTTCTGTTGCGTAGGTGTTACGTCGTGTTTTATTTCATTTTCTTCGCATTGCACAGTAATTTCATAAAAAGAAATACAATTGCAGATCAATTTCATAATAAGAAAATCAGCGTTATTTTATTTCATAAAAAGGAACTAGCAAAATTTTTATATTATATGGCTTTTAACGTACTGTGACCTTCATATGACGGGTCAAAATCTATTCACCTATATTAGGCTTCTGTCATGGGAATATTACGAAAATTTGGTTGTTGGTGACCTATTAATTATTCAACCGTTTATTATAGCTATGTATATATATTTCACGATCCGTGTTAAAAATTTCAGTCACAGCTTTTTCACCCGTGCATGGCATCTACACCGTCGAGTCACATTATCGTGACCACCAGCTAGTATCCAGACTAACCGCCGTGTGCAGCGCGGGCAGCAGTTAGACGGGCTGGGAGTGACTCAATAAGGTGCTGGAAGGTGTTCACAGGTATGTGGGGTCATGCTGACCGCAGTGCATCTGACAGCTGCTCGAGGGTGCGTGTTGGAGGATCCATAGAGTGAACAACACAATTGAGCTGGTTCCACAGATGCTCAATTGGGTTTAAGTCAGGGGAATTAGGTGGCCAGGGGAGTACTTTGAAATCTTTAGCATACTCTTCCAACCACTCTCGGACATTTCTAGCTGTGTCACATTGTCGTACTCGAAGATCCCATCCGCCCCAAGGAAGGCAATCAGCATGTATGGGTGTACGTGGCCTGATAGGATGGATTCATAACAAGTTCGGTCCATAGTGCTTTCCACAAGTATGAGTGGTCGCAGGGAATGCCACGAAAACATTCTCCAGACCATAACGCTGCCCCCACCAGCTTGTGTTCTTCCAGCAATGGTTGAAGAGTGTTTGTTTTCCGATATTTCTAGCCTTATACGCCAACGTCCATCCATTCGATGAAGCAGAAAACGTAGCTTATCGGAGAAGGCAATCCTTCGCCAATAAGTGGAGGTCCAATTCCTATACTGCCGTGTATTAAATGTAAGCCTTTTCTGCCTATTCAAGTTCGTTAGCATAGGTACAGTGATCATCCGTCTGCATCGGGGCCCCATAAGCAGCAGGGTTCGTTGAACTGTCGTTTTAGACACACTTCTGGTAACTCCCTGGTTCATTCGGCCAGTGAGTTGCACCCCTATAGCATGTCGATCGGCCCTCACGCACCATCAAAGCCGACGTTCACCTCTCTCATCAATGGCACGTGGTGCGCAGCAGTTTGCACGTCATTTATTCGCAATAGTGCCATTTTTCCAATCACGATACATTTTAACCACAGCATCACGCGAACAGTTCAAAATTTGCGTTGTTTCAGAAATACTGCCACCCTTGGTCCGAAATCCGATAATAATTCCATTTTCGAAATCTGATAAATCGCTCCTTTTATCTAAGACAGCAACGAGTGACATGTTTTCAGATTGCCTACAGAACACCTTATATATTCTCCAAGCCAGCTCACGACACGTGCCTTCTTTCATTGGCTACTCGCTGTTGACGTCAGAAGTAGGAGGTGGTCAGAAATTTTTTATTTTTTTTATTTGAGGTTTAAAGACCACCGTGAGCAACTCAATGGGCTATAAGCAGTCGCCCGTCCCTAATTTAGGGTCACCTAAATTAGTGACCCTAAGCCAGTGCCGTCAAGACAAACCCAACAGCCTCACCGGGATTCGAATCCGGACCCCTTTCGATCAGAGGCCATCGCTCAGACCACTGCGCCACCGAGGCGGCGGTCACAATAATGTAACTCGACTGTACAGTTCTGCTTAATAAAATCTCAAGAAAGATAAGTAACGCCTTGTCCACTCTCTCCATGTCAAAATAATGTTTCTCGCTTTGTTTCTAATATGAAAGATTTTGTGTTCACAGTGAAACAGATAGACGCTGGACCTGACTTTGGCCAAGTTACTCTCATTGAGTAACTTGAATATCGTATTACGTTGCAGATTTGATTTTCTGGTTAGACGATTATGTTGCTATACGACATTCGTCTTTTTTTGTTGTTGTTTGGAGGTTGAACGACCACCGTGAGCAACACAATGGGCTATAAGCAGTCGCCAGTCCCTAATTTAGGGTCATTGGTTCCAGGAAAGGGAGAGAGCCATTGCCTTAAGACAAACACAACATCCATGCCCCACCGGGATTCGAACCCGGACACCTTCCGGACGAATGATCAAAAGCTATCACTTTGACAACTACGCCACCGGAGGGGGGGGGGCGTCAGCTTTTTTCTGTTCCTCACGTATAGTTTTATTTCTGGGTCAGGGGCAAGGCTGTTGCATAACATACAGGAATGGTATGACCTTATTTACTTGCTTACTCCTCCTCGTATGCTGTTAATCGTAAATTTCCTTCGTATGTCGAGGAACAGTATTTCTTGATAAACGAAAGACAATTTGACAACAGACTGAAAACTGGGTAAAGTAAAATTGAGTAACAAAATTGGTAAAACGCGAATTTTGTTTTAAAAATTAAAACAACAACTAAGAACATACAAAAGTAAAAAAAAAAGTCGCTGGATCACTGGAAAAAATTATAATACGAAGTCCGTCCCAAAAGTAATGAGAATGATTACAAAACAAATGCGTTTAATCAAAATACACTGACGGATAAAAAAATCCCAACACCACGAAAAAATAGTTGTAGAGGAATGAAATGGCGGCAATACATTTGTATAGGTAACATATTTAATCGATTAAGGTTTCAAGATCACAGCTTATTGTAAGTGCAAGAAGAGCCATTTTAAATGTGAAATGCTCGTACATTAATAACCGGTGTAACCGCCAGAATGTTGAATGCAAGCACGCAAACGTTCATGCATTGTGTCGTACAGGTGCTGGATGTCAGTTTGTGGGATGGAGTTCCATGCCTGTTGCACTTGGTCGGTCAATACAGGGACGGTTAATGCTGGTTGGGGGTGACGCTGGAGTTGTGGTCCAATGATGTCCCATACGTGCTCGATTGGTGAAAGACCTTTTGATCTAGCAGGCCACGGCAACATGTCGACACTCTGTAGAGCATGTTCGGTTACAACAGCGGTATGGGGGCGAGCGTTATCCTGTTGGAAAACACCCCTGGAATGCTGTTCATGAATGGCAGCACAACAGGTTGAATCACCAGACCGACGTACAACTGTGCCGTCAGAGTGCGTGGGATAACTACGAGAGTGCTCCTGCTGTCATAGGAAATTGCTCCCCAGACCATAACTCCAGGTGTAGATCCGGTGTGTCTCGGCCGCAGACAGGTTGTTTGCAGGCGCTCACCTGGCCTTCTTCTAATCAACACACGGCCATCACTGGCACCCAGGCAGAACCGGCTTTCATCAGAAAACACAACAGATCTCCACTCCGTCCTCTAATGAGCTCTAGCTTGACACCACTGACGTCGCAAACGGCAGTGGTTTGGAGCAAGTGGAATGCACGCTACAGGGCGTCTGGCTCGGAGCTGTCTTTCAAGTAACCGATTTGTAACAGTTCGTTGTGTCACTGTGGTGGCAACTGCAGCTCGCAGCTCGAGTTGCTGCCGCAGACGCGGTACGGTGCGCCACGCCCATACGCCGTACACGGCGATCTTCCCTCTCAGTAGTGCCACGTGGCCGGCCGGAACCCGGTCTTCTTGAGGCAGTACCTTCCTTTGACCACCGCTGCCAACAATCATGCACAGTGGCTACATTCCTGCCAAGTCGTTCTGCAATATTGCGGAACGAAAATCCACCTTCTGGTAACCCTATTACACGACCTCGTTCAAACTCCGTGAGCTGTTGATAATGGCTTCTTCGTCTTCTTAAAGGCATTCTTGACTAACATCAACACACTATGTCGAATCTCAACGATAACTAACGCTTACGAACGTTACAGCGCGTATTTACAGCAAACCTGCTTTGCATGTTCCGATGGGCGCTACTAGCGCCAAACGTATGCGCCGAGCGCGAGATTTGCATAGACGTCATCTTACAGATGTACTCTCACCGCCTACCAACTGTCGTTTATCTAACACAACCCCTTCTTGGTGTTTGGATTTTTTTTCCGTCAGTGTAGATACCATTAGGACCGATCACCTTCGAAGTAAGTGCCGTGAAACTGAACACACTTTTTCCAGCGATGCTGCCATTCGTCGTAGCAGTGATGGAAATCTTCATGTGAGAGGCTCTACTGAGCCCTCGTCGTGGCTGACTGGACGTTTGCAACAGTACCAAAATGGTGCCATTTCAGTTGCGTTTTAATTTTCGGGAACAAAAAAGTCACACGGTGCTAAGGCATCGATGTAGGGGTGTGTGAGGAAAGCGGGAATGTTTTTCCTCACTAAAATCTTCCTCACAGCCAATGGTGTGTATTACTCGGCGCATTGTCATGGTGGAGTTCCGCGTTTCCGGAATGCCACGATACACTCGCAAAATCCTTTTCCTCAAACGCTCCATGACCTTTGGGTACAAAGTATGATTGACTGTCTGTCCTGGTGGTGCAAGTTCTTTCTCCTCGACAGTGAAAAACCGATGAACATTGATTAAACTTTCGATTTGCTCATGCGAGGTTTCTTCGGTCGAGGTGAAGAGGGAGTGTTGCCATTCTGAAATCTGCCTTTTTTTTTCGGGATCATACTCATACATCCATGTTTCATCCCCAGTAATCACTCTACGCAAAAAGTCGGGCTCAGCTGTCACACGATCCAACAGTACTTGGGAAAAGAACATACGATTCTCCTGCTCATCGGACAAGCTTTTTGGGACGAGTTTTGCGCAAATCTTCCTCATGTTGAGATTTTCCGTTATGATTCGATGAGCCACCGTTTTTAGTACTCCGACCTCATCTCGATTAGTCGGACATTTAAACGCGGGTTCCGTTCCAGAGCAGCCTTGATAACGGCCACGTTGTCATCGGTTCTTGACGTTGAAGGTCGCCCTGAGCGCTGCTCATCCTCAACGGCTTCCCTTCCATCCTTGAAGGCCTTGTGCCACCTGAAAACTTGGGCTGACGACAATGCTGCGTTCCCCATACGCTGTCTTCAACATCTCTAATGTTTGTGCGGCTGTTTTTCCCAGTTTTACGTAAAATTTGATTGCGTAACGCTGCTCGACTCTGCTTTGCATTTTGGTCCGTAACGAGTGTGAAAAACGAGGGTGCACTTATTTAACGTTACGACGCTTCGAAAGTCGTGCCCTCAACTGAGGATGGTCCACCCGTTTACCTGAGATATTTACGCAACAACCTGCATCGCCACCTGCCTCCCGCGGTCTTCATGGCGAGCGTCAACGAAGTGAGCAGAGATGTACATTATGTAGATAAAAGTAGTAGGACACCTAGTTTGAAAGGAAACAAGAGCATTCATTAGTCGAAATCTGTACCAGAATTTCTTCCTGTAAAACTGTTGCCAGAAATACCCCAGAGGAAGGTCTTACCGCCCGAAATCATGTTCGGACTCCTATATCGTCTCGTAGATGTTCTATTGAAATTAGATCGGGAATTTGGGCAGGCCAATCCAACATCTGAACATTCTGCTCCTCGAACAAGGTCAAACCATACCTCGCAGCAGTGTGTCAAGGCGCTCAGTCTAGCTGAAAAGGCAGTGAATTGCATCGAAAATCTGCCACAGCGTAGGTAGAGCGGGGATTATTAAGAATACCCTCGTACCTGTATGGAGGCTATTAAATTGAAGGGCACCACAACAAAACACCGATTCGTTACCAGCCGAAACAGCCCCATACCATCATAGATCCACCTCCAAACTTTCCTGTGAGGAAAATACAGTCGGCTTAACAGCGTTCCCAGGGGAAACGCCTTAGCTAAATATAATGCTTCCATTCAAACGAAAGACCGCGCAGCGTGATTCGTCACTCCTTACAACTATTTTCCACTCTTCTGTTGTCAACGAACAGCAAGCGAGGTGCCACTACTGTTGTCGTCTTGCATTACTTGGAGTGATATCGGTCTTGTGCGTTGCTATCTTAGCATGGTAACTGTAGGCAAGCAATTCCCAACGGAGAATTCTGGTGCAAATAGCTATTCTAGTGGCTTGTGTGCCGTAGCTGTCAAGGTCTGTTGCGGAGGACATGTATGATCTCTTTACATTCCGCAGTAAGCTTTGTTTGACACTATCACTCAGTCGGAGCGGCTTCCTTGTAGTGGTACCAACTGCTTCAATCCATGAAGAATATCGGCGGCAGTGGAATTTCAGAATTTCTGAAGTGCGGCAATGCAATGTCTTAATAATTACCTTTCTAACTCTATCTCTTCTTGTTATTCCTAACATATTTCTCTCTAACTTTTTTACAGATACTTTTATTTTTTTACATTGTCGCTCTGTAATACTCGATCTTTCACTTCCGTAAGTAAACACGGGGATAATACATGCATTGAAAATGTTTCTTTTTAAACACAATGCGAAATCATCGGTTATATGGTCTTTAAAAAGTATCCAAAAGGCTCTATTACCTAGGAAAATTCTTCTATTAATTTCTATTTCTTGTCTTTCTTGAAAATTGATTACTTGACCTAAATAAATTTATTCATTAACTTTTCAGATCTCTTTTCCTTCTACCAAATCTTTTCTGTATCCTTTTCTGCATTGTTCATATATTTAGTTTTTGCTGTGTTTATTGTCAGACCTTTGAGCTAAATTGATACTGAACTGTGTTACCTTCATGACGTCTGTTACTATTCTAGGACGTATATTGTTTGGCTTCCAAAATGATTAAATTTCATAACTTTCACCCCCTTTCTTAAGTTAATTTAACATTATTTGGTTCTCGTGCTTTGGTAACCGTCATCAGAATGGAACTTTGCTCCTCAAATGTGGATAAAATGTGCATAGAGTTTATAATCCGAGTAATGTACGAATAATGCATCTCATTTGTTTAAGACCTTTAAGACTTTCCATCCATAAATCCTCTATCATATTTTGCATTTCATTTTTGCTAGTTGAAATGATGTCTATGTTATCAGCAAATCTAAGTTATTTAGGTACCTCCCATTTATGTTTAATCCATTTTCATCCCAGTTTAAACTTCTAAAAATATCTTCCAATACAGAGTTAAATAATTTTGGAGACAGTGGGTCTCCTTGTTTAACCCCTCTCCCCAGCTAGAAAACCGAGTTCATACTCTCCAACTTTATTGTTGCTGTAGTCTTGCTATATAATTTATTACTAGAGTGACACATTTTCCTTCCAAAGTTTGTCTTACACAGGTGACGTCCTACCACCATACCTCTTTCAAAGTCATTCGGTTTAGCTACGAGGGCGAGAGTTGCTTCCAATGGAGTTTGATATGTGTGCAAACGCTCCCCTTTATACCTACAGCATCTAACACACCCCCTCTAGTTCTGAAAATGCGCATTTATTTGCAGATGTGCAGGTGTTTTTTAGTTTTGGTTGGGGGTTTAAAAACACCGTGAGCAGCTCGATGGGCTGTAAGCAGTTGCCCGTCCCAAATGTAGGGCCACTAATTCCAGGTAAAGGGAAAGGGGTAGTGCCTTAAGACAAGCACAACATCCATGCCTGACCGAGATTCGACTCTGGGAACATCTCGGACGAATTGTCAGTAACCAGCGCTTATACCACTACGCCACCGGGATGGAGTAGATGAGGAGGTTTCCGAATACTTTTATTAACATAGTGTAGTTCCTTTCACAGATGAACGAAGAGAATTTGGAAATCTAATTTATGCCTTCTTTAATTTTAAAGCTAATATATACACAGATAGGACGGGAGAGACAGACGGAGTGACACAGCGTAACATGAGCTCATTTTCGTGATCGTATCAAGAAATGAGAACGAGGTTCTCAGTTTGTCTCGCACAAAACGTGAGACGCAACTTTGTGGGGGAAAGAGTCACACGCCAAGAGTAACTTCACTTATTTTGCGCATGCGCACACTTTGAAGTAGCTGATTTAAATTCACATTCGCTGGGGAATGAAGCTTATAGTTAAATATCCTGGGCTGAACCAAATGAGCCGTTGAAACAGTTTATTGGAAACAAGCCGGTCCTGAAGACGTTCCTCTAATCTAGGATTTCTATCCAGCTATTCAGGACAATAGCAATGAATAAAAGAGAAAAAAGCATTGGAAATGTACATCGGAAGAAATGTTAATTATTCACTTAGTTAAATTGGCATTCCCCGCAAAATGAGTGGTATAGTTAAAGTGCTTTAGCCAGGCACAATGCGACATTAAACGGAGGGTAAAGGGAACTCCGAAAGTGCTGAGAGAAACCATTGCTACTCCCAGAGTAATCCTTTTAGGATGAACTGCTGGGAGTCGTACAGAGGAGTGCGCAGATATGTGAAATGTGGCCAATCAATACTTCTCCCTGTCCCTCCACTCATTTGCTTCTAGCTATAAATCGCCGCTAATAAGACTCATATTTGTGATATCCCTCTCCCTCTCTCTCTGCTGAGGTGGCGAAACTACGTCCCATATATATATTATAGTACCAACCATCCACTCTGAGAAAGAACAGACCTAGCCTTCTGGAAAACTGCAGCTGAGAATTATTCAAAGCGTTGTAGAAGATGTACTTTAGTTGGCTCATTTTCCTTGTTAAAAGACAAGAACAGTTCAGCATAGATACTTTGTTTTGTAACCTGATGTCAACATATTCCAACCATCTCAGATTCTAACGAGTGAACTTGATTCACTGATAAATACACTCTTTGCCCAAAACAGAAAAACGAAGCAAACCCAGGAAATCGTTCGATCCTGGTGAAAATAACAAACAAAAACAGTCTTGCTGGGCCAGCACTGGACCATTGCTGGCAGCCAGCACTGCCAGCAATGGCCCAGCATTATGTTGCCGCTGCCGAACCGTCAATAAAATGTCCGGGCGGCCAACAGAAGAACCAGCAGTTCAGGCCAACAGCTGGCCAGCAGTTGGCACCCCATCAGTTGTCATATGCCACAACAGGGCCATCAGTGGTCCATCACAGGCAGTAGCTGTCACAAGTGGCCCTTCAGTGGCCCTGCAAGCACGTGCCAGAAATGATGGCTAGCCTAATGTGGTCCGCTAGTGTCCCGTTAGTGACGTAACTGGTGGCTTGCCGAATCTTGTCCGCCAATTTCCCAGTAGTAGCCATGATAATAATAAAAAAAGCAAATATAACCGCAGTTTCCCAAAGCTACAACTTTTTTCCCCCCTTACGAAGCTTGTGAACTAACGGACTGCGCTGGGGAAATTTTCTCAACAGATCGGAAAAACACCAGTTTGTAACTGAGTAGATTTGAACCTGGGCCGTCAGCGTGATGGCTGAGCTCTCTACCGACCAGACTAATCTGCCACGCTCGCGAACATGCTTAAAGGTGTTAGTTTGGTATGCAATGTGTAATCGAATGCTTCCCTCTTTCATTTTACAATATTGCGAGGTATTTTTCATAAAAGTCAGTTTCATATAATTGATAAATTATTTTTTGCAACGTTTTTTTTTCTTTTACCTTAAGGGAACTTTACTCATTTTCAAGGCGTGTACATACTTAGAGTCGCATTCCAAAGTTTTGTACTGTCCTTGCCGTCTTGAAAAAAGATTTCTGAATAAATATATATTTACCCGGGTTCATGTCACATTCTGTTACATTTTTAACGTTGTGTCTTTCCTTTCCGTTGTCCGAAGCTACATTTGTTTTAAAGAGTAAAAGATATTTTATTTTACTTCTCGTTATTTTTAGAAGCGAATTCCTCCCAGTCTTGTGTATTCAACCCATGGATGAGTACACCAAATAGCGTTGCCTTTTCTTTTCTTTCAAATAATTAATAAATTTTGTACGCGTATAATTTTTTTTTTCCAACAAACGTTGTTTTAATGGTTTTCCAGGATATTTGTTTCAAGCGGTTTCAAATTTTTTCTTGTCATTCATCCACTCCATTCCATTAATTGTTATTCATGGAAATGGAGTGGGTGTATTTCATGGCTGTAATCTAGTATTTCACGGCTTAATCTGATATCTTCGTCGACGTAAAATTTCATTAGGAAATTAATTCGCCTCTCCACATATTGATTTTTTTCTTAACATCCACTAAAATAACACGATGGCGATAGCGTCGTCTTCAACTAACTGGTACCATGAGAGACACAGCAAGTGTTGCTTCTGCGCATGCGCAGTCCCGTTGCTTCCACCTGCTGTTGGGGGTTGCATTGGTAGCCAGCAACGGGCCACTCGTGGCACTTGCTTAGAAGCCCACAATTCACGGCGATGCTGCAGGGCCATCAATGGCTCGCCAACTGATAGCGCTGCCACCAACGGACCACTACCGAGCCGTGAGCGGCAGATTTCAGCCAGCAGTGACCCATCACTGCCAGCTGGTGACCAGCAGTTTCCCAGCACTTGTGTTTTTGCTGGGATAGGCATGCAAGTACAACAGGGCCGAATATGCAAATAATTAAAGAATAACGACCAATGACTAAATAGTGTCTCGCCACAGCGCATGGGAACCGCGCATTGAGGGCATATCAAGAGCAAACATCGCAAGCAGGGACAATTGTGACAGCGGATTGCGCTTGCATCAACCTCCACCGACTGTGAGGATGGCTCGACGTCGGATCTGTGCAAAATAACGAGCAGCTGAGCGAGTTTGAGAGACGATGTATAACTGGACTAACAGAGGCCGGTTGGTCAAGTCGCCGTATCGCCATGCATTTGATCGGAGCGACGCAAGGATCAGACGATGCAGGTGTCAATGGGTTCAAGAGGGCGCAACACAAGGATCAGACGATGCAGGTGTCAATGGGTTCAAGAGGGCGCAACACAAGGCATGAGGTCAACTGATAGAATGCGAGGATCGACCGATTGTGAGAGCCACACGAACGGTATCGAATTTGTGGTTCTCAACCATCCGTGGCCATATTACGCTCTCTACATTTACGGGAATGGTCATCCGGACCGTTGTGGTGCGGGGATGCATCCGAGGAGGCCACTCCGCAGCCCATCATTGACCAGCGAGCATCACAGTAGTATCGGGCCCGATCAATGTGGGAGTTTCCACTGGCGTCATGTTGTTTTCAGTGATGAGTCATGGTTTGCACTTGGCGCCTGCGAACAGCGCATACGTGTCTCGAGACGAGCCGGCCAGCGCACGGATCCTGCTTTTACCGTACATCGGGAGCGACTGTATAGGGAGCTATTTCCTTCGATAGCTGGACACCCTTGGTAGTCCTCCGTTTCACCCTCACGGCTCAACAGTACGTTGATGACATCCCACGATATGTTGTGCTGCCATTCGTGTTGTAGCAGCACTGAGCAATTTGTAGCCGGATAATGCCCTACTGTACAGGGCACTACTCTCCCAGTCGGCATCTTCCATGGCCAGCCCGACCGCCAGACCTCTTATCGATCGAACATGTCTGCGATTCACGGTCTGTGTCAATGCGAAGACGCTCAGAGCTACTCGTACACCACATAGAACTGTGGGGTTGCTCCGACTTTCCATCGAGTTCAGAGATCGAAGTATTCGAATGTCCACCCACATGCGCCAGTCCCGCCACGGCGAAGAATGTTACTTTCTTCTAACTACTGTCGTTATATTCTGTAAGTAACTGTTGCATCCCAGTGCATTTCTGCTCCAATGGTACGCAGGAAACAACTACCCGTGCGACGCCCTTTTGATAGTAGGATACACGTTGACGTTCCCCAAGCAGTCTTACGCCTTACACGTGATTTCGCCATCGAGATCACTGCGCCACAGTGGTCTACACGTCCAGGTCAGACCGACCAAACTAAGCTACTCAAAGCAGTTTTGCCCTTTTATCTCCCGCACCTATCACGTGATTGGATCGCAACCGTTTACATAACCCAAGTGTCGACACGTACCCACCAATTTACAAGGCGTACCGCCAAATAGGGTAAACATTGGTAATTTCCTGGCATAGGTAAATTCGTGATAGAGCGTAAGCGGCTATTCGTAGAGTAACTACTGTCTTAATTAGTTTCAACTGTTTACCATAAATGGCAGCAGATGTCCAGTTTCTAAAGTCGGAAGGAGACCGTCAGTAAATTGCTTTGTTCGTATCACAGAGAAAGTTATTCAACGCGTGGCGGGGATCGAACAGTCTTTTGTAATGGTGTTTAGTACACAAGGTAGAAGAGTCTTTTGTTTTGTAGTCAGTCTTTAGCTTTGTGTTTTGGGATAGTGTTTAGTTATAACGAAGTAAATTTCTCCGTCATTTTTGGTCTACGTCGGGGCTCGAACCCGGGTCCACTCATTCCGGAATAAGTTGCTCTACCAATTAAGCTACGCGGACATTTGTTCTGATTCCTATCTGCCTTTATGTCGTGTGCGTCCTTCTGGCAGGTACGTCACATCTCCTGGTACGCCACACCATCTCCCCCTTATTATTATTTTTTTTTTTTTTTTCGAAGTGCTGGAGAAAGGATTCTCTTATTTTTCCTATCTCGCGGTGTGGAAATAACATCACACCAATGGGAGATTTTGAACGGTCGGGTCATCCGGGTAGTTCGGGCGCCATTATAACGAAGTGAATTTCTCCGTCATTTTTGGTCTGCGCCGGGATTCGAACCCGAGTATGCTTATTCCGGAACAAGTCGCTCTACCAACTGAGCTACGCAGACATGTATTCTGATTCCTATCTGCCTTTATGTCGTGTGCGTCCTGCTGGCAGGTACGTCACATCTCCCCTCCCCCCGAAAGAGGGCCGGGGGCATGGCCCACGGATCAGCCGTGACCATGAATCGCTGCAGGCAGACAACCACTGAAAAACGTGCACTTGAGAACTCCCAGTCAATCTGGTGTGCGGAATGCAACGTCACACACATTTATTTTTCGAAGCACTGGAGAAGGGATTCTCTGATTTTTCCTATCTCGCGGTGTGGAAATAACATCACACCAATGCGAGATTTTGAACGGTCGGGTCATCCGGGTAGTTCGGGCGCCATTATAACGAATAAATTTCTCCGTCATTTTTGGTCTACGCCGGGGCTCGAACCCGGGTCCACTCATTCCGGAATAAGTTGCTCTACCAATTAAGCTACGCGGACATTTGTTCTGTATTCCTATTTGCCTTTATGTCGTGTGCGTCCTTCTGGCATGGTACGTCACATCAGTATATAAGGTAGAAGAGTCTTTTATTTTGTAGTCTGTCTTTTGTTTTGTGTTTTGTGTTGGTGTTTAGTATACAAGGTAGAAAAGTCTTGTTTTGTAGTCAGTCTTTTGTTTTGTGTTTTGTGATGGTGTTTAGTACAGAAGGTAGAACAATGGAGTTCAAGAAGAAAAATACACTGCTGGCCACCCAAAATGCAACACCAAGAAGGACACGAGATAGCAAAGCCAGATTTACTGGACACATGACAACAGATAGAAAGATAAAACGATTGAGCTTACATGTCCGTGCGACTTGCGGAACACTCAGACATCAATAGTTCATGTGACTCCCATGGCTGGCAATAACGGCCGCTACACGCCGCGGCGTCGAACGAAAGAGGCTTTGGATGTGGGATTGGGGTATGTCCGTCCAGGTTGCTTCCACACGTTGCCGCAGTTCATCAGACGTAGCCGCAGGTGGTGCTTGACGGGCCACTCGGTTGCCGATCAGGCGACCAGACGTGTTCGATGGGCGACATATCAAGAGAACAATTGGGCCACGGCAGCAGTGACACCTGGTGAGCCGTGAAGAATTGTTGCACGATGCGTGCCACAAGCGGGCGCGCATTGTCCTGTTGAAACGTGGCCGCTGCCAGGTCTTGCAGGTAAGGGAGGACTACAGGCTCCAAAACGTCCGAGATGTAGCGTAGGCCGTTGAGTGCACCGGGGATGCGTACCACAGGGGTGCGGGTGTCATATCCAATTGCGCCCCAAACCATAACGCCAGGCGACGGATCGGTATGGCGATGCATAAAGCAGGCGTCATACAGTCTCTCGCCGCGTCGCCACCACACGCGGATCCGACCATCGTGGTGTTCTAGGCAGAAGCAGGATTCGTCGGAGAAGACAATGTCGTGCCATTCCGTAGTCCAGGTGCGGCGCTCAACGGCCCATTGCCGCCGTACTCACCGGTGGTGCAACGTCATTGGTAATCGGAGCCATGGGCGCCGTGCGACAAGTCCCCGCTCCTGCAGACGACGTCGAACGGTACGTGCTGACGCAGGTTGTTGCCCAACACACCCTAATTCCAGCGCTAACGTTCGTGATGTGGCGGTGCGAGCCGTTAATGCCCGCCGCACAACATGCCGGTCCCCTCGTTCGGTGGTGTGCCGCGGCTGCGGCAATCGCTGACGTCGGTCCGTCCGTCCCTCCTGCACCCACCGAATCCATACTCGCCTCACTGTGGCTGGATGTCGTCCCACACAGGCGCCGATGTCTCGGAACTATAAACCGCTGTCGCGATAAGCCACTGTTCGTCCTCTGTCGAACTCCGAAACGTGCTGGAATGACTGCCGTATTCTGCGACGCGGCATCAGGAAGCTTCCCACGCGCAGGTCCAGGAGCACAACACACTTCCACTACTTACACCCCGCCTTCTGTGCACCCTTCTTATAGTGCTTCTCGGTGGCGTGCCGGGCGCACATGATTTGCATATGCCCTGCAATGCTAATAGTTTGCATGTCCTCTCGTGGGCTTTCTTCTTGGTGTTGCATTTTGCGTGGCCAGCAGTGTAGAAGCAAGCAAACAATGTTTAACCTAGTTATTGATTAGATTACTGTGTAATTTAAAAAGGCACTTGCAAGTCATTTATCAGCATTCTATAGCGTGTATAGGCTTAGGCATTATCCTTAGCCCTGGAGAGTTAACTTTTTCAGGCATTAATGTTGATTTAAAAAATAACTCTTTCCCATAATTTAAACTACAATATCTCATTTCTGAATCGTAATCATGATGGTTGAGGTTCAAATAGACACTTCAGTTCCGGTTTTTAATTAATTTTAGCCTATCACAAAGTAACCAAGGTATCACGAATTTATCACCTACAGGTGATAACGGCGTGGAACGTAATAGTTGACGTAATTGAAATGTAACAAGATACACCATCTACCAACAAGTAATTGGACACCTGTGACAGCAAAGGAAAACGAAGTTTCTTCACCTTCAATAGTTGATGGAGCCTCCACGAGCGACGATTACAGCTGCGACCCTGTGGGGCATACTCTCAACCAGGCGTTATACGACGGCTAGCGGTATTTTCTTCCACTCGGCTTGGAGAAGACACGTCAGTTCCTTCACCTATTTCGGACGGTGGGGGCACTCCTTAAGTCGACGCTCCAACTCGTCCCAGAGGTGATCGATAGGGTTAAGGTCCGGGCTCTGCGCAGGCCAGTCCATTCGATTAACCCCATTGTCACCATACCAAGAAATGGTGGACCTCGCAACATGACAGGTGGCATTGTCATCCTGAAAGTAACATGGGTCCATCCCGTAAAACCGCCACAACGTAGGAAGCGCATGGTCATCCGAAATGGTGCAATAGGTCTCTAGGTCTCTGCGTCAAGTCTACCAGGAATTGCGACCAAGGGTCCCGTACCATACCAGGAGAAACACCCGCATAGCATAATTCCACCGCCGCCGAACTTCACAGTTGGCACAATACATTTCGGCAGGAGGTGTTCTCCAGGCAGACGCCAAACCCAGACCCTGCCATCCGAACGGTAGAGGGTGAACCTTGATTCGTCGCTCCAAAGAACCTGTTTCCACTGTTCAACGGTCCACTGTCGACGTTCTTTGCACCATGGTAGCCGAGCAGCGCTATTGGACTTGGTGATCAAAGTCTTGTGGGTGGCAGCACGTCCATGATAACCGAGCAGATGGGCTTCTTTACGGATGGCATTCATCGAAAGAACACTCCCGGATGTCTGTTGAAACTCCTCGCGGATGTGGCCCATCGATTTGGTGAGGTTCTTCCGAATTTCTCTGGCCAGCACACGTCGGTTTCTAACTCCCAGTTTTGTGGGTCTGCCGGGTTGAGGTACATTCGGACAGTCACCTTCCATCTTCCACTTGCCACTCACGTAGGCCACTGTCGATTTTGGGTACTTCAACTTGCTAGATATGTCACGTATGGATCGGCCATTTCTGTGATACCCGACGATTACACCTTTCTCGAAATCAGAGAGCTCCGAACTGCGTGGCATCTTGCATGCGACTGGTTGCGTTGTTGTTTCCCACACGATATTTAACGGCGGCGGTCGTGACTTGTATCAGGACCGGCAGATATCGTCGATTGCAGGAGTGTCCAATTACTTGTTGGTAGATAGTGTATAATTCATATGTACAGTTTTTATCAACAGGCCCATGCAAAGGGAAGACGATAACTGGTATGGCAAATTTTGTGGAGACAATTATAACGAGGGTGTCAAAAAAAAGTGGAGCTCAGTGGGTTCAACCTAGCTTTTGTGCATAATATGGTACCACAATAAGTGCCAAAACCCTTACAATGAAAATGAAGATGTGTTCAAATGTGACGTCTGTGAAAGCTGCTGACAATGTCTGATAATGAGAAAATGGCACTTTATGGAAAAAGAGAACATTTTATTGATAAAAAATACGTATTTCTTCCATCTTTGACTATAGTAAACTGTGCAATATATCATGCGCTCACTATTATTTCTATATTTCTTTACATTCACGCAATGTTTTGCGTACAAATGGACACCTTGTTCACTATCACGAACTTAGTAGGGCATTATCACGAAGTTACCTAGGTTATCATAGAATAACCACTGGTAAACCTTATGCGAAAGCATCTGTTGTGGAACACAAACATACAGTACTACTGTTTTCCAAGTTACTGGTGCTATGTACAAATGTGTTGGATATGGGGTAGTGGGGTTTGATGAACATTGGCAATAGATTGTTGTGGTCAAAAAGGAAATTTCTGAAATTATCACGAAATTGCCAATGTTTACCCTACTCAGTGGTGTGTCATTTTCTATGACGAGCAGTCTATTTACCAACAGCTTCTTTTTCGAATAACATACAGCTTTCCCGCACCGGGATAGAACATTTATATTAAAGTTTCTTTCACATTTCTGCATCTAATTGCTCGACTTGAAAATAGTCTTCTGCTTTGGACATCTTCCGCTATAAAGAACATTTTTGCTCTATTTGTGAATTTTCGCAACACACGTTTCCTTTGCTAGGGGCAGTAAGTAGCTATTACTATTTGCGGATGTTTTAACGACTGGGTATTACACACTTTTTTTTTTAATTCTATTTTTTATGAAGACTGCTCACATTGCGAATTTCAAGTAACGCCCAGTTTTTCCGCTGGAAGAAATGAATGCCATTTCCCTTTCGCTTGGTTTTTCTGTTTTTGAAAATCTACTATGAAATATGTTTTTCGTGTCGGAAAGGGTTCAAATGACATCCTTCCTACATCCAATAATTTGGTGCCACATCTCTTGTTTCTCAAAGATGAGCTTAAAGCACACAAACCCACACCACACACACACGCACGCACGCACAAGCACGCGTACATGCACACACTGAAATACAAATATGCATCGACTTGCCGTTTTCTTTTGCTCCCCTTCTCAGTGGCCTAGGAAGATGAGTGTGGGATCTAAGGTTGTTGAATACATTCAGTGTTCCCACTTGTTGACATGCATGACACATGGTGAAAGTTAATAATTGACATATTCCTTTCTTCTGCAACCCAGAACGAAGCATCCGATTTGCCTGAGATTTGCTGCACGACCAAAGCCGTCTCGTGTACTAGAGGCCTACGTCCACGCGATTTCCCTATTTGTGACGTCAGCAACCGGGTTATAAAAAACCAAACCCGCTGCTGATAGTGCTGAAGACTTGAGTGCGATATGAGGATTGGAAGAGAAGTTTGTATTACTATTAATTTAGATTGCATATTTCTTATAAATTGATGAGCTAGGCAATTTTTTTTGTAAACGTAATAGTTCCCGCGAAACTAAATAGGTTTAAGCAATGCTTTATATATCATTATGCTTAGAAACCTTTTATTAATATATGCTGTTTCGTTTTGTTTTGTTTTTTCGTCCAGTGCGGTTTCCTTACTTTGTACGAATTATTTAAAAATGTACTTTTCCGACGTCATCCTGAAATAAAAGAAATATATATCACTCTCATAATGTGTTGCTGAAAGAATATGGAATTACCATATCAATAACGGCAATTTTAATGTGATGCACGGAAATGTTCCTCATTAACGTATCAGATAAAGTTTTTAAGTTTTGCCTTTTCTTCCCCTCCTTAACTTATTCAGATGAAA
The DNA here is from genome assembly GCA_039090855.1 of Macrothele yani. Lineage (NCBI taxonomy): Eukaryota > Metazoa > Arthropoda > Arachnida > Araneae > Macrothelidae > Macrothele > Macrothele yani. Next base: position 132,391,889 of record CM076995.1, on the reverse strand, counting down.
TAGAATACAATTTGCTTAAATAAAATGCATGGGGCTTACGGTAATACCGGTGAATTTTGGCAAAACAACAACGCATTCATGTAAAAAAGAAAATGTTAAAGCTCTTTTATATCTGAACTAGCTGAATACCCGTTCTTCGAAAGTGATGATATTAAAATACAGTTGAAATACGGATGATATATATGATATACAGTTGAAATGTCCATACACTGCATGTTTCTTCGCTCTTTTGAGAAACACATGTCCGCCTGACTTATTCTGCCAGACGTCACATAAGTAATTTCGTTAATAACTGTAAATTTAAAACTTCAAGCCTACACGAAACAAATCAAAATACGCCGTTATTCTTCAGTTTTATCGTTAAATATTCATAAACAACAGAACAAAATGATAATAGAAAACAGAACAAAATACGTTGTTATTTTCAGCATAAATGTAAAAAGAACCTTGCTTATAAACAATTTCGTAAACATTTTCGTTCGAAACTGTACATTTAAAAGCTAGCAAGTCAGACGTTTTTCGATACGCGAGAAAAATTGTGTTGCCATCGCTAATATCTCAAGGGGGAAACTTTTTTTTCCAAATTTCAATTACTATGAAAATCCACCCCTCGTATTTATATTTATTGCAGTCACTTTACCACTTAACATGACGTCACCTTTGCTTCGGTGAAAACGAATGCTGGTAATTTGACTTTGACTCAAAAAAACCTTGACATTCGATATGTCAAACGATAATATGAATGTTTAAATGCAAAGCATATTACGATATAGCGCTTTTCACGTGATTTTTTAGGTTTATTTTTAAATAAATTCAGAACAAATAAATTTAGAACAAAATATTTACTGAGCAGGCCAACTCAAGTCATTCGAAACTTAGGGCGGGGCTTCAGTTGCTGGGCAGCAATGGCTCGATCGTTGGAAAACGTCCTAGCGCTATCATAGCTGGGTTATTTAAAAACCCATTTCGACCCACTTAAAGTTATCGTAGAAAAAATCCTTTCTTAGTGCGCATCTATGTTGTAAAAGTAACAGTCCTGCCAAATATGAAAGTTCTAAGTTCAGTAGTTTCTGAGATACGATTATGAGTCAGTGAGGGCTTTCAGTTTTATATGTACAGATTAGTTTGTGGATATGAAATAATCACTAAATTCATCGCTCCCATGGCTCATAAAGTGTTTGCATTTTGATTTTTACCAAATGTTTTGCATTTACCGAAATGTATAACTTTTTTGCCATCGACATTGCAAAGTTACGAAAAATTTGAATCCTGATATCGCTTCGCTGTAACCTCGCTGCTAGCTTAAGATGGCAGTCACAGCAGAGTTTGTTATGACCCTGATAGTGACGTCACGAATCGAGGACTAAGACCTGCTAGTATTCTAAACGTCTTTGGCACGACTTCAAAGAATAATGAATTCTTGTATAACATCAGTAGGTGGTGGTATCGATATGGAAATGACAAATGATAAAATCATTTACAGCTGTAGAAACTAAGGAGGTTATATTACTGGAGATACCACTCCTATATCCACGCAGCATTGGCCGCTATAAGTCACCGTCCGTGCTGCAAATGACGTCATGAGCAGGCACGACGCAGCCGCAGAAAAGAAGCTGCTTTGAAACCAATGGAACAAAAAGCTTCTAAGCGTATAAACAGATAAAATGAGTAATTCAATAATCTTTATCAATGATACACAAGCTTACTGTTTTATCAACGGTATAATTTATTTCGTTTATGCCTGCTTGTGACGTCACACCACAGATTAGCTGTGACCTATGGCGGCAGAGCCAGTGGTGTCTCCAGTAATATAACCTCCTTGGTAGAAACCGTGGTATAGACCCACATATGATTAGTGAAAGACCTAGCCAAATGGCAAACTGTAGCGTCTCATTATTTCAAATGTTTACGCACAAGCGTCTCACCAGGGGTCTCTTATTACCCGTACAACTCACGGCGGCCTAGATGAATTTTTCATTGCTGTTGTGTGTTCTTAAGTGTGAATATCTCTGCAACTTAACAATATAAATTAGTGATTTTTGTTTTTGCACTTGCATCATGCGATGCTATGTAGCATTCTCTATTTCATTCTCATGTGTTAATAAGTACTCCTGTTATTCTACTAGTGACGTATTTCATGTCTTCATATCTTCCACTAAGATCTAAATACACTGAATTTATGTTCGTACAGCATACCGTGCTATTACGACCACTGTTAGTTTATTTTTTCACCAGTACGATTCTTCAAACTGGCTGATAGTCAGTTTAGCTATTTATTTTAAATGCTACGCAATTTTCTTATTAAATACTTCGATATTGATACTCGACAATCTGTAAATACGGAAAGTTGACAGAATGAACTTTTGGACATTCCCAACAAGAATAAATATATCCTACGTCATTCACACAATAAATAGCGGTTAAAAAGATGACGCAAACTAATTTCATTGAAAATATTACTTATGCATAACTTAGTGCTACAATTTGGACTTCAGAAAGGTAAGTTTCAACGGCAAATTCTAAACAAACCTCAATATGGCGATGGCGTGAATTGTGATGTTTGTGCAAGGAGGTGTTTGTGCGTGTAACTAGAGCCACCGTACGGTCATTTCTGCCTTAACTCAAAAAAAAAAAAAAAAGGGACGCTTTTTCGGGGTCCTTTCGCCTTTTGAGCAGGTCGTACCTCTTATCACCTGTGGGTCTACCGTGGTGTCTCAAAATGATAAACGAAAAATTAATTTACCTTTAGAAGGCACGTAGTGCAGCATGGTTCGAATACATCTGTCCTACAACAAATTATATCACCCTGTGCTATTATTCTGCGACGGGAAATAGCACTTCTACAGATACATCACATAAAATGTTTACGTTTTATATACTGTATATAAAGATTCGTATTTACAAAAGCGAGGGAAAGATGTCATGCACAAGTAATTCAAAAATTTCCGCTCTTGATTTTTGCCTTGGAAAAAAATATTGAAAATCGTTTAAATTAGGTATACACTAATTTAAAATTTTTCTGTTTTGCACAATAAAGTTTTGGAATTTTCCAGGACGTGGGAAGAATTTGCAGCATCCGGACTAGTATCTTTGAAGAAATTCATAGTAAACAAACAGTTTTGATTGAGGTCTATGCTCATAAGAGCCTAGAGAAGATTTCCAAACACGAAAAACAATAAATTCCCGTACAATATTAGTGGACGATGGCATCGATATAAAAATATTTAAATTATATATATCGATACTTCATATCTTATTTTTTCGTACTTCATTCTGTCTATTCCAGTGACACTGCACATAACTTAGCATCTTCATTTCTACGACGTGTAACGTATTTTTCTTCAAACACTTCGTAAGTCAACGATTCAGGAAATGATCTCAGCAATAAGAGTCCCTTTCATTCCCGATGAAATTTTGTCTGATTTACGGTATTATGGTTTGTAGTAACACTTGACACTCTCCTGATTTCTGTTCCGATGGTTTTCCTTCATATGGCCGTCCAATAAAATAGAATGCAATCAATTCGAACTCATGAAGTAAACTCCGCGTCAACTCATACCTTCGAAAACATTATCCTCTCTTAGCAATCGGAGAAACAATAAATAGCGCCGATATTTTTTCTAATAAATTAGCTGTTTCCGAGACAACGAAAACCATGCTTTAAAATTACGTGATCTCTAACTGTCCGCATAGACTGGCAAACGTAATGCTGGTTGTTCCGAAACGAAGGGAATCAACTGAACGTCAGCGCAATCTGTCAATGCGGAGAGTTGGTGAACAGATAGATATTGTGGAAAGCTAGTGTCTTTAATTCAATTCATAATGTACTGCAGGAATTACGTAAGAAAAATATCCACGCACGAGCTGAGATCTTTCCAGATCAAAAATAAAAACACACCGATGAACCATTCCATTAGCACCACCTACTTAATAAGCTGTAGGATCCCCTTTTGCGGCCACTCGGCGACGCATCTATTTGATGAGGTAGCGGATAAGTATCTTGGGGTATCTGGTACTATAATGTTAACAGCAGGTCCCCGAGTTCCAGTAAAGTTCGAGCTTGTGGTGATTTAGCGCGAACCCGCATTTCCAAGCCGAACCACAAATATTCGATTGGGTTCATGCCAAGTGAATTTGGAGGCCAGGGCTTTAACAGAAAGTCACCAGCATGTTCCTCGAACCACACCTTGACGATTGTGACAGTGTGGTATATCCTGTTGGTAATGGTCATCTCCAGCAGGAAACACAGTTGCCATCAATGGGTGAACTTGGTCTGCAGCTATGTTCAGATACCTAACTGGGGATTTCGCTATTGGGATAATGGAGCTTAAAGTGTCGCAAGAAAACATCGCCCACTTCAAAACACCGCCGCAGCCGACCTGTTTCCCCCCAACAGTGCATCTGGGTGCCATAGCCTCCATTGGTAATTGGCGTATTCGTGCTCGGCCGCCTACGTGATGCGCCAGCCCACTTTCTCCCAATTATCCACGGTCCAATCTCAATGATCTTGGGCCCATTTTACGCGTTGTTGACGATTAGTTGCAGTGCGCATGGGAACCTTCCAGGGTCTTCAGATACGCAAGTCAGTCCGTGTGCAGAAGGCTGCGACGAACTGTGTGCTGTGACACATTGCCCTGATTACCGCTGTTGTATCTGCGGGTGATTTGTCGCACTGTGGCCCTGCGGTCGCTGTGATCAATGCGCGACAGTCTCGGCTCCCCTCTGGCATCCATGAGCTGCAGACGACAAACGGCTGGACCACGGTTCGTCGTTTGGCCATGTGCGCACCACTTTTGATACGTACTCACTTCAGCGGCACGTGAAGAACCCAGAAGCCCCGTCGTTTACGAGATAGTAGTTCCGAGGCGCCATGCCATCACAATTTGTCCTTTATCGAATTCCGATAAATCAACAACTTTTCCCATTCTGACCCCGAACACTCTACTAACCGAAAGCCGGTCCTTGGGTTGTATATATATACTGTTCTGTGAACTTCACCTGCGCCACCGTTCTGTCTCCAGGCTCCCTCATTTCTGTAGGCTGAGGGTGGTCATAAGGTAAAGGCTCATCGGTGTAAATTAGCAAGTTCTTATATTTGATAAAAACAGCAAAACTAGTAAACAGGGAAACACGAGGCCTTATTGGTGAAAAGAGAAAAATAAAAAAAACGGAAGGAAACTGTTAATTGGGAAAATTTCACCTTACATGCAATGAAATCTCAAAGATTTCAAACTCAAATGTCTGCACGTAAATACGCCAAAGGAATAGATACTGCCGTCAGTGGCGGTTTTCAATGCCCGTCGGAATTGTATGAATGTCTCTTTGCTAGTCTATTCTAGAAAATTTCCTGATATCTGCCCTGCTTTTGTTCATTATGTCAAATGACACTATTTGACTTCCGAATAAGAACGCTTTAAAGATGTTCGCGATTTTGAGTGTATCGTTCCGCTTTGTTTACATGAAACCTAATCACACCCAACATGAGAGAAAGTGGTTCACGATAAATGTTATGGGACTTTTTTATTGGTATATAAAATGACACTATAAATAGCAAAAACCTACTTATTCACTTTTTAATAAAATTTTAACTGTTTAAGAAACATATAAAAGAAAAACATTATACAGTATGAAAAACAAATGAAAACCAGTAGGTACAAATTAGGTACCAATATCACTCCGGGGGGGAGGACAATAAGTTACGATATATTTCATAATTTCTAAAAATTAATCGTCATTATTTTTTGATCTTTTTCGCCACATCAATTCACATAATTTCAGAGCGCAGACAAACGGTTAAAAGAACATTCCTTCTGAATGACCACACATAATTCCAAAGCGCAGACAAACGGTTAAAAGAACATTCCTTCCAAATGATTACACATAAATCCAAAGCGCAGACAAACGGCTAAAAGATCATTCCTTGCGAATGACCACACATATTTCCAAAGCGCAGACAAACGGTTAAAAGAACATTCCTTCCGAATGACCACACATAACTCCAAAGCGCAGACAAACGGTTAAAAGAATGTGATCACTGCGCATGGGTAGTACGCATAGACTGCCAAAGGCTCTGTGTTCTACTTTCGAATTCGGGAACTACTTGAATGCGTTCTTATTCGGAAGTCAAATAGTGGCGAGCAGATAACAGGAAAGGTCCCTATTCTATTCTAATGTCACTGGTTCGCAGTTAGTCCGTTTCTGCCTGATTTATAAACACACCGGAAAAAATTACGGAATGTAAACTTTACTCCTTAATATGGAGTTACGTCACAATCTGCTTTAATTTTGTATGGCATGCTATCAGTATGACTCAGTACCACATACGTATCCAGTTTATTACACTCCATGCTCAAAAGATCCCTTAATTCCGCCAAATTCGTAGGGTGTTGGTTTTCCTCCTTCACGGCCTTTTCTAACATGTCTCAGATTTTTTCAATCACATTTAGATGGGGTAAATTTGCAGGCCAATTGAGATGTGGAACGTCTCTGTCTCTCATGTTTTTAAAACCAATACAGCACAGTTTTAGCTCGATCAACAAGAGAGTTATCATCCTGAAACACATGGTCCACTATGTGTCCTTCTTGTTCCAAAAACTGGACAAATGGCAGTAATGCATTATTTAAAAGTGGCACATAATCCGTAGATTTGACGAATTGCACACTCAATGAATAGTCCAACTCCAGTATACCTGAAACACAGCACCAAAACACGACACTTGCACCTCGTTTTTACACAGCTCTTTGAACATATTGTGGGTTAAATGTTTCTCCGGGCTTCCGCATGACACCTGGAGCGACCATCATTCGAATTCAAGCAGAATCTGTATTTTTTGGATCATATTATACGTCACCTCTGTTCAATGGTCCAGTGACGATATTGTTTTGCCCAAACAAGGCGATTTTTCTTCTGTTGTTAACTTTGGACGTATCCGGGCCACGCGACAGAAATTGTCCAAGCCATGCAAGTTATCTCCATAGCGTTCGTTCTGTGACTAGTTTGCTGGGTTCAGCATTGTACTGTAGAAGCAGCTTGACGAGTCTGGAAAAGTGAAGCAGTTGCTAATCGTTCCAAACGCCTGCGATCCCAATTTGCCATCATAAAGTTTCTACCACAGTTGCTCCGCCTTCAGTAATAGTGATCGCTTCCGTACTTCTTCCATTGGAAACGGACACTATTGACTGTTAACTTAGACAGTTCACAAACGTCTCCACCTCTTGCAAAGAATGACCATGTTCCCGGCCAAAAACTATGGTCCCCTTTTCCACTCAGTAACGTCCCCTTTACGACCCATAGTTGTGCCTGTAAAAGGAAATGACGACTATTGCAGAGGCTTTAAACACACATTTCAGACATCCACAATCATAATTCAGCAGCTTCACTCTCCATATGTGTATAACGATTGAGTGTTTCACTCACTCGTTACATTCATCAACTTATGTACATGTTTCAATGAGCATTCCGTAATTTTTTGTCCGGTGTATGAATTAAAATAGCAACTTAACATAAAATAAAAATTCCAACGTTTACCACAATCAAAGGTTTACTTTACATCGACTATAGTTTCGAAGAGCGTTTGGCTCGGCTTCATCAGGACGAATGGAGAGTAAACAGTCAAATCATTGTGACATCATCAGAGCTCTGACAGTCACGGTTTTTGATGCGCGTGGAAACAACTTCACCAAAAAACGTGAACGTCAGAACTCTGAAAATGTCACAATGGTTTGAATGTTTACTCTCCATTCGTCCTGATGAAGCCGAGCCAAACGCTCTGCGAAACTACACTGGATGTATAATAAACCTTTGATTGTGGTAAACGTTGGTATTTTTATTTTATCTCAACACCACAAGTTTGTAGTCATAAATTATAGGTAAATTTAGGTGTCAGCAACTTAACATGTGTTCCAATGAACCGATTTTTGATAGGTTCGGTTTCGCAGTTAGATAATAATTAAAGCTAAATTTTTCTAATTCGCTAGGTTAATTCAAGTAATATTTTCTCGGTGTTTAACAACTCACCCTGTGTTTAAGGATTTACAATCTGCGATGGCAAACATCTGCGTACTTTCCCAAAATCAGGATTATGTGATATCGAGCGCCTTAAATAAGAAGTTAACGGTATGAATTATTTTGCTGCTTAGGAAGTAAGCTGTGGAATACATTTTGAACAGTTCAAAAATTAATGAAAGTGACTTTTCGAATATCACAATTTCAGGAACGGGTTCTAAATGATTGAATAAGTTACCAGTTCTTTAAAAATTCTGCTTTTCGGGAGATAGCTTCCTTTGTATTTTAGATGGAATAAAAATAACGAAATCTGTTTCGAAGCATGGAAATGCCAGTGATTTGATTCACTTTGTTTTTTTTTTCTTTCTATTGAGCACGTTCATCTTTCTGGCTTGTCACTTATTTAAAAACAGTTTTTCTTCTTCATCGCGGGAATCCATTAACCTACAAAGATAAATGTTCGCTACTGTGATGAAAAAAATGGTGGCCGGTGAAAAAGAAAAAAGAAGTGACACTTAAAGAAGGATCTCTGAAGTTGTGAAAAGAAAAAAAAATAATGGGTGAAACATCAAAGACATGAAAATGATATCTTAGGAGCTATTTCTTTAACTCAAATTCCCTTTTTATTTGTTCTTTCGGATTAACAAGATAAAACACATGCACAGATTATTCAAAAACACAATCCGACACTCAGAGGAATAAAAAACCGTTCCTTCATGTAATTGATGATATTCACAAGAATTTAAATCAGGCCAGTGAGCTACAATTAAGTAGTGTGATGATACCCTCAATAGTTTTTCGATTATGAATGATGTCGTCTTTGGTGAATTTTAGAATTTGCGACGCAAAAGATATTCACAACAGAACGTTAAAAACCTCCCACATGTATGGCGCACGCATATTAATACGCGCGCTCCTAATCACACATCTAGAATATGACGCGCACGTTTCTTAATATCTATAGCAAACTTCTATTTTTGAATTCATAACTGGAACTCTGCTTTTTGTTTGTTTTTGTTTTTGCATTGGAATACTTATGCCTGAAGAAGCCACGCGTGGTGGTGAAAGCTAGCTTGTTTGTAATAGTGTTTCTAATCCTACACCAATAAAACGGATTTCAGCGTTTTTAGTATTACTGGTGTATGTCTACCCAATTCTTTCGTTAGAACGTTAAAATTTTACACTTCACCCTGTAAAAGGTTCTGTGCGAAGTGTACTTCTAGATCTAACCGTCCTTTTCAGTTTTCTTTCTTGTAAAAGCTGTGTTAATTTTTGATCATGTTCCTCTTTTCTCAACGACACGTTCAGAACCACCACTCTCCTTGCTGAGTTTGGGAACTCTGACAGTTAGCCACATGAAAGATCAGAATACGAAAATGATAAAAGCGACTGTAAAAAGATTTCAGCGGAGTTTGGTGGGTTGTTGGATGTTGCAAACTACGCAACGTTAATCAACCTTACCAGCTATAGATTTCGAATTGCACACCATTTATTGTTTGTATTACATCCTGTTTTATTGTTGTGGAACTTATATTTGATTAATCAACTCACTAGTTCAACCGTTGTGTTTTCAATTTAAATTCATGTGGAGAGCTGAGTGTTATAATGAAAAAACGTGTCTTGTTCATTAAAGTTTCATTCATTTGGACCTTACCGTTTGGCACGAACTTTTCATTCAGCATAATATTAAAATAGACACTCACGACTCAATCCTTGTAGCTGCTGTCTACTAATTTTTCTGTGAATGTCTAACAAGTTAGTAAAATTATGAAATGCATTGATTATGGTGTGCTTTCCAACATACCAGAAATCATTACTCAAGTTATGAGGATAATGGCTGTGGAATAAACCTTGCTCCTGTGCCCTGACCTTTGACCCATTTCGATGATATTCAACAGAACTGATTCAGTGTACCACCGGAACAACATGATAAAGTTTTGTCGCAATCGAAGCATTTTTACGTAAGCTATGACGCATAAGGAAAATAGAATAGATCCCGCTCCTATGTACTGACCTTTGATCCCATTTCGCCCATTTTCAATAGAATTCGTCCCCAGGCGGTCCCTTACTACATACTAAACTTTAATCGAAATCAAAGCATTTTTACCCAAGTCACGACCAGGGCCGGACTGGGAAGAAAAAGCAGCCCTGGCATTTTTAATTAATGCAGCCCACTTTTGATTTCATATAGCTTTAAGTGAAAAGCGAAAAGTATTCATCCCCCATCCATCCAATCTAGCAAACTGATCACCAAACTGGAAACATTTTTCATATCTATAAAATTTTCTTGATTTCTGGCATTTGCATGTCTTGCAGAGCAGCTCCAGTAAGATCAATATCTCGACAGAGCTGCACTGGACAAAGCAAGATATGCTGAAATACATTTTATGAATAATAATAGAGATGTTAATTTCTCAAGGTACGTGGAGACATTTAAGAACAGATATCAGTGAGAATTGTTGGCTGCTATGGCGTAATGGTAACGCACTTGGCATGCAACTAGGAGTTCCATAGGAGGTGGCCGAAAAACAATTTTTTTAAATGCTCTATGCTAACAAACGTGGAAGAGGAGTGAAGCTGTCATCATCTGTTCTTACTGCATTTTATATATGTGTTTTGGTCACAAGAGATTTCAGTTGTTCTAATGAAGTATAATTGGTTACATGCACACTGCACAGGGATACTAAAAATGGCCAAATAACATTCAGAAAAAGAGATTTTAAATTAAAAATTTACTGTTTATGTTGGTACTTCCTGGAAAAGTGCCTATATGTGATAATGCCGCCACATGGAATTAGAAATACCATACTGTAAGGGCTAAGATTATAACTTAAAATAACAAAAGAATATGTACTGGTTGCAACCTCCAGCAGTTAATATATTACACATTTGTTCCCGATATTGGAACAGACTTTCATAGTTTTTCTGAAAAAATGGTTACTAAACTTTTTAGAGATATTAATCAATCCTTTTGGGAAAATTCAAGAAAGTTAGAATTTTCTGCTTCCTTGGGTATGCTTTGTTGTGGTCAGTAATTTTTTTACAGTACTTAAGAGAATCTGATAACTACGATGTACTGAAAAATTATGACGATAATCTTCATGTTGATCCGCTCTGTTCGAACAAGTATATAAAATAATAATGATACATGAATTGTTAATGTGTAAACATGAATGTAAACAAATGTGTTACTTAAATAACTGAAACTAATTGCGTGTCACCGTAAATTTATGTCTTATAGCAGACGAGAATATTTTTGGATACCTATATATATTTGTGTATCTCTTTAGTCTACTTGCCTAGTCACAAAACTAAAAGTTTCTTCAACAATGCACTTTTCTGACTAAGTCTCTGAATCACCTTTTCGGGGTCAATACCGTTTAAAATGTCCCTATCAGATTTCATAAGCATTAATGAATCCAACTTCTCCTGTGAAAGAGTTGATCTTAAATTTGACTTTATGAATTTAAGTTTTGAAAACGATCTTTCACTAGCTACTTGTGAGCATGACAGTGTCAATAATGCATTGTATGCCAGAAATAACGATTTATATGCTTGCGCATGGAGGTTAAATTGCTTAAGCACATTGTGGCAACAAACATTACAATCTTTGCACTTCTGTCCATCATGATGCCTGATGGAACTTTGATGTTCTTCATTACGGTCATCTTCAGGAAATGATAAGATCAAGGTTTTGAGATGTCTGATTCCCTACTTTAGCTTTTCTTCCTTTTTCAAATTCATATTGGAGTGACAGTCTCAGTTTTGGCCATTTGCTTGCAAAATCCTTCAATTCAACTGTCAGTTCACATTTATCAAAGTCCGAGTATATTCTTTTTAAAACACAGCTGAGCTTTTCTAGTGCAGTTTATGGAACATTTTTTTTAAGTTGGGAAAAATTTCGTGGGTCTAAGCAGCTGTTATCAGCTGCAAGTGCACCATGCTCTCGGAAGCGATCACTAAGACTCTGAACTGCTACATCAAGAACATTGCTATACACATTTATGCCTTAACGATATTGTGCATTACTAATGGGTTCATCATATGTAGTTTCAGAAAGAGTCTTCTTTTTCCTTCGAACCCTAGTTTCTGGTAGTTCTGGAAGAATCTCCACGTCGATCTCCTGTTCTTCAAATTTCTTATTTGCCCAAAGAACAAACTCATCAGCAGCTTTATTCATGCTTAAGAAATCCCGCTGGATATCATTTAACTTAATAAGGGTACAGTCCACCATGTGTTGGGCTTGGAGAACATCCAATCCCTTTAGTTTGCAGATAATTTGACAGGGGCGTTGGTGATTCAAAAATACAAAGGTACAGGTGTGCAGTGAGAATTGTTGAATACTTGCATAGTGTTTCTTGAAAGCTTTTTTTGCCATGAACCTCGTTTCAGAATTGAACTTCTCGGATGATACTATTTTATACATTACCACTATTAAATCAACATGCATTAACTGAGTGGAATCACCATACATGCCAAAAACTGACTTTAAACATCTATCTTTGGCCCACCACCTTGTTTTTTCGATAGATATTAATCGCTTGTTACTTGATCCTATTGTGCTCTGCCATGTATCCATTCGTAAATAAGAATCACGGAAGAAAGTAGCACAAGAATTTAATGTTCCAAACAAAGTCAGAGACACCGGGCATGGCTGTGTTGCATCGGTCATAACTAGGTTTAAGAGATGCGCACAGCACCAGACATGTATTTACCCTGGAGAAGCAGTAGATAACCAAGGTGTGAAGCCTTTGTACTCTCCTCGCATATTTCGTGTACCATCTGTCGCATTGCCTATGCATTTTGTTATGTCAATACCAAGAGAAAACATCTCTGATTTCAGTAGTTCACACATGTTGAACCCTGTTCCAGATTTGCAGTTTACTACACTTACTAGACGTTCTTCAACTTGATCATTAACATATCTAACAATGATTGAACACTTATCTCTTACAGAGATGTCTTCTGTTGTATCAAGTTGAACAGAAAATATATCAGCATTACGAATTTCATCTTCTATTTTTTCTTTCATTAAGGATCCTATAATATCAATAATATAGCCAACAGTTGTTTTAGAAATAAAAGTGACTTTACTTCCACGTCCACGTTTCAGAACATTTTCATCAAATTCATCTTTAGCTCATTGAATAACTTTATCCAAATGCACTTTTAGAGTGGCATCAAATTTTGAATGCAACTTTAACAAATCAGTAAAGTTTCCATGATCCACATTATCATCTTCCAACATGGCAGCACTTTCATTATTTCCACGAAATGGAAGACCTCGTTTGCCAATAAACTTTACAATTTCTACAATTCTTTCTAATATTTTCTTCCTTTCCAAAATTTCTGTCTCACGTTTGGATAACATTTTTTTAAGCAATAAAGTTTTCACATCACCACCACGGCAACTTATCAGATGTGCTTCGGCACATGCAAAGTGTTGTTTGCTAGTTTCATGTTCAAGAATGCGTTGCAATGCATGACGCCAATCTGTCATACCATGAACAAAAATGTTGGGATCATATCCGTTTCCATATGCTAAGCAAACCGAACAAAATAACGCCTTTTTTTCTGAATAAGACAGCCACTGTCTAGGCATACCACTCTTTTGCGTAAAAATTTTGCAGTAACAGGCAAGGAGGAAATATCTGGTTGACAAGGGTGAAACTTGAAAAAAGAGTCAATTGTAATTTTATTAACCTCAAGAGGAAGAACAAGTTAGTAAAATCATGCAATGCATTGATTATGATACGCTTTCCAACATACAAGAAATTATTACTCAAGTTATGTGGATAATGGCTGTGGAATAAATCTCGCTCCTGTATCCTAACCTTTGACCCCATGTCGTTGATTTTAAACAGAACCGGTTCACCATACCTCCGGAACAACATGATAAAAGTTTTGTCGCAATCCAAGCATTTTAGGTAAGTTATGATGCACAAGTGCAATGGAATGGATCCCACTCCAGTGTCCTGACCTTTGACACAATTTCGCCCATTTTCAATAGGTTTCGTCCCCAGTGGCTTTCTACTACATACTAAAATTTCATCGAAATCGAACAATTTTTACGCACGTTATGACGCATAAGAGCAATGGAATGGGTCCCGCTCCTATGTTCTGACCTTTGACACAATTTCACTCATTTTCAACAGGGATCGCCCGAGGTGGTTCCCTACCACATACTAAACTTTCATCGAAATCGAACAATTTGTACGCAAGTTATGACGCATAAGAGCAATGGAATGGATCCCGCTCCTATGTCCTGACCTTTGAGCCTGCTTCGCCCATTTTCAATAGCGTTCGTCCCCAAGTGGTCCCCTACCACATACTAAAATTTCGTCGAAATCGAACCATTTTCACGTGAGTTATCGTGCGGATGGACGGACGGACGGACGGACAGACGGACGAACAAAGCTGGAGCATATACGCTTCTTCAACCTGCCGTTGGAAAGCGTAAAAAAAACATTATTAGCAACTTCCTCATCTTGCAGTTTTGAAAAACATTCATTAAAATTAACACCAGTTCCTCTGGAAAGAGCATCTCCATCATGTGAAAGCACGTCACAAACACAAACTGTTGCTTCAGCAATTTTTTTATTTTTTTTTCTGGATAACTTCGCACTTCATTCCTAACAGAAATTACTTCTGTTTCGGAAGCAGACACAGCTTTATCTATATCCATTTGTTCTGTCAAACAAGATGTTTTAGTTCTCTTCTGGGCATTAAACATATTACCTAAATTTCAAGTTGATGAAGCGTCTTGTTCACGAAGCTTCACTTCCCTTTCCTTTTCTTTTCTTGACCACCCTCGCACTTCCTCATTTTAGAGTAATCCATATAAAAAAAATTTTAACCTTCAAAATCTCAACTCACTAAAAAAAATTTCTTAGTACTGTACTTCCAACTATATAAATAAGCAACACGTGAAAAAGTAGAATAAGTAAGCATGGCGCTACTTACGGTTACGGCCTTTTTTGGGTAAATAGCTGTGTCCATTTTCACTGACCTGAGGGTAGTGTCAGAGACTTCAGCAGCCGTTAAAACAACATCACGAACACCATGCACTCGAAAAGCAGATTAGAGCACGTGATTATGGGAACTCAGAGCAGCGATCCAATTCACTGTTAATCTTCAGATTTTGTGCCCGCTTACTGCTTATGCAGACTCTATCTCTCAGCTCATGCCGTATTTCTCAATTCGTTGTAATTTGTTTCAGTTCTTGAACAGAAATAAATTGACACGGACGGCCCAACGGCAGAGTTTTACGACGGCCCACCGAGCATTTGCCCGGTGACTCCTATAGCCAGTCCGGCCCTGGTTACGACGCATAAGGGCAATGGAATGGATTTCGCTCCTATGTCCTGACCTTTGACCCCATGTCGCCCATTTTCAATAGGATTCGTCCCCAGGTGGTTCCGTACCACATACTAAACTTTAATCGAAATGGAAACATGTTTACCGAAGTTATCGTGCGGACGAACAGATGGACGGACGGGCAAAGCTGGAGCATGTACGCTTCTTCAACCTATCGTTGGAAAGCGTAAATAATCTTAAAACGAAAACATGTGGTTTGCATGCTTTTTCCTGAATTTCTCTGAGGAATTACATTCACAGGTGCAAAATTAGAAAGTTTTATTCAATACCAGGTTGGATTTCCTTTAGCCTGAATTATAGCATATAAACGGCTTGGCAAATGTGCAATAATTCAAGCTAAAGGAGGTGTATCTAATGGTACAGCATACCAGGAACTCACCAGACGATCCCTTAACTGGCTCAGATTTGACGGAAGAGTATTTTGCTCCGTAACATGCTTTTTTAAGACCAGGGAAGATGGTGGAAGTCGCTGTCATGTGCACTGATCCACTGCTGAAAACTTTTTGAGCGATGGACAGTACCATTGTCGTCCATGAAACAGCCGTCACATGCTGGAAAGAAAATCAACATTGCAGGATGGCCTTGATCGGCAGCAGTGTTCAGATAATCCTTGAGGAACACCATAGTTTCCAGCAATATCAGGGGGCCCGTTCCCTACCAACAAAAAGTGCCCTCGACCACGACACCACCTTCAGAATCTTGAGTTATGTTTACAGAAAAAGGTGAAGTTATTACTCCATGGGGATCCAGACAAACTCTCTCCCTACCGTTAGTACATAACAAGGTGTACCGTAAAACGTTGGACAACATGACTTTTTTCCAGACTTCCAGTGTCCCGTCACGGCGTTCCTGACACCACTGTAGATTAACTTTCCGGTTCTTCACAGAAATCAATGGTTTGTGTATAGACATGCGACTGCAAATACCGATTCTCTTCAATTCAGGGCGCATAGTTCTCTAAGATATGGGTCAGCAACAGCTTTCATCGAATGCATCGGTCAATTCCTACACACAGAAAATCCTGTTTCTCCGTACAAGCCATCTCAGACGACAATGGTCTCGCATCGTGCCGAAATTACCCCTCTTAGACAAACAATATGGTGTTTTTGTTTTCCAACCGTAGGTTGAAGAAGCGTATATGCTCCAGTTTTGTCCGTCTCTCCTCACCATAACACGCGTAAATATGGTTCGATTTCGATAAAATTTCAGTATGTGGTAGGGGACAACCTGGGGACGAACTCTATTGAAAATGGGTGAAATGGGGTCAAAGATTGGAGCGGTATCCATTCCATCGCCCTTATGCGTCATAACTTAAGTAAGAATGCTTCGATTGTGACAAAACTTTATCATTTGTTTCTGAGGTATACTGAACCAATTCTGTTTAATATCATCAAAATGGAGTCAAAGGTCAGGGCACTGGACCGAAATTTATTCCACAGCCATTATCCTCATAACGTGAGTAATAACCTGAGTGAAAATGCTTCTATTGCGACAAAACTTTAGCATATTGTTCCGGAGGTATACTGAATGAATCAATATTTACGGTAGGGAGGAGGGTTTCTGTGCGCGCTATTTCTGGTATGTTGGAAAGCGTATCGTAATCAACGTATTACAAAGATTTTACTGACATGTTTGCACTTATTAATGACCCGGGATATTTCACGATAAACTAGTCAACTCTTCTGTTTCCAAAATTGTAGTTAAAGCCCGACAGGACACCCACAGTAAGTCCTTTATCGAACAACAAATAATATTTTGTTTTTCCCTTTGTGAATAACATTACTAACGATTACTGACAAGCATCAGTCTTAAATAGTTGCCTCAACCACCAGTTTACGCATGTAGCCACGTATTTTGTATATACGCTGCGTAAGTGACGTTTACGTACATATTAAAAGGATTCTAATTCAGTGGCTGATGTTTGTGTGTAAATTTGATAGAAATCACATTCAAGTGACGTCACTAAACGCATCTAAAGTGCTTTTCGTGTTCCCTTAAAATGCAAGTTGCGACCTCCAACTGTTTACTCCATGCTGAATGATCCCTGGCCGGCTGAATGCTGCTGTATCCTTTATTCAGAAGCTTTTCCCTTGCACTACCTGTCTTAGACACAGAAACACGTTTCTCGTTTGGAGAACTCCTGCCTAAAAAGATGATTTTTTCCTATTGTGCCAATCTCGCCCTTCTTTGCAATCTCATTCGTAACTAGCCATATGCTCATATCTTGCAGTGTGAATCCTGGGAATCCTTATATACACTGAAATGCCAGAAAAACTGTTACAGACGTGCTTATGCAAAATACATAGCAACGTCACCTATGCGCGTACTCGGTTGCGTCCGCCAGTGCGTATATAAAGCGATAGACATCCTTGCCAGTTGTCAGAGCTGTTTTCGGCATGAGAATGACAAGTAATAACGATTTAAGTGATTTTCAACGCTGTGTCATAGTTGATGCTGGTGAGATGGGCCATAAGTATTTCGGAGGTAGAAACGAAGTTCGGATTTTCACGGACGATCATGGAAAGGGTACACCGTGACTACAAGAATTCCGGCAAAACCTCCAACCTACGATATCAGTGTGGCCGTAAAAAGACATTGGGTGAACGTGACCATCGTCGGCTGTCAAGAATCGTTCCACGAGATAGCCGTGCAACACTCTCGCAGGTATAGTTGGAATTCAATGCTGGAGCCTCAACGAGCATCTGCGTCCAGACTGTGCAACGTACCCTGCACGATATGGGCTTTGGGAGCCAACGCCCAACTCGAGTCCCCTTGATGGGTGCATGACACAGAGCTACGCGCCTCGTTTGGGCACGGCAACACCGCCACTGGACATTTTATGACTAGAAGCAAGTTGCCTGGTCTGACGAGTCGCGTTTCCAACTGTATCGGGCTGATGGAAGGATTCGTGTGTGGCGCAAACTCCATGAAGCCATGGATCCCGCCTGTCAACCGGGAATTGTCCCAGCTGGTAGGGGTCCGTAATGGTATGGAGTGTGTTTAGCTGGACTTCACTGGGGCACCTGGTACGTCTACAAACGTCTGTGACCGGCCAACGCTATGTGCGCATCTTTCTGACGAGGTACACCCGTTCATGTCCTGCATTCATGCTGATGGGTTGGGCCTGTTACAACAGGACAATGCTCCTCCACAGCCACGCCGCGAATGGCTGAGTAGTTAGCGGTTCAGACTACCAATGCAAGGTCCTCAGGTTCGATCCTGAGCTGATCTTGTGGAGGTGGTGTGATTTGCTAACAATCACTGATTATTCGCCGTGCATCGGACGAGCACGTAACGGACGACCCCCAGGCTGGACCCACTGATTAAATGGGTATCCTTTCCTATGCACCCCTTAAATTCTCTCATCCCTCTATGTGCTACATCGTACTTGTACGGTGGCGCCATCTACTGTACTCTAATCTCACTACAAACTGTTCTGTCAAAGTCGCTAGACTTGCTCTCATTCCTTCCGTTTTTGTGTTCTGCCCAAAAGGCGAATTCGCTGTAGGTGGCTGGGACCTAAATTCTACTCACTGTGGACGGAAGTCCTACAAGAAAATGACTCATACTTGAATGCACCTCCACACAAGTGTTGGGATGCCACATTATGGTTAGAGGAGCATTCATCTGAGTTTGGGGTGTTGCCATTTCCACCCAAGTCTCCAGATCTGAACGTGATAGAACATATTTGGGATGCCATGCAACGCGCTATCGAACACAGGAATCGAGACCTCGGAATACACCGGAATTGTGGAACGCTCTGCAGGAAGTATGGTGTGCATTGCCTACAGCATATTTCCAGAAGCTAGTAGAGTCCATGCCCCGTCGTATTTCTGCAGTCCTGCGCTCCTGTGGGGGACCTACTAAGTATTAGACTGATGTACCTGTTTTTCTGGCACTTCAGTATACTTTCCCTGCAATGAGAGTTCTGGAAGCAAATGCTCTTTCCCTGCAATGATAGTTCTGGAAGCAAATGCTATTTCCCTGCAATACGAGTTCCATGCAGCGTGAAATTCTTTTCTTGTAATGCTAGTTTCGTAAGGACGGGTGCTATCGAAGTGTAGCTACAGGCAGGATCAACTTGCTACTGCTTCCGGGTGCCACTAGATCTGTATGCCTTTGCCTGTAATGGCAGCCCAGAAGAACTGGTATTTCTCCCTTCAGTACGAGCCTCTCACACACTCAGAAAATATATTTTCCCTGTAATGGCAGTACTAGGTAGTCGAAAGTTCTAATTCCATGTAATGTCTATGTCAGCTCTTTCGTACCACGCAAGCCCTAGGCTAGTCGACCAGTCTTGGTTTGCTCTTTACAGTCAAAATTCCTCTATTAGTAGAGTCCTGCAGAGTCGAATATTGTTAATTTTTTGCAACAGCTGTTAATGGAACTTGATTTTCTTTCACTCACTGTTGCATTGACCCTTCATTATAGCACTAATTCCAAAGTGAGACGTTCATCGCGAAGATGTTCAGTTGACTGTTTCTCATCTTCTACTTTGACATATTTTGATAGCCGAATGCCTGTCCTCCTGCGTGATGCGATTGTTTAACAGCTGAGTGTTTTCCTCTTTGCGCAGCTAGATTTGGACAGCTAAATGTTCTCTCTGCTGTGACTCCAAACATCGAGAGAATGATGTTCTCTGCGGTGCCATATTAAGGAAACGAGTATTCGGTGATTCCAGACTTGGACAACCGAATGTTCCACCTCTTCTTCGATGCCAAACTTGGAAAGCGGAATGTTCTTCCTTAGTTCCAAGCCAATCTTAAAAAAACAGAATGTTTTCCTTATTCTTTGACGTCAGATTAAGGCATCCGAATTACTTCTTCCACTTCACTGCAGACTTTTGTTTTTTTAACTTGCGATTTCAGGCTTGGGCAGAAGCATGTTCTTCCTTCGCGTGATAACTAACTTTGATAGCAGAATATCGCTACTCTCAAATGTCATATTTGCGCACCAGAATGTTTTTACTTCTCAGAGACTTAAATAGTCCTCTTTGTGTGATTTAAGAATGGGAAAACACACACACACACACACACACACACACACACACACACACACACACACACACACTCTATCCCTCTCTCTCTCTTTCTCTCTCTACCCTCCTGCAAGCCAATCTTGATAAACTATACGGGGTATAAATTATCTTTAATCTGACACTTTTCACGCAATGGGGAAATATTCTCTCCCAGAAATGAAGACAATTTTTTCAAAAAGGTCTTGACAATAACTCTTCATTTCAATGAATGAAAAAATGAAATGAATGAATTTTGAATTCAGTGAATGAATTTTCAAGTTTACGGATACTATCTCACTTACTATTCATGTCATATTTACACCAATAAACGGATTCACAACTTCAAAATTTGTATTATACAATGGTGTAATCCCGTATATCATTCATTGATTGATATTCGGCTCCTCTGGGCAATCACGAGAATGAAATGTGATCCTCCAGATTCACTATATTTGAATGCCGGTTCTTCGACTATAGTGAATCCTGTGATGATTTTATTCAAATTAATCGGAAACTTGAGACTTTGTTCTTTCTGGGTGGTGTAGTGATTAGCATACTCCAGGGCGCCAGTCGGGAGACACGGATTCGATTACTGCTTCAGGACGACAAACGTTTCAAGTTTTCGGATATTATCTGACGTAGCACACATGTCATATTTACGCCAATAAACGAACTCTTCATTTATTTAGAAAACCAATTCTGGTTTTTGCTTAGCAATTTTCTGTTGCGTTTCTGTTCATCGTACCCAAACATTTAAAAGGAAATTTAACAGGTGAAATAATCGCTGAAGTATATGTCCTTTAGAGCGCTCACAAGTGAAAGCTGAAAATTTAAGGTCCATGTTGAGCACTGTGAAGAATGGTAGAGACACTTGTACGTAATTATGTCATTCCTTCAATCTTTAGAATGGCAATGATTCTAAACTCTGAATTCTGACTATTATTCAAGACATAAATTCCTTTATCTTTAAACTATTTTAGGGAAGACATAATGCATTTGCGGAACATTAAAATTGCTACAAGAGAGGCTTATTTTAAACATAAAGGTAATGTGACCTTGTGCGCGCCATCGAGAATTCGAATTGCAAGTCTCCTCTGCCCATAGACTTTATATTGTACTATTTAAGAGGCCGAGAATTGTGAATAGTTAATTGTTTCTGGCTATTGTAAACTCGAAAAGATTGTTACCCATGAATTACTCTTTGTTTGCACCCAAATGTAATTCTGGGAAGTAAATCTGTAAGAAGTAGTAAAACTTGATTTTAAGTTTTTTTTTCTGTTTGTTAATATTTAAAATTCCAGTAAATTAGAATTATTGGTTAGAACAGTCCAGTTACAGTGTTTAAAACATTAAAATATATTAAATATGTATTACTTGTTATCGTTTGTAAATGCCAATTGAAACGATAAAAGTAACTAATCGGCAAACTCTGCTAAGGTACAATGTGCTAGCGGTCTACTAAAAAATAGGAAGGATAGTATGTTTTATCCGTTTTTGTTTGACTAGTTGCATCACTATCATAAAAAACGAGAGAGAGAGAGAAATTAAGCAAAAATGGAAGGGGACGGTGTAAATTAACTATGACGTTTGAGAAATGTAATGTTAAAAGGAAAGAAAATTCATAAGTCGTCATTTATTTCTGCTGCCTAAATATAGAGTTGGAAAAAGTAAGAAGAAAACTGCAGGAAAAATATGAACCATCAGTAACTTTCGTTTAGTTGCAAAATATATAAAAATAAGAATGCCATAATGTGATGTTGAAGAGGTAAACTGTTTTCTTTCAATGCGCAGAAAGCATGCATTATACGCTTTTTTTTCTGCTTATTTTGAACTTTCAAATGTTGTAAACATCAATTAATGTGAATTACGACTTACATCTGCTCACACACACCCACACACACCCACACACAACACATGCAGTAATAATGTTGAAAATATCGACAAACGTGAATTGCAAATTTTTTCATTGATTAGCTAATATGTTTAAAAGGTAAAAGAAAATTTTTAATTTCCAGTTACATACAGCAGCAATACTGAATCCATTAAACTTGAAGTATCGTTTCCTTCTGCCAATGGAAAGTAAACCACATTTCAAGCTAAAATAAAGGTATAAAAACAAGAGCGGTATTTTAAGAGATTAAAATACATTTTCCGTCAAGAATACGCAAAGTGCATTACAGAATATTCTGTGACACAGAACTGCAAACGAATTATCATTAAGGAATTCTTTTATAACATAAAAGCGGCTTATACATAAGTAAGCATTTTCCCGGCTTTATGTGAAACAGAGAGGCGTCTGATAAACAATGATTTCGTCAATCTCATTTCATTTTTATCAGACATTATCAAGGTTTTCACCGTTGTAAATCTGAATCTTTTCCCTTCTACGGTAAGTGGCAGTCAGATGAAGTTCCGTGAAAAAGATATACTCATGAAACCAATATGAACCATTTGCGAAGTTACCGAAAGTTGTGAATATATTGATTATGCATCAGTAAGAGAAACAGAAAAGCTTTATTTATTTCAATACCTGATTTTATAGTCATAAGCCACACGTTCCTCGTAACCTTAATACCCAACGGAAAAATACAGCAGTTTGCGCTATTAAGAAAGTTTGCAAACGAAAAATTCCGATTTTTGAAAAATGCTACGTCTCTTGCCAGAAGAAGAAATGATTGAGTCAAGAAAAAACAAAAGTAATTTCAAAACTTACAAAAATAAAGTTAAAATTTAGCACCACAATGTAGCACGAGTTTGTGATAATATGCTACACTTCATCACTGACAAATCAGACTTTCCTGTACTTGGAATTTTATTTTTGGTACTGCGTTAAATCGTCTCTATTTTTATTCAAGAACAATAAAGCCGCCTCCGGTGGCGCAGTGGTCTAAGCGATGGCCTCTTATCATTCGTCCGACAGGGGTCCGGGTTCGAATTCCGGTGAGGAATGGATGTTGTGTTTGTCTTACGGCACTGGCTCTCTCCGTTCCCTGGAACCAATGACCCTAAATTAGAGACGGGCGACTGCTTATAGCCCATTCAGTTGCTTCCGGTGGTCGTTAAACCCCTAATAAAAAAAAGAACATAAAGACACTGAAAAAAATAAGTCGTTTGAATTCACGGGAAATCCCTGAAAATAACGTTCAGTAAAGCTGCAGGTAGGTACCAGACTTTTAACGAAATTTCTGTTTTTAAGAGTTTCCGTTTCCTTTAACTTCCGCATTTCGACCAATTTTCCGTATAGTCAGCAATTCCGTTTGTTTCAAAATAATCCCTTTCGGGGTTTTCCGTTTCCATACAAAAATTACGCAAAATCGAAGATGCTCAATTTTTCAGAACCTTTCTCCCTTTGCCCCTGATGGTATTCTATCCGGGGTCTCTGAGCTGGCTAAACAGGAGCCTCGCCTGTTACCGTTGAGCCACAAACCCACGTGAACACCAGTCTCGTTCAAGGAACAACTCTAACTGTTTGATTATGAAATGTTTCTTTGTCATTAATGCTGGTGAATGGACCTTATTCATCTTGCATTGCATCATGGGAAAACTTTTCCGTGTCTGCGGACCAGCAAATAGTTTGTTTACATGCGTTTTGCTATTGCTTAACATGGCGTTACGTTACAAGGGTTCAGGAAAATCGTATTTTCGTGAATTTATTAACGACATGCCTAACGTTTTCTCATTGTATGGTTGTGCAAATAAATAATATCACCTAAAATGCATAGAAGAAGGAATAACCTTCCATAATTTTACTCTGAAAAGGCCGAAAGTGTTAAAGGAATGGCTGTGTAAAATGAAACGCGATGATTTCCATCCCAATGTGCATTCTCGAACATGTTCTACCCACTTAAGCGAGGAAGATTTTGAATATCATGGCACAAACAATAGAAGGCGGTCGAAACCTGGTAGTTTTCCTTCGATATTTAATTTCCCAAAAATTGTGAAAGGGAAAACGAATTGCATAACTAGATCGGTAAGTTGCGAATTAACTTCTGCGTTCTTTCCCCAAAGAACGAAACATATCTATTAATTTTCTTTAATTTAAAATTCAGCATTCATTTGATTTTATGTAGTCTAACTAGCGGGCGACAAAAGGAAGTCTTTATTTGTTTTTTTTAACCCCAGTTTGTTTCAATATTACCTATTTGTCTGGAGACTTGTAAGTATTTTGTTTGCAAAAAAAAAAAAAAAAAAAAAAAAATTCAGGTTTTTATTTCAGATGTTTTGCCAATGTCTGACGAAAAGAATATGAAATTTAATAATTTAATACACCGTGTCAGACAAATGCTTCATTAAAAATTTCACCATGACTGGGCGATGTTGTCTTGCATCATCTGAAATAAACATCGAGCACA
The DNA here is from genome assembly GCA_039090855.1 of Macrothele yani. NCBI lineage: Eukaryota > Metazoa > Arthropoda > Arachnida > Araneae > Macrothelidae > Macrothele > Macrothele yani. Next base: position 132,367,138 of record CM076995.1, on the reverse strand, counting down.
AAATTGTCTTTTTTTTAGCAATCTTGATTTGTTCTTCAAAGAAATGAATTTCATCTTCTTCGCCCTGTAGCTCTACTCATTTATTGGCGTACTCCAAGATGTTAAAATTTTCAAAATTGGCCTACAGTGAAGGATTATCAAATAGCGACAATATTGAATCAGCAGTCATGTTGGTTCACAGAAATCCACTTCTGACGTCACATGAATAAGCTCCACTAGTCATTTCATTTTCTGAAGGAGCATATTACTTTTCTGAATCATCAGCATCATCATTATCAGCCAAGGGGACAATTCCCGTAGGTGTCTGTTGCAATTTTAACTATATTGTCCCATTGAAGTCTGTTCATTGCTTAGTGGCTTATTTTGTTTCAATAGGTTTGTAAAAATGTTACTTTTTCTGGGGGAGGACTTATTACAAATTATGTGTTTTTTCATCGTGATTTTTCGAAGCACCGGAATGCTTTGGAAGTTGATATCTTATTAATCAGACAACAACTTTCAATAATCTCGAAGAAAAGGTGAACTGTACTGCTTTATAGCTATATTTTTCAAAACTGATAAAAATAAAATTCACTATTGATAGCTATAATAGCTTTTGTCTTAATCAAACAATCACCTGAGCACTAATTTAAGTACCTAGTTCTTAAAGGTAACGCAATATACACTAACTACCAACAAGTAATTGGACACCCCTGCAATCGACGATATCTGCGGTCCTGATACACGTCACGGCCGCCGCCGTTAAATATCGAGTGGGAAACAACAGCGCAACCAGTCGCATGCAAGATGCCACGCAGTTCGGAGCTATCTGATTTCGAGAAAGGTGTAATCGTCGGGTATCACAGAAATAGCCGATTCATATGTGACATATCCAGCGAGTTGAAGTACCCAAAACCTACAGTGGCCTACGTGATTGGCCAGTAGAAGATGAGAGGTGACTGTCGCAATGTGCCCCGACCCGGGAGACTCACAAAACTGGGAGTTAGAGACCGACGGGTGCTGGCCAGAGAAATTCGGAAGAACCGCACCAAATCGATGGGCCATCCGCGAGGAGTTTCAAGAGGCATCCGGGAGTGTTCTTTCGATGAATACCATCCGTAAGGAAGCCCATCTGCTCGGTTATCATGGACGTGCTGCCGCCCACAAGCCTTTGATCACCAAGTCCAATAGCGCTGCTTGGCTAACGTGGTGCAAGGAACGTCGACAGTGGACCGTTGAACAGTGGAAACAGGTTTTCTGGAGTGACGAATCAAGGTCCACCCTCTACCGTTGGGATGGCAGGGTCTGGGTTTGGCGTTTGCCTGGAGAACGCCTCCTGCAGGAATGTATTGTGCCAACTGTGAAGTTCGGCGGCGGTGGAATTATGCTATGGGGGTGTTTCTCCTGGTATGGCACGGGACCCTTGGTCGCAATTCCTGGTAGACTCAACACAGAGACCTAATGCACCATTTTGGATGGACATGCGCTTCCTACGTTGTGGGAGTTTTACGGGGTGGACCAATGTTACTTTCAGGATGGCAATGCCACCTGTCATGTTGGAGGTCCACCATGGCTTGGTATGGTGACAATGGGGTTAATCGAATGGACTGGTCTGCACAGAGCCCGGACCTTAACCCTATCGAGTACTTCTGGAACGAGTTGGAGCGTGGACTTAAGGGATGCCCCCACCGTCCGAAATCGGTGAAGGAACTGACATGTTTTCTCCAAGCCGAGTGGAAGAAAATACCGCTAGCCGTCGTACAACGCCTGGTTGAGAGTATGCCCCGGAGGGTCGCAGCTGTAATCGCCGCTCGTGGAGGCTCCAGCAACTATTGAAGGTGAATAAACTTTGTTTTGCTTTGCTATCACAGGTGTCTAATTACTTGTTGGTAGATAGTGTACAATAACTGGTTCACAAAATGGCGGAGAGAGGAATGAACATCTGATGCCACAACAACCAAAATTTTATGCGATATGGTATTCACAATATCCGATCTCGCTACATGACTGCAAAATCAAGTACTTTGACAGATGATTGAAATTTAAAGGTTTATCAGGACAGCAGGCACGGGCTTGAGCCTTTTGCCGGAGGTCCTGTTAAACCATTAATTGCTCATTGGGCTTGAGTCCTCTCCAGGAGTACTGTTTTGCACCTCTTTGTTCATAAAATTGATCAAACGTAACTCTGTGTGAGAGTGAAGCAACCCAAATTTTACCCAAATATGTATTTAAAAAAATGATCAACCTGTATTTATACCTAGTTTACGGTTTGTACTCTTTCAAACAGCCTTTTCGTCTTTTATTTTTCCCCCAGCGTTGTTCTTATTGCTGTGGTGCCTTCACGCAGTTGTTTTACGTAGGCAAGGTAAGAATTCAAAGATAACAAGAAAGGTGTAAAATCTGGCTGCTTTCTAAAACGTAGAAGTGAATGCTTCCTCATTCGCAATATAACAAGTTGACGCACAGCACAGAATATTTCGTATATGTTACAAGTACGTAACACTGAAACATGGAGACTTTTCAGATAAGTTGCGCAATGTAACAGTAATGTTTCAGAATCCTTACGGTTACGTCAAAATATCTTCAAACGTTACATAACTTCGAAACATTACCGATACGCTACAGTGAAAGGTCTTTGTAACTTCAACATACCAACTTCATGTTACTGTTACGTATTTGAAAGATTTATCAGGAGAGCAGGCACGGGCTTGAGCCCTCTCCCGGCGTTACGTAACAGTAATGTTACTGTTACGTATTTAAAAGATATTTGTGACGTCATCATATTACTGCTACGTATTTACTACGTTGAACATTATAGTTTTATAAATTTTGAAGATGACAATCCGATTTTGGGCATAAATGTGACAAGGATGGTAAGTCAGAAAATATCCGAAAACATGAAAATTTTCATCGTCCTGGAGCGGGACTCGAATCCGCGTCTCCCAGAAAACGCCCGGGTATGCTAATGATATCAAATTGATCGGAAACTTGAAACTTGGTCGTTCTGGGTGGTGTAGCGGTTAGCATGAAAATTTTCAAGTTTTCGGATATTATCTGACCTACCATTCTTGTCACATTTACGCCAAAAATCGGATTGTCGTCTTCAAAATTTGTATTATATGGCGTAATCCCGTATTTCTTTCATGATTATAGTTTTAATAAACTTTGTAAAATCGCAATAACAAATATTACACTCGACAGCTGTTTCAAAAGCAACAACAGTCGTATTACGAGTTGTTTACGTTTTCACAGGATCAACGCAGTCCGCTGTCTATTGGGAACAGTGGTGGCGTTTATACATTGATAACAAAAGATATAAAAATTGGTCTCAGCTGAGGGTGTCGAATTTCTGTTATATGTCGAATAGACAATATTTCAGCGAAAAAAAGAAAGAAAAGTCAAATTCGTCATTTCTATAAATACCTACCATTATGAAATTTCTCAGCTTCAAGGAGAAAACAACATGCTGGTACAGTATATAATAATAATACAACAACACAGCCATCTACTTATATTGTATAAAATGCATTTTAGAACTTAAAAATGATAATAATCAGAACAATTACTTACTGTCAGATGATCTAGAATCACACACACACACACACACACACACACACACACAAATGATGAAATATTAAATCAACTAACTAGCTAAATCGAGTACGACAGCATCACCAAAGAATATCCCAGTACCACGTGGAAATACGAATATGCTTCGGTGAAAATGGCATAAATGCGCATGCGCATTCACGCCGTTGCCAAACCAAAAACCTTAAATATCGCCGGAATGTAACATCAAGGTAGCAATTATGTACAATGAAAACTATAAAACAGTAGTATCGATGAATGCTATTTTTAACGTAACCGTAATGTACAAAGAGTTATTATGTTCCAAAATAGATGTTGCTGAAACGTAATTGTAAGATAGCTCTGAAAGTGTAATGAAAATGAGAGATTGTAACATTATTGATACATATCCGAAAAGTTCTGTGCTGTATGGGAGTGGAGTACGAAAGCTTGGCGAATCTTTGTTCTTATTACGCTATAAAAATAAGCGAATGTAATACACTATATGCGTTTCTTGAGTATTCATATTGTGGTGTATTAAAAATAACACGTTAAGTTGATAAGCGCCTGCAGGATTCGATTAGAGTTGAGTGTACAGTGGTTGTCGTTTGTGGGCTGCTTCAGTTTTGCATCAGCGGATGAACAACCGGGTTCGGCATTTTATTGTTTTGCAATCTACATATGTGCGGCCACAAGTCAAAACCTTATGGCAACTTTGGGAAATTTGGTTACTTCGTCCAGATCACCTACTCAGTAGTCATACTGGGAGCAGCATAAGGTTGGTGCGAATTCTTCCTTTGATTCTCGTGCCGCTTTCAAAAAGAAACTATTTCTTTTTCAGTTCCATATTTTTTTCAATTGCAGTGCATCCTCCTGAATAATAAAAAGGAAATCCTGAAATGGCAATACCCCAGACTGCCATCAAATATATATATATATATATATATATATATATATATATTTAACCGTACGCGTCTTCAATGATTTTTAAGATACAAATGCATAACAGAGTTAAAAGTAACTTGGTAAAAATAACTTAAATGTTTATGATTTAGTATATTTAAAACGAAATACAAAATATTTCAAGGTATTTAAGATTAAATCTTCGCTTCCAGTTTTAGTCATACATTTTCTCTTAATAGTAAAAATAATGATGTGCTATTGTTTTCTCCCCAGCTGCATTGTAATCAAGCGCCCTATCTAACACAGTGGTCCTCCGCCCACCAAGCACCCTGGCTGCGCCCCTCTAACCTCAAGTATTCTCGGAAATCGCTCTTATTACCGAAAATGTTTCTTCATATTGATACGAAAAAAAGTGAGAACGGAATTTTTTTGTTAACGTAACTGAAGGAATTGCCGAATGCTTTCTGAAAATTCAGAATTTTCCGTTAACATGTCTCAGTTATTAGAAACAGTTAAAACAATCTGACACAGTTGCGCTATTACCCCAAATCCAGTGTTCTTTTGTTAATATGAATTTGTATTATGGCGCCTCACTCTGATTTGCTTGATATCAATAATTAATTTCAAGAATTCCTTTTTTTGTTCCGCCACTTTCTTCCTCTTTTGTTCCAAAAGGAGGAAGAAAGTGGCAGAAAGAAACCCAGAAAAAATGCTATTAAACTCTGGGCGCAGTAAACATGTTTTTTGATTTAAAGTGTGAGATTTATGATATTCCTAAACATTGCACTATCATCATGATCATCATTAGTTTAAGAGGTGATTTAGGCCCAGAGATACTAACACCAAGATCTCAATCGTATCTCTCCTCAGGTCTTGTATTCATTCTTCGCAGATATCAAAGCACCACATCTATTCACCTTATCCTGGGTCTTCTCTTCGGTTTATTTTTATTTGGTTTGTTTACCAATATCCCATTCGCAATTTGTCTATCACCTTACCACATGCATGTCCAAATCATTCCAGCCTGTTTCTTCAGACGAGTGAAGGGACATCTGACCTTGTACAGAAATGCTGCAGTTCCTCATTATGTCTTATCTCATAATTCTTCATCTCCACAACTTATTGACTACCATACAAGGTGTGTCAAAAAATTTCGGCTATTATAAAAACAAACTTACTTTACTGTCCTTCAAAATCTCTCCCTGGATATGACATACTCCTAATTTGGCATCGTTCGTATAACTGCTGAAGCTGTGGAAAAAGTCATTCATTGTTGTCTTCTGCAGCTGGGTCGCCATATTCGCTTGAATATCCGAAATGTCCGCAAATATCTTTCCTTTCATCACCGATTTCAGCCAGGAAAACAGAACATTGCTAGCTGGTACCGGTTCAGGAGATTACAATGAGTAACTAAACGTAGTAACGGTTCGAAATTAGAAGCGGTGGGGCAAATCTTGGACAAATCTTGCGTTTCTTCCAATCCTCTTTTAAAATCATACAAACTGTTCCATGATTAAGAGACAGTTCCTCAACGATCACTCGATGATCATTCGCTACGAGATCACGAACTTTTTCATCGTTTTCAGGATTTTTGGTGATCGCAGTTTTTTCCATTCCATGCAAAGTCTTTTCAACAGAGTTCCTCACTTCACAGAAATGCTTAAACCACTATAAAACACACTTGAAGATTACTGCTTAGCCCCAGGAAACTTCTTTCAGCACTGCATTTGTTTTCGATGCAGGTTTTTTAGCACGTCTTTTGTAAAAAAAGATCGTGCTTATGTTACCGATTTGAAAAATTCTTTTTGCAATCGGAAGCGTGAAATATGCGAATGATGATCCTTCATTTCGTTTTTTTTTTTTTTGCGATGTACAATTTCGCCGCTAGAGGGCGTAAATGCAGATGATGTCGAATTCAAAAATACGTTTTATTCCACATATTTGCTTCTAAACAACCGATTGAAAAAAATATTTTATCTTGCGATTCCATTTATGTTGAAGAGTATTTTAGATATAGTTACTTTTTCAAATTACGCATAGATTTTCCGCTACGGGGCGTAAATATAAATTACATTTTTCCCGATAACTCTTCCTCTAAAACTCCGATTTGAAAAATCTTTGCTTCAGCGGATGCACCTCGTGATACAAAATCTTTTGCATATAATTTCAGATTTTTGGTAAAAAATAGTTTAGCCACCAGGGGGCGTAAGTGTTAATTTTTGTTTCTGATGTATTTGCCATAAAATCTGAGCTTCTAAAATATCGATTGAAAAAATTCTTTCGTGGACTGATGCCACTCACATCGATATACCTTTTTGGAATACTTTCTTCTTAAAATATTCCACAGTTTCTCCGCTAGGGGGCGTAGATGTATCTTTTATTTTTGTCAACATCTCTACTTCTAGAAGTCCGCTTTTAAAAATTCCTTCTTTGTTGGATAGTGTTTTCAGTGTGACACGTGTGTCATATAATTTCAAAATTTTCAAGTAATTCATAGACTTTCCTCTAGGGGGCGTAGAGGTAAATTGGGTTTCCCTATATCTCTGCTTCTAAACCTCCGATTTGAAAAATTCTTTCCACACCGGACACAGCTCATGATGCGAAATCGTTTGCACATATTTTCTAATTTTTGTAAAAAATATTTTGGCCGCCAGGGGGCGTAAACCTTAATTTCCGCTTCTGATGTATTTGCACCAAAATATGAGCTTTTAAATTCTCGATTGAAAAAAAACGTCGTTTGTAGACCGATGGTACTCATGTCGACAAACCTTTTAGAAACATTTTCTTCTTAAAATAATGCATGGTTTCTCCCCAAGGGGGCGTAGATGTATATCTAATTTATGTCAATATCTCTACTTCTAGGAGTCCGATTTGAAAAATTCTTCCTTTGTTGGATAGTGTTTCCAGTGTGACACGTTTTTCATATAATTACAAAATTGTCAAGTAGTTCATAGATTTTCAGCTAGGGGGCGTAAAGGTAAATTGCTTTCCCCTACATCTGTGCTTCTAAATCTCCTATTTGAAAATTTTTTCCTGCACCGGATACAGCTCCTGATGGGAAACCCTTCGCACATAATTTATAATTTTTGTAAAAATTGGTTTGGCCACCAGGTGGCGTAAGTCTTAATTTCCGCTTCTGATGTATTTGCAGCAAAATATGAGCTTCCTAAATCCCGATTGAAAGAAAAACGTCGTTAGTAGACCGATACTACTCCTGTCGATAAACCTTTTAGGAACATTTTCTTCTTGAAATAATGCATGGTTTCTACGCCAGGGGGCGTAGATGTATATCTAATTTTTGTCAATATCTCTACTTCTAGGAGACCGAGTTGAAAAATTTCTTCTTTGCTAGATGATGTTTCCAATGCGAAATGTTTTTCCTATAAATTCAAAAATTTCAAATAAATCATAGACTTTCCGCTTGGGGGCACAAAGGTAAATTCCGTTTTCTGCGTTATTTCTGTTTCTAAAACTCAGATTTGAAATATTCTTCCTGTATCGCATACAAGACCTAATGGAAAATATTTTTCACATAATTTCTAATGTTTGGTAAGGAATGGTTTGGCCACCAGGGGGCATAAATGTTAATTTTTGCTTCTGATGTATTTGTAGTAAAGTCTGGGCTCCTGAAAATTCGACTAAATGTTTTTTTCTTGGGCTGATACCGCTCATATGGAAATACCTTTTGGAATACTTTCTTCCTAAAATAATGCATGGATTTCCCATTAGGGGACGTAAAGTCACATCTTATTTTTGTCGATATCTCTGTTTCTTAGAGTCCGATTTGAAAATTTATTTTTATGTTGGAGAGCGTTTCCGGTGTGAAATGTTTCTCATATAAATTCATGTTTTTCTTAACGCACTAGTCTGCAGCCATGGGGCGTAAGCTCATGATTCCGTTTACAGCAATATCTAAGGAATTAAAAACCCGATTGAAAAACTTATTTTTTCCCGTCAGATACTATTATTTTCAATACCGGTTTCATTGAATTTGAATAGCTTTGATAAATTTAATTTGCGTTAGAACGGATTCAAAAGACGTGCTTATTACACCCGAAAATTCGGTGTCATCTTTCTTGTTCTAATTCAAAGCAGAATTTCATATTGGCCCTTTGCTCCATTTTTGTCCAACAAAAACAATCACCTACATTAGCTGCTCCGATACTCTCTCTGCGACAAACCCCTTCTCACAGATCCATAACGGTCACAGACATGTTCGGCAGTGTACTTTACTGCGTCGTGTTAATTACCTCATCTTCTAGAACCTTTATTTGTACGCGTTACGACAGCATTCACCTAACTTGTATATTTTTCTCAGTACTCACTTTCAAAAGGGTTAGGACATCTTGTGACGTACCTACCTCTGAGGTGACTCACATGCCAAGACGGTAAAGTTGTAGCGACAAACTTAGTCGGTGTAGGTTAATTGGGGAAACATTCGGTTCCGGAACAGAAGAATGCGGGTTCGAACCCAGCCACCGGCAAATGTGTTTTTACATTAGCCCCCGAACGTAAAAATGGATATACTGACCGTTAGGTTCTTCGAAAACTGTGTGATGTTCCTTTCACACATCGTCTGGATTTGATGAGAATTCCTTCTTTGTTTCGAAAAACGTGCGATGCTTTTTCCACACATTATCTGGAATTAATCAGAACTCCTTCTTCTACAACGAGCTCTTTCAAACATGGTTTGCTTGCTGACCCCGGAAACCTACGACTCCGCGATTCCGCCTCAGCCCTTTCTCAACGAGAGAAAGAGGGGGGGGGGGTGATATTTGTGACGTACATGTCAAGACGGCAAGTAACAGTTATAAACACTTGCCGATGTAGCCCGATTCGGAAAGCATTCGGCTCCGGAACAGAAGAATGTGGGTTCGATTCCCGCAAATGGATTTTACCCTATGATCTGTCATTAACTTTTATAGTTACCTGGTTTCACGGCCATATGTAAGCACAGGACGTATGTTGCTTTTGAATAATATTTCTTTCGATTGTTTCGATGATAATTTCATCTCAAGAATTCCATAATGAGTCCTTCAAAAATTACAAGGCAAATAAGATAGTCTTGTGAGAGAAGAAGTGGTCTCATGTCTAATTTTTAAACTCTAGGTTGTACGTTGCTGACACTCAATGGGGAAAAGTCTGTATCTACGACAGAGAGAGAGAGAGAGAGAGAGAGAGAGACAGAGAGAGAGAGAGAGAGAGAGACAGACAGAGAGAGAAAACGGTGCCGTGCCTACATTGCTATTTCCTATATTTTCCTCATGTTCAGACATAGACATTGTGTGAAACCCCAAACTCCGTAGACCACATGCGGAAAAAATTGTGTTCTCCTAAAAGAAACAATATGTAGCATATTTTAGGCATTATTTTTCCTAATGTACATGACACTAATTTTTTTTTCGTTTAACTAGCATCAGCACTGATACAGTGATAACAAGCAGATCCCCTGTCAAACCGGCAAGCATATAAACAAAGAGGACAACTCATTGGTTACACAAACTCTTATCTAATCGAGAAACGTACTCTTCCATTTCTTTTCTTACAAAACAAATCATCCATACAAATACACAAAGATTTTGTTTACTCCAATGCCACTAAAGAAAATAATTATTCAGAAGGAAATGTTCAAAAGTGTGGGAAAATTCTTTGGGATACATTCGACTTGAAACAACAGAGCTTTTAGATGTTGCGATATCATGTTCTCCGTTGAAGTCGCAGAGTGGGGAGCTTTCCCAGATATCTTAGGGAAACAGTTTTTTTTTGCAATTCTACTTCTACAAGTAGATTTATAATTTCCACTGACATATTGAGTTGGCGAAAATGTGCTTACAAAAAAGAACTGAAAAACTGCACATTTAGGCTTCCTTGTGTCAGATTCGAAAACACATTTTAGAAAAATGCAAATCTCAATTTTTGTAGCAGCAGGAAAATATATATATTTAAATCCTTGATTACATTCTTTCGATTCGAACTAAAGAAATTGCAGTTTCTCCATATCGGCTCGTGGAATGGAAAATAGCAGGTGCACAAACTCATGAAAAGGAAAGACAGAACGGCAAAGTTAGCATACCTACATATAAGGGCCAAAGAGAGATCTAAAGATATAACTGCCACTTTAGGGTGATAAAATTTTGCGAAGAAACTTTAATGAATTCGAGAGATACTATACATAAAATATATAATATCCCTGTAGAAACAATTTAAGTCAATAATTTTTCCTCTTTGCAGTTTTAGGAAAAGTGACAAAAATTCATTTGTTATGAGCGCCTTTCTACATCAGAGAATTAATTCACATACACGACCGTTGTACATAGGCATTTAGTTCTTCATTTTGTATTCTCCTCACATGAAGTCCGATTCTTTAAAATGACTTTCCCCAAAGGGCATGTGGGAACCGTGTCTAATTAAATTTCATTAGAGTAGTACAATGCGTGGGTTTCAGTCACTGCCGTCATGCCAAGTTGGTTAATCACTTCTTGCTGTCAAACTGGGAAAATAAAACAACCCTAATTGCAAAACGGAAACTTGAATTTAAATGCTGTTTTTGAGCTAATAAGCTTGACTGTTAGCCTGCGCCCAATCTTACCTAATCCAAAGACTAATGTGAAAATCATGTTATCCGACAGTCATTGGATTTTATTTCCGTTTTAAAGGCCTTCAATGGGATTATCGTATTTTTAAATCTTAAATAAAACACACTTTTTCTTTCGGGTTTGTCGACCACCATGAACAGCTCCAAGGGCCATAAGCAATTGCCCGTCCCTAATTTAGGGCCATCGAGTACATCTATTTAAGTCAAGTAATCAGGTTTAAAGAAAGGCAAGAAAGAGAAATCAATAGAAGTATTATTCAAGATAACAGAGCCTTTTGGATATTTAAAAACCATTTAACTGGTGACCTTCCATTGTGTTTAAAACGAAACATCTTCCATGCATGTATTAACCGCGTGTTTACTTATGGAACTGAAAGATGGAGTATCACAGAGCGACAACGTAAAAAAAAGAGTTTTGGTGAGAAAGTTAGAGAGAAGAATGTTAGGAATAACAAGAAGAGATAGAGTTAGGGATGAAATTATGAGAAAAAGGACAAGAATAACAGATATTATAAAAATAACAAAATAATCAAAGGGGAGATGAGCTGGACATGTTGGAAGAACAAGATTAATTGCAGAATTGCAACCGAGAAATGGAAGAGGGAGCCAAAGAATCAGATGGACAGATAACCTTCAGAAATTTAGAGGTGCTAAATGGTGGGCTGAGGCTAAGGATTGAGGAAGTTAGAAAAGACTGGGGAGGCCTACACCCTGCAGCGGCTGTCAACAGGCTAAAAAGAAGAAGATCAAGAGATGAAAGCGCGATAAATACGTAATAACACGTAGTACTGCTCTTAATGTCTGCCACGCTATTTCGGAGTGGAGATGAGTTAGACATGTTCAAAAATTGAAAGATGAAAGATGGATAAGATTAATAACAGAATGGCAACCGAAAGATGGAATGACACGAAGAGGGCGCCAGAGAGTAAGATGGAGAGATGATCTTCAGAAATTTAGAGTTGCGAAATGGTGAACTGAACCTAAGGATTGAGGAAGTTAGAAAAGACTGGGAGAGACCTACACCCTGCAGTCGGCATCAACAGGCTAAGAATAATAATAAGAACAATTTAGAGCCACTGGTTCCAGGGAGCGAACAGACGCACATCACCCATATTTCATTCAGGACTGTGGCCTAATTCCTCGAACCAGTTGGCCTGCTGAAAGGCTCACTCTAAATTAGAAAATCAGACTGATGCAGAGGTCAGCATGCGCTTGGCCCGTTTCTCAGCCCGGGCCGGTAGTGGAAGCTTTAGCATTATGCACTATAACGAAGTGAATTTCTCCGTCATTTTTATCCGCGCCAGGATTCGAACCCGGGCCCACTCATTCCGGAATAAGTTGCTCTACCAATTGAGCTACGCGGACGTTTTATTCTGATTCTTATCTGCCTTTATGTCGTGTGCGTCCTTCGGGCAGGTACGTCACATCTCCTGGTACGTTACATCATCTCCCCCTTATTTTTATTTTTTTTTCGAAGTGCTGGTGAAGGGATTCTCATATTTTTCCTATCTCACGGTGTGGAAATAACATCACACCAATGCGAGATTTTGAACGGTCGGGTCATCCGGATAGTTCGGGCGCCATTATAACGAAGTAAATTTCTCCGTCATTTCTGTATCCGCGCCAGGATTCGAACCCGGGTCCACTCATTCCGGAATAAGTTGCTCTACAAATTGAGCTACGCGGACATTTTATTCTGATTCTTATCTGCCTTTATGTCGTGTGCGTCCTTCGGGCAGGTACGTCACATCTCCTGGTACGTTACAGCACCTGCATTAAAAAAATCTTTTCATCTCACAAAACGACTACTGATATGTTAAATAACGAAATGTCGAAGTTCACTGTGTTTTTCCACCGCAGGCATGCATTAATTACAACTGAAACCGACCATCTGGGCTGGCTGTAAAATGAGGGAGTGAAATGGGACGGTTTATTTGTTTGAAGGTTGAAATCAAATTCCGTTTTCACCTCGTTAGATTCAGCTACGAATATACCTCGCTTTTTTTATTTTCCGAGAAATGTTCCCATAGACAGAAAATTTTAGCTATACGAAACCAAAGCAAAACGAACTTCCGGCACCATTCGTTGTAACAACAGAAATGAGGAAGTTCAAAGCATTTGTTTGCATATTTGGAGAACGATGGCTACCTCGTTTATCTTAAGTGTAAAAGAGGAAAAGCGTTTACACATCTAACAGAAGTATATAGTCACGTCTAAACCGCATGTGTGAGAGAAATTCCTACAGGAAATGGTACATCTCTCTTCCTTACATTCCTTTTATTACTATGGTAAGTCATTTATGAGCTGTAATGTTTTAATAAGGGCCGCCCAAATCAAAGTGAGACTCGTGTTATATATATATAGCGTCGTTGTGTAATTACACTGAGCTGTGCATTTGCGCCGGTAGATGGCGTGTCATGTCAGGAAGCACGCTGGTATCGGCGACACGTATCAGTGTGCTGTTTGCACGTGTAGCGGTAAGTTGACTACGTAGGGTCGTCATATGGATTCGTCCAAACATGCCGAGCGGGCAGTTATGCAATTTTTGACGGCAGAAGGTGTTAGTGGAGCCAAAATTTATCGTCGTATGAAGGATTTGTATGAGAACGAGGGTCAATCACGGTGTACAGTGTTCCGCTGGTGTAGTGAATTTCGTAAAGGACGTGTGAGCACAGAGGACATGCCGAGACCTGGGCAAGCGCACGTGGCCTTCACCATGAAGTCGATTGCTTCAGTGGGCAACCTTGTGAAGGAGAATCGCCGAATCGCAACCCGCAAGCTTGCGGCAACATTGTCCGTGAGTAAGGGAACTGTTAACACCATTCCCCATCGCCAATTGGGATACAGAAGGGTTTCCGCACAATGGGTCTCCAAGAGGAGGAGAAGACTCGGCGAATGGCTGATGCCTGGAGCGTCTGCATCGTTACCGTACAGAGGGGGGGGCAGTGTCTTTCGAAGAATGTGGCCGCAGATGAAACTTTGGGCCACCACTTCGATTCGGCCATAAGGGGATGAGTATGGTGTTAACGAGTTCGTTGCTATATTTTAATTTGTTGTTAGCTTGTAACTACTAATAACTCCGTAGTGGTTGAGTGATGATAGTAAAATTGTATGCAAATAATTCTTGCGATTCATAGATATGTCAAAGAAACTTTTAATCTTTTCTTCGTTTAATTGCCTGCAAACGTTGTCCGTTACCTGTGCTGTTTCCTAGCTGTTAAACTTAAAACTCCAATTCCATTTTCTTATCTTAAGTCCCGCTTTCAATCATCTCTCGCGCGGTCGTGAATTCCCCTGACCTGGGGGTCCACCTAAGATCTATCCTGGGGCTATTACCTCGTCGTACTTTCTCGTGACCGCTCGCTTCCTAAACCTAGAGACAACTGTCCTTCGCCTCCTTCCCTAGTCTCCAAGAAATGCCATTATACATATCCCAATGTTCCCCGAGAGAAAGAACCACACCGCTTTTCGGTAAATCTTAAGCCTCAAAGTAAAAATCGGAGGGCTAGTGCATTAGTCGGCACCATTGAAATTGAAACATGAAAAGCATCAAAAGAGGCGCAATTGAGTTAATTTCCATTCAACAGACAATGTACAATCTTAGACATAATGTCGTCTTAGTAAGTAACCGTGCATCCGGTGTCTAATGGGGAACTGACTCTGAGAAATTCCTCTCAGGCTTTGTGGAGACAAAGGAATGGAAGCACGATATGGAAAAAGGTTGCATTTTGAGATTTTATATGAAATCCTAAAACCCCGCACTGTGAAAAAAATTGTAGATTTTACGGTTTTAAACCGTTTTCCAGGGTGCCAACACAAAACCGTAAAATCTACAGTTTTATGCCGTGTTGGAGCAAAGCTATAGCTTTGCTCCAAAACCACATTTAATGAAGAAAACAGCACAGAATTTGGCTGGTGGAGCGAGTCACAGTCCAAATAATCACGAAAACACAAAAATTTGGCTGGAACGAATGTGTTGATTGCGTTGGAGTAAAGCTATAGCTTTGCTCCAACACGGCATAAAACTGTAGATTTTACGGTTTCGTGTTGGCAACCTGGAAAACGGTTTAAAACCGTAAAATCTACAGTAATGTTTTTACAGTGCGTATAAAATCTCTGTAACAATGGAATGGCGGCATTCCAACTCTCCACGCCCCAAAGAAAGCTCAGTCCTCCTTATAGGTTGAAAAAGTGATTGAATTGCTGTTGGATTGGCTGGACACAGGCAGAACGGTCAAGGCAACCACATACTGCAATCCGTTACGCAACCTCAAAAAGGCCATCAAGTATAAGCGACCCGGTATGTTATCAAATGGTGTTATTCTGCTGCACCACAACGCACGTCCGCATGTGGCGACAGTATGCGAAGACTTGTTGCGGAGCTTCCGCGTTTAGGTTCCCGAACATCACCCCTATAACCCCGAACTATCACCCTGCGACTACAACATCTTTGAGCCACTGAAAAGAAGCTCTCAAGGGCCGTCGGTTCACTAACGACGCTGAGGTCGGGGACGCCGTTGAAGACTGGTTCCACAACTAACCACGGACGTTATTCGCTCAGGGTATCCACAATCTCGTGCCGCCCTGGGACACTTGCTTGAACCGACAAAGCGACTATGTGTAGCGGATATATATCCCATGTATCACTGTTACTTCCTGAATGTTCACAAATTCCAACCTATAAACCTTTACGGCAAAAAAAACAAATGTCTCAGTTTCATTTGGGAGACCCTTATACACTGAAGAGCAATTGAATTAGAGACAGCTGGCGTTATGCAAATGTGGCGCTGTAGGCGGCTCTGTAAACGAAAACGACATAACGTATGCACCGATCCGACAATATAAGGAGTTATGCGACGGGAATCAGTAAACGTCGGTCGCAGTATGGGCAAGATGAAGGATCTAAGCGCATTTGATCATAGGCAAATTGTCGGAGCCTGACGAATGGGTCACTCCATCTCGGAAGTCGTGCAGGCACTGCGATTTTCACGAGCCACTGTGTCATGAGTGCACCGTGAGTACATTGAATCCGGTAAAACCATCCCTGCAAGGGTCAAGTGCCGTGAACAAAAGCGTGTGGATGAGCGGGGTCATCGTCGGCTAGCTCGCATTGTAACAGCGGATAGACGGGCCACAGTGCAAGAAATCACTCTGCAATTTAACGCCGGTGCACAAAAACGTTTAAGTAGCCACACCATCCAAAACCATCTCCTCGCTATGGAGTACAGAAGTCATCGTCCCACGAAGGTACCGCTGCTGACCGCACATCACAGGGTGCAAAGATTAGCATGGGAGCGGGAACATCGCCACTGTACCCTCGACATGTAGAAAAATGTTGCCTGGCCTGATGAGTCGAGATTCACTTTGGTACATGCGGATGGCAGGATACGAGTACGGCGCAAACCACATGAAGCGACGGATCCTTCTTGCCAGCAGGGTACTACTCTTCAAGCTCGTGGGGCTGGCATTCTCGTCTGGGGACTGTTTACGTGGACTGAAATGGGACCCTTGGTACGTGTGACATCGTTCCTCACAGGTTAATGTTACCGGGATATCCTGGACGGCCATTTGCTCCCGTTTATGCGTCTTCATCATCCCACTGGGGACCTCATCCTGCAACAAGACAATGCAGCTCCCGAATTGTATCCGAATGGTTGGATGAACACTCCACCGACGTGACCTCGCTTCCTTGGCCAGCTAGGTCACCTGACCTAAATCCCATCGAGCACATCTGGGATGCCATCGAGAGAAATGTTCGAGGCTCTGACCCCCTCCATCAAATCTTCGTGAACTGTGGGGGCTTGTTCAGGGGTCGTGGATCCGTATGGCTTCCCAACGCTTCCGGTGTCTTGTCGAGTCCATGCCGAGACGAATCGCCGCCGTCATCAGGACGAAAGCTGGTGCTACACGTTACTAGACAGGCATCTCTATATCAATTGCTCTTCAGTGTACAGCGAAACCTTAATTAACGGACAACTGCGAACAACGGTAACTTCCGAGCAAACTCAACTTTTTGTTGGAATCGAACAGCTTCCGTAGGAGTTACATTAGCGGTAGCTTCCGAACATAGAAACCCATTCTTAACATTTAAGTGGCGTCGTGAATTCTCACGGTCAGCATTTGTTTAATTGGCATATGTAAATAGACCTTCCAGTACCTTCTATTACCTTCTAATATCTTATTATTTTAAACAATCTGCAGGCATACTTTGTTGGGATCACCATTTGTAGTATATTTTTATTGATATAGCGATCCCCCCATAGACCCCACGATGCAACGTACGTATCGCAAAACATTACGTTCAAAGCTGTCCCGTAAGTTGCGTTGTGCGATGCAATAAAGGGTACGATGTCACTGATGCGTAGAAAGAATCTTGGCTTTCTTAAAATTTTCAGTGCTTGCGTTTGGAAAAAAATGTCTGACGTTTTAGATCGTTGTTAGGTTACTCTGTGAACTGGTTACTATATGATTGTATCTAAGTCCTAAAAAAAATCAAAGCTGTCATTCTTGTGTCTTCAGTGCATCACAGCAAAGAAGTCGATGAAGAGACTGGGAAACCAGAAATAATTAGGTTCTATAACTGCACAAAAGGAGGAGTGGATGCTTTAGATGAAAAATGCAGTATTTATAGCTCTTGTCATCGCACTAGACGTTGGCCGATGTCTGTATTTTTTCGAATATTAGATATGAATACAGAGAATGCATGTATTCTGTATCAATCTCATTGTAATTCGGATCCTCTATCATGGCTGGATTTCATGAAATCTCTAGCTAAGGACCTTATAGATCGATATACACGAGACTTTCAAGGGAATTGCATCCTTGGAATCAGGAAAGAGGAGCAGATTAAGAAGGGAAAAAGGAATGAAAAGTTAGCAAGAGAAAATAGAAAAACATGCTTTCTATGTCCATTGGCAAAGAAGCGTAAAACTGCGTACTTGTGTTCTTGCTGCAATATATCAACATGCTTGAGTGTTGCCAAAAATAAAATGCATCAAGTGTGCAAACTCCAATTCCGAAAGCTGAACGTGTTGGCAGTTGAACGCTTGCAGTTTTGTAGACATTTTTGCTAGAGGGATTTAATACTTAGTTTTTGTTAAGAATATTTCGTGAACAGCAGATATGTACAGTCTTAAAACTTTACGTATTTCATTATTATTTTAAGAGAATTTAAAACGTTATATATGATTCAGATTAAAGTTTTTGTGTTCCACCAAAATTGAAGGATTTCCAGTAACAAAATTTTAAAATATTTATTTTTTTTCTCATATTTGGGTCTCAGAATGTTACTGAAGTGCAAAACGGTATTTAATACTGTTCGTTTTGTAACAGGCTTTTATCTAGGGTGCAGTACAGTTAGAGGTCCCCTGGACTGCACGACGCTCTTTACGTACTAAAGGTGCACGACGCCACTTACGGGTTAACAGCGGTCAACGGACACCCCAGTCGCGCCCGAAGGAGATCTAACGGACACCCTAGTCGCGCCCGAAGGAGATCTAACGGACACCCCAGTCGCGCCCGAAGGAGATCTAACGGACACCCCAGTCGCGCCCGAAGGAGATCTAACGGACACCCCAGTCGCGCCCGAAGGAGATCTAACGGACACCCTAGTCGCACCCGAAGGAGATCTAACGGACACCCCAGTCGCGCCTGAAGGAGATCTAACGAACACCCCAGTCGCACCCGAAGGAGATCTAACAGACACTCCAGTCGCGCCCGAAGGAATTCTAACGGACACTCCAGTCGCGCCCGAAGGAGATCTAACGGAAACCCTATCCCTTTGATTTTACGTAGTTGCTTTGGTACTTTGGCAAGAGGAATAAGATAGGGTCAAAGAATATTTATTGCTAAAGGCACAATGGGTTGGATTACGGCTGGTACAGTGGTATGCTTAAGTGAAAAGAAAGGAGTTAAAAGTTTAGTTCTAGAGGAGGCGAGCTGTAGCTTCCATGTATGTTTCAACCGCCTTCAGGCCATTGGGTATAGTTGGCAGAGCCTGAAATTTTGCCCCCTTTTGGGGCGATGTTTCTGCTTTACAGCGCGCGACCAGCTAACTAAGCATTTACGCTTTATCATCAAATATTTCTCTTTTTTTTCGTTCCTATAGGATACCCTAATCCTAATCTCCTAGTTTGCTCTTTCTACTGCGTGTGTAACACCAGACGTCAGATACCATTTTCTTAAAATCCTCTACACCATGAATTATTTACTTAATTATTACATTCCGTTTTATTCAGCAGTCAGAATTTGGCAAAAACGTTGCAACGCTTCCTTTATAGTGCATAAGCTTCACATATTCATTCTGCTTTCGCAGGAACGTAACGGTCTACAATGTTTACTGAGGCCTAACCTTCGAACAACGGCCACCTTCCTAACAACGGTCACTTTTCGACCTGTGACCGTTATTCGGAGATTTCACTGTATATATTTATATATAGGGTTTTCCCTGTAAACATTTTGACTTTTGAAACTTTCTTTTGAACTGTTGCCGATAGATAGCTCAGCAATACCGCGCGAGAGAGCATCCAGCCTCCTTTCACCACGAAGACAATGAAGAAACCAGAGAGATGAAGTTAGAAGTTGCTGTGTGCGCGACTTAAAGGGAGAGTGCCGAAAATGCGATGTTTGTTTCTGTTCAAAAAACTTGATTTCATAATGACGCCTGTACTATACCCTACTAAATGTTATTTTAGTTTTTATATGTACACTGAGTGGCCACTTTATTATGGCCAGCCCTTCAGTACTTTGTTGGGCCACCTTTTGCCTTAATGCTGCGTCGATTTTACGTGGCATGGACTCCACGAGATGTTGATAGGTGGTTTGTGGAATCTGAGACCATGCTTGATGAATAGCACTTTCCAGGAGTGTGAGATTGCAGGGTTGTGGATCCAGCCGTATGATGGCTAGTTCAACTTCATCCCACAAATTCTCAATGGGGTTGAGATCTGCAGTTTGTGGGGGCCACCTAAGCAAAGTAAACTCACTGGCATGTTCCTGAAACCAATCCTCAACAATACGAGCACTATGGAAGGACGCATTATCTTGTTTGAAAGTAGCCATCGCCATTGGGATAAACCATCCACATGACAGGATGCATTTGGTCCGAAACGATGTTTAGATATGATGTGCCAGTCAGACGTTGATCAACACGAATTAAAAGGCCCAAAACATGCCAGGAAAACATTCCCCAAAACATAACGTTGCCTCCACCAGCTTGAAGGTTGTAGCAATGAATTTGGTGTCCATGCTTTCGTGCTGTTTCAGTTAAATTCTCACTCGGCCATCGGCATGGTGCAACTGAAAACGCGATTCATCGGACCACATAATTTGTTTCCAATTATCGACTGTCCAATTCTTGTGCTCCGGTGCAAACTGGAGACGTTTTCTCTTGTTAACTGCAGACAGCAAAGGTGTTCGAACAGGCCTTCGGCTGTCATATCCCATCTGACGCAGTGTACGGCGAACAGTGCGTGCAGAGATCATTTGAATGGATCCTTGATTAAGATGGTCTGTAATTTGCTGCACTGTTGTCCTTCTGTTGTCTGTTACCAGTCTGGACACTCTCCGTTCCGCCCGAGCAGTCACTAGTCGATGACGACCAAACGTTGCACGTAGAGCCCGAGTTTTTTGGCTGACAGTCCAGTCTTTAAACACTTTAACAACAGCTGCTCCGGAACATTTCACGAATGCAGCGGTTTCGGTGATACTCGCTCCACGGCTCCGAGCTCCTACAATCCCCTCACGTTGAAAGTCCGTCAAATCACATTTTTTACCCATCTCGTCCCCCAAAAATCACTTCTACTACTGTCGCAAGCACTAAGCTTTCCCTTTTTATACTAGCCTCGCCCTCTGGCGGCAACAGCGTGTAGCCATAGCTCATTTGCTTAAAACTGTCAGGTGGTCATAACACAGTGTCCAATCAGTGTATGCAAGGTTTTACACAAGGCTGCTCTAATGTATCCACAACACTTTTCGGTGCTCACTCCACACATTATATATATTGTAGTTATCTTGTCAAACACGTCATTCAACCTGACCTTAAGAATGTTGCCACAAAACATTAATTGGTGGGAAAAGTATAACGTTAAGATTAAAACGCTTAAATAGAATGAACTCAAAATTTATGTAGGGAAAGGAACTAAAAATGAACCTTAAGTTAGAGTATATGTCGTAGAGCTTGAACGAAAGGGATTTAAAGCAGGGTTACTAGGCTGTACATAAAAACAGATGATGTGCAGGGAAGATACCATCAACCAATAGGTTTAATTGCAAATTTTGAGGATATACCATCAAATTAAGAGTCCGTCTAACACAAGCATTTGTATTCCACAGTTGGATGACAATTCCGTAATTCTCAGGATTTTACTGTCTAGAGCTATTAATGAGTAACTTGAAAATTATTTTATTATTTTTGTAGGTATGTAAAACCTCGCTTTTGGGCCAGCTGCGAGGATTGGGGACTTTTGATTAAATTTTGTGCTTTAATTTTGTCGCCACTTCATTCATTCAAGCTGATAAAAATTACCTATGCGCATAATTACCTTACTGTTATATTTAGAAATAAATTATCAGCTGCGGTTACATGGAAATTACGACTAGATTCTGGGAAAGAATTCAAATTTTATCACCTTATTTCATTATTAGAGTCTTTAGGAATCGCTGCTACTTCGATTTTTTTTTTTTTTTACTCTTTGCAAAATGTCATGGTGACGGAACTATGCTTGTGGAAACGCCATTTCGCCATCGAGTGCCACTAATTGCTTCCGTTATTAAGTCCCTTTGCACACCTCTGCGATTTATCATGAGTCCATTGAGCCGCTAATGAAAACGTTCATTATCCATTTGGGCAAACGATCTCTTCTTTTCTTTCTTTTTTTTACAGAAAACATCGCTCATTATGCTTTTTGATGTTTTCTGGATTCTTTACTCAGTTATGTAATTTGCGAAATTTCACCGTAGGTGTATGCTAACGATTTAGAAAAAATGCCACAGTTAAAAATATTTATGCAAAAAAAATAATGAAACTAATTCAGAGGATCGCATTACGAGGTTTCAGTTTTCAATGCACTTTTATGCATATTATAACATTTCAACGTGTTCTAACTTTTTTAAATGTGGAAGTGTGTGCTTAATAATTCACACGCTTTTTGAAAGCACAGGATCCAGAAATTATTTTTTCTTTTCAATTTCTGTCACTCCGCTGGTTTTTTTGTTTTTTTTTAGAGGGATTTTGTAAGATTATACACTGGATAGTTAATTTCTATACGGTAAACGGAGCACGAAAGTCAAATTACCCATAGCGTCATTATTGATTTTGTTTTTCTACACACCAACGAAATTAATCGAGATACCGTGGTTTATCATCACTCCATTTACGCAGTTGAAAGTTATAACTTTAAGACAAGATGTAACCCAGTAGGAATTCCGAAGTTTCGATGTTGCAGAAATAAATGCGACACGGCCACCCCTTTCGGCGCAGTGGTTTAAACACTGGTTTCTGACTGGATGATCAGAGTGAGCCTGCGTACAAGTCCCGCATGAGGTATGGGTTATGTGTTTGCCTTAAATGCACCACTCTTGCCTGTTCTGGTTGTCTCCCTTCCCTGGAGCCAGTGACCCTACATTAGGGACAGTCGACCGCTTAGAGTTGCTCATGGTGGTTGTTTAACCCTGATGCAAACAAATAACAAGTTAGTAAAATCATGCAATGCATTGATTATGATACACTTTCCAACATACCAGAAATCAATACTCAAGTTATAAGTTATAAGGATAATGGCTGTAGAATAAATCTCGCTCCTATGACCTGACCTTTGACCCAATTTCGATGATATTCAACAGAACCCGTAAAGTATACTTCTGGAGCAACATGATAAAGTTTTGTCTCAGTCAAAGCATGTTTACGTACGTTATAACGCATAAGTGCGCTGGAAAGGATCCCGATCCTATGTCCCGACCTTTGACCTGATTTCGCCCATTTTAAATACAGTTCGTCTCTAGGTAGTTCCCTACCACATGCTAAAATTTCATCGAATTCGAACCATTTTTACGAAAGTTATGACACATAAGGTCAACGGAATGCACCCCGCTCCTATGTCCTGACCTTTGACCCTACTTCGCCCATTTTCAATAGAGTTTGTCCCCAGCTGGTCCCTTACCACATACTAAAATTTCATTGAAATCGAAGCATATTTTTGCAAGTTATGACGCATAAGGACAATGGAATTGACCCTGCTTCTATGTCGTGACCTTTGATCCCATTACGCCCATTTTAAATAGGGTTCGTCCCCAGGTGATCCCCTATCGGGTCAGGTACGATTCGTCCAACGACGATTGGTCCAATGCCGATTCGTCCAATGGACGATTGGTACCAATGCCGATTCGTCCAATGAACGATTGGTCCAATTCCGTCCTATCTGTCCGAAGTGCTACTTGTGCTATAAAAGTCTCATCTGTTCTGATTCTATCTCCGATGTTATACGAAAGTACCGGTAGTCCAAAGAATGTAAAATAATGTTACATTTCATGCGTAATATTGTTGTTACAGATTTTTTTTTTTTTTATTTGAATCGCGTTTTCTTGTTATACTGTCCTTGCTGCCGTATGAAGTTACTGATGTACGAGCCGTTCTATCAACTTCAATGTTTCTCTTTTGCATGAAATAATATAAAATACTAGTGTTCCGTTTCTGTTTGTAGAATGCAGTGGGGTTTTCCGCCAACTGCCCAGTGGAAACAACTGGTCGGGGTTTGGACAGAGGCCTTTTCAACAGATTTTATTCCAGCGATGTTCATATTCATAACGTTTACGTATTAAATCAAGTTAATAATATTGCGCTTTTATTTAAACACGAAATATTAATTCATCGGCCCTTGGCCTAGGCTTTTTTAACAGTTTTAATTCTACCGATGTCAGATTCATAACGTTTACATATCAAATCAAGTTAATAATATTGAGCTTTTACTTAAGCACGAAATATTAATTCATAGGCCCTAGGCTTTTTTAACAGTTTTAATTCTACCGATTACAGATTCATAACGTTTACATATCAAATCAAGTTAATAATATTGAGCTTTTACTAAAGCACGAAATATTAATTCATAGGCTCTAGGCCTAGGCCTTTTTAGGACTTTTTATTCTACCGATGTCATATTCATAAAGTTTACATATTGAATCAAGTTAATAATATTGCGCTTTCACTTAAGCACGAAATATTAATTCATAGGCCCGCGGCCTAGGTGCCTAGCAGAGACCTCAGAAATGATACGATGAGTGCCTTTTATAAAGTTTTATAAAATGTTTACAAATACCAAATATCTAGGAAGGTTGTAATTTAAAATCTTCTAAAACGGCCCGAGACCTAGGTGCCTGGTAGATAGCTCAGAAATGATTCGTTGAGTGCCTTTTATAAGGTTTTATAAAATGTTTACAAATACTAAATATCTAGATTGTAACTTAAAATCTTCTAAAAAGGCCCGGGGCCTAGGTGCCTCGTAAAGACCCGAGGAATGATACGATGAGTGCCTTTTATTAGGTTTTATAACATATTTACAAATACCAAATATCTAGGTTGTAAATTAAAATCTTCAAAAACTGCCCGCGGCCTAGGTGCTTTTTTTTTTTTTATTCCAGGTTTAACGACCACCGTGAGCAACTCAATGGGCTATAAGCAGTCACCCGTCCCTAATTTAGGGTCACTGGTTCCAGGGAAGGGAGAGAGCCAGTGTCGTAAGACAAACACAACATCCATGCCTCACACCGATTCGAACCCGGACCCCTTTCGGGCAAATGATCAGAGGCCATCGCCTTAGACCACTGCGCCACCGGGGCAGCCCTAAGTGCTTTGCAAACAGCTGAGAAATGCTCCATTGAGTGCCTTTTACCAGGTTTATGTAAAATGTTTGCAATCACTAAATATACGGAAATTATCTTTCAAAAGGATATAAAGAGGAACATTTTTTTTAAAATTATTATCCCTTTCTGGAAAAAAAAAGGTTACAGTTGGTAAGATGATACCGTTGGACGAATCAGCGTTGGACCAATCGTACCATTGGACGAATCGGCATTGGACCAATCGTACCATTGGACGAATCGGCATTGGACCAATCGTACCATTGGACGAATCGGCATTGGACGAATCGGACATTGGACCAACCGGCATTGGACCAATCGTCCCTTTGGACGAATCGGCATTGGACCAATCGTCCCTTTGGACGAATCGGCATTGGACCAATCGTCCCTTTGGACGAATCGGCATTGGACCAATCGTCATTTTGGACGAATCGGCATTGGACCAATCGTCGTTGAACGAATCGTCCGGGACGTCTCCTATCATATACTAAATTTCATCGAAATCTAACCATTTTTACGCTAGTTATCGTGCGGACGGACGGACAGACGGACAAAGCTGGAGCATATACGCTTCTTCAACCTACGGTTGGAAAGCGTGGAAAAGAATTAGATACAGAATCTGAAAATTTTTGGCGCCTCGAAAAATTACAGAAAATTAGCATTTGAGAACAATTACCATGATGGCATCAGATCAGTAAAGGATACCATGACAACGAGAAAAAAAGCAGAGCGGGATGCTAATAAAATAAAATTTTATTACCACTTGGTGCCACTGCACCAAGTAGTTGTAGAATTGGTTTAAGTTCACTATCACAAATGTGAGAATAACACTTTTGATTCAAATGGTATCAAGAGTTGTTTACAGGAAATGTATCATTTGCCAGCCCCGTGGCGTCGTGGTCTAAACGATGGCTTATGATCATTCGTCCGAGATGAGTCCGGTTTCGACTTCCTCACACTAGTAGTCCGAAATATGTTTACTCTTCACCGAAATTTTTACAACTGAATAATTTGAAGCAGATAAAAACAGGAAATCGAAATATAACTTTAAGTCCCCTAACGGGAAAACCGTGAATTAAGACGAAAATGAAAGAAAAATCTTCTTCTTAGTTAAAGGCATCTGGTCTAGAAACGATTTCTTCAATCGGATTTTTAAAATCGGGGATGCTCTTGCAAACAGAAAGATGCACAGGCACCATAACTGTCCGTTTTGAAAAAGAGAAGAAGATACGCACAAGATATTTCACGTAGAGGAAACTTGCTATGCGACCGAAAACGATTCCCGTATATACTCCTAGAGGAAAAACTACATTATTTAAATTAATAATGTTCGCAATCTGTGCTGCAAAGAGTCGCATATAGTATAAGAAGTAATTTTTAACAGGATTTTTAGAAGCAGAGATGCTATTGCGAAAGGCAGTTCACAGTTAAGCCTCCTAGTGACAGAACTGTGCATTACGAAAAATTCCAAAAAAATACAAAAAAAAAAAAATTTCCAGCAAAGAATGATATCGTATCAGATGCAAAAAGCAATTTTTGAAACAGGAGCTTTAGCAGAAACGATATCGAGAGAAACAGCATGCGCACTTAGGTCCTCTAGTGGAAAAACTGTACGTTATTTTGAACACGAAATATGCGTAAATTGTTTACCGTAGTGAGTGCTATCTGAAGAAAAAAATACTAAAAAAAAAAAAGCGGAATTTTAGACGCGTATATGCGTCAGCGATTGCGTCGTAAACAGAAATATAGATTTGGGCTCCCTTATGGTAAAATTATCCGTTACAAAAATTTGAAATTATATGCATTATGTTCTCCACCATAAACGCTATTAGGATTAAAAAAATTTCAGATCAGTAATTTTGTAGCAAAGATATCAGAAAAACTTTGATTTACATTTACTCACCTAGAGGCAAAACTGTGCATTTCGTTGCAAGAAATATGCCTATATTTTTCGGTGGTGCATGGTATCTGGGCGAAACAGATGGGATTTTTTCAGTCGGGTTTTTAGAATCTTAGATATGGCTCTAAATTTACTGCGAGCAGAAATATACACTTGCACCCACTAGTGTGTGTGTGTGTGTGAGTGTGTCGAAAACGTTCACCATGGAAACTTAGAAAATGCATGCAAAACATTCTTTGCCCTCAACGCTATCAGACGCAAGAACAATTTCTCAAGTCGCACTTTTAAAAGCAGAGATATATGGAAAATTTCAGCAAAGATTTGCGCTGCAGACGGGAAAACTGTTCATTATTTGAAGTAGACACCGTAAGAAATATTTCTACGCCCTGAAAGGTATCAAAGAAAATTTTATTCAAGTTTCTCTTTTTCCTTTAGAAGAAATAATATGAGATGAAATGTTTTTGAATTTACTAGCATTTTTTATAGTCACCCAGAGGCGAGGTTGCACTGAGGAAAAAAGTTTGTTTGAAACAACAAAATAGTTTTGTTGAGCTGTTTTTTTTATTTATTTTCTAGCTTTAGCCAAACTCCATCGGAATTGTTTTGTTGGCAACACAAAACTATTTCGTTGGCTATATTTTGTTAATTCAACTTAACGTTTTATCACGATAACAATACATTTTGTTGGATCAAACAAATTCCCCAAAATCGACCTAGGCATTCTGTTAAATGAACAAAACGTTTTGCCATGATAACAATAAGTTTTGTTGAATCAACAATAATTTTCAACAAAATACATTGATAAATACAGCAAACATTTTTTGTTGAACAAACATTTTTGTTGACTGCATATTGACAAAATGTTTTGGTTGATTCAACAATTTTTCTGCTGAATTAACAAAATGTTTTTCTCAGTGTGAACATTAAAAAAAGCCCAGAAAGCATACATCGTCGAAATTTTTAATATGGGTTTAGAGATACGGTGTACACAGTCAGAGGGGCATATCACTACAAACACACTCGTTTTTTTTTCAAAGGACGTGCTAATAATAAATAAAAAGGAACGCAAACGGATGTTACAAGAGTTATAACTAGAAAGTGGCTGTTTTCTTCGCTAAGGAGAGATCTGATCAAGGTAACTGCAGGACCCAGTATCTATACTTAGATGATGACGGCGTCTCGTTTCCCAGTGTGCGAAAGCGAGACACCGGGTTCTTGGGGTGATTACTCCTGATTTTATCCTGACCCTCTACTACAGCACCATTTGCCCTTGCATTCCGATACTATATCATTTTATATATACGAGGCTGAATCGAAAAGTAACGCACACTACATTTTTGGGCAACAATTTAATAGATAGGCAAAGCAAAACATATACACAGTGAAACTACATTTCTTAGCTATTTTTTCAACATAACGACGGAGACGCTCGACACATTTATACCAGTGTGGTACCAGTTTTAGTATACCTTGTTCTTAAAAGTCCGTTTTCTTGGCGTATACCCACCTGCGGACAACAGATTTGACTTCGTCAGCCAAAGCGAAGCATTGGCCGCCCAGGAATCTTTTAAGGGACCAAACAGATGAAAGTCCAAAGGAACCAGATCCGGTCTGTACGATGGGTGCTGGAGCACCTCCCACCAAATTCAGCAATTTTCTTTATCCCTTCTGGTCGTCTGTCAAATTCTTGGGTACCCATCGCGCACTGACTTTGTGAAATTGCTATTTGTCATGCACAATATCGTACGCTATACTATACGAAATGTTGAACTTCTGTACCAATGTGCGCAGATAGAACCGCCGTCACTCAGAACTCCCTGTTCAATGCCTCTCACAGTAGCAAGTGATGATAGGTCGACCGGAATTTGGCGAATCGGTAAGGTTGCCACGGCCTGCTGCAAAGAAACTGCCCCATCTGGAGATGTTGCTGCGGTTTTGGCAATCGCCGCCATACACTTCGACGCTTTCTTTGGAATTTGCGTCGGAGTTTTCCCTTTAGCCCACAAAAAACGGATTACACGGCGTTGCTCTTCGTTCCTAGACGACGCTAACAAACGCGAAATGTTTGTGCTGTCGATCACACTGTCTTCCACCACGGCGACGCCTGATCTGGCCCAACCAGTCTGTAGCGAGTTATTCATACCCGTTGTCTGCCAAACTGCAACCTGCTACTTGCAACTTATATACATTGAAATGCCAGAAAAACTGGTGCAGACGAGCTTATACAAAATGCATAGCGACGTCACCTTTGCGCGTACTCGGTTGCGTCCGCCAGTGTGTATATAAAGCGATAGACATCCTTGCCAGCTGTCAGAGCTGTTTTCGGCATGAGAATGACAAGTAATAACGATTTAAGCGATTTTCAACGATAACTAAGCTGTTCTCCGATATTCAGATGTTACCTCCTCAAATGAAGCTCATCTGCCTGATTAAAGTTTTTGACTGATGATGCTAGATTTTACTTAGTACTGATGTATCAAACGCCTCCATTTACAGCGATCTTTGACACACAACTGCTGCCTCACTGGGATCCAACACACCTCCCACAAAATACCTTTTTTATTTAATATACTCGTTATCTCTTTCTTATGCAGACATTCCTTAATCTTGTCCTCCCATAATTTCTTCAGTCTTCCTATACCTTTCTTTACTGCCGCTTAAGCTAAATAAATTCGCACAGTGAACATCTCACCACCTAGAACATTTGTTTCTAACTTATTAACAATGTTTGGCTTCACATTACAAATCTGCAACACGTCTTCGTTCCTCACTTGATTCGAACATGTCTTTCACAAAGCCTTCGAAAGTAACCCAGCTCTTCAACACACAAACGACTCCTATGAATCTTCTGTAGTACCCTGGTTTCTCTGAGTTTGGCTAATATTCTATGAATCTAGGCTTTGCTGAATCGGAGAGTAAATACTTCTATGAAGTCGCAAAACTAAGCTTCAGCAAAATACTCGTATTGTTCAGATACCAGCTTTTCAGTGTTACGTTGGCCCGAAAGACTTCAATTCCACAACCCTTAGATATAATGACCAACTGGAACCATCGGCTGTAGGCTAATCCCCCACCCTTATGGACTTTTATGATTTTTTGACCAAAAGAAAGTTAGTCATTTTATTCTGTTGCAACATGTATCTTGTGACTTTAATTTTTCCACTTAAAATATAGTTTTCGGAGATTAATAATTATTTATTAGGTTATTTCTTTACTGGTTTTAACTACATAGCCACTAATTAAGATTTTCGTAGGTTAATTTACTAGAGAGATGAAAAAATAATGGGCTATGCATAAATCAATATACACTGGCGGAAAGTGAAAAAAGAACACCAAGAAGGAGACGTCTGATACCAACGAAATTTATACAGTATAATAACGGAATACAGACGATAACGTGATCAAAACATTATGGCAAAATACAGCTGTATTTGCTGGTAAACTGAAAAATAACATTTCCATGTAACATGGTTAGTACTAGGTTGAACCGCCATGAACTGCATCACACCGTGCAATTCTGGCATGGAGTCTGTCGTACAGATGTTGGATGTAAGTTTGGGGTATTGAGTTCCGAGCATCCTCAACCTGGACGCGTAAATCGGGAATGGTCGTGGATGGCCGTGGAGACCGGATAAGTCGTTGTCCCATAAAATCCCACACGTCCTCAATGGGGGACATATCCGGTGAACGTGCAGGCCATGGAAGTTGTCTCACATCCTGAAGTGCATGTTGCGTTGCACGTTCCGTGTGCAGGCGTGCGTTATCTTGCTGGAAAACGCCACGATGGACCGACCATACAAATGGCACAACAACGGGCTGAATGATGTTGTTGATGTAGGTGGTGCTGTTTCACGTACCCGGTACAAACACTAGTTGTGTACGGGAGCGATAGCTGATCGCTCCCCACACCAGCAGACCAATAGTAGGCCCTGTGTGTCGCTGGCGGATGCAAGAAGAGTGGAGACGATCCCTTGTGCGTCTGCGAACACTAATACGGCCATCGGAGGCTCCCAAGCATAATCTGCTTTCATCGCTGAACACGATAGATCGCCATTGCGTTCTCCAGTGCAGACGTTGGCGACACCACTGCAGCCGTTTCTGACGGTGGGCTGGAGTCAGAGGTACTCATGCCAGAGGCACACGTGCACGTTGTCCTGCATCCAGTAGACGGTTGCGGATTGTTCGCACAGTCACCTCAGGTGCAAACGGCAGCTCGGATTTGCGTTGCAGTGGATGTTCTGCTTGACAAAGCCGCTCTTCTTATGCGTCGATCGGTCCGCTCATCAGTCCGTCTGTGACTCCCGGTTCCACGTCTTCTCGTGTGGGAATGTTCCTCAAACCATCTACGCCACCATCGTACCACCACTGATACTTCCCGTCCAATTCGCTCCGCAATACGACGAAACGACCACCAGGCCTCGCGGAGTCCGACTAGACGACCTCGCTCAATGTCCGATAACTGCTGAAATCGTACACGTCTTCCATGTCCAGGCATTGCAGCTTCTTCAGGGTCTTCGCACGTGTCCGTACGTCGACGACTGATTACATTCACTTCGCCGTACTCCTTAAATACCACCGACGATAATTTGCATTTTATGCCGTGCTGTGGCGTAAGCGCTCACCTGTTGGTCCCGAAATTAACATCACACCTACGTAAACTCGACACCATTAACATATGTAAATTTCATGATCGTCTGCCAATTCCTTCTTGGTGTTCTTTTTTCCCTTTCCGCCAGTGTATATTATCGCAGTCGTTAACTTAGAATTAGTTTCTGCATCTATTCAAATAATTACTTATTCCAAAGAAAAAATTTCTATACTCACGGTTTAAATTATAGATAACGTAACAGATGCTTACAAAAACTGTAATTTTCAAATGAGTTGTCAGTTTCTTGAAAGAAACATTTCCGGTGTGTTGAGAAAATAGTTCTGAGTTGCTGTGGTACAGGAATTTCGACACGTTCCAGATCGTTTTAGTCTTCCTCCCGAGAGAGTGGGAAAGATCCTCCCAGATGATGAAAGTTGAAGAAGCTCAAGATGCTGCTGTTGTTACTCCGAGCAGCGGATTAGCTCTCTGGGGAGGAGATAGATACCTTTTGCTGCAGCGTATAATAATCCACCCCTTTGGGATTTGAACAAGATAACGTGGATGATGGATGCGAAAAAGAACGGATATCGCGTTACGTGCAGTGGACATGATGCATCTTCTCCACACCCTGAACTGCTTCATTCACGGACAATTTTGACGCTAGGTTCGAAAAATGACTCCCAAACACAATGTTCCCCTCAAATTATTCGTAATGCTTCTTGCGCATGACTAAAAAATTGGCAATGATGATAAAAAACGGGGTAAATTAATCATAGCATATTTTTCTACTGGCGAAAAGTGGAACGGCGTTGCAATGAATGATAACAAATTTTAATGAAAGGTGAATAACGTAAGGAATAGTTTGAAACTAACTTCAAACAAAAGTGAAGTTAAAAAACATGAATATTTAACGACAGGTGTCATATCCGAAAGATCCTGTCTTAAAAAATAAAGATAAAATATAGGATACATACAGAACGCTTGGATATTGATAACTTCCATTTGAAGACAAAACAAAAAGGTAGAATGAATTAATTAGAACTCTTCCTTGTGCCCAAAGTTATTTTTTAGAGAAATCGAGGAATAAAACAGAAGAATGCGTCCAGTATTTTAGATTACAAAAACTATTAATAAGTCATAAGGATTGCCTTGCATCATAATATCAAATGCCATTTTAAAAAGTTTTTGGTGTTCTAAATTAAAACGAGATATTTTTAACAA
The DNA here is from genome assembly GCA_039090855.1 of Macrothele yani. Classification (NCBI taxonomy): domain Eukaryota; kingdom Metazoa; phylum Arthropoda; class Arachnida; order Araneae; family Macrothelidae; genus Macrothele; species Macrothele yani. The sequence continues at coordinate 132,334,534 of CM076995.1, read as the reverse complement.
AAGATATTTAAAAGCCAACGTATACATATTTACGTTTAAGATATCACCTACCACTGTTAAATTAACATGATGCAAACATGTAAAACAGAATGGTTGTATGCTGCTAGCTTTTGATTAGAAAAAATGAAGTAGAAACATGTTGTCATGATTAATTAGCTTGCATCATAACACCAATTGTTATTCTTAAGGCTTTTGACATTTTGAATTAAAACTGGCTTAATAAAAACTACTGCAGTACAGTTCGCTTATTAAGAACCCTATTTTCCGAGATCTCGAATTTCACGAGAAAAACAGGTACTTTTGTTTGGTATAATGTTAATTTAAACACAATTTGATCGTTTTTAATGAAAAAAAAATTGTTAAAATCCAGGATGTAAGGAGATACAGAGTAAAAAGTAATCACTTTTAACAAGCAAAGTAAAAAAAAAAAATAATATTCCATATTTAATGAGGCAGAGAAAACCTGCTGTACGCTGTCCTGGAATGGAAGAATAAAAATGGTGGCATACAGGAGAAGATTGCAACAGCGCAGGAGAATCTTAAGTTCTAGTGGAAAAATGTTGACAGGAAAGCAATGGGGGAAAAAGGAGTACATCAAAAAGCTCAACAAGTGAATTATGCAAGAGACTTTGTCTGTAGCCACTCCAAGGATACCTTGTCGCCTTGAAAGCATCGCGTCAACAGATTTTCTGTCGCCTTAGGAGTATTGTATCAGCTGACTCTTTACCGCCTTGGGTGTATCACGTCAATAAACTCTCTGTAGTCTTAGATGTATTGCATCAGCACTATTTACCTCCTTAGGACTAGCACGTCAACAAACTTTCTGTCGCCTTAGGAGCATTGTATCAGCAGATTATTTACTGCCTTGGGAGTATAACGTCAACAAACTTATTGTCGACTTAGGAGTGTTGTATCAGCACTCTTTACCGCCTTGGGAGTATCACATCTGCAAACTTTCTGTCGCCTTGGGAGCATCACATCTGCAAACTTTCTGTCGCCTTGGGAGCATCACATCTGCAAACTTTCTGTCGCCTTGGGAGTATTGCATCAGCACTCTTTACCGCCTTGGGAGTATCACGTCAACAAACTTTCTGTCGCCTTAGGAGTATTGCATCAGCAGACTCTTCACCGCCTTGGGAGAATCACGTGATCAGAGTTGAAAACGGGCGACCTACACCTAAGCAAAAAGGGGAAGCGGATTTGTTGGCATCAGTTTCGAAGAGGGAAAGGGTATTAATACAATGAGGATGTCGCCTGAGAAGAAACAGCAGATAGCAATTCCTGGAACTATCACCGTTTAAGTGAACGTTTCATTGGGAAGATTGATGAGCTTTTGCTTCACATGTACAGTGAAACAGCTGTGGAGAAAAAGAATCACCAGTGAATATGAAAGAAATTTCAACTTGGTTGAATACAGTGTGTCAGGATATTCGAAAAAAAAATAGTGACGATAACATTTATAATGCGGGTGAAATAGTTATGTTTCATAATTAAAGGTTAGAAACGTAGGGGGATTGTAAAGAATCGTTCGACTGTGTTACTGTGAGCCAATATGTCTGGCAAGGAGAAGAGAACAATTTTAGTGCTAAGAAAATCTACAAAACTACGATGCTTTAAAAAGTGCAACGTCTTTCTGTTCCTTACAAACCTAACACGAAAGTATGGCTGACATCGAATATTTTTTAGCCTAGGTTAGCGAGTGAGACTAGGAACTTCAGAAGATAAACCATAAACTTTTGCTTGGTATATGTAGACAACTGTTCAGCGCCTCTACGCATTAAAGACCACATTAACATCGAGGTTGTCTTCCTGCCTCCGAACTCAACAGTTGTGTTACAACCTATTGATTAAGAGGTGATACGAAACCTCAAGTGCCTTAATATATGTCAAATACGTGGAGATAATGTAAATGGACGATGTCATCACTCTTTCCACGTTATTTTTTAAACAACGCATAGCGACTGAAAAATTGTATTCCGGCACTGCTGGGATCGAACCCCAGAACTCTCGATACCTAGTCGAGTGCGTTCGAATTTACGCTACAGCGCCAACAATTCTCAGCGCAATGCGTGGTTTATCAGTCAGCATCTGACTACACGATGCTGACTGATAAACCACGCATTGCGCTGAGAATTGTTGGCGCTGTAGCGTAAATTCAGAACGCACTCGACTAGTTATCGAGAGTTCTGGGGTTCGATCCCAGCAGTGCCGGAATACAATTTTTCAGTCGCTATGCGTTGTTTAAAAATAACGTGGAAAGAGTGATGACATCGTCCATTTACATTATCTCCACGTATTTGACATATATTAACCATTTCTATCGCCCTTTGAATTTATCAGCTACAATTAAAATAGCTGTTGCGTTAAATGCCACCAGATGACGACATCTCAGTTGCTGAGACCATCAATACGCATTCGTGTAGTCAGATGCTGACTGATAAACCACGCATTGCGCTGAGAATTGTTGGCGCTGTAGCGTAAATTCGAACGCACTCGACTAGTTATCGAGAGTTCTGGGGTTCGATCCCAGCAGTGCCGGAATACAATTTTTCAGTCGCTATGCGTTGTTTAAAAAATAACGTGGAAAGAGTGATGACATCGTCCATTTACATTATCTCCACGTATTTGACATATATTAACCATTTCTATCGCCCTTTGAATTTATCAGCTACAATTAAAATAGCTGTTGCGTTAAATGCCACCAGATGACGACATCTCAGTTGCTGAGACCATCAATACGCATTCGTGTAGTCAGATGCTGACTGATAAACCACGCATTGCGCTGAGAATTGTTGGCGCTGTAGCGTAAATTCGAACGCACTCGACTAGTTATCGAGAGTTCTGGGGTTCGATCCCAGCAGTGCCGGAATACAATTTTTCAGTCGCTATGCGTTGTTTAAAAAATAACGTGGAAAGAGTGATGACATCGTCCATTTACCTCAAGTGCCACTACCGATGGAAATTGATCTACTACTGTTAGAAAGAATGGAGAGGAAAGTGGAAATTAAATTTTCTATTCTTAATGCCTTTCGGTCGATAGTTGATGTTTGGAGACCCATATCCCAATCATGCATCCAAAGTTGGACAACAGAAAACCTGGGCTCGATAGCAGAGCCAATTTTGATGATGAAATGGATGATCTTCCATTCTCCGATTGGTTGTGAAGTCAGGACATAACTCGTTTTGATGTTATTCCTGTAATCGACGACTTTGTTAATGCACGACGGTGTCACCACATCTGCCATCCTTTCTGCAGACAGTATCGTAAAGGCAGTTAAGTCTTCATAAACTGCTGAGGCGAGTAAAGAAATCGAAGAGGAGAACACTTGAACACTTAGCCACCGTCGTGTATAACAACCATTAATTGTGCGGAAAATCTCCAACTTTTTTAGGAAGCAACAGGTTACAGTGATGACGAGGTATGTAATGTTCTAAGTATTAGGTGAAAATTAAGAGAACAAAAATATGAAACAAACCAAACAACGTTAGATTTTTTATGTAATGATTCCACACGCTTTTTCCAATTTTCCACAAAAATATTTCCAGTGCTTCAGGATTCGCTGGTGCTATGTCCTCATGTAAGTGCGTATTTTATTTTAATTTATAGAACTGTAGTTAATCAATTAAATCTTTCAAGTGTGTCCTGTCGTTATAGATACACAGGGTAATTCAAAATGATATATCCGATTTCAAATGACTGTGTTTTATATGTTTCCAAATATACTACAGCGATTAAATGTACATAGAATAAAAAAAAAAGACTGTCCAAATTTTGTTTTCATACCTTATAAATGTTCTATGTGACTTCCGTTGGTCACGCAAACTACGTCGAGGCGATAATCATATTTCTGCCATATGTGATCAATCATGTCTGCTGTCAACGACTGCAGAGCACTACGATTGCGCAAACTTTGAGTTCATCTAGCGTTGTAGGCAATGGTGGTACATACACATTACCCTTAACATACCTACCCTCATAAAAAAAAGTCCGAAGGGGTCAGGTCAGGCGACTTGGCGGGCCACTTGTACAGCGCCTTGTCGTCGTGTCCACAACGACCAATCAGGCGGTTAGAATGATGTTATTATTCCTGTAATCGACGTAAACACAAAGATTCGCCAAGCTTTATATTATACAGGGGTTAAGGTAACGGTAACTGTTAAGTTTTGTTAAGGGTTCGTTAAGATAACGGCGGCTTTCTAACCGCTGTTAGTTAAATTCTCGCTCAGTTTAAATTACGGCATGAGAGTTTTCCGTGTTCTATATAAAAATGTTGTGACGGTTAAGCTTGCCACTTAAATGGAATGTTACTTCGTCACTAAACACCAGGCGTGAAGCAAATTAGTCGTCCTCCATCGCCTCCCGCATGACATTTTCCACAACGACAGTCTTTCGCCCAGGTGCAGATACACGGGTTGCATTACATTGCGCCATCTAGCGGTTACATTCGTAAACTTGGTGCGTTTCTCTTAATTTTAATGTGTGGTTACGCTATTATTACCTTATTTTTTACAGAGCTATGATCTAACGAAATCAAATGAATAATTTTGAATTACCGTGTATAATATAAACTTATATGAATATTATCACATACGCACATTTTCACATGGTAGGAGTTTTCAACCCAAATCGGATTTAGTGAGTTCCCAGATTCAGCCAAAATTTTCGTCGGTCTCTTCGTTATAAGAGGAATCGGTTGTATATATATATATATATATATATATAATTTTTTTATTCTTTAGAATATTAAATGGCACAGATTTTAACTGCGGTGACAGAAATTCAAAGTAACTTATTGTTTTCTCGGCATTTAAAAATAAGTTAATTTGTTACAAATAATAACAGCAATAAATGGCAACATTTAATAATTGTTTTATATAATTACTTTTAACAAAAGTGGGATTTGAAATTTTATGGCAGATTTGAACCTAACAGCTTCTGAAAGAGGATTATGAGAAAAAATTGTCAAGTCAAAAAACTTATTTTTAACAATTCTAATGCAACATCTTAATGCATTTATAGCATTATGTTAATGCATATATTAATAAATGTATTATCCTATTTATTTTAATGTGTTTATCAAACCCATTTTAGGAAGTCAAACATATGGGAATACTTTCATAAACGCAAGATTGAAAGTCAAAAATATTGGATTTACCTAGAACTTCTGCCCCTGCGCGTTTTCTTGGTGCCATCTTTGCAAAAATATGGTGATGTGCAACAGTTGTTTTGTTTTTACCTAAATTTACAAAATTGTAAGTCACCGTAATTCGGAACAGCATTTTAATATGCTTAAATCATATTTAAACAGAGTGAGAGCAGGGACTGTCAAAGTGTATGTGAGGTATGTGATATCTAAAGATGTGAAAGCGCATAGTGCTTCGAGAACAGATTTCCAAATAGGTGTACTCTTATAAGGTTGAGTTTCATTCAGATGTAACTAAACATGAGGAACAGTAAAAGTACGGCATCTATTCACAGATAGTGATATGTATAGGAGCAGAATACCAACAGTTGAAGAAACTAAGAAAGAAATTGTAAAAGTGAATTTTTGCATCAAATGTCACATTCTGAAGAGAGAAATCTTTTAACTGTCTTTAAAGTAGAACATGACAGTCAGGAGTAATAAAATACGAAGGAGAATCAAAAGGTAAAGGCAACATACCCTTTAATACCGGTAACTCTGAGCAAATGAACATAACAGTTATCTGACGTAATTATATTACACCAGAGTGTTTGACGCATATAATGTATTAAAGCTGTTTATTTTTGCGCTGTAGTAAACACAAGTATTCGCCAAGCTTTTGCACTCCACTGGGATGCTTTTTCAAGGCAATGGTAGATATATTAGACATTTTATGGCTACAATATATGGTAGACATTTTTATGTCTACCATTGCCTTGAGAAAGCCTCCCAGTGGAGTGTGAAAACTTGGCGAATCTTTGTCTTTACTAGACCGCAAAAATAAACGGATTTAACCCTTTAACGACCATAACGCCTAAAACGCCTGTGCGTACAAACGGTCATAGACGCCCGAAACGCCTGTCTAAAGTGAGTCAAATTCCCTACTCTTACTTGTTCTTCAAATTTTCTCGACATGTGAGGGATCACCAGGAGTCACCCTCTGTCACTATTGTTGTTGTTAAACAAAGAAGTGAAACAACAGAAAGTTTCGGACGTTATGGTATTTAGAGTGATACAAGATTTTGGTGTCATGGTCGTTATAGGGTTAATACGCTACTGCGTCTCTTGAATATTCGCAGTTGTCTCACTTCTGCACATAGTCTCCCCCACAGGTCAATGAACCTATATCGTTCCACTAGCTCCTTCATTCCTTGGAAGGAGAAGTTTTTCAGCTGCTCCTGAAACCAGATCTTCACCGCTTCTTAACCTCATCATCAGAGGAGAAGCTGCTACCGGATAGAGCCCCTTTAAGAGGAACAAAGACGCGATAATCGCATGGCACCAGACCAGGTCTCTACAAGGATTTGTGGAAGACGTTGCAAGGTCTCTACTGTTTCGGCCGCTACATGGAGACGTGCATTATCATGGTGCAATGAGACTGTTTTTGACAACAATTTTGCTGCGAATTTCAGATATCAGTTTCTCTATGAGCATAACACAGTACGTTGAAATGATCATTGTGTGCTCATATTCCTGAAAGTGAACCAAAATAGGACCCTTCATGTCCCAAAAGAAAGTCAGCATGATTATCTTGCCGGAAGGCTGTCGTTTGAATTTCTTCTTTACTGGAGAAGACTGGTGTTTTCACTGTTGTCTCTTGCTTTCTGGTTCACCGTGATGAACCCATGCCTCGTCGCCAGTGACAATCAGCTCCAAAACACTCGGACCTTCTTCCTAATGTTTCACGAACTGGGTCGCAACTTCCACGCGCTGTTGCTTGTGCAGATCAGTAAGCTGTTTGGGTACCCATCTTGCGTAAACTTTACGGTATCAGAAGTTATCATGCATGTGCAAATCCATAGCTGGTATCCAAATACGCAGCAACAGCAGACGACATAATCCGTCTCTCTCCTATGGTAGAGCCATTCGTCTTGTAGATTTGGGCTTGTTTGAGCGATGTTGATGGCCGACCAAATCGAGAATCGCGTCGGTTAAACTTTTTCTTCTCGCTTTCTACCTTTCTACCGGTTCATAAACGTTTTTTTGCGTCGTGCTGTTTTCACTTCTGTACTGAACCAACATGTTTCGGCGAATTTCAGCAGGTTTCACTCCCTGTGCTCAAAGAAGCTCACTACGGCGTGTTGTTCAACATGGTGCAGCGAAGCGTTCATTTTAATTTGATCTGTGTTTCAATTAGACTAACGGCAGAGCGCTGCACTGTGCGTGCTTGAATCACCCATTAGCCATTGCGAACGTATTGTACTGCGCCAGTTGGTACCCATTGCGTTTACCGCGTAATTTTTAAAAAATTACCTCTACTTTTTGATTTACCTACGTAATTATGAGTAAAGCACAGAAAATAAAATAAGCTGTTTAAAAAAAAATACAATAATGATGCAAAAATAAAAGTGACGGTTTAAAACAAAAAGTCGAACTTTATGTGTGCTTTTATTAAATATACTAAGCCTTACGATCAACAGTACCACGAAACGTACCAGAGTTGTCGAAAATACGACATTTTCCAAGGATCTGAAAGTAAGGTAGAATATTTATTGCCAAAATGGTACTTACAAATGCAAGAATAACACTAAGCTTATGGAGTGCAATTAGTAATTAAGAGATTAAGCAAAATATTGATACAAGAAAACATTGTGGGGAAGATTTGAGTCATATGATAATTATGCATGAAAGGAAGATAAATTCGGCGATGCTAAAGAGTTTCAAAGGGGAAAAATGCGCTAAAAATGGCGCAGAAAGGGAACTCAAGACTAATCTGCGGACCAAAGTGCAAAGTGATGATGATAATCTTAACAGCGGCAGACACTCTGCTTACATAAATATCGTCTTTTGAGTTTTCTGTTGCAACGGGAGTTCCGACGAAGCTGCTTTTGTTCTTGCTATTTTTACCTCCCACACCTGATGATCTTTGAATGTAGCATTAATGGGATTTCAATCTTCAAATTTACTGAGCTTGACTTTGAAACTACGTACACTATAACCTCGGTTATACATTTCTCAATTATACGTTTTTCACTTTTATACGTAATTCTGCGTTTATCCCGATGTTTTACTCTAGTTTCTATCACTTTTCTAACTCGCTTACACGAAACTCATTTATACGCTTTTTGCGATTGTACGTTAGAATTTGAATTTCAGTTTATCAAAAATACACGGTTCATTGATTCTTTTATACGCAATCCGGTTTGTTACAACTTTGAGGAAATTTAGACAACGTTGTTGTGTTCCTTCTTGGTGCAGCCAATGTTGAACTTTGATCGCATCAGAAAAACACATGTTGTTTACTTTCGGTTTAGATGAGAAACTGTTTTCGCCTTTCATGATTCACACACATACGCGTTACTTAAAAATTTGATAAATATCTGGGACGTAACTTTGTGACTCCACTACTCCGTGGCTTAGAAGAATGGAATATTAAATGTGTCATCAATATTAAACATTCCGGTTTCAAATGCTGCATTCCGGGTCCGCATTAGAAAGCTATTAGTTCTTGAGGTTCATACTGAAGCACTGGGCTCAGATTCTTAGTTGTGAGGATTTCACTTAATCTAGGATCAAGACTTTCATAGAAAGATAGACCTATCGAAAGAGAAATTTTATTTTGATAGGCCTTATGATTTTTGCGATACAGTAAACTATATGCTCAGTAGACAAAACATTAGAGATAGGAGTGATGGGCAGTTGACATGCGCATCACCCGCGCAGAGTGGAGCAGACCCAAATCGAACACAAGTGATAAATAGGCGGACAGCAGGGCTTCCCAACAGTGTGTCGCAATCGAACATGGGTAAACGTGGTGATCTGAGCGACTTTGATCCTGGAGACACTGTCGGCGCAAGACAGATGGGTCTTTCTATCGCCCAAGTGGTAAGAACCCTAAGGTTCCCGAGGGACACCGTATCAAGAGTGTACCACCATTATGCTATCGACGAACATGGGTAAACGTGGTGATCTGAGCGACTTTGATCCTAGACACATTGTCGGCGTAAGACAGATGAGTCATTCTATCGTCCAAGTGGTAAGAACCCTCGGGTTCCCGAGGGCAACCGTATCAAGAGTGTACCACCAGTATGCTATCGACGAACGTGGGTAAACGTGGTGATCTGAGCGACTTTGATCCTGAACACATTGTCGGCGTAAGACAGATGAGTCATTCTATCGTCCAAGTGGTAAGAACCCTCGGGTTCCCGAGGGCAACCGTATCAAGAGTGTACCACCAGTATGCTATCGACGAACGTGGGTAAACGTGGTGATCTGAGCGACTTTGATCCTGAACACATTGTCGGCGCAAGAGAGATGAGTCATTATATTTCCCAAGTGGGAAAGAACCCTAGGATTCCCAAGAGAAACCATATCAAGGGTGTACCACGATTATACCAACGACGGACGTACCAGCGCCCAGAGAACAAGCTCTGGCCGACCACACGCCATTGATGACCGGCGTCGACGTAAATTGTCCACGTTCGTATAGACCGACCGCTCGGCAACGGCGGCGCAAATCACATCCCGTTTAAATGTCGGAGGCCCAATCAGTATTCGCGAGCGAATGGTGCAACGCATGCAGCACACTTTGGGCTACGGGAGCGGACGCCCTATTCGTGTACCACTGTTGTCTGCTCATCATCGGATATTATGCCTCGCGTATTGTCGAGAACAACAAAACTGGACCCATTCAGAGTAGCGCTGCGTCATGTGGTTAGATGAATTCCGTTTTCATCTGTACAGAGCTGATGGAATGGTGCGGGTGTGGCGGCGACAGCATGTGGGCATGGCTATTTTGTTCCAAGTCGGCTCTTTTCAAGGCGGTGGTGGCTCTGTGACTGTTAGGAAGCCTTCTCCTGGGACACATTAGAACTCTTATTGTGTCTGGAGAGGTCCTTAACCGCAGCGCGCTACCAGCATGTGCTGGCTGATTACCTACACGCTCTCATGGCCTTCGCGCAACCTGCAGCCGATGGTCTGTTTCGGCAGGACGATACGCGGCCCCATCGGACCGCAACCACCCAAACATGGCTTGAGGAACACTAATCTAAGTTTGGAACCATCCAGTGCCTCCCTTGGTTCCCGGATTTAAACTCCGTGGAAGAACCAATTGAACCGGATTCGTCTTCGACTGCAGCCGCGCGTGCTACCAGTGAGCCAGAAAGACCCGCAACGCACAGTCACGTATGTGGTAGAATTCTTATCGCGCGATGACGAAATAGTTTTTTTCTATTAGTGACGGTGAATTAGTCATAACAGGAGTGGCCTGTTGCTAGTTTTTTGGATATGTTCATAATAATTTTGTTTTTTCTTTAAGATGGTCTATTACAAATTTCGTATGTTTTTCACCGTGGTTTTTGGAAGCAATAGGAGAAGTTGAGATATTTTAAAACTGGGAATAACTTTCTATTGTGTTTAAAAAAACGGAAAATATACTTCTTTACAATATTATTTAATAAAACTCCTTAACATAAAATTTACTCTTGATAGCTATAACAGCTTTTATTTTAAGCGGTCAACAGACTGATGATTAGACATCATACAATCTCCTGTACAATAATTTAAATGCCAGGATTCTTACTGTAACACAATAAACAAGAGCCGGTGCAGAAAATGGTGGAGAGGAGAAGGAATATCCTGACCCACAATAACCAAAATTTCATGCGATATGCTAGCCACAAAGACCAATCTCGCTAAAGAACTTTAAAATCAGATTCTTCGACGGACAAATGAAATTTAACAGTTTATCAAATCTCAAATATTCCAGCGAATCTCTCCAATTACCGAAAATTTTCCTTCATATAGATTTGGAAAATTGAGAATTTTCCGTTTATATACGAAAGAAATTGTGCAATGGTTTAAAAAATTCAGAATTTTATATTAACAGCTCTTAAAAGCGGAAATTTACCGTAAGTGTTCGACAGGAATTGCGGAAAGGTTTCTGAAAATTCAGAATTCCACTGGCGTGCAAAAAATCCGCGAAATTCAGGTTTCTTCCCGTTATTTCACGGAAAAGGCTTTGTAAATTCACAAAAATAATAACGAAAAATGGCTCGTGAATTTCAGATACAGTACATGTGATTTGATGGGCTGTTGCGGGGTTCCGACTAATATACACAGTGTGGCAAAGAATTTTTAAGACTGGGTCTCTAAAATGAAATAGAAACAAGAAATTATAATTTGTTTTGGTTTGTTATTCAAAATAAGTCCCCCAGCTTCAATACACTTGTTACAGCGATTTAATAATGATTCGAATGCCTTTTCCAGTACACTTTGCGGAATTGCCTCCAAAGCACGCGTCGAAGCTATTTGTATGTTCGAAATATCATCACAATAACACCCTTTTAACGTCATTTTAAGTTTTGGGAATAAAGAAAAGTCGCAGGGTGCTAAATCAGGCGAATACGGTGGATGCTTCAACACACAGACACGTTATTTTTCACCAAAAATCTACGAACAAGAAGTGAGGTGTGACTGGGTGCATTATCGTGCAACAAACACCAACTATTTCCATCCCGATATTCTGGACGAATGCGACGAATTCTGCCCATCAAACGCCTCAAAACATTTAAGTAAAACTCACCAGTAATTGTTTGTCCACTTGAAACAAATTCTTTGTGGATAATACCCTTACTATCAAAGAATGTAATGAGCATTGTTTTGATTTTCGATGGAACTTTTCTTGTTTGTTTGGCTTGTGGTGAGTTTTTTGACTTCCTATCCGCACTTTGTCGCTTTGTTTTAGGGTCATATTGAAAACACTATGCTTCATCACCTGTAACAATCGATTTTAAGAAGTTTGGATCATTTTCAGTGGCTGAAATGATGTCTCTGCAATGTGCACTTCTCCTTGATTTTTGTTCATTGGTTAACGTGTGTGGAACAAATTTAGCACAGACTTTTGTTTTGTCCAAATCTTCAAGCAGGATGGTTCAAATTGTTTCTTTGTTGATGTTTAAAGACTCTTCCATTATTCTTAGTGACGCACATCGATTGTTCGCTACGAAATCACGCACTTTTTCAATAATCTCAGGTGTCCTAGATGAACTTGGTCTTCCGGTACGCTTATCACCTTCTAGCGTATCCCTTCCGTCCAAAAAACGTTTATGCCACAGGAAGACATTTGATCTACTTAAACAAAACTCACTGTAAACTTGTTTCATCATTTGGTATGTGTTTCCGAGGCACTTTTACCAAGTTTCGCGTTAAATTTAATAACAGCCCTTTGTTCTATCTTAAAAATTCAACGTGAAAAAAATTTTACTCCTCTAATGAACGGCCGTTATGTTTGAGTTACTTTAACAACTGCGCAGTACTTTTGGCAGAAAGCAAGCAGATGGTCACGGTTTATAACGCATTCACAATTACACTGGTGGCGCCACCGTAGGCTGAAATCTAGCGCCAGTCTTAAAAATTCTTTGACGCACTGTGTATATATACAATATATAAATATATACTATCTTTTGTCTGCTTTTTTTTCAGTACATTGTATCTAAAAGTTATTTTATAAGTTTTAGAAGATTTTACTACTAACTCTACGTGTTTTCAGCTTCTCCTTTCTTTAAAAGTAGGGGTGCCACTCAAGTTCCTACCTCCGGCCCCAAGATTGGAAGTTACGCCACAGATAGTTTCTGTAACCGAGGCACATTTTACCGAAACGGTGAGAAGCTCCAGTAAGACATAGAGTGATAAAGATGCCTTGCATTATGTAGGGCAAGCATATCAATGTTACCGCCGACGAAGTCAGAAGGTAAAGACGCTGTATTACCGGAATTCAAGATATAGATGTATTATAGGCTTACATCACGCTTACAACATAAAACCTTATGCCAGCGGTTGGATTCGAACCCACGTCTTCCCATTCCGGAACGGCTATTCCTCCAGCTAAACTACGCCGGAAGTCTTATCGCATGTATATATATAGTATGTCATCTACATCACGTAACGTGGTACGTTAGATACTTTCCCCTTGAGAAAGGCGGAGGACACGAAATCGCAGGTTTCGGGTCAGCCGACATTCAAGCTGGAACGATTTTTTCACCGTAGAAGAATTAATTTTTATTAAATTACGTGCGTTTTGTGTCAGACTGATCACAGTTTTTTTCAAACCTAACGGCCAGGAGATAAACTTACGTTCGGGCTCCAATAAAACACATAACATTTTGCTGCTGGTGGGATTCAAACGGCTGTTCTCCCAATACCAACTAATGCGTCACGTAATACGTGACTCATGAGTTGGTGTAGTGCATCATCTACGTAAGGTCAAGCCTCAGTAGCACATTATTTACCCCAGGTCACACCTCAGTAGTACATCACCTATGTCAGGTAACACCTCAGTAGTACAGCATCTAGGTCAGCTCACACCTCTGTAGTACATCATCTACCGCACGTCACACCGCAGTAGAACATCATCTATGTCAGATCACACCTCAGTAGTACACCATCTACATCAGGTCAGACCTCAGTAGTACATCATCTACGTCAGGCCACATCTGAGTAGTACATCATTTACATCAGGTCAGACCTCAGTAGTACATCATCTACCACAGGTCACACCTCAGTAGAACATCCCTTACGTCAGGTCACACCTCAGTAGTACATCAACTACGTCAGGTTACACCTCAGTAGTACACCATCTACCTCAGGTCACACCTCAGTAGTGCATCACCTATGTCAGGTAATACCTCAGTAGTACAGCATCTAGGTCAGCTCACACCTCTGTAGTACATCATCTACCGCACGTCACACCGCAGTAGAACATCACCTATGTCATATCACACCTCAGTAGTACACCATCTACATCAGGTCAGACCTCAGTAGTACATCATCTACGTCAGGCCACATCTGAGTAGTATATCATTTACGTCAGGTCACACCTCAGTAGTACATCATCTACCCAACGTCACACTTCAGTATAACATCACCTACGTCAGGTCACACCTCATTAGTACATCATGTACGTCAGGTCCCACGTCAGTAGTACATCATCTACCTCAGGTCACACCTCAGCAGTACTTCATAACCTCAGATCACACCTCAGTAGTGTATCACCTACGTCAGGTCCCACCTCAGTAGTGTATCACCTACGTCAGGTCCCACCTCAGTAGTACAGCATTTACGTCAGGTCACACCTCAGTAATACATCATCTACCTCAAGTCACACCTCAGTAGTACATCATCTACCTCACGTCACATCTCAGTAGAACATCACCTACATCAGGTCACACCTCAGTAGTACATCATCTACGTCAGGCCACACCTCTGCATTACATCATTTACGTAAGATCCCACCTCAATAGTACATCATCCCCTCAGGTCACACCTCAGTAGTACATCATCTACCTCACGTCACACCTCAGTAGTACATCATCTGCGACAGATCACACCTCAGTAGTACATCATCTACGCCACGTCACACCTCAGTAGTACATCATCTGCGACAGATCACACCTCAGTAGTACATCATCTACCTCACGTCACACCTCAGTAGTACATCATCTGCGACAGATCACACCTCAGTAGTACATCATCAACGTCACATCACATCTCAGTAGTACATCATGTACCTCAGGTTACACCTCTGTAGTACATCATTTACGTCAGATCCCACCTCAGTAGTACATCATCACCTCAGGTCACACCTCAGTAGTACATCATCTACCCCACATCACACCTCAGTAGGAAATCACCAACGTCAGGTCACAACTCAGTAGAACATCAATTACGTCAGGTCACACCTCAGTATTACACCATCTACCTCAGGTCACACCTCAGTAGAACATCACTTACGTCAGGTCACACCTCAGTAGTACATCACCTACGTCAGGTCCCACATCAGTAGTACAGCATTTACGTCAGGTCACACCTCAGTGGTACATCATCTAGCTCAGGTCACACCTCATTGGTACATCATCTAGCTCAGGTCATTCCTCAGTCGCACATCATCTACGTCAGATCATACCTCAGTAGTACATCATTTAGATCAGGTCGCACCTCAGTAGCACATCATCTAGGTCAGGTCGCACCTCAGTAGTACATCATCTACGTCAGGTCACTTAGTACGTTACACACTGTGCAATCCTGGTATGCTATTGACTTTTCTATAGAGCTTATCCCAAAATAAAAGGAAACTTGCTATCGTGCCCAAGTTTCTGAAGAACACTTAATTCCATTTCTAAGGAATACATTCAAAGGAATAAAATGAAACATCAAAAAGATGGTAAAACGCATGATGTTACAACCGAGAAATTAAATTTCACCTTTCTTACATGACTCAGACGCGGAATTATATCGATTAAGTTTTAAAACCAATTTTCTCTCTAATTTTCTCTAAACTTAATTAATCATTTCTCTGGGGGATTTCCAATAATGCTTGAACATTTTCCTGAAAAATAGGGAAAGTTACGTTTTTTTGGAAACACCGAATAATCGAAAGCGATTTTTCTGAGAAAAAAAAGGAACCCCTTTTGTAAATCACTAACTGAGAAAGCGAAAGACGAGCTCAACTTTTAAAGACATTTCATTTCTGCGTCAAAAAATTTGGTATATTCCTCTTTAAAAAAACACACACACACACACTAGGTTTTGAAGATCTCAAGACTTCAAGGTTTTTTCTCTTTTTCTTTTCTTCTTTAAATTGACATACGTCTTCCACGGAGTGCAACAGCTGTGTTATTCTTCGAAACATTATTTAATCCGCTGTTATTTCTTTAGGCAATCCATTAATTTTCAGCAAAATTTCCCTTCCAGAAGAGAAAAAATATTTTCTGTAGTCCGTCCTTTTCTTAGGATTTCTTTCTTTTCCAGTTTCTATCAGTAATAACTTTTGCAGATCATTTGGTTCCATCAGATTCTAAATAGCTCACAATTCTTTCATTCTTTCACCAAAGAAAAAACAAACAAATTTTTCCGTTTTTTTCTTTTCGATTCATACTTTATACATTCCATGGTGTCTTTTTTGTTTTTAAATAAAAACACTTTCCTTAATTTATCAAAAAATATTGCATCTTCTCATTATGTAGTGGCAGTTTTGCAATTTGACTTAGCTCTTTATTCGGGTAACCAAAATAATATTTTTATTTGCATATCGATCAGGGAATTAAAATTTGTTTTCTACATATTTTTATTTACATATCGAGCAAAATAACTGCGTTAAAAATGAAAAAAACAAATCTTACAAATGAGCTCTTATGATTTTTTGTCTAAGTGTCGCCCCGTTAAAACAATTAGAACAGAACGTTTTATTTTAAGAATAAAACCCGTTGCTTCCATTTTGTCAGTTGTTATTGGCGTTTAATGGCCTCCTCTGTATTGAAAGCAAATAGGAAAAATGAAACAGGTACTCCTATATTTCAGTGCACTGGAAGTGACTTTTCCTTTAAAACATATCTCAAAATTAATATGCTCCTTCTGGGTTGAAGTTACTGACCACAGAATCTCTTTCTCTTCGTAATCTAATACATAAAAAAGTAGGTAGTGTTGAAATGTTCTAAAGGACAAATATGCTTGTTAGTGACGGGGCTTGTTTTTGTTGAAGAACGAAATGTGAGGTAGCACTTTCTTTGAAGCTTTATGACCCTTTACTGAAATTAAAAGTTTCCACTCTGTTAGTGGAGTTGCACTCTAAGTCGGCCAGTTCACATTTCCTAACTCTCTTTCTCCCTGCGCGGTAAATTGCAGCGTAAGCTCCGTACTTCGAGTACTGTTGAGTATGATACGACAAAACAGAGAAGAGGGATGTCAGCGAGTCTGTTTATTTAGAAACAATACTAACACAAAGGCTACACTTGGCCAAAGAACGGCGAAACGTATTTAAAAAGAAAATAATGTACATAATTCAGCTTGGACCGTTGGGACACCATTTCCCCGTCAACCAGAAGAATCATCTGACTGCCTGCTGTTGATGTCGCCAAGTTTTCAGGCGTAACGCGCATTCTTTTGACTTAAAAGAAAGTGTCGTAATGTAAAATAAAATAATCACCAAACATTCATTGGCTAGAGCTAACGACAACTGACAAAATTCTTCTCGTTCGTAAAGATGCATTTGTTTTATATGTTTGAAGCAGAGATATGATAGCAAATAGAAACACACATTTGCGTCATCTAGCTGAAAATTCTGCAATTTTTTTTTTTTTTTTTTTGATTGGAAGTTTAACGACCACCATGAGCAACTCAATGGGCTATAAGCAGTCGCCCGTCCCTAATTTAGGGTCGCTGGTTCCAGGGAAGGGAGAGAGCCAGTGCGGTAAGACAAACACAACATCCATGCCTCACCGGGACTCGAACCCGGACCCCGTTCGGACGAATGATCAGAGGCCATCGCTTAGACCACTGCTCCACCGGGGCGACAAAAATTCTGCAATACTCGAGATGAAAAGTACGAACGAAGTTCTCATGACGAAAGTAATCTGATTTTTCATTACAGGGGAAATGCAGTCGGAAACAGTAATTTACTTTTACAACCCCAGCAAAAAGCTCTGCATCGTTCGGAGTGTAAAATATAAGCAAATTTTCATTATGGTTATAGGTACTCGACACAAAACAGAATGTCTTCAGTCAGTCTTTTAAAAACATGTATTGCGTTACCGGAGCTTTTGATTACATTCAGCATAAACAACTCTAAGAAACGCATCTAAATTTGGCTTACTCTCGATTCCCTCCAAGGAAGGGGGGAAGGGCTTAATTGCTATTGACAGGAGCTTTAAAATGATGTAAGTGTAACCTGTTTTTTTTATCTTGAAGTCAGATTTTAGCTTGCACATGCGCAGATGGACTTTCGTAGCTACGTCACATTTCATCGATGTAAGGGTCGTTTCTTACATTCGTCTAAATCTGAATAATATATATAACTAGCCTATAGCCCATCCTAAGACAGTTGTTTTTAAGCTTTAAATAAATATTAATATATAGGGGATGTTTCCCGTCCTAAGACGGGGAATTTTTTAATTGAAGCAGATTGAAAACAAATAAAATAGACCCCGGCTTTTTTGTCATGAAATATAGTAAAAACTTATATAGTAAGAACTCATTCATGTTAGAACTGAAAAATATAATATATATCCTATTTATTTCCGTTTTTCAAAAGGACTCGCGATAAATATTCTGCGCCAAATATTTGTTGCTGTTCAACAATTTTCCTTGTAATCCAGTTATTTTCGTGCAAACTTACTTTAATAACTTTTGCTTTGATTTTTTGAGCGCTAAATTACTTTTCCTTCGGCACACTTGTTATTCCCTTCAAGGCTTGTTTTAGATTGTCCTATTTGACGGTTAGTTTGAAACTTCATACCGAAGCTTTTTCTATAAAATAATGCGAATCTAGCATTACAAATCGGAATTATGCAAATTCTCAACAACGTGCTATTGAGGCGACATCTGCTTTTAGATGCAATCTTGCCCACTTCTACATCGCAAGATTTCAGTTTTTATTGTAGGTTAGAGCGTTTAGATAGATCGATATTTTGCGAAATGTATAATATAATCAGCATTAAACTCGGAAAATTAGTTAAATAAAAAAAATAAAAAATAAAGCGTGCAAATTAATATTCGAATTGTGCTAAATTAAATTAATATACAAACGCAACATTCCGCGATATTAAGATTTTAATTCGAATTTTGTAGATCGGATAAATAGAACTGGAGTAATTGATAATCCAGTGTTTTTAAATTAGCACGCGTTCAACTTGACATCTCAATGGGATCGCGTGCAAACTCAACTTGCTCTGATAATAAGAATGCAATTCATATTTTGTAGATCGGAAAAACAGAACTAGAGTAATTAATAATCCAATGTTTTTAAATTAGCACGCGATCACCTTGACATCTGATAATGATCTCGTGCCATTATATAGCACGCAATCATTTTGATATCGCGAGAGCACATACGAATTGATCGATAAGTGATGACGCAATAATGCAGACGTTGGTGTGACGTCAAGTGTTCCAGAGAGACGGATCTGGGTGTTTATGTTATTAATAGTAAATATTGTTTTTGAAAAACTAAACAGTCAAAATACTTACTATTGCCCCCACCACAGTTTAGTAAATATTTACTTTCATGCCTCACATATCTTCTTTCAGTTTCGACTACGAACCGAAATATACAAGGGTTGTCACAAAACAATTGAGAATGTTTTTATAAAAAGAATATGCGTACCTTAATTATCAAGGAAGTGGTCATCTTCTTCGAAATACTGTCCATTGCATCAAATGCGAGTGTCCCAGCGTTGCTCACACTTTTTCAATGCCCTCTGAATTCTTCTTCTGAACTACTGTTGAAGCACCCTCGTGTAGCTGTAATAAGTTGTTGATCAGTCTCAAATTGTCTTGCCCGTAATGTCTTTTTTAAATAGGGAACAACCAGAAGTCACAAGATGACAAGTCTGGACTATATGTAGGTTGGGGCATCAACTTAATATTCTTTTTCTTCTAATAAGAAACGTCAGAACTGGCCATGTGCTGCCTTGCGTTGAGCCGCAACATGAAAAGAAATTGGGAACCCAAGTGGAACAAACTACATTGTAGTTTGATGCCCAGATTTTCGGTTATACGTAGTCCGTCCCAAAAGTAATAAGCATTCGTTCACGTTTTCTACGCAGGTGGCGCTGCAGTTTCTTGCGTGGGTATCTCAAGTAAACGGCTGAACCATCCTCAGTTGAGGTCGAGCCTTTTGAAGCGTCGTAACGTTGAAAAAGTGCACCCTTGTGTTTCACACTCGTTAAAATGCAAAGGAGCGTCGATCAGCGTTACGCAATCAAATTTTGCATAAAATTGGGGGGAACAAAACAGCTGCAGAAACCTTACAGATGCTGAAGAGAGCGTACGGGGACGCAGCTTTGTCATCAGCCTAAGTTTTCAGGTGGCACAAGGCCTTCAAGGATGGAAGGGAAGCCGTTAAGGATGAGCATCGCTCAGGGCGACCCTCAACGTCAAGAACAGATGGCAATGTGGCCGTCATCAAGGTTGCTCGGAAACAGGACTGACGTTTAAATATCCGACTAATCGCAGATGAGGTCGGAGTACCAAAAACGATGGTTCATTGAATCATTAGGGAAAATCTCAACACGAAGAAGATTTGCGCAAAACTCGTCCCAAAAATCTTGTCCGATGAGCAGAAGGAAAATCGTCTGTTCATTTCTCAAGAACTGTTGGATAGTGTGACGTAGAGTGATTACTGGGGATGAAACATGGATGTCTGAGTACGATCCCGAAAAAAAAAGGCAGAATTCAGAATGGCACACCCCTTCTTCATCTCGACCGAAGAAACCTCGCTTGGGCAAATCGAAAGTGAAATCAATGCTCATCGTTTTTTTTTTACTGTCGAGGAGTGCTGCGCAAAGAATTTGAAGCACTAGGAGAGACAGTCAATCAGACTTTTTACCTACAGTTCGTGGAAGATATGAGGAAAAGGGTTTTGCGAGTGCGTCGTGATATTGCGGAAACGTGGATCCTCCACCCTGACAATGCGTCGTGTCACACATCATTGGCTGTGAGGGAGTTTCCTCCCCCTTCCCCCAACTAGATCCCTGACATGGCCCCGTGTGACTGTTTTTTGTTCCCCAAAATCAAAACGCACCTGAAAGGACACCATTTTGGTACTGTTGCAAACTTCCAGTCAGCCGCGAAGAGGGCTCTGCAGACCCTTTCACATGAAGACTTCCAGCACTGCTACGACGAATAAAAGCGTCGCTGGAATAAGTGTGTTCAGTCCCACGGTACTTCGAAGGTGATCAGGCCTAATGGTATACATTTTGATTAAACGCATTTGTTTTGTAATCATTACTTTTGGGAAGGACCTCGTAATTCCGTGAATTGATGATTTTGAAATGTGAACCACATCTTCGATATCGCTAATTGATAGGTGCCTGTCTTCCCGTATAATAACACCTATTGTATTGATGCTTACCTCTAACACTCGTTGAAGGTCTGCCTCTATGCACGATTAAAGCCGTTGACACACGAGCATCCATAAATTCTTTATGCCATCTGTAAATTGTTGATTTTCGTAGACATTCATCTTCATAAGCCTTTTGTATGAGACGGAAAGTCTATCCAACAGACTTCTTAAGTCGACAGTAAAATTTAATGGTGCACCTTAGTTCCTCTTTCACACCCATTTTTTTGAAAAATCACAGGGCGAAGACACTAGTTAGGGTTTTAGTAGAAGTTCAGGCTATACACATATATATTTGAACAATAAAATCCGTGGGAGATAGGCAATGTATATTAGGACAAAGTCCTTTATAGTACGTTACACACGTTGTAGTATATGAGCCGTTTACGCCAGACTATTGCAAACCAGGAGGACTAAAGCCGGAATAAAGTGAGCGCAATATGTGATGTTCCATATATCTCATTACTAATTTTATGCCAAACTGGATGTAACTTACATTAGCTTTCAAAATTTAAGGTAAATATATTGTACATATAGATATATTTTTAGGTTCAGATGTAAATATTTCAATTGTCATCGAAGTCAACTTGTCTTTTCCAGGCTCATATTCTACAACGTGTGTAACAGAACTATAGAAGACTTTGTCCTAATATGCACTGAAGAGCAATTGAATTAGAGACAGCTGGCGTTATGAAAATGTGGCGCTGTGGGCGGCCCTGTAAACGGAAACGACATGACGTATGCACCGATCCGACAATATAAGGAGTGATGCGACGGGAATCAGTAAGAGTCTGACGCAGTATGGGAAAGACGAAGGATCTAAGCGCATTTGATCGTGGGCAAATTTTCGGGGTCCGATGAATGGGTCACTCCATCTTGGAAGTCGTGCAGGCACTGGGATTTTCACGAGCCACTATGTCACTGGTGCATCGTGAGTACATCGAATCCGGTAAAACCATCCCTGCATGGGCCAACTGCCGTGGACAACAGCGTGTGGATGAGCGGGGTCATCGTCGGCTGACTCGCATTGTAACAGCGGATAAACGGGCCACAGTGCAAGAAATCACTCGGCAATTTAACGCTGGTGCACAAAATCGTGTAAGCAGCCACACCATCCAGAATTATCTCCTCACTATGCGGTACAGAAGCCATCGTCTCACGAGGGTACTGCTGCTGACCGCACATCACAGGGTGCAATGATCAGCATGGGCGCAGGAACATCGCCACTAGACCCTAAACATGTGGGAAAATGTTGCCTGGACTGATGAGTCAAGATTCACGTTGGTACGTGCGGGTGGCAGGATACGAGCACGGCGCAAACCACATGAAACGATAGATCCCTCTTGGCATCAGTGTACTCTTCAAGCTGGTAGGGGTGGCATTCTCGTCTGGGGACTGTTTGTGTGGACTGAAACGGGACCCTTGGTACGTGTGACATCGTCCCTCACAGGTCAACGTTACTGGGATATACTGGACGACCATTTGCTTTGGTTTGTGCGTCATCAACATCCCACTGGGGACCTCATTCTGCAACAAGACAATGCACCGTGCCATTGCTCCCGAATTGTATCCGAATGATTGGATGAACACTCCACCAACGTGACCTCGCTTCCTTGGCCAGCTAGGTCACCTGACCTCAATTGCATCGGGCACATTTGGGATGCCATCGAGAGAGATGTTCGAGGCTCTGACCCCCTCCATCAAATCTTCGTGAACTGTGGGAGCTTGGTAAATGCTAAAAGTCTATCGTACGAAAGGTCACTAAAGTAATTCACCGATGCTGTCACACGTACGGTCATTCACAAACATAATTTTTAAATTGTAGGTCAAGATTAAAAACACTTTATTTACAATTAAAAATTAATATTTACACGCGAGATCTTTCTGGGCTGAACATAGCACCCATCATCAGGATCAAACGCCACGAAACACAGGAGCAGACATTATATACTGCCAACACGACCCACAATTCACTCGGTTTTCTCAATCACCGGTGATGCCATCAACAAATCGTTAAAGTCCAAAAAATCAAGTCTTAATATCTTATCCTATAAAGTCCTCTTCTTCAGAGTTGTGTGAGGAGGGGGCAACCATCTTTCTCCACTGTCTTGGAACAAATGTCGGGAGTTCAATGTTACAGCATGTTTCCCCATATGCAAGAATGAAGAGGCTTTCCGTAAGGAAGACAGTACGTTTATTAACACTTGAGTTAAGTAACCTAACATTTGTCCAATCTGGGGAGTAACCTCCCTGGTTAACAGCTTGAGTGAAAGCTGTGGAAACCGTTCCAGAACGAAGAGCGTATTTATGTTCACCCATTCTGACATTAACGGTTCTTAGGGTAGAACCTATATAGTATTTAACTGCAGTATCTGACTCCTCACGAATTAATGGTATGCAGTAGACGCCTGGTTTGTTAAGTGCTGGGACTCTATCTCTATCATTTCTTATCGTGGAAAAAAGATTTCTGGTGGACACTCCAAACGTTAGATTGTGTTTGTAACAGGCTTTTCTTAAGATAGACACAAGAGGTGGAATGAAATCAACTTTGCCGATGTAATTAGTAGGTTTTTTCTCTGTGGACAAAGTCGTGAATCTCAGCCTTTGAAATTGTTGTAATAGTCCTTGGAAGAGGTTGACAGAGAACCCAAACAATAAGGCCAAATTTTGAACTCTAGAAAGTTCATCACGTCGAGTTTTACTTGTCGAAGAATGGGTGAAGGCACGTCTTATTAAGAAGCGTAAAGCTGAAGCTTTATATTCGGGAGGGTGAGAAGATGTGAATGGGATCATAGAAGGTATGAACGTCGGTTTACGGAAAACACAATGCTTGCTTTTATTGAAATTCGAATCTCGAGACAGTAAAATGTCCAGGAATGGCAATTTTCCCTCATTCTCAAGGTCTTTGGTAAACTTTATAGTTGGAAACTGGGTAGAAAGACAATCTACAAATTCGTCCAGTAAAGGTAAAGCATGGGGCCAAAAAACCAACATGTCATCAACGTACCTAATCAACAGTAACGGTTGATAAAGGAAGTCCAACATGACCTTGTTTTCTAGATGCTGCGTGAGGATCTCGGCTAAAACGGGGAGAGGGGGAAATTATTAATGCAATAATTTCTGGTCTCAAACTCGTAGCTAAGAGAACTTACTTTAAATTTGATGGTAAGTTCTATCAACAAAAGGAAGGGGCACCAATGGGTTCCCCCTCTCCCCCGTTTTAGTCGAGATCCTCAAGCAGCATCTAGAAAACAAGTTCATGTTGGACATCCTTTATCAACCGTTACTGTTGATTAGGTACGTTGATGACATGTTGGGTTTTTGGCCCCATGCTTTACCTTTACTGGACGAATTTGTAGATTGTCTTTCTACCCAGTTTCCAACTATAAAGTTTACCAAAGACCTTGAGAATGAGGAAAATTGCCATTCCTGGACATTTTACTGTCTCGAGATTCCAATTCCAATAAAATCAAGCATTGTGTCTTCCGTAAACCGACGTTCATACCTTGTATGATCCCATTCACTTCCTCTCACCCTCCCGAACATAAAGCTTCAGCTTTACGCTTCTTAATAAGACGTGCCTTCACCCATTCTTCGCCAAGTAAAACTCGACGTGATGAACTTTCTAGAGTTCAAAATTTGGCCTTATTGTTTGGGTTCTCTGTCAACCTCTTCCAAGGACTATTACAACAATTTCAAAGACTGAGATTCACGACTTTGTCCACAGATAAAAAACCTACTAAGTACATCGGCAAAGTTGATTTCATTCCACCTCTTGTGTCTATCTTAAGAAAAGCCTGTTACAAACACAATCTAACGTTTGGAGTGTCCACCAGAAATCTTTTTCCACGATAAGAAATGATAGAGATAGAGTCCCAGCACTTGACAAACCAGGCGTCTACTGCATACCATTAATTCATGAGGATTCAGATACTGCAGTTAAATACTATATAGGTTCTACCCTAAGAACCGTTAATGTCAGAATGGGTGAACATAAATACGCTCTTCGTTCTGGAACGGTTTCCACAGCTTTCACTCAAGCTGTTAACCAGGGAGGTTACTCCCCAGATTGGACAAATGTTAGGGTACTTAACTCAAGTGTTAATAAACGTACTGTCTTCCTTACGGAAAGCCTCTTCATTCTTGCATATGGGGAAACATGCTGTAACATTGAACTCCCGACATTTGTTCCAAGACAGTGGAGAAAGTTGGTTGCCCCCTCCTCACACAACTCTGAAGAAGAGGACTTTATTGGATAAGATATTAAGACTTGATTTTTGGACTTGAACGATTTGTTGATGGCATCACCGGTGATTGAGAAAACCGAGTGAATTGTGGGTCGTGTTTGACAGTATATAATGTCTGCTCCTGTGTTTCGTGGCGCTTGAGCCTGATGATGGGTGCTATGTTCAGCCCCGAAAGATCTCGCGTGTAAATATTAATTTTTAATTGTAAATAAAGTGTTTTGAATCTTGACCTACAATTTGATAATTATGTTTGTGAATGACCGTACGTGTGACAGCATCGGTGAATTTCTTTAGTGTGGGAGCTTGTTTATGGGCAGTGCATCCGTATGGCTTCCCAACGTTTCCGGTGTCTTGTCGAGTCCATGCCGAGACTAATCGCCGCCGTCATCAGGGCGAAAGGTGGTGCTACACGTTACTAGACAGGTATCGCTAATTCAATTGCTCTTCAGTGTACATTCACTTGTTAGGGGTTCACGAAACAACGCTTATTAAACTGCGCCCTGCCGACGACATGTACGTGATAAACATGAGTGGCCGGTTGCTATGGTTTCTACAACGACTACCGTTTTTTCGAGACCCGTGCCAAGGTCGAACGCAGTATTGCACATTTTTTTGTAAAAATATTCTCAGTTGTTTTTGGACAAGCTGCGATACGTGCATATTTGTACATGAAAGAAGCATAATCACTTTCACTTGTAAAGAGATAAGTTTTAAGACTTATTCAATGTTCACTGTTATATTTCCGCCTACTAGGTCATTAAACTTTTTTGTGTGTGATTTCCTTTCTTTACCTTTATTAATTCATTGCTGCATTGATTTTATAAGTAAAGTTTGCATCTATTTATTTATGCGCAATCTCATTTTTCTCAAATCTGTTATTTTTTATTATGGACTAAACTTTCTGGTGAACGTGCATTAAAGAGAGATCTACACATCGTATTTTGTAAGATGTATTCAATAATTTTTACAGTAACATGTGCTTACTAATTTTATTAGTAAGATGTTTTATTTAATAAGATGTGCTCAATAATTTTTAGTAAGATGTGGTTGCATTTAGTAAGGTGAGCCCAAAAATGTTTTGGTAACATGTATTCAATACTCTTTTGTAAGATGAGCTCAATAAATATTTTGTAAGCTGTACTTAATATTTTCTGTAAGATGTGCTCCATTTTTTAAGAAAAACGTGTTCAATAATTTTTAGTAAGATGTGCTAAATAATTTTTCAGTACGATGCTCTCAAAAGATTTTAGTGAGATGTGTTCACTAATTTTTCGTAAGATGTTCTCAATAATTCTTTAGTAAGATGCTTTTAATCTTTTTTGTAAGATGTTCTCAATAATTCTTTAGTAAGATGCTTTTAATCTTTTTTGTAAGATGTACTCAATATGTTTTGTAAGATGTACTCAATGTTTTTAGTAAAATGTGTTCGATAAATTTTAGTAATATGTGGTTGAAAATTGTAAGACGTGCTCAATAATGTTTTAATAAGATGTGCTCAACAATTATTTAGTAACACGTAGCTCAATAATTTTTGTATGATGTGTCTAATAATTTTGCAGTAATATATGGTTGTATTTAGCGTGTTCTGCTGAATAATGTTTTAGTAAGATATGCTCAATAATATTTTTGTAATATGTAATATGGTTCAATTTAGTGAGGTGCGCTCAATAACATTTTAGTGAGATCTGCTCAATAAATTATTAGTAAGATGTGTTCAGTAATATTTTTAGGAAAGTAGTAAGATGTAATCAATAATTTTTAAACAGCAACTGTCTAAACGAAGCGCAGTTATTCTGTTTTCATCGTAGGCTGGGATAAGCGTTTTAGCAAAAGCAGTTGTTTTGATTTCTTGAAATTCGCTTATAAGCAAAAAAAGTGGCTTTATCTTAAAGAAGGATGACAACTCTCCTTCCCAACTTCACTAACCTTAATGTGAGAAGCTTTAAAACTGCATCTTAAATTTACTTCCAATACCTACTCTTTCAAGGATAAAATTTCACAAGCTTATTTTTTTATTCAAGAACTTTATTAAAAAGCATAGTGAGAGGGAGAGAGAGAGAGAGAGAGAGACCTCGATGTTGAATTATAATTATTTTTGTAGTAAACTCCTAAGAAGCAAGTCTTCTCAGCTTTTTAATTTGTACATGGCTTGAATTCAGATGCTTACAAACCAGGTCAGTTTCCATTTTGTGCAATTTTAATACGAAAAACCAAAAGCGTAAGCTTAATGCCCTATAATGAATATATCATCGGATTAGATTTAGAAACTAGAGGCTCTTACAGACAGCAGGAGTTCGTTTTTATAATCATTTTTGCATCTGTATTTGGAATACGGTTTTGTGCAACTGTTGTGAACGTTTTTGTGATATCCTAATTCATATAAGCCTCAGCAAAGAACGCATGTGTTTCCTTAGTAACTTTTAATCCTTCAGTAACGCACTTAAGCTTTCCTCTAAATCCTTAATCATTTTATAGAAAAAGTGAACATTTTGTTTTTCGCCAGATCTCTCTCTCTCTCTTTCTTCTGTGTAAGCCCATTTTTTCTTCATTTGCACTTCAAGTAAGGAATTATTGATCACCTAATTTCAGAACTTTGGGGATTTTTTAAATTTTTAATAAGGAAGTTTGCGCTATTGTCTTTAACTTTCGAACCTCAAACACAAAATTCTACCATCTAAGATTATAAGATTAGCTCACTGTGTCGCCCAAGAGATCATTTATGCTTCGGATGTTCTTTTTCACCACTTAATTCTCCTTATGTTTCGTATTTCCTTAATCTTCTGCAATATGTTACAAATTGTCTTTCCCAAACTAAGTGCTCTTCATTTGACTACACTGTAAAGGATAAGTTGTGTGAATTCATGAACATTTCTTGAAAACAACGTACAGCAAAGTTGCCGGTAGGCGTCCGTATTTTAACGAAATTTCCTTTTTAAGAGTTGCCGTTTCTTCCAGTTTCCGTTTCTTCCGGATGCGTTGCATGCCCCAATGAAGTGCAAGAATTTGCTCTCTGAAAAAAGAATCACATGAAGAAAATGCTTGTGCTGCCATTTTTTTTAATCGGAAATTTAAACTAAGTACCTGGTTAAGAAGAGTTTTATTTAAAACCAAATTCGCATATTTATTTGTATTTTAGACAGAACTGAAACAAAGCGCGAATGCGAATTTAACTTGGTATCATCATGCCCGAACTCATGCGAGATTGTGCCCTGTTTTCCAGGGATATAACATTTTATTTGAAAGCGGCGTTTGCATTCAGGGATTGGGCAGTAAACCAATCAGAGAACGGAAGTCCGTTCTCCCTCTCCCCACTGTTTAATCCCACTAGGTTTGGGGCCTTTGTTAACTGCCGTTGAAAAACTTGTCGAAATGCTAAAGAGAATGTCGCATTAACCAATGGAAAACTCGTTTTCTTTTGAAGGCGAGTATCTGCTATCATGTGCGGCATTTCAGAGGGATCCTTTCTTATTCAGTTGGAAAATTGTACTGCTACATTTTTGTATATTCCTTGCCTTTCTAAAGCACTGAAATGCTACAAGATAATTTAACAAATTGCAAAAGGGAAATAAGGAAATGGATGATTCAAAATTCGTAAGTCTTTTTTGATTCCCTAAGTCTTATAGAAAAATCCGAATGTGTAAGCAATAAAACACCAACCGCAAACTTGAGTCGCTTAACATTGTTGTTAAGTATGCAGGTTAAACCTACAAACTAATTAATATTTCAAAGCTTCTATTTACCAAACACATAAGATTAGTAGTGTTCAAATCACCCAAGCTGTTTCGTTGGCCGTGTTTATTATTTTGTAATGAGTCAGAAACTGTTTACCCTTTCCTAAAGGAAGGAAAAAAAATTAAAACTCAAAAATTGTCAAATTTCAGATTTAAACCAGCAAAACTATACTAGTAATCGGCATTTATTGGCGTAAAACAAAAATCAAAGATTTCGCACATCAACCAGATGGCTTTTTCGAAGGTAGACACCCAGAGGATAAAGTCTTTCCGCCAGGTGGTTTCCAAATCGTAATCTTCCCTCATGATTATCTTAAATGGAAAGTTTATGGGCTCAAAAATATGTGATACAAAAAGGTATCGAATTTCCCGAAGTAAGCCTGAATTCACTCAAAGAAACATATACCACTCGTTTTGATTTCGTTAAGGGAAAAAGTGAATTAAGCGTTTTTTACTCTTCCCCCTGAATCTGCAAATTGTTCAAAGCTTCGCACTAACTTGGTTTGGATAAATGCGTGAGGGAAATAATACGTTGTATCATTAAATTGCGTGAATAAAACCCTATTTACGCACCATACGTAAAAACAAGACATATTATCTTAACAAAATTAATCTCAATTGAAAAACTTCTACTGAAGATTTTATTGTCGAAGCCTATATTTTAAAACAAAGTAACGGAAGAATAAAATCAAAGCGCAGCATGGAATTCCGCTACAAATACGAATGTTTTTTTTTTAATTTTTATTTTTTTTAAATTTTTGCAAGCCTACACGCCACCAGTGGTGTGCTGTGAACGTTTTCCAAAAATTTCCGTTAACTTCTAACTTTAGTATTTTGATAGAATTTTCGCAGTCAGTAATTCTGTTTATTTCAGAAAAATCTGTTTCGAGATTTTCCGTATTTGTACAAAAATTTCGCAAAATCTTCGACAGCCCTTAGCGCACAGATTCTCCTTTTGCGGCATGATAAGCCAGCGAGCCCTTTGCTATGGTCTCTAGTGGGATTCAAACCAGGGACCCCGCACTCGGCAACGGGAGGCGCACGGACTACCGTGGAGCCAAAAAGAAAAAAAAAGAAAAGAAAAAAACACGTAACGGATGCTGCAAAATTGTAATTGCTCGATGATGAGATGTGTTTTGTTATTAACTTGGGTGAATTAACCATTTTATTTTCTGTTGGAACTTATTATTTTTCTGCATACGTTTGCAATAATTTTACTTTTTCTGTAGGACTTATTACAAATTGCGTATTTTTCATTGTGATTTTTCAAAGCAATTGAGATTTTTCCAAACTGACAATGATCTTCACTTACCTTTAAGAAAAAAGTGAAATGTATGTACTGCTTTGTAGTATTATTTCACAAAACTCCAAAATATAAAATTTACACTTGATAGCTATAATAGCTGGGCCGCGCGGGTGGCCTAGTGGTCAGCGTTCGTGACTGCCATGGAGATAACCTCAGGTTCGATCCTGGGCAGGTACGAATGTTCGAACCACTAAATACCTGCTGTGCGTCGGATGGGCACGTTAAGCCGTCGGACCCAGGGTACTGGCCCCCGGTAATAAATAAGGGCGTCTTCCTCCCCCTTTTTACCTCGGTTCCGTGTCACTTCCCTATCGTGCACTCTAGCCCAAATCTCTTAGCTTCCTATTTCTAAGGGTTATTTATGACCTGGGGTCAGACACTCCTTCCTAAAATCCTCTACATATGATCTGATCTGCTATAATAGCTTTTGACTTAAGAGGCCCACAGACTGCATCATACAACCACTTGTGCAATAATTTAAGTACCCGGTTTCTTACAATAACATAATGTACGATAGCTGGTGTACAATGGGAGAGCTATAATGTACAACGAGCAATAATGTACAATAGCTGGAATATAATGGAAAGAACATCTGGTGCTACAATAACTAATATTTCATGCGATATACAACCTACAATATCCGATCTTGCTACAGAACTTCAAAATCAGGTTCTCCTATAGACGATTGAAATTTCGTAGTTAATCAAACCTCAAGTATTCCCGCAAATTGCTCCTATTACCGGAAATTTTCTGTCATATGGACATGGAAAAGGCTGGAACAGAAATTTTCCGTTAACATACGAAAGGAGTTGCGCAAAGATATTTGAAAATTAAAAATTTTCCATTAACAGCTCTTAAAAAAGAAGTTTACTGTTAGTATGTGTCATAATCGTACTATAGCGATTTTTCTTCTTGTATTTTTTTCTGTTTATTTCTGGGTGTGGGATAGTTATTTCACTTTATTTCACTTTATTTATCTTACCATCCAGATGCACTTACTATTTTTTCCTGCTGCCACCAGTCTAGATTGGGGTAAGGTCTAGACGCCGTATGGAGATCCACTTTATTCGAGACAGAGGCGTGGTTGAAGACTTCCAAGCTGGTGTAGAAATGAGCCGAAGATATTTAACAAATAACAAATAAATTTATTCTCCACCACTTAGGGTAGGATGAAGGTTGGTTTTACACCTTGCCCTAGAACATACAGAAGATGCTCGTCGGAATTTTAGGTGACAATAGAGCTCGAGCTGAGCAAATAGAAATATGGTGCTTCCTTGCTAGCACCGTTCAGTTTTTACAAGAGTTCAGTGAAGTCAAATTCAGTTCTTGTTTGAGTTCATAAGTTACGCAGCATTCAGCACATAAGGTAACACTTTAACATAAGTTACGCTTTAATAGCACTATGCAGCACTTTGGAAACAAGATCTGAGATTATCAGATCTCAGATATAATGGATCTGTACCTGATCCCTTGGAACAAAATATAGATAGTTACTAACCGCAGTTAGTCGAAATCTACCCCTAGCTCAAGGTTAGTAGACTCCAAGGTTATGCTTATCCGACACTTCCGCTAAGCACTGTCTCAGGGGTCGCCTTCGTGACGTCACAGTCCCGAGATCTCCACACCCCAACCGCCTAAAGCTGCTTGCTCCCGTTTTTCTGGTTCAGGGTCTGAAAGCTACATTGTCTCATTTCCGAGAATTTGAAGCTAGGTATTTGTAGCAAACAAATTTTCTTTTCCATGGTTATACGTTAAACACTCAACATGCCTGGTTCGTGCGCAATAGTAACGTGTCAAAATTATTATTCGAAAACCAGAAGGAATGGCATTCATTACCATAGGTTTCCGAAAAATGAAGTTTTGCGTAAAACATGGAAATTGAGATGCAAACGAGCTGACAGTTTCAACGAAATGAATTCAGCTATTTGTTCGGAACATTTTTCTAAGGAAGACTACGAAAGCTATTTAAGGAATGAACTTCTAGGTTTGACTATCCGCAAAATGCTAAAGGACACAGCTGTACCAAGTTTAAACCTCCCGGGAAACTTTAATGTAAATTCTAATTCAGAGAGAAAAAACAGACAGGAGAAAAGGAAACGAACTGATCTTGTTAAAAAAAAGGCTGCGAGGGAGGCAGGATGAGCAAACCTTACTGTCTATTAACCTTACCCCTAGCTAACTCGACCGCAGCCGAGCGCCGCTTTTAAGTCAAAATTATCCCACGCGATGATCCTACGTCCTGCTCTAGTGAAAACTATACGAGAAGAGCGCCCAAAAAAACTAACTTCCTGAGTTCTCCCCAAACTTTGTAAGCCCCAGCGAGCTCTTAGCCAATCACGACGACGCATTCGATCCCCTTAGCTGGGAATCCTTCACTCTTTTCGTCCTGCTTCTTACGGTATACATCCGCCCGATGGCTCTTCGAAGAATTCCATGCTCAAAGTTCTGAGAATTCATGGGCTCGTTATGACCTTGTGAACTGGTCACCAAGACGGCTGTCCTTCTACCTTCCTCGCGTTTCACTTCAAAATGGTGTTCCATTGCACACTTCTGATTTTTCCCATGTTTACTTTTTTAACATTCAGCAGTTCCTATATTCCTGTGCGCCACTGGCATTTTTTGCATTTTTTTTCTACCAAATTTCACATCATCACAGTATGCGAAAGGAATTGCGGAAAGTTTTCCAAAATTGAGAATTTTCCTAGCGCACGAAAAATCCGGGAAATTCAAGACTTTCCCCGTTATTTCACGGGAAAAGTTGTATCAGAAATATGCTGCATTAATTTACGAAAGGAATCACGGAAAATTGCTCAATAATTTCACAAATTGTTTTACAGTGTCTGCTGAAGATTGATGGAATTAATCGTTCTCTGTCTGATTTGACTTTTGACTTTGTCTGAAGAAATAGCTTTTCGTTAGATTTTGCTGAAGATGATATTGTTCATTTCCTCATTTGGTTTTGCAAATATAGCTGAACTTGTTTAAAGTAATCTCTCATTTGATTTTGTTGAAGGCATTTTACTTCGACGAAACTAACTTTTCTTCCTCTGATATCGCTGAAGGCAAGTTACCTTTCTGAAAGGAATAGTTAGTTATCTATTTGATTTTGTTGAAGGCATTTTGCTTCCTGAAACTAATGGGTCCATAGAAGGAAGAATGTACCGTTTTCGTTTAATTTTTTACAGTAAAAGTAGCTGTTCGTAATGAAAGCGATACCGCTTTATTTCGTTTAACCGAAAGCAGTTGGGCTTCTTAAAACTAATCACCCTAGTTAACCATATTAATCATTGTTTTCAATCGAAAAGAAATAGGATTAGTTTCAGTTGATTAATATCACCCCACCCCCTTCAAACGTGTGTCTCCCGCATAGGTTTCAGCGTGTTTGGGGTAAGGGGTACCCACTGCCGGAGATATTTTATTTTTACTAAACATTTTGGCTCTTGGAGCATTGCCGTCCGACTTTGCTTCCCCTGGCTCTATTAAACCTTAAAATCAAGCATCCAGCTCACGTATATCGAAGTTGGAAGGTAATATTCCATCCTTAACTTGGAGTTTTAGATTCTAGAAACAGAAAAGAAACACTTCGGAATAAAAAGAAAGAAAACCCCAGCTTTATTGCTTATCTGTGCTTGGACTCCAACACAAGGAAGATAACAATTTGGAAGCATAAAATGTAGCTGGATAAGAATGTTGAATTTCTCAGTTGTGATAACAAGATGTCTGAAGGAAAGTCTCTTGTTTGACAAAATAAAGCGATTTGAGGTAAGCTATCGACTATTGCAAAAAAGTGAAGATTTTTCGAGACCATATTTTCTTGCCTTCTAACATTATATGGTGCTGAACACGAACACATAAAATAATTTTGGAATGTTTTGTTCCTATGGTTTAAGTAATCCCATTAAATTGTGTGAAAATAGATAAAATATCACGAACTCATTTACGCGCCTAGTAGAAAAATTGCTAAGGGCAGAAAGGAATATGTCGACTCTTGTTGCACTTATTTGATTCAAACAGAAGCTTTTCACTCAGATTTCAAGAATCTAAATCTTTCCGAAGCGGAAATGCAATAAACATACACCACGTAAGAGGTAAAACTGTTAACAGAAAATTAATGCCGTATCTCATAGTATTCAACATGATATAACAGCAGTTTTTCTCAAGAAAGAATTTGAATTTATATGGCTTCTCGAAGCAAAGATGTAAAATCAAGCTCAAAAATGTGATCCTGGCCCATAATGAAAAAAAGATATATATGAAGGAACTTAGGAGCAAACAAAAGTAGAAGAATGTGAAGAGAATATACTGTATGAATGAATTCAGAAATCGTGAAATGTACGCAAGAATTTCTGAAAGCACAAAAATTTATAGAAAGAAAGAATTCCAATCCAACTTATCAAAGTGGAGATGTCTTGAGAAATTCGAAAACCCAATCTATAACTATTCAAATTAATATCGGGTTTGCATGAGAATCAATCGTTTCACCATAACTAGTCAAAATTTTCGGGCAGTACTCCTACCCATCTTCAGGACTCGGTAGGTGTTACCATTCATGAGACAAATTCCAATCCTTCAGATCATTCAATATTGTACCTCTTCTTCTCTCCGTTTGTAGTCTTTCTGGTAATTTTATTTTGAAAAAGTGATGTTGGCGTGTCAGTACTTCTAAAAGTTCCAAATCACTTAATGTTCTGTATTTTGTATATGTCTATCCAAACCTATTTAGTTTTAAATATTCTTAATTGAAGCTTTATGTTCTGCCAATCTACGTAGTTTTAGGCTATCTGCCTGTCTCCTTCACATAACAGATACCACGCTCACATTTTATGATGTAGACCACACCTCCTTCCTACAGTAGAATGTTTTCTTCTCTTCGCTTTAAATTTGGAAGCAAATTTTTAACTTTATCTTATAACCCTGGAACTAGTCTGACAAGAAACTTCTCACTGATCCACTGAAGTTTTTCGAAAGCATGTTTATACCATCCGTCACACACACACACACACACACACACTGGCACCAGCTAAAAGAATTTTGCCGTGAAATAAAGTCGAAAGACACGTGAAAAAGTTGGGCCATCCTTACAGCTGGATGCAGAAGAATTATTTCGATGTGATTTCTGCAATTGAGATATCGTGCCATTTGCAAAAACTCTTCATCACACAGCATAAATATTATATGTTGGAAAAATACTCGAAAGTACATGGAACGAACTGGGCACGGCTGTTCTATAGAAAGAGAAAGTTGCCGTTCCAGTGGCATAGGTTTCTGACCATTCTTCCGAAATGGGTCCGGGTTCGAATCCCGGTGTGGCATGGATGCTGTGTCTACAGCTGTGGCTCTCTCCTCTCCTCGGGACCAGTGACCCTAAGTTGGGGACGGGCGGTACTTATAGCCCTTCGAGTTGCTCATGGTGGTCGTTAAAAATCAAAGAAAAAAAAAAGGAGAATGTTTTCAGTTGGGCTTAAAGAAGCATCCACAGACGTAAGAACAAGTGACACTTTAACTGCCCCATATTAAAGTGATATACGTCGGTTATGCATGTCAAAGCACATATTAAAAATGCCATTTTAATTACGAACTTATTCTGCCAATTTGAGATTTATTCTTTTAATTTTAACGAAGATCAAAATGTTTTCTAAAAAGAATTGAGCGCTCGAAGTTAAAAAAAATCGTGGCGAAACTTACCTTTAATAAACAAACCTTCCTACAAATAAACTTTGTTTTGCTTTTAGCTTGGGAAACATAAATATATGCGGAACAATCATGAACCACCTGTTGGTAAAATTATGACATGCGATCTGATTAAATACGGAAACTCCCACCCGTGTTACGTTTCATTGTGACTTCAGTTACTTCCGTAATTAATTCAAATGTTAATTACTGAGGGCGTCCTCCACAGGGTGTGGTCCACGCGTGGTACTACCAGTGGCTCCTAATGTAGAAGTAAATAAATGACACAACGCCCTTTGATTTTTTACTGTGGTTGTTGGTCTATTGTAACAGACGTTTATGAGGGAAACTAAAAAATTCTGCAAAATTTTTCACATGTCTTTGGCTCTATTTGTATTATTTCATTTTATTCGTAGTGTTTAAGTTCAGTAAGTAAATATACACTGGCGGAAAGTGAAAAAAGAACACCAAGAAGGAGACTTCTGATATCAACGAAATTTATACAGCATAATAACGGAATACAGAGGATAACGTGATCAAAACATTATGGCAAAATACAGCTGTATTTGCTGGTAAACTGAAAAATAACATTTCCATGTAACATGGTTAGTACGAGGTTGAACCGCAATGAACTGCGTCACACTGTGCAATTCTGGCATGGAGTCTGTCGTACAGATGTTGAATGTAAGTTTGGGGTATTGAGTTCCAAGCATCCTGAACCTGGACGCGTAAATCGGGGATGGTCGTGGATGGCCGTGGAGACCGGATAAGTCGTTGTCCCCTAACATCCCACACGTGCTCAATGGGGGACAAATCCGGTGAACGTGCAGGCCATGGAAGTTGTCTCACACCGTGAAGTGCATGTTCCGTTGCACGTGCCGAGTTTGGGCGTGCGTTATCTTGCTGGAAAACACCACGATGGACCGACCTTATAAATGGCACAACAACGGGCTGAATGATGTTGTTGATGTAGGAGGTGATGTTAAACGTATCCGGCACAAACACTAGTTGTGTACGGGAGTGATAGCTGATCGCTCCCCACACCAGGAGACCAGGTGTAGGCCCTGTGTGTCGCTGGCGGATGCAAGTAGGGTGGAGACGATCCCCTGTGCGTCTGCGAACACGCATACGGCCATCGGAGGCTCCCAAGCATAATCTGCCTTCATCGCTGAACACGACAGATTGCCATTGCGTTCTCCAGTGCAGACGTTGGCGACACCACTGCAGCCGTTCCTGACGGTGGACTGGAGTCAGAGGTACACATGCCAGAGGCGCACGTGCACCTAGTCCTGCATCCAGTAGACGGTTGCGGATTGTTCGCACAGTCACCTCAGGTGCAACGGAAGCTCGGATTTGCGTTGCAGTGGATGTTCTGCTTGACAACGCCGCTCTTCTTATGCGTCGATCGGTCCGCTCATCAGTCCGTCTGTGACTCCCGGTTCCACGTCTTCTCGTGTGAGAATGTTCCTCGGACCATCTACGCCACCATCGTACCACCACAGATACTTTCCGTCCAATTCGCTCCGCAATACGACGATACGACCACCCGGCCTCGCGGAGTCTGACAAGACGACCTCGCTCAAAGTCCGATAACTGCTGAAATCGTACACGTCTTCCATGTCCAGGCATTGCAGCTTTTTCAGGGTCTTCGCACGTGTCCGTACGCCGACAACTGATTACATTCACTTCGCCATACTCCTTAAATACCACCGACGATAATTTGCATAATATGCCGTGTTGTGGCGTAAGCGCTCACCGGTTGGTCCCGAAATTAACATCACACCTACATAAACTCGACTCCATTAACATATGTAAATTTCATGATCGTCCGCCAATTCCTTCTTGGTGTTCTTTTTTCACTTTCCGGCAGTGTATTTTTCAAGAGAAAATACATTTACCATCGGTTGTGACGTACTACAGAGGTGAAAACATGTGTCAAGACGACAAATCTACAGCGAGACATTCTGTCCGCGTAGCTCAGTTGGGAGAGTGACTTACTCCGGGGTGAGGGGTTACGGATTCGATTCCCGTTGCAGACAAACTTATGTTTTCACACGGTTATGCACTGAGATGGCAGAGTTCATGGGATACCTGATTTCCACGACGGTGTTACACCTCTCACCAGTGAACGAACCCACTGCATTCACTAAAAGGGGTAATTCGATTATCACTGCATTCACCGAGGGGGTAATTCGATATCAGTATGGAAAAATATCGTGAGCTAACAGCATTTGAAAGAGGGATGATAGTGAGTTATTAACGCATGGTACAGGAATTGTAGTATCCCAGTTAGACAGTATCAAGAATGTAACGGGAATACGCCACTTTTGGGATAACGTCGCATCATAGGCAGAGCTGGTAGGTGAAGAAAGATGGTGAATGAACGTGGCCGTCGACATCTGTCTCGCGTAGTTGTAAGTTAGGCTGACGATTTGGTGATTGTACCTGTCCCGTCAAAATGCCGACTCTGCAGGGATATGTGAAACTCTCTTGAAATTTGGTAGTTTAAGCATTGCACTGACTGCCAGGATACGGCAAATCTTTCACCTGGACGGGATCGGTCCGGAGACCTGCTGGAGTCTGCTTCCCCCAGAGAAGCACCACTTTGCCATAGCACTTGTGTGCGACGTGCTAATGGACCGAGGTTCCTTAATTATGCGTCTGGCTGGGAGAATCATTCGCCACCGCGATGAAAATTAGGACTAAAAGTCGTTTATTAGTGTCCAGGCTAAAAAATAATTGCATGCACATTATTTACACTGAGGATCTCATGCATTGGGAAGTCAATCATTTATTTTCATGAACCCTCTCACAGAGATGAGAAAATGAAAATGTTATTTACCATATTTACAAAGTCCATAGCTCTAGGGATGGCGCTATGGTGATGACTAGGGCTAGGATTTTTATGATTTTGCATTTTTTTTTTTTTTGCAATTCTAAAACGTTTTTCAAGTGCATACAAGTATGTTTCATACAAAACTAAGCTGATTTAAGTACCTTTGTTAAAGGCATTTTTTGCATTTTTTCGTGATTTTGATGCGATTGGCATTTTTTGCAGGTTTTTCGGTTATTTTAAGTCATTTTTTGGTATATTTTTCAGTCATTATTTTGCATATTTCGGCATTTTTGGATGAATTTCCCTGAAACCCACAAGCAAGGCTGAGAAAACGAGGAGGGGGGGGGAGTGCTCGTGTTCGAAACATCTATATATCCGTCCGCAGTACCACGACGACGCTAAAAGCACTTTCTCCTCTCCTCCGTCTCTTCCTTCAAGCCAGTAATGAGCAGTTCTCCCATTTGGAGTACGGTCATTGCCATTTTGTCAGAAGGTAAGGATGGGTGCCTGGGAGGGTGGATAACGAACACCGCAGACTTCAAGCTCTCAATTTGGGCAGACAGAGGTAAAACGCCGATACATGTTTCACTCTATAACCCTGCCTTCCTCTCCCCCTTCCCTCTAGCATAGTGTGGCTATAAATGAACTCGTCCAAACCAGTCTGCGCGAGTTCTACAGATATCTGGGGTTCATTGTCTCTCGACATTTTTTGGAAGCTGCACGCATTGTTTGTTAGCTGTGAATAATTTTTGCGTAGTAATTGTGAATTTCAACACCCAACATGCCTCAAGTGAAAAACAGTGCCTCACAGAAATTAAAACACTTCATTTCTGAATATGGCAAAAACGTATTCTCTACCTATTAACAGATACTATATTGCAAACTCTGCGAAGTGAGAGTTGCCACGGAAAAGAAATTTACTGTGCAGCAGCATGTCAATAGCTCGTTTGACAGTAATGAAGCGGCCTCAATTAAAGTTGCGTACAGACTACTTTCTGATCCCGAAATTGCGGGTAAAGTTTCCTACATAAAGTCAAATTTTGGATTTCTGTCTGGTTCCATTACTTCCTTTGAGAAGTCAGCAGTGTTATTAGTGGATCAAATAGATTAGATGGAGAAAGTTGTGAATGACCTAGATATTGTGACTGGAAAAGTGGGTAAGGCTGTGCAAAGAAAATTGAGCAAGTTTAAAAAAAAATGTAGGATATAAACAGCTGTGCTTAATTGCAGATGTGCTATCGGGGAGAAATTTTTCCCTTGGTGAAATTTCAGAAGACTTTAAACAAAGTGACGTATGTTATATCAAGTATGCTCCTGTGGTGTTAGTAGAAGTGGGAAGGAGCTTTTCAGTGTTTAAAGCTTTGTTGTCAGACAATAGAAAAGCATTCTCTTTTGAAAGAGAATGATTTTCTAGTTGTGTATTGCAATTCTGGACTGCTGAAATAAAAACTTTGTTTTGCATGATAAACTAAAAATATTGAAATAATTTTGTTTGTTTGTAATATTAACATTTTCAAGTTGCTACAGGAACTGTCGGAAAATGA
This sequence comes from Macrothele yani, assembly GCA_039090855.1. Taxonomy (NCBI): domain Eukaryota; kingdom Metazoa; phylum Arthropoda; class Arachnida; order Araneae; family Macrothelidae; genus Macrothele; species Macrothele yani. Next base: position 132,294,185 of record CM076995.1, on the reverse strand, counting down.
AAGTTGCATTTTTGTCTTTTTCTTGTTTTCTTTTATAGGGCACATTTTTGTTAACAACCCCCCCCCCCCCCCCCCCAAAAGAAACAGTTTGCACATAAACTGAAAAAAGGTAAATTGTACTTTTAAGTTTGTTTTTTTCTTTTTTGTGTTAAAAGGCATATTTTTGAGCAATAAGTTTTTAGTTTGGCACATAAACTGTAAAACAATTAAGTTGTATTTACTGTCTGTTTGTTTTTACATAGATCCTTTATTGGTTAGTAAAATTAAGAATTTCAGTGGACAAAGCAACAGATTAAATTATGTTTTTTAGATTCATTTTGTTTTGCTTCATGCACCTCTTCTTCTTTTTTGAATTAATTAGTTTTGCAAGAAAATAAATGTGCATTTATTGGTACTTTTTTTATTTATAGGGCATTTTCTTAGTTTTTTGGGTCATAAATGCATTTTTATAGGGCATTTTTTTTTAATTTTTTAGGTCATAAATGCATTTTTTTAGGGCATTTTCTAGAAATTTTTAGGTCATAAAAATCCTAGGCCTAGTGATGACTCTGGGCCGAAGTCATCGTTCTCTACTACGTATCTTCCTAGAGACGTCTTCAGTATCATTTCCTGCCGTGCGAGGAAGTCTTTGACCACCTCGATGAGTCCCTGTCTCGCTCTGAGATGACCGAGCAGGATCGAGTGGTCGCCCGTCTTTAACAGTTCTGGAGCGAGGACTTTTCTTCTCCATGAAAGTGAAACACATTCAAGAATCATGAAGGCGACGTTTGCGGACTGGACCCCGCATCCGCAAGGCCGTTCATTCACCGCAAAACGGCGGAAATACTCCTGCGGTACGCCATGACCGGTGAGTATCTGACCCAGGAACCCATCTGATTCTACTCTCCCGGTCGAGACACTGGGAAAAATACGGTTCGTTTCCCCTCCCCGTATCCCCTTCGTCCCACCTTCTCTCTCCCACTCCAGCAGCGTGGCTTTTCTTTATCTGAGTTCGCATGCTTTGCAGCAGCGTCCTCAGATGAAAATCAGTATCGTGCTTTCCAGCGGCTTCCTTCGCCAGCTGGTCTGCTGGCTCGTTTCCACTGGTTCCGACATGGCTTCGGACCCAGTGGAAAGAAATCTTCGAAATACCTGCTGTCTCGACCAGAGACTTTATCTCCCTAACCAAGGGACTTTTGCTCCTGAACCCACCAAGCGCTTTTAGGGCCACCTAGCTGTCCGAGAAAAACTTAATTTCATTCGCGTTGCTGATGGGCAAGGCCCACAACAAAGCGGTCTCGCATAGTTGGAGCCAATCATAGAGCGACAGCGGCACACTTCAACTTGGGAGGTGCCAGAAACGTCACTACCAAGACCACCAGGCGATTATTAGCCGCAATAGGTTATGACAGCCACTGACTAACCATAGTTCCATTGCTAACGCCACGCCACCAGACGTCTCAAATGGAGAAAAGAACATCGGCACTGGACCTTGGATAATTGGAAGCGAGTCTCCTGGTCCAATGAGTTCTGCTACCAATTATTTCACGTAGACGGGAAGGTGCAGATCTGGCAGAAACCACACGAAGCGAAGGGTTGGGACCTTGGTAATCATGCATGCATCTTTGAACGGCCCATGCTAGGTGTTTATTCTTGCACACCATCGGCATCCGTTTATGGTTTTCATGCAGTCACTGGGCGATGGACTCTTTCTGCAGGATCTTGCTCCTTCCTACAGAGACGTGGTAACCAGAACATAGTTAGAAGAGCATTCCGCAGAAGTTCTCACCATAGGATGGTTTCCCTGTTCAGAGGACATGATCTATGTGGAAAATGTTTGGGATGCTGTGGAAAGGTGTTCGAGTTTTGGATCCTCCACCCAGCACCCAGGAAAGCAACGTAATTATGAACAATGTTTTTGTGGCTTAGTTGACTCAATGCCTTGTCGTGGGATTACCCTTATCCGGGAGAAATGTGGGCCTACACATTCTAGGAAAGTATCTCGTGATTTCTTCAACTAAATGTGTGTCGCATAGGTGTTCCAAAGAATTTTGTATTGTAAGACATAGAGGAAATCTGTCGTATTGTGGTTCCTTTTTAATTTTTGGACATAGTGCTCGGCCATTGCAATTTTCCCTCACCGATGCTCTAGTGCCTTGATCCTAGTGAAAGAATATCTTTAATTCTGTCTTCCAGCCTAGAGTCGGGGGCACGTGGTTTTCCATTGATGATTTACTTATGCCTGGAGAACAAACAGAACTCACAAGGCACAAGTTCTGCAGAATACGTTCTTTTCAATCTGGGGGTGTCACTCTGTGCATTATCACGGAAGAGGGGGAGACCTCTTCGCAATTTTCCGCGCTTCTCTTCCTTGACGACTGAATGAAGTTTGTATACGCGGTTAGTGTAGCAGGACCAGTGACAACGGTGACCTTTTGCAGGTAGTTTACCATAATGACGCCTTGCACGCGCGCGCACACACACACACACACACACACACACACACACACACACACACACGCCACACACACACAAACACACACACACACGCCACACACACACACGCCACACACACACACACACACGCCACACACACACAAACACACACACACATATTCGAAAAGCCTAATGTCATCACAAAAAAGCATTCTCTTGAACACAAAATTTCTTGGAAGGCAAAGTAGATGCATGCTTCCACATTACACTTTGTGGTTTAATCTTTGGGTCAAAGTGGTCAACCAATGTTGCATTCGTTTTAGAGATTCTGGACTAGAAATTTATTGGATCATCACGAAGCATGTTCAAGTTAGTAAGGCATATTCCTTTGAGGCAAACCTTTTGCTCATGGTAACCTGTCGCGTACTCATCTTTTTCATCTTCAAAGAATTCGTGAAACTGAAGCAACACAGACGATTGAAGTGCCCACAAACTTACCTATACACAGAACAGTCATATGCCTGTCTTACATCACAAGGTCATACACTGGGTTGTTGTTTTCCTCAGGGGTAGATGTGGATGGCTCTTTGAAACGATCTGCATCATCACAAGATTACTTGCCACAATGAAGTTCTCAGGGCCACTTGACAAATATACGCAAGAGCCTTATCTTTGAATGTCTGCACCATGGTATGGTCATGAACCACCTGTGGGGACGTGCCTTTCGAAGACCGGTATTATATCACTGCTTGTAATTATTTTTCTCTCTTTCGTAAAGTCTTTTCTGTTTAGTTCACGAAATCACTTGAAAGAATGACGAAAGAATAGATCTACAGCACTGAAAATTGGAACAGTGGCACAGAAAAATATGTAGTATCTTCAGAAAAAATGCTGCTTGTTTATAAGTGAATTAAAATTCAAAGGCAAATTTGACAGCGATAATATGAAGGCTTTTTCGTATTTATGGTTTTGAAGAAGTACTGTGCAAAGAATATTTGCTAAACCCTGGGAATATTTGTGTACCTCATACTCTTACATGAGAAACATTTGCTAAAGTATGGATTTTTTTATGTACTTTAAACATGTGAAGGCACTGTTATAAACTTCGTCATAGCCGCCCTTCTGTTGACATATGCAAAGAACAATCCCGAAACAGTTTTCCAGGAATTCTTTTGTGTTGCTTCTAATGCAACTTTAAATCTGCAATGGCAAATTTCCACTACGTGGCCCAGTTACAGCACAGGGTTGAGAAATATTCGGGTAACTAGTAAAATGCCTTGGTCTCTAATTTTAACGAATTTTCACAAAAATTAGTGTGCAAGTTCCCCTCATGATTTGCAACAGAAATTAACTCGTTTCGTTTATTAGCTGCAATGAAACACCGCAGGAGATTATTTATATCTCCAAAAAAGGTAAAACGAACGTTTCTGACAAAACGAAAATGCTTCGTAAGTTATTTTCGCAAATGTGAAACTTTTCGATAAACAGATCCTTTGGCGAAATGAACTCTTAGAAGAATTCAGTTAAATTATTAATTTGATGACATTATCTGTCTGTGAAATGAACGACTGGATAAAATTAGCTTTTTTCCCTTCAGACTGTGCAGTAGTATGGGCCGTAGAGCCGTCTCGCTTAAACCACCGATGTTAGTTTCATCCTCATCGAGTTCGCCGATGAATCGTTAGAGAGTATTCGAACAACAACGTTCAAAGTTTACTATTTGGGTTGAAAAAGATTAGTCGAATGATTGTGTGTGTGTGTGTGTGTGTGTGTGTGTGTTTGTGTGTGTGTGTTTGTGTGTGTGTGTGTGTGTGTGTAGATTACAACCCAAACACTAAACTCCTTCTGATCGAGAGGCGTTCTATGTAAGCTGTGAGAATTTTCTGATATCCCAAACGGGTGTTTTGAACATTCAAGTACTCTGAATAGTGAAACCAGGCCTCATCAGTATAAAATGCGAGATTCAGAATACCATCAGCATTTTAAGCGATTAATTCTTGAAACTGGGGCCAGAAGTATATTATATTCATTTTAGGTGATCTGCTGCTTTTAATACTTGGGCTGCTATGAATTTGAATGCAAAAATTAGAGCTTTCTTACCACAAAATGCGCAGTTGCAATACAGATATTTTGAGGTAGTAGCAACTAATTCATTAATTTTGAAGTACTTTGTGTCATTGATTCAGAAATATCTAAAGGTTTCTTATCAGTCAGTTTGAGTAGTCTTCCACTACGCTCCGGTTCATGAACTGAAACTGTCTCCCGATATTTGGTGTGCTAATACTCGCAGTGAATCAAGATGTGGTACTGGCATAATTGGAAATTTATTGCAAAATATTTTACGGACGGTTTGAGTATACTATTCACGCTCATGTAAAACCTATTCGACCAGAACGATAAGCCCCTAAAATGGCAAAACCATGGTTAACGCACAACAATAACTTCCATAACTGAACTCCCCATACACTAATAGTTGACCTTGCGTCTTCCTGCAATTGCTCCTTTCCCCACTCCTCCCTGCTGTTACGCTATTGATTGACCTTCAGTCTTTCCCTACAATTCTTCCTGTCTCCACTCTTTTCTGCTCCGAAGTTACTGACTGACTGACCTTCAGTCTTACCTAGAATTCCTTATATCCCCACTCTTCCCCATTACTGGGGAAGAGTGGGGATATAAGGAATTGTTCAAAAAAATGACCAATTGTTCAAAAAAATGGTTTATCGGATAGGAGGATCATGCAACAGAAGAAAGTCATTAAGTTGTTTAATAAAGTTCTCTGAAGCAAAAACATCACCGAAAAGTTAGAAACATATTTTGAGGCTCCTGTTCAGGGAATTTATGCTTTATGGAGCTAAGACATGAAAAATCATAAAGCGCCAACAAATCCAGATATTTGCGACAAGAATGCAATTTCGGCGACGAGAGGCAAGGAAATCGACTTTAAAAAAAAGTAAGAAATAAGGAAATGCCAGGCTTTAATAGAAGTCTGTAAAAATTTACTTGCAATTATCGAGAAGAAACAACTGAGATGGTATGCGTATGTTACGTGAATAAATGAGGAAAGATTTCCGGAAAGGATTCTGGAATGGCTTTCATTGAGAAAGACCAAAGAAGCAAGAACTGGAATGGCTTTCATTGAGAAATACCAAAGAAGTAAGAACTGGAATGGCTTTCATTGAGAAAGACCAAAGAAGTAAGAACTGGAATGGCTTTCATTGAGAAAGAAAAAGAAGTAAGAACTGGAATGGCTTTCATTGAGAAAGACCAAAGAAGTAAGAACTGGAATGGCTTTCATTGAGAAAGACCAAAAAAGTAAGAACTGGAATGGCTTTCATTGAGAAAGACCAAAAAAGTAAGAACTGGAATGGCTTTCATTGAGAAAGACCAAAGAAGTAAGAACTGGAATGGCTTTCATTGAGAAAGACCAAAGAAGTAAGAACTGGAATGATGAAACGACGATTGAAAGTTAAACATTGGAAAAACATAAGAGGATAGGACTTTAACTATGTTACATAAAAACCATGCACTATGAAACATTTTCAAAAAATATGTGAATTACAAAATACACACTCATGGGCCAGACAGATTATTACGACAAAACCCGTGTTCACTAGTTTACGTGTCCCACAACACTAACGTAACTGACAGGCGCGGAGTGCCCATAGACTGCACGGGCACGGATTTCGCTCACACGAAGTCACTGCAATGGAGAAAAGTAAAGATTATTTTTTAAGTTTGAGCGCGGAATGATTATCGTTATTGGAGCGGACGTCAATTATGTTAGCGTGGTTGGGTTGGCATTGAATAAAATTGCAGGTTGTTTTCTATCTCATGAGAGCATTGAAGAAAACAAAGAATTCAAATCGCATGTAAAACCTTTATTTTTCTAGTTTGAGGAAAATATTTATATTTCATAATATGTCCAACAGAAAGCTAGGTATTCAGGAATTTGTTTGTTCACGTGTAATGCTTCATGTTCATTCTTCCTCCCCCCCATTTTTTTTACATCACAGAGAAAATGCGTTTTTCTCCGACTCGCTACTAATTTCAACGGCCTTCATACTTTTTCTCTGATTTTTGCGACGATAGGCCCATTTTACAATCCTCGACTCAAAGAATTAGTTAATTGGCTAGCTTTTCATTGCATAGGAATCAGTTTTCGCACAGCTGAAGAGTTTTTTCTCACGCAGACATCTACCCATTGGAGTCGTAAGTGATTGTCAGCAGGTAAATATCTTCTTGTGTAGTGTGTTTGTAATAATGTTGTGTTTTATGTTTTCTTCTCCATGTTGTATGTAGGACGATGGCCTATCCCTCTTTTTCCTCTGTAGAGGTGAAGGGTGTGAGCGTCATTTTCCCTCTAATAATGAGATGGGCGTCTGTAAGAGGATTTCTTTTTTCTTTAAAGGAGTTTGCGCCTAGGTGCTTCTCTGAAAACAAAATGCTCTGCATTTTTAAGTTGCGCAATTGATTTCGCAATAAAATTGCCATATTTGTCGTCATATAATCCGCGGTTTATCTGTGAAATATTTTATAAATTAAGGTTACACGCACCATACAATGATGCGGATAATATGCCGCTTTAGAAAAAATTACGTTTTCGCAGCACATCGATGTTTAAAAATCCCCGGCGTAGTTGTCAGGAGAGGTCGTATATTTGGAAAAATACCATGCGTTAATAACAGCAAAAGTGACGCAATTCGAAGATGGAGGTCCGCAAACAGTCAGAAGGCAGGTTTTTTTTTTAAATTTTTTTCCTAGGAGAATTTTAACAGAAAATACGATTCAACGGTATTATTCGCTCTCGAGAGCTATCACGTGCTGTGGGAAGTTCTTTGTCAAACATGTTCGTAGGTGCCGCAGATCTAACTAAGGAATTGCATTCTAGGGAATGTTACTGTGGAATTATGAAATCTAACTCCGGAACTCCGGTAATGCTGAATAACCTCATAATGTTTGCTCTTTATTCACTTGAAAGTAACAGAAAAGCACTTAAATATGGCATATTTTTATAAGACAGTTGTATTCCTATTTCTTTGGAGTGTTTTGTCACCCCATGAATCACGCCCTTTTTTGTACGAACTTACGGTTCGGTATGAACATCGTAGACACAGATTATATGGCAATTTCCTCCCTGAATTTCAGGGTCTGCGGATTATATGAAGAAAGATACTGTAATGTTCAAACATAGACATGCGACATCACCGCGTAGAAGGCGAGAACTAGCATTTTAGAAATCTTAGGTATTGTTGGCTGCCCGAGTGTCATCACAGTGAAGATTTTGGCGAGAACTGTTTTAAGCGGTACATACATTAATCCAAAGTGCCGGAGAGACTAACCCTGGTTGACAGTCGAGATGAACGCCATTTGGCACGTGATGTCAGACACAAATAGACGGCTGACGGTTCACATAGAAACTGTTCTAAGAGCACAGTTCAAATGACGCTTTTGCAGATTGTCCCCAAGTAGTGGGCTTATCGTTCCTGTGCACATACTGACCCACGGTCATTGACAGCTCCGTCTGCAGTGGGCGCGAGTTCAGCGGGATTGAACATCGGATGATTGGAAAAGAGTCGCATAGTCCGATGAGTCCAAGTTCCAGCTCCAACATTAAATTGGACGCGTCCGTGCTGGACGACGAGCGGGTAAACTGCTGAAATCAGACTCTTCTGTTGGACCGAAATAAGCAGGTGGTGGAGGCATCATGGTGTGAGGGTTGATTTTACGGTCATCACTAGGTCTCCCTCATCCCCGTCTGAACATATCTCTCACCGACAGATCCTACGTTTGCAATGTGTAGATTGTCCTTTTATGTCCTACATTGTGACCATCTGTCCTAATATTACTGGAGTCTTTCACCAAGAAAACACCCCGTTCACAATGCCCTCACTCTGCACGAAGAGTTCAAAAATAATGTAAAAGCATTTACTCTCCTTCCCTTGCAGTGAAATTTCCCCTATTTGAATTCCATCGAATGTAAATTAGATTCAGCGGAATACATTTTCTGGTCCACTCCCGTGCCTTTCTCAGAGAAGTCATTCTGTTCATCTGGTACAGTGTACATGGGGACACATTCCGAGGTCTAGTGGAGTGGATTCTACTCCGAGTTCAAACGGTTGTCGTGGCAAAAGGCGATCCAACACGCAATTAGGTAGGTGGTAATAATATTGTGGCCCATGATTGTATATTTGTTTTAGGTTTTACTAATACGCTATTACTCTGTCGCATGTGGGAAATCGTGATCTTACGTTAGTTTTTGCTAATTCCTTTAGTATCATAGATGCATCACTACTTTCTCCATTGTTATAAAGTACAAAAAACGGGTATTTTAAGGGCTACCTATTTAACTGATTCAGAACCTCTATGCTTATTTGCAATAGCAGCTTTATTCTTGTGATCCATTAGAGTTATCTCTTCGTGTCTTTATTTACTGTCTTATTTACGTTGCCTAGGAATTTTTTAAATCGGCAGTACTATTTGTTGTAACTCTATTATACTACTTACATTAGTTATGACTACTAGTCTTTTCTTGCTGCTTTATAACTGGCTTTTATATGAGCTTCTGCGAAGTTTAATTATAAAAATAATGCATTATATAACAAATAAAACATTTAGAACCATTAATCAAGTTTATTAAAAATCTATTTAAGTAAAACGCATACAGATACTAACAGATTCTTTGGCTGTTGAGTGAAAAGATAATTTTGCAACTGCAAAATTTCGCTGTTAGGAGTTTTCAGCTTTATCCACTGTAACGCCCTGGCGTCTGCGCCTACTACTCTTTTTTCATTCCTTTTCCTTTTTGCTTTCCTATTAAAGCGCTCTGTCATTCTCAACTCCTTCCATTCTACAACCTATATCATTATAGCATTTACCAATTGTCATGACCCGACCATAGATTTGCAAATATTTGACTCTAAATCAGATGTTCTTGTAATTAGTTAAAATACACATTTGTTACACTTACCACGTGATTTCGTTCTTGTTTTTAGAAAAACATATTTTTAGTAAAATTCTATTGCACTGAATCTCTATATTATGAAAAGGCAGTACTGGTTTCTTACACTGAGAATATCTTACTCCAAATGAAAAGATTAGTCAGTAAAACGGAGCAAAAAATGTAAATCTCCATAGCAAAGTCCAGGTAAATGACCGGCAAAGTGATAACGTTATGAATCATAAAGATACATTCCGGGTTGAAAGTTTCACAAATAGCAAAACTGTAGCTTCAAGGGAGAATTTTGGAACTATGTGATAAATGTTTGCCAGTTTTAAGTAAATTGCCCTTCAAGGGCTTATTAAATTACTGGAACCGGAAGAGAATCACTCCTTAGCTGAGTAATTTCACAACAGTGTGTATTGTTTATCTCATAGTTCCTTAATAATGACTGAACTTAGCATGAAACTCAATTTCCTGTCCTATGAAAGGTTGTATGTACTCGTATTTCCTGCTGTTGATGGTTCCTGGAATACTAAAATCTTTTCAAATGCTTTACAGTGGTACTCGGGAATCAACGAGAACTCCATTTACAGCCTCAGCGAACGCATACCGCTATCTCTTGTCTAATTACTACATGAATGGAATGTTTATCACAGACTAAAACGACGCCTAAGTAAACATCAAACACTAAGACGCCGGAGTGATTTCGCTCCTCGTGACGACGACGCAGGAGCTCCGATTAAGGGAAATCTATTGTAGTATTTGCATATTCTCGAGTTCAATATGCATAGGATTTCGGTCGACTGCTTTGTTGTACAAGCAAGTAAAGAGCAATACAAACAGCTAAGAGAAACGAAATTTAAGAGGCACAGATTAGTAACCAAAGGATTCAGGTTCAAGAACTTTAGCATCCTGATCTAACATACAGCGCATAGTTAAAGGTTTTGGTGACATTCAGCGTTGAAGTAATGTAACGTATACTCTAGATTCAGTTTCTTTTTGATTTTACTATCTCTTGTTATTTTATTTTCCTATGCGAATTATCTTCTCACTTAACGAGATGTTGTTTCTCCCGCTGAATTATATGTGGCAACGAGTGTAAGTCATGACGTGGTGGTATGCAGTATATATAGGCGCGCTCAAGTATACCAAAGAGCTTCGTTTTATATGTGATAGGTTCTTCCTGATTATTGATATGCGATTTACCTACTTTTCTACGATAGTACGAAAGTTCGGGCTATCAGTAGTTGTGTTATTTTGGAGTGTGTATTTGAGTAATACCAGGAGCTCCCCAATAAAAGGTTAAAAGTGAGTACGTTTTCTTAGTTCATTTTATTGTCAGACCTCTGTCTGGCCGTTAAGTCTATTTCATTGAGTGTTTACGTTAAGTTCAGGGTATATTGTGTTTACCGCTCTAATAAGGAGCGTTCAAGGTACTAATGTACTAAAACCGAAGTTATATTACTGATATTCAAGATAATGAGGAACGCTCAGTAACAATAAATTCCATATTCTTGGAATTTATTGCACGTGTGTGTCTTACCTAAACAAACTCTAGCACTTTGAAGATTAAGCACACTTTAGCTACGTCAAGTAACCTTTCAATAACCCTAACGTGACTTAACGTAAGCTTTCCTGCACTACACGTCCATCCGGAGAATTTTATTCATTATAGTAACAAGCACGGCACGACAAAATATGATCCCTTTATTTCGTAGCATTGGCTAAAGGGTTTATTTTGTGTTACTTATTCGAAAGTGTTGCGAATTTTTTGCGTCAAAAAATAAAGGCGGTCAAAAGAATGCCATTAAATAATTGCATAAGAGGCAGCGTCGTGTGATCTTCACATTGATAACCTCACTACAATATTGCCCAAATCAGTCAACAAGAAATATATTAATCAGTGTTAGTTTCGTGTTTGAAACGTGTCCACCCGAAGATCTGATGCAGATCATGCAGTGCCACTTTGCATCTCACACAATTTCAAAATTTGGGTGTCAACTATATCATGCAAATTTCATGTCTTCTACATCCTAGTTTTTGTGCCATTGGCGCTCTAGTACACGTGCACGTAAAGAATAAGTGTTGTATCCCGCTTTCTGCGCCTTTCATATCTATAGAGCAGTGGTATCAAACTCGCGGCCCCCGTGCCGCATGTGGCCCGACGCCAACTGTTTTGCGGCCTGCATGAATAGTTACAAAATAAAAATAAATCACCCTTTTCCCAAGTATATTATAATATATTAAATATAGCATAAACATAGTAATGCTTGTCAAAGCCATTTGCTTTATAAGTAACAAGTTTATTTACGAAGAATATAACTGTATGGCGGTTCGAATGTTTCAAAGACGTGGAAAATATTTTCAAGTCTCCATTTTCCTATCATGCTGACAGCCCACCTGAAGAATATCAGCGCGAATTAATATACTTTCAGGTTGATGCTTTTCTAAAAGAAAAAAGCAACAGCTGGAATATAACAGAGTTTTACCAGTTAGTTTCAAAAGACAAATACGTAAACATTCATAACCTAGCTGCATGGGTTCTGTCTATGTTCTGAACAACATACTCATGCGAGCAGTTGTTCTCACGAATGAACCAAGTAAAATGTCTTGAGAGGAATAGTTTAATGACAGTCACTTATGCTCACTTTTAAAAGTATCATATTCAAACGACATTATTCCAAATATCGATAAGTTAGTGAAAGAGAAGCGAGTCCAAGTTTTTGGTCAGAACATGTAATATTTTCTGTACCGTGTACCGTGTTCAGTTGGTGAAATGTGATTGTTTTAAGATTTAAGTGAAAAATAATTGTTAGGTAAAAGTGATTGTTTTCAGTGATTGACGAAGCATTTGTCTTTACTATGTACCGATAATTAGAAATAATATTCCACTGTAGTGCAAAGCCATTGCTGTAGTTTTGTAAAGTTGATATTTATTTATAAGAAATTTATTAATATTCATGCGGCCCCCTATATCCCACCAAAACTGGAAAGTGGCCCTTCCAAGGGTCAGAGTTTGAGACCACTGATATAGAGTACAGTCAAACCCCTATTTAACGGACTGCGATTTAACGAATTCCGCGATTTTGCGTACATTTTTTATGGTCCCGACGCAACCACATTGAAATTAATGCTCGGCGTTTCCCGATTTAACGAACACAATTCCTCAATTTAGAGAACATTTTTTTCTATTTTTTAGCCCTTTAACGACCATAACGCCCAAAACGCCCGTACGTACAAACGGCCATAGCCACACAAAACGACTGTCTAGGGTGAGTCAAATTTCGTACCCTTACTTGTTCTTCAAATTTTCTTGACATATGAGGGATCAGCAGGAGTCACCAACGGTCAAAATTGTTGTTGTTAAACAAAGAAGTGAAACAACGGACAGTTTCGGACGTTATAATATTCAGAGTGATACAAGAATTTGGGGTGATGGTCGTTAAAGGGTTAAACCACAAAACTATGTTAATCAGCATTTTCACATAAAAAGTTAGCCCAAATGCAATCCCCTGATGATGTTTTCGATGAACAGATCAGACTAAATACATCTGATTCTGATGAAGAAGATGAAGCAGAACTAAAAGTTAGATGCTTTAGTGATGCTGGTAACAGTATAGAATGTGCTAAAAAGTACTTGATGCTTTTTGATATTAATGATGATATTTTTCATTCACTTCATAAAATTGAAGCTGCAATTTTTAAAGCTAAACGTTCAGAAAAAACATAAGCAACCTTCTCTAAAGCATTTCTTTTCTACATTGTAAAAAGCCAATCAACACATATTCTGTTTTTACAAGTTAATTAGTACTAATTGATGTTCTGTTTTATGCAGTTTAGGACAGTGAAATCATTATTTAGGAAGCTAAATGCTCGGGTAAAAAATCAGATATCGTATTTTTCTTGCAATTTTAAAGTACGCTTAAATTTTGATGCTACATATTGAAGTCTAATATCTACGAATTATGTATTTATTATGCAAAGTAAATGTGTACCTACACTGACGGTAAAAAAATCCCAACACCACGAAAAAATAGTTGTAGAGGAATGAAATGGCGGCAATACATTTGTGTAGGTAACATATTTAATTGATAAAGGTTTCAAGATCACAGCTTATTGTAAGCGCGAGAAGAGCCATTTTAAATGTGAAATGCTGGTACATTAATAACCGGTGTAACCGCCAGAATGTTGAATGCGCGCACGCAAACGTTCATGCATTGTGTCGTACAGGTGCTGGATGTCAGTTTGTGGGATGGTGTTCCATGCCTGTTGCACTTGGTCGGTCAATACAGGGACGGTTAATGCTGGAGTTGTCGTCGAATGATGTCCCATACGTGCTCGATTGGTGAAAGATCTGGTGATCTAGCAGGCCACTGCACCATGTCGACACTCTGTAGAGCATGTTGGGTTACAACAGCGGTATGCGGGCGAGCGTTATCCTGTTGGAAAACACCTCCTGGAATGCTGTTCATGAATGGCAGCACAACACGTTAAATCACCAGACCGACATACAACTGTTCCGTCAGGGTGCGTGGGATAACCACGAGAGTGCTCCTGCTGTCATAGGAAATTGCTCCCCAGACCATAACTCCAGGTGTAGTTCCAGTGTGTCTCGGCCGCAGACAGGTTGGTTGCAGGCGCTCACCTGGCATCCTTCTAAATAACACACGGCCATCACTGGAAACCAGGCAGAACCGGCTTTCGTCAGAAACCACAACATATCTCCACTCTGTCCTCCAATGAGCTCTAGCTTGACTCCACAGGCGTCGCAAACGGCAGTGGTTTGGGGTAAATGGAATGCACGCTACAGGGCGTCTGGCTCGGAGCTGTCCTTCAAGTAACCGATTTGTAACAGTTCGTTGTGTCACTGTGGTGGCAACTGCAGCTCGAATTGCTGCCGCAGACGCGGTACGATGTGCCACGGCCGTACGCCGTACACGGCGGTCTTCCCTCTCCGTAGTGCCACGTGGCCGGCCGGAACCCGGTCTTCTTGAAGCAGTACCTTCCCTTGACCACCGCTGCCAACAATCATGCACAGTGGCTACATTCCTGCCAAGTCGTTCTGCAATATTGCGGAAAGGAAATCCACCTTCTCGTATCACTATTACACGACCTCGTTCAAACTCCGTGAGCTGTTGATAATGGATTCTTCGTCTTTTTAAAGGCATTCTTGACTAACATCAACACACTACGTCGAATCTCAATGATAACTAACGGTCACGAACGTTACAGCACGTATTTACAGCAAACCTGCTTTGCATGTTCCAAGGGGCGCTACTAGCGCCACACGTATGCGCCTAGCGCGAAATTTGCATAGACGTCATCTTACAGATGTACTCTCACCGCCTACCAACTGTCGTTTATCTAACACAACACCTTCTTGGTGTTGGGATTTTTTTCCGTCAGTGTATTATAACATTTTTGATAATAAATTTGTAATTAAAAGTACTGTACATAATTTAAATTTCACTGAAACAAAGAGAACTTAGCTGCTTACGTATTCTGTTTTGAAAACTAGCTTAATTTGAATGTTTCATTTGAAAGGCTAAATTTAAAGAATTCCGCGATTTTACGTACAAGACTGTTGGTCCCTTGAAGTTCGTTAAATCGGATTACGCAAATCCAAAAAGTTTACTGACTGTAACACTGTTCATGAACTTTATCCTACGTCTTATTCATAAGTGATAAAAATACAATGTTCTCTATTCAGGCAATGCATCTTACAATGTCTTAATTTGCCAAGAAACTCCGAAACTGTTACGGAATTCAGGGATGATTCCCCTTTTTTACGCTTTCCAACCGTAAGTTGAAGAAGCGTATATGCTCCAGCTTTGTCTGTCTGTCCGTCCGTCCGTGCGATAACTCGCGTAAAAATGGTTCGATTTCGATGAAAGTTTAGTATGTGGTAGGGAACCACACAAGGACAAACCTTATTTAAAATGGGTGAAATGGGGTCAAAGGTCACGACATAGGAGTGGGATGTATTCCGTTGCCCTTATGTGTCATAATTTGCGTAAAAATGGCTCGATTTTGATGAAATCTCAGTATGTCGTAGAGGACAATTTGGGTACGCACCCTATTGAAAATGGGTGAAGTGGGGTCAAAGGTCAGGACGTAGAAGCGGGATCTATTCCTTCATCCTTATGCGTTATAACTTACGTAAAAATGCTTCGATTGAGACAAAACTTTGTCATGTTATTCCGGAAGTATACTTTACCGGTTCTGTTGAATATAATCAAAATAGGGTCAAAGGTCAGGTCATAGGAGCGAGATTTATTGTGCAGCCATTATCCTCATAACTTGAGTAATGATTTCTGGTATGTTGGAAAGCGTATCATAATCAATGCATTGCATGATTTTACCAACTTGTTAATAGTATATACCAGGTCGTTCGGAAAATAATGGTCGATTTGGAGGATAAAAATGAAAGAGACATACCTCATAGCGCACAACCCTGTTTCACTCGAAATAGTCGCTTTCAGCTGTTATACACCTCTCTCTGCCAGCGAGTGACAAGTGCTTCAAAGCCAGTCTGAAAGAAATCAGGCTCCCTGGATGCAAGGAAGTCCCGGAATACAATTTCGGCCTCCTCTCGGTTTCTGAAGGCCCTGTGTCTGAAGTAATTGCTAAAGTGCATGAACAGGTGGAAATCAGTAGGGGCCAAGGCAGGCGAGTAGGGTAGATATGGGTGGGTTTCGAACCTCAGTTCGTGTAGTTTCTGTTTCATCATCTGTGACACGTGTGGTCTTGTGTTATCATGGAGGACGATAGGATCCTTCCTGTTTAACAAACATATCTCTTTGGAACTGAACTTCTGGTGCATTCGGTCAATTTGTTCACAGTATGTGACTGACGTAATGATTTCATTAGCAGTCAAGAACTTTTTTGACAGTGTGGTAGACTGTTCACTGTATGATACCGTGAACAGTCCACCACACAGTCAACAAAACCTTCTTTGGCGTCATCCTTGGTGTAAAATGTTGTATAGGCAGTTCACCATGGTCCATTCACTGTTCAGATCACTTACGGTTGTCATATAGCACCCAGTTTTCATCACAAGTTACAATCCGATCAAATATGGGCTCATTTTCGTTGCGAAGCAGAAGGTTATTGCACATCTCAAACCATTGTTCTTTCTGATGCTCCTTCTGTTCGTGTGGAACCCACTTATCGAGTTTCTTGACCTTATTAATTTGGTGGAGATGCTTGGAAATGGTTGGTACCGACACATTGGAATGTTTGGCGAGTTTTCCGACTGGCATACGAGGATTTGCCTCCACATTTGTCTTCAGAGCGTCGTTATCAATGACCGAATGTCGTCCTCGGCCCTCCTCCTCTTGTAGGCTCGCGTCACCGGAATGAAACTTCTCAAACCACCGACGAACTAATTCTTCTTTCCTTATGCAGCAGAATTACGTTCATCTGCAGAGTGGGCTATAGGCGAGAGCGGAACATTTCACTAGAATGCGACTACGGAAGCTTTTTTTTTTCCTGTTTTTAGAGGCGAAGATTTATTGAATGCTTAATCATAGAGCAGTTTTTATTCAAAAAGAAAACTGAAGAAACTAAAACTTTACTAAGCGCAATTTTTTAGAATTAAGTATTAAATCTCTCTATTCTAGAAAAAGTAACTGCCACCGCTGTTTTAGAAATTTCACGACACTCGCGCTTTTCTAGCTCGCAGCGCAAAAAGTATTGAACTCATATGAAATTTTCATCGTTTGTAGAGAATTATTCTGAGAACACGCTGAAATAAACCGTTTTTCAATTTCGGAGATACTTCAATAACTATTGTATTTCAAAATTAGGGTAAGCTAAAAAGGGCTATCAGTTAGCATTCCGGACACAATAACAGCAACATAACCACGAAACTTTGTAGGCATGATGGGTCATGGCCGAATTTTTGCACCTCGTTATCCTTTTTTTTAAATTTTGATTTAGTTTACGAGAAATTAAATTTTTAAATTTCACAAAATTCTCTATTTTGCGATGGGTTCCATTTAAAAAAACCGATATATGGCAAACTATAAATCATAACGCATTGCAATTTTTGCAGCATAAACTCACAACGATCATCCCTCTTTTTCAAAAACGTTTTTTAAGAAAAAGTCATTTTCAGATGTTTAAGCATTTTTTAAAGAAGCAAAGGAAAGAAACGAACGGCTTACTTTGCTTTCAGCGTTAACCACACAGGAAAGTTCTGGTCCCGTGACCTGCGGCAGTGGTGACGCACCTATTTTTATCACTCTCTTCTCATTGGGTGAAAGGACAGGCTACAATCAAACTGGTAAGGACGCAATGCTTAATGACGTAGCGACACTTTTAAAGTTCGGCGTTTCCCGCCGGTATACGTAAATACCTATGTAAATATAGGCCTTCGCCTCGTATATAAAAAGCAAAGGGGCAAAATGCGAGTGTGTTCGTCCACAAATTGTTCTACCACTTCTAAATGACCTAGAGATCTGAAAATTGGCATGCTGATAGGTCTTAGGGTCCGTATACATAGAAAAGTACGAAAAATCAAATCAAAATGGCAGCTTTGGAACATTGCTTGAAATTTTTGTGAATTGTTAAACCATTTCTACATGACCTAGAGATCTGAAAACTGGCATACTGGTAGGACTTAAAGTCCAGATACCTGCAAATGCACGAAAATAGTAATAAAAAAAACTGTTTTGAAATATTGTCTGCTTGCATTTTTCTACCACTTCTACACCTAGAAAAAAGGCTGAAAACCAAAAAAATTCAAATGGGTGGCTTAGCTCTGCTGCTTCAAAATGCTAATAGGTTTAAAGATAATTTTGTCAGAATCACTGAAATGCTTTCAAAATTTCAAAATTTGATTTAAAATTAAGGGACAAACTTTAAAAAATGAGATACAAATTTTTATTTTAGTGATAATAAGGCGTAATCAAAAATATAATCGAGTTTCTTTAAAAACAAATAGCAAAGTGTATCCGGAGGTTGAATTTAACTGTAAATCCACGTTTCTGTGAGTCTTATAGCCACACCCTGTAGACTCGTCTATGCTGTTCATTCAGCAGCTTAAGAAACTCGAGACTACAGAATAAACCCGACATTTTCGGAAAAGAAAAACCGCAGTTGTTCGCAGCTTGTAAACCGACTCGCTCTTTAGCTTAAGTGTTCTACTGGGGAAAGTGCGCAAGTGCCATTTGTAACCCTTGCAACCATTTGATCCTCCCATTCGACATGAAAAGAAACTGTGCTCCGACTTTTACTGCCGCCTTTTCCCACTCGTATTAGAATGAACATCAGTTTTCTGCGCTATTAGCTTTCATATTAAAAAATGTGTTTATAGTAGACACTAGGGTAACTTTTCCCTTACCTGGTTTGACTGTTGTAAAATCCAGTCCAATCAAAGGAACAATGCACAAAATATGTGCAAAATTTTTGTAGTATTTCGATTACCATAGATGAATGATGAGGAACTGATTCAAAAGAATGCACAGAACTATTGCATGTGACAATTAAATAAACTGTCAATGCCTATAGCTGAACTATGCATAATAAATTTTATGATGGTCAAAAGGACTCCTGAAACTAACAATAGCCATCCTTTGATAATCAAAGTTTTGTGCCTTCTTTTCTTTACCGATTAAATTATTTACCTGTTAGTAGATGTGCTGTAAGGGTTGCTAAACATCAAAAGAGAATAAATCTAGTAAATAATTCCATTTGCGGGAAATGTATTCCTCTGCCTCTTTATGCCAATAAACGGAATTATTTACTAGATTTATTTTTCTGTTGTGCAGCAATTGTAATGTCCTGGTCCTTTTTTTGGGAGTGTGTTGTCAGCTCAATTCGTTAAGTGTTAGCCCCAAAAATTCAGTCTTCGCGCCAAAGACAATGTCGCATAACCGTGGATAAGAATTAATAATTGCTCGGCCACGGTCGTTAAATATATTTAAAAACAAATAAGTACAAGACTTCTAAAGATAATTCGGTTTTTCTAAATGTAATCGCACAAGATCTACCAAGGTTTCACCAGCAAATAGGCGGCCTTTTTAAAGGCACTAGAATAACATAGACTTATGTTTGCCTAGACCAACATACACTGTAACGTCGGTTAAACATTTTTCTAGGGGACGGCTTTAAAAAACGCATAAGTACAAAGAACTTATAAATAAAATTTCAAAACGTTAAACTGTAAAATGTATGCTTTAAAGGTCTACAAGATGTTCCTTAGTAACGATTTATTTAAAGTTGAATGGTAGGGAAATAGAATAAAATCTTTAAAATATATTTTATCGCATTGCAAAAATCATAAAACTTAAAATCAAACTTCTCTTTTGATAGCTCTATCTGTCTATAAAGAGTTACTAGGAAAGTCCGTGATCAGGCCAATATCTCACGAACTATGGCAGTTCGCGATTTACTTCTTGTGCAGTTGTATAGTAAACCCCCTATGACGCACACAATAGCACCACGGGGGATTCTCTCGCCCCCTTTCTTGGGGGTGAGAGGGCTATAGCGTCTCCCTTTTTGGAGGGTGAGGGGGATATCGCGCCCACCTTTGTAGATATGGCAAAAAAGTCAATTGCAAACTTTTTCAGCGCGGCAAAAGTAGTATTAAAATGTTTTTGTCCCATAACAAAAGATGGAAGGGACTCTGCAAATGCGTAAAAAGCGGTAAGCTATCTGAGTCACTGTGTCCGAGTGGTACTGTCAGCCACCGCTCACGTACAGGCAGGCGAACGCGGGACATACGGATATTCTGTCATACGTATTTGCACATTCCCACAGCCGCACAAATGAAGTTGCCAGGGAAAATGGATTAGGCCAATAGCGTGCACTACAAATTTTGCACAGGAATCATATGCATCCATATTCGTTTCATTCACAGCAGACACTGTGGCCTGGAGATGAGGAGAAAAGGCTTGATTTTTGTAATGCCATGTTGAATGCTTTAGAAGGGGACCCAGAGTTTCTGTCAAACATTTTATGGACAGATGAGTCACGCTTCAAAACTTGATGGCGTTGTGGATACGCATAATGTACACCACTGGGCACAGGAAAATCCTTATTGGGCGAGAGACACACACCATCAAGTTAGGTGGTTCACCAATGTTTGGTTTGGCATTTGGGGGGAATCAGTTCGTAAGATCTTTTTTTACAACACAACCCTGAATGGTGGACGATATTTACATCTCCTTCAAACGGATGTAACGGATTTCTTGGACAATGTACCATTGCAGCCTTTATTGAACATGTGGTACCAGCACGACGGGGCACCACCACATAAGAGTGCACACGTATCAAGATGACTAAACGATGTGTTTGACCGGAGATAGATAGGGCCAGGAGGTCCCGTAGCATGGTCTCCACGCTCACCAGACCTTCGCCCTCTGGACTTTTTCCTTTAGGATCGTCTTAAATCACAGGTGTTTGCAACACTACCGCTAAATGTAGCAGATCTGCAACAGCAACAGCGTACGACATCCGCCTGTGCCTCTGTTGAGAGGGATATGCTCAGGGCCGGATTAAGGAGTTCGAGATGGGCCGCATCGTTGAGCTCCGGGAAACGGGATGGTCTTATTGCCGTATTGCGCGCTATACCGGTCGTGCGGATATCACTGTAGCACACTGTTGGTGGCAGTGGATAGAACAAGGCACACAGCAGCGACAGGAAGGGTCTGGGAGACCTAGACTAACCACGGAGAAGGAGAGGACCGACTGGCTATCCGACATGCGCGGAGTAACCCAACAGATACGATTGCGGATATTAAGCAAGCAGTGGTGCCCTCCATGCGTCGTCCGATTAGTGCCAGCACCATTGGCAGACGGTTGCAGGACGTAAGACTACACGCACGCAGACCGTTATGACGACTTCCCTTAACATCATTGCATCGTCGCCAAAGACTGAAATGGTGTCGTGCCAGACTGTCAAGGAGCCACTCAGAATAGCAGCGGGTGATCTTCAGTGACGAGTCTCGCTTTTGTTTTGCTGGAGACAAACAAGAATCCGTGAGTTGAGGCATAGTGGGCAGCGCCAATATGAACGGTTTGTTATCGAGCGTCACACGTCCAGAAGACCTGGTGTCATGATGTGGGGTGCAATTGCCTACGATGCCAGATCACCTTTGGTGTTCATTACAGGCACTCTGACAGCCCAGCGCTATAGTACGTTTATGAGGTCCTGCAACCAGTGGTCCTGCCTTTTCTTAACGCTCACTCCGGTGCGATTTTCCAACAGGACAACGCTCGTCCGCATACTGCTGCTGTCTCGAGAACTTGACTTCAAGACACTGACACTCTGGCATAACCAGCCTCATCACCCGACTTATCTCTGATTGAAAATGTGTGGGATACTATTGGCCGCGCTATCCACACTGCACCCCTACCGCACAATCTGCAGGAACTGCGTGGAAAGGTTCAAGCTGCATGGGATGGCTTACCGCAGGACACCATTAGGAACCTGTACAACGCAATGCCGAGACGTCTGGCATGCTGTGTGAGCAAACATGGCTGCCCGACGCCATACTGAGAGACACTACTTATTGGCGTGTCGCTCAATAAATATTGCCAATATCAATCTCAATGTTTGATCATTTATTGTTCCTGGTAGCCTTTACATTCTTCCCAAACAGCCTTGCAATCCCCAACGTCCTTCTGAGAGCAACTATTCTTTTGACGATGAGTGTATATTATTTCTATCTGATGTAAAATTTTGACAGGAAACTCTTGCTTTTCTTGTAAAATTTTCTCTGAAGTAGAACTTCCTCTTTTTAAAGGAAGACACATTTATCTTGAATGATTTCATATCCAGCATACACTGCTTAACATAGAAAATGTCACACTGTATGAACGCCATGTTGGGCTATAAATTCGGCAACACGGTGTGGCATCGAATGAAAGAAAACCCGGATGGTGTCCTGATTTATCGCTGACCATGTATCCTTGACTTGTGTCCAAAATTCATCGGCATTGCGAGTGGGTCGAACAGAGGCTTTAATTCGCCCGACGTCGTACACATTCTTTTTGGAGAGAGGTCTGGGGATTCGGCATTAATTTTAATTCGTAATGGTAAATTTAATTAATTAAACATTTTAAGCTCTAGTCGGATTGTAGTAAAGTTAGACGACTTCCGGTGTTATGGTCTTTCTAAGCAAAATGTAAACAAGCATCATTTAACCATTGATAGATAGTCGAGGCACAGGTGGATTTTAATAAAGGAAAATGACCTCGAAAAGGCAAGTTTTGTTTTTTCAAGGTCAGCAAATATTATTCAATCATAAAGCGAAGATCGAGGTAATGCATCCATAGTATATTTTTTTCGAAAGACTTCTATGTTCAATTTCCGAAAAGGAAAACACATTTAAAAAGTAAAAGAATATTCCGGTGAAATTTGATTTTTGAAAGAGTTTGCCTCCTTTTTATGAGGTATATTAAAATTTAGCAGTGATTTGCTGATTGCAAGTGACGTCAAACTTTTGTGTTTGTGACTTGATGAATTTTTTACCCTTACTCAAAAAATGAGCTCTGTTTTATCACCGCCACCCACTAAGAGTATAAAGTCGTAACTGTTTCCATAAGATGTATGAGTGCCATTTTCGTTCTGCTAATCTCACGAGCCTGTTGATGGTCAGCTGTCTCGTCATCGGCACCATAAAAGTCGAAAGGAACATGGGCGCTTTATCTCAGGACTCTTAAGCGAAGGATGCCTTGTTACCATAGCAACAGGGCGTCCCCATGGCGGTCTGACGTTGACACAGTATAAGAATTTCATACCAGCGGCTTTATGCTGTCCCTTCCCAATATAAAATTCATGTAATTGCTATTTGAGAGGCCATTGTAATATGCCACATATGCTTCCACTAGTGTTTAAATATTTAAATGATGTTCTGATGTACAGAAACATGGCGTGTCTCACTTAGAGCACGACTGTGTGTAGTGTGTTATCGGTTATCCCGAATGTTTTCTGCTTTGCTGGAATGTTCCTTATATAAGCTATCTAAAAAACGTTGGATAATTGTCGAAGTTTCCTGTTACGGAGGAGTTACACCTTGTCAAAGATAGAGTGGGACAGAGAGAGAGAGACAGAAACCGAAAGAAAGAGAAAGAAAGAGAGGGATAAAAAATTCCAGCTAAACCTTATTCTCACACATTATACAAGAGAAATGCTCTAAATTTTGAAGTGTTATAAGCTCATATTTTGACTCAAACGAATGCGTAATAATATAAAGTGCAATACCCATTGAAAAATTATTGATATATTAGAAATCCTGTAACTGAGAGGGCTTATGATTATTACCAAATTCCCTGTCATATAGAATGCAATCTGATGAAAGAAGGATATTTTAAATTGACCTGTCAGTAGTTGAGATACGGTTACAAAGAAAAAGACTTATTTACATTCCTACCAAAACACGTACGGAAATTAAAAATTCACGAAAATATATAAAATATCTTCACCGTCGCGATGGTATTTCGTGGCAAAAAGATAACTGTTCCAATAAGACTTCCCTGAGAGGATATACTATGTGAAATATAACTTCCTCCACTTAGCAAGAACATTTTAGGCAGACTTTTGCAATCATACTCACTGTTGTGATGATATAGCAGCAGCGTTAATAAAGTTTCGTCCAAGTTTTATTTTTGGAATGAGGAGCTTTTTCTTGAAAATGTCACAAAAGCTTTAGAAATCATTTTTTCGACGTGTCTGTCTTTATATATTCAGTTTTGAAACAAAAATGTGATTTATCTTAAGCCTAATGTGTGAACACGCCTAATTTTTTTCCCATCTTAAAAACTGCCTACCCTTTAATCTAAATTATTTATTTTTAAGATCCAATTTTTAAATTCAAGTTTGAAACCAAAGGAAATAACGCGGAACTTATTCAAAACGAAGTAAGAAATAGCTTTCGTCTATATCTCAATTTAAAGCATCAAAATCGTTGGGGCAGCAGTCTGAAATATGGCTTCTGACCATTCGTCCGGGATGGGTCCGGGTTCGAATCCCGTTGAGGTATGGATGTTGTGTACGTCTTATGGCTCAGGTTCTCTCCCTTCCCTGGAACCAGTGTCCCTAAATTAGGGACGGGGACTGCTTATAGCCCGTTGAGTTGCTCACAGTAGTCGTTAAACCCCCAATAAAAAAAAAAGCATCGAAATCAAATATCAAATAATGCTTGTCCAAGAGTAAAACCATATTTGTATCAATGAGATTATAATGTGTTAAGTTTTCAAGCAAAAACAATTATTTTCAAAATACTTCTAATAATACACTGAGTGCTCAGTGAATTACTACTACCTAGTGCGCAAAGAGAGTTATAGATGATATTGGCATAGCGAAGAGAAGGGCGTGCCCTGTTGGATAAAAGGGTGTATACGTACACTGAAGTGCCAGAAAAACTAGTACAGACGAGCTTATGCAAAATACATAGCAACGTCAACTATGCGCGTACTGGGTTGCGTCCGCCAGTGCGTATATAAAGCGATAGGCATCCTTCTCAGCTATCAGAGCTGTTTTCGGCCATGAGAATGACAAGTAATAACAATTTAAGCGATTTTCAACGCGGTGTCATAGTTGGCGCTCGTGAGAGGGCCATAGTGTTTCGGAGGTAGAAACGAAGTTCGGATTTTCACGGAAGACCATTGCAAGGGTGTACCGTGACTACAAGAATTCCGGCAAAACCTCCAACCTACGATACCAGTGCGGCCGTAAAAAGACATTGGGTGAATGTGACCATCGTCGGCTGTCAAGAATCGTTTCACGCGATTGGCGTGCAACACTCTCGCAGGTATCATAGGAATTCAATGCTGGAGCCTCAACAAGCCTCAGGGTCCGGACTGTGCAACAGACCCTGCACGATATGGGCGTTGGGAGCCGACGCCCAACTCGAGTCCCCTTGATGGGTGCACGACACAGAGCTATGCGCCTCGCTTGGGAACGGCAACACCGCCACTGGACACTTGATGACTGGAAACAAGTAGCCTGGTCTGACGAGTCGCGTTTTCAACTGTATCGGGCAGATGGAAGGATACGTGTGTGGCGCAAACCCTATGAATCTATGGATCCCGCCTGTCAACAGGGAACAGAACCGGCTGGTGGGGGTCCATAATGGTATGGGGTGTGTTTATCTGGATTTCACTGGGACCCCTGGTACGTTTACAAACGTCTGTGACCGGCCAACGCTATGTGCGCATCCTTTCTGACGAGGTACACCCGTTCATGTCCTGCATTCATGCTGATGGGTTGGGCCGGTTCCAACAGCACAATGCACCTCCACACAAGTGTCGGGACGCCACATTATGGTTAGAGGAGCATTCATCTGAGTTTGGGATTTTGCGATTCCCACCCAAGTCCCCGGTTCTGAACGTGGTAGTACACATTTGGGATGCCATGCAACGCGCTATCGAACACAGGAATCCGAGACCTCGGAATACACTCGAATTGTTGAACGCTCTGCAGTTAGATGACATTTGACATTTGCAATGCTGTATGAATATATGCTCTGCAGGAAGTATGGTGTGCATAGCCTACAGCATATTTCCAGAAGCTAGTGGAGTCCATGCCCCGTCATAGTTCTGCAGTCCTGGGCTCCCGTGGGGTATCTACCAAGTATTAGATTGGTGTACCAGTTTTTCTGGCACTTCAGTGTATATAGGGGTTCTGTTCAGAGTAAAGTTACAGACATGATGGGTAAAATCAGGTAATCATCGGAGTTTACGAAAAATCGAATTTCGGTCTGGCGAAGGGTTGGTGCGTCCATTTCGTAACTTGCGAGGGAACTCCAAAGGGCGGAAAAAGGTGCATTCGAGAGGTGAATGAAGAGTGCGTTACCTTGTGTAGGGCAACCGGCACGCCACAGTCACGCAGTTGGCGACCAAATACGATATGAGTCTATCAGAAACAATATCCCGCGCGGCTATGCATTGCATGTGTTCAGGTACAAAAGGGGGTAAAATCATACACGCTTTGTACACTACTCTGCCCTAACAAGAGTTTATCGCCATAAGCGACTCTCTTGGTGCGAACAGCATCAAAATTGGACTACAAAAGGTTGGAAGCAGGTGCACTGGAATGATAAATTATGATATGTACTGAATTCTACCGATGGTAGAGTAAGGATTTGGCGTCAGCAGCATGAAGCTGTAGAGCTCACATCAACCATTCAGGCCGGTGGGGAGAAATTGTATGGTATGGGACAGTTTAATTGACATAAACTGGGGGCCCTGGTAGGTGTCGACCAACGTATGGACACCGCTTACTACCAGGGACTGCTTGCGGAGCATGTAGACCCACAATGTTGTACCTCCACCGAGCAGGAGAATGAGTTTTTCAAGGACAGTAATACCCCATGTCATCGAGCTAGCCCCTTTCAGAAATGGTTTGACGAGAGCAATTCTTGATAAGAGACATCTTAAATGGCCCTTAAACTAGCCTGATATCAACCCAATCGAATATCTCTGAGATGTTGTGGAGCGCCAGGAGAGGAAGTTGGACGCACCACACCGGAACTCTGCACCCTAATACAAACAGCTTGGTTTCAAATCCCCACACAACTACAGAGACACCTCGTGAAGTCGATGACACACCGAATGTCTGTCGTTCTCCATGCGAAAGGAGGATCCATGAGATATTGGGTAGATGGTCGTAATTCAGTGAGCGCTGAGTGTGTATCATATTGTTTTCGTGTTTCATTGATAGGGCAGAACAGTAGAACCCGCTTATAAAGAGCCCGTATTTAGCGAGATCCCGTATTTAACGAGCAAAACAGAAAATTCTGTTTGGTATAATGCTAACGCAAAACCAGTTTGATCTTTTAGAACGAATAAAATTTAATGAAATCCCCGGATTTAATCAGGGAGGGAAAAGCTAAGATGATAAATTTAACAAGCAAAGTAAACAAATTTAATGAAATTCCATATTTAACGCGGCAGAGAAAACTTGCTGCATACTTTCCTAGAATGGAGGAATGTAAGTAGTGGCATACAAGACAAAATTGCAACAGCGTAGTGGAATCTTGGTGTGCTAGTGGAAGAATGTTGACAGAAAGGAAATGGGAAGGGAGTCAAACAAATGTTGAACAAGGGAATCTGCACCACGCACTCTGAGGGGTTATGCCTTGAGAGCATCGCGTCAGCAGAGTCGAAAGCACGCGCTCTTCACCTAGGCAGAAAGTGGATGGGTGAAGTTCATGCGCATTTATTAAGTGGATTTCTGGGCGACGGTTGCAGAGAGGATTAGGTGAGTAATGGAATGAGGATGTAGCCTGAGGGGAAACAAGAGATAAGAATTCGTAGAATTCTGTATATTGCACCTCTCACCCTCCAAATGAGTGTTGCTTTGGGGAAAACGTTTCCGCTTTTGCTTCGTGTGAGAGGTCAATTCATGTAGCCGTCAAGTAGGAAATCCTAAGCTTTAATAAATGACAAAATGTCTAAGAGAAAATTTATCCGTGCCATATGTTAGGATTAAGGCCCGGATGCTTACCATTGAAAACCTCCAAAATAAACGAACACTAATGCTAGAAATAAAGAAATATGCGCTGAAATGGAAGAAATATATATATATACACTAAACATGCCCAAAAGTTTTACTATATGATTCTATATTTATATGATGTAGATGTATGTACATTTTACTCTTGAATATTTTTGCGAGTGCATGTGATAACTAAATGCGACACATATCAGAAATGCTTGAGATGCAGTGGCGTATATTCGAGGCTAGCTAGGCTAGCTGCGAAACCCAGAGAATGAATGCACAAATAAAAGTCAATCATCAACGGTATTATAATACATCAATGCTTTCGGTGTGAGAAAAACAGGAGCGGATTCGATGAGAATTTATGAGAATCAGTCTGGTGAGCAATGCGGATTTATGAGAATCAGTCTGGTGAGCGATGATCAACGGCATAACGCAGTAGGTATGCGAGAGCCTTCGCTGTTCTAATGCGAAGAGCTTCCATACTATCGCCTGCTAGCGTTTCCATGACAACATGATTGAGTGTATGGACCATTGCTTGGCGCAAAGGGTTCGCTGAAAAAACGAAGACTTCGGACTACCTCAGTCCCTCCATGATTCCCAGCGCGTGTTTCGCGAGTGTTGTTTCAGTTTGTGTGAAGTTTCAATGAATTAAAATCAGTGATATTATATCGTAAATTCGTGGTTTTGTTGGTTTCGAACTGTTTTGATAAATATTGTGAAAGCTTTCGTGAACATCTACTATCAGAGCTCAAAGAACTCTACGCTTCAAATTTTGATACAGCTCGATTAAAAAATGAACTGAAGGTGTTTTATTCCCTTGATTAATACAAAACAAATCAGTAAGAGACATTACTTGCTACATAAAGTGGAATAATTGGACATAGTGTTTATTGAGGTGTACAAATTAGCAGATCTAATATTAAATTTTTCATCAACAACTTCGCAAACTTTTAAAAAACAGTATTGTGGAGGGAGAGGGGAGATAGCTCAGGTCTTGGACCCAAGATACGCCACTGTTGAAATGATTTATTTGGGCCCATAGTTCTGATAATGATATTTGCTTCGCTGCAGCTCGAAATAGTGTTCTTCATATGTACGTGCAACATCTGAGGTTTAATCGATAGAGAACCAGGATTTTTGTTGTTGTATACCCTTTCTCTGGCTTTGTGTTTCCCTAACACTTCTCTAAATAATGTTTTCTCAAATTTGATTCGTTTGGAACTATTTCTTTTGTGTATTTTCCCAAGAAATGCTTTAAGGAGGGATTTCCTAACTTCCAGAGTAGAATTCCTGCTTCGGCAAAGGCATTGCACAAATACAGAGAAAACTTCGAACTGGCGTGTGGGTGTAGATGCATAATTCTAAATTAGCCATATTTTCCCTTTTGACCTCCGGCAAGCCAAGGACTTATGTTTAACCTTCTCGAGAAAAGGCAAATGTTTTTCACTAGAAACAGGCTTTCCACAAACTTCACCGAACAATATCGTTCTATCTGTTGAAAATACATCTGGACCAAAACACATTACAAACTGTTTCAGTCTCCAATTGTCCCACACTTTTACTTAAGGTATACTACACAGCATTGATCAGTTACCAGTCACAATAACAGAAGTTCCAGAAATCGATCTTGACAGTCACGGCATAGAAGAACTGTGTTTTCTGAATGTGATGGATGAGAATGTAAAACTCGATTAAACACATACGAGAGGGTGCTGAAAAGTTCTCGGCCTGATCCACTTCCTGTAATTGTAGCATTATTTTGTCACTGTTGCTCGAAAGAGTGTTCTTTTGTATTGTAAAGTGCCAATTTTCAGACTAATAGCTCTTTTTTGTTTGCAAATGTTTGACGTCCTGAACTGAATCATGCCAATGCAGAGTTGGATTTTCGAATGTGGAACTCTGGGCTGTCATGAAATTTCTGTTCCTGCAGAAGAAAACTGCAAAGGAAATATTTGAGTGTATAACCTATACCTACGATTATCTTGGACAGCAGATATCAAGTGAGGGTCACATTGATGAAGAAATTAATCGGCGTACAAAACTTGCTTGGAGAGCTTTTGGAAGAAACAGCATAATTTTCAAGAGCAATACGCCATTATGTCTCAAAAGAAAAGTGTTTGATCAATGCATCCTTCCAGTGCTTACGTATGGTGCAGAGACGTGGACCTTAACTAAAAGAGACATACAAAGGCTGCAGACAACTCAAAGCAGCATGGAGAGGTGCATGCTTGGTGTAACCAGGAGAGATAAGAAGAGGAACTCGTGGATCCGAAAAATGACAAGAGTGGAAGACATCATGATCAGAGTAATATCCCTGAAATGGTAATGGGCTGGACATACTGCCAGAAGGACAGACCATCGATGGACAGCCGAAATTTTAGATTGGATTCCAAGGGACAGGAAAAGACCCAGAAGAAGACCACATGGGAGATGGGTGGATGAAATTCGAAAGTATGCGGGAGTGACATGGAGGAGACTGGCACAAGACAGACCGTTGTGGAGGAAACTTGGGGAGACCTTCGTCCAGCAGTGGATTGATAATGGTTGACAATGATGATGATGATGATGATGACGCAACCATTAAGTGACAAGTGCTCTCCATATTCCACTGTGAAGAAATGGTGTGCCAACTTTCAACGTGGAGACTTTGAGACCGAAAGCGCAGCTAGATCAGGGAGGCCTTCAACAGTGGCAACACCCAAAATTGTTGATCGTGGTCATGACTTGATTTTTCCAGATCTGCGAATCTCGCGTAAAACAAAAGCTGAGACACTGGAGATATCCAGGGAACTTGTTGGGTTCATATTTCATGAGCACTTGGATAGGCAAAAGATGTCAGCGAAGTGGGTGTCCAAATGTTTGAACGCAGATGAGAAACGAAAACGAGTGGACTCTTCCAAATCGGTTTTGCAGTATTTTGAGCGATCTGGTGATAATTTTTTGCAGCGACTTGTCACTGTTGATGAAACGTGGTTACATCACTACGATCCAAAGACGAAACATTAGTCCTGCAGTGGCGACACTCGGGTTCTCCACTGCCAAAGAAATTCAAGACTCAAAGATCAGCAGAAAAGGTCATGGCAACGGAATTTTGGAATTCCGAAAGCATTTTACTGACTGACTATCTCCCGAATGGCCAAACAATAAATACTAAGTACTATTCTAACTTGCTGTGCCGATTAAATGAGGCGTTGAAGGAGAAAAGGAGAGAAAAACTGCTGAAAAGAGTTCTCGTTTTGTAGAACAATGCGCCGGCTCACAAGGCTGGGAAGATAATGGATGTTTTGAGGGATCCGAGGTTTCAGTGCATAGACCATCCATCCTACTCACCAGAGCTTGCTCCATCAGACTATTTCCTGTTCCTAGACCTTAAACAAAGTTTGAAAGGGAAGCATTTTTCAAATGATTTGTAAGTGATATCAGCAGCAGAGCAGTATTTGAGTGATCAGACCAGAATTGATTTGGAAGGGTTAAAGGAACTCCAGAAACGCTGTGCCAAGTGTGTTGAACTTCCGGATGAATATGCGGAATACTCTGCAAGTTATATGGCTCTAACCCATTTCCTTCTTGACGAGGCCGAGCATTTATCAGCATCGCCTTGTACAGTAGTTCCAATTGCTAGTTCATCAAATTCGGAAATTAAAAAATAGTCAAATGAAGTTCTCAGAGTGCCCCGATCGTCTACTTACCCTATCCTCATGTGCTCATAGGTGGTTTACTTATAGCATTAAAACAAACGAGATCCATCACATCTGTTCCCTTCGTGATCTCATTTCAACAGCGAGTTGCAGGCTGATTTCTTTGCGGACCCAACCGGTAAATATATCTCTAATAACCTTACCGGCACTACTTGCCTTGTCTTTTGCTAAGAGTTTGGAGCCATTTTCGATAAACAATTTGTTGGGCTCACGGACTTTGATGAGAAGAAAAGTTCCGTGTTAACCCTTACAAGCACAAACCCTTACTAGTATAAAGTTAGGGTTTCAGCAAACGTAATCTTCCTACATAATGGAATATTTACATTTGCTGGTGCAGTCGTTTCGTGGAAAGTAGACTATATATTTCTCTTTGATTGGAAGTGGATTCGTTTGAGTGCCACCATTCTGTAATGGGGAAGATTTTTTTTTAAGAAGTGGTTTCGCTATTGTACCACGAAGCTGTTCGGAGTTAAGTCTAAAAATCGATACTTTCGTTCTTCAAAAGTGCATTTGTGGAGAATTTTCAGGAAAATATGCCCAAATTTGTGAAAGTATGCTTTTATTCTTCGAAGAGGCTAAACATGCAAAAATATGCAAAAACATTTTGCTTTAACATCCAGCCTTTGGTTCATATACGGAGTATGATTCAAGAATTCCCGGACTGTACTTGTACGACAAAGTACGTGTATCGCGTACCCACGGTGATTATTGGATTACGTTACGACATAATCCCCCTTCACAAGGAAACTGGTTTCGTCCATCTACGTTACGCTCTCTCTGCGGTACATCTGGGTATTGTGAGCAACTTATGCAGTGTTCAGCGATAGATGAAAAAGGACGTTTTTTGAGCAGCGCGTTAACATTAAGTTTTGCCTTCGTTTGGGCAAAGATCCAACAGAAACCTACGAAATGTTGAAGAAAGTTTATGGCGAAAACACCCTGTCTCGGTATCAAACATTCGATTGACATCGACGCTTTAAAGAAGACAGACAGGTGGTCGAAGACGACGGACGAAGCAGGAGGCCAGTAACAGCTCGCATGGGTGACAGCATTTCGAAGGTTGCTGTCATCGTGCGCGCCAATAGACAACAGACGATCGAGCAAATAGAAGATGCTACTAGGATATCGGAGACTACGTGTGAACGGACTTAAAGATGCACCGGGTGTGTCAATACATCGTCCCACGCGTGTTAGCTGAAGATCAGTTGGCCATACGGATGGAAATGGAGGGCTATATCGCAACCGCTGCCGACCAAGACCAATAGTTTCTCTGAAGAAGCATAAAGGGTGATGAAAAATGGTACTTGCCCTTCGTCCCGCAAACTAAACGAGCATCAGCTACGTGAAAATCGCCATCGTCTTCACGTAAGCAGATATTCCGCCGAGATCGCAGCAAAAGCAATATCATGCTAGTGGTATTCTTTGACATCCAGTGTATTGTTCATCTTGAATTATCCCTGAAGGACGCACTGTCAACAAGGAGCTCTATTTGGACATCATGCGACGTCTACGTGAGTCGACCCGCAAGAAGAGGCCTCAACTGTGGGGCACTCAATCGCGGATGCTGTTGCATGAGAATGCACCTGCACACAGGTCACTCCTCGTTCGTGAGTTCCTTGCCAAAACAAGACCTGTTTTCCCACACACCCACCGTACTCATCTGATATCGCCCCCTGAGACTTCCACCTCTTCCCTGAGCTGACAAGTCGACTTCAAGGTCGTCGGTTTTCGATCGCAGAAGAAGTGAAAAATGCATCGCTGGTCGCACTGAAAGTCATTGCAAAGAATTTGTTGCAGAAGTGCTTCGACGAACTCCGCATTCGCTAACATAAGTGTATTGTTGCTAGAGGGTCTTATTTTGAAGGAGGATGTGCAACTCTAACTACACTGCCGGAAAGTGAAAATAGAACACCAAGAAGGAATTGGCGGACGATCATGAAATTCGCATATGTTAATGGGGTCGAATTTACGTAGGTGTGATGCTAATTTCGTGACCAACCGGTGAGCGCTTACGCCACAGCACGGCATAGTATGCAAATTATCATCGATGGTATTTAAGGAGTACGGCGAAGTGAATGTAATGAGTCGTCGGCGTACGGAGACGTGCGAAGACCCTGAAGAAGCTGCAGTGCCTACACATGGAAGACGTGTACGATTTCAGCAGTTATCGGACTTTGAGCGAGGTCGTCTAGTCGGACTCCGCGAGGCCGGGTGGTCGTATTGCGGAGCGAATTGGACGGGAAGTATCGGTGGTGGTACGATGGTGGCGTAGATGGTCCGAGGAACATTCCCACACGAGAAGACGTGGAACCAAGAGTCACAGATGGACTGATGAGCGGAACGATCGACGCATAGAGCGGCGTTGTCAAGCAGAACATCCACTGCGAAGCAAATCCGAGTTGCCGTTGCACCTGAGGTGACTGTGCGAACAATCCGCAACCGTCTACTGGATGCAGGACTAGGTGCACGTGTGCCTCTGGCATGTGTACCTCTGACTCCAGCCCACTGTCAGGAACGGTTGCAGTGGTGTCGCCAACGTCTGCACTGGAGAACGCAATGGCGATCTGTCGTGTTCAGCGATGAAAGCAGATTCTGCTTGGGAGCCTCCGATGGCCGTATGCGTGTTCGCAGACGCACAGGGCAGCGTCTCCACCCTTCTTGCATCCGCCAGCGACACACAGGACCTACACCAAACCTCCTGGTGTGGGGAGTGATCAGCTATCACTCCCGTACAGAACTAGTGTTTGTACCGGGTACGTTAAGCAGCACCTCTTACATCAACAACATCATTCAGCCCGTTGTTGTGCCATTTGTAAGGTCGGTCCATCGTGGTGCTTTCCAGCAAGGTAACGCACGCCCACACACGGCACGTGCAACGCAACATGCACTTCAGTGTGTGAGACAACTTCCATGGCCTTCACGTTCACCGGATTTGTCCCCCATTGAGCACGTGTGGGATTTTATGGGACAACGAGTTATCCGGTCTCCACGGCGAGCCACGACCATCCCCGATTTACGCGTCCAGGTTGAGGATGCTTGGAACTCAATACCCCAAACTTACATCCAACATCTGTACGACAGACTCCATGCCAGATTTGCACTGTGTGACGCAGTTCATGGCGGTTCAACCTCGTATTAACTATGTTACATGGAAATGTTATTTTTCAGTTTACCAGCAAATACAGCTGTATTTTGCCATAATGTTTTGATCACGTCATCCTCTGTATTCCGTTATTATGCTGTATAAATTTCGTTGGTATCAAACGTCTCCTTCTTGGTCTTCTTTTTTCACTTTCCGCCAGTGTATCTATGGACTTACGGACCCAGTCCGGGAACTTTTGTGTCCTACATCGTATATGTAATATAATCATATATTCATATTGTCACGATGCGATTTTTCACTCCAAAACGGATTTAGCGAGCGCTCGAATTAAAACGAATTTCAGTCCATTCCGAGCTTTTCGTTAAAAGTGGGTTCCGCTGTATAATTTAAATATTTTTATGGAATATTACAAACTCTTTCCCATTTAGCAAGTCTAATTGCAAACATTTCCTCATATCCGGAACTTCGCCGTATTTGTCCCAGTAAGGAAATCTGAAATTGTTAATGCAAGAAAGTAGAAAGAGGGGAAATGAAAATACTACCTAGAAAAAAAAGTGACTGGCTCTTAGATAGAAAGAGAAAACAATCTTTTTATTTCGTTTTCCTTCGTAACCAATACAGAGAGATTGCCTTTGTGGCGAAGAGCAGGTGTTCTTGGGAGTTCTTCAAGGCCAAGTCATTAAGCCAGTGCTACCGAGTCGGAAACGGATCTGCTTTAATACTTTTCCCATCTACGCAGTTAATGCCTCAATAGATTATTTCTCCTCTTTTGATTCGGCAATGCTTATGATGAAAAATGATTCCCAAAGCGAAACCTCTGGTTACACATTTCCAGCCCACTAGCAGCAACACATTGTTTTTATGATGCAATATATTCAATACTATTGTAAGAAGTTCGGTAAATTATTAATTTGTTCTAAGCTGGGAAATACTAAATGATTCAATTTATTAAGCGGAAAGTTGGCGTTTATCCCTCTTTTGGGTGGCATTGAGTTTCAATGTATAACTATATCTATGTATTTACATGGAGTCAAGTTATAGAATTCGAATAAAAGGACGGAGTAATAACTATGTGCACGCCATTACCTCGTTTCTTGTACGCATTTTCAAAATGTAATGATCCTGAAAGAGATCTCAGCGTTCTTAAAAAGCTTTTAGAATTATTGAAAAATATGTCTCTCTCTCCCTCTTCGGCTCACGGTGGGTTGATTACCTCAAAGACGAATATTCCATCGATGAGGTTGTTTGTCGAAGTCATTCCTCTGTTGCATATTGGGACAAGGGGAAAAGTCTAAGCATTACCATCTACGCATTAGCGCCCCCATACCCAGGGAGTCTGCGGGAAACCCCGGAAAAACCTGACTAGAAAAATAGGTAAACAGTTTAATAGTTAAAACAAATTTAGTTCTTCTGAAATTAAGCGAAAGGAACAGAAATGATTTCAATTAGAGCATGAGTTGAAGTTTAGGTTTACTGGTGGAAAGGATAAATGTTTTTATTTTGTGGCAGTTACCCACATCTACGTATTGATTGTTAACCATGTAGGCAGCATATTTTACTCTTCCTCTCTCCAAGGAATAAAATAAAGTGATATGTCCAACAACCGGAGCAGCGTAGAAAGGATAAGCCATACGTACAACACCTATGCACAGCAAAGCTATTTAAGAATTCTTTAGGTACGCAAGAAATATTATCATTTAAACAATAAATACTTCAAGCTGGCCACATATAATTTATATGAAAATCCTCCTTTTTTTCCATTTAAATACATGAATCCACTTATTCATTCTTTACGGCTTTTGGACGACTAGCTGTTAGTACTGAATGCATCATCAGTTAAAATGGTGCGTAGTTATTTTTTTTTAATGGGGTTTAACGACCACTGTGAGCAACTCGAGGGGCTGTAATCAAAATAGCCCATCCATAACTTAAGGCTATTGGTTCCAGAGAAGAGGCAGGACCAGCGCCATAAGACAAAAACAACATCGTCACCGGGATTCAAACCCGGACCCATCTTGGACGAATATTCAGAAGCCAGCGCTTAGATCACTGCGTCATCGGAGCGGATGCGGAATCAGCCCAGATGAATGAGTTTGTGTATTTAGGAAGCATGTTTTACTAAGAAGAAAAATTAGATGGTAAAATCAGTAAGCGAGTGAATCCAGCTTTACATGTCATCGCTGCCTTAGAACTATTTAACAGGTGTGTTGGGTTCTCGTAAATGTCTCAAATGCAGTGTACAAAAGGACAATTTTTCCTACTCTGATGTATGGTAGTAAAACCTGACTAGAGATACAGGAATTGCTTATGTGCAGGAGAGATGCGTTAGCTACGAAAGGAGTGGGTTTGGCAAAATGCGTTCATGTGAGGAACGAAGATATGTCGTAAATGATTAATATGAAACAAAATGTTGTTAGTAGCGTGAAGATAAATGTTTTGACGTAGTATTGCAAAGTTAAATGAATGAGTTATGAAATTCTAAGATAATTTATTCAGCCAAAGAGCATTGAAGAAAGGTGGAGGACAATCGTCTTTCGAATCCTTTCCAACACAAATAAAATATTTTAAAGGCAAAAAATCAACTGATTTTCTGCTATCGATAAAACACATCTACAAATAGAAACAGCTACTTCTTCTGATTTATGTACTTAGAGTGCCATTTTTCCAAAACCAAGAATTAACGCTGCCAAAGTTCTGTACTTGTTTTGGACACACATAAGAAAATTTTGTACACCACCGGAAGTGGTACTTTTCAACTCTGTAATAGTGGCACTTAAAAAAAGTACAGGCTTGAGTGTCACTTTTTGCAAAATCGAAAATACGCACTGCCACAGGGATGTACTAGTTTTATACACCACCGGAAGTGGTTCTTTTCGACTCTCTTTAGTGGCTCTCCACCATGTACTTGGAGTGCCATTTTTCCGAAATTAAAAATAAACACTGTCGCAGTGTTACGTTAGTTTTGTACACCCAAAAGAAAATTTTGTACACCACCGGAAGTGGTTCCTTTCGACTCTTCTTAGTGGCTCTCCGGCACGCTTGTTTTCAAATTGGCGTGACACTTTACCAAAATCAAAATACAAGCTGCCACAGTGTTGTACTACTTTTGTGCACCCAAAAGAAAATTTTGTACACCACTGGAAGGGGTTCTTTTCGACTCTTCTTAGTGGTACTCCAAGTACATGTTTCCTCTTACCTCCCACTAGCAGCTGAAAATTACGTTACGAAAATTAACAAATAGTGCACAAGACGTTTATCGTAGATGAAGGAAGATATCAGAGGCAAATGGATTTTCAATAATGGAAAAGTAGAAAATATGCGAAATGTATTCTTTATAGCGAAAGCTATACTACGGAAAAATAATTCTTTAAACACGTCTCCTGGAAGCAGAGTTAGCGAGAAAAAAGGTTTTGATATTTGCGCTCTCTAGCGGGAAAACTGTGCATTATTTAAAGATAATAATGTGTTCCCCATCTTTACTACAGCGAATGGATTCAGTAAAAAGTGAAAATGTCTAGTAGGACTTTTAGAAGTGGATATAAGGTTAGGAAAAGAAATACACACTAACACTACCTAACTGTCAACTCCACGAATATAGGCAAAGTGTTCCACAAGGCAAATGGTATCCTGTGTTAAAAACCTTTTTTAATTGGGATTTTAAAAGACCAGATATCGGGAAAAACAGATTAAATGTATGCTCCCCTACCGGGTAAATTGCTCATGCTTTTGGGAAGCAAATTCTAACAATTATTTTTCGTAGTTAGTAGTACCTGACTGAAAAAGAATTTCTTCTATCGCGTTATTAGGCGCACAGAAATTGCTGTAAATATGCTCTAAACGCAAGCGTTAAATTTTACCATCTGGTAGCAATCATGTATGTTAAAAAACATGAAATTATATTCAAAACATTTCGCACTAGGAAAGCTCTGGAACGAAGGAAGAACTTTTTCAAGTGGATTGTTATAAGAAGAGATATTGAGAAACATAAGATATACATCTATGCTCCCTGGTGGGAAAGCTATGCATTATTTTAAACTGAGGGAATTCGTAAAGGTTATTTTTAGCGAGAGGCATCAGACTACAATTTTTCGAATCTTCAGAAGCATAGATATTGCTGCAAATGCGTCAGAAACAGGAACATAATGTTACGCCACCTAGTGGCAAAACCGCTCTTTACCAAAAATTCAAAATTACATGAACATTTCTTAACAAAAGATCCATCCGATGAAGAAAGAATTTCCCAAATCGATCATTTTAAAATAGTTATATCGAAGAAATCGCAATTTATCTTTACGCCCCTAGCGGAAAACTTATAAAGAATCCCTACCCAAACCAGCCTTCGTTATAAATGATATCGAAAGGAAGAAAATAATTATTTCAATCGGATATTTAGAAGAAATGATATGGAATAAAATATATTTTGAATTCGTTTCATCTGCATTTACGCCTTCTAGCGGCGAAATTGTGGGTCGGAAAAATACCAGAAACTAAGAATCATCGTTCTCACATTTCGGGACTATTAATATAGAAATAATTTTTCAGATCGGGCTATTAGTTTCGGTGAGATTGTGTTCACAAGCGGAAGGACGGAGTGACGGACAGACAGGCGGACAAAGTGATGCAATAAGCACATACTTTTTTTACAAAAGACATGCTAAAATGTTTGAACTTTTTAACTTTTTTACATATTGAAGCCATTGAATTTCTGCATAATATGGAATGACCAGACCAAACAGCTTGTAGGTAAAACTGCTTGCCAGTGGCATACAGAAACAACGATGAGGTCTCGCAGTTTGACCAGTTGGAGAACGCGAACTGAAAACCTGGTTCAAAGGCAGTATGTGCTGAAATTCAGGACACACACCCTTCAGGACTTTCGAAAACAAACTGTGGTTGTGGACGGCTGGTATGCTTTAACGAGTAAGAGAGTAATTATCAGTTATTTTAGTCACTTTAGCGGCCTTCCAGAAAAAAGTAATAAATAAACTATAAACGAGTTAAGGAAGGAAGAACTTTCGCGAATTGTTTGGGCTGCAACCTTTTATGAGCAGTGTGCAAAAGTAAAATTATCAAGTGGTCCGGTTTCTCAGCCGTATTTTTTTTCCAAATAAGCCTAAGTATAATTATCTAAGATGAAGGTACAAGACAAATGGTTATTTAGTTGCAAAAAAAAAGAAATAATCTAAGACGTATGTATGAACCACTCGCATGACGTAACGACGCACTGCAAGTTCTGGTGTAACAAAGAACCATTATTGAAGAAAATGAAATGTATTTTATTATTAATACTGAAAAGATCAAACGAGTTATTTATTTTGTAGGATATTCAGTTTTAAAGACAATTGGTAAGATGTAAAGGTACAAAAAAGTAGCCACACTGATTTATCCTTACCTTTCAATAGGAATATTTCAATAAAATTCACACTTGATGTATGAATGAATGTTTATAAAATAAGTAACAACAATACAAATGAACGAGAAACAACACACATTTTTATAGAAACAAAAGTCTTAGTGGGATCCTTGCCTCTTCTTTTACTTGCTTAGTTCCTTTATATCAGGAGCGTATTCCGTAACTGTAAGTTTAACGCAAGCTTCCGCATTTACGATAATCAGGCGGCTTCGATGTGGATTCAAAACTGTCTTCATGAGTTAAAATACACTGCCTGACAGAGAAAATGTCACGCACCATGAAGGAATGCTCGGAAACAGACCAAACTACACATGCAGATAGTTAAGTAGGTCCTTTTTTTTTTTTTTTTTGATTGGAGGTTTAACGACTATCGTGAGCAACTCAGTGGGCTATAAGCAGTCGCCCGTCCCTAATTTAGGGCCACTGGCTCCAGGGAAGGGAGAGAGCTAGTGCCGTAAGGCAAACACAAAATCCATGCCTCACCGGGATTCGAACCCGGACCCCTTTTGGATGAATGATCAGAGGCCATCGCTTAGACCACTGCGCCCGAGGCTGCACAGCAGGTCCTGACCAAACGATCTAATTGTCACATACAGACAAGGCTCTAGTAGCAGAAATTCAGGACCCCCCCCCCCTTTAGCACTTTCGAAAACAAACAATGGTTGTCGACCCTGGTATACAGGATGATCAATAAGGAGTGTGGCTCTCATGTTGGGCGATACAGCGTAAAATCCGACGTGGTATCGAGGCAATGAGAGTCTGAACAGAGTCCTGGGATATCGTGGACCATGTGGTGTTAATCCGAGTTCACAGTTCATCTTCATTTGGCGTCGGTGGAAGGGTGCTCAACAGACGTCCAATCGCATCCCACAGATGTTCGATGGGCGAGAGGTCGGGAAAGCGTTCTGGCCACCGGGAAGCATCCGCACACCGTACAAAGCATTCAGGCTAATCGGAGCAGCATGCGGCCGGGCGTTATCCTGTTGAAAAACGGCGTTTGGGGTGCCCTTCGGATACGGTTGTGCCACGGGCCGTAGCACCTTGTTAACATAGCGGCGTGCCGTCAATGTGCCAGTAATGCGTACCAGCGCCGAGCAGCTGTTGACGCTGATAGCACCTCACACTATGATTCGACGTTGCCGGGCTATGTGGCGCTCCGCAATGGCGGAAGAATTCGCCCGTAGGCCACGTCGCTTCCAGACTCTCACACGGTGATCATCCGTGGTGAGACAGAACCGCGATTCGTCGCTGAACACCACACTGTTTCATCCGGCACCCCACGCAGCTCTGGAGCTGCACCACGCCAAGCGGCGACGGCTCACTGTTAAGGGTAGCCTTCACAACAAATGGCTGGACAGCAAACCAGAAGCAGCCAATCAGAGAGACTCTTTCAGCGTCGATATCTGAGCGTCTAAGCCTCCCCGTACACTCCCCAAAATGTCGCCCGCTGTGGCCTGTGGGTCCGCTACAGCATGACGTCGGATGCGACGATCGGTGCAATCGGACGTCCGTCTCAGTGCTCCGGTCTCCCTACGACGTTGTACATATCCTTCCTGGGACCACTGTCTCCAAATGCGACCGACAGTTGTGGCATTACGTTGCATTTCTTCCGCAATACGATGCAAGGACCATCTGGCGGTATGAAGGCCTACGATGACACATCTCGTGAACTCATCCGTTTGAGGAAAACCGCGTACGACGACGTCTTAACGGCATTGAAACCCCTTGTTCGTTCTCCAGACTCGGTTACAGCCGAACCACTCACTTCTCGCGGCCGTGACGACATCTCGACTAATGGCCTCACGGGCTGGTTGTCTGCTCATATTCTGATGCGCCGTTCGTGCGATCGGCTTGCAAATGCAATCATTTGCATAACTTGTACGTGTGCACCTAGCTTGCAATTTGCATGGCGCTGCGTTTAGGTCTTTGCGGTATGGCATTGTCTCTGTCAGGCAGTGTATTTGTCATAGATGTATGTGGATCCAAAAATCTAAAATAACGCAAACGCAACAACCTCATATTCAGCAGCGAAATGGTTAAACAAGCCTGTTTTATACAATACATGGTAGGTTTATTTTTAAGAAATACAGTGAAACCTCGGTTGCACGTTTCTCAGTTATATGTTTTTCACTTTCATACGTAATTCTGCGTTAGTCGTGATATTTTACTATAGTTTCTATCGCATTTTAACTCGGTTATACGCAATTCATTTATATACGTTTTGCGATTATACGTTAAAAATTTTATTTGAGACTATAAAAAATACACGGTTCTTTAATGTTTTTATACATAACTCGGTATGTTAGAACTTTGAGAGAACTGAGACAGCATCCCTGTGTTTCTTCTTGTTGCAGCTAAATCTCTGGGACGTGGCATTGGGGCT
Source organism: Macrothele yani (assembly GCA_039090855.1). Classification (NCBI taxonomy): domain Eukaryota; kingdom Metazoa; phylum Arthropoda; class Arachnida; order Araneae; family Macrothelidae; genus Macrothele; species Macrothele yani. The sequence goes on along the minus strand of CM076995.1, from coordinate 132,251,779 downwards.
CCACGATTTCGTGGCGTAATAGAATCCTAAATGTATCACATCAATATTCAGCATTCTGGTTTCAAATGGATACACTCAAGATTCGTAGGGGAAAAAGGAAAGCTTTTAATTTATGAGTTACATTCTGAAGCAATGGTTCTTAGTTATGAAGATTTCACATAGCCGCCCCGGTGGCGCAGTGGTCTAAGCGATGGCCTCTGATCATTCGTCCGAACGGGGTCAGGGTTGGAATCCCGGTGTGGCATGGATGTTGTGTTTGTCTTACGGCACTGGTTCTCTCCCTTCCCTGGAACCAGTGACCCTAAATTAGGGACGGGCGACTGCTTATAGTCCATTGAGTTGCTCACGGTGGTCGTTAAACCTCCAATCAAAAAAAAAAATTCACATAATCTAGAACCAAGATTTTTATACACAGATAGAGTCGTCAAAAGAGAAGTTCGATTTTCATAAGCTCTACGACTTTTGCAATTGAAATTTATAGCGCTTTTTTTCTTTATCCTAAGATTGTATAAATATAGCACTTTCTAGGGGATATAAGAAACTGAAATGGAGGCAAAAAGAAACTGAAATCGTAATTGTGCAGCATGTCTCAACTTTACAGCGATAAGACTGAAATAGGTGTGCGTCTGTGGTGTCATTTCATGGTGCATAGTTTCTCTTAAATTCAACGCGGAATTAATATAACAGAAAGGTAATTTCGTGCTTACGTATCAAAGGGATCGAAGTGAAGCAAAATTTGAAAGTGGTATAGAGGAAGTGAAATACCGGGTTTAAGTGGAAAGTAGCGAATTAGGTTTTTTAAATGTTGACAAGGACTTAATTATGAATCACTAAGACAGTGTTTCTCAACCTTTTCGTATTTGTGGCCTCCTTTTTCATATCAATTTTTATTGCGCACCCCTTCCAATCCTTTTAACGGGAATCTGCCAAAACACCCTACTTGTTATTTGGGTTAGTTAGCTATTGCTATCTGAACACTGTAATTGTGAAATCGCGGTGTAATTTTTACATAACACAACATGTTTAGTATTCATCTGTTTAAAATATCTATTCAAATTTATTGTATGCATAGATCGTCGGCTGCGTCGTAAAAAATATGCATCGTTGCAAATTTCTGATCATCACCACCTGCCTACCGTATCGTGAACTCTTGCAAGTCGAACCGAGCGACGTCTGACGAGAACTGGGTGCACGTAAATTTATTGCCTCCGAGTTTTGGGAAGAGCAAAGCTGCCAAGCACACCTCGAGATGCCTATTATAGATTTTGTACCGATTTTTGTTGTAACCTATAGCTCAAGTTGAGTACATTGTTTATTAAATAGGTTTCCCTACAAACGAGAACGAGTCCGCTTTTCTTACCGTTTATAACAACCACGCTTGGAATGGCCGAACATTTATTGCCACGGGGAAGGTATTATTTTATTTTCAGATTGTATTTTATGTTGTTTTTTTGTTCTTGTTTCAATAAATAGTTTTTCCTTCGATTTCCACTTTTTTCGCGCCCTCCTTTAGATATTTCGCGCATCCTTAGGGGGCGCGCCCCCACAGGTTAAGAATCACTGCACTACGAGATATAATTGCAAAACACCAATTCTCACTATATTCAGAAAGAAAGACATCGTAAACGATATACTGTACATATAGGAAATAAATTAAAATAAGGCGATAACGGTCTCCTGATCTTCAGCTAATTTAGGATGCAAGCTTCAATTCAGCGAATCTGTTAAAAGAAGCATAAAGCGGAAATGAAATGTTGCGTTTCTGAAAGAAAAATATGAGGTGATTTTAAAAGATGATGCTGATCAACGCGCAATATTTAAAAAATAAGGCATAACATTTTATCGAATCGTTCGTGCGAACGGATTTTAAGAGGGAAAACGTAAAAATCAAAAAAGCGACTTCTTATGAGCAAAGTGAAAAAACCCCTCTCTTCGGGAATGATGCATAAGATAACGAACCGTTCTCTGTCAGGGACGCCCATTCTGGAAATGAACTTCTTTTCAGAGTTTTCCAATTCACGGATATTTCTGCATTCACCGATATTGTTAGAAAATTCGAACTGAGGTGGGTTGTATCACACGACAGAGGGTGCTCCATGATATTTATCTTTTTCGGATCGACAGCATGGATGAGCACCGAAATGTCTGAAAATCTAGGAGAATTTTTTTTTTAGAATAACTGGTGTAACGTACTAGGAGATGTGACGTACCTGCCAGAAGGACGCACACGACATAAAGGCAGATAGGAATCAGAATAAAACGTCCGCGTAGCTCAATTGGTAGAGTGACTTATTCCGGAATGAGGGGTTCCGAGTTCGAATCCTGGCGTGGACAGAAATGACGGAGAAATTTACTTCGTTATACTGGTTCCAAGGAATGGAGAAAAATATTGCCATAAGCAAAAGTAAAGTTTCACCATCTCAGTATTTTTTTTCTCCGTTGTTGTTGTTGGATTTGAGGTCTCTGGAACGTCTTGGTCTTAAACAGACCTTAGAAATAGGAACTTGGGAGAATTGGAATAGGGTGTCTGGTAGGAAAGTCACATGAAAGGGCGGTAAAAAGTCAATAGGAACAGATGAACGTTTTTGTAACGGGAGAGTTCAATACCCCGAAACTTCCATTAACATGCTCTCCTCAAGACATGGGGGTGTTATTTAGAAGTTTGACAGTCGAGCCGGGATTGAATTCTGAATTATTGAGCGAAGCGAGGCGGAAGGCCGAGCGGAGCTATCTTTACGACACTCGAGACAATTAGTTGTTCGGGTATAGGTACGAGACGACATATCCGATCACCGTGATTTTTTTGCATGCGATTGGACATCGTCCGTGGTCAGGTTTTGACGCCTTCCGATTCCCGAAATTACGTGTCATTGAGGAATAATCGTCCAAAAACTTGCATTTTTAGGGGTTTCCCAGGTTTTGAGAAGGGGTCGTTTGTTACCTATCTCCTCCAAAGATCTTCAGCCGATCGCTATGACACTTGTCACAGAGAAATGAAGGGACATGGTGAGTGACATCGGGTTGGTGATTGGTCGTGTCTTATAAAAATAATGATAATTAAAAAACTGACCAATTTTAACGATAATTGAAAAAATCCTCTCTCTATACAAGCCTCGGGACAATTAGTTGTTCGGCCATAGCTACGACATGACACATCCGATCACCGGGATTTTTGATATGCGATTGGACATGGACCATGGCCAGGTTTTGACGCCTTCCGATTCCAGAAATTCCGAGTCATTGAGGAATTTCAATTATAACTAGGGGACGAGTTCTCTTTATGGATGAGAGCCGATTTAGTCTGACGAGCGTTTTTGGATGTATACACATCTGGAGAGAGCAGGGAACACGCAATCACACCTCCAACATCATCGAAAGGGATCGGTTTGGAGGTGGCGGAGTTCTCGTTTGGGGAGGTATCATGCTTGGTAGCCGTGCTGACCTCCACATCTTCCAAGGAGGTTCAGTCACTGGTGTCCGCTATTGTACCGAGGTTCTCCTGCCTCACGTGCGTCTGTTTAGAAGTGCTGTGGGTCCTGAGTTCCTCTTCATGGACGACAACGCTACACCTCATCCTTCAGTGGTTGTCTCAGAGCTGTTGGAGAGTGATGATATTCAACGCATGGATTGGCCCGCAAGGTGCCCGGACCTAAATCCAATCGAACACGTGTGGGACCTTCTCGGGAGAAGCTTGGCAGCACGTCACGAGCCGCCAGCAACGATTCCACAGCTGCGATTGGTGCTACAAGAGGAATGGGCCGCGATGCCTCAACAGCTCCTAGACAACCTCGTCCTCAGCATGGACAGACGTTGTAAATCCTGCAACGCAGTCAGGGGTGATCATATCCCCTACTAAAGACTGGATTTTTCTAGGCAGCCGCCTGTCACATGGATGTTTCTGTCTTCTCTCCAGTTGTGCTCGAAGTTACCTTTTAGAAAAAGTGCATTTGTGGTCTTTGGATTCCTTGTTTGGACGGGTTTGCTCACTTGTTCCATATTCTTGCATCTTGGGGATCTTATGGTATAATTTCAGTCGATGTGGAGCACTGCTGCACGACGTTACATCCGAAAACCCGTCTCGTCCTTAATGTTTGCATGCCAGTGTAGATAGCCTTTTACTTGAACCGTTTCACGAAAGGCGGCTCACTAACATTAATTTTAAAAAATCATTTGAATTGAAAAACTAAGAAATGGAAAGACTCCGTCTCTTAGCTCAATAGTTGCTTAATGTATAATAATAATAATAATAATAGGAAGTTTGTGTGTGTGTGTGTGTGTGTGTGTCTTTCGCGATGCAAAATGAAAAATCTAGTTGCCGAACTGGGTGAGTCTTTCCGCTTTGTTTACATGCAACCTGATCACAACAAACGTGAAGGCGTGAAGGAAAGTACTTCATGATACATTTTAGGGAATTTTGTTTTACAATGTTTCGTACTTTTGTTCTAGAAGTCATGATTTTTACGCGTTCGTTTTTTAGAATTTGTCATAATAGACGCTTTAATGAGCTTAGATTTTGCAATAGCTTCGCTCAAAACTTGCCAACTGTACCCGAGTTATCGGTTACCGTTGGCGGCTTGTCCTAGTAATATTAGAAAATGGCAGTTCTAGCCGCAGGGCTATCCGCGACCTCGAGCACAAATTAGCGCTACTTTGAGGGCTATAAATGTTGCCCGTCCCTTATTTCCTACCACATGATCCTGTGAGGGGGCGGAGAAGGATTCATCAGATACGCACACCACCCATGCAGCACTCGAAGTCTGGCTCATTTCAGCAGAAGCTAGCGCTGCGGAACTTTCGACCACGGGGGCAGTTGAGCATCTCATCCGGCGTTCGAACTCAAACATAACGGTATCAGATTGTTGAAACTTTATCCTTAACCACTTAATGCTAAAAAATATATGATCTCATTATTCAGGGTGTAGTGTTCCAATGCAATTCGAGATGTTTGAGGTTCTCGTATGATGGAACACCATTAAATGGTAAGGTAACACTTTTAAAACTATTAGACTGGGGCAGATACAATGCCCAAAATGAGAATACTACATACAAAACTTCATAAAAATAAGAAGCATCTACCCGCCTAGTCAAATTATTTCCTCTCTGTATCGATATCTTGTACGTATATCGATGGGGCACGAGGCTGTAGATCCAACGACGATATAACCCCAGAGTCTGTTAGACAAAGAAGGTGGCGACCGACTGCCACACCACTTGGTCGCTGGGAAAGTCTTCTTCGCCAGGAAATGGCCCAGAGGAAGATGTAATAATCCGTGGGAGCAAAGTCTGAAAAATTTGCACCAAAAATATGTACACTCCACTGATACCCAACTGGTAGATTTACTGGTGGATTCTTTGGGAGTTATTTGATTCGCGTTGTTGTACGATAGAAAGACCCAACGCTTGTTGACCAAAACTGGCTGCTTGGTACAGAACGTTTTGTGCATATGCTGAATTTCAGCACAGGTGCGGTCCAAATTGATGGCCGCACCTGGTAGGAGAAACAAATGATCGAACAGTCCAGCAGAAGATCACTTGGGAGATTCAACACTTTCCGCTGGAATAGGGGTAGCTTTGGACAACGGTTCCGTGGTATGGAACCAGAGTACTCTTACGATTGTTTCAAATGGGCCCAGCTGGTTTGGACAGCGGTTCCGTGTTATGTTACCAGTATGCTTTTACGATTGTTTCAAATGGACTACTTTCCAATATAGGAACTCTTTCCATCTGTGCATAGCAAGCAGGGAAATGCACATCTCCAGAAAACGTGTCCTATTGGTTAATGTACAGTTCATGGGGCACCAAGACATCCAGCTTTTTCACATTTCCCAGGAACACCACGTGTCGAACATCCGTCGAATAACGCATACTGATCTTATCGGCGATATCACGAACACTTTGCCATGAGTCATCTTCCACGATATTTTTCAGCTCATCTATTACAGCCATTGACGGACGACCAGAAGGCGCATTTGCAAGGGACTCGTGACCTGTTTGAAATTCTGCAAACCATTGGCCCATGGGGATTTCATTCGCAGTTCTCGGGCAAAACGTCTCATTAATGTTTCTGAACTCAATATCCGCGCAATGTCAGAGTTCGAACTTATGCACACAAATTACGCGCAGTTGGCTTACCTCCACGAAAGTCTGTTCACTCGGAGTTGATCCTTGCCGAAAAGTGATTCGCACAATGTGTACACCAGATACATACCGACCCTGTGATTTACAATAGTGGCCAAAATTGTGGAAACCTTTTGGGAAAAGTGTATTTTTGAGGTTTGATGGCTCATAACATTACTTTGTTTTGGAGTAATACTATAAAATTATATATCAATGGAAAGATAATTTCATCAAGAATGTAATGATTCTGAGAATAACGCCGTTGTGGCGTTGAAAGTTCTTACACATATACTTATTTTAAATGTACATAGTTTTTTATCATTAAAGTGTATCGTGCAGGAGACGGCATTTGTGATTTAACAGCTTTTAGTGCACGAGTTAATTTCTTCATATTTCTTCATATGTAATGCAATAACTTTTATGAAGGATTTTGTATTAGAACAGCACTAATAAAGAAGAAAAGTGAAACACATAGAAAAAAATGAGATATACAAGGACTCTCACCATGTCAGTTAATACTTAGTTGGGTAACCTTTAGCGTTAATTACGGCCTTACAACACCTTCACATGGAGTGAACCAAGTTGTTTTAGTTCTGCAGCTATTATAATGTGAAACCAAGATTGAATTATTGCTTCTATTAATTGTGTTTTATTGCTGGGTTGCTTCTGACTAACAAGTTTGTTTAGTCGTCTCCATAGATTTTTGATGAGGTTAAGGTCTGGGCTGTTCCCAGACCATTCCAGCAGTGGAATATGATTACGTTTAAACCACTTTTTGTACCCAGCAGCAACATGACATTGATCTGAATCCCGTTGAAATACAAATGCTTCATTATCTTGGAAAAGATCACGTGCGGAAGGCTTCAGTTTGGGCTCAAGTATTTTATTAATGTATTTTTGGTCATTTATATTCCCATTATACACGCAAATTCTGCCCACACCTTTTGATGTGATACAACCCCAGATCATAGCACTAACTGGGTGTTTTACGGTACATGTAATGCGATTAGGATGCAAATCTTCTTCGATAATTTCCCTTACGTATTTTATGCCATCACTACCAAACAGGGAGATTTTGGTCTCATCACTCCAAATAACACTGTCCCGTTGTTCCTATGTCCAGTTAACATGGGTTTTAGCAGAGTTTAATCTCTTCAACCTTTGTTTGAAAGATTAAAATATTTTTTTCGTGGAATTCTAGCTTTTAAATAAAATTTCTGCAGTCTGCGCCGAACAGTCCTTGCACTCAACTTCGCATTGCATTGCGACATTTCATTTTGTATACACCCAGATAATTTTCTTCTGCAACCTAGGCACAGTCTCTTAATTCTTCTATTATCACTTGCTGTTGTGCACCTTTTCCTGCCTTTACCAGTCTGGTTTTGTTAGTGACTGAGTCTCCTTATACCTCTTCAAAAATTTAGAAAAGCCACCTTTGGTTAAGTTTCCACCATTTTTTCTTCTAATTTCTTCATAACAGAAGCCGTGTTCACTTAATAGTACTATTTTACATCGCTTTCTGGGTGACAAGTGAACTCTTTGCGCCATTTCTTTAATTTTGTTACGTTTTACAAGCTCACTAAATGAAAGAACACACACACACACACACACACACACAAACAAACAAAAAAAACCAACAACCAACTTGATAGCAATCACATAACACACAGACAAATGTTCTCCTCTCAGCTCCAATACATGACACCAATAACTGAATCCTACTGTGACCTGATTGGCTCATTGCCAAAACAAGATGACACTTGATTGGCTCTCTAAATACTCATGTTCATTGGCTACATTCAAACGAAGGAAAGCTACTTCATATCAACCTAAGCAAGTTGTGATTCTCTTTTCCCGTTATTTGGCTATAACGTTTCACAGAATACAGATAATTAAAAAAACAATGTTGCGTTACATTTTTGATGACATTATCTTTCCATTGATATATAATTTTGTGGTGTTACTCTAAAAAAAAAAGTGGTGTTATGAGCCATCAAACCTCAAAAATACACTTTTTCCAAAAGGTTTCCACAATTTTGTCAACTACTGTTCACTCAGTTCACGAAAAAAGCAACAACAGAACACCTGAAATCAGCCGAGTTAACATTGAGTTTTTTACAAATACACTAATCAGGCCATATCGCAGAAATGATTAACACTTCGGCGTCATAGATGCATGCATACCGCGTGTAGACAAATGAGATCGCGCAAGTCACAGACCGAAAACCGGCCGTTTTTCTGTTATAAGCGCCGAGTGTCTCGGTCGGCATTTCAGTGCTTGGTCAGCAGTGGGTAAGGATACCTCCTCGTCGACATGTCAGTGCTTGGTCAGCAGTGGGTAAGGATACCTCCTCGTCGACATGTCAGTGCTTGGTCAGCAGTGGGTAAGGATGCCTCCTCGTCGACATGTCAGTGCTTGGTCAGCAGTGGGTAAGGATGCCTCCTCGTCGACATGTCAGTGCTTGGTCAGCAGTGGGTAAGGATGCCTCCTCGTCTACATGTCAGTTCTTGGTCAGCAGTGGGTAAAGAATGCCTCCTCGTCTACATGTCAGTTCTTGGTCAGCAGTGGGTAAGGATGCCTAATCGTCGACATGTCAGTGCTGGGTCAGCAGTGGGTAAGGAAGCCTCCTCGTCGACATTTCAGTGCTTGGTCAGCAGTGGGTAAGGATGCCTCCTCGTCTTCATGTCAGTTTTTGGTCAGCAGTGGGTAAGGATGCCTCCTCGTCGACATTTCAGTGCATGGTCAGCATTGGGTAAGGATGTCTCCTCATCGACATGTCAGTGTTGGGTCAGCAGTGGGTAAGGAAGCCTCCTCGTCGACATTTCAGTGCTTGGTGAACAGTGTGTAAGGATGCCTCCTCGTCGACATTTCAGTGCTTGGTCAGCATTAGGTAAGGATGTCTCCTCGTTGACATGTCAGTGCTGGGTCAGCAGTGGGTAAGCATGCCTCCTCGTCGACATGTCAGTGCTGGGTCAGCAGTGGGTAAGGAAGCCTCCTCGTCGACATTTCAGTGCTTGATCAACAGTGGGTAAGGATGCCTCCTCGTCGACATTTCAGTGCTTGGTCAGCAGTGGGTAAGGATGCCTCCTCGTCTTCATGTCAGTTTTTGGTCAGCAGTGGGTAAGGATGCCTCCTCGTCGACATTTCAGTGCTTGGTCAGCATTGGGTAAGGATGTCTCCTCATCGACATGTCAGTGTTGGGTCAGCAGTGGGTAAGGAAGCCTTCTTGTCGACATTTCAGTGCTTGGTGAACAGTGGGTAAGGATGCCTCCTCGTCGACATTTCAGTGCTTGGTCAGCATTAGGTAAGGATGTCTCCTCGTCGACATGTCAGTGCTGGGTCAGCAGTGGGTAAGGATGCCTCCTCGTCTACATGTCAGTTCTTGGTCAGCATTGGGTAAGGATGCCTTCTTGTCGACATGTCAATGCTGGGTCAGCAGTGGGTAAGGAAGCCTCCTCGTCGACATTTCAGTGCTTGGTCAACAGTGAGTAAGGATGCCTCCTCGTCGGCATTTGAGTGCTTGGTCAGCAGTGGGTAAGGATGCTTCCTGGTCTACATGTCAGTTCTTGGTCAGCATTGGGTAAGGATGCCTCGTCGTCGACATGTCAGTGCTTGGGTCAGCATTGGGTAAGGATGCCTCCTCGTTGACATTTCAGTGCTTGGGTCAGCATTGGGCAAGGATGCCTCCTCGTCGACATGTCAGTGCTTGGTCAGCATTGGGTAAGAATGTCTCCTTGTCGTGTGCGACAGTCGTACAGTCACATCAGCGAGTTCCACCGTCGACGCATTATCGCTATGACAGACTGCAGTGCATCCCTCCGGGATATTGCCTGTCGTGTGGGGCGCAGTCGTTTCGTCTGGGCAAGAGTGTGTAGGAAATGATACGAGGAGAGGGGACGTAGAACACAAGGTGAAGGTTTTAGAAGTCGTGCAGAGACAACGCCGAGGGTCAAACGGCATCTCATGAGGATGTCTTTGAGTGAACGTTCTGCATCATCAATGGCATTGATGCAATTGTGATACATTCTCCCATGTCAGTTGTAACAATTAGTTGCCGGGTATTACGTTTCGGACAGCTGAGCTGCAATGGTGCATCAAACGAAGGGAGTGGCGTGAATAATAAAGCGGTATCGTGCTATTGGACGAAACCCGCTTATGTTTAGGTGAAAATGATTGACGACAGGAGGATAGGCGTCGGGAAGAAGAGTGTATTCGCACCAGGTATCCCGCACCAACACGAGAAATTATGGCCTCGGATGCTCTTGGGTACAAAAGCAGATCTCTCGTAAGAGTCAGTACCACCATAGAGTGCCTGTTGCCTCAATGACATTCTACGGCTGCTCGCTCTTCCGTACTTACAGGACATACCCGGGGGATATTTCAGCAGGGCAATGCCACACCGCCCGCATGCATGTTGCAGCGACAAAATGTGCCTTCTTCAGGGATAACAACGTTCCATTAAGGTCGTGGCCAGCTAGATCACTGTATTTATCACCCATAGAAAATATCTGGCTCAAACCAGAGGTGTAGGGGTTGGACCACCTGCCAGCAACTCTTGATGGACTTTGGCCGCAGGTCAATACCGCCTGGATGGCTATTCCACAGGACACCTCTTACACATTATTTTAATTTATTCCTCAGCTCCTACAGCAGGTGATAGAAGCCAGAGGTGGCCACATCGATTAGATTCATCGATGCACCTAGTACGTATGACACCGAGATGCTAATCATTTACTATGTGTTACCTAATGAACGTATCCTGTAAAAATCAAAGTCGTAGCTCAACTTCTTTGAGGTGTTCTGTTATTTATGAACATGAGTGTATATCATTTAACTCTGGTAAACGACAACATTTCGCTGGAAGGGTCGAACACGTCCATCCGCTGAAACCGGACATTTCATCTGCATCAACCCAGTATTATCGGTCCAGAGATCGATATTCAAGAATGTAAGAAATGCAACTTAAAACTTTTTAATAGTTTTCTTCTGATTGTCACTGTACACTCGAGTAAAGATTCCTATTTTCAAGCCTCTCAAATATTCAGTGATATCACAACAGCATATCTATTCATATATTAGGCGCCTTCGATGTACACTGAAGAGCAATTGAATTAGAGATACCTGTCTAGTAACGTGTAGCAACACCTTTCGCCCTAATGACGGCGGCGATTCGTCTCGGCATGGACTCGACAATACACCGGAAACGTTGGGAAGCCATACGGATCCACAACCCCTGAACAAGCTCCCACAGTTCACGAAGATTTGATGGAGGGGGGGGGGGTCAGAGCCTCGAACATGTCTCTTGATGGAATCACAGATGTTCTTGATGGGATTGAGGTCACGTGACCTAGCTGGCCAAGGAAGCGAGGTCACGTCGGTGGAGTGTTCATCCAACTATTCGGATACAATTCGGGAGCGATGGCACGGTGCATTGTCTTCTTGCAGGATGAGGTCCCCAGTGGGATGTTGAAGACGCACAAACGGGAGCAAATGGTCCTCCAGGATATCCCGGTAACGTTGACCTGTGAGGGACGATGGGGTCCCATTTCAGTCCACGTAAACAGTCCCCAGACGAGAATGCCACCCCCACCAGCTTGAAGAGTATCCTGCTGGCAAGAAGGATCCATCGCTTCATGTGGTTTGCGCCGTACTCGTATCCTGCCATCCGCATGTACCAACGTGAATCTCGACTCATCAGTCCAGCCAACATTTTCCCATATGTCTAGGGTCCAATGGCGATGTTCCCACGCCCATGCTAATCTTTGCACCCTGTGATGTGCGGTCAGCAGCGGTATCCTCGTTGGGACGATGACTTCTGTATCCCCATAGCGAGGTGAAGGTTCTGGATGGTGTGGCTGCTTACACGTTTTTGTGCACCAGCGTTAAATTGCCGAGTGATTTCTTGCACTGTGGCCCGTCTATCCGCTGTAACAATGCGAGCTAGCCGACGATGACCCCGCTTATCCACACGCAATTGTCCACGGCAGTTGTCCCTTGCAGGGATGGTTTTACCGGATTCGGTGTACTCACGGTGAACCCGTGACACAGTGGCTCGTGAAAATCGCAGTGCCTGCACGACTTCCGAGATGGAGTGATCCATTCGGGCCCCGAAAATTTTCCCACGATCAAATGTGCTTAGATCCTTCGTCTTACCCATACTGCGTCCAACTCTTACTGATTCCGGTCGCATCACTCCTTATGTTGTCGGATCGCTGCATACGTCATGCCGTTTCCGTTTACAGAGCCGCCCACAGCGCTACATTTGCATAACGCTAGCTAGCTGTCTCTAATTCAATTGCTCTTCTGTGTATATACTGTGTAACGTACCAGGAGATGTGACGTACCTGCCAGAAGGACGCACACGACATAGAGGCAGATAGGTATCAGAATAAAATGTCTGCGTAGCTCAGTTGGTAGAGCGACTTGTTCCGGAATAAGCGGCCTCGGGTTCGAATCCCGGCGTAGACCAAAAATGACGGAGAAATTTACTTCGTTATAACTGTATGTTATCAAGATAACAGGAAAGCGTGAGTCAAACTATACACCCAGTTATTCATCATTCGTCGAACTTTACCATCAACTGTAAAACCACACATTTCCCCTCTCCACTTTATTTATGTTTTGACTCGCGTCAGTCTTTCCAAAGCATATAAGTGGAGAGAGTTATGAGTCGTTCAAAACGAAAACACAAGATTATCAGAAGAATTTTTGAAACAGATTCAGACAAGTAAAAAGACTTTTGAGGTTGTTACCTATGCATGTGTACATACGAAAATACTACTTTCTTATGCTATGTCGTTCTTCTATGTCTCAAGACCGTAGCCATTATTCAAAGTGATTACTTTTCTTAGGACCTGTTTCATTATATTTAAAAGTATCCTTTCTCAGGAATTTACATGCTGGTAATGACGAGTTATAATTCGACACTATATTTAACAGCGCTGGTAATTATTGTTTCCCCAGCAAAGTTTGAAAAGGTTTTTCTTTCTTAATCCTCGAAATGGGCGGTTTCATACAGGATGCAATCAGTAATAACATTCGTTTGGTAATCACTAATAACAGCGAACTGCTGTTGCTGAGTTCGCTGTTGTTACTGATTATCCAACGAAACACTCAAGTAAATTTAACTCCAAAGCTCATAGGGCATCTTTTATCTCCATGTAAATAGCTCTTTCTTTTGCCACACTACACCAGTGAAGGTGTCGTTTACAGATTTCCGCAAGTGCATCTTCAGGATATTACTTAAATCGGTGATATATGCAAGAATTTTCCTTTTCTTTGTTACTAGTGTAGCAGAACTTTAGTTTTCTAAGTAATGAAAGGTAAATTCCCCTGGTCTTGTCTTTCAGGGAAAGTGAGCCGTTTAGCTTCAGAATCTCGAGAAATTTTTAATGCAAGTCTGAAGAGAAAGAAAAACCTCGTTGTCTATCGTCTCGTCTAGCTATGTATAAAAGTAGAATGACGAGTCATACAAAACTCAAAAATGAGCCGTTCTCTTCCCACAGACACCCACACTCACCCACACATCCCGATACACAAAAATATATACTTCGCCTCTAACACATTTTTTACGTGCAACGATTGCAAATCTAGATCCAACACTTTTTCACTTTTTAATGTGTGAATAAAATGATGTCTACATTCCTTGTACTGAAAACTAAATGCACTGAAACGTTTGTTAGTTCATTTCCTCAGTATTTCGCTCAACTTGCCCTATATTCTATGGTATAAATTGACCCTCGTTTTGTTATGAAAGAAAATGCCGAATTATTGACATAAGCCAATCTCTCTCGTATAAGTCGATCCCATTTTTCTAAGAATGTTTATGCTACCAGAGCTTACACCATAAGGTAATGGAATATAACTTAAAATGATCTATGCGATATAGTCTAGTTAGCACGCAGTCGCTTTTTGCCTAATTTTAATCATTAAGGTGGTTCCACCTAAAATCTCAGCCTTATGTTTTCCTTCTTTACGTATTTTCTACGCAATTAAAGTGTTCCCAAGGATGAAAATTTGCACATCGATAAAACTAACTTTAAGTTATAGCATGGGATACTTAATATGTGGTAAAACGTAACCATAATTATGATAAAAATCAATCATTTTTCTTTCAGTAATGTTCAGACCTGTTAATAGATGGCGCGACCTGTACATTGATGACGTCAGTAAGCAAACAAATGTTGGATTGATTAATTATGGTCATGTTTTAGCAAGTATTAAGTAACCCATGCTATCACGTAAAGTTAGTTTTATCGATGTGCAAATTTTCATCCTTGGGAATACATTATTGCGAAGAAAAAATGTAAAGAAGTTTTACCATTGGAAACATAAGGCAGATATTTCAGGTGGAACCACCTTAAAAGCACACCTTTCTATTATGTCACAGCCTTATTATTATTATTACAAAAGAAAATATATAATTTTGCATAATTTTTTTGGCAGTACTAAGACGTTGCTCAAGTGTATATAAATGTGTTTCATACAAGAATAAACTGATTTAAGAATCTTTGTTAAGGCATCTTTTTTTTAATTTTTTCATGGTTTTTATTTTGGGGAAGGGCTAGAAATCTCAAGGGGCTAAGACAAGTGAATAGGATGGTCCAGTTGACAACTGTTTTCTCAGCAACACTGTTAAAAAATTTCTGGTTAGGTTGCAGTACACCAGCTGCAACATTTTGAAAGATATACATCATTCTGTGGTGCGGTGTAAACCCAACAACGTGATGCAAAATAAACCCAACGACACACTTCAAAGTAAACTCAACAACATGGTACAACTTTGTGCCATAACGTGGTGAAAAGTTGAACCACGTTGTTGGGTTTTGTTTGCAAAACACGATGGTGTATCTTTTCTCAGAAGGTGGTGCAGCTGGAGTAGCACCACTTTTTGGAGCAACCTACCACAAAATGTTTAACAGTGTAAAAAGTCGCGAACACTGAGGGCATCAAGGCTTGGCTAGTTGTCATGATGGGTTGATCCACTTGTCAGGCAACAGTTCAGCCCTTTTCCTTCAAACAAATTCCCCTAACATTTCCAACACCTCTAAAATAACAATGTTGGTTGACCATTTGTTCCTGCTCAATGAATTCATGTTGAACCATCCACTTGTAATAAAAACAACAACAAAAAAGGCAACAACACAAATATGGTCTTGAACTGCGAGCATTACATGCGTGTTTTTTCGGCTCTTAGGCCACTCAGAGACACACAGTTTTCCCTAGCTCCTTCCCCACGCGCCAGTTTTAATAGCTGTAACGTTTCAGTAGCATTCAGATCTTCTCACAGAATTTGATGTTAATGCGCAGCTATGAATTTCTATCACTCATTTTCCCCTCAAAATTCACACACAGACTTGCATTGCAACTGCTCTCTCACTAATTTCTCTACTGGTCTGCGGTTAACACATGCACTTCTTGAAACACGGCCAGACACTCACAGCACGTGATTCTGCCCACATCACCATAAGGGCGACACTACTCGACCGTTCCGGGAATTAAATTGTCACACCTCGTGTATCCCATGGCTGTCGGTGACGTCACTGCTACCTGCAGGTAAACGCGTCCACTCGTGGAGACTGAATTGGTCATAATTATCTAACCCCTAAGTGTGTATATTATTATTGCTAACAAATATATTAATAATAAAATATCATCAACAATTATTCTCAATCCAGTGCTGGATGAAGGTCTCGATAAAACTACGAAAATCTCCATAGAGACCTCCTTAGGCCTCTTTAGAGCAATTTTTCGCCATTTCATTCTGGTATGCGTTAAAATTGCATTCACCGATCACCGACGTGGTCTCATTCTGGGTAATTTCCCGTAAGTTTTAATAGGTTCTATTGTTTCGATTGCTCAACGGTGGTCAGCGTTTCTCCTATTCATACGTTCTATTATTTCGATTGCTCAACGGTGGTCAGCTCTTCTAGTACACTGGCGTGCAAAAATTAAGGACAAGACGGTTTTTCGAATATAACGTCGTGCAGAAGTACTCCACATCGACTCAAATCATACCATAAGATCCCCAAGATGTAAGAATATGGGAAAAGTGAGCAAAACCGTCCAAACAAGGAATCCAAAGGATACAACAGCACTTTATTGAAAAGGTAGCTTCGAGCACAACTGGACAGAAGACAGAAACGTCCATGTGACAGGCGGCTGCCAAGAAAAATCCAGTCTTTAGTAGGGAATATGATCACCCCTGACTGCGTTGCAGCATTTACAACGTCCGTCCATGCTGAGGACGAGGTTGTCAAGGAGATGTTGAGGCATCGCGGCCCATTCCTTTTGTAGCACCAATCGCAGCTGTGGAATCGTTGCTGGCGGCTGGTGACGTGCTGCCAAGCTTCTCCCGAGAAGGTCCCACACGTGTTCGATTGGATTTAGGTCCGGAAACCTTGCGGGCCAATCCATGCGTTTAATATCTTCACTCTCCAACAGCTCTGCGACAGCCACTGTAGGATGAGGTGTAGCGTTGTCGTCCATGAAGAGGAACTCAGGACCCACAGCACCTCTAAACAGACGCACGTGAGGCAGGAGAACCTCGGTACAATAGCGAACACCAGTGACTGAACCTCCTTGGAAGATGTGGAGGTCAGTACGGCTACCAAGCATAATACCGCTCTAAACGAGAACTCTGCCAGCTCCAAACCGGTCCCTTTCGATGTTGTTGGAGGTGTGATTGCGTGTTCCCTGCTCACTCCAGATGTGTATACGTCCAGAATCGCTCGTCAGACTAAATCGGTTCTCATCCGTAAAGAGAACTCGACCCCGTTACTGATGTGTCCAGTTCTTGTGTTCCTGGTACCACAGAAACCGCCGTCTCCGTTCAGCAGGCGTTAATGGCACACACCATACTGGTCGCCTTGCAAATAGACCACTTTTGTGCAGCCTCCTGGCCACGGTAAAACGCGATAACGGACGTCCAGTTGTCTGTTGCATGTGCCTTGCGATTTCTTCCGCTGTCTGCCGTCTGTCTCTTCTCGCCTGTAGTACAATACACCGGTCGCCCGCCGCCGTGCTTGCTCGTGGAACTCTCGGACAGCTGTTCCTGTCGTTTGAAATGCTCTCCAAGCTTGTGAAACGATGCTGTGAGCGATCCCGAACTCCTTGGCCACACTAGTCACACTTCGACCTTCTTCCAACTTCCCAACTACGTGACCTCGGGTAAAGTCATCCAGATGTTGTCTACTGGATTGCTTGTTGGCCATATCACACGATGGCAGCAACTCGACGTCGTTCAAACCGATGTACACCGTGCAATAGCATTCACCGAATTGCTGAGCGTACACCACCCGAGTGCTTTATACCCTTCCGACATCCCCCCTTCTACGTCATGCTGCATATATGCGCATGCCCTACCG
The DNA here is from genome assembly GCA_039090855.1 of Macrothele yani. NCBI lineage: Eukaryota > Metazoa > Arthropoda > Arachnida > Araneae > Macrothelidae > Macrothele > Macrothele yani. Next base: position 132,234,295 of record CM076995.1, on the reverse strand, counting down.
TACCGAACCACAGTCTATCTGCTGAGGGGTCTTTCAGTCCGTTCTGCCTGCTCGCTTCGCTGTTATGCTAATTTCTACTCTTCGTCCTTAATTTTTGCACACCAGTGCAGTATGTTCAACCCATTGACTCTTCTGGGTTTTTACTTTTATCATGATTTCACCAACTCTTGTCGTTCTTCGAATTCAGAAGTTCCTTTTCCTATCCTTCTGGGCCGCACCAAGCAGATAAAAATGGAAAAGACAGTTTACCAGGTACACTCCCCTCGTCATATAAATGGCTCACTCGCAGCCATTTATATGACGAGAGTGTACCTGGTAAACTGAGCACGGTGTTTACCAGGTACACTCCCCTCGTCATATAAATGGCTGAGCACGGTGTGTGGCAAAAATCCGGCAGAACAGCTCGTAGGATATCAGCTAGCTTTCAGTTGTGGGAAGGAAAAAACAAAACGAGATTTCAAACCTGGCTTTATATTTGAAGCCAGGCGAGCTGGTTTGTGCATCCACCAAATATCAGTCTTTCTGTGATTTTCGCGCACAATGGCAACAAGGGTTTTACCCTGAATGGAGCGACACGCATAAAAAACAAACAAAAAAACTTCCAGCAATCGACCATCCTGAGAACGAAAGCAGCTTCTGATCAGAGGAGTTAAAGGAAACTACCGTGAATCGTGCCAGCGAACAGATGGGATGCAACTAGGCAAATCTCTGAAGAATTCAACATTATTGTCCCTAGAGTCAGCTCCGAATACACCACCTGTTGCGAATGAGATACAGCAGCCAATTACCATGTCGCCATTCTAATTTGGCAGCTGGTTTTGCCCATGCAATCGCCGACTGCAGTAAGTTCTTGGGTAAACCCCAGTTACGGTTTCCGGTTATGAGCGAAAAGTCCATTAATATGGCAGTTCAGGATGCTCGAACAGGCATGCCTGACCCAACTATCACACCACTTTCAAAGGCACTAATATCAAATTTTTTGTTTGTTGTTTTTGTTATTGTTTTTCATTTGCTCTAAATCAAACGTTAACTAACGCTTGGCGAGCTGGTAACCGAGATTAATGCCACACAACAGTACCGTGATGGGACGACCCCGAACTCGGAGGCCAGAAGCTGAGCGGGGACACGATGCAGCGCTCGGGCTGCATAATATCTACTGCGGTCCGGGTGCAGACGGGCTCCGTCACCCAGAGAGAGAGATAATTTTCTTCTCTTTATTTAAATATGATTTTCTAAAGTTTGGCATGCGAGACTTATTTTACACCTTCTAGTTTGTGTAGAGAAGTTTTCGACAACTGGGTCTGTCGACCCCTTCCCCCTCCCCCCAACTCCAAGCGGCAGCTCCCTGCTAAATTTATTGAGCAAAGTGCAGTGCAGCCCGAACATTCCAGTTACACGGACACCTGAAGCTTTTCAGGAGGAACAAAATGGTCAACAGAAATCCTGCGGCTGTACTATAGAAACAGAAAAAGGTTCCTTCCCTGCACCCCCAGTTGAGAAATTGTGGCGTAAAGGAAGTCTTGACCTTTACGCTAACTTAAAATATCAACATACTAATAAATTGTTTCTAAATGAAACAAACCTTAACGGCCAGAGAAAACATATAAACAGAAGTCAACTTACGGAAAATGTCCTTTATTCGAAATGGCATGCATTACACTCTCCACACATTTATCTCAACACTATTCAATTCTCTCGTACAACACTTTCTTAACAACGCTCATCATAATCGCTCACAATAATAGCTCTTATCAACACTCCTCTCACAACAGATCCGTGGTCCCTTTTTATCTCTTGTTCTTATCTTATTACATGCATACGTCACGTGCATTCAACCTCAATTGTGTTGCCATACGTATTCGTTTGAAGGAAAAGATATTCCGTTAAGCGTGAAGAATACTGAGAATAAACTCAAGATTTACATAGGGAAAGAAACTAAAAAAGGAAAGTTAATCTAGAATATACGTCACAAAAGTCATCGGTTAATTGCAGAGGGAGGAGAAAATAGAAGTCTGGAAGAGGAGATTATTTTTATTAATGTCTAAACAGTTTTCCGTTTCGTTTGAGCCGAACTCAATCTTCCAATATAAAATTCGGCTTTGTGCTGACATACTTCGGGCTCGTGTTTTTCAGGAGCCCTCTACTTATTAGGGCTGCATACCGATTTCACGTGCCATTTTAGGTACAGAAGAGAGCCATTTGTGTGATGAGGGCAGATGTACCTAACAAACTGAATCCCTGTATATGAGCATATCATCATCAACAAGAACAATCCAGTGCTGGAGGAAGGTCTTCTCAAGTCTTTTGTACAACTTCTCTCCATCATTTTTCGAATTTCACGCATTCATGTCAAACGTGGTGTTATGATTTTTCCTGTCCCTTGGTATCCAGTCTAATATCTAAGTTGTCCAATGATGGTGAGTTCGAGCAATATGTCTAGCCCATTGCCACTTCAGGGTCATCAGTTTGATCATGATGTTATCATCTTTTGTTAATTTCCTGATTCATGTAATCCTCTTCCTATCTCACCAAGTTTCTTCCACGAAGGTCTGTCTGGCGCCAGTCTCTTCCATGTCATTCTTGCATGCTTTAAAATCCACCCATCTTCTACGTGGTCTTCTGGGTCTTTTCCTATACCTTGGTATCCTGTCTAATATTTCACTTGTCCATCGGTGGTCCGTTCATCTTGCGATATGTCCAGCCCGTTCCCATTTCAGGGATTTTATTCTGATCATAGTGTCTTCCAGTCTTATCATTTTCCTGATCCACGAGTTCTTCTTATCTTTCCTGGTTACACCAAGCATACATCTCAATGTTTCTGATTACCATTTGTTCTGATCTCTACAGTACTTTCTTAATGGGAAAAGATTGTACAATATTGATTATGTCAAAACGGGGATCTCGGACTTCTTTGCATCACAGCCAAAGTTTTTTTTTATAAAAACGGTATTGAAAGTTTGGTTTCACGATGGGCAAGTGTGATTGATAATGATGGCGATTATAACGGAAGAGCAACTGAATTAGAGATACCTGTCTAGGAACGTAGCACCACCTTTCACCCTGATGACGGCGGCGATTCGTCGCGGCATGGACTCGACAAAACACCGGAAGCGTTGGGAAGCCATACGGATCCACGACCCCTGAGCAAGCTCCCACAGGTCACGAAGATTTGATGAAGGGGGGTCAGAGCCTCGAACATCTCTCTCGATGGCATCCCAGATGTACTCGATGGGATTGAGGTGACGTGATCTAGCTGGCCAAGGAAGCGAGGTCACGTCGGTGGAGTGTTCATCCAACCATTCGGATACAATTCGGGAGCGATTGCACGGTGCATTATCTAGTTGCAGGATGAGGTCCCCAGTGGGATGTTGAAGACGCACAAACGGAAGCAAATGGTCGTCCAGAATATCCCGGTAACGTTGACCTGTGAGGGACGATGTCACACGTACCAGGGTCCCATTTCAGTCCACGTAAACATTCCCCAGACGAGAATGCCACCCCCACCAGCTTGAAGAGTATCCTGCTGGCAAGGAGGATCCATCGTTTCATGTGGTTTGCGCCGTACTCGTATTCTGCCATCCGCATGTACCAACGTGAATCTCGACTCATCAGTCCAGGCAACATTTTTCCACATGTCTAGGGTCCAGTGGCGATGTTCCCGCGCCCATGCTAATCTTTGCACCCTGTGATGTGCGGTCAGCAGCGTTACCCTCGTGGGACGATGGCTTCTGTATCCCATAGCGAGAAGATGGTTCTGGATATTGTGGCTGCTTACACGATTTTGTGCACCAGCGTTAAATTGCAGAGTGATTTCTTGCACTGTGGCCCGCCTATCCTCTGTTACAATGCGAGCTAGCCGACGATGACCCCGCTCATCCACACGCGGTTGTCCACGGCGGTTGGACATTGCAGGGATGGTTTTACCGGATTCGATGTACTCACGGTGCACCCTTGACACAGTGGCTCGTGAAAAATCCCAGTACCTGCACGACTTCCAAAATGGAGTGAGCCATTCGTCGGGCCCGTACAATTTGCCCACGATCAAGTACGCTTAGATCCTTGGTCTTACCCATACTGCGTTGGACTCTTACTGATTCCCATCGCATCACTCCTAATATTGTCGGATCTCTGCAGACGTCATTTCGTTTCCGTTTACAGGGCCTCCCACAGCGCCACATTTGCATAACGCCAGCTGTCTCTAATTCAATTGCTGTTCAGTGTAAAATTGATTAAAAAATAAAATTCTTCTGTTACAAACAGTGTTTCTTTTCTAAAAACGGCATTACTTTCCGGAATCCCCCCCCAATACTAGGTGTTCCTAATGCAAAGCTAACTAAGTGTAGATATGCATATTATATACACTTCTCAACCTGGAAGAAAAAATACGGTTTCCAAAAAAGAGCAAGATCAATAGGCCCGCACCGAAAAAAATATATATATGTACATAAAAAAATAATAAAAAATATATATATTGGCCAGTGTGGTGAGTTATAGCCAACACCCTGGAAAATGACTCCACAACTTAAATCTTGGCCCTCAGTCTCTGGCAGCTGGAATGTACCTGCCCAACACAGCGGCCAGTGCGACATGAATGCAGAGGATACTAAGAATCACCAGAGGACCGGACTAGGCTGCCATCTGATGCTGACCTTGGCAACGTATAATGGACGCTCATTATCTTCTGATTCAAGGCTTCTTGAATTGTAAGAGGAACTACCAAGGATCAACTGGGACATCGTCGGGCTAAGTGAGTGAGGTAAGAAGAAAAGGAGAAGATCTCATTGAACTGAAAAGTGGACATCTCTTCTACTATCGTGATACAGATACTGGCAGAATTAGTGGTGTTGGATTTATAATAAACAAGAAACTGAAGGATAAAGTTGTAGAAGTTGAAAGTTCCTCTGACAGAGCTGCATGACTCGTTATCCAACTATCGATAAGATACCAGGCTCAGATTATTCAAACTTATGCACCCACCACAAGTCATCCTGAAGAAGAAATTGAAGAATTTTATAAGGAAATTCGTCATCTAAATAATAAAGGCAAGTAGCACTTGAAAATAATTATGGGAGATTTCAATAAAAAAATAGGGCAACGGAAACAGAATGAAACTTCAGTAGGTAAATTCGGTCACGGCAACAGAAACTAGCGTGGAAATACTCTCTTTAAGTTTGCAGAGGCAGAAGGTGTTTTCATCATGAACTCCTTTTTCAAGAAAAAGCCACACAGGAAATGGACATGGAGACATTCAAATGGGACGACAAGTGAAATTGATTTTATTATGTCTAACAAAAAATTCGTTATCGAAAATTGCAGTGTGCTAAACAAGTTCAACACAGGTAGTGACCATAGATTAGTGAGACGTAAGATGCACCTCAACACTAAACTTGAACGTGGCAAGCTCATAAGACAAACAAAATGTTTTGACATAAGCAACCTTAAGAAACACCAAAATACCTTCAAGTTGGAACTGAAGATCAGATTATCTGCTTTAGAAGTCCTAACATCAAAAGAAATGGATATTTCTGAAGTTAACAGAAAAGTAACCAAAGCTCTTATGGAAACAGCAACAAAATTAGCTGGGTCTAAGAACAAGTTGCATGTGAACAAATTATCAGGAAAAACAAAAATGTTGATGCAAAAAGAAGTGAGATGAGGACAATTAAAGAAGATGTGACTTCCAAAGTGGATTATATAGAGCTATGCAAGACAGTACGAAAAAGTATCACTGAAGACGTAAGGAAATTCAACTGTGAACTAGTCAGGAAAGCAATTGAAAACAACCAAAGCCTAAAGATAGCAAAGGGACATCTCAGTAAGGGGAAAAAAACAGATTATGGCACTGAGAAAAGAAGATGGTTCTGTAACAATAATTAGAGGCCAAAGTTTGACAAGAGTGAAAGATTTCTACTCCAAATTACATGAAAGGCTTGATACATGTTCTCCAGACATCATGAAAGGTACCAGTACCAGAGTTCTTCCTATCCTCCCAGCAGAAGTTGCACATGAAATCAAGAACATGAAGCGGGAAAAAGCTCCACGAGAAGATGGAGTTACTGTAAACATCATACAAGAAGCAAGTGGAGAAATTGAAACAGCACTCGTCCAAGTTTTCACTCGATGTCTTGATGAAGGAAAGATTCCTAAGGATTGTAACAATGCTACAATGATCCTGCTGCATAACAAAATGTGACATTGGGGATCTCAGGAACTACAGACCTATCAGCCTCCTATCAGTGGTTTATAAAATCTTCACTAAAGTTTTTCACACCGCTTGAAGATGACAATGGACATGGCTTAACTCAGAGAACAAGCTGGATTCAGGAGTGGCTACAGCACTATAGATCATATCCACGTTCGGAGAGAACTAATTAAAAGAGCGAGGGAATATGAATTTCCCTTGTGCATGGCTTTTATCGATTATGAAAGGCCTTTGATTCGGTGAAACCATCAGCAGTTACAATAGCTTTGAAATCCTCTGGAATTGAAGATGCATACATTAATATTATTAATAACATCTATGAAAATGCAAGTGCAAAGATTCGGCTGTTTGAAAATACAACACACATAAAAATTCGAAAGGGAGTGAGACAAGGTGACACCATATCTCCCAAACTCTTTAATGCCACGTTGCATCTTTCAATCACTGAGCTGGGAAAACAAAGGGATAAAGATTAATGGAGATTATCTAACCCACCTTCGTTTTGTTGACTACGTATTATTTTTGCAACTACACCATCAGAGCTGCAGAGTATGATCCAGGAACTTGCTGACAAGAGTAAAGAATTGGAAATAAAAATGAACTTTCAGAAGACAAAAGTGATGTACAATACTTTTACAAGAAATGAAGATTTATCGATTGATGGAGAAAAGGTGGAGATAACAGATACGTACGTTTATCTTGGACAGCAGAAATCAAGTGAGGTTCACATTGATGAAGAAATTAATCGGCGTATAAAACTTGCCTGGAGAGCTTTTGGAAGGAACAGCATAATTTTCAAGAACAATATGCCATTATGTCTTAGAAGAAAAGTGTTTGATCAATGCATCCTTCCAGTGCTTACGAATGGTGCAGAGACGTGGACCTTAGCTAAAAGAGACATACAAAGGCTGCAGGCAACTCAAAGAAACATTTAGCGATGCATGCTTGGTGTGACCAGGAGAAATAAGAAGAGGAACTCGTGGATCCGAAAAATGACAAGAGTGGGAGACATCATGATCAGAGTTAAATCCCTGAAATGGCAATGGGCTGAACATACTGCCAGAAGGACAGACCATCGATGGACAGCTGATGTGTTAGACTGGATTCCAAGGGACAGGAAAAGATCCAGAAGAAGACCACATGGGAGATGAGGGGATGAAATTAGAAAGGACGCGGGAGTAACATGGAGAAGACTGGCACAAGACAGACCGTTGTGGAAGAGGCTTGGAGAGATCTTCGTCCATCAGTGGACTGATGATGGTTGACAATGATGATGATGATCATATAAGTGGCGTATATTCGAGGCTAGCTAGGCTAGCTGCGAAGCCCAGAGAATGCACAAATAAAACAGAATTAAGTATACACAAATAAAAGTCAATTATCAACGGTATTAAAATATGTCGATGCTTTCGGTGCGAAAAAACGCGTGCGGATTCGCTTCTTTGACTCTTTCTGGCGAGTGAAAACCAACGGCATAACGCAAGCAGCTCTTTCAGTGTCTTCGCAGTTCTGATGCGAAAACCTTCCGTACAATCGCCTGTTAGCGTTTCCATGACAACATGAATCAGCTGGTAAAGGGGAATGGGCCATTGCTTTGGGAAACGGTTCGCTCAGAAAAAAAGTGTTAGACTATTTCAGTCACTCTCATGCTTCAGCTCTTATGTGTTTCGCGAGAGTTGTTTCAGTTTTTGTGAAGTGGTAATAAATTAAAATCAGAAATATTTTATCTTAAATTCGTGGCTTTGTTGGATTCGAACTGTTTTGATAAATTTAGTGAAAGCTTTCCTGAACATCTACTGTCAGAACTTAATTCAAATTATGCTTCAAATTCTGATACAGCTCACCTAAAAGATGCACTGAAGTTGTTTTTATTCCTTTGATGAATACAAAAACAAATCAGTAAGAGACATTACGTGTTACATAAAGTTGAATAAATTGGACATAGAGTTTAGTGAGGTGTACACATTAGCAGACCTCATATTAAACTTTCCATCAACAACTGCAACTGCCGAAAGAAGTTTTTCAGCATTAAAAAGAATCAAGATATATCTTGGAGCCAAACAAGGACAAGCACATTCGAAAAACTTGACTGTTTTGTCAATAGAGAAAAACATTATTTTTAAATATGAAAAAGTACTCAGAAGAAACATTTTATGAAAACGTAGCACTCAAGTTCACCCAAAAGAAGAAGAATGGAGTTCATGTACAGAAGAAGAATGGAGTTCATATACAGAAGAAGAATAGAGTTTATGTACAAATAAGTGTTCAAATCCTAATCCTTGTAATTATTTGGTATCATGCTAGCAATGGCAGGTACCTAAAATTTAGAAAAAAAAATTACTTCTGTTACTGAACAATTAAAAATTAAACTTCCCAATTAAAATTAACAGTACTGGGGGGAGGGGGGAGATAGCCCAGGTCTCGGACCCAAGATACGCCACTGATATAGATATATAAAAATAGCGTAATTTTATATATTTTTTCAAGAGCAATATGCCATTATGTCTTAAAAGAAAAGTGTTTGATCAATGCATCCTTCCAGTGCTTACGTATGGTGCAGAGACGTGGACCTTAACTAAAAGAGACATACAAAGGCTGCAGACAACTCAAAGAACGCATGGAGAGGTGAATGCTTGGTGTAACCAGGAGAGATAAAAAAAGGAACTCGTGGATCCGAAAAATGACAAGAGTGGAAGACATCAATGATCAGAGTTAAATCCCTGAAATGGCAATGGGCTGGGCATACTGCCAGAAGGACAGACCATCGATGGACAGCCGAAATTTTAGATTGGATTCCAAGGGACAGGAAAAGACCCAGAAGAAGACCACATGGAAGATGGGTGGATGAAATTCGAAAGTATGCGGGAGTGACATGGAGGAGACTGGCACAAGACAGACCGTTGTGGAGGAAACTTGGGGAGACCTTCGTCCAGCAGTGGATTGAAAATGGTTGACAATGATGATGATGATGATGATGATATAGTTATATATAAATAAAATAGTGTAATTCTCGAAGATTTTCTTATAGTGTAAATTTCATATAGTGTAAAGATTTTCATATAGTGTACATTTTTTTTGAAGATTTTCAATAGTGTAATTTTCGAAGATTTTCATTTTGGAAGATTTTCGAAGATTTTCATATACCTTTAGGTACTTTTTATCACATATTATTTAATTTTATATTATACATATTATTTAATATAAGAGTGGAAGACATTATGATCAGAGTTAAATCCCTGAAATAGCAATGGGCTGGACATACTGCCAGAAGGATAGACTATCAATGGACAGCCGAAATTTTAGATTGGATTCCAAGGAACAGGAAAAGACCCAGAAGAAGACCTCATGGGAGATGGGCGGATGAAATTCGTAAGTATGCGGGAGTGACATGGAGGAGACTGGCACAAGACAGACTGTTGTGGAAGAAACTTGGGGAGACCTTCGTCCAGCAGTGGATTGATAATGGTTGATGATGATGATGATGATGATGATATATAAAATAGTGTTATTTTCGAAGATTTTCATTTTGGGGTTTTCAGCTATTCAGTTACCGGTTATTGTTTTAATGAATTTTCTTTTTTTTTTTTTTTTTCGTTGCTACAGGAACTGTTAAATTCGTATCAATCTTTGCGATGTATAGAACAGAAGTCATACATAATGATCATGTGCGCATTTCGAATTTGCACTTGCCCCTACCGTTCAAGTTTCTTTTTAAAGAAGAGAACCGATTAAAAGGGCCATTCTAGAAATAACAGAAGCTGTACTTCCCGTACCTTCCGCGATCATTGATTTGAGGAGACTTATTAGTGTCCCAAGGAAGTAAGTGTCACCGAAGATGCACCAGAGCGGGATTTCCACGACACTTTTAATCAATCTCAGTTTCCCCACGCTCATAACGTCACAAGACAGCGGAAGCTGCTGAATGGAGGGCAAATAACTCGTGTCACGGTCGCCATGACAACGAGCGCTCCTCCGTTCGAACTCTGGGACAGCACTCATAGCTGCAGGCAGATCACACATGATGCTTAGGTTCCTTCTTACGAACGATTGGAGCAATATCTTCCATTCAACTCTTTGTAAGGGTAGGCGTAGGCTATGTTAATATGATATCGGTGGAGCGTTCGTTATGAGTCAAGTATTTCATCAACATTTTCATCACGTACATCTAGCTCGCGGGGGAGTATTTTTTTTTTTGTACATTATGGTAATTTATATACATTGATATATTCATCTGCTGATGTTTTCTGCTCCGCTGCCGAAAAAATATGTTCCGGAATACGAAATTTAATTTTACTCAGGCATCTCATGGTGCAGCAAGCAGGTAGAGCACACATAACGAGAACTGATATTTTAATATTTTTATATGCTTCACAATGGTAGTAAAAAGATCCTGAAGAAACAAGATATCGAAGCAAAAAACCCTCTAGGATTGAATGCCGACTCCGATTAATATTGTCCTCGCAGAGCACGTTCAAAGGCGTCTCAGAAAACGAATGCACTTTATGAAATGTGACAACATATGTCAGTAGTTTTTACCCTTTTCGTTTCACTGAAATTTCCACCTACAAACTACAGCCAAAAATGAGTACAGCAGGGAACACGTCATACTTCTAAATTTTGTTGGCAAATATCGGAAACCTTTTACACCACTTGTACACCACGGAATTTCACCCGTAAAAAATGGGAAGCGAAGTATAGCATTTTTTGTTTCACACAACCGCATGTCCATGCATTCTCATTACATATTTCAAAAATAAACTTTCTGTTTCGCGCAATACATTTGTCTTTAAATTGTTCGATATAATTTAAGATCTGGCGTAGATCAACCCAGTCATTTAATTTCCAATTTCTGTTCCAACGAATACGAGGAGAATGGATGTTACAGAAAATAATCAACAGTATTCATGACTAAGATGACAAACATTTAGCTTCTCATATTTCATTATTGATATAAGGACATCAAGCTATCACTGACATTCAGTGGCGCCCATATGAATACTTTTAGGGGAGGGGGCTAAGAAAATTCTTACCTTCTTCAAGGTTGTTAAACGTCTTATTAAATGTTCAAGATACTAAAATACAAGAAAAATAATTGATACAATAAATTATTAATATCTAATTATTTTTAAAAATTCTTTAAAAAAAGGTTTCGTATATTTTAGTGTTTTAAATTTATCAAACATTTGGCTATACCAACTGCTTGGGCTCGAGACCCCCCCCTTATGGGCGCTCTTGCTGACATTATCCTACCAATGAAATAGAAGAATGTCACTAAAATAATCCAATAACTCACGCAAAACATAGAAGTGAGCGGTTGTGCTTTTCCCCGGTAACAAAAGGAATGGGCAACTTAGATGAGATCATATGTAGAGGATTTTAGTAAGGGAGTGTCTGAACCCAGGTCTTAAACAATCTTTAGAAATAGGAAGCTAGGAGATTTGGGCTAGAGTGCCCTATAGGAAAGTGACACGGAAGCGAGGTAGAAAGGGGGAAGGAAGACGCCCTTATTTATTACCGGGGGGCCAGTACCCAGGGTCCGACGGCTTTACGCGCCTGTCCGACGCACGGCGGATATTTAGTGGTTCGAGCCTGCCTGGGATCGAACCTGAGGTTATATCCGCAGCAGTCACGAACGTTGACCACTAGGCCACCCGCGGCCCGGGCAACGTAGATCATGAAGATCAAATATAGAGGATTTTAGGAAAGGAGTGTCTGACCCCAGGTCTTAAACAACCCTTAGAAATAGGAAGCTAGGAGATTTGGGCTAGAGTGCCCGATAGGAAAGTGACACGGAATCGAAGTAGAAAGGGGAAGAAGACGCCCTTCTTCATTACCGGGGGCCAGTACCCGGGTTCCGACGGCTTAACGTGCTCATCCGACGCACGGCGGATATTTAGTGGTTTGAGCGTTCATACCTGCCTGGGATCGAAACTGAGGTTATATCCGTAGCAGTCACGAACGTTGACCACTAAGCCACCCGCGGCCCGGGCAACGTAGATCATGATGATCAAATGTAGAGGATTTTAGGAAGGGAGTGTTGGACCACAGGTCTTAAACAACCCTTAGAAATAGGAAGCTAGGAGATTTGGGCTAGAATGCCCGATAGGAAACTAACACGGAACCGAAGTAGAAAGGGGGAGGGAGGTGCCTTTATTTATTACCGGGTGGCCAGTACCCGGGTTCCGACGGCTTAACGTGCCCATCCTACGCACGGCGGATATTTAGTGGATCGAGCGTTCGTACCTGCCTGGGATCGAACCTGAGGTCCTTTCCACGGCAGTCACGAACGTTGCCCACTAGGCAACCCGCGGCCCCGGGAACGTAGAAATGTGCTCCGATGTTCCTATATGAAGCACTGGCTAGTTTTCAGCATAGTGCTTCACTACGCATGCTCAAATACCTTTGAGCGGGGCTGCAGGAGATTGTGCTCAAGGAAGGTGGAATTCATGGCTGCAGAGGAGCTGCTAATGGAGAACCTCGAAGCAGCCCGGTGACGCAGTGGTCTAAGCGATGACTCCTGATCATTCGTCTGGAATGGGTCGGGGTTCGAATCCTAGTGAGGCATGGGTGTTGTGTTTGTCTTATGGCACTGGCTCTTTCCCTTCCCTGGTCGTTAAACCCCCAATTAAAAAAACTAAAAAAAAACCACTCGAAAATTTAACTGCAATGTAACGAAAGATGTATTCACTGGTGTAAAGGTGGTTTTTAGAACACATAACAACGTATTAGATCTATATACACTGGTCACAAAAAATGAGGAATATTTCATGAAATGAAAGATGTATCTGACCCAAGAAATAAACTCATTGAAATAACATCAGTGTGGCTACGTAACATAAACGATAAAGAGTGCGTTTTAAAAACAATTTATTGCGCAATTTCTGCACACAACAAAGTAGCACTGCAATATAATCAAAATGATGAATTTGTGGAATGTCCATGCCTCTGGATTTCAGTACCCGATAACACCGCCTCTGTGTCGAAGAATGTCTGGATAAATAGACAAAGTCATCGCTCTTTCCACGTTTTTCTTTAATTAACACACAGCAACAGAAAATTTGTATTTCGACACTTCTGGGACCGAATCGAGCTCCAGAACTCTCGATAGCTAGCCGAGTGAGTTCGCCTTACGCTACGGTGCGCTGCGGTGTCGAAATACAGTTTTTCGGTTGCTGTGTGTTAATTAAAGATAAATGTGGAAAGAGCGATGATTTTCTCTATTTACATTGTGTCCACGTATTTGGAAGATTTGCACCAATGTCTTGACACCTACGGGGCATACTTGCAATGATATTAATTATTGATGAGTTCCTGGTGCAGCTCGTACAATTTTACAAGAAACACATTACGGAGTTCGTCCGGTGTATTTGGGCATGGTATGTGTCGCTGTACAGCGCACGAAATGTTCTTAATAGGATAAAGGTCAGGAGAACTTGGATACAGCTGTAACGATTCAGTCCCATGATTTTTTCAGATCCTGACTGGTTGCATTATCAACGATCAAACGCAATACATGTCCAATAGCAGCGTGAAACGGTGTCACAATGGGCACAATGATCTCGTTTTGGTACACTAAGGCATTCATGTTGCCTTGACAAACATACAAGGAAGTATTGCCATTAAAACACACTCCTGCCCAGACCAGAACTGACTGCCGCTGATAAGACTGGACGGATTGCACATAGTTCGGTTGCATTCGTCTGACGGATCTCCTCCACACGTGTCCTCGCCGAGTATCAGGACAAAGAGTGAAGCGGGATTTGTTTGTGAAAAGTACGTAGTGCCACTCTGTATTCCATGACATGTACTGTGGGACTCAGGTACATCTTTGACAACGGTGAACTGATGTCAATGCTATACATCTCAGCGGCCTCCTTGCTCTTACTCTGTACTGAGTACACACTGTGACACCAGAAACAGCTCGAAGTGATTCCTGAAGTTAGCTACTAGTGATAATAGGCCTTCACCGAATACTAACTGTCAGGTAGCGATCTTGCCTCTCCTGGTAGGTGTCCTCTGACAGTCACTACTGGGTCGATCTGCAACTTTTGTGTAGCCGACTTATTACTTTTGCGAAACTCCTAAAGCAGCAGCCACATCGATCTGCCGTACACATGCCAACATCCCTATTTCTAAATACAAATAGACGATGTTATCGCGCTGTCCACATTATTTTATAAACAACGCATAGCAACTGAAAAATTGTTCTACCGACACCGCTGTGAACGAACTCCAGATCTCTCGATACCTAGCCGAGTGCGTTCGCTTTAGGCTATGGTCCCAACAATTCACAGCGCTATGTGTTGTTTATCAGTCAACATCTGACTACCCAAATCCTTATTGAAGGCCTCAGCAACTAATGTGTCGCCATCTGGTGGCTTTCAACAGAGCAAGCTATTTAATTACTGATGATGAATCCCATTTCTATCGCCCTTTGGATTTATTAGCTGTAATTAAATAGCTTGCTCTGTTGAAAGCTATCAGATGGCGACACATTAGTTGCCCAGCCCATAAATAAGGATTTGTGTAGTCTGATGCTGACTGATAAACCACACATAACACTGTGAATTGTTGGTACTGTAGCGTAAAGCAAACGCACTCGGTTAATTATCGAGAGATCTGGGGTTCGATCCCAGCGGTGTCGGCAGAACAATTTTTCAGTTGCTATGCGTTGTTTATAAAATAACGTGGACAGAACGATGACATCGTCCATTTCCCCTTCTCCATCCCTATTTCTGTTGTCACTGCTTAAACGTCGTCCGGACATCATTTCAGGCGAAGCCTATACTGAAGGCAATACATTCAGCAAACTTCTAGACCGAGAGGTGGAACGACCCGTTTCCCATCAAATGAGCATATGTAGAGGATTTCAGGAAGGGAGTGTCTGACCCCAGGTCTTAAACAACCCTTAGAAATAGGAAGCTAGGAGATTTGGGCTAGAGTGCCCGATAGTGAAGCGAAGTAGAAATGGGGAGGAACACGCCCTTATTTATTACCTGGAGGGCCAGTACCCGGGGTCCGACGGCTTAACGTACCTATCCGACGCACGGAGGATATTTAGTGGATCGAGCGTTCGTACCCGCCTGGGATCGAACCTGAGGTCCTTTCCGCGGCTGTCACGAACGTTGACCACTAGGCTACCCGCGGTCCCGACCCATTTCCCACTTCTCGCAGGTTGCTTTTATCGGAGCTCTAACGTCACGTGCTGTATTCTCATGATGCTAATTTACATAGGACGTAGATACCCACGGTGATAACCGATCTCTAGTAGTGGCCTAAATTTGAATATCACCGCGTTTTCCCTTAGAAACCACAATATCCCTATTTCTGTGATCAGTGTATTTTCAGTGCGATCTTCTTACTCACAGATCATTTCTTAATCGTAAATTTTTTCACCCTTTAATAAAATTTCTTGAAGGCTGGTGGGGTACAGCACATGCTTCTATAGACGAGCCGCCACTGGCTTTACTAAATCTATAAAATAAACACTCTTCTTTGGCATCTTTTCGGTGTAAAAATGCGTTGCTGGACGTCTAAAAAAAGTCACAACGAAAACAAATATAAAATAAAAATCATCTCACAAATATTTTTCAAGTCGAAATTTAAAAGAAACATCTACAGATATATTTACGCAAAGCCTATTTTCGTACATCATTTTTGGACTCCAGTTGTATATCTCCCAGACTCAAAGGTCTTGCGATGAACAGCACGTACACGTGCCACGTTGGAAACAGGAGGTTTGCCAGTATTTCTTTTAAGTATCTACACTGGCGGAAAGTGAAAATAGAACACCAAGAAGGAGACGTCTGATACCAACGAAATTTATACAGCATAATAATGGAATACAGAGGATAACGTGATCAAAACATTATGGCAAAATACAGCTGTATTTGCTGGTAAACTGAAAAATAACATTTCCATGTAACATGGTTGGTACGAGGTTGAACGCCATGAACTGCGTCATACTGTGCAATTCTAGCATGGAGTCTGTCGTACAGATGTTGGAAGTAAGTTTGGGGTATTGAGTTCCAAGCATCCTCAACCTGGACGCGTAAATCGGGGATGGTCGTGGCTGGCCGTGAAGACCGGATAAGTCGTTGTCCCATAAAATCCCACACGTGCTCAATGGGGGACAAATCCGGTGAACGTGCAGGCCATGGAAGTTGTCTCACACCGTGAAGTGCATGCTGCGTTGAACGTGCCGTGTGTGGGCGTACGTTATCTTGCTAGAAAACACCACGATGGACCGATCTTACAAATGGCACAACAATGAGCTGAATGATGTTGTTGATGTAGGAGGTGCTGTTTAACGTACCCGGTACAAACACTAGTTGTGTACGGGAGTGATAGCTGATCGCTCCCCACTCCAGGAGACCATGGTTTAGGCCCTAGGTGTCGCTGGCGGATGCAAGAAGGGTGGAGATGCTCCCCTGTGCGTCTGCGAACACGCATACGGCCATCAGAGGCTCCCAAGCAGAATCTGCTTTCATCGCTGAACACGACAGATCGCCATTGCGTTCTCCAGTGCAGACGTTGAAGACATCACTGCAGCCGTTCCTGACGGTGGGCTGGAGTCAGAGGTACACATGCCAGAGGCACACGTGCACGTAGTCCTGCATCCAGTAGACGGTTGCGGATTGTTCGCACAGTCACCTCAGGTGCAACGGCAGCTCGGATTTGCGTCGCAGTGGATGTTCTGCTTGACAACACCGCTCGTCTTATGCGTCGATCGGTTCGCTCATCAGTCCGTCTGTGACTCCCGGTTCCCCGTCTTCTTGTGTGGGAATGTTCCTCGGACCATTTACGCCAACATCGTACCACCACCGATACTTTCCGTCCAATTCGCTCCGCAATACGACGAAGAAACGACCACCCGGCCTCGCGGAGTCCGACTAGACGACCTCGCTCAAAGTCCGATAACTGCTGAAATCGTACACGTCTTCCATGTCCAGGCATTGTAGCTTCTTCAGGGTCTTCGCACGTGTCCGTACGCCGACGACTGATTACATTCACTTCGCCGTACTCCTTAAATACCACCGATGATAATTTCCATATTATGCCGTGCTGTGGCGTAAGCGCTCACCGGTTGGTCCCGAAATTAACATCGCACCTACATAAACTCGACCCCATTAACATATGTAAATTTCATGATCATCCGCCTGTTCCTTCCTGGTGTTTTTTCACTTTCCGCCAGTGCATATATTTAAAACACAAGGCCTTTTCTTCCTACAATCCGCCAGAGCCATGGGGCGATTTTTATAATTATTTTTAAATGAAAGCTATTGACCTACAGATTCGTCCTCACTAATTTTTATTTTGGATTTCCAACCCTACGTTGAAGAAGCGTATATGCTCCAGCTTTGTCCGTCTGTCCGTCCGTCCGCACGATAACTCCTTAAAAATTATTAAATTTCGATGAAATTTTAGTATGTGGTATGGGACCATCTGGGAACGAATTGTATTGAAAGTGGGCGAAATGGGGTCAAAGGTCAGGATATAAGACTTTGATGCATTCTGTTGCCCTGATGGATCATAACTTACGTACAAATGCTTCGATTGCAACAAAACTTTAGTATGTTGTTCCGGAGGTATACTGAACCAATTCTGTTAAATATCATCGAAATGAGATCAAAGGTCAGGACACAGGAGCGAGATTTATTGCGCAGCCATTATCCTCATAACTTGAGTAATGATTACTCCGTAAAAGTGGTTAAATTTCGATGAAATTTTAGTATGTGGTAGGGAACCACCTGGAGACGAACCCTGTTGATAATGGGTGAAATGGGGTCAAAGGTCATGACATAGGAGCGGGATCCATTCCATTGCTCTTACGGTTCATAACTTGCGTAAAAATGGTTCGATTTCGATGAAATTTTAATATAATGTAATGGACCACCTGGGGACGAACCCTATAGGAAACGCACGAAATGGGGTCAAAGGTCAGGACATAGAAGCGGGATCCATTCCATCGCCCTTATGCGTCATAATTTACGTAAAAATGCTTCGATTGTGACAAAACTTGACCATATCGTTCCGGAGGTATACTGAACCGGTTCTGTTCTGCTGAATATCATCGAAATGGGGTCAAAGATCAGGGCACAGGACGAGTTTTATTCCAGCCATTATCCTCTTAACTTGACTAAAAGTGCTTATATTTTGACGAAACATTAGTATGTTGTTACGGAGGTATACTGAACCAGTTTGGTTTAATATCATCAAAATGGGGTCCAAGATAAGGGCACAGGAGCGAGATTTATTCCACATCCATTATACTCATAACTGGAGTAATAACTTGAGTAATGATTTCTGGTATGTTGGAAAGCGTATCATAATCAATGCATTGCATGGTTTTACTAACTTGCTGTCATAAGTAATTTTTTTTATGTTACCATGGCATTTTCTTTGTACAATCCGTCGTTCGTTATTCTGGCCTTTGTTCTCGCTTCAGTACTTGCTGCACCATCTGCCTTTCTGCGGTGGTTGTACTTGGAACTAAGCCTTCCGCTATCAACAACTTTCGTTTTTACTTAGGAATAAAAAAATTGAAATAAGTAAAAAAGGAAAAATCCGTATATTATCATGAACTACCTTCTTTCACTTTGGGTGTGATCAGGTTGTCTGTAAACAAAGCCGAACGATACAGAGGAAATCGGGAACTACTTGAAAGCGATCTGATTCGGTAGTACAGCCAAAAATAATAAAAAATAATAAAAAAAAGAATAAAAAAAATGAAAAATAAACGAAACAGCCTATGTTCACCGGAAAGAAATAAGCTTCCCAATGGTGAAAGAATTATCCAAATCGGTTCAGTAGTTTTCGAAATTGCCTCAAACACACAAACAAAGTTTCTCTTCATATAATATTAGCATTAGTATAGATAAACGAAATAGTCTATGTCCACCGGAAAGAAGTAAGCTTCCCAACGGTAAAAGAATTATCCGAATCGGTTCAGTGGTTTTCGAGATTAGTAAAAAAATTCCGTATATTATCGTGAGCTACTTTCTTTCACGTTGGTTGTGAACAGGTTGGGTGAAAACAAAGCGGAACGATACACGGGAATCGGGTACTACTTGAAAGCGATCAGATTCGGTAGTACAGCCAAAATAATAAAAAATGAAAGAAACAGCCTATGTCCACCGGAAAGATATAATAAAAAAAGACGTAATAATTTTGTAGAAAATTAACGAAATATTCTGTGTTGTTTCATTACCACTAATAAGCAGTTAGCGTATGTTTACTCGTTTTGGATTTGTGAAATTGGCAATCCGGTATTCCACAGAGGTACCTCTTTGAATCGCGCGCGCGCACACACACACCACCACCACAACAACAACAAGTGATGAAAGCAGCATTAGCTCTGTTGTTCGCTCCAAGAATATAATCTAGTAGAGTATTTCCACATTAATTTAACTTTCAACTTCACTTTCAATATTTTATTTAATTCATTAGCAGACAAATATTTTCTAATTTTAGCTATGTTATCATTAGTGTCTGATTGGCAGACCTAATACTATTTTGGACTCTATCTGCAAAAACGTATTACAAAAAATGTTGAACAATTTTGTTAAGGTGGATCCACCTAAAATCTTTGCCTTGGATTTCCAATGGACTATAACTTCTGTATCCATTTTTTCACAATTATTTCGTTTCCTAGGATGAAAATCTGAACATCGATAAAACTAACTTCATATTATAGCCTAATATACTTAATATTTTCTACAATTTAACCGTAATTAAGCAATCAAACATTTGTTTGTCTATTGACGTCATCAGTTACAGGTCGCGCCATCTATTTTTTGGTCTCAACACTACCAAAGGAAAAGGTATTGATTTTTAATATAATTATGGTTACGTTTTAGAAAATATTAAGTATACTAGGCTATAATATGAAGTTTTTTTATCGATGTTCAAAGTTTCATCCTTGGGAACTCATTAATTGTGAAGAGACTGGCTACAGAAGTTTGCCCATTGGAAATACAAGGCATTAGGTGGATCCACCTTAAGGGAGTCTGGGAATATGAAAGCAAAAAACGAGGACACAAGAGCAAAAAAAGAGAGAGACAGAGAATGGGAGAAATACGGGAAGAAAAGGAGGAAGAGAACGCAAAAGACAGAAGAATGGGGAGAGAGTAAAAGAGACAATGTAGAAATGAAGCTAAAGATAGAAATAAGAGAAAGAGAGATGTAATAAGAAATAGATAAGCCTTTTGTTTGAAACCTACAGATTTTCCTCATTATGCCGACATACTAAGAACAAAAAGCATAATTCTTCATACCACAGTAATGCGAAAATTCCGTCATAAGCTATTTACCCATAATAATGGAGAAGAAAAATATGGTTGTAAAAAATTGCTGCCATTTGATTTGTACACACTACGATAAATTCAATTTGAAGGCGACATTAAACTTTTATTAGACTGATACAGTTTTCTCATCTTCATATTTTTCTCGCATTTGACAGAATCGATGCAGATCGAAAAAAGTAAAAGCTAAGAGCTCGAATGTCTCATTTCTACAAACAGAAATTAATTCCTTTATGACATTTTCATAATTTCATCACATCAGCTGCATGCTTTCAGTTCGCATTGATATATAATTCTAACTTTTGTTGTTGAAAGCACTGTTCTTTGCATTTCTATTTTTAGTCAACATACGTTAAGCGATTGACTTCTGAGTAGAAGGCATCATAAAAAAAATCATAATAACTCTGTGGAGAGAAATTACTTAAAAGCATCCCAAAATTTTCTTGGCTTTGCATTTCAACAATACTGGATTACAAAATGAACCTTAGGTTTTGTTTAATGAAATATTAATATAATCATCTTCAGGAATAACTGCAATTGTGTTCTTTTTTTCTCCCTAGACACTGCTCATGAAATCTAATTTCTTTCCAGTACACTTGCATCAAGCATGAAATTTTGTTTGTAAATATTTATATTCTCTATTTCGATAAATAATTTTTTCTTCTTTTATTTTATTTTTTTCATTCTATTTTAATGATTTGACATAAAGAGAATTTACGATGACGTCATTTGTTTAGTTTCTTTGTTACGTTATTCATACGCCTAATTCCATTAAGATTCCTTGAAGGTTTGGAATTTCCATCAACTATTTTAATGTATTTCTAAGCGCTATCAGAAATTTTAAAGTTCTGTCTTCTTACAATATCGATAACAGAGTAAACATCATCGGCATGGTTAAATTGCACGATATGGATGCACAGATTCTAATAAACTTCTAAAATATTGCACAAACCCATAGTTTTATACACACCGTCGATACCGCTCGTACAATTACAATTGTTCCAAGCACCTGTTGTTAAGCAATCAGGGATAATTTAAATCTTGATCCTATAGAAACAAAACGATAAAACCATAAAATGAGCAGAAAAAAACCCCAGGAACAAACGAATTTACAAACGTTAACTGTTTATGCAAACACAAGCATTTAATTAAAAAAATTCTAAATATTCACTCAGCAACCGGACATTGCTGCATTGCTTGTATTTAGTCCTCATCAAGTAACATTTATCACATCAAAAAACTTGAAAATTGCATCGCCCTGGAGCTTGACTCGATCCCTGATTGCCTAATTATGCTACCCATTACACCACCCAGGACGATAAAGTATTAAGTGGGCAACTTAATTCTCGGCCCCTAACCGCAGGCTATCATAGAACGTCGACAAATGCAAATACCTGTGTGCGGTAATGGCTGATTGCAGAGCCATGCAACAGCTTTCCAGGCAACCGTAACCGCTCACAGCTGTAGTGACAGAAGGGACGAAAGTTGTCGGTGAAAGCAATGTCGTTCGAGAAGCAACATTTGAGGCACTGCCTCCTGTTCGCATTTAAACTGAAGGAAAGTGCCGCGGAAGCCCAGAAAATGATCTGTGCTGCTTTGGGTGAGGCAGCTGTGTCCTACAGTAGGTGTAAGAAGTGGTTCCAGCGGTTTAGGCAGAGGAAGTTCGATTTTTCTGATGCAAAACGTCCGGGACAGCCCCAGAAAGTTGACTATGAAGGAACTGGAACAGCTGTTGGACGCGGATCCCTGTCGCACGCAGTCAGAGCTCGCCCAGGAACTCGGAGTAACACGGCAAGCCATTGCAAAGCGTCTGCACAAGCTTGGACGGATTAACAAGGAGGGCCATTGGGTGTCCCACCAACTCACAGCTGCGAACAAGTGTAGGCGCTACGATGTTGCTGTGTCCTTGCTTTCCAGATTCAAGAAGAAAGATTTCCTCTACAAGATTTTGACCTGTGATGAGAAGTGGATCCTCTACGATAATCCTAAGCGGCGCAAATCGTGAATTTATCCAGGTCAGCCTACCACTAGTACCGCCAAACAGAGTATCCATTCCATGAAGTTGTTTTTGTTAATATGGTGCGATCAGCGCGGTGACGCACACTATGAGTTGCTCAAACGTGGTGAAACGGTCAATGTGAGAGTGACGCAATTGAAGCGAAAAGGCTATACACCGGCAAGGGCAGAAGTTCGGTCCTGTTGCTTCAGGGTAACGCTCGTCCTCACACCGTGAACACGACTTTAAACACGATCACTGACCTGGGATGGGAGATTTTATTCCACCCGGCGTATTCTCTAGACTTCGCCCTGTCGGATTATCACCTCTTTCGCTCCCTTCAACATCACCTGAGTGATACGCACTTCACTTCTGTCGAGGAGGTCCACACAAGTATTGATGACTTTATCAACTCGAAACAGCCCTCTTTTTTTCCGCAGTGGCATTAATTTCTCCTACAGAATTTACACAGGGCTGCCCGCTCGTTACTTTACCCAAGGTTTTATTAATAACATCGTGAATAATTACAGTAATCGAAATATATTTGGTAAGAACATACCTTCGTCCATGGAAAGCAGAACCATATTGTAAGAGATGATAAAAGTGTCCGCTCTGGGCATCAAGATAAGCTTGAACACGAGACTCCATATTTCGGAAAGTCCGCGCCAGTTGCTCGTCGTAATCGCTGCCACTGCCTCGCAAATACTGTTACTCAATGCCTCAAGGGTTGTCGGCTTCTTTCAAATCACCACTGATTTGAGATACCGCCAGAGAAACCTGTACTACGAAATGGCACGACATTGTCTTCTCCGACGAATCCCGCTTCTGCCTGCAAATCCACGATGGTCGGATCCGCGTGTGGCGGCCCCACGGTGAGAGACTGTATGACGCCTGCATTATGCATCGTAACACCGGTCCGTCTCCTGGCGTTATGGTTTGGGGCGCAATTAGATATGACACCCGCACCTCTCTGGTACGCATCGCCGGTACACTCAACAGCCACCGCTACATCTCCGACGTTTTGAAGCCTGTAGTCCTCCCGTACCTGCAGGACCTGGCAGCGGCCACGTTTCAACAGGACAATGCGCTCTTGAACGTGGCACGCATCGTGCAACAATTCTTCACGGCCCACCAGGTGTGACTGCTACCGTGGCCCGTCTGTTCTCCCGATATGTCGCCAATCGAACACGTCTGGTCGCTGATCGGCAACCGAGTGGCCCGGCAAGCACCACCCGCGGCTACGCCTGATAAACTGTGCAACGTGTGGAAACCGCCTGGACCGACATACCCCAATCCCACATCCAAAGCCTCTTTTGTTCGATGCCGCGGCGTGTAGCAGCCGTTATTGCCAGCCATGGGGGCCACACGAACTATTGATGTCTGCGTGTTCCACAAGTTGCACAGGACTGTAAGCTCAATCGTTTCATCTTTATATCTGTTGTTATGTGTCCAGTAAATGTGGCTTTGCTATCTCGTGTCCTTCTTGGTGTTGCATTTTGGGTGGCCAGCAGTGTATAAAACTAAAAGGATTAAGCTGTTTCATGTTGGTGATGACTCTCGGGATTCCTGGGGAAATATTTTATTTAACTTTCTACTTCAATAAAAGGGCAATTGCATATGGATTCTAATCAGTATTTTATTAATTTCAATAATACTTTTCTCATACAAGTGGTACAAAAGCGAATGTTATTTGCATGTTTCATTTAGTTGTCTGCTCTGCAGTTTCGGCTGAAGAAAAACACCCCGTTGCTTTTGAAATCCGCTAGTAATTTATTGAAAGGAATGTGACATATAACGCTCTATTGTTTTTTAATCTGACTACATTCAAATGAAAATCTTATTATGTTGAAACATTTAAGGTAATATTCGTCTTCAGTGCTACACATTAATTCCCGGGAGCAAGTTAGGGAAAACAAACAGCGCAAGAGTAATTTATTCAAAAATTAAGAATGTGCGAATGATAATTTTTTTCGTGGGGGGAGGGGGTAATTCAGCTTGGGGGAGAAGTATTCCCTGGTGTTTGAGTTCCCGTGTTCTTTTAATCTCATGAATAAATGGAGTTGAATTGGCGTGCTTACCGCACATTTCATGCAGTTTCACGTATCCTGAGTAAATTTTACAAAGCAGTCATTCGAATGAGAAAAATGTTCCCAGTGCACTGGAAATCAACAACACTTCAGAGGTTACAGCTTAGTTTTTATCCAGGTAATCTCCTTGAGCACCACAAATATTTATTTTATCGCGAAGCCGTTAAAGCTGAAATTATCTACAGCTTCTGCGTTGCGTTTTGTTTAAATATTTCCATACTATCAAATGCTTTGTCGTTTGATTGCCTTCGCAAGTGTCTGTTGCTTTTTACAATTGTGAATTCACAAAAGCTTCGCAAAAGCTTGAACACACAAAAAATCTTCTATTTTTACCCGGTTATGATAAATCTTGCAGCATCAGTTCCAGTAAGGCATAAATTGCAGAGAAACACGTTTGATTTTGCATGTTTTCAGTGGTCATGACAGAAATATCTTTTAATAAAATCCATCGTATTTCCAAAGCAATCAGTTAAAGTGCTCTGGAATGGATAAAAAAACCTCAACTTCCCTACCAAATTCCTGAATAATCCACCTTTTCCAATTTTGCTTACAATTATGAACTCAGAGAATCGATTATAGAATTTAGTATACACCAGTTAGGCACTGATTTGCGGACATCCAGAGCCATCGTTACGCCTGATTAATCTTTACGATTAGGAAGCTGTTAAAGAATTTACTAATATTCTGGGAAGGATACGGTAGCTTCGTATTCACTGGGAAATTTTGCTGCTTGTTATATTTTGATCTCTTCATACATTCCTGTTATATATTTTTTTTATATTTTTGGGTGGTGGTGTATTAATTTAATAGGGAGATTTGTTCCCTGTGGCTATGAACTTATTAGTAGCTGCCACCGGTCCAGAATGATAGTAGGTTCGCGACACTTTCGTTTTCACTTCCTACTAACTTTAGAGGCGCAGAGAAGGATCACACACTTGGGTAACGCAGTAGACCTCTTTCATGACATACCAACTTTATTCCTACATACATGCCGTGACGGTTTATCAAATATTCACAGTGATGGTTGAAATATGTTCAACTGGAGGATGCTTGGTTATGGTATTGAACATGCACAGTTTCTTTTCAATATTCCAGTTTATGACGAAGTAAATTTCTCCATTTTTATGTCAGGGACGTGATTCGAACCCACAACTCTCGGCTCCAGAGCTCCGAGTGTTATCCACTATACTACACTGGCACGTGTTCTCACTGCTATCTGCCTTTTGTGCGTCCTGCGGGGTAGGCACGTCAGAAGTTCTTACAC
Organism: Macrothele yani; assembly: GCA_039090855.1. Classification (NCBI taxonomy): domain Eukaryota; kingdom Metazoa; phylum Arthropoda; class Arachnida; order Araneae; family Macrothelidae; genus Macrothele; species Macrothele yani. The sequence goes on along the minus strand of CM076995.1, from coordinate 132,208,443 downwards.
AGCAATGAGAATTCTGTCAAGATACACTCACTGTCCACAGTCGTGGTATGCGAGTCATCATAGTGCTACAGTATTTTTTCGTCAGCAGAGGCATCGAAATGTTCTTATTAAATACCGCTCAGCATGCCCGACGAGAAGGGCAAAATGGTGTAATTGCCCAGGGGTGTGGGCGTCGGGGGGCCCGATCCTAGTGGACGTTTGTCACGAATGTTTAGCGAAGGGTCCAGTAGAAAAGTAAAATATTTGCACCTCCCGGAGCAGCCTCTTTGGTTCCCACGCTCGCATTCTTCTCCTGTAACAAAAACTAAAAAAAACAGGAATTTCCGGTATTAATTCCCTTACCAATGGAAGTTATAATAGATCAACCATGTCACAAGAAAGACTGTGGACTAACCACTCTTGCCATGGAGACAGATCTTGCTCGTACTTTGAACTTTCATGAAGTAATTGACGACATTGCATCCAAAAGAGCCAGAAGAGCTACTGTATTGTATAGAAACTATAAGAACTATTAGGTAACCAAATTTGTTTATCAAACATTTTATGTATCAAAAATTTATTTTTGATATTTTGATATTTAATTATAAAGTGTGTTATTGTGTATTAATAACTAATTTCACAAAAACAGTTACCCTGTTTTAGTTCTCAAATATTGGATACTCAACATTTAATAAAAAATTTTAGCTTTAAAATTATGTCAAGTGATCCTATGTATAAGTTAAGAATGAATTTCCGAATTGTACATGACAACCATACAGTAATTTTGATAAAAGATTAGCAATTTGATGGAAGTTTGTTTTATCATGATAAAATATTGATGAAATATTAGCAATTTGATGGAAGTTGATGGAAGTTTGTTTTATCTTGATAAATATTGATAAATATTAGCAATTTGATAAATATTGATAAGATTGTTTTATCATGTTAAACATGATAAATATTGATAAATATTAGCAATTTGATGGAAGTTGATGGAAGTTTGTTTTATCATGATAAATTTTGATAAATATTGATAAGTTTGTTTTATCATGATAAACATGACAAACATGATAAATATTGATAAATATTAGCAATTTGATGGAATTTGATGGAAGTTTGTTTTATCATGATAAATATTAATAAAATATTAGCAATTTGATGGAAATTTGCTTTATCATGTACAAGGCTTTGTACCTGTGGTTAATCTGAAGTATATTAATTCTACAGTCTTCTGAAATCTTTTTACGGGAGGAGGGACTGAAGAAAACTTTGGTGGCTTCTGCCTCAAAATTGCCCAGGGGCCGAAAATTCCTGTCGTCGGGCCTGCAGCTCAGAGTAGTGACAATACTGCTACGGAGAAACACAGGGAGTGAATACACCTTACCCGCTGTCTAACTTATATGTCGAGACCTCGGCCTAGTGCTGATAATGATCAAGTTTAATCAACAACCTCGGCTTGTGAAACATTACGCTGGCGACCCAACCGCAGCTGAACGCCCAAACTCGTGGTTCATCCTCAGAATAAACTTGTCCTCCCTTCCAAGTGAAAGCTACCTTCGAAGTAGTGCCCAAAACCTCACTTTTTCCGTCACTCAAGTTTCTCTCGGACCCTGGACAGTGCACGACTAATCACACGCTTGCATTACGATCTCCCTAGTCCTGGGCATCCCACGCTCTCTGCGTCCAATCACTCTTCCCACGCTCTATGCGTCCAATCACTCTTCCCACGCTCTATGCGTCCAATCACTCTTTCCACGACATAATCCGGTACCGCGTCAAACCGTCGCCAGCCTCAATTCGTCGATCACGACGATTCGTCGCGAAAAAATTCGTCGACTACGTCAATTCGCCGCGTTTACAAAAGTTTGATTGCATACAAATCGTATGCAGGAAAACGTACGATTTCGGTTGCCTTCCGCCGTGATCATATTTATAAGGTTTGGACACCCAGACAGATTAGTAATAAGACGAGGAAAACGATGAATAATCAGTTTTATCGGTTTATACTGATATAGTAAACAAGCAAGATTTCACCACAAAACGTGTGGCTTCGTCAGGCAGGATTACTGGCTAAAGCAAACTTACAGTTCTTAACATACAATAATACTAACTTGTTTGTTTAGAACTGTAAGTTTGCTCTAGCCGGTAATCCTGCCTGACGAGGCCACAAGTTTTGTGCTGCAAGCTTGCTTGTTTACTATATCAGCATAAACCAATAAAACGGATTATTCATCATTTTTCTTGTCGTTTCTGGTGTATCTATCTACCCATCGTTTTGTTAATATAGATTAGTAATTTACGCTTTTTCTTCGGCACTAAATATAAATTAATATGCCTAGGCCTAAGCTTAGGCCTTTTTAACAGTTTTTATTCCATCGTGCTCATATTCCTAAAGTTTAGACACCTAGTCAAGTTAGTATTATTGCGCTTTTAATTAGGCATAAAATATTAATCATGAATGAAATACGGGATTACACCATATAATACAAATTTTGAAGACAACAATCCGTATTTTGGTGTAATTATGACAAGGATGGTAAGTCAGATAATATACGAAAACTTCAAAATTTCGTCGTCCTGGAGCGGGAATCAAACCCGCGTCTTTCAGACAGCGCCCCGGTATGCTGACCACTACACCATACCCGGGCGCTAACCGGGAGACATGGATTCTATTCCCGCTCCAGAACGACGAAATTTTCAAGTTTTCAGATATTATCTGACTTACCATCCTTGTCATATTTACACCAAAAAACGGGTTGTTGTCTTCAAAATTTGTATAAAATAATAATACCCTGACCTAGGCCTAGGCCTTTTTCACATTTTTTTATTCCATCCTATTAATTTTTGTATATGAAGGGCCGCGGGTGGCCTAGTGGGCAGTTTTCGTGACTGCCACGAAAAAGGCCTCAGGTTCGATCCTAGGCAGGTGCGAACGCTCGATCCACGAAATACCCGCCGTGCGTCGGATGGGCACTTTAAGCCGTTGAACCCCGGGTACGCCCCTCCCCCCGTTAATAAATAAGGGCGTCTTCCTCCCCCTTTCTACTTCGCTTCCATGTCACTTTCCTATCGGGCGCTCTCGCGCAAATCTCCTAATTTCCTATTTCTAAGGGTTGTTTAAGACCTGGGGTCAGACACTCCCTTCCCAAAATCCTCTATATATGAACATTTGATCATTTTTGTTTTGTATATGAATACATAAAGTTTAGACAGCAAGTCAAGTTACTATTATTACGTTTTTACTCAGGCATTAAATATGAATAAGTAAGTCCTATACCTAGGCCTTCTTAATAGTTTTTTATTCCATCGTGCTCATATTCATAACATACAGACACCAAGTCAGGTTAGTATTATTGTACTTTTACTTAGGCATTAAATATTAATACCCAGGGCCAGGTCTTTTTAACAGTTTTTATTCAGTTGTGCTCATATTCATAAGGTTTAGACACAAGATCTAGTTAATATTATTGCACCTTTACGTAGGCATTAAATATTAATGCCTTGGCCTAGGCTTAGGCTTTTTTAGCAGTTTTATTCTGTCGTGCTCATATTTATAAGCTTTGCATCAAGTCAAGTTAGTAATATTGCGCTTTTATTTAAGAATAAATATTTCATACACTTGAACAAAATCTGTCGGAAAGGACTGAAACAAAGGCCTATTGATTAATATTTAATGCCTAAGTAAAAGCACAATATTACTAACTGGACTTCATGTTGAAACCTTACGGAAATGAGCTCGACGGAATAAAATATGTCGAAAAGGACAAGGCCTATTTATTAATATTTAATGCCTAAGTAAAAGTGCAATAATACTAACTTGACTTGGTATCCAAACCTTACGAATACCAGCACAACGGAATAAAAACTGTTTAAAAGGACCAGTCCTAGGGCTTATCTATTGATACTTAATGCCTAATTAAAAGCGCCATTATACTAATTTGACTTGGTGTCTAAAATCTTATGAATATGAACACGATGGAATAAAATCTGTTAAAAAGGCCGTGGTCTAGGCCAAGGTATTAATATTTAATGTCGAAATAAAAGCGCAATAATAGTAACTTGACTTGGTGTCTAAACCTTATGAATATGAAAACGATAGAAGAAAAACTGTTTAAAAGGCCTACGCCTAAGCCAAGGGGTTAATATTTAATACCTAAGTAAAAGCGCAATAATACTAACTTCTCTTGGTGTCTAAACTTAACGAATATGAGCACGATGGAATAGAAACTGTTAAAAAGGCCTAAGCTTAAGCCTAGGCATATTAATTTTTTTTAGTGCCAAAGAAAAAGCGTAATACTACTAACCTGTCTGGGTGTCCAAATCTTACAAATATGATCACGGCGGAAGACAACTGAAATCGTAGGTTTTCCTGCATGCGATTTGTATGTAACCAACATTTGTAAACACGACGAATTTCACCGCGACGAATTGACGCGCGACGAATCATCGTAGTCGACAAATTGACGCAGGCGACGAATTCACGCTGGAGACGAATTGATATATAACCCATGATCCAGATGCCCACTCTGCTGTTACCATGGTCTCTGAATTCCACGTTCCAAATTCTTGGAAATCTGCAACCTCTCCCCTATTCTTCAGAGTTTTCTCACTTTAGCTTTTTTTTTTTTTTTTTTTTTGGAATTCAACGTTACCACTGATTTTTCTTTCAGTAAGGGCGATTTTTTTCTCCTATTTTTTTTTCTAAATCACTCCACGTTCCACGTCATCCCACTGCCAGTTTCGTTGTATGGAATTCCAGAATTTCTGGCAAAATTTAATGCTTGGCGCCATGTTATGGTTTTCAGACGTAGTGTAAACGCACGCGGGATGGAATAAAAATATAATCATGCAGTCAGAAAGCATTGGAATGAAGCATTTTTACTTATAAGTACTACGAAAACTGTGGAGGACGTATTTTGGCAGCCTTATAACAACGTGACCTAGAAACTTCCTTATTAGCATATAAAACTAGGAGTTGCTTATCCCTTAACAGCTGATGACTCCAGAGAAGGAACAGAACCAGGCAATGGGATGTAGTTCTAAGAAAAAACAAATGTGCCTTGGCGGTAAACAGATTAAATAAAAGCAACTAAAGAAAAACCTCAAAAATTTTCAAAAGCAATTTAAAAGTCGATTTGTTGTTTTTAGCACTGATCACTTTTTGGTTAATTTCACTAACAATTAGTTTTATCGATTTTAGTCAAAGTTGCATAGTTTGGGCAACTTTAAATTAAAGAAATAATGTTATGTGGGAGCACAATGCTAATTTTTCTTTAAATTCTGCTCTGCATCCATTCTTTACGATTCCAGATGTTAAGTGTAAATAGCATAAATCTGTCATACTGAATACATGTGGCTTACATACCGTTTGATGGGTAATCCCGGTGGCTCAGTGTCCTGAGCTCAGGCTTATGATAGCTAGTCCGATATGGGTCCCAGCTGAGGCATGAGTTGTGTGCTTGCGTTACGGCCCTGTCTCTACCCCTTCCCTGTAGCCAGTGGGGCCAAATTATCAGATCAGATCATATGTAGAGGATTTTAGAAAGGAAATGTATGACCCCAAGTCTTAAACAACCCTTAGAAGTAGGAAGCTAGGAGATTTGGGCTTAAATGCCCGATAGCAAAGTGACACGGAAGCTAGGTATTACGTAATGGGTGGACCGGAAAGTAATGTCGTTTTTGGGGAAGCTAAGTTTGGGGAGCAGTTGTGAGGTGTTTATGTACGTTTAACGTAAACTAAGTGAATGAACTATTCGCCTTTAACTTATGTAGATGTTTTTGTCTTACAGATTTGCAGAACAAAATGAGTGACATAAAACCGGAGGAGATTCATATTCGTCATTGTATGCTGTATGAATTTCACCAGGAGAATAATGCAACTGTCGCCACGCCGCCCAGGGGACGCAATGGTCCGGAAACTAATGTTTAGCTCTGGCTTATGACCATTCGTCCGTGAAGGGTACGGGTTCGAATCCCGGTGAGGCATGGTTGTTGTATTTGTCTTATGGCACTCGTTCTCTAAATTCTCTGGAACCAGTGACCCTCAATTAAGGTCGGGCGACTGCTTATAGCCCATTGAGTTGCTCACGGTGGTCGTTAAACTTTCAATAAAAGAAAACTGTGGCCACTAATAACATTTGTGCTGTTTATCCGAATGCGCTAAATGTCCGCATGTGCCAGCGTTGGTTGGCCCAATTCCTGTCGGGGCAATTTTAACCTCTCTGATGTCCCCTCGTGCAGAAAGGCCCATGGAGCTGGACAATGACCTACTGCGTTCAGCCATTCAGGCAGATCCTCGTCAAGCCATTGAAGAATTATCCCAACATCTTAATGCATCATGGTCTACTGTTCAAGAACACCTGCAACAGATAGGAAAGGTCTATAGGAAAGGAGTTTGGGTTCCACACAAGCTTTCACCTGACAAAGCCCAGTGTCCCACCTTCTGCAAGTCTTTGCTCAGCCGACAGGAAAAGGATCCATTTCTTCATTAAATTGCCACTGGAGATGAGTTCTTTACGTGAACAGCAAACTCAAAAACAAGGGGCCTTGTCCACTTCAGACACCAGTTCAAACGCCAAACCAGGCCTACACCCCCAAAAGGTTTTGCTCTGTGTTTGGTGGACTACCGCTTACATAGCTCACTTTGAGCTCTTGGAATCCGGGCAGACCGTAACAGCAGACCAATCAGATGCAATTAGATGGTGCAATGTTAGGGGAATAAAAGGAATGGGGCAGAATTTCACAGCCAAAATCTCTGATCGCCTGCTGGGTCCATCTTGTCGTGTGAGGTCTCGCGTTTTCATGCTGGAGGATAAAGGCATTGTCAACAACTGGGCCGTTTGAAGCATGTTCTTACTGTAAAACATCCAGCACTGGTCAACAGAAAGGGCGTCATCTTCGAGCATGACAACGCGATACCTCACACGGCGAAACTGACCCAGCAGACGATCAGAGATTTCGGCTGGGAAGTTCTGCCACATACCCCTTATTCACCTGACATTGCACCATCTGATTACCACTTGTTCAGATCTCTGCAGCACTTTCTTAATGGAAAACGATTCCACAGTATTGATGATGTCAAAATGAGGCTATCGGACTTTTTTCAGTCTTTTTATAAAGACGGTGTTGAACGTTTGGTTTCACGATGGGCAAGTGATATCGATAATGATGCCTATTATATAATTGATTAAGAAATAAATTTTTTCTGTTACAAAAAGTGTTTCTCTTCTTTTCCAAAAACATTAGTTTCTGGACCCCCTATGGAAAGGAGGAGGAAGACACACTCACTTATTACCAGACCGGGGGTTCCAGTACCATGGGTCCGACGGCTTAACATGCCCATCCAACGCACGGCGGATATTTTGTGGTTTGAGAGTTGGCACCTGTCCGGGATCGAACCCGAGTTTCCTCCGTGGTAGTCACGAAAGTTTACCACTAGGCCATCCACGACCCTGGCCCAAATTATGGATGAGGGATTACTGATTATAGCCGTGGAGTTGCTCACGATGGGAGTTAAACAAGGAATAATAGTAAGATTATTGGGTAAAAGCCATTTTGTGTGTGTGTGTGTGTGTGTGTGTGTGTGTGTGTGTGTGTGTTTGCTTATCTCGGGGCCGTGAACATTGTAGGGCAGTGGGCAGTCACCGATTTGGAGCCAGATATTCCGAGGAAGAATGAGGGTCAGCATCGAGGGGCGCGCGTGTTTCCCATGGGTTATCCAAAATTTGGGAGCGGCTCGAGCGATTGGACAAGAGTCAGGGCCTCTGACCACTCAAGCACTGGGGTGTCCTTTTGTGCTGCACATATTGGATCAATGAATGGGCTTTGAGGTTTAATTTTTGGAGCCGATGGCGAATTTAATAGAAATGCCGTTCGCAAGCATTAACAAACACTTATCACTCGGCCAACGTATATGTCATTTTTTTGTTTCGCTTCTCTAGGCTACAAACAATCTCTCATCCCAAATTTTGGCCAACTGGTTATAGTGCCGTAAGATAAACACACTATTCGAACCCAGACCCATCTTGGAAGTACGGTCATAACGCTTAGACCACTGCGCCCCTATGTCTGTTTAATTCTTCTTTTATAATTTTCCTCCTAGCAGTGTGGCCTAAACCTAAACAAAAGCCCCTTGCATATATAGGGTGATTTATAAGTGTTGGTCGTGAATGGAAACATAAGTAGAAGCCATCAAAAGGAACAAAAAAGTCTTAGTCAACATAGTTCCGTAAACGAACCATTTCTCAGATAATTGAGATTTTATTGCAGGGTTGCCAGAAGTAATGTAAAGATGTTTTCCCCAGCTGTTCGCTATTTTGATAGTTTTGCACATCTGGGGAAGAAATCGGGAGGGCTGAATTGTTTGAGGGACCAGTTAGACCAAAAAACTCGCCCATCCCCGAAAGTGCTTCTTAGACATCCCCCAAGCTAAAAAGCAAATCACCCCAGTTCTTGGAGTAAATCACCACTCACGGACAATATTTTGAACTCTTGGGGGACAGTAAAAGGGATTGATTTAGGTAAGGGGTGAGTTGAGGGTCCCAACTTTCACCCCAAAAATAAATGCCTCTGAGATGTCTCCAGTGGGTGCTTCGCAAATTAATGCGACACCCAGGCAGCGACCTGTTGTGTGAAACTAACAGGGCTCACGCAAAAATCTCCGTATTACAGAAGGCATGCAAATGCTGCCGTGATGGCATCGCTGTTCGCCGAAAGCACCACATCTGTGTGGCATCAGTTAGCACGTGGAAGCTCAAACGTGTACATTACAGGTAATATTGAAATGTGTTCAGTAGTGTTACTATTAAAGGTTGCTATGGCTGGCACTTTCACAAATGCGGAGTTAGCTGACATGAATTTCCTGTATGGTCAGGCAAATGGAAAATGCGGAGTTAGCTGACATGAATTTCCTGTATGGTCAGGCAAATGGAAAATGCGGAGTTAGCTGACATGAATTTCCTGTATGTTCAGGCAAATGGAAAATGCGGAGTTAGCTGACATGAATTTCCTGTATGGTCAGGCAAATGGAAAATGCGGAGTTAGCTGACATGAATTTCCTGTATGGTCAGGCAAATGGAAATGCAGCGCTCGGAGGTCATATGTACACTGAGGCCTATCTGAACTGAAATCATCCCGATCGTCGCATGTTTGTGCGATTCGACCAGGCCATAAAAAGGATCGGGATCATTTCAGTTTGATGCACCCGTGGGGAGGCCAAGTACTACCAGAGATACTAGATTTGACGAGCGACTGTTACGAAGAATAGAACAAGACCTGTAAACAGCACTTGAAGAATTGCTTTTTCGGAGATTAAGAGTCAATGTACCATCTTGAGAGTTCTACATGACCATTGGCAACATCCTTATCATATCCAGAGAGTGCAAGCTCTAAGTGAGAGGGTCTTTCCACGAAGAGTTGTATTCTGCTGCTGGATATTACATCGATGAGCGCGTAATCCGCGCTTTCTCTGCAATGTTTTATTCACTGATGAGGCATCATATCAGATATGGCATTCTCAACTTCCATAACTACCATGTGTGGGCAGCCGAAAGTCCACGCCATCGAGCAGCCACGTCACCAGGTTTGATCCGCAATTAACGCGTGTGCTAGTGTGTTAGTGATAGTCTCATAAGAGCATTTATGTTTCCCTACAGATTTACAGGGATTTCTGCCTGCACTTCCTGCAGAATCACCTCCCGTAGCTACTGGAAGACATCCATCTTCGTACACGTGCAACAATGTGGCTCGTGCACGATGGTGCACCAGTGCATTTTTGTCGCACGGTGAAGCAGCATCTCAGTGCAGCGTTTGAATAGTGATAAATTAGTCGGTGCGGGCCCAACTCATGGCCTCCCAGCTCATCTTACCAGAGTCCATTGGATTTCTCCTTCTAGAGCCATTTGAAAGGGCGAGTGTATACAGTCCTGGTGGAGAACGTAGACGAATTGCTGATAAGAGTAGAAATGAGGCAAAACACAAGCATATTTGAACAAATACGAGTCTCTCCGTGAAGGATACTATAGACCTGTATCGAAGCAAACCGTTGACATTTTGAACATTTATTTTGAAGATAAGAACCCTAAATGACACTTCTGCTCGTATTTGAACGTGTTGTTTGCCGTTTAAACATTATGCAGGGTTGCCAGATGTACAGTTGGCTTCTCCCCACAGTTCATTTGTTTTGTATTTGTTGTATTCGGCGAGTTCCTGTGAGACAGATCTTGGAGGAATTTGTTTTTGGGGTGAAAGTTGGGACCCCCAACCACCCCCTTCCCCAAATCATCCCCTCACTCTCCCCCAGGAGCTCAAAGTATTGCTCACTCCAGGAATTAGGATGGTTTGTTTTTTAGCTGGGAGGGGGAGGGGGATGGAGCACTTTCGGAGTGGGGTGAATTTGGGGTCTAACTGGTCGCTCAAACAATTCAGTCATCCCGATTTCTTCCCCAGACACAGAGGTGTATAAACTATCGAAGTAGCAAACAGCTGGGAAGAAAACAAGAAAACAACTTTACATTATCACTAGCAATCTTGCAATAAATGTCTATTATCTCGGAAACGGTTGGTTTACGCACTTATGGTGATTAAGACTTTTTTGTTTGTTTCGATGTGTACTACCTATGTTTCCATTTGTGATCAACACTTCTGAATCACTCTGTATATATAATAACCTCATTTTGAGGACTACCATCTTCACACAGCAGTTCTCATTTTCTTTTCGCTAGAACGCTTGTGATTTGAGAGATGCCTTTTTGACCGACTCGATGGCGGGCGCACTGGCGAAAGAGCATCTGACCTGTTGTCCGAGATGGGGTCTGAGTTCGTCTCCAGTGAGGCATGGTGTTGAATTTGTCTTACGGAAATATCTCTCTCTCTCTCTCTCTCTCTCTAGCCTCCCTGGAACAATGGCCCTAAATTAGGGACGAGCGTATAGCCCATCGAGTTGCTCACAATGATTGTTACCACCCATCCCCCCGAAAAACGGGCCTTATTGTCTTATTACGTGATCCGATTGTTTAGTCTCATGCTCAATTAAGATACGAGTATATTTCTATATAAAATATAGCATTTTCTATTTTCAAGCACATGATCATCTATAAAAAATAAATTTCTCTGCCTTGTTTTCCGGTCCATCTAACCAGATAAAGCACCTATTTAGCACCTCTTTGTGCGCTAAACCACGAAGAAAGTTCTTTAGCGCCATTAAAGCTCTTCTACACTACTGCTGCAAAGATGAGAAACATGAAAAGCATATCTCACTCCGGAAACGAATCGAAAACCTCGGCACAAGATACGGCTGCTGTAACTATTGATGAATTCTCAGTTTCGCCCCCTCCCCTATTATCCATACCACTGGCACATTTGTGAACACTTCTGGAAAAGGAAAGTACTGTAGCCTTGGTTGGAGTAAATGATTTTCTACATGAAAACCGGTAACATATTGAAGAACGCTTTAAAATCAGCAGTACCCTTTCAGGATTTATTCACTTGAATTACGGAGAAAGATTTATTGCCTTCACTTCACGTTTGTCAATGGGCAACAGGCTCGGTACTTTCCATCAAATTCTACATTCATTATTCACAGCACTCACTTTATTTATCCATCACTTTTCTTCTTGAGATTATTGTGATTCCAATAGGGTAACTAGCGAAACTAGGTAAATGGTTTTCCGAGTTGGCTAGTTAAGCGAAAGTGATAAATGGTTACCATGGTGACAGACAATGGCAGAACCACGAAGCATTTGTCAAACTCAATGAAGGATAGGGATCTGCGCCACTAAAAGTAAATCTCGTTTCCATTTAAAGTCAATTATAAGTTGTTGACTGCTTGATTTTATTACATCGTTGAAGTTCAACTACGACGTGTAAAGATCTTTTTCCCCTTTCGCATGGGGTTTACGAAGTACGTCATAGAAAAGTCAACAGGAAAGAGTCTAAGGACGTCATTCACACTCTTGCAATGTGTGAGCGTCTTTACGTAAAGGAAAGATCTCGAAATCAAAGAAAGTCAATTCGTAAAAGAAATAGAAAGTAAATTGGAAACTAAATCGGCCAAATGTTTGCGTGAATCCTGGCAATCTTGCCTTTCTTTAGGAATATTTTATGCATAACGTTTTATACCTTGAACTGACTGCAAATATTTTATAACTTAATCGAGACACAGATAGTCGCTTACCTGTAAAAATAAGACCTGGCGTAAACCGCCAATTTAACCTTGGGACGTGCCTGTCCCGCAGAACGCATATGAGATAACGGCAGATAGCAGCGAGAACACATGTCTGCGTAGCTCAGTTGGGAGAGCGACTTACCCTGGCGCGGACAAACTTGTACCTTATATTGGCGCCATAACTTCCAGGATGGTCCAGATGATAGGTTTCCCGCAGTGGTGTGATGTTGTTTCTACACCTCGAGATAGGAAAAAAGAGAATCCCTTCTTCAACGCTTCGAAAAAAATTAATTAGTGCGATGTTACGTTCCACACATCAAATTGTCTGGAATTTCTCTAATGCACGTTCTTCATGGGATGACTGCCTACAGAGACACATGCTCGCGGCTGACCGTAGGCCATCCCCCCAGCCCTCCTTCTTGGGGTGATGTGACGTACCTGCCCTGCAGGACGCACATGAGATAAAGCCAGATAGCAGTGAGAATAGATGTCCGCGTAGCTCAGTTCGGAGGGGACGCGGTTTGGATACCCGGAGCGGACAACCCTGTACGTTATAACCTTGATTTTGAGTTCCTGAAATTCTCGTGTAAATTTGGATTCTTCACGTTAAATAATTTCTGACTTAACACAACACTATTAGTTTTTCAAAGTTTGTAACCTGACAGCGAATCAAAAGGTATATAAAGCGTCGAGCATAAAGTTAAATATAGAGAGTCCTATGCATGGAGTAGTATATGCTATTTCGACTACATTTGGCGACGGCGAACTGTAATTTTTAATGGTATTTTTTTTACAAAATAGTAATTTGAAGTACACTGGTGTGCAAACATTAAGGACGAAGAGGAGAAATTAGCATAACAGCGCAACGAGCAGGCAGAACGGACAGAAAGACCACTCAAGAGATAGAATAGGGTCCGGTACGGTAGGGCATGCGCATATATGCAGCATGACGTAGGGGGAGGGAGTGTCGGAAGGGTATAAAGCACACGGGCGGTGTATGCTCAGCAATTCGGTGAAAGCTATTGCACGCTGTACATCGGTTTGAACGACGCCGAGTTGCTGCCAACGTGTTATATGGCCAACAAGCAATCCAGTAGACGACATCTGGATGACTTATCCCGAGGTCGCGTCATTGGCAAGTTGGAAGCAGTTCGAAGTGTGACTAGTGTGGCCGAGGAGTTCGGGATCGTTCACAGCATCGTTTCACGAGCTTAGAGAGCATTTCAAACGACAGGAACAGCTGTCTGAGAGTTTAGCAGTGGTCGTCCACGAGCAACCACGGCGCCGTACGACCAGTATATTTTCCTACAGGCGAGAAAAGACAGACGGCAGACAGCGGGAGAAATCGCAAGGCACATGCAACAGACAACTGGACGTCCGTTATCGCGTTTTACCGTGGCCAGGAGGATGCACAAAGGTGGTATATTAGCACGACGACCAGTATCGTCTGGGCCATTAAAGCCTGCTCATCGGAGACGGCGATTTCTGTGGTGCCAGAAACAAAAGAACTGGACACATCAGCAATAGGGTCGAGTTCTCTTTACGGATGAGAGCCGATTTAGTCTGACGAGCGCTTCTGGACGTATACACATCTGGAGAGAGCAGGGAACGCGCAATCACACCTCCAACATCATCAAAAGCGAACGGTTTGGAGGTGGCGGAGTTCTCGTTTTAGGCGGTATCATGCTTGGTAACCGTAGTGACCTTCACATCTTCCAAGGAGGTTCAGTCACTGGTGTCCGCTATTGTACCGAGGTTCTCCTGCCTCGCGTGCGTCTGTTTAGAGGTGCGGTGGGTCCTGAGTTCCTCTTCATGGATGACAACGCTACACCTCATCGTACAGTGGCTGTCGCAGAGCTGTTGGAGAGTGAAGATATTCAACGCATGGATTGGCCCGCAAGGTCGTCGGACCTAAATCCAATCGAACACGTGTGTGACCCGCTCGGGAGACGCTTGGTAGCACGTCACCAGCCGCCAGCGACGATTCCGCAGCTACGATTGGCGCTCCCAGAGGAATGGGTCGCGATGCTTCAATAGCTCCTTGACAACATCGTCGTCAGCATGGACGGACGTTGTAAATCCTGCAACGCAGCTAGGGGTGATCATATCCCTTACTAAAGACTGGATTTTTCTTGGCAGCCGCCAGTCACATGGACGTTTCTGTCTTCTGTCCAGTTGTGCTCGAAGCTACCGTTTCAATAAAGGGCCTTTGTATCCTTTAGATTCCTTGTTTGGACGGTTTTCCTAACTTGTCACATATTCTTACATCTTGGGGATCTTATGGTATGATTTGAGTCGATGTGGAGCACTTCTGCACCACCTTACATTCGAAAAACCGTCTCGTCCTTAATTTTTGCACGCCAGTGTATTTTAATCGTGCTATTAAATAAGCAAAGTATTATCAATGTGCTTCATATCTGACCTGTTTGGGGGTTAAATAAATAGACACTGAATTACACTGGTGTCCATAAATTAAAGAAAAAAAAACAGAAAAATTGCGATAACTCAAAAAATACATAACGATATGTTGCAAATTTGGGAAAACCTATCGTGCGTTAGAGAAATATCCTAAAATATTTCGCAAATTTTTCCGCCAAATATGACCACACGTAGAACCAAGTGAAAAATAAGGTGTAAAAAATAAATAGGCGAAGTACCTCAGTAGGGAGGGCAATCATCTCTCAGAGCAATGTAGACCCCGCAGCGACGTTTTATGATGTTGATGACGATGTTTTATGATGTTGATGTAGCTCAGATGATAGCAAAGACCATTGTTCGTGCAAAGCACTTCAAAGCCTCTTCAGATCTTGTGGGGAGGAATGGAGGGCAACAACAGGCCTTCCTAGATATTTTCAGACATAGTATATCGGATTAAGATCGGGAGACCTGGCTGGCCAATTTATACTGACAATTGTCTTCTCTTGAAGATATTGCTTTAACAGTCTCAATCATTGGAGACGAGTGTTATCGTCTTGTAGGAGAGATATATATCTTATGGCACCTGCATAAGGTCAAACATAAGGGTGCAGGACATCATCCCTATAGCATCGAGAATTCATGGTTCCTCTTGGAAGCCCATAGAGGTCTGTGCGTCCATCTAACGTGATGCTACCGCTAACCAACATGATATAAGTGCCTCTTTCATTTTGTCAAAAAGGGATGACAGGGTGTCCTACTTTGGGATTATAGCGCTTCCTACGTTTTCACAGACGAGTCAGATTTGCAAAGTAATTCTGGACTCGTCTGTGAAGTGTACTGACATTCATTGATTTTCTGTCCAACTGACGTGAAGTCTTTCCCAAATCAACCTTTCTTCCTGTGACGGGGTAAGTAGCACGTAAAGTGCTGGTCGCCTAGCATAAAGCTTCTTTCCTGAAGCCTTCTGCACAGAGTGAAACCAGATAATAACCGATCATGTTGTCGTAGCAAGGGCAAATCGTTCTTTTCCTCAGCTCCGGAAATATGGGTCATCCAGCAATATTGTTGCCATAGGCCTCCCTTCACTGTACCTTCGCTAAGCTGACTGAGCAGTTTGAAATTGGTTCTTCAGTCTGTGGACCACAGAAGGACTCACATTAAGCCATCTTGCAACTTCCGTCTAACTTAGACCTGACTGTAGTCTTCCGATCGTTCTTCTTTTCAGTTCATCTGCTAATTAAGACTTCGACCTGACCGTAGTCTTCCGATCGCTCTCCTCTTCAATTCGTCTGCTAATTAAGACTTTGATCTGACTGCAGTCTTCCTATCACTCTCCGCTTCAGTTCATCTGTTAATTAAGACTTTGACGCGATTGTAGTCTTCCGGAAGACCTGACTGTAGTCAATTCATGTGCTAATTAAGGTTTTGACCTGAGTGTAGTCTTCCGTAAGACCTGACTGTAGCCGATACATCTGCTAATTAAGATTTTGACTTGAGTGTAGTCGATTCATCTGCTAATTAAGATTTTGACCTCACTGTAGTCTTCCAGAAGGCCTCATTGTAGTCAATTCATCTGCTCATTAAAATTTTGACCCGAGTCAAAATCTTAATTACAGTCACGTCTTCATGAAGACTTACAGTCAGGTCTTCCGTAAGACCTGACTGTAGTCGATTCATCTTCTAATTAAGACTTTGACCTGACTGTAGTCTTCCGGAAGACTACAGTCAGGTCTTCCGTAAGACCTGACTGTAGTCGATTCATCTTCTAATTAAGACTTTGACCTGACTGTAGTCTTCCGGAAGACCTGAATGTAATCAATTCATCTGCTAATTAAGACTTTGACCTGACTATATAGTTTTCCGATCGCTTTTCGCTTAAATTCATCGGCTAATTAAGACTTTGACCTGACTGTATTCGATTCATCAGCAAATTAAGAATTTGACCAGATTGTAGTTTTCCGATCGCTCTCGCGCTTCAGTTCATCTGCGAATTGATGTCTGGCAGCCAATAGAACAAATCTGCCATCTCAAAATCTTTTCTATTACGCTCCGCTAACAATGTGATTCCCACTAGAAGTGAGCACGGACCCGGGCTATGAGAAAAGGCCCGGAAACGGATAAGGACTCGTACGGTCCCGGGCTATGAGAAAAGGCCCGGAAACGGATAAGGACTCGTACGGTCCCGGGCTGAAGTTAATTTTCCCTTTCACTTTTTCAGTTAATTTTATTTAAAACTGCTAACCCAATTAACTAACGCAATGCGAAACGTACAACTGAATGTTAGTCTCTCTTTTGTTCTTTTTCTAAAATTCTTAATTACTGTTTATCGCGTGTTTCGCGGGAATTTCGTAAATCAAAAACATCTGTGCGTGTTTTAAGTAAGAGTTATGTATTTTTTCCTAGATACGATGAAAATCTATAGTATAAAGTTTTCTGGCGACTAAAATTTAAAGTTTTTCTAGCTATAATATGGAAAATAAGAATTTTCGGTCGTTCGGCGAAAACATGACGGTGAGTCGAGTTAAACGAGTTAACTTCGTACATTTGGGAAACAAAATGCAAGACATTTTGTTACCTGAATATGATGCACATGATAATATTGTCTCTCTTTCTCTCGTTTTTGGGTGCTTCGACGTTGACGGGAGGAACTAACATTCTTATCTGATGATGAAAATATAAATAGAAGTAAAACAATATGCTTTATTTTTTTTTCTCTATTCACATAGGTAAAATTTGTACAAATATTCAAACCCGGTAAGGGCCCGGGCCAGTCATAAATTAAACCTAATAACGGGCTACGTCTGTCTTTAACACTCTGACGTCATTCAGTACTTGCATCCCCATCTGATTTTATCCAGTTACCGAAATCGGAACTAAGCTCACCCCTATCGCACAATGCGTAAATTCAAGGAGAAATACCGAAAAATAAAATAATATTAGTAATACAAACGACTTAATCCGTGGTAACACGCACGTGCTCGAACAGATGAGTGAAACGTTTGTTCTGTTACGTAGGTGTTATGTCGTGTTTTATTTCATTTTCTTCGCATTGCAGAGTCCTTTCATAAGAAGGAAAAACGCTCTAACGTCCTGCAGCGCCATCTGCTTTTATCCGGCGGCCGAAATCGGAACTAAGCTCACCGGTATCGCACGATACATAAAATCAAGGAAAGATACCGGAAAAGAAAAAAAGAGTTTGTAAGACAAACAACTTCATCTGTGGCAGCGTGCTGGAACAACTGTCTGCGACGTTTGTTCTGGTACATAGGTGTTATGTCGAGTTTTATTTCATTTTCTTCGCATTGCCTATTAATTCAATAAAAAATAATAACGCTCTGACGTCATTCAATACTTGCAGGGCCATCTGCTTATATCCAGTGGCCGAAATCAGAACTAAGCTCACCGCTATCGCACGATACGCAAGATCAAGGGGAAATACCGGAAAATAAAATAAAAGTTAGTAAGACAAACGTGTTCATCTGTGGCAATACGCACGTACTCGAACAACTGTTTGCGGCGTTTGTTCTGTTACGTAGGTGTTATGTCGTGTTCTATTTCATATTCTTTGCATTTCAGAGTAGTTTCATAAAAAAGGAATAAAATTGCAGAGTAATTTTATAAAAAGGAATCAGCGTTATTATTAATATAAATACACAGATCTATTTAAAACGCCTAAACCTACAATAAAAACTGAAATTTTGAGATTTCAAATAGAGCAAAATCGCATCTAAAAATATTTTCACCTCTTACATGAATGAATTTTCACTGTATTTCCTTACAGAAATCCAGCGTCTATTTGATATGTTTTCAATCTGCTTTAATTAAAACTATTCCTTATATGTGAATATTTATTTAAAGCTTAAAAGCAGCCTCCCTAGGACGGGCTGCAGGCTAGTGATAATATAACCGGCCAGTGCTGGATCACGGGCCTTGAAAAAGGAACCCTTGCGCATCTCTAACACACACCTCCGTAACAGCTCCTTTTATGCAGTGGCTGATTTACATATATACACAGGCGAGTCACGTTATTGTGGACACCTCCTACTTTTGACGTCAACAGCACTTAGCCAATGAAAGAAGGCACGTGACGTGAGCTGGATTGGAGGGTATATAATGTGTTCTGTAGGCAATCTGAAAACATATCACTCGTTGCTGTCATGGATAAAAGGAGCGATTTATCACATTTGCAAAAGGGGAATTATCGGCTTTCGGGTCAAGGGTGGCAGTATTTCTGAAACAGCGCAGTTTGTGAACTGTTCGCGTGTTGCTGTGGGTAAAGTGTATCGTGATCAGACAAATGGCACCATTCCGAATAAGCGACGTGAAAACTGCGGAGCACCACGTGCCATTCATGTGAGAGGTTAAGGTGGGCTGCACAGGCGCGCGAGGACCGATCGACGCACTACAGTGGAACAACTCACTGGCCGAATGAACCGGGGGAGCTACCGGGAGTGTGTCTAAAACGACAGTTCAGCGAACCCTGCTGCGTACGGTGCTCCGACGCAGAAGGATGGCCACTGCACCTATGCTAACGAAGGAGCATCGACAGAAAAGGCTTACATTTGCACGGCAGTATCGGTATTGGACTTACGCTGATTGGAAAAGATTTGCCTTCTCCGATGAGTCACTTCAACCATTGCTGGAAGAACACAAACGTGTCACACAGCTAGAAATGTTTGACAGTGGCTGGAAGTGCACGATCAAGACTTTTGAAGTATACTTCCATGGCAGCCTAATTCCCCAGACGTAAACCCAATTGAGCATCTGTGGGACCACCTCGATCGTGTTTTTCGCTCTATGGATCCACCTTCCAGCAGCTGCTAGATGCACTGCAGACAGCATGCCTCCACATACCTGTGAACACCTTCCAGCATCTTATTGAGTCACTCTCAGCCCGTCTAGCTGCTGTCCGCGCTGCACACGGCTGTTACTCTGGATATTAGCTGGTGGTCACAATAATGTGACTCGATTGTGTAGATACCATTGCCATTGATTTGCGTACGATAACCTAAGTCCACATTTCATTGCACGCCATAACCCAAGTTCTGTGCATTTCCAATTCTTCTTTTACAAATAATCGAGTTTTTCCGTGTTTTCCTTAATTTGTGGAACGCACTGTAGTAAGTTACAAACTCTGTGATTATTGAATTAAGCACCGTGTTGACGTTAAAGTGTCCTTTAAATTGTGTGTAATTAAGTTTTCACCTTCAACTTCTTCACCAACGATGTTAATTAGAATATAAGGGGTTTTCAAGTAGTTTAATTCATCAAGTAATCTTCAGATTCATCAAGTAGGCTCCAAAATCATCAGACATTTATTACTCTATAAACTAACAGAGCTAGTTTGGTTTTTTTACGATTCGAAAGCCAGAGAGCAACGTCAATGTAATATTGATGAAAATGTGAAAACATCAGTCAATTGCATAACAGTACGTTTATCACTAAATATCATTGGCTGACCCAGACAAATTACATGGGAATACTAGAAGATGCAAATAATGGAGTTATAGTGCATAACAACACATGTCTTAAATCAGAATAATATGTACGAGGAAATAATGGAATATTTCGACTTTTCCTTTATGTAAAGCAAAGGTCGAATTCGTTTCTCTAAATTTCGCGGCAGCTTGTAACGTTCTTTGCCATTTAATTATTACAGAATTGTTATGTAAAAACGAATTGCACACACAGATTTGAAAGTAAAAGCACTTACGTAACGTGGCATGCTGCATATTGCACCTGCAAAACAGGAAAGAAAAGAATAAACATATATGAATTCAATAGAATGGATGCCATGTATAAAAAAACAATATTAATTTTTTTTTAAATTTGAGTGAAACTCTTTTTGCCATATAACGATTTATAAGCTTAATTATTGAGAAAGAAACTTATTTCGCAAACTCTTTAGACGCGATACAGCGTCTCTTAACGAATACAAAATTTTAGCAAGGCATTTTATCTTTACAATACTTTTATGAGAAATATTACGTGATATCGCAATTTCATAATTAGCCCTTTACAAGACTAGACGCTATAGGTTATTATAGTTCTTACTTTGATATCAAAAACATAATTTCCCAGACGTGTTGTAAAATCTTAAAGATACCGAGGTAATTTCAGACTGCCACTTTAAAGGAATGCATTTTTAATAGAATCGTGAATGAACTTCCAAAAATGCTTACAGCTTCCTGGGGTACAAGAATAAGTAAATTAAGCAATTTCGTTGAGAAGGCGAGCATGATGTTTCAGCAGTTAATTTATATCATCAGCTTGAAGGACTTTCATTAAAATTAAATTAAGATCCAATGATAATGTTTACTTCTAGCATTTGGTCCATGATGTACACATTACTAAACTGTTCTCTCCGATTCAAAAGTTAGCTCTACAAAGAAATACAAACTACCATAAATTTTTGCTGATTAATTACTTACTGTTGCCGTATAAAACGTCTTCATTTACAGCGATCTTGGCACACAACTCGAACTTCACTGGCATCCGTCCAATGACATACACAAGACCTTCTATACTTCATACTCATAATCTTTTCTCCTGCAGACACTCCTGAATCTGATCCTCCCATGACTTCCTTGCCCTTCCTCTGCCTTTCCTTCTTGCCACTTGGGCTAAAAAAATTTCCCCCGTAAGTAACGCGTTTCCCCATCACACTAACGACTCATATGTTTCTTCTGTAGTACCCAGGTTTCTCTGCCATTCATCAGAGTAGGAACAATTACTCTTTCACACACATACATGCGGGATACTCTTGAGAAACCATCATTCCTGTCAAAACCTCCCAAAATTGTTCACATACTAAATAGAGTTAGCAGTGATTTTAAACTGACAGACATAGGAAATGCCACGCCAGGAAGTATTAGTCGGAGCGTCATGCAAATTGGCGGTATGTTTCGACAGCTAGGTTATGTAAATGAGCGCAGTGGCGAACTAACCACGTGAAGGACATAAAAGGGGATAGCTAGGCGTAGCTAAGTTTGTTCGTCTTCATCTGGTCCACTTCATCAGAGTGATCTCGATGGCGAAAGCACGTGTAAGGAACGAAAATGCCTAGGCGATGTCATCGGGAGTCCTACAATCCCACGGACAACTTTACAGACGTTAAATCATAGGACTACGTGCGGTTGGTTGGTCCCTACGTTTCATGGGAACAGAAACGCATCGGGATACAACAACTGTCGGGGGAACGAGGCGACAGTGTTTGGAGGAAAGTAACGTGCGTCTCCAGGGCGATGCTCGTGCACGTAGGTGGCCGTTCAAAGGCCTCGATCGCCGCATCCGACGCCAAGCTCTAGCAGTCCCATAATCCACAGAGCATGACATTCGTCGAGGTGTACGGGCAGCAATGGAGATCCCCGTATAAACTCGAACTGTAAATCACAGGAATTGCTAAGGCGGGTTAGCACACTCGATAATCGTTGCGACGACTGCCACTCCTTGCAGCACGTCGTCGTGAAAGGTTGTACTGCTTCCACACCAGATATGTGTGGCGGGACGAATGGAACCATGTCGTGTTCAGCGACGAGTCACTCTTCTGTCTCAGCGCCGACGATCGCCGATTGAGAGCCCGGGGATGAGATAGTCACTGGGCTGATCTAGCTGCCATTCGTAAGCCTCATACGTCTCCTCAGGCTGGAGCGCAATGAGTTTCAACGGTGCTCGTACGCATAGCGGGTACAATGACAGAACGATGATATGTCAATGAAGCCCGTTTTGTTGCCATGCCTCGTTGGTATTCCTCATGCACACTTTCAACAGGATAACTCCTGTCCGCACTCAGCCAACATCAGCAGACAGTGCAAAGATGTTGTCCACCCAGGTGCTATCCTGGCCATCGCGATCACCAGATTTCGACCTAACAGGGGACATCTGGGGCGTCACTGGCAGACGACTTCACACCTCCGCACAACACTTTTGCAATGTCGAGGAATTATGAACACGAGTCAACCACGAATGGTCAGAAATACCTCAGGACACAATCCTGAAGCTTTTCCATTCGACGCCATTCCGTGTTGTAGAGAGTATGGCCTAGCATGGTTGTCAAACAACGCACTGACTAATGTCACATTTTACTGTCCACTTGCCCATTGGCGGACTTACAGCAGGGCGTGGGGCGTTGTGGGGCTTAAGCCCCCCAATGAGATTAAGAACGACGTGCGACAACCCTTTTATCTATCTATATATATATTGTATACATATGTATTTCACTAAGCTCTTATGCATAGCAGATTCAGAGGTCAGCTTCACAAAGAAATACAAACCACTATCTTAGTGAGAGATCGGTTTGTTTCCATGGGGCCCTCCACTGGACGACAACAGCACACACGACAACAACAAGGGCCTCTGTGATTCTTGGAAACTGACACAATTTTAAACTTCAATATAAATTAGTGCTGAGGTACGAACTAGTTTTGTACAACATTAGACGAAAGACCCCAACTCACTGGGTTTTTCCAGAATCCTTAGGTGGAATAACCAACTGGAACCGTCAGTTGTGGTTTAATCCCCCACACTGGTGTACTTTCCTGATTAAAAATACACAAAGAATCTATTGTATACACTACAAACTGTACGTGTATAACTGTATACAATGTACACTGCTTGCCACCCTAAATGCAACACCAAGAGGGAAGCATCCGATTGGCCTGAAATTCGCAGCATGCTTCGCCCGCGAGAGGTCATGCAAACGATTAGCATTACAAGTCATATGCAAATCATGTGCGCCCGACACATCACCGAGAAGGGTTCACAGAAGGCGGGGTGTAAGTATCGGAAGTGTGTTGTGCTGCCGGCCATGTGCGTGGGAAGCTTCCTGATGCCTCGTCGCAGAATACGGCAATCATTCCAGCACGTTTCGGAGTTCGACGGAGGACGAATAGTGGCTTATCGCGACAGCGGTTTATCGTACCGAGACATCGGTGCTCGTGTGGGACGACATCCAGCCATAGTGAGGCGAGTATGGATTGGGTGGGTGCAGCAGGGACGGACGGACCGACGTGAGCGATTGCCACAGCCGCGGCACACCACCGAACGACAGGACTGGCATGTTGTGCGGCGGGCATTGACGGCTCGCACCGTCACATCACGAACGTTAGCGCAGGAAATAGGGTGTGTTGTGCAACAACCTGTGTCATCACGTACCGTTCGACGTCGTCTGCAAGAGCGGGGACTTGTCGCACGGCGCCCATTGCTCCGATTACCATGAACGTTACACCACCGGTGAGTGCGGCGGCAGTGGGCCGTTGACCGCAGCACCTGGACTACGGAATGGCACGACATTGTATTCTCCGACGAATCCCGCTTCTGCCTGCAACACCACGATGGTCGGATCCGTATTTGGCGGCACCGCGGAGAGAGACTGTATGACGCCTGCATTATGCATCGTCATGCCGGTCCGTCGCCTGGCGTTGTGGTTTGGGGCGCAATTGGATATTACACCCGCCCCCTCTGGTACGCATCGCCGGTACATTCAACAGCTACCGCTACATCTCCGACGTTTTGGAGCCTGTAGTCCTCCCTTACCTGCAGGACCTGCCAGCGGCCACGGTTGAACAGGAAAATGCGCGCCCGCACGTGGCACGCATCCGGCAACAATTCTTCACGGCCCACCAGGTGCCACTGCTGCCGTGGCCCGCCTGTTCTCCCGATATGTTGCCCATAGAACACGTCTGGTCGCTGATCGGCAACCGAATGGCCCGGCAAGCACCACCCGCGGCTACGCCTTATGAACTGTGGCAACGTGTGGAAGCAGCCTGGACCGACATACCCTAAGCCCACATCCAAAGCCTCTTTCGTTCGATGCCGCGGCGTGTAGTGGCCGTTATTGCCAGACATGGGGGCCACACGAACTATTGATGTCTGGGTGTTCCGCAAGTCGTACGGGCCTGTAAGCTCAATAGTTTCATCTTTATATCTGTTGTTATGTGTCCAGTATATCTGGCTTTGCTATCTCGTGTCCTTCTTGGTGTTGTATTTTTGGTGGTCAGCGGTGTATACATACACGGTCAAGTCGCATTATCATGACCAACAGCTAAAATCCAGAGTAACTGCAGTGTGCAGCAAGGACAGCAGCTAGACAGGCTGGGAGTGACTCAATTAGGTGCTGGAAGGTGTTCATTGGTATGTGGAGCCATGCTGACTGCAGTGCATCTGACAGCTGCTGGAGGGTGCGTGGTGGAGGATCCCTAGAGCGAACGAGAGTGATTTTTCTCAGATGTTTCTCGCCTTATACGCCATCGTCCATCCGTTCGATGAAGCAGAAAACGTGACTCATCGGAGAAGGCAATCCTTTGCCAATCAGTGGCAGTCCAATTCCGATGCTGCTGTGCAAATGTAAGACTTTTCTGCGGATGCACCTTCGTTAGCATAGGTGCAATGACTGTTCGTCTGCATCGGAGCCCCATACTCAGCAGGATTCCTTGAACTGTCGCTTTAGACACAGTTTCAGTAGCCCCCGGTTCATTCGACCAGTGAGTTGCTTCACTGTAGTGTGTCGATTGGCTCTCGCGCACTTTCAAAGCCGACGTTCACCTCTCACATCAATGGCACGTGGTGCCCCGCAGTTTTCACGTCGCTTATTTGCAATGGTACAATTTTTCCAATCACGATACACTTTATCCACGGCAGCACGTGAACAAATCACAAACTGCGCTGTTCCAGCAATACTACCGCCCTCGGCCCGAATGCCGATGATCATCCCTTTTCGCAAATATGATAAATCGCTCCTTTTATCCGTGACAGCAACGAGTGATATGTTTTCAGATTGCTTGCAGCACACATTATACTGTATACCCTCCAAGCCAGCTCACGACACGTGACTACACTCTGTTGGCGTCAAAGGTAGGAGGTGGTCACAATAATGTAATTCGATTGTGTATATACGTATATACTATATGCGTACACACACACACAATATGCATACCTCCCCCCCCCAAAGGAACTCCTTGGTGTGCCACTGTCCTTGACCATTGCCTTCATGTAATCCCTCAAGAATTATATCTCTTTTTTCTAGCAATTATCACATCACGTTCAAAGCACCAACTATCACGTCACGTTTAAAATCGATCAGATCACTCATTTTGCTCATTCCGGCTCTCATTAGAAATCTAGATACTGCTCGACTAGCTGATATGTTTGATTTATACCATTCAAAGCGCTCACGTGTCATCTTACATGTTGGAGCGAGGCATTTATGTGATGAGGGCAAGTGTGCCTACATCTAAGTGTGTGTCAAAGTTCATTTCAGCTGAATTTATTCGAATGACTGTCGCACTATAAAGATGCCAGTACTCTGGAAATAAGGTATATAAAAATAAGAAATTAATGACGAAGACACTTTGAACTCTTCTGTGGATAATAGCATAATGATATGGATGAATTTTATTTCAGGAGGTGAAATAAACCTGAGTTAGAAAATCAATGAAAGCCGAGTTTACACTAATGTACAATATAAATTTTGAAGACGTGAATCCGTTTATGGTTGCAAATATGACATGGATGTTAATTAAGATAATATCCGAAAACTTGAAAATTTCGTCATCGTGCAGCGTACTGAAGCATACTCGAGAGCTATACGGGAGACGCAGGTTCGATTCCCGCTCCAGGACGACGAAAATTTCAAGTTTTCGGATATTATCTGACTAAACATCCATGTCATATTTGTACCAATAAACAGGTTCACATCTTCAAAATTTGTATTGAGTTGAAAAAAGCTTGTATGATAGCGTTTTTCCCCAATCTAACATTATTAACCAAAGTCTGCCGCCAGGTGGCGCAGTGGTCTAAGCGATGGCTTCTGATCGTTCGACCGAAAGGGGGCTGGGTTCGAATCCCGGTGAAGCATGGATTTTGTGTTTGTTCTACGGCACTGGCTCTCTCCGTTCCCTGGAACCAGTGGTCCTAAGTTAGGGACAGGCGACTGCTTATTACCCATTGAGTTATTCACGGTGGTCGTTAAAACTCCAACCAAAAAAATTAACCAAAAGTCCCCCCAAAACGAACATTATTTAACCAAAATGCAACAATATCAAATCTATTTTGAGTTTATGTAACAAAACGATATATTTATCGTTTTACAAATTTCAAAATTTGTAAAACGATAAATATTCACGTATGATTATTATTATTTCTTTATTATTATTTTTTTTGGTCTGCAGAAGATACAGCACCTGTAATAGGCAAAAATATGTCATAAATTTACTGGGTAATTAAAAAGAATATGGGACAAAAATACAATCTTTCACACAATACGAACAATAATACACACAATACGTTAGAAAAGTTTGAAAATTCGTTAAAAAAGTTTGAAAATTTTTTACGAGTTTCAAACTTTTTTGAAATTTTTTTAAAAGACATTAGCTTTTTTTTAGACCCACTAATATAAATTGATGTGATGACAATATAATATATAATCCCTAATTGAAGGACACATCTTAGGTGTCAAAGTTTATATATCTATATATATATAAATGTTAAGTTGGTTTGTGTACGCTTCAAAAACTCAAAAAGTTCTGCACCGATTGAGCTCAAATTTTGACACGATATACAACCCGCTTCAAAGATTGTTTTTATCTATTTTTCGCGTCAGTAACATACCCGCGATATATATGGTCGAAGGAAAAAGCGAGAAAACAGCTTTTTCCTTCGACCATATATACTAATGGACTGCGCACTGGCAATACCTGCATCAGAGCGTAATAAATGTATTCACGAATGAAAAGTCGTAATGGAATTCTAAAAAGAAACTCCTAAAATTCATGATGAGCACAGCACGAGTTAACCATCTTTTTGCCCGAAGTCACGTGATTTCGTGGCTTGCGATGTTGGAGCCAGAAATTTTGATGCCATGCGCAGTCTATCAGTATATATGGTCGAAGGCTTTTTCAACGGTCAGCTGTGTACCAGCAAACGTGCCATCTGTCAGAAGCGAGGGGAACACTCTCCATACAAGGTGATCGTGTTGTTTTTATCTATTTTTCGCGTCAGTAACATACCCGCGACCACGAGAAAACAGCTTTTTCAACGGTCAGCTGTGTACCAGCAAACGCGCCATCTGCCGGAAGCGAGGGGAACACTCTCCATACTAGGTGATCGTGTTGTTTTTATCCCTTTTTCGTGTCAGTTACATACCCGCGACTGCGAGAAAACAGCTTTTTCAACGGTCAGCTGTGTACCAGCAAACGCGCCATCTGCTGGAAGCGAGGAGAACACTCTCCATACTAGGTGATCGTGTCGTGATTGAGCTGCGCCGTTCGCCAAATCGTAAGTAGAGGTTCTGTTTTGTCTCTTATCTCTCATGGTTTTCAACCTAGAGCTGTGAGAGCCATAAGAGGTTATAATCTTATCCCTTCCTTCTGTTCCAGTGAAAACCGAAAAACTGCCTCGCAAAAAAACGAATTTGGGTCGTCGCACTCGCCACACAGAAGGATCGAGAAGACGGGTTTCGAATATGACTGAGGAAGAGCGGGCATGCGTACGAGAGAGGAACAGACTAAGCACCATTCAGATGCGTAACACGGAACCAGTAGAAAGACGAGCAGCCAGGCTTGAGGATGCACGATTGCGAGCACGGCAGTCGCGTTCTGCAGCAACAGATTTGGTTCGTTCTCAACGGAATGAACGCGAGGCGTCGAGGATAGCTGAAACACGTACCCAAAGAACAGCAGATCTGATTCTGCAATACAATCGTCTTGCATGCCGGTACAATCCAGCTGTTGATTATAGTTCAAGTCCGCATGTTGTCATTGGCCAGATGAGTCATGTCTGTACCTACTGCCAGGCTCTAAAGTTCAATAATGAAACGAATGGGATGTGTTGCGCTGGCGGAAAAATTAAATTGCCTCAACTTGAAGCACCACCAGAGCCGTTGAAAACTCTACTTGCTGGATCTACCGCTGAATCGAAGCATTTCCTATCGAACATCAGGAAATATAACTCTTGCTTCCAAATGACGTCATTTGGTGCGGAAATTGTGACTGCTCAATTCATGCCAACTTTTAAAATCAAAGGACAAATACATCACAAAGCTGGCTCCCTGCTCCCGTTCCGAGATAGTGACCATAAATTCCTTCAAATGTACTTCATCGGTGATGATAGAGATGAAGTGGATGCAAGTTGTGGAATACATACCTCGCTAAGAAGATCCATCATTTCGCAACTACAGGAGCTCCTTCACGAAAAGAACAATTTGGTGCGTTTGTTCAAAACGGCAATGGATATGATGCCATCAGATACCCACAAGATTGTCATTCACGCTGATAAAACGCCCGCTGGAGAACATGTCCGAAGATATAATGCTGCAACTATAGACGAAGTAGCAATTGTCATAGTCGGATATATGTTCCAACCTAGAGATATTGTTCTCCATCGAAGAAACGATCAATTGATAAACGTCGCAAAAACTCACCGTTGTTACGTAGCTTTGCAATATCCAGTTATCTTCTGGGATGGTGCCGATGGATATCATTTCAATGTGAAAATGATAAACCCAGTGAATGGTGCAGAAATTAATAAAAAGTGCAGCGCAATGAACTTTTACGCCTACCACTTAATGATTCGGAGGAACGAGGACAATTATATTTTGAAATGCCGTCAGTTGTTTCACCAGTACATTGTGGATATGTATGCAAAATTGAAACGGAACGTTTGCTATTTCTTCGTTTGAATCAGACCAAAATCCGCTCCGAAGAATACATTCATTTGCGAGATGCAGATGTGAATGACGGTAATACAACCAACGTTGGAAAGCTTACTATTTTGCCATCTTCATACATAGGCAGTCCACGTCACATGCAGGAGTATGCTCAAGATTCAATGGCATATGTTCGTCATTACGGGCGTCCAGACTTATTTATCACCTTCACGTGCAATCCAGCTTGGGACGAGATACAGCAGCTGTTACTTCCTGGGCAATCACCCGTGGATAGGCATGACACCACAGCACGTGTTTTCAGACAAAAGCTTAAGTCGCCGATGGATTTCATTGTGAAACATGAAGTGTTTGGATCTGTGCTGTATTCAGTAGAATGGCAAAAGAGAGGATTGCCATATGCGCATATACTAATCTGGCTATACGATAAAATAACTTCAGCCGAAATCGACAACGTGATATGCGCTGAAATTCCACGGGCCGACGTCGATAAATATTTGCATTCAGTTGTTATCAGAAACATGATACATGGACCATGCGGTACACTAAATCCGAATTCACCATGCATGGTAGACGGGAAATGTTCTAAGCAATATCCTCGAGCATTCGCAGCCAACACAGTAACAGGAGACGATGGATATCCTCTGTATAGGAGACGATCAACTGAAGATGGCGGGAATTCGGCCCCTATACACATGCGAAATGGTGATATTGATGTAGACAACCGTTGGGTGGTCCCATATTCGCCTCTGTTGTTAAAAACATACAAAGCGCACATAA
Organism: Macrothele yani; assembly: GCA_039090855.1. NCBI lineage: Eukaryota > Metazoa > Arthropoda > Arachnida > Araneae > Macrothelidae > Macrothele > Macrothele yani. The sequence continues at coordinate 132,178,444 of CM076995.1, read as the reverse complement.
ACGTAGAATATTGCAATTCGGTCAAATCGATTAAATACATCTGTAAGTATGTGAATAAAATAGCAATATGGCAGTTTTTGGTGTGCAACCAGAAAATAGTGACAGAAATGCAGTACGAGTTATCGATGAAATTGCACAACACCAGGCTGGAAGATACATAAGCAGCAATGAGGCTGCATGGCGAATTTTTTCATTTCCCATGCATGAACGCAATCCAGCTGTGGTTCACTTAGCAGTACATTTAGAGAATGGACAGCGTGTTTATTTCACAGATGCAAATGTGCAACAAAGAGCCCTTAATCCACCTGGTACAACTCTGACTGATTTCCTCACCTTATGTCAGGAAGACGCTTTCGCCAGAACACTGATGTACACAGAAGTGTCCTCTTATTACACGTGGAATGTAACTAAAAAAGCATTCGTACGACGAAGACGAGGGCAGCCAGTCGACGGTCAACCTGGCATTTTCAGAGAAAATACAATTGGTAGACTTTATACAGTGCATCCTAATCAAGATGAATGTTTTTTCCTTCGCATGCTGTTGGTAAATGTGCCTGGTCCTAGATCTTTCCAGCAATTGAAAATCGTTGACGGCGTCACATATGCCACTTTCCGCAGTGCGTGTCAAGCTCTTAATTTATTAGAAAACGACCAATAGTGGGATATATGTATTAGTGACGCGTGCAACACTGCACATCCAAACCAAATTCGAGCACTATTCGCAATTATATTGACCGCTTGCTTCCCTTCATCTCCCACAGAGTTATGGAAAAGATATCGATCGCATATGGCTGAGGATATTTTGCATAGAGTACGCCTAGAAAATGCCAATATGACCATGGAATTTACAGAAGGCATTTACAACGAAACATTGATAAATATTGAAGACAAGTGCTTAGCTATTGCAAATAAAGTTCTTAGTCAATTGGGAATGCCAGCACCCAACCGAACTACGACTGCTTCATTTGATGTGGATTTCCGCCGTGAACAGATTTACAACACCGGTGATATCCAGTCATATGTCCAATCAAACATTCCCAAATTAACGCGTGAACAGAAGGGCATTTATGATCGCATAATGCAAATGATAAGTGACGGAGTTGGGGGGGTCTTCTTTTGGATGCGCCAGGAGGAACTGGGAAAACATTCCTTATCAGATTGATTCTGGCAACGGTTCGATCAAAAAATCTCTCGCTTCGTCTGGAATAGCTGCGACATTGTTACCAGGTGGAAGGACTGCTCATTCAGCTCTGAAGTTGCCATTAAACATGCGAATCATCGAGACTCCCACGTGCAATATTTCCAAAGCATCCTGTATGGGAAAAGTATTACAAAAATGTAAACTCATTGTTTGGGATGAATGCACGATGGCACATAAAAAATCGCTTGAAGCTCTTGATCGATCGTTGCGAGATTTGCGTGGAAACATTCAACCATTCGGGAATGCATTGATATTGCTCGCAGGAGATTTTAGGCAAACATTGCCTGTAATTTCTCGATCTACACCAGCGGGCGAAATAAATGCTTGCCTGAAATATTCAACATTGTGGCGACACGTACGTACATTGCAGTTGACTACGAATATGCGTGTCCAGCTGCAGAACGATCAATCAGCCGAGGTATTCTCACGACAGTTACTGGACATTGGGAACGGACAACTGCCAGTCGATGAGAGGTCAAGACGAATATCATTTCCTGAAAATTTTTGTAATTTAGTAACATCGAAAGAAGAACTGATCGAAAAAGTATTTCCTAATATTCAAATTAATTATAAGAATCACGATTGGCTCAGTGAACGAGCTGTCCTTGCCGCGAAGAATAAAGATGTCTATCAAATTAATAATGTTATTCAATCCAGCTTTCAAAGTGAGGAAATTACATACAAGTCGATAGATACAGTTGTGGAAGCAGATGAAGTAGTTAATTATCCAACGGAATTTTTGAACTCACTTGATCTGTCAGGGATGCCACCACACATATTAAAATTGAAAATAGGTGTGCCAATTATCATGTTGCGGAATATTAATCAGCCAAAACTCTGCAACGGCACGTGACTCGCAGTTAAAAAACTGATGAAAAATGTAGTGGAAGCAACGATTTTAACGGGGCCTTTCGAAGGTGAAGATGTCCTCATCCCTCGAATTCCCATGATCCCCACCGATACACCATTTCAATTTAAAAGATTGCAATTCCCAATTCGATTGGCGTTCGCAATCACAATCAATAAAGCTCAACGTCAATCTTTAGAATTGTGCGGTTTAGATTTAGATGCGGATTGCTTCTCACATGGACAACTGTATGTTGCGTGTTCCCGTGTCGGCAAACCAGATAGCCTTTATATCTACGCAGAGAATGGAAAAACAAAAAATATTGCAATACCCACAAAGTATTGCAAAATTAAACTTCTATGAAACGTATGCTTTGTTTTGTTCCTCATTTCTCATCCATGCAACCACAATGTGCCACAGCTACGCGTGGCTGGGTATAGCTAGTATATATATCATCATCATCATCATCATCATTGTCAACCATTATCAATCCACTGCTGGACGAAGGTCTCCCAAGTTTCCTCCACAACGGTCTGTCTTGTGCCAGTCTCCTCCATGTCACCCCTGCATACTTTCGAATTTCATCCACCCATCTCCCATGTGGTCTTCTTCTGGGTCTTTTCCTGTCCCTTGGAATCCAATCTAAAATTTCGGCTGTCCATCGATGATCTGTCCTTCTGACAGTATGTCCAGCCCATTGCCATTTCAGGGATTTGACTCTGATCATGATGTCTTCCACTCTTGTCATTTTTCGGATCCACGAGTTCCTCTTCTTATCTCTCCTGGTTACACCAAGTATGCACCTCTCCATGCTGCTTTGAGTTGTCTGCAGCCTTTGTATGTCTCTTTTAGTTAAGGTCCACGTCTCTGCACCATACGTAAGCACTGGAAGGATGCATTGATCAAACACTTTTCTTTTAAGACATAATGGCATATTGCTCTTGAAAATTATGCTGTTTCTTCCAAAAGCTCTCCAGGCAAGTTTTGTGCGCCGATTAATTTCTTCATCAATGTGACCCTCACTTGATATCTGCTGTCCAAGATAAATGTACGTGTCTGTTATCTCCAGCTTTTCTCCATCAATCGATAAATCTTCATTTCTTGTAAAAGCATTGAACATCACTTTTGTCTTCTGAAAGTTCATTTTTAATCCCACTTCTTTACTCTTGTCAGCAAGTTCCTGGATCATACTCTGCAGCTCTGATGGGCAAGTTGCAAAAATGACTACGTCATCAGCAAAACGAAGGTGGGTTAGATAATCTCCATTAATCTTTATCCCCTTGTTTTCCCAGCTCAGTGACTGAAAACACCCTCCAATGTGGCATTAAAGAGCTTCGGAGATATGGTGTCACCTTGTCTCACTCCCTTTCCAATTTTTATGTGTGTTGTATTTTCAAACAGCCTAATCTTTGCACTTGCATTTTCATAGATGTTATTAATAATATTAATGTATGCATCTTCAATACCGCAGGTTTTCAGAGCCATTGTAACTGCTGATGGTTTCACCGAATCAAAGGCTTTTTCATAATCGATAAAAGCCATGCACAATGGAAGTTCATATTCCCTCGCTCTTTCAATTAGTTCTCTCAGCACATGGATATGATCTATTGTGCTGTAGCCACTCCTGAATCCAGCTTGTTCTCTCGGTTGAGCCATGTCCAGTGTTACCTTCAAGCGGTGTGAAAGAACTTTAGTGAAGATTTTATAAACTACTGATAGGAGGCTGATAGGTCTGTAGTTTCCGAGATCCTCAATGTCACCTTTCTTATGTAGCAGGATCATTGTAGCGGTGTTCCAATCCTCAGGAATCTTTCCTTCATTAAGGCATCGAGTGAAAATTTGGGCGAGTACTGTTTCGATTTCTCCACTTGCTTCTTGTATGATGTCTACAGTAATTCCATCTTCTCCTGGAGCTTTTCCCCGCTTCATGTTCTTGATTGCATGTGCAACTTCTGCTGGAAGGACTGGAGGAACTCTGGTACTGGTATCTTTCATGATGTCTGGAGTGCATGTATCATCCCTTTCATATAATTTGGAGTAGAAATCTTTCACTCTTGTCAAAATTTCGCCTCTATTTCTTGTTACAGAACCATCTTCTTTTCTCAGTGCCATAATCTGTTTTCTTCCCTTACTGAGATGTCCCTTTGCTATCTTTAGGCTTTGGTTGTTTTCAATTGCTTTCCTCACTAGTTCACAGTTGAATTTTCTTACGTCTTCAGTGATACTTTTTCGTACTGTCTTGCATAGCTCTATATATTCCACTTTGGAAGTCACATCTTCTTTAGTTGTCCTCATCTCTCTTCTTTTTTGCATCAACATTTTCGTTTTTCCTGATAATTTATTTACATGCAACTTGTTCTTAGACCCAGCTAATTTTGTTGCTGTTTCCATAAGAGCTTTGGTTACTTTTCTGTTAACTTCAGAGATGTCCACTTCTTCCGATGTTAGGCCTTCTAAAGCAGAGAACCTGTTCTTCAGTTCCAACTTGAAGGTATTATGGTGTTTTTTAAGGTTGGTTATGTCAATAGATTTTGTTTGTCTTATGAGCTTGCCACGTTCAAGTTTAGTGTTGAGGTGCATCTTACATCTCACCAATCTATGGTCACTACCTGTGTTGAACTTGTTTAGCACACTGCAGTCTTCTATGACGAATTTTTTGTTACACATAATAAAATCAATTTCACTTGTCGTCCCATTTGGATGTCTCCATGTCCATTTCCTGTGTGGCGTTTTCTTGAAAAAGGAGTTCAAGATGAAAAACCCTTCTGCCTCTGCAAACTCAACGAGAGTATTTCCACGCTGGTTTCTGTTGCCGTGACCGAATTTACCTACTGAAGTTTCATTCTGTTGCCGCTGCCCTATTTTTGCATTGAAATCTCCCATAATTATTTTCAAGTGCTGCTTACCTTTATTATTTAGATGACAAATTTCCTCATAAAATTCTTCAATTTCTTCTTCAGGATGACTTGTGGTGGGTGCATAAGTTTGAATAATCTGAGCCTGGTATCTTCTCGATAGTTGGATAACGAGTCGTGCAGCTCTGTCAGAGGAACTTTCAACTTCTACCACTTTATCCTTCAGTTTCTTGTTTATTATAAATCCAACACCACTAGTTCTGCCAGTATCTGTCCCACGATAGTAGAAGAGATGTCCACTTTTCAGTTCAATGAGATCTTCTCCTTTTCTCCTTATTTCACTTAGCCCCACGATGTCCCACTTGATCCTTTGTAGTTCCTCTTCCAATTCAAGAAGCCTTGAATCAGAAGATAGGGAGCGTCCATTGTACGTTGCCAAGGTCAGCATCAGATGGCAGCCTAGTCCGGTCCTCCGGGGATTCTTAGCACCCTCTGCCTTCATGTCGCACTGGCCGCTGCCTTGGCCAGGTACATTCCAGCTGCCGGAGACTGAGGGCCAAGATTTAAGTTGTGGAGTCATTTTGGAGGGGTTTGGCCATAACTCACCACGCTGGCCAAGCGGGTTGGTGAGTGTTGGATAAGAATTTCCTCTAATCCCGATGGTATAGTTATACCGCTATGGGCGGTCGTCAGAGCCCCTTTAGTGGGAACAGGATGCACCACGAGAAGGCGGGGTTGACATTTGTCAAGGAGAGGCTGTGATGTTACGCATCACCTGACCTTACATCCATATATATATATATATATATATATATATATAAGCTTTTGAAGCAATATAAACTTTTCAAACTTTTTGAAACAACCAAAAAATTTGGAAACTTAAAAAAAATTTATAAAGTTTCAAACATTTTTAAAAAATTTTTAAAGTTTGAAAATTCGTTTAAAAATTCAAATGGGGGAAACCATCGCTCTGCACATTTTGGACATCTATGTAAGTTCGGTGTTCCTTCTGATGCCTCTACGCTATGCAAATACCTCACACAAAATTTTCACAAAGACATGGTCTCTACGCAATCTTGATCGCAAATAAAACAGATCCAACATTTGCTTGTGCGTGACTCAACAACTTCACTTCTGGTTGGGACTGGTTTAGATCTTTTCTGCGTTTCCTTTGCCGTATTTTTGGTCAGTGATTACTCATTTTTAAACATGGAAGTTTTGATTATTTTTGTTTATTGGAGGTTTAACGACCACCGTGAGCAACTCAATGGGCTATAAGCGGACGCCCGTCCCTAAACTGGTTCTAGCGAAGGGATAGATCCAGCGCCGTAAAACAAACACAAAATCCACGCCTCACCAGGATTCAAACCCAGGGCCCCTTTCGGACGAATGATCAGAAGCCATCGCTTAGATCACTGCTCCACGGGGGGTGGCAAAGTCTTGATTACGCTTGCTTTGTTGTTCAATGATTTACGTTTGTTACTCTGACAAAATGGAAATGAGTTTAACATGACGAAGACTTACGTAAGCGTCGTGAATAACCTAAAAATCTTGCACGTACTACTTTTTTTTTTTTTTTTGATTGGGGGTTTAACGACCACAATGAGGAACGCAATGGGATACAAGTAGTCGCCCGTCCGTAATTTAGGGTCACTGGTTTCAGAGAAGGCAGAGTGCCAGTGCCGTAAGACAAACACAACATCCATGCCTGACCGGGATTCGAACCCGGACCCCTTTCGGGCGAATGATCAGAGACCATCGCTTAGATCACTGCTCCACCGCGGCGGCATGTATTACTTTAAAGCCATCATGGGGTTACATGACTACCGAGTATTTTATAGCATTCTACATCAATTTCTGTAACATTTCCAAATTTGATATAAATCAGCTAACTTCGCCCTACAGACGAAGCTTCAAGCATTAAGAACATGTATAGTTTTTAGAAAGTTATATTTTACGGCATCTACAAAATAACTTCTTTTGGCTTACCTTGACTTTCAGTTCAGACTTTCAGTTCCGTGACGCAAGAGCAAAAGGCAGATATATCGCTTCGTTCGTAAATGATGGCGGACTTTTACATTTTTCGCTACATGGCCTATGAATGCCAACCCGTACAGCAAACTAATGGTATCTGGTATCGTTATAAGGCATTCGTTTGGTGGCGATAAAGAAATACATGGCATCATTTGGCGCAAGTACCTTACACGTAATAATTCGATTCCATACACCGATGAAACATTATATTATGACCACCCACATAATGAGTTGTAGGACCCCATTTAGCCAGCAAAACAGCGGCCACTCGGCAAGGCATCGATTCGATGAGGTGGCGATAGGTATCTTGGGGTATCTGGTACTGTAATGTCAACAGCAGGTCTTCCAGTTCCCATACATTTCAGGGTGGGGGCGATTTAGCGCGAGCCCTCTTTTCCAAATCAAACCACAAATGTTAGATTGGGTTCATGCCAGGTGAAGCTGGAAGCCAGGGAATTAACAGAAAGTCATCAGCATGTTCTTCGAACCACTCCTTCACGTCTTTGGAATTGTGGTATGGCGAATTATCCTGTTGGTAATGGCCATCACCAGCAGGGAACACAGTTGCCATGAATGGGCGAACTTGGTCCGCAACTATGTTTAGATACCTGGCAGCTGTCAGGGATTGAGCTATTGGGATAATGGGGGCCTAAAGTGTCCCAAGAAAACATCGGCTACAGCATAATACCGCCGCCGCCGGCCCGATACCGCCCAACAGTGCACCGAGGGGCCATAACCGCCGTTGGTAATCGGCGCATCCACGTTTCGCAGTCTACGTGATGCACCAGGAATCTTGATTCGCCATACCAGGCCATTTTCTTCCAATCATCCACGGTCCAATCTCGATGATCTTGGGCCCATTTCACGCGTTGTGGTCGATAACGTGTAGTGAGCATGGGGACCCGGCTGGGTCTTTGCCCATGCGCAGAAGGCTGCGATGAATTGGGTACTGTGACACATTGCCCTGATCACCACTGTTGTAGCTGCGGGTGATTTGTCGCACTGTGGCCTTGCGGTCGCTGTGAACACAATGCGCGACAGTCTTCGCTCCCCTCTGGGATCAATGAGCTGCAGATGACACACGACTGTATGACGGTTCGTCGTTTGGCCATCTGTGTACCACTTTTGATACGTACTCACTACAGCGGCACGTGAAAAAACGACAAGCCGCGCCGTTTCCGAGATTGTAGTTTCGAGGGGTCACGCCATCACAATTTGTCCTTTATTAAACTCCAATTCCACGACGTGTATATATAAAACCTCACCTGCGCCACCGTTCGGTCTCCAAGCGCAGTCATTTCTCTAGGCTGGGGGTGGTTATAATGCAATTGCTCATCGGTGTATACTTTTGCAGGTTGTGGACAAAAATTTTATAAAGAAAAAATATTTCTGAATTTCTAAAACGATAATGATTTCAAATTGGTCAATTAATAATGCTTAAAATCTCGTTAAAATAACAAAATCAGAAAATGTTTGAAAGGATGAGATCCACAATTCAACAAACTCCTAATCCCCAATTCTCTAATATTTTAATACATTATCTGAAAGCATAGATTTCATTTCCAGTAATAGCTTTTCTGTATGTTTCATAACAGATATTGATTTAAGAGCTACTTTTGGTATCCGTAATTAAAATCAAGTTTGTTCTTTTCCATTGCTCTCCGTGTCTTCTTTGTGAAAAGATTACTTTCCAACGCCAAGAATACCTGATTAAATTTAATTAATAAATACCAGTGTTGTGTTTATAATAAAAGCATTATACACTGAAATCTGCTTAAAGTGGAATTCCAGGAGGCTGGAAAGAATTCCGTCTTGCACAGATTTCTGTCTCATACAGATTCGTTTACTGCAAACTGAGCCAGTGAGATAAGCCTCAAAATGCAAATTTTGCAGCTTTTCTTGGGAAATTCTGTTAGAATTCTTAATTGGTCTTAGTTCTAAAGTATATATTTTCTAAGGCACCGTTCTCGAAATCTAAGATAAAAATATTACTATGAAAGAACAGTCTTCCGTCTCATCGTTTCCTCATAACTCTTTGAAAAGTACTAAGCGTCTTTTTTAAGCCCACAGAATTTCGATCTTTTAACTACCAAAGTATTTTTTATAACTAATTATTTATATTCACAGGAAAATCACAGCGAAAATACTTAATTTAAGAAAAAAAGGAAGATTTCTTTCGCGTTTACTAATGAACAGAAAATTTTGTTTTGCATACTAGCATCAATACAAATGCCTTACATCACGTAGTAATCGCTGATTTCTCCTTTGTGATTTTGGAAATACGTAATAAACGGACAATATTTTATATTTGAGAAAATTCCATATAAAACTCACAATACATAATCCTTCATATTTTTGAAGTAGTTCATTCAGATTGGACGTCTGCACACATCGTTTTAGCGGAACAATGACTTTTTCAGTCACACTCAGAACGTTACTTGCTTTGAAAATAAATCATCATGGTTGCTCTGGAAAAAACATTTTTGCGTGCTATAGATGTTGTATTGCATTCAATCAGTAATCAACGTAAACAAGTTAGCAAAATCATGCAATGCATTGATTATGATACGCTTTCCAACATATCAGAAATCATTACTCAAGTTATAAAGGATTCTGTATTGTGAGTTTATCTCGACCTTGTGCCCTGACCTTTGACCCCATTTAGATGATATTCAACACAATTGGTTCAGTATAACCCCAGAACAACATACTAAAATTTTGTTGCAATAGAAGCATTTTTAGTCATGTTATGAGGATAATGGCTGTGGAATGAAGCTCGCTCCTGTGAACTGACCTTTGACCCCATTTCAATGATGTTAAACAGAATTGGTTCAGTATACCTCTGGAAAAACATACTAAAGTTTTGTCTTAATAGAAGCATTTTTAATCAAGTTATGAGGATAATATAATGGCTGTGGAATAAATCTCGCTCCTGTGCCCTGATCTTTGACCCCATTCCGATTATCTTCAACAGAACTGGTTCAGTATACCACCTCCGGAACAACATGATAAAGTTTTGTCGCAATCGAAAGATTTTTACGTACATTATGACGCATAAAGGCTATGGAATGGATCCCGCTCCTATGTCCTGACCTTTGACCCCGTTACGTCCATTTTCCATAGGGTTCGTTCCTAGGTTAGCCCATACCACATACTAAAATTTGATCGAAATCAAACCATTTTTACGTGAGGTATCGTGCGGACAAAGAGACGGACAAAGCTGGAGCATATACGCTTCAACCTACGGTTGAAAAGCGTAAATAACAAGTTAGTAAAATCATGCAATGCATTGATTATGATACGCTGTCCAACATACCAGAAATCATTACTCAAGTTATTGCTCAAGTTATCATGATAATGTCTGTCTAATAAATCTCGCTCCTGTGCACTGACCTTTGACCCCATTTCGATGATATTCAACATAATTGGTTCAGTATACCTCCGGAACAACATGATATAGTCTGTCGTAATCGAAGCATCTTTACGACAGTTATGACGAATAAGGGTGATGGAATGGATCCCATTCCTATGTCCTGACCTTTGACCCCATTTCTTCCATTTTCAACAGGGTTCATCCCCAGGTTGTCCCCTAGCACATACCAAAAGTTCATCGAAATCGAACCATTTTTACGCGAGTTATCGTGCGTACAGACAGACAGACAGACCGACAAAGCTGGAGCATATACGCTTCTTCACACTACGGATGGAAAGCGTAAAAAACACGACAAGCATTCGAGCTAAGTTTGTTGCCTGACTCAACATAGTCTGTTCCCCGATTTTGTTGCAACCAAGAATAAAGCATCCTTCATCGGAGTATGGGCTGTTTCATTTTATTGGATTGGTGCGAATGAAATGTCCGGCAAAGAACCAGCACATGTGGACGACGAATACGGAAAAATAGGACAACTTAGCTAGGCAAATTAATCCCCTCGGCATCGACACATAGTTGCCATTTGTCTGGCAAAGCCATGATACCGGAACGAAAAACGTCTTGTAGCTGGGAAATCAAAGAAGTCATCAACTGCACGTTGAACCTCGTTGTCTTTCTTGAACTGTTTCCCGGAGAGAGAAAGTGATCCAGACGACGAAGCAGATGACAGTCTGTCGAAGACAAGTCCGGAATTATAGGCAGAATGAAACTGTGCTTCATAGCTCAAGGTACTTAGTGGCAGCATCGTTCGTTGTGCAACATGAGGGCGGCAGTTGTCCTGGAGGAGAAGAACACCATGTCTTTTGACCAAAGCCGGTTGTTTCTGCAGTAGTTTTCGGTGCATCTGGTTTAATTCAGCACAATAACGTTCTACAGTGGTAGTTTGGCCTCTTGCCAAAAAACTCCGATGAATTATCCCGGCTGTGGACCTCCAGACAAGGAGCATAATCTTCTTGGTGTGTAGGGGTGGCTAGGGATGCCTTTCAGCAGGCTGTGCCTTGCTTAACTATTGTGCAGATCATTTCCGATTATCCTAAAGGACCCATTTGTTGTCGCAGGTGACGATTCGACGCGGTGGAGTTTCCTGGGTATTCCTGGCAAGTAGCGACGTGCAGACTTCCAAACGTCTAATCTTGTTGGCAGTTGTCAACTCATGCGGCAGCCACATGCCCAGCATTTTAACCTCACCCAGCTCAGCGAGACGCCGAACAACTGTCGTGTGGTGGACACCTACCTCTGCCACTATCTCACGACACATTTTTCAGGGGTCCGCTTCAATCACACGTGACAAAACATCGTCAGAAACAGCAACAGGTTGGTGACCACGTGTTTTGTTTTGTAGGTCTGTATCTCCGCTTCGAAACTTCACAATCTATTACCGAATGGTTCGTCCGTTGGCTGTATTCTCCCCCAAACACTTTGTTAACGTTTCGAGCGCGGCAATTCCTGCAGAATAGCCCAGTTTAAATTCATACAGAAACATGGCTCTCAAATCTGGCGTCTGCATGTTTCCTTTACAAACTACGTTGCGTCCAAACGACCACGCCTGAACCTTGTTGTTCACACACGTGCTAGCTATTAATAGTAACTCTCTGACGTTATACCCGCAACACCTGTGGGTGATTCCATTCCGCGCTGTGGAGGGGGTCTGTCTCCACTGCTCGTTCGCTCGGGACATTTCATTCGCACCAATCCAATTGATGCTTTCCTGACGGAAAATCAGCTTTAATGAAACCCTTCCAAACTGTTTACCGTAAAACTTGCTTTGTATCTAATAGTCATGCCCCCTGTTGAAGAGATCAAATCTTATCCCCTACTTTTACAACCAGCGCTTCATATCTATAATCACTGCTTAGAAGAATCAGGGCATCAAGAGATATTGTAACAAAAATCATGAGCTACTGACGTTGTTGAACGTAAAATATTTTTATGTAAGATATAGTAATATGGGAAAGAAAAATCACGTTGGCGAATTGTCTATGCAATATGATCATTTAATGCACATGATGCTACACTCCGAATATCACCCCCCCCAAAAAAAAAAAGAAAAATAGATGGGTATTTGAAAGTGGTAACTAATCCATACTAGGGTGAGTGGTCCCTTCGAACGGCTAAGACCACTGTACACTTATATGAAATGAAATTGATGAGATTATAGAGGAAGTTTTGAGGGTATCTTCACCACTCCTCAATGAGAGCAGTCCCTAGCTCACGAACAGTCTACTGAGCTCCCCGCCGAGCTGCAATGCATCTGCCAAGTATATCCCAGGCATGCTCAAATTGGATTTAAGTCAGGTGATCATGCGGACCACACCATACCCACGATTTCCTCCTTTGGAAACATTTTATCCACCACTAGCTGTGCTCTATGAGGGCGAGAGTTATCGTCCACAAAAAGGAACGAATCACCAACGGCTACAAATATGGAAAGACAATAGGTCCGAAAAATCTTATCTCTATATCTCTAAACTCACGTTTCGGATGACGTAAAGGTCCGTACGTCCACCGATACTTATGCCTGTACGCAGACCATCAATCCATGTCCGCAGTAATATGATGTTTCCTGTATAAAAACTGGTTGTTTCATGTGCCGGGTTTCCTCCAGGAAAGAACTCGTCGATTGTCAGACTCCAGGCTGAAACTCGACAATTCATAAAAAGGAAGTTGACTCCACTCGTCGTGTCCCCAACCACGATGTTCCTCATCCCAGTTTCTACAGGCCGCATAGTGACGTGTGGTTAAAGGGGTACACACCGTTGGGCTACGTGCATAAAAACCATCTTAGTGAAGGCGATTGTGAATAGTTTGATTTGGCAACCTGTGTCTTATTGACACGAGAAGCTCCCACTAGAGCTGAGTAGCATTATACCGCCTGTTCCGACGGGTTATTAACTACAGCTAACGGTCGTCCCTTCAGGTAGTTTCTCGTGGACGGCGTTGATCTTGCCTTCTTTGAACACTTCTCGTATCCCGGAATCGTGTCCACAGTCGGAAAATGAGACTTCGGAAAACTCGAATGGCTTCTACAGCCTTCAATAATTTTCTTCAAGAATGCTATTGCAGGCTAAAGAAGCATTCTGAAGACCTACTTCCAACCTGCCAATAGTTTTCCACGCCGTTGATTCCGATAAATCATGCTGTTTAAATATCTTTCGAGTCGAAGACTTCAAAAACGAAATGCCACGATAAACGCGGAACAATAAGGGAGCTCTCGAAAACCCTTCATTTTCATTCCAATGTGTGATGTATGCATTTTGACGTCACAGACGCTAATTTGCGTAAGGATATGTATAAATAGGCTGCCTATGTCTTACGACTTATGTTTTCCACGTTTCGGTAAGGTATCACACGATTAGTTTGCATAATGCCCCGGTGGCGCAGTGGTCTAAGCGCTGGCTTATGACCATTCGTCAGAGAAGGAGTCCGGGTTCAAATCTCGATGAGGCATGGATGTTGTGTTTGTCTTATGGCACTGGTTCTCTTCCTTCCCTGGAACCAGTGACTCAAAAATTAAGGACGGGCGCCTGCTTATAGCCCATTGAGTTGCTCACGATGGTCGTTAAACCTTCAATAAAAAAATAATAATAATGCCACTAAAGTCTCATGCTCACCTAATTAGTTTGAGTAATGTAATTTTGAAGTAAGTGATGCATATAACTGCATTGGAAAACAGATACTACACGAAGACCACATCTAAAATGAAATTAAATGGTGTGCAAAAAATTGGCTGCAGTGCACTTAGAAGAAACAGTAAAATTTACTATATGTCTTACAAGAAAAGTGTTTGATGCATACATCCTTCCAGTTTTCACGTATGGATCAGAGACTCGGAACTTGACTAAAAGCAGCATAAAGAGCCTGCGAGCAACTCAAAGAAGTAATAAGGGATGCATGCTTGATGTAACCAATAAAGGTAGGAAAATGAACTCATTGATCAGGAAAATGAAAAGCGTTGATGCCATCATGATCAAGATAAACACCTCCAAGTTACAATCGACAGAAGATATTGACAAAAGAATTTTCCAGTGCTGGACAACATAAATACCGGACTGAGTACAAAGGGGCAGTAATTGTAAAGACTAATGACTTCGTCCCGCTCAGCCAACAGACTGGCTCCGCAGTGTTACTGGAACTGTCTTGAAATGTTTTTACTGAAGGCGCTGGGAAGGCAATCCCGCTAGCCTCTGACCAGAAGGCCTAAGCCCCATGCAAGGATCAGGCCCGAGGTACCATCACCGGACTCCTACAGCCCGAGCCCTGTTGAGTGTTGTACTATTGGGCGGAAAGCCGAACTTTGGGGACGACTACATGAACCAGAAAAAGACAACGTGTGTAATCAATGGATAAAATGCGAATGCATGCCGGAACGACATGGAAATGAACTGCACAAGAAAAAGCTGTGGATGAAATATGGGGAGACTTTCATCCATCAATAGATTGAGAATGGTTAATTATAGAATATATGAGCATCTGAGGCTAAAATGTGTCTTCTGCCTTTCCTAAGATTAATGCCATTAACTGAAGGAAAACGACAAACCTCGCAGTACTCAATACGGGCCCAACTCAGTCGATTAACCAGAATTCTACGACTCTGACTGCTTGCCTACCGTACCGACCTTTTGTCCCATACCACTCGTACAAGCAGTTCGCGTAAGAACGCGGCATGCAGTTAATATAAGGACTTCTGATGACGATGGAGCCATCTGTACCGCGTGAAAAGGAGAAGAAATGTTTCATTATTTCGGGATGTGACCACCGTGGAGCCATTTCCTGCATCTACAAGAGAAGCAAAAATTACTTTCGTTAAGGGCAATGAAAGAATGGTATTGAATGTTTTCCGATGTGGTGCGTACAAAGAGCTCCTGTCGCAACGAGACGGAGCAGAACCTAGACCTCGAAGTGCGAAATAGGGCAGCAGTCTTATCATTTGTGCGTTGCGTCCTTCAACACAGACTAAGCAATCAATGCGATCGAAAAATCGTTGCGGAAACCTCTGTAAAGTCTGACATGAGTATCATCCGCACGTCTCATGTTGATGGCAGACGACATTGAGCTATTCAGCACGTTTTGCAATACGGCTCTGATCCCAAGACACTACTCCAAAATATAACTTTCCTTACAGCCAGCACGTTTTTTCTAACGGCGATTCTTGGCTTTGAAATATAATATTTGCGATGAAAGAAACCGAAATTATGATCAACGTCTGGAACACAGACTTGGGCATAAACAATAAAAAGGAAGAAATCTGTTCTGAAATGCAAGGAAATTGCGAATATTTCATGTTAAAAAGCTTCTATCTTCTGAGAGAATAAAATAAATAGTAAAGGAAAACGATGATGTTCAAGATGATGTTAAACAAATGGAAAAGGCTGTTCCCCAGGGTAACTTTAAGGAAACTCTCTGTAAGGAAAAATTCAAAAGATTGGCTCCATATTTGTGATATCGTCAATTTTTAATATTTCGATTTATACATTAAGATAAATTCATAGCGGAAAAGTCCCCAAAACTTGGAAAATACCAAAGTCAATAGCATACGAGAGTTCCTAACCATCAGTTTTACAGACACTGGCTATACACGTCCGGCAAATAGAAGAAAGTCTACGTCCGATAAATAATGAAAAAAGGCCTACATCCGATAAATACATATGTTCAACAAATACTGAAAGAAGGCCTTTGTCTGATAAATACAACGGCCGTTCCATAAAATTTGAGAGTAATTTTTTTGAATTGGCAACAGTGCAAAGGAGAAAAATAACCAAGCAGACGACTAACTGAACTAAGGAAGTATCTATGGCAACAGCTATTAGCCGTGGCAGTCGATTCTGGTTCTGTTATTGAGCAGTTGTTTAAGGTACGTTTGCATTTCACCATAAAGCTATGGAGATGAGTGATTCAGAGTTAAAAAATGAAATGCGTTGTGAGATAAAATTTTGCTATGGTTTGGGTAAAACCACCCCATAGACAATTGATTTAATTAAAAAGGCTTACAAAGATAAATATTCGGGTGAGACAACGATTTTTAGATAGCACCATGATTTCAACGAAGAACGTTTGTCGGCATAACTCTCCTCTCTTCCTGGTCAACCTGAAAGTGTTGTTACGGAGCATATTGCTAACAGTGTTTTGGGCAATATCGAAGAATGACGTGTGAAGAAATAGCGGCGTCAACTAATATTTCAAAAACGTCAGTATTTCGCATTCTACGCGACAAATTACTGCTGCATCGTGTGTGCTCCAGATGGGTACCTCATCACCTGACGAGAGAACAATTGTTAACAAGAGTTCAGGTGTGTCATGAGTGGAAACAAATGATTGCAAAAGGATTCAAACTTTCTAAACACAGTAATGACTGCCGACGAAATATGGGTCCACTATTTGAATCCACCTCACGAAGCGCCCAACGAGTGTTTCAAAACACACTGGTTCGCCTCCTCCTAAAAAGTCCGATGAACAAAATCCACTGGGAAGATGATGATAAGTTTCTCTGATCGTAAAGGTGTAGTCTACCAGCATGTCGTTCCTCCACAAATTACTGTCAATGCTGAGTACTACATTTCAGTTTTGAAGTGTCTACGACGACACATATCGATTAAGCGACCGGGACTGGTGGCCGAGTGGACCTTACACCATGATAACGCCCGGCCACATGTGGCTGTTTGTGTTTAACAGTTTCTTACGAAATGCAGTATTGAAATCATGCCACAATCTGTCTACAGTCCTGATCTTGCTCCGTGCGATTTTTGGTTGTTTCCAAGAAAGAAGGAGAAGTTCCATGGCGAAACATTCAACACAGATGCTGACGTTATTCAAGCTGTACAGGGGTCGCTAAAGCAGCTTCCACAAAATGCCTTCGCCGCATGCTTTGAAAAGTGGATTGAACGATGGTACCGTTGCATATCATTCGAGGGAAAATACTTTGAGAAAGTAAAACATTGCGTATTGTGACATAGGCAGCTGCATTAGAAGTCACGTGTCTGAGCGTCGTGTTCACATTGTTCTGTCCGAGCCCTATGTATACCAGAAATATACCAATTCCTCTGTTCGTCACCGGAAGTAATCTATTGGTGCATTCGAGAAATTTTTTATGTATTTGATAGCTGAGTCGATGTGAGCATGATCGTTCGGCTTCCAGTCCAAACATCTGTCACATGTAACGAAGAATAGCGAAACCAATGCCAACCTATACACGCTCACTTACACGCTTTCATCGCTTTCGCGCATCCTGAGGCCAATCGTCTGTGTCAGAAGAACGATGTTGCGCCCCACCGTGCTGTAACCAACCAGACATGGCTTCAGGAACGCTCTTACGGGTTTGGAACTATCCAGTAGAGCCCAAGGTCCCCAGATTTAAACCCTGTGGAAGCTTACTGTGATGCCGTGGAGAGTAACAACAGATCCATTACCGACATCTCAGGTGGAGCTATAGACAATGCTCCAAAAGGCATGGTTGGCATTAGCTGCGGAAACATTCCGGCATATGGTGGAGTCGATGTTTCGACGTATAATGGCAGTGTTTCGCGCTAGAGGACTAACCCACTATCATGTAAGAACCTATCTTTAACGTTTGTCTATATACTGTATACACAATATTGACAAAAGCCAATGGACACCCCTTCAAAAGAAATAACCGGATCCGCTGTACAGCTGTAAACGGTATACAAACTAGCCCGCAGCTGACCACGATCATATCGCATTGTGAGGTTGAGTAAAAATGTCGCAGAGAGAGAGAACTCACTTTGAGATAGGAAAGATTATTGGGTTATATAATAGGGTTGTCCGAGATAAGAGAAACCGAAAGGCGTTTAAAAATACCCAAGTCAACTGTTGTGGTTGTACTGAATAAATGGAAGACACATGGCGTGCCTGAAGCAGCAAAACGTACCGGCAGACAGAAGAAAATCAGTGATAGAAGACGTCGAAGCCTCAGGAGAGTCGTTACAGCTAATCGACGAGTACTGCACAAGACCTCAGTCTACAGGTGAGTAAAAATGCTGGAACCTCTGTATGTGCACGTACCATTCGTAGAGAACCTCATTCCATGGGTTACCGTGGTCGTACGGCTGCTCATAAGTCTTTCATCTCCATTCCGAATGCTAGTCGTCGTTTAGCATGGCATAAAGAACATTTATCGTGGACCGTAGATCAATGGAAACGGGTCACATGGACTGATGAATCCAGACACACGATCCACCAGTCTGATGGCCGTGTTTGGGTATGGCGGCCGCCGGGGGAACGCTATTTACCACCGCGTACTGTTACTACGGTCATGTTTGTAGCTGGCAGTGTGGTCGTGTAGGGGCGTTTTTCGTGGTATATCTCAGGCCCTTTGGTTCTCCTCAGCAAACCTATTAACCAGCACGTCTTTCTCGATATTCTGGATAATTATGCCCTACCAACTCTGTGGCAATACTGTAGAACCGAGCCTTGTGGGTACCAGCAGGATAATGCACCGAGCCAGAAATCGAGCGCTGTTACGGCGTGGTTTGACAATAATTCCGTATCGTGTGTGGACTAACCAGCACAGAGCCCTGGTCTTAATCCCATAGAGCATCTATGGGATGAATTAGAGCGCCGCACAAGAAGTTTAGAACCAAGACCTACAACTAAGTAATAATTAGCGGTAGCATTATGCACTGAATGGAAACTCATACCTATCGCTGTGTTCCAAAACCTGGTCGAAAGCTTGTCTCGAAGGGTCAGTGCAAACATTAAGGCCAAAGGTGGACCGACACTATACTAATGTATGTCATTAAATGCTATGTTGTGTTTCACTTCTAGGTGTCCAGTTACTTTTGCCACTACAGTGTATATATGTACACTATACACCGATGAGCCGTTATACACTGACGGAAAAAAATCCCAACACCACGAAAAAATAGTTGTAGAGGAATGAAATGGCGGCAATACATTTGTATAGGTAACATATTTAATCGATTAAGGTTTCAAGATCACAGCTTATTGTAAGCGCGAGAAGAGCCATTTTAAATGTGAAATGCTGGTACATTAATAACCGCTGTAACTGCCAGAATGTTGAATGCAAGCACGCAAACGTTCATGCATTGTGTCGTACAGGTGCTGGATGTCATTTTGTGGGATGGAGTTCCATGGCCTGTTGCACTTGGTCGGTCAATACAGGGACGGTTAGTGCTGGTTGGGTGTGACGCTGGAGTTGTCGTCCAATGATGTCACATACGTTCTAGATTGGTGAAAGATCTGGTGATCTAGCAGGCCACGGCAACATGTCGACACTCTGTAGAGCATGTTGGGTTACAACAGCGGTATGCGGGCGAGCGTTATCATGTTGGAAAACACCCCTGGAATGCTGTTCATGAATGGCAGCACAACAGGTTGAAATCACCAGACCGACGTACAACTGTGCCGTCAGGGTGTGCGTGGGATAACCACGAGAGTGCTCCTGCTGTCATAGGAAATTGCTCCCCAGACCATAACTTCAGGTGTAGGTCCAGTGTGTCTCGGCCGCACACAGGTTGGTTGCAGGCGCTCACCTGGCCTCCTTCTAACCAACACACGGCCATCACTGGCACCCAGGCAGAACCGGCTTTCATCAGAAAACACAACAGATCTCCACTCCGTCCTCCAATGAGCTCTAGCTTGACACCACTGACGTCGCAAACGGCAGTGGTTTGGAATAAGTGGAATGCACGCTACAGGGCGACTGGCTCGGAGCTGTCCTTCAAGTAACCGATTTGTTTGTAACAGTTCGTTGTGTCACTGTGGTGGCAACTGCAGCTCGAATTGCTGCCGCAGACGCGGTACAATGCGCCACGGCCATACGCCGTACACGGCGGTCTTCCCTCTCAGTAGTGCCACGTGGCCGGCCGGAACCCGGTCTTCTTGAGGCAGTACCTTCCTTTGACCACCGCTGCCAACAATCATACACAGTGGCTACATTCCTGCCAAGTCGTTCTGCAATATTGCGGAAAGAAAATCCACCTTCTCGTAGCCCTATTACACGACCTCGTTCAAACTCCGTGAGCTGTTGATAATGACTTCTTCGTCTTCTTAAAGGCATTCTTGACTAACATCAACACACTACGTCGAATCTCAACGATAACTAACGCTCACGAACGTTACAGCGCGTATTTACAGCAAACCTGCTTTGTATGTTCCGAGGGGCGCTACTAGCGCCACACGTATGCGCCAAGCGCGAAATTTGCATAGACGTCATCTTACAGATGTACTCTCACCGCCTACCAACTGTCGTGTATCTAACTCAACCCTTCTTGGTGTTGGGATTTTTTTCCTTTAGTGTATTATTTCCACACCCAACCTAGAGAAATGATCGCGCCGAGACCGAACGGTGGTTGCAGGTGAAGTTCACAGAGGAGTATATATATAACCAGGGGTCCGGCTTTCGGTACCTAGAGTGTTCGGAGTCAGAACCGGAAAAACTTCTGATCTATCGGAGTTTTAAAAAGGTAAAATTGTTATTGCACGGCTCTTCGGAACTACGATCTCGGAAACTGCGCGGCTTGTGGGTTGTTGACGTTCCGCTGTAGGAGTACGCATTAAAAGTCGTGCACAGATGGCCAAACAACGAACCGTCGTCCAGTCGTGTGTCTTTCGCAACTCACTGATGCCAAAATGGTGCGGAGACTGTCGCAGATTGTTCACAGTGCGACAAATCACCCGCAGCTACAACTGTGGTGATCAGGGCAATGTGTTACAGCACACAGTTCATCGCAGCTTTCAGCGCATGGGCCTACGTGGCCGAAGACCCACCCAGCCGGGTCCACATGCTCACTGCACGTCATCGACAACAATACATGAAACTGGCCCAAGATCATCGTGATTGGACGAAAGATTCCTGGTGCATCGCGTAGACGGCCGAGCGCGGATACGCCGGTTACTAACGTAGGTTAGGGCACTCTGGGCGAAAAAAGGCCGGCGGCGGTATTATGCTGTGGGCGATGTTTTCTTGTGACACTTTAGGCTTCATTACCTCAATAGCACAATCCCTGACAGCTGTCAGGTATCTGAACATCGTTGAGGACCAAGATTACCCATTCATGGCAACTGTTTTCCTTGCTGGTGATGGCAACAGGATAATGCGTCACGCCGCACTGCCAGAATCGTCAAGGAGTGGATCGAGAAACATGCTGGTGACTTTGTGTTAATGCCCTGGTCTCTAAATTCACCTGACATGAACCTAATCTAACATTTGTTATTCGACTTGGAAAAGCGGGTTCGCGCTAAATCGCCACCACCCCGAAATGTACCGGAACTGGAAGACCTGCTGTTGACATTATAGTACCAGGTACCCCAAGATAACTATCGCTACGTCATATGATCGACGCCTTGCAGAGTGACCGCTGTTTTGCGAGCTAAAGGAGGTCCAACTTATTAGAAAGGTGATAATAATGTGATTGCTCATCGGTGTACATGCAGACGAGCTGAGTTTTCGCTAGGCACCACAAGCAACATAAATGAATTTCTCGATTTATCGAATCAAATTTTGCTTGGTATGTTTCTCACGCCTCAATCTGTGATTGATAGGGATTGCAGTGAAACAAAATTCAGCATTTTCTAGCATCCACAGGTAATCTGCTAGGATTTCCGGCACAATACAGACTTTAATTTATAGGAGGAGGAGGTTTAACGACCACCGTGACTTTATTTTACAGAACAACTATTTACATAATTTATAGCATTTAGTCAATTAACGTATCTATTAGTCGCTGGGACTCAGATTCTGAGTATGTGATGAATCCAGCCGTACGGTTATGTTTGCCGCCATGTAAGTTCAACTGTTCTTCTCTGTCCCAATTGTAAATAGTTTCTCGCGGAAAACAGCTGACATAATTAGCAGAGCAGTAGAATTTACTCCTCGGTGTCAACCAGTGTAATCCACTTTAGGACTCTCGTACTAAGCACATTTTAGTTTCACACACAGGCATGTTTCAGTAAGACATTCACGTCTCCTACCTAATCACATAGGAGCGCTTCACCCCAGGTCGTTACCGAAACGCTTTCTCACAGGCGTCTTGGAGCGATGCACACACAGACGTTTTTCATTAGTAGTTGTACTCATGCCAGGAGGCGTTTGCTTCTCTCAATGGATTTTTCGACCATCTTGCACTATACACCACAGCAGGATGCATACGTGAGAACGGTGGACAAGACGGGCGGTACACCCGGCGACCGCTGTTTTGGTGCTTCTCCTCTACGTGAAGGTGCCAAGACAACCAGGACAGGATTACCTCTGCGGCCGTGTCATGGTGATCGACATTCCTTAAACTCGAGAACTCAATTATTTCTTTACGTTGATTCTTTGTATTGCTGCCAGCGACGAAATTATCTCCCGTATCTTTAGTTTACTGCTCTGATGATACAGCCAGACTACCTCTCTCTTCTAGTCTCTCGGAAGCAACTGATTTTCGCCGCCCCGGTGGCGCAGTGGTCTAAGGCGCTGGCCTCTGATCATTCGTCCGTAAGGGGTTCGAATCCCGGTTTGTCATGGATGTTGTGTTTGTCTTACGGCACTGGCTCTCTCCCTTCCCTGGAACCAGTGACCCTAAATTAGGGACGGGCGACTGCTTATAGCCCATTGAGTTGCTCACGGTGGTCGTTAAACCTCCAATCAAAAAAAAAAAAAAAAACTGATTTTCTTCACACAGAGTCCACCACACACAAGTACACAGAGGTATTTAAGATGTTTTTCTGTGAAAACTTTACGAGTGTAAGTGAACTTTCCTGTCGTAGTCGGGTCAAATTTGAGATTGTAATCACCTCATCCCTACCACACAGAGCGAGGAAATGTGCCTGGGTGATAAGTTGTTCAACTTTGGAAAGCTTTTTCCTTTGCCCTAAAATCCAATCAACACTCGGGAATTAATTATACTACTAATTGACACGGACTGATGAGCTGTGTTCATTATACCTAAAATTAATGGGGTCTAAATTGTAAAAATATATTTGTTATCAATAGGGATTAAATAAACAAAAAGCTGCACTGAACGCCGCAGGGCAGCAACAAGAATTTTCGCATGGAACTTTCGGCACATGTGCCGAAAGTTTGTCAGCCCTGCCCCAGGTTATCTTCCATTTTGCGTTCATTTTATATGGACCTATCATCTCCAAACTTAATATGCCTCCCAATATTTTATCATTTTAGCTTCAAGTTATGTGTAACTTGTTAATTAGTATGCTATGTATTTAACCAGCATTATAAAATATTGGCCAGCAAAGTTTCCTCGACACAATATCATAAATGATTCCTTATAAATCAGCAGCCTGTTTTTTTTTTTTTTTTTTTTTGGGGGGGGGGGGTTTGGTTTTTTTTTTACTTAAGGTTTATAGGAACTTTACTTAACATCGAGCTATAATTACAAGTAAAAACCTTCAATCGCATATATGTGAGCACCAATGGAGTTAGTAACGCATATTATGTAAGTTTAACTCTATTAAGAACATAGCGGATTTAGATACTCGTCTTATGGGAGGGGAGGGCAGTTGCTTCGATCTAAAAACAATAGTATCTGACGGAAGAAGGAAGTTTTTCAGTCGGGTTTTTAATACCTCAGATATTGCTGTAAACGGAATCGTGAGCTTACGCCCTTTGGTTGCAGACTTGTGTTTAAGATAAACATGAATTTAAATGAGAAACATTTTGCACCGGAAACGCTCTCCAACATAGAAAGAATTTTTCAAATCGGACTCTTAGAAACAAAGATATCGACAAAAATAAGATGTGACTTTACGTCCCCTGAGTGGAAAGCCATGCATTATTTTAGGAAGAAAGTATTCTCAAAAGGTTTTTCCATATGAGCACTGTCAGGCAAAGAAAAAACAAAAATTAGTCGAGTTTTCAGGAACCCAGTTTTTGCTACAAATACATCAGAAGCAGAAATTAACACTTATGCCCCGTGGTGGCCAAACCATTCTTTACCAAACATTAGAAATTGTGTGAAAAATATTTTCCATCAGGTCTTGTATGTGATACAGGAAGAATTTTTCAAACCGGAGTTTTAGAAGCAGAAATCTTTTATACACTATTTTCGGTTCTCTACTCCTTCTTCCATCATTTTTATTTTTTCACCTAGCTTATTCCTTCAACTACTCTATTAACAACCCCCACCCTATCAACTTACCCCTTTTTTCTATAATAGCATTTTTAATTTACCTTTGTGCCCTCTAGCGGAAAGTCTACGATTTACTTGAAAATTTTGAATTTATAAGAAAAACATTTCGCATCGAAACACTATCCAACAAAGAAGGAACTTTTTAAATCGGACTCCTAGAAGTAGAAATATTGACAAAAATAAGATGCCGCCCCGGTGGCGCAGTGGTCTAAGCGATGGCCTCTGATCATTCGTCCGAACGGGGTCCGGGTTCGAATCCCGGTGTGGCATGGATGTTGTGTTTGTCTTACGGCACTGGTTCTCTCCCTTCCCTGGAACCAGTGACCCTAACTTAGGGACGGGCGACTGCTTATAGCCCATTGAGTTGCTCACGGTGGTCGTTAAACCTCCAATCCAAAAAAAAAAAAAAAAAAAAAATAAGATATACATTTACGACCCCTGGCGTAGAAACCATGCATTATTTCAAGAAGAAAATGTTCCTAAAAGGTTTGTCGGCATGAGTAGTATCGGTCAACAAACCATTTTTTTTTTCAATCGAGAATTTAGAAGCTCATATTTTGCTGCAAATACATCAGAAGCGGAAATTAATACTTACGCCACCTGGTGGCCAAATCATTTTTTACCAAAATTTGAAATTACGTGCAAAGTATTTCGTATCCGGTGCAGAAATAATTTTTCAAATCGGAGATTTAGAAGCAGAGATATAAGGGGAAACGCAATTTACCTCTACGTCCCCTAGCGGAAATTCAATGAATTACTTGAAAATTTTGAAATTATATGAAAAACATGTCACACTGGAAACACTATCCAACAAAGAAGGAATTTTTCCAATCGGACTCCTAGAAGTAGAGATATTGACAAAAATAAGATATACATCTGCGCCCCCTGGCGGAGGAACTGTGGAATATTTTAAGAAGAAAATATTCCGAAAATGTTTATCAATGTGAGTGGCATCAGTCCACGAAAGAATTTTTACAATCGATATTTTAGAAGCTCAGATTTTATGGCAAATGCATCAGAAGCAAAAATTAACACTTATGCCCCCTGGTGGCAAAAATATTCTTTACCAAAAATTTTAAATTATATGTAAAACATTTTCCATCAGGAGGTGTATCCGCTGAAGAAAAAAATGTTCAAATCGGAGTTTTAGAAGAAGAGTTATCGGGAAAAATGGAATTTACTTTTACGCCTCCTAGCTTATGTTACCGGACGGACAAACCGGTAACACAAGCACGATCCTTTTTTACAAAAGACGTGCTAAAAATGAGACTGTAACTACACATTATAAACTTGCAGCACTTCCTCTTTCTGTCAAGGTTTTATGAAATTGTCCATTAAAAATTGTTCTAAAGTTTTAAATTCCAAACTGCGAACGAGAACTAAAAAATCAACACTATTTCATGGCGGCGTTCGATTCCTCGCTCTCGGAGGAAACCAACTTGATCTTTTTTAAATCTCACGTCTGGATAAAATCCCTCAAAATAAAGATTGATTCCTTTTATTCAGATGGGTTAATTTAATAGAAAAATTTCCAGCTTGAAAATTTGTTACTAGCATTTGTTTGTGGCCCAACCGTGATACGTACCTCGCTCTGTCACACACACTTCAAAGTCTACTTCCTCTGCTCCAAATTAGTAATGATGCTAGACAAGACGCCCCCCCCCCCCTAAAAAATCAGACCCCCTTTTTTTATAATGGAGGATTAACGACCACCGTGAGCAACTCAATGAGTTATAAGCAGTCGGCCGTCCCTAATTTGGGGCAACTGGCTCCAGGGAAGGCAGAGAGCCAGTTCCATAAGACAAACACAACATCCATGCCTCACCGGGATTCGAACCCGGTCCCCATACGGAAGAATGATCAGAAGCCATCGCTTAGACCACTGCGCCACCGGTACGGCATCAGAATCTAATCTCACCCATAATCAATGAAAATATCTTTTCACTTTCGCTCTCATCTTACTCTGTTTCAGAATCTGTACTATTTTATTTTTTCCTGCAACTAGAACAGAACATTTTATCTCTAAATTTACAGAAACTTTTAGTTGTAATGAAAACATGTACTTAAACCTGTTGAATTATTATTTTAATTTTACAAAAAATACATGCATTAATTATTTAGATATCAGCCATTTAGAAAGAAAAAATCTGCTTGAAGGAGTTGCGGTCGCTTCATTCGCTACCCACAGGTTCCGCTACTGATTACCAAGATCTACTGGATCATCACTCGAAAAATTAAATGTGAATATTCGTTTCTTTCGTAAAACGTCACACGTCCACAAAAATGCAAATTGTTGTCCACATTCTTTTTATTAGTAGTGTTCGCCTTTTTGTTAATATTTGCTTCTTTACTTGTACACTCATTGTCATAAAAATCCGCTCACAAAGAAAAAACAGTGCGATTAACGCGAAACTCGGCGAATAGCTACGGGGAGATCCGACACGCAAATGATTAAAATTTCGTGCTATTCTGCATGCGCGCACGTCCAAGACCGGAGCTGCAATCGCAATCTTTGGGGCTTATAAGGCTCCGCGTAGGGGACTCCACATGCGTGCCGAAGTGCACGGTAAGAGTCACGTGAGATCCCTGACCGATAGACATGCCAAGGAGCCGCCGTAAATGTGCTTACGGGAAACTGACGGAGTTTGAACGAGGCCGTATCGTCGGGATGAGAGAGGCCGGCTGGCCGGCACGCCGAATCGGCCGCCATTTGAGCGGTCGGATAGTACGGTCCGATCGTGTTGAGAACAATGGACGCGGGAAGACAACCAGACACGGCGGACTGGCTCTGGATGACCCAGACACACCACCAGCAGAAAGGACCGTGGGATCGTGACAGCAGCACGCACAAATGCAGTGACGTCCTTGTCCAATATCTAGATACATGTGGCGGCTGTACAAGGGCCTCCTGTGTCCTCCAGAACCATCTCCAAACGCCTGGTACACACGAATCTGCACTCTCGATGGCCCTTACGTTTTCTGCCATTAACACCTGTCCATCGTTGGCGTCGATTGCAGTGGTGTCAGCAACGAGCAGTGTGGAATGCTACGGACTGGCGACGTAATGTTCAGCGACGAATCCCGCTTCTGTATGTGAACGGACAACCACCCTGTCAGTGTGGAGGACTGCTGGTGAACGCTACTATCCCAACCTCACTGTACAATGTCACACGTCCCGAACTGCATGCGTAATGGTCTGGGGAGCCATCGCGTATGACAGCCGGACTTCCCTCGCAGATATACGAGGGACGGTGACAGCCCAGCGCTACATACAGGAGATCCTGAGGCTCCATGTGCTGCCTGTCCTGGCTGTGCGGCCCGGAGCCATTTTCTAACAAGATAACGCCCGTCCGCACGCTGCTTGGGTTTCCCAAGACTGACTACGTTAGGCTTCAAAGCTTCCGTGGCCTGCCAGATTGCCTGATCTCGCGCCCATCGAGCACGTGTGGGACCAGATGGGACGGCAGCTTTCTCCATGCCCCAGTGTTTGTGTTTTGGAGCGTCAGTTGCAAGAAGTGTGGGCGAATTTTTCCCAGGATAGCATACGGCGTCTCTTTGGCTGCCTGCCGGACCGTATCACCGCATGTATCCGAGCACGAGCCAGACGCGGTACAAACGCTGTCCGGAATGTGTACCGTATGTCCGCGAGAAATCGTCCTGCTGCTATCTGTCCATAGAATTTACTACCTCACTACTAAACTCTCGTTTCACTCCGACTCCTCCTGCATGGTGAGCTGATTTTTATGGCAATGAATGTATTTTGATCTTTAGTCACAGCTTGATATGAATTGGAAAGTCTCCTTTTCTTTTTCCATTTCATATCTGCACTGCTACTGAGTGTGAAAGGTTTTATGCAAATGTGTGAACATCTCCTCCATGACTTCAATTCAAATAAAACCTCCTATCAATTTTCCAAATGTCTTTGATGGGGTTTCTCATTTCGAAAAATGCGCATTTCTATGAGCACCATGGTAACACAGAGTTCTTGTTTTTTCTGGTAGGAGGTTTAACGGCCGCGGTGAGCACCTTATTGGGTTATAAGCGATCGCCCGTTCCTAATTTAGAGCCAATGGTTCCAGGGAGGCGAGAGAGCCTGTGATGTAAGACAAGCACAGCATCCATGCCTCACCGGGATTCGAACCAGGACTCATCTCGGACGAATGAGCAGAAGCCATTGCTTAGACCACTGCGCCTCCAGAGCGGCAACACAGAATTTCCACATGTTGTTCAACAAATGTGAAAATCACTGATTTATTCCCCAAGCAACAACTGTTCCTATGCTACCTGAAATCCACAAAATCGTACGTCAGGAACTGTGAAACAAATTTACAAAATTCATGAAATCCACAAAATCGTGCTTCAGGAACTGTGAGATAAATGTGCATACATACATACATGCATACAGAAACTTTGCATAACACTTATTTCACTCGTTATGTGATCTGGAAAGAACGTCAGTACAGTGAAACCTCGGTTATATTTTTTTCTAGGAGATGGTCTTTAAAACGTATAAATGTAAAAAACGTAAATAAGAAATTCCAAATTATTTCATACTATAGTAAAATTTTGAATGCCACCAAAAAATAAAAAATAAAATAAAAATGAAATAAAGACAGGATACAATTTTTTTTATATTAAGTTCATTTACTTAAAAGGTAAAACACTCATACATGAATACATGTTTCTCCTACTATCCGAAAGTAGAGTTTCTATGAAACCTTTTGTTAGCCGAAATGGCGTAAAAGGAAGAAACAGTTACCATTAATTTATACGGGAAAATATTTTGAGCATTCCCAACCCCAGAAAATGACTTACCAAATCATACCAAGTAGCACATAAAACGTAAAATAACACGAACATATAGTAAAAGCAAGAATGATATGATAAATACACAGCCTATATACACAGTCGTGTCAGAATGATGTGACCACATACCTAATAATGGAAACAACCACCATTGGCCCGGATGACAGCAGCTAGACGGCGTGGCATGGACGCAATGAGGCTCTGGAAGGTTGCCCGAGGCACACGTGCCCATTCGGACTGCACCAGAGCACGGAGGTCGCGGAGATGACGTGGTTGTAGGTCGGTACGTCGAGCCTGTCCATTCAAAGTCACACACGTGCTCTATGGGGTTGAAGTCGGGCGATTTTGCCGGCCAAGGGAGAACGGAGACATTGCTGTCGTGTATCTGGAACTAGTCACTCATCCCCTTAGCTACGTTCTTTTGTCACTCATCCACTTAGCTTATTGTTCTGTTGGTAGACACCATCATCACCAGGGTAAGCGTCCAACATGAAGGAATGCATGTGGTCAGCGAGGAAGAACAGGTAGTCATTGGCGTTCAGGGACTCATCCAGTTGTACCAGCCGTCCCAGATCATACCAGAAAAACATTCCCCAGACATGCCCACTGCAACCGCCGGCCTGCACTTGACCGATTAGCGGGTTCTTTGCGTGTCCGACGCCGTATCGGCCACAGTCCGTGTCTTCTGTGGAGTAGAAACCTCCATTAGTCGGTGAAGGTAACCTTTTTCCACTCTTCAATTGTCCAATGACGGTAGTCCCATGCGAATTGCAGGTGTCGTTGCTGATGGACCTGGGTTAACATGAGCGCCTTGGCGCAGCGTCGACTCCGGAGACTCATACTTAACAGGGTTCGCTCTACTGTGATCGGGGACATGTACTTGGGTGCCTCAGCGTTCATTTGCAGGGTCAATTGCTGCACTGTTGCGCGTTGATTGCCCTTTTACCAGTCAACGGAGGCAACGTTCTCTTCTGAAACTGATGGCTTTGGGGGCTCCACAGTTATGACGTCGAGAGGTACTCGTTGTGCCACAGCGGTCCATTCTTGGTGCACCCTTTTACAGCACCTCGCGAACACCCCACGAAGTCTGCTGCTTCTGAGATGCTTCCACACTTGGCGCGGTAGCCGATTATCATTCCTTTTTTGAACGTCCGTCAAATCACCAACTCTGCCTATAGTTCTCACGTTACGCACAATGGCTGGTCGCTCATATCTTCACTTCACGTGGTCGACCTTGTCACGTGCACTCTATGACGCGGCCGTGCGAGTAAACTGTGATTCCGGGTGAGGTCATATTATTCTGATACGACTGTGCAAAGTTTAAATTCCACTTTCATCACTATCGTCAAGTGCTTTATGTTGCAGCTTATTAAAGACTGACTGTTTTCTCCTTAAATAGAAGATAACTCAACGGAACATCACGCTTTGTACACTCATCAATCTATTCAAGCAACAGACTTTCAATTTTATCCATTACTAAATGTCGACTAAAAGCCATCACTTGGCTACTAGCAGAACCAAAAGTAAATTCCGCAGCCTTCAAGATTTTTTCTCTCGGCGTGTAAATAGAATAAATGCTGGACGCAGGCAAGTTCAATTCACCCACAATGTGTTTATTTCGTTCAACACGATCGAAACGCTTGATTACGTCAAGTATTAGGCTAAGCGTAACACCCGTACGAACTTTCTTGGGCTTTTTTGATCCCTTAGGACACATCTTGCTTACGGTGCATAAAATAAATCGAGAGAAAGCATAGATGCGAAGTGGCTTCAAACGAACTTTCGAAAAGCGGGAGATGCGTATACTTATAATTTGTTTCCTGCCTTAAGTCTATGTCTGTCGTGATCTTGTACGAATGTTTTTATTCAAATTTTATTATTAAAACTAAGTTAAGCAGTACTTTCTGTCCACTAGTTGATTTAGCATTAATTAGTGCGGACTAAAATAATCGCTAATCTTTGCTCGCTTGGAACTTTTTGAATCACGAGATAAAAGTAAAATGAACGCGCGCGTTATTTAGTATATTTTCTTACGTATCATCTATTTCATGGCTGCAAAAAAAAAACAAAAAAAAACGCTGTCTCGATTCTCTAAATGTTGTAACGTATTGGGTTGCGTAAGAATCAAAGAACCATGTATTCTTGATAATCTGGAATTCAAAATTTGACATCTATAGTGAAAAGCGTATGAATGAATTGCGTATAACCGAGTTACAAAAAGCGATAGGAACTACAGAAAATTTTTGGAACTAGCGCAGAATCTCTCTATATATAAAAGTAAAAGTTTGTATGTTTGCTCCGCATACGTTCCTAAACGGTTTGATGGATTTCACCAAAATTAGCATACATACTCTTCATCACCCAGATTAAAATACAGGCGGGATGATTATTAGAAATTCCATCCCTAAGGGGGTCAAATGCGTTTTTACGGGGCCCTCTACAGATTGGGTGCAAGTCGGCTGCTACTAAATTACTCCGCGTGTCAGAGCAACGGTCGTCAGGTGACGCTTCACTCCTCGCAAGCTTCCAGTGTTCAGGCATACGGGGAAGAATACGATTTTTGAAAACACAACGCACGGGCGAAACATATTGTCATAAATATTTGTTATGTTTATGTTACCATGGCATTTTCTTTGTAAGGATTAGGTTTCATTAGACTCCCAACAATAGGGGCAAGAGTCTCAAATATGGGTGGAGCTACAGATTCCCATCAATAGGCGTGGTCCTCTCAAATAGCGCAAAGGTTAAGTTGAAGTTAAAACAGACGGTTTTCTTCATACATAAAATTTATATACAAGATTAGTATAGATAAAAAAAATAGCCTAATCCCACCGGAAAGAAGTAAGCTTCCCAACGGTGAAAGAATTATCCGAATGGGTTTAGTTTTCGTGATTAGTAAAACAAAATCCGTATATTATCGTGAACTACTTTCTTTCACGTTGGGTGTGATCAGGTTGTATGTAAACAAAGCGGAACGATACATGGGACATTGGAAACTACTTGAAAGCGATGTTATTCGGTAGTACAACCAAAAATAATAAAAATTAATACATGTAATAAGTAAACGAAATAGCCTATGTCCTCCGGAAAGCTTTCCAACGGTGAAAGAATTATCCGGCTATCAAGAACAATGAATAATTACAGGCTGTAAAGTGTAAAAACATTTTAAAAATAATAAATATTATTACAAAATTGGCCATATTTTCCTTCTCCTCTCTATTTGGAAAATCCTTCATAACAATATTATTCTTGGGAGACAATGAAAAAGGCCAATGCCCACAGAGAAAGAGGGGTAAAAATGCTAACAATCTCATATCTCATAAAAACTGAGCGTTGTTCATCATGGTAGGATTTTTTTTATAGTGCGTTTTACATTGTTCCTTGAAAACAAACTTTATGTATAACCCGGGCAATGCCGGGTATCTCAGCTAGTTACGTATTAATGTGAAAAACGTATAACTGAAGTTCCACTGTACAGAAAAAGTTTCTTCCCTTGCTAGCCCCCCTCCCCCCTCAGTGGGAGAGGGGTGCCAGTCGTTGCCCTCTAATCATTCGTTCGAGATGGGATGGGAGAGAATCCCGATGAAGCATGAGTTATCTTTATGTTTGTCTAATCGAACTGGCTCTCCCCATTTCCTAAATCCATTGACCATAAATTTGGAACGAAGGACTGCTTATAACTCATTGAGTTGTTTGCGATTCCCGTAAATCCTAAACAAAACAAAGAAAGAACCGTTTTTGCACATGTTCAGTGGCAAAGAAATTTCTCC
This sequence comes from Macrothele yani, assembly GCA_039090855.1. Lineage (NCBI taxonomy): Eukaryota > Metazoa > Arthropoda > Arachnida > Araneae > Macrothelidae > Macrothele > Macrothele yani. The sequence continues at coordinate 132,145,399 of CM076995.1, read as the reverse complement.
TTCCCACTGAACATATGCGTAAACGAAAACTTTACCTTTATGGCATCAAACGAACAGTGTTGCCACAAAAGCCTAAAATATAATAAAGAAAGGGTAAATTCACTAAGCTTATCTTCAAAGTTCTGTAATTCAAATGCAGACAGAGAAAATGGTTTCAGTTTTATTTTCTTACAATATTTGCTGACTTATATCATCTTCATTAGTGTTCTGTCTCTTGACATGTCCAACGGTATCTCAGCAAGTTCTCTTCCTCCAGTTTCCTCTGTCCCTTGCTTCTTCTTTCAATTCTTGATAGCTTCCTGTGCCTATTATATCATCTAGAATCGTTAGCCGTCTCCCTCCTCCTGGTCGCTTTCCTTCAATTTTTCTTTCTATCATTCTTTTCAATAGGCTGTCTCCTCTTATAACATGCCCTATCCAGTTATATTTTCTTTTCCTTATGGTCTTTAATAAATTCCTTTCTTCTTCAACTCTTTGTAATACTTCATGATTAGTAATTTTTCAATTCATTTTATTTTCTCCATTTTTCTCCTTAACTACATCTCACATGCCTCCAACATTTTAGCTTCCTACTTCACGATTGTCCACGTTTCTGTCCCATATAAAGTTATACCCCTCTTTCTTCAAGGGTGGGTAGAGGAGTAGCTAACCTGAGGTATCTGATGCTGGACCATGCCTTTTTTCATGTAATATACGTCTGTTATATTATCTGTAGACTGGTCCCTATTCTTCTTCTTACTACTTTCTTCTTGCTTCTTTCCCCAATGCTATTAAAGTATTCGAGGGCTAAGAGTGAATTTTTCCTATTTGTCTTATTTTCTATCTTAAGCAGTGGGAGTCTGCTACTCTTCGAGATTTGGGACACTACCATAACGGTTTCCCGAGGAAGGCAACGTAAAACCACCTCAGTATTATTTCCAAGAAATATGGTAAAGTCAGCTGACTTACATGCTGTTGCAAAACGCCGATTTTCAGTGTATTCTTCAGTATTATTCAGAATCGTATTGCTGATAGATTTTAACTCTAATCCAATAGTGTGGACGTTAAGAATCACACAGATTTTAACTCTAAGCATAAAGTACAGATGTTGAGAATGAAGTGAATTTTAACTATCAGCATTAGGTCTAGATGTTCAGAATTATAGATTTTAACTATAAAATTGAACTGCAGATCAATCACGCTTGCAGCATACTCTTTGCAGTAGCTCATCAGTGATTTTTAGAATCATTTGCGCCGTCAACTGGACACAACCAAGACGTGTGGGAGCTGTATTTGTTCTTCAGTTTAGGATCTTTTCCTTCGCTATAACCATTTAATATAATAAGAATCCCTCATGGCTTTCGCGAAAGATGGTTAAAAGACAAACAAGTTATAGTAAAATCATGCAATGCAGTGATTATGATACGCCTTCCAGCATGCCAGGAATGATTACTCAAGTTATGAGGATAATGGCTGTGGAATAAATCTCGTTCTTCGTGCCCTGACCTTTGACCCCATTTCGATTATATTAAACAGACTTGGTCCAGTATACCTCCTGAACAATATACTAACGTTTTGCCGCAATAGAAGCATTTTTTAGTCAAGTTGGGAGGATAATGGCTGTGGAATAAATCTCGCTCCTGTGCCCTGACCTTTGTCCCCATTCCAAAGATATTAAACAGGATTGGTTCAGTTTACCTCCGGAACAACATCCTAAAGTTTTGTCGCAATAGAAGCATTTTTAGTCAAGTTACGAGGATAATGGCTGTGGAATAAATCCCGTTCCTGTTCCCTGACCTTTGACCCCATTTCGATGATATTCAACAGAACCAGTTCAGTGTACCGCCAGAACAACATGATAAAGTTTTGTCGCAATCGAAGCATTTTTACGTAAGTTATGATGCATAAGGGTGATGGAATGGATCCCGCTTCTATGTCCTGACCTTTGACCCCATTTCGCCATTTTGAATAGGGTACCTCCTCACTTTGTACTAAAATTTCATCAAAATCGAACCATTTTTACGCCAGTAATCGTGCGGACAGACGGACGGGCTGAGAGACAGACAGACAAACTGGAGCGTATACACTTCTTCAACCTACGGTTGGAAAGCGAAAAAATGAGAAAGCTATTATCTATAGTGACTATTGCTTGCTCATAGAAGTTACTTTAACTTTCGTTTCTGTGATTTATGAGATTCCTGTAATGGCTTTTATTCCGAATGAATATTTTTGCATTTTTAAAATTCTTAATAAAAGCTTTTTTAAGTCTTTTTTTTAAGTAAAGTGCCACAAACCTGATATTTGGGTTTAGTCTCGAAGTGAAATTAAAAGCGAATAGAAATATTTTCTCCCCACAAAACTAACCTGAAGAATTGCCCTTAATCGGTGAATGCACATTGCATAATCCTTAATATTACTTGCATATACTTTTGTTTTCTCCTTTTCTTATAAGCAACAGACGCAGCTTTCGTTAATCCTTCTCTTTCCTGCAAATCATTTTTCGAGGAAATTGATTATTTGTTTGATTCCTCAGTTGGGAAGAAAACAGTAAATCTCAAGACCAACATGAATCAGCAAATGAAACCGGTTCTTCGTTTGTTTCGAATGGACTGATGGCATCTTTTCATCCCTTTTCCCGTCCCTCTCACGATGTTTGCTACTTTTGTTTGTTCCCCGAGAGAATCTTTAATTTAAACTTCTTCGCTATCGCGAGCGAAAGCCGCAGCTGTTATATGAACTTCATTCTGTCGTAATGTAATTTAATTTGAGGCTTTCTACGTAGATTTGCAAAAAACCTAATCACTTTATTTTAAAAAAAAAAAAGACATGAAAGAAGGTTTCGTTTTCCATTTCTGGTCAGCGAAAAGCTCTCCAACATCCTCAGATGTTCCGAAGTTTAATTAATATTTAAACAGCAACTTAAATATATTATCTTTGAAAAATATTCCACTCCAACTAATCAGAGCCCTGTTTTAATTTAAATACTCCTTTCACAGAACTAAAAAGGGGGTTTAATCAAGACATACCAATTTCTAATTCCAGAGAACTTAAAGTGACCGAAAAAATATTTTAATATGTCAGTTATGGGGGAAACAAAGATGGAGATTTTTGTGCTGATATGAAAATATCAAAGAGAAATCAGCTATTTCTGACTGTTCATCAAAATGCGCTGCTCATCATAGCGATATTCTCTCATTTCGAAGGAATAAATAAATAAAAACATGTAGTCTCTCATCAGAAGCATTTCATGCCTTGATGATTTGCTGGAAAATGCTTTCATGCTACAGGGTTATTCAATGAAATTATCCGTCCCGTTGAATAATGTAACATTAAGGCACTTTCGGAAGGTTTACGTATCCTAGAAAAGGCTTTAATTACGGATGTTAATTACAGAAATACGCACGCTCTTAAGATGAATGAAAAAGAAAATCGTCATCTTCTATAATAAATAATTTATTTCCTAAAGTAACGCGCAGCAGATCCTCCCTCTCTCTCATCCTTTCCTTCCGTATGGAATAATATTTCAAATCTCAGTGCTGAGATTTTCAACCGGCGACCAAAACATGACAATTATATTGCATATGTTTTCTTAATTATAACTCGAGATATTTTTAGTCTGAAACTTATTTGCACACCATAAATGACCTTACATTAATTGTTTCTTCGCGGTAACTACTCACACCTGGAGTTATTTGATATTTTGGATAGAAATGCTCGGCGTGGTCTCATTGTAAAACTTATTGTTTCGGAGTTTGACGATCAGTGTGAGCATCTAGAGTTAAAAGTAGTCGTCCTGTGCCAAATTTAAGGGAGGGGAAAGAACCAACCCCTTAGGGCAAACACGTCACACATGACTAATAAAAGACTCGAACCTGGATCCAAACCTGAGAATTAGCCAGAAGCCCGCGCTTCTGACCATTTGGCACCGGGAGCGGCATCAAATAACAAGCCGAGAAAAATAATACAGTAAGGTGTTTTATGTAATGATAAATACAGGGTGTCCATAAAATATTTCCCGCATTACAAAAATTAATAAAAAATGTATTACAGGTACAAGAAAGGGATTTCACGACAATGATGGTACACAAGTAATTTTTTTCCAGTGTCAGTACACCTTTACATGGGCGGCATTTGTGATCCGGAAGACATCTAAACGATATTCGATTTCACGCTATGTTTTGTTTAACGTCTCAGGAGAGACAGAACCAATGACGTTCGTTATTCTGCTCTTCAACGTCTCGGCATCTGGAACACTGCTAGAGTAAGCTTGGTCTTCCACAGAAATACCTCTAGAGGGGTCATATCGGGCGATCGAGGTGGCCATATCATGGAGCCGTCACAGCCAATACATGCGTCCGGAAATGTGACATTCAGGAACTCACGAACCATTATTGACCAATGCGGTTGGAAACCGTCTTGTTGAAAAATAACCGAAGGTTGGAGTGCATGCAACTGAGGTGCTGCAAAAAGTTCCAGCATGTCCAGGTACACGTTACATGTTGTCACGGGCTCTGTGAAATAAGAAGAGCTCGATGATTCTGTCATGCATCAGGCCGCACCATACCTTCACTTTCGGGCTAGCCCTCTGTTGTTCGACGACATAATGGGTATTTTCCGATCCCCAGATTCGCACATTGTGCCTATTTACTGTACTAGCGACGTGGAATGTAAATAGGCACAATGAGAAACAGACACGGTGAAAATTATCACTATCATGAAATATGCACTGAAACATATCCGTCGCAAATGAGGCTCATTGAGGCTGGTCATCAGGCTGAAGAGCTTGAATGATCTGTACCTTATACACTGAAGAGCAATTAAATTAGAGACAGCTGGCGTTATGCAAATGTGGCGCTGTGGGCGGTCCTGTAAACGGAAACGACATGACGTATGCAGCGATCCGACAATATAAGGAGTGATGCGACGGGAATCAGTAAGAGTCGGACGCATTATGGGTAAGACGAAGGTTCTAAGCGCATTTGATCTTGGGCAAATTGTCGGGGCCCGACAAATGGGTCACTCCATCTCGGAAGTCGTGCAGGCACTGGGATTTTCACGAGCCACTGTGTCACGGGTACACCGTGAGTACATCGAATTCGGTAAAACCATCCCTGCAAGGGCCAACTGCCGTGGACAACAGCGTGTGGATGAGCGGGGTCATCGTCGGCTAGCTCGCATTGTAACAGCGGATAGACGGGCCACAGTGCAAGAAATCACTCGGCAATTTAACGCTGGGGCACAAAAACGTGTAAACAGCCGCACTATCCAGAACCATCTAATCGCTATGGGGTACAGAAACCTTCGTCCCACGAGGGTACCGCTGCTGACCGCACATCACATGGTGCAAAGATTAGCATGGGCGCGGGAACATCGCCACTGGACTCACATATGTAAAAATGTTGCCTGGACTGATGAGTCGAGATTCACGGTGGTACATGCGGATGGCAGGAAAAGAGTACGGCGCCAATCGCATGAATCGATGGATCCTTCTTGCCAGCAGGGTACTCTTCAAGCTAGTGGAGGTGGCTTTCTGGTCTGGTGACTGTTTACGTGGACAGAAATGAGACCCCTGGTACGCGTGACATCGTCCCTCACAGGTCAAGGTTACCGGGATATCCTGGACTACCATTTGCTCCCATTTGTGCGTCTTCAACATCCCACTGGACCTCATCCTGCAACAAGACAATGCACCGTGCCATCGCTCCCGAATTATATCCAAGGGGTTGGATGAACACCCCACCGACGTGACTTCGCTTCCTTGGCCAGCTAGGTCACCTGACCTCAATCCCATCGAGCACATCTGGGATGCCATCGAGAGAGAGATGTTCGAGGCTCTAACCCCCTCCATCAAATCTTCGTGAACTGTGGGAACTTGTTTAGGGGTCGTGGAACCGTATGGCTTCCCAACGCTTCCGGTGTCTTGTCGAGTCCAGGCCGAGACGAATCGCCGCCGTCATCAGGGAGAAATATGGTGCTACACGTTACTAGACAGGTATCTCTAATTCAATTGCTCTTCAGTGTAAGCATACAGATGAAGACGTTTGTTTAAAATTGTATGACGGGGAATCCCAGTTTCCAGTGAAGCATGACGAATGGATTCCCTGGGACTTCTCAGAAATGGCTCCTTAACAGCTGCAGCTGTTTCATATGTAACCGGTGGTCGGCCTGCTCGGGGGAGATCGCCAACACTACCTGTCACTTTAAAATTTTCATACTAAGCTTTTATGCTTTTTTGGTCAGCTGGTGATCGCCTGTACTCTTTTCTGAAATGACGCTGGACAGTAACCGCCGATTCGGTCTCATGGAATCACAACACGCACGTCGCGTGTTCTTGCATGGAAGCCATTATCGATTAAATGCTCCTCTTATTCAGCAGTAGCGCTCACCTAAAGTACAAAGAAAAAAAAACTTTATGAGTGCTGCTATATTATGTTGCCAACCATTTTAATTTAACTTACACAGATTTTTTTACATTGATTTTTGTAATGTGGGAAAGACTTTATGGACACTCTGTACTATTTTGTCGGTGCCAGTTCACACCACGTTTCGTAGAAACTACACGAAGTAAACGCTGATCTCAAAAACTTATAAGTATCCTGCGGTTATTCCATTTTGAATGGAATTAGCTACCCTATGCATTTTGTTAGGAAATCAGGCAAAATTGTTGGACTGTGGTCCCTAGTGTATTCGGTGCGATAGAGAGAGATTAGTATCCTAGATATGAAAGTCATTCGAGCTGACATGATGTACTACCACCAGCACATTAAGACATAACTTTTCTTTGACTACAGTGGGATTCGAATTGCGAACCCACATCATCGTACACCGAAGCGGCTGTTGTCCCTATGGAAACACGCCGGCAGGCTTATCGCTCCTTTACTGTCCATCTGACTCACATCATCAAGTCTCCGCGTGCTCCTTGAGGAGCGTAGGCACGAAACCGCTCAGCAGGTTTCCGGTCAAGTGACAGAAGCACTCGACGACCGTTTCATTGAAGAAATATTCATTTATTACACGGTCGAATCACATTGTGACCACCAGCTAATATCCAGAGTAACCGTCGTATGCAGCGCGGACAGCAGCTAGACCGGCTGGGAGAGACTCAATAAGGTGCTGGAAGATGTTCACAGGTATGTGGAGCCATGCTGACTGCAGTGCATCTGACAGCTGCTGGAGGAGGATCCACCGAGCAAACAACACGATCGAGGTGGTCCCACAGAAACTCAATTGGGTTTAAGTCTGGGGAATTAGATTAAGGGGTCAGGGAAGTACTTTGAAGTCTTCATCGTGCTGTTGGACATTTCTAGCTGTGTGACACGTCGCATTCTCGTTCTGGAAAGATCCCATCCGCCTGAAGGAAGACAATCAGAATGTATGTGTGTACTTGGTCTGTAAGGATGGATTCATAACGAATTCGGTCCATAGTGCTTTCCACAGATATGAGTAAATCCAGGGAATATTACGAAAACATTCCCCAGACCACAACGCTGCCCTTACCAGCTTGTGTTCTTCCAGCAATGGTTGAAGAGTGTTTGTTCTCCGATGTTTCTCGTCTTATAACCCAACGTACATCCCTTCGATGAAGCAGAAAACGTGAAGCAGCGGAGGTCCAATTCTGATACTGCCGTGCAAATGTTAACATTTTCTGCCGATGCACATTCGTTAGCATAGGTGCAGCGACCATCCGTCTGCATCGCAGCCCCATACGCAGCAGGGTTCGCTGAACTGTCGTTTTAGGCAGACTTCCGGTAGCCTCCTGGTTCATTCGGCTAGTGAGTGGCTCCACTGAAGCGTGTCGATCGGCCCTTACGTACCTTCAAAGCCGACGTTCACCTTTCACATCAGTGGCGCGTGGTGCTCAGTAGTTTCCACATTGCTTATTCGCAATGGGGCCCATTTCTCCAATCACGATACATTTCAACCACAGCAGCACGCGAACAGTTCACAAACTGCGCTGTTTCAGAAATTCTGCCACCTTTGGCCCGAAATCCGATAATCATGCCTTTTTACAAATCTGACAAATCACTCCTTTTATCCCTGACAGCAACGAGCGATATATTTGCAGAATGCCTACAGCACACCTTATATACCCTCCATACCAGCTGATGACACGTGACTTCTTTGTTTGGCTACGCACTGTTGAAGTCAAAAGTAGGAGGTGGTCACAATAATGTGACTCGACTGTGTATGTACTGTATGTATGTACGTATGTTGTTCGGAAGAACCATCAAACACTTGTTTTCAGTCCTCACGGCCAGGAAATCCTTTTACGTTCGGGCGCCAATACAACCTTTCGAACTTTTAAATCCTTTTACGTTCGGGCGCCAATACAACCTTTCGAACTTTTAAATCCTTTTACGTTCGGGCGCCAATACAACCTTTCGAACTTTTAAATCCTTTTACGTTGGGCACCAATACAACCTTTTTTTGCCTGCACCGCGATTTGAACTCAGAGATCCTACTCCGGAGCGGCTGTTCTCCCAACTGAATTACGCCGGCATGCGTATGGTTGCGTCGTTGTCTAATAGACTCAACCTTCACAGACCTTTCAAGCAGCAAGTCTCCATTCACTGCCAATAACAAATTGATCATTCTAGCGGGTAAACAAACACAAAAAGTAAGATTAAAAAGAAAAACGAGTTAGTAAAATCATGCAATGCATTGATTACGATACGCTTTACAACATACCAGAAATCATTACTCAAGTTATTACTCAAGTTATGAGGATCGTGGCTGTAAAATAAATCTCGCTCCTATGACGTGACCTTTGACCCCATTTCGATTATATTCCACAGAACCAGTAAAGTATATTTCTGGAACAACATGATAAAGTTTTGTCTCAATCGAAGCATTTTTACGTAAGTTATAACGCATAAGGACGATGGAATGAATCCCGATCCTATGTTCTGGCCATTGGCCCACATTTCGCCCATTTTCAATAGATGTTGTCTCCAGGTGGTCCCCTACCACGTACTAACATTTCATCGAAATCGAACCATATTTACGCAAATGATGACGCATAAGGGCAGTGAAATGCATCCCACTCCTATGCCCCGCCCTTTGTCCCCACTTCACCCATTTTCAATAGGGTTCGTCCCCAGGTAGTCCCCCACCACATACTAAAATTTAATTGAAATCGAACCATATTTACTCAAGTTATGACGCATAAGGACAATGGAATGGATCTCGCTCCTATGTCGCGACCTTTGACCCCATTTCGTCCATTCTCATAAGGGTTCGTCCCCAAGTGGTCCCCTACCGCATACTAAAATTTCATCGAAATTGAACCATTTTTACGCGAGTTATCGTGCGGACGGACGGACAAAGCTGGAGCATATATGACAGACAGGCAGACGGACAAAGGACAAAGCTGGAGCATACATGCTTCTTCAACCTACGGTTGGAAAGCTTAAAAAAGAAAAATAAAGGACAGAAACGTGAGGAGATGTATATCTAAGCATATACTGTAGAATTTGTGCTCTATAGAAAATGTCTGAGTTCATTAAATGAATTTTAGAGTGATCGTCTTTGATAATCAGGCATAATTTATTGTAATAGTTTGAATACTCCAATTTTTTGAGGGTTCACCTCATTTTAATAAAGAAAATGTCGTTTTGAAGTTCTTTATTCCAGCTGGTTTGTTTCACCGTTTATTGATTTAGCACAATTTTACTACTACGAAAAATTTAAATTAGGATACAGCTTACTTTCTTATCATAGAGATATCTTCTTAGGTATATCCATAAGAAGATATCTGTATGATAAGGAAACCCTTTTCGTTACATTGATACAGTACAATATTTTTGATACAAATCCTTTTCGGTACATTGATAGTTTCTTCCTTCACAAACAAGACTCGCGTGTGCTCATAGCAAATATAGTAAATGCTATGGGACAGTAGAAAACTTAAGTATTTTACTGCTGTACAGTAATGTGACAGTGCAGTCTCAAGTTGTAAATGTGATTGGGGCATACAGAAGATGAAGCAATAAGTTTTTTGATATACTCAATGCTTGTGAGAAAGAATACTCAACATAATTTCAAGGGCAGTATCTTCACCAAACTTTAAAATGAGCTACAAAAGTGACAGTACCTATTTTTTTTTCACATAAACAAACTTCACCAAAGAAAACCCGATCCTTAACAGATGGAACGTACTGTTTAGATGCCATAGATCTTTACGTGGTATAGGATATACACTATATGATCAAAAATATCAGGGCACCCATTTTGAGTTGTAGATTTACCCATATTCACTCACTGTCATAAAAATGCGCGCACCAAGAAAAAACCGTGCGGTTAACGAAAAACTCTGAGAATGGCTACGGGGTGGGCCGACATGCAAATGATTAAAGTTTCGTGTGATTCCGCATGCCCGCGCGGCCAAGACTAGCGCGGCAATCGCAATCCTTGGGGCTGAAAAGGCGCCGCGCAGGGGACTCCGCATGCGTGCCGAAGTGCACGGTAAGAGTCAGGTGAGATCTCTGAGCGATAGACATGCCTAGGAACTGCCGTAGATGTGTGTTCGGGGAACTGCCGTATCGTCGGGAGGAAAGAGGCAGGCTTGTCGACGCGCCAAATCGGCTGCCATTTGGTCCGGTCGGACAGTACAGTCCGATAGCGTTGGGAGCAATGTACACGGGAAGGTACCCAGACACGGCGGATTGCCTCTAGACGACCCAGAGACACCACCAGGAGAGAGGACCGTGTGACCGTTCGTGAGAGCGGCAGGCACAGATTCAACGACGTCGTTGTCGAATATTAGAATACATATTGCCGTCTGTACACGATTCTAAAAGAAGACTTAAGATATCACCCTTCGGGAAAATCCAAACCCACAAAATAGGTAATCACGTACGCCCCCTCGTCTCGGCTTACGCAAGTTCATCTAGGCCTCTCGAGGGAGCACTAGCAAAATGTCAAGCCTTATTAACCACATTCTCCAGTCACTCGGTATCAAGCTCCATCCAGGCTTTGAATGAAATACACTCTGTCATTCCGACCAACACGCAGTTTATCATAGTTTCACTTGATATCATTTCTTTATATCCTAACGTACCCGTCCTTTTAGTTCACCGTATCATTGAAGAACAGTTGTCAGCCCAGGGAACCTACACTCACAATGAAATTAATGCCTTAAAATTAGTGTATAACAGGACATTTTTCCGGTTTAATGGAACCATCTACCGACAACGGGAAGGAGCCCCAATGGGGGCATCCCTCTCGGCAGTTCTGGCTGAATTTCTGTTACAAGATCTAGAAAATGGCGTTCTTTCTAACTTTCCTGTTAAACCTATTCTATTTCTGAGATATGTGGACGATGTGTTATTGTTTTGGCAATCCACTCTAGAAACCCTCACCGAGTTTACTAATTTGTTGTTAACAAAATACAGTTCTATAAAATTATTCTTCGGAAATTGAGACCAATTATTCATTGCCCTATCTAGACTTCATGTTGCAAAAAAAGCCCTACTACGAATGAAGTAACTCACTCTGTATATAGGAAACCAACTTCCACAATATCCATGACTCCATTCAGCTCATCCCACCCACTCAAGCAAAACCTCTCAGCTCTTCAGTCTATGTTTCAACCAGCACATTTGTCCACAACCACACAACGAGATGAAGAAATTGCAAAAATCAAGGATATTGCGGCATTATATGACTACCCATCTGCCACTGTTAACGCAGTAATGCGACGACTTTTTAATGCCTTATACTCCACATTACAGAAAACAAGATCAACTACCTCATATGTGGGCACAATGCGATACATCCCCGTAATCACAAATGTCGTAAAAAACGCATGTTGACCTTTCAACATCGACTTTGGTGTAAAAGCGTGTAACATCCTTGCCTATATCAAGAAACACAGGGATCGGATCCCCCTGATTCCAAGTTTGGTGAGTATGCAATTCCACTAAAAGCCATGAACGATGATGTCTCCGACCAGATATACATAGGATCGACCCGTCGCAATCTTAGTTTACGTGTGTCTGAACATAAATATAATGTCAAATCATATTCTCCCTCAACCACCCTTTCAAGATTATGCTTAGAGGGTCGACACCAACCTATCTGGCAAGTTGTATCTATACTTAACACGCCAACCACTTGTTCCTCACTTCTCTTGACATAAAGCTTATTGATTCATAAATTTAGAGGAAATTGTTGCAACGACGATGCCCCTATTACCATACCGTTACCATGGAAACTGCTCTGCGTTGACTATGGTGAGGGGGACAACGTAGATAACAACCCGACCTCCGATGTATATCAACATGACTATGTAATGAGCATGCGTATGGACAGCACTGATACGTCGGTGTGTCTCCTGTATATATACTAGTACCTCTTCCAAGGCAAATCGTAACTACATCATCTGATAATGGGTTCATAGTGGACTTAAAAGTGCTAATGTTTTAACCATGTTTGCATTTTAAGAGTTCTTTTAGAATCGTGTATAGACGGCAATATTCATTTTAATATCTTTCAGCACAAATAAAGTAGTTCATATGGTCCTTTTCGAATATCCAGATGCACAAGGGACTCCTGTGTCTGGCAGAACCATTTCCAGACGACTGGCAGAGGCGAGTCTGCACTCTCGACGGCCCTTACTTTTTCTGCCATTAACACCTGACCATCGTTGGTTTCGATTGTAGTGGTGTTAGCAGCGAGCAACGTGGAATGCTACGGACTGGTGACGAATAGTGTTCAGCGACGAATCCCGCTTCTGTATGCAAACGAACGACCGCCGTGTCAGAGTGTGGAGGACTGCAAGTGAGCGCTACAATCCCAACCTCACTGTCCAGTGAAGTTGGGATTGTAGCGCTCAGCACACGTCCCAAACTGCATACGTGATGGTCAGGGAAATCATCGCGTATGACAGCCGGACTTCCCTCATAGTGATCCGAGGGACGTTGACAGCCCAGCGCTACGTACAGGAGATCCTGCGGCCCCATGTGCTGCCTTCCCTGGATGGCGGCCCGGAGCCATTTCCAACAAGATAACTCCCGTCCGCACACGGCTCAAGTTTTCCAGGACTGTTTACGTCATGCTCCGAGGTTTTCGTGGCCTGCCAGATCGCCTGATCTCTCGCCCATCGAGCACGTGTGGGACCAGATGGTACGGCAGCTTTCTCCATGTCCCAGTGTTCGTGATTTACAGTGCCAGTTGCAAGAAGTGTGGACCAATCTGCCCCAAGATAACATACGGAGTCTCTTTGACTCCATGCCGGACCGTATAACGGCATGTATCCGAGCACGAGGCGGTCCAACACACTGTACTAACGCTGACCGGAATGTATACCGTATGTCTGCGGGAAATCGTCTTGCTGCTGTTATATTGTAATCACTTCTGTCCTGGGTATGTACCATCTTCTTACTAAAATCTCATTTCAATCAGACGCTTCCTTCTTGGTGAGCGGATTTTTATGACAACGAGTGTACGTCACAACCATGGCCCATGCAGTTATAAAAAACGCGCATTGGTTGGCAAATGTCAGAGACAAACATGGACAGTAGAATGGGCCATACGGAAGAACTCAGTGACTTTCATCGTGGAACGATCATAGGATACCATGCTAGCAACAAGTCAGTTCGGGTAACTTTCTGCGTTGCAACAACTGCTCCGATCAATTGTAGGTGATGCTATTCTGAAGTGGAGACGCTTAGGAGCAACAACTGTGCCATCGCGACCTGCCAGGCAACTTAAAACAGCAGAACGGAATCTCCAAGTGCTGAAGTGGGTGCTGTGACAAAATCACCAGTTCTCGGTTTTAATACACACCATCTAGTTCCAAAAGAACTCTAGAAGCAACGCCGGACACCAAAGGTTCGTCGAGAGCTGAAGGGAATGAGTTTCCATGGCCGAGCAGAAGCTCACAAGCCTGACATAAACAAAATCAACACCAAGCTTCGGTTTGAGTGTTGTAAAAAGTCCGTCAGTGAGCTCTACAGAAGTAGAAGCGCGTTCACTAGAATGATGATTCACTCTTAACCGCATGGGAGTCCGGCGGGCGAGTCTGGGTGTGGAGGATATTACCTGCCCAGCTGTGTTTTACCAAACATGAAGTTTAGTGCAGGAGACATCATGCTCTCAGGCTTGTTTTCGTGATTTGAGATGAGTCCCCAAGTTCCAGTGCCGTTAATACTTGACGCTAAGTTAAAGACATTCTTTACAATTCTGTGTTTTCAAGATTATGGCAACAGTTCGGTAAAAGTCCTCTCCTCAACCAACAGGAGAATGGACCCGACCACAAATCTAGGTCCGTGAAGGAATAGGTTGATGAAATGGGTGTGGAAGCATTTGACTGTCCTACGGAGAATCCTGATCTCAATCCCATGGAACAATTTGCGAATGCCTGCGGGTCAAGCCCAACCGCCCACAATCGGTGACACGAAAGTAAGGCAATTCCCGCAGCAACGTGCCAAAATCTAGTGCGAAAATTTCCTAGCAAAGTGGGGGCTGTAATAGCAGCAAAGGGTGGACCAACTCGATATTAATTCCTTTCCTGTTGCAGGGAGTGTTTTTAATGAACAAATGTCTGCATGCTTTTGATCAGATTTCATTTTTGATAGAAGAAGCCGATTTTGAGAAATCTTGGATGGTTGCAAAAGTCCCTACAGCATGCTACCTCTGATCTCTGATTATTCTTAAATTTATTCTAATTTAGCTAGGAGGTCCAATGTAACGGTCTTTTTATTCAGCTGTCTTTTCTGTATCTCACATCGTGTTACAATACTGTTTACTAAATATAAAATGCAGTCTTTACTGTTGTAGAACTTATTCAGGTCCAATAATGATGATGGTCTCAGTTCATTGTCTTTGCTGACGAACAGGGAATTAAAAGAAAAGACCTTACATAGGCGGGGCAGTTGTGGCAATATTTCCCAGCCGCCCCATTTGAATTCAGCATCACTCCTAAACCCTTAGGCTTTTTCTTTAGCTGGTGTCTCATTTGTTGATCCAACGTTTATTCAACGTGGAATTGGTGAAGAGTCATCTTTCTCCTGCGCTTTTGTTGCAAAGGAGCTGAGGAACAAATTTGTGTTTTTGTCTCAACCGAATACGGTGCAACCTTCAGAAACGATCTGGTGTGAATCTGTCCAGAATGACTCTTGATATCTAATGCATCTTGTTTTGCAAGCCGAAAAGAAACTTCTTTACTCTGTGAGAATCCTCAATGCATCCTTTTAAAAGCTGTCATCATGATGGATGCCACATATGATTTTTGAAGTATCTGTCAAGACTTCAGCATCTCATCAAATTCCACCTTAAATTTGATTACAACGTAAAAGTTTTCCAAATCGTGGCCCTTTTTTGACTTTTCCTTCCAAATGAGTTCACCTTCTTTTCTCATCTTCTCTTTCGCATAAGATATTTAATTATTCTTTTTTTTCGCATTAGTTTCATGCTGCCCCTGCATTACTCTGGGAAACTATTCTGCTCTTCTAACTTGGGTTGATATACAGATTTTTTTAGAGACTGTCTAGCGTCTTTCTGTTCAGTTTATTCTGTGTTGCTGATGGCAAGTTGTATTAATTCCTTGATAAGATATAGACGTTTCTTTTCGGCATGTCGTAGGGTGAAACT
This sequence comes from Macrothele yani, assembly GCA_039090855.1. Lineage (NCBI taxonomy): Eukaryota > Metazoa > Arthropoda > Arachnida > Araneae > Macrothelidae > Macrothele > Macrothele yani. The sequence goes on along the minus strand of CM076995.1, from coordinate 132,129,826 downwards.
GGTTTACGTGTTCTTTGGAAACACTCAAGTGATTATTACTAGCAATTTAGAGTCCCAATAGCTCCAAAGAGGAGATAGAACCAGCCCTGTAACGAACATGCACATCCCATGCCTCATTTGGAATTCGAACATAGACCTAGCACAGACGATTAACATAATGCCGCGACTCAGGCCACTCCACCGCAGGGGCACCATACATTCTAAATTATGGACACTCTACTACTGTAACCTCTTCACAACGTATCAGCATTTTACATTCCTTCAGGAGCTATTGATGGATGCGCGGAATTTGCAGCTTCACTTCAGGGACACTTGTTTGTCCTCATCATGCGCAGCATATCTGGGCTCTGTGCTAGCAGTTATCGAACGCTTTAAGAGAGCATAGAATTTTGTACATGAAACAAAAATCTGATGACCTACACACATACACCGACCACTGAATGTTGAAACCTTTACGCAGAAGTACGTATACGTCACTTACGCAGCTTATATACAACATACACTGACGAGGGAAAAAATCCCAACACCACGAAAAAATAGTTGTAGAGGAATGAAATGGCGGCAATACATTTGTATAGGTAACATATATAATCGATTAAGGTTTCAAGATCACAGCTTATTGTAAGCGCGAGAAGAGCCATTTTAAATGTGAAATGCTGGTACATTAATAACCGGTGTAACCGCCAGAATGTTGAATGCAAGCACGCAAACGTTCATGCATTGTGTCGTACAGGTGCTGGATGTCAGTTTATGGGATGGAGTTCCATGCCTGTTGCACTTGGTCGGTCAATACAGGGACGGTTAATGCTGGTTGGGGGTGACGCTGGAGTTGTCGTCCAATGATGTCCCATACGTGCTCGATTGGTGAAAGATCTGGTGATCTAGCAGGCCACGGCAACATGTCGACACTCTGTAGAGAATGTTGGGTTACAACAGCTATATGCGGGTGAGCGTTATCCTGTTGGAAAACACCCCTGGAATGATGTTCATGAATGGCAGCACAACAAGTTGAGTCACCAGACCGACGTACAACTGTGCCGTCAGGGTTCGTGGGATAACCACTAGAGTGCTCCTGCTGTCATAGGAAATTGCTCCCCAGACCATAACTCCAGGTGTAGGTCCAGTGTGTCTCGGCCGCAGACAGGTTGGTTGCAGGCGCTCCCCTGGCCTCCTTCTGACCAACACACGGCCATCACTGGCACCCAGGCAGAACAAGCTTTCATCAGAAAACAGAACAGATCTCCACTCCGTCCTCCAATGAGCTCTAGCTTGACACCATTGACGTCGCAAACGGCAGTGGTTTGGAGTAAACGGAATGCACGCTACAGGGCGTCTGGCTCGGAGTTGTCTTTCAAGTAACCGATTTTTAACAGTTTGTTGTGTCACTGTGGTGGCAACTGCAGCTCGAATTGCTGCCGCAGACGCGGTACGATGCGCCACGGCCATACGCCGTACACGGCGGTCTTCCCTCTCAGTAGTGCCACGTGGCCTGCCGGAACCCGGTCTTCTTGAGGCTTCCCTTGACCGCCGCGCCAACAATCATGCACAGTGGCTACATTCCTGCCAAGTCGTTCTGCAATATTGCGGAAAGAAAATCCACCTTCTCGTAGCCCTATTACACGACCTCGTTCAAACTCCGTGAGCTGTTGATAATGGCTTCTTCGTCTTCTTAAAGGCATTCTTGACGAACATCAACACACTACGTCGAATCTCAACGATAACTAACGCTCACGAACGTTACAGCGCGTATTTACAGCAAACCTGTTTTGCATGTTCCGAGGAGCGCTACTAGCGCCACACGTATGCGCCGAGCGCGAAATGTGCATGAACGTCATCTTACAGATGTACTCTCACCGCCTATTAACTGTCGTTTATCTAACACAAACCCTTCTTGGTGTTGGGATTTTTTTTCCGCCTGTGTACATGGTCACGTGAGACAAAACGTGATCTAGGCAACTATTTCAACTACACTGGTATGAAAAAATTAAGGACGAAGAGGAGAAATTAGCAAAACAGCAGAACGAGCCGGCAGAACGGACCGAAAGACCACTCAGGAGATAGACTAGGGTCCGGTACGGTAGGGCATGCGCATATATGCAGCATGACGTGGGGGGGTCGGGAGGGTATAAAGCACACGGTTGGTGTACGCTCAGCAATTCGGTGAAAGCTATTGCACGGTGTACATCGGTTTGAACGACGTCGAGTTGCTGCCACCGTGTGATATGGCCAACAGGCAATCCAGTAGACGACATCTGGATGACTTTACTCGAGGTCGCGTCATTGGGAAGTTGGAAGAAGTTCGAAGTGTGACTAGAGTGGCCGAGAAGTTTGGGATCGCTCACAGCATCGTTTCACGAGCTTGGGGAGTATTTCAGACGACAGGAACAGCTGTCCGAGAGTCATTAATCGTCAGTAGTGTTGATCACAATGGAAAAAACAAAGGATCTTTCGGGGTTCGATAAAGAGCTCTTTGTGGGTACATGTCTGGTTGGAGAGATGCTTTTGAAAACAGCAAAACTGACAGGCTTCTTAAAAGATGAGATATCCTGTGTCTTTAATCAGTGTAAAGTTAACGCACATTGCTTACTTCGGAGGTGTAACTGTGGCGCGATAATAAGCTGTCATAAACGAGATCGCCGTCCTCTGAAAAGGCTTGTACGGACAGTAACAGGATTTCCTGTGTGCAGCAATTGACCAAAGCATTCAATAAAGGCAGTTCTCAACCCATGCCTCAGCGAACTATGCGCATGGAATTGAAGAAATATCGCTATTGGGCACGCCTATATGAAAACAACTAATTTCTGCGAAGGCCCGAGTTGTTCGTTTACAGTAGTGTCAGAGACCCTGCGACTGAACACTGGAAGACTGGAAAAAACCCATGTCGTCCGACGTGTCACGATACACCTTGTTCTGTACCGACGGTTGGCAAAGTGTTTAGTTGGAACCCATTTAAACAATGGACCTAGCTTTCCTTTTAAACACAACTCAAGGTTTCGGAGGTGTTTGGTTAGAGCTCCTATAAGCAATGGACCTAGCTTTCCTTTTAAACACAACTCAGGTTTTTGGAGGTGTTTGGTTGGAGATTCTTTAAGCAATGGACCTAGCTTTTCTTTTAAACACAACTCAAGTTTTTGGAGGTGTTTGGTTGGAGCTCCTTTAAGCAATGGACCTAGCTTTCCTTTTAAACACAACTCAAGTTTTTGGAGGTGTTTGGTTGGAGCTCCTATAAGCAATGGACCTAGCTTTCCGTTTAAACAAAACTCAGGTTTTTGGAGGTGTTTGGTTGGAGCTCCTTTACGCAATGGACCTAGCTTTCCTTTTAAACACAACTCAAATTTTTGGAGGTGTTTGGTTGGAGCTCCTATAAACAATGGACCTAGCTTTCCTTTTAAACACAACTCAGGTTTTTGGAGTTGTTTGGTTGGAGCTCCTATAAGCAATGGACCTAGCTTTCCTTTTAAACACAACTCAGGTTTTTGGAGGTGTTTGGTTGGAGCTCCTATAAACAATGGACCTAGCTTTCCTTTTAAACACAACTCAGGTTTTTGGAGGTGTTTGGTTGGAGCTCCTATAACCAATGGACCTAGCTTTCCTTTTAAACACAACTCAGGTTTTTGGAGGTGTTTGGTTGGAGCTCCTATAAGCAATGGACCTAGCTTACCTTTTAAACACAACTCAGGTTTTTGGAGGTGTTTGGTTGGAGCTCCTATAAACAATGGACCTAGCTTTCCTTTTAAACACAACTCAGGTTTTTGGAGGTGTTTGGTTGGAGCTCCTATAACCAATGGACCTAGCTTTCCTTTTAAACACAACTCAGGTTTTTGGAGGTGTTTGGTTGGAGCTCCTATAAGCAATGGACCTAGCTTACCTTTTAAACACAACTCAGGTTTTTGGAGGTGTTTGGTTGGAGCTCCTATAAACAATGGACCTAGCTTTCCTTTTAAACACAACTCAAGTTTTTGGAGGTGGTGTCATGGTGGGGCATGTTCCACACTCTGGTTCCCATGAGTAGAACTGGTTCCCTGATACTGCTAGAAAGTTAGGAGTCCTCCAAGATTTATCTTAACATTGTTTTTGATCGAGCCCATCCTTTAATGTTGACTTTTTATCAAGTAGGTGACGGCTGTTTTATGGAAAACAATAAATCTTGCCCATCGCGCAAGATCCATTCAGCAGTGGTTCACCGAGCATGTGAGCGGCGTTGATTATCTACTTGGCCACCCCAAAGCCCAGATCTGAAGTTAATTCAGAAGGACTTGGACATGTTAGAAAAACAGGAGCAAAGTCCTTTTTGGTCAAATCTGAACCAGTTAAAGGACTGTCTGGTGAACACCTGGTATGCTGTAGACGTACATGAACTCCAACACCTTGTAGACTCTATGCCGTTTTAACTAAGTGGCCGGTATGCGTAGAAAGTCTAGCAGAAGTTAAAACAACAAATACGCATGTGACATATGATAAAATGAATAAAACCCGTCTCTGTGCTTTCAAATAACGTTAGCCCTAATACACAAGACTTTAATTAAAACATTATATACACTTTAAAAGCATTAGTACTTTCGGACTACTACAGCCCATTATCAGATGCAAGACAGATCTTTGGTTAGTACAGCACAGATACACTGGCGGAAAGTGAAAAAGAACACCAAGAAGGAATTGGCGGACGATCATGAAATTTACATGTGTTGATGGGGTTGAGTTGACGCAGGTGTGATGTTAATTTCGGCACCAACCGGTGAGCGCTTAGGCCACATCACGGCATAATATGCAAATTATTGTCGGTGGTATTTAAGGAGTACGGCGAAGTGAATGTAATCAGTCGTCGGCGTACGGACACGTGCGAAGACCCTGAAGAAGCTGCAATGCCTGGACATGGAAGACGTGTACGATTTCAGCAGTTATGGGACTTTGAGCGAGGTAATCTATTCGGACTCCGCGAGGCCGAGTGGTCGTATCGTCGTATTGCGGAGCGAATTGGACGGGAAGTATCGGTGGTGGTACGATGGTGGCCTAGATGGTCCGAGGAACACAGACGGACTGATAAGTCTGTCTGAGTTCCTCGACGGACTGATATGCGGACCGATCGACGCATAAAAAGAGCGGCGTTGTCAAGCAGAACATCCACTGCGACGCAAATCCGAGCTGTCGTTGCACCTGAGGTGACTGTGCAAACCATCCGCAACCGTCAGGAACGACTGCAGTGGTGTCGCCAACGTCTGCATTGGAGAACGCAATGCCGATCTGTCGTGTTCAGCGATGAAAGAAGAACACGTGTGGGATTTTATGGGACAACGACTTATCTGGTCTCCACGGCCAGCCACGACCATCCCCGATTTACGCGTCCAGGTTGAGGATGCTTGGAACTCAATACCCCAAACTTACATCCAACATCTGTACGACAGACTCCATGACAGAATTGCACAGTGTGACGCAATTACATGGCGTTTCAACCTCGTGCTAACCATGTTACATGGAAATGTTATTTTTTAGTTTACCAGCAAATACAGCTGTATTTTGCCATAATGTTTTGATCACGTTATCCTCTGTATTCCGTTCTTATGCTGAATAAATTTCGTTGGTATCAGTCGTCTCCTTCTTGGTGTTCTTTTTTCACTTTCCGCCAGTGTATATACATACATAGGGAGGCGGCGCAAAGGATCATGGGGAAATGTTCGGGGCCACGGTGGCGTGGTCCCGTACAGAGGGCTGCTGCCAAAGTAATGTATCCATCCAGACGGGGGTATATCGCAGAGGGCATAGTCATTACAACATGCGCCGCGGTGTTGAGTTTTTAGCAAACTTTCAGTCATTTACAGCGTGGCTTTATTTCTTGGAGTGATGATGATTTTAACATTATCCTAATCAGATCTATATGTTCCATTATAGATGTTTCGCGCTAGGGCAGTGTTTTGCTGCCCGTTCTGCTCATTATATTTATGTTAACGCAGTCTGCATCTTATGTTCCTGGTCGTGGATCCGATATAACTGGAAGTGCATTGTCCGTTGGCGTCCAGGAGGGGAATACTGTATACGCCCCATTTTTGTTCCTTAGGCGGTTTTTCCTTGTCCTTTCTTAGTGATGCAAACAGTGTGATGGAGCGCAGTCCGAAGCCCAATTGGAATCGGTTACAGATATTACCCAGGGGGACGGTAATGGCGGGGTGGTAATCCAAAGAAGAAACGTATTGTTTCTGACGTCGATCACTATTTAGTGTTATCAAGTAGGATTGTCTAATCTGCGAATGTATTCTGTTAATGAAGTACTCCGGGTATCCGTTAATACTCGAAATGTTAAAAAAAATTCGATCTCCCGTTTGCGCTAGTTTTGATCCGAGGAATGTATGTATGCCCTTCGGATTTGAAACGAAGGTATGCCAGTTTATGATTAATTGGGTGGGCTGAAGAAAATGGTATCATTAGTAGAGGTGGTGGATGGTTTTCTATATACACTGAAAGATAGTGGAAATCCATTGTTAGGTGAATGTGAGATCAAAATGTCCAGGTATGGTAGCTTATTATCGTGCTCAATTTCATACGTGAAATTGATTGAAGGGGAAGCATTAGAAAACTCTTCTATGAAGGTAATAATTTCCGGGATGCTGTGTGGCCATACAATAAGTATATCATCGACGTATCTGAAATAATAAAGCGGTCTCTTTAAGGTAGTGTTCAAGAAAATATCTTCCAATTACTGTAAGAAGATCTTCGCTAGAACTGCCGACAACGGCGAGCCCATAGCTGCCCCATCGGTTTGATGGTAATGCACGTATTGAAACTGAAAATATGTGCGTTTTTTGACCAGTCGCAGTGCGTTCATTATGGCCATAATTTCATCCTCTGTGTGGTCAGCACTTGTGAGCTTTGCTGCGATAATATTATGCGTTTGGTCCAGGGGGGAAGCTAGGGAACAAACTGACAATATCCGGTGAAACAAGCACAAAAGGGGGCCCCACAAAGGAATCCAAGGTTTTTAGTCGTTGTATGACTTGCATATAATTTTTAACTACATAAGCCGACATCTACGTGAAATGAGACAAAAATCAAGTAATTTTTTATTCCAGGTGTCTAATTGGGCTCGCTCGGCTGGAGACCAAGCGCCGGACAGGGTTACCCTGCTTATGCGTTTTTAGCCGTCCGAATATAGTAGGGACGACTGAGCCCGGTGAGATATCAAATGCCTGCTGAAATGCAATTGGAAAGGTGTGGTTTTTCTTTAGTGCTCTAAGTGAAAATATAGTGGCTTGAGTGGAGTCTCTCGGTAGCACACGGTGGGGGATTGCCGCTATGGCTAGCTGCATTTTTGGAACATATTGGATTTTATTCATTATGACGATCTGTGATGTTTTATCACCCCGGGTAATAACTAAAATGGGGTTAGCTCGCAACTTTCGTAATTGTACTTTTTCTTCGTGGAACGGATCACAAGGCCTAAACTGTTGGTTCTTAATAACCCAAGATATCTTTTGACGTGCTTGTTCCCTTTCAGGATCGAGCAGCTTTTGTAACACACTTTCGATTTGTGGGATACATTGGAGGGGACTGACTGTCGTTTCCATGTATGCGTATTTAGGGCCCCGATTGAGTCCATTTTTATGGATGTCATTTAGAACATATTCACTGAGATTCAGAAAAGGCTCACCGTGTAAAAGAGGTCGTCTCTCTCTCTCGCTGCACCCCTGCTGTGCGAGGTCCATCCCCTGATTTCTAGATACACCAATCCTCGTAACTCCCAGATGTGAGTATGGAAGTCTAGCAGTAAGACAGAAAACTTCCAGATGTGAGTATGAAAGTCTAGCAGTAAGACAAAAAACTGGATAAGATTGAGCATGTCTATATTTCACATCAAATTGCTATATCGTCACCGCTCTGGTTATGTCCATAGACTGAATTCACAGCGCGATATGGTTTAAAAGGAACATAACTGCGATATCAGGATGTTCATCAGTTTCATTGCTAAAGTGTCCTACGTGAAATAAAGAACTAAAAACAACATCCATTTCCTTATAGTATACTTCACCAGATAGAGAAATAGTGAAACAAAAATGCGATTTAAATTAGTTGCCTTTATCCAGGTTTGTATGTGTTATCTGCAATAAAATCGTAGACATTTGCAAACTGCAATATCCATGAAAGAAATACGGGATTACGCCATATAATACAAATTTTGAAGATGACAATCCGATTTTTGGCGTAAATGTGACAAGGATGGTAAGTCAGATAATATCCGAAAAACTTGAAAATTTTCATTGTCCTGGAGCGGGACTCCCCGCGTCTCCCAGAAAACGCCTAGGTATGCTAACCACTACACCACCCAGAACGACCAAGTTTCAAGTTTCCGATCAATTTGAATTTAACCATCACAGGATTCGCTAGTCGAAGCAACCGGCATTCATGTTTAGCGAATCTGGAGGTTAATAATCCTATCCCGTGATTGCCCGGAGAAGCAGATAAATCATGAAAGAAATACGGGATTACGCCATATAATACAAATTTTGAAGATGACAAAGTTTGTATTATATGGATATGATATAGTACGTGATTCTCCGGGCAATCACGGGATAAGATTATTAACCTCCAGATTCGCTAAACATGAATGCCGGTTGCTTCGACTAGCGAATCCTGTGATGGTTAAATTCAAATTGATCGGAAACTTGAAACTTGGTCGTTCTGGGTGGTGTAGTGGTTAGCATACCTAGGCGTTTTCTGGGAGACGCGGGTTCAAGTCCCGCTCCAGGACGATGAAAATTTTCAAGTTTTTCGGATATCATCTGACTTACCATCCTTGTCACATTTACGCCAAAAATCGGATTGTCATCTTCAAAATTTGTACAATAACCACATACAGGTCTTTTTTGCAGATTTAAAGTTTTCACAGTTTGAAAAAGCAGATCACTTTTAAAAGGTTAATTTTTATGAGACTTATAATCTAAAATTTGTCCTAAAACCCCTCACTACTTTCATCATCACTCTCGCTTTAGGAAAGTTTGAAGGCAAAGCCATATTCTTGGGATATGCTGAAGAGAAACATGATTTCTGAATACGTGATATGCGAGCGACATAGGCAGAAAAATATGTCCTATTTAGATGAAACTTCCAGTAAAATATAATTCACTAACTTTCATGGAATGTTATATATGCTCTTCTGCAGAAATCAAAACAAAAAGATGTTTTCTAAACTTCGTTGGGAAAACTGACCGAGTAGTTCCCGAAACGTCAGTGATCCTTCGCTAAAATAATTAGGAAGTACATCGCATTATTGGAATTTTCTCTTTAAACTAAAATGCTTGAGAGGAAATTTCCGAAGAAGAGAGCGATCACCAAAGACAAAAATGCGCCGTTATCTTAAAATGACATTAATGCTGTTTAGCATTTTAAGGCATAGTGTTATTTAATTACGCTCAACTGTACCAAGGAAAATTCTTAGAACCTTTCGAGAATCGATGTAATACACATATGAAGTTATTGTTCTATCATTATTAATTAATCTCTCCTTCCCTTTGCGTCGGAAGGAAAAGAAGCATGTACTACACAAACTGTAAACCTCCACTTGATGCACGAATATGGAAGCTGACAGTTCATTTTATCGAAAACTTTAAGAACAGGGGGTCTTCAACCTGTGTTCCACAGGGCCATTCGTGGGGCGGACGACCACCTCTGTTAAATTTTAGAAAGAAAAAAATATTTAAAAAATGCTACTCTTTTAATTAATTTAATTGCCTAATACGTAGTTTCTCGTTTTACATTAACTTCGATTACACCATATAATTTTACTTGTGTGCACCCGATATAAGAGTGATTATTTTATACGAGCCTTCAACCCGTTCTAGGGCTGCTGCTTTTAAATTTTAAATAAATATTCATATAGAGCGTATGTTGCCCGACCTAGGACGTTGTGAAGGTTTTAATTAAAGCAGATAGAAAACATATCAAATAGACGCCGGATTTCTGTAAAGAAATATAGTTAAAAATCATTCATGTAGGAGCTGAAAATGCTTGCGATTTTACTCACTTTGACATCTCAAAATTTCAGTTTTGATTGTAGGTCAGAGCGTTTTTAATAGATCCTGGTGTTTATATTTAAAATAACGCTGATTCCTTTTTATGAAATTACTCTGCAATGCGAAGAAAGTGAAATAAAACACAACATAACACCTACGTAACAGAAAAAACGTCGGAGACAGTTGTTCGTGAACGTGCGTGTTGCCACAGATGAAGTCGTTTGTATTACTAACTTTATTATATTTTCCGATATTTCTCATTGATTTTACGTATCGTGTGATAGCGGTGAGCTTAATTCCGATTTCGGCCACCTGATAAAAGCAGATGAAGCTGCAAGTACTGAATGACATCAGAGATTTCTCCTTGATTTTACGTATCGTGCGATAGCGGTGAGCTTATTTCCAATTTCGGTCACTAAAAAGAAGCAGATGGCGCTGCCAGTACTGAATGACGTCAGAGCGTTAGGGACAGACGTAGCCTATTATATTGGTTTTATACCTGTTTAGGTTTCACGGCGATTATATTAGTAGGTATCTTGGATCCTGGACTTTACATTTTCATATCTGCAATGAGCTATGGTGGAATAAATTACATATTTGAGATTTTTAAGGAGTGCTCAAATGTAGCTCATCAGATAAATACTTTAGACCTCGGTAATATGCGTATTATGTTACTACATGCCTCTTTATACGAAGGTTAAGTTTTTAGAATTCGAAACCTCTGGAAAAATTCATATTCATATTCAGTGCTCAAATTAGCTTTTTATGGGTCCTGTGCAAGGTTTTATTCTTAACTTTTTTTCGAGGGAGGAGGAAATAATGCAACAAATAGGATATAACAATTGTTTATAAGTAATTTTTGTGTACACAAGAAATTCACGAGATCAAGCAAATGTATTTACAAATGAAAATAAGTATCTTCATTTACTTTTCTCGCTTTCATTTGAGCAAATTCATTGATTACATCATCATAATTAATGCCTTCAGCGATATTATATTCAATCGAGATTACGCAAGGCTATTTCATCGACGTAATCTTTGTGTCTTCCCTGCTTAGTAACGTCACACAGATACTGAATCATAAAACCACATAAAACAGCCGAAAGAAAGCCAAAAGGTGCGTGCACGCCTGAAGATCACTTCTTTACTGACCTTGACGGGAGCTCGGGTCACGTGAGAAAGGGAGATGCTTCATCCTTGGACGAAACCCCCTTTCCTCTCGTGACCGGATGTGCACCCATAAAAATCCTTAATTGAAAACGTGATTCATCAGAGCAGGCAAATTTTTTGCGCTTTCCAACCGTTGGTTGAAGAAGCGTATATGCTCCAGCTTTGTCCGTCTGCCTGCCTGTCCGTCCCTCTGTCGGCCCAATAAGTCGCGTAAAAATGATTCGATTTCGATGGAATTTTAGTATGTGGTAAGGGCCTAGATGGGGACGAATCCTATTGAAAATGGGTGAAATGGGGTCAAAGGTCAGGACATAGGAGAGGGATCCATTCCATTGCCCTTATGCGTCATAACTTCCGTAGAAATAGTTCGATTTCGATGAAATTTTAGTATGTGGTAGGAGACAACCTCGGGATGAACCCTGTTGAAAATGGGCAACATGGGGTCAAAAGGTCAGGACATGGTAGCGGGATCAATTCCATTGTCCTTAAGCATCATAACTTACGTTAAAATGCTTCGATTTCGACAAAGCTTTAGTATGTTGTTCCAGAGGTATACTGAACCGGTTCTGTTTAATGTCATCGAAATGGTGTCAAAGGTCAGGGCACAGGATCAAGATTTATTCCACATCCATTATTCCTCATAACTTGAGTAATGATTTCTAGTATATTGGAAAGCGTATCATAATCAATGCATTGCATGATTTTACTAACTTGTTCCAGTCTTGAATTGCCCAGTTTTTTGTGCTTCCCCTCCCGCAACAGACGAATTATTCAGGTTTTATCAGAGACGAGTGGTGTACGAGAGAATGTTCTGCTGTTACAGCCTATTCGCACCAGAGTCCGGCGGGATTTGCATGCTAAATATTTGCTCTCAATACCGACTTAGTACTGCGCGGTAACTTGATGTAATTGAGCTTGTCTGTGTCAATTTCGCCCTCAGGAAGACCTCTGACTGCTTGTGTTTTTGTTTTCGTTCACCACTCATTGTACTCTCTCGATGAGGTAGTTCTTACAAAGTTGAGAAGGTTCACCGTTTCTGAGATGAGTTTGCACCTATCCGCAGAGCATCTAATATCATGACTCTTTCAAAGTTGTTTAAATCATGAGTTTTTCTAACATTTACACTTTGTTCACTTTTGAATCGTTTGCAGTGAGCAGTTTATAAAGCCATCTTAATTTTATAGTTGCGTACGTAAGTGAGTATGGCAAGTTGCTATTGGGTGTTCGTAATTTTTTTTAACTTCGGATTATGTATTTATGCGTTCTACGAGGTTCGTTCAAAAAATAACGAGACAGATTTTATATGGGGCAGAAGTGTAATGCAGTAAACATACTTTAATGCTTTCCAAGTGTTCTCCCTCTACCTGAATGCACCTGTCCCACCTTTCTATCCACTTCCGGAAGGTGCATTCGAAGCCCTTCCTCGACGTGTGCTTTGAAATGCCCTTCAGTACAGTGTTTGAAGACGACTACGATGTTGTTTTTTCACCTCAGGGAATAAGTGGAAGTCACACGGCGCAGTCTAATGAATACGGAGGGTGTACCCTCGTCTCGATGCCTAGACCTTGGCTAACCTGCTGGGTAAGCAAAGTACGATGTCCAGGGGCATTGTCCTGATGCTAAATCAAACCAGTTTGTGCATATTCTGGGCGTTTTGAGACATTTGTGGACATCTGCATCACATTAGCATCCTCCTCAATGGTCATTCGGCAGTCTTCGCACAGGAGTGCCTCGATGGTATTGACATTAAACCCCGTAGTCGATGTTGAATGCCTAAAACTCTTCCACGAGACAAAGCGTCTTCATTATAAACTGTTTTAATCATCATGCGTTTCTGTGGCGGTTTTATTCAAACACAAGCAAAATTTTATAGCTGCTTTTTGCCCCAGTTTTAAATCCAGTATGGATTTAAAACTGGAGCAAAGAGCAGCTATAATATGTTACAGAAACACGTCTGAACTCTACGCTGTCTTCTACAAGAAAGAACTAACGGAGCGCTGTAACGACGCGTAGTCACATGACTGTTCCGAAACAGGCAGCTACAATTTTCTGCGTGGGTTTGTTATCGCGTTATGACGTCAGTCTCCTACTTTTTTGAGCGAACTACGTAGTTACTTTTATAAAAACGGGCCTAAGCAAGAATCTTATATCATTTGGTTGCATGCTGGCCTAGACAGAATTCCTAGGAACAGGTTTGAATACAAAATGACCCAGAGTCTGATCTAAAACGTTTTGTATTTGCAACAGCAAAACGTAAGCCTTCTCAAGCTGGAGCTTACTCTGATAAAGATTTTCACGTATGATTACTGCCAACTTGTTCCCTACCCTTTTAATAGTTAAATAATGCTTGAGCCTGTATTCATTTTAGTAGTGACAGTTAATAACCGTTTACCGCTGAAAACACAAAGCTTATCCTTCATGGTTCAGTTCAGTTGCTGCAGATAACCTTTGAAAATGCATATCTCGTCTAAAAATCAGGGAAAATTGAACTTCGTTGTTATGCTACAAAGTTCAACACAAGAGCTGAAAGATATTTAAAAATAGAAAAAAAAAAGAAATGGAAAACAAATAAGCGCTCAGTGTAGAAAAAAGTACCTTCCATAGCTGGGCCAAAGACGTCCAGGAACCTTGACAACAGTTCTGGGAGAACAGTATTTCACCGCCCCAGTGGCGGAGTGATCCGAGGCGCTGACATTTGATCTTTCGTCTGATAAGGGCAAAGATCTTATGGCTGCACTGTAAAAACAAAATGGTGAGATTCCCGAGCCATTTACCGTGATTTCTTTCATAAACTAACGAAACATATTCCAAATTCAACCTTTTCCGCAAAATGACGGTAAACTGCCGAATATCATGAAATGTTCTAATGTGAATTAACAGAAAAACTGTTGTTAGTCTTTTCTCGGTTAATTACAGAAAAGTTTCGTTTTTAAGAGGTGTTATTCAAAAAACTTGCTTTTTCAGGTACCATTTCCATGACTCCGTTCGTAGATTAACGGGAAATTTTTGTTCTCTTTTTCTGTACCCATGTGGCAGAAAACTACCGGTAATAGGAACCGTTCGCGGAAATACTTGAAGTTTGATTGACTATTAAATTTCAGTCGCTTATCGGAAGAGTTCATTTGGATGTTCTGTAGCATGGATAGCAGATTGCATGATATTAAGGCTACTATGGCAACGAGTATTTCTTCCCTATCCCCAATTGGTACATGGGTGATTGTATTGGTACATGGTGATAAATGTTGTGCAGATCATTGTATGATGTCTATGTACCAGTCTATGGACTCCATAACACAAAACCTGTTGTAGATATCTAGAGGAAATTTTATGTTTAGGGGTTATGTGAAGTAATTCTATGAAATTGCGCATTTCCCATTTTTGCTAGCAATAAATAATTTCATATACAAACCTGAGCTGTATAAAAAAAAGTATTTAATTATAACACAAATGATGATACGTAGACATCCATTCAGGTGTAATACGTCGACACGTAGATGCACCATCACGGTAACAAAGGACGTTTCGTACAGACGCCAACTGACGCCATGTTTGCCGAAGAAGTTCACTTCAATCGCACACATGCAATCACTTTCCTGGTGTACAAAAAATACGTTCATTACACTAAGAATACATTTAAAAAATCATGAAGCGTACCAGAGTCTACCATTTAAGAACATCTCGCGTAATACAGATTGCTTCTGTTATTAAAGTAGCAATTCTATTTTGGTAAAACACACACGCAGAACTTCCTGAACATATAACCTCGCACAAGCAAACACGAGAGTAGATAACACACGGTCCACACAAGAAAAACTTTTTATCGTCTGAACCTCGCTTACGTCACTGATCAAGAGAGAGAGAGAAATAGGTGCCCGCATGCGGTGTTTCAAGGCACCTGTAGCTGGGTGAATAACAGCTGCGCCGGAATGTTGCAATTCATTTGGAGTGCCGTAAAAATCCCGTCTGACGATCTGCGTTTTTTATTCTTTTATCGCGGAGAGGTTGCGATTCCAACAAATAAATGGTTCTTAGTCCAACTCAAACATTTTATATTTAGTAAAAATCTAGAACAGGAAACACATTTTAATTTTTGGAGTGAAATTACTAATGAGAGTGGAAAGCTTGATAAAGTGGTCGATAATTACTGATCAGAGTGGAAGGCTTGATAACGTGGTAGATAATACAAGGGTACATCAAGTGGCTAAGTCAAATTTTGAATTAAACTGATACCCCAAGCAAATGCAGCCGACAAACGTTAACACGTCATAACGACAGGAAGACAAAGGGGCACCTGTATTACGCAACAAATCACGCCAGTCTAGCTCCAGAGTGTGGGTGTAAACCTGGAAGCTTCTCTTTCTGATTGCATCGCTGTTAAATAATGAAACGCAATAAGGTGTTTTGGAGAACAGAATGAATCGATTCCTCTAAAATTGTACAAAGAATGGTATTGCGGTAAGGTAATAAATGTACGGGCGACAGAAAAGTTTACAAATGGATAGAAACGTTGAAATATGGCAAAAAAAAAAAATGACTGAAGCTCGAACACGGTGACAGTCAAGGGCGCTAACTTAGAACCCCGTGGAAGTATCTCGGTTAAGATCGAAAAATTGCTGTGTCCTGCTGTGGCCGATATGTTGGACACAAGTTATGGTTCTGCCTACACAATGGTGCATGACGACTTAGAATGTCAGAAATTGGTGCCGTGTGGATCCCTAAATAGCTGACTGATCAACAGAGCATTTAGATTTTATAACACTGTTTTCGCAGCGTTATCAAGAAGGTCCTGGGATTTACTGGAGAGGATTTCCGTTGCACATGAGACCTAGGTGCACCATTTGTATGTGAAAACAAGAGAAAGTATCGATTAGAAACACCTTCATCCCCACCAAAAGAATTTATAACTGGTTCCTCTGTCAAAAAAGATTGCTAATCTTGTTTTGGCATAAACATGGACCTATTTTAGAACACTATCAGGAACAATGACAAACTGTTAGCAGTACAAGATATTCAACAGTGCTTAAAGATAAGATGAAACCTGCAATTTGCAACAAACGAAGAGGATTGTTGTCAATAACTGCTCTTTGCCACAACGACAATGATCGCCTCCATTCAGTGGCTACACCCATGGCGACAATTCAAAATCACAGGTTTGGGTTTCTGCGGATCCAACTTACATTGCGGAACTCGTACCAAACGTTTTCCATTTCTTCGGTTCTCTTAAAGAAGCATTTTTTGGTAGGAAGTTACGTAGTCATGAAGAAGTGAAAGAGGCGTGCCCACGTAGCATCAGGACAGTCGAAAACTTTCTATTCTAATGTGATCAAAATGGTTTGGCCCGTTTCGAAGAGTGTGCGGAACTGATGGGAGATTATAGAGTAAAAAGAAATACATTTATGTAAGATTAACTTTATTTTTGATAATTACAACAAAGTTGCCATGTTGTTTTCTGTTTCTCGCTTTGAAGACCAATATCAGCTACTCGTAATACAACGGGAAGTGTTCCGTTTGTTTTAACCCACTGTTTCCAGAGAATTGCCAGAGACAGGAAATCGCCTTTATTTTTTTTCTACTTATCCTCGTACGGTTGACAATGCCAGGGGAAGTGTATTATCAGCTGTTTAAGAATCTTTTCAACACGTCAGAGTGCCAAACTTGCTTCATACAATGTAACACTTAGAATAACCCTCTTATTTCAGATAGATTTGGGTAAAACGTAAAGAATTCTGCAGGAAGTCAGAAGGTTGAAGACTGACGCAGAAATATCTGTGAAAAACAGTTGTATCCAGTGTCAAAACATAATTTGTATTAAAAATAAGCTGGATAATTCTTCAGTGGAAGAAAATGTTAATGATAACATACTCAAAAAAATTGTTCATGTGAGTCAAATGGGCGGGGAGATTAAATATTGCATAAACAGGTGTTAAATTATATTTTAGCAGGGGACAGACAAAGACGTAGAGCTAAACCAATATGGACTGAAAATGTGAAGTTAAACACTGGTGAACGAAGTTTGAGGCATAATATTTTGCAGTGGAAAGGAAAAGATAACGGTTCGTCGCCAAGAAGACTTTTGATTAATGCGGTCTAACCAACCATTTCCATGAACAGACACGATGAAATGAAAGTAGAGCGAATGAATGTGAATGAGTGAAATGCAAAACTTTACAGAGGCGACAAAAAGAGGAATTGAGAATTCGGATGATTTGATGACGATGCAGCCGATTGCATCACGATTCTACAATTCGTCTACTCCACTGTATAGATGACTCTGGAATTCATGGAATTAAACAATAAACTTCTCCTAAAGCATACATAATGGTTGCAACTGTTTATCGCAAATACGCTTCCAGGACAAAAGTTACACTTGTTCGTGGAATTCAAGAAATCGATAATCTCTTCCGACAGAGCTAAAAGTCTCGCTTTGTTATGAGAACAAATCACAAACATGAAAAGAGTTCAATTGAACACGTCAGCGACTGCTAATTCACAAGTGGTTTCGTAATTACTTTTGTTATCTCTGCTGCTGAGATAACTTTGAGGACAATAATTTGGTAAACATCCAATCTTCTGAGGCAAATGGCTGTTCATGCTGGTGTTCCAGAGTGTAGCGACTTTGCATTAGAACATAACAGGAATCATAAAATTGCTGCGGCATAAAACTGAAAATTGAAAGATAACAAAGTGTGGTTACCTTACTGGGTGCATTTATCACGCGAAAATTACCCTCGATAGAGATTAATTTATGGCATGTAAAATCTCCTGATTTGCGCCACGAGGTTTTCCATTCAGAATTACAGTAGTGCTAAATCTACTTTTCCACCAGCTCCTGCAAAAGCGTGTTTCTCTGGTATACGACAGAAAATTGTATAAGCAAAATATATTTCCTCATCTTCTTAATCCTAAAACATACTCGAGCATGAAAGTTTTTCTAATTCATTTTGGAAAGAAAAATTCCTGAAGTAGAGCTCTATTTCTGATTGATAGTTAATTGCGAAACAAAACAGTTACCCCGGTAACTGAATGGTCAGAGGCGTAGGCTTTGGGCGAGTTGTATGAGTTAAGCTAAAATCACGTAAGAGGCATATGTGATGAGTCTGATTTACGGTGCTTGTCCCCTCCCTTCTCTGGTACCAGCGGCATAAATTCAACTGTAACAAAAAAAAAACCACTTTCTGAAATTTACGAGCTATTTTCCACAATTTGTTTCGTAAATTAACGAAGCATATTCCTGACACATCCTTTTCCAGGAAACGACGTGAAAAAACTTGAATTTCTTGGAATTTTCGTACGCCAGAAAAATTCTGAATTTTTTGGAAACCTTTCCGTAATTCTTCTCAAATATTAACGAAAAAACGATTCTCTTTTTTCTTGTATTCACATGATAAAATAATTCCTGTAATAGGAGCAATTCGCGGGAATGTACTTGAGATTTTATAAACAATTAAATTTCAACCGTGTGTCGGAGGACCTCATTTAGAAGTTTTGTGGCGAGATCGGATATTGTGGATAGCATATCGCATGAAATTTTCGTTATTATAGCCCAAGATATTTCTTTCTGTCTCCCTCATTTGTGCACCAGTTATTTTATATTATGTTACCGTAAAAAACTTGG
The DNA here is from genome assembly GCA_039090855.1 of Macrothele yani. Taxonomy (NCBI): domain Eukaryota; kingdom Metazoa; phylum Arthropoda; class Arachnida; order Araneae; family Macrothelidae; genus Macrothele; species Macrothele yani. The sequence goes on along the minus strand of CM076995.1, from coordinate 132,111,043 downwards.
TACTTAAATTATTGTACAGGTGATTGTATGATGTCTGTATATCAGTCTGTGGACACCTTAAGACTAAAAATATTATAAATCAGATCAGATCAGATCATATGTAGAGGATTTTAGGAAGGGAGTGCTTGATCCCAGGTGTTAAACAACCCTTAGAAATAGGAAGCTATTGGGTTGTCTGAAAAGTCATGACGTGTTTTGGCAACCGATGGCAGTTGGGCGGCTTTGGAAGTACTAGAAGCATGCAGCTCCGTTATCGCTATGACATTCGACAGGTGCCAGTTCTAGATGCAGTCTAAAAGGAATAGTGAGCGATTTGGTTGATTTGCAGAGATTTGACATCAAGTTGAAGATGGAAGACCAAACTGTGCATTTTCGCCATATTTTACTGTTTTACTTCCGTAAAAGGAAGGACGCGCGTCAAGCTTGTGAAAAGTTGCGTAAAGTGTACGGCCATAATGCTCTACAAGAACGTCAGTGCCAGCGGTGGTTCGCAAAAATCCGTGCTGGTGATTTTGACCTTAACGAAGCTTCTCGGTCCGAGAAGCCAACCGAGGTTGATGACCACCAAATCAAACCCACGTGAAACGACACGAGAGATTGCACACACATTGTATATTCATCATTCAAGTGTTCACGACCACCGGAAGAAGTCGGGATACGTAAGCAAGCTCGATGTGCGGGTTCCTCATGAACTCAAAGAAGCTCAATTGACGGCGCGTATAAACATCCGTGATATGCTAATTAAACGTGGGGAAAACGATTCTTCTTTGAAGCGACTGATAACTGGTGACGAAAACTGGATTGTGTACAACAATGTGCTGCGCAAACGGTCTTGGTCCCGACATGTTGCTCCGCCTTAAACGACATCCAAAGCAGACATTCATCAGCGGAAGGTTCTGGTCTCAGTGTGGTGGGATTTTAAAGGTCTCGTGTTTTTCGAGCTCCTACCACGGAACCAAACAATCAATTCGAATGTGTACTGTCGGCAATTGGACAGTTTGAACGAATCCATCTTTCAGAACCGTCCAGAGCTCGTTCATCGTAAAGGTGTTGTGTTTCATCACGACAACGCGATACCACACACAAGTTTGATCACCCGCCAAAAATTATTGGAGCTTGGGTGGGATGTGTTGCCACACCCAGCATACTCGCCTGACCTTGCACCGTCAGACTTCCACTTGTTTCGCTCTCTTTAACAGTCCTTGCGTGGTATAACGTTCAATTCAAATGAGGCTGTAAATCAGCACCTTGTACAGGTTTTCGCCACGAAAGACAGGTCCTTCCTTCTATGAACGAGGCATTCTGCAGCTCACTGAAAGATGGCAAAAGGTTATCGAACAACACGGGCATTATATCATTGGTTGATCTTTGTTCTTTCTAACAATAAATGACCTTCGCAAAACATGGATAAAATACGTCATGACTTTTCCGACAACCATAGGAGATTTGGGCTAGAGTGCCCGATAGGAAAGTTACACGAAAGCGAAGTAGAAAGGGGAAGGAAGACGCCCTTATTTATTATCAGGGGGCCAGTACCCGGGGTCCGACGGTTTAACGTGTCCATCCGACGCACGGCGGATATTTAGTGGATCGGGCGTTCGTACCTGCCTGGGATCGAATCTGTGGTCTTCTCCATGGCAGTCATGAACGTTGCCCACTAGTCCAACCGCGGCCCTAAAAGTATTATAGCTATAAAGTAAATTTTATATTTAGGAGTTTTGCGAAATAGTACTATAAAGTAGTATTTTTTTCGTAAAGCTGATTTAAAGTCATTGTCAGTTTAATGAGATCTTAAGTTCCAAAACATTCTATTGCTTTGAAAAATCACGATGAAAAAAATATGTAATTCGTAATAGGTCTTCGTAAAAATAAAATTATGACAAACCTATTGAGAAAAAAATAACTAATTCACTCACGTTAGTAACAAAAAACATTTCATCATCGTGCAATTAGAGTTCTACCTTACACATTACTTTACGTTGCGTGTCGTTATGAATATAAGGCAGCATGTGCGTTTCCTGAACGAAATGTGCCTGGGTCGAAACCCACAAAGGAAAAGGGGCCGTCCATAAAGTACGTCAGTGATTTTTTTTACTATTTTTAGACACCCCCTTCCCCGTGTCACATTTTGTCCAATTGTTGACACCACTAACAGTAAGTACGTCTTGATTCCCACAACCCCCTTTATTTTTGACGACTGCTTTTAGAATTCCGGTAAGAAACAGAAAGAAAACATGCAGTTATTTAAGAATACTTCCATAAAGATCTACACGTTTGCTTCAAAAAATATTTATTATTTAGACATTAATTTATCCCCAAACGCTACCCGGACTTTATTATTCTGAAATAAAGATCTACAAATGAACGCACGCATTCAAGGTTGCCACACTTCCGATTACATCATCTACAAAACACGATAGATTTGGTAGTACAAATACGAGAACTTAATATTGATATTCTGATTGAGCTAAATATCATCAGAAATCTGAAATATTTCATACCTTTTTTCAACTATTAAAAGAAGAGAAAAAGAGAAAACAAAACGAAGAAATACCATCCGCTATATTATTGCCGCTGGAAGTCCGAATTACTAAACTTTCCCCCTTCCCCCATGTCACATTTGGTCCGGTTGTCAGGAACCCCCTGCATCCCCCTGTAATCTCGGGCGTACTTTATGGATAGCCCCGAAGGTGTCGTAAAAGGTCTGAAAAATTCGAAGTCGAAGATTTTGCCAAATTTCTGAATAAATACGGAATTTTCTCAAATAAACGGAATTATTGACTTCCGAAATTCTGTCAAAATACTGATGTTAAAAGAAACGGAACTTCCGTTAAAAGACGGATACTTTCCGGTAACTTTGCTGCACGTTATTTTCAGAAATTTTCAATGAATTCACAACACATATTTTATAGCGTAGGGAAGATGGATGGCCCATAGCCTTTAGAGTTCTTCGCAGAGGCGACTTTAGATATTTTGGGGGCCTAGGCGTTAAAAGATTCAGGGGCCCTCCTGCCCCTTCTTATCGCCTCAGAAATTTTCATCCCTCAGATTAACAACAACAAAAAAAAAAACCAAGAAAGTGAAGTCGAGGGAAAAGTTTTCACGCTTTTTAAAATTCCATTGTATCTTCCTATTATTAGAACATTTTGTAAGAAACAGTGCTGGTGTCATCCATTTGTTTCAAAAATTATTTTTGCGGCTAATCGTAAATCCATGGATATTAAGTTTGGCACTTTAAATACAGCTAAGGGATGTCCAGTCGAAAATTAAAAAAAAACAAAGTTCTGTTGTGAAGAAACTATTCAACTTAAAGGAAAAAATTATTTTTGTGCCCCTCAGATTAGGCTTAACTGCTCCTTCTTATATATTTAAATTTACCAATTAGTTTGTTAATTTCCTGCTAAAGGCACCGAAGGCCAAAAAATCTGGTTTTCACAGATTTTTCAAAAATTAATTTTGTGAATGATCGGACATTATATTCGTTAAAATTTTCTCATTTTAAATTTCACTACTAGTTCATAAATTTCCCGCTAGGAGTTCTCAAAGTGGAAATTTCACAAACTTTAGCTTTGCGCGACGAAGAGACTATTTCAATCACAGCAAAAGTTCTTTTTGAGTTTGATACGTTAAGCAAAACTGATTAGTTTAACACCTTTTCCGCTGCAAGTTTCTTGGCCAATTTAACGCTAAGCGCTCTGAAAAAGAAATTTCGTACGTCGCGTGTAAATTGTCATAAATTTAATAAAATTGGAATGCAATTCTATTATAAAACGTGCACCTCCAATTGCTTCAGCTTTGAAAAACCATATTGTTTGTTTACAAATGAGCATAGTATCAAGCAAAAATAAAGTAGTTAAAGACATTGCCAACCGAAAAAGTTCTCGACATTAGAAAATACGTGCAAAATGCAATTTATGTGCAGTAGTTCACTTGAAAAAGGTGGATGACCTTTCGTGGAGGAGTTTCGGCATAGACGAATGTCATGGACCAAGAAACGTGGACAGTAAAAATTTCATCACTCACTGCAGAAAAACGAGAATGTGAAGAGTTTCTTGAAAGCATTTTTCTTGTTATTTTCATCGGAAAATTAAGAAGGACTGCATTTTTTGTTTCGGTCTGTGAAAACCAAAACAATACTGGCAATCCATTTATACGTTCGTGTCCCTAAACGCCCGCCTACTGCTCCTAATTGGAATTCCGCCGCTGGTTCTTCGCGATGGTCACTTCCCTCACTCTCTTCCTTAAATAACACGTACGTGACGTACAGATGTGACGTACCTGCCAGCAGGACGCACACGACATAAAGGCAGATAGGAACCAGAATAAAACGTCCGCGTAGCTCAATTGGTAGAGTGACTTGTTCCGGAATGAGGGAATCCGGGTTCGAATCCTGGCGTGGATAGAAATGACGGAGAAATTTTATTCGTTATAATGGCGCCCGAACTATCCGGATGACCCGACCATTCAAAATCTCGCATTGGTGTGATGTTATTTCCACACCGCGAGATAGGAAAAAATAAGAAAATCGCTTCTCCAGCACTTCGAAAAAAAAAAAAAAAAAAAAAAAAAAAAGGGGGGAGATGATGTAACGTACCAGGAGATGTGACGTACCTGCCAGAAGGACGCACACGACATAAAGGCAGATAGGAATCAGAATAAAACGTCCGCGTAGCTCAATTGGTAGAGTGACTTGTTCCGGAATGAGGGGATCCGGGTTCGAATCCTGGCGTGGACAGAACTGACGGAGAAATTTACTTCGTTATAGACTTAATAAAAAGATGTAAAGCTGCAATAAACAATATGAGCAAGATCACCAGGAAAATAGAAGAGCAACAAGACCAAAAGCAATACATACGATCGTTTCCATATATTGATGGAGTAACAGGAAGAATTAATCATGAAGTAGAAAAATATTGGTCAATCTCTAACAGCAATGATAAATAATACAAGACAAAAAATCCCTGATTTACAAAAAGAGGGAGTAATAGAATACCTTTAGAACATGGAAATAGCCAAGTAAAAAAAAGTGTTTATTATTATGGGTCAACCAAAAATGGACTTATAAAAAGAAGAAATCAACACATCAAATAAACTTATACAAAGAAGAAATCAGCACATCAAAAATTGGGGAAAATGAGAGAATGTTACAGTAATGGTGCAGTACTGTAGTGAGGAAAATGCAAAACCAAAATTTGAAGATATTCAAATCAAGAGTGGATATAAGAATGAATGGGAGTTGAGGTACCTCGAGGCTCTTACCACAGAAACAAATAAACACAGAGCCTGTAATAATAATGAACCAATTATCATTGCGGAACCTTGGAAAGCATTGATTAAAAGGAAAAGAGAATACAAAGAAGAGCAATGGAAAAAGAAAGGTGGTGCAAAAAGGAATGAAGGAAACATAAGAGAATAAAACAGCGAATAAAATATAGATGGCAGCACAGTATCAAAAGCAAGAAAATCAAGAATGTATGGAGAGGCACGTGATCCTTTAGCCCTTTCGCACACGTAGATGAACCCCGTAGTGGAATAATTTAACGCACCTGGTCAGTTTGGAACATCCTGTACCAGATGAAGGTTCCGATCACGGCTCTGGTGACGGCAGTTTGATGGTGGAATAGTGGTGATCTCGAGCATGGCGTGATTTTAAACTTTTTATTGGATTTTAATGGTGAAATGTTTTTAAACTTCATTAACTCGTTGTGCAACAAGTGCAAGTGAACATCGATGGAATAAGACATTTTATCAGCATGTATTTAGTGATTTTAACATTTAGGGTGTTGGAACCAAAGTGCAGTAGTGTGTGTGCGATAATGTACATGAATGAGAGAATAAATCTAGATGTTTCACCTCCCAATGGAGTTATATTTAGAAGAAGCGCGACATGGTTGAGATTCGTCAGTGTGTCCACAAAGAAAATTGACACACCAATAATGCGATTCGTATCGACTATGGATAATGGGGTACGTAATAGTATTTAGATTCATTAATGGATATTTATTTGTTACTATTAAAAGAAATAATGATGTACTGGAACGGAAGATAGTTTTGAATAACACTGACAAAATTATACGTTTTAGTGCAACGGTTAATGAAATTGCAGGAGCATATTAGAACAATGAATTAGTTTATATTTTTTATGAAGCAAAAGGCCCTGGAAACGCTAACAATTTTTTTTACATTATTAAACAAGTTCTCTCTTAACATTTTAAAAATTGATTCATCGCTTCTTATCCGCCTAGAAACACAAACACTTGGAAAATTCGTCAGTAGAAAGGAAGCAGTCTCACATCAAGCCAACTAGAAAAGTGGCATTCTGAGGAGTTATACATTGAAGTAGAAAATTATTAGGAAGACCTACCTAATAACGTGTCGGCGCCAATTTTGGCCTCCAAAACCGCCTCGATTCGATGTGGCATGGTTTCAACGAGGAGCTGATGCAGTATTGCAGGTATATGCAGCCAAGCGGATGTGATCGCGTCGTTCAATTGCCGAATGTTTGCTGGATGAAGATCTGCGTTACTAGTGGCTCTCTCAATCTCATCCCACAGGTGTTCGGTTGAGTTCAGATCTCGAGACCTTGGTGGCCATTTTAGAAATTTGAAGACACTTTCTTGCTTCTGAAACCACTGTGTGACGATCCGGGACTTGTGGCATGCACATAATCCACTTAGCAGTAGCTTTCTCAAGAGGATACACGATGCACATGTACGAGTGCTCTGGTCCGCAGTGATGTTGAGGTACTTCGTGGCATCAAATGCTGTTCAGAGGTATGTATTAAGGAACCCAATATCCGCCATGAAAACCGACCCCAGACCATTATACAGCTTCTGTAGCCAACGCTAGGGAGATAGAATCCATCGATTCCTGCTGTTGACGTCATATTCTCAAGGGTCTATTTCTGGTGGCCCTGTACCTACCGCAGACGAATATTTTTATTTTTAGCAGAAGCGAGTGGTACACGAAGGGAACGTCTGCTGTTATAGATAGCACATTCGCGTCTATATGCAGCGTGTATGTCGAAATTCTCCTCGCGATAACGCTGTTATGTTAATATGCGCGGACGTCGGTGTAATGGAGTCATTTTTGCTCACAGGAATACCGATGACTGTTTGTTTTGATGTTCTTGCACTATTCATTGTACACCCTCGATGCACTTGCTCTTATATACCCTACTAGGTTTACCGTTTCTCAGACACTTGCATCTGCTTACCTAGTGCCTTCTCCCATTTCTCCTTTAAAGTCACTTAAATCACGAGTCATTCTCCCACCTAGTGCCCACTATCATGCCATTTTCAAAGTCTCTTAAATCCCGAGTCTTTCTCATATTTCCGCTATCAACGCTTCGTGCAGGTCTGCACCAAGCCACCTAGTTCTCACTATCATGCCACTTTCAAAGTCGCTTACATCTCTAATCTTTCTCATAATCACGCTATCTACGCTTCGTACACTTCTGCACCTTGCCACTTAGTGCCCACTGTCATGTCACTTTCAAAGTCGTTAAAGCCACGAGTCTTTCCCATATTGCCACTATCTGCACTTCGTACACGTCTGCACCTGCCCACCTGGCGCCCACTATTATGCCACTTTCAAAGTAATTTATATCACGAGTTTTTCCCATACTCCCTTTATCTGCGCTTCGTACACGTCTGCACCAGGCCACCTAGTTCCCACTGTCATGCCACTTTGAAAGTCATTTAAATCACGAGTCTTTCCCATATTCCCGCTATCTATGATTCGTACACGTCTGCACCTTCCCACTTAGTGCCCAGCAGAGTTCGAAACGGGTCAAACATTTCGGACCCGGACATCCCATAACTAGACCCGACCCACTCCGGACCTGTAACTGACCCGGAAAAATCTGATTTTAACTATAAATTTCAAACTCAATTTATTCATATATACATATAAACGTGATATATATATATATTTAATAACTGAAATCCTTTTTAAATAATACAATTTCGTTACTTGCTAAATTTTAATGCCACTGTTTTGCGTAATACAGAAGTAATGGCTGACTATGACCGTGTCCATGGAGTATATTACAAATGGGAATCATTATTTACGATTACACAAATGTATTTTTTAAATGTATTTGGATTGTTCACTCTTTCCACGCTGTGATGAAGGTGCGCATATTTTCATATGGTCCGTTAGATTTTTGGTTCCATAATCTTTTATTACACCGACAACATCTTTCTTCGTAATTATACACTTCCCACATTTTGAACAACAAGCAAGACCAAACAACAAAGAATTATTCACAGGTTCCTTAATGACACGAAATAATTTCTAGCATTCGCTCTTTCCCTTGTGGTTTTCAACAAGCACGTATTTGTTAGCCTCGACGCCTTTCTCAACCTCTTTAATATTAAATCCATCCATATTTTTTTTTTTTTTTTTTTTTTTTTTTGATTGGAGGTTTAACGACCACCGTGAGCAACTCAATGGGCTATAAGCAGTCGCCCGTCCCTAATTTAGGGTCACTGGTTCCAGGGAAGGGAGAGAGCCAGTGCCGTAAGACAAACACAACATTAATGCCTCACCGGGATTCGAACCCGGACCCCTTCGGACGAATGATCATAGGCCAACGCCTTAGACCACTGCGCCACCGGGGCGGCGCCATCCATATTAACGAATAAGGAGTTAATTTTGGGATGACATGTTATGGGAACGGGTTGTTAGCACATCAGTCGAAAATCTCTGAATTTTCAATATAAAAGATGCAATGTGAAAAGTTACTCTTAGTCATACAGTGAACTTCTCACGGAGAGAGTGAATTAGCTTAGAAGCAGATGAATGACGTTTGCCTGTATCTTGTCCTGGACAATCGCACTGTAAAAAAACGCAAAGGAAGTATCGTTTTTATGCTTTCCAACCGTAGGTTGAAGAAGCGTATATGCTCCAGCTTTTTCCGTCCGTCCGTCTGTCGGCACGATAACTCACGTAACAATGGTTCAATTTCGATTATATTTTAGTATGTGGTAGGCGACCACTTGGGGACGAACCCTATTGAAAATGGGACAAATGGGGTTAAAGTTCACGACATAGGAGCGGGGTCCATTCCATTGCCCATATGCCGCATAACTTGCGTAAATATAGTTCGATTTCAATGAAATTTTAGTATGTGGTAGGAGACCACCTAGGGACGAACCCTATTGAAAATGGGTGAAGTGGGATCAAAGGTCAGGACATAGGAGTGGGATGCATTCCATTGCCTTTATGCATCATAACATGCGTAAAAATGGTTCGATTTCGATGAAATTTTAGTATGTGGTAGGGGACCACCTGGAGAGGAACCCAATTGAAAATGGGACAAATGAGGTCAAAGGTCAGGACATAGGATCGGGATCCATTCCATCGCGCTTATCCCATACTATTAAGGTGGACGTCAAGTAATTTTACTTCCTATATTTCCAATGGAAAAGCTTTTCTACGCATTTCCTTCACCATTAGTGTGTTTCCAAAGATAAATATTTGAACATCGATTAAAATAACTTCTTTTTTTTTTTTTTTTTTTTTTTGATTGGAGGTTTAACGACTACCGTGAGCAACTCAATGGGCTATAAGCAGTCGCCCGTCCCTAATTTAGGGTCACTGGTTCCAGGGAAGGGAGAGAGCCAGTGCCGTAAGACAAACACAACTTCCATGCCTCACCGGGATTCGAACCCGGACCCCGTTCGGACGAATGATCAGAGGCCATCGCTTAGACCACTGCTCCACCGGGGCGGCTAAAATAACTTCATATTATCAATTGGAATATTTAATATTTTCTAAAACATAACCATAATTATATTAAAAAACAATAACTTTTCCTTTGGTGGTGTTGAAATCAGAAAAAAGGTGGCGTGACCTGTACTTTGATGACGTCAGTAGACAAATAAATGTTGAATTGCATAATTATGGTTATGTTTTAGAAAATATTAAGTATTCCAAGTTATAAAATGAAGCTATTTAATCGATGTTCAAATTTTCATCCTTCGAAACGTATTAATTGTGAATAAAATGTGTACAGAAGTTTTTCCATTGGAAGTATAGGAAGCAAAATTACTTGACGTCCACCTTAAAGGAGCAATTCTTGTATCTATGAAAATTTTATTTTGAAAACGACTCTAAGGATTTTGATGAAAGTGCTTAACCTACCGTTTTCTGGTACTAGAAATCGATTTAGCTTGATCTCGACTTTAGGAAAATTTGTTTAGTGGGTTAAGTAACCACCCCGAATTACCACGTTTTCAGTGTCGTGGCGTCGTTCCATTAATGTTGTCCATGCTTAGAAATCTTATGACGTCACAAGCTCGCGATTGGGATGTTGGCGCGCAGTCACGCCATCTGTCTCATTACGTCACGCGTTGCGTGTGTATTCTATTAAAGTTTTATGACGTCACACTCTTTCGAGCAGATGGTCGCGATTCCTATCTGCCTCATTACGTCACGCTTTGTGTGCGTATGCCCGTCCGCACGATAACTGGCGTAACAATCCTTCGATTTCGATGAAATTTTAGTATGTGGTAGAGAACCACCTGAGAAGGAACCCTATTGAAAGTGAACGAAATGGGGTCAAAGGTCAGGACATAGAAGCGGGATCCATTCCACTGCTCTTATGCGTCATAACTAACGTAAAGAAGGTTCGATTTCGATTAAATTTTGGTATGTGGTAGGGGACGACTTGGGGACAAACTCTATTGAAAATTGGCGAAATGAGGTCAAAGGTCAGGACATCGGAGCGGAATCACTTCCATCGCCATTATGCATCATAACTTACGTAAAAATGCTTCTATTTCGACAAAACGTTATTATGTTATTTCGAAAGTATACGGAACCGGTTCTGTTGAATATCATCGAAATGGGATGAAAGATCAGGGCACAGGAACGAGGTTTATTCCACAGCCATTATCCTCATAACTTAGGTAATAACTTGAGTAATGATTTTTGGTATGCTAGAAAGCGTATTATAATCAATGCGTTGCATGATTTTACTAACTTTTTACGATATAGTGTCTGTGTGTCTGACGTAGGTCGGTGGAAATCCTTGTTGCTTTAAGAAAGAGACGACAATATTTTTGCATGGCAAATCATTATTCACTCCGTGGGCTCCAGTATCGACTACAGAATTCCACAACGCGCAGTTTTCTTTAGAATATATTTTTATACTTTAAAACATAAAACGGGAATAAAACCGAGTCAAGAACATCTTAGCCCTACCCGTTGACCCGTGACCCGTTTCCAACTTTGGTGCCCACTATCATGCCACTTCCAAAGTCGTTAAAATCACGAGTCTTTCACATATTTCCTCCATCTACGTTTCGCACACTTCTTCACCTGCCCACCAAGTGCCCACTCTCATGTTGCCTTCAAAGTTGCTTAAATCACGATTCTTTCGCATATCAGCGCTATCTACGCTTCGTACATATCTGAATCCTTTGTAGTGATCTGTTTGTAAAGCCATCTCAACGTCATAGTTGCTTACCTAAATGAAGATGGCACGCATCTGATTACTTTTGGGCGTTCGTAATAATTTGTTGCTTTAGTGTAGGATATTTAATAATCGAAGGAATTTTATGCAAATCTTCTGGATTCAATAGTGGTTCGAAATAAGTTGTGTGAAATCATTTTTCCTAAGAGGTTCTCTGTTTACGAGCAGACTGGGCACATATGTCATCACCGAAACATAAAGAAAATTTTAAGATTTGAAGTACTTCAAAGCATCCTTTACATATTATACATACTGCACGGGACGGACTACTCTGCACCATTTAATTCGTGGTGCCAAGTGATGATTTTTTATTTGTTCTTAAACCACTATCGATTCATAAACTATTCCTTAACTAAGCAACGGCTTAGTTAAGGAATAGTTTATGAATAAGGATATTTCAAAATGATCTTTGCTAGATTAAAACATTGTGAAAAAAAAAAAAGATAAAGGTCAGAGTATGTCGCGAAAGAGCAACTCAAAAAAAGAGTTAGAGCCAATAAGTGTTTAAGAACGCAGTTACTGTTTTCCGAGATTCCGTATCTCGGTTTGAAATGTTCGTTGAACAACGGAAGTTCCGTCTGCGCTTGTGCATCATGCAACGCACTTTTCGGTTATGTAAATTAAAATCTTGCGCGGGGAGTGTCCATCAAACTACCACTTCATTTCCGATTCATAAAAAAAGACGTGATGCATCCAGAAATAGAAACGTTCGGATGGCTGATTGTGAGTGAAGCAACCGTTGATCGTATTCAAAAGTTCGTCTTCCGTAGTCCCAAATGAATCATAATCTCGTACTATTTGCAAGCGAGTTTTTCAGATGCAAAGGTGTAGAAAGTTCTGAGAAAAAATACCATGCCGTTCGTGCGTGCAATTACAGCCGTTGCAGTAAATCTCATATTGTTACAGCGCGATCCCCGTTTTTGACGTCTTCACAACAATAAATGGAACATTTAAAATACGCTATTCCCAGTATTTCTGATGGAAAACTTTTATGCCGATCACTTTTTTATTATATTTTGTAATATTTTTTAATCGCATTATTAGCATTCACATCTGAATTTTCTTTACCTTATCTATCCACAAGGAAAAAAATTCTGCCCATTACAAATGGTTAAAAGTACATCAATTTAAAACATAGTTGGGATAAACAAAGCCATCACTCTTTCCACGTTTTATCAACACATAGCAACCGAAAAATTGTTATCCGGTTCCCGCTGGGGATCCGAATCCCATAGCTCTCGATATCTAGCCGGGCGCGTTAGCCTTACACTGCGGTAGCCAACAATCAAAGGCGCTATGTATGTTTTTCTGTCATATTCTGACATCGTTAACGCCCACCAGGTGGAGACGTCTCAGTAGCTGAGCCCATCTTACGGATTTATGTTGTCAGAAACTGACAGAAAAACACACATAGCGCCGTTGATTGTTGGCCACCGTAGCGTAAGGCTAATGCGCTCGTCTAGATATCGAGAGATCTGGGATTCAGATCCCCAGAGGTGACCGGATAGCAATATTTCAGTTGCTATGTGCTGATAAAACGTGGAAAGATGTCTTTGTTTATTCGCTGGCACCACTTATTTGGAGGATTTTCACTTTGGACATAGTTGGAAAATAACGTCACATACAGTATAATGGCGTCAGCAACAGACTAGCTCCATGCGGTAATTTAACAATGTTGTCAACTGTCCCATCGTAAATACGTCTTCATGGAAACACCAGAACTGTTTTTATTTGTTTGCGGCCCTTCGAAAATTAACGGAGATTTTTCATACTTTCATTTCCGTCGGTGTCTGGTGGAGTTCAAATTTACTTTGATTTATAACCAACAGGTGTCGTTATATTCGAAGGAGGCAGCTCTTTGAACGCTTGGGAAGAGCTTTGAATCCTACTGGAATTTAATCTTAACCGTGACTATATATATATATACGGAATCATTTTTTTTTCTTATTTTTAAACGAAATGAAATGCAGCAGGGCGACAGGTATTAAGTAAATCCTTCAACAAGCCATCCAAAAAAACGGTACGGTAAAAAAATTATTTTTGAAATGGGGATCATCATAAACAAGCGGCGCAGGGAGATTTTTGATACCGTTGCATTAGAGAATGAGATATCTGAATGAAATTTGCAATGAGATATTATTATCTTTTACACATACACTGAAGAGCAATTGAATTAGAGATACCTGTCTAGTAACGTGTAGCACCACCTTTCGCCTTGATGACGGCAGCGATTGGTCTCGGCATGGACTCGACAAGACACCGGAAGCGTTGGGAAGCCATACAGATGCACAACCCCTGAACAACTCCCACAGTTCACGAAGAATTGATGAAAAGGTATCAGAGCCTCGAACATCTCTCTCGATGGCATCCCAGATGTGCTCCATGGGATGGAGGTCAGGTGACCTAGCTGGCCAAGGAAGCGAAGCCACGTCGGTGGAGTGTTCATTCAACCATTCGGATACAATTCGGGAGCGATGGCACGATGCATTGTCTTGTTGCAGGATGAGATCCCCAGTGGGATGTTGAAAACGCACAAACCGGAGCAAATAGTCGTCCAGGATATCCCGGTAACGTTGACCTGTGAGGGACGATGTCACACGTACCAGGGGTCCCATTTCAGTCAACGTAAACAGTTCCCAGACGAGAAAGCCACCCCCACAAGCTTGAAGAGTACCCTGCTGGCAAGAAGGATCCATCGCTCAATGTGGTTTGCGCCGTACTCGTATCCTGCCATCCGCATGTATCAACGTGAAACTCGACTCATCAGTCCAGGCAACATTTTCCCACATGTCTAGGGTCCAGTGGCGATGTTCCCACGCCCATGGTAATCTTTGCGCCCTGTGATGTGCGGTCAGCAGCGGAACCCTCGTGGGACGATGGCTTCTGTACCTCATAGCGAGGAGATGGTTTTGGATGATGTGGCTGCTTACACGTTTTTGTGCACCAGCGTTAAATTGCCGAGTGATTTCTTGCACTGTAGCCCGTCTATCATCTGTTACAATGCGAGCTAGCCGACAATGACCTCGCTAATCCTGTTGTCCACGGCAGTTGGCCCTTGCAGGTATCGTTTTACCGGATTCGATGTACTCACGGTGCACCCGTGACACAGTGGCTCGTGAAAATCCCAGTGTCTGCATGATTTCCGAGATGGAGTGACCCATTCGCCGGGTCCCGACAATTTGCCCACGATCAAATGCGCTTAGATCCTTCGTCTTACCCATACTGCGTCCGACTCTTACTGATTCCCGTCGCATCACACCTTATATTGTCGGATCTCTGCATACGTCATGTCGTTTCCGTTTACAGGGCCGCCCATAGCGCCACATTTGCATAACGCCAGCTGTCTCTAATTCAATTGCTCTTCAGGGTACATAAAAATATCTCATTGCAGTCTGCGTAAAGTACGAAAACCTGATGCCAAATGTGATAAAATCCATTAGAAAATGGCATTTTTGATTCTATGAAAATGGTGCGTAGTAGCAAAATTTGACATCCTCTCGGCCCATCCCCCATCCCAAAGAGGATTACTTGCTATCGACGAGAGCTTTAAAATTACGTATACCACGGTTAGGTTTATGTAACTTGTACATATCCTAGACCAAAAGTTAACAATCCCCTTCACTAGCACATTTGCGATTAGGTTTTTCCTTCTATCTAGATAAGATTTTATCTCACGCATGCGCAAATGGACTTTCGCAGCTACATCACAATCCATAGGTGTGAGTGTCGTTTCTTACGTTCGTCAAAATCTGAACAATAATAAATGTTGTTTCAAATAAAAACTAAACAGTAGAAATACTATTGCAGCCGCCATAGCTTGGTAAATATTTACTTTCATGACTCACGTATCTCATTTAATTAGTTTTGCGACAATAACATTCATTTATCCATCTACACATGTAAGTACCACTCAATATCAGTAGTTAGTAAACCTTATTGTTTGTTGTTATGATTTAATTCCACTTAGTATGCACCGGACTGTGGCTCGGTGTGGTAGTGTGAATGACGCGAACAAATGAAATGTGTTGTACCTAAATAGACGTATATTCTCGATTCTCTGGTTTTATTCCACATACACATACACTATATTGACAAAGGTCACCAGACACTTAGAGCTGAAACACAACATAGCATTTATTGATATACATTAGTACGGTGTCGTTCCACCTTTGGCTTTAATGCATGCACTGACACTTCGAGACATGCTTTCGATTAGGTTTTGGAACACAGTGATAGGCATGCGTTTCCATTTAGTACATAATGCTGCCCCTAACTGCTGCTTAGTAGTAGGGCTTTGTTCCAAACTTCTTATGGGGCGCTCTAATTCATATCATAGTTGTCCTATGGGATTAATATCAGGGCTCTGTGCTGGCCAGTCCTCACACGATAGGGAATTATCGTCAAGCCACACAGTAACAGTCCTTGCTTTATGGCTTGCTGAATTATCCTACTGGTACCAACGAGGCTCGGTTCCATAGTATTGCCACCGAATTGGTGGGGCATAACTGTCCAGAATATCGAGGTAGAGGTGCTAGTTAACCGGGTGTCCACAATAACCAATGGGCTGGGAGCATACCACGAAAAACACCCTCACACGAGTACACAACCAGCACCAAATTTGACCGTAGAAACAATACACTGTGGTAAATAGCATTACCCCGGCTGCCGCCATACCCACACACGGCCATGAGACTGATGGGTCGTATATCTGGATTTATCAGTCCATAGGACTCGTTTCCTTTAATTTACGGTCCACGATAAATGTTCTTTACACCATGCTAAACGACGAGTAGCATCCGAGTGGAGATGAAAGGCTTATGAGCAGCCGCACGACCACGTTAACCCATGTAATGACGTTCTTTGCGAATGGTGCGTGTGCATACCGACGTTCCAGCATTTTTACTCATCTGTACACTGAGGTCTTGTGCAGTACTCCGTCTATTAGCTGTAATGACTCTCCTGAGGCTTCGACGTCCTGTATCACTGATTTCCTTTGGTCTGCCGATACGTTTTGCTGCTTCAAGCACGTCATGTGTCTTCCACTTATTTAGTACATTCCGAACAGTTGACTTGGGTATATTTAAACGCATTTCGGTTTCTCTTATGGACAACCCACTGATATAACACCCAACAATATTTCCTTTCTCAAAGTCAGTTCTCTCCCGCCGCGACATTTTTACTCAACCTCACAGTGCGATATGATCGTAGTCAGCTGGAGACTTGTTTTTAAACTGTTTCCAGCTGTACTGCACATCTAAATAACGCAACGGATCCGTTCGTTTGCTTTTGAAGGTGTGTCCTGTGATTTTTGTTAATATATTGTACGTATTCACATAAGGATCTAGGCATGCGAAAGATGCATAGCATAAATTATCTACAAAGAGTACCAGGGTTCTCTTTCGATTTTTTTATGGAGTGAATGTATATTTGCACTTGGTACCTTAGACTTAAAACAGAAAAATTATCTGATAATTGCAACTATGAGTGTAAAATTCCCATGAACTTTCTAGCGATTCATGATGAGCAAATTTCCCTTGTTTTCCAATGGTGGGGCAATCTAAGGAGCGGATTCTTATGAACGACACATCAGATAATCATAAACGACACCTCAGATTATGGCGGGGGTAATTAAATCCTGAAAACAAATGCCTGTATATGGCATTAGTGGATATTTCCATTTAGTACGATATTCCCCGTCGAGAAATCGTTGATGAAAACGTACCGGAAGGCAAAGGCGTAAACAAATTCAGCTGCTTTGCAGTAATTCATTATGCACACAATGTATCTTTAAAGTACTGAATTAGGCATATTCTCTTTTTCAAAAGACATGCTCATTTTACGCAACAGCAAAATTCACGGGGTGCGTGCAGTTAAGGCAAGGCAGACACGCTCAAGCGGCAATGTGGTGGACATAGAGCAAGAACTGACCACCGTCGGACAACTGACACGCTAGACTGTATAACAAAGAACAAGAAAATATCCAGAAGACTACGTGGGTGTTGGGTGAATGAAATTCGAAATCATGCTGGAGTGATGCGAAAGAGAAATTTTGAATACAGATTTCTGGAAGAAACTTAGAGAGACACTCATCCAACAGAGGTTTGAAAATGGTTGATGATGACGATCCATTACAATCTTTAATTACATGAATTTAATGATCACCTCCTTCTTAATATTTCTGTGGAAGATTCGGTTTCGGATTCAAAGAGAAAAAAGGTATCTGTTTACACTAAACGTTTTATTTAACCCTTTAACCAGCTGGAGCGAATTAGCTTTGGGGTTGGCAAAATGGGCTAAAATCCTTCCGAACGAATATATTCGCTGTCTAAGAAGCGAACGAGTGAACCGGCGCATGCTAAAGAGTCTCAGATTTGTCAGGTTCGTTTAGGGAGATAGGAAAAATGTATGGCTCGAACGAGTGAACCTGCGCATTTTTTTTTATTGGAGGTTTAACGACCACCGTGAGCAACTCAATGGGCTATAAGCAGTCGCCCGTCCCTAATTTAGGGTCACTGGTTCCAGGGAAGGGAGAGAGCCAGTGCCGTAAGACAAACACAACATCCATGCCTGACCGGGATTCGAACCCGGACCCCTTACGGACGAATGATCAGAGGCCAACGCCTTAGACCACTGCGCCATAGGGGCGGCTGCGCATTTAGGAAGCGTCGCAGTGTTGTCATTCAAAGGGGTAATTTAGGGGAATGATTGACACTCATCCTTTCTGACTGATTACCTGCTGAAAGGGCTATAAGAATGGCGACGAACCTAGGAGAGAAAGAGGGGGAGAGAGAGAGAGAGAGAGAGAGAGAAGACGTGTGAGTCACTTGCACAGTGGTACGATGTCCTTGTCAGGGGGACAACTTTCCCTCATCATGTCTTGATTCATGAAGAAGAGAATCAATGACTGGAAGGGAGTGCTTATCACTGCTGACCTGGCAAGTTTATAGTCGATGCTGCTGTGAAGAATGGTGGAAAGAAGTTGTTTTGCAAGACCCTGGCTGCTATGTAAACATTTCTATTTCGGGTGCTCAGAAAATTTTGAGCACCATTTGTTTACGGTACATCGGCCAATAAAAGGATCAACAAAAGTATTTTTGTTGTAAGAGACTCTTGTATGTGAGCGTGTTTGCGTGGTCTATAGAATATGAACATGAGTTGGATTTTCTTTATGCTGTTACATGAAAGAATGAGAACAAAATCACCTCCATGATCTGTCGGAGGATCACTGCAAGGTTTATTATGTCTGTTTTTTGTTTGCTTCTCTTTCTGTTTTACCGTTTTCTGTTATAGACGAGCTCGAAGATTTAATGAAAACAGCTTTCTCCCGCGTGGTACAGTGACCCAAAGTCTTTCTACCAACCCCAATTGTAGAATAATGATCGACTAATAACCTACAGAATCTCTTGGGCTTCGGAACACTGTCAACGACCCATATTCTTTGTCTTGCTTCTTGCATTGTGGCAGTGAGATCGCCGTTAACTTGGAAAGCAGCGTGTCTTGTTTCGCGACTCGACCCCAACATGACCGTCTCTACCTTCTTGCTGACTTTGCTTCGTAAAAACCTAACCTCACTAATCAGTCTTCTCTGGTATATATCAGTTTTTCTGTTTCTTACACAAGACGTTGGTTTTTTTTTCTCCAAGATATATCGACGATCACATTTCTTTTGCGAGGAACGTATCGTGAAAAGTCCAGCCTACATTGCATAACAAAATGGTCGATTATGTCTTAATATCTGTCGTAAAAATTATGATACATACTCTACAGGAAATGAAATATGTCATAAATTTATTGTTACAAAAAATGTTTCAATAAAAAATTATTTTGGAAGTTTCATAAATATGTGAGTCCTCTACCCGACTGAACAAGCGTGGAAGTTACCTCAAAAACTGTGCAAATATAAATACTCCGTATTTCGATGCCTATAACGTTTTCATAAATCCGTTGATACGTCTCCTGCTGCTCAGGGTGGAGCCAGACTGAAGTTACCGTGCATGTATCTGCTTGCATCTTTTGTTTAAGTTGTGTTAGTTAATTATTTTTTTCAGAAACACAATTAAATTTTGTAGCAGAAACCTTTTTTTTTCTGTGTGTCATGTGTTTCTTGATGACAAGTAAAACAAAATACTTATAATGCTAGTCATGCATAACTATGTGTCTTCTTCTTGGTTACTCAGTACAAGGACTGGTTGTTCAGTAGATGTACTCTGTCTCTCCATTCCTTTCTGTTCTCCGCCATTCTCTTCAAGTCCTAGTATTGGTGCCTTGGAGTAATTGTGCCACAAGACCATTCCTTGGCCGTCCTCTTCCTCTCTTGCCTTGAATTTTACCTTCCAAAAATTTCACAATCGGGCCTCCATGGCCCAATGTGTGTCCCATCCATAACATTCTTCTTCTTTCTAACATATTGATCACATTCATGGATTCTCTCACTCTCTCCAGGACCTCCTCATTAGCATTTCTATTGAGCCAGCTTATTCTCTCCATTCTTCTATAGCTCCATATCTCAAATGCCTCCACCCTTTTCACTTCATTCTGTGTCAATGTTAATATCTCAGAACCGTAGAGAGCTACCGGCCAAACATATGCCTTTAAAATTCTCTTCCACAGTTTTAGGTCAATATTTCTGGCTATCAGTAGTCTTTGATTCTCTCTAAAAACCATTTTGCCATCCCCAGTCCCATTCTAATTTCCTTTTCACATCCCGCATCTTCAGTAATAATTTAACCCAAATAGCGAGACGATTTAACTTGTTCGATGCATTGTCCTTCAATTTTAAGGAAACCCTGTTTTGGATCCTTCCCTATTATCATTAGCTTTGTCTTATTTTTATTTATCTTCATTCCATAGATATCCGTATTTTTGCGTATTTACCTATGTGTGAAGAGTCAATTTTTTTTTTTTTGATTGGGGGTTTAATGACCACCGTGAGCAACTCAATGGACTATAAGCAGTCGCCAGTACCTAATTTAGAGCCACTGACTCAAGGGAAGAGAGAGATCCTGTGCCGTAAAAAAAACACAACATCCATGTCTCGCCGGGATTCGAACCCGAACCCATCTCGGACGAATGATGAGAAGCCTCTTAGACAAGTGCTCCACCGTGGCGGCAGAACCAATTTACTTTGAACATTATACATGTATAACGTGACTCAGAAGACTGCTTCAATTGAAACGGTGCGTAGTGTTTACTTCATGCTCCGAATAGCTAAACATAAGTATTCCTTAATTGCGCACTTATTGACAAAACACCCAACTCAACAACACATCTGTACTTACTCAAACTTCAATGTCCTAATTATAATCCAAAACTGGTCATTTTGAGGATTATCGCACTTAGTCATATCACTCGGTGAGTGAAACAGCACTCTTGAAGTATTGAAAACTTAATAATGCGTTAATGCTGTAATCTTAAAGCAATTAGCAACTATAACGAAGTAAATTTCTCCGTCATTTCTGTCCGCGGCAGGATTCGAACCCTGGTCCCCTCATTCCGGAATAAGTTGCTCTACCAATTGAGCTACGCTGACGTTTGTTCTGTACTATCTGCCTTTATGTCGTGTGCGTCCTGCTAGCAGGTACGTCACATCTCCTGGTACGTTACATCATCTCCCCTAATTTTTTTTTCGAAGTGCTGGAGAAGGGATTCTCTTATTTTTCCTATCTCGCGGTGTGGAAATAACATCACACCATTGCGAGATTTTGAACGGTAGGGTCATCCAGATAGTTCGGGCGCCATTAGAACGAAGTAAATTTCTCCGTCATTTCTGTTCGCGCCAGGATTCGAACCCTGGTCCCCTCATTCCGGAATAAGTTGCTCTACCAATTGAGCTACGCGGACGTTTGTTCTGACTACTATCTGCCTTTATGTCGTGAACGTCCTGCTAGCAGGTACGTCACATCTCCTGGTACGTTACACAACTTCTAACGAACTCCACTCTCTACTAACAGCTCAAAACATTTAACGTGAAACAGCAGAATACATTCGACAAGAAACAACACTGTGACGGAAATCAGCCAGAAAGCATCTAACCGAAGCCAGACAGAACGCCACCCAGCTCGAAAGCCAGTTAATATATATTATAAACACCGTTCTTCTCTCTGTTGAACATATACGTCATGTTATTCCTGGCCAAGTCTTGATTTCATTTTTTTTAGCAATAGCAACACTTGTTAGTGGCCTCATTTTTTACTAGAAAATTGCATTATCTGCTAGCGAAAGTTTATTAACATTATACAAAATAAACTTTAACATGTCCTCCTCCATTAGTCAATCATGACAAATTTTGATTTCACCCCTGTAACTGTCACATTGTAATGCTGAAAAGATTACAAATATTTAGATATAACTTACCTTTTCATGACCTAACAGATTAATTTTAACAATTTAATTCAAATGTAAATATTTAAAAATTTTTTCTAAAGCAGCAGGCCAGGGGTCAAACTTGTCTTCGGACGGACCTTCAACCTTTAACTCATGAGAGCATTCAATGTTTGTAAGTTTATACTGCTCCTCCAATCACCCTTGGATTCTCTTCATGAACCTGAACACACATGCAGAGGTAGATAAGAGAACTATACTGGATATCTCTACTAGTGCCAACATGTTTTTATAATGTTTGTACTTTTCAAGAAACATTCGTTTTCAGAAAGCAGTTATTCCTTTTTGTATGAGTCTAAAATATTCCACATGCGCAATGCAGTGGCGCTTTACAGTTCACACTAAAACATTCAAAATTTTTCCACTAGTAACTTTTGCTAGAACCACTTTTCATCACTAGCAAAATGCATTTGCAACTAACTCCCGGTCGAAATCGAGCCCTGCTCCTGACCTCAATTCAGGTTGCCACAAGACATGAATTCGAGAGAGAGCGAAATGTAACGTTAAGTTAGAAATTGTTTAAAAGAGAATGAACCAAAGTTTACATAGATACAGGAGTTAAAAAGGAAATTAGATTATACGTGGTATGCTGACCACTATTCATAATGCACCAGAAATTACAGAATGCCACTGTGGTTCTATCTTAACAGACGGTGTCTTGATGAGCAACCTTCCAACAGCTTCGGCATCAGGGGAAAGGCAAAAAAGAAGCACTCATTTCGTGGCTTTGATCTAAATGTGACGCAACGGTCGACTATGAACGTGAAGCCCTTTCGGATTTTGTGCGTTAGTTCAAAGGAGGGTCTCAGTGAAGGAATATAATGGTTGATTACAAAATGCGAGCTGAAGATGTTCTATTTTATGTGGCAAATTATTACCGAAAAATAGAAACGATGGGTTGTTTAAATTTAACTAATTAAGAGCGTTAAGAGCGACGGTCGAAGACATGCAAGTCAGCTTCCTTAAAAATGCAAGTGTGAGCTGACTGAAGCACACACAAGGCCTGTTTAAAAGTGACAAAAAACCGTGTTAGAGATTGAAAGCGCAGAAATTAATTCATGGATGTTATTATGGTACTTGTGATTTTTTTTTATGTTTTGACGGTGTTGTTAATTAATCTCTTCAGATAGTTATACGTTGAACACATTGCATAATCAACTAAAGCTGTCAAACTGAAAATAACGGTCAGGTCCAAAAGAATCAGCAACTTAAGCACAAATTTTAATTGGCTTACTCTCCAAACGTATTAGACACAACACCCAGTAGACGCTAAAAGTGTGCTTTATCTCTGCGTAACTTTCAACTGACAATCATAATCATTAGCTATCGTAACAAGCTCTTATATTCTTTTAACGAACATAGCAATATCCACAATGTATCTACAATCTTCGCTGGTTACACTTTTTCATCTCTCCATTATCAACACTCTCGAACTTGTTTTGACTCACTGTCAGCGTTGTCAAAACGAGTAGGCTCACTGTCGTATACAGTGAGCCAAACATCATTTGACTCTCTGTTAGCGTTGTCAAAACGCACAAGTTGTTCGGGAAAGTAATGTGTTGTTCAGTAGGAAAATCGTTTACCGCAAAGTAAGGAAATTTCCGTAAGATATAAAAACTCAAAAGGAAATTTTCATTAGAGATATACGTGTCATAACTGCGTAATTGATATTCCTTGTGTCAAAAGTGCTGAAACGATATTTTTTAACATGCAGTATCCCACCACTTTAGCTGATGGTTTGGGATGCCCAAATTCTCAGGTAGAGATTATGGCCTTAAATTTCGATAAATTATATGCACTGTATTAATATTTTTCAAAGTTGCAACGTACTGGTTTCAGGAATACCGTATGTTGGAACGTATTGGTTTCAGGAATGCCGTATATTGGAACATACTGGTTTCAGGAATACGGTATGTTGGAGCGTACTGGTTTCAGGAATGCCGTATATCGGAACATACTGGTTTCAGGAATACCGTATGTTGGAACGTATTGGTTTCAGGAATGCCGTATATTGGAACGTACTGGTTTCAGGAATACCGTTTGTACTATTGTCACCGTGAGATTTACATTAACCTTTTGCGGAGGGGTATTTAAAGTAGGCTTATGCACGGCACAGCCTTACATAGCATCTTGTTCATAACAAAAAAAAAAAAAAAGAAAATTTGTTTGATACCTTCATACACAAACACACACGCTTCTGTATACGATTAAATGAGAGGACGTTTTTCTATTCCGTTATTTGCGTCTGTCAAACGGAATGAGTGTAGTTTATTCGCATTCTCGAACGATATATTGCATTAACATACATCACGATTTTTTAACGGCGCAACGAACAAACACGAACTTTAGATTTTTGCAACGAACAAACACGAACTTTAGATAGCCATAGAGAAGTTCGCGTTGGAGAATGAAATAGCACAATAACTACCTCACAACTACTGCAGCGGCAGAATGAAATAGCACAATAACTAACTCACAACTATACCTCAGCAGGAGAATGAAATAGCACAATAACTACCTCACAACTACCGCCGCAGGAGAATGAAATAGCATAATAACTACCTCGCAACTACGTCAGCAGGATAATGAAATAGCACAATAACTACCTCACAACTACCTCAGCAAGAGAATGAAATAGCACAATAAGTAACTCAAAACTACCTCAGCAGGAGAATGAAATAGCACAATAACTACCTCACAACTACCTCGGCAAGAGAATGAAATAGCACAATAACTACCTCACAACTACCTCAGCAGGAGAATGAAATAGCACAATAACTACCTCACAAAGTGCTCTTACTTACACGAAAGTTTGTGAAAAACTCTTAAAATCGTCATTTTGGGCTATGGTATTTCAAATGAACAAATACACTGAGAAAATGTAAATGCCTCTCCTGTGGATGAATAGTGAGAAACACGGGCTTCCCGTTATACGTACTATCTGAGCACGAGTTCGAATCCAGTAGCAGGCATGGGAGATGTGCATATCCTACAGCGCTGGTTACTTCCTTCCCTGAAACCAGAAGCTCTAAATTAAATGCAGCTGACTGTTACAACCATAAATAGTAGCGGTCGTTAACCTCAAAAAAAAAAAAAACGTAAATGCTCGAGGGAAAATCAAAAAGAAAAGATTATGAATTTCATTAAATTAGGATAACACACTCGAAAATAAATTTCGATAGTTAAAGTTTTTGCAGCTGATGTCTACTATAAGTAATTATTTTTAACATTCTCTGTTATCCAGGAAATAATTAAATGCTTCGTGTTTTATAGGGATTAATTATTCTGAATCCCTTGTTTTCGTTTAAAGAAAAACAAACTACCAAGGCGTGAATTATCACACTAACGCAATTATAACGGGTTGGATGCATATTTCGTTGAAAAAGATGGGAAGTGTTGTTAAGAACGCCTTTCTCGTGCTCGATTTAGGTCAAACATGCTAATGATTTTTCATCACCCGCAGAGGGGGAAGAGCCCCGGGAGAGAAGCTAATGCAACCAGGGCCTGTTTGTACGGCGACGAGAAGATGGAGGCGGGAATTCCCGGTGATATGGCACGTTCGGAGTGAGATGACCTCTGTCGGTTTCACGGATGCGGGCTTGTTGTTTGTAAATGCCTAACTTATGAGACTTGATCACAGCGTCAAAGAACATACATCCCAGCTCCTATTAAATATTTGAAGGTTTTCGATATACAGTGGATGGACAATCAGCCATTTCTAAGTTTTTGACGTTATGACTTTCTTTACTCGCACTTATGCCGTCGTGTATGTTTTGCTCTCTAAAACACTACACCGATTAACTGAATTTTAATGAGAAGCTTTAGAAAATGGGTGGAAGACATCGTTCAATAGATCGTTGAAAAAGGCAAAACTACTCTAAACTCAATTATAGAAATTTTAGAAATAAAAGTTGACTGAGCACGTCTTCTGAAACGAACTTGCCCACACCAAAGGCGTAGAGTTTTGCAAATCTAAGGGCAAGCTCGCCCCCCCCCCCAAAAAAAAAAGAAAAAAGGGAGTTTATGCACTAATTTTCTGTAAAATGAATAAAAAAGTAAATAGAAAGGTATTATGTTTAATCGCTCCACTGTAGTAAATATTAGAAATAGCACCCGTTTTTGATTCAACACTCATAAATTTAATATATCCCTAGCAGAAAGATGTTCTCGTTTTCCTTCATAGTTTTTTTAAAGATTGTTTCATTTCCTGGTAGATTAGAAAAATGTTCGCTACACTAAACCTCAGGCTATTATTATAACTGATATAACAAATAACGGAATGTATTTATAATAAAATAATATACCCAGCAGACACCATTTCAAAAAGTGTGTATTGAATGTATTAATTTTGCAGCTCCGTGGGCTCAGTGGTCTAAGCGCTGGCTTATGACCATTCGTCCGTGAGGGGTCAGAGTTCGAATCCCGGTGAGGTATGGATGTTGTGCTTGTGTTACAGCACTTGTTATCTCTCTTCCCTGGAACCAGTGACCCTAAATTAGGGACGGGCGACAGCTTATAGCTCATTGAGTTTGTGACGTACCTGCCAGCAAGACGCACACGACATAAAGGCAGATAGCAGTCAGAATGAACGTCTGCGTAGCTCAGTTGTTAGAGCGACTTGTTCCGGAATAAGCGGACTCGGGTTCGAATCCCGGCGTAGACCAAAAATGACGGAGAAATTTACTTCGTTATAATGGCGCCCGAACTATCCGGATGACCCTACCGTTCAAAATCTCGCAATGGTGTGATGTTATTTCCACACCGCGAGATAGAAAAAATAAGAGAATCCCTTCTCCAGCGCTTCGAAAAATAAAAACGTGTGATGTTGCATTTCACACACCAGATTCACTGGGAGTTCTCAAGTGCACGTTCTACAGTGGATGGCTGCCTGCAAAGATTCATGGTCACGGCTGACCCGTGGGATATGCCCCCGGCTCTCTTTGAGGGGGGGGGAGATGTGACGTACATGCCAGCAGGACGCACACGACATAAAGGCAGATGGCAGTCAGAATGAACGTCTGCGTAGCTCAGTTGGTAGAACGTCTTGTTCCGGAATAAGCGGATTTGGGTTCGAATCCCGGCGTAGACCAAAAATGACGGAGAAATTTACTTCGTTATAAGTTGCTCGCGGTGGTCCTTAAACCCCAATCAAAATATATTGTATTAATTTTAATTTTTTGATAATCTTTGGCGGATGTTAACAGAAGGAAACATCTTATTCCATAAGTTGTAATTACAATATA
Source organism: Macrothele yani (assembly GCA_039090855.1). Lineage (NCBI taxonomy): Eukaryota > Metazoa > Arthropoda > Arachnida > Araneae > Macrothelidae > Macrothele > Macrothele yani. Next base: position 132,083,938 of record CM076995.1, on the reverse strand, counting down.
CAAATAGTTGCCGAAAGGTAATTTGGGTTGCATTCACTAGGCATCTGATCATGCCGTGACTTCTGAGAAAGCATTCTTTAGTAATCGAGCATGCCTGTTGTCGGCGCCTGTGGAGCGCGAGTTCACACACATACACCATATTGACAAAAGTCACCGGACACCCCTTCAGATGAACAGATCCGCTGCGTTGTTAAGATGCGCGGTAGAGCTGAAAACGGTATAAAAACAAGCCTGCAGCTGACCGCGATCATATCGCACCGTGAGGTTGAGGGAAAATGTCGCGGCCGAAGAGAACTGACTTTGAAAAAGGAAAGATTGTTGGGTGTTATATTAGTGGGTTGTCCATAAGAGAAACCGAAAAGCGTTTAAACATACCCAAGACAACTGTTTAGGATGTACTGAATGAGTGGAATACACATGGCGTGCCTGAAGGAGCGAAACGTACCAGCATGCCAAAGGAAATCAGTGATAGATGACGTCGAAGTCTCAGGAGAGTCGTTACAGCTAATCGACGGAGTACTGCCGAAAACCTCAGTGTACAGGCGAGTACAAATGCTGGAACCTCGGTATGTACACGTACCATTCGCAGAGAACTCCATTCCATGGGTTACCCTGGTCGTGCGGCTGCTCATATGCCTTTCATCGCCACTCGGAATGCTACTCGTCGTTTAGCATGGCGTAAAGAAGATTTATCGTCGACCGCAGATCAACGGAAACGGGTCCTATGAACTGACGAATCCAGATACACGATCCATTAGTCTGATGGCCGTGTGTGAGTAAGGCAGCAGCCGGGGGAACACTATTTACCACAGTGTACTGTTCCTGCGGTTAGATTTGGAGCTGGCAGTGTACTCGTGTGTGGGTGTTTTTCCTGGTATGGTCCCGGCTCATTGGTTATCGTGGACAAACCTGTTAACCAGCAAGTCTACCTCAATATTCTGGACAATTATGCCTTACTAACTATGTGGCAATACTATGGAACCGAGCTTTGTTGGTACCAGCAGGATAATGCACCGAGCCATGAAACAAGGACAGTTACGGCGTGGTTTGACGCTAATTCCGTATCGTGTGTGGAATGGTGAGCACAGAGCACTGATCTTATTCCCATAGAGCACCTATGGAATGAATTACAGCGCCGCATAAGTTCGGAACCAAGGCCTACTGCTAAGCAACAGTTAGCGGCAGCATTATGTTCTGAATGGAAGCGCATACCTATCGCTTTATTCCAATACCTTGTTGAAAGCATGTCTCGAAGGTTCAGTGCATGCATTAAGGCCAAAGGTGGTCCGATACCGTACTAATGTATGTCAATAAAAGCTATGTTGTTTCTCTTCTAGGTGACCGGTGACTTTTGTTAACATAGTGTATGCGTAGATGACATTCACAGTATGTCACACAGACTGAACTTTCTAAATATTTCCAAACATTTCTAACGGACACTTCCGAACAACGGTAACCTCCGAGCTACGGAAAGTTTTGCTTGGTACAGAACAGCTTCCATGGGATTAACATTAACAGTAACCTCCGAATAACAAACCTTTTAACAACTGTCCAGAACACCCTTGTCATCAAGAGGGACATCTAGAGGACACCATATCCCTTAGAACTTTAGCTCCTTCAGTACTTCGGCAAGAAGGATATGACAGGGACAAAGAATATTGCTAAAGGAACTGCACTTCGGGCAGGATGGATTGGATTACGGCCAGAACAAATGTGTCTTAAGTGGACAAGAAAGGAGTTTCATGTTTAGTTTGGTAGTTGGTGCCTAGAATATTGCTCGTTGGGACGGTATCTCTTGGTTTTTGTCCCTGTGGGTTCTGTTCGTTCTTTCCGGTGCGAGGGCAGCCAACTTTGCAGTTACACTTCACGGTCTAAATGTTTTATTTCCAATATATGATGCCGATCTTCCAGCTTGCTATTTCTTATGGTTGTTTAAAACTAGACATCACACACTGTGTTCCTAAAAACCCTCTACAGCGTTATTTATTTAGTTCGTCATTGTATTAAGTCTCATAGTATCATTCAGCATTCGGAGAAAGCACAGCAACCGTTTTTTCTTGCATAAGATAAGTTTCATACAATTATTCTGCTTTTGCAATGGACAAGAAATGTAAACATAGGCCTAGCCTCTAAACAACGACCACCTCCCAAGAACGGCCGTTTTCAGCTTGTCCAAGTAGTGACCGGAGGTTTCACTGCACGCAAATCTCAGTTGCCTACTTTATTTTTCAATATAAAGGGTGATTGTAAACTCCTTCAACAAAACAAATAGGGTGATAGTGCTCATCAAGAAGAACAATATTTGCAATTGAACCTAGGGCCGCATTCCACTCCTAGTGCCAGAAAAGAACAAAGTTACATATCCACGTTGAGCCGTCAACAGTGAAAACAAAGAGACATATCTAATTTATGAGTTGCACAATTCCAATTGCATCAGAGAAAGACTCACAGAAGCTGCTAAAACTGGCGTCCAAAGGCGTCGCTGCACAGCCCACACCGGCAAATGAAGGACTGCCGCACCCTCTCGTAGACTCCCGTTGTGGTGTTGATCTTGTCCGCAGCAACAACGAATCGCGCGACGAGATCTTCCAGGGAGTGCACAGGTGTCTCTTACACCAATGTTTTCATCTGCTCCCAGAAGAAGTCCAGTGGATTAAGGTCTCGGGAACGTAGAGGCCAAGCCACAGGTCCACCGCGTCCAATCCACCACCCGGGATATTTCGCATTTAGGAAGTATCGGATCTCGGTGGCAAAGTGTGCTGGTGCCCCATCATGCATAAACCACATGTCCCTCCGTGTGGTGAGCGGAACATCCTGCAACAGACCGGGAAGCACTTGCTTCTGGAACACACCGTAGGCTGCTCCGGACAGACGCATACGTCAATTCTCATGTGATGTTCGCATGGTAATATCGCTGAACGGGTTCGTCTGCGTTTTTAAATGTTTACTCCTCATCGTCTACGCCCGTGTTCAGCGCACCTGATTTGCATTTTGCGTTTCTCATGCACTGGTTGGAACTCCGTGTGCCTGCTGGACGTTTTTCGAACGTGCTCTTTTCTGGCACTAGGAATGGAATGCGGTCCGAGGTTCCATTGCAAATATTGTTCGTCTTGATGTGTACTATCACCCCTCTTGTTTTGTTGAAGGAGTTTACAATCACCCTATATAGTAGAATCCAACCTAATATAAAAATTCGGTTAAGCATAGTGGAATGTAAGGTGCTCTTCAGTTACAGAGAATCATGAAGATGGCATGGGGAAACTGGTTTAGTCCTTGTTAACGGGCAGACGTTAGTCATTGCGCTATTATGGAAGAAAGGGGACGTGAAGGACTATGTAATAAACTATGTGCCATTACTATTGCAACTCCCTGAAGAAATGCAGGTGGGAGACTTAAGCAAACAACAACCAAAGAGGTAAAGAACACGTGATGACGAATGCTTTCCCAATTAGGTTATTCTTCCGATTTTCGTGCTCTTGTGGTAAATAACTCCATAATACAGATATCTGACGGGGACTAGGAACATCAAACAGAAGTCATCGGTCTTTCCACGTTTATAAGTGAGTCACGGAAAAATTCTCATTGGCCGCCACCGGAAAACGAACCCATGGTCTTTCACTTACGCGCCGGACGTGCTTCCACTGTACCACAGCGGCCTCGAATTCCTTCAGACTCACATACGACTAACTGCCAAGCCACTTGGCAGGTTCCTTCTTGGAGCCCCGCACAATGCTGGGGATTCACCAAAGATGATACCAGCAACTGAACAAAAACTGGAAGGCGAATGAATAATTAATACAGACATTTGACGTGGGCTAGGAACATCAAACAGAAGTCATCGCTCTTTCCACGTTTATAAGTGAGTCATGAGAATTTTTCCGTGACTCACTGGTAAACTTGGAAAAAGCGATTACTTCTGTTTGATTGAGCGATGACTTCTAACTCCTTTGAGTGCCGCAATTTGAATATCACAGAGTGTATAGGAAAATAGGAAATTTTAATATTTCTTCCTTACAAGGTGTCCTCAAGCATTTTAGGTAACAAGCATAGGACAATTATGCGAACTGAAGTGAACGGGTTCAGGAACAGAAAGCATTCCAGTCTGGCATGTTTAAACTCAGCTTTATGGAAAGCGTCATAATAGTGAATCAGAATTTACATATGATGTTTATTAATTTTGAAAGATAATTTGACCACCTAAAGGAAGAACAGGTTATTGCGTTTGTTCTTAAACCAAGCTGTTAAAATCATCTGCATTGGAAGTTTTACATAAGTCAGGGTGTCGGATACACCAAGCGACTTACGATGAGAATTGGAAACGGGTCAAATATTTACCCGGATCCGATCTGGACAAATCTACTCTGATAAATTCCAATATATCATCATCATCATTATTTTCAATCATTATTATCAATCCACTACTGGATATTGTTCTCCTCAAGGTTTTTCAACAACGCAATGTCTTGGGCCAGTCTTCTCTATCCACCCATCTCCCACGTGGTCTTCTGGTTCTTTTCCTGTCTCTTGGAATTCAGTCTAAAGTTTCGGTTGTTCATCGGTGGTCCGTTCTCCTGGAAATATGTCCAGCCCATTGCAATATCAGGGATTTCACACTGATCACGGTGTCTTCGATTCGTGTCGTTTATCTTATCAAGGAGTTCCTATTTTTATCTTTCTTGCATGAATCTGTCCAAGCTTCTTTCAGTCGTCTGCAGTCTTTGTATGTTTCTATAGTGTAAGTCTACGTCTCTGCTCCGTACGTAAGCACTAGATGGATGCATTGCTTACACACTTTTCTTTTAAGACATAATAGAAAAAGTTCTACAACTAAGTTTTATACGTCGATTAATTTCTTCATCGATGCAACATTTTCTTGATATCTGCTGTCCAAGTTAAATGTAAGTATCGGTTATCACCAGATTTCCCCCATCAATCGATAAATCTTCCTTTCTTGTAAAAGCATTGTACTTCAGTTTTGTCTTCTAAAAGTTCAAAGTTCATTTTGAATCCCATTTCTTTACCCTTCTCAGCAAGTTCCAGGATCATACTCTGCAGATCTGAAAAATTATTTCAAAAACCTTTGAAGGGCTCTTCGAAATATTTTGCTTTTTCTTTTCAAAAATAAAACGGAAATAAAGCCGCGTCGAAATCGGGTCAGGAACACCTTGACCCGACCCGTTTGACCCGCAAGGAATTGTTGACCCGCTGATCCGTGAAATGTTTCCATCTCTGCTTACGATCTTTCAGTTAACGGAGGGTTACAACCAAGGCTACAGAAAAATGTATTCGAGCTAGAGATGGAAACGGGTCACGTGTTAGCTGGTCGAAAATTTCTTGCGGATCAAACAGGTTGGATCGAGGTGTTCCAGACCCTATTTCGACTCGGTTTTATTTCCGTTTTATTTGGAAAAGAAAAATACGCACTGTGGAATTTTGTGGTCGATGCTGGTGTTCCCCAAGTGAAAAATGATTTGTCATGCAAAAATATTGTCGTCTCTTCCTTACACCATATTGCAAACGAGACTTCCTGTGCGTTTGTTTTCTGTACGATTGTCCGAAGCAAGGTACGGGCAAACGCCAGTACCTTGCTTCTCTGGTGATTCACTGTCTCACACTCCGCGTGTCACATTGTAAGACTGAAGGTTACTTTTCACATCGCATCTTTTGCATTGAGAATTCAGAGTATTTTTTCGTTTGACGTGTTAACATTCTATTTCCATTGCATGTAGTGTTGGAATTAATGTCTTATTTGTTGATATGGATGATGAATTTGATATTGAGGAGACTGCAAAATGCGAGAGCTTCTGAGGCGCAATGATGAAATCAACATCCGCATTTTGGAAACTTTCAACTCATCACAAGCTTGTGAAACTTGGTGTAGCTATGAGACATATTCTGAAGCTTGATATGTTATAAAGAATACTGAAAAAAACTGAAATTAAAAATACAACACGTTACTTAGTTCAAAAATTTTGACTGGGCCGCCATCAGAATTAGGTGGAACAGCCTTAACGTTATATATATATATACTAATACAATGCTAAAACCAAAGCAAAAAATAATGAAGAGAAAAAAATAAAACAAAATTAAAATAGAGAAAAAAATAAAGGGAAAAGAATGAAAAATGCCAAAATTTCAGAACCAAACGAGCACTGGAGCAAACTAAAAATAAAAAAACAAATTTTTCAAAAACTGGAAGAACATAGGGATTCCAGATCGTACGACAGAGTCTCTTATGGCTTTGTCAGGGGCAGGCATGAAGAAAATCTCTCACATATCTACAAAAACCAGAAAAGTGTGAGTTTCTGCTAATTTAGTTTGCTACAAAGGAAAAATTCAACAAATGTAACAGGGACAAATAACCCACTACTGCCAAACTAAGTAACATTGCCATAAGAGAGTTTGACACACAATCTGCAATCCCTGCGTTCTTCTAGTTTTCAGAAATTTCTTTTTTTATTTTTTTTTATTCAGTTTGCTCCGATGCTCGTTTGGTTCCGAAGTTTTGGCATTTTTCATTTTTTTCCTCTATTTTTTTCTCTGTTTTAATTTTGTTTTATTTTATTCTCTTTATTATTTTTATGCTTTGGTTTTAGCATTATATCAGCATATGTTTTGATCTTTCTTTTGTGCAGCCTTGAGCACTTTAGAATTTAAAGTTGGTTTCTGTCTGTTGCTTTTACTTGGTTTTTCTGTTATATACTATATATATATATATATATATATATATATATATATATATATATATATATATATATATATATATATATATATATAAATTAATTTGCAAAAGTAGGAGAAGAAAAACAAACGCAGAAATATAGCTAGTACCATGAGAAGCGCCAAAGCAGCTATATTCATGTAGTAGCAAATATAGAGTGAATTGTACAAAAATAAGAATTGCAAAAAATTAACATTCCATAAAGAATACAAAATTAAACTCAACATTAAAAACTAAAAAATAAATAGAAAACAGGTTGCCGTCATCAGGAGAGTTACAACTTGCGGGAGTGGCCTTTCTAGTACCAACAAACGACAAGGAGAACCAAAAATGTCGGTTGGTCATGCTCCCTAGGCCACCAGACCTAACGCGAAAACAGACACAGAAATTCAAAAAACAAGAATATAAACACTGAAAAAATGATTAAAAAGGCTTACTGGCAAACCAAACCGGTCAACGCCATGAATGAAGATCAAACTGAACTGGACCAACGACCCACAAGAGCCCAAATATGTATATATTTGGGCTCTTGTGGGTTGTTGGTCAGTTTTAATGCTAGCATATATATTTGAGCTCTTGTGGCTCGTTGGTCCAGTACAGTTTGATCTTCATTCATGGCGTTCACCGGTTTGGGTCTGCCGGTAAGCCTTTTTTATAATTTTTCCAGTGTTTATATTCTTGTTTTTTGAATTTCTGTGTCTGTTTAGGCGTTAGGTCTGGTGGCCTAGGGAGCATGACCAACCGACATTATTGATTCTCCTTGTCGTTTGTTGGTACTAGAGAGGCCATTCCCTCAAGTTGATGCTCTCCTAATGACGGCAATCTGTCTTCTATTTATTTTTTGGTTTTTAATTTTGAACTTCTGTTTTGAGTTTAATTTAGTATTCTTTATGGAATGTTAATTTTTGCAATTCTTATTTTACAATTCACTCTCTTTCTCTCTCTCTCTATATATATATATACAGTGAAGAACAATTGAATTAGAGACAGCTGGCGTTATGCAAATGTGGCATTGTGGGCGGCCCTGTAAACGAAAACGACATGACGTATGCAGCGATCCGAAAATATAAGGAGTGATGCGACGGGAATCAGTAAGAGTCGGACGCAGTATGGGTAAGACGAAGAATCTAACCGCATTTGATCGTGGGCAAATTGTCCGGGCCCCACGAATGGGTCACTCCATCTCGGAAGTCGTGCAGGCACCGGGATTTTCACTAGCCATTGTGTCACGGCTGCACCGTGAGTACATCGAATCCGGAAAAACCATACCTGCAAGGGCCATCTGCCGTGGACAACAGCGTGTGGATGAGCGGGGTCGTCGTTGGCTAGCTCGCATTGTAACAGCGGATAGACGGGCCACAGTGCAAGAAACCACTCAGCAGTTGAACGCTGGTGCACAAAAACGTGTAAGCAGCCACACCATCCAGAAACATCTCCTCGCTATGGGGTCGTCCCACGAGGATACCGCTGCTGACCGCACATCACAGGGTGCAAAGATTAGCATGGGCATGGGAACATCGACACTGGATCCTAGACATGTGGGAAAATGTTGCCTGAACTGATGAGTCGAGATTCACGTTGGTACATGCGGATGGCAGGATACGAGTACGGCGCAAACCCCATGAAGCGATGGATCCTTCTTGCCAGCAGGGTAGTCTTCAAGTTGGTGGGGGTGGCATTCTCGTCTAGATACTATTTACGTGGACTGAAATGGGACCCCTGTTACTTTTGACATCGTCCCTTACAGGTCAACGATGCCGGGACATCCTGGACGACCATTTGCTCCCGTTTGTGCGTCTTCAACATCCCACTGGGGACCTCATCCTGCAACAAGACAATGCACCGTGCCATCGCTCCCGAATTGTATCTGAATGGTTTGATGAACACTCCACCAACGTGACCTCGCTTTTTGGCCAGCTAGGTCACCTGACCTCAATCCCATCGAGCACATCTGGGATGCCTTCGAGAGAAATGTTCGAGGCTCTGACCCCTCCCCATTAAATCTTCGGGAACTGCGGGAGCTTGTTCAGGGGTCGTGGATCCGTATGGTTTCCCAACGCTTCCGGTGTCTTGTCGAGTCCACGCCGAGACAAATCGCCGCCGTCATCTGGGCGAAAATTGGTGCTACACATTACTAGACAGGTATCTCTAATTCAATTGCTCCTCAGTGTATATCACTAATTATTGTTCAAAGCAGATTTGTCCGGGTCATGAGTTGCAGATCAGGGTGGGATCCAACTATGTTACGTCAGGTTCGAAACTATGATTCGATCGCAAAACCGAGTGGACTGTCTTGCGGATAGGCGTGCAAAGTTGGTGATATTTTCATGCGCTCGTGTAGATTGACCGTCATGAAGAGCTTTACTTGCAAAGCGCACAGGAGTCTCTAAAGAGAATACTGGAAAAGAGTAATCTAGTCCGATAAGTCCAAGTTCAGTCTTCAACATACAGACGCACGGGTTCATATTCGACGCCTAGTAGATGAACAACTGCAACTAGACTGCACGGTTGATTCTTTTTCTTTGGGGATTTAATTACCATCGTAAGCAACTCAGCTATTAACAGTCGCCCGTCTTTAATTTGGGTTCAGTGGCTCCATGAAAGGGGAAAGGGTCCGTGATATAGGAAAAAAACACCATCCATGCCTCATCCAGACCCATCTTAGACGAATGGTAAGAAGCCAGCACTTAGACCTTTGCAGTCACCACCGAGACGATTTGCAGGGTTGAGAAGAAAGAGATCAGAGTGTCGTTACTATGGTTCTTGTTCACGTGGACATTGCTAAGACCTTTCATCTAGGTTGAGCACAGCCTGACTGTCAGTTTCCACCTGGCGTTATTTCGTGTTGGGTGTTCTTTTCTATTGTGACCGTGTGTCCGGACTGCACTGTTCTTTCTCAACGAAAAAGCTAACCTGTTTTGCAAATCCTCAGTTTTGCAAGAATCATTCAGGAATCTTGTCCAAACACTTCGTATTCTCCCCTGCTCCCGCCGAACTCTTCCGACTTGAATCCTATTAAACTCCTGTGGGATATAGTGGAACACAGCGCACGCTCTGGTCCACGCCAGTGCCTCTCTCCTTCGCTGAATTCCGGAGCATCATTCTGTCCATCTGTGTGCAGAATATATGAGGACATTCTATGAGGACTACAGGGAAGTCAATGCCACTCTGAATGCAAGCATTTATCATGGCGAAAGGAGGCCCAATGCGCTATTAGGCAGGTGGTTATTATAATGTTAGGGTCCTCAGTGTACATTGATGAGCCATTAAATTATGCCCACGCCCACCGTAAAGAAATGAGAATGACTGGAGACCGAACGGTGGCGCAGGTGAAGTATAAATACAACCCGAGAAACTGCTTTCGGTTAATAGAGTATCGAAGGCAGAATGTGAAAAGCTGCTGCTTTATCGGAGTTTGATTGGGAACTAGGATCTCGGAAACGGCGCTGCTTTTTAGTTGTTCACGTGCCGCTGTAGTGAGTACGTATCAAAACTGGTGCTCAGATGGCCAAACGACGAACCGTCGTCCAGTCGTGTGTCGTCTCATTGGTGCCAGTGGGGGGCGGAGACTGTCGCTCATTGTTCACAGCGACCGCAGGGCCACAGTGCGACATATCACCCGCTGCTACAACAGTGCTGATCAGGGCAATCTGTCACAGCACACAGTTCATCGCAGCCTTCTGCGCATGGGCCTGTGTAGCCGAAGACCCAGCCTGGTATCCCATGCTCATTGCACGTCATCGACAACAAAGCATGAAATTGGCACAAGATCATCAACATTGGACCGTGAATGATTGAAAGAAAGTGGCCTAGTCTGACGAATCAAGATTCCTGGTGCATCACGTAGACGGTCGAGCACGGATATGCCGATTACTAACGGAGGCTGTGTTACCTGAATGCACTGTTGGGCGGAAACATGACGGCGGCAACGGTGTAATGCTGTGGGCGATGTTTTCTTGGGACACTTTAGGCCCCATTATCCTAATAGCACCATCACTGACAGCTGTCACGTTTCTGAACATCGTTGCGAACCAGGTTTACCCATTCGTGCCAACTGTGCTCCCTGCTGGTAATGGCCATTACCAACAAGATAATGCGCCATGCCACACTGCCAGAATCGTCAAGGAGTGGATCAAGGAACATGCTGGTGACTTTCTGTTAATGTCTTGGCCTCCAAATTCACCTGACATGAACCCAATCGAACATTTGTGGTTCGACTTGGAAAAGAGGCTTCGCGCTAAATCACCACCACCTCGAAATGTACGGGAACTGGAGGAACTGCTGCTAACTTTATGGTACCAGATACTTCAGGATACCTATCGCCGAAATGGCTGCTGTTTTGGGGGCTAAAGGGGGTCCTACAGCTTATTAGGTAGGTGTTCATAATGTAATGTCTCATTGGCGTATAAGGAGAAATTCATTGTTTATAAGCAGACGAAAAAGAAGGAAAAAAATTCATCACATGTTTCGTTTTGAAAAGACTTTCTAAAATGGTCACATACTTTAAATTGATTATTCACAGCTGTTCCAAAGCTAACCAGCTTTTAAAACGTGTGATGAAAAATGAGAATTCAGTTTTAAAATTTAAAAAATAATATGACATTTTTTTCGTGAATAATTAACTGTACTACAGCAGGAAGAAACGAAGCCCATAGCATTTTTTTTTGCTTAAGTTTCTGCTCCAGCCGTCCGTACAAGGGTTATTCAAATTTGTAAAAGCATCGTGCACCAAAATAAAACACATTAACAAAGCATTCCTTGCATCTTATTGTTAAAACTAATTTCAGTTATTCAGAGCTGTCATTCGGAATTTTTGTGAGATACATTCCTGAAATGTTCAAGAGTAGTGAAATCCTGAAATAAAATGAGACTACAATAAAACAAGCATTTTAGTGAATGGCATTACTGTGCGTCATTGTACTAGGGACTGATCTACAAAAAATGACATCGGAAAAAATCACCAAAGGCTCACACGAAACGCAGATTGCCAAAACTGTTAAAATGTCGTTGCAATGGCGGCAACACGGAATTAACTTCATGCTTTTTTGCAACGGTGGCAAAAAATATTGACTTCAGGATTTTTTTTTGCAGAATCTTGAATATAGATTTCACACTCTGTAGCAGAAGGGAATAAAGTGAATTGTTAATCTCTGTTTTTCCTTGAAAAGGGAAAAAGCTCTTTATTAGCACGTCTTTTGAAAAAAAAAGATCGAGCTTATGTTACCGGCTTGTCCGTCCGTCCGTCCGTCCGTCCGTCTGTACTCACTATATCTCTGCCACTATTAGTCCAATCGGAAAAATTATTTTTCCATTGGGAAGCTTGAAATATGCGAATGATGATCCTTTATTTCTTTTTTTTTTTTTTTACGATGTACGATTTCGCCGCTAGAGAGCGTAAATGCAGATGATGTCGAATTCAAAAATACGTTTTATTAAACATATTTGCTTCTAAACATCCGATTGAAAGCATTATTTTACCTTTCGATTCCATTTATACCGAAGAGTATTTCAGATATAGTTACTTTTTCAAATTACGAATGGATTTTCCGCTAGGGGCGTAAAAGTAAATTACATTTTCCCCGATAACTCGTCTTCTAAAACTCCGATTTGAAAAAAAAATTCTTCAGCGGATACACCTCCTGATGGAAACTCTTTTGCATATAATTTCCAGACCTCAATTGAAGTTGCACAGAGAAAACCCGATTAAAAATCTTCTATCTTCCGTCAGATACTATTGTTTTCCATACCGGTTCCATTGACTTTGAATAGCTTTGATAAATTTTATTTGCGTCAGAACGGTTTCAAAAGACGTGCTTATTACACCCGAAAATTCGGTGTCATCTTTCTTGATTTTTGTGATGTATCTGAAAGTCTACTAATATGTTGGTTAATGATTAAGAACTACGACCATGCTATACATAGACACAAAGCGATGAACAGCTTATTACACATTTTATACAGGCTTAAACATGAAGATAAATTGTTAAAACAGAGCATTTGGTAGATGTACGCCAACTTATTTAACGCTGGGTGAATTCTGCTCTTCGAACAGGTGAGCATGGTAATACTGGTTCGAATCCCAGGTGCAATCCTTATACAGGATTAAGCATAAAGATAAATTGTTAAAAAGGAACATATTTGGGAGATGTGCGCACTTTAGCGAACTTGTTTAATGCTACTGGGTGTATTTCCATTCCTGAGTGCGACATGAATATATTCTTCCTTAAGGAACAGTTTTCCCCCTTTCCTTAAAAAAGTTGCCGTAAACTGGGTACGTGCGGAGATCCTTGAGCCCGAAGAAAATTACTCTTGTGACGTGCGATTTACGCATTTGGGTAAGTGGCAACAGAAGGATATTACGATATCTATTTCTGCAAATAAACTGTCAAAAAACGAACGCCGAAATCCAATATTTATGCAATTATTTAGCCGGAAGAAAATGCCGAATATAATGAAATTACAAGAATGAACGTGCGTAATTCAACTGGCATGCCTGCTGAAAAGGCTTCACTGTTTCTTGCATTTTTATTCCAAAAGTGAGTGCATGAAATTTGTACCCAAAACGTGTGCATTTCCATTGAATTTCTGCTAACTCGCGCAATTCCTGGAGAAATCCTCACTAATTTGTTTATGTGCTTAATGAAACGATAACGTTTCATCTGCCTGTGCTATTATTCGGTACGGATGTTGAAAAGTGCTTTATATCGTGTGTAGTAAGCAGTTCTCTCGATGCAGCAGTCAATCCCCAAGGGCGATCTTGTTGGAAACAATGTCGGTTATAGGGATTCAAACCCGATTGAAGTAGAATAATAATAATGAAAATATGTTAAGTCGTATAACATGCACGACGATAAAACTCAGCACACACACACACACGCACACTAACCTGGTCTCAGAAGACCTAAATAAATTGGCTTTTTCACTTTACATACAAGAAAGACAATACCAAATTATCCGATATAACGAGAACACCTGTTCAGTTAGAAGAAGGTTTAATGATACAAAATGCAATTCACGTTGGCCATTTATTGAATGAGACGTGTTAATCACATAGCACGTAATAACGCACATTCCCAGACGGTTTCAGAACTTACATCAGCAAAGTTCCTAATCAGTACACACTTTCAGGTTGTGCGGTTCCTGTATGTATTACATTATACACAGTCGTGTCACATTATTGTGAACACCTGCTACTTTTGACGTCAACAGCGCGTAGCCAATGAAAGAAGGCACATGTCGTGAGCTAGCTTGGACGGTATATAAGGTTTTCTGTAAGCATTCTGAAAACATATCACTCGTTGCTATCATGGATAAAAGGAGCGATTTATCAGATTTGCAAAAAAAAGGATGATTACCGACTTTCGGGCCAAGGGTGGCAGCATTTTTGAAACAGCGTAGTTTGTGAACAGTGAGCGTGCTGCTGTGGTTGAAGTGTATCGTGATTAGAGAAATGGCACAATTCCGAATGAGCGAAGTGGAAACTGCGGAGCAACAGGTTCCATTGATGTGGGAGGTGAACGACGGTTTGTAAGGTGCGTGAGGACCGATTGACACGCTACAGTTGAGCAACTCACTGGCCGAATAAATCAGTGAGTTACCAGAAGTTTGTGTAAAACGACAACTCAGCGAACCCTGCTGCGCACGGGGCTCCGGCGCAGACGGATGGTCACTGCACCTATGCTAACGAAGGTGCATCGGCAGAAAAAGACTTACATATGCACAGCAGTATCGGAATTAGACCTCCGCTGATTGGCAAAGGATTGTCTTCTGCGATGAGTCACGTTATCTGCTTCATCAAACGGATGGACGTTAGCGTATAAGGCAAGAAACATCGGAGAACAAACACTCTTCAACCATTGCTGGAAGAAAACAAGCTGGTGGGGGCAGCGTTATGGACTGGAGAACATTTTCGTGGCAGTTCCTTGGTCCACATATACCTGTGCAAGGCACTATGGACCGAATTCGTTATAAATCCATGCTAGCCGATCTTCCAGAAGGACAATGCGACATGTCACACAGCTAGAAATGTCGGAGAGTTGTTGGAAGAGCACGATGAAGATTTCAAGGTACTTCCATGGCCCCCTAATTCCCCAAACTTAAACCCGATTGAGCATCTACGGGACCACATCGATCGTGTTGTTCGCTCCGTGGATCCTCCACTACGCACCCACCAGCAGCTGTCAAGTGCACTGCAGTCAGCATAGCTGTACATATCTGATGACACCTTCCAGCATCTTATTGAGTCACTACCAGCTCGTCTAGCTGCTGTCCGCGCTGCACACGGCGGTTTCTCTGGATATTAGGTGAGGGTCACAATAATGTGACTTGACCGTGTAATATTAGGTTAATTATCATGAGTTGACTGACATCCAGTCATAGCCCAAAGAAGAAAAAATCATTGAAGTTCAGACGTGACGTTCCGTAAAGAAACATAATGAAAACAACTAAATTTTACATGTCAAGGAAAAAGAAAGGACACTGTTTCGGTGGCACAGTTGTCTAAGCGCTGGCTTCCGACAGCTTGTCCAATTGGGCCAAGATTCGAAGTCCCGAAAGAGACATGGATGGTGCATTTGTCTTACGGTACTGGCTCTTATCGTTCCCTGGAACCAGTGACCTTAAATACGCGAAAAGCGACTGCTTATATAGCCCATTTTATTGCTCACATGGTCATTAACCATCCCCTTCCACCAAAAACAAGAAATAAATAAAAAAGGAATGGTTCGAAAGCCAATATATATGTCACAATTACGCTTGTTTCTACCCATTTTCTGCAGTGTGTCCGGAAAATAACTGTGCACTGAAAGTAACACTTACCATGTCGAATTGGTGGTTCCAACAGCAGGTGTTGTTAATCGGCCCCACCGACGTCCAGACATGTCTGCACACGTTTCTGCATGTTGGCGAAGACCTTTCTCAAGGTATGTGGTGCACTGAGAAAAAAGTTTTGTTAATTCAGCAAAAAAATTCTTGAATCAACCAAAACATTTTGTCGATATACAGTCAACAAAAATGTTTGTTGCATATCGACAACTTTTTTTCGTTGATTCAACAATTTTTCAGTCAACAAAAATGTTTGTTGAATTTACAAATGTATTTTGCTGAAAATTATTGTTGATTCAACAAAATTTATTGTTATCATGACAAAATTTTTTGTCCATTTAACGAAATACCTAGGTCGATTTTTGGGAATCTGTTTATTCCAACAACATGTATTGTTATCGTTATAAAACATTTAGTTGAATTAACAAAATATAGCTAAAGAAATAATTTTGTGTTGCCTACAAAACAATTCCGATGGAGTTTGGCTAAAGCAACAAAATAAATCGATAAAACAGCTCAACAAAGCTATTTTGTTTTTTCAAACAAACTTTTTTTCTCTGTGGGAATTGTTGGATGTGGGTCGTTACTGCAGCCGGTAGCTCTTGAAGTGTATGCGGATTACCTGCGTACACTTTTCCCTTCAGTGCTTCCCACAGAAAAACGTCAGGCTGTGTCAGATCCGGTGACCAGGCCGGCCACCGTCTCCGGCAGATGACGCGATTTCCGAGGAATTCCTCCAGAAGCAGTATTGATGCGTCAGCGGTGTGGGCACTTGCACTGTCTTTCTGGAACCATCCTTCGTTGATTTTCCTTTCCGTGAATTAGGATATGCATGTTTGTGACAGTCGCCTCAGGGACTTGTGTAGACTCCTCTCTATGCTGTCCTG
Organism: Macrothele yani; assembly: GCA_039090855.1. Lineage (NCBI taxonomy): Eukaryota > Metazoa > Arthropoda > Arachnida > Araneae > Macrothelidae > Macrothele > Macrothele yani. Next base: position 132,067,507 of record CM076995.1, on the reverse strand, counting down.
GATATTCTGTACAGTGCCGTCTGCGGTGGATGGCCTACAGTTGCGGGGGAACATCCAGAGCACTGCCAGTCTCCCTAAACTTTGCTGTGAGCTGACGTACGGCATTGCGGTGGCAGACGTCTGTATCACGAAATTTCCTAGCAAACTGTTTTTGCACTTCGTCTGTGAGCTTGTCGTCATGGCGAAAGACATGTTTCACCAAAAACTCGCTCTGTTCAACAGTCAACACCATTGTGCTTGTGCCGAGACGAGTGATCAATCGACACGTCTGCCTCCGCCGACCAAGCGTTCGGGAATGACAGCTGAGCGCCTCGGGGTGGGGAGATGTGAAGGTTACCAAATACACAGCACTTTCACGTGGCGGGTCACTTGTACTCTAATTGCATTCAAAATTTCTTTATTATTACATTACTGTAATTCGTACATCCAGTGCAGAGTCATTATTCGGACACCCTGTAGAACATCTGGTTCATTTACTCGAGTTATATCCGTTTTTATACTGTACACCCTTCCCCAACAGTTTTACTGGAACCTCTCTTGCTTTTGTTTCTTTTTAAACACCGCTTTCTGTTTATTTTCGTTTGAGAGCTTAGCGACGGACAAGAGCACATAAGAGGCTAGAAGAACTGATCTTTAAGGAGGTTTCTTTTAAAGAAAGAGGGCAACCGGTTGTATAAGAATGACGCGCCAAACATATCTTACCCACGCATCAGGAAAGATCGCTGTATCCGAACCACTGGTCAGTTCATGCTAATGGAGAAAGTATTCAATTCGGCGAAATCCTCAAAAAATAGCAATGCACAAAAGGTGCGAAACGAGAAAGTAGGACGTATTTACAGTAATTCGTTTCGAAATTGAAGTTTATCACCAGCTTATCGCTCTCACGCTAGAAAAAAAAACACAACTACAAAGAGACGGGTTTTCATAGCCTTGGTTTTGATTACTGTTACATTTGTGATAACGTATGTGACGTACTACAGAGGTGGAAACACGTTTCAAGGCGACAAATCAGCAGCGACATTACATTCTGTCCACGTAGCTGAGTTGGGAGAGCTACTTTGCCGCCCCGGTGGCGCAGTGGTCTAAGGCGTTGGCCTCTGATCATTCGTCCGAAGGGGTCCGGGTTCGAATCCCGGTGAGGCATGGATGTTGTGTTTGTCTTACGGCACTGGCTCTCTCCCTTCCCTGGAACCAGTGACCCTAAATTAGGGACGGGCGACTGCTTATAGCCCATTGAGTTGCTCACGGTGGTCGTTAAACCTCCAATCGCCGCCCCGGTGGCGCAGTGGTTTAAGGCAATGGCCTCTGATCATTCGTCCGAAAGGGGTCCGGGTTCGAATCCCGGTGAGGCATGGATGTTGTGTTTGTCTTACGGCACTGGCTCTCTCCCTTCTCTGGAACCAGTGACCCTAAATTAGGGACGGGCGACTGCTTATAGCCCATTTGAGTTGCTCACGGTGGTCGTTAAACCTCCAACTAAAAAAAAAAAAAAAAAAAAAAAAAAAAAACCTCCAATAAAAAAAAAAAAAAAAAAAAAGAGCTACTTACTCCGGAGTGAGAGGACACGGTTTGATTTCCGTCGCGGACTAACTTGTGTTTTCACACGTAACTGTAGGTTACGTACACAAACTTGTGTTTTCACACGTAACTGTAGGTTACGTACACAAACTTGTGTTTTCACACGTAACTTGTACTTCACCGGAAAATAGTAAGACGATGGAAAATGAAAGATTAGTTCATGCAGCTTGCATTTAACTTCGCTTAACTTTGTTTCCCCATAAGCGTTTCTCCCCGAAGAGCATACAGAACTATCATTTTTTGATTGAAAGTTTAACGACCGCCGTGAGCAACTCAATGGGCTATAAGCAGTCGCCCGTCCCTAATTTAGGGTCACTGGTTCCAGGGAAGGGAGAGAGCCAGTGCCATAAGACAAACACAACATTCATGCCTCACCGGGATTCGAACCCGGACCCCTTTCGGACGAATGATCAGAGGCCATCGCCTTAGACCACTGCGCCACCGGGGCGGCACAGAACTATCTTGAGGAAACATCAATGAACATGCACAGTCAATCTAAAAACTTGCAAAAAAAAAAAAAACCGTATACTAGTACTATTTTTAGATAATTTATGCTATGCATCTTTCCCATGTTAAGATCTCTGTGGGTGCGCAATAAAACGAATGATGCGTTTTATTGCGCACCCACAGAGGTGATATTTATTTACGTACAACGTATTCACGTCGCTCACACGACCACACCGAGACACAGTCCGGTACATACTAGGTGGAATTAAACCATAGCAACAATCAGCATGGTTTACTAATTCCTGATGCTGAGCGGTATTTAGGTAGGTGGATTGATGAATGTCGTTGTCGTAAAGCCAATGAAATAAGATATGTGAGTCATAAAAGTAAATAAAAGGTTTGAGTGAGAGGTAGTGGCAACAGCTATCTAACGCATAGTACGCTTTATTTAGACATGAATTGAACATCACTAGCCCTCAGTGTAATCACTGGCCATATGAATAACTGTAATCCATACCCGTAGGAGACAGTGGATGCCTTCAGCAAATCCGCTTCTATTGATAGCTGCAATAGTCGTCTATGGCATACGGTGGATGCCGTCAGCAAATACGTTTCTCTTATAGCTGCAATATTCGTCTATGGCACGGAGTATCTCAGGTACACCACGGAAACGTTGTCCTTGTATGGGTGCTTTCAATTTCGGAAGAAGATTAAAGTCACGGAGAATTATGTCTGGGGAATACGGTAAATGCTCCAAGGTTTCTCTACGCCATCTTGTCAAGTGTTCCTGCACTGTTTGGGTAACATGACAACGAGCATTTTCTTCAATGAATACTGGTGGGTTGTCTTTAATGAAATGTGGCAGCTTCTTTCGTAGTGCCGGACGCTGATGTTTCTCCAGAAACCGTCGATAGTACTCGGCATTTAATAGTTTGTTTCTCAGGAACAGCTTGACGAAGAATTACAGCATCCATGTCATAGGCAACAATCAGCATTACTTTGACTTTACTGGGTTCTTGACGTAATTTTTACGGACGTGGCCCTGATACTGCGCTATTCATTTGATTTCTGTTTGAGTGCCAGTGCACAAGTTTCGTCGATGGCAATGATTTGACGAAGAAAAGCAGCACCTTCGTTATGATATCGGTCCAGAAGGCGCTTATTTATGGACTTATGTGAGATGATCAGGCTGCGAATTTTCGCATGTCAAGGACATCGGGAAGAATGTAGCGCACAGTGAAATTATTGATTCCAACTTCATTTGCTAGCTGATGCGTGGTCCAGTGTCTATCACACTCAAGTAAAGATTGCACTAGCTGCACATTTTCCTGTGGGATGTGCGGGCTTCCAGATCATTCATTATCTGCTGGATGTTCTCGACCGCTGCGAAAAGCCTTCACCCATCGCGCAACTGTAGGATAGGGTAACGCTTCATTCCCACACGCATTCTTCAGGCGTAACCAACACTTCTTTGCGTTGCGACCACGTGCAACCTGAATTTTTATCCAGCTGCGTTGTTCTAACTTGAATGCTTATAACGAAGTAAATTTCTCCTTCATTTTTACCCGCGCTGGGGCTTGAACCCGGATCCCCTCATTCCGGAATAAGTCACTCTACCAATTGAGCTACGCGGACGTTTTATTCTGATTCCTATCTGCCTTTATGTCGTGTGCTTCCTTCTGGCAGGTACGTCACATTTCCTGGTACGTTACATCATCTACCCCTTATTTTTTTATTTTTTTTTTTTGAAGTGCTGGAGAAAGGATTCTCTTATTTTTCCTATCTTGCGGTGTGGAAAGAACATCACACCAATGCGAGATTTTGAACGGTCGGGTCATCCGGATAGTTCGGGCGCCATTATAACGAAGTAAATTTCTCCGTCATTTTTACCCGCGCCGGAGCTTGAACGCGGATCCCCTCATTCCGGAATAAGTTGCTCTACCAATTGAGCTACGCGGACGTTTTATTCTGATTCCTATCTGCCTTTATGTCGTGTGCGTCCTTCTGGCAGGTACGTCACATCTCCTGCTACGTTACATGCTTTAGACCGCCTTCACACAACATTTATACTTTACTTGTTGCCTTAACTACCTTCTTTGTTCCACACAAACACTCAAGTAAGTTATAACACTCGAAAGGCTGTCTTACACTCGATTGTGTTATCACGAGAGCGCGTCTGCGCTGATCATCGCCGCGTTGCCACTGCTTTTCACACAACTCCTCCATTTAATAAACTATATCGGTAGCAATAGTAAGTAGTATTTCGACTGTTTAGATTTTAAAAACCAATATTTATTTTTATTCAGATTTAGAAGAACGCAAAAAACGACCCTGACACCGATTTTTTTATTGAAGGTTTAACGACCACCGTGAGCAATTCAATGGGCTATTAGAAGTTGCCCGTCCCTAATTAGGCACGGGCAACTGCTATTAGCTAAGCCAGCGCTTAGACCACTAATTAGGGACGGGCAACTGCTATTAGCTAAGCCAGCGCTTAGACCACTAATTAAGGACGGGCAACTGCTAATAGCTAAGCCAGCGCTTTTTTTTTTTTTTTTTTGATTGGAGGTTCAACGACCACCGTGAGCAACTCAATGGGCTATAAGCAGTCGCCCGTCCCTAATTTAGGGTCACTGGTTCCAGGGAAGGGAGAGAGCCAGTGCCGTAAGACAAACACAACATCCATGCCTGACCGGGATTCGAACCCGGACCCCTCACGGGCGAATGATCAGAGGCCAGCGCCTTAGACCCCTGAGGGGCGGCAGCCAGCTCTTAGACGACCAATTAGGGACAGGTGACTGCTAACAGCTAAGATAGCGCTTAGACCACTAATTGTGAACGGGCGACTCCTAACAGTGTAAGCCAGTACTTAGACCAATGCGCCATCGGGACGGCTTCTGACACCGATGAAATGTGATGTGGCCACTAAAGTCCATCTACACATGCGCAAGCTAAAATAAATCTGTCCTCAATATAGAAAGAAAAGCTGAATTCCAATTGTGTTGGTGAGGGAGAATTGAGCTCTCGTCAATAGCAGGTAATCCTCTCTGTGTGAGGAAAATTTGTCGAAAGGAATCCAATTTTTGTAACGCACCATTTTTTCTTTTTTTGATTGGAGGTTTAACGACCACCATGAGCAACTCAATGGGCTATAAGCAGTCGCCCGTCCCTAATTTAGGGTCACTGGTTCCAGGGAAAGGAGAAAGCCCGTGCCGTAAGACAAACACAACATCCATGCCTGACCGGGATTCGAACCCGGACCCCTTACGGACGAATGATCAGAGGCCAACGCCTTAGACCACTGCGCCACCGGGGCGGCCCATTATTTTTTTTTTTTTTTTTTTTTTTTTTTGGATTGAAGGTTTAACGACCACCGTGAGCAACTCAGTGGGCTATAAGCAGTCACCCGTTCATAATTTAAGGCCACTGGTTCCAGGGAAAGGAGATAACCAGTGCCATGAGACAAACACAACTACTTTGCCTCACCGGAATCCGAATTCGGATCTTTTCTCGGACAAACTGTCATAAGCCAGCACTTAGAACACTGCGCCATCTGGACGGCCGCACCGTTTACCTAGCATCAAAAATGAACTTTTTTAATGGCTGTTATCACATTTAGTATCAGGTTCTCGTAATTTACTCACGTTGCAATGAGATATTGCTACGATTATGTTAAAAATGATGAAATAATGTTATGCGAAAGTTTAGTAAAATATATTATTGAGTCACAATGAAATTAACTATCGTTGCGTCACTTTATGGAACAGCATTAAAAAATTAGATTTCAACCATGGTTTTGATTACTTACGTTACCCATTTTGGTTTCATCGATTTTTTTTTTACTTGGGATTTACTTTATTGCTGTCGGGAAAGGTGCATAGTATCAAAACTTACGAAAAAGGTGAAAGCAGATTTTTCGTCTACGCAAAATTTTCCGGCGCTCCACGTAGCGAGCTGTAAAAGCGAAAAGGTTGAACTTGATGATTTATTGTCACCCTCCGAACGACACGTGTAGTCAGATGAACTAGGAGGTGGTGACCGACAAGGTGCATACGTCGTTACTGTCTGCTGTTCATGTTTAATCTCACGGAGACCTCTGCGGAGGCACGAAATTGGATTTGTTCGTCGAGAAAGTGTAACTGCAAGCACGTGTCGTGAGTAGTTTGTGAAGTTCAGAAGTTATGATATCAGTGTGGAAAATAAGCAGCTTAGCTGACGACCGAAGGAAATGGAGAGCGCAGATTTCCAAGCGCTTCCGAACGAAGATTCCCTATTGTCTATCACAGAACTGGTAACACAGTTAGGAGTGAATCAGTTGATCATGGTTCGACGGTTGTATGCCAAGGGAAATATTCAGAACATTTATTCGACTATAAAACGTTAGAAACTTGGATTTGGTTGAAGAAGTTTTGGGAAGTGAGTGTCTGACCCCAGTTCTGAAACTGCCAGTAGAAATTGGAAGCTAGGAAATTTGAATAAGTAAACTCAATAGAAAAGAGAAACAGAAGAATTTAGAGACAGGGGAAAAGAGCTGATCTCCGAAGCAAACTGCAGCACCATACCGGATTGGGGGAGGGGAGGAAGGGAAGGGGAGGAGATACCGCCACAGGTGAACCACCCCAGCCAGCTACCTCTACCACCGGGGGGGGGGGAGTGAAACTCACGAAAACCATATCCGGAAGCCGGAGCAGCAATCAGTACTCACCGTCTCACGCCAACTTAAAAAAGGAGAGGGTAGTGGTGGTTTGTCTATAACCCACCTAATTTTCATACACTTAACTCCATCCGATCCAGTCCCCCATCTGATTCAAGACCTCTAGCCCAGGGAACAGTGTTCAATGGTGTTACCCTTCCACATGTCCCGGTCAGAGGGGATTATCTGGGATTGAAGGAATTATCTGGGATTGTAGTAAACCTCACCCCTAACAAGCTCATTAGAGTGGGCTGTAGATTTTCTGAAGAACTTTTTGGCGAGTCTGGTGGAGAACTCATGTACATTATCAACTCAAAGCCTGTTCCCCAAGTTCCGAAGTAATGTCCAGATGGGAGCCCAAATGTTTACATGAAGTGCTCGGCTCTGCACCCACTCAATTCTCTTTCACTGATTTCTGCTAACACCTATCCACATGGGAGTAGTGTAGTTGAGAATTGGCCTGATGACAGTCTTATACAACAGTACTTTGTGCCGTGTTGTCAAGAAACGTATCCGGGGGAATAATGTAGCTAGAAACGTATGCATAGACCTCATAAATAGCAACAAACCAAGTGAATTAACGAAGCAACAAGAGAATGACGAACAACAACTCATTTTATTTCACCTAGTAGTGAACGGAGGTTCACTATTAGGCAAAAACGAGTGGAACTTCGTGCAGTTGAAATGGTAAGTCAGGTCCTTGCTGTTTAATGCACGATCAAAGAACGAGGTCCATGAAACCACGTAACACAGAATGACGATACACTTTAATTAAAAACACGTTAAAACTATGTACAAAAGCTTTTTGGACTTTCTCGTCTCTCGTAACATGTATATTAACACTCTTAGTTTTTCTGTTTATCGCAAACCCACTTTTCTGCTTCCATCATTCCATATTCTTCAGCTCATCTTAGGACACATAAATTCGCAGCTTTTTATTCTCTTGTGCATAGGGGCTTCACACATTTTTCCACTCGCAACATACGTTCTATTGAACTGAAAAAGATCACAGCCCTTGCGGAGGCGTTTGGTTTCCCCTGTGACACGATTAGTAGAATCATTGCTAAAACCAGAAGGCTGTCAGCTACCACTTTAAGAACTGAACCACGGAAACGCTGTTTTGTGGGGTCCATGCATTACATTCCAGGTATTACATATCTTTGGAAGAACATATGCCATAAATATGACTTACATTTTGGCACCAGAACCTATAACTTGTTCGACTTGGTTCTCAAGGATAGAGACACAGTCGTAATGTCACACCGTTTTGGTGTGCGCCGCATTCCCTTGAAACCTTTAGACTTGGACACCTCTCCAAAGATTTACATTGGCTCCACCATTCGGAATGTTAACGTGCGCTTATCTGAACATCAATATAACGTTAAGATGCACCCATCCACTACGACCTTGGCTCGCCTTTTTGCTACGGTGTCACATCGACCTGTATGCGAAGACACCGTGGTCATTTACACCCCTGCCAGTAAGTCTCACTTTCGATTTACCGAAAGTTTATTCATTCACTACGACCTTGGCTTGCCTTGTTCCTACGGGGTCACATCGACCTGTATGGGAAGACACCGTGGTCATTTACACCCCCGCCAGTAAGTCTCACTTTCGAAGTACCGAAATTTTATTCATCCACTACGACCCTGGCTCGCCTTGTTGCTATAGGGTCACATCGACCAGTATGCGAAGACAACGTTGTCATTTCCACACCTGCCAGTAAGCGTCACTTTCGATTTACCGAAAGTTTATTCATTCACTACGACCTTGGCTTGCCTTGTTCCTACAGGATCACATCGACCTGTATGCGAAGACACCGTGGTCATTTCCACCCCCGCCAGTAAGGCTCACTTTCGATTTACCGAAAGTTTATTCATTCACTACGACCTTGGCTCGCCTTGTTGCTATGGGGTCAGATCGACCTGTATGCGAAGACACCGTGGTCATTTCCACCCCTCCAGTAAGTCTCACTTTCGATTTACCGAAAGTTTATTCATTCACTATCTTTCCAATTGCTGTTGTAATGATGATATGCCTAAGAATATCTCTCAGGCTTGAAAATTAATATTTATTGGTAATACCAAGGCTTTACCACCTGACTCAACCCCTGAGAACACTGAATAATAACTTAACCACTTTGCTAGTGATTTTGCATGTAATTTTTATATTATTCTTCTCGTGTTGCAAAGAGTTTCTTGGGAACACTTCGCATATACGGGTGCATAGGAAAGTCCCTTTAGCCTGGAATAACTTGCGAACGGAGAAAGCTACAGTTATGCAAGTGAGATAACGGTATAATAAAGCAACTACGCCCGACCGAATGCAACCGATACCAGCGCCCCTAGTGGCGAAATGCGGAGGTTAGCCATTGCAAATCGAAAACGAAAAGAGATAGAGGAATATTTCCAACTACAAAGTTGTAGAGCATCTATCAATTAGTACAAAACAACATTTGTTTTACGGATAAGATAAATTGTCGCCTGAATACTCTACAATATCCGAAAATCGATGCGCGACGATTCGAATCTGCATATTCACATATCGCAAATGTAGCCGCATGCAAATGCAGATTGTGACGTTGTACCGTACCTACGATATAAAAACCAGTAGCAGGATGTACCGTGATCAGAAGTTTAGGTCTACGTACGCTGTGTGAGAATGGCGAGCTTGGATTTCTGGGGTTACGTAAAAAATCAGGTGTATGCAACAGCGCCTACAAGTCTGCTGGATATACGTCGTCGTGTTACAGATGCTTGCAATAGTGTGACACCTTCCATGCTGAGGAATGTTCATGCAGAGTTACTTTCAGGAATACAACTGTGTATCGTGGGCAATGGAGAACTCTTCGAATATACTGGACATTAACTTTTTACCACTGTGCGCTAGTTTGCCTTTTTTGTTTTGGTTTTGTCTGACGTCATCGAACTGTATTGACATAAGTACGCATTTATGCAATAAATTGTTTGCATTTGTTCACACCTATGCCTGTTCCCTTCAAACGTTCACACAAAAGGTTGGGCATCTATTTCGGACATTGTAGGGTGCTCAGGCTACAATATATCTTATCCGTGTGAAGCAAATGTCGTTTTGTACTAATTAATTGATGCTCTACTACTTTGTAATTTGAAATTTTGCTCCATCTCTTTTCGTTTTCGATTTGCAATGGCTAACTTCCGCATTTCGCCACTGGGGGCGCTGATCTTTCTTGCATTCGATCGGGCGTAGTCACTTTGCTATACCGTTATCTCATTTACATAACTATACCTCTCTCCGTTCGCCAGTTATTCCAGGCTAAAGGAACTTTCCTATGCAACCTGTATAAACGCCACATAGCATCCACTGCGATCATTGTCATCTGAGGATGAACTCCTGGGGAGTTCGAAAGATCTCATGAGGTTTTTTAGCTTGTGTACATAGAAATTTTGAAGATGACAATCCGATTTTTGGCGTAAATGTGACAAGGATGGTAAGTCAGATAATATCTGAAAACTTGAAAATTTTCATCGTCCTGGAGCGGGACTCAAAACCGCGTCTCCCAGAAAACGCCCGGGTATGCTTTCTTTCATGATTGTGTACATAGTTTTAACGTGTTTTTAATTAAAGTGTATCGTCATTCTGTGTTACGTGGTTTCATAGACCTCGTCCTTTGATCGTGCATTTAACAACAAGGGCCGGACTTACCATCACTACTAGACGTTTTCTAATTTGAATCACTCGTGTTTTTCTAATTTTGAATCACTCATGCACTAAAATTAGCTAATATCTCTAGCGAACACATTTCTTAACGTTTTTGAAAAATTATTCACTTTCAGCTGATTTGAAAACTGGGGTTTCAGCACTGAAATATCCCCTCCTTCAATTGAATCATAAATATTCTCCTCCCGTTTCCCCCACGAATTTACCATCGCAGCAAAACCATCGAGACTTTCGATACAAAAATCAATCATGATTTTAATAATGGAACTCACACTCAACTGAAAATGCAAGAAGTAATCATATTCATTCAATACTCATGCTACGGATTTATCGCTCAACGAATTAGCATTTCTTTCTCATTGCAAAATTTTTCGCTTCCGTTAGCACACCTGGGGAAGACTTCATCTCGAAGAAAAGGATGCAGTTTGCATGTTACATCAGCGGAAAGCTGACACTGAATTGCATTGCATATAGCGTTTATACTTCTGATTAGATAAACTTTAAGATTCTGCTAGTTGTATTTTAACGTGTTTTGTAATGTTTTTAGTTGGTTGTAGGAAGTGTCGGCATATTATAACTACTACTCCAACATGAACTTTCTGTGTACTACTATCTGGACACAGGCTAAAACTTAACACATGTTTAAATAAACGGCTTCTCTATGAAGCTTGTTGAATTATGGTAGCTGATTCGACTTAATTAAAACCACTAATACCTTAAAACTTAACAGCTGGGATGTCCTTAACTAAGCACAGAAACGTCACTTCAAAAATACGTCTAGAGATTAGGTGAAAGCAGGGCATTCTTACAGATTTCGACTTTATTTATGTCTGTCATGTGTCATTCATAATCCACAGGTTGTTAGCACATAACACGATGCTTTGCATATAACTTCATTTTGAAATAAACTGACTATCTCCTCAATATCTCAACTGCTTATAATTCAAAAACAATTTAGAGCTTTAATATCAGTAAAGCGTAGTATTCAACGTGAAACTCTAATCGCACAATATCCACGCAAATCGAGCTCTCTAATCAATCTTTCTCCATCGCAGTTACATCGATCTCACAGTCCAGCCGACTTCTAACGAGAACACTGATTTATCATAAACAGCACACTTATCTGTCTCGTTAAAATACGTCATTCAATATTTGACCATTATTCAGGTTGCCACAAAAACATTCACGAGAGACAGAATGAAGCGTTAAGCTCAGAAAATTCTTAATTACATAAGAAATTATATTAATTTGCATAAGACAACGGGAATAAAAAAGGAAAACTAAATTAGAGTATAAAGCTTCACTAAGTTCTTAGCTAAATATTTTTCTAGAATTCCGTTTAATTTTGCTTCTGTAAGAAAACATGAATACGAATATCAACACCCAGTGTAAAAGAATCAGCACTTACTGAAGATATCAGGTTCTCGTGCGGAATGAGTCAATCATAAAAACTTAAGGTAGCTATATTAAAAGCACGATAATTAAAACACAACGGAGGCTTCCGATGAAGTGAAGAACTTATTTAATGCATAAGTTAAAAGATTAAAAATAAAGCCATAGAACTGTCGGTCTTCCTAAAGACCATCATCAGAGGAAGTACTGAATTAACATTTATGGGTGGGGAGACAAATAAGTAACTTACAGGCGTGACGTACATAACAGGTGATCATGTCGTCAATCCAGATATGATGATTTTAAATCGATATATGAATACATACAATCAAATGGTCAAATTATCAAAAAATTAACATATAATACAAGTAAGACGTAGAAAAGGAATAAATGAATGAAGTAAGGCAAATACAGAAAATGAGGAGACAATCTTACGCAACTTACCTACAATAACCGGATAATATGCTTACTTAAGTCTAATAATAATGATTTTTTTTAATATATATATATTGAATATTTTCATTCTCCACAACTAGAGGGAAAGTTTTAATAGTTGTGTCCTAGGTTTTGGTATGTAGACTGGAGTTTTGCCATTACAACATGAAGTTCCATGTTTAGCAATTATCAAACTTTCGGTGAATAATAAGGAGGAGATAGTGCGTGGTGTCGTAATGATTTTTGCCTCTTTCCAATTAGGATAATGTTGTCCTTCGTTCACTAGTCTTGCAAGGGCAGTATTTGACACGCCATTCCTAACAGCATATTTATGTTCGTTCAGCCTAATTCCCAATGACCTTTTGGTTGATCCGATGTATTGGCTGCAAGGAGGAATTTGATTCAAACTATCAAGTGGGATAGTGTATACACTAAATTTGTTAACCTCTGGACCAGGTCATGATCTTTCTTGATCAAAGTAAAAATATTGGTGGTACGTATCCCAAAGTCAAGATTGAATGGTTTACAAATATTTTTAAGGATTGAGGAGACAGTTGGAAAATAATCCAACGTCTAACTACCCTTCAGGCAGAACACCCCTGTCGCAATTATGTGGGCTCAATGGATTATTTCCCAACTGTCTCCTCAATCCTTAAAAATATTTGCAAACCATTCAATCTTCCCTTTGGGATACGTACCACCAATAGTTTTAATTTGATCATGAAAGATCGTGACCTGGCTCCAGAGTTTAACAAATTTGGTGTATACACTATCCCACTTGATAGTTTGAATCAAATTCCCCTTGCATCCAATACATCGGATCAACCAAAAGGTCATTGGGAATTAGGCTCAACGAACATAAATATGCTGTTAAGAATGGCCTATCAAATACTGCCCTTGCAAGACTAGTGAACGAAGGACAACATTATTCTAATTGGAAAGAGGCAAAAATCATTACAACACCACGTACTATATCCTCCTTATTATTCACCGAAAGTTTGATAATTGCTGAGCATGGAACTTCATGTTGTAATGGCAGCACTAAAGTCTACATACCAAAACCTTGGACACAACTATTAAAACCTTCCCCTCCAGTTGTGGAGAATGAAAATATTTAATATATATATAAAAAATCATTGTTATTAGACTTAAGTAAGCATATTATCCGGTTATTGTAGGTAAGTTGCGTAAGATTGTGTCCTCATTTTCTGTGTTTGCCTTACTTCATTCATTTATTCTTTTTCTACATCTTACTTGTCTTGTATGTTAATTTTTTGATAATTTGACCATTTGATTGTATGTATTCATATATCGATTTAAAATCATCATATCTGGATTGACGACATGATCACCTGTTCTGTACGTCACGCGTGTAAGTTACTTATTTGTCTCCCCACCCAAAAATGTTACTTCAGTACTTCCCTCTGATGATGGTCTTTAGGAAGACCGAAAGTTCTATGGCTTTATTTTTAATCTTTTAACTTATACATTAAATAGGTTCTTCACTTCATCGGAAGCCTGTGTAGTGTTTTAATTATCGTGCTTTTAAAATTGCTACCTTAAGTTTTGATGATTGGCAGCAATTACTGTTTAACGAAATTTTTTCCGCTATTGTTCCACTCACGGGAATTCAAAGCGACATCAATATGTTCCACTACCGTAATACGTATAATCCAGCTAGTATCGGCATGGGCATCAATCGTATAACAATGACGCTTATTCATCCACAACATATACACTATATTGACAAAAGTCACTGGACACCCATTTAAAAGCAAATGAACGGATCCGCTGCGTTGTTAAGATGCGCGGTACAGCTGCAAACGGTATAAAAACAAGCCTAAAGCTGACCGCTATCCTGTCGCACTGTACGGTTGAGTGAAAATGTCGCGGCGAGAGAAAACTGACTTTGAGAAAGGAAATATTGGTGGTTGTTATATTAGTGGGTTGTCCATAAGAGAAACCTGGATGCGTTTAAACATACCCAAATCAACTATTTTGGATGTACTGAGTAAGTGGACGACACATGCCGTGCCTGAAGAAGCAAAACGTACCGGTAGACCAAAATCAGTGATAGAGGACGTCGAAACCTCAGGAGAGTCGTTACAGCTAATCGACGGAGTACTGCACAAGCCCTGAGTGTACAGGTGGGTAAAAATGTTGGAACCTCGGTATGTACACGTACCATTCGCAGAGAACTTCATTCCATGGGTTACCGTGGTCGTACGGCAGCTCATAAGCCTTTCATCTCCACTCGGAATACTACTCGTCGTTGAGCATGGTGTAAAGAACATTTATCGTAGACCGTAGATCAATGGAAACGGGTCCTATGGACTGATGAATCCAGATACAAGACCCATCAGTCTGATGGCCGTGTGTAGGTATGGCGGCAGCCGGGGAACGCTATTTACCATAGTGTGCTGTTCCTACGGTCAAGTTTGGAGCTGGCGGTGTACTCGTGTGAGGTTGTTTTTCTTTGTATGATCCCGGCCCATTGGTTATCGTGGACAAATCTGTTAACCAGCAAGTCTACCTCGATATTCTGGAATATTATGCCCTACCAGCTCTGTGGCAATACTTATGGAACCGAGCCTTGTTGGCACCAGCAGCGTGATGCACCGGGCTATAAGGCAACGATTTCTGTTGCGTAGGCTAACTCGTTCCAGCCGCGCCCGCTCCAGTTCTTAGACAACGGATACATTTATTGGAGCTGATTTCAGCGGATTTTTTAACCCCGAGTTAATTCATTCCAGCAGTTAAATAGGGTTAACAATCTACTCGCAATCTCTTCATATTTCTGTAGCTCCACGACTCCATATTCCTTATTCATCCTCGTTATTTTATTCTGCTCTGACGCTTGGTCAGTGTTGCTAAAACGTAGAAGCGGTTCGGGGAAATAATGTGCCATTCATCTAGAAACGTTAAATCAAAAATTAACGAAATTTAAGTAAGAAAATAAAAAAAAGATTATTTAGAGTTATACACTGAAGAGCAATTAAATTAGAGATACCTGTCTAGTAACGTCTAGCACCACCTTTCGCCCTGATGAGGCGGCGATTCTTCTCGGCATGGACTCGACAAGACACCGGAAGCGTTGGGAAACCATACGGATCCACGACCCCTGAACAAGCTCCCACAGTTCACGAAGATTTGATGGACGTGAGTCAGAGCCTCGAACATCTCTCTCGATGGCATCCCAGATGTGCTCGATGGGATTTAGGTCAGGTGACCTAGCTGGCCAAGGAAGCGAGGTCACGTCGGTGGAGTGTTCATCCAACCATTCGGATACAATTCGGGAGCGATGGCACGGTGCATTGTCTTGTTGCAGGATGAGGTCCCAAGTGGGATGATGAGGACGCACAAACGGAAGCAAATGGTCGTCAAGGATATCCCGGTTACGTTGAACTATGAGCGATGATGTCACACGTACTAGGGGTCCCGTTTCAGTCCACGTAAACAGTCCCCAGACGAGAATGCCACCCCCACTAGCTTGAAGAGTACCCTGCTGGCAAGAAGTATCCATCGCTTCATGTGGTTTGCGCCGTACTCGTATCCTGCCATCCGCATGCACCAACGGGAATCTCGACTCATCAGTCCAGGCAACATTTTTCCACATGTCAAGGGTCCAGTGGCGATGTTCCAGCTCCCATGCTAATCTTTGCACCCTGTGTTGTACGGTCAGTAGCGGTACCTTCGTGGGACGATGGGTTCTGTACCCCATAGCGAGGAGATGGTTTTGGATGGTGTGGCTGCTTACACGTTTTTGTGCACCAGCGTTAAATTGCTGAGTGATTTCTTGCACTGTGGCCCGTCTATCTGCTGTTACAATGCGAGCTAGCCGACGATGACCCCGCTCATCCACACGCTGTTGTCCACTGCAGTTCGCCCTTGCAGGGATGGTTTTACCGGATTCATTGTACTCACGGTGCACCCGTGATACAGTAGCTCGTGAAAATCCCAGTGCTTGCACGACTTCCGAAATGGAGTGACCCATTTCTCGGGACCCGACAATTTGCCCACGATGAAATGCGCTTAAGGTCCTTCGTCTTACCCATGCTGCGTCCGACTCTTACTGATTCTTGTCGCATCACTCCTTATATTGTCGGATTGCTGCATACGTCATGTCGTTTCCTTTTACAGGGCCGCCCACAGCGCCACATTTTCATAACGCCAGCTGTCTGTAATTCAATTGCTCTTCAGTGTAGGTCATGTGTTTTCTGTTACAGGAAAAAAAGGGAGAGCATTGTAACAAAAGTAGAAAGAAATCTTCATTAAGAAAGTGTCATGCCCGAGAAAGACTAACGTCTTTTAAATTATGTATGACTCGACCGCCAAAGTGTGCGCTTTATTTATTTATTGATTTATTTTTTCAAAAAGAAAATAATAATTCTACACAGATAATGGTGAGCTCACTATTCAGGTATGTCGCTGTAGACTTAGTAGATATTGCCATGATTTGAGGCGGTAGCTTTCGCTACCATCAAGCAATAACAATAGTTCAGAAGTCGCGTTAAGCCGTTTGTAACGTACCAGGAGATATGACGTACCTGCCAGAAGGACGCACACGACATAAAGGCAGATAGGAAATCAGAATAAAACGTCCGCGTAGCTCAATTGGTAGAGCAACTTATTCCGGAATGAGGGGACCCGGGTTCTAATCCTGGCGTGGACAGAAATGACGGAGAAATTTACTTCGTTATAATGGCGCCCGAACTATCCGGATGACCCGACCGTTCAAAATCTCGCAATGGTGTGATGTTCTTTCCACACCGCGAGATAGGAAAAATAAGAGAATCCCTTCTCCAGCACTTACAAAACAAAACAAAAAAAAAAAAAAAAAAATACGGGGGAGATGATGTAACGTACCAGGAGATGTGACGTACCTGCCAGAAGGACGCACACGACATAAAGGCAGATAGGAATCAGAATAAAACGTCCGCGTAGCTCAATTGGTAGAGCAACTTATTCCGGAATGAGGGGATCCGGGTTCGAATCCTGGCGCGGATAAAAATGACGGAGAAATTTACTTCGTTATACGTTGTTCCAGGAATAGATATGAAACTAAAGTTTGGGCCACACAAAAATGTGTATGATTTTTTGTTCTAAATATCTGGTGGAGTTAAGATATTGAATAGGTTTTCGTTTTCCTTTCCTTTCTTTCGTTTTTTACACTTCCCAACCGTAGGTTGAAGAAGTGTATATGCTCCAGCTTTGTCCGTTTGTTCGTCCGTCTGTCTGTCAGCACGATACCTCACGTAAAAATGGTTCGATTTCGATGAAAATTTAGTATGTAGTAAGGGACAACCTGCGGACGAACCCTATTGAAAATGGGCGAAATGGAGTGAAAAGTCAGGACATGGGAGAGGGATCCATTCCACCGCTCTTATGCGTCATAACTTACGTAATAATGCTTCGATTGCGACAAAAGTTTACCATGCTGTTCCGAAGGTATACTGAATTGGCTCTGTTGAATATCATCGAAATGGGGTCAGAAGTCAGAGCACAAGAGCGATATTTATTCCACAGCCATTATCCTCATCACTTGAATAAATATGCTTCGAATGCGACAAAACTTTAGTATGTTGTTCCAAAGGTATACTGAACCAATTCTATTTAATGAACTCAAAATGGGGTCAAAGGTCAGTGCACAGGAGTGAGTTTTATTCCACAGCTATTATCCTCATAACTTGAGTAATAACTTTAATAAGATTTCTGGTATGTTGGAAAGCGTATCATAATTAATTCACTGCGTGATTTTACTAACTTGTTTTTCTTTTTGTTCAACTAGCTCCCTCTTGTTGAAAGTTAAAATATCGACTGAACACGATAAAACACATATGTAGTACAAATACACTACATGTACTTAAGCTTTACTGGTGAAAACACACACCACATGAGATCTTTCAAGGATCACAACGTCCCCATCCTCAGATGTTACATTCACGAGTAAGACCAAGATATATATACATATATACACAACACCATCGTCACAAACCAGCAATAACGCAACGCCATCTATGATTTACACAGTGCATTTAAAATAAATCATGAAAATGTTTAAATAAAATAGTCCATGGTTCCGATATAACTTTAGAGACATAATCATTACAGCAACGAGATCCGAATGATGCAATATATAGACTCTCCATAAATAATAACAGTGAGAGCTTACCTGGAGAGTTTATAATGGATACCTCATTCCATCTTGGAGTATAGGAACCGGTCGCAACCAGACGAGACAAGGCAGTTGTTAACTTGCCATTACGAGCATAATATTTACGCTCCCTGACTCTGGTACTCAAGTTCCTTTTTGTAGAACCAATATATACATTAGTGTCTGGAACTCTGGCTTGTAGAGGAATGGTGTATACGCCGTGTCTAGTATGTGGAGGAACCTTGTCCCGATCCTTCTTGATTAATGCATAAATATTTCTAGTCGTGAGCAAAGTCAATATTATATGTTTTACACTTATTTCTTAATACACTAACCATCCTGGGCACATACGGAAGTGATCCGACAAAACGGGGTTTACGGAAGTCTCTAGAAAGAGGCGAAACATTATACTGCTTAATTTGCCGAAGCAAGCGATCCACCACCGAGGGCTCGTATCCATAATGACAGGCAATTTGTTTAATCTTGACCAGTTCCAAATGTCGTACTCTAGGGTTGGACGAGTGTGAAAATGCTCTACGTAATAAAAACCGAATAGACGCAAATTTGCATTTAGTCGCTGTTTCTTACTATACAGCAAGTGACAAAAAACATATGGAGTGACAAATTTTATCGGAGATTTCAGCCCGCAATGTAGCTTTTAAACTCATAAACTATTTTTTTATTTTCATTTATGGTGCAAACTTGTATCATAACGTTGTGCAAAGTTACACAACGTTGTTGGGTTTCGTTTGCACCACACAACTGTGTATGTTTTCCCTGAAAGTGGTGTAGATGGTGTAGCACCACTTTTTGGTGCAACCCACTACAAAATTTTTAACAGCGTAATATACCCTCTAAGGAAAGGCATTCTCCCAGTATTTCCGATGTCGCGATTCGGGAATTTTACCTATGAAGGTACACGGTCGTATCAACCAGCTACCTAATAACGGGAAAAACCACGCTTGGGCCAGATGACAGTGGCGAGACCGTGTCGCACGGACGCAATGGGGACCTCAAAGTTTGCCCGAAGCACACGTACCCATTCGGACTGCAGCAGAGCACGGAGGTCCCGGAGAAGGCGTGATTGTAGGTCGGCACGTCGAACCTGTCGATCCAAATAGTCTCACAAGTGCTCATAGGATTGAGGTTGAGCGATTTTACCAGGCATGGGAGAACGTCGAAATCGTTGTCGTGTTCCTGGAACCAGTCAAGCACCCCCTTAGCGACGTGGAGCGGTGCATTTATCTGTTGGTAGACACCATCACCAACAGGGTAAAATTCTAACATGAAAGGATACATGTGGTCAACGAGGACGTAAAGCTAGCCATTGGCGTTCAGGGACCCATCCATTGTTACCAGCTGTCCCAGGTCATATTAGGAAAACATCTCCCAGGCATGCACACTGCCTCCGCCGCCCTGTACTTGAAATGGCATGCGTGTTCGGGTGTTGGTTCTCGTGTATCTGACACCGTATCTGCCACAACCTGTCACTTTTGTGGAGTAGAAACCTCAATTTGTTGGAGAAGGCAACCTTTTCCTACTCTTCCACTGTCCAATTGGTAGTCCCGTGCGAACTGCAGGCGTCATTGCCGATGGACCTGGGTTAACATGGGCGCCTTGCCGCAGCGTCAACTACGGAAACCCATTGAGTAATCAGGTTTGCTCTACTGTTATCGAGGATACGTACCTGGGTGCCCAAGCGTTACTTTGCGTGGTCAATCGCGGCATTATTGCGCGTCAATTGTCCTTTACCAGTCGACGGAGGCGACGTTCTCCTCTGGGATCGATGGACTTTGGGGCTCCACAGTTATGACATCGGGAGGTTCTCTGTGTCCCAGCGGTGCATTCTTGGTACACCCTTACTATAGCATGTCGCGAACAGCCCATGAAATTTGTTGTTCCTCAGATGCTATCACCCTTAGCGCGGTAGCCGATGATCATTCCTTCTTGAACGTCCGTCAGATCACTACCTCTGCACATTGTGCTCAAGTTACGCACTATGGTTCATCTGTCCCGGCCGGCCGCTTATATCTCCGTGTGGTCGACCTTGTCACGTGCACTCTGTGACGCGTCAGGGCATGTACACTGTGCGTTCCGGGGAATGGTCATATTATTCTGATACAACTGTGTATAGACTGACTCAGCTTTTCTTTTCTCTCTCTCTCTCTCTCTCTCTCTCTCTCTGTCTCTGTTTGTTACGGTGGTTGTTGTTATCTATCGTGAGGCCGTTGCTAACTTGAAATACTTTTGCGGTACTACAATAAACGTTACGATACAATACAACAAACATTGTTACAATATAATAAACCAAATTCCATTCCGAAACCAGGAGTCGCTGCGACGTTACAGAAATGTGAAAGAAAACTTCACAACGGCTTCAAAGTTCCTCTTACGCTATTGGACGCTTCGTTCTCAGAAAAAATAGCCAATTCCCCAGGAGCAATAACGCTTCGCTCATCATCTGCAATGAAACCCGATGTTGACTAGACGTGGACTTCGCTCTTCTGTGTGAATTGATGCAAAAATGACTTGCCGTTCGGTGAAAAAATGATCGTCATTGAAGGGGATTTCAGACAAACATTAGCAATCGTCACGCCGGGAACAAAAGTTGATGTCGTCGATTACTGCATTAAATCGAATGCATTGTAGTAGAATTTCACCAAGCTAACAATACGAATCAACTCCAAGAGCGTGCAGCATAATGCACATAACAAATGGTTGTCCAACATTGAATGAAGCAATGCTCGATTGAAATCACTTCCCAAATGATTTCAGATAAAAATCTCATCGGCAACATTTATGGACAAAATTTGAGCGAAATACCACTCGAAGAAGTGTCGAAACGTGTATTTCTTGCACCGACAAAGAAACATTTAACACAAATGGGCAAATTATGGATGTCCTCCTGAGAAAGGTGAAAATTTACTACAGCGCAAACACATTCGTCTCCGAATATCTCAATAACGCGACTAATTATCTTCATCAAACAAAGGTCATCGCTCTTTCCACGTTTATAAGTGAGTCACGGAGAAATTTTCATCGGCCGCCACCGGGAATCGAACCCAAGGTCTTCCAGTTGCGCGCCGGACATGCTACCACTGTACCACAGCGGCCTCGAATTCTCCAGACTCACATGCGACTGACTGCCAAACCACATGGCAGGTTCTTTCGTGGAGCTTTGCACAATGCTGGAGATTCACCAAAGATAGAAAGCAGCAACTGAACAAATAACTAGGAGACGAATGAATAATTAACACACACAATTGACGTAGTTTAGGAGCATCAAACAGAAGTCATCGCCCTTTCCACGTTTATAAGTGAGGCTGATGAGCATTATTTCGTGACTCACTTATAAATGTGGAAAGAGCGATAAGTTCTGTTTGATGTTCCTAATCCACACTGTAAAAAAATTACGGTAGATTTTACGGTTTTAAACCGTTTTCCAGGGTGCCAACACAAAACCGTAAAATCTACAGTTTTATGCCGTGTTGGAGCAAAGGTATAGCTTTGCTCCAATACGGCATAAAACTGTAGATTTTACGGTTTTGTGTTGGCACCCTGGAAAACGGTTTAAAACCGTAAAATCTACAATTTTTTTTACAGTGCACGTCAGTTGTGTGTATTTATTAATTATCTTCAGTTTCTACGTAACCTTACCCCATCCTGTATGCCGTTGTACACGCTAGTGTTCAAAGTCGGAATCATCATAATAACACGCTTTTGGTTTACATCATATATAACACCCTTTTTGTTCACAGCAGAAATGTAATCGAAGCTCTGATAATTATTAAATGCAATCCTGACCACAGAATCTTTATACAAAGAATTGATTAGATGAATTAGGGATATCTTTATACAAAGAATTGATTAGATGAATTAGGGATATCTTTATACAATGAATTGTTTAGATGAATTTTATACAATGAATTGTTTAGATGAATTTTATACAAAGAATTTTTGTATGCAATTCATTTCAAAAAAGCATGTTTGTCTGTGCATGCATTAAGGCCAAACGTGGTTTCAAAATCGTTTTAATGTAACAAAGCAGAGGAGACGAGCAACATGGAATCGTCTCACAAAAAAAAAAAAAAAAAAAGAACAGGAATGATACAAACTGATAAAAGCGATGATATGTACATTGAATGAATAATGAGAAATTTAAAACGTGATGCAAACAGAGCAAAGCTTGAGAAAGAACAAAATGATCACAGGCGGGGCACCGCAGTGCGAAAGAACAACAAAAAGTTAATGCAGAGTCTTAACTTACCGTGAGATGTAACGGACGTAGTGTAAGAGCAAACCACGGAGTCACTGGTGACCACGTAGCATAGAAGGAGCTTTCGCGGTTTGCGGAGATGGCAGACTGATACTACTGTTGTACCACCGTCCACAGAGTAACGGAAAGCATGGTGAAAGGGGAAGTCCAAAGTGCGCCATCTATGAAAAAGTGTCGAGGAGTGGCAGTTCGTCTCTTGCAGAAGGAGAAAGTCGGCCCCAAGAGACGAGAAATCTTCCAGAACGAGAGCGTTAGCGAGGGGGTTAGCACCCCCTACAATACAGAGTGGCGACCTTGAATGGGTAAGTCCGACATCGGATGAAGGGCAGCTATGGCAGCTTTCTGGAATGTGTCGAGGCGATTGATGGTACCACGACACCACAAGACGTAGTGGGGTTGCTTGGCATTATGCCGGAGGAATTCGAGGATGGAGGTTGTTTGGTCGAAGACCTCGGGAAGAACTGCTTCAAACTGCTTTAAAAAGATTAGAGAAGCTTTCCGATTTGTTTTACGAGTGAGAAACTCGTAATGATCTTAAAAAGAGACAGGTTCTGAAGGAAGAGAGGCATTGGTAAGCAGGGTCGAAAAATCTTCAAACGTCGGCAGAGGACCCTTGGACTTTGAAGAGGAAGAGCTAGAACGTGACAGGGGAGACTTGGATCTTGCTAGATGGGTGGAACGATGTGAGCGTTCAGTCAGAGAAGGTGACTTCTTCTTTTTCCTCCAGGCCTCGGTACTGATAGTAGAGCGACGTTTGCCGTGGATCGATGACACACGAGATGTGGAATCAGAGGAAAGGTCCACCTCATCGCCGATAGCAAAAGTGCCGACGGTGAATGAAGCTTGAACATCAGCCGTGATGTCCTCTGATGGAGAAATAACACGGGAAGGCAAGGAGGAGTCAAGCGGAGGAAAATCCGAGAAAGTGGAGAAAGCAACATTGGAAGACGCGTGTTGATCGAAGGCTTTAATCAGATTTTCGGCAGAACTGGGTCCGGGAGGTGCAGAAGCAGCTTGGAGCTCCAGGAGTGAGTAGCTCTGCATGGGGACAATGAGCCTGCTGATGGCCATAAGCCTTGCAGCGTGAGCCATGAACAGTGGTGAGGAGCTCAATCCGGCGGCGCTCGTTACCGCAACGAACATCGAGGAACCGTGGAAACTTTATGAGATGCTCTTCCGACGGGAAGATCATGCGAGCAGTTCTACGGAAGCCACAAATATGTTTATTATCGGGGTCAGAGGCGGAAAAGGAGACAGTCTTCACTCGGCCGATTACTCTGCCGCATCGACTAAGTGCAGCACACAGCATATCATCAGAGATCTCCGGGGGTACCTGATGTAGAGAGACCAGAACAGGACGCTGGGCGATGGATTCGGCTAAGAGGTGACGATCGCCAATTGATAGGCCCCGAGACAAGACAAGCTCGGCATATTCTTTCTTCGAAAAATAAACAATCACAGTTCGTGGCTTTCGGGTGAGGTGGGTGATGGCACAGGAAGGAAGCATCTGCTTGAGAGCGGAGCTGTACTGCTTCAAAGGAGTGTTGGGCAGCGCATCAAAACAAACTCTCAACTCGAGGGTCAAATGAAGACGTCGACCAGCAGGAGAGTTCTTGGGAATGTCTAATAAGATGGTGTCACCGTTGAGAGTAACGTAAGAATTCATAGGGGGCAGACTAGACGAAGAGGAAGCCGGTGGAATACCAGAGGCAGCCGCAGAATACGTGCGTGCAGAAGCGCCTCCTCTAGAAGGTATTGACGCAGCATAAGACAATGTACTGGAAGCAGAGGCAGTAGAAAATGTAGAGGGCAGATTAGCGACGCCATCAGAGACGTCCATGAATTTGTCATCGCCAACAGAGGCCAGGGACGTCACATCCACGTTCTCAATGGCAGATTCGGAGACCTGAGTAGGAGAAGACGTGCAAATTACATGAGGAAAATTAAGAGACTCTCCACTAGCAAGCGAAGATTATTGATCAGCTGTGTCTGTCATTGAAGAGGCGACGCGAGAAGCTGCAGCGATGCGGGCGGGAACAGCGACCTCATATGCAGATGCCATGATCAATGACAAGGGTTAACGAAGAAAAGTACCAGCTCGGTGTGGAAATTAAAACACTGATAATAAAAAAGGAAGCACTCACCAACTCGTGAGGGATCTTAAACGAAAGCACATACCTTTAACTTTGGCACATACACAGAAGAACAATGATGGGACACTCAAAACACGTACGTGAAGCACTCAAACACGGAGCTCGTGAAAACACGTGTAGGCCAAAGGTGAACCGACACCGTACTAATGTATGTCAATAAATACTATGTTGTGTTTCTCTTCTAGGTGTCCGGTGAGATTTGTCAATTTAGTGTATATCACAACATAGTTTATATCAACGTCTGGCAGTCAACTACCCACCAACTCGTCTGTCTATCCCAAATCTCTCCACTCCTTCACACATTCAGTCTAGTGCTGGAGTCATTTTATGCAGTTCTGAGTAACTATCAGTGTTGCCAAATTATGCAGTTCTGAGTAACTATCAGTGTTGCCAAATTATGCAGTTCTGAGTAACTATCAGTGTTGCCAAATTATGCAGTTCTGAGTAACTATCAGTGTTGCCTCATTTCTGTATTCAATAAACTTGCTGACAGTAAAGTTTTGGGCTTAGAAATGAACTTACAGAAAACGAAACTGATATACAGTGCTGTTGCAAAGACTAAAGATTTAGCGATTGATGGAGCAATTGTTGAAGTAACCGGTGCCTGTATTTACCTTGGACAACAGATAATAAGCAATGGCCACATCAGGGAAGTAATTAATAGACGTATGAAACTTTGTGGGAGATCATATGGAAGCAAGAGTGCAATTTTCAAGTGTAATTTACCATTATGTCTTAAAACGAAAGTGGTAAATCAGTGCGCCACCACAGTGACGCAGTGGTCTAAGCACTGGCTTATGATCATTTGCCTAACTTGGGTCCGGGTTTTAATCTTTGTGAAGCATAGATATTTGTTTGTTTTATGGCACTGTCTCTCTCCCTTTCCTTAAACCAGTGACCTTAAATTAGGAACAAGCGACTGATTATAGCCCATTGAGTTGCTCACGGTGGTCGTTAAACCTTCAATAAAGAAATCAGTGCATCCTTCCAGCTCTTACTTACGGTTCAAAGACATGGACCTTAACTAGAAAAGACATCCAGTGGATGCAAACTTCCGAAAGAAGCATGGTGAGGTGCTTGCTTGGTATAACCATGAATGATAGGAAGAATATCTCATGGATCAGGTAAATGACTAGAGTTGATGACTTCATGGTCAAATAAAATATTTGAAATGGCAACTTGCTAGACGTATTGCTAAAAGAAATGACCGCCGTTGGGCAACTGAAATACTAGAGTGGATTCCAAGGGAAGGAAAAGGCCCAGAAGACCATGTGGGAGATGATGATAAAAATAAAAAGGCTTAAAACTGGAACAGTTCGAGAATTTTGTCAAAAGATGTGCTCATTATACTCAAGAATCCGTAACCGTTCTTTTTGACTAATTTTTACATAAAAATCTAAGAACATTCAACCAAGGCCATCTACAAAGAAGGTGGGCATGAGAGCCGAGAGATAAGTTTCTTTCTTTTATGACATCACTTGTGAAAACACAAATTTGTCCATGACGGTGGTCGAACCTACACCCTCTCACTCCGGAGTAAGTTGCTCTCCCAATTAAGCTACACGGACGGAAGGTATCGTTGCAGATTTATCGTCTTGACACGTGATTCGCCGCTGTAGTACGTGATATTATCTCCCTTTTAACTTTTTTTTTATTTTTTGAAGCGAAGTAGGGATTTTTTATTAATTCCAGACGATATGTGGAACAAACATCACGCATTATTTTAAGAACCCAACGGCCAGTTGAACCATTTTCATGCTGAGGCGCGAATGTGAAAACACACGTTTGTCCGTGACGGGGATCGAACCCGCTACCCCCTCATTTAGAAGTAAGTTGCTCTCGAAACTAAGCTACCCGGACGGAATGCATCGCTGCAGATTTGTCGTCTTGACACTTGTATTCACCGCAGTAGTACGTGATACACTCTCAAGTTACACGGCCTGGTGTAGGGGTACTTTTTGGGGGGAATGTGGTGGAGGAGGGTTTAAAGACCACCTCTCTTGAGCAACTCTTAGGGCTATAAAAAGTTTTCCGTCCCTAATTTAGAGCCACTGGTTCCAGGGAAGGGAGAGAGCCAGTGACGTAGGATAAGTACACCGCCGAGCTCGGACCCACTCGGACGAATGGTTAGAAACTAACGCTTAGACCACTGCAGTGGACATGTTTGACGTCACACACGACAGCCAAAGCGTCAGCTTTTGTTAAAAATCAGTTTGATGCCCATGTTCTTGCCTGTCTTTATTAAAGGAAAGAACTCATCTCTCCAATGCCATGGTCTCCTACTTTCTAGAAGGCATTTGATATAACTAACTCTGATTTACTTGTAAATTAATCCCTTTTTCATTTACGAATTCAATATTTGAGATGATTCTACAAAACAGAGCCCTGCGAATGTAAAAATTCTAAAGTATTTGTGTGTTGATATTTTTCAAACTTTCTTTAGAGGTTGATTTCTTAAAAAACTCACTTGATGAAACAAAATTAGTTACAGTGAATTTAACTCGAAACAATACAACAATGGCATCGTTTCCATCAAGAGTATTTTTTGCAGAGGTGCCCCATTTCTTTTAAGAATTTTTTTTTAATTCTTGATAGATACTTGCTACCTGCATCACAGTGTAAAAGATTTTTATGTACACAGATTTTCAAATACATATAACAAGTGATTAAGGAGTAGGTGTTATAGAAGCACTCATTTGTATATTCGAAGAAAAGAAATCTTTTCTGGCGCTCTCTTTGCATATTGATCAAGCAGGACTAATTAGCCAACGTGAGGAAAGAGAATTCACATACAGAAAAAATCGCTCATGAAAAACAAAAATAGAGTAAAATGCGATAGCAATCAAATCCTCTAGGAATTCTTTTCTTATGGGACAACTGATAAAAAAGAAGAGGGGTGGGGGGGGGGGTATCAGGGAAAGCTATCTAATCTCTCGTAGTGTATCCAATGATTAGTGCGTTTTGAGAAAATAAGGGTGTACTTGATTTTCTGCAAAGCAATGAACGTCAGAAAAAAGTTTCAAGGAAAAAAATAGTATTGTTACCTTAGAACAAATGATTCTATTTTTTTTTCTTCAATTTGTCAGTGTCTTCATCAAAGGTTAGTAGATGAGAAAATGGAACACACAGAAAGTAGAACTTTAAAGAAGGAGAAAATTTTTTCCTTTTGTTTGAGAAGAAACAGTAATGATGTTTACGGTATATTTCGAAATATTTGACGCTTTTTTTTTATATATATAATTTTATTTTTGGAAAGCTATTTTTTTTAATGATATCATCCGAAAAAGTCAGGCGTAAAGGCTCACTAGAAAACAAGTGCATTGTTCGCGACAAATTGCATTTCAGCGACGGAATTCTTTAAATTTGCATATTTACACTACACTACACACACAGAAGAGCCAAAACATTATGACCAGCGCGTTTTTATGCAAATCGAAGTAACTGCAAATAAACGACTGCAGATCTTAAGGTTATGAAACGGTATAAATAACACATGATACTGAGCTCCGTTTATCAGAGCTGTTCTTGTTCGTCAAATGGGAAAGGAAGCGGAGTTGAGCGAGTTTGATAAAGGACAAGTTGTAGTAGCGAGGCCACTGGGTAAGAGAATTTCCGAGACTGTGGGACTTGTGGGGTGCTGAGAGTCAGACACAGTCAGTGCCTTCAAAAGGTGTTCCGAGGAGGGTAAAACCCAAGAACCGCCGGCAAGGTGTGAGCCGACCACGCCTCATCGATGCTAAACGGGAGTAAAGGTTATCCCCTAATGTACTGGCCAGCAGAAGGGATACTGTGAGGCAACTCGTAGGTAATTATAACGCTTGTGACGGGAGTAATGTGCCACAACATGCAGTACATCGAACCCTACTGAAAATAGGGCTGCATAGCTGCAGGCAGCGCTGGGTACCCATGCTAAACTCGGTTTGCTATCGAAACCATCTACAATGGACACGCGAGCATCAAAACTGGACGTTGAATGAATGGAATAAGGTCATCTGACCAGGTGAATGTTGTTTCCTGTTGCACCATGTGGACGGCTGGGTACATGTGCGTCGTTTACCTGGTGGCGTGTTGGCAACAGGATGCACTTTGGAACGAAAAACAACCCACACAGCACAGAACATTTCGTATATGTTACAAGTACATAGCACTGAAACATTGGGACTTCTCAGATACGATGCGCAATAATGTTTCAGAAACTTTACGGTTACGTCGAAACGTCCTCAACCGTTACATAACTTTGAAATATAACCGATACGTTACAGTGAAAGGTCTTTGTAACTTCAACATACCAAACTTCACGTTACTGTTACGTATTTGAAAGATATTTGTAATTTTGTTGCATTATTGTTACCTATTTGAAAGCTATTTGTGACATCATCATATTACTTTTACGTATTTACTACGTTGAACATTATAGTTTTAATAAATTTTCTAAAATCACAATAAAACATATTACACTCGACAGCTGTTACAAAAGCAACAACAGTCGTATACGAATTGTTTAAGTTTCCACAGGTTCAACGCAGTCCGTTGTCAATTGGGAACAGTGGCGGCGTTCATATATTGATAACAAAAGAAATAAAAATCGGTCCCAATTGAGGGTGCCGAATTTCTTTTATACATGTGAAACAGACTATATTTTAGCGAAAAAAAGAAAAAAATCAAATTCGTCATTTTTCTAAATACCTACCAATATGAAATTTCTCAGCTTAAAGTAAAAAAAAAACAAAAAACGCGATGTATAGTATACTGATACAACCACGAAGCCATCTACTTAGATTTTATAAAACGTTTTTTATAATTTAAAAATTATAATAATCAAAACAATTACTTACTTTCAGATGATCTTGAATCACAAAAAAAAGGACAAAATATTAAATCAACTAACTAGCTAACTCGAGTACCACGGTATCACCAAAGAATATCCCAGTAGCACATGGAAATAGGACTACGAGAGTGCTTCGGGAAAATGGCATAAATGCGCATGCGCATCCACGCCGTTGCCAAACCAAAAATCGTAAATATCGCCGGAATGTAACACCAAGGTAGCAATAATGTACAATGGAAACTATAAAACAGTAGTATCGGTGAATGCTATTTTTAACGTAACCGTAATGTGCAAAGTTCCAAAATAGATGTTGCTGAAACGTAATTGTAAGATATCTTTGAAAGTGTAACGAAAATGAGAGATTGTAATATTATTGATACATATCTGAAACGTTTTGTGCTGTATAGGAAGCCGGTGAAGGAAGTGTAATGCTTTGAGCAATGTTCTGCGAAGAAACCCTGGATCCAGTCATTCATGTGCAGGAAACAATGACGTCCGTCCCCTACCTAAACATCATTGCAGACCAGGTACATCCTTTCATGGCAATGGTATTCCCGCCTTGCTTCAAAAAGATAATGCGCCATGTCACACTGCCTGGATTGTTCGAGATTGGTTCGCGGAACATGAAGAAGACTTCCAGGTATTGCCCTGGCCAAAAAAGTCCCCAGATATCAATCCAATCGAATATTTTTGGATTATGTTGCGTGACCTACTATGGAGGTGAATCACGTGCCAAGACGACAAATCCGCAGCAGTACATTCCGTCCGTGTATCTTAAGAGCGACTTACTTGGGAGTGAGCCCCCTCACTCCTAAGTAAGTCGCTCTTCCAACTAACACGAACAAACTTGTGTTTTCACAGTTGAAACAGCAAATCCGATCTGTGACGGCTGAACCAGGTAACTTACAAGAATTAGAGGACCAACTGCTAACGCGTTGGTACCAAATACCTCTTGTAGAGCCAATGCCTCGTGGCTTAAAAGCTACACCGGTTTGCAAAAATTAAGGACGAAGAGGAGAAATTAGGAAAACAGCGGAACGAGCAGACAGAACGGATCGAGAGACCAATCAAGAGATCGACTAAGGTCCGGTAAGGTAAGGCATGTGCATATATGCAGCATGACGTGAGGTGGGGGAGGGGAGTATCGTAAGGGTATAAAGCGCACGGGCGATGTACGCTCAGCAGTTCGGTGAAAGTTATTGCACGGTGTTCATCGATTTGAACGACGTCGAGTTGCTGCCACCGTGTGATATGGCCAACAGGCAATCCAGTAAGCGACATCTGAATGACTTTATCCGAGGTTCTCGTCATTGGGAAGTTGGAAGAAGGTCGAACTGTGACTAGTGTGGCCTAGGAGTTGGGGATCGCTCACAGCATTGCTTCACGAGCTTGGAGAGCATTTCAAACGACAGGAACAGCTGTCCGAGAGTTCAGCAGTGGTCGCCCAAGAGCAACCACGGCGGTGGATTACTGGTATATTGTCCTACAGGCGAGAAAAGACAGACGGCAGACAGCGAGAGATATCGCAAGGCACATGCAACAGACAACTGGACGTCCGTTATCGCGTTTTACCGTGGCCAGGAGGCTGCACGAAGGTGGTCTATTTGCACGACGACCAGTACGGTGTGTGTCATTAACGCCTGCTAATCGGAGACGGCGGTTTTTGTGGAGCCAGGAACACAAGAACTGGACACATCAGCAATAGGTTCGAGTTCTCTTTACGGATGAGAGCCGATTTAGTCTGACGAGCGATTCTGGACGTATACACATCTGGAGAAAGCAGGGAACACGCAATCACACCTCAGACATCATCGAAAGAGACCGGTTTGGAGATGGCGGAGTTCTCGTTTGGGGCGGTATCATGTTTGGTAGCCGTACTGACCTCCACATCTTCCAAGGAGGTTCAGTCATTGGTGTTCCTATTGTACCGAGGTTCTCCTGCCTCACGTGCGTCTGTTTAGAGGTGCTGTGGGTTCTGAGTTCCTCTTCATGGACGACAACGCTACACCTCATCGTACAGTGGCTGTCGCAGAGCTGTTGGAGAGTGAAGATATTCAACGCATGGATTGGCCCGCAAGGTCCCCGGACCTAAATCCAATCGAACACGTGTGGGACCTTCTCGGGAGACGCTTGGCAGCACGTCACCAGCCGCCAGCAACGATTCCGCAGCTGCGATTGGCGCTGCAAGAGGAATGGGCCACGATGCCTCAACATCTCCTTGACAACCTCGTCCTTAGCATGGACAGGCGTTGTAAATCCTGCAACGCAGTCAGGGGTGATCATATTCCCTACTAAAGACTGGATTTTTCTTGGCAGCCGCCTGTCACATGGACGTTTCTGTCTTCTGCCCAGCTGTGCACGAAGCTACCTTTTCAATAAAGTGCCTTTGCATCCTTTGGATTCCTTGTTTGGACGGTTTTGCTCACTTGTCCCATATTCTTACGTCTTGGCGATCTTATGGTATGATTTAAGTCGATGTGGAGCACTTCTGCACGACGTTACATTCGAAAAACCGTCTCGTCCTTAATTTTTGTACGCCAGTGTTTTTGGCGGCACGTGAAGGTCCCAGATCCTATTACGCAGGTGGGCATAATGTTTTGGCTGTTTGGTGTAAATATTCGTACTCTCTCTATTGACAGTGAATTGGGTCCTATGCAAGCTCTACGTCGCAGACCGAATTATAAATACGTTCGTACGGCTATGATGAGACAATAGCACAACTATGAATGGAAGATGGCCTAAAAGGCCGAGTTAATTGATTTCCAGAGAAGATTTATAATACTGTGACAGATGAACAACAGCTCCACAAGTGACATTTCAGAAATATTCAAGATCCCTATGTCGACGGTTGGTGATGTGATATGGTAATGGAAGCAAACGCGGGTCGAATCTGCCAAGAAACAACCCGGCAAAACTTCATAACTAACTGAGAGTGATAGGGGAGCTCTGCACAAAGGGTTAACGGCTCAGCACTCAAATCATCATTGTCTCAAATCAAGCAAACTCTGTGTCAGAATACTGGGAGTGATGCTAGTATCAGTACTGTGTGGAGGACGCTGCACGACATGGGTTACCGCGATCGAGTAACCATCCACAAGCTGCTAATTACATGGCGGCGCAGTGGTCTAAGCGATGGCTTCTGACCATTTGTCCGAGATCGGCCTGGGTTCGAATCCCGAGAGGCATGGATGTTGTGTTCGATTTACGGCACTGTTTCTGTCTCTTCACTGAAACCAGTGGCCCTTAATTAGGAACGGACAATTTCTCATAGCCCATTGAGTTGCTCACGGTTGTTGTTAGATCCCGAATAAAAAAACATTGCATGGCTTGAGGTACTTGGACTGTAAATCAAGGAAAACTGTGCTTTGCAGACATGACTTGAGGAACATACATCTCGGACTGTAGACTAAGGAAAACTGTGCTTTGAAGACATGGCTTGAGGGACATCCATCTTGGACTGTAGACCAAAGAAAAATGTGCTATGAAGACATGGCTTGAGGAATATCCATCTTAGACTGTAGACCTAAGAAAACACTGTGCTTTACGGTGCACAGTCTATTAGGCTGATGGTAGTTCCTAAGTGTGGTGGGTGCCGGGAGAAAGGTACCTTCCAGACTGTATCGTTCCAACAATGAAGCCTTGCTGGTGCAGCGTGATGGTATGGAGCTGACCTTCGTGGTTCGGCTTGGACCCTTAGCTGTTTAGGACAAAACAATTAATATTGAGATCTACCTTTGCGTTATGGACAATTATGACTACCAATGTTGTTATAGTACTTTGGGGACAAATTTACGAAGCACCATGCAAAACAATAAACAACGCACTCTGCCATTCTTCTCGCGTTGTTACAGATAAAAATTTAAGACATGGGTGTCGAAATGTTGGACTGGTCAGCCTACAGTCCTAACTTGAACATTTCATAGAGCATCTCCGGGACTAATTGGGTCGTCTGGTGGCTGGAAGAAGGTACTGACTAAAAAACAAAACTAAACTGATCATCTTTTTTGAAGCTGAATGAACGGTAGAACACGTGGGCGGATATTTGCAAAAATCCGATGGAGAGTACTTCACGAAGATTACGGACAGTCATAAGGGACGAAGGTCTCAGCACACAATAGTAAATTTTCTGTACGTAGATATCATTTCTAGATATCCACGTGTCCGGATGCTAATGGTATGCATGTGCGAGAAACACCCTGCTAAACAATAAAGTTCATGGGTATAACGAAGTAAATTTCTCCGTCATTTTTGTCCACGCCAGGATTCGAACCCGGATCCCCTCATTCCGGAATAAGTCACTCTACCAATTGAGCTACGCGGATGTTTATTCTGACTGCAATCTGCCTTTATGTCGTATGCGTCCTGCTGGCAGGTACGTCACATGGGCCTTTAAGAAAAAGTACTCTCACCTCTTGCAGTTATATACCCCTTCAAACGCAAGACTTCCAGATGATTAATTTGCTGAAGGTGCCATCAGGAAAGTTCACTTACGTGACATTAACAACGTATACAAACTGTGAACGGTACCCATTGTGTAATTTAACAAAGTGGTCATTCAGCGAGGCCCATGGTAATGTATGATGACGTGAAACTATTGCACTGTGTGACAGAGTATCTGCTATACCTACAGTAAGATGAACGTAGTGACAAGGGTGCACACAAAGTTCAGGAGATCGTTGTAAAGCTTCAGTGACCGGAATTCGTTACTGCTATTCTACATTATAAATGGTGCCTTTATCATTATGCTTAGACTGAAGATGAGTAACTTGCGACGATGCAACTTCCTCAAATTGGTAAGACCAAAATAAAATTGGGTTTTGTAGGCACATATCGTACACTCGAGGACACACACATCGCAACACCAGTTAAGGATTAACTTTAGCAACAACAACATTTCTATTTGTATTTCCTCGATTATGTTTCTGTAACGATAGTGGGTGTTTAGTTGTGCACTTGAGCAGTTTACGTATGCCAAGCCAACCCGAGAAACAGATATACTAGCAAAATGGCCATTTGGATGGAGCCGTGCATTGAGAGGCTCACAAGAAGAGTAGGTCAGCACATCGAGTAACCACCCAAATCCGCCGTTCTCTAAGCACAGTGACATGATATTTTCACCAATGGATTAGGGAGATCCGTGGTGATGGTTCTTCTACTCGTCGCCATGGATTTTGTCCACATAGAACGTACCACAGAATGAGGGCATTATCTCATCCGGAGGCAAACCACTGTTGTTCCCTCTGGTGCATCTTCTACATTTCACTGAAATGTAGCTCATGCATTTCACGCTCCGGTCTCTGCAAGAACATCATGACAGCCGTTTTGCGAAAAACGAATTGCATGAACGCGTCCAAAGCATCGGTCGCTCCTGACAGCCCGCATTCATCAGAATCCCATGCTATGGTGTATAATGCTTGGGTACAAGAACTACGCTAAGACATGTCTTATAATCTACGCTTATGTTTAAATGCAGATGATGATAGTATACAGATATGACGCCTTCAAGACCAGAAAGAATATACAGCGAACGTATACGAATGCCACAGACCCACCCTTTTCCGTGAAGTTTGGTGATAGTGTCTATACGTTATGACGCCTGAGGCCCTTGATGTTCGTTACAGAAATGGTAACAGCACAAAGATGCATGTCACATTTTTGAATCCCATACCCATCCTTCCTCCGCTTTGTCGCTAATTCTATTTTAGAACAAGATAATGCTCTTATTTCCAGGTTGCTGACATCGCTCTAATGCACAGTGATGTCTTCACCCTACTGTAGCAGCCCATATCTCAGGACTTCTCTATTACTGAGCACATCTGAAATATCCTGAGGCATCGCCAAGGGCGTCCAGGTCCAGCATAGATAGTCACCGCATTGAGTGCCTAACGAAGAATGGTAGAATGTGCTACTGCTTACTATTTAAACTATTCGAGACTTGTGTGCATCCATACAACGAATGCATACTGCATACCTTCTCCTCAGAGGGACATACTCCTCTGAGAAGTCCCGTAATAGCATCTATTTCGGCGTGAGCCAGTGTTACCGTAGATGCTCTATACTGCATTCTGTTCCTGCTGTGTAAAGTTTGAAAAGCCATATCGTAAAGCTTCAAAACCATATCGTAACGTTACTGACTTCAGCGAAAGGAAAAAGGTTAGGGTCTCAAAACAGTCAAGGCGACGATGATTAGTTGCACTGAATACTCCGGTTGCCGAGTGTTCTGATGCACAGACTTCCGACCATTCGTCCTAAATGGGCCCTGGTTCGAGTAACGTAAGTGGTATGGGTGGCATTTTTGTCCGATGGCTCCTTGGGACCTGTGGCCCTAAATTAAGAACGATAGGCTGCTCATCATCCATGAAGGGGCTCATGATGATCCATGAAACCCGAAACATACGTACAAAAAATTGTGCACTGCGCATGAAGACGTAATCTGATTATCTACAATCCAACTAGTACCCCAAATCAGAAAGCAGAGGACTACACTGAAGTGCCAGAAAAACTGCTATACCAGTCTAATACTTGGTAGGTACCCCACGGGAACGCAGAACTGCAGAAATACGATGGGGCATGGACTCCAC
Organism: Macrothele yani; assembly: GCA_039090855.1. NCBI lineage: Eukaryota > Metazoa > Arthropoda > Arachnida > Araneae > Macrothelidae > Macrothele > Macrothele yani. Next base: position 132,031,271 of record CM076995.1, on the reverse strand, counting down.
TAGCTTCTGGAAATATGCTATTGGCAATGCACACCATACTTCCTGCAGAGCGTTCCACAATTCGGGTAGATTCCGAGGTCTCGGATTCCTGTGTTCGATAGCGCGTTGCATGGCATCCCAAATGTGTTCTATCACTTTCAGATCTGGGGACTACGATGGGATGGCAACACCCCAAATTCATATGAATGCTCCTCTAACCACATAATGCGGCGTCCCGACACTTGTGTGGAGGTGCATTGTCCTGTTGGAACAGGCCCAACCCATCAGCTTGAATGCAGGACATGAACGGGTGCACCTCGCCAGAAAGGATGCGCACATAGCGTTGGCCGATCGCAGACGTTTGTAGACGTACCAGGGGTCCCAATGAAGTCCAGCTAAACACACCCCATACCATTACGGACCCCCATCCTCACCAGCCGATACAGTTCCCTGTTGACAGGCGGGACCCGTGGCTTCAAGGGGTTTGCGCCACACACGAATCCTTCCATCTGCCCGATACAGTTGGAAACGCGGCTCGTCAGACCAAGCTACTTGTTTCCACTCATGAAGTGTCCAGTGGCGGTGTTGCCGTGCCCAAACGAGGCGCATAGCTCTGTGTCGTGCACCCATCAAGGGGACTCGAGTTGGGCGTCGGCTCCCAAAGCCCATATCGTGGAGGGAACGTTGCACAGTCTGGACGCTGATGCTTGTTGAGGCTCCAGCATTGAATTCCGATTATACCTGGGAGAGTGTTGCACGCCTATCGCGTGAAACGATTCTTGACAGCCGACGATGGTCACGTCCACCCAATGTCTTTTTACGGCCACACTTGTATCGTAGGTTGGAGGTTTTGCCGGAATTCTTGTAGTCACGGTACACCCTTGTAAGGTCGCCCGTGAAAATCCGAACTACGTTTCTACCTACGAAATACTATGGCCCATCTCACGAGCGCCAACTATGACACCACGTTGAAAATCGCTTAAATCGTTATTCCTTGTCTTTCTCAAGCCGGAAACAGTACTGACAGCTGGCAAGGATGTCTATTGCTTTATATAAGCACTGGCGGGCGCAATCGAGTACGCGCGTAGGTGACGTTGCTATGTATTTTGCATAAGCTCGTTTGTACCAGTTTTTCTGGCAGTTCAGTGTATATTTAATATGGCAGGGCCTCAGCTGAGAAAGTTATTTAAGCAGACAGTATGGTAAGCAGTCATCAAGCAATGATGGCACAAGAGATTCTTATAAACAAAAAAGTATGAAAACGCGCCGGCCAAATGATCACAAGCGTAGGTTTCTGGATAATCGCCAAATATGTGCCAGTGTTATGTGTTTGTTTTATGGCGGCATTTCCGTCCATTCTTCAGAGCCAATCAGCGACCATATATTAAAACGGGCTAATCTAGAGGTCTAGAGCAGCGGTTCCTAAACGTTTTGAGTAGCAGAGCGCTTTCAGGAGAGAAATTCGTCACAGAGCACTATCGTCGCCCTTATGCCAAAGACACGTATGTGCATTTTTGGTTGTTTTTACCTCACTGCATTTTTCAAGTTGTTAGTCGTGATTTTATCGTATAAGAAAAGTACGAATTATTTTTCAAATTTTAAATAGCTTAAATTTCGATCTAAACTTAAATTTTCCCATGGAAAGTCATTAAACATTTGAACTTTAAATATCGAACATCGTTTTCTCAAAACATCAATTTTGCACATAGTTATCTTTGGCATAAGGGCGACGATATTTTTACCTAGTATTTACATAGGTACTAAATCAAATCACAGCAGTATTGACGATGGAAGGTATTTTAAGCATTTGGGCATGTTAAACATTAAGTTTTATTTCATTCGAAATGTTATTTTCTCCATTAATTTCAGAGAAATGGGGAACTTACTTAATTGCATAAAAAGAAAAACAACAACAAAAACATGAATTAAGGCAACGAATTTGAGAATAAATTCATTCAAAGCAGGCATTCTACAATAAATCCACAATATGTTACCTACATAGATATGGTATTTAAAACCACTTTTCCAGTTGCATAACCAAAAATGTCCTTTGGCATTGAAAAAGAACAATAAAGCACAGCCCGGGTACCACAATTCTAATGAGAGGGATGGAACTGTTTTGATTTTCACAATGTGGCTATATCTGGATGAATTTGGGACAGCAACACCCGAAAATCTGGCTCTGCATTGAGCTGAGATTTCTATTTTGTTTTAGTAGACACATAGCCAGAGAATTCTGATTCACATAAGTATGTTGCTGCAAAGGGCAGAAGGGCTATTTTCGCTTTATCTGACAAAACTTTAAGCCTCACCCGGTGGCGCAGTGGTCTAACCGATGGCTTCTGATCATTCTTCCGAGATAGGTCCGAGTTCGGATCCCGGTGAAGCATGGACGTTGTGTTTATCTTAAGGCGCTGGCACTTTCCCTTCCCTGGAGCTAGTGGTCCTAAATTAGAGACGGGCGACTGCTTATAGCCCACTGAGTTGCTAACGGTGGTCGCTATACCTCCAATAAAAAAAGAAAAAAAAACACTTTAATTTCGACTTTTAGCAGACACCAAACTTCTAATAGTGACTTCTTAGTTGCAAAATTCTGTTTTATCGCAGAATCTAATGTTAAATCAAGCAAGCACTCATACTGCTGCGATGTGAGACAGGCTGGCCTTTCCGACACAGCGGAGTATGGGTTTACAATCCAAAAATTTTCTGTAATTTTTTCGTGGATTTCTTCCGTTAAATAACAGTTGAAATTATCAAGCGAACTTAGCAGACGAACGTGAAACACATTTAAGATATCTCCAGGTATGTCGGAATCTAGTTATTCTCTAAATTCTTTTACCATTGGAAAGCTTTCTAGATTTCGATTTTTCATTGATTCCGCCCAAAACTTGATTTTCTTTCTAAGTGCTTGTACTTCACACTGGGGTCAAAAAACAGTTACTGATATTCCATGAAGTGAGAGACTTAAGTCATTAATTTTTTTTTAATTTATGCTAAACACGCCAATTTCATGAGCCAACGCTCATCACACAACCTGTCTCCCAAACCGAAGTCGTTGTGAATCAGGAAGGTTCTGACTTCAGCTCTCATTTCGAAGAGCCGGGTCAAAATTTTTTTCCACGAGAAAGCCACCTTACTCCTGTGAAGAAATAAAGGCGTATGTATACTCACCATATCATCACACAACATTTTGAATAGCCTTGTATTCTTACTCGTGATTTGATAAAATTTATTATTTTCACGCTTTTGTCCAAGACTTCTTTCAAGGAGAGTGGCATTTTTTTTACAGCAAAGTCATGGAGGCGCGGAGGACGCAGTGGCTACTGCAGCACTCCTTGACTTTTTGTTTTATTCTTGAGATAACACCAGACGTTTTCCCAGTCATGGTCTTCGCGCCGTCTGTGCACACATCACCGAAGTTATCGAATGGGATATCACTCACTGTGAAAAATTCGTCTACTAATTTGAAAATTTCAGCGCCACTTGTGTTAGTCGGTAACGGCTTTCAGAGAAGCAGATCCTCTTGAGAAGGCGCCAAGTGCTGGTAACGCTCAAATACTATTAAAATTGCCAACCCGGCCACATTCATCCATTTGTAGCGAAAATTCTAGTCTTAGTGCATTTTATTCGTGAAAGTAAAGCAGCTTTCACTTCCTCTGATAAGTCCCCGATTCGTCCCGAGATGTGTTATTTGACAAAGCAACTGTGCCTACTAGTTTCGTGGTTTTTCTATTCAAAATTCTGTGTCCTTTACGCAAGGCTTGGTAAGGTTTTCAGCGATGGTATGGACTTTGCCATCTTGAGCAACTCGGTAACTGACTAAGTAGGACGCCATCAAAGCTTTTTCGTTAACTGTTTTTGAGTGATAGGATATGATTTTTCTAGGCTTGTGTTAAGTTCACCGTACTTCCTTTTGAAGAAATCAGTCGGTTTACCCTTGCATTCTGGATGGACCCCTCAAAAGGAAGGCGCATTTTTAATGGTAGTATCGCACTGTTAGCAACATTTTGCCGCAAATTATTCACTGTTGTTTGTTGTCACTGGTCTCAACGAACCCAATATCTAAGTAGGAATCGTGGTACTTCTTTTTTACTATTATTTTCCCTGTGACACTGGTCTCCGAAGAACTAGACAGTTGGCTCAATTCTTCAGGAGGTTCCGGCTCAACCACTGCAGCTTATTTGTCCCCAAACCTTTCATCCTGTCCAGCAATTCTAGCACGAGCATCATCTACCACACTACAACTGAAAAATAATAGTCGTATCAGCTGGGTAAATAATAATAACAAAATTCGAGTACATAATGAAAAAAATCGCGAATTTGGACTGCCTGTTAGCTGTTGATGCTTCCATAGCTACTGGAGATACTGTGACGGAGGTTTTGACAGTTCTTTTAAGGATCCATGCTTCAGCCAGCAATCCATTGAAAGAAAATCGATGATATTTTCTGAATCACTACGTAAGTGCTCCAAAAATCCTGCAACAGGCAGGTGTTTCGTCCTCAAGACGGAAGATCCGAAAAGTTATGTTATCGTTAATTGTTTATAATAAAATTTTAAATTGAAAAGCAGGCACTAAACACACTCATAAATAAATAACACTGCACTGCGACTTGATTCGTTTCAATTCTTGACTAATGCGGACTGAACTGCAACTGACTGAAGGTGCGAAGAAACACAAAGTTTTAATATGCAATAAAAACTTTCCAGATAATTCTAGAAAGGTGTCGAAGCTAACAATCGGATCAGAAAGCGCGGCGAAGTTCTCACAGAGGAAATGGGATTAGCGTGATGCCGTCGAGTCTCTTGCGTCTGCTTTCGCCGAGTGCAGTCTGTGTGCTTCGCCGACGTACTCAATGCTTTGTGTGGTTCCGAAAAGGCGCTGGCGGGTAAATATGACTGAGGTGATGCATGACATGCACTTCGGTCTATAATATTCGCTATGTACACTGCTTCAAGGCACGCTGCAGCAGCTAAATAATTTCTACCTAATACTCACCTGTACACAGTTCATGGCCACACAAATTCACAATTTTGAGATCTTGTCACATTTGTTTTATTTAGTTTGCATTCCAATCTCTTTGCGGGGCACTTCAGTTTGGGAACCGTTGGTCTAGAGAATTGAAACGCTGGCTTCTGATCATTCGTCCGAGAGGGACCCGGCGTTCGAGTCCCGACTGAAGCACGAGTGATGTCTATGTCTTGTGGCGCTGGCTCTATTTCTTCTCTGGAACTAATGGCCCTAAATAATGGAAAAGAGACTGCTTATAGCTTATAGAATTGCCCATGATGGTTGTTAAACCCCGACCGCCTCAGTGGTGCATTGGTCAAACGTTGGCTTCTGACCATTCTTCCGAGATGGGTCAGCATTCGAACCCTGGTGAAGCATGGATGTTGTTTTTATCTTATGGTACTGGTTCTTTCTCTTCCCTGGAACCACTGGTCCTAAATTACGGAGGGGCAACTGATCATAGCCCATCGACTTGCTCACGGTAGTCGTTCAACCCCCAAACAAACAATACTACTACTAATAATAAACTCCTAATTGAAAAAATAATTTAAGAACTGCAAACGTCATACAACCTAAGGTACTGGATGAGGCCGTAAAACTCTGAAACAAACAGAAGGTAAATATATCTTCAGTCCTGCACTCAAGTTGATGAAGAAACAGATTTACACATGTTATTATACAGAACTAGTGGTTCGAGAAAAAAACAGTTCTAGTTTTGATTAAATGGATGTTCAATTCCGTGAGCATGCGCATGGCATGAAAGATATTTATCTTGAGAAGTGTCACCTTTAAACTACAGTGAGAAAAAGCTGTCCCTTCATTCTCCAAAAAGGCGAGTGACTTAGAGGAGTTTCGTGAAAACAAAATAACAGGTATAATACACTGTTGGCCACCCAAAATGCAATACCAAGAAGGACACGATATAGAAAAGCCAGATTTACTGGACACATAACAACAGATACAAAGATGAAACGATTGAGCTTACAGGCCCGTGCAACTTGCGGAACACGCAGACATCAATAGTTCGTGTGGCCACCATGGCTGGCAATAACGGCCGCTACACACTGCGGCATCGAACGAAAGTGTGGGCTTGGGGTATGTCGGTCCAGGCTGCTTCCACACGTTGCCACAGTTCATCAGGCGTAGCCGCGGGTGGTGCTTGCCGGGCCACTCGGTTGCCGATCAGCAACCAGACGTGTTCGATGGGCGACATATCGGGAGAATAGGTGGTCCATGGCAGCAGTGACACCTGGTGGCCCGTGAAGAATTGTTGCATGATGCGTGCCACGTGCGGGAGCGCATTGTTCTGTTGAAACGTAGCCGCTGGCAGGCAAGGGAGGACTACAGGCTCCAAAACGTCGGAGATGTAGAGGTGGCTGTTGAGTGTACCGGCTATGCGTACCAGAAAGGTGCGGGTGTCATATCCAATTAAGCCCCAAACCATAACGCCAGGCGACGAAACGGTATGGCGATGCATAATGCAGGCGTCATACAGTCTGTCGCCGCGGTGCCGCCACACGCGGATCCGACCATCGTGGTGTTGCAGGCAGAAGCGGGATTCGTCGGAGAAGACAATGTCGTGCCATTCCGTAGCCAGGTGAGGCGTTCAACGGCCCACTGCCGCCGCACTCGCCGGTGGTATAGCGTCAATGGTAATCGGAGCATTGGGCGCCTAGCAACACGTCGCTGCTCCTGCAAACGACGTCGAACGGTACGTGCTGACACAGGTTGTTGCGTAACGCACCTTAATTCCCGCGCTAACGTTCGTGATGTGGCGGTGCGAGCCGTCAATGCCCGTCGCACAGCATGCCAGTCCTCTCTTTCGGTGGTGTGCCGCAGCTGCGGCAATCGCTCACGTCGGTCTGTCCGTCCCTCCCGCACCCACCGAATCCATACTGACCTCACTGTGGCTGGATGTCGTCCCACACGGGCGCCGATGTCTCGGTACGATAAACCGCTGTCGCGATAAGCCACTATTCGTCCTCTGTCGAACTCCGAAACGTGCTGGAATGACTGCCGTATTCTGCGATGAGGCATCAGGAAGCTTCCGACGCACAGGTTAGGTAGCACAACACACTTCCACTACTTATACCCCGCCTTCTGTGCACCCTTCTTATATTCTCGGTAGCGTGCCGGGCGCACATGATTTGCATATGCCCTGCAATGGTAATCGTTTGCATGCCCTCTAGCGGGTGACGCATGCTGCGAATTTCAGGCCAATCGGATGCTTCCTTCTTGGTGTTGCATTTGGGGTGGCCAGAAGTGTAAAAAAATCCTGTGTGTAAAACGGAGCAGAAAAATTGAAAGGTACGGGTTTATGAAAACAAAGCTCAAATAATGAGTACGATGTATTTTTTGTATGATATAAATAAAATCATTCAACGTATTCTTTTTGTACTAAAATCCAATGATCCGTATCCTGTGATAAATGTAAATAAACCGTAACATATGGAGTGATTGTAATACGTTATGCACTGATCACTTGTGAATTATCGGAATAAGAGATGACAGGCTGAATTACTAAGATGCTAAATTTGAGTTAGAAAAAACGGAGAGTTTCGTAAAACATTATCTTACTCTTTAGCAATATCTTCGTAATAAAAGCTGTAGCGCAGTTTCATTTTTTTTTTAAATTTCGTAATGCCGAAAACCAAATTGTTAATCTTCAAACCATGTGGCTAATAATTTGTGGTGCCATATAAGAAAGACAATCCATTTCAAAAGATTACTAAGGGTGTGACGTAGCTGCCAGCAGGACGCACATGACATAAAGGCAGATAGGATTCAGAACAAATGTCTGCGTAGCTCAGTTGGTAGAGCGGCTTGTTCCGGAATAAGCGTACTCGGGTTCGAATCCCGGCGTAGGCCAAAAATGACGGAGAAATTCACTTCTTTATAATGGCGCCCGAACTATCCGGATGACCCGACCGTTCAAAATCTCGCATCGGTGTGATGTTATTTCCACACCGCGAGACAGGAAAAATCAGAGAATTCCTTCTCCAGCGTTTCGAAAAATAAAAATGTGTGATGTTGCATTCCACACAGCAGATTGACTGGGAGTTCTCAAGTGCACGTTCTACAGTGGATGGCTGCCTGCAACGATTCATGGTCACGGCTGACCCGTGGGCCATGCCCCGGCCCTCTTTCGGGGGGGGGAGATGTGACGTACCTGCCAGCAGGACGCACATGACATAAAGGCAGATAGGATTCAGAACAAATGTCTGCGTAGCTCAGTTGGTAGAGCGGCTTGTTCCGGAATAAGCGTACTCGGGTTCGAATCCCGGCGTAGGCCAAAAATGACGGAGAAATTCACTTATTTATAATGGCGCCCGAACTATCTGGATGACCCGACCGTTCAAAATCTCGCATCGGTGTGATGTTATTTCCACACCGCGAGACAGGAAAAATCAGAGAATTCCTTCTCCAGCGTTTCGAAAAATAAAAATGTGTGATGTTGCATTCCACACAGCAGATTGACTGGGAGTTCTCAAGTGCACGTTCTACAGTGGATGGCTGCCTGCAACGATTCATGGTCACGGCTGACCCGTGGGCCATGCCCCCGGCCCTCTTTCGGGGGGAGATGTGACGTACCTGCCAGCAGGACGCACATGACATAAAGGCAGATAGGATTCAGAACAAATGTCTGCGTAGCTCAGTTGGTAGAGCGGCTTGTTCCGGAATAAGCGTACTCGGGTTCGAATCCCGGCGCGGATAAAAATGACGGAGAAATTCACTTCGTTATAAGGGATATTCATCAAAAGCTTGAATTGCAGAAATGAATAACTTTTTTCATTGTACCTCATTAGAAATATATCTGCAGAAATTATTTATGCTTGCAATTTGTTTCAGTTACTCACCTACCTAAAATGAACTGTGATCTTTCTCGAAGTATGTTATTTCTAAATAAAATATCGACGGCAGTTTGGAACAACGAAAGCAAATCTATTCCGCAAAGTGAAAAAAATCTTATATCTTTGCTACTTCATTTGCATTGCATTATTTTTTCTTTACATATTGCGGTTTCTTTTATCTGCGGTATTAAAATCACCCTGGGAGGAGAGTAAATGCTCCTGTAATTAATATGAGAGAGCGAAACATCACAGTCTAATTTATTTTTAAAATTCTTTGAGAAACGTTTAAGAATACAGCTTCACTTGAAGGAGTTTATCATAAAATATTCAGGTCTGCTTCTAGAATACAATTCAATAAAATCGAATGGCTTTTACCTGAGAAAAAGAAAGAGGGTTTACACACATGATTCAACTTTTATCATATCCCATTACCCTATGTCCTATTACTATTCTTGTTGATAAGATATTATCAAATTCCACGTAGTCTTCCTGAGATTTTCTGAATACGTTGCTCGAATTTTCAGAAAGGATATCATCATCGGACGAACAAATGCGCTCTTATGTAATAATTTTCATGTCAATTCATGGCGTATTTATCTATCTGTCTGTCTACCTAAGAAAAGGAATGGAAAATCCTTTTCCTCAGGTAGACGGACAGTTTTCTTACTAAATGAGTAAGCGTGTCCCTGCATTTTTCATGAAAGTGTAGTTCGTTTTAATGCTAGCCGAAATTAAAATTACTCCACCCAGAGTGAGCCGAAAATCACATGAGACATCGAATATAATGTGTGTGCTACATGATTTACACTCTACGTCAAAAAATATAATTGCACCCGGAAGGAAGGAAACAACAGGAATAAAACTTGGTGGATAGGTTTGACATCGTGAGACATGCAAATGATTCAAGTATCAAGGAGGGGTCGTAGCTCTGTGTCTCACCGGCTATATAAAGTGGTCCCGTTGCGCGTGCTTGCCATTCTGACTCGTGCTGTTGTGCTGGCTACATCTTTTGCAAGCGAAGTATGCCTCGGAGAAAAGTTCGGAAGCAATTCGAGCAGTTGGAGGACTTCGAGAGGGGCCGCATCGTAGGGCTCCGAGGAGTGGGATGGTCTTATCGCCATATTGCGCGCCATACCGGTCGTGCGGGTATCACCATAGCGCGCTATTAGTGGCAGTGGACAGAAAAAGGCACACAACAGCGACAGGAAGGGTCTCGGAGACCTAGACAAACCACGGAGAGAGAAGACCGACGGGCTGTCCGACATGCGCGGAGTGACCCAACAGCCACGATTGCGGATATTCAGCGAGCAGTGGGACCTCCCATGCATCGTCTGATTAGTACCAGCACCATTGGCAGACGGCTGCACGACGTAGGACTACACGCACGCAGACCGTTACGACAACTGCCCTTAATACCATTACATCGTCTCCAAAGACTGCAATAGTATCGTGCCAAACTGCCATGAAGCTACTCAGAATGGCAGCGGGTGAACTTCAGTGACGAGTCCCGCTTTTGTCTTGGAGGAGACGACCAAGGAATACGTGTGTGGAGGCACCGTGGCCAGCGCCGAGATGAACGGTTTGTTCTCGAGGGTCACAAGTCCAGAAGACCTGGTGTCGTGGTGTGGTGTGCAATTGCCTACGATGCCAGATCACCTTTGGTGTTCATTACAGACACTCTGACAGCCCAACATTACGTTAATGAGGTCTTGCAACCAGTGGCCATACCTTTTCTGAACGCTCACTCCGATGCAATTTTCCAACAGGACAACGCTCGTCCGCATACTGCTGCCGTCTGTAGAGCTTGCCTTCAAGGCACTGACACTCTGCCATGCCCAGCCGCATCGACAGACCTATCACCGATTGAAAATGTGTGGGATGCTATTGGACGCGCTATCCACACTCTACCACTATCGCACAATCTGCAATAACTGAGTGAGAAGATTCAAGCTGCATGGGATGGCTTATCGCAGGACAACATTAGGAACCTGTACGAGACGTCTGGCATGCTGCGTGAGCAAACATGGCGGCCCGACGCCATACTGAGAGACACTACTTATTGACGTGAAGCAAAATAAATAGTGGCCATATCAGTCTCAATGTTTAATCATTTATTGTTCCTGGTAATCTTTACCTGCAGTCCGACACGTTCTTCTGGGTGCAACTATTTTTTTGACGTATAGTGTAATATCCAAGGCAGTACATAAGCTTCACATGTTACAAACAGAATAACGTAACAGAAGTCAATATCTTTTTTTACAATACGTATCTTTTTTTACAATACGTATCGTATTTTACAATACGTATCGTTTTTTACAATACTTATCTGTTTTTACAATACGTATCTTTTTTTACAATACGTATCGCTTTTTACAATCAAGTTATGCAATGCATTTCCTGGTCCGGTAACTCAGCGGTGTTCATAGGCGTCCGAAGAGAGGCTTGCAAGCGACCTACAGTGAGGTCCTATTCTTCATTCTTGATGAATGATAAGTCCGGAGATCTAGTGGCCGTGGAAGCCTATGTAGACACGCTCAAAAGTTTTAGCAGTGTGTGGCTGAACGTTACCTTGCTGTAAAACAGTCTCATTGATACAACTCATAAAAGGCAAAAACAAATGGCTATAAAGTGTCATTCACGTACCGGTGGGCTGTTACTGTGCGTGTTATACGTACCAGAGGCGATCGGCTATCGTAAGTAATGGTACTCCATGCAAGACTTGGAGAGAAATATAGTATTCACGGACAACAGCTGGATACTTCCTGTCACAACGTCGTCGCAACCGCCAGATTCTGACTCAACGACCTGTGACGCCGAGAGAGATTCCAGATTCATCTCTGAACACGACATTGTGCCGTTCCTGTCGCCACTCTAGCCGATCTCGGCCTTCATTACTTTCAATGGTATTCGACGCAATGGCAGCCAAGACCATAGATCAGCTACGTCTGGCTTTTGTTCAACATTCGAGTCGTGACAGGATGTCCAAACCCATAGAATACTGTTTGCAGTAGCTCGTTGCTCCGCAATTGCCTGATGACCAATACCCCTGCCGATGTTTGATGACATCTGCCCGACTGCACCGATCAAGTAAAGGAGACTGGCGCTACCTTGTTGTAATCACTGTTACCGATAACGATCAACTGTTCTGCCCGAATCGGGATGATTAACATGAGCAACAATTCGGTGAATTGATCAACCAGCTTTACGGGGACCTTTTTTTCTTTTTTTGGTTGAGGGTTTATCAACTACCGTGAGCCACTCAATGGGCTACAAGTAGTCGTCCGTCCCTAATTTAAGGCCACTGGCTCCAAGTATGGGAGTGAATCAATGCCGTAAGACAAACACAACATCCATGCCTCACCGGTATTCAAACCTCGAACCTAGACGAACGGTCTTGCACCACTGGGGCGGCTTATGGGGACCAACGGACCGCCTCCCGATGGTGATAGAGTAGGCCACGCGGTCTATGAATACCTTTTTCTCGGTGGTGAGAATAAGTTCTGCGTTTTCGCACTCCGGAGTGGCCGTTGTGTCACTGAACTACGTCGACAGGATTAATGCTACCTCACTGTGGATTTAGCTCATGCTAATTTTAATAGTACGTCATCTACGTTATGTCAGGTAGTTTCTTATAGGAGCGATTACGCCAGCAAACGGCGCTGCTATTTGAGTTTTGTAGCTAACTATAACCGAATAAGAAAATAACGGAACAGATTAAGCTTCACGGAAAGCTTCGCACCAAATACAGTATGTGAATAGTTACATTTCCACTACTGTGGGTGTTAGAAACTCTGAGTCTTTTAGTAATCTGCTTCACGAAGTTACAAAATATGAGTTAACTTAATAAATTCAAAACCACAAATCTTAATGGCTTATGCAAGGTGTCTCCTATAAAACAGCACCCATCCATCAGATATATGCAAATGATGAATTAATCGATAAAATCACCGTACCTCAAACTGGAATCGACTCGTCCAACATCCGGGCACCCCTCCAACGCAATAGACCCATTGCTGCAGCCATTACGACGATGCCGGTGTGGTCTAAGGCGCTGGCCTCTGATCATTCGTTCGTAAGGGGTCCGGGTTCGAATCCCGGTGAGGCATGGATGTTGTGTTTGTCTTACGGCACTGGCTCTTTCCCTTCCCTGGAACCAGTGACCCTAAATTAGGGACGGGCGAATGCTTATAGCCCATTGAGTTGCTCACGGTGGTCGTTAAACCTCCAATCAAAAAAAAAGATACCGATGCTTGTGGCGCGGTGCAAGCATCAAGAGGGTTTGTTCACAAAACGAACGTGTTTTTTTCTTTGAGGCTTATTTCTCCACGCGATCTCTTACTGCAGTGCAGCAATCTTTTCGGCTTAAGTTCCCAGAGAGAACAGTTCCGAATATGACTTCTATATTTAGGGTGGTGACGAAATTCAGACAGTTAGGTTCGGTGAACAAGGAGCACAAAAGAACCATGGTAGTGTTGACTACGGGAACAGTGTGAGATATTAGGGATAGATTGCAGAACTCCACTACATTCAACACGGTAGTTATCAGCTGAAATTAGTGTGCCTAGATCTCCGTTCATTGAGCCACAAAACTGTTAAACTTGCACTCATATTGAATACAGTCTGTGTAGCAGATTCATGGCCCGATGAAGGGAAAGAAAGCAGTGGGATATTGTTATTGGTTCCGTCGTTTTATGCGTGAAGGGACTTATGTATTGGACTTTTCATCTTTCGCAGAAGTGGGATTGTTTTCATTTGAATGTCTGCGTTAATATTCAAAACAGCGGATTTGGAGTGCCGAAAATCCCCACGTGTATCATGAAACGCCGTTGCACCCGCAGAAAATTGCTGTGTGTTGTGTATCGTTCAGGAATTATTGGTGCTTTCTTCTTTGAGGACACCACTAATGCCAAACGACACCAGCATCTGTTGATGCAGTTTATTGCACTCCTAGAAGTGGACGAACAAAACTATTGGAAACATCATGACGAGGCAACATCACACTTCGCCAACACAAACATTGCTTCCTTGAAAGAATTTTTTCCTGATCGCTTCATCGTTTGTGGTTTATGGCAACTTCGATGACACCCCAAACAAAGATAAAATTGAATGTGTTTACGTAAATGACAAACATTTTTATCGGCCGTTTTTCCCCTGTAGTTGTATTGTGTAAGACGTGTAACATATACTCTAGATTCACTTTCCTTTCGATTTTTACTATCTCTGGTTATTTTATTTTCCTATGTAAATTATCTTCTTACTGAACGAGATGTTATTTCACCCGCTGAATGAGATCTGGCAATGAGTGTAAGTCATGACGTGGTGGTAGCCAGTATAAATAGGCGCGTTCAACGATACCTAAGGAGAGAAGCCGCGGATGGCTTAGTGGTTAGTGTTTCAGACTATCGATGCTGGGTCCCCAGGTTCAAGCCTGGGGCTGATCTTTCAGAGATGGTGTGATTTACTAACAATCGCGGAATATCCGCCGTGCATCGGACGAGCACGTTAAGTGACGGCCCCCAGGCTGGACCCACTGGTTAAATGGGTATCCTTTCCTATGTCCTCCCTGAAATTCTCTCACCCATCTATGTGCAATATCGTACTTGTACGGTGGCGCCATCTACTGTACTCTAATCTCACTACAAACTGTTCTGTCAAAAAAGTCGCTAGACTTGCTCTCATTCCTTCCGTTTCTGTGTCCTGCCCAAAAGGCGATCTCGCTGTAGGTGGCTGGGACCTAAACTCTACTACCTGTGGACGGAAGTCCTACATGAAAATGACAAATTCTCCTACCTGAGGAGAGAGCGGTTGTTGTACACAGAGAGCGTTTGTTGTTGTATAGAGAGAGCGTTGTTTATGTGGAGAGTTTTTTGTTGATGTGCGTAGAGTGAGCTGTTGTTGTACGAAGTGAGCTGTGGTTTATGTGTCAGAGAGCTGTTGTTGTATAAAGAGATCTTCGTTTATGTGAGAGCGAGAAGTTTACCAAATAAAAGAGTTTTAAGTAAGTACGTCTTTCTCAGTTCATAGTACTGTCAGACCTCTGTCTGGCCGTTAGGTTTATTTCATTAAGTGTTATTGGTAACAACCAGAATAAGACTTTATTCATCTTAATTACTACTACAACATTACTACCAGTTATAAGCTTGTTCATTATTATTACTACATTACTAGCAGGAAAGTTTATTCATGATATAAATAATTAACAAACAACAACCATTAGAAGAAGAATTAGCTTAGTGAGAGCTGAATTCATTATAATTCAGTAGAAGAAGCGTTATATTCATTATAATTGGCTTAGTAGTTACAAGCTAAATTCATTATAGACGGTAATTTTTGTGCTGGTGATGACACCCTAAACAAACTGACCAACTCGTTTTCAACACGTCTTTTGTAAAAAAAAAAAAAAAGAAAGAAAAGATGGTGTTGTGTTAGCACTTTGTTTTTCCGTCTGCCCGTGCACACCATATCTCTGCAATTATTAGTACGATTTGAAAATTCTTTTTGTATTGGGATGCTTGAAATACGAGAATGATTATCCTTGTACTCCGGGTTTTTTCGATGCCCACCTATCCCGCTAGAGAGCGTAAATGCAGATGATATCGAACTTAAAATACATTTTATTGATTTCATATACTTGCTCCTAAATATTCGATTGAAAAAATGATTTTTGCTTTAGATGCCATTTATATCGAAGGCTATTTTAGGAA
Source organism: Macrothele yani (assembly GCA_039090855.1). Classification (NCBI taxonomy): domain Eukaryota; kingdom Metazoa; phylum Arthropoda; class Arachnida; order Araneae; family Macrothelidae; genus Macrothele; species Macrothele yani. The sequence goes on along the minus strand of CM076995.1, from coordinate 132,015,728 downwards.
CCGTCTCTTTTTCAAATAATGCACAGATTTTCCGCTAATGGCGTAAAGGTAAATTACGTCTCCTCCAATATTTCTGCTACTGAAAGTCCTATTTAAAAAATTTTCCAGTATCGGTACAGCTACTGATGGTAAATGTTTTGCATATAATTTCTAATTTTTAGTAAAGAATGGTTTGGTCACCAGTAAGTGTTTATTTCTGCTTCTGAAGCATTTGTAGAAAAATTGAACTTAAACTCGATACTCAATTAACTCTAAAAACTCGGTTGAAAAATTTATTTCTTGAGCTGATACCGCTCATCTCGGAAAACATTTTGAAAATACCTCCCGCTTAAAACAGTGTATGGTTTTTCCGCCAGGGGCATAGATGTATATCTGATTTTTGTCGCTACCTTTGCTTGTAAGAGTCCGATTTGAAAAAATATTTTTTGTTGCAGAAAGTTTACGGTGTGAGGTGTTTCTCATATGATTTGAAATTTTCCTTAATGCGCTAGAAGCAGTAAGTTACGTTTCCGTTTTCAGCAATATCTGCGGTAGTGTAACCGTGATTGAAAAAATTCGTTTTAAGTTAGGTACTACTACTAACTATGAAAACTCTTTCAGTGAATTTTCTCCCCAAAATAATGCATCATTTCGCCGCTAGGGGGCGCAAATATTTAGTCTGTTTTTCTCTTAATATCACTGCTTCTAAACGTGCGATTTAAAAATTCTTTTACAGAAGGTGAGTCGAAAGTTTTGAAATATTTAGATCACTTTATGTCTTCATACGTACCTTTACGACGAAAGCTGGCTAGCATTCTAAGTGTAAGCCAGTCCTTCGATTCCGCAGGCGGTATCAGTTCTTGTCCTGCGAGGCGAAGAACTACTTCACCCCTGCTGCTACCTCCTCCTGATTGTTGTAGTACCGCCCCGAAGGAAGTGGGCCATGGAGAGGAACAAGTAATAATCCGACGGGACATGTCCGGTCTACATGTTGGGTGTGGCATGAGTTCGATGCCCTCAAATTCCTAGAGTTTTGTCCGGGTCGTTCGCGCTTTGTGAGGCCGAACGTTTCCTGCTGTAGAAGAGCGTGATTTCTGTTCACCAGTGGCAGGTACGTTTCCTCCAAAATGCTATACATCTGCTCCAGCTATTCAGAGTAGCGCGTTGATGTTCCGACCATCTGGAACAAATTCGTAATGGATCATTCCCTCGAAATTCCACCAGACGGAGAGCATCACCTTGTGCTCGAAGCACCCACGTTTGGCAACAGTTTCAGGAAGCTGGCCTGGACTCAACCACTGCCGTTGTGTGTTAGAATTACGGGGATAGACCCACTTTTCGTCTCAGGTAACAATTCTCTTGATGAAACGTACTTCGCGCAGGTTTTCTAGGAATTTCGTGCTCACTTCCACCCGGAGGTTTGCTTCAGCTGCCGTCAGTTCGTGAGGGACAATGCGGCAGCTCTTGTTGACCTTACCGAAGTCCTGAAGGTGACGAACCACGGTGGTCTGTGATATGCCCAGCTCTCCTGATAGTCTCCAAGTGTTGGTTGTCGGATTTGCCTCTACGGTCTGGCGCACACCTCCGAATGCACGTTTCGCGGCCTACCTGACCTTGGCTGATCGTCGAGACTTCTGTCACCTGAGCGAAATTTCTTGAACCATCTGGTTGCGGTGCTGTGGTCCACGGAACCTTCCCCTTTTGCATGACAAATGTTTCGTGTTGCTTGAGCAGCGTTAAGGCCGAGTTGGTTTCCTAAAGTTTCTTCCGAGTAGTTTCTCATATTTAAAAAGAATGTTTTACTTTATTGACAAATGAGCCAAGTTGCTGGAATGTACATGTCCTTATGTGGTTGGAAGATATATCTTGATTCTTTTTAATGCAGAGAAACTTCTTTCGGCAGTTGCAGATTGAAGCTTTATTATTAGGTCTGCTAATTTGTACACCTCACTAAACACTATGACCAATTGATTCAACTTTATGTAACAGGTAATGTCTCTTACTGATTTGCTTTTGTATTCATCAAGGGAATAAAACACCTTCAGTTCATTTTTAGTCGGGCTGTATCAAAACTTGAAGCATGAAGTTCTTTAAGTTCTGACTGTAGATGTTCAGGAAAGCTTTCACAAAATTTTTCAAACCAGTTCGGATCCAACAAATCCACGAATATAAGATACAATATCACTGATTTTAATTCATTGACACTTCACACACTCTTAAACAACTTTCGCGAAACACGTGCTGTTACAGGAGGAAGCATGCGAGTGACTGAGGTAGTCGAAGTCTTCTCTTTTCTGAGCAAACCGTTGCTCAAAGCAATCCACCCGCTCATTCATGTTGTCATGGAAACGCTAGCAGGCGATCGTGTAGGAGTCTTCGAATCAGAACAGCAAAGACTCTGAAAAAGCTTCTTGCGCTATGCCGCTGGTCTTCGCTCGCCAAATTGAGTCAAAGAAGTGAATTCGCACGTGTGTTTTTTCGCAGCAAAAGCATCGACATATCTCAATACCCGTTCATAATTGACTTTTATTCGTGCATTCTCTGGGCTTCGCAGCTAGCCTAGCTAGCATCGTATATACGCCACTGCCGAAAGCATACTTGCATGGTCACGATAGTAAAAAGATCTACGAGTACGATCTCTCAAAAACTGTTATTGATATCAGTATTTAAATCATTTGTGTCGTTCATATATATATCAATATACACATACTTGCTACTGAATCAGAAACCTTTATGCAGATGTACGCAAACGACACTTACGCAGCGTGTATGCAAAATACGTGGTGACGTTCTTCACCACGTGATCTAGGCAACTACTTAAAACTGCTGCTCGTGAGTAGTGTTGATCACAATGGAAAAAACACAGGGTCTTTCGGAGTTCGATGAAGGGCTTCCTGTGGGCGCACGGCTGGCTGGAGAGACGATTTTGAAAACAGCAGATTTTTCTGGATTCTCAAAAGCTAAAATATCCTTAATCAATGGAAAAATTAAAAACACAACGCTTTTCTAAGACGCACAATTGTGGTGCGATTATACTCCGTCAAGAACGAGATCGCCGTCGTCGGAGAAGGCTTGTACAGAGAAACAGTACTTCCTGTGTGCAGCAATTGACCGAAGTATTCAATGAAGACTGTCCCGGACCCATATATCAGGAAATTGAAGCTGGTGGTTGGTATTAGAAATCGTATACCTGTAAGGAAGCCATGGATTTCAACGAAGAACCGGAAAGTTCGTCTACAGTGGTGTTAGGAAAACCGTGACTCGACGCTAGAAGACTATGAAAACGTCATGTGGTAATACGTGTCGCGGTACACGTGGTTCAGTACTGAAGGCACGCAGACAGTTTGGCGTGAGCCTCATGGAGCAATGGACCGAGCTGCCTTGTGAAGACAACTCAGGGTTCTGGTATTGACGTCATGGCGTGAGACTCCTTCTGTTAAAACGAAACGGGCCCTCTGATAGGTCGAAGGATGATCTGAACACTGCTTCCAATCAAATCCATCCTGAGATATTGACATTTTATCCAGCAGGTGACAGCTGCTTCGTGGACAACAGTATCACTGTCCATCGCACAAGACGTGTTGAGCATGGCTCAGCAAGCCTAGCAGTGACTCCCACCATCTTCTCTGGCCACCACAAAGCCTGAACCTGAACTGCCTTGAGAAGGTATAGAACATGTTAGAAAAAGAGATCCTGGAGCAAAGTCTTCTTCCGTCAACTCTGAGCCAATTAAAGGACTATCAGGTGAACGCATGGTCTGCTTTAGATGTACTCCAGCGCTTTGTGGAATCTATGCCAAACCGCGTACGTGCTACTGTCATTCGGGGCAAGCAAATGAGGTGCGATCTGGTATTGAATAAAAGTTTCTAATTCAGTGGCGGGTATGTATTGTGACGCAGTGCAGAGGTAAAGCACGTGTCAAGACGACAAATCTGCAGCAATACATTCCGTCTGTGTAGTTTAGTCGGTAAGAACAACCGGCGAGGAGGCGTGGCTTCGAACGAGGAGGCGTGGCTTCGATCTCCACCACCGGCAAATTTAGGAATTTCACAGTGTATATAAATAATGTTTCAAATGATAGCTCAGAAGATGTGAGTGAACTATATTCTGATACGCCCATTTAGTTGGCATATGTAATTCGTATTTCTCAGTTGTGAGACGTAACGAATTTGAGTTATCGTGGACTATTGTAAAGAAGAACTGACCAATCAGCCACAAGTCGTATTCCGCTACTATATGAAAGGCCATAATAAATTTGCTTAGCGCACAGTCGTTGGTCAATTCATCTGGAATAGGAAGAACAGGACCTGTGTCGTGATTGATCACTTTTCGTCATTGTACATTCACACAGTCTAGTGTGGTCTTGAAGAACGTCATCTGTCATCAGGCATTATACCACCCTGCAACTCTTGCGAAAGCTGCGTTATAAAATAGTATGATTTTCTTGGTAAGAATTAAGTTATCATACGTTTCCTGCTATTTTCTCGTTTTGATATTTTGAATAATTTTGAGCCTTGTAACATTACGGAAATACGTAGCTCCCGAGATTACCTAAATTATTTTTTTCTGGTCTGGTGAGAAATGTGTTGGTGATAACGGCTTGATTCTTTATGACGTGTCTCCACCGCAGGACGCACATGAGATAAAAGCAGATAGAAGTGAGAGGCCATGTCCGCGTAGCTCAGTTGTGAGAGCCACTTACTCCGGAGTGAGGGTACCCGGATTCGATGCCCGGCGCGGATAAACTTGTACGTTATATTGGCGCCCGAAGTTCCAGGATGATCCGGCTGTTAAGTTTCTCGCAATGATGTGGCGTTCTTTCCACACCGCGATACAGGAAAAATGAGAATCCCTTCTTCGGTGCTTTGAAAAATAAATCAGTGTGATGTTACGTTCCACACACCAAATTGTCTGGGATTTCTCAAATGCACGTTCTTCATGGAATGACTGCCTACAACGGCACATGGTCCTGCCTACAACGGCAAGTGGCTGGTTTCGTAGAAGAGAAAGAGCCAAAGCCGTAAGACTGGTGCATCCGCCATTCCTCATACGGAACTTGAGCACGTACTCAGCTCGTGTGAGTGGTCAGAGGTCAGCGACTCAAATCCCGGCTGATACGTGGGCCATGTCCCTAGCCCTCTTTCGGGGGGGGAGATATGATCTGACAGCACCCCAGAACGCACATGAGATAAAGGCAGATCGGAGGGAGAGCACATGTCTGCTTATCTCAGTGAGGATAGCGACTTACTCCGGATTTACGGGACCCGGATTGCATGCCCGGGCGGACAAACGTGTACGTTATATCTTTAAAATATTTTATTTGACTCTGTTCCAGGATTTGGAGACTGGTACCTAAATGATAGACCAGTTTTCTTTTCTACGTAGTTGAAGAGAGCCTGGCTGGAGGGAAACCACGATTTTCGTGCTTTCATATGGGCCAAATATTATCACTTACCTCTTTTCTATTTTGAGTTGCTTCGTCTCATCTTCTATCTTGAGTTAATATAACTATCCTCTCCCATGAGTTGCTTCAACTTATTTGCAATAGCCTCCGCTAACATCATATTCCTTTCTTTTAGATACACAAACGGAGATAACGAGAGTTTGTTGAATGTTTTTTTAAACACACATGCATTTTAGAGAAGGTAACGTTAAGCTTCAAAATAATGAAACGAAGGAAAGATTCTAAGATCTGTGAATTATATTTTATTGCGAAAACTGAAACTACAGTATCGTTCCCGGTGGCCTAATAGTTTGAGTCGCTGACCTCTGACCACTCACACGAGCTGAGTACGTGCTCAAGTTCCGTATGAGGAATGGCGGATGCACCAGTCTTACGGCTTTGGCTCTTTCTCTTCTACGAAACCAGCCACTTTAAATGAGAAACGAGCTACTGATTATAGCCATTAGAGTTGCTCGCGGTGATCTTCAAGGCCCGAAAAAATCCATGCATTTTATACATGTATTGAAGTACATGCAACAAAACGGCATGAAAGATGAAAACAAATTGTTAGTTAGTTAATTTAGTAACCAACAAATTTAAAAATGGAATGAATTTCAAGAATTATAAATCTTTTAAACCAATTCTGTTAAATTACTATGTTCAGGGTTTCACAGTTTCCGCTATTTGCTGTAGTTTAGTTTTATTTCTAGTTGTGTAATTTTTACCAGTACAAAACGACATACGTATTAAAAATAAGGAAGTTGCTTCCTTATTTATGTGATCCAGTGACATATGCTTGGTTTAATCCAAGCTTCCAAATTTGTCTGGTGCTTTCATTTCACGATTTCGAACTAGCAGCCATCTTTTCCAACTCTTGAGTTAGATGTAAAGATTTCCAATTAGTCCTTGATTACTCCCTTTGAATATTCTCTATTGTCTTGCATCTTGGAGCGCGCCTAGGTTTTAATATCATCTTACGTTCGACATCGCTTAGTTTCCTTCATTTAGCAGCAACAAGTAAAGCTGAATTTATTCCTTAAATTTCCTTGTTGAGATTCCTATCTGCCATAAAACTTTAAGCACAGGATCGATCACAGAAAGTAACATGATACGCAAATTCTGGCAATCCGAAGAGATTGCCGAAATTGTTGTTAATTGTGTTCTGCATGATGAGTATTCTTTTTACATGCAGATACACAGCAATACACGTATTGGCAGGTTTATACGTTTTAGTTACTACAGATATTTTCATGGTCTATGAAAAATTACTATTTTTGCGCTCTAAGTGATTGAAGTAAAAATGACACGAATATCTCCACTGAGGAGGATATCATGAGACTAGAAGCAATTCTCAAATCTGAGATTTTGCTCATCAAGTCGTAAAGCACTGTTTCTCCTGCAGCGGGCCCACTCCGACATTCGGAATAATTTTGAATCTCGCGACATTACGATAACGGCTTTTGCGACTGTCAAAATGATAGTTTTCCAAATTGGTGAAAAATAAAGCGTTTGTGATAGACTAATAGTTCTTTCCATTTTGCTCTGGCGGCAGTGTTATACCCATTATTGGGAACTAAGAAAGCCTTTGAAAACAACCCTTACATGGAATGTATGTGAAAAAGAGAAAATGCATATTCTGAGAAGAGGACTTGAGGAACTACACGTCCATCAGCCTCCTATCAGTGGTTTATAAAATCTTCACTAAAGCTCTTTCATATATCTTGAAGGTAACACTGGACATGACTTAACCGAGAGAATAAGCTGGATTCAGGAGTGAATACATTACCTCAGATCATATCCATGTAATGGGAGAACTGATTGAAAGAGCGAGGGAATATGAATTCTCGTTATGTATGTTTTTATAGATTATTAAAAGGTCTTTGATTCCCTGAAATCATCAACACTTATAATGGCTTTGAAATCCATCGGTATAGAAGCATATATTAATATTATTTATACCATCTATGAAAATCCAAGTACAAACGTTCGGCTATTTGAGGATACAGAAACCAATAAAAATTCGAAAGGGGGTGAGACAAAGTGACACCATAACTACCGAACTCTTCAATACTGCATTGCAAATATCTTGAAATCACTGAATTAAGAAAACAATAGTATAAAGCTTCTTGGATATTAACTCACCTTCGTTTTGTTGACGACATAGTTCTTTTTGTAACTGTCCCTTCAGAGCTGCAGAGTATAATCCAGGAACTTGCTGACAAGAATAAAGCAGTGGTATTTAAAACTGAACTCTCAGAAAACAAATTTGATTTACAAAGTTTTTACAAGAAATGAAGATTTGCCGATTGTGGGGAAAACCTGGAGATACCCGATACATAAATTTACCTTGAGCAACAGATATCAAGCGAGGGTCACACTGATGAAGAATTTAATCGGAGTATAAAATTTGTTTAGAGAGTTTTTGAAAGAAATAGAATAATTCTGAAGAGCTATATACTACTATGTTTTAAAAGAAAAGTGCTTAATCAATGCATCCTTCCAGTTCTTACGTACGGAGCAGAGACTTAGACTTTAACTAAAAAATACATGTAATACAAAAGCTTAAAAGAACTGTAGGAAACATGGAGAGATGCATGCTTGATGTAACCAAGAAAGATAAGAAGAGGAACTCGTGGATCAGGAAACTGACAAGAGTGGAAGACATCGTAATCAGATTAAAATCCTTGAAATGGCAACGAGCTGAGCATACACTGACGGAAAAAAATCCCAACACTACGAAAAAATAGTTGTAGAGGAATGAAATGGCGGCAATACATTTGTATAGGTCACATATTTAATTAATTAAGGTTTCAAGATCACAGCTTATTCTAAGCGCGAGAAGAGCCATTTTAAATGTGAAATGCTGGTACATTAATAACCGGTGTAACCGCCAGAATGTTGAATGCAAGCACGCAAACGTTCATGCATTGTGTCGTACAGGTGCTGGATGTCAGTTTGTGGGATGGAGTTCCATGCCTGTTGCACTTGGTCGGTCAATACCGGGACGGTTAATGCTGGTTGGGGGTGACGCTGGAGTTGTCGTCCAATGATGTCCCATACGTGCTCGATTAGTGAAAGATCTGGTGATCTAGCAGGCCACGGCAACATTTCGACACTCTGTAGAGCATGTTGGGTTACAACAGCGGTATGCGGGCAAGCGTTATTCTGTTGGAAAACACCCGCTGGAATGCTGTTCATGAATGGCAGCACAACAGGTTGAATCACCAGACCGACGTACAACTGTGCCGTCAGGGTGCGTGGGATAACCACGAGAGTACTCCTGCTGTCATAGGAAATTGCTCCCCATACCATAACTCCAGGTGAAGGTCCAGTGTGTCTCGGTCGCAGACAGGTTGGTTGCAGGCGCTCACCTGGCCTACTTCTAACCAACACACGGCCATCACTGGCACTCAGGCAGAACCGGCTTTCATCAGAAAACACAACAGATCTCCACTCCGTCCTCCAATGAGCTCTAGCTTGACACCACTGACGTCGCAAACGGCAGTGGTTTGGAGTAAGTGGAATGCACGCTACAGGACTTCTGGTTCGGAGCTTTCCTTCAAGTAACCGATTTGTAACAGTTCGTGGTGTCACTGTGGTGGCAACTGCAGCTCGAAATGCTGTCGAAGACGCAGTACGATGCGCCACGGCCATACGCCGTACACGGCGGTCTTCCCTCTCAGTAGTGCCACGTGGCCGGCCGGAACCCGGTCTTCTTGAGGCAGTACCTTTTCTTGACCACCGCTGCCAAAAGTCATGCACAGTGGCTACATTCCTGCCAAGTCGTTCTGCAATATTGCGGAAAGAAAATCCACCTTCTTGTAGCCCTATTACACGACCTCGTTCAAATTCCGTGAGCTGTTGATAATGGCTTCTTCGTCTTCTTAAAGGCATTCTTGACTAACATCAACACCCTACGTCGAATCTTAACGATAACTAATGCTCACGAACGTTACAGCGCGTATTTACAGCAAACCTGCTTTGCATGTTCCGAGGGGCGCTACTAGCGCCACACGTATGCGCCGAGAGCGAAATTTGCATAGACGTCATCTTACAGATATACTCTCACCGCCTACCAAATGTCGTTTATCTAACACAACCTCTTCTTGGTGTTGGGATTTTTTTCCGTCAGTGTATTTTCAGAAGAACAGACGACAAATGAACAACCGAAATTTTAGACTAAATACCAATGGACAGGAAAAGATCCTGAAGAAGACCACGTGAGAAATGGGTGGATAAAATTCGAAAGCAAGCCGGAGTGACATGGAGGAGACTAGCTCAAGACAGACAGTTGTGAAAGAAACTTGGGGAGAACTTTATCCAACAGATGACGGATAATGGTGTATACAATGATGATATATCTGTATGTATGCTACTATCATATTATTGGAAGCACTAGGTTTTTGTATACATATTGCTGTGGGAATTGCCTTCCATTCATTCATTCACAAGAGCTTTAGTAAAGTTGGCCACCGATGTCGGGCGGTTCAGCTTGGCTCACAGTCGTTGTTCCAATTGATCACCAAGTGTTCTATAGGATTCAGTTCGGGCTTCTGTGCAACCCAGTCAAGTTCCTTCATACCCATCTCATCAAACCTTTCCTGCACAGAACTCGCTTTCCGATATATAAATCAATTTTCAACTGCAAAACTGTACTGCGCGGATTGCCTTTTACAGTGTAACTTACCCGTCCGCCGTCGGTCCTTTCTGGAATGCGCCTCTCTCCGTCCTTAAGAGTTGTGTTGCAAATTGGTTGTTTCACAATTTCGGCACCACTTCTGATACACTTTAACTACGAAAATCCCACAAGTGTCGCCGTTTCCGAAAAGAATGCCCCAACCCTTCGTGAGCCCACAATTTGATCTTTCGTAAACTCTGATAAAACCATGTTTTTTTTTTCATCACGTCATTAACTTTGCTCCAGGAATTTTTATTTGCATCTCTTTTGCCTATAGATTACGCCCTCCTCCTCGTTACGTCAGGTGCTGCTCAATTTACATACATAGGGCTGGCCATAGTTCAGTGAGCACTCAGTCTATATTACCCTGTCTCATTTTTTATTGAAGCCTACCTCTTCAGGTTAAATATAAATATATACAGCGTATAGCATATTAGAAAACTCTCTGCTCACTCTTTGCTCTTCTGCATTCGGACGATCATTGCTTATACATCCGTATTTATTACTATGCAATGAGACAGACTGAGGTTGTTTGAGAAGTACTGCGCAAGCAAGAACCAACGTTGGCAGCCATTTTGCATACACTACTAAGTTCTAGCTAGAGGTCTTTGGAAACAGTTTATGTGGGCCATGCTATCACTGATAGAGAATACATTTTAAAATGAACATTATCGCAAATCCAGTTGACACAATAGCCGGATTTCAATAGCTAGATTTAGAGAACATATTTCCACGAAAACCGTAACAGGCGATTGGTTCTAGTGTGCGACGTATTGTCGAGACCGTAGGATTGTAGCAATTTACTTCGTAGGTGTAGCTTAGTTGGGAAAGCAATCGTCTCCGGAGCAGAATAATGCGGATTTGAGCACCACCACCATCTAATTTGCGTTTCGCTATACATTGGCTCCCGAAAGCATCATAATCACCTAGCCGTGGGGTTCTTTGAAAAATGTGTGCAATGTTCGTTCCACACATCGTTTAGAATTAGTCGGAATTCCTTCTCCTGCCGTGAGCTCTCCTCCAAGCGTGATTTGCCGGCTGACCCAGAAAACTTCGATTCCGTTCCAGACTTTTCTCAAAGGAGAGATATGTGTGACGCACTACAGAGGTGAAGCACATGTTAGGATGGCAATGTTGCAGCGACAAATTTCGGTGTAGTTTAATAGGGAAAGCAGTTGGCTCCGGAGCAGAAAGATACGAGTTCGTTTTCACTACCGACAAATGGCTTTTACGCAATAAGTGATGGCAGGATGAATCATTTCTGCCGAATTCTCATTAGATAAGAAAAACAATTACCCGTATTCTAAATATGCAATCTCGTAGAAACTCTCTATGTCACTGAGCTTCCAAAAGTAACAAACGTAATTGCTGTTCAGCCTCATAGTGCCGTAAGACTAGGAAGTGCATAATGACTCTTTAAGCACCCAGTGGAAAAAATAAAAGGTTCGCTTTTCTGTGCTACAGAGAAAGATTGAGTAATTTTATTTATTTATTTATGTATTTATTTATTTATAGCTTTTTACTTATTTTCGATTTGTAACATTTCAAAAACCCTAAGATCAGCTATCACGAAGTAGCTTAAAAGCGCAATTGCCTAAAGTCGTTAAGCAACAGGGTAGGCTGCAATATCCTTTCGGAGGCACTCTGGAATTTACTATTCTAGAAACGTCGCCAAAAACGTGCCCTGTCAGACAGTAGAAAATAATTTATTGCTCTGTGGGTTTTGATATACGTAGACTGGAAATCTTCCTCCATCGACATATCTTGATCCAATTCCCCAAACTTCCATCTTTCTACTTTCTATATCTTTTTTTCCCAATTGTACACGGGCAGAATTGAGGCTAAGCCGAAAGTGAACGCGGATGGCCCGTACACGCATGCGTAGTGTCCAAGTCATGATTTATCATCGGCCTTTCAATAATTCACGTTGTTCAATGGACGAAAGAAATTTATATCGTCTTTTTTTCTTCCTTTCTACATTCCCTAGTAAAGAAATTCCAGATAGAATTCTTTACATTTTGCTCTGGTGGCCCACTACAACCACTCTTGGGAACTCAGAGAGTGTTTCAAAACAAGCTTTGCATGGAATGTTTATGAAAAATGAAAAATATATATTTTGAGAAAGAATAATTTTTGAAAGGCAAGAATTTATTTCGTAAGATACAGAAGTTTTTTTGTTTTTTTTTTGTTTTTTTTGACATGCCACAGTATTCAATATCTCTTTTAAACTTTGTTTCTTAAACATTTACGATGTTTTGGTACCACCACGATTCATAGTAACTAGTCTATGGTTCGTCCTAGGACGGTTGTTTACACTTTCCAACCGTAGGTTGAAGAAATGTAAATGCTCCAATTTTATCCATTCGTCCGTCACTCCGTCCTTCTGTCCGCACGATAACTCGCGTAAAAATGGTTCGATTTCGATGAAATTTTAGTATGTGGTAGGGGCCATGGACCATCTGCAGGACGTACCCTTTTGAAAATGGGACAAATGGGGTAGAAGGTTTGGATATAGGAACGGGATCCATTCCATAGATTTTATGCGTCATAACTTGCGTAAATATGGTTCGATTTCAATGGAATTTAAGTATGTGATAGGGGACTACCTGGGGACGAACCCTATTGAAAATGGGTGAAGTGGGGTCAAAGGTCAGGACATAGAAGCGGGATTCATTCCATTGCCCTTATGCATCATAACTTGCGTAAATATTGTTCGATTTCGATGAAATTTCAGTATGTCGTAGGGGACCAAATGGGGACGAATTCTATTGAAAATGGGTGAAGTGGGGTTAAAGGTCAGGACATAGAAGCGGGATGCATTCCATTGCCCTTATGCGTCACAACTTGCGTAAAAATGCTTCGATTGAGACAAAACTTTATCATGTTGTTCCAGAAGTACACTTTACCGGTTCTGTTGAATATCATCGAAATGGGGTCAAAGGTAAGGTCACAGGAGCGAGATTTATTGCACAGCCATTATCATCACAACTTGAGTAATAACTTGAGTAACGATTTCTGGTATGTTGGAAAGCGTATCATAATCAATGCATTGCATGATTTTACTAACTTGTTTTAAGCTTTAAATGAATATTAATATATAGGGGATGTTTCTGGTTTTAAGACGGTGAAATTTTTAATTGAAGCAGATTGAAAACAAATAAAATGAACGCCGGCTTTTTTGTAAGGAAATATAGTAAAAACATATATAGTAAAAACTCTTTCATATTTGAACTGAAAATTATATGCTATTTATTTCCGGTTTTCAAAAGATCTCGAGATAAATATTCTGCGCAAAATATTTGTTGTTGTTCAACAATTTTCCTTGTAGTCTAGTTCTGTTCGTGAAAACTTGCCTAAATAACTTTTGCTTTGATTTTTCGCATTAAATTACGTTTTCTCCGGCACACATGTTATTCCGCTCACGGCTTGTTTTAGACTGTCTTATCCGAAGTTTAGTTTGAAGCTTCATACCGAAGCTTTTTCTACAAAATAATGCGATATCTGGTATTACAAAGTGTAACTATGTAAGCTCTTGACAACGTGCTATTGAGGCGACATCTGCTTTTATATGCAATCTTGCTCTCTTCGACATCGCAAGATTTCAGTTTTTATTGTGGTTAGAGCGTTTAGATAGATCGATATTTTGCAAAATATATAATGCAATCAGCACTAAACTAGGAAAATTAGTTAAATTAAAAAGTAAAAAATAATTAAAGCGTACAAATTTATATTCGAATTGTGCTAAATTAAATTAATATACAAACGCAACTTGCCGCGATATTAAAATTTTAATTCAAATTTTGTAGATCGGATTAATAGAAATCGAGTCATTGATAATCCAACGTTTAAAGTTTAGCACGCGATCACCTTGACATCTCAATGTGATCGCGTGCAAACTCAACTAGATGAGATATTAAGAATTCAATTCGAATTTTGTTGATCGGATTAATAGAACTGAGTCATTGATAATCCTGTTAGAAATTATTATAAGAAATATCACTGTCAGAGTTCCACGACATTTGAACTAGAAGCCTCAGTGCATGTTTAACAGAATCGCAGGTGGCGCTGCTCGAACCTGTCTTATTTGTTTGCTCTAGCGAGCATTGCCTGGATCCGCGTTCTGCTGACGTCGGTAAGTCTTCTACGCAGTTTGATCTTTGACTGAACAACAACAACGTCGCTGATATATGGAGGGTTCGCGTGCTGAAATAGTGAGTTATTACATTTGTATGGAGATGTATTTCAATTAATATTCAAGTGTTTTCATTCAAGCGTTTATAACAAATAGCTAGTTTAATTTGATGAATTGTGGCATCTATTTGCTCTCTGCTGACTAAAAAGCCGGATCTTCGTGCAGCTGGTAAGTGGCTTACTGCGTTACATAAAAGGCTATCATCAATTATAGATTTTATTTCTTTAGAAATAACTAACAATCTTGCACGCGATCACCTTGACATCTCAATGTGATCGCGTGTGAACTCAACTAGATGTGATATTAAGAATTCAATTAGAATTTTGTAGATCGGAAAAACAGAATTCGAGTCATTAATAATCCAATGGTTTTTAAATTAGCACGCGATCACCTTGACATCTGAGTGTGATCTCGTGCTATTATATAGAAGGCAATCATTTTGATATCGCGAGAGCACACACGAATTGATCGACAAGTGATGAAGCAATAATGCAGACGTTGGTGTGACATCAAGCGTTCTAGAGTGACGGGTCTGGATGTTTATGTTATTAATATAGATAGATAGAGAGAGAGTTTTGAGAAAACGAGAACGGAGGAGAAAGAGAGACGGAAAGAAAGCAGAATGACGAAGAGGGAGAGAAAAACATAGCATATACACTATCTACCAACAAGTAATTGGACACTCCTGAAACCGACGATATCTGCGGTCCTGATACACGTCCCGGCCGCGGCCGTTAAATATCATGTGGGAAACAACAACGCAACCAATCGCATGTAAGATGCCACGCAGATCGGAGCTCTCTGATTTCGAGAAAGGTGTAATCGTCGCGTATCACAGAAATGGCCGATCCATACGTGACATATCCAGCAAGTTAAAGTACCCAAAATCGACAGTGGCCTACGTGATTGGCAAGTGGAAGATTAGAGGTGACTGTCGGAATGTGCCCCGACCCGGAAGACCCACAAAACTGGGAGTTAGAGACCGACGGGTGCTGGCCAGAGAAATTCGGAAGAACCGCACCAAATCGATTGGCCACATCCGTGAGGAGTTTCAACAGGCATCCGGGAGTGTTCTTTCGATGAATAACATCCGTAAGGAAGCCCATCTGCTCGGTTACCAGGAACGTTCTGCCGCACACAAGCCTTTGATCATCAATTCCAATTGCGCTGCTCGGCTAACGTGGTGCAAAGAACGTCGACAGTGGACCGTTGAACAGTGGAAACAGGTTCTCTGGAGCGACGAATCAAGGTTCACCCTCTACCGTTCGGATGGCAGGGTCTGGGTTTGGCGTCTGCCTGGAGAACGCCTCCAGTCGGAATTTATTGTGCCAACTGTGAAGTTCGGCGGCGGTGGAATTATGCTATGGGGGTGTTTCTTCTGGTATGGCACGGGACCCTTGGTCGCAATTTCTGGTAGACTCAACGCCGAGACCTATTGCACCATTTTGGATGACCATGCGCTTCCTACGTTGTGGCAGTTTTACGGGGTGGACCCATATTACTTTCAGGATGACAATGCCACCTGTCATGTTGCGAGGTCCACCATGGCTTGGTATGGTGACAATGGGGTTAATCAAATGGACTGGCCTGCATAGAGCCCGGACCTTAACCCTATCGAGCACCTCTGGGACGAGTTGGAGCGTCGACTTAAGGGGTGCCCCCACCGTCCGAAATCGGTGAAGGAACTGACCTGTCTTCTCCAAGCCGAGTGGAAGAAAATATCGCTAGCCGTCGTAGAACGCCTGGTTGAGAGTATACCCCGGAGGGTCGCAGCTATAATCGGCGCTCGTGGAGGCTCCACCAACTATTAAAGGTGAATAAACTTCGTTTTCCTTTGCTATCATAGGTGTCCAATTACTTGTTGGTAGATAGTGTAATATCAAAAGCGACTTGCCAACGCAAGCACTCTGCCGCAATTAATTTCTTTTCCGCATGTGTTTTCCACTCTTAAGCAAGATTCTGAAAAATATATTACGTGTTTATGTAATCCCTACTGTCCGTCTGTTTATAGACATAATATTTTTATCCCTTTTTGTCCGATATAAAAACATTTTATTTTTTCCCTGGGAAGCCTAAACGGATCTTGATCTTTGTTTGTTGCATAACTTTGTAGCGAGGCAGCGTGAGTGCAAGTGCTATTGATACAAATATATGACATTCCATATCAATGCGATGAAAAAATTATTTCTTCCTTTGATTCTTTTCTCCACGAATACCATTTTGCAATTGCAGTTTCCCCGAAAGGGGTCCGGGTTCGAATCCCGGTGAGGCATGGATGTTGTGTTTGTCTTACGGCACTGGTTCTCTCCCTTCCCTGGAACCAGTGACCCTAAATTAGGGACGGGCGACTGCTTATAGCCCATTGAGTTGCTCACGGTGGTCGTTAAACCTCCAATAAAAAAAAAAATTGCAGTTTCTTCTTCAAGTAATTCACTTTCCCCCCCCCCCTAGATGGCGTAAAGTGTATCGCATTTCTCCCCCAATATCTCTGCTTCTGAAGGTGCGATTTGAGGAATTTCTTGCGTCGGATAATATTCAGACAGAAAAATATTTTGCATGTAATTACTAATTGCTTTATAACGCTCAAATTTTCAACGAGACGGGGTAAGGACATGTTTTTGCCTGAAATATATTTCCACCCATATCTACGCTTCTAAAATTCTAATTGCAAAATTTGTTAAGCCAGAAACTACAAGAGCTGTTAACAAGTTAGTAAAATCATGCAACGCATTGATTATGATGCGCTTTCCAACATACCAGAAATCATTACTTAAGTTATGAGGATAATGGCTGTGCAATAAATCTCGCTCCTGTGTCCTGACCTTTGACCTCATTTCGATGATATTCAACAGAATTGGTTCACTATACCTCCGGAACAACATACCAAAGTTGTGTCGCAATCGAAGCATTTTTACGTAAGTTATGACGCATAAGGGCAATGGAATGGATCCTGCTCCTATGTCCTGACCTTTAACCCCATTTCGCCCATTTTCAATAGCGTTCGTCCCCAGGTGGTCTGCTACCGCATACTAAAATTTCACCGAAATCGAACAATTTTTACGTGAATTATCGTGCGCACGGGCAGACAGACAGACAGACGAAGCTGGAGCATATACGCTTCTTCCGCCTACGGTTTGAAAGCATAAAAAATGAGATAACGGACCTTCTCATTCTGAAATTTTCAAAGTACACTGTGCGCGAGGTCAACTTCTTACGCTCTTTAATCTTCCACAAAGTAACCATCGGGATTTCAAAAAATGTCCCATCTTTATGGTATAGAGTGTATGCCAGCAGAGCAGAAATCGAGGTCTTGTTGTTGCCGACATGCTGATCTATGGACTTTAGTACACGTGCGACTGTAGCAAAGAGTTCCAGCTCCAAGTCCTTCTTAAGAGGGCTAGACAGATGGAAATCGCAAGGTGATAGTTCAGGGATGTAAGCAAAGTGCTCCAAAAATACTGAACAATCTAGCCGAAACCACTCAGACCCGCGTTGGGTGGAGTGTGTTCTGGCGTTATCTAGCAGCAGCACCTCTATCAGTAGCCCAGGTCTTTTACTGCGAATTGCATATGCAACATGTCAAGTGTCTGACCACACTAATCGGCTGTTACACCCAGCATCGCAGTTCTTCTAATCAATCATAAGCACACTCCGACAGTCCCAAAGGACAACTGCCGTAATTTTTCGGACGAATGACTCGACTTGACTTCTTTGAATGGGGAAGGTGAAGGCTGCTTCTATGTCATTGTAGCTCGTTTGCTTTCTGGTGTCGAATGACACACCCAAGTTTCGTATCGCGTGACAATGAACTGCAAGAAGTCTTCACCTTGCTGATAATAACGTATCACATGTTTGAAGGTAAAACCCGTACACCCTGCCTTATATTCTGTGTTATTCTTAGGTACCCATATCGCGCAAACTTTCCGATAATTTAGTTTGTCATGCACAATACCATGGACATTACGAACTAAAATCTGCATAACGACTTTTAGAATGATAGACGTTGGGCGTTGGGCGCCCATTTCGAGATTAGTCGTCGATGTCTTTTATGCCTTTTACAAACTCCTCCATAGCTGCCTCCGAGACATAACGCCTTCACCGTACACTTCCACCAACTGGCGAGTGATTTCCACTGAAGTTATAATCCTTACGTGAAGAAACGAATTTAGCTTCTTATTTTCTCTCGTGATTATATTGAAAATAACGCAGCCATCTTTCAATCCCCGTTATTAGTAAACAAATGAGCGCAGAACCCTCTGCTGGCGAATTGACGTTTCTGACTGTTTGTCCGTAACCGTGTACTTTTAACATTTCCTTGGCACGTACTGAAACTGGATGCCCGAGTTTTGATATATATTAAACGACCCTTATACTTGCCACTTGCACATTATGCACATATTTCCTGCTCAAAATAATAAAATGCTTATGACTTTCATTTACACCCGCGCTAGAGGGCGTAAATATCTTATAAATGTATAAAACACAAAACGTCTGTTTTTCTGAAGCAGCAAAAACTCTCGAACGCCGAACTGTGGCATTGTGAAATTTGCATAGCTTATTAACACTGGAATTTATAGGTCAACGCAACTATTTTAAGATCTCTACGTTGTTCCGTTCGCGAGTTATGAATTAATTAATAAGCTAATCAATAAAGTCAGCGTCATTTGCTACGTCATCGTTATCCTGGTTCAAATCTGAAAGCACGTGACTGCATTCATCGCCGCGGCACATCCACAGGTGTTTCTATTCTTTGAGAACTGCATCAAAAAATGCAAAAACGAAATTTGCTATATAAATCTGAACGAAACGGGCTGAAATTTTTATCAGCACCATGAATTGGTAATAAGACGAGCCCCTCAAAATTTCACCGGAATCCGGTCAAACCTTTTTAACATAGGCGTGGAATTTTTAATTCATCGGTAAACAGAAATATATATGCAGAAACGGTTAAGAAAATTTTGACGGCTAATTTAAAAAGTTATTTACCGATGCAGGCGAAATTTGGAGGTCTTGTTCCTATTAACGATTTATGGTATTCATTAAAATTTCAGCCAGTTTCTTGAAATTTTCGCAAAGATACGTTTTTAACTTTCGTATCCCAGAGATTCGCCCCTCAAAGACGTCTAAAACTGAAAGCACTTGATGCATTTGATCGTCGATAACAAATTGCTAAAAATTTCGTTCAGTCAGTGTTCTAATGCTGTGTCTCCTAGACGCGTGTTAAATAATTCGTAACGCTTTTGGTCCGTTTGATTGTACAGATTCCATACATTTCGTTGCTTTAATTCTCGAAAAATATTTGTGACAGCAATGTACGGCCAAGTGCTGAATTAATCACACTATGAATAAATAATTTGTAATACCCGAATTTGTGAAATCAGCCTTTTTCTATTTTGTAAGCATCAATTTTCCCCCGATCATTTCAGTGACATATAAGGGAATATGAAATTAATAAGCCTAAATGCCGGGCAAAGCCGGATAATAAAGCTAGTATATCCTAGTTTTCTCAATATCTCTGCTTCTAAAGATCGGATATGGATCTGCGTCCGATAGCGAACATTCAAAAGTTTTAATTTTGTCTGACTGCATGGCTAGAAGGACACATTTCTCTTCAAAACGTATTTGCAGTCGAACCAACACCTCAAAAAGTCCTGATTCAAACAATATTTTCTTTGAGAGATAATTGAAGAAATAGAACATTTTATGAACAATTTCTGCCCAAACTAGCACACAGTCGTCCTGCTAGATAGCGAAACGTGCATTAGAATTTTTCTAAATATTTCTGCTTCTAAAGGTCTGATTTGAAAAAAAAATAGTATTTTAACGTCGTGCTCTATTCACCGAGTAAAACTTTTTAGTATATTTTCGAATTTTGTATAATTAACTGTTTTGCCGCGGTAATTGTGTATTTCTGTTTGAAGCTATATATTTGCGCTTCTAATATTGTCAGTAGTGTGAAACATGAAATGATAGATATTTTATATGAATGAAACACCCGCACATCGATGCTTTCTTCTTGCCTTTTTAATTCTTAATTATTTTATCTCTTTTTCTACTGACCGAAAGGTGAAGGAAACAGGAGAAATAAATCTGTGCCGAAATTTAGAAATTTACTTACAAGCATGCCATCGTTTTAAAACTCCCGACAGTGAGATATTTTTAGAAGCTGGTATTCCACGGTTGTAGCTTCTCTTGCTGCAGATGAAGTCCCAAACTTTTCTTCAACTTTTGTGTGTGTTTTATGCAAATTTAGAAGCCGAGTTAAAAATATGAAATCCAACAATGAAATTTCAGTGCCACAGACTTTACTTAGATGAGACAAGTTAGATCCGTAATCAATGTCGGATATCATCTAATTCGCATTACGTCACGGCCTTAATAAAGTACAGGAAGCGCTCCTCCGCTTATTCCCACAAATTTCCGGTAACGTCAATAGCACTGCGGATCGACGTCAGAGCACAGCAGGGGAAAATGTACCAACGCTGTTGTTTACTAGTAAGTGATCACAAACGTAAATCACGAATGATTTTATATAAGGTAAAAAAGACGGTTGAGAGCCTCCCAAATCTTTTTACACCATCTAGAATTAGGAGAGCATTTCGTGTATTTTGCATGATATTAATTGGGATCGTTATTTATCTGACGTAAAAAAACAAAATCACTATTTTGGAATAATTACGTAAAAATTCCAATTATTATTCATTCTCTTTCTTCCGACCCAAAGGAGCTATTTCATATCTACCACCCCGGCGGCGCAGTGGTCTAAGCGCTGGCTTATGACCATTCGTCAGTGAAGGGGTCCGAGTTCGAATCCCGGTGAGGCATGGATATTGTGTTTGTCTTACGGCACTGGTTCTCTCCCTTCCGTGAACCAGTGACCCCAAATTAGGGACAGGCGACCTGTGTGTCCCAAAAATAATATAACAACGTTCATTTTTTAACATCGTTATGCACAATACTTCTCAAGAAATTATTTTCAGTGAAATGCAATAAGCCACTGTGACTGTAATCTTGACGGAAAATCACGTTTGGGTGCTGTTTTACGATAATTTTAATTAGCCGTTTTACTTAACAACTACATTTTTATGCAGTCTTGAAGGAGCATCTGAGAAGAAAAAATAAGCTAAATAACACTTCATAAGAGATAAATTCTTAACTTCTCTCTCTCTCTCTCTTCACAAAATAAATGATAATACAGCAATCCAAAGGCGAATGTAATATACACTGCTGGACAATTGCTAAGGACGGATCATAAACAGCTATATAGCGCATAAAAAAGTAAGTGCGGTTGGATGCCAAGTGAAATAAAATAATGTCAGAATGCCAGGACATTACAAGAAAGACAATTTATTGTGCTCTGAAATCCAGAAGGCTTTGGAACGTGTTCAAGGGACAAACAGGCCATTTTGTGCAGAATACGTAAACGTGAAAAAAATGCAATTAACGTCCGCAGGCGTTCCGGCGTAAGATGTCAATACGGGATATGGCCACCATGGAGGGCGATGCAAGATTCCACACGTCGTGTCATGCTTTGCACAACATTTACAAGCAGCTGTTGGGGTAATTTATCCCATTCCTCTTTCAGTGAACGGATGAGGGTGCCCTTGTTTATTGGAGGCCATTGGCGACCAGCAAGACTCCTCCCCAAAGCATCCCACACATTTTCAATGGGATTCAGATCTGGAGAAAGTGCTGGCCATACGAGGCGTTGAATATCCTCGCTTTCAAGACACTCCTGGACAGCGATTGTTCGACGACATGTTGCGTTGTCGTCCATGAAAATGAATCTATCACCGACAGCACCACAGAACATGCGAACATGAGGTAGCAGAACATCATTAATGTATCGTTGGCCAGTCATAGTCCCAATTGGAAGCACATAGAGGGACGTACGGCCATTGATCGTGATGCCAGCCCATACCATGACGCTACATGTCGGATATCGGTCCCTTTCCTGTATGTTTGCTGGACAATATGCAGTACCACTATCATGCCAGATCAGTTGTCGTCGACAATCAGACGATAGACTGTATCTACTCTCATCTGAGAAAAGGACAGCAGACCAGTCGTTATCAGTCCAATTGCGATGTTGATGGCACCATTGCAAACGGGCGGTACGGTGACGTCTGAACAATGGGATGCACACAACAGGACGGCGAGCGTATAGTCCTCCTTCATGCAAACGTCTGGCGACAGTTTTTCGGGAGATCCGCTTGCCAGTAGCAGCCATAAACTGATTTGCTAAATCACTAGCTGTGCTGCGCCGGTGTCTTTTTGTTGATAGCACTATGTACCGATCTTCTGCAGGTGTCGTACTGCGAACACAACCTCCCCCGTGACGTTTGCTATACACTCTCCATTTGTTTGAAATGATTTCCAAAGCCTTGAAACAACACTGTCGCTGACGTCGAACTCCCTGGCAACATCTGTTATTTTTCGCCCTTCTTCAATCTTGCCAATAATACGGCCACGCGTAAAATCATCTAGGTGATGTCAGGAAGACATACTGAAAATTGCAAGTTCGTCAATTGATTCTTTCCCTTTCAACTTTGCGTTTGAACAACAACGATCAATACGCGTCAAATCATTTATATCTCTTATCAGCGCTATGACGTCACGAACAAGTTCGGCAATCCAAAATTTGCATACGCACAACACGTCTTACTGTATCCTGCACTTATGCTAATTTCCACATTTTCCTGCCTTCCATTTTATGGTTGCTATCGTTGCTATTGTCATCCGTCCTTAGCAATTGTCCGGCAGTGTATAACCGTAATAACTTAAACTTGCTTAGAATCAGAATTATGTTTGTCTGTTTTGTGTGCTTTCAGAGCTATATAAAAGTTATCAAACAGAGGTCATCGCTCTTTCCACGTTTATAAGTGAGTCACGGAAAAATTATCATTGGCCGCCACCGGGAATCGAACCCAGGGTTTTCCAGTTTACGTGTAACTGTAAGACCCTCTGTTCGATTCCCTGTGGGGGCCAATGAGAATTTTCCCGTGACTCACTTATAAACGTGGAAAGAGCGATGAAATCTGTTTGATGTTCCTAGTCCACGTCAAGTCTGTATTATATAAAAGTTTGTATACATGAAAATGTTCCTCATGTTCTCCAAACGCTCTGCTAAGAATCATAATATTTGTATGGAGGATCGTCATCTAAACTAACTTTTAAACCCAAATAGGCAACTACCTTTACTTCTTAAATTCAAATAACGTGCTTATAAGTAATATTTTCCCAAATACTAATTCTGTACAAAAGTGAAAATCAGTGCAGCATTCCTATAATTTAAAATTTGATTCCACTAAACCCCCCAAAATAATATGAACTGTTTCAGTTTGTTCCCAATTAGTCTTTTTCCCTTACCGTAATCCGTAGAAGCAAGTACATGCTATGATGTTTTTCATTCAAATACTGGGATTTCCTCAAAATCAATTCAAAATTTATCCCGTGTAAAATCCTGTTAAATATAGGTTAAAAGTACACCAACTATACAAACTAAAAACGCTTACATTCGTGTGGAAGAGCCAAATATGATACTTAGCTTCTGGTTGCCAAAGTTTAGAGCACGGGCAATCGAACAATTAGAGAAACAGGAGTCCTTTCACTTTGCCACTTCTGTTTATTCGCACTTCGCGTGTGGCTTCATTAACTGCCGTAGAAAAGCGTGTAGAATATTATTTTTGGGAAGGAAACACACACACAAAATGTTTTCATCGTTAGTACTACCTGGAGGAAAAGAAAAATTCTTCAGTCGGACTTTTGGTCCCACTGATATTGCTGCAAATATGCTGTAAACTGAAACGTAATTGGGCTAGAAAAAATTAAAATTACATGCAAAACACTTCGTACCAGAAATGCTCTTAGATAAAAAAGCAATTTTTCAAGTAGGATCTTAAAAGCAGAGATATCGACAAAAATGCGTTATACATCTACGTTCCAAGCTGAAAAACTGTCCGTAACTAAGCAGAAGGTAGAAGGTAAGGTTTTCCGTGGTGAACTGTGTCGGTCCACGAAAGAATTTTCTAAATCGAGTTTTTAGAAGCGCAGGTTTTATACATACACTAACGTTCAATATCCAATATCAACTAACGCCCGCTGGTGGCCAAAACATTCTTCACTTAAAATTATAAATTATATGCAGAACTTTTCTCATCAGGAGCTCTATCCGATGCCGAAAAATATTTCAAATAAGACTTTTAAAAGCATAGATATTGATATACATCTACGCTCCTGACGGAAATACTATCCACTGTTTTCAGCAGAAGGTATTCTCAAAAGGTTTTTCGTGTGGAACTGTATCGGTCCACGAAATAATTTTCCAAATCGAGTTTTTAGAAGCGCAGATATTACATACACTATACTGACAAAAGTCACCGGACGCCTATAGAAGAGAAACACAAAATAACATTTTTTGACATACATTTGTACGGTGTCGGTCCACCTTTGGCCTTAATGCATGCACTGACCCTTCGAGACATGCTTTCGACAAGGTTTTAAAACACAGCGATAGGTATGCTCTTCCGTTCAGTACATATTGCTGCCGCTAACTGTTGCTTAGTAGTAGGCCTTGTTTCCAAATTTCTTATGCGGCGCTCTAACTCATCCCATAGGTGCTCTATGGAATTAAGATCAGGGCTCTATGGTGATCAGTCCACACATGATACGGAATTATCGTCAAACCACGCCGTAACAGTCTTTGCTTTATGGCTCGGTGCATTATCCTGCTGGTACCAACAAGTCTCGGTTCCATAGTATTGGCAGGGCATAATTGTCCAGAATATCTTGGTAGACGTGCTGGTTAACAGGTTTGTCCACGATAACCAATGGGCCAGGACCATACCACGAAAAACACCCATACAAGAGTACACTGCCAGCTTCAAACTTGACCATAGGAACAGTACACTGTGCTAAATAACGTTTCCCTGGCTGCCGCCATGCCCACACACTGCCATCAGACTGATGGATCGTGTATCTGGATTCATCAGTACATAGGACCTGTTCCTACTGATCCACGGTCCACGATAAATGTTCTTTACACCATGCTAAACGAAGAGTAGCATTCCGAGTGGAGATGAAAGGCTTATGAGCAGCCGCACGACCACGGTAACCCATGGAATGAAGTTCTCTGTGAATGGTACGTGTACATACCGAGGTTCCAGCATTTTTACTCACCTGTACACTGAGGTCTTGTGCAGTACTCCGTCGATTAGCTGTAACGATTCTCCTGATGCTTCGACGTCCTCTATCACTGATTTTCTTTGGTCTGCCGATACGTTTTGCTGCTTCAGCCACATAATGTGTCTTCTACTTATTCTGTACATCCAAAACAGTTGACCTGGGTATGTTTAAAAGCCTCTCGGTTTCTCTTATGGGCAACCCACTAATATAACACCCCACAATCTTTCCTTTCCCAAAGTCAGTTCTCTCCCGCCGCGACATTTTCCCTTAACCTCACAGAGTGATATGATCACGGCCAGCTGCAGGCTTGTTTTTATACCGTTTGCAGCTGTACCGCGCATCTTAACAACGCAGCGGTTCTGTTCATTTGCTTCTGAAGGGGTGTCCGGTGACTTTTGTCAATATTGTGTATTTCCCTGATTCCTTTCGTAAATTAACAACGCATATTACTCATACAACCTTTTCCACGAAATGACGGGAAAAGACCTGAATTTCAAGGATTTTTCGTACGTCAGGAAAATTCTGAATTTTTCAAAAGCTTTCCTCAGTTCCTTTCGCACATTAATGAAAAAACTCTGTTCTCACTTTTTCCATCTCTATGTAAGGGAAATTTCTGGTAATAGGAGTGATTCGTGGGAACATATAAGGTTTGATTAACTATTGAATTTCAATCGTCTGTCGTAGGACCTCATTTTGAAGTTCAATAGTGAGATCGGATATTGTGGATAGCATATCGCATGATTTTTCGTTATTGTGGCACAGGATATTTCTTCCCCTTTACCCCATTTTGTGCACTAGATATTGTATATTGTGTTACCGTAAGAAACCTGGTACTGAAATTATTGTACAAACGATTGGATGATGTCTATGTGCAAAGTGTATCAGTCTGTGGACCACTTAAAGTGGTTCCACCTAAAATCTCTGCCTTATATTGCATTTCCAATGGTAAAATTTTCTTTACATATTTCCCTCGCAATTAATGTATTCCCAAGGATGAAAATTTGCACATCGATTAAACTAACTTTAAGTCATAGCAAGGGATACTTAATACTTGCTAGACATTACCGTAATTAAGCAATCCAACATTTGTTTGTCTACTGATGTCATCAATGTACAAGTCTCGCCATCTATTAACAGGTCTCAACATTACTAAAAGAAAATTGATTGAATTTTAATATAATTATGGTTATATTTTAGCAAGTGTTAAGTATCCCATGCTATTACTTAGAGTTAGTTTTACCGATGTGCAAATTTTCATCTTTGGGAATACATTTATTGCGATGAAAATATGTAAAAAAGTTTTACCATTGGAAACATAAGGCAGATACATAGCTTCATGGGCGTATGCCGTATAATAATACTGTTACACACGTTGATTCATAACTGTATCGATAACGTTCAGCCGACAAAGTATCACATTGCTTCACTATTTATTCCCGATATTCCAGTGTATATTCGCATTTAAATCAATTCTATGTATTATATAATGAAAATGCTGTATTAAAGATCCCTGTAAGCTATTACAACAATTCTGTATTGCCATTGAAATTGTCCGCAGTGAACTAAGTGTATAAGAACACTAAGACTCACACTCATCTCCACGTATTTAAAATATATTCACCATCGCTATCGCACTTTGGATTTATCAGCTGTAATTAAACAACTTGCTTTGTTGAATGCCACTAGATGGCGACACATCAGTTGATGAGCCCATCAATATGGATTTGTGTAGTCAGATACTGACTGACAAACCACGAATAGCGCTGTGAATTGTTGGCATCGTAGCGTAAAGCGAACGCACTCGGCTAGTTATCGAGAGATCTGGGGTTCGATCCCAGCGGTGTCGGATGTACAATTTTTCTGTTGCTATTCGTTGTTTATAAAAAATAACGTGGACAGAGCGATGACATCGTATATTTACATTATCTCCACGTATTTAAAATATATTCACTAAGACTCAATATCTTTAAGTTTATCACACTATTGCATAATAGTCTGACTACAGTAATGTTTCGAAATTATTATAATTCACATATAGTCATTAAATGTTTATTATCCATTGAATTCAAAAAGATACTTAATCAACTGTAGTTTACATTTACTATTTCACTTCCTGGTAAAAAGTTGAGATGTAGACAAAGTGCAAGCAGTACTTCACTAAAGCCGATTCCACACAATAAACAGTTCAAAGGTCAAATAGAAATATGTACACTTTAAAAGTCTTTTAATAGAATATTCATTTCCTTAATCAAACCTTGTCAACCAGTCACCATCCACCATAGTCTTCGGAGCATGCTTCGGATCTATGTCCATTTTCAACGGATTATTCACTCCTCAGTTGTGAAGTTCTCAACTGTAACTGGCAGAGATTTTAAGTGGAACCACTTTGACATAAACTATTCCAGCTGTCAAGAGTAAATTTTATATTTCGGAGTTTTGTGAAATAATACTATGAAGCAGTACATTTCACCTTTTCTTTAAGTTTATTTAAAGGCATTGTCTGTTTCATAAGATCTCAAGTTCCAAAGCATTTTCTGCTTCGAAAACTCACAGTGAAAAAAATATGTAATTTGTAATAGGTCGCCCTAGAAAAAAAAATATATTATAGTCCTATTAAAAAGACAAGCCACAACAAAAATTAAAATGTCTTATTTACCCACATTAATAACAACAAAAAAATGAATCATCGCGGAATTAAAGTTCTAATTTATACGTCGCGTGTTTTTCTAGGGAAGCGGTAGCGCTCATGGTTTGCATGCAAGAGGTCGTTGGTCCGAAGCCCGGAAGATTAGTAAAGGGCTAGAAAATCCAAGCAAAAGATTCGTAAAAGGGCCAGAAAGTCAACATCGGTGATTTTGCGAAATTTCTGTGTAAATACGCCCCCCCCCCTCCCCCCGGTCTTTTCTGAGATACACGGAATTACTGACTACGTAAATTCTGTCAAAATGTTGTATTTAGAAGAAACGGAAACTTTTAAAAACGGAAATCTCGTTAAAAGGCGAGCATCAAACAGTAACTTTGCTGCATGTTATTTTTAGGAATTTTCCATGAATTCACACCACTTGCCTTTCACAGTGTACACTAAACCCTCATTATAACGGACCAATAGGAAGGCAATGGTGTCCGTTATAACCAGGCAAAGGGGATATATGCGCACACTATTAGAGAAACAACCAACAATTTGCACTAAAAAAACGAAAATCACAAACAATAACGTAAATATTGTACTAAATAACAAAAAAAAAGTTCATTTAATTTATATATGACAAATCAGCTCTGTGGATGATCTTCGACACGGTAACACTTTGTTCTGAGTCAGTGGAGCTATATTACTGCACTGACAATATTTTTGGGGGTTTAATGGTCATCATTAGCAAGCCTTAGGACTATAAATTATGGCCTGTCCCTGATTTAGGGTTGCTGGATTCAAGCTTGGGTGCATAACCTCAAACCATCCGGCCCATTGATACCTGATAAGCCACTTGTAGCGATTGAGAATCAGCAGAAGAGGCATCAGTAGAAGTAGACTCAAAAGCAGGAGCGGTGTCAGAAATAATTAGTATTTATCCCCATTAGGACAGACACCTCGGCTACTACATATGTATTTTGTCCACCATAACCGAAATCTCTCATAAAGAGCTACGTAATAATGAGAGTTGTATGCAATGGAAATGGTGAATTTTCCTACAGTACTTACAGACTTACGGCATGTCTAACAGTGCCAAAGAAATACATATAAGAATTTCCATTTATCAGTCACTAAATATCTTGCAAGAAACGTACAACAAAAGAAACCTAATAGGCTAATAATAAAAGCGATATCTTACGACCATATGCACTTTCATGCTGAAAGAATACCAAGGTTCCTTATTATTGTAGCAGTGAACCTTGCGGCACCGAAATAATGTCAACATCAATTTTCTTTGCTTCTCGTGATCGATATATTAACTATTTTTGCAGAGAGCTCAGAGGAAATATTGTTACGACGAGTCAACAGATGGTGAAGTTTTTCGATCCCCAGCTAGATTAGGCATGCTAGAAAAATATCCCTGTACAGTGGGCAGATATAGTATTGCTTACAAGTAAAGATAAAATTTGATTTCCACAGATCTCGGGCTTATCTAATAAATCGAATTCCACATTGTTCGATCTTATTTTAATAAAAACCTTTGATGTCCTTTAATATTTCTTGCAATTTTCTTCTATTCTATGCGTGGTGTTACATATCGTGTGAAGTGTTACAGATACAAAGAAGGTTTCGTAAAGTTGATCGAGTTAAATCACCACGAAGCAAAACTTAATGGTGAACGAATAACACGTATGAATTATTGAACGAAGCAAGGCCGAAGGCTGAGCGTAGCTCTCTTTACGAGACTCGAGACAATTAGTTGTTCGGGCATAGGTACGAGATGACACATCCGATCATCGTGATTTTTTTCATGCAATTGGACATTGTCCTTGACCAGGTTTTGACGACTTCCGATTACCGAAAGTCCGTGCCATTGAGGAATAATTGTCCCAAAACTTGCATTTTTAAAGAATTTTCCTGGTTTTGAGAAGGGTTTGTTTGCTACCTGTCTCCTCCAGAGATCTTCAGTCGATCGCTGTGACACTTGCCATAGAGAAAGGGAAGGACGTAGTGAGTGACATGGGGTTGGTATCATGGTGACAGGTTGTGTCGTACAAAAATAATAACCTTTAAAAAACTGACCAAATCTAATAATAATTGAAAAATCTGCTCTCTATACGAGACTCGGGACAATTAGTTGTTCGGGCATAGCTACGACATGACACATCCGATCACCGTGATTTTTGGCATGCGATTGGACATCGTCCATGGTCAGATTTTGACGCCTACCGATACCCAAAATTCCATGTCATTGAGAAATTTCAATTAAAATTATTAAAATTGGTCCGTTTTTTAATGATCATTATTCCTATAGGGCAAGACTAATCACCATGACACCAACCCCATGTCACTAATCATTGATTTTTTCAATTAAAAAAAACACGGGCGAACATTCCATTACATTTGTTTGCATTCGATAGTCGAAATTTTTCACGACGCATTTGCTCGAGTTTTTTTGTTCTTTTGCTGTCCATTTGAATATTATTTTGGTTCAAACTGATAAAAAAAGGAAGCGGAGCACATTGTGGACACAAGCAAAATGTTAGAATTGGCACAGAAACTCCATTCCATCAGCCAAAAATTACAGTATGGTATGGATTCACGTCATCCTTCATTATTGGCCCCTTTTCCTTCGGGTAAATCCGTGATACTTCATTCAAAATCGTCTCTATCATTGGTGCGCATTATGCAAAACTATTATGAAACAGTATTATGTCGAGCTTGGAAGGTAAGCATGCACAAAATGCTATAAAATTCATGTGGAGCTCCACAGCACATTGTGTCTTCTGTCAGGTAAATCCTGAAGTTTACGTTCGGAGAAAATCGTGTGATCAACCGTCATTTTCAACACGAATGTCCAGCCAGGTCGCCAGACCTAACACCATGGGATTTTAAGTTATGGGGCTACCGGAAATCACAGGTGCACAGAGATCGTTTCATTTCCTTAGTCATGTTGAAGGACCCTATCCGGCTTTATGTGTCAACCATACCAGCGGATATAGTGCTTAATGTTTTCCATGGTGTCTTCTCAAGTCTGCAGATAGTGTATGAAAATAGGAATTTGTCGCTGACGAGGATCCTCGCTCGTAAGTGAGTTGCTCTAACTGACTAAGATATACCGACGGAATGTATCTCTGCAGAGTTGTAGTCTTGACACGTGCTTCACCTCTATATAATACGTCACAAGTCCTCGCGAATGATGTACCCCATATTGAGCGCTTATTACCGTAAGTAACCTTGTGTGGATGTTTCGTTAATTTACCTTGTATAACCCACAATTATTGATTCGACTGTAGCGCCATCTGGGGACTATGAGTAAAACTCAAAATCCCAATAAATGTTTTAATTTCACAAAAATTCCCATATCTGTGCATTTTTGTGCAAGCCGCATTGCGCTACAGCCAAAACTCAGCGAATTAATGAATTTTTACGCTTTCTAACCGTAGGTTGAAGAAGCTTATATGCTCCAGCTTTGTTCGTCTGTCAGCACGATAACTCGCGTGGCGACGAACCCTATTGCAAATGGGATTAATGGGGTCAAAGGACACGACATAGTAGCGGGATCCATTCCATTGTTCTTATGCGTCATAACTTCCGTAAATATGGTTCGATTTCAATGAAATTTTATTATGTGGTAGGGGACCACTGGGGACGAACCCTATTGAAAATGGGTGAAGTGGGGTCAAAGGTCAGGACATAGGAGCGGGGTGCATTCCGTTGCCCTTATGCGTCATATCTTGCGTAAAAATGGTTCGATTTCGATGAACTTTTAATATGTTGTAGGGGACCACCTGGGGACGAATCCTACTGAAAATGTGTGAAATGGGGTCAAAGATCAGGACATAGGATCGGGATCCATTCCATCGCCCTTATGCGTTATAACTTACATAAAAATGCTTCGATTGAGACAAAACTTTATCATGTTGTTCCGGAAGTATACTTTACCGGTTCTGTTGAATATAATCGAAATGGGGTCAAAGGTCAGGTCATAGGAGCGAGATTTATTCTACAGCCATAATTCTCATAACTTGAGTATTGATTTCTGGTATGTTGGAAAGCGTATCATAATCAATACATTGCATGATTATTAACTTGTTAAATGTTTGCGCGCCTTTTGAATCACCCGGTACATACTCGGCAGCTGTGACGTGCTCACAGAAGATTTGCATACCGGTTGCGTGTCACGGAATGTCTTCATACGTCATACAGCACTCGTATGCATATGTTAGCAAGCAGTTTTAGCCCCATGTTGCTATGTAAGATTTCTTGTTGGGCATTACGTTTTGGAGAGTATTGTATGCACATCTCATTTTTAGAAGTTCTCTTAATGAAAGTTTGCTGAGAAATAAGGAAAGAAAATTGATCCTACATATCATTGAGAAAAGAATCTCAAGAAATAATTGTTTGCATATACCTGGAAGGCAACGCAAATGTCATTGTCGGCACAATTGCGCCGCACTTTCAATGTTTTCCATGTAGCTTCCTCTTCAGAAAACTTGAAAACTGCATCGTCTCAGAAGAGGGGAATCGAACCTGCATCATCTCTGAAGAGGGGAATCGAACCTGCAATTTCTGATTTCTGTTCAAGCATGCTATCTGTTACACAGCCCAGGAAATGAAGTTCCAAGCAACTAAACATATGCAGATGTAGCTTAGAAATCTGAGAGCGTAATGAATAGACCACTCGAATGGAAATCGGAAGATGCGGGTTGGACTTCCTTCCGCTCGCCACCGCGATGGCGCAGTGGTCTAAGCGATGGCTTCTGACGATTCGTCCGAGAAGGGTTAGGGTTCGAATCATGGTGAGGCATGGATGTTGCGTGTTTATTTTACGGCACTGGTTTTCTCCCTTCCTTGGAACCAGTGGCCTTAAATTAGGAACAGGCGACTAGTTATAGCCCTTTGAGTTGCTCACGGTGGTCATTAAACCTTCAATCAAAGAAAAAATTACACTCCATGGCAATGCAATTTTAAATTGAAGAGGGAAATTTCTATATGGGCAATTTCTACATGGGCAATACCGCACATTCATTTGAAAATTGCTGTAATATAGAATCAGACTTCTCCTGTAGGAGATTTTAATGAATGAAGGCGTGAACAACAAATCTGTACAATGTTTGGTTTAGCCAGTGTTCTTGTAAAAACATTAAATTTACTTAAAATAAAATAGAAACGTTTATTCACAATTAAATATTTATTTCAACGTCTACTGTTGTTTCATAGAGCGTTTGGTTCAGCTTCATCAAGACAAATGGAGCATAAACATTCAAATCATTGTGATCTCATCAGATTTCTGACGTTTACTGATTTTGGTGAATTAATTATACGCGTTTGAAAGAAAAGGAGCCCATATTATATCCTTGACAAGCAGTGAAGAATTGCGGTATAAGTGGAAAGCTTCTAATATATTAAGCTTGATAGTCGAAGGAGGTATATCAATAAGAGTAGCATTTTCAAACAAAATTTTATAATTATTTTCGAGCCAATGTTGGCCTATATACGACTTCTTAAGTTCACAGTTCCGTGCGTAAGTTTTGCGTTCCTTCACACGGAAATCTAAAGCCCTGCGGGTCTGTCCTGTATATGAAAGTCCAATTTCACAAAGGATCTGATAAATTCCCCTGGAATTTATGTCTTCCACATAGTCTTCTGATCCGTAAAAATTCACCTTTTTTATCATAGGCTTGAAAATAACTTTTAAATTAAAACTTTTGAGAATTTTTCATGTTCTGAAGCGAATCCGTGACGGTCAGAACTCTAATGAGGGCACAATGATTTGAAATCCGTGACCTTCAGAACTCTGATGATGTCACAATGATTTGAATGTTAACGCTTTATTTGCTGTGATGAAGTCAAGCCAAACGCTGTGCAGAACTACAGTGGATGTTAAATTAAATATTTAATTGTGAATAAACGTTGCTATTTTATTTTATCTCAGCATCACAAGATTTTTAGTCATAAAATAAATTACATTTACTTATTGGAAATTAGCAGGCCAATGTATATTTAAGAAGAGAGTCTGGTATTTTGTTAACATAAAAAAGTATTATACGTAACAGAGTTACTTGACGCCAACTTTGATAAAATATGATATTATGTCTTATATTCACATTAGAACTTTCTAAGTTCACGTAGTGAATCAAATTTTTCAGTTTACTCTTTTATGTATTTGTGGTAAAAATACATCACCTGAATATGCATGCAAAAAAAACACTCGACGTACGGTTCCTAGGTATAACTGCCCAACTCAGTTCAAATTTTGCCTTCACGGGTGTAACTGTTCTTAGAAAAGTACGAATTGATATACATTAAAAAGCATCTACTGATTTTAAGCTCGAATTTTTTTAATCGTTTTGGTGAGGGATTCTTTTCCTCTCATTTGCTATCATAATGCGTTATTTGCAGATTTCGTCATGCGAATGAAATTTAACTTGTGAATGAATGGAGTAGTAAAGGTTATGCTCATCACGTCGAGGCCCACGCATGCACTTTGTGTATCTACTTCTTTCTGAATGGATAACATGTTTTTAGTAAGAGAAAACTTGTAACTGAGGTGACATAAAAGTCAAAACGGCAAGTTGCAGCTATAAGTCTTACCGGCGAGTTCGGTCGGGAGAATATCCTGCTCCAGATTAGGAAGGCCAGTGTTCGAATCCCACATTGACACTCGAATCTAAAATAAATATCCTGGGAGTGAGGTTGGAAAACAAATGTGTGATGATTCTTCCACACATCGTCTCGAAATAATGAAGAATTCTTCCTTCTACAACTTGCATCTTCAAACATGTTTTGTCAGCGGACCTAAAACCTGCGATTTCGCGCCCCACCTTTCCAAGAAGGAGATATATGTGACGAACCACTGAGGTGACGCAAGACTCCAAATGACAAGTTACAACGGTAAGCCTTGCCAGCGTAGTTCTGTCGGGAGAGTGTCCTGCTCCGGAGTAGGGAGACGTGGCTTCGAATCCCACCACGAGCAAAAAGGGCATTTCTTCACAAACACAATTTTATTTTTGTGAAAACAAAAAAAATGATATTCGAATTTTTTAAATCTTTATTTTGAACTCCATAAAGAAATCTTTGTCTGATAATTTATACTCGTAAGAGCAAAATGTTGACGCACAATAGAGTTTTTAATATGCAACACGTATTAATTGTAAACATTGAACTTGTGGGCATACTATTATACTTTTTGATTTCTGAACTGACTAAATAATTAAAAGTCGTAACTGAAAAGATTCAGAAGCATAATGAAAACCTAGATCGAAAGTGCCTTTTTAATAACGTTTTCTTTCATTATAAAGTTGCTTCATTTGTCTTCTTAAACCATTAGAAACACACACACACGCGTACACACACACACACTCACACAAGATCTGGTTTTACTGAGCGTTCCAAATATTTTTTATTTTTTCATGAAACACGATTAAAATGTATGCAACAGTAGAAAAAAGGACTGTGAGCAGCATTCGGCAAAACATCTGCAAGCATGCTTTCAACGATATAAAGACAATCTATACATTACTCCATTTACATAAAATTTCCTTTATTCACCTGTAAGAATGTACTTTTTTGTTGATATGTAGTTAACGTTTTCGATCAAAAATGAAAATGCGATCTAATGGCTTCAGAAAGCATTGCTACATGCTGATGAAAAATTGTATTTTTAAAGATTTAAGAGGAATTTCAATTATACATGTCTTCATCCATAGCAAAAGTCTGGCTTAAAACGATCTCAAAATATCGTCTTACGAATTTCTTAAGCAATGTAAAAAAGGCCCTTTTGTAGTTAATGGAAAATTTGCATTTGGAAACCGGAAAAAATCTTTCACGTTATTACTGCTGAATAAAGCTGCGTAATAAAACTCTTCATCTGGACAAAGGCAATATCTTTTAATAACTACAGAAAATGTTGTCTGATTAATTGTTTTAACTATGGTAAAATGATGATTGGTTTTTCTGTTAAGTTGCTTCCTAAAAGCTCTGCATTGGGCAAACTTTTCTGCCCGTTATTAACGCAGGAGATACGATATGCGGTATTTTGTCAAAAGAAAGAGACCCTAAATTACATAAAAGTATTTGAAAAAACAAAGAGTGTCATGATACTCTTTGTAGATAATTTATGTTATACATATTTCGCATGCCAAGATCTTTCTAAGGGTGAAATAAATCGAGTGATTCGAGAGTATACATTTGTTAATGTACAATACACTGCGTTTATTCACGACACGCACGACCACACCAAGCCAAAGACTGGTACATAAAACATGACAACAAACAATAAGATTTAATATTTCCTGATATTGGGCAATACTTCGGTAGGTGGATTAATCAATGTTCTTTTCGTAAAACCGGAGAAAGAAGATTTGTGAGTTATAAAGGCATGTGTTTTCGGAACTATGGCGGCAGCAATAGTAAGTATTTCAACTGTTTAGTTTCTCAAAACTAATATTTATTTTATTATTATTATTATTATTACAGAAAGTCCCCGGGTTACGAACGTTCGACGTACGTACAACCCGTATTTACGAACCAGCCCCCTTAAAGCCAGCTATATTAAAAATTCGAGTAGCATACAATGGTTTGTAATACACAGACGGAAAAAAATCCCAACACCAAGAAGTGGTTGTGTTAGATAAACGACAGTTGGTAAGCGGTGAGAGTACATCTGTAAGATGACGTCTATGCAAATTTCGCGCTCGGCGCATACGTGTGGCGCTAGTAGCGCCCTCGGAACATGCAAAGCAGGTTTGCTGTAAATACGCGCTGTAACGTTCCAGAGCGTTAGTTATCGTTGAGATTCGACGTAGTTTGTTGATGTTAGTCAAGAATGCCTTTAAGAAGACGAAGAAGCCTTTATCAACAGCTCACGGAGTTTCAACGAGGTCGTGTAATGGGGCTACGAAAAGGTGGATTTTCGCTCCGCAATATTGCAGAACAACTTGGCAGGAATATAGCCACTGTGCATGACTGTTGGCAGCGGTCGTCAAGGGAAGGTACTGCCTCAAGAAGACCGGGTTCCCGCCGGCCACGTGGCACTACTGAGAGGGAAGACCGCCGTGTACGGCGTATGGCCGTGGCGCATCGTACCGCGTCTGCGGCAACAATTCGAGCTGCAGTTGCCACCACAGTGACACAACGAACTGTTACAGATCGGTTACTTGAAGGACAGCTCCGAGCCAGACGCCCTGTAGCGTGCATTCCACTTACTCCAAACCACTGCCGTTTGCGACGTCAGTGGTGTCAAGCTAGAGCTCATTTGAGGACGGAGTGGAGATCTGTTGTGTTTTCTGATGAAAGCCGGTTCTGCCTGAGTGCCAGTGATGGCCGTGTGTTGGTTAGAAGGAGGCCAGGTGAGCGCCTGCAACCAACCTGTCTGCAGCCGAGACACACTGAACCTACAC
This sequence comes from Macrothele yani, assembly GCA_039090855.1. NCBI lineage: Eukaryota > Metazoa > Arthropoda > Arachnida > Araneae > Macrothelidae > Macrothele > Macrothele yani. The sequence goes on along the minus strand of CM076995.1, from coordinate 131,978,219 downwards.
CTGGAGTTATGGTCTAGGGAGCAATTTCCTATGACAGCAGGAGTACTCTCGTGGTTATCCCACGCACCCTGACGGCACAGTTGTACGTCGGTCTGGTGATTCAACCTGTTGTGCCGCCATTCATGAACAGCATTCCAGCGGGTGTTTTCCAACAGAATAACGCTTGCCCGCATACCGCTGTTGTAACCCAACATGCTCTACAGAGTGTCGAAATGTTGCAGTGGCCTGCTAGATCACCAAATCTGTCACCAATCGAGCACGTATGGGACATCATTGGACGACAACTCCAGCGTCACCCCCAACCAGCATTAACCGTCCCTGTATTGACCGACCAAGTAAAACAGGCATGGAACTCTATCCCACAAACTGACATCCAGCACCTGTACGACACAATGCATGAACGTTTGCGTGCTTGCATTCAACATTTTGGCGGTTACTCCGGTTGTTAATGTACCAGCAATTCACATTTAAAATGGCTCTTCTCTCGCTTACATTAAGCTGTGATCTTGAAACCTTAATCGATTAAATATGTTACCTATACAAATGTATTGCCGCCATTTCATTCCTCTACAATTATTTTTTCGTGGTGTTGGGATTTTTTTTCCGTCAGTGTATCAAACGCCGACGAACGGATTTAGACGCGCATCAAAACATTGCACGTCTACATCGGTTCTTCGGCTCATGGGCACGTGTGTCCAAGGAAGGACAGAGACGTCATTCTTTTTTGTCGCACTGCGTTGCTGTGAAAAGTGTCCCGTGTGTGTTACTGTAATTTGCTTTAATGTTTTTTATCCTCATAACTATGGCACCAAAGCATCAAAAAAAGGAAAACGATCACGATTGAAACAAAAGTGCAAATAGTAAATCGATCGGAAAAAGTTGAAACGTCAACTAGCCTTGGAAAAGCGTTAGAATACATTCGGTCAACGATAGAGAAAATTTTAAATGATTAACACTGCATTATTATGTTAAAGATGTTTTACTGTAGCTGGAAGTGTTTCTTTAATGTTTGTTATGTATAGAAAGGTACGCCATATATTATATACTAAGACAAACATTTGACTAACTGACATTAGATACGAACCGTTCCTAACTGTTTGGACTTACCTACAAATTGGACTTAGGAACGGAACTCCTTCGTAATTGAGGGACTGCCTGTATTATTATCATTATTTTTTTATTGTCGTCGACTTTCTCGGCGACACTCGGTGAGCAAAAAACGGAGATAGTCACCTCAAGCCTGGTAATTCCGGAATTTCCTAGTGATATGGCAGCTTTGTAGAGTGGCTGCCTTTTGGATTGAGTAAAGCTATCCTAATTCCTCTATATTTTTCAGATGTTTATTTCGTACTACTGCGGTTTTCAAAATGACAACTGATACGACCTGTGTCACGCTTTGTTTGCAGATTCTTTGGATTTCCATTTGCATGTTCTCACATTTCGAGATTTTCTCAGAGACTGTTCTTTGGATGTTTTCTGTAATTTGAATCGCTACATCTATCAGTTGTACCTTTTTCAGTTTTCTTTTGTTTACAATCCCAACGTCAGGTCGATTGTCGTCAACGATTTTGTCTGTTGTGATAGAGTTGTCTCAGTATATGATATAATACAGTGCTGGACAATTGCTAAGGACGGATCATAAACGGCAATATAGCGCATAAAAAAGTAAGTGTGGTTGGATGCCAAGTGAAATAAAATAATGTCAGAATGCCAGGACATTACGAGAAAGACAATTTATTGTGCTCTGAAATCCAGAAGGCTTTGGAACGTGTTCAAGGGACAAACAGGCCATTTTGTGCAGAATACGTAAACGTGAAACAAATGCAATTACCGTCCGCAGGCGTTCCGGCGTAAGATGTCAATACGGGATATGGACACCATGGAGGGCGATGCAAGATTCCACACGTCGTGTCATGCTTTGCACAACATTATCAAGTAGCTGTTGGGGTAATTTATCCCATTCCTCTGTCAGTGCACGAATGAGGGTGTCCTTGTTTATTGGAAGGCATTGGCGACCAGCAAGACTCCTCCCCAAAGCATCCCACACATTTTTAATGGGATTCAGATCTGTAGAACGTGCTGGCCATAAGAGGCGTTGAATATCCTCGCTGTCAAGACACTCCTGGACAGCGACTGTTCGATGGCATGTTGCGTTGTCGTCTATGAAAATGAATCTATCACCGACAGCACCACGGAACATGCAAACATGAGGTAGCTGAACATCATTAAGGTATCGTTGGCCAGTCATAGTTCCAGTTGGAAGCACATAGAGGGACGTACGGCCATTGATCATGATGCCAGCCCATACCATGACACTACATGTCGGATATCTGTCCCTTTCCTGTATGTTTGCTGGACAGTATGCAGTACCACTATCACGCCAGATCAGTTGTCGTCAACAATCAGACAATATACTGTATCTACTCTCATCTGAGAAGAGGACAGCAGACCAGTCGTTATCAGTCCAATTGCGATGTTGATGGCACCCTTGCAAACGGGCGGTACGGGGACGTCTGGACAATGGGATGCACAGAACAGGACGGCGGGCGTATAGTCCTCCTTCATGCAAACGTCTGGCGACAGTTTTTCGGGAGATCCGCTTGCCAGTAGCAGCCATAAACTGATTTGCTACCTCACTAGCTGTGCTGCGCCGGTGTCTTTTTGTTGATAGCACTATGAACCGATCTTCTGCAGGTGTCGTACTGCGAACACGATCTCCCCCGTGACGTTTGCTACACTCTCCATTTGTTTGAAATGATTTCCAAAGCCTTGAAACAACACTGTGGCTGACGTCGAACTCCCTGGCAACATCTGTTATTTTTCGCCCTTCTTCAATCTTGCCAATAATACGGCCACGCGTAAAATCATTCAGGTGATGTCGGGAAGACATACTGAAAATTGCAAGTTCGTCAATTGATTCTTTCCCTTTTAAGTTTGCGTTTGAACAACAACGGTCAATACGCGTCAAATCCTTTATATCTCTTATCAGCGCTATGACATCACGAACAAGTTCGGCAATCCAAAATTTGCATACGCACAACACGTCTTACTGTATCCCGCACTTATGCTAATTTCCACGTTTTCCTGCCTTCCATTTTATGGTTGCTATCGTTGCTATTGTCGTCCGTCCTTAGCAATTGTCCGGCAGTGTAATTCTGATTTTCGAGAATAGTTTCCAATTGGTACTTGTAATAAGCTGGAGAATAGCCTTGGATAAGGCTATATTTAACATCAAATTCTTGATGTAGGAAGATCTTGGCTAACAGTTCGTGTCTGTTAAGTTATTACGCATTTTGAAGCAAGAAGTGAGCAGCCAGCTAAAATGTGCTGTATGATTTCATTGGCTTTTCCAAACATTCTTCAGGTGTCATCATCTGCAAATTTCATTATGTATTTCTTGTAGTTCTGGGTCACGATAACACGGTATTGAATCCCAATGAAGGATCCCTTGGTTTCCGGATAAAGCTGACTTTTCTTTAACCACTCTAGTGAGGAGTTTTTGTCAATGTTTTTCAGATCCAAAGACTGGATATTTACCGTTTGCTTTTCCATCCTTGTAGTAGATCTGTAAGATTAAAAAAGCAAGCAAAAAATATCAAGTATTCAGGTTCAGTGGAGTAAAGCCTTCGTCAGCTGCAGCCGGCGCTGTAGTGATGATACCTTTTTTCCTAAAAAGTACTGTTTGAGTTTTTTCTCATGTTTTCTGCAAAACTCTAATACGTTGATTAGCTCCCTTCTTCCTCTTTTTCTTCCCTTTCCAAGTAGAATCTTTCAAGTGATAATTTTGGATGGTGGCATCTGTATTTAGTTAAAAACCTTCTAGAGAGTCTGTCAAGCTCTTATAGATCAGTATTAGTCCAACTGTGACGTACCTGCCAGCAGGTCGCACACGACATAAAGGCAGATAGTAGTCAGAACAAACGTCCGCGTAGCTCAGTTGGTAGAGTGACTTATTCCGGAATGAGGGGATCCGGGTTCGAATCCTGGGGTGGATAAAAATGACGGAGAAATTTACTTCGTTATACATCTAAGGATCCCTAAATAGTAGGTTAATACAGGAATTGCCCAGGAGTTGATTGCAATAATCTACTTTATTCTTGGAATACAATTTAGTGTTCAGAATTTATTTTACGGTGATTCGTAGATTTTGTTTTACATTGCTTTTTAAGTATGCCGTGATAGAGTATTCTATTCTGCTCTGTTCCTAGATACACGTAAGTTTTATTACCTTCACGTTGTCAGTCAGTTGACTTTCTGAGGGCGGGATTAAGGGATTTTCCTCTCTTGATATTCAGTATGGCGCCTTTGTTGGGCCAAATCACTGAAACCTTTAGTTGTGTTGATCAGGCTGTCAAGCAGTTTTTTTGCTGTTGGCGTATAACTTTAGGTCGCCCATATATAACAAGTGGAGAACTTCGATTTCAAGCGCTTTAATGTTAATATTGTACCCAACAGGATCTTCATTTAGCAAACTGGAGAGTGGGTTTAGTGAGTCTCCTTGAAAAGTGCGCAGACTGATAACAATCAATATCTTCAATTTTCGTTTCATTTACAATAGAACTAGATTTGTCTTTTAGTTTTTCATCAGAAATTAGGCATTAATTATTTTAGGATGAATTTTGTACATATTCGGAACTTTAACCCTTTTGCGACCACGATACTATAATGTTCTGTCACTCAGAATACCACAGCGCTCGAAAGTGCCTGCTGCTCGTTTTCGAATTTCATTCCCCCTCCCTTTGTCACGTTAACAAAAGAAGGATTAGTGCTGGGTCACCACTCGAAACTTCTGATCTCTTAGTATTGCTATGCGTTGACTTTTGGACGTTTCCCTGCGGCAAATTGTGCATTCTTCTACTGAGACCCTAAGACAGATGGAAGTGGTAACAGCTGGAAAATCTTCGTCACTTTCCCCTTTTTTGTACTTCTTTCTTGTAAAAAATATAATCTCAATCTGTTTATTTCGATTGAGCAAATATTAAATAATTTCTACGACACATTTTCTCTCATAAACTCTGCTTTTAGAACAAAGGAAGATACTGCAGTTTATTTGAAATTAATATTAGTATTTTATGCTGTATTTGAGGCTGAAAATCACTATTTTTCTGCTAAATCAGCTTTTGTTTTCTCGTAGTACATAAACATTTTATGACGCCCGAATTTTCTTTTTTTTTTTTGTTTTGCTGTAATATCTACAGAATATATGTGCGCATATTTTGTGTGTAGTCGGTTAGAATCAGGTCCTCCAGGCAAATTAACGTAGGCCCAACACTGTGCCAACGGCTTCTATTACTAAAAGACAATGGTTCAGTGTTGGACCTAAGTTAGATTGCTAGGCTGTGTGCTACCAGGGTCGTATTTCCCTCTAATAACTTAGGTGTCCAGAAAAATGTAATTTGAAAATTTATTTGTTCCACGAACCGTTAGTTGCCCAGAAAAATGTCATTTGTAAATTTATTTGTTCCACGAACCGTTAGTTGCCCAGAAAAATGTCATTTGTAAATTTATTTGTTCCACGAACCGTTAGTTGCCCAGAAAAATGTCATTTGTAAATTTATTTGTTCCACGAACCGTTAGTTGCCCAGAAAAATGTCATTTGTAAATTTATTTGTTCCACGAACCGTTAGTTGCCCAGAAAAATGTCATTTGTAAATTTATTTGTTCCACGAACCGTTAGTTGCCCAGAAAAATGTCATTTGTAAATTTATTTGTTCCACGAACCGTTAGTTGTCCAGAAAAATGTCATTTGTAAATTTATTTGTTCCACGAACCGTTAGTTGCCCAGAAAAATGTCATTTGTAAATTTATTTGTTCCACGAACCGTTAGTTGTCCAGAAAAATGTAATTTGCAAATTTATTTGTTCCACGAACCGTTAGTTGTCCAGAAAAATGGAATTTGTAAATTTATTTGTTCCACGAACCGTTAGTTGCCCAGAAAAATGTCATTTGTAAATTTATTTGTTCCACGAACCGTTAGTTGTCCAGAAAAATGTCATTTGTAAATTTATTTGTTCCACGAACCGTTAGTTGCCCAGAAAAATGTCATTTGTAAATTTATTTGTTCCACGAACCGTTAGTTGCCCAGAAAAATGTCATTTGTAAATTTATTTGTTCCACGAACCGTTAGTTGCCCAGAAAAATGTCATTTGTAAATTTATTTGTTCCACGAACCGTTAGTTGCCCAGAAAAATGTCATTTGTAAATTTATTTGTTCCACGAACCGTTAGTTGCCCAGAAAAATGTCATTTGTAAATTTATTTGTTCCACGAACCGTTAGTTGCCCAGAAAAATGTCATTTGTAAATTTATTTGTTCCACGAAACGAACCGTTAGTTGTCCAGAAAAATGTAATTTGTAAATTTATTTGTTCCACGAACCGTTAGTTGTCCAGAAAAATGTCATTTGAAAATTTATTTGTTCCACGAACCGTTAGTTGCCCAGAAAAATGTCATTTGTAAATTTATTTGTTCCACGAACCGTTAGTTGCCCAGAAAAATGTCATTTGTAAATTTATTTGTTCCACGAACCGTTAGTTGCCCAGAAAAATGTCATTTGTAAATTTATTTGTTCCACGAATCGTTTAGTTTTCCCAGAAAAATGTCATTTGTAAATTTATTTGTTCCACGAACCGTTAGTTGTCCAGAAAAATGTCATTTGTAAATTTATTTGTTCCACGAACCGTTAGTTGCCCAGAAAAATGTCATTTGTAAATTTATTTGTTTCACGAACCGTTAGTTGTCCAGAAAAATGTAATTTGCAAATTTATTTGTTCCACGAACCGTTAGTTGTCCAGAAAAATGGAATTTGAAAATTTATTTGTTCCACGAACCGTTAGTTGCCCAGAAAAATGTCATTTGTAAATTTATTTGTTCCACGAACCGTTAGTTGCCCAGAAAAATGTCATTTGTAAATTTATTTGTTTCACACGAACCGTTAGTTGTCCAGAAAAATGTAATTTGCAAATTTATTTGTTCCACGAACCGTTAGTTGTCCAGAAAAATGGAATTTGTAAATTTATTTGTTCCACGAACCGTTAGTTGTCCAGAAAAATGTCATTTGTAAATTTATTTGTTCCACGAACTGTTAGTTGTCCAGAAAAATGTCATTTGTAAATTTATTTGTTCCACGAACCGTTAATTGTCCAGAAAAATGTAATTTGTAAATTTATTTGTTCCACGAACCGTTAGTTGTCCAGAAAAATGTCATTTGTAAATTTATTTGTTCCACGAACCGTTAGTTGTCCAGAAAAATGTCATTTGTAAATTTATTTGTTCCACGAACCGTTTAGTTGTCCAGAAAAATGTCATTTGTAAATTTATTTGTTCCACGAACCGTTAGTTGTCCAGAAAAATGTCATTTGTAAATTTATTTGTTCCACGAACCGTTAGTTGCCCAGAAAAATGTCATTTGTAAATTTATTTGTTCCACGAACCGTTAGTTGTCCAGAAAAATGTCATTTGTAAATTTATTTGTTCCACGAACCGTTAGTTGTCCAGAAAAATGTCATTTGTAAATTTATTTGTTCCACGAATCGTTAGTTGTCCAGAAAAATGTCATTTGTAAATTTATTTGTTCCACGAACCGTTAGTTGTCCAGAAAAATGTAAATTGTAAATTTATTTGTTCCACGAACCGTTAGTTGTCCAGAAAAAATGTCATTTGTAAATTTATTTGTTCCACGAACCGTTAGTTGTCCAGAAAAATGTAAATTGTAAATTTATTTGTTCCACGAACCGTTAGTTGTCCAGAAAAATGTAATTTGCAAATTTATTTGTTCCACGAACCGTTAGTTGTCCAGAAAAATGTCATTTGTAAATTTATTTGTTCCACGAACCGTTAGTTGCCCAGAAAAATGTCATTTGTAAATTTATTTGTTCCACGAACCGTTAGTTGTCCAGAAAAATGTAAATTGTAAATTTATTTGTTCCACGAACCGTTAGTTGTCCAGAAAAATGTCATTTGTAAATTTATTTGTTCCACGAACCGTTAGTTGCCCAGAAAAATGTCATTTGTAAATTTATTTGTTCCACGAACCGTTAGTTGTCCAGAAAAATGTAAATTGTAAATTTATTTGTTCCACGAACCGTTAGGTGTCCAGAAAAAATGTAATTTGAAAATTTATTTGTTCCACGAACCGTTAGTTGCCCAGAAAAATGTCATTTGTAAATTTATTTTTTCCACGAATCGTTAGTTGTCCAGAAAAATGTCATTTGTAAATTTATTTGTTCCACGAACCCTTATGTGTCCAGAAAAATGTCATTTGTAAATTTATTTGTTCCACGAACCCTTATGTGTCCAGAAAAATGTCATTTATAAATTTATTTGTTCCACGAACCCTTAAGTGTCCAGAAAAGGTAATTTGTAAATGTATTTGTCAAACAAACTCTTAGGTGTCCAGAAAAATGTTCCAAATAATTTTTCCAGTGCATGCAGTCCTACAATGTTCTTATATAAATTATTTTTACTAAGCACGTGTCAACATATATAAATTATGTTTACAAAGCATATGTCAGCAGAATAACAGTTCTACTGAGCGATGTCAGAAGGCTGAATGATATTGCCCCGGGACAAACAAACTCCTAGTTCACTTCTTTGTTTAGCGACAACAAAGACAACTGAGGGTGCCTTCAACTAATCCGCCAGACGCCATGCAAATTCAAGGAACACTGGAGAGTACGAAATCCTAGTCGAATTATCGGGCAACCTGGGCGCTTGTGGTCCTCTGAATGGCCGGGCGTCCCAGGCGTTGTAGTAACGAAAGGGTTAAGATGTGGGTTATAGGACCAAGAATCGAATGCTTTGCGATAGTCGTTGTAGCAGATGCTATGATTTCTCGACTTCGTTTGTGCATGCTTTAGATTTTCTTGATTCATTACAAGTTGTTCTTTGCATCCAAAACATCTTTTAATGCATCCTCTATGTTCCCATGCTAACACTTCATTCTTTTTACAATGACCGTAAATCTTATTTGTTAGGACAGAGGTTAACATTTTGTAAATATTTCGTAAGCAAGCGGTTGGTTGATAGTTCAACGGTTGGCTTTATCTCCTCTTTTGCGGAGTAGAATAATTGAAGACTCAGGTGTAAGCCATGGTAACCAACAGTTATGTCGTTGTGAGATACGTAGATTACAAGTAGTAAAAAAATATAAACGTTTGCACTTACCATTAATCGAAAGTTCTATTGTGGCGCCATAAGTTGATATAAATGTATAATAAATACTCTAAAATGCTCAGATTTCCACCACAGTTGTTTTTCGTACGCAACTCCTTTTTTTTTACAAAAATGTTGGTTACCATATGGTTTACCCCCGAAACCTTCAATTGTGTCCGTAGTAAGGAATTTAGGTGCTACATTTGTGCTGCGTTAAAAAACTCTGTAATAGAACAGTGTGCCCACGTAATATTTTTCCAACAGTAAGCATGTGTACTGTCTGCGACAGGGGCCTTTCAATTTTGTTAATTGTTTTATTTCATTGGTTATTTCGTCATAAGCATCAAAACTCGTGTATCGATGCTTTTCTGCCTCCTGTTCAATAGTGTTTACCAACGAGGCTTAGATTGTGTTTGAATCTCTTTCGATCCATAAACTGCGATAATACTTTTTTATATCTTCTTTGCTCGGTGCAAAGTTTTCTGTTTCCTCTGAAGAGGGTATTTGGTTTAGGTTCCTGTAGAAAACTTTTCAATTAGATAATTCTTTGTTTTATTTTCTTCTTTCAAAAGTCTAATTATACTTTCTGAGTCTAGCTCCTTTTGCTTTAAGTATCTGTTTTATTTCATCTACATACCCTGTGTGGAAAGCATTCTCTGGATACCTCCTTCAGCAACAAAAATGGAGCATTCCAATAGATCACATGTGTCAGAATTCCTTTGAAACTGCGGGTAAGCTGTGACATGGCCACGCGTGTTGAGTCTACTAGCTTTCAACGAGATGTTATAAGATGCCTTATCAGCAAATGAAAGTGAATGTGACTGCAGAACAATTGCATCGTCCACGTCAATTGTACAAGACGTTATTAGTAAATGAAAACGTGAGGAACTTACGGCTACCAAGAAATGTTCAGAAAGTCCAAGTAAATTAGCGGAGAGGGTCAAGAGAACTCCGAAATGTGTCGTCCGTGGGTACCGCTATTCTCTTGCATCAATCATCACAAGAACATTTTTGGGATTCAACAAGAGTGAGGGTGTGCACTAAGACAGCTCGTAAAGAACTGCACACGTTAAGTTTCCATGGCCTAGCTACTGCGTACAAACCGTTACTGACTCGTAAAATGAGAGTAAACGACTTGCTTAGTGCAAAGCACATCGTTATTGAACCCTATACCAGTTAAAACGGTTGATATAAAGTGACGAATCAATCCGATGGTCGTTGCTGGTGTGGCGGATGCGAGGTGAATGGTATCTGCCAGAATGTGTCATCTTGACTGTGAAATTTGGTAGTGGCAGTGCCATGGTATGGGAATGCTTCACGTGAACCCAGACCGTTGATAGTTGTGAATGGAAATATGAACGCCACAATGTACCAGGACATTCTAGAAAATGCCGCACTACCTACACTTTACCAGTTTTCCGGATACTGGCTATTCTTGTTTCAGCAAGACTACTCGCCGTGTCATAAAGCAGCACGCTCCATTTAGAACACGTCCTAAATCTGTGTCTGAACTGACCACTGCCTTGCGGGAGTAATGGAACAATATACCTGCGGCTACTTACTAGAATCTCGCTGAAAGTGTGCCATGGAGAGTGCACAACGTAATTGTGGCCTAAAGAGGGCCAACTCTTTATTGATTTTGCCATGAATGCAGTACTGTATAAAAAGCACTAGTGTTCGGTGACTTTTTCCCACATAGTGTACATTCTCAGTTTGCCTTCGCATGCTTCATCTTAATTTTTCAACTTGATTTTTCTCAGTATTTTCCTCATATATCTAATTAGTTTTTTTTTTCTGTTTGTTAGGTGCTCTGTAATTTTTCCTATCTTCGTTCGGAGATTTTTAATTGTACTATTTAAAAGTATCTTCCATTTCGGTTCTGTTTTTTTTTCGGGTTTGCCTATGTTTAATTTGTCCAGGTAGGTAAAGGATGTATCCATTGTGATAGGTTATAGTAGATGCCGCACAGTAAACTACCAAATATATATGTTCAGTGTTGGGTTCATCTGTTATGCATTCATGTATAATTTTATTCATTGTGTTCATAAGCAGGTCTGTGTTTTTGTCTTATTTTAGTTTGGGAATTTTGAGCCTTGCGAGTAAGTCAGCATTTTCAAAAAAAAAAAAAAAAAAAAAAAAAAAGTAAGAAGTTTTCCTCAAATTAGTTAGGTAAAGGTTTTTCCTTTTCATTAAATTGAGAGTTCAGTTCAGTTATTAGTGTCGATGACGTTTTCCTTTCAGGGTGTGGTTATATAATATTTTAATTCTCTCTGGGTTGTATCCTCCGTTGTTGGTACAGTAAGCTGATGTGCGTCGTATTTGGTTTCATCCCTTAATTTCGCTAGCTGTACATCGGACAGGTATTTTTCTTTATGATAATATTTTTCCCGTCTGCTAGATTTTGTTCCGTTAGTTTTAGCTGCGTGAATTTAGTAGCGAAATCTTTGTGTAGTACCTGCATCCCGGTCCCGTACGATTCGTCCAACGACGATTGGTCCGATGCCGATTCGTCCAACGACGATTGGTCCAATGCCGATTCGTTCAACGACGATTGGTCCAATGCCGATTCGTCCAAAGGGACAATTGGTCCAATGTCCGATTCGTCCAATGTTCGATTCGTCCAATGCCAATTCGTCCAATGATACGATTGGTCCAATGCCGATTTGTCCAATGGTACGATTGGTCCAACACCGATTCGTCCAATGGTATCATCTTACCAACGGTAAACTGTTTTATTTTCCACAAAGGAATAAGGATTTAAATTATTCTGCTCGTTATATCCTTTTGAAAGATCATTTCCGTATATTTGGTAATTGTAAACATTTTACATAAACCCGATAAAAGGCACTCAATGGAGCATTTCTCAGCTCTTTGCAAAGCACCTAGGCGCGGGCCTTTTTAGAATATTTTAAGTTAAAACCTAGATATTTGGTATTTGTAAACATTTTATAAAACCTAATAAAAGGCACTCATCGTATCATTTATCAGGCCTTTATACAAGGCGCCTAGGCCGCGGACCTTTTTAGAAGATTTTAAGTTACAACCTAGATATTTGGTATTTGTAAACATTTGATAAAACCCTATAAAAGGCATTCAACGGATCATTTCTCAGCTCTCTACCAGGCACCTAGGCCGCGGGCCTTTTTAGAAAACTTTAAGTTACAACCTAGGTATTTGGTATTTGTAAATATGTTATAAAATCTAAAAAAAGGCCTAGGCCTTTTAACACTTTTATACTACTGATGTCATATTCTAACGTTTAAGTAAAGTTAAAAATACTAGCATAACATTAGTAAGTTTTCTTGCTAGGTAAACGTTATGAATCTAACATCGGTAGGATAAAACTTTTTAAAAAGGTCTAGGTCTAGGGTCTATGAATTAATATTTCATGTTTAAGTAAAATCACACTATTATTAACTTGATTTGATATGTAAACATTATTAATCTGACATCGGTAGAATATAAACTGTTAAAAAGGCTTAGGCCTAGGCCTTACGAATTAATATTTCGTACCTAAGTAAAAGCTCAATATTATTAACTTGATTTGATATGTAAACGTTATGAATCTGACATCGGTAGAATTAAAACTGTTAAAAAAAATCTAGGCCTAGAGCCTATGAATTAATATTTCGTGCTTAAGTAAAAGCGCAATATTATTAACTTGATTTAATATGTAAACGTTATTAATATGACATCGGTAGAATATAAACTGCTAAAAAGGCCTAGGCGTAGAGCCTATGAATTAATATTTCGTGCTTAAGTGAAAGCGCAATATTATTAATTTGATTTGATATGTAAACGTTATGAATATGACATCGCTAGAATAAAAACTGTGAAAAGACCTCTGTCCGAGCCCGACCAGAACGTTTCCATTGGCCAGTTGGCGGAACCCCACTGCATGCTACAAACAGAAACGGAAAACTAGTATTTTATATTATTTCATGCAAAAGAGAAACATTGAAGTTAATTGAACGGCTCGTACAACAATAACTTCATACGGCAGCAAGGACAGTAAAAAAAAAAAAAAAAATCTGTAACCACAATATTACGCATGTGAAATATAACATTATTTTACATTCTTTGTACTACCGGCACTTTCGTATAACAACGGAGATAAAATCAGAACAGCTGAGATTTTTATAACACGAGTAGCATTTTGGACAGATAGGACGGAATTGGACCAATCGTCCATTGGACGAATCGGCATTGGACCAGTCGTCCCATTGGATGAATCGTACCTTTGGACCAATTGTCCATTGGACGAATCGGCATTGGACGAATCGTACCATTGGACGAATCGTACCATTGGACCAATCGTCCATTTGGACGAATCGGCATTGGACCAATCGTCGTTGGACGAATCGTACCAGACCCCCTGCATCCGGTCCAGTTGTGTTTCATTCTGGTAGTTGTTTGCATCAAAACTCATAATTTGTATGTTCATTTCTGTTGTCCATTTAATGCGGTTACGATTTTCTGTTCTCTCTTTGGCGGTCACATTATTGTGGGTCAGCGAACTTGAAGAGCTCGTGACAGTGGACTCTTCCGAGAAAGGGGGAGTCCCATGTCCATTCGCAGAAGAATTTGCTTGCTCCTTATCAAGGCTATTGTTTTTATCCCGCGGAGCCTTAATGGTACACGCACATCTTTTTCTTCCATTAATCATTGCTATTCTGTGTCAGAGAAAGTTTATCCCTTACTTGATCTTCAAATTGCATGAAGTGTTCGTTTGAAAATTGGTTTACACGTTAGAGTACGAGGGCATTGTCGATGAAATACGATAATTCACAAGGCAGTCGTCAACATCCTGCGCTCTCTACATCATTAGGTGTCGTCCCTCAGCGGGCTTCATCCCGCGTCAGGAGCAGCGTATGTTTACCTGTATGCTGGCTCACATGGCTGAGTGGGCGGGTAATTCGAAAGGTGATATATTACTGAGTTTTGAAAGTTGTTGACAAACGCTAAGCTCACGTAATTCGGAAAACGTGATGTCATTGACTAAATTTAATTTTCTGGATTTTTTTTTCAAGAATACTTTAAATCAAATAGCTTGTTTACGATTAGTTTCTCAAGCGTAAAGAAATGTTGTCTAGTCGTACCTTTATTATTATTATTTTTATTTTTTATTGCGATGGGTTGTGCGTAACAGCCATTGGCGATGGTCCACCGTTCAGATGAGCAGAATCTAAGTTTAACATATGCCCGAATGAACTAATTTTACCGGAAGTTTATATTATTATTTTGATTATTATTATTATTATTTTCTTTATTCGAAATATACGAATCACAGCCTATGACAAACAAAATAAACAACAAATTATCAGTGACTGGTATTGTTGAACTGATACGAGTTTCCACCGGAGACCTAGGTATCTGTCAAGAATCGGCGTAAAATACATGATGTCCCAAGTAAAGCTGTCTTCTGCAGTTCTGTAGGTGGTATATCAGAAAGCTTCAATTTTTCAAAATGATTCGTAAAATTTTTTGACATTGTTCCAAGTGCCCCGATGACAATGGGGACTACCGTTGTGTGTTTAGTCCATAACCGGGTAACTTCTATGGCCTGGTCTTTATATTTAGCCATTTTTTCCAGTTCATTTTCATAGACTCTGGCATCTCCAGGGGTCGCTATATCAATTATCCAGACTTTCCGATTTTCTACGACTATTATGTCTGGTGTATTATGCTCTATGTGTCGATTGGTTTGAATTCTGAAATCCCACAAGATCTTGACTTGATCATTTTTTATGACTTTCTCAGCCTGATGTTCCCATGAGTTTTTTAATGCTGGAATATTGTGATTTCTGCATAATTATTATTATTACATGTTATTCATATGTAGACGAACGTATTAAACAACACTGACGCCAATGAAATGTGTAGGTACGAAAGCCCATCTGCGCTCTGTACTCAAGATAGAAAGAAAAGCTAAATCACAAATGTGTTAGAGAGGGGATTAGTAACTTTTGGCTTAGGATCATACAGGTTACACCCCATCATGTTATACGTCATTTTAAAGCTCTCGTCAATAGCAGGTACCCATTACCCCCCCCCCTTTTTTTTTTTTTTTTGATTGGAGGTTTAACGACCACCGTGAGCAACTCAATGGGCTATCAGCAGTCGCCCGTCCCTAATTTAGGGCCACTGGTTCCAGGGAAGTGAGAGAACCAGTGCCGTAAGACAAACACAACATCCATGCCTTACCGGGATTCGAACCCGGACCCCTTTTGGACGAATGATCAGAGGCCATCGCTTAGACCACTGCGCCACCGGGGCGGCAACACCCCCTTGGCGGAGGGGGTCGAGAGGAAAACAAATTTCGCTACGACGCACCGTTTTCGAGATATTTGAGAAACTCAATCTATGTGGTTCACCGATTGCATCCGTTACCCATTTTCGTTACATCGAAATTTTTTGCTTGGGATTTACTGGAAAGATGCATAATATGAAAAATAATCTCACATCGATGGAAAACGTTTTCTCCTTATACATTTGAGAAGAGGTATCTAAGTGCTATGACGTGTGCTCTAAACTAACTAACATTTTTAAAGTTATCTTTTTCTATGTAAATTTTGAGTTCGTCCTCTTTTAACATTTCAACCTTAACGCTATATTTTCTCACTCACTGAATGTTATGTTGGCAGCAGTCTTAAGGTCACGGGGCCTGGCGTGTGTGTGGGAATATGATAAGAACGAGCTACATGATGTTGAAGCAAGCAGACAAAATGTGGTGTGGTCCGTTTGTGGTAGTCGTGGAAGCTGTGCTAATCTGTAAGCGATAGTGTCTGCCGATCTGCGGTTTATGCGTATATATTTCGTGTTAGTCTTTTCAAACCACGATTGTGCTTTCTCATTCACGTATATTCGACTAAATGTCCATTGTTGTTACTGCAGCTATGACTTAAAAGTTTCTTAAGCGTGGCTGGCTAAAAGGCGAACTGTATATCTTTCATTAACTTTATTTGAAAACTTTACGTAGTGTTCCGTAATCCACATATCATCATCATCATCATCATCATCATCATTGTCATCCATTGCCGCCCCGGTGGCGCAGTGGTCTAAGCGATGGCCTCTGATCATTCGTCCGAAAGGGGTCCGGGTTCGAATCCCGGTGAGGCATGGATGTCGTGTTTGTCTTACGGCACTAGCTCTCTCCCTTCCCTGGAGCCAGTGACCCTAAATTAGGGACGGGCGACTGCTTATAGCCCATTGAGTTTCTCACGGTGGTCGTTAAACCTCCAATCAAAAAAATGTCATCCATTATCAATCCACTGCTTGATGAAGGTCTCCCCAAGTTTCTTCTGCAATTGTCTGTCTTGAGCCTGTCTCCTCCATGTCACTCCGGCATGCCTTCGAATTTCAGAATTTCATCCATCCATCTCCCATGGGGTCTTCTTCTGGATCTTTTTCTGTCCTTTGAAATCCAGTCTAAAATGTCGGTTATCCATCGGTGACTAACATGTTCTTCATCAATGGGCTGAACATGTTCTTCTGGTAGCATGTTCAGCCCATTGCTCGTTCTTGACAGACGGTGTGTTGGTGGCTCCTACATTTTATGCATTCTGGTGTGATTTACCTCTTTTCGCACTCACCTGTTGCGTGCCCCGCCTGTTTAAGGTACGCTTTGAGCGACTTTTCCGGCGATATCATCCTTGTATTTGCTCATTTCTCTCTGTTTTCATAATGTTAGCTCGTTTGTTTACATTTGGAAGCTGGCAACGTGGCGGCTTCCGGTATTTCCTTATCATCTCTAGGTGTGGTGGATGCACGTCCGATTGCACTTCCCACGTCCATGGAAGTTGACGTACTCTCGTCGTCAGATGAGTCTGCTCAGGTGCCTTCCCAGCTTCCTGGTACTCCTGCTCCTGTGTATTCACTGGACTTGGCTACGTTTCCTTCTTCAGCTTCTGCCTCTGCCTCGGTGCCCTCCCTGGGTATTACTTCTCCTGCCTTGCCTTCTGCCTGTGCTCCTCTTCCCTTACTGTGCGTACCGGCTCAGCACAGACTTCTGTTCCCAGGATGCCATTTGCCTATAGAGTGCAGCGAGGCGCTACTTGTACGTCAGCTTCTTCTCAACCTGATAGTATCTTGCAATAACCACCTATTGTTCAGGTATCCAACCACAAGCTAAAGGCAACGATTGATGAAAATTCGCAGATTGGCCGTGAGTTGCATATCCTCCTGGATAGAGGTGTGTGCTCTTTCATGCCTTACCAAATATTCCTTTGCCACGCTACATGGAGGCCCTCTCAAGTCATTGTCGTCTGTGTCAATTGCCGGAATTTATCTTACCCCTCGGGTATGTCAGTATAATTCAAGCACAAGGAGGATGCTGACTTTTTTCTTGCACACGGACTTTCGATTGGAACAAATCATCTCGTCCCTTCGCCTCTTTCCAAATGTCCGGTGAACATAACATTCTATCCTGTTCCACAGGAAGTTCCTGCTACTGCGCTTCCTCTCCTTGTCAATCATGTTTGTAAAATTGTTGGCAAGGTCCGTCGCCATTCTGACGGTCCACGCGGAACTTGATTTGCACATGCTACAGGACCTCGTCGTCAGTTGTTGGTCGTCTTTCCCACTGAGAACGCCTTGGCGAATTCTCCTACAGACGTTACTACGGTTGAAATTGGCTCACGCGCGTACAGTTTCAAGGTTTTCACCACTCACTATTACACTCACTGTCCTACACGGGATCACAGCACCTGGTCTTTCTTCCAGCTCGCTTCCCAATGTTGATCACACTGATCCTTCTACCATCCTCTCTTCTAGGGTTTTGCCTAGAGCCACCTCTTCTTCTCTCCGTCAGACGCACATTCCAGTCAAGGCCAATAATCCCTTTCCTCCTCTTACTCACCGTACGGTAGTCCATCATTCTTCTGGATTAGCAGAGACGTCTGCCACTACTGATGTGTCTCCAGTGGAGTGACTCGGATATGAGTGCCGGAGCACCACCCGACTCGGATGTGTCGAGTGGTGCTTCGGCACTCCGGCCGACAGGCTGTCCTTCGTGTATCTTGCATATAGGGTCTCCAACTACGACGATGTCTGCTGTTCCCCTATTGCCGCGCCTTCCTGCTGCCTTGGCTGATGTTCCTGTGTTCACCGATGCTGGTCGGGTACATACTGATTCCTCGGATTAACTTGTGTTCTCGTCTCCCGTTTCGGGTGTTCTTCCAGATCCACCAATGGTTTCACCCGCCTCAGCCTTGTCTTCGAAACGGATAGGAACTTCGAAAAGAATAGGCAAAATCTTTTTCTATTACTCATTCTGTGGCCTCATCTAGTGCTCCCGATATTTCCTGTTCAGATGCTTCTCCGCATGAGGACTCTTCGAACATTATGTATATCCGTTCTGGTCCTGTCAATCCTCTCTCAGATGGTGAGGTTATACAGGCCATTGATAAGCTTCCTCTAGTTCCTGGACCACTGTCCAGACAGCAACTTCTACGCTTCTTCCAATCTGCTCGTACGGTTACCTGTACTGAAGAATTTCTCCATTCATCTTATCTTGATCTGTGTGCAGCGGTGATGCAATTTGAAGCTTGTGTCCTTTTTCAAACCCCTGAGTGTCACAGTTCCTAGGTACCAGGTTTTCATGACACGATACGCTCGCCGTCTCTCCTCCTTGAAAGACCTCGCTGAGAAACAATTTTGTGATACCTTACTTCTTCAAGCAGCTGTATTTTAGCGCTCCTCCCTAACCCAACACTTTTCGTTCTCTCCGGCGACGTTTTCCACCTTTTGGTCTCCTGGAATTTTCTAGTTTCGT
Source organism: Macrothele yani (assembly GCA_039090855.1). Taxonomy (NCBI): domain Eukaryota; kingdom Metazoa; phylum Arthropoda; class Arachnida; order Araneae; family Macrothelidae; genus Macrothele; species Macrothele yani. The sequence continues at coordinate 131,959,296 of CM076995.1, read as the reverse complement.
GTTTCTTCATCTACTGTTTCGCGAATTGTGTGATGCTCCCTTCATGTTATCACTCACGCATTGCTATATGATTTCCTGATTTTGTTATTGTGCCTTGTGTTTTTCTTTTATTCTCATTTCATGTCCTTTCTGTACTTTCCTACGTCGCAGTTCATATTAGTGCTACAATTGTCAACTTTGTTTTCATTATGTAGTTGGAGCATTTCTGTGCTGTGCCTTGCATTTTGCCGTCGTTATGTTCTACTCCGTTGGTGTTCTATCATACCCTTGTACATATGCTCATCATGTTGTATTTGTGTTTCTTCGTATCGAATGATATGCGGTTATGCTGATCCTTATATGGGTGCATCGTATTTTTACTATATGTTCAAATTGATGTTTTGCCTGCACTGCCTCACACTGTCGGCTCCCTGATGTTATGATCCGATCCCTTATTTGTTTATATTTCACGCTGAGCTGTTTTCTAGCGTTGGTGTTGTCCATCTGATTCCGCCTCTGTTGATACTGATACCACTGCGCCGCGGTAATATGCTCTTTAAGTTTTCTCTCCAGTTTGTCCTGCATTGTGGATATACCTGTATTTTCCTTTTTATATTTCTGCACTGCAATATTCAGTGACATCTCCTATGTTTGCAATACCATTATAAACTGGTACCGCTTGGTATGTTTGTAGTACCATTAGAAACTGGTACCGCTTTGGTATCCACAGTTACCAAAACCAAAATAATTGGAATGTCAGTGATTTCACTCTGGTCATGATGTCGTCCACTCCTGTCATTTTCCTTTATCCAAAAGTTCTTCTTGTCTTTCCTGGTTACACCAAGCATGCATCTCTCCTTGCCTCTTTGAGTTGTCTGCAGTCCTTGTATGTCTTTTTTAGTTAAGGTCCACGTCTCTGCTCCGTACGTAAGCGCAGGATGCATTGATTAGACACTTTTCTTTTGAAACATAATGACATACTGCTCTTAAAAATTGTTCTGCTTCTTCCAAAAGCTCTCCATCCATATCAAGCCACATACACGTTTCAAATACTGAAGAATGCGGCAGTGCTTATAAAAAATAACAAGAAAGATGACACCGAATTTTCGGGTGTAATAAGCACGTCTTTTGAATCCGTTCTGACGCAAATTAAATTTATCAAAGCTATCCAAAGTCAATGGATCCGGTATGGAAAACAATAGTATCTGATAATCCCTCAGATATTGCTGTAAACCGAATCGTGAGCTTACGCCCTCTGGTTGCAGACTTGTGCATTAAGAAAAACATGAATTTATATGAGGAATATTTCGCACCGTAAACGCTCTCCAACACCGAAATAATTTTTCAAATCGGACTCTTAGAAACAGAGATATCGACAAAAATAAGATATTACTTTACGTCCCCTGGTGGGAAAACCATGCATTATTTTAGGAAGAAAGTATTCTTAAAAGGTTTTTCCATATGAGCGGTATTAGCGCAAGAAAAAAAATTTAGTCGAGTTTTCAGGAGCCCAGCTTTTGCTACAAATACATCAGAAGCAGAAATTAACACTTATGCCCCCTGGTGGCCAAACCATTCTTTACCAAACATTAGAAATTATGTGAAAAATATTTTCCATCAGGTCTTGTATGCGATACAGGAAGAATTTTTCAAATCGGAGTTTTAGGAGCAGAAATAACGCAGAAAACGCAATTTACCTTTGTGCCCCAGCGGAAAGTCTATGATTTACTTGAAAATTTTGAATTTATCGGAAAAGCATTTCGCATCGGAAACACTATCCAACAAAGAAAGAATTTTTCGAATCGGACTCCTAGAAGTAGAGATATTGACAAAAATAAGATATACATCTACGCCCCTGGCGTAGAAACCATGCATTATTTCAAGAATGAAAAAATGTTCCTAAAAGGTTTTTCGACATGAGTAGTATGGGTCAACAAACGACTTTTTTCGCAATCGAGATTTTAGAAGCTCATATTTTGTTGCAAATACATCAGAAGCGGAAATTAAGACTTACGCACCTGGTGGCCAAACCATTTTTTACCAAAATTAGAAATTACGTGCAAAGGATTTCCCATCAGGAGGTGTATCCGGTTCAGAAAGAATTTTTTAACAAATCGGAGATTTAGAAGCAGAGATGTAGGGGGAAATACAATTTACCTCTACGCCCCATAGCGGAAAGTCTATGAATTACTTGAAAATTTTGAAATTATATAAAAAACATGTCACACTGAAAACGCTATCCAGCAAAGAAGAAATTTTTCAAATCAGACTCCTAGCAGTAGAGATATTGACAAAAAAAAAGATATACATCTACGCTCCCTGGCGGAGAAACTGGAATATTTTAAGAAGAAAATATTCCGAAAAGGTTTATCGATGTGAGTGGCATCAGTCCACGAAAGTATTTTTTCAATCGATATTTCAGAAGCTCAGATTTTATGGCAAATACATCAGAAGCAAAAATTAACATTTACGGTCCCTGGTGGCCAAAGTATTCTTTACCAAAAATTTGAAATTATATGCAAAAGATTTGTCCATCAGGAGGTGTATCCGCTGACGAAAAAAATTCAAATAGGAGTTTTAGAAGAAGAGTTATCGGGAAAAATGTAATTTAATTTTACGCCCCCTAGCGGAAAATCTATGCGTAATTTGAAAAAGTAACTATATCTAAAATAATCTTCGACATAAATGGAATCGAAAGACATAATATTTGTTTCAATCGGATGTTTAGAAGCAAATATGTGGAATAAAACGTATTTTAAATTCGACATCATCTGCATTTAAGCCCTCTGGCGGCGAAATTGTACATCGTAAAAAAAAAGCCGAAATGAAGGATCATCATTCGCATATTTCAAGCTTCCTAATGCAAAAGAATTTTTTCCATCGGACTAATAGTTGCAGAGATATCGTGGGTGCAGGCGGACGGACGGACGGACAAACCGGTAACATAAGTCCGATCTTTTTTTACAAAAGACGTGCTAAAAATGGATTAATTCGTCTTCTTGATTAACATCTTATTTTACCCACAATAAAGTTGAAGAACGGACACCAGTTACGAAGTAACTAAATAAGTAATATTTGTTAATATTTGAGACGCAATGAAGATTCATTGGCCATTCGACTGAAATGAAAACGTATCACCTTCATCGATGCACTTTTCTTTGAACAAAGTTGAGGAATGATGCTCTTGACGAACAAATTGACTCCGCTTCGGAAAATCAACGGTATTTTCCGCTCAATGGCACGACGCGTGAAGTTGCGAGCTGGAAGGACGCCGAAGCCTGTCCCCAATGAAATGAATTCCATTCGGCGCAGCGTCAATAATTTCGATCGATAGCTTTCATCCACTTCTTCCCCTCTTCCTTTCGCCATCCCGTCCTGATAGATGCAGCATCCGAACCGCCCACTCAGAGACACCAGCGCAAGCACGCGCACTCACACACACACGCACACCTTCGCCGAACGAGGCTCCCTGGGCACTTTGTGTTCGCGTTAACCCATTGCTCTCCCTACACTTCCTTAGGATCCTTTGTCGGGTAAAAACCAAGAAACGCAGCCAGTCTGACAATGAAAATGGGGACAATCAAATTTCCATCACCAAACTTATTTTCAAACAGTCAAACAATACTTGTAGAACTTGTTGATATATATTTTTTCCCCTGGAATCCTTTTATTAAATTTAACGGTCGCAAACAATGTCAATAATGAAACATTGACGTCAGATTACATTCTGACGATGATGAAACTTGCCAGTGGTGGCTGAATTTAATGTCGCTTGGCCTTTGGCTCATTAAAACGACTTCGGATTCAATAGATAATGATGGCACGGATGATTTGGACTTCAACTTGGGATTTAGTAACCTCAGAATGCGTGGAAGCGTTGTTGTAAATTGCAAACATTAGAGACACCAAATCGTTACATATTAGTGTTACGAATGCTTTAATGCTGACCACAATGAAAGATTACAAAGTCTGCATTTTGTGAAAATCCCGGCGTATACCCTAATTTAACTTCTATTTTTAGTTTCTTTCTCTATGTAAATTTTGAGTTCATTCTCTTTAAGCGTTACAACTTAAACGTTATATTTGTTTCGCTCACTGAGTATTCTATGGCATCAGTCTTGAGGTCAGGTTGAGGGACGTGTGTTTGTGTGTGTTGATATGATAAGAACGAGCTATATAATGTTGGAGCGGCAGCAAAAGCGGTGATGTGATGCTGCGGTGTGATTGTGGATAGATTACTGCGCCAATTTGTTGTAATTAATATTTATTTCATTTGTTTATTATTAATATTTATGCTGTTACATTTCAGCTTCATACATGCATGTCATTGCATAGTTACTCTCGGTATCGCGCTCGGCGCGATACCGAGAGTTCTGTTGGTTCGATTCCACAGCGGCGGCTGAAATACAATTTTTCGGTTGCTGTGTGTTTCTGGAACGTGGAAAGAGCGATGTATTTATTTATTAACTGTCGCCACGTATTTGGAATATTTTCACCTTGGATCTCGCCCTTTGGATTTAACTGCTATAATATATATAGCTAGTGCCGTTAATGCCCACCAGATGGAGACGTCTCAGTAGCTGAGCCCATCTTACGGATTTATGATGTCAGTAGCTGACTTTAAAAATACACATAGCACCGTGGATTGTTGGCCCCCGTGGCGTAAAGGTAACGCACTCGGCGCGATACCGAGAGTTCTGTTGGTTCGATTCCACAGCGGCGGCTGAAATACAATTTTTCGGTTGCTGTGTGTTTCTGGAACGTGGAAAGAGCGATGTATTTATTTATTAACAGCAAGGGGAAACAAGGAAAAGGCCTAACAAGCCCTGGGGAATCAGGGCTTGTTCGGCCTTTCTAGGCCCTTTTTTTTTTGCAGACTCGTATCTAATTGGTTGATTAGATACAAGTTTGCAAACCTTTAGTTAATTTATTTAATCAATTTATTTAATGAGGTAAACAACAGTTTGCTGTCTACCTTCCTTGAAAAAGCCATCTTGTTGATGCGCGAAAGCTTGGAAACTTTAATTTCTATTCTACGCCAAGAAAATTGTATCATTAGTATAGTTATACTATTTTGAGTATAACTGGCGTACAGTTTCTATTTATTAAATAATTTATTTAATTTTTAAAGTTTTCAATCACTGTTGAAGAAACCGCTGTTGAAATTTGTTCTTGCGATATGCTAGCTCACGCAGCAATAGTTTATTTAATTTTTGTGTAAATATTTTCCATTACACTCTTGTCCAACTATATTTCAATGTACCAGTTGCATACTCTAACATAACTTTCCCTTTTAGTTCCCATCCTTTATGTAAATTTAGTTTATTCTCCTTAAGCATTTTCGAACATAAGTTGATAGAGGTGTGAATTATGCTGAAGTGATTGGTTGTGAATCTGAAGCGCAGTGAAGCTTCTACAATTCAAACCGTTTTATTGTAAGTGGTTTCCCTTCATTTACAATAAACAGTAAGGAATTCCCTCCCTCTCTTCTGGATGTTAGGTTGTCTAATTTAGGTCAGTGTGTAATTAAGATTTGTTTATTAACTAGCTAACTGAGGCTTAATAATAGGAATTTCCTGTCATATGAGAAAAACCGGCTGATAGTACGAAGGTAATGTTTAAGTAGTGACTTATTAACCAACAAACATTACAAAGTAACTCTTTAAATCGATGAACAAACTAAGCCCATTCATACACTATTTTTAAAAACATCTACTAAGCACATTCAGTCTTTATCCCTTATATGGAGTCTATCTGCATAATTCTTTCCCCCTGTTGTTCGAAATAAAATTTGACAGCAGATCTTAGTGACGACATACTGGAACCTGAAGTCTTACATGATAATCTTAAATGTAACGCGTCTTAAAGTTACAAGCATGTCTTCCTGAAACATTTCATCAATTCATGCTATCTTGAATTCGGTTGAGGAGTTTCTTGGAGGCCCATAGAAATTGTTATCATTTACGTCAATTCTTCATCGGCAACTTAAACGTCGGTTAATTCTGGTTTGGAACCAGTTGCTGCTCACGATGTATGTTGTACTAGAGGGAGGGTGGAACATTTCTAGCTTCTCTTATTATAGAAGAATTGCTTTAACGTTGTGAAAACCCGTTTATTTTATAACACAGTCCTAGCTGTCTTAGGTCACCGCACTTTCTGGCAGCTTTCGCTTCCCAATCAATAAAAAATTCAGAAGATTTTAGACTCAGTCCATTTGTCCATTGCTTAAATCTCAGCATTGTCATTTCTGCATTTTATAGACGTTTCAGGGATCAGAAACATTTCGACGGGGACCAAATCCGGTGAACAGGGGGGATGGTGAAATAGTTCGAACTCTCAGTGTTGCCTGAGAAATAAACGCCGTGTGGCCGGTGCATTGCCTTGATGTTAACTCAGAACATTTGTCCGCTGCATCCATCTAAGGATTGTCACTGGCGAATTTCTACAAGTTCAAGCTGTTTTTGGATATTGGAAATAATATCAGAGACCACAAATCAATCGTTCGTCCCTGATTTGAGGCCTCTGATTCCGGGAAGGGGACAGAGCCAACGCCATGATAAAAGCACAGCACTTGTGCCTCATCTGAAACTAGAGCCAGGGCACGACACATTTTCAGAAACCGGCGCCTCGGACCACTCGGTCACGGGGTGGCAAACGGAATTTTCGTATACGTCCTTGTAAATGCTTCTTTCTGATTGCCCGGACAAAACTCAGATTGTATTCAATTGACCAGAACACATCACAGTTGTTCCTTTTTGTTGATTATGAATTGTACAATTTGGAGGACCCATAGCGTTCCCTCCAGGAAATAGTGCCACAAGTTATTAGATTTTCACTGTTGCTCAGTTGATTTCATCAATTCACGTTTTTCAGATTTAACACGTTCGTGAGCATTGATTCCTGCCCACCGTTTTGTCTTCCATGAAGAATAATTTAACTGGAAACATTTTCATCAACTTTGGTAAAAGTCGTAGCACTAATTTTCCTGTTTAAATTCAGCCTCATCGGGGATTGGCAAGTATGGAAATCCTGGCTGACACGACGTCAAAATCTAATGAACTTCGAAGGAATTTATACAGCAATTTCAAATTGGGTATACGCTGAAAAAACTTGGGGGTGTTCAAAAAATTAGGGGTAAAGGGTGTTGGACGGAAACAAATTATACCATGGCTGAAAATATTTTTAACGAAACGTTTACACCTAGGATTTAAAATGGAGAAAACTTCAAAAAATGGAGAACTGTTTAATTTGTTATAGTTATGGATGGTAAAAACCCGGTGATAATTTTTTTACAAAACTAAGTACGATTATTTTGTTTTTGCGCTCTTTTTTTATCTCGCATATTCTAAATCCTTCCACTAAGCATTAATTATGGGTTGCTGAAACAAAAGCCATTGATATTTTGACAAATATTATGCATCCTGAAAAAATTCAGAAGTATATCTACAAAAGTTTTAACAAAATAAAATAATGAGATACATACATCAGTTTTGTGATTTCAAAGACTGACTTTAAACATATGATTTAAACAAGGAAAACTAAAAAAGAAATAGCTATATGCATAGACTTTAAAAAAATGGTGATATCATTTTAGAAGGTACTTTAAGGTAAAGCTAAGGATTTCATTTAAATGCTAATTGCCATTCACATCTGAGCTATATGAAAATAAAAAGGACTAATATTTCAAGTTTCAAAGGAATATATACACGATCGAGTCATATTATTGTGAACACCCCGCCATGTGCAGCGCGGACAGCAGCCAGACGGAATGGGAGTGACTCAATAAGGTGCTGGAAGGTGTTCACAGGTATGTGGAGCCATGCTCCTGACTGCAGTGTATCATACAGCTGCTAGAGGGTACGTGGTACGGGATCTATAGAGCGAACAACACAATCGAGGTGGTCACACAGATGCTCAATTGGGTTTAAGTCTGGGGAATTAGCTGGCCATGGAAGTACTTTGAAGTCTTCATCGTGCTCTTCCAACCGCTCTCGGACATTTCTAGCTGCGTGACACGTCGAATTGTCTTGCTGAAAGATCCCATCTGCACCGGGGAATACAATCGGCATGTATGGCTATACGTGGTCTGCAAGGATGGATTCATAACGAATTCGGTCCATCGTGCCTTCCACAGGTATGAGTGGACCCAGAGAATGCCAAGAAAACATTCCCCAGGCCATAACGCTGCTTCCACAAGCTTGTGTTCTTTCAGCAACGGTTGAAGAATGTTTGTTCTTCAATGTTTCTCGCCTTATACGCCAACGGTCATCCGTTAGATGAAGCATAAAACGTGACTCATCGGAGAAGGCAATCCTTTGCCAATCAGCGGAGGTCCACTTCCGATACTGCCGTGCAAATGTAAGCCTTTTCTGCCGATGCACCTTCGTTAACATAGGTGCAGTAACCCTCCGTCTGCATCGCAACCCCATATGCAGCAGAAATCGCTGAACTGTCGTTTTACACACAATTCCGGCAGCTCCCTTGTTCATTCGGGCAGTGAGTTGCTCCACTGTAGCGTGTCGATCGGCCCTCACGCGCCTTCGAAGCCAACGTTCAGCTCTCACATCAATGGCACGTGGTGCTCCGCAGTTACCACGGCGCTTATTCACAATGGTGCCAGTTCTCCAATCACGATACACTTTAACCACAATAGCACGCGAACAGTTCACAAACTGCGCTATTTCAGAAATACTGCCACCCTTGCCCTGAAAGCCGATAATCATAACCTTTTTGCAAATCTGATAAATCGCTCCTTTTACCCATGACAGCAACGAGGGATATGTTTTCAGTTTGCCTACAGCACACTTTGTGTGCCCTTCGAGCCAGCTCACGACACGTGCCTCCTTTCATTGGCTACCCGCTGTTGACGTCAAACGTAAGTGGTGGTCACAATAATGTGACTCGACTGTGTATATGTGCGTGAGATTTTTACGGGTGTTGCCTCAGGAAATCCTCTCGGATTTCTGGCATAATGTCATCATTCAAAGATTCAAATTGATTTAAAAAGTTATACCATTCCCGTGTTGAAGCGGTGTATACAAAGCCATGCAACTTCATTCTGTTCTGCGTCTTCTTTGAAAGTATTTCTTGGAAATTCATACAACTCTTTTTCTCACAGAAATCTCCACCAATTAATTAGGACCCTTTCGAAAGAGTTTGTCCACCTAAATTGTTGCGATCTTTTAATGCAATGTCATATGTGTAAGCTGCTTCTAGTTCATTTTGGAGTTATTATATTATTATCATTCTTTTCTTCTGTTTTCAAATGTGTAATACATTCATGGACACAAATTGCAGAACTACAGTGTTGTCTGTGGAGGCAGTTCTACAGCAAGAGCGTAAAGTGAAGAACATCTACAGTAAAAGTGACTGACCACTTCTTTGTTGGCACTTCGATTTTTATTTTCTTGTTTTTCTAGAGAGCAGAGTTTCCCCTGTACCTGCATCTGGGTTTTTTCTCTCTACCCACTTTCGCATTTCAGCCAATACCTGTGTTTCTAGAGGACAATTTATAAAAATGAATCAGAACTTTAATCGTTTGACCGCGTACTGCATAGATAGAAAAAGGAACAAAATGTTTTTTAATTAACGAAACTTCACTATCAATGTGGTACGCTTGAATGTGAGTTTTGAATGATGTGAAACATTCTAAAAATGAGTCATTTACTGTATCACAAGAACTACTTAGTAGACTGAAGCCTTCCATTGCATAAGATGTAAAATAAAACTGCTTTAGAGTTGCTTCTTCGTTCTTACTTTCCATTGTCAACAAAGTTCAAGCTCCCATGTGGAATCATTTCCCAAAGCTTAAAAATCCATCTTTACTTCAAGGGGAATACTTGATAAAACGTTCTTGTTTTTACAGCTGGAAACACTTTACTTAATCCGCCCTCTTTAATTGGATAATCGTTTCCGCAATTCTTTGGTAAATGAGAAAGAACTTTGCTGAAGGAATCTTCGGGCGTCAGGGCCGCAGTATGAAGCAATTACGGTTTTATTTAAGGCTGCCTTCTCTTTTTTTTATTGCTGGAGGTTTTTTTTTTTTTTTTTTTTCTAGGAGGAGAAAGTATTTTTTGTGTCTGTTTTCATCCTTTAAAGTTTCCCTTTGGACAGTGTGATGAGATGTTACTGGTCTCCTTTGTGATACGTTTAATTACACTTTCGCCCGGTTTTAATTTTTGGAACAAAGGATTTTCTTCTGAGAAACCATTACTTCATTTCGTTTAACCATTTCCCCATACATTCCGAATCAAACCTATTTGTAACGGGGAAGAAAGAAGAATAATATACAAATAATTATTTAACCGAAAGAACAGAAAGTTTGAATAGTGGTAATCTCACATCAATGAAATTGCACAGGTCAAGTGCAAACATCCCGCCATCTGGCAGCTGGGATTTTTTTTTTTTTTTTTTTTTTATTGGAGGTTTAACGACCACCGTGAGCAACTCAATGGGCTATAAGCAGTCGCCCGTCCCTAATTTAGGGTCACTGGTTCCAGGGAAGGGAGAGAGCCAGTGCCGTAAGACAAACACAACATCCACGCCTGACTGGGATTCGAACCCGGACCCCTTACGGACGAATGATCAGAGGCCAACGCCTTAGACCCTGCGCCACCGGGGCGGCCAGCTGGGATGTTAGGAGGCCAGCGAATCACACCCAGGTTTGGATTCGTGACTTAATATTGAAGGCGTTACGAGAGTTCTTTGCCAATGCTATATTATTTGTATTGTGCTGTATCTCTAAAACTTTAGTTCTTAAATTTTGCTTCCAAATTTTGAAAACAAAGTTACAAAAACAAAGAAACGAGACTACTGCTTTCAATGGTAAAGGATTTCAGTTAGGGTATCGTAAATAACATCGTTCCTAGTGAAATCGATCAGTTTTATCAAAATAACGGTCGTGCATGTTTCTACTGATTAACTTGATTATTCCTGTTGCTACATGAAAATCTGATCGGCGTTATCATGAAAATGATTCTACTTCCATGAAGTTACCAGTTTTGCAAGCAATAAAACATCGTCTTTAAAAAAACTGAATTCATCCATTTTATCGGGATAACTATCTTTTCTTTGGCCATTTATTCAAATCTACTTTTGTGAAAGTCTACCCTATTCAAAACATTATAAAAATCTGCCATCTGCTAATTAATTATTTTCCATAATTACTGTTAAAGCTTGAAACCTTAAGGATGGATGATGTTATCAAAATAATGATTGGAAACCTGAAATGATTAAATCTAATACTGATCAACGTCATCAAGGTAGTGATTTTACTCCTATAAATTTATCAATTTTGCGAGCACTGAAACGTCTGTTAAAAAACTGAATTCACTTATTTTATCATGATAATTATTATTTCCTGGACCAGGGTAATGAATTTGTATATTAAGAAGCATGTTTGACAGAGAAAACAGATGGTTAAATTAATAAGCGAGGGAATGCATCTTTGAAATTCATAGGTGCCTTAGGATGATTTCACAGGAATGCTGGGTTCTCTACAAAGTTGCAAACGGCTGTGAATAAAAGTTCAATTGTATCTACTCTGATACACGCAGTGAAATATATGTACTTCAGAAGAGGCATCAGAGTCGTTTATGTACTGGACAGATGCGTTACTTACCTGGTGTTTGTGGCAAGGCAAGGTCTGACCATGCGAGGAAAGGCGATGTGACGCAGATGCGTAATGTGAAGTAAAATAGTTTTCGTAAAATGGAGACAAATATTCTGTGGTGATTTGACCATATTGAAAGAATGAGTGGTGAGATACTTAGTTAGAGAATTTGTTCAGACCTGATGGCAGGACAAAGAAAGGTACAGTAAGACGAAGGAAAAACAAAGGTAGAGAATGGCAATCGGTTTTAAATTTTAATCTGGTAAATAAGCCTTCTTTGAGGAGTTAACCTATGAATCTCAAAAAACAGCTTAGTGATATGTACGCAAGTAAAACTCGTCTTATTATCACATAGATTGATAACTTTTACTGAGATTCCGGTTTTTACCTTTTGAAGCGAGCGACTTTATCAAGAGAATTACTTTGATCACTTCAGGGATTTTACATGTTTGGATTGATCCGTTTTATCAATATGCTGATGTTCCCAGCGTGCAAAAACAGATTTTCTGAAGCTAAATTTAACTGTTCTGTCCTAAACTGCTTAATATGTATTTTGGAGACGTCTATCGATCCTCCTTGTATTGGAAAACTTTCACCAACATATCCTAAACTCAAAAACTTCATCAAATCATAATTCGTTCGTCTCATGAAATTTCTCTTTTAAAAGGAGAAGAATTATAAATTATTTTTATCACGAGAATGACTTCCTCTCCCATTTCGATAAACTGTTTTGATCCAAGTAGTATTTTAATTTATTTTATCGCATATTTTATTAAGAGGATGGTAATGATTGTGTGTACTGATCAATTTAACTGGTTTACAAAATAAAACAAACTTTTTGGCGCACGAGAAAATCTGTCTGATCCTAATAATACCTGTTGTGTTGAATTCAAATATGTTACTAGCTTTTCTCTTTCCCGCATTGATTTTTAGTGACACACAGGCTAAACCGGGGGAAAAAAGATAAGCACACCGGACAAGAAATTGGTTACCCCTGTCAGAACTTACCTAGTAACGGGTGACGGCGCCTCTTGCCTTGATAACAGCATCAATCCGGTGTGGCAGACTCCACGAGGTGGTGAATGTATTGAACATCGACTTGCAGCCATTCGTGCGTCAATTGGTCCCGAAGTTCCACCAGAGTATGTGAGCGTCTATTCCAGCGTTTCACCTTCTGCTCCAAAAGATCCCGCAGATTTTCAATAGGATTTAAATCTGTCGAGGTGAGACTGTGGTGCTGATTGCTCGTCGTGCCACTTAGACACAGTTTTAGCCCTATGCACATGGCAATTGTCGTCTTGGAAGACAGGAATGGCAATGTGATGCTGCTCCTGGAGATGTAGGGCAAAGGGCAACACTTCGTCATTGAGAATGCGGAGGTACGCATGCTTGTTCAAATTCATCGTCACTGCAACGAGAAGGCCCATTTCGTGGCACCAAAAACATCATCCCCAAAGCATCACAGAACATCATCCAGCTTGAAAAACACCTTTGACACAATCAGGATTAAAGGCTTCATTGGGACTGCGATACACTCGTCGCTTCCCATCATTAGAGTACAAATAAAATCGAGACTCATCAGACCAAATTGCTCGTTTCCAATCATATACAATAAAGCTTTGGTGCCTCTGAGCCCATTGATAACGTGCGCAACTTTGTGACTTGCTGTTAAAAGAGGCCTCTTCTATGGTACTTTGCTCCAGATGCCCATCGCATGCAGTTCTCGTTGCAGTGTCCTTTTGGAAATTGGTTGGAGTGGATTTTTATTCACTGTTTGGAGCAACTGTTGTTTGGTTTGAAACCTATTTGCAGTTACTAGGCGTGAAACATGGCGGCGGTCTCTGTTGGTGAGTTCCGGCCACAGTTTCGTCGCCGATTTGCAGTTGACTACGATCTACACTACTGTTTGTAGACCCTCTGGACAGTACGCTTCGACACACCAACAAATTGGGCGACTTTATTCACTTTGTGTCCGTTGGCACGGCCAAACACGATGGCTTCATTTTTCCAATCAGTGACGTCTCTCTTACGACCCATATCGCAGACTAAATTCAACACACACGTTGCTCTTCACCACTGGCAGTGACAGAAATGATCATATACGCCACGTCAGTGCTATTTATCTCCCACAAATGCTATCATGGCGCCCTCTGTGCAACCGGTAATTTCCTACTGTCATTTCTACTAGGAGTGACTCCTTTTTTGTCCGGTGTGCTTATATTTACGTACATTTACAACACTATTCATATAACCTAAAAATGACAGCTGATGATTTTCTTCTGTATTTTGTATCTGGAACTTGCCTCTTACGTGTCCAACAATAGTCAGGAAGCTTACTAAAACTTCGCTTTCCCAGATACCTTTTTTCCATGTTAGAGATGTGTTGGTGAATTCGCTTGTCATGTTCGTCGCTGACAGCAGCGAGATTCTCAGGGAAGAAATCTAAGTGGTAGTCCAAGAAATGAATTTTGAGGGGCATATTACACTTCATATCTTTAATGAATGTAAGATTTCACGCGGAATGTCATATCATTTCTGTGCATTAAAATTTCCACTTTTCCGTAACATTTACGAACGATCTCCTTGCTGTTTCTTCAACTTAACTTAATAGATCTTCGAATTTTCCGCATCGAACCAAAGCTCTTATGTCACGGCCCACAAAAACGCGTTCTTTAATTTTAGTATCGCTTATTCGAGGTACATTTTCCTTCAAATAAGCAAACCCATCAGTATTTTTATCCATGGACTTCCCAAAGTTTTTAAAAAGCCTTTAGTATAGGTGAAGTGGAGGTAAAATTATATTTGCAGGGTATAATCACAGTGGGGGATGTGCAATATTTTTCAGTCCAGGAGTAAGTGATTTACGCTTTGGCCATTCCTTCTTGATACAATGACTTTACTTGTCTCGACTGCTCTATTCGCCCAAGAAACAACACAATTTGGTACAGCCGAGTTGCAAACCAAATAACAGCGCAATGGCTTTTAAATTGCCATAGATGTTTCCATTGTATTTGTCATACTGAATTTTTTTCAAAAGGAATTTCATGCTTTCGAAAGATTCTTCTATGTTAACGGTACAAGCTAACGGCCCAGAAGGAATTTTGTTTTTATTGTGCAAAAGGACACCTTTCAAACTAGTTTTAGAGGAGTTGCCTCCCTGTTGTTTTATGTTCATGACCAAGAGCGTCTGTTATAGAGCAAATATTTTTAGAATAAGCTAAATCATTTTCTTGAGAATAAAAATGTTTGAACTCATCCTGGCGGTTACGAAAAAAAACCACTTTGGTGTTTGGCTGAAGTAGATTGCAGCCTTTGAACCTAGACTGTAAAGGTTCGGCCTGTGTCTTGGAAAATTTCAAATCTCGAAAAAGGTCGTTTAAATCACTTTACGTTAACAGCTCAAGAGAGGCGGTACTTGCTTCAAAAGTGGAGTCATGTTGTTGCTCATATTGAACTAGGATTGCTGCATTGACTTCCGACTCTTAATCTTCTGCAGTTACGCTTATTGGTCGTTATGGTGTAGGTAAGTCCTCATTATGAGAAACTGGCTTGATAGCAGATATCAAATTTTGGTATATCACTCTGTGCAGGGGAGCATTACGAAAAGAAAAACTTGTTGATAGTACACAGTGTGGCAAAGAATGTTTAAGACTGAGTCTGTAAAATGAAATAGAAACAAGAAATTAATTTTTTTTTGGTTTGTTATTCAAAATAAGTCCCTCCAGCTTCATTACACTTGTTACAGCGATTTAATAATGATTCAAATGCCTGTTCCAGTTCACTTTGCGAAATTGCCTCCAAAGCACGCGTCGAAGCTGTTTGTATGGTCGAAATATCATCACAATAACACCCTTTTAACGTCACTTTAAATTTTGGGAATAAAGAAAAGTCGAAGGGTGCTAAATCAGGCGAATTCGGTGGATGATTCAACACAGAGACGTTATTTTTCGCCAAAAAACTACGAACAGGAAGTGAGGTGCGACTGGGTGCATTATCGTGCAACAAACACCAACTGTTTTCATCTCGATATTTTGGACGAATACGACGAATTCTTCCCATCAAACGCCTCAAACATTTAAATAAAACTCACCAGTAATTGTTTGTCCACTTGGAACAATTTTTTTGTGGATAATACCCTTACTATCGAAGAATGTAATGAGCATTGTTTTGATTTTGGATGGAACTTTTCTTGTTTTTTTGGCTTGTATTGAGGTTTTTGACTTCCATTCCGCACTTTGTCGCTTTGTTTTAGGATCATATTGAAAACACCATGTTTCATCCCCTGTAACAATCGATTTTAAAAAGTTTGGATCATTTTCAGCGGCTGAAATGATGTCTCTGCAATGTGCACTTCTCCTTGATTTTTGTTCATTGGTTAACGTGTGTGGAACAAATTTAGCACAGACTTTTGTTTTGCCCAAATCTTCATGTAGGATGGTTTGAATCATTTCTTTGTTGATGTTAAAAGACTCTGCCATTATTCTTAGTGACGCACATCGATTGTTTTCCACGAAATCACGCACTTTTTTAATAATCTCAGGTGTCCTAGATGAACTTGGTCTTCCGGTATGCTTATCATCTTCTAGCGTATCTCTTCCGTCCAAAAACGTTTGTACCACAGGAAAACATTTGATCTGCTTAAACAAAACTCACCGTAAACTTGTTTCATCATTTGGTACGTTTCCGAGGCACTTTTACCAAGTATAACGAAGTAAATTTTTCCGTCATTTTTATCCGCGCCGGGGTTCGAACCCGGGTCCACTCATTCCGGAATAAGTTGCTCTACCAATTAAGCTACGCGGACGTTTTATTCTGATTCCTATCTGCCTTTATGTCGTGTGCGTCCTTCTGGCAGGTACGTCACATCATCTCCCCCTTATTTGTTTTTTTTTTTTTTTTTTCGAAGTGCTGGAGAAAGGATTCTCTTATTTTTCCTATCTCGCGGTGTGGAAATAACATCACACCAATGCGAGATTTTGAACGGTCGGGTCATCCGGATAGTTCGGGCGCCATTATAACGAAGTAAATTTCTCCGTCATTTTTATCCGCGCCAGGATTCGAACCCGGGTCCACTCATTCCGGAATAAGTTGCTCTACCAATTAAGCTACGCGGACGTCTAATTCTGATTCCTATCTGCCTTTATGTCGTGTGCGTCCTTCGCGCAGGTACGTCACATCTCCTGGTACGTTACATCATCTCCCCCTTATTTTTTTTTTCGACTCATTCCAGAATAAGTTGCTCTACCAATTAAGCTACGCGGACGTTTTATTCTGATTCCTATCTGCCTTTATGTCGTGTGCGTCCTTCTGGCAGGTACGTCACACAAGTTTTGCGTTAAATTTAATAACAGCCCTTTGTTCCATCTTAATAATTCAACATGAAAAAAAATCTACTTCTCTAATGAACGGCCGTTTCGTTTGAATTACTTTAACAACTGCGCAGTACTTTTGGCAGAAAGCAAGCAGATGGTCACGGTTTATAACGCATTCGCGATAACACTGGTGGCGTCACCGTAGGCTGAAGTCTAGCGCCAGTCTTAAAAATTCTTTGACGCACTGTGTATGTATATAAAAAAGGTAAAAAAAGAAATGAAAACGTGTGCTATAAATGGGTCAATCCTGTTTAGTAGCGAGGAATGAACCTAAACATAAATATTTAGAGCTAGTAGAAACAAAAAAGATAACAAAATAATTTAAAGTAGAATATTAGCGCCAGATGGGAGCGAATAAATCCAATAGAAGTGCTTGAATTTAACCGAGAAAACGGACCAGAACATAATGCGAAGCAGTGCAGTAATGTTTAGATGTAAGAGAAGAACTTTTAAATATAAATAATAAAAACAGACAAAGCGAAGTTGCTTTAGTGGAAGAAACCCGGTCGGCATTAAGAGAGCCACGAGAAAGAACAACGGAATTTATTAAAAATTGACAGCTGATGCTTCTCCATGGCATCCTCTTCCCTATCCATCGTGTCCCGTATTTAATGAATAAGTAAGTGATGATGGAAGCTTCAACCTGCCTCAAACTTTCTAGATGCGATTTCTATTCCAATATAGCTTCCACCGATTTTTCTTCGATCCCAAAACGATGGCGAAACAAAGACGGAACAGATATCTGCTCTCTGGAGGACACGCTGATTTTCGCGTGAGACGCTGCTACTGGAAGGACGCCATATCAATTTGATCGATGACTTGCTGCCGCTCCTCATGGAATCCATCTTCATCACGGCCAATGCTGATGACAGCTCACATAGACTCGGGACCAGCCACACAAATGGGGGTTAACGGATGGGTTAACTTTTTGTTTATTCCCATACCAGTGCCTTATTAAACCACTGGTTCAACCTGCTTTCTGCAATGCCAAGGTTGGCTTATTGGTTATCCAGAGCATTCTTGGGTAAAGAGCTCGGGTAGTGGTTAAGACACTTTTCTTTTGCTTAAAATAGGGAACTGATTCAGGCAAATTCAATTCAGAGAGCACTTAAGTTAGTACGACCAGTTATGGAAAAGGACCTCACTGCTGAAGCACACACGAGAGAGTTATTCCACATAAGTTCGTAAAAGATGTCTTCAGCTCTCGTAATAAAGGTATTGACAGTAATGGAATCTCAAAGAATGCGTCATTCCAGGTTATTGATAAGGAAAGATCTAACAATGAAGAAAAGGGCCGAAAACAGACAATCGATACGTAGAACCAAACGTTTTGTACCGTAGAAAAATATATTTAAACTTAGAAACGACACTCATTGACGAATCAGGAAATTTCAAATGAAAAAGGATATCTTTGGTGCGTCTGCGTTCCCTGAAACTACAGACATGCTTGGGTTGGAAGCAGTGGCAACGACCACACACAATCATTGCATTGTGTTCGATGCGTCGCAGTGTACGACCGTAACATCACCGCTTTGCAAAAAGCCTCCACAAGTGAGATCTTTCATACTGCAGTTACCAAAGAATTTTCTTATTTGGGTGTTAATGGCAACCTCAATATTGCTATATCCTAATTTAGGCTTGCTGGTTTCTGGTAATGGTGACAGCCAGTGCCGTAAGACAAACACACCATCCATGCTTCATTAGCATTCGAATCCGGACCTACCTCAGATGAATGGTTAGAGAACACCGCCTCATACCAGTTGGCCGCAGGGTACGCTTACTAACAAATTATAAAAATCAGATCAGATCATATGCAGAGGATTTTAGGAAAGGAAGGTTTAAGACCTGGAGTCAGTGACTGACCCCAGGTCTTAAACAACCCTTAGAAATAGGAAGCTAGGAGGTTTGGACTAGAGTACCCGATAGGAAAGTCACACGAAAGCGAGTTAGAAAGGGGGAGGAAGACGCACTTATTTATAACCGGGGGCAAGTACCCGGGGGCCGACAGCTTAACGTGCCCATCAGACGCAAGGCGAATATTTAGTGGTTCGAGCATTCGTACCTCCCTGGGATTGAACAAACTATAAAAGCAATGGTAAAGCAGCTATTTAGCCGAATGACCATCTGGGTTTCATCTCTTAGATATTTGGATATAAAAATTATTGACGACGCCTTTTTACTTTAGCATTTTGTACAATCTTCTTTGCTTACGACCACCATAAGCAGCTCTTAGGACTATAAGTAGTCGCTCGTTCCTAATTTACGGCCACTTGTTCCAAAGAAGGGTCAGATCTATAGCGCTATCGGACAAGCACAGCATCCATGACTTATTAGGGATTCGACCTTGGATTCATCTCGGAGGAATGTCAGAAACCTGAGCCTTTGATAACTCATCCATTAGAGAGGATTGTACAGTCTGTCTTGACAATCTTTTTTAATAACTTTCCTTGATTTATTAGTCCTTCCCTATCTTTGTTAAGATTGCGATCATTTCATTTTCAGAAGCGTTCGCTTCTTCTAACTGTTGTGACGTATACTATAATGTAACTTTCCTTTTAGGTTTCGTTTTCTAAGTAAGTTTGAGTTCGTTTTCCTTCGCGTTTTTCTAACTTAACGTGATATCTTCTTTCTCGCAAGTGTATGGTTCGCAACACCTTGAGGTCAGAACTTATGGCATCTATATGCGTCAGATGAGAACTGGACGATATATGATGTTTGAGCAGCAGCAGTATGTGAAGATGTTGGTAGTATGACGATATACACCGATAAGCCATTATATTATGACCACCTACCTATTAAGCTGTGGGTCTCCCTTTAGCCCGCTAAACAGCGGCCACTCAGCAAAGCATCGATTAGGTGGAGATAGGTATCCTGGGATATCTGGTACCATAATGTCAACAGCAGGTCCTCTAATTCCCGTACATTTCGGGGTGCTGGTGATTTAGTGGGAACCTGCTTTTTTAAGTCGAACAACAAATGTTCGATTGGGTTTGTGTCAGGTAAATTTGGAGACCAGGACATTAACAGAAAGTCACTAGCATATTCGTTGAACCACTCCTTGATGATTCTAGCAGTGTGGCATGGAGCATTATCCTGTTGGTGATGGCCATGATCAGCATGCAACACAGTTGACATTAATGGATGAACTTGGTCCGCAACGATGTTCAGATACCTCACAGCTGTCAGGGATTGTGCTATTGGGATAATGGGGCCTCAAAGAGGCCCAAGAAAACATCGCCTGTTTCCTCCCAACAGTGCATCCAGGTGCCATAGCCTCCGTTGATAATCGATGTATCCGCGCTCGGCTTTCTACGTGATGCACCAGGAATCTCGATTCGCTAGACCAGCGGTCCAATCTGATTATCTTGGGCCCATTACAGGCATTGTTGGCGATGACGTGCAGTAAGCATGGGTGCCCGGCTGGGTCTTCGGCTACGTAGACCCATGCGCAGAAGACTGTGACGAAATATGTACTGTGACACATTGCCCTGATCACCACTGTTGTAGTTGCGGGTGATTTGTCAAACTATGGCCCTGCGGTCGCTGTGAACAATGCGCGATATTCTCCGCACCCTTATGACATCAATGAGCTACAGATTACACACGGCTGAACGACGGTTTTTCATTTGGCTATATGTGCACCACTTTTTATACGTACTCATCACAGCTACAGTGGCACGTGAAACGACCCACAAGCCACACCGTTTCCGAGATCGTAGTTTCGTGGCGCCGTGTCATCACAATTTGTCCTTCATCAAACTCCAATAAATTGACAGCTTTTCCCATTCTTACTCCGAACACTCTACTAACCGAAAGCCGGTCCTCGGTTTGTATATACACTATCTACCAACAATTAATTGGACACCCCTTCAAGCGAAGATATCTGCGGTTCTGATACACGTCACGGCCGCCGCCGTTAAATATCGTGTTGGAAACAGCAACGCAACCAGTCGCATGCAAGATGCCACGCAGTTCGGAGCTCTCTGATTTCGAGAAAGGTGTAATCGTCGGGTATCACAGAAATGGCCGATCCATACGTGACGTTGAAGTACCCCAAATCGACAGTGGCCTACGTGATTGGCAAGTAAAAGATGAGAGGTGACTGTCGGAATGTGCCCCGACCCGGAAGACCCACAAAACTGGGAGTTAGAGACCGACGGGTGCGGGCCAGAGAAATTCGGAAGAACCGCGTCAAATCGATGGGCCACGTCCGCGAGGAGTTTCAACAGGCATCCGGGAGTGTTCTTTTGATGAATATCATCCGTAAAGAAGCTCATCTGCAGGGTTATCCTGGACTTGCTGCCACCCACTAGCCTTTGATCACCAAGTCCCAATTGCGCTGCTCGGATAACGTGGTGAAAAGAACGCCGACAGTGGACCGTTGAACAGTGGAAACAGGTTCTCTGGAGCGACGAATCAAGGTTCACCTTCTACCGTTCGGAGGGTAGAGTCTGGGTTTGGCGTCTGCCTGGAGAACGCCTCCTGCCGGAATGTATTGCGCCAACTGTGAAGTTCGGCAGCGGTGGAATTATGCTATGGGGGTGTTTCTCCTGGTATGGCACGGGACTCTTGGTCGCAATTCCTGGTAGACTCAACGCCGAGACCTACTGCACCATTTTGGATGACCATGCGCTTCCTACGTTGTGGCAGTTTTACGAGGTGGACCCATGTTACTTTCAGGATGACAATGCCACCTGTCATGTTGCGAGGTCCACCATGGCTTGGTATGGTGACAATGGGATTAATCGAGTGGACTGGCCTTTGGACCTTAACCCTATCGAGCATCTCTGGAACGAGTTGGAGCGTGGACTTAAGGAGTGTCCCCACCGTCCGAAATCGGTGATGGAACTGACCTGTCTTCTCCAAGCCGAGTGGAAGAAAATACCGCTAGCCGTCGTACAACGTCTATTTGAGAGTATGCCCCGGAGGGTCGCAGCTGTAATCGCCGCTCGTAGAGGCTCCACCAACTATTGAAGGTGAATAAACTTCGTTTTCCTTTGCTATCACAGGTGTCCAATTACTTGTTGGTAGATAGTGTATATTGCTGTGTGAACTTCACCTTCGCCACTGTCCAGTCTCCAAGCGCGCTCATTTCTCTAGGCTGGGGGTGGTCGTAATGTAATGGCTCATCAGTGTAATAGTAGTTGCGAAATTGAGTTACTTGATGTTGTGATCTCGTGACGTCTGTGTAATATACACTGACGGAAAAAAATCCCAACACCAAGAAGGGGTTGTATTAGATAAACGACAATTAGTAGGCGGTGAGAGTACATCTGTAAGATGACGTCTATGCAAATTTCGCGCTCGGCACATACGTGTGGCGCTAGTAGCGCCCCTCGGAACATGCAAAGCAGGTTTGCTGTAAATACGCGCTGTAACGTTCGTGAGCGTTAGTTATCGTTGAGATTCGACGTAGTGTGTTGATGTTAGTCAAGAATGCCTTTAAGAAGACGAAGAAGCCATTATCAACAGCTCACGGAGTTTGAACGAGGTCGTGTAATAGGGCTACGAGAAGGTGGATTTTCGTTCTGCAATATTGCAGAACGACTTGGCAGGAATGTAGCCACTGTGCATGATTGTTGGCAGCGGTGGTCAAGGGAAGGTACTGCCTGAAGAAGACCGGGTTCCGGTCAGCCACGTGGCACTACTGAGAGGGAAGACCGCAGTGTACGGCGTATGGCCGTGGCGCATCGTACCGCGTCTGAGGCAGCAATTCGAGCTGCAGTTGCCACCACAGTGACACAACGAACTGTTACAAATCGGTTACTTGAAGGACAGCTCCGAGTCACACGCCCTGTAGCGTGCATTCCACTTACTCCAAACCACTGCCGTTTGCGACGCCAGTGGTGTCAAGCTAGAGCTCATTGGAGGACGGAGTGGAGATCTGTTGTGTTTTCTGATGAAAGCCGGTTCTGCCTGGGTGCCAGTGATGGCCGTGTGTTGGTTAGAAGGAGGCCAGGTGAGTGCCTGCAACCAACCAGTCTGCGGCCGAGACACACTGGACCTACACCTGGATTTATGATCTGGGAAGCAATTTCCTATGACAGCAGGAGCACTCTCGTGGTTATCCCACGCACCCTGACGGCACAGTTGTACGTCGGTCTGGTGATTCAACCTGTTGTGCTGCCATTCATGAACAGCATTCCAGGGGGTGTTTTCCAACAGGATAACGCTCCCCGCATACCGCTGTTGTAACCCAACATGCTCTACAGAGTGTCGACATGTTGCCGTGGCCTGCTAGATCACCAGATCTTTTAAAAATCGAGCACATATGGGACATCATTGGACGACAACTCCAGCGTCACCCCCAACCAGCATTGACCGTCCCTGTATTGACCGACCAAGTGCAACAGGCATGGAACTCCATCCCATAAACTGACATCCAGCAACTGTACGACACAATGCGCATGAACGTTTGCGTGCTTGCATTCAACATTTTGGCGGTTACACCGGTTATTAATGTACCAGCATTTCACATTTAAAATGGCTCTTCTTGCACTTACAATAAGCTGTGATCTTGAAACCTTAATCGATTAAATATGTTACCTATACAAATGTATTGCCGCCATTTCATTCCTCTACAACTATTTTTTCGTGGTGTTGGGATTTTTTTCCGTCAGTGTATATTTAGTGTTAGTGTTTTGTTTCTTTTTTCGTTAAACGTTCCCTCACAAGTAAATTGGATTAGTTCGCTGTTACTGTTGAAGACTGAGTTGTGCTAAATGATATTTAGCTGAATAAAGACTAATCGCAAGTAACATTTTCTTAATCTCTTGAATGACTCCTATTTCACTGTAGATGAAGTTATAAGACCGATCAATGTACTGTTCAGACAGCCATATTTCCACGTACATTACAGTGTGCATGTATTGGGTACGAGAATTTTCTCATTTTCTCGGAGGTATAATGCATTCAATTCATTTACACTCCTTATAAATCTAGAAAATAAATGTAAGTTTCAAAATATGTACAACATCTGAATAAATATAAGTTTCAAGCAAAATTATGAGCCGCACTGATTACCGAAAAGTCATAGGCTCGAGATTCTGGCTAAACGTCTGAACTGAGCATGGGCTTGAGTCTTGAATAAGGTATGATGGTGTCCTTGTCTTACGGCTCTGGTCCTTTCTTTTCATGAACGAGCAGTGCCACTCAATCTCCTGCTGCTGCTTCTGCCTTATACACAGTCAAGTCACATTATTGTGACCACCTCATACTTTTGACGTCAACAGCGCGTAGCCAACGACTAAAGGCACGTGTCATGAACTGGCTTAGAGGGTATATAAGGTGTGCTGTAGGCATTCTGAAAACATATCTCTCGTTGCTGTCATGGATAAAAGGAGCGATTTATCAGATTTGCAGAAAGCGATGACTATCAACTTTCGGGCTAAGGGTGACAGTATTTCTGAAACTGCGCAGTTTCTGAACTATTCGCGTGCTGCTCTCGTTAAAGTGTATCATGATTGGTGAAATGGCAGCATTGCGAATAAGCGACGTGGAAACTACGGAACCCCACATGCCATTGATGTGAGAGGTGAACGTCGGCTTCGAAGGTGCGTGAAGGCCAATCGACACCTTACAGTGGAGCAACTCACCTGCCGAATGAACCAGGCGGAAACTGGAAGCGTGTCTAAAACGACAGTTCAGCGAACTCTGCTGCTACATTTTTATGGCAGTATAGGAATGGAACGTCCGCTGATTGGCAAAGGATTGCCTTCTCCAATCAGTCACGTTTTCTGCTTCATCGAATGGATGGACGTTGGAGTATAGGGCTAGAAACATCGGAGAACAATCACAGCCATTGCTGGAAGAACACAAGCTGGAGAATGTCTTCTTGGCATTCTCTGGGTCCACTCCTACCTGTGGATGGCATTATGGCCCGAATTCGCTATGAAACGATCCTTGCTGACCACGTACACCCATACATGCCGATTGTCTTCCCTGGGATGGATGGGATCTTCCACACGACAATGCGACGTGTCACATAGCTAGAAATGTCCGAGAGTGGTTGGAAAAGCTCGATGAAGACTTC
Organism: Macrothele yani; assembly: GCA_039090855.1. Classification (NCBI taxonomy): domain Eukaryota; kingdom Metazoa; phylum Arthropoda; class Arachnida; order Araneae; family Macrothelidae; genus Macrothele; species Macrothele yani. The sequence continues at coordinate 131,934,302 of CM076995.1, read as the reverse complement.
AAGGTACTTCCCTGGCCCCCTAATTCCCCAGACTTAAACCCAATTGAGCATCTGTGGGACCACCTTGATCGTGTTGTTTGCTCTATGGATCCTCCACCACGCACCCTTCAGCAGCTGCCAGATGCACTGTAGTCAGCATGGCTACACATACCTGTGAATACCTTCCAGCACCTTATTGAGTCACCCCCTGCCAGTCTAGCTGCTGCCCGCGCTGCACACGGCGGTTACTCTGGATATTAGCTGGTGGTCCCAATAATTTGACTCGACCGTGTATTAGTGAAAAGCGACTCCTGTATGATATTGGAGAAACACAGCTCCTGATAGTCTTGGATTAAAAATGGGATATCCTCACCTCAAAAGAAACAACAGCCACAACAACAAAGAACATTTTTACGAAGTGATGATATCATAATCGACTCAGTTATTAGATTTCATAATGACACGATGTTGGGCAGTTTCTTCGTAGACCGCTAAAGTGTGTTCTTCCGCGCAGATACACTAACACGCCCCGAAGACATCAAATCGCAGGGAATGGATGAATATTTTGGCAGTACAGGTTAAGCCCTTATCCCAATATCTTCAAGCCGAAAAGCCCCGAAATCCTAAACCTTTTCCCTGCTCTAACATGACGTCACAAATGGAAAATTCCAGGTGGCTCTGGAAAGGTTGTCAGACATTGCACAGATCTTTGGCAACATCGACGGTTAGTTCAAGTGACTTTAGAAACCTTGGGTGGGGCTGTGACATTCTGCTCTGTTGTATAGATGGGCAAACTGATTCTTTAGATTCGACTTTCTGAAGCAGTTTGTTCGCGTTGATTCGTTCGTTGAAACTTCCGGTGAACGATTGCCATTGAGAATGACAATCACAATTAGGTTCTGTGTTGTATCCGTTTGTGTCGTCCTTTGACTCTTCCGGTATTATTTTTTTTTTTTAAGCTGGATTCATTTATTCAGCTTATCTAAAAACTGAATCATTTCAATTTATTTATTTCTTAGGTTTTAGATAAGCTGGTTTCAAAACGTTCACAAAATTATCATGTACATTCATTCTGGATTGACTGAGACTTTTTTCCCACAGAAGGGGAAGTATGACAGAGCATCCTAAAAATGTGTGTTCATCAGTTTGTGTGGAATTTTGCAAAAACATCATTTCCTATAGAAAAGCTGATACTGCCTTATTGAAAAATAATCGCCTTTACATTCATAGCTCGTGCTTTATACAATGATATGGGATCTTCTTGATATTGCAGAAATAAAAATAAAAAAGCTGAAACTATAATTTTGCAATAATTCCTCACATAACAATGAAAGACATCTGAAGAATTATTGAACAGTTAAAGCTAATAAATTTGTATGATTCCAGTCCGCGATCAAAAAACAAACCAATGTTGGTCTTCTACTGAAAAGACAAAATTCCTTTAAGTGTAGTTTAAGTCTAAGATAAATAAACATGTCTTGACTAAATTAAAAAACCAATATCGGTCTTCTACGGAAAAGACAATTTCCGTAAGTGTAGTTTAAGTCTAAGATAAATAAACATGTCTTGACTAAATTAACAAACCAATATTGGTCTTCTACGGAAAAGACAATTTCTTTAAGTGTAGTTTAAGTCTAAGATAAATAAACATGTCTTAACTAAATTAACAAACCAACATCGGTCTTCTACGGAAAAGACAATTTCTTTAAGTGTTGTTTAAGTCTAAGATAAATAAACATGTCTTGACTAAATTAACAAACCAATATCGGTCTTCTACGGAAAAGACAATTTCTTTAAGTGTTGTTTAAGTCTAAGATAAATAAACATGTCTTGACTAAATTATCAAACCAATATCGGTCTTCTACGGAAAAGGACAATTTCTTTAAGTGTAGTTTAAGTCTAAGATAAATAAACATGTCTTGACTAAATTAACAAACCAATATCGGTCTTCTACGGAAAAGACAATTTCTTTAAGTGTAGTTTAAGTCTAAGAAAAATAAACATGTCTTGACTAAATTAACAAACCAATATCGGTCTTCTACGGAGATGACAATTTCCTTAAGTGTAGTTTAAGTCTAAGATAAATAAACATGTCTTGACTAAATTAACCATTTAGGTGAAAATACGATCAGTCGAAGAAAGATATCTTATCTGCGATCTGCGTTTCGAAAGAAAGTTCCATCTCGTGAAAAGAATGATTTCGCTCGTTTGAGATGCCATAATGCTCGGTTTTAATAAATAATGGAAAATACGTTCGATTCTTTAAAGCGATTTTGTCAACGAGCTCATAGAAATATATCTTTAAAATCTGTTGGACGTAGGCAGTGCTTTCTGTCATACGTGATGTGACGATTCTGTAGTCCGTCTACATTTCTCTTTCTCCAGTTTGTCACTTCCTAAAAGATAAGCCTATTACTTCTGATTTTCATATTCCGGAAATAGTATTCGAATCTCGTGTAATGTAATTATCGTCTACTTTGGGGTGATTCTGTTATAATGTTTCCCTTTACGATATCGTCGTACGTTTCATCTGCTTATCATGCCTACTATCTTCTGAAGCGTCAGCACTCACTTTCTCTTTTGCTGAGAATAAATGTTTGCCTCTGTTGTTGGCAACAAAATAGTTCGTAGATGCATTTTTCTTTCATTCGCGAAGCACACAGTTGTAGACAGCCAAGAGATATTTCTTTAAGCCAGATTTCTGTTCAATTTCCGGCATGCGCAAAATGGCAAGCGAAGAATAACTCTCTTTCCAAATAGCAGCAAGCCATTTCACACTCACATGGGTAAGTATCAGCCGGGAATCCGAGTAGAAGGGCAGGATGATAACTCACAGGTCCGAAGGAGGAAATAAGATAAACTTGAGAAAAAACGAAAACTCTGTTCCTCTTTTGCTGGAAAAGCATCGAAAGAAAACTGGATGACCTCGGTGAAACATCAAAGCAGCACTTCTGTTAATACTTTCTCGAAAATAAAGCAACAAAAGTAGGGCTTACCAAGAGTGGAACGAATTAAGAAGAGATAGTGTTCAGGAATGCTTGCTGAATTATTGGGAATCTATGGAAAGGAACACTGTTAAGAAAACTGAACAATGATGCACAGTTTCATAGAGTACAGCTCTTAATGAAATGTCGAATCGTATAATCTTACTGAAATTTATCCTGCCTTTTGTAACATATAAAAAAACAGAAACAGAAATGTAATAACTAAGTCTTATGCCTCACATAGTTTGATGAAAAGCAAGGCAGTTAATTCTTGCATGCTTTAAATACACCTGATAGCACAGATTTAAAACATCTTATGAACACTATACAGCGTAATTTTGCACTAATGGTTTGCCTGTTAACATGGTATCACTGTATTTTCAAGAGAGATCTAAACATTTATTTTCCCCACTAGAATGCGTTACACTGCTGAAAATTGTGTTGCGCATTGTACCAAGACGTGGTGCAACACAAGCTGCACCGTATTTTGGGGTACATGTTAACCATTGTGTTGTGCATGAAACACACACAAACGTGATGCTGTTATGCACCATATTAGGCTATCCATCGAGCAAGCTGCGTCTGTTGTACCATGCGCTTGTGTGACTGATGCACCACATGAGGGTGTATACATTAGCACACAAAAGGTGGTGCAGCTTGAGTAGCACTACCTCTTGGGGCAACCTACTGCACATATTTTAACAGAATAACGATAAGGACAGTACCTCGTGCGATTTTGATGTTTCTAATGCGCACTTATGGCGATCTTGACATACATAAACGCATGAACATGTATTTGTTTGCCACGATATCTACACCTCAAAAAAGTTGGTTTTCGAAAACACGGCTGGAACGCTGAGCAAATCTTTCCAAACACTCGACAAATTTATCAGTAGATGGCATAAATACGAGGTGTGACACTTTAATTCCTGAATGCACCTGTAGAAAAAATGTGTGCGTACTTTGTGCACTAGGGATACTATCAGATTCAAAGTAATAGACGCTGTTCCCATTGTTGTAAACATATCTGGAACTCTGTCTCTGGAATGTTCTTGAGTTCCTTTGTTACGTTAGGCTCGATGTCAAACACAGTTGCAAATCTTCGTCCTTTATGGAAATTTTCGGGAAGAGCAAAAAATCACAAGGGGGCTAAGCCAGGTGAATAGGTTGGATGATCCAAATTTAATACACAGAATTGACGTGGACTAGGAACATCAAACAGAAGTCATCGCTCTTTCCACGTTTATAAGTGAGTCACGGAAAAATTCTCATCGGCCTCCACCGGGAATAGAACCCAGGTCTTCCAGTTATGCGCCGGACATGCTACCACTGCACCACAGCGGCCTCGAATTCTCCAGACTCACATACGATCAACTGCAAAACCACATGGTAGGCTGCTTCATGGGAGCCCCGCACAATGCTGGGGATTCACCAAAGATGGAAAGCAGCAACTGAACACATAACTAGAAGGCGAATGAATAATTAATACACCCAATTGACGTGGACTAGGAACATCAAACAGAAGTCATCGCTCTTTCCACGTTTATAAGTGAGTCACGAAAAACCTCTCATCGGTCGCCACCGGGAATCGAACCCAGGGTCTTCCAGTTACGCGCCGGACATGTTACCACTCCACCACAGCGGCCTCGAATTCTCCAGACTCACATACAACCAACCGCCAAACCACATGGCAGATTGCTTCATGGCAGGTTGCTTTAATTATTCATTTGACTCCTACTTATATATGTTCAGTTGGTGCTTTCCATCTTTGGTGAATCCCTAGCATCGTGCGGGGCTCCAAGAAGCAACCTGCCATATGGTTTAGCAGTTAGTCGTATGTGAGTATGGAGAATTCGCTGTGGTGCAGTGGTGGCAGGTTCGGCGCGTAACTGGAAGACCTGGGTTCGATTCCCGGTGGCGGCCGATGAGAGTTTTTTCGTGACTCTCTTATAAACGTGGAAAGAGCGATGACTTCTGTTTGATGATCCAAATTTGTAATTTATTTCTTAGCCAGGAAGTAGCGAGGAAATCATAGTACTCGCAACTTCCTGGACAAAAAATATTCTGAGCGCATCATGGCTTAGGGCATTGTCAGGCCACGGCTCAGCTCTTTTCCTTCAAACAGAATCCCGTAATCTTTTCAACACCTCTAAAAAGCGTTTTTGGTTGACCGTTTGTCTCCACTCAATGAATTTGTGATAAACTGTCCCTTGTGATCAAAAAACACACACAGACATGTTCTTGAACTGCGAGAGTGACATGCGTGCTTTTTTCGTCTTTTTATGCCACTCAAAGACATTTGATTTTTTCATAGCACTTTACCGATCTTCACAGAATTTGATGTCAATGCGCGGCTCTAAATTTCTGTCATGATTTTTACCTTAAAACTCACGCACAGAATTGCATTGCTTTCGCAACTGCTCACTCACGAATGGCTCTACTGGTCTGCGGTTAACACGCGCATTGCTTGAAACATTTCCAGTACGCATAGGCACGTGATTATTCCTGCATTGCCACAAGGGCGACACTCTGCGAGCGTTCCGGGAATTTAATTTTCACACTTTGTAAATATACAGTGTACGTCTAAAATCTTTCCCTGATTACGATAAATCGTATAAAATGAACCGAGCTATTTAGACGTACGCGGTTTGTTGCATTGATTGTGTCAAATGCTTAAGTGTCTTGTTCGTTAAACTTTTGAAACAATAGGTGGCGCTGCATGTCTGCAGTGTGGTTTGTTGTTGAAAGCGTCAGTCGGCGAAATGGCGTCTATGCAGGAGAAGGCTAATTGTGTTCCCTGATTTCATGAAACCAAATCCGCAATTTCAGTGCAGCTGAAGTTTAGGCGTGAATATGATGGAGCTCCGCCTGATGTGAAGAGCATTAGGAACTAGTATCAAAAGTTTCAACAGAAGGGCAGAGTCGGAGACCGTGCAAGAAGTGGAAGACCTTCCATTAGTGAGAAAACTGTCGACGACGTGCGTGATACATTTGTACGAAGCACGAGGAAATCAATTCGTCATGCCTCTAGTGAACTGGTAATACCTATGAAGACAGGGCACGGCAATTTAAGAAAATTGCAAATTGTTCAAGCCTTGGAACCTAATGATGGGCCCGGACGTGTGACATTCGCTATGGATATTCTTGAACGAATAGACGAAGATAATGATTACCTGAAGCGGATTTGTTTTTCAGACGAATCAACTTTTCATACCTCAGGTAAAATGAACACTCATAATGCTCGTATCTGGGGTTCGGGGAACCCACATGTGGTATTGGAGAAACAGAGGGATAGCTCTAAAATCAATGTTTGGTGCGGACTAATGCACAACAAAATAATTGGGCCGTTCTTTTTTATTGAGCCTACCATTACATCAGGTATTTACCACGACATGATGCAGCTGTATGTTGCACCTCAATTGGAAGAGCTGTGACAATGAGTAATGTTCTAACAGGACGGTGCGCCCCCGCACAGGGGTGTACCTGTCCGTCAATTCTTAGATGGTAAATTCCCTATCAGATGGATAGGCAGAGATGGTCCCATACCCCGGCCACAAAGATCCTCAGACATTAAACCCCTTACCTTCTTTTTATGGAGCTACATTAAGGATCAAGATTATAGAACACCAGTTGCAGATATTAGCACTTTGAGTGGAATAATAACTGAAGCGTTTGCGACCATCCGTCACAGATGACATTTTGCAGCAGACATGGAAAGAGACAGAGTACCAACTGGATGTCCTCCGTGTAACAAAAGGAGCCCACGTTGAGGTATACTGATGACCGGGGAAAAAAACTCTGGATTTCAGGTAAGCTCTATTGGAAAACCGTATGTGTCTGACGAGCGTGGTTCATTTTCTACGACTTATCGTAATAAGGGAAAGACTTTAAACATACACTGTATATTTATGCGAGATGGAGTAATATTTATTCACGTTTAAGCACATTCGTTTAAACGTGAATGCCTTGATGTATAGATCTGCCTTGTGTTCGAAATGTATCCAGCATTATTTGCAAAAGTTATGTAAGCTACTTACGTGGGAAGGTCATAACAAAAGTCATATACAGCACAAAACGTTTGAGATACGTATAAATAATGTTACAATCTCTCATTTTCGTTACACTTTCAGAGATATCTTACAATTACGTTTCAGCAACATCTATTTTGGAACATAACTCTTTGTACATTACGGCTACGTTAAAAATAGCATTCACCGATACCACTGTGTTATAGTTTCCATTGTACATAATTGCTACCTTGATGTTACATCCCGGCGGTATTTAAGATTTTTGGTTTGGCAACGGCGTTAATGCGCATTCGCATTTATGCCATTTCACCGAAGCACTCTCATATTCGTATTTCCACGTGGTACTGGGATATTCTTTGGTGATACTCGAGTTAGCTAGTTAGTTGATTTAATACTTCATCTTTTTTTCATTTTTTTTTTTTTTTTTGTTATTCAAGATCATCTGAAAGTAAGTAATTGTACCAGCATATGTTATTTACTTAAAGCTGAGAAATTCAATATTGGTAGGTATTTAGAGAAATGGCGAATTTGATTTTCTGTTCTTTCGCTGAAATATAGTTTATTCCATATGTATAATAGAAATTCGACATCCTCATTTCGGACCGGTTTTTATTTCTGTTGTTATCAATATAAGTTATAAACACCGCCACTGTTCTCAATGGACAGTGGACTGCGTTGAACCTATGCAAATGTAAACAGCTCGTAATACGACTGTTGTTGCTTCTAAAACAGCTGCCGAGTGTAATATTTTTTGTGATTTTACGAAGTTTATAAAACTGTAATGTTCAACGTAGTAAATATGTAACAGTAATATGATGATGTCACAAATCTCTTTCAAATACGTAACAGTAATATAAAGTTGGTATGTTGATGTTACAAAGATCTTTCACTGTAACTTATCGGTTATGTTTCCAAGTTATGTAACGTTTGAGGACATTTTGACATAACCGTAGGTTTTCTGAAACATTACTGTTACATTTCGCAACGTAACTGAAAAGTTTAATGTTTCAGTGCTTCGTGCTTGTAACATATACGAAATATACTTTTCTGTGAGGGGTTCTTCACACCTTAATCTAAAACGGAAGCGGATGATGCAATCGGGAAAATGATTGCGTCATGTCAAGGTCAGATTTATACGAGGGTCATAAACAAAAGTTCTGCACACGTTAATCTAAAACGGAAGCGTATGATGCAATCGGGAAAATGATTGCGTCATGTCAAGGCCAGACGCTCTGCAACGCATTGGTTTTAGAACGATGATTGCGTCATGTCGAGCTATCATTTGCTCTGTGGACATGGGAGGGTTTGGAAATGGAAGTGTGCAACTCCTTAGGTCTAGTCACAGCTTTAGAGCGGCGCTCGTATGTGAAAATAGAAACTCTACGGGAAAATACTCCGACACAAATCCACACTGCCTTGCAAGAAGTTTGTGTGGACGGAACTCTTGATCGAAGCACAATTCCTTTCTGAGGACAAAGTTGAGACCAAAAATTCGTCAAAATTGCCCCAACTTGTTCGAAGCGGGAGCGATCTTGCTGTATGACAACGCATCGTGTCATGGTGCAGCGTTGGTACGGAGACTTTTGTCGAAATATGGCTGGGAAACTTTATCCCACCCACCATACAGCCCTGATCTCAGTCCACCCGATTTTGATCTTTTCCCAAAGTTGAAGAATCGGCACCGTTGCATCTGCTACGAATCGCTGGACGAACTGTCATAGGACGTGACCCGAGTAATACGACAGCTGAACAAAGATGGCGTACTATGGGGTATTCAGGACCTACTTCACCGCTTGCAAGCTGTCATTAGCAGCGGAGAGGAGTACATTGAACAGCAATATGGTAAGTTTTCTCCGTTACTTCACACTTTTCTTAAAAATAGAGAGTGTGCAGAACTTTTGTTGTGACCTCCGTAGACATGTGTTGGCCATAACAAATTAAATAAACGGTTTGAAATCAGACTCGACTAGCTCATTTTAACTCTCCGATATGCAAGTGATAGTCCTACACCCCAAACTGACAGCTCAATCAGAACTGAGGCTACCTGCACTTTTTTTTTCATTCCTCTACGATCCAGTTTGGTATTTCCGTGCAAATTACAGACGAATTTGTCATATTTTGAAAGAGACGAGCGATATATGAAGGAGGCGTTTGCAGTTATAGTTAATTTACGCCGATGTGCTGAGGGATGTGTATGTTAAAATTCTCCTCTTGTTACCTGTGTTGTTCTTCCCGGTTACATAACGCACTGGAGTTCAGCATCGATCACTCGTTTCCCCAGAGGAAGAACCGCTGACTGCTTGTTTTGTTGTTGGGGCACCAATCACTGTTCACTCTCGATGAGTTGTTCTTGCAGTGATGAGACGTTTCGCCATTTCTGAGATGCTTGCATCTACCCGTCTAGCACCCACTACCATGCCTCTTTGAAAGTCTTAAATCATAAGTATTTTGTATAATGCCGCGCTTTCCGCTTCATACACGTCCGAATTTTTTTCAATGAGCTGTTTACGAAGTCATCTGAACACCATGGCTCCGTGCGTAAGTGAAGATATCAGCCATCTACAAGCTGCTAATAAATGTCTCAAATCACCCAAATGCTGTGTAAGACTTTTACTATTGGAGCTGATGCTATCACAAATACAATGCGAAGGAGAATGAACAATATAAGTTACCAAGAACTAGCAGCCATCCACAAGTCGGCAATCATTGCTTCAAATCCCGCAAGCCCTATGTGAAATCATTGTGACTGATGTTAATACCAATATGGTGCAAAGGTCGATGCGCGACATGGGTTACCAAGTTCGAACAGGCACTCACGTGCTGCTAATCTTTGCCTCAAATCAGGCAAACCCTGTGTGAGACTATTTATTGGGATTTATGTTAGCACCAGTATAGTGCAAAGGACGATGCACGACATGGGTTACCGAAGTCGAGCAGGCACTCACGTTATGTTGATCATTGTCTCAAATCATGCAAACCCTTTATGAGACTATTGGAACTGATGAAAACACCATTACAGTGTGCAGGGCGCTGCACGACATGGGTTACCAAGGCCGAGCAGCCATCCATAAATCAGCAAATCATTGTCTCAAATCACGCAAACCCTATGTGAGACTATTGGAACTGATGTTAGCACCAGTACAGTGCGGAGGACGATGCATGACATGGGTTACCAAGGTCGAGCAGGCACCCACATGTTGCTAATCATTGTCTCAAATCACGCAAACCCTATATGAGACTATTGAAACTGATGAAAACACCATTACAGTGTGCAGGGCGCTGCACGACATGGGTTACCAAGGCCTATAAAGCACCCACATGCTGCTAATCATTGTCTCAAATCACGCAAGCCCTGTGTGAGACTATTTATTGGGGCTGATGTTAGCACCAGTACAAAGCAAAGGACGCTGCATGACATAGATTACCACAGTGAAGCAACCATCCACAAGAAGCTAATCGTTGACTCAAATCACGCAGACGATTTGAGTCAACGATTAGCTTCTGCCATTCACAAGCTGCTAATCAGTTCGATTAATGACTCACACCGATTAGCATGATATATGGCACGTCAATCTTGAACTGCACATCAATGGAAAACTGTGCTTTGGACTGATTAGTCATTATCTGCCAGTCTGATAGTTGTTTCTAAGTGTGGAAGATGCCAGGAAATAGTTACCTTCCTTGCTGTATCGTTCCGACAATGAAGCTTGGTTGAGGGAATATGATGGTGTGCAGCTATTTTTCGTGGTTCGAATTAGGCCCATCAGTCGATTCGGACAAATCTATGAATGCTGAACTCTACTTAGACGTCGTGGACAATTATGCACTGCCAACGTTGTAGTAGTACTTTGGGGAAGGTACATACCTCTATCAGCAGGATAGCGCCGCATGTCATGTTACTCTCGTCATTACATACACGAAGACATAAGCCTGTAAAGATTGGACTGGCTAGCACGGAATCTCGACTTGAACTCCATAGGAAATCTGTTACACGAATCGGATCGTTGAGTGCGTAGAAAAAATATCTCTCAATAAACAAAGCTGAAACTGACACTTCTTTGAAGGTCAAGTGGCAGTACCTATCGGCTGACGTTCACAAAAAACTACAAAGCTGCCATTAGGTCCAAATATTTTAGCACTCAGCATTAAATTTTCGTAAATATAGATTATTTCAACCATGCAGGTATCCGGATATTAATGATAGGGCGTTGTATATACTCCTTTTCCTGACTTGACTGGAAGCCAGTTAGTTCCCAAAGAAATTGGCTTTCAGGGTTCCGACGTGACGTTCAGCGTAGAAAACTAACAAAAGGAAACCAAAATATACACTGGCAATGGTAAACAAAGACGGAAAGTTCTATAGATAATATGCGTCACAATTTTTATTTTAAATATTGTAGTAATTGAGAAGATTTCTTTCTAGGTACATAACACGAGAAGGGGCCTAACATGTGCTCAGGACATGCACTTTTTGCTTGTACTTTCTAGCGTAAAATGTGCTATATAAAAAAATGTTGGCCACAGAACAATCCCTGGGGATGAGCATACTTCACTTTCTTATTTTCTTATTGACGGGTAATAATTGTTTTCCCCTTTTGTTAAAGAAATGACGTAGCATACGTTTTCGAAAAATGTTGTACAGTTTGAATTTATCAGCCTCCGTTTGAAGCGGATATAATATTTGTGTGTGTTAAGGGGTGGGGGGAGGTAACGACAATTGTGAGTAACTCAGTGTTCTGTAAGGTGTTACAAGTTCCAAATTTGGGGACAATGGTTTCCAGAGAAGGAGGGAGAAACATAGCGCCGTCAGTCAAACACATCTTCCACGCTTCACGCGGGAAAATGTTGAGAAATCCGAAGCCCCCACCATCAACCGCTTGGCCGGCCAGGAGGCCAAGCATGCACTTTATCAGGAATAAAATTAAGGCAAATCTCAGGAAGGAACATTTTTATAACTATCCATGTGTTGAATAAGTAATACCTCGGCGCAACTTCTTGCGCATGACTTGCTGCCTTGGCAACCAGTTAGACGGCAAACAATTCTTTGTGTCATTAGCTTCATTTTACTACCTAATAGAACTCCAGACATCTATTTGTCTCTATTTGATTGCGTAACATAGATGATTATTTTTAACTGTGTTGACTGGTGTCAAAGAAAGATCAGTTATAGAGCTTTCAACTAATGAAAATGTACCTCCCACAGAAATTCACTTTAGATTAATGGCAATTTATGGTTCTGGAACTGGACATAAGCTCTGGGTAAGAAAATCAAAAGGCAGTGGAAGGATGCTGGCAACAAAGGATCAGCCGTGGAGTGGGAGGTCCGTAATCACCACTTGCGATTCGAACAGCTCATCAGTAAAAATCGAAGAATAACTCAGAGAACCGTAGCAGGTAAGCTGAACATTAGTTTAAGTAGTGTCAATGGCATTGTTAAAGTTTTAGAATGCAAAAAATGTGTGTGCTCGTTGGGTAACACGTCGCCTAAAGACTGAAATGAAGAAATCAAGACCTGAAACATATCAAAGGTTGCTCACTCGCTATGAAAAACATGGAAGTGATTTTCGCCAAAGCATTGTGAAATGGTGATGGGAGCTGGGTTTACCATTATCTATACATCATCATCATCATCATATTCACTAAGCTGTTCTCTGAGATTCAGAGGTTAGCTCCAAAAAGAAATACAAACTTCCAGATATTTTTACTTTTTGTTGTCGTATCAAACTTCGCCATTTACAGCGATCTTGACATACAACTCGTGCTTCACTGATATCCATTACACGCCATACACAATATCTTTTATACTTCATACTCATAATCTTTTTCTCGTGCAGACACTCCTGAATCTGATCCACCCATGTCTTCCTTGGCCTTCCTCTGCCTTTCCTTCCTGCCACTTGGGTTGAAAATATTTTCTTAGTAAGCATTTCATCACTCATTCTTTCAACATGGCCAAACAACCGAAGCATAATGGTCTCCACCTTGCTAACAACATTTTGCTTTACATCACACAACTGCAATACATCTTCATTCCTCACACAATCAGATCGTGTCTTGCCACAAACCCCACGTAAGTAACGCATTTCTCCAGCACACAAACGACTCCTATGCTTCTTCTGCAGTACCAAGGTTTCACTGCTATACATCAGAGTAGGAACAATTACTGTTTCATACACAGCCATGCGGGACTCTCTAGAGAACCCATCATTCCTGTGAAAACCTCCCAGAGCAGCTATGACCTTCAAAGAAGAATTCACTCGCCTACTGATTTCACCATCCAACTTGTTCTCTCTGTCAAACATGCTTCCTAAATACAAAAACTCACTCACCTGGTCAATCACAGTGCCATTTATACTTATATTACATTCAGTGCTACCCGTTCCTCTCTGAAACACCATAACTTTGATTTTTCCCTTATTTATACTCAGTTTGAATTTCATGCATGGTTCGTGCATCCGAGTCAACATACTCTGCAACTCACTTTTGCTCTCTGCCAACAGGACAGTGTCATCAGCAGTCAGCAATCTGCACACACGGATATCACCAAGACATAAACCACTATTATCTATTTTGGCATCACGCATGCATGCGTCCATAAATATATTAAACAGCCATGGTGACATTACACAACCTTGTCTAACTCCTGCACCAATGGAAAACCATTTTGATAAAACACCATTCACTCGTACACAAGTTCTACTATCAGCATACATGGCTTTTACATTATTAAGTAGATTCCCAGTAACACCATATTCATTCAATACCTTCCACAAAAGTGTCCCATTGACTCGGTCGTAAGCTTTCTCTAAATCTATGAAGGCAGTAAAAACTTTCTTCCCAACAGCCAGATACTTTTCAATCATCATGCGTAATGCAAAAATCTGGTTAGTGCAGCCTTTACCAGGCATAAAACCACTCTAAACATACCACACTTTCAATGATGTAAGACCCCGTACTTTTTCAATAACAACCTTACCAAACACTTTCCCTGGCACACTCAGTAGGCTAATACCACGATAGTTCTTGCATTCAGTCTGATCACCTTTCCCCTTATACAAGGGAACAATAATAGCATCCTTCCAATCCCGAGGCACCATTCCTAACTCCCAGCACAACTGGCAAATTTCAGTTAACCAGTCAATTATAGAGTCACCACCATACCTCAACATCTCTGCAGTTATGCCATCAACTCCTGGAGCCTTACCATTCTGAAGAGATTTTAAAGCTTTACACACTTCTTCTCTTGATATCCCTCCTGTGCTTTCATCCCTCATTGTGACATCATCTGCATCTGTCTCAGAATCATTTTTGCTCTCCTGATCTAATAACTCACAGAAGTATTCGCCCCATGTCTCACTTAACTCATTGGGCTCCGATATCATTTCCTCAATCTCATTCTTCACACAACTTACAACTTTGTTTCCCCTATTTTTCCTAAGTCTCATGTACTTCCAGAAGGACTTTCTATCTTTCCAAAAAGCTAGTTGATGCCTTTCCACTTTCTCCTTCTTATCTTTTGCCTTACTGTGGCGAACCAGCTTAGCAGCTTCACGCTTCTTCACAGCGATATTCATCCACCGAGACTCTACCTGGCAACATCCCCAAATAGGCTTCCTTCTTTTTCTTTACTGCCTCATCAGTCTCACTATTCCACCAAGCATCACCTCTATTGTTACCTACTATTTTGGTGCCACAGACCTCTTTAGCAGCAGTGACAACACAGTTCTTAAAACATTCCCACTTCTTTTCTACATCCCTCTCACAAGATTTCAGATACTTCAGTCGTTCTCTGAGTAAGTCAGAATACCGCTGATTATCTTCAAGGAGCCTATCAACCTTTATTCTTTCTATCCTGGGTCTCTTCCTATTCCTTTTCCTCCAACCAACATTAAGTTTCACTCGTGACACTACCAAGTAATGATCAGAACCAACATCCGCACCTCTCATCACACGGGTGTCAACAACTAAGTGTTTCAAACGCTGATCGTAAACAACAAAATCTATCACACTCTTTTGACCAAGAGTACGATTTTCCCAAGTATATGTGTGTATATACTTGTGGTTGAAAAATGTATTAGATACACACAAACCATTCTCAATGCAGAGTTCAATTAATCTTTCACCATTATCATTCACACAAGGATCATTAAACTTACCCAGAACATTGTCAGAAATTGCATTATGCACACCTACTCTAGCATTGAAATCCCCTGCTATTATAACTTTTTCTTTAGCACCAAACTGGCTCAAAACCGCTTTTATCTCATTCCAGAAATCTTCTTTCTTATCGGAAGGTTCCGAGTCACAAGGAGCATACACTACAACAATTACAATTCTCTAAACTTTCACTTTCAAACGAATCCAGAAAATTCTCTCACTTATGCAACTATAGGGAATCAAATTGTTCTTCAACTTTTCACTTAAAATCACACCTACACCAGCCTGTCCTCTCATATTATCCAATACTCCAGACCACACACTCACCGTGCCATTCACGTCTCCTACCCCAATTTCCTTCTTTTTGGTTTCATTTACACACAGCGCATCCAGTCTATACCTATTCATCTCCTCAATCATTTCACTTATCTTGCCATTTATACCTCTAGTATTCCATACACCAATCTTACATTCACTCAGCCAAGATCTCTTTCTCATACGCCGTTTAGAAAGTCCAGGTCGATTCCGTGGTGGACCGTCCTTCTCAAGCGTGGTAGGTCCACCATATCCCACACTTGAGTCATTCTTAATATTTCTTTTTGTCTTTTTAATCAGGTAAGTACATCAGTGTGGGGGATTAGCCCACAGCTGAGGGTTCCAGTTGGTCATTCAACCTACCATAGTACAAAATAAAGTTCACGGTAGGCGTCTGTCTGTTTGTTCGGGCTAATTTCGAGAATCGCTGAATGGATTTTAATGCGGTTTTCACCATTTCCTAGAGCATTTGTCGAAGAAGGTTTAGGTGTATGAAACATTAATCTATGACAAAAGGGAGCAAAGCAGTAGCGATTTTAGTGACTAATCAAAGAAAAACCGCCGTTCGCTTTCTTTTGTGACTTCCACTGCCTATGAGGATGCAGCAGACACATGATTTTGATCATGGCAACGAACCTTAGTAACGTAAGTGAAGGACAACCAGCCCACGTTGAAATGATGGTGTCTTACTTTGAAAGTTTAACTTTCGAGTACAAAATGCGGTATTTGGAAAAGATTAATGAGATTGAAGGTAAAGATCCCTGTGTGCTGAAAGTAAGTATCTTCGAAGGTGACGCGAAACGTTTTCCAGAAGTGCAAATAGTAAATATTTTCTATTACTTTTTTTTTTTTTTTTTTTGATTGGAGGTTTAACGACCACCGTGAGCAACTCAATGGGCTATAAGCAGTCGCCCGTCCCTAATTTAGGGTCACTGGTTCCAGGGAAGGGAGAGAGCCAGTGCCGTAAGACAAACACAACATCCATGCCTCACCGGGATTCGAACCCGGACCCCAGACGGACGAATGATCAGAGGCCAGCGCCTTAGACCACTGCGCCACCGGGGCGGCTCTATTACTTCGTCTTTGGTCGAAAGGCCATTACCATATAACAGTTAGAGAATTATATACACAGGCGGAAAGTGAAAAAAGAACACCAAGAAGGAGACGTCTGATACCAACGAAATTTATACAGCATAATAACGGAATACAGAGGATAACGTGATTAAAACATTATGGCAAAATACAGCTGTATTTGCTGGTAAACTGAAAAATAACATTTCCATGTAACATGGTTAGTACGAGGTTGAACCGCCATGAACTGCGTCTCACTGTGCAATTTTGACATGGAGTCTGTCGTACAGATGTTGGATGTAAGTTTGGGGTATTGAGTTCCAAGCATCCTCAACCTGGACGCGTAAATCGGGGATGGCAGTGGCTGGCCGTGGAGACCAGATAAGTCGTTGTCCCATAAAATCCCACACGTGCTCAATGGGGGACAAATCCGGTGAACATGCAGGCTACGGAAGTTGTCTCACACCCTGAAGTGCAAGTTGAGTTGCACGTGCCGTGTATGGGCGTGCGTTATCTTGCTGGAAAACACCACGATGGACCGACCTTACAAATGGCACAACAACGGGCTGAATGATGCTGTTGATGTAGGAGGTGCTGTTTAACGTACCCGGTACAAACACTAGTTGTGTACGGGAGGGAGTGATATCTGATCGCTTCTCACACCAGGAGACGAGGTGTAGGCCCTGTGTGTCTCTGGCGGATGCAAGAAGGGTGGAGACGCTCCCCTGTGCGTCTGCGAGCACGCATACGGCCGTCGGAGGCTCCCAAGCAGAATTTGCTTTCATCGATGAACACGACAGATCGCCATTGCGTTCTCCAGTGCAGACGTTGGCGACACCACTGCAGCCGTTCCTGACGGTGGGCTAGAGTCAGAGGTACACATGCCAGAGGCACACGTGCACGTAGTACTGCATCCAGTAGACGGTTGCGGATTGTTCGCACAGTCACCTCAGGTGCAACGGCGGCTCGGATTTGCGTCGCAGTGGATGTTCTGCTTGAAAACGCCGCTTTTCTTATGCGTCGATCTGTCCGCTCATCAGTCCGTCTGTGATTCTCGGTTCCACGTCTTCTTGTGTGGGAATGTTCCTCGGACCATCTACGCCACCATCGTACCACCACCGATACTTCCCGTCTAATTCCCTCCGCAATGCAACGATACGACCACTTGGCCTAGCGGAGACCGACTAGACGACCTCGCTCAAAGTCCGATAACTGCTGAAATCGTACACGTCTTCCATGTCCAGGCATTGCAGCTTCTTCAGGGTCTTCGCACGTGTCCGTACGCCGACGACTGATTACACTTTCTTCGCCGTACTCCTTAAATTCCACCGACGATAATTTGCATTATGCCGTGCTGTGGCGTAAGCGCTCACCGGTTGGTCCCGAAATTAATATCACACCTATGTAAACTCGACCCCATTAATATATGAAAATTTTATGATCGTCCGCCAATTCCTTCTTGGTGTTCTTTTTTCACTTTCCGCCAGTGTAAAATTCTCGAAGCATATAACAATTTCTCATCGGGGATATTCTTTTACATGGTAATTTAGTGAGATCACTAATTAGTGAGCAATTAGCTCTTAAATAAAGAGTGTGCTTCTATGCTCTGGGAAGCGATTTTCAAGACTTACAAAAATTGAGAGAAAAATCTGGTAATCTGTATATATATAAAAATGAAAGTTTGTATATTTGCTTGTTTGTATGTTTGTTTGTTTGTCCGCTATACAAATCTACAGTTTTTAACTTAGAACCACCAAATTTGGTATACTATCTCATGGTGCTCCAACTTAAACCGTACAAGGGTTTTGGAAGGGATCGGAGCCCGGGGGTGTCAAAGGGGCCCACATACAAATTTTCGTTATTTTAGTTAAAAGTTCTACAGTTTTCAATTTAGAATCATTAAATTTGGTATATTATCTCATGATAACCTGACTTAGACCTTAGACATTTTTTAGAAGTGGTCACAGTCGGGGGGAGGGGCATTCAAAATTTTCGTAAAAAGTTCTACAGTTTTCAATTTACAACCACCACATTTATTATAGTATCTCATAATACTCTGACTTAGACCGTAGAGAGTTTTTGGAAGGGGTCGGAGCCGGGGGTCAAGAGGCCCCCATACAAAATTTAAAAGTTCTGTAGTTTTTTATTTAGATCCACCAAATTTGGTGTAAAAAAGAGTTCTACAGTTTTCAATTCAGAATCACCAAATTTGGTATTAACGGGAAAATTACAGGAATATATTTTTCATTCATAAAATATCACCTGCTGAACTTGGTGATTCCACGAATACCACCCCTGCTAGTGACGCATAAATGAAAAATCAATCACTGGAATACCCACACCCATCCTCTCATCAAAAGAAAAAAATTCAAAACTGAAATTTCTGCAGACAAGTGCATCCTCACTGTGTTCTGAGACTACAGAGACATTACTCATCAAGAGAACGTGGTCAGTGGTACGACTACCAATTCTGAAAGCTACGTGCATACTTTTCAAAAGTTAAAGAAAAGAATAAATAGCATGCGTAGGATAAAAAGCCAGTCATTGTGCAACATGACAACGCCAAACCCTACGTCAGTGCTTACACTTCAGAGGCCATATAGAAAATCGGGTTTGAAATTCTTGAACACCCTACCTACAAGCCGTGCGACTTCTGGTTGCTTTCTGCTCTCAAAGACATCTGAAAGGAAATCAGTTCATCTGTGCGGAAGATGTTCAAGCAGCTACGGGGGATTGTCTCCGAGAAAAACCTGAAGAGTTTTACAGAGAAGGGTTCAAAAAACTTGTTAAAGTTTTACTCTGTATCGAGGGTGAACGAAACTCTAGAGAAAAATAAAATATTTGAATTGTAGAAATTTTGAGCTTTGATCTGGTTTTGGGCTTCTATTTAAATGCCACTGGGCTTCTATATAAATATGAAGGCATTTCTTTCTGAACACCTTCTGCATTACAGTATAGATAGGTTCAGTAGTTACATATGACATAGCGTTCTCCAAAAAACTTTCGAAACGTTCCAGAAGTTATATGAATAACTCGTTTGCGTGACTCTTTATGTTTAATTTCATTCTGTATATGTTGATCTTACAGCTTCGTTTTTCTTTCATCTAGCGTGTAGTTGCGAAAAGTTGACTTTTCCTTGTACTGATGAACAACACAACTTTGAAAAAATTAATTAAGTTTAGCAAACACTTGAAACACTTTATAATAGCTACCGAGAGTGAGTCGACGGTTTCGCAATATTTGCATAAACGCATGTGTTGAGGCGCATATGTCACGTGTTTAAACTATTTCAAGTAGCGCACTGCGATCAGTCGAAAGGGATATAAAGTGGTAGTCGTTTCTGTTAACAGCATTGGATGTCATCGTTATGTCTTTGGTTGGGAAGCCCGAAAGATGAACAGCCACAACCGGCTAATTAGGGAACTTTGCTTTACGAGTTTGAACTCGGCCATAACGCTGCTCAAGTAACACGGAACATTTGTCATGCGAAAAGGAAACGTTCCGTGGACCAGAGCACCACAACCAGATGGTTCAAGAATTTTCGCTGAGGTGACAGAAACGTCGACGATCAGCAAAAGGTCAGGTAGACCGCGAACCGTGGATTCGGAGACCGTGCTCCAGGCCGAAGAGAGGCAAATCCGAGAACAAGTACTCGGGGATTATCAGGCGCGCTGGGCATGTCACAGACCACCGTGATTCGTCACCTTCAGGAACTCGGCAAGGCCTACAAGAGCTGCCACATTGTCCCTCACGAACTGACGCCAGCTGAACCAAACCGCCGGATGGAAGTGTGCACGAAACTCCTAGAAAATCCGCGCGATGTACGTTTCATTAAGAGAACTGTTACGTACGATGAAAAGTGGGTCTATTTCCGTAATCCTAACACACAACAGCAGTGGTTGAGTCCGGGCCAACTTCCTGAACCTGTCGCCAAACGTGGGCGCTTCGAGTATAAGTTGATGCTCTGCGTCTGATGGAATTTCTAGGGGATAATCCATTACGAATTTGTTCCAGACGGTCGGATCATCAATGACAACCTCTACTCAGAACAGCTAGAGCGGGTGTATGCCGTTTTGGAGGAGAAGTACCCGGCACTGGAGAACAGAAATCGCGCTTTCTTACAGCAAGACAACACTCGGCCTCATATCGCGTAAAACTCCAGGAACTTGAGGGCATCGAACTGATGCCACACCCAGCATACAATACCGACCTTGCCCCGTCGGAATATCACATGTTCCGGTCCATGGCCTTCGCGGGCGGCACTTCAACAACCAGGAAGAGGTTGCAGCTGTGGTGCAGTTGTTCGCCTCGTAGGACAAGAACTGGTACCGTTGCGGAATCGAAGAACTGGCAGACAGATGGTTAAAGACGGTGCAACACGATGGGCTATACTTTGAATGCTAGTCAGCTTTCGTCGTAAAGGTACGTATGAAGACATAAAGTGATTCAAATATTGCAAAACTTTCGACTCACCCTCTGTAGAATCGAAGAAATGGCAGACAGATGGCTAAAGACGGTGCAACACAATGGCCTATACTTTGAATGCTAGTCAGCTTTCGTCGTAAAGGTACGTATGAAGACAAAAAGTGATCCAAATATTCCAGAACGTTCGACTCACCATCTGTAGTAGCCAAGCACTAAATGGAAACAAATTTATGTCGGCATGCTAAAAGATTAAAAGTCGGGTCAATTCCTGTTGTTAAGTAGACTTCTTGAAATCGCATTCAATGCTTTATTTACTCCTCTTTCCAATTTTTTCTTTGCTTACCTTTCGTTCTCGAAATTTCTCATTAATTAGGGTCTTTAATTTGTCATGTCAAACCTGAACACATGATTCCTAAGTAATTTTGCTAACAACTATATAAAAAGCAAGAATGTTGGAAGCAACTTAATGCGCACTGAAGAAAAGAAAAGAAGATTCTTTTTTCTACCTCGTAAGAAACACGGCGAATGATATATGAGGAATTATTTTGTAACTTGTAAAGACCGGGGGGAAAATTGTTTTAACAAAAACTTAATTTCCTTTTTAATTTATTTCGATGAGAATACACGACAGTTCTTGTTACGTAGGATAACTTGAGGATTTAATGCCTCGAAACTCTCGCTTGCCAGGAGAAGTCACATTACAGAAAAGAAATAAATCCTTTCGCATCTGCAGTTTGTCTTTCCCTAATTAGGATTGTTTATTATATAAAATCGCTAAAAAAGGAAGAAGCAAAAAAGAACAGGCATAAATAAGGGCCTCGAAAATGTAAGCTATGGAGGTTTCTGCAGAGAGTAAGGAGAAGATAAAACAGAATGCTTAAGTTATGTCTAAGCCAGAGAGAAAAATAAGAAAAAATCTAGAGCAGTGAAAGGTGTGATATTTATACTAGGCTGGTTTTCAGAAGCCAGTGGCTGCAGGACTTAGTGTTGCATATGTAGGTGTTATGCAATTCATTATTAAGTGAAAACTCCCCAGACACATAAATTCTACTCCTAATTAAGAAAGACCACTTAGTGAAAATTAAACGAAACGGAAGAGATTTTAAACTTTTTATGCGATTCACAAATGTCACAAAAGGTAATTTCCACCACCGCAAAAACAATGAAAATATATTGTTGCAAATTGTTCTTTGATAGCTGCGATTTTACAAGCTCGTTACACACACACACACACGCACACACACACACGCACACACACACACTTTTTAATTCATATTGAAATTACATGAAAATATATTCACAGAACAATGCATTTCCAACTGCCGCACTGTAAAAAATAAGTGGTGCGAATTTACGGAAAACTTCTTAAAATAACGTGCAATAAATTTGCTAGTAGGGTCCGATTTCTAACGAAATTTCCGTTTTAAAAGTTCCCTTTTTTTCAAACTTCTGTGTTTTAACATGATTTTCTGTAGTCAGTGATTCCGTTTATTCCAGAAAAGTCCGTTTCAGCTTGCGAAAACACAAGTTTTCCCGTGAGAGAAATCGAATTCGCGCCCCCTCACTTCGGAGTAAGTTGCTCTCCCAATTAAGCTACACGGACGGAATATATCACTGCAGATTTGTGGTGTTGACACGTGCTTTATTTACCTCTGTTGCACGTCACAAGGTTTGTTTTTTCCTTATTTATACAGAAATTTTGCAAAATCGGAGACCCTGAATTTTTCATTCCTTACGCCAGAGAAATATTTCATGCCAGTGGGGCTCGAACCGAGTTCGCTCAACAGAAAACGCGCGTCTTAACACACTCACGTCCAAGGTAAATGTCTAATTGCACGATGATGAATTTTATTTTTGTCCTTAATGCGAATGATTTAGTCATTCTATTTTCTGTTGGAGCTTATTATTTTTTTGAAAAGGTTTGTAAAAATTTAATTTTTCCTGTAGGAGGGCTTGTCACATATTAAGTACGGTATTTTTTTCATCGTGATTTTTCAAAGCCACAGAATGCTTTGGAGCTTGAAATCTTTTTAAACTGACAATGGCTTTCATTTATCTTTAAGAAAAGGTGAAATGTATTATTTTATAGTATTATTTCGCAAAACTCCTAAATATAAAATTATCTCTTGATAGTTATAATAGCTTTTTTCTTAAATGGTCCACAGGCTGATACACAGACATCGTACAATCACCTATACAATAACTTAAATTATCGTTTTTTTATGGTAACACAATATATCAGGTAACCACAAAAATATTTGCCGTTTTCGGAGGCTGAGAAAAAGTACACTATATTGTCAAAAGTCACCGGACACCTAGAGGAGAAACACAACATAGCATTTATTGGCATATATTAGTACGGTGTCGGTTCACCTTTGGCCTTAATGCACGCAATGACCCTTCGAGACATGCTTTCGATAAGGTTTTGGAACACAATGATAGGTATGTGATTCCATTCAGTAGATAATGCTGCCTCTAATTGTAGCTAAATAGTAGGCCTTGGTTCCAAACTTCTTATGCGGTACTGTAATTCATCCCACAGGTGCTCTATGGGATTACGATCAGTACTTTGTGCTGGCCAGTCCACACACGATACATAATTACAGTCAAACCAGGTCGTAACAGTCCTTGCTTTATGGCTCTGTGCATTATCCTGCTGGTACCAACAAGGCTCGGTTCCATAGTATTTCCACAGAGTTGGTAAGGAATAATTGTCCATAATATCGAGGTAGACGTACTGGTTAACAGGTTTGTCCGCGATAACCAATGGGCCGGGACCATGCCACGAAAAACACCCCCACACGAGGCCGGGACCATACCCCGAAAAACACCCCCACACGAGGCCGGGACCTTACCACGAAAATCACCCCCACACGAGGCCTGGACCATACCACGAAAAACACCCCCACACGAGGCCGGAACCATACCATGAAAAACACCCCCACACGAGGCCGGGTCCATACCACGAAAAACACCCCCACACGAGGCCGGGACCCTACTACGAAAAACAACCCCACACGAGGCCGGGACCATACCCCGAAAAACACCCACACACGAGGCCGGGACCATACCACGAAAAACACCCCTCTGTTCTATTCGGCCACGTGGGGTGCCGAATGGATAAGTGTGGTGTTCAGCGACGAATCGCTGTTCTGTCTCACAACGGATGATCGCCGTGTGAGTGTCTGGAGGCGAGGTGGCCAACGAGCGAATTCCTTCGCCATTGTGGAGCGCCACACGGCCAGGCAACGTGGAATCATGTTGTGGAGGGCCATCAGCACCAACAGTCGCTCACCTCTGTTACGCATTACTGGCACATTGACGGCACGTTGCAATGTTGACAAGGAGCTGCGGCGTGTGGCACTACCGTATCTGCAGGACCTATCGAACGCCGTTTTTCAACAGGATAACGCCCGGCCGCATACCTCTCGGATTAGCCTGAATACTTTACACGGTGTACGAATGCTTCCGTGGCCAGCACGATCCCCCGACCTCTCGCGAATCGAGCATCTGTGAGACACGATTGGACGTCGATTGAGTACCCTTGCACTCCCGCAAAATGAAGATGAAATGTGGACTCGGATCAACACCACGTGGTTCACGATTCCCCAGGACTCTATTCGGATTGTCATTTCCTCGATGTCACCTTGGATTCAACGCTGTATCACCCAAAATGGGAGCCACACTGCTTATTGATCATCCTGTATATTCGGCCACTAGAGCCTTATCTGTATGTGACCATTAAATCATTTGTTGAAGACCTACTTGGCAATATGTGTGTGCAGTTTGGTCTGTTTTCGAGCATTCCTTTATGGTGTGGCATTTTCTCTGTCAGGCAGTGTATATTCTATCGTTAGTGCTATTCACTTATGGTAAACTAGGGAACACACCATCACGAGGATTCTGTTTTGAATGCAACTGAACCGAATCAGCCAGAAAGTGGACGTTGCATCTGTGTGCGCATTGCCGAGATACATGCAATATACGGTCGCGTTTAAGAGTTCCCAAATCTATTAACAGTGTTAAAAATCGCGTTTAAAGAAAAGCATTCCATAAATGGCTGGAAAGAATTAATTCGGAGTTACAAAAATAGGTTGAAATTAGCTCGGAAGACCGTATATTCCCTGTTTATAAGGGGGAGACACGCGGCTGGAACGAGTGAACCTACGGAACAGAAGCTTTTCTTTCTCCTTAGGTTTTGGTATTCAAAGCAAACATTTACTGTAGATAGATGATTGACACTAATTAGTTCTGATTGATTCTTCTCAAAAGAGCTCTAACTATGTCGACGAACATATTAAAGGAGGAACAGGATGTATGAGTCAGTTAATTTTGTCCTGTGGCTTGACGACCGTGTCAGATGGACTATCCCTTTTACATCATGCGTTGAATAGAGGATTAGAAGCGAGCTCTTATCACTGTGACTATCCCTTCTACATCAAAGCAATGAATAGATTACTAGAAGCGAACTCTTATCACTGTGACTATTCCTTCTACATCAAAGCAATGAATAGGTGACTAGAAGCCAGCTCTTATCACTGTGACTATCCCTTATACATCAAAGCAATGAATAGATGACTAGAGGCAAGCTCTTATCACTGTTAATGTCACTTCTACATCAAAGCAATGAATAGATGACTAGAAGCAAGTTCTTATTACTGTGACTATCCCTTCTACATCAAAGCAATGCATATATGACTAGATGCGAGCTCTTATCACTGTTACTATCCCTTCTACATCAAAACGATGAATAGATGACTAGATGCGAGCTCTTATCACTGTGACTATCCCTTCAACATCAAAGCAATGAATAGATGACTAGATGCGAGCTCTTATTACTGTGACTTTCCCTTCTACATCAAAGCAATGAGTAGATGACTAGAAGCGAGCTCTTATCAATGTGACTATCCCTTCTACATCAAAGCAATGCATATATGACTAGATGCGAGCTCTTATCACTGTGACTATCCCTTCTACATCAAAACGATGAATAGATGACTAGATGCGAGCTCTTATCACTGTGACTATCCCTTCAACATCAAAGCAATGAATAGATTACTAGATGCGAGCTCTTATTACTGTGACTATCACTTCTACATCAAAGCAATGAATAGATGACTAGGAGCAAGCTCTTATCACTGTGAATGTCACTTCTACATTGAAGCAATGAATAGATTATTAGAGGCGAGTTCTTATCACTGTTACTATCCCTTCTACATCAAAGCAATGAATAGATTTCTAGAAGCGAGCTCTTATCACTGTTACTATCCTTCTACATAAAAGCAAAGAATAGATGACTAGAAGCTAGCTCTTATCACTGTGACTATCCCTTCTACATAAAAGCAATGAATAGATGACTGGAAGCGAGCTTTTATCACTGTGACTATCCCTTCTACATCAAAGCAATGCATATATGACTAGATGCGAGCTCTTATCACTGTTACTATTCCTTTTACATCAAAGCAATGAATAGATGACTAGATGCGAGCTCTTATCACCGTGACTATCCCTTCTACTTCAAAGCAATGAATAGGTGACTAGGAGCAAGCTCTTATCACTGTGACTATCCTTTCTACATGAAACCAATGAATAGGTGACTAGAAGCGAGCTCTTATCACTGTGACTGTCACTTCTACATCAAATCAATGAATAGATGACTAGAAGCGAGCTCTTATCACCGTTACTATCTCTTCTACATCAAAACAATGAATAGATTATTAGAAGCGAGCTCTTATCACTGTGCCTATCCCTTCTACATCAAAGCAATGAATAGATGACTAGAAGCGAGCTCTTATCACTGTGACTGTCCCTTCTATATCAAAGCAATGAGTAGATGACTAGAAGCAAGCTCTTATCACTGTGACTATCCCTTCTACATCAAAGCAATGCATATATGACTAGATGCGAGCTCTTATCACTGTTACTATCCCTTCTACATCAAAACAATGAATTGTTGACTGGAAGCGAGCTCTTGTCACTGTGACTGTCCCTTCTACATCAAAGCAATGAATAGATGACTAGATGCGATCTCTTATCACTGTGACTATCCCTTCCGCATCAAAGCAATGAATAGATGACTAGAAGCGAGCTCTTATCACTGTGACTATCCCTTCTACTTCAAAGCAATGAATAGGTGACTAGGAGCATACTCTTATCACTGTGACTATCCTTTCTACATGAAACCAATGAATATGTGACTAGAAGCGAGCTCTTATCACTGTGAATGTCACTTCTACATCAAAGCAATGAATAGATGACTAGAAGCGAGTTCTTATTACTGTGACTATCCCTTCCACATCAAAGCAATGAATAGATGACTAGAAGCGAGCTCTTATCACTATGACTGTCCCTTCTATATCAAAGCAATGAGTAGATGACTAGAAGCAAGCTCTTATCACTGTGACTATCCTTTCTACATCAAAGCAATGCATATATGACTAGATGCGAGCTCTTATCACTGTTACTATCCCTTCTACATCAAAACGATGAATAGATGTCTAGATGCGAGCTCTTATCACTGTGACTATCCCTTCAACATCAAAGCAATGAATAGATGACTAGATGCGAGCTCTTATTACTGTGACCATCCCTTCTACATCAAAGCAATGAATAGATGACTAGGAGCGAGCTCTTATCACTGTGAATGTCACTTCTACATTGAAGCAATGAATAGATTACTAGAGGCGAGTTCTTATCCCTGTTACTATCCCTTCTACATCAAAGCAATGAATAGATTCCTTGAAGCGAGCTCTTATCACTGTTGCTATCCTTCTACATAAAAGCAATGAATAGATGACTAGAAGCTAGCTCTTATCACTGTGACTATCCCTTCTACATAAAAGCAATGAATAGATGACTGGAAGCGAGCTCTTATCACTGTGCCTATCCCTTCTACATGAAAGCAATGAATAGATGACTAGAAGCGAGCTCTTATCACTGTGACTATCTCTTCTACATCCAAGCAATGAATAGATTATTAGAAGCGAGCTCTTATCACTGTGACTATCCCTTCTACTTTAAAGCAATGAATAGGTGACTAGGAGCATATTCTTATCACTGTGACTATCCTTTCTACATGAAACCAATGAATATGTGACTAGAAGCGAGCTCTTATCACTGTGAATGTCACTTCTACATCAAAGCAATGAATAGATGACTAGAAGCGAGTTCTTATTACTGTGACTATCCCTTCCACGTCAAAGCAATGAATAGATGACTAGAAGCGAGCTCTGATCACTGTGACTATCCCTTCTACATCAAAGCAATGAATAGATTACTAGAAGCGAGATCTTATCACTGTGACTATCCCTTCTACATCAAAGCAATGAATAGATGACTAGAAGCGAGCTCTTATCACTGTGACTTATCCCTTGTATATCAAAGCAATGAGTAGATGACTTGTAGCGAACTCTCACCACTGTGACTATCCCTTCTACATCAAAGCAATGCATATATGACTAGATGCGAGCTCTTATCACTCTTACTATCTCTTCTACATCAAAACAATGAATAGAAGACTAGAAGCGAGCTCTTATCACTGTGACTGTCCCTTCTACATCAAAGCACTGAATAGATGACTAGATGCGAGCTCTTATCACCGTGACTATCCCTTCTACATCAAAGCAATGAATAGATTACTAGAAGCGAGCTCTTATCACTGTGACTATCCCTTCTACTTCAAAGCAATGAATAGGTGACTGGGAGCATGCTCTTATCACTGTGACTATCCTTTCTACATGAAACCAATGAATAGGTGGCTAGAAGCGAGCTCTTATCACTGTGAATGTCACTTCTACATCAAAGCAATGAATAGATGACTAGAAGCGAGCTCTTATTACCGTTACTATCCCTTCTACATCAAAACAATGAATAGATGACTAGGAGCGAGCTCTTATCACTGAGACTGTCCCTTCTACATCAAAGCAATGAATAGATGACTAGATGCAAGCTCTTATCACTGTGACTATCCCTTCTACTTCAAAGCAATGAATAGGTGACTAGCAGCAAGCTCTTGTCACTGTGACTATCCCTTCTACATGAAACCAATGAATAGGTGACTAGAAGCGAGCTCTTATCACTGTGAATGTCACTTCTACATCAAAGCAATGAATAGATGACTAGAAGCGAGCTCTTATCACTGTGACTATCCCTTCTACATCAAAGCAATGAATAGATTACTAGAAGCGAGATCTTATCACTGTGACTATCCCTTCTACATCAAAGCAATGAATAGACGACTAGAAGCGAGCTCTTATCACTGTGACTATCCCTTCTATATCAAAGCAATGAGTAGATGACTAGAAGCGAACTCTCACCACTGTGACTATCCCTTCTACATCAAAGCAATGCATATATGACTAGATGCGAGCTCTTATCACTCTTTCTATCTCTTCTACATCAAAACAATGAATAGATGACTAGAAGGAGCTCTTATCACTGTGACTGTCCCTTCTACATCAAAGCACTGAATAGATGACTAGAAGCGAGCTCTTATCACTGTGACTGTCCCTTCTACATCAAAGCACTGAATAGATGACTAGAAGCGAGTTCTTATTACTGTGACTATCCCTTCCGCATCAAAGCAATGAATAGATGACTAGAAGCAGCTCTTATCACTGTGACTATCCCTTCTACATCAAAGCAATGAATAGATGACGAGAAGCGAGCTCTTATCACTGTGACTATGCCTTCTACATCAAACCAATGAATAGGCGACTAGATGCGAGCTCTTATCACTGTGACATGTTTATGATCCACGCTGCTGAAATGAGAAGAGAAAAGGTATTCTTTTTGTGTAGCTTTCGCAAAACCTGGTCGTATTGTAAACATTTCTATTTGGGAAACGCAAAAATGTTTTTCCACCATTTGGTTCAGGTACATCGGCACGTAAAGTGTTTATTCATTCGAATTTATCCCTGATCGTTCAATAACGTAAAAATTATCTCAGGTGTATTAATCGCGAATACCTAATTCGCGAAACAAAATTACATATTATAACCTGTAGCTAGCCATGTGTGATCAGAACATCAATGGCAATTCATAAGTCTCTGGTGTTTAGGTGATAGAATAAAATATATCAATCACAGAATATAACGCCATGGTATCACTTGCAATCCCCCACGTCACTGGTATGTTGGTACAACTTGCGGTCCTACAGTCTGTGACGCATAGTTCTAATTTAACCTACCTTTTTTGAGTTCATGTGCTGTTATGGTAATTCGGTTACTCTTTGTTAAATATTTTCTAATTTGACGCCGCATAGTTTTTCCTTCGACCAGCTGATGAAAGTTGGCATCCTGACTGTGGGTCAGAGGACAATCAACGTAATAAGTGTTCTGAGACAACTTGGGGTCAGATGAGCAGATTGTATTTGATGAGTAGATGGTATTGGAAGAGCGATTCTTGTGAGAGTAATGTCCATTACGCAGATTATATTGTAAAAGCGAATTATATTAGTAAAGTTATATTTTGTAAGCAGAGAGATGAGCATCAACGTTTATTGTAAGAAATCACTGAGTGAATTCTATTCATCGTACTGTGTTTCGAAACACTTTTTTGTAGTGGAACTACCGAACGTGTAGGATTACGAGTGAAACGGATATGCATTTCTGTAAGTAGAATTCTGTTGTAATTAAACTCTGGTCGTAATCTTGAACGTGATTTCAGTGCTTAATTAAGATTTCAGCTACGGACGAACATTTCGAAGTAAACCGGAAAAGAGTCACCACGCTAAGTTAAGCTAAAGTTGAAGTTTCAGTGAGTTAAATATTCTACATCCCATATACACGGTCGAGTCACATTATTGTGACCACCAGCTAATATCTAGAGTAGCCGCTGTGTGCAGTATGGGCAACAGCTTGACGGGCTGGAAGTGACTCGATAAGGGGCTGGAAGGTGTTCACAGGTATGTGCAGCCTTCCTGGCTGCAGTGCATCTGGCAGCTACTGGAGAGTGCATGGTGCAGGATTCATAGAGTGAGCAACATGATCGAGGTGGTCCCACATATGTTCATAGGTAGAGGATTTTAGGAAGGGAGTGTTTGACCCCAGGTCTTAAACAACCCTTAGAAATAGGAAGCTATGAGATTTGGGCTAGATTGCCCGATAGGAAAGTGACACGGAAGCGAAGTAGAAAGGGGAAGGAAAACGCCCTTATTTATTACCGGGGGTCAGTAACCGGGGTCCGACGGCTTAACGTGCCCATCCGACGCACAGCGGATATTTAGTGGATCGAGCATTCGTACCTGCCTGGGATCGAACCTGATATCCTTTCCGTGGCAGTCATGAACGTTGCCCACTAGGCCACTCGCGGTCCGAAGTGGTCCCGCAGATGCTCAATTGGGTTTATATCTGTGGAATTAGGGGTGCCAGAGAAGTACTTTGAAGTCTTCATCGTGCACTTCCAACCACTCTATGACATTTCTAGCTGTGTCGCATTGTCGTGTGGAAGATCCCATCCGCCCCAGGGAAGACAATCAGCATATATTGGTGGACGTGATCTGCAAGGATGGATTCATAACGAATTCGGTCCATAGTGCCTTCTACAGGTGTGAGTGGATCCAAAGAACTCCACGAAAAGATTCCCCAGACCATAGCACTGACCCCCACCAGATTGTGTTCTTCCAGCAATGGTAATCTCCTTCCTCAGCTATGCATTTAGTTAGACGCTGTTGCCATTGCTAGAAACTCTGTTTCTGGAATACTGTTAAGTTCCTTTGTTACGTTACGCTGGATGTCAGGAATATCTGAAAATCTTCGTCCTCTCATGGCAGTTTTTATTTATAGGAAGAGTCAGATATCTCAAGGTGCTAAGTCAGGTGAATAGGATGAAGGATCCAATTTGGTAAATGATTTCTTAGGCAGGAAGTTGCGAACACTGAACGCATATTGTCACGCCGCAGTTCAGCTCGTTTGCTTCGAACAGAATCCCTTAACCTTTTCAAAACTCGCTCACGAATGACTGACTCTACTGGTCTACGGTTAGCACATACACAGTCGTATCAGAATAATAT
Source organism: Macrothele yani (assembly GCA_039090855.1). Taxonomy (NCBI): domain Eukaryota; kingdom Metazoa; phylum Arthropoda; class Arachnida; order Araneae; family Macrothelidae; genus Macrothele; species Macrothele yani. The sequence continues at coordinate 131,902,332 of CM076995.1, read as the reverse complement.
GACCACCTACCTAATAATGGAAATAACCACCCTTGGCTCGGATGACAGCGGTGAGACGGCGTGGCATGGACGCCATGAGGCCCTGGAAGATTGCCTGAGGCACACGTTCCCATTCGGACTGCAGCAGAGCACGGAGGTCCCGGAGATGACGGGATTGTGGGTCGTCACGTCGAACTTGTCCATCCAAATAGTCGCACAAACACTCTATGAGATTGAGGTCAGGCGACTTCGCCGGCCAAGGGAGAACGAAGACATCACTGTCGTGTACCTGGAACCTGTCACGCACCGCCTTGGACGGCGCGTTGTCCTGCAGGTAGTCACCATCACCACCAGGGTAAACATTCAACATGAAGGGATGCATACGGTCAGCGAGGATGGACAGGTAGCCATTGGCGTTCAAGGACCCATCCAGTAGTATCAGCGACCTCAGGTCATCCCGGGTAAACATCCCGTAGACATGCACACTGCCACTACTGGCCTGTACTTGACCGACAAGCGTGACCAGGTGTTGGTTCTCGTGTGTCTGACGTCATATCCGCCACCGCCCGTCACTTCTGTGGACCAGAAACCTCAATTCGTCGACGAAAGCAACCTCTTTCCACTCTTTCACTGTTCAATGACTTTAGTTCCATGCGAACTGCAGGCGTTTTTTCCAATGGACCTGGGTTAACATGGGAGACTTGACACAGCGTCGACTCCGGAGAAGCATGTGTAACAGGGTTCGCTCTATTGTTATCAGGGACACGTACCTGGGTGCGCAGCGTTCATTTGCATGGTTAATTGCTGCACTGTTGCGCGTTGGTTATCCTTTATCAGTCGACGGGGCCACGTTCTTCTCTGAATCGAAGGCCTTTGGAGCTACACAGTATAACGTCGGAAGATACTCAGTGTACCAGGGGTCCATTCTTGGCACACCCTTACTACAGCACCTCGCGAACAGCCCATGAAGTCTGCTGTTTCTGAGATGCTTCCGCCTTTGGCGCGGTAGCCGATGATCATTCCTTTCTGAACGTCCATCAAATCACTACCTCTGCCCATTGTGCTGATGTAACGCACAATGGCTCATCTGTCCTGCCCGGGTGGTTACGTCTCCGTGTGGTCGATCTTGTCACGTGCACTCTGTGACGCGCCTGGGCGGGCACAGTGGGAATTCTTTTATTTATTTTTTTTTTTGGAGGTTTAACGACCACCGTGAGCAACTCAATGGGCTATAAGCAGTCGCCCGTCCCTAATTTAGGGTAACTGGTTCCAGGGTAGGGAAAAAACCAGTGCCGTAAGGCAAACACAACATCCATGCTTCACCGGGATTCGAACCCGGACCCCGTTCGGACGAATGATCAGAGGCCATCGCTTAGACCACTGCGCCACCGGGACGGCCAGGTGGGAATTCGGGGGTGGTCATATTAATTTGATACGACCATGTACACTACTTGAAACATGTCTAGACACGCATTGGTACGGTGATTCTGCCAGCATAACCAGAAGGGTGACACTACACAATCGTTCCGGGAATTAAATTGTCACACCTCGTGTAGTTCCATTAGTCACTGGTCTACTGGCACCACTCACATATATTGGTAAATACAGTAGAACTTCAATTATCTGGATTAACCATGACCAGAGCCCATCCGGATATTCGGAAAATCCGTATAGGTGGGTTATCTTTTTTCTGTAGGCCAAATACGTATTTATTAATTTAAGTGAGGGAATTTAATTTTTTCGTTTATCATATTTTGTAATAAAAAATGCTATACAGTTTAAAAAATAAATATCTACTGTACTGCATTATCATTTTGTATTATTTAAATGAACGAAAAAACTAAAAACACGTAAATAAATTTAAAAAAATCGTAACTTTACTTGGCTTTGAAGGAAGAACAAGCGATCCGGATAATTGGAGTTCCGGATATCGGGAGTCCGGATAATAAGAGTTCTACTACACTAGAATTTTTTTCCACTCTACTTATATTCTTGAAATTTTATATTGTTACCATGATTGAGCAATATTTTGGAGGGTGGGCGAACATAGGTTATTTATGTTGAACGTCTTTATGTTGAGAATATAAACTGTTAAAACCCTTCCTTGTGGATTACACATTATGAGAAGTGTCTTATTATTCGTTAATCTTTTACTTACATTTACTTTATGCTCTAGTTTTGAAGAGAGAAATCAGCTTCGTAAAGTCAGTATTTTCTTCCTCGCTTACTCCTTTCAAGGACAACGTCGGATGTATGGAATATTGATTGCCTCTCATTCTTCACTGCAAACACCAATCGATTGCCTACCTGTCAAGTTATTGTATTCTGAAGTACTTCCGATGCCGCCTTCCCCCTATTCCTAGTTAAAACAAAGTGCGCGAAGAATATTCTTTCTTCGCAGATGTAAATCGACCCAACTCCTATACATGGCTTAGGAATGAAGAAATGAAATATAGTCGTCTTTAATTCTAGGGTTCCAAACTGAGCCTGAGCAACTCTGCAACAATTAAGCGTTAATTGAAACTAGCTTTTTTTAATTTCGCATGTTAGTCTCCCGAAGTAAAGGAAATACAAAGGAATAATATGATTATGAGAGGTGTGTTTTGTTGTAGAGAATATACACATACCAGCCATTAAATTAGAAACTTTTATTCAATACCGGGTTGGGCTATTTTTAAACCGAATTGTAGCATGTATACGGTTTGGCAAAGATTCTAGAAGGTGTTGTTGTGCATCTATGTCTACAACGTTCCAGGCGATCACCATACAGTCATTTAGTTGGCTCGGATTCAACGGAAGAGGACTTTGCTCCCGGATCTGTTTTTATAACATGTCCCATGCATTCTCAATGTAGTTCAGATTCGAACTTTGTAGCGAACAGGAAAGAAAGATGGTGGAAGTCGCTCGCTGAACCGTTGCTAAACACATTTTGTGCGCTGGACACAACAGCATTGTCGTACATGATACAGTCGTCACTTGATGGTAAAAAGTCAATATTGCACGAAGCACGTGATCCGCAGCAGTGTTCAGATAATCATTGTACAGCTCTGCACGGGCCTTATTTCGTGAACCCGGCCTGGCCCTTTTCAAATATTAGGCACTCGACTTGCCCGTGATGGGCCATTTTGAGTTACTTTGTCTGTAACGTACCAGGAGATGTGACGTACCTGCCCGAAGGACGCACACGACATAAAGGCAGATAGGAATCAGAATAAAACGTCCGCGTAGCTCAATTGGTAGAGCAAATTATTCCGGAATGAGGGGATCCGGGTTCGAATCCTGGCGTGGACAGAAATGACGGAGAAATTTACTTCGTTATATGTCTTTCTACTGTATTTTATTAAATTGTGAAAATTAAATAATGAAATGAGATGTCATTGAAAATATTTAGTTGAATGTAAGCTTTAAAATATTTATCAAGCTTTAGCAATTATCGAAGAATATAACCGTTGAAGAGAGAGAAAAAGAGGAAAGACTCAGCGCGTTCAAAATCTCCCTTTCTCTGAACTAGTAAGAGGTAACACTACAAAAATTAATCCTTATACAGATTAGGAATAGGTGAAAAAATCGATGTCGTCCCACTCTCTCATACAAACACACACACCTACTCCCCAACTCATTGCAGACATCACCCGCCCCCTTCTCCACACAGCACACACATTCACTCGGGGTGGAATCTTTTTGTTATCAACAGCGACAAAGTGGTTTTACCTTCTTAATACCTACGGATGGTAAAAAACACTGTGAGTGACTCTCCTCCCCTCTGTGATTACGCCTTGGGATATGTCATAGAAGTAAGTAAAGCCAGAAAAACAGTTAAACAGACCAAGGAATCGGGAAACACGACTTTTTTCTTTCTTTTACCATTGCGATAAAAAGAATGGGTCGACTTGGCCCGGCCGTAAGAGCGTCGGGGGAAAATCTCGGCCCGTTGCATTGCTCTCTAAACTTAAAAAAACAGGACCCAGCCTGTGCAGACCTTTAAATCGTTGGAGAACATTCTACCTTCCAGAAATATCAGGGTGCCCGTTCCGTACCAGTATAGCGTTCGCCACATCCTGAATCCACCTTCAGAACCTTAAGTTGTGTTCACAAGGGAAACTAGGTCTATTCCTTAGTTCTTTTCCTTTTTTTTTCATTATTCCAATGTCCATTCACGGAATTTCAGACACCACTGTCGACCTTTCTCTTTCTTTGCAGAAATCAGTGGTTTCTGTATAGGCATGTGACTGCCATTTCCTGTTCTCTTCAGTTCTGAGCTCATAGTTCGTTGAAATATGTGTCGGAAACGGTCTTCATTGATTGCTTCGATCAGTTGCTGCACACAGGATATCCTGTTCCTACGTACAAGTTTTCTCAAACGACAGCGATCTCGTTCCTGACAAATTGTCGTCACGTCATAGGTACGTCTCTTAGACAAACAATGTGGGTTATTTTTCCACTGATTAAAGAACCGAGATATTCTCACCTTTCGGAAAACCAGTCAGCTCTGCTGTTATCAAAATCGTCGTTCCAGCCAGACTGACACCCACAAAAAGCCCTTTATCGAACTCCCAAAGGGTTTACCAAAACCATATCAAAATGTGCAATTCTGCTTCTTCCCAAAGAGTTTGACTTTCCCCATTGTCATCAACACTAACAGACGATTAGATCAGATCCGATCATATGTAGAGGATTTTAGGAAGGGAGTGCCTGACCCCAGGTTTTAAACAACCCTTTGAAATGGGAAGCTAGGAGATTTTGGCTAGAGTGCCCGATGGGAAAGTGACACGGAAGCGAAGTAGAAAGGGGGAGAAAGACGCGCTTATTTATTACCAGGAGGCCAGTACCCGGAACCCAACGGCTTAACGTGCCCATCCGCCGCACGGTGTATATTTAGTGGTTCGAGCGTTCGTACCTGCCTGGGATCGAACCCGGGGTCTTCTCCGTTCCAGTCACGAACGTTGACCACCGCGGCCCTTAACTGACGAGTACTAACGCGCAGCAGTCTTAAATAGTTCCTTGGATCACGTGATAAAGAACGTGATTACATATTTAGCATATAAGCTGCGTTAGCGACGCTTACCTACATCTGGATAAAGATTTCTTATTCAGCGGCCGGTGTTGCAGTGTGCGTAATCCAAACCTATTTAGTACTTTGAACGAAAAAGCTTTCAGTGCGTTGAGTTTTAGAATTGAAGTGTATTAATCTAAGTTCAGTGCACATGCGCGAGTTTTCTTTTTACGTCCGTTTGGCATTTAAAAGGAACCGCATATGATAAATCTGACAATGCGTTTTAAATCAAAGAGGTCCATGTCGACGCCCACGGTAGTTACCTCAGCTCTCAATGAAGCTAAAAAAGAAGCAGCAGAATTGCACATTGTGATATGGTTTTGGCAATTCCGTGTACCTAGTGTGAGTTCAGGAATAGGTTAGGTACTTATGTTAAACGTAGTTTGTGCTAATCTTTCGCATAATAGCAACCGTTTGTTTGGGAGTTGAATGAACTACAATGAGGAACTTTCAAGGCTATAAGTAGTCCCCCGTCCGTAATTTACATCTGTCTCGGACGATTGGTTATGAGCCAATGACTCAGACCAGTCGGCAATCGTGGTGGTGCGATGATAACAGCATTCTGTAATTTTAATTTATTGATTTCTTTCAAAGTTCCAGCATTTCAGAGAACATGCACTTTCTTGCGAGCTTACCAATAATTTTGTTCCCTGACTTTCACAATTCTCAATTTTTCGCTTTTCGCATTTCAATCCTTAAACTTGTTTAACGAAGTAAATTTTTCCGTCATTTTTGTCCACGCCGGGCATCGAACTCCGGTCCCCTCACTCTGGAGTAAGTCGCTCTACCAACTGAGCTACGCGGACATATGCTCTCGCTTCTGTATGTCTTTATCTCATGTGCGTCCCGCGGTGCAGGCGGACATATGCTCTCGCTGCTATATTTCTTTATCTCATGTGCGTCCCGCAGTGCAGGCGGACATATGCTCTCGCTGCCATATGTCTTTATCTCATGTGCGTTTCGCGTTGCAGGCGGACATATGCTCTCGCTGCTATATTTCTTTATCTCATGTGCGTTCCGCGGTGCAGGCGGACATATGCTCTCGCTGCTATATGGCTTTATCTAATGTGCGTCCCGCGGTACAGGTGGACATATGCTCTCGCTGCTATATGTCTATATCTCATGTGCGTCCCGCGGTGCAGGCGGACATATGCTCTCGCTGCTATATGTATTTATCTCATGTGCGTCCCGCGGTGCAGGCACGTCACATCTCCCCCCCCCGCCCGAAAGAGGGTCGGGGGCATGGTCCACGGGTCAGCCAGGACCATATTTTGCTGTAGGCAGTCATCCGCTGAAAAACGTACATTGGAGAAATCCCAGTTAATCTTTTGCATATAATTTCAAATTTTTAGTAAAAAATACTCTGGCCACCAGGGGGCGTAAGCGTTAATTTTTGTTTCTGATGTATTTGCCATAAACTCTGAGCTTCTGAAATATCGATTGAAAAAATTCTTTCGTGGACTTGATGCCACTCACATCGATAAACCTTTTCGGAATATTTTCTTCTTAAAATATTCCACAGTTTCATCGCCAGGGGGCGTAGATGTATGTCATATTTTGGTCAATATCTTTCCCCCTATATCTGTGCTTCTAAATCTCCGATTTTAAAAATTCTTTCTTCGCCGAATACAGCTCCTGATGGGATATTCTTTGCACATAATTTCTAATTTTTGTAAAAAATGGTTTGGCCACCAGGCGTAAATCTTAATTTCCGCTTCTGATGTACTTGCAGTAAAATATAAGCTTCTAAAATCTCGATTAAAAGAAAGAGTCGTTTGTTGACCAATACTACTCATGTCAACAAACTTTTTAGGAACATTTTCTTCTTGCAATAATGCATGGTTTCTACGCCAGGGGGCGTAGATGTATATCTTATTTTTGTCAATATCTCTACTTTTGGGAGTCCGATTTGAAAAATTCCTTCTTTGTTGGATAGTGTTTCCGATGCGAAATGTCTTTCCTAAAAATTCAAAATTTTCAAGTAAATCATAGACTTTTTGCTAGGGAACACAAATGTAAATTGCGTTTTCTGCGTTATTTCTGCTTCTAAAACTCCGATTTAAAAAATTCTTCCTGTATAGCATACAAGACCTGATGGAAAATATTTTTCACATAATTTCTAATGTTTGGTAAAGAATGGTTTGGCCCCCAGGGGGCATAGGTGTTAATTTCTGCTTCTGATGTATTTGTAGCAAAATCTGGGCTCCTGAAAACTCGACTAAATTTCTTTTTCTTGGACATATAGTGCTCATATGGAAAAACCTTTTGAGAGTACTTTCTTCCTGAAATAATGCATGGTTTTCCCACCAAGGGACGTAAAGTCACATCTTATTTTTGTTGATATCTCTATTTCTAAGTGTCCGATTTGAATAATTCTTTCTGTGTTGGAGAGTGTTTCCGGTGCGAAATGTTTCTCATAGAAATTCATGTTTTTTGTTAACGCACAAGTTTGCAACCAGATGGCGTAAGTTCACAATTTCGTTTACAGCAATATCTGAGGGATTAAAATCCCGACTGAAAAACTTCTTTCTTCCGTCAGATACTATTGTTTTTCATACATGTTCCATTGACTTTGAATAGCTTTGATAAATTAAATTTGCGTCAGAGCGGATTCAAAAGACGTGCTTATTACACCCGAAAATTCGGTGTCATCTTTCTTGTTACATAGTGGGATAACTATGCAAAAATGAATGAGCGCTAGAAATTGAGCTTAGTTTACCTTTAGGTAATTAAGTGGACTTGCATCTGGTTCGCAACTTTTATTCTTCATTTCGCTAGCTAACGTCTTCATGAAATTCATTCATGATGAACCAATATTCCTATTGACTGGCATAGGTAAACACTTTTTTCCTGTTATACTGACAATACTGCTGCTTAAAATCAAACAAACATTCAAATTAACTTAGCGATGAATGATAGTGCATGATGCAGCATATTCATTGAATCAGGTACATAACTTTATCCAAAAAGCCAGGATCAAACATTCTAATCTTCCTGTACTGCAGCTTCTTTATTTAGGCTTAATTCCCTAGATACCAAATGTGTCTTACAAACTCTATGTTGAAGAGAAATACTGAAAACCACCTCTTTCCATCGAAGCATGTGTTTATGCGATCCTCCTACAAAGTCCGGACAGATCTAGACACTGCTGCATTAGAATGACCTAGCGTTCGTTTGGAATCAGAGTTAATGAGTATAAAAGGGACACAAAATGCGGTAAAGTAACCACGGCCCTATGCAGAGAATTCAAATTCAAGTCCGCTACTCCTATGTGAGTTGATTTAAAGAAATTAGCTACCTACTCTACCCTAAATGTACAGCCATTCGGGAAACCTTGGAGATCATTACCAACGCTGATACTTGTAATACTAGTGCCTCACTCGACTAGCGACGAATTTGGAGCCAATTCTTCAAGTAACGCTTTCTACCTACCATGATACCGTGTGCACAACCAACGTGATACCTCGTATCTTTAAATTAATATAACGTCCTATCTACATTAGGGGTATACAAAAGTTTCCGCCGTTTTAAGGAGACAGGAACAATTAGGAAACCAGTACACATTTATTCAACGAAATATTGGACGTTAGCATCAATGAACTTTTCCCATTTTTCAGGAAACAAATCAATGCCCCTGTGATAGAAGAACTCGGGTTTTAGGCTGAACAAAGCAGTGATGAAATTTTCCACCTCTGCAACTGTTGTAAGCTGCATTTGGGCTAGGGAATGTTGCACAGAGCGAAACAGATGAACGTCTGAGGGTGCAATGTCCGAGGAGTAAGACGGGTGCGGTAAAACCTTCCAGTGTAACTGTTCAAGGGTAGATTTCGTGGTGGCACCGACATGTGGTCTGGCATTATCGTGTAACAGGATGACTGGGCAGCGTCCTTTACCGATCCATGGGCGTTCCGGCTCCACTGCGACGATCAGTTTCATCAACTGATCGTTATGTCGTTGTGCAGTGATTGTTTCGCCCGGTTTCAATGGTTCGAAGTACAGCACTCCATGCATATCCCACCACACACAAAACAGCACCATTTTCCCGTGGATATCCTGTTTTGCAGTGGGTGTTGATGGCTGGCCTGGGTCGACCCAGGATCGCTTGCGTACGGGGTTGTCGCAATAGACCCATTTTTCATCCCCGGTGACAACCTTCCACAAGAAATATTTCCTTTGAAACTTTTTCAGCAACAGCATGCTGATGCACAATCGTTGACAAGTATTACGCTCCGTTAAAGTATGTGGAACCCACTTGCCAATCTTCTGGATCTTCCCCAAGACCTGTAGAAGCCGTACCACCGTCGATTGAGCCACTTTCAGCCAGTTCTGTGGTCGATTTCCAGTTGTGTAGTCAATTCTGTGGCATATTCTTGCAACAGCGATTCCAGCTTGAGTACTTTCAGCCAGTTGTGTGGTTTTCCCCAGTTGTGTGGTCGATTGTGTTGCATCCTCTTGCAACAGCGATTCCAGCTCCTCGTCAGTGAGTTCCTGCGGTCTACCTGCACATGACTTGTCATCCAAGCTTAGATCAAACCTGGAAAAACATTCTCAACACGTGCATTCTCAACACATGACTTGTCTTCCAAGCCTTCTTAAACCTGGAAAAACATTCTCAACACGTGCGCTCACCTGTAACTGTTTCGCCACAAGCTTGACATATTGAACCGTATGCTTCACTCGCACATTTTCCTAAATTAAACATGAATAACAAACAGTGCCGCAAACGAACTTTATCGACCGCCATGCTTGGCTACATATACGAACAGAGACACGCGTCGCCAGCCGGTTAGACCCCTACAGCGTCCGCTAGCCGTGGCGGCGGAAACTTTTGCATATCCCGAATATTTATTGTTAAGTCAAGTCACCGCGTTCAAATTGTTAAAGCGTTGAATTTTTCAGATTGCAGTATCTGTCTTACTTCCTTGAAAAAGCCATCTGGTTGATGTGCGAAAGCTTGGAAGCGCTTATTGACATATTGCTACCCCAATAAATCGGACTACTAGTATAGTTTTACTATTTAAAATATATCCTAGTCGACATAGAAAATGTCATACCATGAAGGAATGCCCACAGTAATACGAAACATAATACACATGTAAACAAGTAGATTGGAAAAAAGGGATTTAATTTTTGAGGAATCACATGAATCCGATGGACGAGGGGACACTACAATGTTGCTTGTATCAGTAAGTCATATGAGCGCAATTGCGGCAATCAGGCGTCGCATCGGGTGGAAAAGACTCGGATGGTGTCCCAAGATATTTCTGACTATGAGTCGATGCCCTGTGTCTACAATTCACTGACATTACGAGATGATCGTGCAGAGGCGTTAATTCGTCTGCACTAATGTGACGTCCCATTAGTGCTTTATTGGGCAGAACTCTGGAGATCGCGCTAGTGAGTGAGGGCTCACGCAAATAACTAGGCACTGTCTAATGATGTTGGCAGTATGCGGGCGGGCGTTATCTTGTTGAAACTTGACATCAGTGATACAACAGAGAAACAAAACGTGCTGCAGCACCTCGTCGACGTATCGACGTGCTGTCAGGGTACCCACCATGCGTACGAGGAGTGAAGGGATGTTGAAACTGATAGCGCTTCAGACCGTAGAGCCCTGTGATACACGATCAGCCCTATTACAACGTCGTCTCCAAATTTTCGACGGGCGATCATCGGCACTGAGATAAAAGCGAGATTCATCGCTAACTAGGACATGGTTAAATTCGTCCCTCCATGAATGTCTGGTGCGACAACACTGCAACCTTGTGCGACGATGCGCTGCGGTGGCTGTCGTCGCAATGGTTGGTGAGAGCGCAAACCTGCCTCAACGAGTCTGCGATTCACAATCCGTGTAGAAACGAGGATGCCCATAACTGCATGAACACCTCGTCTAATGCCTTCCTCTGTGGATTCTGTATCTGCTATGGCTTGTCTTCGAATATGACGGATGAGGCATTCCGACGGACACCTACGTGAACCAATCTCACAACGGCGACCCACGTTACCTTCCTCTAATCAGCCGATAGTTGTTGTATCCGATGTGTTTCCGTCTCGATAAGACGCAGAAATAAAACATCTGTGCGTAGCCCAATAATGAAACCTTTGGTAAAGATGTCCGTGTTGAGATAGGATTCCCGATGGCGTCGCCCAGACATTCTCAATCCTCACACGTGCGTTCACCTCCGCGATCTCTCTGATGCAGTTGTTCACACGGCCTGGTGCGACCACCAAACTTAGTCACGCTGAGTCATTTTGCCTATTTATTTCTCACCTCTCACGAGTTAGTTTCGCGGCTATTTAACTCTTTAACGACAAGGACCCTGAAATCTTGTGTCACTTAGAATACCATAACGTCAGAAACTCTCTGTTAATCTTTTCATAATTTCTTCCCTCCCCTTTACAAGTTAACAAAAGAACGATTAGTGCTCTTTCCCCACACGAAACTTCCGATCTGTAGTCTTGATGTGCATTGACCTTTAGACGTTTCCCGAGGGAGATCACTACATTCTTCCAAGGAGAAAGCATGTCATGTCATGGCAATAAATAATATCGCCCATGGATATACCAACACCTGCTTTACTTATTTGTTTAGCGACATCAATGGTGGCAGGATGTGGGTAGGAAATCCTACTCACTCTAGACGGGCGTTTTCGGGCGGCCGTGGTAGTTTGAATGTAAATCCGTTTCGCGTGTTTCAGGTGTTATGGTCGTTTAAGGGTTACGTAAATAACCCAACTGTCGACATATACCCACTAATTTGCATGGTCCTCTGATAAATACTTCCTGAGGTGGAACTTTCTATGTCCAACAGCATAGTTTACCAATGTCCAATTTATTACTACGCATTGGACGAATGACCTTCATCGTTTCAGAGCACTTGGGAACAGGAACGGCTCAGACCCATCTTGAATCTTTTACTCAACCTAACCTCAAATTCTACGTATTTGTCATGTTACACGCAGTTAAGAACATGAATAGTTGTATCAGAATAATATGACCACCTACCTAATAATGGGAACAACCAACCTTGGCCCGGTTGACAGCGGGGAGATGGCGTGCAATGGGCCCAAAGAGGCTCTGGAACTTTCCCGAGGTACACGTGCCGATTCGGACTGCAGCAGAGCGCGGAGGTTCCGGAGATTACGTAGTTGTGAGTCGTCACGTCGAATCTGTCCATCTAAATAGTCCCACAAGTGTTCTACGGGATTAAGGTCAGGCGATTTCTCCGGCCAAGGGAGAACGAAGACATCGTTTTTGTATTCCTGCAACCACTCACGTACTCCCTTAGCTATGTGACACGGTGGATTTTCCTGTTGGTAGACACCATCACCACCATTCAACATGAATGGATGTGTGTGGTCAACAAAGATGGACAGATAGCCATTGGCGTTCAAGGACCCCTACACCGGTACCAGCGGTCCCAGGTCACACCAGTAAAACATCCCCCAGACTTGCACACTGCAAACGCCGGCCTGTAATTGACCATCCAAGCGTGCCCGGGTATGGGTTCTCACGTGTCTGCCACCGTATCTGCCACCGCTCGTCACTGCTGTGGAGTAGAAACCTCGATTTGTCGAAGGCTACCTTTTCCCACTCTTTCACTATCCAATGAAAGTAGTCAGATGCGAACCGCAAGTGTCGTTGCCAATGTACCCGGGTTAACATGGGCGCCTTGACGCAGCGTCGACTCCGGAGACCTATGCGTAACAGGGTTCGCTCTACTGTTATCGGGGACACGTACCTGGGTGTCCCAGAGTTCATTTGCAGGTGACAATGGTCTTTTGGAGCTCCACAGAGTAACGTCGGGAGATACTCGGTGTGCCAGCGGTCCCTTCTTGGTACACCCGTATTACAGTACCTCGTGAACAGCCCACGAAGTCTGCTGTTACTGAGATTCTTCCACTCTTGGGGCAGTAACCGATGATCATTCCCTTTTGAACGTCCGTCAAATCACTACCTCTGCCCATTGTGCTCACGTTGCGCACGATGGCTGATCTGTCCTGGCCGTATGCCCATATCTCCGTGTGATCGACCTTGTGACGTACACTCTGTGGTGCGCCTGGGCGGGTAAACTGCTATTCCGGGGGTGGTCATATGATTCTGATGTGACAGTGTATACTAAAAAACCTTGATAAACTCGAAATAAACACCCAAATGAAGATCGCATTATGTGCTATTCAAGCACACATATTTAAACATCCACAGTGCAACATACCAGGAAACCGCTGCGTGTCGAATACCAGCATATTAAAATCGCACTTCGAATGTGAAAGAAAATATAATTCGACAAATACACTGAAGAGCAATTGAAATAGAAATAACTGTCTAGTAGCGTGTAGCACCACTTTTCGCCTTGACGGCGGCGATTCGTTTCGGCATGGACTCGACAAGACACCGGAAGCGTTGGGAAGCCATACGGATCCACGACCCCTGAACAAGCTTCCACGGTTCACGAAGATTTGATGGAGGGGTGGTCAGAGCCTCGAACATCTCTCTCGGTGGCATCCCAGATGTGCTCGATGAGATTGAGGTAAAGTGACCTAGCTGGCCAAGGAAGCGAGGTCACGTCGGTGGAGTGTTCATCCAACCATTCGGATACAATTCGGGAGCTGCATTGTCTTGTTGCAGGATGAGGTCTCCAGTGGAATGTTGAAGACGCACAAACGGGAGCAAATGGTCGTCAAGGATATCCCGGTAACGTTGACCTTTGAGGGATGATGTCACACTTACCAGGGGTCCCATTTCAGTCCACGTAACCAGTACCCAGACGAGAATGCCACCACCACCAGCTTGAAGAATACCCTGCTGGCAAGAAGGATCCATCGCTTCAAGTGGTTTGCGCCGTACTCGTATCCTGCCATCCGCATGTACCAACGTGAATCTTGACTCATCAGTCCAGGCAACATGTTTCCACATGTCTAGGGTCCAGTGGCGATGTTCCAGTGCCCATGTTAATCTTTGCACCCTGTGATGTGCGGTCAGCAGCGGTACCCTCGTGGGACGATGGCTTCTGTAATCCACAGCGAGGAGATGGTTCTGGGTGGTGTGGATGCTTACACGTTTTTGTGCACCAGCGTTAAATTGCCGAGTGATTTCTTGCACTGTGGCCCGTCTATCCGCTGCTACAATGCGAGCTAGCCGACGATGATCCCGCTCATCCACACGCTGTTGTCCACGGCAGTTGGCCCTTACAGGGATGGTTTTACCGGATTCGATGTACACATGGTGCACCCGTGACACAGTTCCTCGTGAAAATCCAGTGCCTGCACGACTTCCGAGATGGAGTGACCCATTCGTCGGGCCCAGACAATTTGCCCACGATCAAATGCGCTTAGATCCTTCGTCTTACCCGTACATCGTCCTACTCTTACTGATTCCCGTCACATCACTCCATATATTGTCGGATCGCTGCATACGTCATGTCGTTTCCGTTTACAGGGCAGCCCACAGCGCCACATTTGCATAACGCCAGCTGTCTCTAATTCAATTGCTCTTCAGTGTAGTTCATCACAAAACTCTAAATTATACAAATCACAATAATCATATTATTTTCTCACTTTAAACTATACACTGCTAAAAATGACTTTATCTGTCTGCCCTTGGTTTAAACTTTAAGGTTTTACTTTTTCGGTGGGGTGCCACAAAGGATGAAACTCCGGAGTTTTCAAGAAACAGGAATGAAGGAGTTGACATTAGCGAGGTGCGTGTTTAACGGACAATAAAATAGATGCCTGTACATCTTGAAGTGTAAAAAGAAATTTCAGGAGAGAAGGCAGGGGCTGAAATTTCTTCAAAGAAACATGCAGAACAATACCTATAATATTCATATTGAGCTGCTACCCTTTCTCAGGCAGAAAGGATGTTGTTTACACTCCAGCACCTGTCATCCAACCTGACACTGTCCATGTGCAATAATTGGGGGAATATTTGTATTATATACGATCAAGAGAAATAAAACGAGAAAGACGACACCTAATTTTCGGGTGTAAACAGCACGTGTTTTGAATCCGTTCTGACGCAAATTAAATTTATCAAAGCTGTTCAAAGTCAATGGAACCGGTATGGAAAACAATAGTATCTGACGGAAGAAAGAAGTTTTCAATCGGGTTTTTAATCCCACAGATATTCCTGTAAACGGAATCGTGAGCTTACGCCCTCTGGTTGCAGACTTGTGCGTTAAGAAAAACATGAATTTATATGAGAAACATTTCGCACCGGAAACGCTCACTGCACAGAAATAATTTTTCAAATCGGACTCTTAGAAACAGAGATATCGACAAAAATAGGACGTGACTTTACGTCCCTTGGTGGGAAAACCATGAATTATTTTAGGAAGAAAGCATTCTCAAAAGGGTTTTCCATATGAGCGGTATCGGTCCAAGAAAAAAAATTAGTCGAGTTTTCAGGAACCCAGATTTTGTAACAAATACATCAGAAGCAGAAATTAACCCTTATGCTCCCTGGTGGTCAAACCATTCTTTACCAAACATTAGAAATTACGTGAAAAATATTTTCCATCAAGTCTTGTATGCGACATAGGAAGAATTTTTCAAATTGGAGTTTTAGGAGCAGAAATAACGCAGAAAAAGCAATTTACCTTTGTGCACCCTAGCGGAAAGTCTATGATTTACTTGAAAATTTTGAATTTATAGGAAAACCATTTCGCATCGGAAACACTATCCAACAAAGAAGGACTTTTTCAAATCGGTCTCCTAGAAGTAGAGATATTGACAAAAATAAGATATACATCTGGCGTAGAAAACATGCATTATTTGAAGAAGAAAATGTTTCTAAAATGTCTATCGACATGAGTAGAATCGGTCAACAAACGACTTTTTTTTTAATCGATATTTTAGAAGAACATATTTTGCTGCAAATCCATCAGAAGCGGAAATTAACACTTATGCTCCCTGGTGGCCAAACCATTCTTTACCAAACATTAGAAATTATGTGAAAATATTTTCCATCAGGTCTTGTATGCGATACAGGAAGAATTTTTCAAATCGGAGTTTTAGAAGCAGAAATAACGCAGAAAATGCAATTTACCTTTGTGCCCCTAGCGAAAAGTCTACGAATTACTTCAAAATTTTGGAATTATATGGAAAACATATCGCACTGGAAACGCTATTCAACAATGAAGGAATTTTTCAAATCGGACTCCTAGAAGTAGAGATATTGACAAACATAAGATATACGTCTACGACCCCTGGCGTAGAAACCATGCATAATTTTAAGAAGAAAATGTTTCCAAAAGGTTTATCGACATGAGTAGAATCGGTCAACAAACGACTTTTATTTCAATCGATATTTTAGAAGTTCATATTTTGCTGCAAATACATCAGAAGTGGAAATTATGGCTTACGTCACCTGGTGGCCAAACCATTTTTTTCAAAAATTAGAAATTATGTGTAAAGGGTTTCCTATTAGGAGTTATATCCGGTGCAGAAGGAATTTTTCAAATCGGAGATTTAGAAGCAGAGATATAGGAGGGAAAGCAATTTACCTTTACGCCCCCTAGCGGAAAGTCTATGAATTACTTGACAATTTTTAACTTATATGAAAAATATGTCACACTGAAAACACTATCCAACAAAGAAGAAAATTTTCAAATCGGACTCTTAGAAGTAGAGATATTGATAAAATTAAGATATACATCTACGCCCCCTGGCGCAGAAACTGTGGAATATTTTAAGAGGAACATGTTCCGAAAATGTTTATCGATGTCAGTGGCATCAGTCCACGAAAGAATTTTTTCAATCGATATTTCAGAAGCTCAGATTTTGTGGCAAATACATCAGAAGCAATTATTAATACTTACGCCCTCTGGTGGCCAAAGTATTCTTTACCAAAAATTTGAAATTATATGAAAAATATTTTTCATCAGGAGGTGTACCAGATGAAGAAATAATTTTTTAGAAACGGAGTCTTAGAAGAAGAGTTATCGGGAAAAATGTAATTTATTTTTACGCTCCCTAGCGGAAAATCTATGCATAATTTGAAAACGTAACGATATCTAAAATACTCTTCGACATAAAAGGAATCGAATGATAAAATATTTTTTCAATCTGATGTTTAGAAGCAAATATGTGGAATAAAGCGTATTTTTGAATTCGACATCATATGCATTTACGCCCTCTAGCGGCAAAATTGCACATCGTAAAAAACAAAACAAAATGAAGGATCATCATTCTCATATTTCAAACTTCCCAATGCAAAAGAATTTTTCAAATCGGACTAATAGTTGCAGAGGGTACAGACGGACGGACGGACAAACCGGTAACATAAGCATGATCTTGTTTTACAAAAGACGTGCTAAAAAGATCAAAAGCATCAAGAAATCATCTCTCTAAAAGTGACATATCAGGAAATCATAAACAGAACTATCCACTATTCAAGTTATCTTAGATCTCCTTGTGTTATATTTCAAATATCTTTGAAAACTGTATGTACGTTGAAGTAAATGAGAGTTCAAAGCAAACAAATGAAATATCTTTACCCCATATCAACAACCGTGAAAAGAATTTAGCTGCTATGAATCTTTTTCCAGACATATAGCTTTAAGATAACATGTTATTTCAACACTGTATTTTGATGGGTCAACCAATGTTAGCAAATGCACAAAATGCGTAACACAAACGAGTGTTCTACACCAACCTCAACTTTTCTGAGGATTCTACAGGGTGATTGTAAACTCCTTCAACAAAACAAGAGGGGTGATAGTACACATCAAGACGAACCCAGGACAACAATCTACTCCTCGTGCCAGAAAAGAGTAAAATTACATATCCACTTTGAGCCTTCAACAGTGAAAACAAAGAGACATACCTAATGTATGAGTTGCACAATTCCAATCGTATCAGAGAAAGACTCAAAGGAGCTGCTCAAACTGGCGTCCAATGGCGTCCAATGGCAGCGTCGTTGCACAGCCCACATCGGTGAATGAAGGACTATCGCACCCTCTCATAGACTCCCGGTGTGGTGTTTATTTGTCCGCAGCAACAGCTATTCGCGAGACGTGATCTTCCACAGAGTCCACAGGTGTCTCATACACCAATGTTTTCATGTGCCCCCAGAAGACGTCCAGTGGATTAAGGTCCGGGGAGCGTGGAGGCCAAGCCACAGGTCCACAACGTCCAATCCACCACCTAATATATGTCGCATTTAGGAAGTATCGGACCTCAGTGGCAAAGTGTGATTTAGCCCCATCATGCATAAACCACATGTCCCTCCGTGTGGTGAGCGGAACATCCTGTAATAGACCGGGAAGCACTTGTTCCAGAAACACACGGTACGCTGCACCAGTCAGACGTATGCGTCGATTTCCATGTGATTTCCATGTGACGGTAATATCGCTGAACGGGTTCGGCTGCGTTTCTAAATGTTTGCTCCTCATCGTCTACGCACGTGTTCAGCGCACCTGATTTGCACCTTGTGCTTCTTATGCACTGTTTGGAACTCCGTGTGCCTGCTGGACGTTTTTCGAACGTGCTCTTTTCTGGCACTAGGAGTGGAATGCGGGCCTAGGTTCCATTGCAAATATTGTTTGTCTTGATGTGTACTATCACCCCTCTTGCTTTGTTGAAGGAGTTTGCAATCACCCTGTATAAATGTCTGAGCTCGGACTCTAACAATGCACACTGGTGTGCAACAATTAAGGACGAAGATGAGGCATTACCATAACAGCGGAACGAGCAGGCAGAACGGACCGAAAGACCACTCAGGAGATAGACTAGGGTCCGGTACGGTAAGGCATGCGCATATATGCAGCATAGGGGGGTATCGGAAGGGTATAAAGCACACGGGTGGTGTTCGCTCAGCAATTCGCTGAAAGCTATTGCACGGTGTACATCTTATTTAACGACGTCGAGTTGCTGCCACCGTGTGATATGTCCAACAAGCAATCCAGTAGACGACATCTGGATGACTTTTCCCGAGGTCGCGTCATTGGGAAGTTGGAAGAAGGTCGAAGTGTGACTAGTGTGGCCGAGGAGTTCGTAATCGCTCACAGCATCGTTTCACGAGCTTGGAGATCATTTCAAACGACTGTAACAGCTGTCCGAGAGTTTAGCAGTGGTCATCCACGAGCAACCACGGCGGCGGACGACCGGTATATTGTCCTACAGGCAAGGAGAGACAGACGGCAGACAGAGGGAGAAATCGGAAGGCACATGAACAGACAACTGGACGTCCGATATCGCGTTTTACCGTGGCCCGGAAGCTGCACAAAGGTGGTCTATTTACACGTCGACCAGTACGGTATGTGCCATTAACGCCTGCTCATCGGAGACGGTGGTTTCAGTGGTGCCGGGAACACAATAACTGGACACATCAGCAATAGGGTCAAGCTCTCTTTACGGATGAGAGCCGATTTAGTCTGACGAGTGATTCTGGACGTATACACATCTGGAGAGAGCAGGGAACACGCAATCACACCTCCAACATCATCGAAAGGGACCGGTTTGGAGGTGGCGGGTTCTTCTTTAAGGTTGTATCATGCTTGGTAGCCGTACTGACCTACACATATTTCGATGAAGTTCAGTCATTGGCGTTCGCTATTGTACCGAGGTTCTCCTGCCTCACGTGCATCTGTTTGGAGGTGCTGTGGGTGCTTAGTTCCATATCATGGACGACAACGCTACACCTCATCGTACAGTGGCTGTCGCAGAGCTGTTGGAGAGTGAAGATATTCAACTCATGGATTGGCCCGCAAGGTCCTCGGACCTAAATCCAATCGAACACGTGTGGGACCTTCTCGGGAGACGCTTGGCAGCACGTCACCAGCCGCCAGCAACGATTCCGCAGCTGCGGTTGGCGCTACAAGAGGAATGGGCGGCGATTCCTCAACAGCTCCTTGACAACCTCGTCCTCAGCATGGACAGACGTTGTAAATCCTGCAACGCAGTCAGGGGTGATCATATACCTTACTAAAGATTAGAATTTTCTTGGCAGCCGCCTTTAACACGGACGTTTATGTCTTCTGTCCAGTTGTGCTCGAAGCTACCTTTTCAATAAAGTGCCTTTGTATCCTTTCGATTCCTTGTTTGGACGGTTTTGCTCACTTGTCCCAAATTCTTACATCTTGGGGATCTTATGGTATGATTTGAGTCGATGTGGAGCACTTCTGCCCGACGTTACATTCGAAAAACCGTCTGGTCCTTAATTTTTGCACGCCAGTGTAAAAAACATGGGTTCATCATTTTGCCCCAGAGAACAAAAACTGGGAGTCTAGTGTAAAAGTATGCATGTTCGACGCTTCAATGAAGTTCGGTGGTGCTCCGTCAGGCGATAAGGTAATAGCATCAGTATTTAGGGATGCAGAAGACATCATCATCACTAATAACTTGGAAAAGGGCACTGTTTCCACTAGTGCACATACAATACCAACCATAGGCGCCGACTATGGGGGACAAGGGGAGTCTTGCTCCCAATAACTTTGCAGAGGTGCAGTGCCTACCAAATATATTTCGTTCTGTTTAATTAAGTAATGTTTTGTTTTTGTATGGCCTTTTCGAAATGCGTGAGTTGAAACAGTTCTACAGAGAAAAAATTTTTTCTCGTGATATTCAAGCTATTGTGTGCTGCGCTAATTGCAAAAAATGAATTTCCTTGCTTTATAGAAATATATTATTCTTTACAAGGAGGACTAAACTCCACCTTATGAAGCCAAAGCAACTTATTTCTAAAAAAATAACAAATAGCAAAATCAATAGTAATAGCTTTTTTCCCATATTCAGAATTGCTCGTTTGATAAGAAACTTGATTGCAGGCTCCGTAGTGTGTTTGACGTCTTCTCATTATACGTGGTAAATGCTTAAAACAATTATCTAAAATAAAATATATGAATGAAGTTACATAGAAGTATAATCTATAGCGCCTTTATTTATTCATTTTTTGTGCTTTTCGTTCTTTGTTTGTAGCACGTCATTTGTAAAAAAGATCAAGCTTATGTTATCGATTTATCCGTCTGTGGACACCATATCTCTGCAACTAATAGTCGATTTGAAAAATTCTTTTTGCATTCGGAAACTTGAAATGTGTGAATGATGATCCTTGATTTCGTTGTTGTTTTTTATTCCACGATGCACACTTTTGCCGCTACCAGGACGTAAATGCAGATTATATCAAATTCAAAATGCATTTTATTCCATATATATGCTTCTAAACGTCCGATTTAAAAAACTTTTACCTTTCGATTCCACTTATGTCGAAGACTATTTTAGGTATACTCACTTTTTCAAGTTACGCATAGATTTCCCGCAAGATGGCGTAAAATTAAACTGAGTTTTCCCCGATATCTCTGCTTCTAAAACGCCGATTTATAATATTATTTCCCCAGCAGATACAGCTACTGATGGGAAATCTTTTGCATAAATTTTCAATTTTTGGTAAAAAACAGTTTGGCCACCAGGGGGTGTAAGATTTAATTTCTGCTTCTGTTGCATTTGCAGCAAAATCTGAGCTAATAAAATCTCGAATAAAAAACATTTCTTCTTGGACCGATACCACTCACGTCGATAAACGTTATCGGAATATTTTTCTCACAGTAATACATGGTTTCTCCGCAAGGGGCGTTGATATGTATTTTATTTTTGTCGATATCTCTGCTTCTAAAAGAGTCCGATTTGAAAATTCCTTCTTTGTTGGATAGAGTTTTCAGTGCGAAATGCTTTTTCATATAATTCTAAAATTTTCAAGTAATTCATAGACTTTCTGCTAGGGGGCGTAACGGTAAATTGTTTTTTTCCCGATATCTCTGTTTCTAAAACTTCGTTTTGCACCGGACACAGTTTTTGTTGGAAAATGCTTTCCGTTCTGACGTGAATTAATAATTATGATTTCTCACATTTGGTAAAGAAGGGTTTGGCCACCAGGGGGCGTAAGGCTTTATTTCTGCTTCTGATGTATTTGCAGCAAAACCTGAGTTCCTGAAAACTCGATTGAAAAAATTCTTCCGTAGACCGATACCGCTCACAACGAAAAACCGTTTAAGAATACTTTCTTCTTTAAATATCACATAGTTCTTCCGGCAGGGGGCGTAGATGTATATGCTATTTTTGTCGATATCTCTGTTTCTAAGAGTCTGATTTGAAAAATATGTCTGTGTTGGAGAGCGTTTCCGCTGCGAAATGTTTCTCATTTAATGTTAAAAATTTTTAACGCGCGGGTCCGCTACTAGAGGGCGCATGTTCACGTTTTGGTTTACAGCAATATCTGCTGCACTAAAAACCCGATTGAAAAACTTCTTTCTTCGGTCAGATACTACTAACTATTCAAACTTTGTGCGCGTATTTTCTTCCCAAAATAATACACAATTTCGCCGCTAGTGGTGCAAATGATTAATATGTTTTTCTCAATATCTATACTTCTACATGTGCGATTTAAAAAATTCTTTCGATGCCAGATGCCATTCACCTTGTAGAACACTTTAGGCTAGTACATGAAGAATTTTGTAGTTCACAGTTTTGTCGGCAGGTGGTGTTTTTGTTCTTCAGTTTGCAGCTGTATTTCCGCTTCTAAAAACACTGATCTATTAAGATATTTCTTCCGTACTGTATGCCATTCGCTACACTAGAGATGTGGGGCGTTATCGTCTTTAAATAATTCACAGATTTACCGCTAGGGGACGTAAAGGTCGAAACATTTTTCTTGCTATTTCTGCTTACTGGAGACGTATTTGAAAAGTTATTTTTACTCAGCATTGCTTTTTCCATGCAGAATATTTTTCGCCTCTTTTCAACTTTTCCCTTATGCAAAGTTCTTCCGCTAAAAGGCACAGAGTTGTATAATGTTTTCTTCTCTCGTATATTTCTTCTTTTAACTGTTTGATTTGAAAATCTTTTTGTGTCTGATACCTTCCTTGTCCTATAAGAAACTTTTTGTGCGTCATTTGTTAATTTTCGTAACATGCTTTTTAGCCGCTGCTGGAACTAAGCAGATGTTTCATCGATTGTTGAAGCCGGTTGATAATTTTCCTAATCGGTTCCATTAACTTTGAATAACTTTCATAAATTTAATTCACGTCAGAACGGATTCAAAAAACGTGCTCATTACAACCGAAAATTCGGTGCCACCTTACTTGCTTGTAGACGTTCGGAAATAAAATCTCTCTGGATATTTTTATAAAATCATAGGCTGAATTTCAATTTTTAAATTATTAACATTCAGCAAAAGTATACTTCTGTTTTCTTGTTCATTTTCTAATGAGCAATTATAATTGTTTTTCAAAATATACGTCGAATCTCGTAGTTTACTTTTTTGCCATCTTTTTTTTTTTTTTTTTACATCTCTCCTGACAGTGGAAGAGCCCCTCCCACGTTTGGTCGCTTCATGCCCCCCCCCCTTCTCACTAATTTGGTGAAATCGACGCCCTTGATAACAACCCAATAAGCCAAATTATTGCAACCATCAAGGAGAAGAGGCGTGGAAAACTAAAGAATGTTTTCCTGCTTCAAGACAATGCACCGAGTCACATCTTTCAGATTGCGAAGGCCTCGTACAGATTGCAAGATTTCAGTTGCTTCAGTACTCACCCTATTCTCCATAATTTACTACAATGACCCTATTCCTCGAAGTTAAACATCGATGGCAAGCAATGTACTAACCACACTGAGGTGGTTGCAGCTGTTTGGAAGACTAAGATAAAGATTTTTCTCTTCCTCCGGAAACAGTGCGCTCAAGCACCAATGGGAGGGGTGCGGTGTAGTAAACCCGGACTACGTCGAAAATTTTTCAGTAGAAATCATAATGACACAGCTTTCCCGTATGTTTTAAAATACGATCTTTTTGTGCAACTCTCATGTGTTACCCAACAGTTCTTTGTTGCGAGGGTAGGGATAAAGAAGAGTTTCCACATTCGGAAATCCGTAAGGGGATGGAAGAGTTATCGCTCCTCGATGAAATTAGTAAAACATACTAAAGACGAATGTTTCAATTGTTCATTGTGAATGTTCAAATACAAAAATACACTATATTGTCAAAAGTACTCGGACTCCACAGTGTTTCCGGAAAATGGCTTTATTATCGCCATTAGTATTTAGTGGGCCCCTCTTTTGCTTGTATGACGGCGGCAACACGTCGAAGCATACTATCAAACAATTTCCGATAGGTCTCGACAGGAATGGTTCGCCATTGCAAAGCTGCTGTCAGAGTGGAGAGCGAAGACGGTCGTCGCTGTCGATTTCGTATCCGTAGCTCCCGTTCACCCAAGAGATGTCCCATAGGATTAAGATCAGGATCAGGACTGTGAACTGGTCAGTCTTAAAACTCCACCTGATTTTCAAGAAACCAATCCTATACACGCTGCGGGGTGAGAAAAAAAGTTTGTTTGAAACAACAAAATAGTTTTGTTCAGCTATTTTGTCGATTTATTTTGCTGCTTTAGCCGAACTCCATCGGCATTGTTTTGTTGGCAACACACAATTATTTCGTTGGCTATATTTTGTTAATTCAACTAAACGTTTTATCATGATAACAATAAATGTTGTTGGATCAAAGAAATTCCCCAAAATCGACCTGGGCATTTTGTTAAATGAACGAAACGTTTGGTCATGATAACAATAAATTTTGTTGAATCAACAATAATTTTCAGCAAAATACATTTGTAAACTCAATTTGTTGACTGCATGTCGACAAAATGTTTTGGTTGATTCAACAATTTTTTTGCTGAATTAACAAAACGTTTTCCTCAGTGCAGGGAGCTGGATTGTGTTGGAAGAGACAGCGGTTAATTCCATAATATCTGCCGCCCCGGTGGCGCAGTGGTCTAAGGCGCGGGCCTCTGATCATTCGTCCGTAAAGGGTCCGGGTTCGAATCCCGGTCGGGTATGGATGTTGTGTTTGTCTTACGGCACTGGCTCTCTCCCTTCCCTGGAACCAGTGACCCTAAATTAGGGACGGGCGACTGCTTATACCTCATTGAGTTGCTCACGGTGGTCGTTAAACCTCCAATCAAAAAAAAAAAAAATTCCATAATATCGCCACATTGTTGGTCGGGCAGAATTAATCAGAACGTCGAAATATAGTTCATAGTTCACGGTTTGTGGTATAATAACCAACGGACCGAGTACCATTATCCAAAAATAACTCCAGACCATGATGGAGCTTCCGCCAAACTTAACAGTTGGAAGAACACAATCGGAAGGAAACAGTTTGCCGGGCCGTCGCCAAATCCAAGCACGCCCATCATATTGGAAGAGTGAAAAGCGTGACTCATCAATCCAAAGAATAGCATTCCAGTCGCCCACAGTCCCGGAACGACGGGAGACACACCGCTCCGAATGGCGCTTTGCATTCATGGCAGTGATGTGTAGCTTATGTGCCGCTGCTCTACCATAATAGCCCACACTGCGCAACTCTCTGCGCATAGTTATGGTACTAACTGAGCCATTACAAGCATTTACTACTTCAGCAGCGGTGGAAACGGCAGAGGAAGAACGGGATTCCTTAACATTTCTTACCGTGGCGCTTCTGTCTTGCTCCGTCAGTTTGTGCGGCCCTCCTGAACATTTTTAGCACGCCTTTTGTAAAACAAGTTAGTAAAATCATGCAATGCATTGATTATAATACGCTTTCCAACATACCAGAAACCATTACTCAAGTTATGAGAATAATGGCTGTGTAATAAATCTCGGTCCTGTGCCCTGACCTTTAATCCCATTTCGATTATATTCAACAGAACCGGTTTGGTATACCTCCGAAATAACATGATAAAGTTTTGTCGCAATCGAAGCATTTTTACGTAAGTTATGATGCATAAGGGCTATGGAATGGATCCGCTGTGTCCTAACCTTTGACCCCATTTCGCCCATTTTTAAAAGAATTCGTCCCCAGGCAAGACCCTACAACATACTAACATTTCATCCAAATCGAAGCATTTTTACGTACGTTATGATGCATAATGGCGACGGAAGTGATTCTGCTTCTATGTCCTGACCTTTGACCCCATTTCGCACATTTTCAATAAGGTTTGTCGCCAGGTGGTCCACTACCACATACTAAAATTTCATCGAAATCGAACCTTTTTTACGTTACTTATGACGCAAACAGCAGTGGAATGGATCCCGCTCCTATGTACTGACTTTGCCCCCATTTCGTTCACTTTAAATAGGGTTCCTTCCCAGGTGATCTCCTACCAGATACTAAAATTTCATCGAAATCGAACCATTGTTACGCGAGTTATCGTGCGGACGGACATACGCACACAACGCGTGACGTAATGAGGCAGATGGGAATCGCGACCATCTCTTCGCCGCAAGAGTGTGACGTCATAAATCTTTAATAGGATCCACACACAACGCGTGACGTAATGAGACAGATGGCGTGACCGCGCGCCAACATTCTCAAACGCGAGATTGTGACGTCATAAGATTTCTAAGCATTGGTAACATTGATGGAACAACGCCATCACTAAAACCGTTATAATTCGGGGTGGTTATTTAACCCACTAAACGAATTCTCCTAAAGTCGAGATCAAGCTAAATCGATTTCTAGTACCAGAAAACGGTAGGTTAACGACTTTCATCAAAATTCTTAGAGCCGTTTTTAAAATAAAATGTACGTACATATATACAAGAATTGCTACTTTAAGGTGGACGTCAAGTAATTTTGCTTCCTATACTTCCAATGGAAAAACTTCTGTACACATTTTCTTCACAATTAATGCGTTCCCAAGGATGAAAATTTGAACATCGATTAAAATATCTTCATTTTACTACTTGCAATACTTAATATTTTCTAAAACATAACCATTATTATGCAATTCAACATTTGTTTGTCTACTGACGTCATGAAAATGCAAGTCGCGCCATCTTTTTTGGACAATTAATGCGTTCACAAGGATGAAAATTTGAACATCGATTAAAATAGCTTCATTTCTAAACTTGGAATACTTAATATTTTCTAAACCATAACCGTAATTATGCAATCCAACATTTTTTTGTCCACTGACGTCATCAAAGTACAGGTCGCGCCATCTTTTCTCTGGTTTCAACACCACTAAAGGTAAAGTTATTGATTTTTAATATAATTATGGTTATGTTTTAGAAAATATTAAGTTTTACAAGTTATAATATGAAGTTATTTTAATCGATGTTCAAATTTTCATCCTTGGGAACACATTAATTGTGAAGGAAATGTGTACAAACGTTTTTCCATTGGAAGTATAGGATGCAAAATTACTTGACGTCCACCTTAATAATATGGGATAAGGGCAATGGAATGGATCGCAATCCTATGTCCTGACCTTTGACCACATTTCGTCCATTTTCGATAGGGTTCGTCCCCAGGTGGTCCCCTACTACATACTGAAATTTGAATGAAATCGAACCATTTTTACGCACGTCACGACGCATAAGGGCAATGGAATGCATCCCGATCTTATGTCCTGACCTTTGACGCCAATTCACCCAGTTTGAAGAGGGTTCGTTCTCAGGCGGTCTCCTACCACATAGTAAAATTTCATTGAAATCGAACTATATTTACGCAAGTTATGACGCATAAGGCAATGGAATGATCCCGCTCCTTCATCGTGACTTTGACCACATTTGTCCCATTTTCAATAGGGTTCGTCCACTGGTGGTCCCCTACCCCATACTAAAATTTCATCGAAATCGAACCATTTTTACGCCAGTTATCGTGCGGACAGACGGACGGACGGACGGACAAAGCTGGAGCATAGACGCTTCTTCAACCTACGGTTGGAAAGCGTAAAAAAGCTTAAAAAAGATCGTGCTTATGGTACCGGTTTGTCCGTCCGTCAGTCCGTCCGTTTGTACCCACGATATCTCTGCAACTATCAGTCCGATTTGAAAAATTCTTTTTGTATTGGGAAGCTTGAAATATGCGAATGATGATCCTTTATTTCGCTTTTTCTTACGATGTACAATTTCGCCGCTAAAGGGCGTAAATGCAGATGATGTCGAATTGAAAAATACGTTTTAATCCACATATTTGCTTCTAAACTTCCGATTGAAAAACTGATTTTGTCTTTCGATTCCATTTATGTCGAAGAGTATTTTAGATATAGTTACTTTTTTCAAATTACGAATAGATTTTCCGCTATGGAGCGTAAAAGTAAATTTCATTTTTTTCCGATAACTCTTCTTCTAAAACTCTGATTTGAAACATTCTTTCTTCAGCGGATACACCTTCCGATGGAAAATCTTTTGCATATAGTTTCAAATTTTTGCTAAAGAATACTTTGGCCACCAGAGGGCGTAAGTTTTAATTTTTGCTTCTGATGTATGGGCCATAAAATCTGAACTTCCAAAATATCGATTGAAAAAATTATTTCTTGGACTGATGCCACTTCCATAGATAAACCGTTTTGGAATATTTTCTTCTTAAAATATTCCACAGTTTCTCCGCCAGGGTCGTAGCGGTATGTCTTATTTTTGTCAATACCTCTACTTCTAGGCGTCCGATTCCAAAAATTCCTTCTTTGTGGATAGTGTCTTCAGTGTGAGATGATTTTCGTGTAAAATAAAAATTTTCAAGTAATTCATAGACTTCCCGCTAGGGGACGTAAAGGTACATCCCCCCCCCTTCCCCTATATCTCTGCTTCTAAATCTCCGATTTCAAAATTTCTGTCTGCACCGGATACATCTCCTGATGGGAAATCTTTTGCACATAATTTCAAATTTTTGTAAAAAAATTGTTTGGCCCCAGGGGGCGTAAATCTTAATTTCCACTTCTGATGTATTTGCAGCAAAATATGATCTTCTAAATTCTCGATTGAAAAAAAAGTCACTTGTTGACCGATACTACTCATGTCCACAAACCTTTTAGGAACTCTACTTCAAGGAGTCCG
This sequence comes from Macrothele yani, assembly GCA_039090855.1. NCBI lineage: Eukaryota > Metazoa > Arthropoda > Arachnida > Araneae > Macrothelidae > Macrothele > Macrothele yani. Next base: position 131,873,493 of record CM076995.1, on the reverse strand, counting down.
ATTTGAAAAATTAATTCTGTGTTGCATAGCGTTTCCGATGCGAAATGTTTTTCCTATAAATTCAAAACTTCAAGTAAATCATAGACTTTCCGCTAGGGGGCACAAAGGTAAATTGCGTATTCTGTGTTATTTCCGCTTCTAAAACTCCGATTTGAAAAAATTCTTCCTGTATCGCATACAATACATGATGGAAAATATTTTTCACATAATTTCTAATGTTTGGTACAGAATTGTTTGGCCACCAAGAGGCGTAATTGTTAATTTCTGTTTCTCATGTATTTGTAGCAAAATCTGGGCTCCTGAAAACTCGACTAAATGTTTTTTTCTTGGACCGATACCGCTCATATGGAAAAACCTTTTGAGAATACTTTCTTCCTAAAATAATGCATGGTTTCCTTCCAGGTGACGTAAAGTCACATCTTATTTTTGTTGATATCTCTGTTTCTAAGAGTCCGATTTGAAAAATTCTTTCTGTGTTGAAGAGCCTTTCCGGTGAGAAATATTTCTCATATAAATTCATGTTTTTCTTAACGCACAAGTCTGCAACCAGAGGGCGTAAGCTCACGATTCCGTTTACAGCAATATCTGAGGGATTAGAAACCCTATTGAAAAACTTCTTTCTTCCGTCAGATATTATTCTTTTTCATACCGGTTCCATTGACTTCGACTTGCTTTGATAAATTTAATTTGCGTCAAAACGTATTCAAAAGACGTGCTTATTACACCCGAAAATTCGGTGTCATCTTTCTTTGTTTTTTTTTTCTTTTTGCTATAGTCGCACCATTCTGCTTCCTTCTCTTTAAATCATCACTTACAGTTGATTCTGGTATGAACTCCAAAAGTTCAGGTCCACGCGGCTTACCAGCTTCAAAGTTCCTGATAACACGACAGAACATCTCTGCTTTATATACGTACACCCCTTCTCCCCCCCAATTACAGCGTACCTTTCTGAGCAACCGTTCTTTGCACTTATGCAAATATCTGGTAGTGTCCCAATACTTTTGATAATATAGTGTATATTTAGGAAGACGCTAAGATCTACAGCCTTATTTGTACAACACCACACCGATTTTTCTTAGAAAATTAATTAAGAGTGATTGCAGGTCGTCGATTTTCTGCACGTGTAATAAATATTTTGATGAAACTCCAATAAAACAGATACTTCAGCAGGGTTCGTCGTTAAGTTCGTAAGAAAGATGCTCTTTCGCAATTGGTTTAATACCGCCGTTTTAAAGCATTTCTCAGTTTAATGCCTGTTAAAGTTTATTACTTCCTCATTGTTTGTAGCACGAAGGTTTAAAGGATATTCTTTGTTGCAAAATCGTAAACCTTTCTTTTTTTATGGACATAATTCCACTTATATTTTTACACCAGGCGAATAACACAAGTGAGATAATTTCAACATAAATATTGAAAGGACAGGTAATGGCTCCCAATTTTTTGTAAGCCACTTTCGAAGTTACTGGCCGGCAAAGGTTGCCTGAAGCTATTTTAAGTGCGCGTAAATGAAAGCTCGTAATAAGAAATTTCTTTTTGTTTTGCGAGTGTAAGAGAAAAAGTCGTTACAACGGCCAAAAGCTAAAGGGCCGTCCTACGCTTGGGAACTTTACCCAAGCGCATCCTCGTTAAAGGTCATTGTATAAAGCATATAAGTACTCAAGAAATTTGTGATCAAGCTTCACGTTTTATGGCTTTCTTTAAAAATGGTCAGATGGTTCTGAATTAAAGCTTGACTTCCTCTACTATAATAGTGTTTAAAATTTCTTAAATGGTTCTTTTTTGAAACAGGAAGGCTTTGTTCAAAATTATTTCGCGTCTCAAGAAATTATACGCAAGAGGAACTTTTTCATTTCTTCTTCATCCAAGGGTTTCCATTCTTGGCATAAGAATCCCATGCCAGGAGGAATAGCTTATAGGTAGCCCCAGACTAGTCAGAGGAACGGGCTTCTAATGTATCATTTAAACTAAACTCGAGTTCCTGTCTCGGATAAGGTAGGAGTGGTATCAATAAATGAAATACGGGGTTACACCATCGATCTGTGATGGTTATCACTGATAAAAATAGTTTGTTTCAAACAACAAAATAGTTTTGTTGAGCTGTTTTATCGATTTATTTTGTTGCTTTAGCCAAACTCCATCGGAGTTGATTTGTTGGCAACACAAAACTATTTTGTTGGCTGTAAGGCGGACACCAAAGGTCGAAGGGCACCGCCTAAAATTACTGCAGCGTCAAAGGGTTGCCATCGGAAAAAAAGCTTAGGGGCAAAGTGGCCCAGCTACAAAACGTTTTGTCACGATAACAATACATATTGTTGGATCAAATAAATTCCCAAAAATTGACCTAGGCATTTTGTTAAATGAACAAAACGCTTTGTAATGATAGCAATAAATTTTGTAAAATCAAGAATAACTTTCAGCAAAATGCTTTTGTAAATTCAACAAACCTTTTTTTAGCATACTCGGGCGCTATCCGGGAGGCACGGGTTCGATTCTCGCTCCAGGACGACGAAATTTTAAAGTTTTCGGATATTATCTTACTTTACATCCATGTCATATTTACACCAATAAACGGATTCACATCTTCCAAGTTTGTATAGGAGTGGTATGTTTGTCCCCTGCGACTCTCTTTCTCTTTTTCCGTGGAACCACTGCCCTAAATTAGGGACGGGAAATTCTTAACACTTTAAGCTGCCGATGTACCTAAACCAAACGGAGCACAAAATTTTCTGTGCTCTCGAAGCAGAAATGTTCATATAGCGGCCAGGTTTTACGTGAGCTTTGGCAGAACAATTCCTTTCCCCCTCTCATCTTAGCAGCACAGACCACAATCATTTCACAGGTAATAAGCACTCTCTTCTTGTCCTTTACTCTTTGCGCCGCTAGATGGGAATGTGCTAATTTCCCTGACACAGACATCGTACCACTGGGAAGAAACAAGTGACTCAAACAGCTTTCCTTTCCTTTCTTAGGACTGTTCTCTATTGCTATATAACCTTTTAACAGTTAATGAGTAAGAAAAAATTAGCGTTAATCATCCCCTTAAATGACCACTTTAAATAACAAAGCTAAGGAGATGTTATTAAAAGTGGTCAACAACCGAAACCTATGCATTCTGTTGCGAAGGACAGGACGTTTGAAATTTTAGTTGTAATTTCGTTTTTTTATCTCTGGGTGAGGGGGTATTGTTTTTTTTTTTTTTATGTTACAGGGTTTTGCCAGTTGGCATGCTTAATATTTTGCTATGCGTGCCTATATGTTATTTAGCATCAGTGTATGTGCGAGTGGATATTTGGTGATTGTTAAGTGTCTATTCATGTGTATACTAATGGTTTTGATTGTTAAACATCTATTCACATACATAGTTTGTGTTTTTATTTTTTTAATGTGATATCACGGATGTTCCTATTTTTATTCATATTCTATACTTCTATACTTTAAATTTACTTTTTGCTAAATTGTACTTCCCCCCCACCCCGGATTTCATCTGTAAGGGAGTTTGATGACCTCCAGGGCGGGTACTTTCGGCCACCACTAATTTCTCAATTTCAATTATCTGATAACAGCTTAAATATTATAAACATAGACGCATGTACCCTTACTAATGAAATGTCTCTTCTTGAACATTTAATCGATGATATTAGGATAAGGGTTGATATAGTTTGTGTCTCTGAGACATGGTTTTATCCTGGTTTTGTCTACACGCTTGATTCCTATGAGGTTGGTTTGGAGAGTCGTTCAAACAGTAAGGGGGTGGAGTTGCCATTTATATACACCGTTCTTTATCCTATATACTTGTTCCGCAATCGTTTGGTATTTGTTCTGATATTGAGTTCTTGACAATTCTTGTGCAGGGTGTCTATGTTAGTGTAATGTATAAGCCACCATTGGGTAACTAATATGCAATAGTTTTTTTACTTTTTTCTAGTTACTTTGATTTCATAAATGACACCTTAGGGAAATGTTTTGTTCTCGGTGATTTTTAATTAAATATTAATGTCCAGGGTGATACTATTGTTAATACATTGTGGGGCATTGTTTTATCACATGGTTTTGATATTACCATTAAAGTGCCTACTAGAATAACGTCTAGATCACAGTTAACAATTTATTTATGTATTTCTAATACTACGTATAGTTTACTGGTGTGTTAGAATATCAAACTAGTGACCACCTGCCTATTTTTATCATTTCGGATAATTGTTGTCCTCATAGAGAGGTTCTTGATGATACTTATTTTAGAAATATTTCAGAGGAAAATTTTAGTATGTTTAGAAATTACTTGTCGGACATTAATTGGTCTTGTATACTTGAGGATATTTATCCTGATCCTGACCAGGTTTAAGTTATTTCTGTATTTAACTCTTATTATTAATACATTAAATGTTTCCCAATGGTTAAAGGTGTTGCGAGAAAGCAATTTAGGAAAACTTGGATAACTCGCGCCTTGCTCAGGGAGACTTGAATAAGAATTAAACTATTTCAGAAATTTATTAGGAGCAGGGTTATGGAGGATCTTTATAATTTTCGTGCATACCGCAAAAAATTAAATAAAAAATTAAGATCTGCAAAGAAACGGTATTACGTGAACATATTTTCAAACGCCAATTCCAGTAAGTTATGGTCTGGTATTAATGAATTATTGAGCAAAGGCAATGTAAATAATGTAACTGTGGGGGCTCTAAAAGTTGATCAGTTGACATTACATGATCCTAAATTAATTGCAATTGTTTTCAATGAATATTTCGTGGATTTCCCTCCTTCGTTGACATCTCAATGTCTATCAACGGGTGACTGTACGGCTGGTTGTCACAATTATGGTCTTGCTGGTTTATTTTTTTAACTAGTATTACTAATTCTGAACTTTCTGGAGTACTTGGGGAAATTGATATCAGTAAGGGCCCTGGGCATGATCAAATTCACCCTGTTGTTGTAAGGTTCGTTGCTGATCTTATTGAGTCACCTTTGTTGTTTATTTTTAATCTAATTTTTTTGGACTGGCAAAGTGTCGTCTGCTTTTAAAATTGCTTCTGTTATTCCAGTCTGCAAAGAAGGTTTCAAGTCTGATATTTCTAATTGTCGTCCTATTTCAATTTTGACAATCTTCTCTGAGATATTATTTGAAAAGCTGCTTTTTACGTTCGCTTACGCAGTTATTTTCAAGTGAGAACATTCTTCATCCTGGTTAATTTGGCTATTCCGAAGGTAAATTCACTGAGCATGTACTTCTTGCTTTGCAACTCTTAAAATTATTCAATTCTTCCTTGGACTCTAAATGATCTGTTGTTGGTGTTGTTTTCGATCTATAGCGAGCGTTTGATACTATAAATTCTGAGAGGTTATTATATAAATTACATCTAGCTGGAATTCGGGTTATTGCTAATGATTTATTTAAGATTTATTTAACAAATAGGAAGCAGTATGTACGAATGCGATCTTGTTGTTCGCCTCTTTCGGACATTATCTGTGGGGTATTACAAGATTCTGTATTGGGTCCATTATTGCCCATTTCTTACATGAATGATATTTTTTGTCTCTGTCTGCTCTGTTCCAATATGTTTTGCTGACGACACTAGTGTTTGTTTCTTTTTGTTTTTGTTTTTGTGATAACGATCTAGGTTCATTGACTGGGATAACTAATGGTGAAATTCAGAAATATGTAGGGTTTTTTATTATAATTATTTTTAACTTCAAATTCTTCTAAAACAAAATGTTTACTTTTCAATAACGACAGGAAGCTAAGATTGGATCAATGTACAATTTCTGTAGGGGGTGTTGTTGTCCCACTGTCTCGAGAAACTACTTTTCTAGGTGTAGTGTTTCAGTCGAACCTTAGATGGGACTCACAGATTTTTTTCTAGGTGTGCTGTTTCAGTCGAACCTTAGATGGGACTCACAGATTTACTTTTTATGTACTACTATTGCTAGAAATGTTGGTGTCATTCGGAGGGTTTCTTTTAATTTGCCTAAGGGTACTCTTGTTGTGTTATACTATTCATTTTTTTCTTGCGTTTATTACTGTTTTTTTTTATTTTGGGGTTCCACATCACAATTAAATATTAGTCGAATTCAGAGGTTACAAAATAAATATCTTCGTCTTGTTAAGGGCTCTCCGACTGACTCTTTAAATGGTGTTATTACGAAATACACTATACTGCCTATAAAAGGGTTTTATGAATTCAAATTAATAAAATTTATGTTTAATAGAATAAAAAGGAACGTTTGCAAAGATTTATTGATATTTCAGTTGCCATTGCATGATTTTAACACGCGCTTTGCAAATTTTTATCGGCCAAATTTTGCTAGATCTAACTTTGCATTAGATAATGTGGGCTCTGGCGGTCTAAGAGTGGAGAACGGTTTACCTGAAGAAATGAAACAATTAATTCATTTTCGCTACTTAAAAAAAAAAAAGTTACTCCAGCATTTACTTTTTTTTTTTTTTTTTGAGGTTTAACGACCACCGTGAGCAACTCAATGGGCTATAAGCAGTCGCCCGTCCCTAATTTAGAGTCACTGGTTCCAGGGAAGGGAGAGAGCCAGTGCCGTAAGACAAACACAACATCCATGCCTCACCGGGATTCGAACCCGGACCCCTTCGGACGAATGATCAGAGGCCAACGCCTTAGACCACTGCGCCACCGGGGCGGCCCAGCATTTACTTCAGAAATGGTCACAAAGTGATTAGTGTGGTTATTGATATGATTGATTGTAATTCAGTTTATTGTGTACATACATGTAAACATAATTATGGTTTTTTTTTTTTTTTTGGTTTGTTTTTTTTGCCGCCCCGGTGGCGCAGTGGTCTAAGGCGTTGGCCTCTGATCATTCGTCCGTAAGGGGTCCGGGTTCGAATCCCGGTCAGGCATGGGTGTTGTGTTTGTCTTACGGCACTGGCTCTCTCCCTTCCCTGGAACCAGTGACCCTAAATTAGGGACGGGCGACTCCTTATAGCCTATTGAGTTGCTCACGGTGGTCGTTAAACCTAAAAAAAAAAATTATGTTTTTTTTTCTTGCTTTCTCTCCTTTTCCAGGCGGTGTTGGCTTTGTTTCGATCCTTAGGGTCTTTTTCGATTGCTGCCTGGTTGAATGCTGTTGTATATGTTTGTAAATTTTGTTTTTGGTTCATCCGAAAATAAAATTTACATTATATTGTATTGTATGATCACTCATTTCAGCCGCGTTCAGCCCACTTCTTAGACAGAGAAGATTCGAGCTGGTACCAGCACATTCGACTAACTATGAGTTAATCCGTTGCAACCGGTTAAAAGGTACAGTATTTCTCCCTTATCCACGGTCTTGCTTTCCACGGTTTCAGTTACCCACGATGAACCGCGGCCCGAAAATATTAAATGGAAAACTCTAAAAATTAACAAGTCATTAATTTTAAATAGCACGACGTTCGGAGTAGCGTGATGAAATCTCGCGCAGTCTCGCTCCGTCCCGCACGGGACGTGAATCATATCTTTGTCCATAGTACCCACGCTGTATACGCTACCCGCCCGTTAACCACTTAGTAGCCGTCTCGTTTATCAGATCAATTGTCGTGGTATCGCAGTGTTTGTGTTCAATTAACCTTCTTATTTTACTAAATAATGGCCCCAATCTTAAAAGTACTGATGCTGGCAATTCAGATATGCCAAAGGGAAGCCCTAAAGTGCTTCTTTTAAGTGAAAAAGGCGAAAGTTTTTGACTTAATAAGGAAAGAAAAAAATCGTATGACGAGGTTATTAAGATCTCCGGTAAGAACGAATCGTCTATCCGTGAAGTTGTGAAGAAGGAAAAATAGATTCGTGTTAGTTTCACATTCACATAACTTTTATTACAGTATATTGTTATAATTGCTTTATGTTATCATTAGTTTCTAGATGAAAGCCCGTCAGTAATGATGATACAGAAATTATTGACATTTATTTATTGAGTTTTGGAGCTCCACGTCAATAGATGGCGACGTTGGCTCACAGCTTTCTTAAAATTTCCCGAGCAGTCGGTTATGGAATTTAATACGATGAGCTGTCTGTTTGCTATGTGTTTTGTAAACCTTTTAGTCCCAATTTCGTCAAAACTCCCTTGTACACAACATTTTTTGTATATACTGACTGTGAACCCTGTGTCAGTTTCCCTGTTCTTTTCCGTGAACTATTTTTATCTTGACGTCGTCAGATCGTCGTACTCTTAACGTTGCCACATACAGATGGCTAAACACCGGTTCAGGTAGTGAACCAAAATTTCTGATGTAAAAATTTTCGTAGCCGCCCCCCTGTGGCGCAGTGGTCTAAGCGATGACCTCTGATCACTCGTCCGAAAGAGGTCCGGGTTCGAATGCTGGTGAGGCATGGATGCTGTGTTTGTCTTACGGCACTGGCTTTCTTCCTTACCTGGAACCAAGGACCCTAAATTAGGGACGGGAGACTGCTTATAGCCCACTGAGTGGCTCACTGTGGTCGTTAAACCTGCAACCAAAACAAAACAAAAAAGTTTTCGTATCTCTAGAGTTGACCGTGCGACGTAACGCATCTCTGACGTCATGTGAGAATGATTTGGATTAGATGACGTCACACCAGCATCTGTGTTCTTTGTTGCTATGACAACAAAACAAAGTGGTATACGCGTGGACTGTGCGCGTGCAGGTGATGACGTCACCTACACGAAAAGCTAAGCGTGACGTCACAAACATTTGTTTCTCGGTTGTTGCTATGACGATTTAAAAAGTGGCACGGAGGAGGAGGGCTATAGAAGATTATATATTAGGATTGTTGTTTATCGCTTATTTTGCTTTATTTATAAATTAAACTAAATCATAGGTATGCTTGCATAGGAAAAACACAGTATATATAGGGCTCGGTACTATCCGCGGTTTCAAGCATCCACTGGGAATCTTCGAACGTATCCCCCGTGGAAAAGGGGAGAATACTGTACTAACCTGTTTACCGGTTTTGATTTTCAGGTTTTGAGCGTCAGATTATTTTGAATTCCAGGTTGTCAGGCTAAGATACTCATAAATCCGGAAACCAAAATAACCACTCATATCTAATTCAGTATTATTCTATAGCATTATTTCTCCGAAAATCGATTATTCGAAAAAACCGATTATCTGAAAATTTGCCCTGTTATATTTTTTCCTTCATCAAAAATCAGATATTAGTATTCTGGCACTCCAGCAATGAAGTAATAAAATTTTATTAGGTACAGAAGTCTGCAGTGTGACGAAAAAGCTTCATTTTTTTCAGTTCGCTAAAGAGGTAATTCATTTTGGCGAACGTGCCGAAGATGAGGTAAATGAATGGATAAAAACTTATGTAGCTCCTCATTGAAACGAAGAAATCATGAGTCGATTGACAAAACTTTGATCGTGCAGGGAAAGGATGAAAAAGGAGAAAGAGATGGCTTCATTCGATTGTTATTAGCTCACCACACAGTTATGCACGATTTAAAAATAGTTTGAAAGAAAATAAACAAGAAGAAAACCATAAATAACTGGTCTTTTATTTCGTTTCATCTCTTCAGTGTTGATACGAAGCTCAACGTTAGGAAACGGATTGTGTTACTTAATTCGTACAGGAAACACATTTCTCCTGCTACACTTGTACACACACTGTATTTTGAAGCACTGAAGTACTGCAATACACAAATGTTATTTTTTTCACGATGTCGCATTAATCCCTTCAATTTTACCGTAGTAGGGTTTTCCAATTTTAAATTTATCAAAAAATCTTCTGTTCCGATTTTTTCGATAATCGATCCCGAGCTGCATTGTTCTCAAGAATACAAAACAGAAAAACAAAACAGGTGTTTATCTCATAGCTACGAATGTTCCAGAAAAGAAAAAAGAGAATAAAAGTTCGTCTACAGAATTTTCTCACAGAGAACTGATGCTGCAAAGCCTGCAATTCTACACGCCATGATAACTGCTTTAAAAGCATGAAAGTGTTACAATGTAGTTTTTTTATAATAGACTAGGACAAGCCGCCAACGGTAATCGATACCTCGGGTACAGCTGGCTAATTCTGAGCGAAGCTATTGCAAAATCTAAGCTCATTAAGGCATCTATTAAAACAAATTCTAAAAAAGTCCAGACCAATTTATACATTTTGTAAATAATTCATCTGTTAGTTGTTGGCGACCTTTTATTGCTGTATTCTACTTTTCACGATGTAAATAAAAAGTTTAGTTAATTTTTGATGTTGGAATCTGTGTTTTGTGGTGTGTGTGTTTGCTGCGCTGTGTGTTACAAATATTGTAGCTTCGAAATGCCTTAGAGTGTTCATCAACCGAACGAGACCTTCACCAAGTTAAAACCCTCCAGCTTATGTAAGAACAACTTTGAACCTGCGCTGGCTGGTAGCTGGCACCTGGCATACACCAGTTTTAAATTCATACTGGATTTATAAATTCCAGTGAAATAAGTGTTGTTTTTGCTCGTGTATTTGTACTCAAACTAGTGACAGTGAAGATGATGGTATCACGTTTATTCAAGATGATGGTATGAAGTTTGATGTCCTTAGACCAGTTGTACTAAAAAAGTATCTTAAAACGTTTATTAACTGCCATTGCTGAAATGAATACAGGCTCAAGCATTATTTCAGGACGGGAAGTATAGGGGCCTAGTTGCCATTAATCGTAAGTGGAAATTTTAAACAGAGTAAACTCAAGCTAAGGAAGGTTTACGTTTTGCTGTATGCAAATACAAAACGTCTTTAGATCATGTTGTATTCAAATCTGTTATTCCTAGGAATTTTATCAAAGCCACTATGCAGCCAAAAGATGTAAGATCCTTGCTTAGGCCCGTGTTCACAGAAGTAACCAGTCGTTCAAAGAATAAGGAGACTGACGTCATAGGGCGAAAACAAACCCACTCAAAAAATGTCACTTGCTTATGTTGGGACATCTGTAAGGTCAGACATGTGACGATGCGTCGTTACAGCGCTCCGCTGATTCATGTTTGCAGTAGACGGCGTAGAGTTCAGAAGTGTTTCTGTAACCCAGTATGGATTTAAAACTAGAGCAAAGAGGAGCTATAAAATTTTGCTTGCGTTTTAATAAAACTACCACAGAAATGCACGAAATTATTACAAGAGCCTGGAAGATGCTTTGTCGCGTACAACAGTGTTTGAGCGGCACAAGAAATTTGTGAATGGTGAAAAGTGTCTAGAAGATGCATCACTCTACGATTGGCCTTTGGCATCGACTACGGAGTTTAATGTCAATACCATCGAGGCACTCTTGCGCGTAGACCGCCGAATACCCATTGAGGAGGTTACCAATGTGATGCACATGACCAAACATTTCCCACAATGCCTAGAATATAGACAAGCTGGTTTGATTTAGCATCACGATAAAGCCCCCGCACATCGTACTTTGCTTACCCAGTAGGTTATCCAAATTTTAGGCATCGAAACGATGGCACACCCTCCGTATTTCCCGGAAATGGTGCCGAGTGACTTCCACCTATTTCCTGAAGTGAAAAGACAACTTTGTGGGAGTCGGTTTGAATCAAATGCTGAACAATGCTGTGGTGGGTATCCTGAGCCCCATGTCAAGGAAGGGATTCGAATGCACCTTCCGGAAGTGGATAGAAAGTTGGGACCGGTGCATTCAAGTTGAGGGAGAATACTTTGAAAGTATGTAAGTGTGTTTACTACATTACACTTCTGCCCCATGTAAAATCTGTCTCGTTACTTTTTGAACGACCCCGTAGAACGCATAAGTACATACTCAGCAGTAACACATTTCAAGAACACCCAATAGTAATTTGAAACGTGCCATACACACTTACGTACACAGCTACAAAGGTGAGATGACTTTATAAGCTGCTCGCTGCAAACGATTCAAAAGTGTTCAAAGCGTAAATGTCGGAAATACCCGTGACGTAAAACTTTAAAAGAGTCATGGGAGTAGATACTATTCGAGCAGGCGCAAACATCTCAGAAGCGGTAAACCTTCTCAACTATGCAAGAACACCCTCATCGGCAGGGTACAATGAGTGGTGAATAAACAAAGAAACGGTAAATCTTCTCATCTATGCAAGAAGAACCTCGTCGATAGTGTACAGTGAGTGGTGAACGAGCAAAAAAGAAACGGTAAACCTTCTCATCTATGCAAGAACATCCTCATCGGGAATTTACTGTGAGTGGTGAATGAACAAAGAAACGGTAAACCTTCTCATGTATGCAAGAACAGCTTCATCTGGAGTGTACAATGAGTGCTGAAGAAACAAAGAAACGGTTAACCTTCTCATCTATGAAAGAACACCCTCGTCGGAAGTGTACAGTGAATAGTGAAGGAACAACGAAACAGTAAGCCTTCTCATCTATGCAGGAACACCCTCATCGGGAGTGTACAGTGAATGAACAACGAAACAGTAAACCTTCTCATCTATGCAAGAACACCCTGATCAGGAGTGTACAATGAGTGGTGAATGAGCAAAGAAACGGTACACCTTCTCATCTATGCAAGAACACCCTCGTCGGGAGTGCACAGCGAATGGTGAACGAACAAAGAAAGAGTAAACCTTCTCATTTGTGTAAGAACGCCCTCATCGGGAGTGTACAATGAGTGGTGAATGAACAAAGAAACGGTAAACCTTCTCATCTATGCAAGTTCAACCTCATCGAGAGCGTACAGTGAGCGGCGAATGAACAAGGAAACGGTAAACCTTCTTATCTATGCAAGAACAAACTCATCGGGAGCGTACAGTGAGTGGTGAACGAACAAAGAAACGGTAAGCCTTCTCATCTATGGAAGAGCATCCTCATCGGGAGTGTACAATGAATGGTGAATGAACAAAGAAACAGTAAACCTTCTCATTTGTGTAACAACGCCCTCATCGGGAGTGTACAATGAGTGGTGAAGGAACAAAGAAAAGGTAAACCTTCTCATCTATGCAAGAACATCCTTATCGGGAGTGTACAATGAGTGGTAAATGAACAAAGAAACGGTAAACCTTCTCATCTATGCAAGTACAACCTCATCGAGAGAATACAGTGAGCGGTGAACGAACAAAGAAACAGCAATCCTTCTCATCTATGCAAGAACACCCTCACCGGGAGTGTACAATGCGTGGTGAAGGAACAACGAAACGGTAAACCTTCTCATGTACGCAAGAACACCTTCATGTGGAGTGTACAATGAGTGTTGAAGAAACAAAGAAACGGCAAACCTTCTCATCTATGCAAAAACACCTTCATCCGGAATGTACAATGAGTGGTGAAGGAACAAAAAAACGGCAAACCTTCTCATCAATGCAAGAAGAACCTCATCGGGGGCGTACAGTGAGTGGTGAACGACCAAAGAAATGGTAAACCTTCTCATCTATGCAAGAACATCCTCATCGGGAGTGTACTGTGAGTGGTGAATGAACAAAGAAACGGTAAACCTTCTCATGTATGCAAGAACACATTCATCTGGAGTGTACAATGAGTGTTGAAGAAACAAAGAAACGGTAAACCTTCTCATCTATGCAAGAACACCTTCATCCGGAGTGTACAATGAGTGGTGAAGGAACAACGAAACGGCAAACCTTCTCATCAATGCAAGAAGAACCTCATCGGGGGCGTACAGTGAGTGGTGAACGAACAAAGAAACGGTAAACCTTCTCATCTATGCAAGAACATCCTCATCGGGAGTGTACTGTGAGTGGTGAATGAACAAAGAAACGGTAAACCTTCTCATGTATGCAAGAACAACTTCATCTGGAGTGTACAATGAGTGTTGAAGGAACAAAGAAACGGTAAACCTTCTCATCTATGAAAGAACACCCTCATCGGAAGTGTACAGTGAATGGTGAACGAACAACGAAACAGTAAACCTCATTTGTGTAAGAACGCCCTCGTCGGGAGTGTACAATGAGTGGTGAAGGAACAAAGAAACGGTAAACCTTCTCATCTATGCAAGAACATCCTTATCGGGAGTGTACAATGAGTGGCGAATGAACAAATAAACGGTAAACCTTCTCATCTATGCAAGTACAACTTCATCGAGAGAATACAGTGAGCGGTGAACGAACAAAGAAATAGCAAACCTTCTCATCCATGCAAGAACACCCTCATCGGGAGAGTACAATGAGTGGTGATTGAACAAAGAAGCGGTAAACCTTCTCATCTATGCAAGAACACCTTCATCCGAAGTGTACAATGAGTGGTGAAGGAACAAAGAAACGGAAAACCATCTCATCAATGCAAGAAGAACCTCATCCGGGGGCGTAGAATGAGTGGTGAACGAACAAAGAAACGGTAAACCTTTTCATCTATGCAAGAACACCTTCATCCGGAGTGTACAATGAGTGGTGAAGGAACAATGAAACGGCAAACCTTCTTATCAATGCAAGAAAAACCTCATCGGGGGCGTACAGTGAGTGGTGAACGAACAAAGAAACGGTAAACCTTCTCATGTATGCAAGAACACCTTCACCTGGAGTGTATAGTGAGTGCTGAAAGAACAAAAAAACGGTAAACCTTATCTATGCAAGAAAAATACCATCGGGAGTGTACATTTAGTCGTGAACGAACAATAACACAAGCAATCGGAGGTTTCTCTGTTGGCGGAATCGACTAGTTGATGTTCGAATGCAACAGCCACTGGAGATGACTGTACGAGATAACTGACAAGCTCAGTTACATCAACTAACCGACGAGCACGGAGTGGAGTAAAATACGCGGCTCCACACATTCTTTCCTGTCATCCGATGTCTAACTTGCATGATCTCTGCACCAGGCGAGTCTTTTGCGCTGTGGAACCGACCGTGGTTAGGAAAGGATATCGGGGGTTCGTCTGCTGTTATATCCCATACGTGTGAGCGTGCAACTCATGGTCATGACAGATACTGTTCCGGGTTTCCCTCTGTTCTACTTGGTAGTCAACTGTTGAACAGTACGGCGTCTGTTGGACTGTACGAGTCTTCGGACAGCGCGCTCATATCTCACGTCAACCGTTCACTGTCCTGTGCACTTTGCCTTCTGGTCTTTGTTTGACCATTCTGAAATCAGTCCTGATACACTTTAACTGAGGCGGCTCTCGTAGAAACTACCAGTTAAACCGTTTGGGAAATCGAGGAATCCGTTCTCCCAGCTCCCAACATCTGTGTTTTTTTCAAAATCCTTCCATTTACCCATCACGCACCGAAATTTAGTACCCAGTTCCACTCACACATTATATAGACTACGTCAGTTGACTAAATCGCGTCCTCTCAAAAATCACGTGGTCCCTGCGCCGCATCCACCTGTGATAGGGGTGGTCATAATTCAGTGATCACTCGGTGCGCGCGCGCGCGTGTGTGTGTGTGTGTGATTCTTATATTTTTTCCAAAATTATAGGAATATTCCGAAGACAAGAGAGCGATCCTATTGATAGAGTGAGTTGCAAAATGTTTTCAGGAAGTACTTCGGAGTAAAATGTCAAAAAACATGATAGCAGTACAGAACATTTGGGTTAAACACTAGAAATATGATGTTTACCAGCTGATAAATACCGTGAAAACAGAAATATGTCGATGACGGGATTGAACCTGCATCTTTGTGCTCCATAGCTAAATGCTTTTCCAATTAAGCTACACCGACGGAATTTATCGCTGCCGTCTTGAAATGTGCTTTACCTTTGTAGTACTTCCCATATCTCCGCCCAACCGCCTTCAGATGACCGGGTGCACGAAATCGTAGGTTTCGCGTCTGCCGCAATACACGCTTGAAGTAGCCCTCTGTAGCTGAAGGAATTCTCAGTAGTTCCAGACGATGTTTGGAAGAAGCATCAAATATTTTTCGAAGCGAATAAGCAATTCTAAGCAATTCCAAGCTATGTGTGGAACGAGCATAATTATTTTTTCGAAGAACGTAACGGTCAGTTGATCCATTTCCACAATCGGGCGCCAATGTGAATACACAAATTTGCGGTGACGAAGATCAAACCGGCATCCTTTTGCTCCAGAACCGAATGTTTTCCCAATTAATCTACGCCGACGAATTTATCACTGCAACTTTGCCTCCTTGACAAGTGCTTTACCTCTATAGAACGCCTCGACACATTGGCGTTAGACATTTAGATTTAACAAAAATTATGTACAAGTCGTAAAGAACTGATGATGATTAGTGTCGCTGGCTCACTAATCATCATCAGTTCTCTACGACTAACTTGATTTAAGATTTAAATCCGTTAGACAGCCTACGTGCAGGTTAAGAAAATATAATTTTATCTAATTCTAACTTGCGCTATTTTTGCCGAAAACAGTGGAAACGTTCTAGCTTCATTGGAATTTCCGTTGATTCTATGTCGCAGCTGCAAACTAAGATCGTAAATAATGTAACTCATCCCTGGATATTTTCTTTTCTTTTCGTTTATTCTTTGAGAATTAGGGTCATGAATATGCCCGATAGCACATGAGTGGATCTTTCCGGAAAGTAGAGAATGTTGTTTGCCTTATTCCGCGAATTAAACGGTTGCGCAGACTTTTATTTTTCCTTTTTTTTTTTTTTTTTCTCAGGAAAGAATTTCTGTGGGAAATAATGAGGAGCGGAGTGTTACCCTTTCCCATGAGATAGACGAAACAAAGTCTTTTTTTCGTTGGTGGAAAGACAAGAGCTGGCAAATGAAATTTGCTTCTTTCTTTTTTCAGAAACGCAAGTTTCCTAACGATCCTTTCGCCGTCGAGTGTGTTTTGACCATCTGCTGTGGAATGGCTGCAAATCGTTATGCTACAAACAGAGGAAGCAGATATTATTTCTTCTCCCTAATAATGGAACGAATGATGTTTGAAAATCATCCAGAACCCAGTTTTTCTAGTTTTACATTGAACGACGAGTATGCGACGCTAGTAAATCGTCGCGCTTTCTACGTACTTTAATTATCGATTGATTATTTTACAACGACATACTTATCTAGCCGATAGCAAAAATCAAAAGGAAGTACCCATTAACAGCAACTTCAATAAACTCTTCCGAAGGAAGAGGAAATAATATTAAAATCGGAAACTACTTACTTTTTCTGATTATTGATGCACTTCGTATTCACTTCTTAGCAATCATCTGTGCGATCGTAACGTACGAAATAATTGGATCTTGACAGCAATGTAAAAGTAATTCTTTACCAGAATTTATGAAATGTAAGCTGTCTTTCTCCTCATTCCACAAAGGCAGTTTTATTTACATCTAGCTGAATTGCATTCGGAGCTGTCCGTGTATAGCTTTTGAGTGAGTTTAACACACATACACACACACACACACACACCAGAGTTTGAAACGGGTCAAAACTTTCGGACCCGGACCCGATCCGGACCCGTAACTGACTCAGACAAATTTGTTTTGAACTATAAATTCGTAACTCAATTTATATGTATACATATAAACGTTATATATGTACTGTATTCATCCCAATAACTGCTTGATATTTAATAACTGAAATCCTATTTTAATAATAAAATTTCGATACTTGCTAAATTTTAGTGCCATTTTTAGTGCCACTATTTTGCGTGATCCAGAAGTAATGGCTGACTATGACCGTGACCGTGAGTATATTACAAATGGGAATCATTATTTACGATTACACAAATGTATTTTTTAAATGTATTTAGATTGTTCATTCTTTCCACGCTTTGATGGAGGTGCGCATACTTTCATACGGTCCTTTAGATTTTTGGTTCCATAATCTTTTATTACACCATCGACATCTTTCTTTGTAATTATACACCCTCCACATTTTGAACAACAAATAGGACTAAACAACACGGAATTATTCACCGGTTCCTTAATGAGACGAAATAGACTGGCGGAAAGTGAAAAAAGAACACCAAGAAGAAGACGTCTGATACCAACGAAATTTATACAGCATAATAACGGAATACAGAGGATAACGTGATCAAACCATTATGGCAAAATACAGCTGTATTTGCTGGTAAACTGAAAAATAACATTTCCATGTAACATGGTTAGTACGAGGTTGAACCGCCATGAACTGCGTCACACTGTGCAATTCTGGCATGGAGTCTGTCGTACAGATGTTGGATGTAAGGTTGGGGTATTGAGTTCCAAGCATCCTCAACCTGGACGCGAAAATCGGGGATGGTCGTGGCTGGCCGTGGAGACCGGATAAGTCGTTGTCCCATAAAATCTACACGTGCTCAATGGGGGACAAATCCGGTGAACGAGAAGGTCGTGGATGTTGTCTCACAGTTTGAAGTGCATGTTGCGTTGCACGTGCCGTGTGTGGGCGTGCGTTATCTTGCTGGAAAACAACACGATGGACCGACCTCACAAATGGCACAACAACGGGCTGAATGATGTTGTTGATGTAGGAGGTGCTGTTTAACGTACCCGGTACAAATAGTAGTTGTGTACGGGAGTGATAGCTGATTGCTCCCCACACCAGGAGACCAGGTGTAGGCCCTGTGTGTCGCTGGCGGATGCAAGAAGAGTGGAGACGCTCCCCTGTGAGTCTGCGAACACACATACGGCCATCGGAGGCTCCCAAGCAGAATCTGCTTTCATCGCTGATTTGGGGTATTGAGTTCCAAGCATCCTCAACCTGGACGCGAAAATCGGGGATGGTCGTGGCTGGCCGTGGAGACCGGATAAGTCGTTGTCCCATAAAATCCCACACGTGCTCAATGGGGGACAAATCCGGTGAACGAGCAGGTCGTGGAAGTTGTCTCACAGTTTGAAGTGCATGTTGCGCTGCACGTGCCGTGTGTGGGCGTGCGTTATCTTGCTGGAAAACACCACGATGGACCGACCTCACAAATGGCACAACAACGGGCTGAATGATGTTGTTGATGTAGGAGGTGCTGTTTAACGTACCTGGTACAAATAGTGGTTGTGTACGGGAGTGATAGCTGATTGCTCCCCACATCAGGAGACCAGGTGTAGGCCCTGTGTGTCGTTGGCGGATGCAAGAAGGGTGGAGACGCTCCCCTGTGCGTCTGCGAACACGCATACGGCCATCGGAGGCTCCCAAGCAGAATATGTTTTCATCGCTGAACACGACAGATCGACATTGCGTTCTCCAGTGCAGACGTTGGCGATACCACTGCAGCCGTTCCTGACGGTGGGATGGAGTCAGAGGTACACATGCCAGAGGCACACGTGCACGTAGTTCTGCATCCAGTAGACGGTTGCGGATTGTTCTTACAGTCACCTCAGGTGCAACGGCAGCTCGGATTTGCGTCGCAGTGGATGTTATGCTTGACAACGCCGCTCTTCTTATGCGTCGATCGGTCTGCTCATCAGTCCGTCTGTGACTCCCGGTTCCACGTCTTCCTGTGTGGGAATGTTCCTCTGACCATCTACGCCACCATCGTACAACCACCGATTCTTCTCATCCAATTCGCTCCGCAATACGACGATACGACCACCCGTCCTCGCGGAGTCCGACTAGACTACCTCGCTTGAAGTCCGATAACTGCTGAAATCGTACACGTCTTCCATGTCCAGGCATTGCAGCTTCTTCAGGGTCTTCGCACGTGTCCGTACGCCGACGACTGATTACATTCACTTCGCACGTGTCCGTACGCCGACGACTGATTACATTCACTTCGCCGTGCTCCTTAAATACCACCGACGATAATTTGCATATTATGCCGTGCTGTGGCGTAAGCGCTCACCGGTTGGTCCCGAAATTAATATCACACCTACGTAATCTCGACCCTATTAACATAAGTAAATTTCATTTCATAATCGTCCGCTAATTCCTTCTTGGTGTTCTTTTTCCACTTTACGGCAGTGTAATTTCCAGCATTCACTCTTCTCCTTGTGGTTTTGAACAAGCACATAATTGTTGGCCTCGACGCCTTTCGCAACCTCCTTAATATTAAATCCATCCATATTAACAAATAAGGAGTTAATTTAGACATGACTTGACATGGGAACGGGATGTTAGCACATCAATCGAAAACCTCTGAATGCTTAAAGTAAAACATGCGATGTGAAAAGTAACTCTTGGTCATACAATGAACTTCCCACGGAGAGAGTGAATCAGCTGAGAAGCAGGCGAATGGCGTTTGCCTGTACCTTGCCCTGGAGAATCGCAGTATCAAAGAACGCAAATTAAGTATCTTTTTACGATATGGTGTCGGTGTGTTTGACGTCGGTCGGTGGAAATCTTTGTTGCTTTAAGAAAGAGACGACAATATTTTTGCATGGCAAATCATTATTCACTCCGTGGGCACCTGTATAGACTGCAGAATTCCACAACCTGCATTTTTCTTTGGAATATATTTTTCTCTTTTCGAAAATTAAACGGGATAAAACCGGGTCAAAATCGGGTCAGGAACACCTTGACCCGACCCGTTGGACCCGCAAGAAATTGTCGACCCGTTTCCATCTCTGACACACACACACGGTATAATCCTTTATAAACCGTATATGAAATAATTTACTCAACTCAGTACCTGTAGGATAGTACCTGTAGCGTAGCAGGCATTGCGAGAATGACTTGCATTCGTCGCCTGCAGACATGTAATAACAATGCCCAAATAAGGGCAGTTACCTTGCTTCACGTAATGCACAGAACATTTTGTTGGTAGCTCGCGCATGCATGTATAAAACCACACACGGATTTCTCATTCTCAGCCTTCTCTTTCTTGACGTCTTATCTGTTGTAATAATAGCACGTCACGTTCATTATTTTTGGATAAGGAAAGTATCCTTTTAAAATTTCGACCTGAAACTATCGATTGCAACTCGGACGAAAATTAAAAATAATATACGAAAGTTTGGAGTGGTCACAACTGTCCCGGTGGCGCAGTAATCTAAACGCTAATTTATGACAATTCGTCCGAGAGGGTACGGGTTCGAATTCCGGTGAGACATGAATATTATGTTTGTCTTACGGCACTGGCTCTCTCCCTTTCCTGGAACTAGTGTTCCTAAATTAGGGATGGGCGGCTTACAACCCATCGAGTTACTCACGGTGGTCGTTAAATCTTCAAATCAACCAAACCAAACTAAGTGTTCGCCATGATTTCCTGGTGAAACACACACACACACACACACACACACACACACACACACACACACACACACACACACACACACACACACACACACACACACACACAGAGAGATATTCTCTTTCATTATTATCCGTAGACCGTAAAAGCATAATAGTAGAAAATCGAGATGAGGTCTACAGTAGAGGCGTCTGCCGCCTCTGACTACTGAGTTTGGTTCAAATTCCTATAAGATATTGATATAGCAACAGTTCTTATGGGACTGGTTTCCTCAATCTTTTCAAAGATTTGGTCAGCTAGATGTTCCTACAGCTCTTATTTTCTCCATGTTGTCATGGTGATTCCTGATGGGGAGGCTACTTTCACAGATAATCGCCATGCCACAAAGCTAGAATTGTCACAAAGTAGTTGGAGTAGTACGGCCGTGACTTCAGAGCGCTGAAATAGCCCCCACAGTCACCAGATCTTAATGCAATTAAACACCTGTGGGATGAGATTGAAAAATTCGTTCATAACAGAGATCCTTCTCCAGCAATCAATCGACAATGGACGGATGCCATCACATTCGCTTTGCTAAGCATACCTGTAGAACGATATGAACACCCCATTGAATTCGTGAAATGTCGAATCGAGGCTGCTTTGAACGCCATAGATGTCCCAACACGTTATCTAGTAGGTGTTTCTGATACCGGGTGTTCAGAAATGAATTGTGTGGTTTCACAGACACGTATTTTCTGTATTTTCTACCTTATATAGTCATGATATATCTAGTCGGAAATGCAATTGTCCAAGTTTGATGTGCGCCATCTTCTGTCTAGCCACATATACACTGAAGTAGCAAACTACAGCGTGCTCATAAAAGTGGTGCAGCACATAGAGAGACTTAGTGGTGCTTATAAAGTCCCTCTATGTGCGCACCTTTCTTCATGCGGCACACATTCACACGGTAGTCTAATTCCTGCCAGACTCAATCCAGCATGTTCAGTGAGATGGCCTCCACAGCAGGGGTGATCCTTTCCTGAAGTTCCTAGATGGATAGGAGCATTGGGGGTTCGTAAACTGTCTTTGATTTATCCCCACATGAAGACGTCATATGGCATTGTCACGGCAGATTTAGACACTTCAAATTCGAACACACAGAAAACTTTTTGCTCCTGGCTCTCCATTTTCGGAGTCACCGCAGCGGAGCGGACTTTCCGGAGTCCGCGCTGCAAAGCGGACAAAAACATTTGAACAGCTGAGTGACGATTCTACGCATGCGTTACATTTCGTTACCGGAAACGAACGGAGCTACACGTCAGTGAAACCCCACCACTTTTATGAGCACGCAATAGTTTGCAACTTCAGTCTGTGGCGTATATTCGAGGCCTAGCTGCGAAGCCCAGAGAATGCACAAATAAAAGTCAGTTAGATATACACAAATGAAAATCAGTCATCAACAGTATTAAGCTGTGTCGATGCTTTCGCTACGAAAAAAAACCACATGTGCGGATTCGCTTTTTTTGACTAAGAGAATCAGTCTGCCGAGAGAAGGATGGCGACATCGTGACGCAAACAGTCTTCGCTGTCTTCGTTGTGTGATTGTGATTCGAAGACTTCGGATACGATCACCAGCTAGCGTTTCCATGACAACACGAATTAGCGGGTGAATGGGCCATTGCTTGGGCAAGTGTTCGCTCAAAAAAGAGAAGACTTAGACTATGTTAGTCACTCGCCTGCTAACTCCCGTAACATCACGTGTTTCGCGAGAGTTGTTTCAGTTGTGTTAAGTGTCAATGAATTAAAATCAGGGAAATTATATCTTAAATTCGTGGCTTTGTTGGATTCGAACTGTTTTGAATAATTTTGTGAAAGTTTCCCTGAACGTCTACTGTCAGAACTAAAAGAACTCTATGCTTGAAATTTTGATACAGCTCGACAAAAAAATGACCTGAAGCTGCTTTATTTCCTTGATGAATACAAAAACATATCAGTAAGAGACATTACTTGTTACATAAAGTTGAATAAATTGGACATAGTGTTTAGTGAGGTGTAGAAATTTGCAGACCTATAGTTAAAATATCCATCAACAACTGCAACTGCAGAAAGTTTTTCTGCATTAAATAGAATCAAGACATATCTTAGGGCCACACAAGGACATGTACACTTGAGCAGCTTGGATGTTTTGTCAATAGAGAAAAATATTCTTTTTAAACATGAAAAAGTACTCGAAAGAAGCTTTTTATGAAAACGTAACACCCAGGTTCACACAAAGGGAAAGAAAAATGGAGTTCATGTACAAATACGTGTACAAATCCTAATCCTCATAATTATTTGGTATTATAATAGCAATAGTATGACCTAAAATTTAGAAAAGAAGTGACTTCTTAACAACTCAAAAATAAACATCGCAATTAAAAAAAACAGTGCTGGGGGCGGGGTTGGGAGAGAGATTGGTGAGATAGCCCAGTTCTCGGACCCAAGATACGCCACTGACTTCAGTGTATTTGTGGCTAGACAGAAGTTGTTACATTTATAAGGAGATAGAAAGAAGAGATAGACAAGAGTAGTTGAAAAAGGACTCATCGGAGTTAGGATTCTGAGCAATAAGACAGGACCAGTTTTTCCCCTTTTTCATTAGGAAAAGCGAACACAGAGTCACGTGGGCAAATAAGAGTCGAAATGAAAGAACAAATATTACATCCAAAAGCTCTGGAGAGTGACCAAATTCAGAGACCATTATCCGGATGCGGCATCAGGGGTTCATATTTCATCATTCCAAAGCCTGCCATTGTTTGATCGATGATGACTTGTTTGGATTTATATTGTGTGCTTCTTCAACGAAAGTCGATCTTTATTCGGATGATTGATACGATTTTTAATTGTGGAAGGCTTCACCTTCCGCTGCCACTCATATCCACAAAAAAATGCTGCATGATAAATGTGATGCTTTAATGTTGTGTATTTATTAAGTCCCGTTCTGAATTTATTTCTCCGTTATCTTTGATTTGTTTATTTCCTTTTTTCTGATTACTACGATCACCTTTAAATATCGAAATATAGCATTCGTTCTTCGTGCTAGGATCATGAGATTTTCAGTTTAAAGCAAAACAATCACTTACCAGGGAGTGTTTCTATCTATACTCTCACGAACTACTTTGTTTAAAAAAAGTAGTTCGTGAGAGTAGTTTTGTGGGCTAAAACTCAGTATATTCCACCACCACCAGAAGGTTATACGTTATATTGGCCTGCGCGAAAGTGGATCTACTGGCAATAGGATTCGAAAGATTTGTGTAAGGATTCTTCCAAGCAACGCAAGAAATTAATAAAAGCTAATTCTTTCACAATGAAGTGATATTTCGTGCATGATTGTCAGATGACCCAAAATCTGCGATTTCGTGCCCCTGCCTTTTTCAAGGGGGGATGATGTAACGTACCACGTGGCACGACGTGAATGACGTACTTCTGAGGTGACACCTGAGTCAAATCGACGGTGAGGCAGTAATATGTCTGCCGTCGTAGTTTAATTGGGAGAACAGCCACTCTGTAGTAGGAATATGTGGGTTCGAACTCCACTGTCAACAAAAGTGCTTGTGTAATAACATAATCTGTCCAAAACATTACGAACCGTTACTGTACTGGTGTTAAAAACTTAAGAACGAAGTGGATAGATGTTCGATTGAGGTCGTTGTGTGCTAAAGACGACGAAATGGCCAGTCGAGAACATCATGGTGATTTTACTCGTTGTCGAATAATTGGGATTTTCGAGGAGGGACGAACTGTGGTGAGAGGGACCCAAGACTTCGGAATCGACCGTAGCATCACATCCCGTGTGTGGTCAGCCTCCAATGGTGATCTTCCACCAAAAACCACCGCCAGTGAGGACCGCTATCTGCTGCTACAGTCCAAGAGATCGACACCAGACAGAAAGTAACCTTGCTAGACAATTGAACATCAGCACACGATGCACAATATCGCGGTTTGCAGTGGAGATGAAACTACACAAAGGTGGACCGTTTGCCCGACGACCAACGCGCTGTGTTCCATTAACAGCTGCTCATCGGAGACACCGTGGTCCATGGAACATAAGTGCTGGACAACAGAACAGTGGGGAACTGTACTGTTTACAAATTACAGAAGATTTAGTCTCTCTAGAGATTCTGGACGTCGGTAATCTGGCGTGAGGGAGGCACTCAATATCGCCCTGAAAACATCAATGTAAGGGATAGATATGGAGGTCTCGGTGTTCTCGTATGGACACGCATTGTGATGGATGGATGTTCGGAGCTCTAGATGTTGGAAGGAGGTACTGTGATCTGTGCGCGCTACTGTAATAAGGTAATCCTTCACCATGTTCGTCTGTTCCAAGTTATCATTAGCCCGCAGTTCGTGTTAATAGACGATAACTTCACACCACATCGCACAGTGGCTGTTGACGAGCTGTTGGAAAGTGAAGACATCCAGCGGATACATTGGCCAGCACAGTTCCCCGAGGTAAATTTCACAGAACACGTGTGGGACATTGCTGGAAAATGTGTAGCGTGCCGCTACACGTTTGCACCCGAGAACTTAGTGAATGGTCAACGCACACTAGAAAACTGTCCAATAGCTGAAGATGGCGCTGATGGAAGAATGGGTGGTGTTACCGCAAGAACTCAACAACCTAGTGCGAAGTATGGACAGACGGTGCAAATCATGCACGACGTTAGGGGGATCATATCTCCTACTGAAGGCCTCTTCTTCCATTTGTACCTTCTTTGGCAGTGATGCATCTGTACCATGGCACCCAGTGCTATGTAGCCAATTCTAAATAAAATTACACTGTAACCTTTAGTACATGCAGTTTTATAGGTGTTGTTTCCGTCAGCATTTTCTTAAGTAATGGAGTTCCTATATTTGAATATCACATATCCAGGTCGCTCCTATGCGACGCTATAGGTCAAAAAGTGGCTCTCTCTTAAGTTTTACACACCGGTGTATAAGACAGTGTGACGTATATTCTAAATGAACTTTCCTTTTTAGATTCTTGCCCTATGCAAATTTTGAGTTTGTTCTCAGTTATACTTCACAGCTTAACGTGACATCTTCTCTCTCGAACGAATACTGTTGGCAACACATTTGAGGTCAGAGAGAACGTGACGTACGACTGTATGAGTTAAGAACAATAGATAAAAAACTACGATACAACAGTTGCTCGTGTGGAGTGTTGGATGTGTGGAGGATACTGATTTGTTAAGTAAAATGTAAAGTGCGATTTTGTGCGGATGATATAGTGGTGGAATAAATCAATTAACGTAAGTTGGCTTTGTCTTATGTTTCGTCTGGCCGTCAAGGTTTAATTAAGGAAGTGTTGCATCGTATTCATACCTAATGATATAGACATAACGTAAGAAAGACAAGATTTCAGTACGAAAAAAGCTTTACGTTATAACAGTCACATCAAAAAAGACAATATATGGAAATATAACAATTACATGGGCCACGACGTTTTGTCTTGTCCTTTATAAATAGCTATCAGATTCTTAGGCTTCAGTAAATATAGGAAATTTCAGGATCAGTCCGAATTCGAAAAGGGGCTAATCGAGGGAACACGTTAAATCGGAAGCCGTGACCAACAAGCAAAAGAAATAGAACATTTTGAATAGATCTATGCGTAGGGACTAAAAGAAATTGGGTCTTGGAAGTTGTCTGCTCATTTGGAAGTCAATAGTCTTAACAAAAAACAAAAAACCTCTTTCACAGTTGCACCCGAGAACTTAGTGAATGGTCAACAAGCAATAGGTCAGTGCTCTGGGCTCAGAGAAATAACCCTATGCATTGTTTTGCACTGATGGTCGTCAGAGAGTGCGGCTAAACACTCATGAAGAGATAGACCCGGATTGTCTCGTGAACACAATTTGAGCATATGGAAGTGGCGTTATGCTATGGATAATGCTCTTTTGATGATAACTGCGTCCACGGATACCAGACAAAGGTTAGACGACGTCCAGGAAGTACGTGAGTGTGGTAGCCGGCCAAATACACCCTGCAATGTTACATTTCTTCCTGCATGTGATGGCATCTTTGTGTGTGATATTGCAACAGCACGTCATACCAGAATTCTACAAGAATGGTTTCAGTACTTTGATCAACTTCCGTGATCTAATCTCAGTCTTGTTGAAAATAAGTGGTACATGCTGGTAAGACCTATTCTTAGTTGTTGTCCTCCTCCGTTAACACTGAGAGAGTTGTGAGATAACATAATACGAGAATGACACTCTATGGACAAACCGACCCACAAGCAATTGATAGAATCCATTCTGCGTAGCATTCTTGCAGTCTTTCGCAAAAGAAAAGGGGCGCGCTCTACCTCTACTGCATAAAAGTTAGTACTTCTTGTCCAGTGTGTGCATATATTATTATGTCTTCCTAAAGGACTTACAACACTTCCTAAATTAACTATGCTGTTACATTTCCAAATATACATAAATGGCAGGATACATTTCGTTGCAGTTATCCGGTGCTTCCTCTTATCGCACGCTGTGTTTTCACTATGTTATGATCATTCTCATATTATGTCCATGGAAAGGGACAATCATAGGCGGTGCAACAATTTACACCGTTGCTACATTTAAGAAGCATACTTAGGAAATACAGTAAAACTTCTCATTTTGGGCACTCTCGAAAAACTTACATTTGCCCGTAGAGCGAGGTGTTCTTTAAAGAGCGTTTTACACTGCTTCTCGGGTAGAATATGTAGAACTAACGCAAAACTCGCTCATACGTTCCTCGCGGTGTTAACACCATGCATTTACTGGGAAAGTAACTGAAAAGAAATGCCAGCATGGCAGGGAAACGGAGAGCTCTGGCAGCTCCCCAGGGCAGCCACGTGACCAGAGGCCTTCGTTTTGGGCTAATTTTTCAAGATGGACCCGTATTTGAGTCCCAAATGAGGCATGGGTGGTTTTGTTGCCTTACTGCACTGGACCACTCCATTACCCCAAACCAGCAGCCCTACTTTAGGGTCGGTGACTGCTTATAAACCGTAGAGTTGCTTATAGTAGAGAGAACAATCACATCGAATAAGAAATTAATAAGCGTATATAACTTTTTTCAGAGCATGTCGAAGAAACAGTACAGTTTCCAAGAGCAAATTGCCATTATGTTTAAAATCAAAAGTGTTCAATCAATGCATATTTCCAGTTCTTACTTATGGATCAGAAACACAGACCTTAACTAAAACGACATTCAGAGGCTGTAAACTACTGTAAGAGGTATGGACAGGTGAGTGATTATTATAACCAAAAACGTTAGGTAGACGCACTCATGGATCAAGAAATAGCAAGAGCTGGACATGTTAAAAGAACAGACCCCTCTTAGACAACTGAAATTCTCGACTGAATACCAAGGAACAGGAAAAGACCCAGACGAAGGCTATGTGGGAGATGTGTATTGATGAAATTCGAAAGCATGATGTAGTGATATGGAGTACACTGGCTCAAGATAGACTGTTGTGGAAGAAACTTGGGGAGACCTTCATCCAACAGTGGATTGGTAATGATTGATGACGACGCCGACGGTATATATATATATATATATATATATATATATATATATGTAAGGTCAGGTGATGCGTAACATCCCAGCCTCTCCTTGACAAATGTCAACCCCGCCTTCTCGTGGTGCATCCTGTTCCCACTAAAGGGGCTCTGACGACCGCCAATAGCGGTATAACTATACCATCGGGATTAGAGGAAATTCTATTCCACACTCACCAACCCGCTTGGCCAGCGTGGTGAGTTATGGCCAAACCCCTCCAAAATGATTCCACAACTTAAATCTTGGCCCTCAGTCTCCGGCAGCTGGAATGTACCTGGCCAAGGCAGCGGCCAGTGCGACATGAAGGCAGAGGGTGCTAAGAATCCCCGGAGGACCGGACTAGGCTGCCATCTGATGCTGACCTTGGCTACGTACAATGGACGCTCCCTATCTTCTGATTCAAGGCTTCTTGAATTGGAAGAGGAACTACAAAGGATCAAGTGGGACATCGTGGGGCTAAGTGAGGTAAGGAGAAAAGGAGAAGATCTCATCGAACTGAAAAGTGGACATCTCTTCTACTATCGTGGGACAGATACTGGCAGAACTAGTGGTGTTGGATTTATAATAAACAAGAAACTGAAGAAACTGAAGGAGAAGTTGAAAGTTCCTCTGACAGAGCTGCACGACTTGTTATCCAACTCTCAAAAAGATACCAGGCTCAGATTATTCAAACTTATGCACCCACCACAAGTCATCCTGAAGAAGAAATTGAAGAATTTTATGAGGAAATTTGTCATCTAAATAATAAAGGTAAGCAGCACTTGAAAATAATTATGGGAGATTTCAATGCAAAAATAGGGCAACGGCAACAGAATGAAACTTCAGTAGGTAAATTCGGTCACGGCAACAGAAACCAACGTGGAAATACTCTCGTTGAGTTTGCAGAGGCAGAAGGGTTTTTCATCTTGAACTCCTTCTTCAAGAAAAAGCCACACAGGAAATGGACATGGAGACATCCAAATGGGACGACAAGTGAAATTGATTTTATTATGTGTAACAAAAAATTCGTCATAGAAGACTGCAGTGTGCTAAACAAGTTCAACACAGGTAGTGACCATAGATTGGTGAGATGTAAGATGCACCTCAACACTAAACTTGAACGTGGCAAGCTCATAAGACAAACAAAATCTATTGACATAACCAACCTTAAAAACACCATAATACCTTCAAATTGGAACTAAAGAACAGGTTCTCTGCTTTAGAAGGCCTAACATCGGAAGAAGTGGACATCTCTGAAGTTAACAGAAAAGTAACCAAAGCTCTTATGGAAACAGCAACAAAATTAGCTGGGTCTAAGAACAAGTTGCATGTAAATAAATTATCAGGAAAAACGAGAATGCTGATGCAAAAAAGAAGAGAGATGAGGACAACTAAAGAAGATGTGACTTCCAAAGTGGAATATATAGAGCTACGCAAGACAGTAAGAAAAAGTATCACTGAAGACGTAAGGAAATTCAACTGTGAACTAGTGTGGAAAGCAATTGAAAACAACCAAAGCCTAAAGATAGCAAAGGGACATCTCAGTAAGGGAAGAAAACAGATTATGGCACTGAGAAAAGAAGATGGTTCTGTAACAAGAAATAGAGGCGAAATTTTGACAAGAGTGAAAGATTTCTACTCCAAATTATATGAAAGGGATGATACATGCACTCCAGACATCATGAAAGATACCAGTACCAGAGTTCATCCAGTCCTTCCATCAGAAGTTACACATGCAATCAAGAACATGAAGCGGGGAAAAGCTCCAGGAGAAGATGGAATTACTGTAGACATCATACGAGAAGCAAGTGGAGAAATCGAAACAGTACTCTCCAAATTTTCACTCGATGCCTTAATGAAGGAAAGATTCCTGAGGATTGGAACACCGCTACAATGATCCTGCTACATAAGAAAGGTGACATTGAGGATCTCGAAACTACAGACCTATCAGCCTCCTATCAGTAGTTTATAAAATCTTCACTAAAGTTCTTTCACACCGCTTGAAGGTAACACTGGACATGGCTCAACCGAGAGAACAAGCTGGATTCAGGAGTGGCTACAGCACAATAGATCATATTCACGTGCTGAGAGAACTAATTGAAAGAGTGTGGGAATATGAACTTCCATTGTGCATGGCTTTTATCGATTATGAAAAAGCCTTTGATTCGGTGAAACCATCAGCAGTTACAATGGCTCTGAAAACCTGCGGTATTGAAGATGCATACATTAATATTATTAATAACATCTATGAAAATGCAAGTGCAAAGATTAGGCTGTTTGAAAATACAACACACGTAAAAATTTGAAAGGGAGTGAGACAAGGTGACACCATATCTCCGAAGCTCTTTAATGCCACATTGGAGGGTGTTTTTCAGTCGCTGAGCTGGGAAAACAAAGGGATAAAGATTAATGGAGATTATCTAACCCACCTTCGTTTTGCTGATGACGTAGTCATTTTTGCAACTACCCCATCAGAGCTGCAGAGTATGATCCAGGAACTTGCTGACAAGAGTAAAGAAGTGGGATTAAAAATGAACTTTCAGAAGACAAAAGTGATGTTCAACGCTTTTACAAGAAATGAAGATTTATCGATTGATGGAGAAAAGCTGGAGATAACAGACACGTACGTTTATCTTGGACAGCAGATATCAAGTGAGGGTCACATTGATGAAGAAATTAATCGGCGTACAAAACTTGCCTGGAGAGCTTTTGGAAGGAACAGCATAATTTTCAAGAGCAATATGCCATTATGTCTTAAAAGAAAAGTGTTTGATCAATGCATCCTTCCAGTGC
This sequence comes from Macrothele yani, assembly GCA_039090855.1. Lineage (NCBI taxonomy): Eukaryota > Metazoa > Arthropoda > Arachnida > Araneae > Macrothelidae > Macrothele > Macrothele yani. The sequence continues at coordinate 131,842,238 of CM076995.1, read as the reverse complement.
TTACGTATGGTGCAGAGACGTGGACCTTAACTAAAAGAGACATACAAAGGCTGCAGACAACTCAAAGCAGCATGGAGAGGTGCATACTTGGTGTAACCAGGAGAGATAAGAAGAGGAACTCGTGGATCCGAAAATGACAAGAGTGGAAGACATCATGATCAGAGTTAAATCCCTGAAATGGCAATGGGCTGGACATACTGCCAGAAGGACAGATCATCGATGGACAGCCGAAATTTTAGATTGGATTCCAAGGGACAGGAAAAGACCCAGAAGAAGACCACATGGGAGATGGGTGGATGAAATTCGAAAGTATGCAGGGGTGACATGGAGGAGACTGGCACAAGGCAGACCGTTGTGGAGGAAACTTGGGGAGACCTTCGTCCAGCAGTGGATTGATAATGGTTGACAATGATGATGATGATGATATATATATATAATCACTCATTGCTGTCATGGATAAAAGGAGAGATTTGTCAGATTTGCAAAAAGGGATGATTATCGGCTTCGGTCCAAGGGTGCAGTATTTCTGAAATAGCGCAATTTGTGAACTGTTCGCTTGCTGCTGTGGTTAAAGTTTATCGTTATTGGAGAAATGGCATCATTGCGAGAAAGCGATGTGAGTGGAGACTACGGAGCACCACAGGCCATTGATGTGAGAGGTGAACTTCGGCTTCGAACATGCGTGAATGCCGATCGACACGCTACAGTGGAGCAACTCACTGCCCGAATGAACCAGGGGTCTACCGGAAGTGTGTCTAAAATGAGAATTCAGCAAACCCTGCTACGTATGAGGCTCCGATGTTGACTAATGGTCCCTGCACCTATGCTAACGAAGATGTATGTGTAGAAAAGACTTACATTTGCACGGCAGTATCGGAATTGGACCGCCGCTGATTGGCAAAGGATTGCCTTCTCCGATGAGCGACGTTTTCTGCTTCATCGAACGGATGGACGTTGGCGTATAAGACGAGAAACATCGGAGAAAAACACTCTTCAACCATTGCTGACAAAACACAAGCTGGTGGGGGCAGCATTATAGTCTGGGGAATGTTTTCGAGGAGTTCTCTGGTTCCATTCGTACCTGTGGAAGGAACTATGGAACAAATTCGTCATGAATCCATCCTTGCAGACCACGTACACCCATACATGCTGATTGTCTTTCCTGGGGGGGGGGGGATGGGATCTTCCAGAACGACAATGTAACGTGTCACACAGCTAGAAATGTCCGACAGCGGTTGGAAGAGCACGATAAAGACTTCAAATGGCATCCTTCCCTGGCCCCACTTATTCCCCAGGCTTAAAGCCAATTGAGCATCTGTGGGACCACCTCGATCGTGTTGTTCGTTCTATGGACCCTCCGGAACGCACCCTCCGGCAGCTGTCAGATGCATTGCAGTCAGCATGGCTCCACATACCTGTGAACACCTTCCAGCACCTTATTGAGTCACTCCCAGCCGTCTAGCTGCTATCCACGCTGAACACTGCGGTTACTCTGGATATTAGCTGATGGTCACAATAATGTGACTCGACCGTGTATATATATAATATTATACATTCGTGAGGGCCACGGAGAAACCCCAGATTCGATCCCGGGAAGGTACGAACGCTCGAACCACAAAATATTCGTCATGCGTCCCGTCGCACCCCGGGTACTAGCCCCCGGTAATAAATAAGGGCGTCTTCCTCACCATTCTACCTCGCTTCCGTGTCACTTTCCTATGGGGCACTCTAGCCCAAATCTCGTAGCTTCCTATTTCTAAGGGCTGTTTAACACCTGGGGTCAGACACTCCTTTCCTAAAATCCTCTACATATGATCTGATCTGATCTGAAAACAAAAAAAAAATTCACTCATTCATTACGTAGGAGTACAATCAGTGAAAAAAAGTAGAAAAAGTGATGACGAATTTTTTAATATAAATACCGCGTTTTTTGACAAGTTTCAAATCTGCTGTGTTATTTTAAAAGTACTTGTCTTTTAATTTCGAGATCAGTACGACTCATTAAAACTGGATTTTTTGCCTCCTGCCAGGCATTTGAAAACTGGAAAAATGTATGGGTAATCGAATTCAAAAAGAGAATTTCTTGAGATCGGACTTTTAAAAGAGCAGACACAATGACAGATGGAAATATATCATTACGTCCCTAGTGGGAAAATTATGCATCTGGAAATCGGAATCGTGCTGGTAGTATTAGCCATGGCTAGGAGTTATGCAATGCTGAGGTTCTTTTCCAATATGAGCTGCAAATGTCGAGGTATCATCGAAAGAACGATCGGAATTTACGCTACCTAATGGAAAAAGCAGCGCATATGGAAAACGGGACAGTATATAAATTGTACTCAAAATACGAAACCAAGAGCACATTTAAATTTTACCTATTTTGATAGTTTGAAACGGAGATATCGATAAGCAAAGAAACTGACTTTACGCCATTTAGCTGAAATATTTTAATTGAGAAGAGCTTTAAGACTCATGAAATTCCTTTTGTATCTGGAATTATCGTATGCGAGAAGGATTTTCCAAAACGCAAGGGCGAAAAAGCTGAGATACATTTCCAAACACAAACACATTGTGGCGTACTACAGAGGGGAAACGACGACAAATCTGCAGCGAGAAGTTTTGTCAGCGTAGCTTAGTTGAGACAGCGACTTACTCCGGGGTAAGGGGACACGGCTCCGATGTCCGTAGTGAACACGGATTCGATGTCCGTAGCGGACACGGATTCGATGTCCGTAGCCGACACGGATTCGATGTTCGTAGCAGAAACGGATTCGATGTCCGTAGCGGAAAAACTTGTGTTTTCACATTGGCTCCACGATTGTGCAAAATAGAACCACTGGCCGTTAGGTTCTTTGAGAAATGTGTGATGTTTGTTCCACATTTTGTTCGGAACTAACAACAAATTCTTTCTTCCCTTCAAAGACAAAAAAAAAAAAAAAAAAAAATTAGGAGGAGATGATGTGACGTACTACAATGGTGAAAACATGTGTCAAGACGACAAATCTGCACCGAGACATTCTGTTCGCGTAGATTAGTTGGGAGAGCGACTTACTCCGGAGTGAGAGGAAACGGACAAACTTGTGTTTTCACAACATGTTTTCATAATCCCACAGAAATATGCATTTGAGCCGCTTACCAAAATACCATGCAACGTGCTATAGTTCATGGAAATTTCGTACACAGTTCCATCTATCGAATCCTAAAGAATTTCTTTTTCAATCCAGCTTTTAAAAGTGTAGATGTAAGAAATAATGTATTAACATATATTTTGCTCCATCGAACAGAAAAACTGTAAATCACAGAAATTCGAAACTGAATGACTCATCATCCTCATAGTTAGTGCTGTTGTGTCCATTTCAACAAGAGTTTTCTCTGAATCAAACCATTTGGTGGAGTAATACGATATCTGCAGACGTACGGAGTTTCTTGCAAAAACTACCCTCTGTTATTTTCGTGCTATGCTGGAAAAGCGTGTTAAACATTTATGATGCTTGCAATTTGAAGCTGTGATTTAGTTTTCCAGCCAAGCTTGGTGTACGCCCGCTGTGGACTAAACCTACAATGGCCCAGATTTTCTTCGATTACAGCTGCTGTTAAGAAAAACTCCATAACGACGGAAAGAAGCGTCGCTGCCTTATGTAATTCAAGCGAACTTCGATCGACAGAACGTAGGATAAAAATGACATTATTTCATCTGCTCCCCTGCTTCCGTTTCCCAACGAGATCGAAGCTGGAGGAAAATGCCATTGCTACGACAACTGATACTTGTTTTTCTTTCATTTCAAAATTCTCCATCATCCGTTATCCACGGAAAGAGATATGCCAATTCTTTTCTCTTTTTCTTCATTTCGTAGTAATTCAAACGAAAGCTCAATGGGATTTCTGAGACAGAACATTTCCTTCCTTTTCCCATTATTTCTGAGTTGTCTTTCTTGGAAATCGTGCCAGAATATCCAAAAATATGACTCAAAAGAATCATTTCTCCCTTTTCTCAGATTGATGATGTAACCAGATATTAATAAATTGATCTATGTAAGGCATCATACGTATTTATTTGCGCTTCGAAACGGAAGTTTTTTGGGGACGCTTTTTTGAACTCAAAATTTTTTTCAGAACATGACACTGTAATTGGTCATGTGGAGAACCATCCTCCCGAAAGAGAGACGAATTTAAATTTGATTTCAAAAGTACTGGGGTTGAGAGAAACTCATGCAAAATTTTCATGCGATTTTGAAATTAATCATGATTGTTATTGCCACTATCCACCGAAGTTCAAAGGATCAAAATCTTAAAAATTCTTTTAAAGATCTGGATCATTCTTTCCCAAAAGCTTCAGTTTGAAAATAAATGAGATCTGTTAGATGGCAAAACAAACTTCAACTGCTATCCTAGTGAATGAAAATTAGGTATGAATAAATTTGTACTGTAGCAAAGATGAATAAAATCTATAATACACAAAGATTTCGAGCTGTTATCAAAATAATAATGCAATTAGATATAAAGAAATTTGCAAAGTTCATCATAGTTAATAGGTTTTATCAGGCAAGATTAAACTGAACTTTCCATAAAGATGAAGAGAAGAGATTTGACAATATGAACACCATTTGCGATCAAGTTATATAAAAACTATTTCCAAGTGAAGATATTCGAACATTCTTCAGCATGAATGCAAATTGTTCACACAAATTTGTAAAAGTTGAATGGAACCTTAAAGATTTGCAATGCCTTTATCAAAGAAGCTGATGTGCCAATCACCCAAAGACAACTGTTTTTGCACTTTTCCAAAATTAAATGGCAGTGTCATGGATCGGCCTTGTGAACTTTTGTGACTTAAAACGAATGCATATCCCTGCAATATTTTGGCAATTGCGATATGTAGAATTCTCTGAATGAAAATTTGACTATTCATTTATAATAACTAATTCATTTCCGTAAAATTATCATTAAAATTGAATGGCTTATCACCTTCTTTCTTTCCCAATATGTAAGTTGTACTGTTTTTAAGATTTGTAGAAGCAGTTTAAGTATTTAACTAACTAATCAGTGTTTCTAGATAACTTCGATGCACATAAATCTCACTTCTGAAATAACACAGTGAATAATGATACCGGTCAGCTTGAAAGATTCAGCACTTACGTGTAACTTCAACTTGTCCTTTACTTTCCACTCACTGGAAGTTGAGGCGATCAATACAATATTATTGTCACTTTGTATTTAATCCACTGACACTTAATAGCTCTTGTATCAACATATCGATCTCAATCATATAACAAGAAATTATTCCCCTGAATTAGTGTCCCCAAATTAGAAACGGCACCCTCAAACAAACAAACAAAAAATTCAGAGAAAACAGCTTTGGAACTTAACCACATAATCAGTTTTGTCACAAAAAATTGTTTCAGAACATCTGTGAACACGCGGAAAAACATCAAGAGAAATTACGAATCGAACTAAAATCAGTGGCGCCGTAATACATTGAGAATTACCCGATGTACAACGTTGGAGTATTTCCTTTTGAACTTAACTACGTAGCAGCGTATGATGACATACATTGAGAGGTACCCGATGTACAACGTTGGAGTATTTCCTTTTGAACTTAACTACGTAGCAGCGTATGATGATGTACATTGAGAGGTACCCGATGTACAACGTGGGAGTATTTTCTTTTGAACTTAACTACATAGCAGCGTATGAAGATTTACATTGAGAGGTACCCGATGTACAACGTTGGAGTATTTTATTTTGAATTTAACTACGTAGCAGCGTATGATGATATACATTGAAAGGTACCCAATGTACAACGTTGGAGTATTTCCTTTTGAACTTAACTACGTAGCAGCGTATGATGATATGAACAAAAAGTGGGCTTTCAAGGTTGTTATGGATGTACAGATGGGCTTTCAACTGGAAAATTATTTCAAATAACTCAACAAGTGGGCTTACAAGGTTACTATGGCTATAAGGAAGGAACTTCAACAGGAGTCATGATTCCAGATGATATCAACAAGTATGATTTTAAAATAGCTTCAGACATAATGAGATAACTTCAGAGGAAGTCATGATTTAAAACAATCAACAAACGGAATTAAAGGCTGACGAAGTCATAAGAAGTGTACTTCAACAGGAGTCGTGAATTAAAACCAATATGGCTACAAGAAATAAACGTTAGACACGTATCGCTGATGACAAAAAAGAAAAAACTTATAGATGGGTTCATATCAGGCAACCTGCAGTCTATTAAATCATTTGTTATTATCAGTCTATTAAATCATTTGTTATTATCAGTCTATTAGATCATTTGTTATTATCAGGCTATTAAACATTTCAAGTGTTTGCTATATGTACAAAATAAGCATGCACTGAAGTGTATATATTAAGGAAGTTTCAGGTTTTGGTGTCCTTTTGCTGTTGGTTTTCAGAACTTTTCCGTCACGTTTATCATGCATATACAGTATGTGGCAATCCAATGAGTAGCGATACCCTATGTAAATGTCCTGGTTTAGTACCAAATATGCAAATTAGCGACAATGTTAAAAGAAGTTCTTCAAACTCCGCCTTTCATTAGTTATTTAGCGTTGCAAGTTTCGTCCCAAAGATGTACACGACGCCATATGAATGACAATCAGAAGTAGAGATCCATCAGAATGTTAGAAGGTGATCAAAGTCAAGCAGATGTCAGATTTATGAATGTATCGTTGATATTAAGACTATGGTAACAACTCCAAGATAGAGAAACATGCACAACACGGACATCCCATGATCGACCATGGTCTACAACAGCTAGCAATGACTGGTACGTAGCCCTAACTGTACAGTGCGATAGAAGCATGAGAGCTCTTGAAATCTCTTTGGAGCTTGATTCGGCAACAGGAAGATCAATATCAAGTTGGGACTAATCCAGAAAGCTTCGCGAAAGCGGATTGTATGCCATTCAATCTAGGTTATAAATCCATTCCCTTTACTGGTGGCCATGAATGAGCTATATTCACATGGAGTTAGCAGCATGGAAATTGGCGCCTCAGCTGTGGGGACGCGTTCTCTTCACAGAAAAGCTAAGATTTTCAAAAACGACGCTAATATGCCTAGAGAAAAGTATGTACCCTAAATCACTCCTCCGATATAACGGGAAGGAAGAATTTCAGAGGTCGAGGCGTGTTGACATGACGAGGTATCATGACTGATGTTCATCACTCTTTATGTGTTATCGACAGAGAAACTTTGACTGACCAAATGTATCTAAAAGAGATCCTAGTACCCCACGTGCGAATTCTTAGAGGTGCTCTTGGTCCAGAATTTCTTTCACGGACCATCGTCGTAGGGCGAAGCTTGTCGATAAGTACCTGAAAAATGAAGATATGCAAAGCATGGATTGGCCAACCAGGTTTCCATCCCTTAACCGCATTGCGCATGCTTAGATTGTTTTAGAACAACAAATTGCAGGGACTTACCCTCTCCCACCAAGAACAGCCTCTAAGCTGAAATCTTCTCTCATGAAGGAATCAGAACGTCTCTCTACTGAGCTCCTAAACCATCTTTTGGAAGCATGGGATATCTTTGTGAGGCTTGTACAGAAGTTAGAAGTGATCTTACACTTTACGTACACCAACAGGACTACGAATCACTGAGGTCTAAAACCCGACATTTAAACGGTTGCAGTATTTACAAAGATCAAAGTGCACATTATTTTGTATATTTACAGAATTTTGACAGTTATATCCAAACATATGTCCACACGAAATTTTATTAAATTCTTGATAAATCTCACCCAAAAATCCAAATCCATTCACTTCCTCAATCTATGAAAACCAGTATATAAAATGCAAACACAAGTTAAGAAATACATATTTTCTCCGCACTCGATATTTCTCGGACAAAGAAGGTATGTTTTCATTTTTTGACAAAGAGAGAGAGAGAGTCTGATATATGTAATACCTCTATAAACTATATATTCCTGAGTGTTTGGAGTATTTGACTAACAGACCAAAAAGCATCCAATACTGGTGGAGCAAAAGATTTCAAAGGAAACAAATAAATAATGTGAACTTGAATGATGAGAATGATGACAGCGTTTTATACTAAAAGTGCTGTTTTCTTGGCCAGATATACTTATTCGCAATATGAAGGAAGACGTACCAAAGATGAAAAATTGCTTAAAAGAAGAAGTTTGACAGATTCATAAATTGTTTGTTTTGGGTTTACTACTTGGCTGCAAAGAAGCGACATGAATTGCTTGAAAAACATCGAAATGCACACATTGAAGCCTAGAAATATATTTTGTTCTTACAAGGAAGCTATAAGATTTATTTTTCAAATACTTTACCTTCCACTTTCTGTAAATAGAACAGAAATACTTTTAATGTTTGAGAATTTTTACTTCTTTAAAGAATTTGAATATACGAAATAAATTATATTTTCTTCAAAATCGAACTAATTTAAAACGGAAGTCTCTTTTCACAATTAGAAGCTCCATACATAGTTTTTCCTCTTCGAATATGAGCCCACTCATGACAAGGTGTTAGTTTTGCATATTCACTGTACTCTAGTTTTATTCTGGTACACAATAAAGACAATACAACGAATCCGTTTAGTGGTGAAAGTTAACAAAATACCCCGATAGTTTACTGAATCTACATAATACTTCGCAGGCATAGGCGTAACCACTGGGGGATCGGAGGGTCTGGACCCTCCCAGATTTTCAGAATTGGGGAACCCTAACGCAAAGGAACCCCCTAAAAAAAATCGGGAATATAATGATACAATGCACACGTTTTTATGATGTTAACCTACTAAATTTAATAATATAAGATTTTTTTTTTGACTGGAGGTTTAACGACCACCGTGAGCAACTCAATGGGCTATAAGCAGTCGCCTGCCCCTAATTTGGGGTCACTGGTTCCAGGGAAAGGAGAGAGTCAGTGCCGTAAGACAAACACAACATCCATGCCTCACCGGGATTCGAACCCAGACCCTTCCGGACGAATGATCAGAAGCCATCGCTTAGACCACTGCGCCACCGGGGCGGCAATAATATAAGATCGTAATTTTTCGTAGAATGCAAACACGTGTATAATGTGTACTTAATAAAACAGCGATATCGATTCCTTATAACCAAACTCAGTTCTACAACTTTTTAATTTACATTTCTGCCCTGTCTATCATAGTTTTACACTTGTGTTCGCTAAGTTCCACAGTTAGCCGACAAAGGCGCTTATGTCGTGCCCGTTAAATCGTGCCTCGCCGTCCCGGTGGCGCAGTGGTCTAAGGCGCTGGCCTATGATCATTCGTCCGTAAGGGGTCCGGGTTCGAATCCCGGTCAGGCATGGATGTTGTGTTTGTCTTACGGCACTGGCTCTCTCCCTTCCCTGGAACCAGTGACCCTAAATTAGGGACGGGCGACTGCTTATAGCCCATTGAGTTGCTCATGGTGGTTGTTAAACCTCCAATCAAAAAAAAAAAAAAAAATCGTGCCTCAGCAACTGCTTTGCTCCTGCGTGTGTGTGTAGGGGATGGGTCCCAAACTCTATCTTATATAGTATGTATATAATATTGTATATGCACAGTCGAGTCACATTATTGTGACCACCTTCCACTTTTGACGTCAACAGCGCGCAGCCAATGAAAGAAGGCATGTGTCGTGAGCTGGTTTCGAGGGTATATAACGGGTGCTGTATGCATTCTGAAAACATATCACTCGTTGCTGTCATGGATAAAATTAGAGATTTCTCAGATTTGCAAAACAGGGATGATCATCGGCTTTCTGGTCAAGCTTGGCAGTATTTCTGAAACAGCGCAAATTTGTGGTTAAAGTGTATCGTGATTGGAGAAATGGCGCCATTACGAATAAGCGACGTGGAAACTGCGGGGCACCACGAGCCATTGACGAGAGAGGTGAACGTCGGCTTTGAAGGTGCGTAAGGGCCGATCGACCCCCTACAGGGGAGAAACTCTCTGCCCGAATGAACCAGAAGGCTACCGGAAATGTGTCTGAAATGACAGTTCAGCGAACCCTGCTGCGTATGGGGCTCCGATGCAGACGGATGGTCACTGCACCTATGTTAACGAAGGTGCATCGGCAGAAAAGGCTTACCTGTGCGCGGTAGTATCGTAATTGGACCTCCGCTAATTGGCAAAAGATTGCCTTCTCCGATGTGTCACGCTTTTTGCTTCATCGAACGAATGGACGTTGGCGTATCAGGCAAGAAACATCGGAGAACACTCTTCAACCATTGCTAGAAGAACACAAGCTGGTGGCAGCGGTATAGTCTGGGGAATGTTTTCGTGGCATTCCCTGGGTCCACTCATGCTTGTGAAAGGCACTATGGACTGAATTCTTAATGAATTCTTCCTTGCAAACCACGTACACCTATACGTGGTGATTGTGTTCCTGTGGCGGATGGGATCTGCCAGTACGACAATGCGATGTGTTACACAGCTAGAAATTTCCTAGAGTGGTTGGAAGGGCACGATGAAGACTTCAAAGTACTTCCATGGCCCCCTAATTCCCCAGACTTAAACCCAATTGAGCATCTGTGGGACCACTTCGGTCGTATTGTTCGCTCTATGGAACCTCCACCACGCACCCTCCAGCAGCTGTCAGATGCACATAGTCAGCATGGCTCCACATACCTGTGAACACCTTCCAGCACCTTATTGAGTCACTCCTAGCCCGTCTAGCCTCTGTCTGCGCTGCACACTGCGGTTACTCTGGATATTAGCAGGTGGTCACAATAATGTGAATCGACCGTGTATATGTATACATATAATGTTTGTACATGTCATATACAAACATTATATGACACAACTGTTCGTAGGCATTCCTTTCTCCCCGGAACGGCAACCACCCGGCGCGGCATGAACTCTACATAGTCTGTGTGTAGTTGAGTGAGGATCTACAGCCAACCTATTTTTATTGTAGTCCACGGTTTCAGTATGGGACGGGATGATACTGTATGTCTAACTGCTTTAACTGACGTCCCACGACATCCCGTAGATATTTAGTTGGGTTGAGTTGAGGAGATTTCGGGCTATTCGAGATGTCTTATTTTATCAGCGTGTAGATCGAATCATTCCCGCAAGAGGCGGACGCTGAAACATGAATGTTATTTTCCTAAAAGAACCCATCCTCCTCTGGGTGCAAGTAGATAATTGTTGGGTGTTGTACTATGGTCCACAAGCAGTTTCTGATTGCAGTCGGTGGTCCACACACACCAAGGGCACCAATCCATGCCATCTAAACGTTCTACATGTCATTCAACCGGTTCCATCAGCTTGGATAACCTATGCCATGTATGAAGGATACAGATGCCAAATACTAATTCGCCGCCCCGGTGGCGCACTGGTCTAAGGCGTTGGCCTCTGATCATTCGTCCGTAAGGGGTCCGGGTTCGAATCCCGGTCAGGCATGGATGTTGTTTTTGTCTTACGGCACTGGCTCTCTCCCTTCCCTGGAACCAGTGACCCTAAATTAGGGACGGGCGACTGCTTATAGCCCATTGAGTTGCTCACGGTGGTCGTTAAACCTCCAATCCAAAAAAAAAAAAAAAAAATTACTGATTCAACCATCGGTGGAATGAAGTGCATGCCGTGATTCATCGGACCAGAGCATCTGCTTACAATCTACTATTCTATCTTCCAATCCGCACGGTGTTGGCATCAGGAGAGACGTTGACGTCGATTGGTTATTGTTAGGAGTGTGTGGCGTATGGGCCATCTGTTCTTATGTCCCATCCGTACCATCGTGAGGAGATATTGTTTCTGGTTGATATTGGGAGATCAGCTGTAGAACTGTGCTCCACCGATTGCCCTGAAGAGGGCTATGCACCTATCGTTCACTTCTGGAATCCACCTTTCACCACTTTATAGCTGTGTCGCCATTTGACTGTTTAGCCATTTTGGCACCACTCCTGGTACACCACGTAAATCTGAGAACAACCTACAACTGTCGCCGTTTTCGAAATGGACGCATCAAACTCTCGTGAGTCCGCAACTTGGCCTTTCGTAAAAACTAATAAATTCCCGGTTCTACACATCAGGTCCACAATATTGGTAGCAACTGAACGACTAACCTTTTATATACACCATCTGGCCTACAATCCTCGCTCTTCTCCTCATTACGCCAGTCTCGGGTTCACCTCACTTTGCTTAGGGTTGGGCGTAGTTCCATGTGCACGCACTCTACATGGAACTACGTATTTTAAAGGCGAAGGTTTTGCCTACCAACCTACGACTTTCTCACGACAAACCAACACCAAACTTGGTATTATAGAATTAATTTATATTTGTTCTTGTATCTGCAGTAACAGAGCTTGATTCTCGCTGGTTTCGACAATGATTATTATCGATGCTCTCTGGTTACCGCTGAACTTTTCATGTTCATCTTGTTATCGTCGGTTTAACGTTTGTCGCCAAAACTACATCATTTGACGTGGTTGGGAGCTCGCTTCTCTATAAAGAAATAATTCAAAACATACCACTTTGCGCTCTGATGCACAACATTTCTTGTATTTGAAGAAAAGGTGTATAGCAATTTCTTTATGTTCGAGAAATATCTCTTTTACACTAAAGGGCAATGTAACGGATTGATTCGCTTCTTTACTCGCACTTTTTCTCGTTTCCGCATTTTACATTGCTGAAAAAATTCCTTTAAAGAGCATCGTATGAAAAAAATGTAGCACGGCTATAAAAGAAAACAGTAAAGGAGGAGAAAGGAAATGGAGGTAAACAACTTGGAAAGTCCAGTCCTTTTTAACAAGCATTTGGGGATAATTTCGGAAGCTTTTTGTATATCCTTCGAATCAAGTGGTCCCGCTATTTCGTGTGTCCTTCCGGAGTCATGATGTCACCTTCACTCTCTGTGGTAATGAGCAAAGGAAACATTTCCGTCTGTGCTAACTCCCGCGCAAGGAGGACACATGGAAAAATCTCGTGCAATAGGTCTTCGAAGTCGCAGCAAATTGCTCTGTATAGAAAGAGACTTCTCCCGTCGAAAAAATGCCTTGAATAAAAATTGTTTTATCTCATTGCTATGGAGCATCCTATTGATCGTTAGGCCCAAACTGCTTCATGTATATCTTATATGCAACAATTTTCAATATAATAAAACATAATTATAGTACGGAGTAAATGTCACTGGCACTCAAAAATATGAGGAAAGAATCGCTTGTGCTCAGAGATCCCCTTCTTAGCACTCAAAAATCCCCTTCCCCCTGGAGTTTCTCCCTTGTGTGGAAGTACTGCACACAAAACCTCCCTCAAAGTCTCCCGGGTGTGGAAAATTGAGCTCATAGAATGGTAAGCACGTGTGTGTGTGTACATATACGTATGTTATTAATTTTTCTTTTATATATATGTATATATCGCAGTGACGACGAGTTACCATCTCGATAGCATTACCAGAATTCGACAACTGCGTGTATAAGAGGGAATGCATGATAATAAAATGTTTTTCAAAGGATTTTTTTATCACTACAGCTCAGGGTTTCTTTCGTGTACAAGAGTTTTTCCTATTTTTTTTTCCTTCTTAAGCACAAATATCTATATTTTTATCTTCAAAAACTTTATTTTTATCTAGGAAAGTACAAAACATTACCTGCCATGCATTTTAACCCTCAACATTAATATTCGAAGGGTACAAAGTAAATGTAGCACTGATGTTCATTATAGCTTGAAGATAGAAATAAATTACAAAAAAAGATGAATAACAATGCTGTCCATATGCATTAGGTAGCTCATAAAACAAAGGTAAGAAAAGAACTAAAATCAGAGAGGGAAAAATGTTTCACAACCTAAAAGACGCCGTGTAACCAAATCCTTAATTGGTGACAGCGAAATTATCCTCGGTGGGTTAGAAACTATCTGAGAGCTGATATGCAGTCCCATCCATCGGCATGTTTGAGATAAAAGCTGGACTCGTCGGACTGCATGTCAGTTTTGCAGTACGGTGCTGGCGTACCCGCTGTATCTGAAGCTGTCGGTGATATAATATCCGCTGTAGCTGAAGCTGTCGGTGATATAATATCCGCTGTATCTGAAGCTGTCGGTGATATAATATCCGCTGTAGCTGAAGCTATCGGTGATATAATATCAGTATCCAGTCACGGTGCTCGCGTACCCGCTGTAGCTGAAGCTGTCGGTGACAGTCGCTCAACACGGGGTAATGAAAGAACTCTTAGTCCATGGATTATGCGCTTTAAGAAGAAGATCTGTGAATGATGCAGTCTGTCTTTAATTGGGTATCGTGAGCTGTCTGTTGTCCTGGACAACACTTGTCAACAAGAGTTCACCTCAACTCTCAGTTAGTTGGGGTCTCTCCTTTGTAGCACAGTGGGTTGATGCCTGTTCGTCCTCGATCCATTCTTTGCACCTTTACGAGGACCCTTAAACATGCAACAATTTTTGCTGAGATCAGACCTCGGTCTTCTTCGCGCAGACAATTACTACCTGTTCATATGCCCTAAAAAGTGGCATGGGCTATTTTGCTAGCCCGTATCACAAAGTAAACACTCGCAAGCGATTGAGATAGGAAACGGATCACCACGAACGCTTTCTACTCTCTGTAGCAGTAACATCCCCGACCGACGTGAAATGTACACGTTCGTACCATAATAATATGATCACCCCCGGAATCACAGTGTACCCGCCCAAGATCATACAAACGGCCGGCCAGGACAGATGAGCCATAGTGTGTTACGTGAGCACAATGGGCAGAGGTTGTCATTTGACTGACATGCAAAAAGGAATGATCATCGGCTACCGCGCCGATGATGGAAACATCTCAGAAACAGCAGATTTCGTGGGCTGTTCGAGAGGTGCTGTAGCAAGGGTGTACCAAGAACAGACCAATGGCACACAGAGTACCTCCAGAAACCATAATCGTGAAGCCCCAAAGGCCATCGACCCCAAAGGAGAACGTTGCCTGTGTCGACTAGTAAATGGCAATCGACGCACAACGGTACAGCAATTGAGCACGCAAATGAAAGCTGGGGCACCCAGGTACGTGTCCCCGATAATAGTAGAGCGAACCCTGTTACGCATGGGTTTCCGAAGTCTACGCTGCGTCAAGGCGCCCATGTTAACCCAGGTACATCGGTAACGACGCCTGCAGTTCGCATGAGACTAACATCATTGGACAGTGGAATTGTGGAAAAAGGTTTACTTCTCCGACGAATTGAGATTTCTGCTCCACAGAAGTGACGGGCGGTGGCATCTACGGCGTCAGACACACGAGAACCAACACCCGGTCACGCTTGTCGATCAAGTACAGGCCGGTGGTTGCAGTGGGTATGTCTGCGAGATGTTTTCCTGGTATGACCTAAGACCTCTCATACCTCTGGATGGATCCCTGAACTCTAATAACTGCATTTCCATCCTCACTGACTACATGCATCCCTTCATGTTGCACTTTTACCTTGATGGTGATGGTGTATACCAATGGGACAATGCGCCGTGCCACTTCGCTAAGGGGAGGGGCGTGACTGGTTCCAGTAACACGACAGCGATGTCTCCATTCTCCCTTCGCCAGCGAAATCGCCCGTCCTCAGTCCCATAGAACACTTGTGGGACTATTTAAATCGACAGGCTTGACGTGCTGACGCACAACCACGTTATTCACGGGACCTCCGTGCTCTGCTGCAGTCAGAATGGGCATGTGTACTTCGGGCAACCTTTCAGGGCCTCATTGCGTCTATGTTACACCGTCTCCCCGCTGTCGTCCGGGCCAAGAGTGAATATTCTCATTATTAGGTAGGTGGTCATATTATTCTGATACGACTATGTATACAGACGTCAATGGAAGGGTGTGTCCATTTCACTAAATCCTTTCATAGACACCTTATAACGAAGTAAATTTCTCCGCCTTTTTTTAGTCCACGCCGGGCATCCAACTTGGGTCCCCTCATTGCGGAATAAGTCGCTCTGCCAACTGAGCTACGTGGACATATACTCTCGCTGCTATCTGCCTTTATCTCATGTGCGTTCTGCGGTGCAGGCACGTCACAACCTGATATGGGAAAGTGCTTTCCCTTTCCCATTGCACGGGTTTTGTCAAACTGATACGCCCTACCATTTATGTCTATATATATTTCGCGTCGGTCTGTAACATAATTGCTACAGGCTGTGCATAGCGTTCACTTGCGAACACAGGGGGATCATACCGATCCGGTTCTGTATCCCCAAATTGCGAGTGCTTACTTTGTGATATGGACAATGGAATTCGCTAATGTCACGTTTTCTTCAGGGCATTTGATAGTAGTGGGGAAATATATCAAAATGACTACACGTGTAACAATACGCCTAATTTTGGAAATTATACTTCAAGACTTAACTATTGAGATTAAATTATATCCGGAGATAAAGGGGAAGGAACACACAGGAGAAATAGTTTTATCAGAATAAGTCGTGTTAACCGCAAAACAGGGCGTTCTGTTAGCGAATATAGTCGACTCAATATTTGGCTGAGTGTGTGTGCTTTAAAGTTGATCAAACTCGACTCCGCGCGTTGGAAATGAAAGATTCCGGTCTTAGAACACTCGCTGTACAGCAGCGAAAAGCACGTAGTACAGGGTGTGTCATATGAAAGAGGCCCGAGTATAATGAGCGACAACAGTCAGGCAATGTTACTATACATGGTAAAGAATAGTTGAAATGACTGAAGACAGGAGTAATTTACCTGCGTTTACAACAATTGCTGAAAGTGTTGTCCTCCGACTTCAAGACACAGCTGCACACGACGGAACATGTTGTTCATAACAAACCACAACTCATCGGCAGTGATCTGGGCTATGGCATCCGTAATGTTCACTTTTAATTCATCGCGAAATTTCCGCACTAACTTATGTACCACTGATTTCGATGGTGCTGCACAATGTGGAAATTTATCTGTAAAGAACTCACTTAAAACCTTGCATGAATTATTTCTGAAATACCGTTCCACAGTAAAAATCCTCTGTTCCGTACTTAAAACCATTTCCGTTGCCTTTGTTCTCTCTTCACTTACACTTATGACCGCGTACCTACACTGCTCTGGCTGTGACTAACCACTCCGGAGAATTCCTTTGCAGTTGTACACGCAGAAACCGGTTAGAAGTGGAACAAAGCGGTTTTAACTTGGAAACCGGCCAAACAACTTTTACCCGCCTAACAGCGCCTGGCCACGGGGCCTCTTTTATATGGCCCACTTGGTATATCCATGTATTGAACACAAACTCATAATGAATTAGCTCTCAATTGCCAGCTGAAATGTTTTTGATAATAGGTCTGAAAAATGCTAATTCCACATTCACCAGATTTTGATATTCAATATCTTTTCGCTGGTTTATTTTTATTTATTTATTTATTTATTTATTTATTTATTTATTTATGCTGTTACGTAACATAAGAATATTACAATAAGTTATGCATACTAATACTATTAAACAGCAAAGGGAACAAGAGAAAAGGCCTCTGACATAGCCCTTAGTTCCTTCAAAAGTATGAGACAAGTGAGTTTGGCCTTATCATGAATTAATTTTGGTAAATAATTAGTATTATTATTTGGATTTAATTAAAGAAGATGTCTTTTATTGTTTAACTCAGTAGGTAATTCTAAAGTGTTTTTACAGAGATTTTGGTCATTCATCATCATCATTGTCAACCATTATCAATCCACTGCTGGACGAAGGTCTCCCCAAGTTTCCTCCACAACGGTCTGTCTTGTGCCAGTCTCCTCCATGTCACTCCCGCATACTTTCGAATTTCATCCACCCATCTCCCATGTAGTCTTCTTCTGAGTCTTTTCCTGTCCCTTGGAATCCAATCTAAAATTTCGGTTGTCCATCGATGGTCTGTCCTTCTGGCAGTATGTCCAGCCCATTGCCATTTCAGGGATTTAACTCTGATCATGATGTGTTCCACTCTTGTTATTTTTCGGATCCACGAGTTCCTCTTCTTATCTCTCCTGGTTACACCAAGCATGCACCTCTCCATGCTACTTTGAGTTGTCTGCAGCCTTTGTATGTCTCTTTTAGTTAAGGTCCACGTCTCTGCACCATGCGTAAGCACCGAAAGGATGCATTGATCAAACACTTTTCTTTTAAGACATAATGGCATATTGCTCTTGAAAATTATGCTGTTTCTTCCAAAAGCTCTCCGAGCAAGTTTGTACGCCGATTAATTTCTTCATCATTGTAGAAATTAATCGGCGTACAAAACTTTCCATTATTATTTGTTAAATTCAAAGGTAATGAATTAAAATAATCTGAGCTAGCGCAATACAGCCTAAAACTCAGCTGTTTTAATAGCTGAGTTTTAGGCTGTATTAGGCGAAGAGGTAATCTATTTGTTGTTTGGTAGTTGTGTCTATTGCAATTAATTTCAATTAAATCTATTTGAAAATTTTTCATAAGTCTCTGAAACGTGATTGTGCCAAGGTTAAAATAGAAAAGTTGATGCATTGTTAGTATTAGGAAATCATTCGAGTAAACTGAAGGATGTAGATGTGAATGTATGTATGTAGTCATAGTAGTACTTCGTTTAGAAAGTAGGTCTATTAATCTAATGTGTTTATTTTGTAATACCTGTAATTTATTTAAATTTGTTAATTTTTATCAAATTAAATTATTTTATCTAAGATAAACGAAATTACCTAGGTAATACGTCACTGATACACACAAACATGAATACAAGCACCCGTCAACGCGCACCAATCCCAGTACAAATGGTGCTTATCCTTCATCAAACAGTATAGGTGCATATAAAAACTGGTACAAAAAGTAGATGCGTATTCTTAAACTTTGGCTTCTGCGAAGCAGAGAAATTTGGTAAATAGATAAATGTGTTCCACAGTAAACATGCCAAGCACTGCGCTGTCAAAATTTACAGATACGCAGATTCTTTTACGAAAGTTTTAATAAAAATCGTAGCAACGCATCATTTTGATTATTACGCTTTCCAACCGTAGGTTGAAGAAGCGTATATGCTCCGGCCTTGTCCGTCTGTCTGTCTGTCCGTCCGCACGATAACTCGCGTAAAAATGGTTCGATTTCGATGAAATTTTAGTATGTGGTAGGACACCACCTGGGGACAAACCCTATTGAAAATGGACGAAATGGGGTCAAAGATCAGTACATAGGAGCGGAATTCATCCCATTACCGTTATGCGTCATAACTTGCGTAAAAATGGTTCGCTTTCGATGAAATTTTAGTATGTGGTAGGACACTACCTCGGAACGAAGCCTATTGAAAATGGACTAAACGAGGTCAAAGGTCAGGACATGGGAGAGGGATCCATTCCATTGCCCTTATGCGTTATAACTTATGTAAAAATGCTTCGATTGAGACAAGCCTTTATCATGATGTTCCGGGGGTATACTGAGCCGGTTCTGTTTAATATAATCGAAATGGGGTCCAAATTAAAGGAACATGAGCTAGATTAATTGTACAGCCATTATCCTCATAACTTGAGTAATGATTTCTGGTATGTTGGAAAGCTTATCATAATCAATACATTGCATGATTTTACTAACTTGTTATATTTTTAAGCAAATTCATCAGATATGGCAGGTAAGACTGCGTTAACTTGTGATAATTTTGTTCGAAACGTAATTGCCCAGATCGATTGGATTTCGCGTGAATCCTTTGTTTAATGCTGCCTCACCCCCATTCCTCCCTGTGAGTCCGAGTGACAAATCAGCGCCCATTTGGCCTGTTTATTCTAGACCAGACGGTTAAAGCTTCAATTCCAGCCGTCGAATTTGTCTAGTTTTTCTCCCAGCGCAATCGTTGTCTTCGAGGCCGCTGACGTTCACTGAGCGCGAACATTAGCCGCCCGGCCTTCCACACGTGAAGAAATGCAGACATTAGTGGAGGAGATCCTCTCCCTTGACACATTCTCTGATCCAGGGATAACGAAGTTTATGAACACTTGCACAAGGTATCTCTGCTTTTGCTCTTCGTCTTCTTTGCTTATCTCGGAAAGGAGAGCACTCAATGGAGAGCATTGGAAACTCGGTTACTGCACGTGGGCATCTTTATCTCGCGCAAAAGCAATCTCTCTTTGAGATCTAGTTATAATGAAATAAGGAAACAATATTTCTTTTTTTTAACGAAGAGTACTTGTGTTTTGTTTATAGTTGAATCTTCAAAGGCACTATACGTCTCCTTAGATAGAAAGAAATACTTTATTTTACTTTGTCAGGTGCAATATAGACGTAAAGAAGTACACTGATTTGAAGAAAAACGCGCGATACTGAAAATTAAAAACAAGAAAGATTACATCGAATTTTCGGTTGTAATGAGCACATCCTTTGAATCCCTTCCATCCCGAATAAAATTTATCAAAGTTATTCAAAGTCAATGGAATCGGTTAGAAAAAAAGATCAACCGGAATTCTACAATCAATAAAACATCCAAAAATGGAAACACCTACTGACTGCCACCAGAGGCTAAAATGTATTTTACAAAATTTAACAAATGGCGCCCAAAAAGTTTCTCATAGCAGAAGGAAGGTAACGGTGACAGATTTTTAAATCAAACAGTTAAAGGAATAAATATAGAAGGAAACATGATGTAACGTAATTATAAATACACCATACTATGAATACTCAAAGACGCATATAACGAATTAAATCCGTTTATTTTTTATTTTTTGTGAGCAGAAAGACTCGCCAAGCTTTCGCACTCCACTGGGAGGCTTTTCAAGGCAATGGTAGACATCAAAATGCAGGAAATTGTAACACGTAAGGAACAAAGATGATTTTTTACGCTTTCTAACGGTAGGTTGAAGAAGCGTATATGCTCCAGCTTTGTCCGCCTGTCCGTCTGTCTGTCCTTCCGTCCGCACGATAACTCGCGTTAAAATCGTTCGACTTCGATGAAATTTTAGTATGTGGTAGGGGACAACCTGGGAAGGAACCCTTTTGAAAATGGAAGAAATGGGATCAAAGGTCAGGACGTGGGAGGAGATCCATTCCGTCGCCCTTATGCGTCATAACTTACGTAAAAGTGTTTTAACTATTGCGAAGCTTCATCATGTTGTTTCGAAGATGAACTGAACCGGTTCTGTTGAATATCATCGAAATGGGCCAAAAGTCAAGGGTATAGGAGCGAGATTTATTTCACAGCCATTATCCTCATAATTTGACTAAAAATGCTTCTATTGCGACAAAACGTTAGTATGTTGTTCGAGAGGTATAATGGACTAATTCTGTTTAAGCCGCCCCGGTGGCGCAGTGGTCTAAGCGATGGCCTCTGATCATTCATCCGAACGGGGTCCGGGTTCGAATCCCGGTGAGGCATGGATGTTGTGTTTGTCTTACGGCACTGGCTCTCTCCCTTCCCTGGAATCAGTGACCCTAAATTAGGGACGGGCGACTGCTTATAGCCCATTGAGTTGCTCACGGTGGTCGTTAAACCTCTAATCAAAAAAAAAAATTATCTTTAATATCATCGAAATGAAATCAAAGGCCAGGGCACAGGAGTGAGATTTATTCCACTGCCATTATCCTCATACCTTGACTAAAAATGTTTTTATTGCGACAAAACTTTAGTACGTTGTTCCGGAGGTATACTGAACCAATTCTATTTAATATCATCGAAATGGGGTCAAAGGTCAGGGCACAGGAGCGAGATTTATTCCACAGCCATTATCCTCATAACTCAAGTAATAACTTGAGTAATGATTTCTAGTACAAATTTTGATGATTTCTAGTATAAATTCGTGTCCCACTCCAGGACGATGAAAATGTTCAAGTTTTCGGATATTATCTGACTTACCATCCTTGTCACAGTTGCGCCAAAAATCGGATTGTCATCTTCAAAATTTTTGTTATATGGCGTAATCCCGTATTTCTTTCGTAATTTCTAGTATGTTGGAAAGCGTATCATAATCAATGCATTGCATGATCTTATTAATTTGTTCAAAATAACGTGGGTGACATCAGGAGCATATTACACGAGTTTTTATAACTCAGTTATACTGTGCGCAGCGGTGTTTTTCCATCTTTTAATAACGCATGCCAAACCATTGGTAGTTCAGTAGACACCATATCATTGCATGCTAGTTTGCTGGATAGGATTTCAACTCTTTTCCTGATGGCAGTCTCTTTAAAGGGCGCTTCTGTATGGTATAGTATTAGACCAATTGCCCCTTACACAAACTTTAAAAAAACTGCGATCACGGAAACAGTCGAAATCCTACTAGCGTGCAATCATCATATGGTGTCTACTGAACTATATACCAATGGTTTGGCATGCGTTATTAAAAGATATAGACACACCTCCGCTCACCGTATAATTGCGTGATAAAAATTCATGTAACATGCTCGTGATGTCACCCACGTTATTTTAAAAAATCACTTTTGTTCCTTACGTGTTCCAATTCCCTACATTTTTTGCACGTCTATTTTAAAAAAAGATCGTGCTTATGTTACCGGTTTGTCCGTCCGTCTGTACCCACGATATCTCGGCAACTATTAGTCCG
Source organism: Macrothele yani (assembly GCA_039090855.1). Taxonomy (NCBI): domain Eukaryota; kingdom Metazoa; phylum Arthropoda; class Arachnida; order Araneae; family Macrothelidae; genus Macrothele; species Macrothele yani. Next base: position 131,819,785 of record CM076995.1, on the reverse strand, counting down.
ATTTGAAAAATTCTCTTTGATTTAAGAAGCTTAAAATATGTGAATGATGATCCTTTATTTCGTTTTCTTTTTTACGATGTACAATTTTGCCGCTAGGGGGCGTAAATGCAGATGATGTCAATTCAAAAATACGTTTTATTCCACATATTTGCTTCTAAACATCAGATTGAAAAAAATTCTTTTATCTTTCGATTCCATTTATGTCGAATAGTATTTTAGACATAGTTACTTTTTCAAATTACGCATAGATTTTCCGCTAGAGGGCGTAAAGGTAAATTACATTTTTCCCAATAACTCTTCTTCTAAAGCTCCGATTTGATTTTTTTCTTCAGCGGATACACCTCCTGATGGGAAATCTTTTGCATAAATATTCAAATTTTTGGTAAAGAATACTTTAGCCACCAGGGGGCGTAAGAGTTAATTTTTGTTTCTGCTGCATTTGCCATAAAATCTGAGCTTCTAAAGTATCCATTGAAAACATTCTTTCGTGTACTGATGCAACTCACATCGATAAACATTTTCGGAATAATTTCATCTTAAAATATCCCACAGTTTCTCCGCCAGGGAGCGTAGATGTATATCTTATTTTTGTCAATATCTCTATTTCTAGAAGTCCGATTTGAGAAATTCCTTCTTTGTTGGATAGTGTTTTGAGTGTGACATGTTTTTCATATAATTTTAAAATTTTCAATTAATTCATAGGCTTTCCGCTAAGGGGCGTAGAGGTAAATTGCGTTTCTCCCTATATATCTGCTTCTAAATCTCCGATTTGAAAAACTCTTTCTGCACCGGATACAGCTTCTGATGGGAAATCGTTTGCACATAATTTCTAATTTTTGTAAAAAAAAAATGGTCTGGCCACCAGGGGGCGTAAATCTTAATTTTCGCTTCTGATGTATTTGCAGCAAAATATGAGCTTCTAAATTCTCGATTGAAAAAATTCGTCGTTTGTAGACAGATAGTACTCATGTCAACATACCTTTTAGAAACATTTTCCTCTTAAAATAATGCATGATTTCTACGCCAGGGAGCGTAACCGTATATCTTTTTTTTTTTTTTTTTTTGTCAATATCTCTACTTCTCGGAGTCCAATTTGAAAAATTCTTTCTTTGTTGGATAGTGTTTCCAGTGTGACATACTGATAGGAAATCCTTTGCACATAATTTTTAATTTTTGTAAAAAATTGTTTGGCCACCAGGTGGCGTAAGTCTTAATTTCCGCTTCTGATGTATTTGCAGCAAAATATGAGCTTCTAAAATTTCGATTGAAAAAACAGTGGGTTGTTGACCGATACTACTTATGTCGACAAACCTTTTAGGAACATTTTCTTCTTGAAATAATGCATGGTTTGTACATCAGGTGGCGTAGATATATATCTTATTTTTGTCAATATCTGTACTTCTAGGAGTCCGATTTGAAAAATTCCTTCTTTGTTGGATAGTGTTTCCGATGCGAAATGTTTTTCCTATACATTAAAAATTTTCAAGTAAATCATAGACTTTCCGCTAGGGGGCACAAAGGTAAATTGTGTTTTCTGCGTTATTTCTGCTTCGAAAACTCCGATTTGAAAAATTCTTCCTGTATCGCATACAAGACCTGATGGAAAATATTTTTCACATAATTTCTAATGTTTGGTAAAGAATGGTTTGGCCACCAAGGGGCACAAGTGTTAACTTGTGCTTCTGATGTATTTGTAGCAAAATCTGGGCTCCTGAAAACTTGAATATTTTTTTCTTGTACCGATAGTGCTCACATGGAAAAACCTTTTGAGAATACTTGCTTCCTAAAATAATGCATGGTTTTCCCACCAGGAGACGTAAAGTTACATCTTATTTTTGTCGATATCTCTGTTTCTAAGAGTCCGATTTGAAAAATTATTTCTATGTTGGAAAGCGTTTCCGGTGCCAAATGTTTCTCATATAAATTCATGTTTTTCTTAACGCACAAGTCTGCAACCAGAGGGCGTAAGCTCACGATTCCGTTTACAGCAATATCTGACGGATTAAAAACCCAATTGAAAAACTTCTTTCTTCCGTCAGATACTATTGTTTTCCATACCGGTTCTATTGACTTTGAATAGTTTTGATAAATTTAATTTGCGTCAAAGCGGATTCAAAAGACGTGCTTATTACACCCGAAAATTCGGTGTCATCTTTCTTGTTATGTTTACCATTGCCTTGAGAAAGCCTCTCAGTGGAGTGCGAAAGCTTGGCGAATCTTTGTGCTTACTACACCTCATAAATAAATGGATTTAATACGCTATATGCGTCTCCTGAGTTTTAACATGATGTAACCCTACGTCTTCCAGCAGAAGAATTTTGCATAACTGAAAAGTTGAAAATAAGCGAAAAATATTATTAATGTGGCAAAAGCTATGCTAAGGAAACATAACTTTTCAAGTACAGCTCCCGGAAGTAGAGATAGCGAGAAAAATGTTTTGAACTTTACGCCCCCTAGCGGGAAAGCTCTGCGTTATTTAAAGAAGATAATGCTTCTTATCTGTATTGTAGCGAATGGCATACGGTACAAAAACGAAATTTCTCAATAGGATTTTTAGAAGTGGAGGTACAGCTCTAAACAGAAGTAAACAAACACCACCCAGCAATAGAACTCTGAGATACGAAACTCCTCAAATACAAATTTAAAATGTTCCACAAGATAATTGGTATCAGGATTTAAAAGAATTTTTTAAATTGCACGTTTAGAAGCAAAGATATTGAGAAAACAGATGGAACATTAGCAGTCCTAGCGTAGAAATTGTGCATTCTTTTGAGAAGAAAATATGCACAAAGAGTTTTTATAGTTAGTAGTACTTCAGCCCTCTAGAGTCACACTTGTGCGGTAAGAAACTTTTTTATATATGAGAAACATTTCATACCGGAAACGCTCTCCAACATAGAAAGAAAGAATTTTTCAAATTGGACTCATAGAAGCAAAGACATCGACACAAATAAAATACACATTTACCCCCTTGGTGGAAAAAACTATGCACTATTTTAAGCAGGAGGTATTCTCAAAAGGTTTTCCGAAGTGAGCGGTATCAGTCCACAAGAGAATTTTTTCATTCGAGTTTTTAGAAGATCATATTTTGCTGCAAATACATCAGAAGCAGGAAAAAACACTTACGCTCCTTTTGGTCCAAACCATTATTTACCAAAAATTAGAAGTTATGTACAAAACATTTCCCATCAGTAGTTGTATCCGATGCAGGAAGATTTTTTTCAAATCGGACTTTTGGAAACTGAGATGTCGAGAAAAACCTAATTTTACTTTTTGTCCCCTGGCGGAAAACTACTGTGGATTACTTGAAAAAGAGACTGCACCTAAAACAGTCTCCTATAAATGGCATTAAAAGGAAAAGAGGGTTTTTTTTAATCGGATATTTAGAAGTAAATACATGGAATACAATGAATTTTGAATTTAATATCATTTGTATTTGCGCCCCCTAGAGGCAAAGTTGTGCATCGAAAAAAAAAAACTCCGCAGTGCAAGTATCATGGTTTCCACATTTCAAGCGTCACAATGCATTTTTTTTAAATTGGACTAATTGCAGTGGTATGGTGTGCATAGACGGACGGACGGACGAAGTGATAACATAAGCACAGTCTCTCTTTTTACAAAAGACACGCTAAAAAAGGGCTTTTGAATTTCAAACTCTCAGTACAAAAAGAAACAAACAAGAAGCTATTGAAAAAATATAACGTAGATATCGAAACAGATAACAAAGGAATGCAAATGAGAATTAAAAGTGGAGACTCACGACACGACGGCTTGGACTTTAAAAAATTAAATTAATAAAACGAGTAGCAAAAACCTGAAAAAAAACTGATACGCGTCCAGCCCTTGGACATACACTATATTGACAAAAGTCATCGGACACCCCTTCAAAAGCAAATGAACGGATCTGCTGCGTTGTTAAGATGCGCAGTACAGCTGCAAACGGTATAAAAACACGCCTGCAGCGGACCGCGATCATATCGCACTGTGAGGTTAAGTAAAAGTATCGCGGCGGGAGAGAACTCACTTTGAGAAAGGAAAGGTTGTTGGGTGTTCCATTAGTGGATTGTCCATAAGAGAAACCGAGAGGCGTTTAAACATACCCAAGTCAACTGTTTTGGATGTACTATATAAGTGGAAGACACATGGCGTGCCTGAAACAGCAAAACGTACCATTAGACTAAAACAAATCAGTGAACGAGGACGTCGAAGCCTCAGGAGAGTCGTTACACTTAATCGACGGAGTACTTCATAAGACCTCAGTTTACAGGTGAGTAAAAATGCTGGAACCTCGGTATGTACACCTACTATTCGCAGAGAACTTCATTCCATGGGATAGCGTGGTCCTGTGGCTGCTCAGAAGACTTTCACCTCCACTCAGAATGCTACTTGTCGTTGAGCATGGTGTAAAGAACATTTATCGTGGACCGTAGATCAATGGAAACGGATCCTATGGACTGGTAAATCCAGATACACGATCCATCAGTCTGATGGCCTTGTCTGGGTACGGCGGCAGCAGGGAGAATGCTCTTTACAACAGTGTACTGTTTCTACGGTCAGGTTTGGAGCTGGCAGTGTACTCGTGTGGGGGTGTTTTTCATGGTATGGCCCCGGCGCTTGGTTATCGTGGACAAACCTGTTAACCAGCACGTCTACCTCGATATTATTGGACAATTATGCCCTACCAACTCTGTGGCAATACTATGGAACCAAGCCTTCTTGGTACCAGCAGGATAATACACCGAGCCATAAAGCAAGGACTGTTACGGCGTAGTTTGACGATAATTCGGTATTGTGTGTGGACTGGCCAGCACAGAGCCCTGATCTTAATCCCATAGAGCACCTATGAGATGAATTAGAGCGCCGCATAAGAAATGTGGAACCGAGGCCTGCTACTAAGCAACAATTAATGGCAGCATTATGTACTGAATGGAAGCGCATACCTATCGCTGTGTTCCAAAACTTTGTCGAAAGCATGTCTCGAAGGGTCAGTGCATGCATTAAGGCTAAAAGTGGACCGACACCGTATTAATGTATGTCAATAAATGCTATGTTGTATTTCTCTTCTAGGTGTCCGATATATATATATATATATATATATATATATATATATACATAAGTCAAATTCTTTACACCTTCAACCAAGAACTTCCTGTAGAAATCCCTGAATCCCACTAAATTAACACACGCAAACTAAAACTAAAACTCTCACAATTCACATACAACAATAATAAAAATAATACAAATAATAATTTTAAACACTTAGGGTCGGGTACCGGGAGCCACTCATCAGGGAAAGACTCCCCCGCCCACGAACCCTACCTGAACCAACAACACAGAACTGAAATACAAAACTAAAACTTAACTGAAACGAAATAACTTTAAACCTTACAACTCCACTGAACTCCAATAAATCTAAACTTCGATCCCAACACATCCCCTATATATATATATATATCATCATCATCATTGTCAACCATTATCAATCCACTGCTGGACGAAGGTCTCCCCAAGTTTCCTCCACAACGGTCTGTCTTGTGCCAGTCTCCTCCATGTCACTCCTGCATATTTTCGAATTTCATCCACCCATCTCCCATGTGGTCTTTTTCTGGGTCTTTTCCTGTCCCTTGGAATCCAATCTAAAATTTCGGCTGTCCATCTATGGTCTGTCCTTCTGGCAGTATGTCCAGCCCATTGCCATTTCAGGGATTTAACTCTGATCATGATGTCTTCCACTCTTGTCATTTTTCGGATCCACGAGTTCCTCTTCTTATCTCTCCTGGTTACACCAAGCATGCACCTCTCCATGCTTCTTTGAGTTGTCTGCAGCCTTTGCATGTCTCTTTTAGTTAAGGTCCACGTCTCTGCACCATACGTAAACACTGGAAGGATGCATTGATCAAACACTTTTCTTTTAAGACATAATGGCATATTGCTCTTGAAAATTATGCTGTTTCTTCCAAAAGCTCTCCAGGCAAGTTTTGTACGCCGATTAATTTCTTCATCAATGTGACCCTCACTTGATATCTGCTGTCCAAGATAAACATACGTATCTGTTATCTCCAGCTTTTCTCCATCAATCGATAAATCTTCATTTCTTGTAAAAGCATTGAACATCACTTTTGTCTTCTGAAAGTTCATTTTTAATCCCACTTCTTTACTCTTATCAGCAAGTTCCTGGATCATACTCTGCAGCTCTGATGGGGTAGTTGCAAAAATGACTACGTCATCAGCAAAACGAAGGTGGGTTAGATAATCTCCATTAATCTTTATCCCTTTGTTTTCCCAGCTCAGTGATTGAAAGACATTTTCCAATGTGGCATTAAAGAGCTTCGGAGATATGGTGTCACCTTGTCTCACTCCCTTTCCAATTTTTATGTGTGTTGTATTTTCAAACAGCCTAATCTTTGCACTTGCATTTTCATAGATGTTATTAATAATATTAATGTATGCATCTTCAATACCGCAGGATTTCAGAGCCGTGGTAACTGCTGATGGTTTCACCGAATCAAAGGCTTTTTCATAATCGATAAAAGCCATGCACAATGGAAGTTCATATTCCCTCGCTCTTTCAATTAGTTCTCTCAGTACGTGGATATGATCTATTGTGCTGTAGCCACTCCTGAATCCAGCTTGTTCTCTCGGTTGAGCCATGTCCAGTGTTACCTTCAAGCGGTGTGAAAGAACTTTAGTGAAGATTTTATAAACTACTGATAGGAGGCTGATAGGTCTGTAGTTTCCTGAGATCCTCAATGTCACCTTTCTTATGTAGCAGGATCATTGTAGCATTGTTCCAATCCTCAGGAATCTTTCCTTCATTAAGGCATCGAGTGAAAATTTGGGCAAGTACTGTTTCAATTTCTCCACTTGCTTCTTGTATGATGTCTATAGTAATTCCATCTTCTCCTGGAGCTTTTGCCCGCTTCATGTTCTTGATTGCATGTGCAACTTCTGCTGAGAGGACTGGAAGAACTCTGGTACTGGTATCTTTCATGATGTCTGGAGTGCATGTATCATCCCTTTCATATAATTTGGAGTAGAAATCTTTCACTCTTGTCAAAATTTCACCTCTATTTCTTGTTACAGAACCATCTTCTTTTCTCAGTGCCATAATCTGTTTTCTTCCCTTACTGAGATGTCCCTTTGCTATCTTTAGGCTTTGGTTGTTTTCAATTGTTTTCCTCACTAGCTCACAGTTGAATTTCCTTACGTCTTCAGTGATACTTTTTCGTGCTGTCTTGCATAGCTCTATATATTCCACTTTGGAAGTCACATCTTCTTTAGTTGTCCTCATCTCTCTTCTTTTTTGCATCAACATTTTGGTTTTTCCTGATAATTTGTTTACATGCAACTTGTTCTTAGACCCAGCTAATTTTGTTGCTGTTTCCATAAGAGCTTTGGTTACTTTTCTGTTAACTTCCGAAATATCCACTTCTTCCGATGTTAGGCCTTCTAAAGCAGAGAATCTGTTCTTCAGTTCCAACTTGAAAGTATTATGGTGTTTTTTAAGGTTGGTTATGTCAATACATTTTGTTTGTCTTATGAGCTTGCCACGTTCCAGTTTAGTGTTGAGGTGCATCTTACATCTCACCAATCTATGGTCACTACCTGTGTTGAACTTGTTTAGCACACTGCAGTCTTCGAGGACGAATTTTTTGTTACACATATATAAATATCAATTTCACTTGTCGTCCCAATTGGATGTCTCCATGTCCATTTCCTGTGTGGCTTTTTCTTGAAAAAGGAACTTCAAGATGAAAAATCCTTCTGCCTCTGCAAACTCAACGAGAGTATTTCCACGCTGGTTTCTGTTGCCGTGACCGAATTTACCTACTGAAGTTTCATTCTGTTGCCGGTGCCCTATTTTTGCATTGAAATCTCCCATAATTATCTTCAAGTGCTGCTTACCTTTATTATTTAGATGACGAATTTCCTCATAAAATTCTTCAATTTCTTCTTCAGGATGACTTGTGGTGGGTGCATAAGTTTGAATAATCTGAGCCTGGTATCTTCTCGATAGTTGGATAACGAGTCGTGCAGCTCTGTCCGAGGAACTTTCAACTTCTACCACTTTATCCTTCAGTTTCTTGTTTATTATAAATCCAACACCACTAGTTCTGCCAGTATCTGTCCCACGATAATAGAAGAGATGTCCACTTTTCAGTTCAATGAGATCTTCTCCTTTTCTCCTTACCTCACTCAGCCCGACGATGTCCCACTTGATCCTTTGTAGTTCCTCTTCCAATTCAAGAAGCCTTGAATCAGAAGATAGGGAGCGTGCGTTGTAGGTAGCCAAGGTCAGCATCAAATGGCAGCCTAGTCCGGTCCTCCGGGGATTCTTAGCACCCTCTGCCTTCATGTCGCACTGGCCGCTGCCTTGGCCAGGTACATTCCAGCTGCCGGAGACTGAGGGCCAAGATTTAAGTTGTAGAGTCATTTTGGAGGTGTTTGGCCATAACTCACCACGCTGGCCAAGCGGGTTGGTGAGTGTGGGATAGCATTTCCTCTGATCCCGATGGTATAGTTATACCGCTATTTGCGGTCGTCAGAGCCCCTTTAGTGGGAACAGGATGCACCACGAGAAGGCGGGGTTGACATTTGTCAAGGAGAGGCTGTGATGTTACGCATCACCTGACCTTACATCCCATATATATATATATATATATATATGTGTGTGTGTGTCTTCTTTCAACTCGCCTAGAATCATAACAGGAAGTTTGTAAATTAAGAGTCTCTAATCAGTCACAGAGACTCTTAATCAGTCAGAATTTTAAACAAAACTATTGCTGGCTTCGTAGAGAAAGCTGACTACAAGGAAAATAAAACTAATCCATGCTGTTATGTGTGCAAAGAATATTAGTATGTTACGTAAATTATTATATATTTCAATGACATACTAATAGTATTGAATAGAGGAAGAAAGTTAGAAAACTATTTTAACTCTTTAAATGACTGGAACGAATTAACTCTGAGTTAGAAAAATGTGCTGAAAAGATCTCGATCTAATATGTTCGCTGTCTAATAAGTGAACCGAATGCTGCTGGGTCGAGTGGATCTACGCATTAGAAAGCGTCGCTTTCCTTTTACCTTTGTTCTTCAAGGTTGTCATTCAAGGGGGAAGGCATGATTAACAAAACCTTTTCTGACTGATTTCTTACTAAAAGCTTATAAGAATGGCATGGAACCAAAGAAAGGAAAGGGATGTTTGTGTCACTTGTTTCCACTCAGTGGCACGATGTTCGTGTCAGAGGTTGGAATATCCCTTCCTTATTATACATTGGGTCATGGAGCATAACAAATAGGATTTGGTAGGAGAGCGCTGTGGCGTCTTTTGGTCCATACTACCGAGATGAGACGTCTTTTCATGGATACTGCCGAGATTCGTAAAACCTGGTCGTTATATGAACATTCCTGTTTGGGGAGACCAGAAAATTTTTGAGAACCACCTAATTCAGCTACATTGGTCTCTTAAAAGGGTTGAAAGTATTTGTGAAATTCAAAATTCAGGATTTGGGAAATGTGACTAAGCACTTAAGAATCTAAACTGACAGAAAAGAGTATGGAAGTTACAAGCAACAGCAAAACGCTATTAAGGAAATCGGTGGAAGTTTGTTGGAAGCCAAAAGAGAATGTGCTATACCCAAAGGTAGAGAGAGTTAGACAAAAAGCATCAACAAGATGAACATTTCTCAGACAATAGGCGATTTAAGAAAGATAGAGGAAGCTCTGCTGTATTAATCGGCAGTTATATGCCTGACATCTCAACAGATGTTGAAATTTTGGGAAATTTTAGGAAGAAAAAATGACAGTTATCAACATCATACTGAGAAGTCCTTCAATAAATTTTGTAATGTTTGAAGTCAACATCTAACATAGGCCTCAGCTTCAAGAGACAGCTTGTTTCGGAAGATTATTCTGATACTAACTGGGCCGGTGAGGTCTCTGATTACCGATTATTTGTTTCCTGTTCCAACTAAGTAACAGCTGCACATCGTGGGTTAATAAGAAACAACAGATAATAGTATTATCTTCTACAGCAGCCAAACATACATTGAGGTAGCTTTGCATTAGGAACACCCACAATTTTAACATATTCTGAGTGATAAAGAAGTACCACATGATATCAACGTCATGTACGGCTACACCTATTCTTTGTACGTAATCAGTAAACATTTGCCAATAAATTGACAAACGGAGCCAATTTGACCGCGGCCAGATAGTTGGAGCCAGGAGAACAGGTGCCAGTATTTTCGGAACAACCGCAGTTGTTTGCTACTTTCGCACTCCTGTATCAGGCGTGTACCAGGACTGAACTAACCATGCACAGATATCCAGCAGAAGGTCTCACATTGGTCAGCCACGCCCAGTTGATCCTAGAGGTGAGCGGTCAGGTGTTACGACTCGTGTCTCAGCAACGACGTGCAACAGTCATCCAGCTTACTCACCAGTACAACAACGGAGCAGTTCGACCCATTTTCACGTGCACCACATGCCATACAACAGCCGCAGACAAAAGTGCGTACCCATGATGACTCCCAGTCATCGCAAATAACGCCTCGCACGGGCCAAGGAACGTCGGCAATGGACCCTCAACAGATGAAAGTTTCTTCGGAGTGATAATTTCCCTTTTCTGCTGCACCATGCTGTTGGACGCGTTTGCATATGGCTTAAACAGCATGAATCCCTGTCCCCGGTTGCCCAGTTGGAGTTCAACAGGCTGGCGGAGGTGATTTTCTGGTCTGTGTAGCTTTTTCCTGGTAAGCCTTGGGTATGTTGGTTATCACCCCACAAACACTGAATGGTGGACACTACAGGAACATGTTGGCCTACCATCTCCATCCATATCTGCAGGAGGTTTACCCTGACTGCATCGCCATCTTTCAACAGGACAACGCACCGTGTCGTCGGGCTTGTATAACTACTGAGTGGTTGGTTTAACACGACAACGAATTTTCCACAGTGACTTGGCTCGTAAACTTAACTGATTGTAACCCAATTGAACATTTTGTAGGATACGCTAAAACCTGGTGCGACAACTGCTGATCCTCCTCAACGTACTGAGCTTGAACTGACGGAGTTTCTGGTTCATGTTACGTATAGAGGATGTTCAACACCTTGTAGCATCCGTTCCTAGGAGTCTGCGAGTCGTGATTTCACAAAAAGGTGGACCAGTGTGTAACGTACCAGGAGATGTGACATACCTGCCAGAAGGACGCACACGACATAAAGGCAGATAGGAATCAGAATACATGTCCGCGTAGCTCAATTGGTAGAGCAACTTATTCCGGAATGAGGGGACCCGGGTTCGAATCCTGGCGCGGATAAAAATGACGGAGAAATTTACTTCGTTATAATGGCGCCCGAACTATCCGGATGACCCGACCGTTCAATATCTCGCATTGGTGTGATCTTTTCCACACCGCGAGATAGGAAAAATAAGAGAATCCTTTCTCCAGCACTTCAAAAAAAAAAAAAAAAAATAAAATAAGGGGGAGATGATGTAACGTACCAGGAGATGTGACGTACCTGCCAGAAGGACGCACACGACATAAAGGCAGATAGGAATCAGAAAAAAAAACGTCCGCGTAGCTTAATTGGTAGAGCAACTTATTCCGGAATGAGTGGACCCGGGTTCGAACCCCGGCGTAGATAAAAATGACGGAGAAATTCACTTCGTTATAAGTGCATTATTTATTAGGTAGGTGTTCCTAATACAAAGAAAACTCAGTGTATATATTATATATATATGACAACAGACAATTATTTGATAGAGACAATTATTAGAAGATATTTACTGTCCTCAAAAAAGGCCAACAACCTCTGCGAGAAAGCATAAGTGCAGAAGGGAGGTGTTAGTCCTAGAATAAAGACCACCGAAGTCAAACTACATTTCCTCGAGGACCTACAAAGATTCATTCTTCACTATTAGCATTGGAAAATAACTGGGATGTTTTCAGACATACAAGGAACAAACTGAAATACTAGAGGCAAGCGCGATGCTACAAATGGGTGAGTATGCCCACCGAACCGTTCTTTGAGTTGATCCTTCATCGCCTTAAAACATTTATGAAGTTAGAACGCATGGCGATTGCAACCATCTAAGATTTTAGGGAACATGGATAAATGTATGTCAGTGGCGTATCTTGGGTCCAATACTTGGGCTATCTCACCCTCCCCAAGTCCTTTTTTTTTTTTTTTTTTTTTCGAAGTTAATTTTTCAGTTGTTAACTAACAGAAGTAACTTTTTTTTCTTAATTTTAGGTACATGCTATTGCTATCATAATACCAAATTATTTATGAGGGTTAGGATTTCAACACTTATTTGTACATGAACTCCATTCTTCTTCTGTACACTTCAGTTGTACATGCACTGCGTTTTTCTTTCCTTTTGGTGAAGTTGAGTGTTACTTTTCCATAAAAAGTTTCTTCCGAGTACTTTATCACGTTTAAAAAGAATGTTTTTCTCTACTAACAAAACAGCCGATTTGCTCAAGTGTACATGCCCTTGTGTCTCCCTAAAATATAGTATGTCTTGATTCTTTTTAATACAGAAAAACATCTTTCGGCAGTTGCAGTTGTTGATGGAAATTTTAATATTAGGTCGGCGAATTTGTACTCCTCAATAAACACAATGTCCAATTTATTCAATTTCATGTAACTAGTAATGTCTCTTACTAATTTCTTTCTGTATTCATCAGGGGAATAATAAAGACCTTCACACACACACACACACACACACACACACACACACACACACACACACACACACACACACAATGTTTTTCAAAACAATTCGATTCCAACATGAGCCACGAATTTAAGATATAATATCACTCATTTTAATTCATTGACACTTCACACAGCTGAAACAACTCTCGCGAAACACAAGCATTTACGGGTGGGAGCATGCAAGTGACGAAAGTAGTCAGAGTCTTCTCTTTTCTGAGCGAACCGTTGCCTAAAGTAATGGCCCTCTCACACTTCATTTGATCCTCCATGTTGTCATGGAAACCCTAACCGGCGAACCTATCCAAGGTATTCGAATCACACAACAAAGACCTCAGGCGAAGACTGGTAGCGTCACGATGACACCATCCCTCCACTAGGGGGCCCGTTGGTCTTTGATCGCCAGACTGTTTCTCTTAGTCAAAAGAAGTGAATCAGCACATGTGTTATTTTATCGCAGCGAAAACATCGATATAGCTTAATACCGCTGATAACTGACTTACTTGTGTATATCTAATTGACTTTTATTTGTGCATTCTCCGGGCTTCACAACTAGCCTTGCTAGCCTCGAATATACGCCACTGACGTATGTGAATTTTTCGAATTCAGAGAAATTATGTTATGTGAAATGATTTTTTTTTAAATTTGGTGTTTTACTATTCTGTGAACCTGAGGGAATCTACACAAAGACACTATTTACGAAATTCTAGTTTTAAAAGGTGATATTCCTTGTCAGGTTACAAACTAAAATTTATAAACAGCCTTATGACAGCAAATATTTAAAAAATGATAAAAAATGGCGTTTAGTAAGTAAAACGAAGAAAATTTCTCCGACATTTTTGTCCACGCCGGAGCTCGAACCCGGGTCCCCTCCTTCCGGAATAAGTTACTCTACCAATTGAGCTCGCGGACGTTCGTTCTGACTTCTATCTGCCTTTTTGTCGTGTGCGTCCTGCTGGGCAGGCACGTCACATCTCCCCCCATCACGAAAGAGGGCCGGGGCATGTCCCACGGGTCAGCCGTGACCATGAGTCGTTGCAGGCAGCCATCTGCTGTAGAACGTGCACCTGAGAACTCCCAGTCAATCTGGTGTGTGGAATGCAACGTCACACACATTTATTTTTTGAAGCGCTGGAGAAGGGATTCTCTTATTTTTCCTATCTCGCGGTGTGGAAAGAACATCACACCATTGCGAGATCGTGAACGGCCGGGTCATCCGGGAAGTTTGGCCGCCATTATAACGAAATAAATTTCTCTGTCATTTTTGTCGACGCCGGGGCTCGAACCCGGGTCCCCTAAGTCACTCTACCAGTTGAGCTATGCGGACGTTCGTTCTGACTGTTATCTGCCTTTATGTCGTGAGCGCCCTGCTGGGCAGGCACGTCAAATAAGTTTAAATCACGAAGAAATACTAACTTGTTAGGGACCAAGGATGCGTGTATCCATGGTTTCCAACACTATGTACAGCATGTACCGCGAAACTGCTTTTGCTTTACTGAGGATAACGTCATCACTGTCCTATAAAATCTACGTGAACGAATTTTTTGGAAGGCATTCGTCACCGGAGCAGAAGGATGTTGTTTCAAATTTCGACACCGGCAAAATTGGGATTTTGAAAATGTATATAGCTAATTCAGTGAGCATCCAACATAACGTACATGGCTTTTTACTTAAGTTTATCACATTTTTGCAACACAGCTCATCTTTTTGTGCATGTACATGTGATCGTAAAATGAAAAACCGACAGAACATTGATGAGAACTTTCTTCAAAAGTGAACAGAAAAATTCTAGAAAAATAATATCACCCTCTTATTCGTGTTTCAAGTAAAATGACAGTTTTTGCAGTTCAAAAATTTTGCTCGTGATAAAAGAAGGATGAGATAAAGAAAACCCTATCATAGAAATGCTGTAATGATCGCGATATAACAATTTCACTGAGGAAGGTTATATGTATTACAAACAATTTCGACATTAGTTTTGAAAGTCGCGAATGAACTGTGTATTCTGCTGTGTCTGAGTAACGAACTACGAACTTATGTGAATTCACGTAGCTAATTAATTCCGCTCTAATTTTTAAATGAAAGCTGTGAAGACAAAAGAGAAATAAACACAGAAAGCGTGGTGAAAGTGTAATTACGTTTGAAGGCGTTTCAAATAAATTGCGCAAGAGTTAATGGCGGAAGCTCCCGTGTGGTTCAACTAAAATACAGAGGATGAGATGGTAAGGTGATTCGAGCAGAAACGCAGCAGGTTGTTCCATTTAAATTACTGCCACTCTCCGGAAGAATTAATTCCGGATAAATTATCAGCAAAACTAGATTCTTGGTATGTATGTTGGCTGTTCTTGTGATGGGCTATTAAAGTGCGTTTCTAGGTCTTTGTACTCATTACAAGACGTTCCATTTTCACTTCGTTAGAGATCAGTGTGCCAGTAAAGAACAATTTCTAGATTTCGATATTTCGGAAATTGTTTCCTTAATCATGCTGGCTTCATAACTTCTGGAATCACATCGTGGTTCATCGGACATTAACTGGCGCAAGTTATTACATTTATCATCTTATTCGTGATGTGTTATTTTCATAAAAAATACAGTAGCTACTTGTCAAGGAAAAACCTCGCTGTTGGTATACTTAAGGTCATATACTGTAAAGACAAATGGTTAGGGTAGCTCAGGTCACAATCTAAACCCATAGTGTCTCCTAGAAAAGTTTTTTCACCCACGATGGAGTAAAATGATAGCAATATAGAAAGAAAAAGACGAGACAGGTGTTTAAAAAATAGTATATAATTGTAAAACATATTTCTTCAAAGATCTATATCTTCTCGCCGTTTGAAGCTTCGAACAGTAGCTCTTCAGACAATGAAATGTGTACGACTGTACGTGTTATGGAAATGGCTTTCAGAAATAACAAAAGTAACTGAACTACATTTGCGGAGTTACAGTATTTTTTACTACATCTACATGTTTTATTAAACTGAATACACATATTATTGTATAAATAATTACCTAACAACGTGTTGCTCTACCTTTTGCCATTGCAATAGCAGCTAGATGTTATGGTAACGACTCAATGAGGTGTTGAAAATATGGAGGTGGTACTGCCACCTATGAAGCAAAGATCACCTGCCTAAGAACAGCCATAGTTACCGGGCTTGAACAGATCCTTCTAATTCGTCCAACAAATCCTCAGTGAGATAAACAGTTTGGATGCTCTTCAGCATCTTCAACACCTCATTGAATTTTAATGAAGAACACCCACCGGCAATAAAAGATCTATAACGAAGTAAATTTCTCCGTCATTTTTATCCGCGCCAGGATTCGAACCCGGGTCCCCTCATTCCGGAATAAGTTGCTCTACCAATTGAGCTACGCGGACGTTTTATTCTGATTCCTATCTGCCTTTATGTCGTGTGCGTCCTTCTGGCAGGTACGTCACATCTCCTGGTACGTTACATCATCTCCCTTATTATTTTTTTTTGAAGGGCTGGAGAAGGGATTCTCTTATTTTTCCTATCTCGCGGTGTGGAAATAACATCGCACCAATGCGAGATTTTGAACGGTCGGGTCATCCGGATAGTTCGGGCGCCATTATAACGAAGTAAATTGCTCCGTCATTTTTATCCGCGCCAGGATTCGAACCCGGGTCCCCTCATTCCGGAATAAGTTGCTCTACCAATTGAGCTACGCGGACGTTTTATTCTAATTCCTATCTGCCTTTATGTCGTGTGCGTCCTTCTGGCAGGTACGTCACATCTCCTGGTACGTTACAGATCATGTCATCGCTATAGCAGCCAGATGTCGTGGTAAGGACTCAATGTGGTGTTGAAAACATAGAGGTGGTATTGCCACTCATGAAGCGAATATCACATGCCGAAAAGCATCCACAGTTTCCGCTGAGGTTTTGCCGGGCTCAGACAGATTCTTCCAATTCGTCCAACAAATTCTCAGTAAGGTTGAGGTCCCGCAATTGAGGGGGACCATTCCAGTTTGGTAAACTCACTTGAATGCTTTTGGAGCTAATTGGTCGCCACTCGGAAAACATGTGGTGTGGCGTTTTCCTGTTTAAAGATGGCGTCATGGTGCAGAAAGATAATCGTTCCAATCGGGTTTGGAGTAATGGCGACAAGGTTTGTGACGGAGGTCTCGACGGATACAAAGGGTCCGAAGGAAGTCCATACAAGCGCTCCCCAAACTGTTGCACCAACTCCACCTGCTTATATGACCCCAACTTGACGGATTAGATTACGTACTTCCAGTCTTTCGCATTCTAGTTGCTATCGGTCTTTGCAAACTGCAGATTAATCTTTAAAGGCCTTGTAGTCAACAAGGGGACACAATGTGGACGTCAACTGCCATTGTCTATTTTTCTCATGGTAAGACAGAGGGTCTTTGTGCATAAATTTATGGACGAGCCCTCATTAAATTCTGACGTTATCTACTCTGATATTCTTTGTAACGATGCAGGACAGTCTGCGCCGACTTCGAGACTCACTTGCACGTTTAGGCCACATATCTGCCGTTGGTTAGAAGTTTTTCTGTATTTCACGTAGTCTTGATATACACGAGCGACGGTCTGACGTGGAAATCCCAACAGTTGAGCATTTAAGGTGATTGAACAACCAGCCCTCCTCGTAGCTATTATCTGCGCATTATGAAACACAGTGACGGCGCTGCCTTTATCCATGATTACCTTTCCGTGGCCGGTTTCCACTGCGTAGAATCCTGCTCTATTTATGGGCATCGCCGTTTACAGCTTTCCACGCGACTGAAAGAGATACTTCTTCTTGGCAAATTCCTACCAAGCTGTAAAAAATAATTTGCTCATTCATTGTACTTTTTTGTTGTATGCTGCATACACCTTTTATCCTCCAAAACTACTGAGTATAAAACGCTCTTCCCTTTTTTGTACTGTAATGAATAATTCATTAAAAAAGAAGATGTTTAATTTTTCAACAAAGATATCACAATGAAATGCAGCAGCTAATCTCTTCAGTGGGAGCCAAATACGTCGCCCCGGTGGCGCAGTCATTTAAGCGCTGGCTTGTGACTATTCATCTGTAAAGGTTCCTACAATCCCAGCGAATTCCTTAGGTATCCCAGAGCTAAGGCGGCTTTCGTTTAACCCCCTTGACGGAGAGAGTAAGTATGCGAACACTGGTGGGTGTTAGACAGACCACCACCCCTTCTTTTTCAGATTTTTCATCGACACGTTGAAAATGGATTCTGCTCGGGCATTTGGATTTGGTCCCGTTGAGTTGCAGCGACCCCCTCGTGTGTCGGCGGCCGGATGGTGTTGTGCTTCTCTGTGATGTGCGGTGACTGTGACACTAGTTTCTCCCGGACTAGTGTCACAGTTCACAGTTTGAAAGATATATCACCCTCTTCTTTCACTCAATTTTACTGTTTGTCTTTCCTATTGAGTTCACTTACTCAAATCTCCTAGCTTCTTATTTCTAAGGGTAGTTTGAGACATGGGGTCAGACACTTCCTTCCTAAGATTTCTTCAAATATCGTATCGTTTTCAGACAGTCGGCGTGTTCTATTAAAACGTGGTGATTATTTTCGTGCGTTTTTCATAGTTTTAGAGATATGGAAGAGGTCGGAGATGATTTAGTAATGGTGAAGGAAGATTCAAAAGAACAAAGGAAAAGAACGAAAAGAGAAAGTGCAAAAGAAAAAGCTAAGAGAGGACGCTATGGTGCACCAGATGGTTCCAAAAAGTTTTCGTGCGTTCCAAACATCAGAACACTCGGTTCTCGTGCTATAAAATTCGTCACTCTGATGCATTATTCATTCCTGAAAAGTTATTGCCATGTCAAGACAAAAATGTTCATGCCTTAATGAACGTTGTGGCTAAAAACTGCCCAAAACATCACTTTGTATTTTCTAGTGCGCGGCCATAGTTTTTTTACCAGCTGACAGAGTTTTCGTGAGAATCAAAAACAACATAAGAAAATTCCTTCCATTTATACACCAGATGAGTACCTGAAAATGTATAGCGATTTTGGGACAGTGAGGTGCATAGGAAAAGATTAGGGGTAAGTGACTTTCAGCGAACTACAAGACCTTGGACGGCGTGAAGGAGGTTAAAATATCCAAACAAAGTAAGAGGTAAAAGAGGCACTTGCAGCGTGCAAGTCATTGGTCAGTTGTTTTATAGATTTTACCATGAATAGGTACTAGTGACTCTTCTAAACAAGAAAGATGACACCGAATTTTCGGGTGTAATAAGCACGTCTTTTGAATCCGTTCTGACGCAAATTAAATTTATCAAAGCTATTCAAAGTCAATGGAACCGATATGGAAAACATTAGTATCTGACGGAAGAAATAAGTTTTTCAATTGGGTTTTCAATCCCTCAGATATTGCTGTAAACGGAATCGTGAGCTTACGCCCTCTGGTTGCAGACTTGTGCATTAAAAAAAACATGAATTTATATGAAAAACATTTCGCACCAGAAACGCTCTCTAACACAGAAATAATTTTCCAAATCGGACTCTTAGAAACAGAGATGTCGACAAAAATAAGATGTGACTTTACGTCCCCGGGTGGGAAAACCATACATTATTTTAGGAAGAAAGTATTTGCGAAAGGTTTATCCATATGAGCAGTATCGGTTCAAGAAAAAAAATTTTGTCGAGTTTTCAGGAGCCCAGGTTTTGCTACAAATACATCAGAAGCAGCAATTAACACTTATGACCCCTGGTGGCCCGACCATTCTTTACAAAACATTAGAAATTATGTGAAAAATATTTTCCATCAGGTCTTGTATGCGATACAGGAAGAATTTTTCAAATCGGAGTTTTAGGAGCAAGACGAATTTACCATTATGCGCCCTAGCGGAGTTTTAGGAAAACGAATTTACCATTATGCGCCCTAGCGGAAAGTTTATGCTTTACGTGAAAATTTTGAATTTATTTGAAAAGCATTTCGCATCGGAAACACTAACCAACAAAGAAGGAATTTTTCAAATCGGACTTTTACAAGTAGAGATATTGACAAAAATAAGATATACATCTACGCCCCCTGGCGTAGAAACCATGCATTATTTCAAGAAGAAAATGTTCCTAAAAGGTTTGTCGACATGAGTAGCATTGGTCAACAAGACTTTTTTTTGCAATCGAGATGTTAGAAGCTCATGTTTTGCTGCAAATAAATCAGAAGCGAAAATTAAGACTTACGCCACCTGGTGGCCAAACCGTTTTTTTACAAAAATTAGAAATTATGTGCAAACGATTTCCCATCAGGAGCTGTATCCGGTGCAGAAAGAATTTTTCAAATCGGAGATTTAGAAGCAGAGATATAGGGAGAAACGCAATTTACAGTTACGCCCCCTAGCGGAAAGTCTAGGAATTACTTGAAAATTTTGAAATTATATGAAAAACATGTCACACGGAAAACACTATCCAACAAAGAAGGAATTTTTTCAAATCGGATTCCTAGAAATAGAGATATTGACAAAAATAAGATATGCATCTACGCCCCCTGGCGGAGAAACTGTGAAGTAATTTAAGAAGAAGATATTCCGAAAAGGTTTATCGATGTGGTTGGCATCAGTCCATGAAGGAATTTTTTCAATCGGTATGTTAGAAGATCAGATTTTATGGCAAATACATCAGAAACAAAAATTAACACTTACGCTCCTTGATGGCCAAAGTATTCTTTACCAAAAATTCGAAATTATATGCAAAAGATTTTCCATCAGGAGATGTATACGCTGAAAAAAAAAATTTCAAATCAGAGTTTTAGGAGAAGAATTATCGTGAAAAATGTCATTTACTTTTACGCCCCCTAGCGGAAAATCTATGCATTATTTGAAAAAGAAACTATATCTAAAATACTCTTCGACATAAATGGAATCGAAAGATAAAAGAATTTTTTCAATCGGATGTTTAGAAGCAAATATGTAGAATAAAATGTAATTTGGAATTCGACATAATCTGCATTTACGCCCTCTAGCGGCGAAATTGTACATCGTAAAAAAAAAACGAAATAAAGGATCGTCAATCGCATATTTCGAGCTTCCGAATGCAAAAAGAATTTTTCAAATCGGACTAATAGTTGCAGAGATACCTTGGGTTCAGACGGCCGGACGGACGGACAGACGAACATACCGATAACAGAAGCACGATCTTTTTTTACAAAAGACGTGCTAAAAAAGGGATTATCTCGCGTACAGCCATGAGGTTTATTACGCACGTTTTACCATTGGAGCATTGAATTTCAGGTGCGAAAAAAAAAAGGATGTGGATTCCCTTCTCAAAGACCTTTTTGGAAATTCATTAAGAGAAGTTGCGAAGTTCTCACGAAGAATTTGGTACGCAAGATTGATTGATGGACCTGCTTCCCAGCCTAATAAAAGTGATGAACATCAGAAAAAATGTGACTGCTTAGAGGACGACAGTGGTCTAGGTATTTGATTTTTATTAAAGTACTTGTTTTTTAAGTTTCATAAAAATCCGTTATTCTCAGGCAAGCGTTTTTTATACCACCTATTAATATTTTCATTAATTTGTAATAAATTGAGCGAAATAAAGACATACCTACATGTGACAGCAACTTTGGTAAATAACGAACAAAACATACAAAAAAATATATCAACTGAAAAGTGAAAATGCTTCTCTTTCTCCATCAGCTTTTTCTTTCAAACCTTGAGAATTTTATCAGATAATAGGTATTCTATTAAAAGCAGGTTGATTATAGAATAGATAGGGTAGCATAGATACGTAGTAGATTAAATGCAGAATAAGTTCAAGCAAAACCCAACAAGGCACTAGGGCATCTGATCAAAAACAAACATGTCACTTGAAACCCGAACAAAAACAAACATGTCAACAACAAAAAATTTAATATTTTGATTTTAAAATATTTTTGATCTGAATCTCATTCATTGACGTGTTTGTAAGCATCAAAAGGAAAGTGGCTGATAGTTGAATAATACGAAATTCATTGCGCATAACTCAATGAACGTTTTCCCTGCCTACTGCAAACCTTGATCTGATGTACAAGTTTGGTCTAGCTTGCGCGCTCCTCAACTA
Organism: Macrothele yani; assembly: GCA_039090855.1. NCBI lineage: Eukaryota > Metazoa > Arthropoda > Arachnida > Araneae > Macrothelidae > Macrothele > Macrothele yani. Next base: position 131,798,021 of record CM076995.1, on the reverse strand, counting down.
TCGAAAAGCTTTTTTCGGCTTATTTAATTAGTACTGATGTAACGTTTGCTTTCAGCAAGAGGACACTTTTGTATTCTCCAGTGAAACGGTGTCGTTTAGCAAAGTCACAGAATACGTCACAAAGTCGATATACAGGGTTACAAGGAAAGTCCTTGGTCAGGCCAATATCTCACGAACTATGGCAGTTAGCGATTTACTTTTTGTGCAGTTGTATAGGAAACCCCCTATGGCGCACAAAATAACACCACGAAGGTTCCCCTCGCCCGCTTTTTGGGGAGGGGGTGACGGGGATACCCCCCTTGCAGATAGGACAAAAAAGTCAATTACAAACTTGTTCAGCGAGGAAAATATAGTACAAAATTGTTTTTGTCCCATTACAAAAGACTAAAGGGGGACCGGGAATGTGGCCCCAAGAAAATCACAACATCAGAAAACAACGACAGAGTATTTAGACAAGAACTTATTTCTTAGAACTTATCTAAACTGGTAAGTTCTAAGTAAATGAAAGCACAAAGGAAAAGTTTTCCTAAAAACCTTATCAACAGTTCCTGTTCTGAAATAAAACGCAGTTCCTTGACATATTCAATATCAGACTTTGATGTCCAATACAGCAAAAAGTACACTGAGACAAGGAGAAATAGCATAAAGTGGCAAAGCACTCATCCAGTACGAAAACTGTATGCACATCTAATTTACTTGCGTACGTGGCAAAGCTTTCGACTTCCCGCCACTGGTTCACGAAGTGTTGGCACACCGACCACGTATATCATTTTTTACGCTTTCCAACCGTAGGTTGAAGAAGCGTATATGCTCCAGCTTTGTCCGTCCGTCTGTCCGTCCGCCTGTCACCACGATAACTGGCGTAAAAACGGTTCGATTTCGATGAAATTTTAGTATGTGGTAGGGGACCAACTGGGGACGAACAATATCGAAAATGGGACAAATGGGGTCAAAGGTCACGACGAAGGAGCGGGATCATTCCATTGCCTTTATGCGTCATAAATTGCGTAAATATGGTTCGATTTCGATGAAATTTCAGTATGTGGTAGGGGACCACCTGGGGACGCCCCCTATTGAAAATGGACGTAATGGGGTCAACGGTCAGGACATAGGATTGCCATCCATTCCATCGCTCTTATCCCATATTATTACGGTGGACGTCAAGTAATTTTTCTTCCTATACTTCCAATGAAAATACTTTTGTACACATTTTCTTCACAATTAATGTGTTCCCAAGGATGAAAACTTGAACATCGATTAAAATAACTTCATATTATAACTTGGAATACTTAATATTTTCTAAAAGATAACCATAATTATATTAAAAATCAATAACTTTTCCTTTGGTGGTGTTGAAACCAGAAAAAGGATGGCGCGACCTGTACTTTGATGACGTCAGTAGACAAACAAATGTTGGATTGCATAATTATGGTTATGTTTTAGAAAATATTAGGTATTCCAAGTTATAAAATGAAGCTATTTTAATCGATGTTCAAATTTTCATCCTTGTGAACGCATTAATTGTCCACAAAAAGGTGGTGCGACCTGTATTTTCATGACGTCAGTAGACCAACCAATGTTGGATTGCATAATTATGGTTATGTTTTAGAAAATATTAAGTATTGCAAGTTATAAAATGAAGATATTTTAATCGATGTTCAAATTTTCATCCTTGGAAACGCAATAATTGGGAAGAAAATGTGTACAGAATTTTTTCCATTCGAAGTACAGGAAGCAAAATTACTTGACGTTCACCTTAGGTATTGGCGCGCGATCACGCCATCTGTCTCATTATGTAAATTTTATTTTGAAAACGGTTTTAAGGATTTTGATGAAAGTCGTTAACCTACCGTTTTCTGGTACTAGAAATCGCATTTAGCTTGATCTCGACTTAAGAAAATTTCTTTAGTTGGTTAAATAACTACCCCGAATTATCACGTTTTAGGTGTAGGAAGCAAAGTTACTCGTCCCATTAGGTATTGGCGCGCGATCGCGCCATCTGGCTCATTACGTCACGTGTTGTGTGTGGATCCTATTAAAGTTTTATGACGTCACACTCTTGCGAGCAGATGGTCGCAATTCCCATCTGCCTCATTACGTCACGCGTTGTGTGCGTATGTTCGTCCGCACGATAACTCACGTAAATATCGTTCGATTTTGATGAAATTTTAGTATGTGGTAGGGGAAGACCTGAGAAAGAACCCTATTGAAAGTGAACGAAATGGGGTCAAAGGTCAGGACGTAGGAGCGGGATCCATTCCACTGCTCTTATGCATCATATCTAACGTAAAAAGGTTAGATTTCGATTAAATTTTAGTATGTGGTAGGGGACAAACTGGGGACAAACCTTATTGAAAATTGGCGAAATGGGGGTCCAAAGTCAGGACATAGCAGCGGAATCACTTCCGTGGCCATTATGCGTCATAATTTACGTAAAAATATTTCTATTTGGATGAAATGTTAGTATGTTGTAGGGTCCTGCCTGGGTACGAATCCTATTGAAAATGGGCGAAATGGGGTCAAAGGTTAGGACACAGAAGCGGGATCTATTCCATAGCCCTTATGGATCATAACTTACGTAAAATTGCTTCAATTGCGACAAAACTTTATCATGTTATTTCGGAGACATACTGAACCAGTTCTGTTGAATATCATCGAAATGTGATCAAAGGTCAGGGCACAGGAGTGAGATTTATTCCACAGCCATTTTCCTCATAACTTGAGTAATAACTTGAGTAATGATTTCTAGTATGTTGGAAAGCGTATCATAATCAATGCATTGCAAGATTTTACTAATTTATTCTGCTAATTGCAGGTTTCATTTACGGTTTCCAACCGTAGGTTGAAGAAGCGTATATACTCCAGCTTTTTCCGTCCGTCCGTCTGTCCGCACGATAACTCGCGTAAAAATGGTTCGATTTCGTTGAAATTTTAGTATGTGGTAGGGGACCACCTGGGGATGAACCCTATTGAAAATGGGTGAAGTGGGGTCAAAGGTCACGGCGTAGGAGCGGGATTCATTCCATTGCCGTTATGCGTCATAAGGTGCGTAAATATGGTTCGGTTTCAATGAAATTTTAGTATGTGGTAGGGGACCGCCTGAGGACGAACCCTGTTGAAAATGGGTGAAGTGGGGTCAATGGTCAGGACATAGGATTGCGATCCATTCCATCGCCCTTATCTCATACTATTAAGGTAGACGTCAAGTAATTTTGCTTCCTATACTCCCCATGGAAAAACTTTTGTACACATTTCCTTCACAATTAGTGCCCAAGGATGAAAATTTGAACATCGATTAAAATAACTTCATATTATAACTTGGAATACTTAATATTTTCTAAAATATAACCATAATTATATTAAAAATCAATAACTTTTCCTTTGGTGGTGTTGAAATAAAAAAACAGATGGCGCGACCTGTACTTTCATGACGTCAGTAGACAAACAAATGTTGGATTGTATAATTATGGTTATGTTTTAGAAAATATTAAATATTCCAAGTTATAAAATGAAGCTATTTTAATCGATGTTCAAATTTTCATCCTTGGGAACGCATTAATTGTGAAGAAAATGTGTACAGAAGTTTTTCCATTGGAAGTACAGGAAGCAAAATTACTTGATGTCCACCTTATAGGAGAAATTATTGTATCTATGTAAATTTTATTTTGAAAGCGGCTCTAAGGATTTTGATGAAAGTCGTTAACCTACCGTTTTCTGGTACTGGAAATCGATTTAGTTGATCTCGACTTTGAGAAAATTTGTTTAGTGGGTTAAATAACCACCCCGAATTACCACGTTTTTAGTGTCATGGCGTCGTCTTATTAATGTTTCCCATGCTTAGAAATCTTATGACGTCACACTCTCGCGATTGAGATGTTGGCGCGCGGTCACGCCATCTGCCTCATTACGTCACGCGTTGTGTGTGGATCCTATTAATGTTTTATGACGTCACACTCTCGCGACCATCTGCTTCATTACGTCACGCGTTGTATGCGTGTTATTCGTTACTTCTATTTTCTTCTAGAACAAAAAGTGAGTTGTGCCAGCGGCTTGGAGTTGATGCGTAGTACTGTATAAGCAGAGGAACGCTGATGTGTTTTTCCTTTCAAAAGGTAAACTGTTAGTACAGCATTTCTTTTTGTTACGTTTTTGAATAGCCACTTTATGACGAGCGTATCCACTGTACGAAAATATGATTTGTTATTTTTTATTAATTACTATTAACAAAGTGTCACGTGGATGGTAAAACAATATAAGAGAAATATGGCTGATCGACCACCTACGAAACGTGGACGTTTAAACTTCAATAAGAAGAATAAGTAAAATACGGCAGTGTTGGAACAAGAACAAGCGGAAGAAGTATATATAGAAAGAACAAGCGGAAGAAGTATATATAGAACAGCTTGGACATTCAAGAGCCGATGGTTTCCGATCACATTCCAGTCCCGAAACATATGACCTATAACGAAGTAAATTTCTCCGTCATTTTTGGTCTGCGCAGGGATTCGAACCCGAGGACGCTTATTCCGGAACAAGCAGCTCTACCAACTGAGCTACGCAGACATGTATTCTGATTCCTATCTGCCTTTATGTCATGTGCGTCCTGCTGGCAGGTACGTCACATCTCCCCCCCCCCGAAAGAGGGCCGGGGGCATGGCCCACGGGTCAGCCGTGACCATGAATCGTTGCAGGCAGACAACCACTGAAGAACGTGCACTTGAGAACTCCCCGTCAATCTGGTGTGTGGAATGCAACGTCACACACATTTATTTTTCGAAGCACTGGAGAAGGGATTCTCTGATTTTTCCTATCTCGCGGTGTGGAAATAACATCACACCAATGCGAGATTTTGAACGGTCGGGTCATCCGGGTAGTTCGGGCGCCATTATAACGATGGAAAATTTCTCCGTCATTTTTATCCGCGCCGGGGTTCGAACCCGAGTACGCTTATTCCGGAACAAGCCGCTGTACCAACTGAGCTATGCAGACATTTTATTCTGATTGCTATCTGCCTTTATGTCATGTGCGTCCTGCTGGCAGGTACGTCACAGACCTTCCATTGAAAGATCAGCCTACAAAAAGACCATTCCGAGCAGCTAAGGCAAGAAGCATGGAAATAATGTCCGACGTTATTATAACCCTCAACGAATCTATATCGGAAGAAAACCTCGAACAAATGCGGCAAATAAATAGACAGCGAATCGCAGCTGAATCATCCGAAGAACGTAACCAGCGCTTGGAAGAACTACGAGGCCGTTCATCACAGTGAAACGCAACCGAAACCACAGATGAACGTGTTTAGCGACTGGAACACTTGGGACAACGTGCAACTGAACGACTTAGCGTTACAATACTTGGAAATAACATATCAAAATTAAAAACAAATTGTGCCCTCATCTCCCCTTTAACTGAGCGATGCTCGGTGTTCCTGATATTGCGTTATAACTTATGTAAAAATGCTTCGATTGAGATAAAACTTTATCATGTTGTTCTGGAAGTATTCTTTACTGGTTCTGTTGAATATCATCGAAATGGGGTCAAAGGTCAGGTCATAGGAGCGAGATTTATTCTACAGCCATTATCCTCATAACTTGAGCAATGATTTCTGGTATGTTGGAAAGCGTATCATAATCAATGTATTGCATGATTTTACTAACTTATTGTATTCTGACGACGGAGCAGAAGCACATTTCAAATCCATGGAAATATGCTTCAGACACAGCGACTCAGGTAGCTTTCCGCTTTTTTCGCATTTGGAGAGTCCCTTTCCGTCTTTTGTTATTGGACAAAAACATTTATGTATTATTTTTGCCGCACTGAACAAGTTTGTAATTGAATTTTTTGCCATATCTGCAAAGGGGGCACGATAGCCCTTTCAACCCCTCCCTCCCCAAAAAAAATGGGGCAAAGGGTGGTGTTATTGTGTGCACCACAGGGGGTTTCCTATACAACTGCACAAGAAGTAAGTCACTAACTGCCATAGTTCGTGAGATATTAGTCTGATCACGGACTTTCCTTGTAACCCTGTATATCTGGTTTACGCGTTGTGTGCCACATTTCGTGATAAGGTTGAACCATGGGTGCACAGGCTTCTGTGAAAGCGGACCATGAAGAAAGGCGAGTTGCGTGCAGTTTTTCTGCGTGAGTTCAAACTCGGACATTATGTAAATGTGGTGGCCCGAAATTTAAATACTGCGTTTAGACAGGGTACCGCGAAGAAACGCTCCATGTGCTGGACGGTTCGCAAAATTCCAAGTAGGAGACCCTCCCTTGAATATGCGCCTCGTGGTCGGTCCACCAGGAGCTATAACAGACGAGAAGCTGAAGAATATGGTGGACGTTGACCCGCGGTAAATTGTCCTTGAGGTTGTAGCAAACGTCCCTGTGCATCATTCGGTGGTTGTCCGGCACACCACGACCCTTCGAAGGTGAAAAATATTAATATCTCCGTGTCACACTAATTTACAACCTCCAATAACACGCATGATCTCGATGCATGCGTTTTACTCTTTACCATGCACAGGCGGGAGAGATTTCCTGCATCGGATCGTAACCTGCGATAGAACGTGGGTCCTCTGCAAAAATCCTGAGCGATCATCACAGTCATTGCATACTATGGAGCAACCTAAACACTGGTCAAAGCTACCCCAACACCCACGAAAAGTGTTGGTTCTCGTATGGCTGCCTGTTGCCAGCTTGATTCATCATTCAAGCTGTCAACCTAAACTCTGGCCAAAGCCACCCTAACACCCACGAAAAGTGTTGGTTCTCGTATGGCTGCCTGTTGCCAGCTTGATTCATCATTCAAGCTGGCAATTTGAACACTGGTCAAAGCCACCCCAACACCCACGAAAAGTGTTGGTTCTCGTATGGCTGCCTGTTGCCAGCTTGATTCATCATTCAAGCTGTCAACCTAAACACTCGTCAAAGCCACCCCAACACCCACGAAAAGTGTTGGTTCTCGTATGGCTGCCTGTTGCCAGCTTGATTCATCATTCAAGCTGGCAACCTAAACACTGGTCAAAGCCACCCCATCACCCACGAAAAGTATTGGGTCTCGTATGGCTGCCTGTTGCCAGCTTGATTCATCATTCAAGCTGGCAACCTAAACACTGGTCAAAGCCACCCCAACACCCACGAAAAGTGTTGGTTCTCGTATGGCTACATAAACACTGGTCAAAGCCACCCCAACACCCACGAAAAGTGTTGGTTCTCGTATGGCTGCCTGTTGCCAGCTTGATTCATCATTCAAGCTGGCAACCTAAACATTGGTCAAAGCCACCCCATCACCCACGAAAAGTATTGGGTCTCGTATGGCTGCCTGTTGCCAGCTTGATTCATCATTCAAGCTGGCAACCTAAACACTGGTCAAAGCCACCCCAACACCCACGAAAAGTGTTGGTTCTCGTATGGCTACATAAACACTGGTCAAAGCCACCCCAACACCCACGAAAAGTGTTGGTTCTCGTATGGCTGCCTGTTGCCAGCTTGATTCATCATTCAATTCTCTGACCAGGTGAGTCCATCAATTCAGACCACTATTGTTGCTGAAACGCAGCACATGCCAAAAAGCTCAGTACTATGCTACCAGCTTTTGTCAACAAGCATGAAGTCCTTCTGTTGCATGACAACAAGCACCTACATGTCTCCCAAAGGATCGTCCAACAAATGCACCAGTTGTTGGAGTACAAACACTGCCGCATTTAGCATATTTACCAGATCTTGCTCCCAGGGATTATCACCTCTTTCCATACCTGGACCATTTCCTTGTAGAGAAGACCTTTCCAAAGGACCTAGCTGTGCATCAGGGCATTGCCACTTTCTTTGCCAAAGATACTTTAGAGCTCTGTCGCCGTGAGACCCACAGCACGGTAACCTATCAGCAGAAGTGTGTCGATGCACCGGGGAACTAAGCATACCGTCCACTGAGATAGAAACTTTTATTCAGTACCAAGTTAAACCTCATTTAGCCCGAATTACAGCACGTACGTGGTTTGGCATAAATTCCACAAATTGTTAGAATGCATCAGGATATACAACATACCATGCGTTCACCAGACAGTGCATTAACTAGCTCAGCTTGACGGAAAAAGACGTTTCTCTCAGACCTGTTTTTCAAACATGTTCCCTACATTCTCAATGGGGTTTAGATCCGAGCTCTGCGGTGGCCAGGGAAGATGGTGGAAGTCGCTGCCATGCTCGATTAACCACTGTTGAACACATTTTGTGGGATAAACAGTAGCACTGTGCTCCATGAAACAGTCATCATCTGCTGGGTGAAAATTTAACATTGTAAAATGAACTTGATCAACAACAAAATTCAGATAATCCTTGTAGAACACTCGAACTTCCAGCAATGTCAAAGAGCACGTTCCTTACCAACAGAACGTTACCATGACACCGCCTCCAGGACCTTGAGTAGCGTTTACAAGGCACGCTGGATCCATTGTTTCATAGGGCAGCAGCCAAACCCTCTGCTTCCAATCGTTACAGAGCAAGGTGCACTGCGACTCGTCGGACCACATGACTTTGATCAAGCGTGCCTTGTGACTCGTCGGACCACATGTTGCAGTGAGTCTGTGTTTCTGATATCCTTGTAGACGAAATTTTCGGTTCTTCACAGAAATCAGTAGTTTTCTTATTTGCATGCGGCTGCTGATAATACCAATCCTCTTCAAATGCCCACGCGTAGTTCGCTGAGGTATGGGTTTGGAGGAGCTTTCATTGGATGCTTCGGCAATTGCTGAACACAGGAAGTCCTGTTTCTCTGTACAAGCCTTCATATACGACGGCAATCTCGTTCGTCACAGACTATCATCGCTCCACAGTTACGCCTCTCATACAAGTAATGTGGATTCTTTTTCCACTGATTAAAGACCCGGGATGTCTCACCATTTGAGAAACCAGTCAGTTCTGCTTTCAAGATCGTCACCGCAGTCAGTCGGGCACTCGCGATTAGCCTTTTACTGAACTCTGAAAGATCTTTTGTTCTTCCCCATTGTGATCACTAATTACACTACTGACGATTACCGTGCCGCCCGAGTGGCGCAATGGTCTAAGCGGTGTCTTATGGCCATCCACCTGAGATGGGGCCCAGTTCGGAATCCCAGTGAGGCATGAATGTTGTGTTTGTCTTACGGCACTCTTTCTCTCCCTTTATTAGAGAGGAGATGCTATAGCCTACCGAGTTGCTCACGGTGTTCGTTAAACCCCCAAAGAAACCTACAAATGATTACTGACGAGCAGCAGTCTTGAATAGGTGCTAAGATCACACGGTGGCGCGTGGTATTTGTTTTTCGTAAGGGACGTTGCTCATAAAGGTTTCTAATTCAGTGGCCGGTGTGTTTGTATTTCGACTAGGTTATTAGGGTTTATAGGTGGCACTCTCAGTTCGGGCATTTCTTATGCACTGACCCATTACCTCAGTGATGATATACTTTGGGCTTGAGATTTACTATGTTCTTGTGGTTTCGTCAAACATTCGTCCGAGCTGCGGACAGACCGTTTCCCGTCCTTACTTGAGTCCACTGGTTCCAGGACATATGAGGAAAGCAGGGCCCGAGAAAAAGCGTTCGTCCCACTTCTCACTCTCTTCCAGCTCTGAAAAATGGTCAGAAGCCAGTGCTTCAGTCCACTATCCAAACCCAGGGTGATTCTTAAGGTTAAACACGTTCGCTGCGTAACGACCCACCCGTGGGTCGTTACGCGTTAACTTCTACATTTTTCAGAGGACGAAAAAAAGCTTATATACATAAATCTGTAGTGGATATCAGTCACTTTTTGTATATAACTTTAAACGACCCACAGGTGTGTCGTATAGCACGGTATTGAAACAGTTACGACCCACCGGTGGGTCGTAACGCGTTAACTTCTACATTTTTCAGAGGAGGAAAAACAAAGTTTATATACATAAATCCGTAGTGGATATCAGTCCCTTTATGCATATATTTTTAAACGACTCACCGGTGTGTCGTACAGCACTGTATTGAAGCAGTTACGACCCACCGGTAGGTCGTAACGTACTACAAAAAAATCGCCGAAAAACTTCGCCGCAACGAACGTGTTTGTCTCATCCCTCTGCGTTCTGACGCTCGTGAGATATGATCAATTCATACTATACACCTAATGCACTGAAAAGCAACTGAATTAGAGATACCTTTCTAGTAACGTGCAGCACCACCTTTCGCCCTGATCACGGCGGCGATTCGTTTCGGCATGGAATTGACAAGACACCGGAAGCATGGGGAAGCCATACGGATCCACGACCCCTGAACAAGCTCCTATAGTTCACGAAGATTTGATGGATGGGGGTCATCTCTCTCTATGGCATCGAGGTCAGGTGACCTAGCTGGCCATGGAAACGAGATCACGTCGGTGGAGTGTTTATCCAACCATTTGGATACAATTCGGGAGCGATGGCACGGTTCATTGTCGTGTTGCAGGATGAGGTACCCAATGGGATGTTGAAGACGCACAAACGGGAGCAAATGGTCGTCCAGGATATCCCGGTAACTTTGACCTGTGAGGGACGATGTCACACGTACCAGGGATCCCATTTCAGTCCACGTAAACAGTCCCCAGACGAAAATGTCACACCCACCAGCTTGAAGAGTACCCTGCTGGCAAGAAGAATCCATCGCTTCATGTGGTTTGCGCCATACTCGTATGCTGCCATCCGCATGTACCAACGTGAATCTCGACTCATCAGTCCAGGCAACATTTTTCCAGATGTCTAGGGTCTAGTGGCGATGTTCCTGCGCCCATGCTGATCTTTGCACCCTGTGATGTGCGGTCAGCAGCGGTACCCTCGTAGGACGATAGCTTTTGTACCCCATACCGAGGAGATGGTTCTGGATGGTGTGACTGCTTAACGTTTTTGTGCACCAGGGTTAAATTGCCAAGTGATTTCTTGCACCATGGTCTGTCTATACGCTGTTACAATGCGAGCTAGCCGACGATGATCCCGCTCATCCACACGCTGTTGTCCACGGCATTTGGAACTTGCAGGGATGGTTTTACCGGATTCGATGTACTCACGGTGCACCCGTGACACAGTGGCTCGTGAAAATCCTAGTGCCTGCACGACTTCCAAGATGGAGTGACCCATTCGTCAGGCCTTGACAATTTGCCCAAGATCAAATACGCTTAGATCCTTTGTCTTACCCATACTGCGTCCGACTCTTACTGATTCCTATCGCATCACTCCTTATATTGTCGGATCGCAGCATACGTCATGTCATTTCCGTTTACAGGGTCGCCCACACAGCCAGATTTTGCATAACGCCAGCTGTCTCTAATTGAATTGCTCTTCAGTGTATTTTTCGTATAAGTCTTATCTTTCATGAGATTGATCACTTTTTTTGTTGAAATACCACCTCTAATTTAGAGATGAGCCACTTTTGATAAAGCTGGAGCAGCAACGAGGAATCAGCCGCCGTATATCGCCCTTGTTCCGTCTGTATTTTACGTACTGTCTGAGATTTGATTTCAGGAACAGAGAAACGAAAAATTACACACTCGACAAGTGATAACACCATGAAATGTTATTTAAACTCATTTTGAGTTTTTCTATTGATAATACAATTAACACGATTAAAATACACACAAACACAAAAAAAGATGCAAAGCAGAACCTCGTCAAAAATAGAAATGAAAAGGCTGTCTTTTACTGCATGAGAGATTAAGCGTTCTTCTTCGACTTTACGCAATTTTGTTTGATTGGAGGTTTAACGACCACCGTGAGGTACTCAATAGGCTATAAGCAGTCGCTCGTCCCTAATTTAGGGTCACTGTTTCCAGGAAAGGGAGAGAACCAGTGCCGTAAGACAAACACAACATCCATGCCTCACCGGGATTCGAACCCAGACCCCTTTCGGACGAATGATCATAGGCCATCGCTTAGACCACTGCGCCACCGGGGCGGTACTTTACGCGATGTTTAAACGAACTAAAAACAGAATTCCAGGAGGGGAGGGGGACGCTTATCAACGAACAATTTGTCAAATAAATATATTCGAGAGTAAGTCTCGACTGCGAGAATTCCAATTACCATCAGATTATTTGGCACGCTTTCCAATTCCAAGAATGGAAAATCCAACTGGAGTTTAAAAATATATTGATGATATTCAGATTATTCGCTAACAATCTGCATTTCGATTTCAAATTGTTCGAAAGCAGGAAGCTGCTTTTTGTTTATTTTCAGCAGTGTGTGAGCTTACTGACGAAGCTATTTCAAATGAATTTCAGTTAACTGACAGTGTAGTGGGGACCGAAAGAATAAATTTCGGGATGCTTACGCTCTTTTACTTCTGCAAGGTCTGTTACAGAGTAATAAGTTTTTAATGCTCAAACACTATGCACAGCAGAAGAGAAGATCGTTCGGAAACAAATGAAACACAATATCTTCGCGAACAATTTTCTTCAGAGATGAATACTTTGAGAATTACATTTTGAGACCTGTTCGACAGCAAAAAATTTCAAAGATACCTCCGTTCTGCTACTTCTCAAATACACTTATGTTCATAAAAAGCAGGACACCTATAAAAAATCGAGCTAGGGCATCTTTGAAATCTTTTGAACCCGATTGTAACAGCAGCGTGAAAATACTTAAAACTACCATTTCTTAAAAGAAACACAATTGATAACTATCGCTGGCCGTCATCAAATATAATCTACGCAGATCTAATCTTACAATACAAATCGCTCTTCATCTAACACATAATATATCATAATCTGTTCATAGCATATCGTACCCAGTATATAGCATATAGTACTCAGAACATACCTCCCTCCTTTAATTTCTGCTCGTAATCTTATTTTCCTTTTATTGAACTTTAACCCACTGTCAGGATGCCAACTTTGAAAAACTCGTCTGCAGAAACAATGTTCCGTTAAGTGAGAAAATGTTTAACGAGGAGAAACCAAATTCACATGAGAACGCAAAAACTCAAAAGGAAGGTAAAGTTACAGGTAAACATCACAACAGATATAATCTATGATGCTGTATCCACTCCCGAATGCAGCTTGTTCTTTTGGTTGTGCCATGTCCACTGTTTTCTTCAAGTGATGCGACAGTGCCTTATTTAAAATTCTCTAAATAAACGACAGGAGGCAGGTGGGGTTGTAGTTCCTGATATCCTCAAGTTCTCCTTTTTTATGTAGCAGGGTCACTAGCATTGCTCCAGTCGTCAGGAATTTTCCCTTCATCAAGACATCTTGTGCAAATGCAGCTTCTAAGAGAGAGAGAGAAAGAGAGAGAGAGAGAGAGAGAGAGAGAGAGAGAGAGAGAGAGAGAGAGAGAGAGAGCATCTAAGATTATAAAGAGTCACTTGTCCTTAATTGAGAGACGTTGTTTCCAGAAAAGTGACAAAACTAGCACTGTAGGACAAATAACCACCCAGGCCTCTTCCGGGACTGGACCTTGCACCCACCCAACCAGGACAATTTTCCAGGAGATTGGGCCTCTGCCCACTCCTCTACCTGGCCGAAATTTCAAAAATCAGTTCCTTTCGGAATATCTAGTTCCTTCTCTTCTTCTCCGGGCACAAAATCTTCTCATCCATAAATCAATCTGGATTAAAAAAATTTCATCAGACAGCTAAAACAATGACCAGGACAATCCCCACCATTGCAGGTTTCTGCTTTTTGTTGTTGTTGTTATTGTGTCAGGGATAACGACCACGATATGCAACTGTATGGGCTAAAACGGGCTACGGACTGCCAGTCGCTAATTCAGAGCCACTGGTTCTAAGGAAGCTAGATAGAAAAACACACCACTCACGCCTCAACCCGGAATCAATACCGTAAGAAAAACACACCACTCACGCCACAACCCGGACTCGATTCCGGGCACTTCTCGGACGGACGATTGGCCAGAAGACAGCCTTCTGATCACCTCGCCACAGGGGTGGCCATTACATATTTCTTTCTGTATTTTCGCACCAGATGGCGTAACCGTACGCCTGGGTTCAGAACGTTACATCTGCTTCTACAGGATTAGAAAGTGTCAGGTAACTAAAGTTATCGAAATACTGGTTTAGTAATTTACCGCCAGGTGGAATACATTCATATGTATGTACTGCAGAACACCCTCAGAAAACAAAATCCAGGAAAAACTATCACTTTTGAGAGAAGGAACTACTACAAGACAATGGCTAAGTTTATAATAGAGGTCCAAAAATAATACCAAATATCAACGTTTACGAAAATAGAGACTCAGACAATTTTCTAACGTTTATTTATTCAGTTTTCGAAAAGATGTATTTATTGCGCAAATTCGGTGGGATATTTTTTATTTACATTTGGAAGATAAGTTTTCCTGGAATCTCCTGGAATACCGAAATTATTTTTACAATGACTGCACCAGACAGCCGCCGGTAACTAGCAAACCTCGAGGGAATCTTACACAAGGAAACCAGTGTACATCCAGCAGATGTGAAAATGTAATAGATGGTTTACTTTGGACTAAAATAGCACACGGAGCAGAATTTAATTACATCTAACGTAAACAAGGCGTCCCGTATTATATTGCAGAGATGACAATAAGATGGATTTCTGATGTACTAAACTTTCCCTGCATAACAAGATTGATGTATTAAAACATACACTGAATGTAAATGCCGGAGTAGAATCTCTTCTTGGATACTTCAAATTTGTTGGTTACACTGAATGATGTGCATCGAATGTCTAAAACAAGTTAGTAAAATCATGCAATGCATTGATTATGATACGCTTTCCAACATACCAGAAATTATTACTCAAGTTATGAGGATAATGGCTGTGGAATAAATCTCGTTACTGTGTCCTGACCTTTTACCCCATTTCAATGATATTCAATAGAACCGGTTCAGTACACCTCAAGAATAACATGCTAAAGTTTTGTCGCAATAGAAACAGTTTTACGCAAGTTATGAGAATAATGGCTGTGGAATAAATCTTGCTTTTATGCACTGACCTTTGACCCCATTTCGTTGATGTTCAACAGAACTGGTTCACTATACCTCCGGAACAACATGATAACGTTTTGTCGCAATCGAAACATTTTTTGGTAAGTTATGATGCACAAGGCCAATGAAATGGATCCCACTCCAGTGTCCTGACCTTTGACCCCATTTCGCCCATTTTCAATAGGGTTCGTCCCCAGTGACTCCCTACCACATACTAAAATTTCATCGAAATCGAACCATTTTTACGTAAGTTATGACGCATAAGGGCAATGGAATAAATCCCGCTCTTATGTCCTGCCTGACCTTTGACCCCATTTCGCCCATTTTCAATAGGGTTCATGCCCAGGTGGTTCCTTACCAAATACTAAAATTTCATCGAAATCGAACCATATTTACGCATGTTATGACGCATAAAGGCAATGAAATGAATCGCGCTTTTATGTCCTGACCTTTGACCCCATTTCCACCCATTTTCAACAGGTTTCGTTCCCAGGTGGTTCCTTACCACATACCAAAATTTCATCGAAATCGAGCCATTTTTACGCAAGTTATGACGCATAAGGGCAATGGAATAAATCCCGCTCTTATGCCCTGCCTGACCTTTGACCCCAATTTTCAATAGGGTTCGTGCCCAGGTAGTTTCCTACCACATACTGAAATTTATTCGAAATCGAACCACATTTACGCATGTTATGACGCATAAAGGCAATGAAATGGATCCCGCTCTTATGGCATGACCTTTAACCCCACTTCACCTATTTTTTGGAAAGCGTAAATAAAAGACATGATCTCTGTTGCCGACCAATATCTTACTTCGAAGATAACCCGAAAAAGAAGTAAATCTGTAATGGCAAAGGTCCTCTGTAGGTCTGATCCATGAAAACAAGTTAGTAAAATCATGCAATGCATTGATTATAATACGCTTTCCAACATTACAGAAATCAGTACTCAAGTTATGGGAATAATGGCTGTTGAATAAATCTCGGTCTTGTGCCCTGACCTTTGATCCCATTTCGATGATATTCAACAGAACCGGCTTGGTATACCTCCGTAATAACATGATAAAGATTTGTCGCAATCGAAGCATTTTACTTAAGTTATGATGCATAAGGGCTATGGAATAGATCCCGTTCCTGTGTCCTAACCTTTAACCTCATTTCGCCAATTTTCAATAAGATTTGTCTCCAGGTGGTCCCCTACCACATACTAACATTTCATAGAAATCGAACCTTTTTTACGTTAGTTATGGCACATAACAGCAGTGGAATGGATCCCTCTCCTATGTACTGACCTTTGACCCCATTTTGTGCACTTTAAATAGGGTTCCTTCCCAAGTGATCCCCTACCAGATACTAAAATTTCATTGAAATCCAACGGTTGTTGAGCGAGTTATCGTGCTGACGGACATACGCACACAACGCGTGACGTAATGAGGCAGATGGGAATCGAGACCATCTGCCCGCCGCAAAAGTGTCACGTTATAAATCTTTAATAGGATCCACACACAACGCGTGACGTAATGAGACAGATGGATTCACCGCGCGCCAACATTCTCAAACGCGAGTTGTGACGTCATAAGATTTCTAAGCATTGGTAACATTAATGGAACAACGCCATAAAAAAAACCGTTATAATTCGGAGTGGTTATTTAACCCACTAAACGAATTCTTCTAAAGTCGAGATCAAGCTAAATCGATTTCTAGTACCAGAAAACGGTAGGTTAACGACTTTCATCAAAATTCTTAGAGCCGTTTTCAAAATAAAATGTACATACATACATACAAGAATTGCTACTTTAAGGTGGACGTCAAGAAACTTTCCTTCCTACACTTCCAATGGGAAAAATTTTTACACATTTTCTTCACAATTAATGCGTTCCCAAGGATGAAAATTTGAACATCGATTAAAATATCTTCATTTTATAACTTGCAATACCTAATATTTTCTAAAACATAACCATAATTATGCAATTCAACATTTGTTTGTCTACTGACGTCATGAAAATACAGGTCGCGCCATCTTTTTTCTGGACAATTAATGCGTTCACAAGGATGAAATTTTGAACATCGGTTAAAATAGCTTCATTTCATAACTTGGAATACTTAATATTTTCTAAACCATAACCGTAATTATGCAAATCCAACATTTTTTTGTCCACGGACGTCATCAAAGTACAGGTCGCGCCATCTTTTCTCTGGTTTCAACACCACTAAAGGAAAAGTTATTGATTTTTAATATAATTATGGTTATGTTTTAGAAAATATTAAGTTTTCCAAGTTATAATATGAAGTTATTTTAATCGTTGTTCAAATTTTTATCCTTGGGAACACATTAATTGTGAAAGAAATATGTACAAAAGTTTTTCCATTGGAAGTATAGGAAGCAAAACTACTTGACGTCCATCTTAATATTAAGTGATAAGAGCGATGGAATGAATCGCAATCCTATGTCCTGACCCCTGACCACATTTCGTCCATTTTCAATAGAGTTCGTCCCCAGGGGGTCCGCTACTACATAATGAAATTTCATCGAAATCGAACCATTTTTACGCACGTTATGACGCATAAGGGCAATGGAATGCATCCCGATCTTATGTCCTGACCTTTGACCCCACTTTACCCATTTTGAATAGGGTTCGTCCCCTGGCGGTCTCCTACCACATAGTAAACTTTCATTGAAATCGAACAATATTTACCCAAGTTATGACGCATAAGGGCAATGGAATGATTCCGCTCCTACGTCGTGACCTTTGACCCCATTTGTCCCATTTTCAATAGGTTTCGTCCCCGGGTGGTCCACTACCACATACTAAAATTTCATCGAAATCGACCCATTTTTACGCCAGTTATCGTGCGGACGGACGGACAAAGCTGGAGCATATACGCTTCTTCAACCAACGGTTGGAAAGCGTAAACAAAATGGCTAACACTTTTGAACATTTTTACTCATACAACACAAAATACGTATATTTACAAAGCGCAAAAAGCTACTAACTGCGGTTTTAGCACGTCTTTTGTACAAAAAGATCGTGCTTCTGTTTTCGGTTTGTCCGTCCGTCCGCCCGTCTGTACCTACGGTATCTCTGCAACTATTAGTCCGATTTGAAAAATTATTTTTGCATTAGAAAGCTTGAAATGTGCAAATGATGATCCTTCATTTCGTTTTTTTTTTTTTTTTCTACGATGTACAATTTTGTCGCTAAAGGGCGTAAATGCAGATGATGTCGAATTCAAAATTACGTTTTGATCCACATATTTGCTTCTAAACATCCTATTGAAAAATTCTTTTATCTTTCGATTCTATGTATGTTGAAGGGTGTGTTAGATATAGTTTCCTTTTCAAATTACGCATAGATTTTCTGCTAGGGAGCGTAAAAGTAAATAACATTTTTCCCGATAACTCTTCTCCTAAAACTCCGATTTGTATTTTTTTCTTCAGCGGATACATCTCCTGATGGTAAATCTTTTGCATATAATTTCGAATGTTTGGTAAAGAATACTTTGGGCACCAGGGGGCGTAAGCGTTAATTTTTGATTCTGATGTATTTGCCATAAAATCTGAGCTCCTGAAATATCGATTGACAAAATTATTTCGTAGACTGATGTCACTCACATCGATAAACCTTTTCGGAATATTTTCTTCCTTTAACATTGCACAGTTTCTCCGCCAGGAGGCGTAGATGTATATCTTATTTTTGTCAATATCTCTATTTCTAGGAGTCCGATTTGAAAAATTTTTCCTTGTTGGATAGTGTTTTCCGTGTGACATGTGCTTCATATAATATCAAAATTTTCAAGTAATTCATAGACTTTCCGCTAGGAGGCGTAAATCTAAATTGCGTTTCTCCCTGTATCTCTGCTTCTAAATCTCCGATTTGAAAAATTCTTTCTGCACCGGATACAGCTCCTGATGGGAAATCGTTTGCAAATAATTCCTAATTTTTGTAAAACAATGGTTTCGCCACCAGGGGGGTAAATCTTAATTTCCGCTTCTGATGTATTTGCAGCAAAATATGAGCTTCTAAAATCTCGATTGAAAAAAACGCCGTCTGTAGACCGATACTACTCGTGTCGACAAACCTTTTAAAAACATTTTCTTTTTAAAATAGTGCATGGTTTCCGCGCCAGGGGGCGTAGATGTATATCTTATTTTTGTCAATATCTCGACTTCTAGGAGTCCGATTTAAATAATTCCTTCTTTGTTGGATAGTGTTTTTAGTGTGACATGTTGTTCCTATAATTTCAAAATTTTCAAGTAATTCATAGACTTTCCACTAAGGGGCTTAAAGCTAAATTGCGTTTTCCCCTCTATCTCTCTGCTTCTGAACCTCCGATTTGAAAAATTCTTTCTGCACCTGATACAGCTCCTGATGGGAAATCGTTTGCGCATAATTTGTAATTTTTGTAAAAAAATGGAATGGCCACCAGGTGGCGTAAGTCTTAGTTTCCGCTTCTGATGTATTTGCAGCAAAATATGAGCTCCTAAAATCTCGATTGAAAAAAAAAGAATTTTGTTGGCCGATGCTACTTATGTCGACAAACCTTTTAGGAACACTTTATTCTTGAAATAATGCATAGTTTCTACGCCAGGGGGCGGAGATGTATATCTTATTTTTGTCAATATCTCTACTTCTAAAAGTCCAATTTGAAAAATTCCTTCGTTGTTGGATAGTGTTTCCGATGCGAAATGTTTTTCCTATAAATTCTAATTTTTCACGTAAATCATTTAGACTTTCCGCTAGGGCGCATAATGGTAAATTCGTTTTCTGCTCCTAAAACTCCGAT
Source organism: Macrothele yani (assembly GCA_039090855.1). Classification (NCBI taxonomy): domain Eukaryota; kingdom Metazoa; phylum Arthropoda; class Arachnida; order Araneae; family Macrothelidae; genus Macrothele; species Macrothele yani. The sequence continues at coordinate 131,778,292 of CM076995.1, read as the reverse complement.
TTGAAAAAGATTTTCCTGTATCGATTACAAGACCTGATGGAAAATATTTTTCACATAATTTCTAATGTTTTGTAAAGAATCGTTTGGCCACTAGGGGTCATAGGTGTTAATTTATGCTTCTGATGTATTTGTAGCAAAATCTGGGCTCCTGAAAACTCGACTTAATTTTTTTTTTCTTTGACCGATACTGATCATATGGATAAACATTTTGCGAATACTTTCTTCCTAAAATAATGCATGGTTTTCTCACCAGCGGACGTAAAATCACATCTTATTTTTTTCGATAACTCTGTTTCTAAGAATTCGTAAGCTCAAGATTCCCTTTACACCAATATCTGAGGGAATTAAAGATCCGATTGAAAAACTTCTTTCTTCCGTCAGATACTATTGTTTTCCATGCCGGTTCCATTGCCTTTGAATAGCTTTGATAAATTTAATTTGCGTCAGAACGGATTCAAAAGACATCCGAAAATTCGGTGTCATCTTTCTTGTTATTTATTTCTTCTTCTGCGACGTAAACTGTTCGTTTAAGTATTTTTCGTTTTAGTTTCGTTTCTGTAAGGAACAGTTATGCTAAGGACTCAAAAGGGAGTCCACGTAACAGACACTTTCACGCTATCGTTGAATCCCAACAGCATTTTCGTAAAAAAGCTGGAAAACTACACGGTCGTATCAGAATAATATGACCACCCCCGAAATCACTGTGTACCCGCCTAGGCGTCCCAGAGTGCATGTGACAAGATCGACCACACGGATATATAAGCGGCCGACCAGGACAGATGCGCATTAGTGCGTAACGTGAGCACGATTGGTTAAGGTAGTGATTTGGCTGACGTTCAAATAGGAATGATCATCGGCTACTGCGCTAAGGAAAGAAACATCTCAGAAACAGCAGACTTCGTGGGCTGCTCGAGTGATGCTGTAGTAAGGGGTGTACCAAGAATGGACCGCTGGCACACTGACTACCTCTCGACGTCATAACTGTGGAGCCCCAAAGGCCATCGACCCCAGAGGAGACCGTCGCCAACGTCCACTGATAAAGGGCAATCGACGCGCAACAATGCAGCAGTTGACCCCGCAAATGAATGTTGTGATACCCAAGTACGTGTCCCCGAGAACAGTAGAGCGAACCCTGTTACATATTGGTCTCCGACGTCGACGCTGCGTCAAGGCACCCATGTTAATCCAGGTGCATCGGCAACGACGCCTGCAGTTTGCATGGGAATACCGTCATTGGACAGTGGAAAAGTGGGAAAAGGTTGCCTTCTCCGACGAATGGAAGTTTCTTCTCCACAGAGATGACGGACGGTGGCCGTTACGGCGTCTGAGACACGAGAACCGACACCCGGACACGCTTGGCTGTCAACTACAGGCCGGCGGTGGCAGTGTTCATGTCTGAGGGGTGTTTTCCTGGGATGACCTGGGACCACTGATACCACTGGATGGGTCACTGAACGCCAATGGTTACCTGTCCATCCTGGCTGACCACATGCATCTCTTGATGTTGGACGTTTACCCTTCTGATGATGGTGTCTACCAACAGGACAGCGCGCAAAAAAGCGTCGCTAAGGGGTGTGCGTGACTGGTTCCAGGAACACTATAGCGATGTCTTAGTTCTTTTTGGCCGGCGAAATCGCCCGACCTAAAACCCTTGGAACACTTGTGGGACTACTTAGATCGACAGGTTCGACGTGCCGACCCACAACCATGTCATCTCCGGGACCCCCGTGCTCGGCTGCATTCCGAATGGGCACGTGTGCCTAGGGCTACCTTCTAGGGCCTCATTGCGCCCATGCCAGGACGTCTCGTCGCTGTCATCCGGGCCAAGGGTGGTTATTCCTTTTATTAAATAGGTGGTCATATTATTCTAATGCGACTGTGTATATGGCGTATCTTCTTTCGAAATGAGGTGCATTTTGTCCAATGTCTTGCATTAAAAAGTATAACGTAATCACTCAAAAGGTCAAATAGCGTTCCGGTGTGAATGCCGGTATGCGAACAGCACACCGATCGTTGATCGCAGTGAATATCTAATCAACCTCCGTCAGATTCATGATAAAAGGAATGCATGCTTAAAGTATGTTACCAAGAACTCTGTATCTGGATAAACAAAAACGAATATTTGGGAAACGACAAATTTGTATAGTCCGCTGTGGAACAACATGCATCTATCTACGGCCTGATGAACGCTACGAACTGCAATATCGCAGTGTTGAAGCATGTTTGTACATGTCTGATGATGTGGAAATTTTTCTTTCTTCTTTTGCGAAGCAAACGCTTCAAGTTAGCATGCGCGTTCTTTCTTCTGTTACGGGGCATTAATTGGGTCACTGATTTTTATGGATCCCTCCATAAACAGAATGGCGTTTGTAGATGACCTTTCTGTACTTTAGGAATTCTACACAAAACTTGCAGCAAGGGTTCTAGTATAAAACACGGACAACCAAAACGCTGACATGTCATAACACCGACAGTTCATAACATTGACAATCATAATACCGGCAGTTCAAAACACCAATACGTCATAACGCCAAGAATCAAATCGCCGACACGTCATAACGCCGAGAATCAAAGCACCGACAGGTTGAAACATGGTGTCATGATCTGTCGGTATTATGATTGTCGGTATTTTGATCAATCGGTATTTTGACTGTCGGTATTTTGAACCGTTGGTGTTTTGATTGTCGGTATTTTGATCTGTCGGTGTTGTTATTGCCGATGTTTTGATCATCGATATTTTGATCAATCGGTATTGGGATTGTCGGTATTTTAATCCGTTGATGTTTTGATTGTCGGCATTTTGATCTGTCGGCGTTTTGAATTGTCGCTGTTTCGAACTATCGGTGTTTCGACGTTCCAGTGTTTTGACCTGTCGGTGTTTTGATTATAGGCGTTTTGACCGGCATTCTGTAGCAAGACAATTCCACCTCTTACAAGATAAGTTTTATTACGATTTTGTTTGATAATTACAGAGAGTATTCTTCTGGTGGGTTGGTCTGCTCAGGTCTCTTATCTAAATTCTACAGAACAGTTGCGAGATAAATTCGAAAGACTGAGGAACCCTCCTAGGAGAAAATGTATTCGAAATAATTCCTCTTCTTTCGATAAATTCGAAAGTAGAGGAACCGTCCTATGAGAAATATGTCATCAGAATAATTCCAACGAATCCTGTGGGAAGAGCAAAAGCAAATTTCCCATTATGTCCCTGGAAAATGAGCTTCCTCTTTTATCAGAAACCTGTACAAGAAACTGAACGCCGGCCTGCGAGCTAATGAAACAATATTTTGTTCTTTATTATTCTTGAGAGTTCAAATTCTTTGGCAAAATAGTGTATTTCGCGTGTGGTGAACATCATGCGATATTAGCTGTACGAACAGCAGCTTTGCTAGGAGTTTCAGATTAAAAACTATTGCAGTTATTCTTCAATGAATATAGTACAAAAGGCAGTGAAGAAGCCTCATATTTTTAGCATTGCAGTTACATCATATTGTTCTATTTGCCATTCTTGCACGTTTTAAGCGGTGCAATATTTTCTACAGCTTTTCTACCAAAATGACACATCCTTTTAATTTAAACGAAATATGTGTTCACCTAACGTAATAGAGCCTTCCGTTCCTATAGTATGTCCTGATTGCGTAGAGGAAGAGAACTAGTGCCATACGACAAACATACCACCCATGTTTCATCTGGGATTTTAACGCAGGCTCAGCTGCTAGCATTAGCCAGAAACCTGCCTCTCTGAATACTCTGCCAAAGGGAAAGTTAGGGTGGTTTTGTCTTGCGTTAAATATGTTTTGTTCGGTTAAATAAAAAATGTATGCCTTTCATTTCTTTTCTTGGTAGAAATTTATTGAAAACAGCTACAGATTCATACGTTATTTAGCACACAAAGCTAAAATATTTTTGGTAATAGATGTTTTCTTTTTGGCTCCCTCCACGCCTTCCTTATAGATTTCTGCCACACTTGGATGGAAAGGGTCCCCATTTCCTGGCAGTAGAAATTCATTAAAATTTCTCATAGACCTTTCTCACTTCCCCAAGACCCTCGCAGTCATCCCATCGTTTCGCACTCTGTCTCTCTCTCAAAGTGATGAGATCATGTTTCATAACCATCCAAAATTCCCAAAGAAGTTCACTTTCACATTTTACTGTCTAAATCTTTGGAACTATATTATTTATTCTTCAGTCAGTGTCAGATGTCTCGGATCATAGAGTGAACAGATTTCGTAAATCTCAGCTACCCAGAAATCAATGATTTCGAGGTTCATTTATAACTCCGTGTATGTAACGCATTCTTCGCTGCTACTCGTATAATTGCATGTTCTCGGATATCACGACAGAAGTTAAACAACTATTGTTCATAAGGATGTATTGTAGTCACATGTTCATGTAGTCTCACACGTTTGGCCGGAATTCCTGCAGTATACTTATCAGCAATGGTTTCTCCGTGTCCATTTTTCAGACTTTGGCAAGTGTTATCAATAGTACTCGTTCGTCACTATAACTGAACTCTAAAAGAAAGGATTTACACTCAGACCCGCTGGCAAAAACTATTTATGCGTCTGGCATGTGGAGAAACTTTATTAAATTATTTTTCTGAAATTCTTGTGTAAGGCAGCGAAGTATAAAACTGCACACTAAATTATTTTCAGTAATGCAAAAAAAAAAAAAAAACAGAAAAGTGGGAGAAGTTTAAACAATTTACTTATTCTCAGCCATGCGATTTCAAAACATCGAGACACTTAAAAATCTCCATTGGGTGTAAATCTTCTGCCTCGTGGCTACACTATTTTACAGTTCATAAGTTTCTCTAATTACAAGCTTCTACACGGATACATACACAGATTGTCCACTGAATTGCAAACTTTTATTCAATACTGGCTGGAGCTTCTTTAACCCGAAGTATAGGACATATATGCGGTTTTGTTTTGTTTTTCTACTGGTGGTTTAACGACCACCGTGAGCAACTCAGTGGGCTATAAGCACTCGCCCGTCCCTAATTTAGGGCCTCTAGTTCCAGGGAATGGAGAGAGTCAGATCCGTAAGAGAAACACAACATCCATGCCTCACCGGGATTCGAACTCGGACCCATCTAGGAAGAATGATCCGAAGCCATCGCTTAGACCACTGCGGCACCAGGGAGGCTATGCCGTTTGGTATAGATTCCACAAGGAGTTGAAGCGCGTCTGCGTTTGCAGCATTCCAGGTGTTCACCAGGCAGTCCTTTAACGGGCCCAGATTTGAAGCAGGATCTTGCTCCTGGATCAGCTTTGCTAACATGTCCCATACATTCTCAATACGACTCAGATCCAGGGCATTGTGGTGGCCAGGAAAGATGGTGGAAGTCGCTGTCATGCTCGCTGAATCACTTCTGAATGCACCTTGCGCGATGGACAGTACCATTGTGATCCCTGAAACAGCCGTCCCTTGAGGGATAAAAAGGTAAACACTGCAAGATGGACTTAACCGGCAACACTATTTAGATAATCGTTGGAGGACAGCTAACCTACCAGCAGTATCAGGGGACCACTTCCATACCAATAGAATGTGCCCCACAACAGGATACCACCTCTAGAACCTTGAGTTGTGTTGACAAGGGAAGCTGCGTCCATTTCTTCATGGGGCTCCAGCCAAACTCTCTTCCTACCGTCGGTACAGAACAAAATGTACCGCGACTCGACGGACCGCATGACTTTTTCCCAGTCTTCCTGTGTACAGTCACAGTGTTTCTGCTGCCATTGTAGACGAACTTTCCGGTTTTTCACAGAAATCAGTGATTTCCATACCGGCATGCGACTGCCAATAACTGATCGTTTCCAATTCCGCGCGCATAGTTCGCTGAGGTATTGATCTAGAGCAGTCTTCATTGAATGCTTCTGTCAATTGCTGCAGCCCTGTTTCTCCGCAGAAGCCCTCTCAGACAAAAGCTATCTTGTTCTTGACAAATTGTCGTCGCACAACAGTTATTACTCTAAGACAAGAAATGTGGTTTATTTTTCCACTGATTAAAGACCCGGGATATCTCACCTTTTTGAGAAACCAGTTAGGTCTGTTGTTTTCAGACTCGTCTTCCAGCCAGACGAGTACCTACAATCAACCCTTTACTGAACTCCGAGAGATCCTTTGTTTTCTCATGGTGATCAACATTACTGACGAGCAGTTTGGCTTAAATAGTTGCCTGGATCACGTGGTGATGCACGTGACCACGTATTTGCATATACATATACGTATGTGACGTTTACGTACGTCTGCATAAAGATTTCTAATTCAGCTGCCCGTGTGTGTACATGGCAAATCTTTAACGATGAAGCTCTAAAAACTTCAAGATGCAGCCGTTGCCGCGTGCAAGAACCAGCTTCCGACAGATTCTGTCTTATCTGTGGAACTAGTGCCAAGAAGGGAGGCAAAACCAGCCCCGGGTTCTTTTCCCTCACCAGGTAACCGGATCCAGGAAACTCCCGCCCATAGGGTTGGGCGACTCCGTACTCCCTTATATGCTCATTGGGTTTCTTTAACATCGAAACCCCGTTATGGGTGAGCTCGACTATGACCCCAATGTAGTCCTTAAGCGTCCGAGATCTAAGGCGGCGATCACTGTCCTCTCTAACAGGAACATAAATAGAGTAGCACTGTTGAAAGCTATTCCTGTGCTAGGAAATAAAATTGGATCAGGCGGTACGTTCTTGTGCAGCAACAGGGTGGGTGATAGATAGATCCCCAGATGAGTGTCTAGGACTCACCGTTTTCTAGATATTTGAGAAAATCAACCCCATACATCCTCTTTAAGCTCTTGTTAATAGCATGGAAGTCAAATTTCGCTAGGGCGCACCGTTTTCGAGATATTTGAAAAAATTCAGCTACATCACTTTATTCATCATTTTTAAGCTTTCATTAATAGCAAGGAAGCCAAATTTCGCTAGGACGCAACGTTTTCGAGGTACTTGAGAAAATGAGCCCCATCGCATTCTGCATCATTTTTAAGCTCTCGTCAATAGCAGGAAAGCCAAATTTTGCTAGAACGCACCGTTTTCGAAGTATTTGAAAAAATTAACCCAAGTGGCTCTTCCCCACTATTCCCGTTACCCATTTTCGTTACACTGAATTTTTTTTTATTCGGCATTTACTTTGCTAGTGTCGGGAAAGATGCATAGCATCAAAAATGAGAAAAAAAAAACAATTCAAGCACAAATATCAGTAAAAATAATACAATCGAAAAATACTTTGCCTCTTCTGGGTTAAGGGTGTAAGGATATCCTTTTCCAATTTCTTTGCAAAAATAGGTCATCAGGAAAGCATACAATCTATTTAGCGGTTTTAATTGCCTTCACAGTAAAACAGCAATTTGGTGTTTACTTTGCTTCTGAAGAGAAAAAAGAAAAGACATTCTGGAGCGGAAAGATTTAAAAGAGCGGCTTCCTTAAGATCTCGTAGGAAAAATATAAAACCCATCAGCCAGCAAGAGCCAATTCGTCTAGTCCCAGATATCACTGTCTCTAAAGCAAACGGTTGACTGGGTTTCCTCTCTTTAATGATCCCTTCTTCAGAACACACCAAGACATTGAATGAAATAACGTAGAGTTAGGGTAGGAAATTTATTTCTTCCGAATCTCTGCTATATTACTACCAGTGATACGCGCCGTTGCTCTTTCACTCAGACGACCAAGAAGCGACTTTTCTTTTCTCTTACAACTTAATTTAACGTCGGATCATATGTATTGCGTTGAGCAAATAAAAGACAATTTTATGGATGTTTCAGTTTTTCTCAAATGTAGTAAAGCGATTGTGTGAAGAAAACTGAATTTATTTTGCTGCAAGAACACGAAATCATTATTCAGTTCTGAAAATATAAGTTTTATGGGAGAAGTTGACGGCATAAATGTTCCGCTTTGTTGCATAAGCAATACGGCTTAGTGAAACGATACGAAAACGATAATAATGTCACACTAGGATAGGATTCCTGAACATGACTTTTAACTTAAGAAAATAAAAGAAAACGACAAAAGGTAATTCATTTAAGGCTGTCTTTGTATGAGTGTAAGAGGAATTCTATCCTATATCTGCAATGTAAATTCTTCTGTACATATTTTCTCGAAGACTATTACTTTGTAGTGTTTGAAATTTTGAGCACAAATAAGAGTTAATATATGCCCCAGTTATTATCCGAAGAAATTTTTAGAATGATTTTTAAAATTCAGTTTATCTGACTCGAAAGTATTCCAATTTGGGCGCTAGATGGCGCGATAAGTTAGCTTAGCAGTGTTTCTGTCTGGAAGAAACGAAATCTGTCATTTCTGTCTGATTTTTTTAATTATCTAGGCCATACAGAAATAATTGAATCGGGGCCAAAAGTGAGACTAGACTCTTGTCTCCCATAAATCATCTTAAATTCTACTGTACGTTCATTTTTTGAAGAGGAAATGCGTACATTAGCAAAGAACCCATGAATTTGAGCTATAGAAACTCAGCCTACCTACTAAGCTCCACCCCAAACAACTTTATTAGTTAAAACGTTACAGCGCGTATTTCGTCTTTTCATTGTGGAGCCAACAAGAGACCTCTTTCATTCTGAATATGGCGAGTTCTGCCGTGATTCGGTGACACCAACTTCTGGAATAGTCCCTCATGGCGTAAAAGCCACGCCCAAGGAGTGATTTTCTGCGCCATCTATCGCAGAAGAGGAGCCCTAGCACTCATTCAAAGAGAGCCTTAAGAGTAATCCAGAGTTATGCTGAATTTTCTGCAAAATCTGCAAGCCTACTGAGTTATCATGATTCATAATATTGATCTTCTTTGTATAAGTTATATCCAGTTCACTGATTTTGGGGATTAAGTGGCCAATCTCCAAAGGCATGTTAAAGAATGTTTAAGAGTATTTCTGCTGAGAAGATAACAGAAAATACCTGCTTTCCTGTTATTAATTTTTGGGTCAACAAGGAATATGTAGTTAATTGTAAAAATTTAATTTAACAAGAGAAGAATATTAAAATTACTTATTCCGTTTCTCTCATTGATGTGAACTTAATAGCCTTGTCCCGGGACCTCCCCGGTGGCGCAGTAGTCTCAGCGCTGGTTCTGATCATTCATCCGAGATGGGTCCGGGTTCGAATCCCTGAGGCATGGAGTGCTTTTGTTTCACGGCACTGGCTCTCTCTCTCTCTCTCTCTTCCCTGGAACCAGTGGTCCTAAATTAGGGATGGACGACTGCTTATAGCCCATCGAATTGCTTGCGGTGGTCTTTAAACCCAGAAATGAACATTTCCCCTAGCAAAACAGTTTTCTTCTTACATTCCTTATTTTACTGAAAAAGAACTGCGATCACCTTTAAACAACTACAATCCCGAAAGCAACTTGTTTAAAATTTTTCTTGAGCTGCCATGCGTTATGATGATTAAGTGTTCGAAAATAAGCAAATAAAACTGAATTGACTTAGAACCAAATCTCTAGAGTCACAGATTTATTTTTTGAGTAAGTCTAACGTTTAACCCCAGTACAGCTTGTAGTATAATAAAGGTGTGGTATGATACAATAAATACTTCACATTCATGGACGGAGGAGACAATAAGGTGCTCATTTTGTACAGATTTTAAAGTTGCATTGTTTCTGTTTTTATACTAGCTACCATGACTTGCAGTGGCATGCCCAGAATTTTTTTTCGGGGAGGGGGTTACGAAATTTTTTTCGGGTGGGGCATGAAATTTATTTTTCAAACAACTAATATGTTATGAGTGTATTTTTAAAATGTATGCAACATCTTCAAGCAAAAATATTCAAGTAAATATTGCTGTAAATTATTAATAATATTTTTATTACCGATATTCTTATCACTTATATTTGCTATTTAACTGAGCAGAAAACAAGTTGGGAAAAGTATCTGGAATCCTGATAAGACCGATTTGTGTGCGAGAAATCTATTTTCCAAAGCACTAATAATCATGTCTAAAAATGGTACATAAACTGAAATCTCGTAATAATCTTCTGACTTTTCTGTGTTTATGCTACAGTGTTGGTTTTGTTTTGATGTCATTCTTGGTATTTTAATCAAAACTCCTTGCTTTTAGCGTGCTTTAGAGTAATCTGAAATAAGTCGTGGAACTCAAATTTGGCATTGCCTCATCGCCACTGAAACTTTCAGAATGGTTTCTTGCCTCTTTCTCGTCTTCATGGAGAAAACACGTTCAGTTGTTCCCATCCCTATACATATAAAAGTGAAAGTTTGTATGTTTGTTCCGCATACGTTCCTTAACGGTTTGGTGGATTTGCACCAAAATTGGCATACATGCTCTTCATCACCCAGATTAAATACAGTCGTGACGATTTTTAGAAATTCTATCCCTAAGGGGGTCAAATGTGTTTTTACGGGGCCCTCTATAGACTGGGTGCTGCAAGTCGGCTGCTGCGGCATTACTCCGCGTGTCAGAGCAACGGTCATCAGGTGACGCCTCACTCCTCGCAAGCTTCCGCGGTTTAGGCATACCGGGAAGAGTCCGATTTTTGCAAACACAACGCACCGACGGAACATATTGTCATAAGTATTTTTTTGTTTATGTTACCATGGCATTTTCTTTGTAAGGATTAGTTTTCATTAGACTTCCAACAATTGGCGCAGGAGTCTCAAATATGGGTGGAGCTACAGATTCCCACCAATAGGCGTGGTCCTCTCAAACAGCACAAAGGTTAATTGAAGTTAAAAGAGACGATCTTCTCCATACATAAAATTTAAGTACAAAATGAGTATTGGTATTAGTATAGATAAAGGAAATAGCCTATGTCCACCGGAAAGAAGTAAGCTTCCCAACGCTGAAAGAATTATCCGAATGGGTTTAGTTTTCGAGATTAGTAAAAAAAAATCCGTATATTATCGTGGACTACTTTCTTTCACGTTGGGTGTGATCAGGTTGTATGTAAACAAAGAGGAACGATACATGGGAAATTGGAAACTACACGTGAAAGCGATGTTATTCGGTAGTACAGCCAAAAATAATAAAAAATAATAATTAATAAACGAAATAGCCTATGTCCTCCGGAAAGCTTCCCAACGGTGAAAGAATTATCAAATCGGTTTAGTTTTCGAGATTAGTAAAAAAAATCAGTATATTATCGTGAACTACTTTCTTTCCCGTTGGGTGTGATCAGGTTGTATATCTACACTCCAGAAAGCTGAATGCGGAGTGCAGGAAGTGCATTATTGTGCATGTTTGCTATTTCGAATTTTTAGTGCTCAATACAGCCATTATAAATTGTGACTTTTATAGTAACATTTTCAAGTCCGGGGAAATGTCTCCAAAAAATCGCAAACCTATCGGACAAATTCAGCCGAAAGCAAAGAAAGTAAAATTACTTCGAGAGAGTGAGACAACCGAACAACGTGATCGAAGACTTATGGATCAGCGGGAAAGAGCCAGTGTGTCTAGGGCGGCAGAGACCTTGGGACAGCGTGAGGCTCGACTTGAAGAAATTCGGGAAAGAGCCAGTACATCAAGGGCTACTGAGACCTTGGAACATCACGAGGCTCGAATTCAAAAGCTGAGGAAATGAAACGCTACATCAAGGGTGGCAAGACATTCCAATTTCTTGCTAGAAGGTTTTCCCTATGATATTCACAAGGACTAAGACCAACATCCGAATGTTATTATTGGAAGAATAGACCGAATATGTTGTTACTGTCACGCCAAGAAGTTTAAAACGGAGCCTCCTGGAATGTTCTGCAGAAATAGAAAGGTTAAACTTCCAGATTACAGTGCCCAGTAAAGCTGGCATTTGGTATCACCATGAACAAGGCACAGGGCCAGTCAATCAAGTGCGCTGGTATTAACTTGGAGACACCATGATTTTCTCACGGCCATTTATACGTAGCGTGCTCACGAGTAGGTTTCCCAAATCTTTTGTTTATCTATGCTCCAGGTGGGAAAATCATAAATGTCGTTTATAAACAAGTTTTACAATGAACACGCCATTCTGCCAGTCAGGCATTCTGTATCACCATCAATAAAGCACAGTGGCACTGTGAAACAAGTGCTTTCGGTCTCAATGCTGTTCCTACGGACAATTCTATGTTCAATGTTCCACAGGCTTTCAAGAACAATGAAAAATTACAGCCTGTAAAGTGTAAAAAACCTTTTAAAAATAATAAATATTATTACAAAATTGGCCATATTTTCCTTCTCCTCTCTATTTGAAAAATCCTTCATTACAATAACATTCATGGGAGACAATGAAAAAAGCCAATGCCCACCGAGAAAGAGGGGTAAAAATGCTAACAATTTCATATCTCATAAAAACTGAGCGTTGTTCGTCATGGTAGGATTTTTTTTTTATAGTGCGATTTACATTGTTACTTGAAAACAAACTTTATGTCTATCCTGGGAAACGCCGGGTATCTCCGCTAGTGAGACATAAAACAATCAGATGTACACTCAGTAAATTAAGATCACCTACCTAATACACGGTGCGCTCTTTTTCACTAGAAAAACGGCCGCCACCCTGCTTTGGATCTACTCCACGAACTGTCTGTATAGTTCTGTAGGGATCCACAACGAAGCTGTATATGTATGCTGAGGTCTACGGTTCTGGTATGGAGTGGGGTGTTGCAAAAAACTAACTCACCTTGCATTCCACAACATTGCGCAAATGTTACTTGGGTTGAGATTATGAGATTTTGGGTGCTATTTGAGATATCTCGTATCAGTATTGTGTCATTCGAATAATTCCTGTATGAGACGGGCCTAATGACATAGGGCATTATCATCCTGGAAGATTCCATCAGCCCCTTGGTGGATGTACAATATTGGGCGGTGTACATGGTCCCCTAACAATCCCAGGAAGTAGCCGGCTTCCGTACGTTGGTCCACACTCAGCAGGAGTACCAGTTCATGCTAAATATGCCACTATCACATAATCACCCGCACTGGGCTTGGTAGCCGACGCCATGCATGAGAGATCCATAGCTTCATGCTACTGACGCCAAATACGGACTCGACCATTGGCATAATAGAGTACATGTCATGATTCATTGGACCAGCATACCTACTTCCAATCTTTTATCTCCCAGTCCGAATGCTGTTGTCATCAGGAGAGTCGTTTACGTCGATGGACAGTTGCTAGGAGTGAGGGGTGCATAGGGCGTTTGCTCTTGTATTCCACCCGAGCCAGCATACGACTCATAATAGCACCGGATATTGTTTTGGGATGACTCATATAGTATTGTGCCGTCAGTTGCGAAAGCAGCTCCGATTGCTCTGCGAAAGGCGACGCACCAATAGTTCAACTCTGGAATCCACCTTTTGTTTTAAAGTTGTGACGCCTTCTGATTTTTTTCGCCATTTCGGCACCATCACTTATGACATACTTTAATCATGGTGACCCTAGAGTAACCGGCAAGTGTTTCCGTTTCCGAAATGCAACTCTTCGTGAGGCCACAATTTCTAAACTCCGATAAGCCTTGGTTTCACCCACTACATCCGTAACTTTTCCCTCAAGAGAAACGTCAACCTCTGATATACACTCCTCTATCCTACAGGTCATGTCTTCCTTCTCGTTACGTCAGTATCGGGAAACTCACTTTGCATAGGATAGTTGTAATTTAAAGTGCTCTCAGTATACGTTGAGTATACGGAACATAACGAGAATACGTTTTTCTTTTTTAGTTACGCCCAACGGGCAACATACGTCACAGCATGTTAACCGTTATGTGTAACTGAAAAATAAATCACTTTAGTGAGTCTGAGCACATAATTGTTGAAAGTGTAGCAGATGTGTTGGTGCGTAAAGCTAGCCAACTGATGTTGAAATTACAAACACTCTTATGCATGCTTTAGTGATTTTCAAGTATTAACCTTTTACCCTGGTGGAACAAACTACAGTGCGTCGCATAAATGTAGAGACAGAACAAATTCTCGGATGAAAAAAGAACAACAACGAGCTGAAATGTACACCTCATATTTATAGCAAAAATAGCATAGGACACGCAGCTGCACAATAGTTTGACAGAAACATAACAATTCCAAAGCCAAGTACAAGAAAAAAATAGAAATACGCTGTCTCAAAAATGAGCACCTCCGGTACGAATAGTGGAGCCGTTGTTCCGAATAACAGTGAAAAGCCGATTGGGCAGGCTGTCCACCAAGTGATATAAGTGTTCTAGACGGAGTGCGTACTAGCTTCGTTCAATCTGCTCTTTCAGTGCCACCACACTTAAGAACTGCCGTCCATTCGCATACACATCACGAGCAAAGATACCCCAGAGGTTCTCGATAGGGTTCAGATCTGGACTGAGAGCTGGCTAATCCATTACGGTCACATGATGAGTGTTAAACCAGCTTTTCGTTGATGCAGATCGATGGATAGAGGCATTGCCTTGCTGGAACAGATAATCCATACCCGCTAGAGTTTCGGTAAACGGTAGAAGGTGGCTGCTGAGTGTGTCCTGATCTATTTCGGAGCTTTGCCTGCCTTGCAGAAAAGCGATATCCGTTGTCCCATTGAACGCAAAAGCTCCCCAGACCATCACAGATCCCTCTCCTTTCTGTCTGCTGAAGAAGGTGCGTGGCTCGCGTCGTAAATCATGCCAACCATCAGAGCCCTCCAGGTTGAACTTTTTCTCATAGGAGAAAATAGTTGTGATCCACTCGTTCGTGCAGGGCATGTGGCTGTTTGCCCATAACAATCTAGCTTTCTTGTTGCGCCGCGTGAGGCGAGTCAGACGCCGCATTTTACGGAGCACAATGTTGCGTCTTTCCTTGATTCGTCGATGAATTGTGTCCTTTGAGACGGTGACACCAACAGTCAGCGAAACTTGACGTAGTGATAACCTTTGGGATGAAACTAAACGCATGATGGCATGATCATCTCGTTTGGTTGTTATTCGAGGCCGTTTTCTGGCAGTTAACGCACCGCGTTTCGGTAAAGTCTTATAAATGACTGCCCTACTCCTCCCCATGGCTTTACAAATTTTCGCTACAAGCAATCCATTTGCTCTCAGTCTCCAAATCTTCTGCACCACCTCAAGATAAAGTTGATTGTTGCGTGGTATTTCGGCAAATGAATGTCTGACGGCAGGTCCGCTGTCTTTTATAGGCTGGACCGAATTACGGCCCTTGCGCGTGCGCACAACATGCTAAATTGTACATCTCGTTTGCATGTGAGTAGTATAAAATGGCGGGTTCTGCCGGAGAATGCATCCTTCTAGAGAAGCATGGGGGGCGTGGCTTGCGGCAGAAGGGTGGGGCGTGGCATGTGACCGACGGCTGTGGGGCGTGGCAAATGACGCTAGTGTGTTGGGTCGATGCTGCCCCCTAGCGGTGCTTCTTGGAACTTTATTATTATGTTAGATCTTTGTTTTTGAGAGATGGCAACGACCGAGTCGGGGAAAGGAAATGTGCTGCCCCTAGCGGTGCTTCTTGGAACTTTATTATTATGTTAGATCTTTGTTTTTGAGTGATGGCAACGACCGAGTCGGGGAAAGGAGATGTGCTGCCCCCTAGCGGTGCTTCTTGGAACTTTTAATGGATCTTTGAGGGATGGCAACGACCGAGAGGGAAAGGGGGTGGATATAGGGGGATGTCAACTCAATGTGCTGCCCCCTAGCGGTGCTTCTTGGAACTTTTAATGGATCTTTGAGGGATGACAATGACCGAGAGGGAAAGGAGGTAGATATAGGGGGATGTCAACTCAATGTGCTGCCCTCTAGCGGTGCTTTTTGGAACTTTTAATGGATCTTTGAGAGATGGCAACAAACGAGTGGGGGAAAGGGGGTGTACGTTGCCCCCTAGCAGTGCCTTTTCGAACTTTTCTCGGGAGATTTATTGGACGTTGACAAATTTTTAAGAAGTCTTTCCAATATTTATTTTTTTTAATTTTCTCGGGAGATTTCCTGGACTTTGTCAAATTTTTGAAGGAAGTTTTTTAGTCGTTTCCAATTTTTTTTTACTCGTATTTTTTTTTGTCCTATTTTTTCTCTCTAATTTATTTTATTAAATTTATATTTTCAGGAATTCCCTGAGGTATTATAATTTTTATAGACGTTGCATTATTTTTTTAATTTTCTCGGGAGATTTATTAGACTTTATCAAATTTTTGAAGGAAGTCTTTCCAATATGTTTTTTTTTTATTAAATTTATATTTTCAGGACTTCCGTGAGGTGTTATAATGTTTATAGACGTTGCATTATTTTTTTAATTCGTATATTTGTCCTCCCTCCAATTTTAATTTAGGCGAGGAAAGGCTTTGTTTGAAAAGATTTCGTTCCCGCTGATTCATGTTCCGCCATTTTAGTTTCACCACGTTGTCATTTTGTGAGCCATGTGTTTTGGGATGAGTCACAATTTTCTCTTTGACTCAGAAAATTTTGTATGACACGTGTTTTGGGATGAGTCATTATGATGAGTGACGCATTCGTGATAACAGACATGACATCAGCCAACGTCGTTTCCTCCTCAGCGGGGTCGGCTTTATTTATTTTTTTTATTTTCTCGGGAGATTTACTGGACTTCGTCAAATTTTTTAAGGAAGTTTTTTCAATCGAAGCATTTCCTCAAATTTGTTTTATTAAATTTATATTTTTAGAACTCCGTGAGGTGTTATAATTTTTATAGACGTTGCATTATTTTTTTTTTCATTCTTATATTTTTCTTCCCTACAACTTTAATTTAGGCGAGGAAAGGCTTTGTTTGAAAAGATTTCGTTCCCGTTGATTCATGTTCCGCCATTTTAGTTTCACCACGTTGTCATTTTGTGAGCCATGTGTTTTGGGATGAGTCACAATTTTCTCTTTGACTAAGAAAATTTTGTATGACACGTGTTTTGGGAAGAGTGACTATGCCGGATGACGCATGTCGTGATAGCAGACATGACATCAGCCAACGCCATTTCCTCCACGGGGTCGGCGGTTGACGTCATTTGAGATTCTGTAGCCACATTAAGTTCCAAGACTGATTTTTTTTTTCAATAACTTGTTCATTTTGCAACGAATTTATTCCTTATTTTTTCCTCATAATTTCCCATTTTATATTCATAATTTTTCAACGTAACGATTTTTTTTATTTTCTTTGAGGAGACTTCACGCATTTTCAACGGACGTTCCAACATAAAAACGTTTTCCAAAGTTTTGTGCTGCAGACATAATCTTAAAACACGATTGTTTATTAACGTATTTACGTGTTCATGACATTTTCTGTTACATTTTTTTAACGTTGTACCTTTTTCCAACGTACAAAGCCACAATTTTTTATGCATAGTTAAAATATTTTATTTTTTCGTATTTCTTCATGATTAATCAGTGAAATGTACCTTTTAACGCATTATCTTAATCTTTTTGTTCTAAATGCTTGCGTACTCCTTAAACTTTTTGATGTACCAACATTATTTTATTTTCTAACTTTTCAAACTAAGAACTACTTTTATCGAGGCTTTATTTTTTCTGATTCAAACAAGCAAACGTTTCTTCATTGTTATTTCCGTTACCTATACAAACAACTTTTCTTACTTGCTTTTAATGTATGACTTAATCTGGTTTTCTATATAGCTGTTTCATGTTTGTGCAAGAAATATACAGATCTATAGCAGCTATACATAACATGCGTTCGTAACAGTATCTTCTTTTTTTCCAGATTTAAACCAACACACGCTTCTTAACGACTTGATATCGGTTTTCTGGGGTACTTTTCTTTTTCCTTCATTCAATTTTATTCCAGATCATGAGACGAGGAAATGCTTCTTTAGAAACGATTTCGTTCCTGTTCGCAGTAATTATTGGATTTTGACAAATTTTTTGTGAAACGACTTCATGCTAATTCTGAGTCTTTCGCCTTTACAATATTATTTTCTCGTAATTTTTTCGTGTTCAAGAACTCTACAGGTCTTTCACAGTTAAAATTCTCGTAAAACTATATTTTCTTACTTTATTTAGCATATCATTATAGCTTCCCAATTTTCGCTATTTTACTTCATCTTTTTTGAAATTTAGTAAAACTTTTCAGTATGTCAATAATTTATTTCTTACTTGGTCAAACTTTAGACTCCTTTTATTTAGACTATTTTTTTCATTTCATTTCAGCAAAATGATTATTTTAGATGTTGCAAATCATCAGGTTTTTTTGTTTCCTTATATATCATATTTTCCAACTTGCTTTTAAAGTATTTCTCAAAGCTTGCATGTATGTCAAATACGCATTTTTTTAATCCTTTCCTAGTTTGCTATACTTTTTCGTGGACTGCCCCAACAGGAAAGCATTCATTGTCAAGGCATGAAATCTAAAACCTTTTTCTTACGATAAAATTTGTATTCTTTGGGACATATTTTCTGTATATTATTCTGTCTCGTCCGAAAAAAACATTCATTCTGGAGGCAAAGCGAGTAATTCCGTTCTTCCAGTAAACATCATTTTTTTACGTTTTACTAACTCACCACCCCCATAGCGAAAATAAAGAAATACTTACTCTGTTCCCTACATATCGACTCAATCTCTTTCTTTTCGAAATGCTGATCATGACATTTCAACTAAAATTTCATACTTTCACCAAAAATCATATTCTTAAACGAGCTATTTTTTACACAATTATTTCATGTATAACTAAATTTTTGTTGTTTACTCACCTCATAAAAGTCAATAAGAACACCCCTAATCTCATTCCTTTCCCTCATTTAGTTCGCTTAAATTGAGATGTTTCAAAATTTCGCGTATATTTCATTCCCTTAATGTCCAGTTCTCCCGTGTCTGCCCCTTCATTTTCAACTTCTGTGCATACTGCATTTTATCTTTAGACGTTTAGTTTCATTGACCTTTTCTTTCGTTTTAATTAGGTTTTCATTATCGTATTTTTTATTCATTGTCTCAGCAGAAAAATCTTTCATTCTGGAGACATAGCGACTAAGTCCGTACTTCCTCTAAACATTTTTTTTTTCACATTTTACTAATTGTTCAGAAAAGCAGTTGTTTCCAAACTCCCATAGTGAAAATACCGTATTCCCCTTATAGTACTTATTATATTTTTCCTTCTGTTCAGTGTTGTATGATTCTTCAAACTTTGGTTTATTTTTATGAAACTTCTTTTTTTCTTAGTTTTTTTTCTGATTCAAACTTTCAATCTTTTCCTATCGATTTAATTACTCTTATTTTCCCATTCGACTTTACTTTTGAACAGAAATGTATCTAAAATCTTCAGATGTATTTTAGTCTACAAGTCCGATTCTTCCCTGTTTCAAATAAAGTCATTGTAGGATTTTAGTGTAAATGCTGCTAAATCTTTAGAACTTACTTTTCATAGTTAGATACAAATTCCTCGAGGTTTACATTAAAACATGAAAGAAGAGTGTTTTAACGCTCTCTCCAGTGTGTGAGCTTTCCCCAAGAAATTAACTTTGTCAGTTTCCGACAGAAACAGGAGGGAATTCAATCTCCTGCGACTGTTTTCACGCGTCTCTTGCTTACAGGAAAACCTCATATGGCATGAAATCACTTTGCTTGGCAGATTAAACTAAATTCTGGTTTTGAACTTTGAATGCAAACTCAAGCTAGCAAAAGCATAGTTTTCTGAGCAAACTTAAACTGTCTAACATGACAAAAATCTAAAACTGCTGACTCAATGGGACAGAGCGTTTGAACTTTGCCGTTAATTCACCATTTAAGAGATCCGTCGTGAACCACTATAGAAGGGAAGTAAGCAGACCCTGATTTAGTCCACTGTTTCCAAGGAAGGTAGAAAGCTAGTGTCGTAATTCAAAAGCTCTTAACTCAAGCCTCCCCAGGATTCAGTTTCGGACGAACGAATACTCAGATGTCCATGCTTAGACATTGAAAAATTGCTTCAGACAAATATTTTCTTACTTAAAGTGCTTCAATTCAGAATTTTTACTATTTAAGATTTTCCTTAGTCAATATTTTTTTTATCTTAAAAACTTCTAAAGGGTTGATTTTGAAAAAAACGAGTTCTCACAAAAATGTAAAATTTCCTCAGATTGTATGAGGAACCCCAAAAAAATTGATGAAGCTTGGACGTTAACCATTCCAACCATTTCTTTCTCTTCATGTTTCATTCCATAAACTTTCTTCAAATTCCTATATGTCCAAGAATTTTGTTAAATGTCCAAGTTCGACTCCCCCAAAAATTTTCTGAAAATGATATTCTGGAATTTTTTTAAAAGAGAAACTAAGAATCCCTTCACTGAAACAAGAAATTCATATTCAAAGCATTACATCCCTCTTTCTACTTCAAATACTCTATTTGTAAATCTAAGGAAGGTTTTTTTTTAATATTCATATATTTTCCCCTCTAAATTTAGAAGATATTGTCCCAAAATGTATGTACATCTTACGATAGTAAAATATCTTACTGCTTGATGTTCAATTCACTTCACACCGTCTTAAGGAAATTGGTTCATTTTCTCATAACACATAGACATGTTAATTTCTTTCCGTTCACTTCAAAGACTCAATTGAGATCAACCTAATGGAGTCCTTTGAGAAAAACTTTCATAGGAAAGCATAAATTTGCCTAAAAACTACATTAAAAATAAACAAATGTTGAAAGTTCCTGTACAAGAAGGAAATTCTGTTGTAACTTCTAAACGAAAAAAGACAAATTCTAAGAAAATATGTAAAAATGTTCGTTGGATTCCATATTAAAAAAAATTAGTTGAAGAAAAGTGTCATTCTTTTTTTTTTTCGGAACAGTTCATTCTTTCCTAGGGTTGAAAATGGAACACTTCATTTTCCTTAGTAGACAATTTTGAGAAAACACATTTCATTAAAAGCAAGGAAATTCCCATAGAATAACATGGGAAAACTAGTATGCATAAAAAGACTGTTTCGAAACGAGTAAAAATCTGTTGAAGTTCGTTTTTCGAAAAAGTTGGAAATGGAAATGAAGTAAAAACAGTCACAGCAAGTTCCTGAAAGTTGAAAATTGGATGTACTAAAATGTCTAAGGAAAGAAATTTTTATAAAACACAGACTGTTTAGTTTTTCCAGGCTAGGGGGTCTTCAGTGAGAGCGCTTCTTTTTTTTTCAACTCAAAGAATAAAGCGAGTCAGTTTGAAACATTTCAAACTCCCCGAAATTAAGCTGTGTACTCTGGTTTCGACTCAATACTGTAAAGCATTGCTCTCAGACCAGTCGGAATTCCGCCCCGATTGGTTGCCTAATGGAAAACATCAGACCCCTTTCCAATAACAATCCCCAAATATCCTTAAGAAAAGTCTAGCAAAAAAGTACTATTTCACCATTAAAACAATTGGATTCATTCTGTTACTGTTTTAAACATTTCAAAAAAGAAGTTTACATTCTCACTTTTACTTTAAAAATCTTGAAAGCTTAAATTTTGACCCATTTAAAAAAATTCACCTAAAATTTAATTTAAAAAAATAATAATTACTCTTTAAATTTATGTCTTAAAACTAAAAAATATTTACGCTTAATATTTCAATAAATAATAAATATTCACAAACTTACCTTCTACCTTGCCCATTTAAAAAAATAATTCTGAATTTATATAATCGAAATCATTACTTCTCCAAATAGTTCTTTTCCCCTGATTGTAGAGAAGAACTCTTCTGAAATCTTCACTTTTCCACATGTGTTCATAAAAGCTTGAGCTACTTCCTTAGGATTCAACAAGGCCACAGCGTTCTGGAAACTTGAAATCGCTTTCCTGTTCCACTCAGTGGTTAGGCATGGGGGATGCATCTCAATAGGTGGAAGTACTTCCGAAATGCATTCGCGACATCTACATACCTTCAGGATGCTCTCCCCGATTAAATTTTTTAAACATTCAATTAAATTGTGTCTAAGTTCACACTCCTCAATCGATGTACTTTGAAACTTTCGGGATTCTCCGAGTACGATTTTCTGGAATTCTGAACCCATTAACAATTCCTGGATGCTGTCCCACACGTCATCCAAAATAATTTGGAGTTTCTTAAACTGCTTTCTGGTTAATGCAACTCCTGTTGTTAAGTGAAAAATCCGGAACCAGAATTTGAAAGACTTGAAGACTTCTTACTTTATTCAAACTTAGAACAGAACTAAAATTCGCTCAGCGTTTCCTTTGCATACTGTAACCAACACATGACCCTTATCACCACGTGGTGATTGATGTGTCACGATGCGTCAGCACACTAACTGCACGGTGACTGTTTCCTTATCTGGTCATCTCGCAACGAACATGCTATTGATTCTAATCAGGCAAAGCTAACTTCAGCTTGAGAGATAAACGAAAGGATTTCATTATAACTTTCATATCTTGAGAGAATAAACTAAAAAAATCTTCATAGAGTGCATAATAAGCGTAAAGAAATTCTTCAAGGCTGAATTTCCACTAAACTGATGGTGGTATACGGAAAGCGTGAGAATTTAATCAGAGACCTTCAAAGAATTCATCTTGGAATTAACGCTGCTTTTGAAAAACGAGTGAACTAAGAATTTCTTTGTTCTCCACACAAGAAAATTTCAGATTTCGAAATCTCGCCGTCCTAACCCACTTTTTCCTGAGTGAAATTTAAAACAGGGTGGAAATCTCCACTTACGCATTCCTTTGAGTGGGGAATAGCTCTCACGAAAGGGGTCAACGGTTCCAAACAACATTGATTAAAACTGGAGAGAGGGAAAATATATGAATTAAAAAAATAATGCATAAGCAGGATTCCCAAAAACATAAAAAAATATAAGTTTTATATAAAAAAAGAAATTCCAGCAAAAATATTGGTGGGGCGAAAGATTTCCCATTCTTCCATTCCACAAAAAATTTAACGAAGTCTAATAAATCTCTCGAAAAAAAAATTAAGCAAATACTTGGACTGACAAAGAGAGAACGACACGTGACGTCAACCTATCCCACGGCTAGTAGTAGGAGATACACTGTTCCCCCTCTGACATCAATTTTTTTTTCTATGCGAACAGAAATTTACTTGAACAACCGTCTTAGAAAATGCCCCTTCCACGTTTTTTCTTCCCAGCCATGCAAAAACAATCAGATTGCCTTTTCCCACCAAAAGTTCTAGCAAGAAGGAGCAGGAGACGCCGGAACGAAACCCGAAGGAGCTCCCTCCCTGTCTCGCCCCCTTGTTATTCGGCTCCTTCGGGCTACGTTCCGGCGTCTCCTGCTCCTTCTTGCTAGAACTTTTGGTGGGAAAAGGCAATCTGATTGTTTTTGCATGGCTGGGAAGAAAAACGTGGAAGGGGCATTTTCTAAGACGGTTGTTCAAGTAAATTTCTGTTCGCATAGAAAAAAAAATTGATGTCAGAGGGGGGAACAGTGTATCTCCTACTACTAGCCGTGGGATAGGTTGACGTCACGTGTCGTTCTCTCTTTTGTCAGTCCAAGTATTTGCTTAATTTTTTTTTCGAGAGATTTATTAGACTTCGTTAAATTTTTTGTGGGAATGGAAGAATGGGAAATCTTTCGCCCCACCAATATTTTTGCTGGAATTTCTTTTTTATATAAAACTTATATTTTTTTATGTTTTTGGGAATCCTGCTTATGCATTATTTTTTTAATTCATATATTTTTCCTCTCTCCAGTTTTAATCAATGTTGTTTGGAACCGTTGACCCCTTTCGTGAGAGCTATTCCCCACTCAAAGGAATGCGTAAGTGGAGATTTCCACCCTGTTTTAAATTTCACTCAGGAAAAAGTGGGTTAGGACGGCGAGATTTCGAAATCTGAAATTTTCTTGTGTGGAGAACAAAGAAATTCTTAGTTCACTCGTTTTTCAAAAGCAGCGTTAATTCCAAGATGAATTCTTTGAAGGTCTCTGATTAAATTCTCACGCTTTCCGTATACCACCATCATTTTAGTGGAAATTCAGCCTTGAAGAATTTCTTTACGCTTATTATGCACTCTATGAAGATTTTTTTAGTTTATTCTCTCAAGATATGAAAGTTATAATGAAATCCTTTCGTTTATCTCTCAAGCTGAAGTTAGCTTTGCCTGATTAGAATCAATAGCATGTTCGTTGCGAGATGACCAGATAAGGAAACAGTCACCGTGCAGTTAGTGTGCTGACGCATCGTGACACATCAATCACCACGTGGTGATAAGGGTCATGTGTTGGTTACAGTATGCAAAGGAAACGCTGAGCGAATTTTAGTTCTGTTCTAAGTTTGAATAAAGTAAGAAGTCTTCAAGTCTTTCAAATTCTGGTTCCGGATTTTTCACTTAACAACAGGAGTTGCATTAACCAGAAAGCAGTTTAAGAAACTCCAAATTATTTTGGATGACGTGTGGGACAGCATCCAGGAATTGTTAATGGGTTCAGAATTCCAGAAAATCGTACTCGGAGAATCCCGAAAGTTTCAAAGTACATCGATTGAGGAGTGTGAACTTAGACACAATTTAATTGAATGTTTAAAAAATTTAATCGGGGAGAGCATCCTGAAGGTATGTAGATGTCGCGAATGCATTTCGGAAGTACTTCCACCTATTGAGATGCATCCTCCATGCCTAACCACTGAGTGGAACAGGAAAGCGATTTCAAGTTTCCAGAACGCTGTGGCCTTGTTGAATCCTAAGGAAGTAGCTCAAGCTTTTATGAACACATGTGGAAAAGTGAAGATTTCAGAAGAGTTCTTCTCTACAATCAGGGGAAAAGAACTATTTGGAGAAGTAATGATTTCGATTATATAAATTCAGAATTATTTTTTAAATGGGCAAGGTAGAAGGTAAGTTTGTGAATATTTATTATTTATTGAAATATTAAGCGTAAATATTTTTTAGTTTTAAGACATAAATTTAAAGAGTAATTATTATTTTTTTAAATTAAATTTTAGGTGAATTTTTTTTTAAATGGGTCAAAATTTAAGCTTTCAAGATTTTTAAAGTAAAAGTGAGAATGTAAACTTCTTTTTTGAAATGTTTAAAACAGTAACAGAATGAATCCAATTGTTTTAATGGTGAAATAGTACTTTTTTGCTAGACTTTTCTTAAGGATATTTGGGGATAGTTATTGGAAAGGGGTCTGATGTTTTCCATTAGGCAACCAATCGTGGCGGAATTCCGACTGGTCTGAGAGCAATGCTTTACAGTATTGAGTCGAAACCAGAGTACACAGCTTAATTTCGGGGAGTTTGAAATGTTTCAAACTGACTCGCTTTATTCTTTGAGTTGAAAAAAAGAAGCGCTCTCACTGAAGACCCCCTAGCCTGGAAAAACTAAACAGTCTGTGTTTTATAAAAATTTCTTTCCTTAGACATTTTTAGTACATCCAATTTTCAACTTTCAGGAACTTGCTGTGACTGTTTTTACTTCATTCCATTTCCAACTTTTTCGAAAACGAACTTCAACAGATTTTTACTCGTTTCGAAACAGTCTTTTTATGCATACTAGTTTTCCCATGTTATTCTATGGGAAATTTCCCTGCTTTTAATGAAATGTGTTTTCTCAAAATTGTCTACTAAGAAAAATGAAGTGTTCCATTTTTAACCCTAGGAAAGAATGAACTGTTCCGAAAAAAAAAAAAGAATGACACTTTTCTTCAACTAATTTTTTTTAATATGGAATCCAACAAACATTTTTACATATTTTCTTAGAATTTGTCTTTTTTCGTTTAGAAGTTACAACAGAATTTCCTTCTTGTACAGGAACTTTCAACATTTGTTTATTTTTAATGTAGTTTTTAGGCAAATTTATGCTTTCCTATGAAAGTTTTTCTCAAAGGACTCCATTAGGTTGATCTCAATTGAGTCTTTGAAGTGAATGGAAAGAAAAATAACATGTCTATGTGTTATGAGAAAATGAACCAATTTCCTTAAGACGGTGTGAAGTGAATTGAACATCAAGCAGTAAGATATTTTACTATCGTAATATGTACATACATTTTGGGACAATATCTTCTAAAGTTAGAGGGGAAAATATATGAATATTAAAAAAAAAAAAGAAACTTCCTTAGATTTACAAATAGAGTACTTGAAGTAGAAAGAGGGATGTAATGCTTTGAATATGAATTTCTTGTTTCAGTGAAGGGATTCTTAGTTTCTCTTTTAAAAAATTCCAGAATATCATTTTCAGAAAATTTCTGGGGGAGTCGAACTTGGACATTTAACAAAATTCTTGGACATATAGGAATTTGAAGAAAGTTTATGGAATGAAACATGAAGAGAAAGAAATGGTTGGAATGGTTAACGTCCAAGCTTCATCAATTTTTTTTTTTGGGTTAATCATGCAATCTGAGGAAATTTTACATTTTTGTGAGAACTCGTTTTTTTCAAAATCAACCCTTTAGAAGTTTTTAAGATAGAAAAAATATTGACTAAGGAAAATCTTAAATAGTAAAAATTCTGAATTGAAGCACTTTAAGTAAGAAAATATTTGTCTGAAGCAATTTTTCAATGTCTAAGCATGGACATCTGAGTATTCGTTCGTCCGAAACTGAATCCTGGGGAATCTTGAGTTAAGAGCTTTTGAATTACGACACTAGCTTTCTACCTTCCTTGGAAACAGTGGACTAAATCAGGGTCTGCTTACTTCCCTTCTATAGTGGTTCACGACGGATCTCTTAAATGGTGAATTAACGGCAAAGTTCAAACGCTCTGTCCCATTGAGTCAGCAGTTTTAGATTTTTGTCATCTTAGACAGTTTAAGTTTGCTCAGAAAACTATGCTTTTGCGAGCTTGAGTTTGCATTCAAAGTTCAAAACCAGAATTTAGTTTAATCTGCCAAGCAAAGTGATTTCATGCCATATGAGGTTTTCCTGTAAGCAAAGAGACGCGTGAAAACAGTCGCAGGAGATTGAATTCCCTCCTGTTTCTGTCGGAAACTGACAAAGTTAATTTCTTGGGGAAAGCTCACACACTGGAGAGAGCGTTAAAACACTCTTCTTTCATGTTTTAATGTAAACCTCGAATAATTTGTATCTAACTATGAAAAGTAAGTTCTAAAGATTTAGCAGCATTTACACTAAAATCCTACAATGACTTTATTTGAAACAGGGAAGAATCGGCCTTGTAGACTAAAATACATCTGAAGATTTTAGATACATTTCTGTTCAAAAGTAAAGTCGAATGGGAAAATAAGAGTAATTAAATCGATAGGAAAAGATTGAAAGTTTGAATCAGAAAACAAAAACTAAGAAAAAAGAAGTTTCATAAAAATAAACCAAAGTTTGAAGAATCATACAACACTGAACAGAAGGAAAAATATAATAAGTACTATAAGGGGAATACGATATTTTCACTATGGGAGTTTGGAAACAACTGCTTTTCTGAACAATTAGTAAAATGTGAAAAAAAAAATGTTTAGAGGAAGTACGGACTTAGTCGCTATGTCTCCAGAATGAAAGATTTTTCTGCTGAGACAATGAATAAAAAATACGATAATGAAAACCTAATTAAAACGAAAGAAAAGGTCAATGAAACTAAACGTCTAAAGATAAAATGCAGTATGCACAGAAGTTGAAAATGAAGGGGCAGACACGGGAGAACTGGACATTAAGGGAATGAAATATACGCGAAATTTTGAAACATCTCAATTTAAGCGAACTAAATGAGGGAAAGGAATGAGATTAGGGGTGTTCTTATTGACTTTTATGAGGTGAGTAAACAACAAAAATTTAGTTATACATGAAATAATTGTGTAAAAAATAGCTCGTTTAAGAATATGATTTTTGGTGAAAGTATGAAATTTTAGTTGAAATGTCATGATCAGCATTTCGAAAAGAAAGAGATTGAGTCGATATGTAGGGAACAGAGTAAGTATTTCTTTATTTTCGCTATGGGGGTGGTGAGTTAGTAAAACGTAAAAAAATGATGTTTACTGGAAGAACGGAATTACTCGCTTTGCCTCCAGAATGAATGTTTTTTTCGGACGAGACAGAATAATATACAGAAAATATGTCCCAAAGAATACAAATTTTATCGTAAGAAAAAAGGTTTTAGATTTCATGCCTTGACAATGAATGCTTTCCTGTTGGGGCAGTCCACGAAAAAGTATAGCAAACTAGGGAAGGATTAAAAAAATGCGTATTTGACATACATGCAAGCTTTGAGAAATACTTTAAAAGCAAGTTGGAAAATATGATATATAAGGAAACAAAAAAACCTGATGATTTGCAACATCTAAAATAACCATTTTGCTGAAATGAAATGAAAAAAAAAAATAGTCTAAATAAAAGGAGTCTTAAGTTTGACCAAGTAAGAAATAAATTATTGACATACTGAAAAGTTTTACTAAATTTCAAAAAAGATGAAGTAAAATAGCGAAAATTGGGAAGCTATAATGATATGCTAAATAAAGTAAGAAAATATAGTTTTACCAGAATTTTAACTGTGAAAGACCTGTAGAGTTCTTGAACACACGAAAAAATTACGAGAAAATAATATTGTAAAGGCGAAAGACTCAGAATTAGCATGAAGTCGTTTCACAAAAAATTTGTCAAAATCCAATAATTACTGCGAACAGGAACGAAATCCTTTCTAAAGAAGCATTTCCTCGTCTCATGATCTGGAATAAAATTGAATGAAGGAAAAAGAAAAGTACCCCAGAAAACCGATATCAAGTCGTTAAGAAGCGTGTGTTGGTTTAAATCTGGAAAAAAAAAAGAAGATACTGTTACGAACGCATGTTATGTATAGCTGCTATAGATCTGTATATTTCTTGCACAAACATGAAACAGCTATATAGAAAACCAGATTAAGTCATACATTAAAAGCAAGTAAGAAAAGTTGTTTGTATAGGTAACGGAAATAACAATGAAGAAACGTTTGCTTGTTTGAATCAGAAAAAATAAAGCCTCGATAAAAGTAGTTCTTAGTTTGAAAAGTTAGAAAATAAAATAATGTTGGTACATCAAAAAGTTTAAGGAGTACGCAAGCATTTAGAACAAAAAGATTAAGATAATGCGTTAAAAGGTACATTTCACTGATTAATCATGAAGAAATACGAAAAAATAAAATATTTTAACTATGCATAAAAAATTGTGGCTTTGTACGTTGGAAAAAGGTACAACGTTAAAAAAATGTAACAGAAAATGTCATGAACACGTAAATACGTTAATAAACAATCGTGTTTTAAGATTATGTCTGCAGCACAAAACTTTGGAAAACGTTTTTATGTTGGAACGTCCGTTGAAAATGCGTGAAGTCTCCTCAAAGAAAATAAAAAAATCGTTACGTTGAAAAATTATGAATATAAAATGGGAAATTATGAGGAAAAAATAAGGAATAAATTCGTTGCAAAATGAACAAGTTATTGAAAAAAGAAATCAGTCTTGGAACTTAATGTGGCTACAGAATCTCAAATGACGTCAACCGCCGACCCCGTGGAGGAAATGGCGTTGGCTGATGTCATGTCTGCTATCACGACATGCGTCATCCGGCATAGTCACTCTTCCCAAAACACGTGTCATACAAAATTTTCTTAGTCAAAGAGAAAATTGTGACTCATCCCAAAACACATGGCTCACAAAATGACAACGTGGTGAAACTAAAATGGCGGAAACATGAATCAACGGGAACGAAATTTTTTCAAACAAAGCCTTTCCTCACCTAAATTAAAATTGTAGGGAAGAAAAATATAAGAATGAAAAAAAATAATCCAACGTCTATAAAAATTATAACACCTCACGGAGTTCTAAAAATATAAATTTAATAAAACAAATTTGAGGAAATGCTTCGATTGAAAAAACTTCCTTAAAAAATTTGACGAAGTCCAGTAAATCTCCCGAGAAAATAAAAAAAATAAATAAAGCCGACCCCGCTGAGGAGGAAACGACGTTGGCTGATGTCATGTCTGTTATCACGAATGCGTCACTCATCATAATGACTCATCCCAAAACACGTGTCATACAAAATTTTCTGAGTCAAAGAGAAAATTGTGACTCATCCCAAAACACATGGCTCACAAAATGACAACGTGGTGAAACTAAAATGGCGGAACATGAATCAGCGGGAACGAAATCTTTTCAAACAAAGCCTTTCCTCGCCTAAATTAAAATTGGAAGGAGGACAAATATACGAATTAAAAAAATAATGCAACGTCTATAAAAATTATAACACCTCACGGGTCCTGAAAATATAAATTTAATAAAAAAACATATTGGAAAGACTTCCTTCAAAAATTTGATAAAGTCTAATAAATCTCCCGAGAAAATTAAAAAAATAATGCAACGTCTATAAAAATTATAATACCTCAGGGAATTCCTGAAAATATAAATTAAATAAAATAAATTAGAGAGAAAAAATAGGACAAAAAAAAATACGAGTAAAAAAAAATTGGAAACGACTAAAAAACTTCCTTCAAAAATTTGACAAAGTCCAGGAAATCTCCCGAGAAAATTAAAAAAATAAATATTGGAAAGACTTCTTAAAAATTTGTCAACGTCGAATAAATCTTCCGAGAAAAGTTCGAAAAGGCACTGCTAGGGGGCAACGTACACCCCCTTTCCCCCACTCGGTCGTTGCCATCTCTCAAAGATCCATTAAAAGTTCCAAAAAGCACCGCTAGGGGCAGCACATTGAGTTGACATCCCCCTATATCCACCCCCTTTCCCTCTCGGTCATTGCCATCCCTCAAAGATCCATTAAAAGTTCCAAGAAGCACCGCTAAGGGCAGCACATTGAGTTGACATCCCCCTATATCCACCCCCTTTCCCTCTCGGTCATTGCCATCCCTCAAAGATCCATTAAAAGTTCCAAGAAGCACCGCAAGGGGGCAGCACATCTCCTTTCTCCGACTCGGTCGTTGCCATCACTCAAAAACAAAGATCTAACATAATAATAAAGTTCCAAGAAGCACCACTAGGGGCAGCACATTTCCTTTCCCCGACTCGGTCGTTGCCATCTCTCAAAAACAAAGATCTAACATAATAATAAAGTTCCAAGAAGCACCGCTAGGGGCAGCATCGACCCAACACACTAGCGTCATCGGCCACGCCCCCACATCCTTCGGTCACATGCCACGCCCCCCATGCTTCTCTAGAAGGATGCATCCTCCGGCAGAACCCGCCATTTTATACTACTCATGTGGCTACTTTACATAGCTGTCTTTATATTTATGAGACACCTAAAACTACACTATTTCACTTTGTGGTGTTCTTTTCACACAATCCGGTCATCTCGACGGATCGAAACGTTTGTTGTAGGGCTATGTCGAATTAGGTACCACTTCAGCTTCCTACCTATATTTGCATTGCGCTCACGGCGCAGAGTCGACTGTCTCTATATTTATGCGACGTACCTTAACTCGGGGTTGGAAAAATAGGTTGAAATCAGCTTGAACAAATACTGTATATTCGCTGTTTAAGAAGTGGACCTAACCCTGATGTAACGGGTGCATCAGAAAATGTCGCTTGTCCATTAGCTTTTATATCCAATGTGGTCATTTGGGAGACAATTGTGTTGTTCCTTTCTGACTGATTACGTACTACAAGTGCTATAACAATGGTGACGAACCTAAGAAAGCAGAGCGATGTTTGATAGCTTGTTTGTACTCAGTGGCATGATGTTCTTGTCAGGGGGACTAGTCCTTCCTCATCATGACTTGTGTCATGGAGCAGTGAATAAAGATCTAAAAGAGAACGCTCGCTCATCACCGGTTACAAGTTTATGGTTGGCAGTGCTGAGGCGAAAGGGGGAAAGAAATTATTTTGCGGTAGCTTTCGTAAAACCAGACCGCTATGTAAACATTTCTGTTTGGAGACCTCAGAAAATTTTGGGCACCATTTGATTCAGATACATCGTCCACTTTAAAGGTTAAATACTCTTTTAAAAAATGTCGTATGTGTAGATATTTAGAGCTCATTAAGTCACATTTCCCCACTGAACAGTCACAGTATTTGCTAGTTTACTGCCACGATAACGTATTTACAGATGAGAAACATTTTATAGACTACTTATTAAGCAAAACACAGTCACCTTTTAAATATTTCATATGCCTTATCAGTCATCATATTGCTGTGAACATTTCACTCTTACCCCATGGCCGTAAGGTCATATGTATAATAAAGTATAATGTCTAATCGATTGACTTGGGCCTTGACCCAAACCATGGGTACGGTATGGTCTCCTTTTCTAGAATCAGTAGCCATAGACTAGAGACGTACTTCTTACAGCTTAAGATGCTCGCGAGAATCATTAAAACCCTTGGGGAAATTCTTTGGGAAATTCGTCGGGGAAAGTTTGTTGGTTATACGGATTTCCACCCTATAACCACCCCAAAGTTTAAAAAAACACATCTGTAAACGCTACAATATATATATAAGGAAGCAGAACATCAATATTTTAGCTATTACTAAAACCAATAGAGACCTCATTAAAATGGATAAAAAACATGGGGTATATAGCATCCCATTGAGAGCCGTGGAAAATAAAGAGCATTCTAAAAGTTATATAATCTCACGGACAATGAAATTTGCGCACCTAGAAGAAAACATGCTACGACCGCGAAACTTTGTTGATAGCTAGAGTGCCTGCTGGTGTATGCAAATGATCCACGTTTGCTGTGAGTGCGCATGAACGCACACCCTGTGGTGGCGCTGCGAAAAGCACCGGCCAACGCAAGCAAGTATACAGAGTGACAAGAATGCCAGGTAGACGCCAGAAACGTCGATTTACGCAACTTACAGATTTTGGGAGGGGCATGTTCATCGGGCTGAAAGCCGCAGGGAGGTCGGCGAGCCGTGTAGCCCGCCACGTCGATTGTTCTGACCACACCGTCCGACTGTGTTGGGAACAGTGAACACGTGATGGCACTGCCATGCGGCGGAACGGCTCCAGACGGACCAGAAGGACTACTTGTAGAGAGGATCGACGGATCGTGCGTCAGGCACGAACGGATCCCACGGGGACCCGGTCTACTATATAGGCAGACGTAGCGGCTCCTGTGTGCCCACGAACCATTTCACGACGCCTCGCGGAAGCGAATTTTCGATTCCAGCGCCCCTTACGTGCGCTGCAATCCGGAAGATCGGCGGCTCCGTGTGCAATGGCGCCAGGCCAGAGCGACGTGGAACGCCACAGACTGGCGACGTGGAACGCGCACCTAGAAGAAAACAAGCTACAACCGCGAAACTTTGCTGATAGCTGTAGTGCCTGCTGGTATGCAAATGATCCACGTTTGGTGTGAGTACGCATGACCGCACTCACACCAAACGTGGAGACTGGCGACGTGTGGTGTTTAGCGATGAGTGCCACTTCGTTTTGGGGACAAATGATCATTGTGTCAGGGTGTGGAGGTCCCCGGGTCAACGGCACAATCCCAACCTCGCTAAAAAGCGCCACACCTCCCCCACTGCAGGCATTATGGTCTGGGGAGCCACTGCCTACGATAGCCGATCAGTTCTAGCAGTGGTACGTGGATCATTGACGTGCCAGCAGTATGTGGATGAGATCCTACGGCCCCATGTGCTCCCATTCCTGGCCGGGATTCCAGGTGCGCTATACCATCAGAATGATGCCCTTCCGCACACGGCTCGGGTTGCCCAGGACTACCTACGTCATGTCCAGATACTTCCTTCCATGGCCTGCACGCTCCCCGGACCTGTCCCCTATTACGCATGGGCGGGACCAGTTGAAACGCCAACTGCCGCCGTGCCGCACTATCCGAGATTTGGAGCACACCGTCCAGCACGTGTAAGTCAGTCTGCCGCAGGACAACATGAGGCGCCTGTTCGTCTCCTAGCCGGACCCTATTGCAGCATGTATCGCCGTAGCAGGCATGCGACGCGCTATTGAAGATGACCGGACTGCGTGCCACAGATCCATCTGTTATTGTCCTGCAGCTCTGTTTTTGCTATCATGTGCATCATTCATCTGTATCATTACGTCCATAAACTTTCAGTTCAATCCGATGCTTCCTTCTTGGTGCTCAAATTTCATTGTCCGTAAGTATAGGCTCCACCGGACGTCATTTAAAAACCCGTCTGGTTGTATGCACATATAATGTTCGAACGGGAGCAGTGACTGCCGCTTTAGCAGATCTGACGCATAGTGGAACATTCTACCGTGTGTGGAGTGAAGCTAAAATTCTGACCACCCCTTCTAACGCGTCATCACTCCTATTCACGGAAAGTTTGTGTATCTTTGCTCAAAAACATTTATGATGTAATGACTTCATTCCACATGTTATCCCTCAGGCCTGGAAAATGCTCTTTCAGAGAGACCGGAGCGCTAATTTAGAAAACCACGCCCTCACATAACCTAATATTCCTTTTTCTTGCATGCTTTGATTTTCCAACAGATTATTGAGCCTGAGTACATATGATTTAACACCTCATTATGATGCTATGGTCTACTGTGATATTTATAGCCCGTGCACAGACATTCCTAGATACTTAATCTGAAGATGAGCCCACTGTGGAACTCGAAAGATCTCATGTCGTATTTTAACCTGTATCTATTTTTAAGCTTTTAGTAAAGTTATTTTAACTCGTATGGATTTTACTCCTATTGAGCTTTTATCTTGCGCAGACGGTGTAACTATTTGGTATTACTAAAAATTACCCCAACTTCTCACAGGGCATTTCCGTTTCAGTCACGTTTGAAAGAATTGTGGTTTCAATATTTAGGTTACATTTTCAATCAAAATTATTATTCACACCGGGATACTTGAATATTGCTTGTATAATCATCATCATCATCATTGTCAACCATTATCAATCCACTGCTGGACGAAGGTCTCCCCAAGTTTCCTCCACAACGGTCTGTCTTGTGCCAGTCTCCTCCATGTCACTCCCGCATATTTACGAATTTCATCCACCCATCTCCCATGTGGTCTTTTTCTGGGTCTTTTCCTGTCCCTTGGAATCCAATCTAAAATTTCGGCTGTCCATCTATGGTCTGTCCTTCTGGCAGTATGTCCAGCCCATTGCCATTTCAGGGATTTAACTCTGATCATGATGTCTTCCACTCTCGTCATTTTTCGGATCCACGAGTTCCTCTTCTTATCTCTCCTGGTTATACCAAGCATGCACCTCTCCATGCTTCTTTGAGTTGTCTGCAGCTTTTGTATGTCTCTTTTAGTTAAGGTCCACGTCTCTGCACCATACGTAAGCACTGGAAGGATGCATTGATCAAACACTTTTCTTTTAAGACATAATGGCATATTGCTCTTGAAAATTATGCTGTTTCTTCCAAAAGCTCTCCAGGCAAGTTTTGTACGCCGATTAATTTCTTCATCAATGTGACCCTCACTTGATATCTGCTGTCCAAGATAAACATACGTATCTGTTATCTCCAGTTTTTCTCCATCAATCGATAAATCTTCATTTCTTGTAAAAGCATTGAACATCACTTTTGTCTTCTGAAAGTTCATTTTTAATCCCACTTCTTTACTCTTGTCAGCAAGTTCCTGGATCATACTCTGCAGCTCTGATGGGGTAGTTGCAAAAATGACTACGTCATCAGCAAAACGAAGGTGGGTTAGATAATCTCCATTAATCTTTATCCCTTTGTTTTCCCAGTTCAGTGATTGAAAGACATTTTCCAATGTGGCATTAAAGAGCTTCGGAGATATGGTGTCACCTTGTCTCACTCCCTTTCCAATTTTTATGTGTGTTGTATTTTCAAACAGCCGAATCTTTGCACTTGCATTTTCATAGATGTTATTAATAATATTAATGTATGCATCTTCAATACCGCAGGATTTCAGAGCCGTGGTAACTGCTGATGGTTTCACCGAATCAAAGGCTTTTTCATAATCGATAAAAGCCATGCACAATGGAAGTTCATATTCCCTCGCTCTTTCAATCAGTTCTCTCAGTACGTGGATATGATCTATTGTGCTGTAGCCACTCCTGAATCCAGCTTGTTCTCTCGGTTGAGCCATGTCCAGTGTTACCTTCAAGCAGTGTGAAAGAACTTTAGTGAAGATTTTATAAACCACTGATAGGAGGCTGATAGGTCTGTAGTTCCTAAGATCCTCAATGTCACCTTTTTTATGTAGCAGGATCATTGTAGCATTGTTCCAATCCTCAGGAATCTTCCCTTCATTAAGGCATCGAGTGAAAATTTGGGCGAGTACTGTTTCAATTTCTCCACTTGCTTCTTGTATGATGTCTATAGTAATTCCATCTTCTCCTGGAGCTTTCCCTCGCTTCATGTTCTTGATTGCATGAGCAACTTCTGCTGGGAGGACTGGAAGAACTCTGGTACCTTTCATGATGTCTGGAGTACATGTATCATCCCTTTCATATAATTTGGAGTAGAAATCTTTCACTCTTGTCAAAATTTCGCCTCTATTTCTTGTTATAGAACCATTTTCTTTTCTCAGAGCCATAATCTGTTTTCTTCCCTTACTGAGATGTCCCTTTGCTATCTTAAGGCTTTGGTTGTTTTCAATTGCTTTCCTCACTAGCTCACAGTTGAATTTCCTTACGTCTTCAGTGATACTTTTTCGTGTTGTCTTGCATAGCTCTATATATTCCACTTTGGAAGTCACATCTACTTTAGTTGTCCTCATCTCTCTTCTTTTTTGCATCAACATTTTGGTTTTTCCTGATAATTTGTTCACATGCAACTTGTTCTTAGACCCAGCTAATTTTGTTGCTGTTTCCATTAGAGCTTTGGTTACTTTTCTGTTAACTTCCGAAATATCCACTTCTTCCGATGTTAGGCCTTCTAAAGCAGAGAATCTGTTCTTCAGTTCCAACTTGAAAGTATTATGGTGTTTTTTAAGGTTGGTTATGTCAATACATTTTGTTTGTCTTATGAGCTTGCCACGTTCCAGTTTAGTGTTGAGGTGCATCTTACATCTCACCAATCTATGGTCACTACCTGTGTTGAACTTGTTCAGCACACTGCAGTCTTCGATGACGAATTTTTTGTTACACATAATAAAATCAATTTCACTTGTCGTCCCAATTGGATGTCTCCATGTCCATTTCCTGTGTGGCTTTTTCTTGAAAAAGGAGTTCAAGATGAAAAATCCTTCTGCCTCTGCAAACTCAACGAGAGTATTTCCACGCTGGTTTCTGTTGCCGTGACCGAATTTACCTACTGAAGTTTCATTCTGTTGCTGTTGCCCTATTTTTGCATTGAAATCTCCCATAATTATCTTCAAGTGCTGCTTACCTTTATTATTTAGATGACGAATTTCCTCATAAAATTCTTCAATTTCTTCTTCAGGATGACTTGTGGTGGGTGCATAAGTTTGAATAATCTGAGCCTGGTATCTTCTCGATAGTTGGATAACGAGTCGTGCAGCTCTGTCAGAGGAACTTTCAACTTCTACCACTTTATCCTTCAGTTTCTTGTTTATTATAAATCCAACACCACTAGTTCTGCCAGTATCTGTCCCACGATAATAGAAGAGATGTCCACTTTTCAGTTCAATGAGATCTTCTCCTTTTCTCCTTACCTCACTTAGCCCGACGATGTCCCACTTGATCCTTTGTAGTTCCTCTTCCAATTCAAGAAGCCTTGAATCAGAAGATAGGGAGCGTCCGTTATAGGTAGCCAAGGTCAGCATCAAATGGCAGCCTAGTCCGGTCCTCCGGGGATTCTTAGCACCCTCTGCCTTCATGTCGCACTGGCCGCTGCCTTGGCCAGGTACATTCCAGCTGCCGGAGACTGAGGGCCAAGATTTAAGTTGTAGAGTCATTTTGGAGGTGTTTGGCCATAACTCACCACGCTGGCCAAGCGGGTTGGTGAGTGTGGGATAGCATTTCCTCTGATCCCGATGGTATAGTTATACCGCTATTGGCGGTCGTCAGAGCCCCTTTAGTGGGAACAGGATGCACCACGAGAAGGCGGGGTTGACATTTGTCAAGGAGAGGTTGAGATCACTGGAAATGTTGTGTATATTTGCGTAAAGATCCGGAAAGGCAATCAAAGAAAAGAATAATCAAAAAATGTCCAAAATAATTTCGTGTTTTCAGCATGTCTGTGGGAATTCGATATCTTTAACATATCGCTCCACATGTATGGTTTGTGTTTATTGTAATACTTTGTTCTTCCAGTACTAGAAAGTCTTCCTTATGAGCAAATCTACCCCGATGCCTTTCTTTGAGTCTTGGGCTACAGCAGTTAAATACAAAATGTAACGGATGTAACCCCTTTTCAGGGTTACCATTTAAAAAGTTTAAATGTCTTTAACATATCGACAACATGTGTATCAAAGATTTCAGAAATTTCGATGGTAGTTCAAAATGTAGCTTGAGAAGCCTGAAATCGCTTGAATTCATTCACATATTACAATGGGAGTAAAGTACTTGCTCTTCCTTTGCATTTGGAGCTTTATGCAACATTTTTATCATTTGTGCCGCATTTTTACATGCAGCTTTTAGTGAAAGGGACGTTGTTGCACCTCTCGATACAACAGAACTTGTGCCTTTTCGCTATTCACGTAAAGTAATAACCCATCAAGAAAGATATACCAGACAAGAAAATATAAAAACCCGATAAAATTCAATCAAATAATGCCATAGATCGTTTATATATGGCCTATAAAACAGCTAGAATAAAGAAACCTAAATAATTATATCTTCCCTGCTATTCTATTATTACTGCACTTTAGTTTGGTGAAAGCAATATAAAAAATTCGTCACTGAATTATTTCTACGTAAAGAAACTCGTGCAGAATAGTTGCCTACGCTATAATCAAGTTATGCGGGCCAAAGAAGAGAATGGTCCGAATGTTCTTTATTCTTTGAACCCGAAATTATAAGAATATTAAAGTTTAGTACGTTTTTATAGTCATCATCAGGTCATAAGACTCTTCTTAGTGAGATTATCAGACAAAAATATTTTTGAACGTACTTTTCGATAACAAAGGGTTGGTGTGTGTGTGTGTGTGTGTTTTCCGGCATTGCTCTTTTACCTTCTTTGGGGATATCATGAACAATTCACGTATCCGTAGATAACTGTTACAATGCAAAATACTGAAGTCTTTTCGCGTTTATCTCTATCGTAACCAAATAAAGCTCTTTATCTCCGTCTGGAAACAGATAAATGAAAGTA
This sequence comes from Macrothele yani, assembly GCA_039090855.1. Classification (NCBI taxonomy): domain Eukaryota; kingdom Metazoa; phylum Arthropoda; class Arachnida; order Araneae; family Macrothelidae; genus Macrothele; species Macrothele yani. Next base: position 131,739,417 of record CM076995.1, on the reverse strand, counting down.
TACAAATAGTATGCAATTACGGATTGAAAAATACAAAGATATACTTTCCCCCTTAAAGAAAGAAAATTTTACACTGAGGTGCCAAAAAACTGGGAAGGGCATTACCATTTCCATTACACACCACCACACCTATGCCGTAAATGGTATCGTCCGCAAACGACGTATATATAGAGGCACTTATCTCCGCAAGCTCAAGTAGTAGCATTCGCAGTTCACATGACATCTTGTCAGGATTTAAGCAATTTCGAACGTGGTATGATAGTCGGCTCCCGGGAGATGGGTCACTCCATCTCAGAAATTACCACGAAATTTAGATTTACACGGTCAACAATTTCAAGGATGTACCTGGACTACACAAACTGGGGCAGCACATTCATGTGAGACCGGTGTGGCCGAAGAAAATTCCTGAACGATAGGAGACAGCGGTGTCTGATACGCATTAACGCGAATCACGGCGCAATTCAATGCTGGGACCTATAGTAGCATCAGCGTTCGGACAGTGCAACGTTCCCTGTGTCCTATGGGGTTTCGGAGCCGACGGCACACTGCTAACCCGACGACAGAAGGCTGTGGTCCTTCCTGGGATCGGTAATATCGCCATTGTACGCTAGATGACTGGAAACATTTAGCCTGCTCCGACGAATCACAGTACCAACTGTTTAGTGCAGATGGCCGACTATGGGTATGCTACAACCCCACGAGGCAATGGATCCCGCATTCCAAGGAACAGTGCAGGCCGATGGATGCTCTGGTCTGGTGTGGAGTGTGTTCAGCCCGCATGCCTTCGGAGCCCTCTTACTTCTGCAGACAGGTCTGACTGGAGGAAGCTAAGTAACCATTTTTGGAGATCATTTGAAGCCGTTCATGGAATGCAACCACTCCGACGGGTGCGATCTCTTTCAACACGACAATGCGCCACCACACACTCCACAGTCGTTCTATAATCACTGGAGGAACATTCCACGCAGTTTGGCATCCTGATTTGGCCCCTCGTAAGCTGGATTTAAATGCCATCAGACACATTTGGTATGCTGTTCAACGTGCCGTCAATGCCACGTATTCTCCACCGACGAATATTACGGAATTGTAGGACGCTCTTTAGGAAACATGGTGTGCATTGTCTCCACAGTACTGCACAGAGTCCGTGGAATCCATGTCCTATCATGTTGCTACCATTATCTGGTCGCGAGGAGGACCGACGCGGTATTAGAGAAGTATCCCAGTTGTTGTTGTTGTTTTTTGTCACTTCAGTGTACATTCTGAAATACTAGTAAAAGATATCACAAATCTTGGGATTTTTATATGTTACCGTTTTTCTGATTGTGGGATTTAAATGAATTGATTCTCACTAAACGCTTTAAACCTAATGGTCCAAGAATTCGAATTGCAGAGAAGGAAAACGAAGTTCCAGTTTCTTGCAGACAACCACTTAAATTTCACTCGTCGCAGGAAGTCACACACGAGTAACAAGTGCCTAGTGGCAGAGCCACTTATTAAATACGACGCTCAAACTTGCACAACACACAAGCTATAAAACGTAGATCAACTTAGTAATACCAGGCTGAGGGCCGCGGGTGGCCTAGTGGGCAACGTTCGTGACTGCCACGGAATGGATCGATCCCAGGAGGTACAACGCTCGATCCCCTAAATATCGGCCGTGCGTCGGATGGGCACGTTAAGCCGTCGGACCCCGGATACTGGCCCCCCGTTAGCAAATAAGGGCGTCTTCCTCCCCCTTTCTACTTCGCTTCCGTGCCACTTTCCTATCGGGCACTCTAGCCCAAATCTCCTAGCTTCCTATTTCTAAGGGCTGTTTAACACCTGTGGTCAGACACTGCCTTCCTAAAATCCTCTACATATTAATAAAAAAAATACCAAGCTGGCTTTAACAATTACTGTAGGTTATAAAGTACTAATAATAATAAAGTACTAGCAGTAGATAGTACACAAGCATAATATCGTTATAACGTTTAAATCGCAAGTAAGCAAATCCTGACAACAAACATATTAAGCACCCAGCTATTTTTGATTTGATCTGTTTCTTCAGTTCTAACTTGCTGCCAGTGCAACCACATCAAGAAAAACTTTTTGGAGTTCAGTCGTGACATTAAGTTTGGAAAGTCTAATCAACGGATAAGCAAAATTTACATAAATGAGCATCAAAAACGGAAAGTTTCATATCACACGTGTTTTGTAAGACGTGGCAAACCGATATATGACTTATCCTGGCTCGTGAAAAAATTGGAATTATATGGAAAATCTTTTTACAGTGCATGCTTGATTCAAAGAGAATTTTGTGGTCCGTCTTCTATAGAGAGAGATATAACTTAGCACGTCTTCTGAAAAACATTATGTGCTTATAGTATCACTATGACCGTTCGTCCGTCTGTGGACATCATGCCTCTGCAACTATCAGTTCGATTTGAAGAATTCTTTTTGCATTCGAAAGCCTGAAATGTGAGGACAACGACAGAAATGTCTGCGTCTTTTTTCGATTCATAGGATATCCTTTAAAAGTCGTAAATTCACATTCTATTAAATAAAAAATATATTTTACTCAATATAATTATTTCAAAAAAGCAATTCAAAAACTTATTCTTACCTTCCGATACCTTTTAGCAGGGAGGCTTTTTTATGTACCAGTTTCTATTTGAAATAGTGGATGACTTCTTCGCTAGGGAGCGTAGATATACTGCATTTAACCTGAAATATCTGCTTCTAAAATTGAATTTAAATATATTGTAGATATACTGCATTTTCCCTGAAATATCTGCTTCTAAAATTTGAATTTAAAAATTGTTTTACGTTAAATATACGTTAAGAAGGTGAATATTTTGCTGGCATTTTACATTGCTTTTGTTATGTTGAAGTACTTCGAACTCCAACAATGAGCACAATACGCACAACATTAGAACTATACCGCACATTCAAAATAAAACGATAGGTACTTTTCCACGGTACATACTGTATTCATAATCAACAGTCTTCAGAAATAATAATACTGTTGCATTTGAAATACTTTTCTCTAATTATTTATTCCTGAATATTTATTAATAAGATGACAAAAACACTAAATTATATTTCACTCCTAACGAAAGCATGAATACTTTAACCGAAAAACGAAAGGCTTCTTAATCAACACTGTCTGTCAACATTTTGACGTATTCTTTTTTCAGTTCTTTACATTGTATTACACTTACCGTGATTTATATTCTTATACACAGGTGTCAGGCATCCTGGCTTTCACACACTTTGGCACCAACACAAAACACTCACAAAGAAACACAGATTACATCTTCGCGCTACTTCTTTTAGAAAAAGCAAACCAAATGTGTTTTTAGAACAATAACCACGACGCCATAAAAAAAACATCCAGAGGTCTTCCCAGCATTCCGTGCAGCAAGTTTCCATGTTAACAAGTTTGCAAACAAACAAACGGTTGCGCTGTGAGACGGCAAACACAAACGCAAGAACGCGCACCAATAGCTTTGTGTCAAACTTCTTTGCCAGTAGGGGAAGTAAGGGTGTATTTTTTTGTTTTTAACATGTTTGCGATTGCATCTTTGCTTCTAAAAATCTGACTGAAAAGATTGTATTTCATTCAGACACCACTCACTTATACAAAAATTTATGTATCCTTTGTTCCTCAACATACAGTTTAGTTTTCTCGCTAGGGGGCGTTAAGATAAATCACTGTAATGATAAAATATCGGCTTCTACAAGTCCACTTTAAGAACGTCTGCATAGCCCATTGAGTTGCTCTCGGTGGTCGTTAAACCTCAAAAAAAAATAATAATAACGTCTGTTTGCTACTGATGCTGTTTATACTGTAGCAAGGAATATTTTTCATATATTTGCCACTTTTTGTACCGCACAGCCTTGCTTGCATCTAGGGGTGTAAATATTCATTTCCATTTATACCATACGTAGAACCGGGTCTTCATTTCTAAGAACCTGATTTCAGAAATCCTACGCCTTGGATATCTTTCATTATTAGAAATGTTTTGTGCACAGATTGGGATTTTTCACATTTCAAACTTTATGGCCGTTATGGCCGAAACTGGTTATTTTTCTTTGTAGATGTTTCACTGACTGAACAGAAATCCTGTTGATATTTCTTCATCTGGTTCAATACACCGTAAATGAGCACTGCTTAAATTGTACATCTTAAATCAAGCGCAAATTTTCTGTAGAGGACTTAAATGCATTTTTTTCTCTGAAAATTTTCTTCAGAAAATCTGCTTTAAAATACTATTTCCTCCTATCGGAAACGATTCAAAATATATGCTCATTACACATGAAAATTCGATGACATCTTTCTTGTTTTTTCACGAGTTGCTTAAGACGTACTTCTGTAAAATACCTTGTGAACTACGTATACCGAGTGATCACTGAAATATTTTTTTTTATTGGATTTTTAACGACCACCGTGAGCAACTCAATGGGCAGTCACCCGTCCCTAATTTAGGGTCAATGGTTCCAGCGAAGGGAGAGAGCCAGTGCCGTATGACAAACACAACATCCATGCCTCACCGGGATTCGAACCCGGACCCCGTTCGGACGAATGATCAGAGGCCATCGCTTAGACCTCTGCGCCACCGGGGTGGCACCCACTGAAATATGAGCACCACTATCAAAAGTGGATGTGGCCCGTTGACAACGTTATATTCGAAAGGTCCCGATTAGTCGACTGACGTAACATACATAAGTTTGAAGGGATTTTCGAGAGGGCGTGATTAGTCGACCATTCCGGAATAGGTCACTCTACCAATTGAGCTACGCGGACGTTTTATTCTGATTCCTATCTGCCTTTATGTCGTGTGCGTCCTTCTGGCAAGTACGTCACATCTCCTGGTACGTTACATCATCTCCCCTTTATTTTTATTTATTATTTTTATTTTATTCGAAGTGCTGGAGAAGGGATTCTCTTATATTTCCTATCTCGCGGTGTGGAAATAACATCACATCAATGCGAGATTTTGAACGGTCGGGTCATCCGGATAGTTCAGGCGCCATTATAACGAAGTAAATTTCTCCGTCATTTCTGTCCACGCCAGGATTCGAACCCGGATCCCCTCATTCCGGAATAAGTCACTCTACCAATTGAGCTACGCGGACATTTTATTCTGATTCCTATCTGCCTTTATGTCGTGTGCGTCCTTCTGGCAGGTACGTCATATCTCCTGGTACGTTACAAGTTGACTACCTAATACAACAGAAGTCAACTTAGAACAGTACATGTCATGACCCTGGGTTTGCCTGCACGCTGGCACGTACGAGCTATAACACTTGCCTACCTAATACAACAGAAGTCAACCAGAACAGTACCTGTCATGACCATGGGTTGCACTGCACGCTGGCACGTATGAGCTATAACAGTTGACGATCCCGACGACATCCTCTCCTACCCACGGTTCATCGGCGCAAAAGTCTCGCCTGGTGAAAAGATCATTCAAGTTGGACGTCGGATGGCTGGAAGAAAGTGTGTTGGTCTAACAAGTCGCGTTTTTACTCGACTCCCTGAATGATCGTGTGCGTATTTGGCGCAAACAACATGTGGCACTCGATCCATCCTGCATGGTCACCACAGTGCAAGCCAGTAGAGGCGGTTGTGTGGTGTGGGGCATGTTTACCTAGCAGTAACGTGGACCCCTGGTGCATGTGGTACAACGTATGAATGGTGCCCACTATCGTTAATCGCTTGCTCACTCTGTACACATAGCAGTGTTACACTTTTTCCACGAATGGCGACTGTGTCTTCCAAGATGACAATGAGTCAAGACGCAGGCCCAGTGTTGGGCAAGAATTATTTGAGGAACACAGTTGAGACTTTCAGCATATCGATTGGCCTCCAAATTACCCCGATATCAATCCCTTAAAGCACTTGTGGGACACTATGAAACTGCATATCAGGCGTCTGGATACACTAGTCAGCTCCGTACCAGGATTGAAGGCCGCCTTACACACAACTTGGTTAGCCATACCTCCAGCACCTGCTTCTCACATCTTATTGAATCAATGCCACGTCGGATAGCTGCAGTCAGTCAATGCAGATTTCTTATTCAACCTTCCATTTTTTTACTATATGTTACGTAAATCTCTGGTTTTCTCAAGTTTAACTTTCTGAACTTAACGTCACATCGGACCTTCAAAGAGCTCACTTCTTTACGAATTAAATATCAATCAAGTCAGGAAGAGGAATTTATATACGACCTTGCTACTGTTAAAGTACAGCCAAAAAATATGTCATCGTCGAATGATTTCCTGGCATTGAATATGTCGTATTTTAAGTGCTGTTCTCTGACCTATAACGGTCTAAGCACTGGCCTTTGACGTTTTGCCCAAGTGTGTCCGAGCCCCAGAATTCTGGGTGGGTTTGTCCTACGGAACTGCCCTCAACCTCTCTCTGGAACCAGCGGCCAAAACGTAGTAATGGGAAGCTGCTCATAGCCCACTCAAATGCTCATTGTGGTCAACAAAGTATAACTATACTAAAAATCCAAAATTTCTTGGCGCAAAATACAAATAAAAAAATTTCCAAGCTTTCGCACATAAACCAGATGGCTTTCTCAAGGAAAGTAGACAGCTAACTGCAAACTGGACAATAGAACGTTTCAACACTTTGAACGCGGTGACTTGACTAGACAATAAATGATTAGGAGCAAAAGTGATATTTCGAAGAAACGGGGTCACGTTGTTTGGGCACGCGGTACTATGGTAGAAAACTCAGCATTATTTGAAGAATTAATTACAAATACGTGGCAACTCCAGATAGACGCTATCGTTGCAAGAATCGGAGCTGGTCAAGATTTCCAAGGTTTCGCAAATGGAGCTAGATTTGGGTGTGGAGTATGAAGCTAATTTCTTTACATCACTCCATATAGGATCAGTGGACTTGAACTTGACTTCTCTTGATAGGGCAGTGGTTATTTTTCCGTCCCTTGTATCCCTTTCATGTTCGCTGATTCTAAATCCAAACGAACGTTTGGTCATTTCGATGTAGTATCGCCAGGAGCCGTCCGGATATTTTAGTGGGATGGCATAAACACCTGCCACATTGAGATGCGGGGGCTTGTTAGTATTTCTCTTAGGCATCGTATACAAAGATTCCAGAGACCTTATGCCGACACCGAATTTTTATCCTCCTGAGCGCGTTTTTGAGTTGATAGGAAACATTTAATATGTAGGGAATAGAGCCCAGGTAGCGAAGTTGCGGCATAGAAAGATTGACACGGCTGGTTCTGGTTTTCTCGATAAAGTTATGCATCTGGTTCAAAGTATATCCTGCCTCAGTGGCCAACTCGAAAATGTTTCTTAGTTCAGATTCTCTCGAACGGACATCGGATGAGACATCGAAGGTTCTTCTAATGCGAGAATGGAATAAGGCGGTCTTGTAATCATCAGGGCAAAATGAACTGCGGAGCATCAGGTTGGGAACGGAGGTGGGTTTATAATAGACTTCCTCATGAAGGCGGTTGTCATGTGATTTGCTCACTGAGACGTCGAGATACGGTAAGGTACCATTGTGTTCAAACTCCATGGTGAAATTGATTGTAAGGTGTATATAATTTATTTTATCGAGGAAAAACGGCAGAGTCTCCTTTCCGTGTGGTCATATGAAAAATACGTCGTCTGCATATCGCAGCCAGGTAGTAGGTCCTGGGGTAATGTTGGTGAATATATGTTGCTCAATGGGGCGGGTTATTGCTTCCGCAAGGACGGCTGAAAGCGAAGATCCCATCGGAGCGCGTTTACTTGCTTATAAATTTTCCCTCGGAAACTGAAGTAGCTGGAATTTGAGACCAAGTATATTAATTTGAAGATGCTGATGCAAGACTCCTGAAAATAAATCGATGAATTAGATATAGCCTCTTTCAATGTTCTGATGGCTTCCGGTACGGGGATCGATGGATAAAGAGAAACTACGTCAAAACTGCCGGTAATGTCGCGTTGTTGCACTGTGAGCTGCTTGATTTTCGTGATAAAATCTAGAGTGGAAGTTATTATAAAGTCCGACTCCGGTGGATGATTAGTTAAGAATTTGTTTAACGCTTTCTCTAAGTGATATGTGGGTGCGGATCTTCTGGACACGATCGGTCTCAGTGGATTGCCGGGTTTGTGGTGTTTAGGTCTGCCGAAGAGTTTTGGGATCTGAGGTCCAGGCGATAACTTGGCGGATTTCTTGAGATTATCTGGAATATCAGTTGACCTTGCAGTTCTTTTTACCTGTGCAATCCAAGAATTTAGAGGATTCCTTCGTAAGATTATAGATCCAGAATCGTATATAAATTCTTCTAGTTTTTTATTATAATCCCTCCACCAGATGCTGGGGGATTTCTGGAGGTAATGCCAGCCATGCCTGTAGCAGCACTGACCACAACTCCGCCCGAAACGTCGGTCCAGGTTCCATAGATCTGACGTTCCGCTCCATTGCATTAATCAGTGTTTAAATCCGAACTCTTTTGGGGGCCACTAGCTGGTTTCAAAACTCAGATGATTGCTCATCGAGCCATGACTGGATGGTTGCGGCCCGGTGGAGCAGCGCATTATCCTGCTGCTGAAAAAGACCATCGTCCGCAGGATGCACTAAAGCCATGAAAGCTTGTAGGTGATTAGCCAGAACATGCTGGTAGTGCGCAGGGTCCAACGACCTCCCCAGGCACACTAAGGGACCTAATGAGAAGGCTCCCCAAACCATCACAGAGCCTTGAACAGAGCCGACCTGGCACGAAGGGACCATGACCTCATACGATCGACGCCCCACCCGAACCCTCCAGTTAGCTCGGTATAATTTGAAACGGGATTCATTTGACAACACGATGCGGCACCACTCTTAGGAGATTCATTTTAGATATTACCGGCACCAGGAGAAGCGTAATGTCCGATGATAAGCAGTCAACAGTGACACACGAGTAGGGCATCGGTTCCAGGCTGTGCAGCATTCGCCGCACCGTTCGGTCGTTGACGCTGCTTGGGCTTGCGACATTTAACCTGGATGTGATTTGCGCAGCAGCCGTTGCCAAGCGGTGGGTCTGGAAAAACCTGGAGAGTCTACTTCGACCCCGGTCATCAGTCGCATTTGGTGGGCCAACGCTTTCTCTCCGGACGCTGGTACGTCCGTTGATGGTACACTCGAGATACATCCTTGATATGGTTGCCCTCGGGAACCCTAAGGTTATTATCTCTTGTGTGATAGAATGGCCCGTATGTCTTGCGACAATGCGTCCACGATCAAAGTCACTCAGATCGCCAAGTTTACTCGTGATCGCTGATTGCGATACCTTACTGGGAAGCCCTGCTGTTCACCTATTTATCGCCTACTTTCGGTTTAGGTCTGTTCCACTGTGCGTGTGGGATTTCCATCAACCCTATCTCTAATATTTTGTCTACTGAGTGTATTTGTATATTTTTTTCTTCGGTAAGAAGGGCATTTTACGACCACAATGAGCACCTCAATGGACGTACGGCAGTAATTTTATCGCGGGAAAAAAAGGAAAAATTCGTGGGGCGGTCGCGGGGTAAATTACGATATTTCGCGAAACGTTCGTGGACGATGATATACACTAACATTTCCAAAAGAAAAAAGTCTACCAAGTTACGAAGCAATAACACAAATGACTAGTACGTAACTAAATAAGCTAAATAACTTTCTAAGTGTTTTTAAATTGATACTTACGTTAATAAACCATTCAAATTCTGGCAATGTTATCAACGCCGTTACACGAGATCAAGATTTCCATTTAAGTGGATGGTATTTTGATACATTATATTGTGCATACACAGATTTTCTTTTTTAATGCTGTGTCTGTTGTCCTATAACACGTTTTTAAATTTATAAAAGGGTCGTTCAGCATCGACACTCTTTGTGGGTACTGACAGATAACGGATTGTGTAGCTTAGGAAACGACCTTTTTTCGTATTCCAGAAGTCTAGTAAACCTTCGCTGACACGAAATTCTTTTACACTCGCTTTATATGAACGAAATTCACATTTTAGTTAGTACTCATCTTCGAACATAGGAATGTGGCTAAAAACAAACAAATCTACTTCGTCGTCTAAAAGGTCCAAGGACTTAAATTGATCGGGATAAAACACCCTACATGTTTTGAAGAAATTTGCGACTTGCTAAAACATCGATGCTTTTTAGTTTCAAGAAATAATGCTTCTTTTTTCGTAACAAGTGAATAGAGTTCTTTTTGCAGCGACGTGATCGCAGTCTTGACTCTTGCTAAGGAGACTGTTGGCGATGTTCGACATTTCATTACATATTTTGTGCGCGGAAATTCGCTATTTTTCAAATAAAGTGAGCTGTCTGGAAATATACGGCGCATGAACCTCAACCTGCTTCAGATTTTCTTTTAAATCTCTGTCTTGACAATACCCAATGATTTTATCTACAATACAACTGCTACTGTTGTCTTTCTGTTTATCAAAAATATCTGCGTAGTCTTTTAAATGTTTGCATCGAAAAAGCTCGGTCTCAAATCAACTATTCCACCTAGTCTGCACAAGTACTGGTGGTAAGCAAGGTATTTTGTCCTTCTTTTGCAAAAATAGTCGAAAACGTCCTTTACGGGTGGGACAAGCTGTGAAGACACGTTTAACAGCTACTACTGGAGAGTTAACATTTTCAAATTCATTTTGCCAAATGTCGCCCAAAAGATTTAAAAGATGCGCTTTGCAGATGACGTATACACCATTCAAAAATACGGCTTTGAGGCTCTTTACCCACGCTTTGGACACGTAAGCTGCATCGTCTGTGACAAAAGCGGTTACAGTAGCAAAAGGTATTTCATACTTATTAACTGAGTGAACTATTGCTTCGCTGACTGCTTTAAAGTTTACGGTTTCCAAAGTGATACACTCAAGGAAGATTGCATTCAAAGAGGTTTCATTATTGCAGCTTTCAACATTCGGTTCAGCTGATGAAACAGCAAGAATATTTAAAATGTATCTATCTTCTGAATCAGTTGTTTCGTCTGCTACGATGTTTACACCGGATACCGATTTTAAAACATCTTTCACTTGTTGCTTTTAAATATCATATATTTTCGGCAAATAACATTTCCGCATCCAATTTGCATTTGGAATAACACCAATATCTGTCAACGTATTTTACAAGTAATTTTTTAATGTAGGGTTATCCCATTTGGAAAGTGGGATGTTAGCTGCACAAAAGGCACCAGTTAATTTCGAAAATTCCATTGAGCGATGCTGTTCTTGCGTAGTTCTTTCCCCAATTAATTCATCAACACATTTCGGCATTATTTTCGGTTGACTGTTCAGACACACCTTTTTTTTATGTAGCTTGCTTCCTAACTGCTTTTCACAACTGTCCTTTCTTGAAAAATCCCTTGGTATGTTGCAACACGAACAGAACAATAGATACAAATTTTGAAGATGACAATCCGTGTTTTGGTGTGAGTATGACAAGGATGGTAGGTCAGATAATATCCAAAAACTTATTTAACATAGTTTTCTGATATTATCAAAACCTATCCGAAAGTGTCATTTTTTATAAAGTTCATATAAAACGAGTGTAGTTTTCGGATATTATCTGACTTACCATCCTTGTCATATTTACACCAAAAAACGGATTGTGATCTTCAAAATTTGTATTATTTGGTGTAATCGCGTATTTCATTCATGAGAACAATAGATTTTTGTTCACATGAAACATTCCCTTGCTGTACTGTTTGCATCTTTCAGATGCACTCATTTTACTCACGTGGCTTATTCTCAAAATTAAAAAAACAATGTCTCGAAACTTCATACACTACTTACACGAAAGCACAACTTTTCTAAGCAAAGCGTCTGCGAAACACTCTTTCCTGTGAGTTACTTTCCCAGCTAAAATTACTAACACAACTGACGACATTCGGTTTACGGTTTACTAGACCGGCACGTCGCAAAGGTCATTCAACAGTAATAGGAAGAAATCATGAAAAACCACGTGTGCACTCTTCAGCGAAGTGCATGCGACCTTGAACTACCCGTAAAGTTTGTTCGAAAAGAGTATCTTCGTAACGAACAATCTTGAGAGGTAATTGAAGGTTTAAAGCTCTTGGTTTGGGCTTTCGAGTAGGATTACTTTGTGGTACATTTTGAGCGTAAATTCTAACGAAGGCAGTATTAAAATTATTTAGTTATGAAAAATACAGTAATCAAAAAAATATAATAAAAATGAGGCAAAAACAAGTAAAAAAAATCTGAAATTCGCGGATATATTTGATATTCGCGAAATTACAGAAAAACCCTAAAATTCGCGAAAAAAATCGCGGAAATTCGCGCCGCGACAGAATTACTGCTCTAATTATAAGTGGTGGTCGCTCATAGTCTGTCGGCACACTGACTTCCTTCTTTCATCAGAATCAGCCATGTCTCTGGGATTCGAACCTGAACCCTGTCCAGTACCACTCGGCCACCCGAGCGGCTATCTGTTTTCTTGAAAGATGGATAAAACCACTATTCAAATAACAGGCCTTCTTTAGAAAAGCAATTTATTATTAGATTGCCATGTTCTGCAAACAATCTCCACAGCTGTCATCTGGGTAACTAACTTGTACAAAAGAAAACACAGATTTGGATACTGTGTTTAGAAAACGTAAATTGTAAGATGCATATGCGTGCGTTAGAAATCAACATTTCCGTACTTTACTCTTCGCGGAAAACGTTATGAAGACAGAAGCGTGAGACAAATAGAGTAAATATTTCCATTGTATATATATTTTCATTAGCTAGAAGACCGTGATTGTGGAGAATGTAGAAAATGGTGGCATAAGCATCCATTAATGGATGCCGCAGCGTTAGCCCTTACGAAATATACCATAATGACTTAGCCAGATGCTTGGCCGCAGAAAAGTTGCTCTCGCCAAGTGAGATCTCATTCCCATCAAAAGTGATAAACATTCTCTCAGAAGTCACGTTTATCGCCCTCAGGAGGGTTTGGTTTGGCAGATATATCATGTCGGCCATTATTCCATGATTTGGGAACCCACTGCGCTGTCATTTTATCGCTTGAGAAGCAAACGGCCACGTAAATATGACTTCCCGCAGCTCGAGACGAGAGCGCAATTCTGCGCAGGTCTTCCTTATGCAGCGGGAAACAAATGTGTTTCCCTCGACATTTTTACAAGGGACAAGTGCTACGCAGTCAAGGTCGTCGCAAAAACTGATGAGACTTGCATATTTAACTGTCGGGATGGCAAAAATGCTCCGTATGCACATTTGGCACAGGAAGAACGGTAATCACGTTTTTTAGGGAAGTTGGAGAAATAAAATTTCGTTTGTTGCTAGTAGCGGAAAATCTACTCACTATGCGCTTATCGGCTAAAGAGGTATAGAGTAGTATGAATAAAAGGTGCATATAAATACACTGTCTTGCCAAAATATATGTAAACTTGTGATATCGTTTTGGTCTACCGTCCTTTGCAATTGTATTAAAACGTTCATGGATTTAATTGAATTCCTTTGGAGATTCTGTTCCATTTTTATGGGGGAAGGGGATGGGGTTAACGACCACCGTGACCAACTCGATGGGTTATAAGCAGTTCCCCTTAAAGCCACTGGTCCCGAGGAAGGAGAGAGAGCCAAACCCATAAGACAAAGACAACTCCATGCTTCACCTGATTCGGACCTTGACCCATCTCAGACGAATGGTCAGAAGCCAGCGCTTAGACCACTGCGCCACGAGAGGCTGCGGGGCTTGTTCCATTCTTGTAAGGCAGAGAGGGATGTGACATGGGTATCGTTCACTTGACAAAAAATCGCTTCGCCGAAAATCACTTGATCGAAAGGTACATTTTACCAAAGGGTCACTTGACCCAAAAGTTCATTTCACCGAAAGGTAACTTCACCTAAAAGTTTGTGACGTGCCTGCTCCGCCGAACGCACACGACATAAAGGCAGATAGCAGCGAGAACGAACATCTGCGTAGCTCAGTCGGTAGAGCGACTTATTCCGGATTAAGAGGACTCGGGCTCGATCCCCGGAGTAGACCAAAATGACGGAGAAATTTACTTCGTTATAAGTTCATTTAATCGAAAGGACATTTGGTCGGAAAGTTCATCTCACCGAAGGATTACTTTACCTAAAAGTTCATTATGTCGAAAGATCATTTCACCGAATTGTCAGTTTATCGAAAACTTAGAACTTTGTTGTTAGAGATCTGTTGGAATGTGGTGCAGGTTTTTGAAAAACTGGCCAGGCCACCTAAACATTATCGGATTGTATAAAAAATGCACTTTTAATTTCAATGAAACGCCTCTCCGCAGGTAGGTCTTTTGAAATATAACATTAAAACGCCTAAGCCATGACCTACGAACCTAAAACTGACTCTTTTAGCCTGACAAAATGTGCAACATTATTAATTTATTTTTTATGTAAACCTTATGAACATGAGCACTCAACATGATTAAAATTTGCTAAAAAGGCCTAAGCCGAAGCCTAGGGACTTAAAATTAATTAATGTTGTCTTAAAACTAAATCTTTGCGCTCTCTGTGACACGCAGAAATGAAAAGGGCAATTTCAGTATGATACCATAACGTTTTGCTGGTCTGTGTGCCGAACTTGCATCATGTTTCAACAGCTCCCGTAATGAAATCCAAAGTTTTCGATAAACTGACCCTTCGGTGAAATGACCTTTCGATGAAATGAACTTTTAGGTACAGAGACATTTCGGTGAAATGAACTTTTCGGTCAAGTGACCCTTCGCTGAAGCAAACGTCGGGCAAATGCATGGCGTATACCCTTCGCTGAAGTAAACATCGGGCAAATGCATGGCTGAAGCAAACGTCGGGCAAATGCATGGCGGAAGTAAACGTCGGGCAAATGCATGGCGTATGCCCTTCGCTGAAGTAAACATCGGGCAAATGCATGGCTGAAGCAAACGTCGGGCAAATGCATGGCGTATACCCTTCGCTGAAGTAAACATCGGGCAAATGCATGGCTGAAGTAAACGTCGGGCAAATGCATGGCGTATACCCTTCGCTGAAGTAAACATCGGGCAAATGCATGGCTGAAGCAAACATCGGGCAAATGCATGGCGTATACCCTTCGCTGAAGTAAACATCGGGCAAATGCATGGCTGAAGTAAACGTCCGGCAAATGCATGGCGTATACCCTTCGCTGAAGTAAACATCGGGCAAATGCATGGCGTATACCCTTCGCTGAAGTAAACATCGGGCAAATGCATGGCGTATACCCTTCGAAGCAAACGTCGGGCAAATGCATGGCGTATACCCTTCGCTGAAGTAAACATCGGGCAAATGCATGGCTGAAGCAAACATCGGGCAAATGCATGGCGTATACCCTTCGCTGAAGTAAACATCGGGCAAATGCATGGCTGAAGTAAACGTCGGGCAAATGCATGGCGTATACCCTTCGCTGAAGTAAACATCGGGCAAATGCATGGCTGAAGTAAACGTCGGGCAAATGCATGGCGTATACCCTTCGCTGAAGTAAACATCGGGCAAATGCATGGCTGAAGTAAACGTCGGGCAAATGCATGGCGTATACCGTGTATACACCGATAAGCCATTACATTATGACAACTTACCTTATAAGCTGTAGTAGTCACTTCAGCCCACAAAACAGCGGCCACTCGGCGAGGCATCGATTCGATGAGGTGACGATAGGTATCCTGGGGTATCTGGTACCATAATGTCAACAACAGGTCCTCCAGTTCCCGTACATTTCGGGGTGGTGGATATTTAGCGCGAACCCGCTTTTTCTAAGTCAAACCACAAATGTTTGATTGGATTCATATCAGGTAAATTTGGAGGTCAGGGCATTAACAGACAGTCACCAGCATGTTCCTCCAACCACTCCTTGACGATTCTGGCAGTGTGGCATGGAGCATTATCTTGTTGGTAAAGGCCATCACCAGCATGGAACACAGTTGCCATGAATGGGTGAACTTGGTTCGCAACGATGTTCAGATACCTGACAACTTTCAGGAATTGTGCTATTGGGATAATGGGGCCTGACGTGTCCCAAAAAAGACATCGCCCATAGCATAACACCGCCACCGCCGGCCTGTTTCCGTCTAACAGTGCATCAAGGTGCTATAGCCTCCGTTGGTGATCGGCGTATCCGCGCCCGGCCGTCTACGTGACGCACCAGGAATCTCGATTCATCAGACCAGGCCACTTTCTTCCAATCATCCTCTGTCCAACCTCGATGATCTTGGGCCAATTTCATGCTGAGAAACCATGCATTATTTTAAGAATAAAATATTCTGAAAAGGTTTACGGACGTGAGTAGTATCGGTCCATTAATGAACTTTTTTCAATCATGGTTTTTGAAGCTCGAAATGCATCAAAAGCGGAAATGAAGACTTGCGCCCCTGGTGGCCAAACCATTTTTTAACCAAAATTAGAAATTATAAGCAAAAGATTTTCCATCAGGAGTTGTCCCCGCTGCAGATAAAAATTTTCAAATCGGGGGTCTAGGAGTAGAGATATCTGGGAAAACGCAATTTACTTTTACGCCCTCCAGCTGAAAATCTGTGCGTAACTTCAAAAAGTAACTATATCTAAAATAGTCTTCGACATAAATGGAATCGAAAAGTGGAAATAATTTTTCAATCCGATGTTTAGATTCAAATATATGGAATAAAATGTATTTTGAATTCGATATCATGTGCATTTACGCCCTCTAGCGGCGAAATTGTGCTTCGTAAAAAAACAAACGAAATGAAGAATCGTCATTCGCACATTTCAAGCTTCCCAATGCAAAACAAATTTTTCAAATCGGACTAATAGTTGCAGAGATAGTGTGTCCATAGATAGACGGAAGGACGGACAAACCTGTAACATAAGCACGATCTTTTTTACAAAAGACGTGCTAAAAAACGGTCATTTTCTTTAAGGTAGTGCAGTCAAGGGGATGACATGGAGAATACTTTTGCGAAAGTAGGGTAAATGTTACTACATTTAATGGATTTTTTCTCGTTAATTATATTACGGTGACGTAAATTAAATCTGAAGATTGAAAATATAGTTGCCCTTTCCGTTCCTAAAATTCATTTAACGTATCTTTCTCCATTATATTTGTTTCTTTTTCACTGAAACGAAGCGCGAATTCAACGTCACTTTTACACCGAAATTTCTGAAAAGGGTAGATAAATGACGCATGATCAGAGTTTCGTTGGTGAAGAGAAGTTAATCTGATCAGCACGAGGTGTCTCTTTTTTTTTTTTTTTTTTTTAAAATCCATGTGTCACAAGCGACAGACTCTGAGAACTCAACTCATTAGAAAGACAAACTAGGTGATCATTGCTGCTCACGAGAAAAAAAAGGAAAAGAAAGAAGATGCAATCTGTTTCTTTCGCTTGCGCTGTAGAAACTGACTGCATCAAACCTACGCAATTTACCTGACTTCTTTACTTAACGACTCACGTGAACACCGAAAGTAGATTAGAGTCCACCATTGCTAAGTTACGGCTCCTAGCTCTAACAAGGGAAGAAACAGCAACAAATTATTCAGCCTAATTGAGTCGGCAGTCGTATTCAGTCATATCCCTCTGATACCGTGAAGCTAATATAATCTAGATTCAGTTGTACATGCTGAACGAGTAGTTTTCGCTTACACTTCATATAAAGCTTACTTATTGTCGCTTTTCAACTCTATCCAACTCCTGTGCTTCAAAATCTTTAAGGTATTTTTTATAGTAATATTTCCTAAAGGTTTATACACAATCGCGTCACATTATTGTGACTACCTCCTACTTTTGACGTCAACAGCCCGTAACCAATGAATGAAGGCACGTGTCGTGAGCTGGCTGGAAGGGTATATAAGGTGTGGTGTAGGCATTCTGAAAACATATCACACGTTGCTGTCATGGATAAAAGGAGCGATTTATCAGATTTGCAAAAAGGGATATTTATCGGCTTTCAGGCCAAGGGTGGCAGTATTTCTGAAACAGCGCAGTTTGTGAACTGTTCGCGTGCTGCTGTGGTTAAAGTGTATCGTGATTGGAGAAATGGCACCGTTGCGAATAAGCGACGTGGAAACCGCAGAACACCACGTGTCATTGATGTGAGAGGTGAACATCGGCTTCGACGGTGCGTGAGGGCCGATCTAGACACTACAGTGAGCAACTCACAGGCAGAATGAACCATGGGGCTACCGGAAGTTTGTGTACAAAACGACAGTTCAGAGAACCTTACGGCGTATGGGACTCCGATGCAGACGGATGCTCACTGCACCTATGCTAACGAAGGTGCATTGGCAGAAAAGTCTTACATTTGCACGGCAGTATTGGAATAGGGCCTCCGCTGATTGGCAAAGGATTGCCTTTTACGATGAGTGACGTTTTCTGCTTCATCGAACGGATAGAAGTTGGCGTATGAGGCGAGAAACATCGGAGAACAAACATTCTTCAACCATTGCTGGAAGAACGCAGGCTGGTGGGGGCAACGTTATGGTTTGGGGAATGTTTTCGTGGCATTCTCTGGGTCCACTCATACTTGTGGAAGACACTATGGACCGAATTTGTTATGAATGCATCCTTGCAGACCATGTACACCCATACACTCTGATTGTCTTCCTTGGGGCGGATGAGATCTTTCAGCACAATAATGCGACGTGTCACACAGCTCGAAATGTCCGAGAGTGGCTGGAAGAGCACGACGAATACTTCAAAATACTTCCCTGGCCCACTAATTCCCCAGACTTAAACCCAATTGAGTATCTGTGGGACCACCTTGATCGTGTTTTTAGCTCTATGAATCCTCTGCCGCGCACCCTCTAGCAGCTGTCAGATGCACTGCAGTCAGCATGGCTCAACATACCTGTGAACACTTTCCAGCACCTTATTGAGTCACTCCCAGCCCGTCTAGCTGCTGTTCGCGCTGCACACGGAGTGTTGCTCTAGATATTAGCTGGTGGATAGAATAATGTGACTCGACTTTGTATTTCCTAAATGTTCGTGTTTGGCAATACTCAAGCTATGCCAGGATCTCACATCTGTAATTGTACGAGGGTCATTTCAAAAGTTTTGCACACTGTGGGTTATATCTTAAAAGATGAATTTATTTCACAACATGCCTTTACAGGCCTTCGAAGTAAACAAAATGTTTCTTTATGGCTATCGTTCACCTAATCGAAAGATCACTTGACCGAAAATCACTTTGCCGAAAATCACTTGATCGAAAAGTTCATTTCACCGAAAGGTCACTTCACCTAAAAGTTCATTTCATCGAAAGGGCATTTGATCAAAAAGGCATTTGATCGAAAAGTTCATTTCACCGAAAGGTCACTTCACCTAAAAGTTCATTTCATCGAAAGGGCATTTGATCGAAAAGTTAATTTCACCGAAGGATTACTTTACCTAAAAGTTCATTATATCAAAAGATTATTTCACCGAATGGTCAATTTACCGAAAACTTAGAATTTTGGTGTAGGATATCTGTTGGAGTGTGGTGCGGGTTTTTGAAAAACTTGGTACCTAAACATTATCGGATTGTATAAAAAATAAACTTTTAATTTCTATGAAACACCTCCCCATGAGTAGATTTTTCGAAATATAACGTTAATTAATAAGGCCTAGATCTTTGCTTTTTGGTCAACTTTTAATCCTCCGAGCTCATATTCATGAGGGTTACATAGCAGATCAAGTAAGTAACGTTCTACTTTTACTCAACCACAAAACATTACTTTTTTGACCGTAGGCCTAGACACAGGCCATTTTAACAGATTTTAAGCCTACTCATATTCATAAGCATTACATGAAATGTAAAGTGACTTTTTATGCAAACTTTATGAACATGAGCACGCGCGGTTAAAATTTGCTAAAAAAGCCTAAGCCGAGGCCTAGAGCCCTAAACTTGATTCTTTTTGCCTGGAAAAATGTGCAACATTATTAGCTTGACTTTTTATGTAAACCTTATGAACATGAGCACTGAACATGACTTTTATATAAATCTTATGAACATGATTAAAATTAGCCAAAAAGGCCTAAGCCAAGGCCTACTGTCTTAAAAAAGATTTGTCTTAAAACTAAATCTTTGCGTTCTATGTGACACGGAGAAATCAAAAGTGCAATATGAGTAACGTTTAAGTGGTCTGTCTGCCGAACTTGCACCATGCTTCAACATTTCCTGTAATGAAATCCAAGGTTTTCGATAAACAGAACCTTCGGTGAAATGACCTTTCAATGAAATGAACTTTTAGGTAAAGAGACCTTTCGGTGAAATGAACTTTTCGATCAAGTGACCCTTAGGTGAAATGTACCATTCGATCAAGTGACCCTTCGGTGAAATGAACGTTTCGATCAAGTGATAAACAATCTCTTCGGTCAAGTGACCCTTCGGTGCAGTAAACATCGGGCAAATGAACCAGACACTTTCTTTATGACAGCGGCCCAACGTTTAGATTGTTGAGGCGTCGTATTATCCGAGTCATCTCACTAGAAACGACCTGAATCATTTCCCGTCGATTGGTTTCTTCAGTTTTAGGAACAAGCCATAATCTGGTGGGCTCATGTCAGGACTGTATGGTGCATGGAGAAACAATACCCATCCATACAAGGTCTCTCACTGTAAGGGCAACATGCGGCCTCGCGTTGTCGTGCAAAATGATGACACAAGCTTCGAGCATGTCGTGCCTTCTTTGGAGAATCTTTGAGCACAAAACATTTTGCAGAAACCTTCTGTAGGATTCCGCTATTACAGTGGTCTCCTCGGGCACTCTTGTCTCTTGCTATCACTCCAGCCTTGCTTGTCATAGACCATAATCATCATCAGCTTAACCTTCGATTGTTGGCGGCGGAATTTTTTCTGGCGATGTGATTCTGGATGTTTCCACTGAGTGGACTGAGAGTTCAGTTCTGGTTCAAAACCTCGTATCCAGAGAAGCCCAACGTAACACTGTGCTGCGATCCAGTACATTAACCCCTCGAACTTCACACGAAGCTTTATGAATTTCGGTAGGGGATTTTCCTCGAAAAGTTTTCATTTTAATGTAGGATGGCTAGTCGTTACCGAGATCTGACCTGACCTGACTTTCTTTCTTCCTCCACTTCTGGGAAGAATTTTACGAAACAAGAACAAATTAGCCAGCAAACGTAGACACAACTTTGCAACGATTGGAGCGATTGCATAATCCTACGGGCAGCGCCTGCGCAGTGTGCAAAACTTTTTAAATGACCTACGTATAATACACGATATGACAATGTAACTACACCACGCAGAAGAAATGTTCCAGTTTTGGCTCAACATGGCGGGATCTGATACCGATTCCATTTTTACATCATTCAACAGGAGCTATGGAAACACATATTCGTCCGTGACGGGAATCGTTCCACACATTTTTTGGAATCAATGAAAGATTCTTACTTCGCTTCAAAGACGAAAAAAATAAATAAGAGGGAGATGATGTGACGTACCACAGAGGTGAAAACATGTGTTAAGACGAGAAATCTGCATCGAGACATTCTGTCCGCGTAGCTCAGTTGGGAAAGCCACTCACTCCGCAGTGAGGGTACACGGATTCGATGTCCGTCGCGGACAAACTTGAGTTTCCACAAATGGTTGATAGATTATTTCCTTAATTTACGCAGTAACAGGAATTTAGTGGGGTCTACTATGTTCTGTCGCTTATGATTTTGAACTTCTGTCACTACGATGTATAATACGTATGGTTTACTCCGAAATAGATTCGGAAGTAATAAAAAACTGAAGAACTCCTTGAACTGGCTTTTAAGAATTTGTGACTATTGAATCAAGTGAAATTGTCATGTTGCTTTTTCTATCGAGTGCTTCCAAAGGTTTTCTTGTAGATTATGGATTTTCACAGGTCTCAATGAGATTTATTATGTTAAGGAATTATTACTTGGTCCAATGTTGAATTAACTTGTTCACTTGTGAAGTGCCTTAGCATGTGCAATAAATATTTCTCCTCTGCTGAAGGAACCACAATCTTATTTGAAACATTTTTAATATATGGGCAACATTCAGCTGAAATCGATTAATTTCTAGACAACGCATTCAGCGACTGCCATAATTTATTAGAGGAAAAAGAGTGTCTTTATCTCTTCAGATTAAATTAAAATTACAGAAAAGTTAATTTTAGGTCTTGCGTTATCTACAATTGTCTTCATGAGAACGAAGAATACTGAATATTTAAAAATTGTTCCCAAGGCTTCATGTTGAAAACTTCTTTAGAATTACATAATTTCCTATAGACACAATGTACAAAACGAAACAAAGAATTATCATTATATTTTTCCTCAAGTAAAAAAAACAGCGCAAAGACACGTCTGTAATAAACGAGACAAATAAGTAAATCCGGTAAAGTTAATTCCATGTAGCAGACGCAAGACGTTGTCCTTTGTGTTTAAATAGCTTCTTTTCTGCTCCTTTCCTTTTCGTTGTGTCTAGGAAATATAGACTAAAGGACAATAAAAGATATTTGTCATCAAGAAGAGAGTACGCTGTCTAGATAAAGGTTTTGAAATGAAATGTGGAGAAAACGATGGTGAGACTGCCAATTATAAATACAGAGAAATCATGAACAATAATGTGCCTGCTGAAAATATGTCTGATGCACAGAGTAACATACAGGTGTATAGCAGTATCAGACCTTCTTCAGCTTCGCCAACATTTATTCTTGAGGTCCATCTTAATTCATTCAGAAACTGTATTGTAACGTACCAGGAGATGTGACGTACCTGCCAGAAGGACGCACACGACATAAAGACAGATAGGAATCAGAATAAAACGTCCGCGTAGCTCAATTGGTAGAGCAACTTATTCCGGAATGAGGGAACCCGGGTTCGAATCCTGGCGCGGATAAAAATGGCGGAGAAATTTACTTCGTTATAATGGCGCCCGAACTATCCGGATGACCCGACAGTTCAAAATCTCGCAATGGTGTGATGTTATTTCCACACCGCGAGATAGGAAAAATAAGAGAATCCCTTCTCCAGCCCTTCAAAAAAAAAATAATAAGGGGGAGATGATGTAACGTACCAGGAGATGTGACGTACCTGCCAGAAGGACGCACACGACATAAAGGCAGATAGGAATCAGAATAAAACGTTCGCGTAGCTCAATTGGTAGAGCAACTTATTCCGGAATGAGGGGACCCGGGTTCGAATCCTGGCGCGGATAAAAATGACGGAGAAATTTACTTTGTTATAGTACATATTCATGACAGTGGGAATATGTCTCAGACAAATACGTATGCCCACTCACAGCAGAACTTATTTAAAAGAGTAATGATGTAGGGGTTGAAGTGTTTGTCCCATCACGTACCTAGTTCACTAACAGTTTGTGACGTAGTGAGCAAGTTCCTAGTAAGTATGTATCATATGAAAAGTAAATTTCAGCATTAAACTCATTATAGTCTTCTGTGTCTCATAAAAATAATTTGTCTTCCTATTCTGCTCACAGGAAGGAAGATATCGTGTCACAAAACATGAACACTAAGAAGCACAAAGAGGAATAGGTGACTTGTTGATAAAAACTTAGCTAACGTCAGCGTAAAAAGACAAAACATTGTTTTATAATGACATTTATTATATGTATATACACCGATAAGCCATTGCATTATGACCACCTACCTAATAAGCTGTAGATCCCCCTTAACCCGCAAAACAGCGGACACTCGGCGAGGTATAGGTTCGATGAGGTGGCGATAGGTATCCTGAGGTATCTGGTATCATAATGTCAAAAGCAGGTCCTCCAGTTCCCGTACATTTTGGGGTGGTGGTGATTTAACACGAACCTGCTTTTCGAAGTCGAACCACAAATGTTCGATTGTGTTCATGCCAGGTGAATTTGGATGCCAGGCCATTAACAGAAAGACATCAGCATGTTCTTCGAACTACTCCTTGACGATTATGGCAGTGCGGCATGGCGCATTATCTTGTCGGTAACGGCCATCACCAGCAGTGAATACAATTGTAATGAATAGGTGAACTTGGTCCGCAACGATGTTCTGATACCTGACAGCTGTCAGGGATTGTGCTATTAAGATAATGAGGCCTAGAGTGTCCCAAGAAAACATCGCCCACAGCATAACATCGCCACCGCCGGCTTGTTTATGCCCAAAAGTGCATCCAAGTGCCATAACCTCCGTTGGTAATCAACGTATCCGCGCTCAGCCATGTACGTAATCCACCAGGAAACTTGATTCGTCAGACCAGGCCACTTTCTTCCAATCATCCACGGTCCAATCTTCATGATCTTGGGCCCATTTCATGCGTTGTTGGCGATGACGTGCAGTGATCATGGGGACTCGGCTGGGTCGTCGGCTGCGTAGGCCCATGCTCAGAAGGCTGCGATGAACTGTGTGCTGTGACACACTATTGTGTCTACTCTGGCATCAAAGAGCTTCGGACGGCATACGGCTGGACGTCGTTTCGTCGTTTGGCCATCTGTGACACACTTTTGATACGTAATCACTACAGCAGCACTTCAAAAACCCACAAGCAGCGCCGTTTCCGAACTCGTAGTTCCGAGGCGCCGCACCAACACATATTATCCTTTATCAAACTTCGATAAATCGGCAGCTTTCCCCATTCTGACTCCGAGCACTCTACTAACCAAACTCCTGTCCTCTGGTTGTATGTATACTGCTCTGTGAACTTCACCTGCGGCACCGCTCGGTCTCCAGGCGCGCGCATTTCTCTAGGCTGAGGGTGGTCATAATGTAATGACTTTTCGGTGTGTACAGTCAATAGACAAAACATTAGAGATAGTGGTGATGGACAGTTGCCATGAGCATCCCTCTCGCAGACTGCAACAGACAGAAACCAAACGCTGGTGGTAAATAGGCTGACAGCAGGGCTTCCCAACACTGTAGTGCTATCGACGAACATGAGTAAACGTGGTGTTCTGAGCGACAGACGAGTTGACGGGTCAAGTGGTAAGAAACCTAGGGTTCCCGAGGGCAACCCTATCAATGGTGTACCGCGAGTATACCTACGTCGGATGTACTAGCTCCCAAAGAGCAAGGGGTGGTCGACCACACGCCATTGATGACCGGGTTCGGGGTAAACTATCCAGGCTTGAACAGACAGACCGCTTGGCGACGCATGCGCAAATCACATTCAGCGTTAAATTACGGAAGCCCAAACAGCGTCAGCAAGCGAACTCGACGCTACACGCTGCATACCCTGGCCAATAGGAGTCGACGCCCTACTGGTGTGTCACTGTTACGTGCTCGTCATCGGATATTACGCCTCGCCTGGCTCCTGGAACATCAAAAACTGAAGCTCTGCAGATTGGCGCCGCTTCGTGTATTCAGATAAATCTCGTTTTCAGCTATATACCGAGCTAACAGAAAGGTGCAGGTGTGACGTCGAAAGCATGAAGCATGGTTCCGTCGTGCCAAGGCGGCATTGTTCAAGGCGGTGGTGGCTCTGTGATGGTTTGGAAAGCCTTCACATGGGACACATTAGGTCCCTTAGTATGTCAGGACAGATTGTTAAACGCTGAGCACAACAGGCATGTGCTAGCTGATCATCTACACGCTTTTATGGCCTTAGTGCATCCTGCGGCCGATGGTCTGTTTCAGAAGGACAATGCGCTGCCCCACCGGACCACAGCCACTCAGGCATGGCTCGAGGAACACTCATCTGGTCTCAAAGTCTCCGAATTTAAACACGGTGGAAGCTCGCTGGGCTGTCGTGGAGCGTAACATCAGATCCATGGATCCTAGACCGACGTCAAGGATACATGGATCATCAGATTTCCTGTAACAGCCATGCCTGTTTCCGTAACATCAGACTTCCTGTAGCAGCCATGCCTTTTTCCGTAACATCAGATTTCCTGTAGCAGCAATACCTGTTTGCGTAACATCAGATTTCCTGTAACAGCCATGCTTGTTTGCGTAACATCAGATTTCCCGTAATAGCCATGCCTGTTTCCGTAACATCAAATTTCCCGTAACAGCCATGCCTGTTTGCGTAACATCAGATTTCCTGTAACAGTCATGCCTGTTTCCGTAACAGGCATGGCTGTTACAGCTGTGGTATGCCGTGGAGCAGAACATCTAAACTATGGAGCTCTGGTATGCAGTCTGAGGCGGAGTTGTGAACAATGCTACAACAGGCATGGCAGAAATTACCTCCGGAGACACTTCAGCTTCTGGTGGAGTCGATGAATCAGCCTGCACAGGCTGCTCTTCGCGCTAGAAGAGGACCAACACACTGATAGGAAGGTATCGCTTATGTTTTGTCCATTGAGTGTATATGTATTTATTTTTAGGTTTAATGACCACCGTGAGCACCTCAATGAGCTATAATAAGTCGCCCATCCCTAATTTGAAACCATTGGTTTCAGGGAAGAGAAATAGCCAGTGTCGTAAGATAATATACCATTCATGTTTCGTCCAGGACTAGAATGATGAACGGTCCGAGGCCAGCGGTTACACCACTGCGACACCGGGGTCATGCAATTGACTCTAGCCCGTAAAACTGCACATGGTGATCATTAAAAACCCCTCTCTCCCGGAAAAACGTGAATACAAACCAAATTGTAATGTGCGCTACATGGGTATAACTTTTTCGTTGAAATGTGTATATTCTGATTTTTATCTTAGTGAACCGTTGTGATATGCGTATCACCATCTGTACCCGTTAACTACAAAACTTTTTCGTCTTCTATACGCTCTATGTGTGTGAATCTTATGACAGCGCGGTAATAATATCTTTGAAACACGTGAATGCGATAAAGATCTCAGCTATTAGTGAATAATACCTCTTTATAAACATGAATTCACCGGCCTTCCTTTAGATGCTAAGATGTTTCTTTTCTATGGCTTTTCCCTTCAACTGCTTCCATAGCTCCAGGAGCAGCCAATGAGTTCCCACTTTCTTTCCAATTAACTAGTTGTTGACATTCTGGGACTTTCGTAAGGAATTTAATTAAAATGAGTCTTAATCTAATATTAAATTGTATTTACATTTGGAGCTGTAGAACTAGGGAGAAAATTAGTTGGCAAACACCCCCTGCATAGTTCCTGATGAACGGTAGGTAAATTAATTTTCCCAACTGATGCAGATGTGTTAAAGGCTGGTAGAGAAGCGCTGTATCGGGGGAATGATGTAGATTCGTCGCCGCCAAAAATAATAATTTAATGATACTGGAATTAGTTAAGCGATGTATATCAAAAATGTATATACCATCAGATCTTTTAAATAAGCATTTTATAGTTTTAAACTCTTTCGTTGTTGACAACGGCAAATTTATTTCAAATTGATTCACAGCGATAGAGACAAAAACTTCGCGCTTTTTATTTGGTAAAGAGATAACGTTCACATCACTGCGTAGGAGTAACATGCTTAAACAGCACATATCCTTTGCAAAAAAGGATGTGCGGGACATAATTGAGGAATCACTGCGCAGCAGTACCGCATATGGAAAGAGTAGATGGCTTAATTTTCGAAGTGACGAAGCAACGTGGAATAATGGACAGTTGTTATACATGTATAATATCTACTAAAAGAAAGCAGACATATCCGTTAACTTTCAAAAGCTAAAGAAGCCGGTATTTTTGCGTATAGAAACAAAGCTTTCGGAATTCAATCTGTATAACCTTCTATCAGCTAATTTCTTCCGTGGGCTGGCACAAGTCTCGATTCACGCACTTTCTTGATGAATCCGCAATATATTGTATTTTAATGTTCATCCTAAACCTGAGATAAATTTATTTCGTGACATACAGGGTGTCCATAAAGTCTTCCTCACATTACAAAAATTAATATAAAAAAATGTATTACGGGTACAAGAAAGGGATTGCACGACAATGATGGTGCACAAATAAAGTTTTTTTTCCAGTGTCAGTACATCTTCACATAGGCGCCATTTGTAGTTCGGAGGACATCTAAGCGATATTCGATTTCACGCCATGTTTTGTTTACCATATCAGCAGAGACATAACCAATGACGTCCGTTATTCTGCTATTCAACGTCTCGATATCCGGAACACTGCTACAGTAAAGTTGGTCTTTCACATAACTCCACAGGAAAAAGTCTAGAGGGGTTATGTCATAAGACCGTCGCGGCCAATCCATCTGTCCGGAAACGTGGCAGTCAGGAACTCGTGAACCATTGCTGACCAATGTGCTGTGGCACCGTCTTGTTAGAAATAACCGAAGGTTGGAGTACGAGTAACTGAGGTGCTACTAATAAAAGTTCCAGCATGTCCAGGTACACGTTACATGTTACCGTGGGCTCTATAAAAGAGAAGGGTCTGATAATTTTGTCATGCATCAGGCTGCACCATACGTTCACTTTCAGGCTAGCCACTGTTGTTCGATGACATAATGGTGATTTTCTGACCCCCAGATTCGCACATTGTGCCTATTTACTGTAGCAGAGACGTGGAATGTGGCTTCATCTGAGAAACAGACACGGTGCAGATAATCACTGTCATGAGCTATGCGCTGCAACATCTCCGTTGCAAATGCAGCGCGGCGAGGCCGGTCATCACGCTGAAAAGCTTGAACGATCTGTACCTTATAAGCATACAGATGAAGACGTTTGTGAAAAATTTTGAGAACCGCGGCACGGGGAGTCCGAGTTTCCAGTGAAGAACGACGAATGGACTTCCTGGAGCTTTGTAGAAATGTCTCCTGAACAGCTACAGCTGTCTCATGTTTAGCATGTGGGTGGACCGCTCGGGGCAGATTCCCAACACTAACCGTTGTTTCAGACTCTTTTTATACCAAGCTTTTTTCCTTTTTTGGTCCAGTGGCGATGGTCTGTACTCTTTTCTGAAATGACGCTAGACAGTAACAGCCGATTTGGTCTTATTGAACCACAATACGCACGCCGCTTTTTCTTGCATAGAAGCCATTATCGATGAAATGCTCCTCTTATTCAGCAGTAGGAACAGGAAAAAAAACTTTATGAGTGCTGCTAAATTATATTGCCAACCATTTTATTTAACTTACTTAGATTTTTTTATGTTAATTTTTGTAATGTGGGAAAGCATTTATGGACACCGTGTATTTTTTTTATCTCAATATTTTTTTCACGTTGCATTGTAAAATCGTAACAATTCTTAACGTCGAAAGAGCAACAAATAAGCGAAAATAGCGAATATTTCCTCTACAAAACCATTCGGTGAAACACGCAGCGTCGATTATTCTCGTAATGGTTAAAATCATGTTAGCAAAGCGAAATGCGTAGAATCAACACGAGGGTGATAATCGTTTCTGTGACATACCACTTGGTCTGAAAACATTTAACGATACATCATCTGCAAGCAAGCGTCTGCAGAGTCGCGTCTTTCTTTGATAGTGGCAAAATAGTGGACGCTTCAGTAATCTCTGGGAGATATTTTGCCTGAAAATTTTTCATGGTTGGCAAAGGGAGTCTGAACTCGGTCTGAAAATATTTTATGATATATCTTACACGGGGTCAATCAGCCACAATATCCTTTTCAGTAGAAAAAACATTTAACCTAACATACAAGGCCAAGATTTATGATGAATTGCAGATGCAATGATAATTAACTGTTTATAAAATTCATTATCTGCCAAGTATTGTAAACGAGTTGTGTTTTACGACCAAATAATAAGAAAAGTACCTGCTGTGAAACGATGTTCGAAAAGTGCTTCAAACCGAGCATAACACTTCGTTTACCTTTGCTGCTAATCTGAGAGTACACACTGGTATTATTAATTTAGCAGCTCAAAATTAAATAATAATGATTTTGTCCCAAATATTTTCTTAGTAAGAGTAGTTATGAAATCTGTGACACAATTAAGTTTTGATTTCTTTTGCCATTAAGGGTTTTAATATTTTCCGTCTTATTGATTTGAATGGTTGTTAGAAGACATTATGATCGTGAAAGAAAACAGTCCACCCCGATTCCAAAGCCTCTTACCGCAAAGTCTTCATCTTTTCGAAAGAAGTGCCTTCCGGTCTGGTTAAAACTGCCATTTGGAGCAGCCATCCGCAAGTATCACTTAATCTTTTTAAGCATAATTGCATTAAGGTGAAAAAAGGAGCAACTTCTGTCTTGAATAAATATATCGAGGCGATTTAAACTAGGCTTCTGCGCGTCAAACTAAGTAATTTCGATTTGAACGCAAAAGTTCCAGCAGATGATTCTGTTCTCAAACCTTAACAGCAAACGGGTGCAGTTTATAATTTTATTCAGGGCACTTAACATAAAGGCGCGTATAGGGCAAAAAACGAAAACTTTTTTTAGTGTCCGAAACCGTATCTAGGTTATCATGCTAAAAAGAATTGTAATAAAATTTAATTACATTAATTAAAGCAATACTTCCGCCATTATTAAACTATTTAATGGCCAACAAATATTTAGCTTAATTACCCTACAAAAACCCTGTTTCTTCGTGTTACAGAAAAAATAATCATGAGTTTATCTAGATTAAAAAAATTAAAACATCAACTTCCTTTGCCTTGCATTTTTCGTACTTTTATGAGAAGAGCAATTACAACGATTTTGAACAAGTGATAATTTTCTTTAATATCACTCAAAACGAGAATTAATAGAATTCAGACAATAATTCTAACGAGGACGAAGAGGAACCTTTAAGTTTTAGTATTTAATTCTTCGCAATTTTATTTTTACCTTCACTCTTTTATTTTGTTCTTTGACAAAATTAGGTTTCTTCTACTCACATTATTAAAAAAGGTTTATGCAGTTTTTTGCCATCAGTAAATTAAAGAAAAAGAAACTGTAATTATCATTAATACTGAGACTTAGATTTTAGAATTTTGTTAAATAATTTCAAAATTACCTGATACTGCAAAATTAGAAAAAGATAAATATTATTAAATTAAAGAAAGGATCAGACCTCTCTGTGTTTGCAGCTGAAAATTTGAACTTCCTTGTAATGAAAAAACGGCAAGAAAATTATTGTTGTTAGCTCCTCTTGCGAAAAAACATAGTGGCTTTATTATTTTGGGATGATAATCAAATCATCAGCAATTAGAAACCAAAATTATAGAACAGAAAATAACCTTTATAAGTATCATTTATAAGCAACACGCAGCATCTGAGCGATTTCGCACCCGCAAGTACATTCGGGTATTTTAATAATTAACACATGCCTATTTACCAAAGGCTTACCGAAAAAAGATCATAGAACCATACACATACACCTGACAACAAAACTGCAGAGATTTCACGGTAGCTCAGCGGTCTGATGCTCTAGCTTCCCACCGTTCATCCGAGATGAGAGATATGAGTGGTGTGTCTGTCCAACGGTGCTGGCTCTGTCACTTCCCTGGAACCAGTGGCCACTAATTAGGGACAGGAGACTGCTTAAACCCTCAGAGTTACTCATTGTATTCGCTGAACTCTGAAACAAAACAAAAAGTTATATCGATCAGATGTGGGCTGTCATATCGAGTATTTAATCCCTGCGAAACTCCCTTAACACCATAAGTCCCTATCAAGAAAATTAGTTTTTTTGTGGTAAGTCCCCATATTCGCTTTACACTTTTTATCGCTCATTACTGATATACTCCATATTATCAATAGTATTCGGGCATCACAATGTTTTGGGACAAATGGCCTTATTATCACAATTAGTAGTTATCCGGTCTCTCCTTTTGCTTATACGACAGCGACAATATGTTGAGGTGTACCCCGTACTATCAACCAATTTCTGGTACGTCTCAACAGGAATGACTCGCTTTTCATCCTGTAGAACTGCTGTCAGGGTGAAGAGCGAAGACGGTCGTTGTGGTCGATTTCGTTCGTATCCGTCGCTCTAGTTCATCCCAGAGGTGTTCTATGGGAATAAGATCAGGACTCTGAGCAGGCCAGTCTATAACAATTTCACCTGATTTTCGAGAAGCCAGTCATGCAGTGTAGAGGGAAACACAGTCTAACGAAATCCAAACACGACCATCAGATTGGAAGAGTGAAAGTGTGACTCATCACTTCAAAGAAATGCTTTCCAGTCGCCCACAGTCCATGAATGACGGGAGACACACCGCTCAAAACGGCGCTCTGCATTCGCGGTAGTGATGTGTGGCTTGTGTACCGCTGCTCTACTATAATAACCCACACTGCGCAACTCTCTGCGCATAGTTATGGTACTAACCGAGCCATTACAAGCATTTCGTACGTCAGCAGCCATGGAAACGACAGAGGAAGAACTGGATTTCTTAACATTTCTTACCATGACTCTTCCGTCACGTGCCGTCAGTATCTGTGGCCTTCCAGAACGCTTTTTCGCTGCGGTTGCACCTTCCTACTCTAGTCTGTTCACATTACCTACAGTCGATTTTGATATTCTTAGTTTAGTTCCGGTGCTCCGTATGGAAACGTTACTCAGAAACATCCATATCTGGAAACATTACTCAAATGACATCCTATGACCAGCCCACGCTGGAACTCGGAAAGTTACTCAATGACATCCATATCTGGAAACGTTACTCAAATGACATCGTATGACCAGCCCACGCTGGAACTCGGAAAGTTACTCAATGACATCCATATTTGGAAACGTTACTCAATGACATCCATATTTGGAAACGTTACTCATATGACATCCTATGACCAGCCCACGCTGGAACTCGGAAAGTTACTCAATGACATCCATATCTGGAAACGTTACTCAAATGACATCGTATGACCAGCCCACGCTGGAACTCGGAAAGTTACTCAATGACATCCATATTTGGAAACGTTACTCAAATGACATCCTATGACCAGCCCACGCTGGAACTCGGAAAGTAACTCAATGACATCCATATCTGAAAACGTTACTCAAATGACATACTATGACCAACCCACGCTGGAACTCGCTAAGTTACTCAATGGCATCCTATGACCAACCCACGCTAGAACTCGGAAAGTTACTCAATGACATCCATATCTGAAAACGTTTCTCAAATGACATCCGATGACCAGCCCACGATGGGACTCGAAAAGTTACTCAATGACATCCATATCTGAAAACGTTACTCAAATGACATCCTATGACCAGCCCACGCTGGTACTCGGAAAGTTACTCAATGACATCCATATCTGAAAACGTTTCTCAAATGACATCCGATGACCAGCCCACGCTGGAACTTGGAAAGTTACTCAATGACATCCATATCTGGAAACGTTACTCAAATGATATCCTATGACCAGCCCACGCTGGAACTCGGAAAGTTACTCAATGACATCCTATGACCAACCCACGCTGGAACTCGGAAAGTTACTCAATGACATCCATATCTGGAAACGTTACTCAAATGACATCCTATGACCAGCCCACGCTGGAACTCGGAAAGTAACTCAATGACACCCATATCTGAAAACGTTACTCAAATGACATCCTATGACCAGCCCACGCTGGAACTCGGAAAGTTACTCAATGACATCCATATCTGAAAACGTTACTCAAATGACATCCTATGACCAGCCCACGCTGAAACTCGGTACATCCGATTCAAAGTTACTGATAACACGACAGAACATCTTCGCTTTCTGTACCTACCTCCCCACTCACAACGCAGCTTCCTGCGCAACCGTTCTTTGCACTTATGCAAATATTTCGTCGTTTTCGAATACTTTTGATAGTATAGTGTATGGTAAAGGAATTATTCAGTTGTCTGAAGAATTTTACGAACACTAAAACTTGCTCGATATACACTATAATGACAAAATTCACCGGACACCCTTAAAAGGCAAATGAACGGATCCGCTGCGTTGTTAAGATGCGCGGTGCAGCTGCAAACGGCATAAAAACAAGCCTGCAGCTGACCGCGATCATATCGCACTGTGAGGTTGAGTGAAAATTTTGCAGCGGGAGAGAACTGACTTTGAGAAAGGAAAGATTGTTGGATATTATATTAGTGGTTGCCGATAAGAGAAACCGAGAGGCGTTTCAACATACTCAAGTCAACCGTTTTGGAAGTACTAAATACGTGGGAAGCACATGGCGTGCCTGAAGTAGCAAAACGTACCGGTAGACCAAAGAAAATCAGTGATAGAGGACGTTGAAGCCTCAGAAGAGTCGTTACAGCTAATCAACGGAGACCTCAGTGTACAGGTGAGTAAAAATGCGGGGACGTCGGTATATACACGCATCATTCGCCGAGAACTTCATTCCATGGTCACCGTGGTCGTGCGGCTGCTCATAAGCCTTTCATCTCCACTCGGAATGCTACTCGTTGTATAGCATGGTGTAAAGAACATTTATCGTGGACCGTATATTAATGGAAATGGGTCCTATAGACTGATGAATCCAGATACACGATCGATCAGTCTGATGGCCGTGTGTGGGTATGGGGGTAGGCGGAGGAACGCTATTTACCACAGCGTACTGTTCCTACGGTCAGGTTTGGAGCTGGCAGTTTACTTGTGTGGGGGTATTTTTCGTGGTACGGTCCCGACCCATTGGTTATCGTGGACAAACCTGTTAACCTGCACGTCTTCCTCGATATTCTGGACAATTATGCCATGCCAACTCTGTGGCAACCCAGATTTGTTGGTACTGCGTGGTTTGACGATAATTCCGTTTCGTGTGTAGACTGGCCAGTACAGAGCCCTGATATTAATCCCATAGAGCACCTATTAGATGAATTAGAGCGCCGCATAAGAATTTTGGAAACCAAGGCTTACTACTAAGCAACAGTTAGCGGCGGCATTATGTACTGAACGGAAGCGCATACATATCGCTGTGTTCCGAACCCTTGTCGAAAGCATGTCTCGAAGGGTCAGTGCATGCATTAAGGCCAAAGGTGGACTGACATCGTACTAATATATGCCAATAAATGCTATGTTGTGTTTCTCTTCTAGGTGTCCGGTGATTTTTGGTAAATATGGTGTATGTTGGTCGTTCCCAACTATTTTCTTTTGGGAGTACTAACCTATATCTGGAATAAATTTTTCCGCTGATTCGATGTGTAAATAATATTTAATTTGATTGAAGGAACATATTTTATTCATTACGGATGTTTTGTGAAAAGCTGAAAACTTTAGTCACTGGTTCTAGTCTGTGATCGATCCACTAACCCTTTACTTACATCTAAAGCGCTGAAGTACATCGAAACTCAAGTGTTCTTGAAATTTTATAAGGCATATCAAAGATACAACGCACTTATTTGATAAGATCATCACGTCTCATGATTGGAAATCTTTTTGAAGTATTTAAATGACTCAGTTTTCCCTTTTTTTATAGGCTGACCTCAAGCTTTCAAGGGTTTGTCTGAAATTTCAGGATTACGACTGCCGATGACAAAGCCTCAACACTTCTTGCCAATGTTTTTCTAGCAACTTGATTCAGTTTTTTACGCTTTCCAACCGTAGGTTGAAGAAGCGTATATGCTCCAGCTTTGTCCGTCCGTCTGTCTGTCGGCACGATAACTAACGTAAAAATGGTTCGATTTCGATAAAATTTTAGTATGTGGTAGGGGACCACCAGGGGACGAACCCTATTGAAAATGGGTGAAGTGGAGTCAAAGGTCACGCCATAAGAGCGGGATCCCTACAATTGCCCTTATGCGTCATAACTTGCGTAAATATGGTTCGATTTCAATGAAATTTTAGTATGTAGTAGGGGACCACCTGGGAACGAACCCTGTTGAAAATAAAAAAATGGGATCAAAGGTCAGGACATAGGAGCGGGATCCATTCCATTGCCTTTATGCATCATAGCTTGCGTAAAAATGGTTCGATTTCAATGAAATTTAAGTATGTGGTAAGGAACTCCCTGGGAACAAACCCTGTTGAAAATGGGCGGAATGGGGTCAAAGGTCAGGACATAGGAGCGGGATCCATTCCATCGCCCTTAACCCATATTATTAAGGTGGACATCAAGTAATTTTGCTTCCTATACTTCCAATGGAAAAACTTTTGTACACATTTCCTTCACAATTAATGTGTTCCCAAGGATGAAAATTTGAAAATCAATTAAAATAACTTCTTAATATAACTTGGAATACTTAATATTTTCTAAAACATAACCATAATTATATTAAAAATCAATAACTTTTCCTTTGGTGGTGTTGAAACCAGAAAAAGAATGGCGCGACCTGTACTTTGATGACGTCAGTAGACAAACAAATGTTGGATTGCAAATTGTGGTTATGTTTTAGAAAATATTAGGTATTTCAAGTTATAAAATGAAGCTATTTTAATCGATGTTCAAATTTTCATCCTTGGGAACGCATTAATTGTCCAGAAAAAAGATGGCGCGACCTGTATTTTCATGACGTCAGCACTCAAACAATTATGCGGATCCTATTAAAGTTTTATGACGTCACACTTTTGCTAGCAGATGGCCGCGATTCCCATCTGCCTCATTACGTCACGCGTTGTGTGCGTATGTTCGTCTGCATGATAACTCGCGTAAAAATCGTTCGATTTCGATGAAATTTTAGTATGTGGAAGGGAATCACCGGGGAAGGAACCCTGTTGAAAGTGAACAAAATGGGGTCAAAGGTGAGGACATGGGAACAGGATCCATTCCACTGTTCTTATACGTCATAACTAACGTAAAAATGGTTCGATTTCGATTAAATATTAGTATGTAGTAGGGGATCACCTAGGGACAAACCCTATTGAAAATTGGCGAAATGAGGGTCAAAGGTCAGGACATAGGAGTGGAATCACTTCCATCGCCATTATGCGTCATAACTTACGTAAAAATGTTTCGATTTGGATGAAATGTTAGTATGTTGTAGGGGCCTGCCTGGGGACGAATCATATTGCAAATGGGCGAAATGGGTCAAAGGTTCGGACACAGAAGCGGGGTCTATTCCATAGCCCTTATACATCGTAACTTACGTAAAATTGCTTCGATTGCGACAAAACTGTATCATGTTATTTCGGAGGTATACTGAACCAGTTCTGTTGAATATCATCGAAATGGGATCAAAGGTCAGGGCGTAGGAGTGAGATTTATTCCACAGCGTTTTATGATTTCTAGTATGTTGGAAAGCGTATCATAATCAATGCATTGCATGATTTTACTAACTTGTTGTCCAATAAAAGTGCGCCGCCCCGGTGGCGCAGTGGTCTAAGGCGCTGGCCTCTGATCATTCGTTCGTAAGGGATCCGGGTTCGAATCCCGGTCAGGTATGTATGTTGTGTTTGTCTTACGGCACTGGCTCTCTCCCTTCCCTGGAACCAGTGACCCTAAATTAGGGACGGGCGACTGCTTATAGCCCATTGAGTTGCTCACGGTGGTCGTTAAACCTCCAATCGCCGCCCCGGTGGCGCAGTGGTCTAAGGCGCTGGCCTATGATCATTCGTCCGTAAGGGGTCCGGGTTCGAATCCCGGTGAGGCATGGATGTTGTGTTTGTCTACGGCACTGGCTCTCTCCCTTCCCTGGAACCAGTGACCCTAAATTAGGGACGGGCGACTGCTTATAGCCCATTGAGTTGCTCACGGTGGTCGTTAAACCTCCAATAAAAAAAAAAAAAAAAAAAAAAAAACCTCCAATCAAAAAAAAAAAAAAAAAAAGTAAAAGTGCTGTGTTATTCTAACTCCACGTCGGCCGCAGCCAACGTAATTAGAATAATATTTCTGGGTATATTTTGGTCATTGGAGTAGTACCACCTTTAGCGAAACTAAAACAGCGAGCGTTAGCTATGAAGACAAGGAAAATTGGTGGTTTTAAAGATTTTTGCAATGCATTTTGTGTAGATCGAATCGCGTTCCTTCTTCGCAAAGAACTTAATTTTTTGAGTCTTTACATCATGCTGATATGTGTGAAAATGCTGGATTTATAAAACTGTTAGTGAAATATTTTAAGGAACCCTTTCCATTTCTATTTTAAAATCAAATACATGAAATGTTAATGGAACTTCGAAACAAAACAAAATTCGAAAATAAAATTTAAAATAAAATTTGAAAACAAAATTTGAAATTCACTCGCCTCTGGAGCCTAACTCCCTCTGGTAGAGTGATAACACGACTCCTGCAACCGAAAACCACGGAATTTAAAACCACAGCTGCAATAATGTCACAGAGATAAAACTGAACAAAATTCTGTACGATACCAAATAAACTGCTTCGATAGCCGAATGGTACGAAGCGATGGTTTTCTTTTTTACGCTTTCCAACCGTAGGTTGAAAAAGCGTTTATGCTCCAGCTTTGTCCGTCTGTCTGTCTGCCCGCATGATAACTCGCGTAAAAATGGTTCGATTTCGATGAAACTTTTAGTTTGAGGTAGGGGACAATCTGGGGACGAACCCTATTGAAAATAGACGAAATGGGGTCAAAGGTCAGGACATGGGAGCGGGATACATTCCATCGCCCTTATGCGTCATAACTTACGTAAAAATGCTTCCATTGCGACAAAACTTTATCATTCGTTCCGGAGGTATACTGAACCGGTTCTGTTGAATGTCATCGAAATGGGGTCAAAGGTCAGGGCGCAGGAGCGAGATTTATTCCACATAACTTCCCTAAAATGCTTCTATTGCGACAAAACTTTAGTATGTTGTTCCGGAGATATACTAAACCAATTCTGTTGAATAATACCGAAATGGGATCAAAGTTCAGGGCACAGGAGCGCTACTTATTCCACAGCCGTTATCCCCAGAACTTGACTAAAAATGCTTCTATTGCGACAAAACTTTAGTATGTTGTTCCGGAAGTATACTGAACCAATTCTGTTTAATATAATCGAAATGGGGTCAAAGCTCAGGGCACAGGGGCGGTATTTATTTCACAGCCATTATCCTCATAACTTGAGTATTAACTTGAATAATGATTTCTGGTATGTTGGAAGGCATACCATAATCAATGCATTGCATGATTTTACTAACTTGCTTGTTTTGGGGTTTAACAACAGCAGAGAGCAACTCTAAGAGCTACTGGGTGCGTGCATAGATTCTACCCGTTTTTGTAGGCTACAAAGAAAGGTGGAGAACACAACAAATAACGTATCTAGGATTTCACATAATTGCCATCATTCTGTATGACCTCTTGCCATCTGTCTATGAGTAGGTGAATCCCACGCCGGAAAAACTCCTGTGTTTTAGAGTCAAAAGAGTCATGTAATGCTGTTTTTACTTCGTCCACATCATCGAAGGTTTGGAGAGGGATAGTGTTCTGCAACGATCTGAAAAGGTGGTAGTCAAATAGGTGCCAGGTCAGGGGAATACGCTGGGTGAGGTAACACTTTCCAACCAAAGTCCAGTAATTTTTGCCAAGTGATTAAAGCAGCATGAGGTCTGGCGTTATCATGGTGAAGGATGACGAGTGCTGGCCGCTTCAATATCAATTGTTCTCGCAATCTGTCCAATAGCTGGCAGTAGAGGTTAGCATTTATCTTTCGGTTAGGTGCCAACACCTCCCAGTGGATTATTCCCTGGACATCCCACCAAACACTCAACAAAACCTTTTTGGGATGCAGTCCTCCTTTTGAGGTCGATGGAGCAGGCTCCGCACCTTGACACACAGTCCGTCGAAGCTTTACATTACGGTACAGTACCCATTTCTCATCATCCGTTACAATTCGTCCCAAGAACGGTTCATTTCTGTGACGAGAAAGCAAAGAAACACAGGTACGGATTCTCTCCTCTCGTTGCTTTGTAGAAAGCTCGTGCGGAACTCATTATTGAACTTGGTGATGAATCCAAGCGCATGCATCCGTCTTTCGACTGCTGTTCTGTGTACCGACAAAGTTTCCGCGAATTCTTGAAAGGTTGGATGTGGGTCATTTGTTATGGCTTGGTCCACATCCTCGTCGGAAACCACAGATGGACATCTAGGACGTGGTTGATTTTTACAGCTTCTGTCTCCGTCCCGGAATTTCCGAAACAAACGGCGACATGGGCTATCATCAATTGCATCCTCCCCATACACTTGACAGATGTTGCCGCAAGCTGCGGCTGCAGTATTGCCTTTATCGAACTCTTACAGTAAACAATGTATAATGTGCTCCTTATCACATACCATGTTACACCGTCCGTGATTTCCGTTACGAAGGACTTACTCGGATAACCCTAGTGCCTCTATTTGCTCTATTGCTCCAGGCTTTATTAGCCGAAAATTCGGCATCGCAGCGTCATTTGTGACGTAACTACTCCGAACGCAATTTGCATCTATTACAAAAACGTGTAGAACTTTTGCACACACCCAATATAAGCAGTCGGGCGTCTCTAATATAGGGCCATTTGTTCTAGGGAAGGCAGTGAGCCAAAGTCGTAAGAGAAACACACCACCAGTGCTTCGCCCAGGACTCGAACCTGGGTTCACTCGGAAACGGTCAGAAGCCAAAACCGCAGACCACTATAAATGAGGATTTTATTATCATCCCAAAACAATAAAGTCAGTATCCCAAAACAATAAGACCACTGCGCCAACGGATAGGCGAAGAGTTGGTTTCTAATCATTCGTCCGAGTGGTTGAGGCCTGAGATGGAATCGGGTCACGGGTCACGGGTCAACGGGTCAACAATTTCTATCGGCTCAAACAGGTCGGGTCAAAGTGTTCCTGAAACGATTCCGAGCCGGTTTTATTTTGATTTTACTTTTAAAAAGCGAAAACCATTTTTTTTTCAAAGAAAAATGCTCACTCTGGAATTCTGTGCTAGATACTGGTGCCCGCGGACTTAAAAATCATTTGTCATGCAATATGAAGAAAGAGTGTCCTCAAAAGGGAAAGTGTTCCTTCCTTCTGAGGGGCAATGATGAAACCAACTTACACGTTTTGGAATCTTTCAACTCATCATAAGCTTGTGAAAATTGGTATTGCCGTGAAACATGTCTGGCTTGATATGTTATCAAGAAAAGAACAAAAACTAAAATTAAACGTACAACATTAATTAATTAAAAAAAATGATTGTTTAGCCATCAAAATGAGGTGGAACAGCTTTAACATTACTGGGCAGAGACTTTTTGATTCTCGCAAATGTGTTTGTAAACATGTGTAAATACGAATAGCTGTGAAGGACGACAGTTTCAACACCTTCTGTAAGGAAGTTAGTAAATTATACGTTGCGCTCATACATTTGTTTGATTTCCATATAACCTAAGATACTCACACCGGATAGACTTTTTGAACGCCCTGTACATGATGTACGGTCGAATCACATTATTGTGACCACCAGATAATATCCAGAGTAACCGCCGTGTGCAGCGCAGACAGCAGCTGGATGGGCTGGGAGTGACTCAATAAGGTGCTGGAAGGTGTTCGCAGGTATGAGGAGCCATTCTAACTGCAGTGCATCTGACAGCTGCCGGACGGTACGTAGCAGAGGATCCATAGAGCTGACAACACGATCGAGGTGGTCCCACACATGCTCAATTGGGTTTAAATCTGGGGAATTAGAGGCCCAGGAAAGTACTTTGAAGTCTTCATCGTGCTCTTCCAACCACTCTCGGACATTTCGAGCTGTGTGACACGTCGCATTGTCGTTCTGAAGA
This sequence comes from Macrothele yani, assembly GCA_039090855.1. Classification (NCBI taxonomy): domain Eukaryota; kingdom Metazoa; phylum Arthropoda; class Arachnida; order Araneae; family Macrothelidae; genus Macrothele; species Macrothele yani. The sequence goes on along the minus strand of CM076995.1, from coordinate 131,698,099 downwards.
TCCCATCCGCCCCATGATAGACAATCAGCATGTATGGGTGTACGTGGTCTGCAAGGATGGATTCATAACGAATTCGGTCCATAGTGCCTTCCACAGGTATGAGTGGACCCAGAGAATGCCACGAAAACATTCCCCAGATCATTACGCTGCCCTAACCAGCTTGTGTTCTTTCAGAAATGTTTCAAGAGTTTGTTCTCCGATGTTTCTAGCCTTATACGCCAGCTCGATGAAGCGGAAAACGTGACTCATCGGAGACTGCAATCCTTTGCCAATCAGCGGAGGTCCAATTCCGATACTGCCGTGCTAATGTAAGCCTTTTCTTCCAATGCACGTTCGTTAGCATTGGTGTAGTGACCATCCAACAGCGTCGGAACCCCATACGCAGCAGGGTTCGCTGAACTGTCGTTTTAGACACACATCCGGTATCCTTCTGGTTCATTCGGCCAGTGAGTTGCTCCACTGTATCGTGTTGATCGGCTGTCACGCACTTCGCAGCCGACGTTCACCTCTCACATCAATGGCAAGTTGTGCTCCGCAGTTTCCACGTCGCTTATTCGCAATGATGCCATTTCTCCAATCACGATACACTTTAACCACAGCAGCACGCGAACAGTTCACGAGCGCTGTTTCAGAAATACCACCACCCTTTGCCCGAAAGCTGATAATCATCCCTTTTTGCAAATCTGATATATCGCTCCTTTTATCCATGACAGCAACGAGTGATATGTTTTCAGAATGTTTACAGCACACCTTATATGCCGTGATTGGCTGCGATGACGTCAAAAGTAGAAGGTGGTCACAATAATGTGACTGGACAGTGTATATTATAGTTCAAAGCAGGTTTGTCGCCGTCGGGTTCGTTCCAGTTACAAATCCGGGTCCAACGTTTTTGACCCGTTTCCAACCCTGGTTGAGGCATGGATGTTGTTTTTGTCCTACGGTCCTGGTTATCTAGGTACCCTAGAACCAGTGGCTCTAAATTAGACTGCCTACGGCCCACTGAGTAGGTCTTTTGGGAAGTTTAACTACCTTCGTGAGAAACTCAGTGGGATATAAGCCACCACCCGTCCTTAATTTAGGGTCACTGGTTCCCGCGAAAGGAAAGAGTCAGAGTCGTATGGCGTACAAAACATCCATGCCTCACCGGGATTTGAATCCGGACCCATTTCAGACGAATGGTCAGAAGCCAATGCTTAGATCACTGCACCACCGAGGCTGCCCACTGAGTTGATCACTGAGATGGGTCGAAAATACCGAAATGTTTTTGATCGAATCGCTATAGTGCGAAAAGTTGCACCCGGATATTGTAAAAAAAAATTAAATCAGACAATATTTTCCATTCGTGCATCGACGATCCAAATTACAGAAATTTCTAAAATTTACGTTTTGTTTTTTTCTAAGTACTAAATAAATTACAATCAAACCACTACAGTGCGGAAAAGTTGCCCTTGATACAGCTAATGTAAAAAAGTGTTAATCAGACAATATTTTCTGTTTGTACATGACGATCGAATTTATAGAAATTTCCAAACTTTACGCAAATTTATTGATTTTTTTCTAAGTACCAAATAAATTACAATCGAATCGCCATTGTGCGGAACCATTGCCTTCAGTGTAGCTCAATATAATGAAAAAATATTTTTTTTAATTGAGACAATATCTTCCGTTTCAGCATGATGATCAAAATTATAGAAATTCCACAAATGTAGACATTCGTTCTAAATACTAAATCCATCGCCCACCACTCAATTGTGTCTAAGACCCGTCGCCCTAACCTTAACAAATACGCCATATGCTGTTGAGACACGTGTCGACCTTGGCGAACCAGACGTTCCTTCCTTAAAGGCACGACCTAGCTCGCAATCAGTGCTGATTAGAGTTTGAGTTTAGTCCAGTGGCCCTACTTAAGTAAATACTTATCTTTCTTTACCTTGTGAAATGACGATTTAATTGTGTGTTTTATAACAACGGAGTCAGCGCTTGAACACATAACGAGGAAAGAATTTATTTGCCATTTATTTGGTCATCCAAGAGATTTTGTTCCATGTAAACTGCCTACACATGAGGATGTAATACCATGCTGTTTTGAAGAGAGATATAAGATGGCATTGTAGCAACAAGAACGTTAACTTATAGATATACACCGATGAACCATTACATAATGACAACACCCAACTTAGAGAGATGATCACACCTGGAGACAAAACGGTGGCGTAGGTAAAGTTCACAGAGCAGTGTATATAAGACCGGAGGCCCGGCTTTCGGTTATTAGAGTGTTTGAAGTCAGAATAGAAAAGCCTGTTGATTTATCGGAGTTCAATAAAGGACAAATTGTGTTGGCACGACCCCTCGGAACTACGATCTCGGAAACGGCGCGACTTGTGGTTTATTTACGTACCTCTGTAGTCAGTACTTATCAAAGTGGTGCACAGATGGCCAATCGACAAACCGTTGCCCATCTGTGTGTCGTCCGCAGCTCATTGATGCCACAGTGAGCGGGAACTGTCCCGCATTGGTCACGGCGACCGCAGGGCCACAGTGCGATAAATCACCAGCAGCTACAACAGTGGTGATCAGTGCAATGCGTTATACACTGCTGGACAATTGCTAAGGACGGATCATAAACGGCTATATAGCGCATAAAAAAGTAAGTGTGGTTGGATGCCAAGTGAAATAAAATAATGTCAGAATGCCAGGACATTACAAGAAAGACAATTTATTGTGCTCTGAAATCCAGAAAGCTTTGGAACGTGTTCAAGGGACAAACAGGCCATTTTGTGCAGAATGCGTAAACGTGAAAAAAATGCAATTACCGTCCACAGGCGTTCCGGCGTCAGATGTCAATACGGGATATGGCCACCATGGAGGGCGATGCAAGATTCCACACTTCGTGTCATGCTTTGCACAACATTATCAAGCAGCTGTTGGGGTAATTTATCCCTATCCTCTGTCAGTGCACGGATCAGGGTGTCCTTGTTTATTGGAGGGCATTGGCGACCAGCAAGACTCCTCCCCAAAGCATCCCACACATTTTCAATGGGATTCAGATCTGGAGAACGTGCTGGCCATACGAGGCGTTGAATATCCTCGCTCTCAAGACACTCCTGGACAGCGACTGTTCGATGACATGTTGCGTTGTCGTCCATGAAAATGAATCTATCACCGACAGCACCACGGAACATGCGAACATGAGGTAGCAGAACATCATTAATGTATCGTTGGCCAGTCATAGTCCCAGTTGGAAGCACATAGAGGGACGTACGGCCATTGATAATGATGCCAGCCCATACCATGACACTACATGTCGGATATCGGTCCCTTTCCCTCTATGTTTGCTGGACAATATGCCGTACCACTATCACGCCAGATCAGTTGTCGTCGACAATCAGACGATAGACTGTATCTACTCTCATCTGAGAAGAGGACAGCAGACCAGTCGCTATCAATCCAATTGTGATGTTGATGGCACCATTGCAAACGGGCGGTGCGGTGACGTCTGGACAATGGGATGCACACAACAGGACGGCGGGCGTATAGTCCTCCTTCATGCAAACGTCTGGCTACAGTTTTTCGGGAGATCCGCTTACCAGTAGCAGCCATAAACTGATTTGCTACCTCACTAGCTGTGCTGCGCCGGTGTCTTTTTGTTGATAGCACTATGTACCGATCTTCTGCAGGTGTCGTACTGCGAACACGACCTCCCCCATGACGGTTGCTACACTCTCCATTTGTTTGAAATGATTTCCAAAGCCTTGAAACAACACTGTGGCTGACGTCGAACTCCCTGGCAACATCTGTTATTTTTCGCCCTTCTTCAATCTTGCCAATAATACGGCCACGGATAAAATCATCTAGGTGATGTCGGGAAGTCATACTGAAACTTGCAAGTTCGTCAATTGATTCTTTCCCTTTCAACTTTCCGTTTGAACAACAACGGTCAATACGCGTCAAATCCTTTATATCTCTTATCAGCGCTATGACGTCACGAACAAGTTCGGCAATCCAAAATTTGCATACGCACAACACGTCTTACTGTATCCCGCACTTATGCTAATTTTCACATTTTCCTGCCTTCCATTTTATGGTTGCTATCGTTGCTATTGTCATCCGTCCTTAGCAATTGTCCGGCAGTGTAGCACACAGTTCACTGCAGCCTTCTGCGTATGGGCTTGCGCAGCCGAAGACCTGGCCGAGTCCCCATGCTCACTGCACGTCATCGCCAACAATGCATAAAATGGGCCCAAGATCATCGAGATTGAACCGTGGATGATTGGAAGAAAGTTGCCTGGTCTGACGAATAAAGATTCCTGGTGCATCACGTAGACGGCCGGGCGCGGATAAGCCGATTATAACAGAGGCTATGACACCTTGATGCACTGGTGGGAGGAAACAGGCCGGAGTCGGAGGTCTTATGCTGAGTACAATGTTTTCTTGGGACAATTTAGGCCCCATTATCCCAGTATCACAATCAGTGACAGCTGTCAGGTATCGTAACATCGTTGCGGAGACCACGTTTACCCATTCATGGCAACTGTGTTCCCGGCTGGTGATGGCCATTATCAACAGAATAATGCGCCATGCCACATTGCCAGAATTGTCAAGGAGTGGTTCGAAGAATATGGTGGTGACTTTCTGTCACTGCTCTGGCCTCCAAATTCACCTGACATGAACCTAATCGAACATTTGTGGTTCGACTTGGAAAAACAGGTTCGTGCTAAATCACCACCGCCCCGAAATGTACGGGAACTGGAGGACCTGCTGTTGACCTTATGGTACCAGAAACCCCAGGATACCTATCGCCATCTCATCGAATCTATAACTCCCCAAGTGTCAGCTGTCTCGCGGCCTAAAGTGGGGTCATACAGCTTATTAGGTAGGTGGTCATAATAAAGTGACTCATTGGTGTAAGATGGCATTGTAACAATAAGTACGTTAAGCTTTCATCTGTTACGGTGGCAAACAAAATAAAATCTGTATTTGATAAAGAATGTATTCCTACAGTATTGGAGTATAGAGTAGTGCAGCTTATTACAGCCTAACATGATAAATATTACAAATTTAGGAAGTTTCATAACCGGGACGAATACAAACCAAACTTACGAAACAAGCCTGACAATTTTAAAAAAGAATTTCGGTGTGCAAGTGTTTTATGACGCTGGATTGCGTTTGTAACAAAAAAATCGTGACTCTTGTATTTGTTTGATCACATGCACATATAAGAAATCAAAACAAAGTCCCTTCGATTTAACTGAAGCTCCTATATCACCAAAGACAGCGTGGGATAGTAAGCATTGGAACGTAGATATACAGGAATCCCAAAAAATTAAAAAGAGGAAACAAAGAAAAGAATGTAAACTCCACTATATGTCAATCGCTGCCACTTCTAACTGTGAGTTTCCTGCTTGTGGACAGACTAAGCATCAAGCAAAGTTTTTGGTTGTCCAGAGACAGGTAATGCTATCGATATATATCATATGATTTGCGACGCCAACAAAAAACAGATTTTTGTAATTGCTTCTATCTCTGTTGGCGTGAAGTTCTCGTACTTCACTCAATACAATAAAATATTGTTACGTTTATGCAAATTGTAATTAAATTATATTGTGTAACATTGAAATGAGCTATTGCTGCTTGAGTTTATGGCACGAAATACCGCAAGACCTAGTTTCAACAATGGTTGAACGGTTTAAAAACTAATTTAATTAAGAATTTGCAATACAAATTTTAAAGATGTGAATTCGTTTACTGGTGTATATATGACATGGATGTTAAGTCAGATAATATCCGAAAACTTGAAAATTTCGTCGTCCTGGAGCGGGAATCGAATCCGCGTCTCCCGGATAGCGCCCGAGTATGCTAGCCACTATTTGAATATAACCATCACAGGATTCGCAAGCCGAAACAAGCGGCATTCATATATAGCGAATCTGGAAGTTTTGACTCGTTCCCATGATTGCCCGGAGACGCAGAATATCAATGAAAGAAATACGGGATTACATCATTGTACAATACAAATTTGGAAGATGTGAATCCGTTTACTGGTGTAAATATGACATGGATGTTAAGTCAGATAGTATTCGAAAACAGATGGGGCTCTCAGATGTGCACTCCCATGTTCCTCTGCATCTTTAAAGTCATTACGTTCAGTAGTTTCTCCTGTTGGCGACAGATAGACACCGAAATTTTCTTATTATAAATAGAACAAAGATTAGCCACAAAAATTTCGAAATAACTTCAGCTTTTCTTAATGCTAGATCTTCCTGCTAGGTGGCATAAATTCATAGTCGATAGCATAATGGTAAGCATCTCAACAATTCTCAGGCTTTAGTCGAGTGGAAGAAGGGTAAGTAGAAATTTATTTAGCACGCCTCAGATGAGTGGACAACACAAAACATACACTCACACAAACAGTGTGCTCATACGCGGATACAAGATTCAACACAGAATGCGCTGCCGAAGACTAGCGAAGGGATACCAGTATTAATCTAACGTATGACTGATAAGATGAGATCCAAATGACAGAATCTTATTACTGAGCCAACACCAGAGAAGCCAGATCATTTAAAGCCCGAATTCGCTGCCGCTGTGGCTATGTCGTCTAGGCTCTGGCTTCTGACCATCCGTCCATGATGTGTCCGAGTTCGAATCCATTGGGACATGGATGTTGTATTTCTCTTACGGCATTAGCTCTCTCTCTTCCCTGTAACACGAGGCCCAAAATTATGGGACAGGCGACTTCTTATAGCCCATTCAGTTGCTCACGGTGGTCGTTAAACCCCTCTATAAAAAAATTAGCCCAGGCTTGAACAATCATAAAAATTATAAAGATCTCCGAGGAAGTAGATACGGCGACTAACACCAAATACCGATGTACAGTCATAAGGGAACTGGCCTCTAAATATCAAAACTAGCGGGAAAACGAAATCGGAGACTGACGACAAAAACGTAGGATCAAAATTCAGGAAAAAGATTACAAAGAAATTTAAACCCGCATGGCGGCTTTCAAAACGCGATCTCATTCTTTTTTTAATTTGGGGTTTAACGACCACAGGGTGCAACTCGTGGGCTATAAGCAGTCGCCCGTCCATAATTTAGGGCCACTGGTTCCAAGAAAGTGAGGGAGTCAGTGCCGTAAGACAAGCAGAACATCCATGCCTCACCGGGATTTGAACCAGGATCCATCTCTGGTCAGAAGCTTAGACCGCTTAGACCACTGCGCCATCGGAGCGTCAAATTTAGCCACTGCGTCATCGGGGTGACAAAAACGAGATGCCATAAAGCAATTAATAAAGAGAGAGAGAGAGAGAGAGGACCCCTGTACTGTTTGATCACAAGAACAACAACAAAAAATACCTACAAATATTTCCACTCCTAGCTGTATAAGACAGAAAATACTACACAGTATCTTGATCTCAAGGACTACAGTCCTGTGATAATTATATATATTAAGAGAATACAATGTGGTTTGTCACAAATATATTTTTTTTTCAAGTCGACCATGGTTTCGCTGGGAATCAACCTAGCTTTATCAGGACTGAAGTCACGTAAATATTCAAATTGTATATGATATCATAAATGGTGTTGATTGAAGAAGTGTGTTTTCGAGTGAAGGAACAAAAGACCTATATTCGGAACGTGACCTAAAGAAGACATCGATGGCTAAGCACTGTTACGAAAAGGATCATGAATTTCTCTTCGAAGAAGCAAAACTAATTGACAAGCCGAATTCAACCACCAAACTTGATATTTTTAAAGCTTTCCATATATATTAGAAGTCTTCGCAACTTGTTAATGACATGACATCCACCCCATTTCTATCAAGCTCATGGAAGCAACTAACCAAAACCCGTGACTGTAAACACCATTTCATCATCATCATCATCATTGTCAACCATTATCAATCCACTGCTGGACGAAGGTCTCCCCAAGTTTCCTCCACAACGGTCTGTCTTGTGCCAGTCTCCTCCATGTCACCCCTGCATACTTTCGAATTTCATCCACCCATCTCCCATGTGGTCTTCTTCTGGGTCTTTTCCTGTCCCTTGGAATCCAATCTAAAATTTCGGCTGTCCATCGATGATCTGTCCTTCTGGCAGTATGTCCAGCCCATTGCCATTTCAGGGATTTAACTCTGATCATGATGTCTTCCACTCTTGTCATTTTTCGGATCCACGAGTTCCTCTTCTTATCTCTCCTGGTTATACCAAGCATGCACCTCTCCATGCAACTTTGAGTTGTCTGCAGCCTTTGCATGCCTCTTTTAGTTAAGGTCCACGTCTCTGCACCATACGTAAGCACTGGAAGGATGTATTGATCAAACACTTTTCTTTTAAGACATAATGGCATATTGCTCTTGAAAATTATGCTGTTTCTTCCAAAAGCTCTCCAGGCAAGTTTTGTACGCCGATTAATTTCTTCAGGGTGTCCGAGAATTATTGGACACATAACAAAATTATGTACAAAAAAATTATGAACATTGACTGTTTTTCTATGCACGTATTACTAACACGGTTTCTATATTTTTGTTTTGCAGAATTGTTATTTCCAGAATCCGATAGATAGCGCTAGGTGTAGCCTGATGATGAATGTATGAGAAATGCGCAATCAGTAGTCATGTCATCCGTACAGCAGAAGACGATGTGTGTGTTATGGCTTGCGGAATCAAAGTCTGTCATTAAAGTTAAAAAACGGTAGTTTAGAGTATGGTTGTAATCCTCCGTCAACGAATTCAGTTAAGCCGTGGATGAAACAGTTTAAAGAAGCTGGCAATGTGGAACATCGTGGAGGAGCCGGTAGGCCTAGCGTCAACGGTGAGACGGTCGACCAAGTTAATGAAAGTTTCCGACGAAGCCCCAAGAAATCCGTTCGTAAAGCAAGCAGAGAACTGTGCCTTCCGAAATCGACAGTTCACGATATCTTGCACAAGAAATTAAAGTTTCATGCTTATAAAATTCAAATAGTTCAAAAGATGCATGTAAATGATCACACTCTTCGATACGATTTCGCTGTGGATATGCTGAATCGAGTGGAAAACGACGAAAACTTTCTCAGTACTGTAATTTTTAGTGATGAATCCACATTTCATGTATCACGTATTGTGAATCGACACAACTGTAGGATATGGGGCAGTGAACCGCCTCATGCTGCTATTGAACTGGAACGTGATTCTAGAAAAGTTCATGTGTGGTGCGCCCTATCAAAATGAGAAGTTTTTGGTCCTTTCTTCTTCTGCGAAAAAAACATAATTGGTGACATTTACTTGCTAGAAATTTCGCTATACCCCAGATCAAAAGATATTACAATGATATTAATTTGGTCAACATGTGTACGTAAGTGCCTAAATGAGCATTTCCCCAACAGATGGATTGGGCGTGGTGGTCCCATTCCGCTGCCTGCTCGCTCTCCAGATCGAACTCCATTGGATTATTTCATGTGGGGTTATGTGTAGGATCATGTCTATCAGACGCCTTGTACTGATTTGCAGGAACTGAAGCAGCGTACCACAGGTGCTATTAATTCCATAACTCCTCAGATGCTTACCAATACATGGCATGAAATCGAGTATCGCTTGGACGTACTACGAGCAACCAAGGGATCTCACATCGAAATTTATTAACTTGGGTAGTCACATTGTAAGTTAGTACAGTCAGTTTCTTTCGATCTGTTTAATGTTTTGTTTTATATAGTTTTGTAATGTGTCCAATAATTCTCGGACACCCTGTATTTTTGACAAACTACATTGTGTTCTCTTAATATACTACACAGTATATTTCAGAATAATTTGTCAGAAAAATGAGCTCACTGGTTTTGATAATTTGGCTCCATAGTGTTTTTTTTATTTATTCAAACTCTGTATTGCTGTTTCAATATTTTTACTCCAATTGCTGCAGATTAAATATTTAAACAGAACAAAACGAAATCTCAAATTTATGCAAAAAAAAAAAAAAAGGATTGCTTCACTATATGCATCTCGTTACTGCTGCGGTTAGTTGTCGACGATATCTCCCTTGCTTTATTCCTCTGAAAGATTTCTGCCTTCGAAACCATTCTAACAAGCACGAACGCAGATATAAATACGTGAAAGAAGACTCGGTCCGTGAGTTATTTGCGTAAGTAGAAATTTAAATAACAGTTTGCTTCATGCGTTGAAACAAAAATGAAGTACGTTGCTTGTTTCCGTGTTTTTATTTAAATCTATGGAAGCATTTAACCACATTTCTCCCGAAAGATTAGTTTTGAGAATAACATCTAGGGCACTCGGGGACTTTGAGACTTTCTTAATGAAAGAAAAAGACGAACTTGACGTTCGGCTCCAACAAAGGAGATTATTGCTTATCGGGTGCCGAAAAAGACACTAAAGCCTAGCCTTAACACATTCAAATATTGACAAATGACGGAATTTTTCGGATTTGCGTGCTGTTCCCCCTTCCCTGCATCCAACCCGCCCCCTGTTTTTTCCTTTTTCCCCATCGATTTGTTCCGGGACGAAGTATGACCTTGGAGACGGGCAATGTCTTTGAATGACTTCTATTTATGCAAGGCTGTGAACATCACGCCGCGGATATCTGAAGTCATGAAAACGCACGTATTCCATGCCATCAAGATCTAACCTGGGGCTCATTTTTATCGCAACATCCCTTCCCCTTCTCGGGAGAACGTCTCGTTAGAAATCTAATGTGCTGTTCAACTCATATCGCTTTCAGAAATACGTGGTGCTTCAAAACAAACCTAAGAACGCATCACGAGTTGCGTACACGTATGCGCTATGGCGTCAAAAGGAACTTGAAAAATTTTTGTCTGACATGTGAATGCACTTCACTAATCAATTAGGAGCGGGTTCGAAGAATTATTACAATCCCCACAAAAGTAAGTTTTCAAAGGAATAACGTAAAACACATTTTATTTTTAGAAATGGTTGCGTAAAACATGCAGTCCAACCTCTTTACAGCGAACCCTGTTTATAACGATCCCCAGGCTAACATCGCTTTTACTCCTCCCAACAAAGAAAACCTCGTTGACATAACATTCATTTAGTTCACTAAAGAGAAATCCTTGCTCTTTCCACGTTAATAAGCGAGTCCCGGAAAAATTATCATCGACCGCCACCGGGAATCGAACCCAGGGTCTTCCAGTTACGCGTTAGACATGCTACCACCGCACTACAGCGGCCTCGAATTCTCCACACTCACATGTGATTAACTGCCAAACTACAAGGCAGGTTGCTTCATGGAGCCCCGCACTACATAAGTGAGTCCCGGAAAAATTCCCGGTGGCGGCCGATGAGAATTTTTCCGGGAGTCACTTATTAACGTGGAAAGAGCGATGATTTCTGTTTGGTGTTCCTGATCAACGTCGAGGGTTTGAATTCATTTAGTTTATTTGCAAGGATCCCGCCTATAGCAGAAACATATTGTGTGAAAACAGTAATTTGTCGGTGACGAAGATCGAACACGTCTCCTTGCTCCGGAGTGAGTTACTCTAACCAACTAAGCTACACCGACGGTATGTATCACTGCACATTTTTCGTATTGACACGTGCTATACCTCGGTAGTACGTTACAATTTATATTGATTGCATCATTTTTAACGCGCATAGTGTTATTTCACCCCGTTTGTAACGACCTCGATTATATTTATTTTTCGTCAAGCGCTTATTAAAAGCTTTCAAAAATTGCAGAAATACTAGCTAACGAAATTGCGAATGCGTCAGCCTGCTGAAGAAGGATGGGAAGCCCTCACGTGATCTGCCGTCCTTCACCAGAATGTGGAGAAGATTATTGTAGACAAAGAAGCAGTGAAAAGGAGGTAGATGGGGCAACATGAAAGGGGAGAGAGAGGGAAAGAGAGATAGCATGAATTCATTGCTCTAGATTCTCTTGCATTTGTCTAACCAGGGATTGATGATTCAAGTACAATGCTACTGAACCTCGAACCAAAACGTCAGAGATTTTCTACTAAAAACCATTAAACTGATATTGCATTAATATTAATTAATCCTGAAGAATGAATTCGTGATGGTGACAGCTCTGAATGGGATGAATACAGTCTGTCCCAATCCGATGCCGCTGCTTGTGTCAGTGAGGTTGTGGAAGACAGTATATACACTATGTAGACAAAATTATTCGGACAGCTCCACATATACAAATGAACGCGTTTGTAGAACCAGATGCGCATACTTGGGTTGTGTTGGGTGAGGTACACAAAGGGGAGCTTTGGCACTCCTGTTACACCATATTGGAAGCAAATACGCTGCCACCTGAACTGGCAGACTCTCAAAGGAACGCGGTAGTTGGATGCCACCTGAGGGAGCAATCAGTGCATAGCATTGCCGCACTTCTGATATTCCCAAAATTCACTATCGCTGATGATCTTCATTGACAGAAACATGATGATACAAACACAGTGAACTCGTGCTCTTGGAGATAGCACAAAGTGAGTGATCGTGACAAACGAAGCATTCAACGGAATGTGAAGGCATGCACGTCCTCCACCACAGACCTGCCCCAAGGCGTTGCATGGGAGCTTCATGGGCCTAGATACTATGTTACATCATCTGCATACAAACCTACATCACTCCAGGCAGACTGAAGCATTGCCTCGCTCGAAGACAAGCCATGTGCAGGTCGCAAGAACTCGTAGATGAGGAGCTGTAATCGCTGTTACAAGAGGATGCCACACAATCGACCTCGCAATTGGCCAAACGTTTGAAAACGGCTCAAATGAAGGTGGTATTGCGCCTGCAAACCTTGGGGAAGATTCAGAAGATTGGTAAGTGGGTTCCGCATACTTTAACGGAGCGAAATATTGGTCAACGATTGGGCATCTGTATGTCGTTGCGGAAGATGTTTCAATGGAAGAATTTCTTGTGGAAGGTTTTCACCGGAGATGAAACATAGGTCTATTGAGACAACCCCGTACGGAAGCGATCCTGGGTTGACTCAGGCCAGTCATCAACATCCATTGCAAAACAGGATATCCGGGGGGGGAATGTGCTGTTGTGTGTGTGGTGGAATGCTGTACTGAATGAAATGCATGGAATGCTGTACTTCGAACTGCTGAAACCGGACGAAACAATCACTTCACAACGATATAGCGACCAGTTGATGACACTGAACGCCACAATCAAGCAAAAACGCCCATGGACAGGTAAAGGACGCCGCGCAGTCATCCTGTTACACGATAATGCCAGACCACATGTCGGACAGTTACACTGGCAGACACCTGAACAGTTACACTGGCAGGGTTTACCGCACCCGGCTTACTCCCCGGATTTTGCACCCTCAGACTTTCATCTGTTTCGTTCTACGCAACATACCCTAGTCCAACAGCGGTTCAGCACAGTTCCAGAGGTGGAAGATTTCGTCACTGCGTTCTTCAGCTCAAACCCGAGTCCTTCTATCACAGGGGCATTCATTTGTTGCCTGAAAAATTGCAAAAGGTCACTGATGCCAATGGCCAATATTTTGTTGAATAAATGTGTACTGGTTTCCTGATTATTCTTGTCTCCTTTCTCCTTAAAACGGTGGAAACTTTTGCAAACCCCTGATATATTATTGTCATCTTTTCATCGTTTCACCTTAAAAAAATCACCACACTTCTTCTTAAGGGACGACAGCTATTGGGTTGTCGGAAAAGTCATGACGTATTTTAGCCATGTTTTGCAAAGGTCATTTGTTGATAGAAAGAACAAAGCTCAATCAATGATATAATGCCTGTTTTATTCGATAACCTTTTGACATCTTTCACTGAGCTAAAGAATACCTTGTTCATAAGCGAAAAACAGTACAAGGTGCTGATTTACAGCCTCATCTGAATTGAACGTTATACCACGCAAGGACTGTTGAAGAGAGCAAAGCAAGTGAAAGTCTGGCGGCGCAAGGTCAGGCGAGAATGCTGGTTGTGGCAACACATCCCACCCAAGCTCCAATAATTTTTGGCGGGTGATCAAACTTGTGTGTGGTATCGGGTTGTCGTGATGGAACACAATACCTTTACGATGAACGAGCTCTGAACGTTTCAGGATGATGGATTCGTTCAAACTATCCAATTACCGACAGTACACATTCGAATTGATTGTTTGGTTCCGTGGTAGGAGCTCGAAAAACACGACTCCTTTAAAATCCCACCACACTGAGACCAGAACCTTCCGCTGATGAATATCTGCTTTGGATATCGTTTGAGGCGAAGCAGCACGTCGGGACCAAGACCGTTTTCGCAGCACATTGTTGTACACAATCCACTTTTCGTCACTAGTTATCAGTCGCTTCAAAAAAGGATCGTTTTCCCCACGTTTAATGAGCATATCGCAGATGTTTACACGCGCCGTCAATTGAGCTTCTTTGAGTTCATGAGGAACCTACACATCGAGCTTGCTTACGTATCCCATCTTCTTCAGGTGGTCGTGAACGCTTGAATGATGGATACGCAATGTGTGTGTAATCTCTCGTTTCGTGTAACGTGGGTTTGACCCGATCAATGCCTTGATTTGGTCGTCATCAACCACGGTTGGCTTCCCGGACCGAGGAGCATCGTTGATGTCAAAATCACCAGCACGGAATTTTGCGAACCACCGCTGGCACTGACGTTCTTGTAGAGCATTATCACCGTACACGTTATGCAAATGTTCACGAGCTTGATGCGCGTTCTTCCCTTAACGGAAGTAAAAGAGTAAAATATGGCGAAAATGCACAGTTTGGTCTTCCATCTTCAACTTGATGTCAAATCTCCCCAAATCACCCAAATCGCTCACTATTCTTTTTATACTGCATCTAGAACTAGCACTGTCGAATGCCATAGCGATAACAGAGCTGCACATGCCTCTAGTACTTCCAAAACAGCCCAACCGCCATCGGGTGCCAAAACACGTCATGACTTTTCCGACAACCCAATAGTTACAGAAAGAGGGATTGCATAAACATAGGATAATAAGTTTTCATATGGTGACAGATAGCTACAAAAAGAGGTATCCCATAAGCAGAAGACATCCGGTTAGTGGTACGACGCAACACAAACACTTGGGCTTACCTATGTAGGAACCAGTCAGAGAAGCAAGAGTTACGTGCGAATCGTGAAGAATCAACACCGAGGAGTACGTCAACAACGAAATATATCAATACGTAAAAGTTCTGAAGTTGATAACAGAGATCCAAAATGAAGCAAGTTCCTAAAAGGACTTACGGGAAGAGAGACTCAATCATGACTTCTAATATGAAAACTGATACTAGGGTGCTGATACTACAGGGTAATCATAAATTCGCGCAACACAGAAAAAAATATGAGGTTAATTACAATTGTTAAAAAAATAAACATCATCAAATATAGGTTACAATCTTACCTCTATAACAACAAAAGACGGGGAACCTCATTATAACATATGTTTAAAGTGGTACCCGTGTTCCCGAATGCAAACGAACGCTCTCTTTACCAAGTTTTTTTTTATGACACCTTGTGAAGCACCTCCACACTGATGTTTTCAATCGCTGTTGTGATGTTCATTTTAAGTTCATCCAGGGTGTGAGGATTATTGTGATACACAACACCTTTGAGATACCCCCAAAGAAAGAAGTCGAGCGGTGATAAATCTGGAGATCTGGGTGGCCACAGGTCTTTGGAGATGAGGCGTTCACTGAAAAAATCTCGCAAAACATTGACCGTACTAACCGACGTGTGGCATGTGGCATTGTCTTGCTGGGGTCAACAATGTCGTTCGCTGACATCAAGGAATGCCACAAACTGTGTGATAATGTCTTGGTGGACGTAACTATCCACAGTCGTTTCGAAACAAATCGGTCCCACTATGCAACGGCGCGATATCGCACAATAAATTCTAAGTTTTTTCGAATGCAAACCTTTTTCAAGAAAAGCATATGGATTTTCACATGACCAAATCCTATTGTTCTGATTATTGACATAACCTCCGAGGACAAACCAGGCCTCGTCACTGAAGAAAACTGTATCCAGACTCTGTATTCCACGTTATTCAAAGAATGAGCGGAACCATCTGCAGAAATGTATTCGTTTGCTTTCATCTCGGGCCTTTAGTTCATGCACTGCGCGAATACGATATGGACCGAAGATGTAACGATCTCGCAGCTTTATGAGCACTACCGTATGAGATTGATAATTGCACTGCGAGTTTTCTGAGACATTTTCGTGGCAACCGCTGCAGTGCTCGCTTTATCTCATTCACTTTATGGTCAGTTAAAATGCAGGGTCCCCCGGAGCATTTTTTATCCGCAACAGATCCAGAGTCCCGAAAACGCTGCACTAATCGCGATATTGGGGACTTATTGGAGACTGCTGTACCCGGAAATTTCTTGCTAAAGTCATCGGCAACACATCCGTATGAACGAGTTCCGAAATATCTTTCCAGAATGAAACTTCGCTGCATCTGGGAAAAAGGCGTTTCATCTCCACAACGAACGAAACAACACTACGAACAACCTGTACACATCACAAAGACCTCGGCTTCACTGATAATTCCTAACAGTATGGTAGGGACATCTAGTGGCAGAAAGAATGATTATAACGATTTAGCAACAATTTATGAAAATTCAAACTTTGGGTTGCGCGAGTTTACGATTGCCTTGTAGTTTTGATAGGATAAGCCTTCATGAAGGAAAATAGTCACCCACATATCAAAGTATCTGGTGAATTGCAAAAGTAAAATTGCATACTGGTAAAAATATCACATAACGAAATCGAAAAGAAAGTACCAGTCGAAAATGGATGTGTGAAAGCCAACAAAGATAAAAGAGAAAGAGAAGTCAATAACACTTTAGCACCTTAACTGCGGTTATGGCACAGCACAAGCACCCTAAAGTATCAAATTATTAGGATCACCCAGACACGTAGAATCTTCAATTACGTACGCAGCTTTGACGTTAGGGTGGCTTCACAGAGGATGTTCGCACATTCTTAGAAAACCTTTGATAAGAAATTGCTGAAAATAAAAGAAGTTCAAGGAACTGAAACTGGCAACAGTGTGTTGGAGGAACTCGAAAGCAACAGCTGCTGCTGTTCCGTCTGCTAAAAAAATGGCGCACCTAAACCAGCTGTGGATTAAAGGTTACGTTTTTGCTCTTTACGAAGAGAAATATTCGTGTTCTGTAATTAAAAAACGCTGCGAAAATCATGGAATTAGGGTTTCTAAATCTAAAATAAGCAATGTTATTAACAGTAGAGGTAAAAATTGTGAAACATCACTTTTAAAAGGAAAAAGAACACCAGACTAATACCCAAAGAAGACTTTAACAACTATTTCAAAAGTATGGTCTCTGGTCTCAAAAGAAAATGCACCGACCCAAAGAGCAGTCGCTACGTTGTTAAAATCTCTGTATCAACTGTAAACAAGGTGCAAGGTAATAAACAAATATGTGAATCTGAAAAAAAAAAAAAAAAAAAAAAAAACATAATGTTCACGTTTCTGAGCGCAGAACACGGTGTAGACTTCTTAATGAAAATCACTTAGGCGCATACAGATGGAAATTTATTGTAACTATTGATGAAGCATGGATCTACCTAAACGACTGTAACAAGGACAAGTCGATTTACTATCGCAAAAGAGCAGAAAAAGACTTGGGTTCCAGAAATCCAAAGAAAATTTTAGTAAAACGTTCATGATTATTGCCGGTTTTTCGTACAATGGGAAAATAGAGATAAGAAAAGTTGAAAAGAACGCTAAAATCAATTCTACCTATTACCCATGTGTTAACTCCAATCTTTGAAGAGGAGATAACATTCCTTTAGCCAAAAAGTAGTCAAAGAGTAGAACTCCATCAGGACATTTTTTTTTTTTTTTTGATTCGAGGTTCGAGGTTTAACGACAACCGTGAGCAACTCAATGTGCTATAAGCAGTCGTCCGTCCCTAATTTAGAGTCACTGGTTCCAGGGAAGGGAGAGAGCCAGTGCCGTAAGACAAACACCACATCCATACCTCACCGGGATTCGAAGCCGGACCCCTTTCGGATGAATGATCAGAGGCCATCGCTTAGACCACTGCGCCACCGGGTTGGAAAAGCAGGATAAGGCGACCGGTCATACATCAAATCTACCACTCTATTTCTTGAAAAAAAAAACGAAAAAAAAAAACAGACGGGTATCAAGTCTATACTTTTTGCTCATAATCCTTCAAAGTCTCCTGATATTTACAAAAGGACTATTGTGCCTTCGGATTGCTAAGAAGAGCGCTTTCAAAACGCACACCTGAAACAATGATTGGGCTATTGAAAGCAGTGGAAGAGGAGTGGAATAAAAATACCACTACCAATTTTAAGAAACGCCCTGTTATCTTAAAAATCTAGATGTAGGTTCAATCCAGAGAAAGAGCTATAAGATAAAACCTTTAAGAAAGAAATAATTTTATTCTAAAATTAATTATATTGCTGGCAAACCGTTCTAAAAATGTGTGAACACCCTCTGTATAAACAGATGGAATCAGACGGATAAGAAGCATACATAGCGGTAGCGGTCATATGAGGAAGACTCATGATTTAAAAGACTTTCAATGAAGCATGATAGTGAGCGCTAAGCGGATAGGTACAAGCATCTCAACAACACCAAACCTTCTCGGCTAGGCAAGAATGATTGTAAGGTGTACAATAGGTGGTGCACGAACAACCAAACAAGCAGTCAGCTGTCCTCCTGGGGGCGGAAACAACTACCTCGATGTTCGAGGGCAATGCAACTGTAGAGGATTGGACGAGATAATGCATGAGCTCGATCGCATTAAGTTAACGCGTAGTATAACAGCAGTGAGAGGAATATGTCAGCATATACAGCCCTCCGCCCATTGGCACAAATGAGGTACAAAGCCCCTTCCATGAAAAAACCACGCAGACGGCTAACTGAATTCAGGAAATATCTATGGCAACAGTTATTAGCCGTGGCAGACGATTCTGGTTTTGTTATTGGGTAGCTGTTTAAGATACATCAAACAGAAGTCATCGCTCTTTCCACGTTTTTAAGTGAGTCACGGAAAAATTCTCATTAAACGCCACCGGGATTCGAACCCAGGGTCTCCCATTTACGCGCCGGACATGCTTCCACTGCACCACAGCGGCCTCGAATTCCTCCAGACTCACATACGGCTAACTGCCAAGCCACTTGGCAGTTAGCCGTATGTGAGTCTTGGAGCCCGTGGAAAGAGCGATGACTATTGTTTCATGTTCCTAATCCACGTCAATTCTCTGTATTAAGTATTCATTCGCCTCCTAGTTATTTGTTAAGTTGCTGCTTGCCATCTTTGGTGAATCCCCAGCATTGTGCGGGGCTCCAAGAAGCAACCTGCCAAATGGCTTGGCAGTTAGTCGTATGTGAGTCCGGAGGAATTCGAGGCCGCTGTTGTGCAATGGTAGCATGTCCGGCGCGTAGCTGGACGACCCTCGGTTCGATTCCCGGTGGCGGCCAATGAGAATTTTTCCGTGACTCACTTATAAACGTGGAAAGAGCGATGACTTCTGTTTGATGTTCCTTATCCACGTCAGTTCTCTGTACTAATTGATTAAGATGCGTCTCCATTTCGCCATACAGCTACGAAGGTGACTGATTCAGAGTTAAGAAGTGAAATGCGTTGGGCGATAAAATGCTGCTATCGTTTGGGTAAAACGACTCCAGAAACAGTTGATTTAATGAAAAAAGCTTACAAAGATAAATATTTGGGTGAGTCAACGATTTTGAGATGGCACCATGATTTCAAAAGAGGGCGTTTGTCAGCAGAACTCGCACCTACACCTGGTCGACATGAAAGTGTTGTTTGTTACGGAACGTATTGTTAACACTGTTTGGGAAATCCTGCAAGTAGATCGACGAATGACGTGTGAAAACATAACGGCGTCAACTAATATTTCAAAAACGTCGGCATTCCGCATTCTACGCGACAAGTTACTGGCTCCATCGTGCGTGTTCCAGATGGGTACCTCATCACCTGACGAGAGAACGGTTGTTAGCAAGAGTTCAGGTGTGGCATGAGTGGAAACAAATGATTGCAAAGAATCAGAACTTTCTAAAACCACTAATAACTGCCGATGAAACATGTGTCCACTATTTCAACCCCTCACGAAGCGCATAACGAGTGTGTGGAAACACACAGGCTCGCCTCCACAGAAAAAACCCCGCCAAACCAAATCAGCTGAGAAGGTGATGATGATGATTTTCTTTTATCGTAAAGGTGTAATCTACCAGCATGCCGTTCCTGCACAAATTACTGTCAATGCTGAGTATTACATTTCAGTCTTGATTCGTCTGCGACGACACAAATCGATTAAGCGACCGGAACGGGTGGGCAAGTTGACCCTACACCATGATAACGCCCGCCCACGTGTGGCTGTTTGTGTTTTACAGTTTCTTACGAAATGCAGTATTGAAATCATAACACAGCCTGCCATACACTCCTGACCTCTCTCCGTGTGATTTCTGGTTGTTTCCAACAATGAAGGAGGAGCTCCGTGGCGCAACATTCAACACAGATGCTGACGTTATTGAAGCTGTACAGGGGTCGCTAAAGCAGCTTCCACAAAATGCCTTCGCCACATGCTTTGAAAAGTGGGCTAAACGATGGGACCGTTGCATATCATCCGAGGGAAGATACTTTGAGAAAGAATAACATATATTTTGCTGTACCTATATTTCTTCATTTTGTGTGATTTTACTCTCAGTTTTTATGGAACGGCCGTTGTATAACAGCAGACGTAGCTTTCGTGTACCACTCGTATCTGCTAAAAACCGACAAATTTGTCTGTAGTTGGCACACGAGCACAAATACTCGACCCTTGAGGAACAGAAAAAATGAATCACAGTTTCATTTAATTCAGGCCGTTGGACTGGCCAGAAGATGGCATTAGCCGCACATATCGATGGATCTAGATGGCCTAGCGTTAACTTACAAACAGGTGGAGGTGGTGCAATGGCCTGATACTTGTTTTCATGGTACGTATGATACTTGATACTTGTTTTCATGGTACAGTCATCCTGAAGAAGAAATTGAAGAATTTTATGAGGAAATTCGTCATCTAAATAATAAAGGTAAGCAGCACTTGAAGATAATTATGGGAGATTTCAATGCAAAAATAGGGCAACGGCAACAGAATGAAACTTCAGTAGGTAAATTCGGTCTCGGCAACAGAAACCAGCGTGGAAATACTCTCGTTGAGTTTGCAGAGGCAGAAGGGTTTTTCATCTTGAACTCCTTTTTCAAGAAAAAGCCACACAGGAAATGGACATGGAGACATCCAATTGGGACGACAAGTGAAATTGATTTTATTATGTGTAACAAAAAATTCGTCATCGAAGACTGCAGTGTGCTGAACAAGTTCAACACAGGTAGTGACCATAGATTGGTGAGATGTAAGATGCACCTCAACACTAAACTGGAACGTGGCAAGCTCATAAGACAAACAAAATCTATTGACATAACCAACCTTAAAAAACACCATAATACTTTCAAGTTGGAACTGAAGAACAGATTCTCTGCTTTAGAAGGCCTAACATCGGAAGAAGTGGATATTTCGGAAGTTAACAGAAAAGTAACCAAAGCTCTAATGGAAACAGCAACAAAATTAGCTGGGTCTAAGAACAAGTTGCATGTGAACAAATTATCAGGAAAAACCAAAATGTTGATGCAAAAAAGAAGAGAGATGAGGACAACTAAAGTAGATGTGACTTCCAAAGTGGAATATATAGAGCTATGCAAGACAACACGAAAAAGTATCACTGAAGACGTAAGGAAATTCAACTGTGAGCTAGTGAGGAAAGCAATTGAAAACAACCAAAGCCTTAAGATAGCAAAGGGACATCTCAGTAAGGGAAGAAAACAGATTATGGCTCTGAGAAAAGAAGATGGTTCTATAACAAGAAATAGAGGCGAAATTTTGACAAGAGTGAAAGATTTCTACTCCAAATTATATGAAAGGGATGATACATGTACTCCAGACATCATGAAAGGTACCAGAGTTCTTCCAGTCCTCCCAGCAGAAGTTGCTCATGCAATCAAGAACATGAAGCGAGGGAAAGCTCCAGGAGAAGATGGAATTACTATAGACATCATACAAGAAGCAAGTGGAGAAATTGAAACAGTACTCGCCCAAATTTTCACTCGATGCCTTAATGAAGGGAAGATTCCTGAGGATTGGAACAATGCTACAATGATCCTGCTACATAAAAAAGGTGACATTGAGGATCTCAGGAACTACAGACCTATCAGCCTCCTATCAGTGGTTTATAAAATCTTCACTAAAGTTCTTTCACACCGCTTGAAGGTAACACTGGACATGGCTCAACCGAGAGAACAAGCTGGATTCAGGAGTGGCTACAGCACAATAGATCATATCCACGTACTGAGAGAACTGATTGAAAGAGCGAAGGAATATGAACTTCCATTGTGCATGGCTTTTATCGATTATGAAAAAGCCTTTGATTCGGTGAAACCATCAGCAGTTACCACGGCTCTGAAATCCTGCGGTATTGAAGATGCATACATTAATATTATTAATAACATCTATGAAAATGCAAGTGCAAAGATTCGGCTGTTTGAAAATACAACACACATAAAAATTGGAAAGGGAGTGAGGTAAGGTGACACCATATCTCCGAAGCTCTTTAATGCCACATTGGAAAATGTCTTTCAATCACTGAACTGGGAAAACAAAGGGATAAAGATTAATGGAGATTATCTAACCCACCTCCGTTTTGCTGATGACGTAGTCATTTTTGCAACTACCCCATCAGAGCTGCAGAGTATGATCCAGGAACTTGCTGACAAGAGTAAAGAAGTGGGATTAAAAATGAACTTTCAGAAGACAAAAGTGATGTTCAATGCTTTTACAAGAAATGAAGATTTATCGATTGATGGAGAAAAACTGGAGATAACAGATACGTATGTTTATCTTGGACAGCAGATATCAAGTGAGGGTCACATTGATGAAGAAATTAATCGGCGTACAAAACTTGCCTGGAGAGCTTTTTGAAGAAACATCATAATTTTCAAGAGCAATATGCCATTATGTCTTAAAAGAAAAGTGTTTGATCAATGCATCCTTCCAGTGCTTACGTATGGTGCAGAGACGTGGACCTTAACTAAAAGAGACATACAAAAGCTGCAGACAACTCAAAGAAGCATGGAGAGGTGCATGCTTGGTATAACCAGGAGAGATAAGAAGAGGAACTCGTGGATCCGAAAAATGACGAGAGTGGAAGACATCATGATCAGAGTTAAATCCCTGAAATGGCAATGGGCTGGACATACTGCCAGAAGGACAGACCATAGATGGACAGCCGAAATTTTAGATTGGATTCCAAGGGACAGGAAAAGACCCAGAAAAAGACCACATGGGAGATGGGTGGATGAAATTCGTAAATATGCGGGAGTGACATGGAGGAGACTGGCACAAGACAGACCGTTGTGGAGGAAACTTGGGGAGACCTTCGTCCAGCAGTGGATTGATAATGGTTGACAATGATGATGATGATGATATGATTCCTTAATACTTCTGAAACAGTGTTTCGATTCCGTGAGGCGTTTTAACAGCGATGCGGAGCGAGCCCATCCTTACATATGGATGGTGTTTTCTGATGGCGATGACTACTTCCTGGAAGATAATACGCCATGCCACCAGACTCGTACTATCACACAGTGGTTCCAGGAGTACGACAGTGACTTCGATGTGATAAAATTGTCCCCTACAGTTCCCAGATCTTAACCCCATCGAATACCAGCGGGATGAGATTGGGGAAGCCATTCGTAGATCCTCCTCGCGCGAATATTTCGCAAAGGATGGACGACATCAACATCCGAGTAGCTGAACATACTGTGAAAACACAAATTTGCCGGGGATTGAACTCGCATCCTTCTGCTCCGGAGCCGAATATTTTCCCAATTAAGCTACACCGCCGGAATTTATCGCTACAATTTTGCCGTTTTGGCATGTGCTTCACCTCTATAGTACGTCACATGTATCGCCCCTCCCCTTGAGAAAGAGCTGAGACGGAATCATTAGTTTCCGGGTCAGCCGGCAAACCATGCTTGAAGCTGCTCACTGTAGAAGAAAGAATTCTGATTAAATACAGACGACGTGTGGAAGAGTCATCACACAATTTTCGAAGCGAAGAAGGAATCTTTCATGAATTTCAGACGACGTGTGGTAGAAACATCACACATTTTTTTCAAGAACCCAACGGCAAGTAGATCCATTTCCACAATCGGACGCCAATGTGAAAACACAAATGTGACTAAGATCGAATCCGGAGCCGAATGCTTTCCCAATCAAACTACACCGACGGAATGTATCGTGCCTTCCGGGTGGGGGAGTGATCATTCGTTCGGGTTCGAATTTCGTGAGGCATGGATGTTGTGTTTGCCTTACTGCACTGGCTCACTCCCTTCCCTGGAACCAGTGGCTCAAAGTTAGGGATGGGCGACTGCCCATTGAGTTGCTCACGGTGGTCATTAAACACACAATAAAAATAAAAAGAATCAGTGAAGGAAGAAATATTTTTCATAATAGATGGGAAATCGATAGAGTATTCAAAGTAAGCAGAATATAAATTCCGAATTAGCTTGTAACACTTATTGACCATCCATGCAACACCTCTCAGAAAACTTGAAAATGTCATCCCCCTGGAGGGGGAATCGAACCCGCGTCGCCTGATTTCCGCTCGGGTATGCTAACCATTACACCACCCACGACAGTGAAGCTCCATGCAACTGAGAGTAAGCAAACTTAGCTTAGGGATATGAACATTCTCAGATTTTTGTTAGTCGAAGTATCTTTGCTTCCACATAGCGTGTTCAGAATTTATATTCTGTTTGCTCTGAATATTCTAAAAAAAAAAAAAAAAAAAAGAATTTATCGTTACAACTTTGTCGTCTTGGCATGTGCTTTACCTCTGTAACACGTCACAATGCCTGTAGAACGATATCAGCATTTCGTTGAATCTATGCCACACCGAATCGAAGCTGTTTTAAAGGCCATGGGCAACCCAGTGCGTTATGAGGTAGGATTTTCTAATAATTTGCCACTGCAGTGTAGATCAAAAATAGATTCCAGACGAGTATAAATGCGAAGAATGAGAAGTGAAAGATAGGTAAAAAATTAGTAAACAAATTGGTGACACGATAAACATCCCTGTGAAGCCGAAGAAGAAGCTAAGGTAACAAAACTAACAAAATAATCACAACACCGAGATAACTCATATGCTTCGTTCCTAGACTTGGCATTGCTTTTTATATACACTGACGGTACAAAAAATCCCAACACCACGAAAAAATAGTTGTAGAGGAATGAAATGGCGGCAATACATTTCTATAGGTAACATATGTAATCGATTAAGGTTTCAAGATCACAGCTTAATGTAAGCGCGAGAAGAGCCATTTCAAATGTGAAATGCTGGTACATTAATAACCGGTGTAACCGCCAGAATGTTGAATGCAAGCATGCAAACGTTCATGCATTGTGTCGTACAGGTGCTGAATGTCAGTTGGTGGTATGGAGTTTTATGCCTGTTGCACTTGGTCGATCAATACAGGGACGGTTAATGCTGGTTGGGGGTGACGCTGGATTTGTCGTCCAATGATGTCCCATACGTGATCGATAGGAGAAAGATCTGGTGATCTAGCAGGCCACGGCAACATGTCGACACTCTGTAGAGCATGTTGGGTTACAACAGCGGTATGCGGGAGAGCGTTATCCTGTTGTAAAACACCCCTGGAATGCTGTTCATGAATGGCAGCACAACAGGTTGAATCACCAGAACGACGTACAACTGTGTCGTCAGGGTGCGTGGGATAACCACGAGAGTGCTCCTGCTGTCATAGGAAATTGCTCCCCAGATCATAACTCCAGGTGTAGGTCCAGTGTGTCTCGGCCGCAGACAGGTTGGTTGCAGGCGCTCACCTGGCCTCCTTCTAACCAACACACGGCAATCACTGGCACCCAGGCAGAACCGGCTTTCATCAGAAAACACAACAGATATCCACTCCGTCCTCCAATGAGCTCTAGCTTGACACCACTGACGTCGCAAACGGCAGTGGTTTGGAGTAAGTGGAATGCACGCTACTGGGCGTCTGGCTCGGAGCTGTCCTTCAAGTAACCGATTTGTAACAGTTCGTTGTGTCACTGTGGTGGCAACTGCAGCTCGAATTGCTGCCGTCTTCCCTCTCAGTAGTGCCACGTGGCTGGCCGGAACCCGGTCTTCTTGAGGCAGTACCTTCCCTTGGCCACCGCTGCCAACAATCATGCACAGTGGCTACATTCCTGCCAAGTCGTTCTGCAATATTGCGGAAAGAAAATCCACCTTCTCGTAGCCCTATTACACGACCTCGTTCAAACTCCGTGAGCTGTTGATAATGGCTTCTTCGTCTTCTTAAAGGCATTCTTGACTAACATCAACGCACTACGTCGAATCTCAACGATAAGTAACGGTCACGAACGTTACAGCGGGTATTTACAGCAAACCTGCTTTGCATGTTCCGAGGGGCGCTACTAGCGCCACACGTATGCGCCGAGCGCGAAATTTGCATAGACGTCATCTTACAGATGTACTCTCACCGCCTACCAACTGTCGTTTATCTAACACAACACATTCTTGGTGTTGGGATTTATTTTCCCGTCAGTGTATTATCTCACTTGTACACTTTTCAGCGAGACCTTTCATCCTGAATGCAATTATGACTTTAAACAAAAGAAACTAAAATATTATGCAAATATGCGTAGCTGAAACAAGATGAGGAAGGAAAGATTGAAAAAGCGGGAGAAAATGGGGTGATTGAGTTGGTCGCAAAGACGAAATGAGGCTGAGATGGATCAAAATATTACAGTTGGAGAAAATTTCAAAGACTGATCGATTGCGTACAGCAAGAAGATGGTATGGTTCAACGGCCGTACTCAAAAAAATGCACCGGAAGCAAAGGATAAGAGTTGATATCTTACGAAGAACAAGTGTGAGCTCACAGTGAGGTCAGAGACATTGCGGTAAAGGGATGAGATCATTTTCTTTGAGTTTAAATTGATGACCAAAAACACTGCTGAAGTTGCTCAAAGTCCAAGCATCAAGCAACGATGCGTAAGGCTGTTCTTCAATGCCTGAAACTTACGTGAGTTAAGCCACACGGAGAATTTTAGAAACGCATGACAGTTTTTCAATTGCGTTTCTTAAGCATTCCATTATTGAATTATGTCGGTGTCAGTTCAGCTCTTTTTCTGCAAATTACTGATCAATAACTCCCAGATGTTTAATGATATTATTTGGTTTCATGTAAACGAATATCTATAAATTAATTAAAAAATTAATTTATAGATGTAAACCCTTTCTATAAATTAATTTAAAAATTACATCATTGAAATGGCCACTCAGATACCTGCGTGTCTGAGCGCTGTAACAGCACTGTAGATCAATAGATCATGGTGTTGTCCTGCAAAGTTAACACAGCGGTTTCAGCATGTAAACAACGGAAATGTGTTTTTAAACAATACTGCTACAATAATAAACTGCTCATGGTATAGCATGAAATAACAAGCCACCCACTAGATATCTATTGACGTAGTTGAGCAAACTGATTTACTGCCAGTGATGCCACGAAAAACTGTCGATAATTTACTACCAGTAATACCACGGCTCTTGGCGGTGATTAAATATTTTACGAAATAAGAAATTTTGTAGGACAATGTTCACACAGTTCATGATTCGAACCTACAGAAATTGCCTCTGAGGATTTCCGGAAATGACAAAGAACTTTCACTGCCAAAAGCCAAGACAGATGGAAACAAGTTAGGAAAATCATGCAATGCATTGATTATGATACGCTTTCCAACATACCAGAAACCATTACTCAAGTTATGAGGATAATGCCTGTGGAATAAATCTCGCTCCTGTGTCCTGACCTTTGACCCCATTTCGATGATATTCAACAGAACCGGTTCAGTATACCTCAAGAATAACATACTAAAGTTTTGTCGCAATAGAAGTAGTTTTACGCAAGTTATGAGAACAATGGCTGTGGAATAAATCTTGCTTTTGTGCAATGACCTTTGACCCCATTTCGTTGATATTCAACAGAACCGGTTCACTATACTTCCGGAACAACATGATAAGCGTTGGCGCAATCGAAACATTTTTAGTTAAGTTATGATGCACAAGGGCAAGGGAATGGATCCCACTCCAGTGTCCTGACCTTTGACCCCATTTTGCCCATTTTCAATAGGGTTCGTCCCCAGTGGCTCCCTACCACATACTAAAATTTCATCGAAATCGAACCATTTTTACGCAAGTTATGACGCATAAGGGCAATGGAACAAATCCCACTCTTATGTCCTGCCTGACCTTTGACCCCATTTCACCCATTTTCAATAGGGTTCGTGCCCAGGTGGTTCCCTACCACATACTAAAATTTCATCGAAATCGAACCATATTTACGCATGTTATGACGCATAAAGGCAATGAAATGGATTCCAATTTTATGCCCTGACCTTTGACCCCAATTTGACAATTTTCATCAGGGTTCGTGCCCAGGTAGTTAGTTCCCTACCACATACTAAAATTCCATCGAAATTGAACCATATTTACGCATGTTATGACGCATAAAGGCAATGAAATGGATCCCGCTTTTATGTCCTGACCTTTGACCCCATTCTGCCCATTTTCAACAGGGTTCGTTCTCAGGTGGTTCCTTACCACATACTTAAATTTCATTGAAATCGAACCATTTTTACGCAAGTTATGATGCATAAAGGCAATGGAATGGATCTCGCTCCTATGGCCTGACCTTTGACCCCATTTCATTTATTTTCAATAGGTTTTGTTCCCTGGTGGTCCCCGACCACATACTAAAATTTCATCGAAATCGAACCATTTTTACGTGAGTTATCGTGCCGACAGACGGACGGACAGACGGACGAAAAAAGCTGGAGCCTATACGCTTCTTCAACCCACGGCTGGAAAGCGTAAAAAAGAGATACAGTAAGTGTATTGATTTCACTATGTCAGAAAGTGCTGGAGTCATATTGACATAGTAAAAAGTCCAGGTAAAAGAGACACTGAACTGTCGTTTTTCACAGTTGTTTATGCAAGTGTCCGTAGCATTGGATTTAGTAAAGTATCCCTTTCCACTTTTTCCAGTTCCAGGGACGTCGGTTTTATCTCACCACGTCGGTTTTATCTTGGACTACTAGCGAGAAATCAGCGCCTCTGACCACTCGCCGACAGAGGCGCCATAACGCGTCTTCATTCCTTGTTTACGCTTTCCAACCGTAGGTCGAAGAAGCGTATATCTTCCAGCTTTGTCCGTCTGTCTGTCCGTCCGTCCGTCCGTCCGCACGATAACTCACGTAAAAATGGTCCTATTTCGATGAAATTTTAGTATGTGGTAGGGGACCACCTGGGGACGAACCCTATTGAAAATGGACGAAATGAGGTCAAAGATCAGGACATAGGAGCGGGATCCCTTCCATCGCCTGTATGCGTCATAACTTATGTAAAAATGCTTCGATTGCAATAACTTTATCATGTTGTTCCGGAGGTATACTGAACCGGTTCTGTTGACTATCATCGAAATGGGGTCGTAAGTAAAGGCACAGGAGCGAGATTTATTCCACAGCCACTATCCTCATAACTTGATTAAAAATGTTTCTATTTCAACAAAACTTTAGTATGTTGTTCCGGAGGCATACTGAACCAATTCTGTTTAATATCATGAAAATAGGGTCATAGGTCAGGACACAGGAGCGAGATTTATTCTACAGCCATTGTCCTCATAACTTGAGTAATAATTTGAATAACGATTTCTGATATGTTGGAAAGCCTAACCTAATCAATGCATTGCATGATTTTACTAACTTGTTTTATAGCATATTGTGAACCTGAATAAGTAATTTCAGGTCCATTTTTGTAGATCGAATGGGCGTAGTCAATCGGGCCGGATTAAGTAAAAGCTAATTAATTTATTTATTTTTTTGCGCTTTTTGAGTTTCAGAGGAAGAAAAAATGTTCCCAAGTGAAACGGTCTTTTACTCAACAGGCTCTTTCACTGTGAATTGTCAGAGGCGAGAAAAGTAAAAACATAAATAAGGCCGGAATGATATCGGCGCGAGTTGCACCCCTTGTAGAAAATTCTGTAAGAAAGGAGGCGAAATGGAATTTCAAGTACAGCTATCTTCTTGTGTATGCTGGAATTTGCAAAAGAGGTGAACCAGGTGTTGTCGTGAGACTAGAGAGAGAGAGAGAGAGAGAGAGAGAGAGAAAGAAAAAGTCTGGCTGTATCCTCAGTCCAGTAAACTAACAATACGAAGAGAATTCTTCGCTCACAGCAACTCTGGAGAATCAACGGTAAAGACATGCTTGAGTTCTCGCGTACGAATAGTTACTAGTACGATGACCCGGACGAGCGAGAAGTGACCTTTGAGGTCATCCTCCCATGCTGTCTTTGCGCATTCACGAAGACAAGAGCCAAATGAGGGATCACGGAGTTATTCTGTTGTCTCGTCCAGCGCCCCTGCGTGTGCCTGTGTTGTGTTGGGCAAGCTGCATGTGACCTCCCACCATAGGAACAAATGACTACCGAAGAAGAGAAAATGTCCGTATGTTTCTCTCAAAACGTTAGTTAATATGTCCAATACCCAATCGGGTTATTACAGTAAACCACCAAGAAAATTGTAAGAGTTATCGTTTTTGTTTATCTTTAACATCTCAGACACTTGATAGCTAGTATACAACCCGTTACGCAGCATACCTGAGAGAGGACGTTTAACTGACTGTTTCGGAATTTGGGCAGTGTGATCATTTAGAAATTATAATGTTGGTTGCAGCCACCTGTGAGCATCGAAATTTCGTCTTCATAATTTATTTACATTGTTATTCCATAAATTCAATTGCGCATTTTACCAGAAATCCTCGCATTTATTTGTGGAAGCTAGTTAATGCTAAATTTGGTTAAGTGTGTACAAACCCGGTCAATCTCAAGCCCGGTCATCGGGCCAAGAACCTTGCAAGTTTTGGTTTACTAATATTCTCATATGTTACTTGTGGATCCCTAGGGCGTTCAGCTCGTCTCTAAGTGCTGCCATTAAATTAATATGGAAACGCCCCAAGGACGTCGCATCAATATGAAGTGTTCTCGCACTATCGATACAAAACGCCTATGGCAATCTCGATGTGTTTTGACATTTACTGATGGAACTATTTTTCGAACGGAGTTTCATTAAAAACGAACAGTTAGCTTCAACACATGAAGCGTAACTGTATTGTCATTCCACGGTTGCTCGCTATCTGAACATATAAAAAGTGAGCCCTCTCTCACTTTTCGGCTCTAGATCATATTCCATTTGACTCTTCGGGAGAGTCAGAAAGATTACTTTTCTATTTGCTGTGAATAAATGGCAAATGTGCTCGAGATTAGGGTTTTTATCGATATCCATTTGTGCATAAAGGAGTTAAATAAATAACCCAGAGAGGGAAAAATAAGCTTGTCATTTCCATACATGATGTCGCGAAGACTTTCCAGGCGTGACTTTGATGGCGGAGAAAGTTCCAAACAAAGGAACTGAAAAAAGATGATTTTAATTAATTTCACGTTCGGTGAGCTTTCAGCGAGAACTGGAACTTGTCACATGAAATAAATTTTGCTTTAATATTCCACTTACGATATGAAATAAAAAATGTAACAGTTTTATTGTTCAGAAATGCGTTGAGCGGAAGATGTCAAGATTTTTAGGTACAGTTTGCTACATTTTTGCGCTTTTAATTTCGAAAACAGCTGAGGCACAAATAAAATTTACGGAAGTGGAAGGTTACCGTGATTTCAACTTGAAGGATTTTACGCGATGGGTTATTAATTTTAAGAATACAGACTGTCCTACCAATAATACCTGAACACCCTTTTACTGATAGTGAATTAGGTTCTACAAAAGCATCAATTCTCAAACGAAATTGTAAACGTGCTCATACAGCTATGGTGAGACAATAGCAAGACTGTGAATGCAGGATGTCTCAATCCACAGAGTTAATTGATTCCCCTTCCCACCCATCCACTCAGATGTTGCCATCGCTTGGAATAAAAATTAATGCAGTTTCGGCGTTCACCGCTAGGGGCAGCACATAAGCATCGTTTGGTTTTTGCCATCTTCTTCTATGACCACCCATTTGTGCATCTACTCCGATGGTGCCATCTCTTGGAAAATAATAATAAAGTTCCGTCGTTCACCTCTAGTTTCAGAATATAAGCATTCATATATTCAACACCTATGCATCCCCCTTTCCCCCATCCACTCAGATGTTGTGATCGGTCGGAATAAAAATTAATGTAGTTCAATCGTCCACCCCGAGGGACCGCACAAAGGTAATCTTTTGGGTGTTGTTATCCTCCTCTATCACCCACCCATTTGTGCTCCGATTTTGCCATCACTCGGAATAAAAATTCATGCAGTTCCATCGTTCAGCGCTAGGGGGAAGCACATCCATTGATTGGGTGTTGTCATCCCCTCCCCAACCACTCTGACGTTGGCATCGCTCTGAGTAAAGTTCTTTTACTCGCCGGACAATTTTATTAGTCCATATAATTGTCGGTCGAACTGTCGATTTTATTATTGTCGGTGTTTTGAACTGTCGATTTTATGATTGTCGGTGTTTTGAACTGTCGATTTTATGATTGTCGGTGTTTTGAACTGTCGATTTTATGATTGTCGGTCTTCTGAACTGTCGGTGTTTTGAACTGTCGGTGTTATGATTGTCGGTGTTTTGATTTGTCGGTGTTTTGATTGTCGGTGTTTCAACCTGTCGGCGTTTTGAACTGTCGGTGCTATGATTGTCGGTGTTTTGAACTGTCAGTGTTATGATCGTCTGTGTTTTGAACTGTCGGTTTTTGGACCTGTCGGTGTTTTGATCTGTTGGTGTTTTGTACTAGAACCTTGCATGATATAGGTTACAACGGTCGAGCAGCACCCCACAAGTCGCTAATCATTGTCTCAAATCATGCAAACTGTATGTGAGGCTATTGAGATAGATGTTACACTAGCACAGTTCGTAGGACGACTCGCGTCATGGGTTACCACGGTTGAGCAGCCATCCACAAGTAGCTAATCATTGTCTCAAATCAC
This sequence comes from Macrothele yani, assembly GCA_039090855.1. Classification (NCBI taxonomy): domain Eukaryota; kingdom Metazoa; phylum Arthropoda; class Arachnida; order Araneae; family Macrothelidae; genus Macrothele; species Macrothele yani. Next base: position 131,665,021 of record CM076995.1, on the reverse strand, counting down.
ACAAACCCTATGTGAGACCATGGGGATTGATATTAGCCTAGCAGACTGCGCACCACACAGCACGACATAGGATACCACGGCCGAGTAGCCATCCACAAGCCGCTAATCATTGTCGCAAATCAAGCAAACATTATGTGATACTATTGAGACTGATGTTAGCACCAGTAAAGTGCGAATATCGGTGCACAACATGAATAATCACTGTCGACAGCCATCCACAAGTCACTAATCATTGTCTCACATGACGCAAACCCTAAATGAGACTATGGGGATTGAGGTCAGCACCAGTGCAGTACAAAAGACGATGCACGACATGTGTTACCAAGATCGAGCAACCATCCACAAGCCGTTAATCCCTTCAACTAATGTCACACACCGATTAGTTTGGTATAGGGAACTTCAATCTTGAACTGTAGACCAATGGAATCTGTACTTTGGACTAGCGAGTCACTGTACATAGTCTATCAGCCTGTTGGTCGTTACCGGGAGTGGTGAATGCCGGAAGGTAGGTACTTCCCCGACAAAGAAGTTTGATGGAGTCAACATGACTGTATAGATCTGTTTCTCGAGTTTCGCTTGGACCTTTTTTCAATTGTCCGTAACGTCTAAGAAGATCTCAGAATTTATTTTCTCCAAAAAATAAATTCTGAGATCTTCTTAGACGTTATGGACAATTATGAACTACGACCTTTGTGAAAGAAATTTGTCGAAGTATTTTTGGAAAGGCCAATACCTCTATCCGAGGTGCAACGCACCATGTCATGCTACTCGTGTTGTTACAGATTGGCTTGGCATTTAGATCTGTTGAAAAGTTAGTCTGACCATCTGACCATCCCAGAGTTTTGACCTGAGCCTTATATGGAATATCAAGGACGAATTAGATTGCCAGGTGCGTGAAACAAGAGATCTCCGTACAAAAAGAGCTGAACTGTTTACTGCTTTGCAGGCCGAATAGCAGAACATATATGCATATAATTGAAGAAAGCTGGCGGAGAGTTTTCCAAAAGACTAGAGGCCGTCATGAGAGCCAAAGGTTTTATAGCACACAGTGTTAAATTTTCTGTAATAAAAACTATTTGTAAACTTTCCGGTGTCTGAATATTAATGGTTGGGCACTGAACCTCTCGTCCAAGAATTGTTACTTTCCAATGAAGGACAGTTGTAGTATACCGATACTGTTAATTGTGATGATGTGAAAACCATTAGGAAAAAAAGAATTGAAAAAAATGCCAGCGTCGCACAGAAATATAGGAACTGCTGAATGTAAAAAAAAAAAGGTAAACGAGGGAAAAATCAGAAATGGGCAAGGGAACGCCATTTTTGAAGTGAAAAGCGAGGAAGGGAGAATGACATCCATCTTGGTGTCCAGTTCACAAGGTCACAACAAGCCCAAGAATTCTCGGAACTGGGAGCATGGAATTCTTAGAAGAGCAGCCATCCAGCGGATGTAAACCGTGGGAAGCAGGACGCGGAGAGTGAAGGATGCCCAGCTAGGGGGGATGTCGAATGCGTTCTTGTGATTGGCTAAGCGCTCGCTGGGGCTCAGAAAAGTTTGGGGAGAACTCAGGAAGTTAGTTTTTTGGCGCTCTTCTCGTCTAGTTTTCACCAGAGCAGGACGTCAGGTCATCGCGTGGGATGATTTTGCCGTAAGAACAGCGCTCGGCTGCGGTCGAGTTAGCTAGGTATAGATATCAACTAACTGCGGTTAAGTACAATCTATATTTGTTCCAAGGGATCAGGCCGAGGTCTAGATCCATTATATCTGAGATCGAGTAATCTCATATCTTGTATCAAAAGTGCATAAAAGCATAGTGCTGCTGTGTAACTTATGAATGTATCAATCAAGTACCCAAGAGGAACTGAACGGTGCTACCCAGGAAGCACCATAATTCTGTTGTACTCAGCTCAAGTTCCATTGTCATCTGAAATTATTCTGTATGCAAGGTGTCAAACCAACCTTAATCCTACCCTAAGTGGTGGAGAATAAATTTGTTAGTTATTTATCTTCGGCTCATTTCTACACCAGCTTGGAAATCTTCAAACACGCCTCTGTCTCAAACAAAGTGATCTCCATAAGGCGTCTAGACCTTACCCCAATCTAGACTGGTGGCAGCAAGAAAAAACAAGTAAGTGCAGCATATGGTAAGAAATAGAAAATATACACAAAAGCGAATAAGACTAAATAAACAACGACATTCAGATCATGACAGATAGCGCATGACATTAATATATCTGCAATATCTATTATTACATAGATTCACTTTATATTATTCCGTTGGATTGGTAACATCCGCTACCTACAAATAAATGTTGCTGGGGGATTATTTCTTCATTAATTTCACAAATATGTGATTTTCACTGTGTCCTGAAGTTTAAACGTAGGTACATTTATTTAACAACAAAACGTACCTTATCTTTCTTAGCCTCTTTCGATGCTTCAATTCCGAAAATTCTAAAATTTCAGTTTTTAAATACCGGAATATCCAGGAAGAATTTATTGCCAGTCTGACTTTTAATTTTGAAGTTATGTTTTCATTCATTCACTCCAAATCATATCCCACCAAAATATCTAAAATTAGTCGTTCGGTGAGATATAATTACCGCAGAGGTACCATAAATAGGCACAAAATGTGACAACTAAGTAAACATTTTATGCAGATTAACCTGTAAACTTGCACTTTCTCTCTCTCGCTCAATCTCTCTTCAACACTTGTAAGATTTTCTGCCTTTGGTCAATTTCTCCTTTTGTCAATAATAGCCAAATTTACGCCATCAATCTATCTTGTTCTAGGTTTTTCCCTTGGTCTAGGACAAACTATTTTACACTGTAACACTTGTGGTAGAAATTTTGCCTTTCCTTAGATGAAAACCTGAATGTTTTCTTCTCTATGCCAAGACATTTGCTACAAAGCAAAATGTTCATCTTAGATCTATTACACATATTACTAAACCTGTCACGCCACTAAATTCATCTGCACTGCTTTCCATAAATTAAACAACAAACGGAGAAATCCCGATAATTGGACGAACTACAGTATAGTTCAAATTGCACGAAATTTGCATATGTTACGGGCAAAAGCATACAGCATCGATGTAGGGAAGGCAAATGAGTGGTGCTGGGAGAGCTTTATGCAAATGCGCAAGAGCTTAAAACCAGCTGTTTCAGAGGGAGTCGCCAATTCATGCGCGGCGGTGAATGACAAGACTGCGATTTTATTAACATGGCTTCGAGACGTCATTTACCAGCAGAGATACGTTACAGAACGATAGGCTGACTCGAAGTAGGGCAGCGGCAGGCGGAAGTCGCAAGGTAACTCAACATCGATCGTTCTGTGGTCAGCAGAATGTGGCAGCAGTTCCAAGCGACGGATGTAGCTTCCTGAAGGTACAGTGAAGGTTGGCCAAGGGTGACGACCTTCGCGGACGACCGGTATTTGAGGGCTTTTGGCACGGCGGAACAGGACATCTACACCGACTCATCTCGGATCTGTGCTTGTGACAGTCATAAGACGGACGGTATTAGCTTCGACGGTACGCAGAATGTTACATGCAGGAGGGCTGTATGCTCGGTGACAGGTGTTATGGGTGCCCCTCACCTCCGGCCACCGGAGGGAACGTTTCAGTTGGACACGAATGCATGTGAATTGGACTCAAAATCAGTGGAGGTCCGTTCTGTTCACCGATGAGCCGCGCGATACTGTTTACAGAGTGATTCTCGCCAAGGCCAGTACTCGCTATCTTCCCTCTAATATCCAGAAAAGGGACACCTATGGTGGTGGTACTGTTCTGGTGTGGGCAGGCATATCGTTACGCGGCCATACCGACCTCTATGTGTTGCCACATGGAAGCCTAAATGCTCAGAGGTATAGAGACATTATCCTGGACCCCTTGGCCGCAATGAGTGATACCTCTGAACTGTATACGGATAACGGCCGCCCTCATACCAATCGCCTCGTGCACCAGCACCTGTAATAAGAGACTATAGTCCGTATGGAGTGGCCAGCCCGCTCTCCCAATCTGAATCCCATTTAGCATATCCGGGATGCTCTCGGTAGGCGTGTTGCTGGCCTCCAGCCCTCTACTCGAACCCTGCAGGGGCTCCGCACTGCTTTGCTCAAGCAATGGACGCAGCTACCCTAGGAACTGCTCGACACCATACTTAACAGCATGGAACATCGCTGTCGGACCTGTATTGCTGTTCGGGGTTACCACACTCCATATTGATGTCCCTTTTCCTATTTCAAACATGTGTCAAGACGGCAAATCAGCAGCGAGACATTCTTTCCGCGTAGCTCATTTGGGAGAGCGACTTACTCCGGAGTGAGGGGACACGGACAAACTTGTGTTTTCACAATACCTATATTTCTGTATTTTCATATTTGCATCACTCATACAAAATGTAAATGCTTTGTATTACACGTTCTTATGTTTTTTGTTAAATTTGGTCTGATAAAGCTTACCACTAAATTTCATCCGCATCGGTTGCATGCTTTTTGAGTTATCGTGATTTTTCCTTTTGTTGCTTAATTTATGGAAACCAGTGTATTACCGCCCAGAAGGTTGAGTTGACTAAGGCGCTGGCTCCCGCCCATTCGTCCAAGGTGGGTCCTTGTTAAAGTCCCGGATGAGGCATAGGTATAGTGTTCTTCTTACGGCACTGTAGCTCTCACCTTCACGTGGAATCAATGGCTCCAAATTAGGGATGGTTCACTGCTTCCAAAACTTTGCTCATGGAGAGAGTTAAAGCTCAAAACAGTAAACAAAATTCCATCTGTTTTTTTCATGACATTCCCCTTATTACACTCAAATGGGCAATATCTAACTCCTTAACGAGACAGAAGAGAAGACCCACTCAACTTTGCACCCATCTCTCACTGCTATAGAAGAGAGTAGATAGAAAGCCAGCAATGCAAGCAACCAACCTCCAGTGCGCGAATGACACATCTACAGGCAGAGACATCAACTCCACCATTGCAGGAGGGTTTCCAGAGGTAATGTCAGCCATGTCTGCTGCAGCATTTTCCATAACTTAGCCCGAGACATCGGTCTAGGATCCATGGCTTTGGGATTCTGCAACACGGCTTCTCAGAAAGTTTCCGCATGGTTTAAATCCATGGACCTTGGTGGCCAGTGGATGACTCCAAACTCAGATAAATGTTCCTTGAGCCATGCATGGGTGGTTCCGGGCCGGTGGGGTGGCGCACTGTCTTGCTGGAGCAAAGCATCGGGCGCAAGATGTGCGAAAGTCATGAAAGCCTGTAGGTGGTCAGCCAACGCGTGCTGGTAGCGCGCAGTGGTTAAAAACCTCTCCAGACACAAAAAGAGATCTTATGTCTTCCATGAGAAGTGTCCCAAAACCATCACAGAGACGACCTGGCACGCTGGGGCCATCGCCTTGAACAGAGCCGACCTGGCACGACGGGATCATGACCTCATGCTGTCGATGCCAAACCCGCTGCCTCCGGTCAGCTCGGTACAGCTGAAAACGGGATTCATCTAACCACACGACGCGGTGCCACTTTGCAGAGGTCCGGTTTTGATGTTGCCGGCACCAGACGAGGCGTAATGTAAGATGACGGGCAATCAACGGAGGCACACGCTACGTATATACCTGCGCTACGGGTATCGGCTTCCGTACCCCAGGGTATGCAGAGTGTGCCGTACCCTTCGCTTGCTGACGCTGCTTGGGCCTCCGACATTTAACCTGGATGTGATTTGCGACGCCGTTGTCAAGCGGTCGGTCTGTACGAGCCTGGGTAGTATACGTTGATCCTGGTCATCAGTGGCGTGTATTCGGACACCGCTCTCTAGGTGTTCGTCGTCACCACTGGGTGTGGAAACCGCTCTGTGGGTGTTCGTGGTCAACACTCTCTGGGTGTTCGTGGGACACCGCCCTCTGGGTGTTCGTGGACAACACTGGGTGTGGACCCCACTCTCTAGGTGTTCGTCGTCAACACTGGGTGTGGAAACCGCTCTGTTGGTGTTCGTGATCAACATTATCTGAGTGTTCGTGGGACACCGCTCTCTGAGTGTTCGTGGGACACGGCTTTCTGAGTGTGGAAACCGCTTGATAGGTGCTCGGACACTACTCTCTGGTTGTTGACATCGCTCTCTGGGTGTTCGTGGTCAACACTGAGTGTGGACGCCGTCCTCTGGGCGTTCGTGGTCACCTATTTCTGGGTGTTTGTGGGACACCGCTCTCTGGGTGTTAGTGGTCAACACTCTCTGGGTGTTCGTGGGACACCGCTCTCTGGATGTTCGTGGTCTCTTGGATGTTGCATGGTCGGACACCGCTCTCTGGGCGTTCGTACGTCCGTCGATAGTATACTGGCGGTACGTCCTTGATACATTTTTCACTCGAGAATCCTTGGATTCTTACTACTTTAGTGATGGAATGACCCATATATCTTGCCCCGATAATGCATCCACGACCACGATGAAAGTCACTCAGATCAACACGTTTACCCATGTTCGTCGATTACGATACATTGTTGGGAAGCCCTACTGTTCGTCTATTTATCGCCTGCGTTTTGTTTGGGTCTTTTGCACTTTGCTCTGGGAATACCCGTGTCAACTGCCCATTACTTATATCTCTAATGTTTTATCTACTTAGCGTATTTTTGTAGTATAACATAATGTGTGCCCAGTTGGAATACGAGCCACCATTTTATTACAAAAGTCCTGTTTTATTATCCAACCTGAATCCCCGAATTTCCAATCGAATTAAATATGCCGCCCTAGTGGCGCAGTGGCCTCAGCGCTGACCTGTGACATTCTTCCAACGTTGGGTGCGGGCCGGAGTCCCGAGTCAATTATGAGTAGTGAGTTTGTTTTATGACACAGAATCTCTCCCTTTTCTGGAACTAGTGGTCCCAAATTAAGGATGGCCGACTGCTTATAGCCCATACAGATGCTCACGGTGGTCGTTAACCCTTTAACCGGCTGGAACGAATTAACTCCATGTCAGCAAAATAGGCTGAAATAATCTATAACGAATATGTTCGCTATCTAAGAAGTTGACCGAATGCGGCTGGAACGAGTCAACCTGCGCATCATTAAGCGTTGCTTTCCGCTTTAACTTTGTTATTCAACGTCGTTATTTAGGGGAATTATTGTTCCTAATCCTTTTGATTTATTACCATCTGAAAGACCTAAAAATTTGCGAAGAACCTAAAAAAGGAGAGGAAAGATGCTTAATTCTCTTATTTCTGCCCAGTGGCATAGTGCCCATGTCAGGGGGACTAGCCCTTCCCTATCATGCATTGAATCATGGTATGGAGAATAAAGTACCAGAAATTCACAGATTGTCGAAATACTCTAAGATGCAGGTTGTCGAAATACTCTAAGGAGATTAGAAGTGAACACTTACCACGATTGACAGGCTTATGACCAGTACTTCTGAGACCAGAAGAGCAAAGGAATTGTTTTGCTGTAGCTTTCGTAAAAGCGGCCGCTATGTGAACATTTCGTTTTTGGGAAGTGATGAAAATTTTGGGCATGATTTGGTTCAGGAACACCGGCCGCTTAAAGGGTTAAACCCCGAAATAAAAAATAAACAACATTACTTTTTTCTGGCTGCCTACTATGATATTGGTCCTTTACGTTCCGTCAAAACAGCTGTTACCCGGTGAGGCATGGGCGCTACAAGATTTCTAAAGGTGTCTTTTGGTATCTAATACCAACACGTTAGCTGTAGATCCTTTAACTCTTGTGAGTTACGTGGTTAAGCTACAAGATTTCTAAAGGTGTCTTGCATTTGTAACTGTTGAGTTACAAGATTTCTAAAGGTGTCTTGCTGTTGTAACTGTTGAGGTACAAGATTTCTAAAGGTGTCTTTTGGTATCTGGTACCAACACGTTACCTGTAGATCCTTTAACTCTTGCGAGTTACGTGGCTGAGCTACAAGATTTCTAAAGGTGTCTTGCAATTGTAACTGTTGAGCTACAAGATTTCTAAAGGTGTCTTGCTGTTGTAACTGTTGAGCTATAAGATTTCTAAAGGTGTCTTGCAATTGTAACTGTTGAGCTACAAGATTTCTAAAGGTGTCTTTTGGTATCTGGTACCAACACGTTACCTGTAGATCCTTTAACTCTTGTGAGTTACGTGGTTGAGCTACAAGATTTCTAAAGGTGTCTTGTGGTATCTGGTACCAACACGTTACCAGCAAATCCTTCAACTCTTGTAAGTTACGTGGTTGAGCTACAAGATTTCTAAACGTGTCTTGTGGTATCTGGTACCAACACGTTACCAGCAGATCCTTCAACTCTTGTAAGTTAAGTGGTTGAGCTACAAGATTTCTAAAAGTATCTTGTGGTATCTGGTACCAACACATTACCAGCAGATCCTTCAACTCTTGTAAGTTACGTGGTTGAGCTACAAGTTTTCTAAAGTTGACTTGTGGCATCTTGTACCAACACGTTACCAGCAGATCCTTCAACTCTTGTAAGTTACGTCGTTGAGCTACAAGATTTCTAAACCTGTCTTGTGGTATCTGGTACCAACACATTACCAGCAGATCCTTCAACTCTTCTAAGTTACGTGGTTGAGCTACAAGATTTCTAAAAGTGTCTTTTGGTATCTGGTACCAACACGTTATCTGTAGATCCTTCAACTCTTGTAAGTTACGTGGTTGAGCTATAAGTTTCTAAAGGGGTCTTGTGGTATCTGGTACCAACACGTTACCTGTAGATCCTTTAACTCTTGTGTGTTAGGTGGTTGAGCTACAAGATTTCTAAAAGTGTCTTGCAATTGTAACTGTTGAGCAACAAGATTTCTAAAGTTGCCTTGTGGTATCTGGTACCAACACATTACCTGTAAATCCTTTAACTGTTATTAGTTATGTGATTGAGCTGCTGCTGATCGGATTTCCTGTTTCGACACAAACTACTGTGTTCGATTGGATCGTTGTGTGGGAAATTTGGTTGTCAGGGCAATACCTGGATGTCTTCCTTATGTTCCGCGAACCATTCTCGAACAATCCCTGCAGTGGGGCATGGCGCATTATCCTTCTGAAAGAAGGCACTACTAAAGGGGAACACCGTTGCCATGGAAGGATGTACCCGGTCTGAAATAATGTTAAGGTAGGTGATAGACGTTTTAGTTTCTTCCACATGAATGACTAGATCCAGGGTTTCGCAGCAGAACATTGCCCAAAGAATTACACATACTCCACTACTTGTTTTCGTCCCACGGTGCATTCTAGTGCCAACTCTGAAAACACAGGTTTGTCCACGCCGGCATCGAAACCGGATCCCCTCACTCCAGAGTAAGTCGCCAACTGAGCTACGTTACGTGGACATGTGCTCTCATTGCTATCTGACTTTATCTCATGTGCGTCCTGGAGCACAGGCACGTCACACAACAATTGACCCAGACGTACCGAAGCTCTGAGATTTAAATGCTTGCTACGTATATACTATGTCTTGTAAACATTACATACCGGCAAATAAAAAAAACCCTATGGCCATGGTAGGGAGTGAATCAATATAATCCACTTACATGTCCTTATTTTCAGTTGTTTTCAGTGGTACTTCGTCACAGCATAACATGCTAGCCAGAAGATGAAATTGTTTAAATAGTATAACTATACCAGTGATCCGAAATTTCTTGGCGTAGAATAAATATTAAAGTTTCAATCTTTCGGGCATAAACCAGATGGCTTTTTTGCGGATGGTACACAGCAAACTGCAAACTGAATAATAGCACGATATTATAAAAGTCGATGATGGTGACTATAAAACTTTAATCAAAAGGTTGAAATACATTTGCACTTTCGGGCCTACTATAGACCCATCTTCAGATTTGAAATAATCGAACTCTGAGATTACATATGGTTATATATCAAGAACAATGCCAGATAACAACTTAAAATTTGAGAAGCAAATTTAAGTTGTAATCTGGCACAGGTTTTGTGATTGACTACGTCACACATCATCGACTTTTATAATATCGTGTAAAAATGGCAAGTGGTTTACAACAGAAGATATGAAGACACATGAATCTGTAAAATATGCTATAACAAAATCAATCAAATTGTAAATGGACGATGTCATCGCTCTGTCCACGTTATTTTATAAACAACGCATAGCGACTGAAAAATTGTGTTCCGACTCCGCTGTGATCGAACCCCAGATCTCTCAATAACTAGTCGAGTGCGTTCGCATTTACGCTACGGCGTCAACAATTCTCAGCGCCATGCGTGGCTTATCAGTCAGCATCTGACTACACGAATCCGTATGGATGGTCTCAGCAACTGAGATGTCGTCATCTGGTGGCATTCAACGGAACAGCTATTTAATTGTAGCTGATAAATTCAAAGGGCGATAGAAATGGTCAATATGTATCAAATACGTGGAGATAATGTAAATGGACGATGCCATCGCTCTGTCCACGTTATTTTATAAACAACGCATAGCGACTGAAAAATTGTGTTTCCGTTGAATGCCACCAGATGACGACATCTCAGTTGCTGAGACCATCCATACGGATTCGTGTAGTCGGATGCTAACTGATAAGCCACGCATGGCGCTGAGAATTGTTGACGCCGTAGCGTAAATGCGAACGCACTCGACTAGTTATCGAGAAATCTGGGGTTCGATCCTAGTGGTGTCGTAACACAATTTTTCAGTCGCTATGCGTTGTTTATAAAATAACGTGGGCAGAGCGATGACATCGTCCATTTACATTATCTCCACGTATTTGATATATATTAATCAATCAAATTGTAATCGTCTTCATATGCAGCGTCTCATAATAATTTAAGTTACTTTTATTTTAATGTATATAACCAGGGAAGAAAAGAAATATGTAAATTCGGAGGTGTCAAAACATAAATCTTTTGTAAGGATACTTTTGTCTTTTACTGGATGGTTTTAGCAGTGGTGAAATATCTTATCATTCCATCGCGTGCGTTGTTTTCGATGAGGTGCTGTCTAACTTAATTATAAATCGACTCTCTCTTCATTTGGACGCGAGAAATTGACAAAATTAAATCACTTATTTGATGCATTGAAGTTACCGCGCAGCGGAATTAAAACTGAAAGCAGCTTAAGATATTCGTGCATCTCCATAAACGTTGTCTTTAGATCAATCAATATCTGCATGTCTGTTTGCTTACGTTAAGCTTAACTCGAAGGAAAGGCACTCGTGCTTCCATTTGCCTTCAAACCGAAATCCTTCTATGTACAGGATTGAGCTACTTAATAAGGGTTAAATCCGCGAGTGCAGAGCTTGCGTTCGATTTCAAGGATAAAACACAAGTAAAATCGTAACAAGTCAGCCATGCAGGGTGGCTAACTAATTTATCTATGTTCTAGTTCTCTCGGCATCCATCCATCCCTCCCTCTGTTCGTGGGAGAATAATTCCACGTTCGATGTTAATCTCTGGGATGCATTAAGGAAAGTGGAGGCCAGATCTTACTTTGGCTCCTTGGGATTTGCAAGAGACTTGAAATGCAGTTGAAGCTCCTCAGCGGGAATACTCGGCCACAAATTACGATCTTGTTAGGAAGGAACATTTCTATCAAGAACGCAAGCGGTCTTATATAGCGCTGAAGGGATCGACATAACGAAAGAAAATGCAATCATGTCTAAGTTTATGAAATTCCCTCAATACCTCAGGATCCGTGCTACTGAAAAGCATTTAAAAGGAAAGAGATAAAAATGGTCTGTGTCTGAAAGTTCGAAGAGTAGTTCGCTTTTTTCGGTTTTTTACATATAATAAAACAAGAAGGTTGACACGGATTTCACGGATCTTTTGAATCATTTGCGATGCGAAAAAGATTTCAGAGCTGATATAACGTAACTTCTGTTCATGAACGAGATTGGTGTTATGCTATGTCTAAAACCATGACTAAGGAAATGTTGAACTAAATGAGTCCAATTAAGGTTTTACGGCAAGACAAAGCATATACAGAAGTCAAACTTACGATAACCTTTTATTGGTATAGCAATATTTGATGAAATCCACAATTATAGCACTGCTAGTTTTACACTTCACATATATTGGGTTGTCGGAAAAGTCATGACTTATCTTAGTCATGTTTTGTACAGGTCATTTGTTGATGGAAAGAACAAAGATCAATCAATGATATAATGCCCGTTTTGTTCGACAACCTTTTTGCCATCTTTCAGTGAGCTGCAGAATGCCTCGTTCATAGAAAGACCTTTCTTTCGTGGCGAAAAACTGTACAAGGTGCTGATTTACAGCCTCATCTGAATTTAACGTTATACCACGCAAGGACTGTTGAAGAGAGCGAAGCAAGTGAAAGTCTGGCATCGCAAGGTTAGGCTAGTATGCTGGGTGGGGCAACATATCCCACCCAAGCTCCAGTAATTTTTGGCGGGTGATCAAACTTGTGTGTGGTCTCGCGTTGTCGTGATGGAACACAACACCCTTACGATGAACGACCTCTGGACGTTTTTGGATGATGGATTCGTTCAAACTGTCCAATTGCCGACAGTACACGTTTGAACTGATTGTTCGGTTCCGTGGTGGAAGCTCGAAAAACACAACACCTTTAAAATCCCACCACACTGAGACCTTCCGCTGATGAATGTCAGCTTTGGATGTCGTTTGAGGCGAAGCAGCACGTCGGGACCAAGACCGTTTGTGCAGCACATTGTTGTACACAATCCACTTTTCGTCACCAGTTATCAGTCGCTTCAAAAAGGGATTGTTTTCCTCACGTTTAATGAGCATATCGCAGATGTTTATACGCGCCGTCAATTGATCTTCTTTGAATTCATGACGAACCCACACATCAAGCTTGCTTACGTATCCCAGCTTCTTCAGTTGGTCGTGAACGCTTGAATGATGGATGTGTAATGTGTCTACAATCTCTCGTGTCGTGTAACGCGGGTTTGACTCGATCAATGCCTTGATTCGCCCGTCATCAACCTCGGTGGGCGGGCCTCTTAGACCGAGAAGCATCGTTGAGGTCAAAATCACCAGCACGGAATTTTGCGAACCACCGCTGGCACTGACGTTATTGTAGAGCATTATCACCGTACACTTTACGCAACTTTTCACAAGCTTGACGTGCGTTCTTCCCTTTACGGAAGTAAAACAGTAAAATATGGCGAAAATGCACAGTTTGGTCTTCCATCTTCAACTTGATGTCAAATCTCCGCAAATCAAATAAATCGCTCGCTATTTCTTTTAGACTGCATCTAGAACTGGCACCTGTCGAATGTCATAGCGATAACAGAGCTGCGTGTGCCTCTAGTACTTCCAAAACCGCCCAACCGCCATCGGGTGTCAAAATACGTCATGCTTTTTCCGACAACCCAATAATACCTTAATTATCTATTGTATAATCTGCCTTAACAGCGATCCACACACACATATACACTAAGCAACGGCTGTATCGTTCTTTTATCAATCGTTCTTATCACATTCATACGTCGCTCTCTCTGACCTCAAAAGTGTTGCCAGCCTCATTCATGTAAGAGAGAAGACATCACGTTAAGTTTCCAGTAAAGGCAAAACATGCCCAGTAGAACCCTCTTATAACGAGGAGCTCGGGACCAGCGGAGACCCTCGTCAAATCTAGGTGCTTGCTAAATCCTATTTTGGGTGAAAATTCCTACGATATAAAATACACTTCTGGACAATTGCTAAGGACGGATCATAGACGGCTATATAGCGCATAAAAAAATAAGTGTGGTTGGATGCCAAGTGAAATAAAATAATGTCAGAATGCCAGGACATTACAAGAAAGACAATTTATTGTGCTCTGAAATCCAGAAGGCTTTGGAACGTGTTCAAGGGACAAACAGGCCATTTTCTGCAGAATATGTAAACGTGAAAAAAATGCAATTACCGTCCGTAGGCGTTCCGGCGTAAGATGTCAATACGGGATATGGCCACCATGGAGGGCGATGCAAGATTCCACACGTCGTGTCATGCTTTGCACAACATTATCAAGCAGCTGTTGGGGTAATTTATCTCATTCCTCTGTCGGTGCACGGATGAGGGTGTCCTTGTTTATTGGAGGGCATTGGCGACCAGCAAGACTCTTCCCCAAAGCATCCCACACATTTTCAATGGGATTCAGATCTGGAGAACGTGCTGGCCATACGAGGCGTTGAATATCCTCGCTCTCAAGACACTCCTGGACAGCGACTGTTCGATGACATGTTGCGTTGTCGTCCATGAAAATGAATCTATCACTGACAGCACCACGGAACATGCGAACATGAGGTAGCAGAACATCATTAATGTATCGTTGGCCAGTCATAGTCCCAGTTGAAAGCACATAGAGGAACGTACGGCCATTGATAATGATGCCAGCCCATACCATGACCCTACATGTCGGATATCGGTCCCTTTCCTGTATGTTTGCTGGACAATATGCAGTACCACTATCACGCCAGATCAGTTGTCGTCGACAGTCAGACGATAGACTGTATCTACTCTCATCTGAGAAGAGGACAGCAGACCAGTCGTTATCAGTCCAATTGCGATGTTCATGGCACCATTGCAAACGGGCGGTACGGTGACGTCTGGACAATGGGATGCACACAACAGGACGGCGGGCGTATAGTCCTCCTTCATGCAAACGTCTGGCTACAGTTTTTCGGGAGATCCGCTTGCCAGTAGCAGCCATAAACTGATTTGCTACCTCACTAGCTGTGCTGCGCCGGTGTCTTTTTGTTGATAGCACTATGTACCGATCTTCTGCAGGTGTCGTACTGCGAACACGACCTCACCCGTGACGTTTTCTATACACTCTCCATTTGTTTGAAATGATTTCCAAAGCCTTGAAACAACACTGTGGCTGACGTCGAACTCCCTGGCAACATCTGTTATTTTTCGCCCTTCTTCAATCTTGCCAATAATACGGCCACGCGTAAAATCATCTAGGTGATGTCGGGAAGACATACTGAAAATTGCAAGTTCGTCAATTGATTCTTTCCCTTTCAACTTTGCGTTTGAACTTCAACGGTCAATACGCGTTCAAATCCTTTATATCTCTTATCAGCGCTATGACGTCACGAACAAGTTCGGCAATCCAAAATTTGCATACGCACAACACGTCTTACTGTATCCCGCACTTATGCTAATTTCCACATTTTCCTGCCTTCCATTTTATGGTTGCAATCGTTGCTATTGTCGTCCGTCCTTAGCAATTGTCCGGCAGTGTATATGCATACGTGATGCGCATAAAAGTTTATTATACACTGAGTTAGCTTTGCATTTGGGACACCTACTTAATAACGCGCTGGTCCACCTTTGTGTGCAATCACGGCACGCAGACGCCTAGAAATACTTAGGTGTTGAACCTTCTCCATGTCTAACTTGACCCATATCCGCTGCAGCAGCTTCATCAATTCGCACTCATTTGGTGGAGGAGGATCAGTAGTTCTCACACCCCGTTCTAGCATATCCCATAAACATTCAATTATGTTAAATTCAGGGAGTTTAGGGACCAAGGCAATGTAGCGAATCCGTTGTCGTGTACCTCCAGCCACTTAGTAGTTGTACGATCCCGATGACACGATGCGTTTTCCTGTTGAAAGACGGCAATGCGGTCTGGGTAAATCTCCTTCAAAAAGGGATGGCGACAGTCGGCTAACAGGTTCCTGTATGTCATGTACACTGAACAGCAATTGAATTAGAGATACCTGTCTAGTAACGTGTAGCACCACCTTTCACCCTGATGACGGCGGCGATTCGTCTCGGCATGGACTCGACAAGACACCGGAAGCGTTGGGAAGCCATACGGATCCACGACCCCTGAACAAGCTCTCACACTTCACCAAGATTTGATGGAGGGGGGTCAGAGTCTCGAACATCTCTCTCGATGGCATCCCAGATGTGCTCGATGGGATTGAGGTCAGGTGACCTAGCTGGCCAAGGAAGCGAGGTCACTTCGGGGAGTGTTCATCCAGCCATTCGGATACAATTCGGGAGCTGCATTGTCTTGTTGCAGGATGAGGTCCCCAGTGGGATGTTGAAGACGTACAAACGGGAGCAAATGGTAGTCCAGGATATCCCGGTAACGTTGACCTGTGAGGAAAGATATCACACGTACGAGGGGTCCTATTTCAGTCCACGTAAACAATCCCGAGAATGCCACCACCACCAACTTGAAGAGTACCCTGCTGGCAAGAAGCATCCATCGCTTCATGTGGTTTGCGCCGTACTCGTATCCTGACATCCGCTTGTGCCAACGTGAATCTCGACTCATCAGTCCAGGCAACATTTTTCCACATGTCTAGGGTCCAGTGGCGATGTTACCACGTCCATGCTAATCTTTGCACCGTGTGATGTGCGGTCAGCAGCGGTACCTTCGTGGGACGATGGCTTCTGTACCCCATAGCGAGGAGTTGGTTATAGATGGTGTGGCTGCTTACACGTTTTTGTGCACCAGCGTTAAATTGCCGAGTGATTTCTTGCACTGTGGCCAGTCTATCCGCTGTTACAATGCGAGCTAGCCGACAATGACCCCGCTCATCCGCACGCTGTTGTCCACGGCAGTTGGCACCTGCAGGGATGGTTTTACCAGATTCGATGTACTCACGGTTCACCCGTGACACAGTGGCTCGTGAAAATCCCAGTGCCGGCACGACTTCCGAGATGGAGTGACCCATTCGTCGGGCTCCGACAATTTGCTCACGATCAAATGCGCTTAGATCCTTCGTCTTACCCATACTGCGTCCGACTCTTACTGATTCCCGTCGCATCACTCCTTATATTGTCGGATCGCTGCATACGTCATGTCGTTTCCGTTTACAGGGCCACCCATAGCGCCACATTTGCATAACGCCAGCTGTCTCTAATTCAGTTGCTCTTCAGTGTAAAATGTAATGTTGGACAAGTGTAGGAGATTCCGTGGTAATCTCATATAGGGTCTCTTATGGGACATCTCCCATTCCACCAACGAGAACCGTTGTTAGAAAAGGTGATTCCTTGTACCCTGACAAAAAGTGATTGTTTTTTGACAATTTCACAGCTTTATTTAGTTTTTTTAGCTTCAAATATCTTCTTATTTTCAGTAATTACTGTTAGAGATTCTGATTCAACCAGCAAGATGTTTGTATGAAAACGGCTTCGTAAAATTTATCACCTAGAATGTGTGTGGTTTTGGACATCGTTATTAATGGAATTCTCACGAGAGAAGCCATGTATGAAGGAAACTATAATTTCCTTCAGATAGATTTCTGCTGCATACAATTCATTGTTATTATTTTTTTGTTGTTTGAACTTTACTTTTACTACATGAGAAGTCATGATCTTGGATTGTTTTCAGCTTAGTTTTGTTAAATGAACGACCTTGATTACACTGCAATATACAATGGAAATAAATGGCATGCCATCAAATGGTATCCTGTTTTCAATATTAGAATTTTTCTTTCCTTCGAACATAACATCCTTCTTCACAGCTTTTATATCACTTAACTCGGCTTGCCCAAGGTTGTGGACTACACGACGTTTAGAAGAAATCTCAAAGTTCTTGATAGCGTTTAAAGCATCTTCTAATAAAAAAACGCGCCCAAACTAATCTTTAATAGAATGGCGGAAACCAAAATTCATTTTAACTATTATTTTTAACAACTAAATTGAACTAAATTAGCAACACAAACCTCGCATGCACTAACAGACAACAAAAAACGAACTTTAGGAATCAAGCATACAAGAAATCGCAGTCGGAGGAAACACCTTTTCTAATAACTCTTCTCATTGGTGGAATGGGAGACGACCATATATGCGATTACCACGGAGTGTCCTACATCTGTCCAACATTATACATGACCGTCCCTGTGGCGTCCACCATTCTCTGTTTGTGGAATGATAACCGACCCACCTATGGCTTGTCGGGAGAAAGCTCCCCAGACCAGAATACCACCTCCACCAGCCTATTGTACACCAAGGGTGAAACCAGAATATAGGGCTTCATGTTTTTTACGCCATATGAGGACCCAGCCATCAGCATGGCAGAGCAGGAAACGGAACTCATTACTCCGGACGACCTTTTTCCATCTGTGCAACCAGGGGTTAAGGTTCATGCTGTGTACGTCATATGCGAACCCGGCCATCAGCATGGTACAGCAGGAAACGGGACTCATCACTCCGGACGACCTTCTTCCATTTGTGCAACCAGGGGATACGGTTCATGCTGTTTACGCCGTATGCGAACCCGGCCATCAGCATAATCCAGCAGGAAACGGAACTCATCACTTCGGGCGACCTGCTTCCATCTGTGCAACCAGGGCATAAAGCTTCATGCTGTTTACGTCATATGCAAACCCGGTCATCAGCATGGTACAGCAGGAAACGGGACTCATCACTCCGGACGACCTTCTGCCATCTGTGCATCCAGGAGATAGGATTCATGCTGTTTACGCCATATGCGAACCCGGCCATCAGCATGGCACAGCAGGAAACCAGACTCATTACTCCGGACGACCTGCTTCCATCTGTGCAACCAGGGGATAGGATTCATGCTGTTTACGCCATATGCGAACCCGGCCATCAGCATGGTACAGCAGGAAACGGGATGACCTTCTTCCATCTGTGCAACCAGGGCATAAGGCTTCATGCTGTTTACGTCAGATGCGAACCCTGCCATCAGCATGGTACAACAGGAAACGGGAATCATCACTCCGGACGAACTTCTTCGATCTGTGCAACCAGTGGATAGGGCTTCATGCTGTTTACGCCATATGCGAACCCGGCCATCAGCATGGTTCAGCAGGGAACGGGACTCATCACTTTAGACGACCTTCTTCATTTGTCGATGGTCCATTGCTGACGTTCCATTGCCCATGCGAGGCATTGTTCTTCATAGCTGGACGTCATCATGGGTACCATCATGGGTCTCCGGATGTGGAACCCAAGGCGAAACAAGGTACGGGGCATGGTACATGTGGAAATAGGTCGAACTGCATCACTGTTGTATTAGCGGGTAGGCTGGGTGACTGTTCCACGTTCTTGCTGAGATACCAGTCCTGCGACTCAACGCTCACCTCTAGTATCAATCGTGCGTGGCTGATCAATGTGTGCCCTTCTGCTTGATGTCTGTGAATGGTTAATCGAGTCCTGGTACACACTTGTTTACTCTACGAAGTGACCTGGTACATACTTGGTAGAGTAGCACGAGAGCAACCAACAATTTCGGCTGTTTCAGAAATCCTGACACCTGCTCTTCTGGCCCCAGGTACCTGGACGCGATCAAATTGGCTGAATTCGCCACGTTTTCCCATTACTAGCAAACGGTTCCGACACCTTTTGCCTTTTCCCGATGTGCCTAATATTACAGTCATTCCAAATAGTGGTTGTAAAACAGGGAGACGAAATTTTAGACGGAGAAAAGACTCCGTTTTGCCTTTTCCCATCCTGTCTTATATTGCGGCCATAAAACAGAGGAAAGTTACCTGCTTAACCGGAGAAGTATTAAGGGGAATTCACCTGTTTGATTTCAGAGCAGTTAGCGGCGTGCAAATCTGTGAACGAATTGATCCTGCTTTTGCGCTCTGAGTATTAATCCGATTTCAGCCATTTTTAGTACATTTCATCGATATGGAGTATGTTTTCCCAGCGAGGTTTTAAGTAAAAGTTAGTCCCCATGGAGTCAAACTGAAATGTCGTCGTAATCGAATGCGTTTGTATGCGTATAATCATGCATAAGTTAGGAAGAACGTATCTGAAACCAGTTGAAAATTTACGAAGGAAAATGGCAAATCACCGGGAAAAGCGCGTAATAAAAAAATACACTGGAGGAAAGTGAAAAAAGAACGCCAAGAAGGAATTGGTGTACGATCATGAAATTTACATATGTTAATGGGGGGGGGGGTCGAGTGTACATAGGTGTGATGTTAATTTCGGGACCAACCGGTGAGCGCTTACGCCACAGCACGGCATAATATGCAAATTATCGTCGGTGGTATTTAAGGAGAACGGCGAAGAGAATGTAATCAGTCGTCGACGTACGGGCACGTGCAAAGACCCTGAAGAAGATGCAATACCTGGACATGGAAGACGTGTACGATTTCAGCAGTTATCGGACGTTGGGCGAGGTAGTCTAGTCGGACTCCGCGAGGCCGGGTGGTCGTATCTTCACATTGCGGAGCGAATTGGACGGGAAGTATCGGTGGGGATACGATGGTGGCGTAGATGGTCCGAGGAACATTTCCACAAGAGAAGACGTGGAACCGGGAGTCACAGACGGACTGATGAGCGGACCGATCGACGCATAAGAAGAGCGGCGTTGTCAAGCAGAACATCCACTGCGACGCAAATCCGAGCTGCCGTTGCACCTGAAGTAACTGTGCGAACAATCCCCAACCGTCTACTGCATGCAGGACTACGTGCACGTGTGCCTCTGGCATGTGTACCTCTGTCTCCAGCCCACCGTCAGGAACGGCTGCAGTGGTGTCGCCAACGTCTGCACTGGAGAACGCAATGGCGATCTATCGTGTTCAGCGATGAAAGCAGATTCTGCTTAGGAGCCTCCGATGGCCGTATGCGTGTTCGCAGACGCACAGGGGAGCGTCTCCATCCTTCTTGCATCCGCCAGCGACACACAGGGCCTACACCTGGTGTCCTGGTGTGGGGAGCGATCATCTGCCACTCCCGTACACAACTAGTTTTGTACCGGGTACATTAAACAGCACCTCCTACATCAACAACATCATTCAGCCCGTTGTAGTGCCATTTGTAAGGTCGGTCCATCGTGGTGTTTTCCAGCAAGATAACGCACGCCCACACACGGCACGTGAAACGCAACATGCACTTTAGGGTGTGAGACAACTTCCATGGCCTACACGTTGACCGGATTTGCCCCCCATTGAGCACGTGCGGGATTTTATGGGACAACGACTTATCCGGTCTCCACGGCCAGCCACGACCATCCCCGATTTACGCGTCCAGGTTGAGGATGCTTGGAACTCAATACCCCAAACTTACATCCAACATCTGTACGACAGACTCCATGCCAGAATTGCACAGTGTGACGCAGTTCATGGAGGTTCAACTTCGTACTAACCATGTAACATGGAAATGTTATGTTTCAGTTTACCATCAAATACAGCTGTATTTTGCCATAATGTTTTGATCACGTTATCCTTTGTATTCGGTTATTATGCTGTATAAATTTTGTTGGTATCAGACATCTAATTCTTGGTGTTCTTTTTTCACTTTTCACCAGGGTATATTTCCACTCCAAGCATTGCTTCTTCTTAGTTTTCAAAATAGTTAAACATGTACAAGGCGCGTTCAAAAAGTTTTCTGATTGGACCCAACATGGTGCTACTGCCGTCGGTACGAGGCCTTTCCCCTATGCGCTGTTATATTTGAATCTCCTGTAACATTTTATATGGATAATTTATAAAGAAGGAATAGCGAAGGGCATTTTTAGCTTTTAAAAGCGGTACCCTTTCTAATTCCTTCGTGTTTTAAGCGATATATAGAAAAATACTTCACAAGATCTAAGAAAATAAATCCTTTATAAATTTTAAATGCAGAAGCGCTAGAAAATGAATTTATTTTATATTATTTATAAGTTCAATTTCAGAGAACCAATGGCAACACTAAGAACTTTCGTTAATCTTTTGTCTCCATGGGGAAAACAGTTATTTTAGTGCTGATTAACCTGTCAGAGGAAGAATAAATTCATCCTTCACACAGATGTCATACACAAAATGAATCATTGTGCTATTGATATAGTACGTATGAGCTCATGAATTCCTTCTGTCAGCACAAATTTCCACCGTTTCGTTGAAACAATGGAATTATCCGCGGCCGCGTAATTTTTTGCTAACGTTAACTCACCGGTAACCGGCGTTTTCTAGAAACCAGTACATCGCTAATATATAAATATCGTCGTCAACTATTATCACTGTACTGCTGCATGAAGGGTTCCCCAAGTTTCTTCCACAACTGTCTGTCTTGAGCCAGTCTCCTCCATGTTCCTCTGGCATGCTTTAGAATTTAATTCACTCATCTCCCGCGTGACCTTCTCCTGGGTCCTTTTCTGTCCCTTGGTATCCGGACTAACTGAAAAGGACAAACAAAGTCACACAATTTCGAATGCCCATCGGTGGTCTGTTCTTCTGGCAACATGTCCAGCTCATTGCAATTTCAGAAATTTTCCTGTGATTATCATGTCTTCCATTCTTGTCCTTTTCCTTATCCATGAGTTCCTTTTCTTATCTTTCCTGGTTACACCAAATATGCATATTTCTATGAATCCTTCAGTTGTCTGACTTTGTATGTCCTTTTCAGTTAAGGTCTATGTCTCCGCTCCATATGTAAGAACTGGAAGAATGCACTGAATAAACACTTTTATCTTAAGACATAATGGCATGTTGCTCTTTAAAATCGTATTGTTTCTTCCAAAGGTTATCCGCCCAAGTTTTATACGGCGATTAATTTCTTCATCAATGCTACCCTCGCTTGATACCTATTGCCCATGGTAAATGTACGTATCGGTTACCTCAATATTTCCCCATCAATCACAAAATTTTCATTTCTTGTGAAAGCATTGTGCATCATTTTTGTTTTCAAAAATTCATTTTTATTCCTTAATATTGTCAGCAAGTTCCTGGATCATACCCTGCAGCTCTGAAGGGGTAGTTGTAAAAATGACTGCGGTATTAGCAAAACGAAAGTGAGTTAAATAATCTCCGATGATATTCATTCCCTTGTTTTTCTAGTTCAATGATTGAAAGACACTTTGGTACGTAAAGGCAAATTGGGATTTCCCAGATATCTCTGCTTCTAAAAGTGCAATTTGAAAACTTCTTTCTGCATGGGATGCAACTTCTGGTGAGAAATGTTCTAGATGTAATTTCTGCTTTTTTGTAGAGAACAGTTTGTTCACTAGGGGTCGTAAGTGTTTATTTCTATTTCTTATGTATTTGCGGCAAAATCTGCACTTCTGAAAACCCCTTGAAAACCTTCTTCCGTGAACGGACACCGCTGTCCTCGGAAAGCCATTTGAGAACACCTTCTGGTTAGAATAATGCATAGTTTTTTATGCCAGTGCCAGTGGGCATAGATGTATATTATATTTCTGTCGATATCTCTGCTTCTAACAGGTAATCCATAATGAAATATCCGATTCGTACACTGTTCGTCAATCACACATATCTCAGCTTAGAATAAATATGATTAATCGAAGTAAGAACCATTCGAATCAACATATTTTTGCCAACGAGAAACAAGGTTATGCATCCCGGTAGCATACAAATCAGGAGATCTGGAAGCGATGACAGCTTGAAAGACGTTTCGAGCATCAGCTTGGTTGTGGAAATTTTTCCATCGCAAAAATTGGCCCAGATGCTTGAAGAAATGGTAGTCGGTTGGAAAAAGTTCTGGTGAATATGGTGGATGAGGTAGAGTCTCATAGCCCAATTCGTTCAATTTTTGCAGAGTAATACGCGCGACGTGCGGTCTCGCGTTATCGTGCAAAAGTATTGGGCTCTTTCTGTTGAGTAATGATTGGCCAATGCGTTGCAGTTTGTAGTGCATTTCGTCGATTTCCTGACAATACTTTGCCGCGGTAATCATTTCGCCCGCATTCAGGAAGCTGAAGCGGATTAAAGCGGTTGAACACCACCAAACAGTCGCCATAATCTTCTGTTGATTGAGTTTTGGTTTGGCGAAGTGTTGAGGAGCTTTGACATTTTCCAACCACGACGCTGAACGTCGACGATTGTCGTACAGGATCAGCTTTTCGTCGCATGTCCCGATGCGATCGAGAAAATGGTAGGTTTTCTTCCGTAAAATCAGCCACGACGAGACTCCCAAACGACGATTTTGTTGATTTTTGTTCAATTCATGTAACACCCATTTGTCGAGCTTCTTGGACTTCCCACTTTGGTTGAGGTGCACAGAAACAGCTGATTTGCTTACTCCCAGTTCTCCCGCATGTTCACGAACAGTTGTTTGTGGATCTGTTTCAACAAGCGCCTTCAATGCGTCGTCATCGATGACGGAACTCGGTTGTCTACGTTCTTCATTGTCGAGGTTCGTGTCGCCGGCCTTGAATTTTGCGAACCATCTTCGCACCGTACGCTCGTTAGCCGCATCCAACCCAAAGGTACTAATAATGTTTCGCATCGCTTGCGCTACGTTGTGGCCCAGTTTGAACTCGTAGAAGAATACTTCCCGAAAATCACGATTATTCATCTTTCACCGAAACGGAAATATAGAGTTGGAAATATGATGTGTTAATAAAGTGTACCAAAAGGTTACAATTAACAGATTTGAAGCTTTCCAACGCTATATTACACTTGCATACATATTCACTGTATTAAACACAACACGTTGTCAAAACACGAGAGATAAAAAATCGAACATTTCATTATGGAAAACTTAATATGAGTCTAATATGAACAATTATTTCTTTTTCGGGAGCCTTTCAGGAACGAAATGTTCTTTATAATTTCACATTTTCTTAAAGCACAAGTGTGCCGTTAGAGGACGTTACTTCACGTTTCCGTTTAAAGCATGCCCGCAGCAGAATCTGAGAAACTGAAAACCCGATTGAAAAATTTCTTTTTCGGTCAGATACTACTAACTATGAAAATCTTTTGCGTGTATTTCCTTTACAAAATATTGCAGAATTTCCCGCCTAAAGGGCGCAAACGTTTGATCCAGTTTTCTCTATATCTCTGCATCTAAATGTCCGATTTAAAACATTCTTTTAACACCGGGTACCATTTACATTGTGGAAAACTTTATGCTTGTATTACGGAGTGTTATTGTACTTCACAGTTCTGTCGCTAGGCGGTGTTTGTGAACTCTTTTTTTTTTTGCAGCTGTATCTCCACTTCTAAAAATCGTACTGAAAAATTCCATTTTTATTGCGTGTAAAATTCCATTTTTTATTGCGTGTGAGGGGTTGAATTGTATCATTCGCTACACTAATGATGAAGGGCATTACCCTCTTCAAATAATGCACAGCTTTCCCACTAGGAGGAGTAATGGTCAAAACCTTTTATGACGTATATCCTAAAAAATAACTTTCATTTTTAGTTCTTTTTCCTATGTAAATTTGAGTTTGTTCTCTTTTGCGCTTTCCAAACTTAACGTGATATCTTCTCTCTCACATGAATGAGGTTGGCAACACTTTCGAGGTCAGAGAGAGTTACGTATGGATGTGATAAGAACATTAGTAAATAGGACGATACAGGAGTTGCTTATTGTGTGTGTGTGTGTGGAGATATTCGATCTTTGTTAAGCTAGAATATACGTAAAGTGTAATACTAGCAGTGCTATATTGTGGACGTCATCATTCGTTGCTGGACCAATAAAAGATTATCGTAAGTTTGGCTTCTGTATATGTTTCATCTGGCCGTAAAACCTTAAATTAGAGCTATTTCGTGTATCTATTGGATCGTATTTTTATTTAGTTCAACATTTCCTTAGTCATGGTTTTAGACATAGCGTAACACCAGTCTCACACACGAAAAAGGGTTACGTTATACTTTTTCTTGGTATCTCTGCTTCAGCGAGACGTATTTGAAGAGTTCTTTTTCCTTAGCATAGCTTTTGCCATGAAGACTACTTTTCACATATTTCCAACTTTCCAGTTATGTAAAATTCTTCCACTAGGAGGGTTGAATTGTATTATGTTTCCTTTTATATTTCTTCTTTTAACTGTTTGATTTGAAAATCTCTTTGTCTCCGATACTTCCTTCTGCTGTGAGAAGCCTTTTGTGCGCCATTTGTTAATTTTCATAACATGCTTTTTAGCTGGTGAAGGCAGTAAGTATTTGTTCTTATTTCTGGATGTTTTATCGGTTGAAGAAATTGGGTTGATGTTTTTAACCGGTGCCATTGACTGTGAATAACTATGAAAAATTTTATTCGCATTGGAAAGGATTCATACAGCGTGCACATCACAACCGAAAATTCAGGGTCATCGTCCTCGTTTTTTTTTTTTTTTTTTTTTTTTTTTGTCGACCAGAATTTTTGTTTTAGCCCAGTTTTTTCAGAACATAGATGTTCTCATCACTGTGACATCGTCAACTGACACCGGTTCTTGTGAGTTTCTTCTACGTTCCTCATAGGCATTGAATTAATGCCATGTCATTAACAAGTTGTGAAGAATTTCGATATGTGAGCTTCTAAAAATATTTCGCTTGATGGTTGAATCCGATTCGTCGATAAACTTAGTTTCCTCGAATAGAAATTTACGATTATTTTAATGGCAGTGTTTAGCTATCGAAGATTTCTGTAGTTCACAGTTCCGTGAACAAGCCTTCAATCGATAACGCAAGGCCCTACTGGTCTGTCCTATATACGAAATACCGCATTCCCATGAGATTTGATAAATTCCCCACGAATATGTGGTATATCTTCAACACACTGTTTTGCTCCAAATAAAATTCTTTACTCAATACTCATGGGTTTAAAAATCATTTTAAAATTAAAAGGTTTCTCCAACTTTTCAAATTTTGAAGAAAAAACAAAAAAAAACAAAAAAATATTTCTTGAAATGGATGCTAAAGAGGAATTAACGTAGAGACAGGCTTCGATTTTTAAGAACTTTGTTTATAATGGAAAATCTGTATCCTCTCTATGCTAGAATGATTAAAACAAACGAGTTCTTTTTTTTTTTTTCATTCTTGATTTGCACAAGTAATATATCGCACGATATACACTGGCGAGCAAAAATTAAGGACGACAAGGTTTTTCGAATGTAACGTTGTGCAGAAGTGATCCACATCAACACAAATCATACCATAAGATCCCTAAGATGTAAGAATATGGGACAAGTGAGCAAAACCGCCCAAACAAGGAATCCAAAGGATACAAAGGCACTTTATTGAAAAGGTAGCTTCGAGCACAACTGGACAGAAGACAGAAACGTCCATGTGACAGGCGGCTGCCAAGGAAAATCAAATCTTTAGTAAGGGATATGATCACCCCTGACTGCGTTGCAGGATTTACAACGTCTGTCCACTCTGAGGACGAGGTTGTCAAGGAGCTGTTGAGGCATCGCGGCCCATTTCTCTTGTAGCGCCAATCGCAGCTGCGGAATCGTTGCTGGCGGCTGGTGACGTGCTGCCAAGCGTCTTCCGAGAAGGTCCCACACGTGTTCGATTGGATTTAGGTCCGGGGACCTTGCGGGCCAATCCATGCGTTGAATATCTTCACTCCCCAACACCTCTGCGATAGCCACTGTACGATGAGGTGTGGCGTTGTCGTCCATGAAAAGGAACGCAGGACCCACAGCACCTCGAAACAGACGCACGTGAGGTAGGAGAACCTCGGTACAATAGCGGGCACGAGTGACTGA